>OY757318.1:56927580-59465611 GCA_963583905.1 Stenurella melanura | reverse complement strand
GTGTGGACATAAAAGTAAAATAGTAACCACCGAATCTAATATGGAATCAGATTGTAAGGTAGAAAGATTTACAATTTTTCATGAAATTATAATGATTGGAAGATTACGATTTTAGCTTTAAGAAATTGGTACCTTGAGACTGTTTTTCGTAAATAACTCAAAACCCTTACATTTATAGAAAAAGTGCTATGGTCCAAAAAATAAGATTATAAAATTACAAGTATTTTGTTTTTAATTGAACTGAGTCTGCGGTAGGTTCTTGGTGAAATATACTGTTACTGTTCCACAATTATTATTCAGATTTCTCTGACATATGTTTCGGCCTTTCGACCATTATCAAAGAGTTATAACTCTTTGATAATGGTCGAAAGGCCGAAACATATGTCATAGAAATCTGAATAATAATTGTGGAAGAGTAATACCAAGTGTTTTTGATCTTTATTCTATTTTGTTTTTTGTTTATTTCTGTACAATGAATACTTCTAAAAATATGATAGTTAAAAGTTAAAAATGACGCTTGAAAGTTTATTGGTAGAGTTATAATGTTTAAATCTCAAATATGTCAGAAACAATCAGTATGATGCTAAAAATACATATAATAGAAATTAAAGGCCTTGAAGTACTCTTTTATAGATTTTTTCTCTATCCGTGCAGCTTGAAAGATAACAATGTTATGTGCAAAACAATGAGTGCTTTGTTAATATTTTTAAATAAAAACTTTAGAATTTTCCTATGCTGTCATTGGACATAGAATAGAAATTTAAAAAATCTATACCAGTTTTTATTGATATATAGTATTACCAACATGCTCTAATTATGAGATTTAAATGTATTTCTTTTCCCCTAAAAATTCAAGTCCCACATTTGTAGTGTCATATTTCCGAAATTATTATTTCTACAAATGTTTTAAAAAGCTAATTACTATATCGCTTCTTAAGCTCTAATTTTCCGGATTGTGATATTTTCCTGTAATCCAATTGCTTTGGAGTTATTTACAAAAAGAAGAACTTTTTCAGCAAAATCATTAAATTTTTCTTAATTTAAACTAGGCATATTTCTCTTGAAATTAGAGCATGTTAGTAATGCTATGTATTACTGGTACAGATTTTTTGAATTTCCATTATATGGCCAATGGTAGCAGGAAAATCCTAAATTTTCTCTTAAAAGGAAATTACAAAACACTCATTATTTTGCACATAACATTGCTATCTTTCAAGCTGTACGGATAGAAAAAAAAATCCTATAAAAGATTACTGCAAGCCCTTTATTTTCTATTATATGTACTTTTACCATTGTTTCTGCCATATCTGAGATTTAAACATTATATCTTGACTGATAAACGTTCGAGCGTCATTTTAAACTATCATATTTTTAGAATTATTAATCGTACAGAAATAAACAAAAAACCAAATACTTGCAATTTCATAATCTTATATTTTGTACCATACCACATTTTCCATAAATGTAAGAGTTGAGTTATTTACGAAAAACAGTCTCAAGGTATAGTATTTCTAGTATTAATTTGGAAATTCACTCTAAAGCATTGCTACTAGGATACGTTATTACAAAGTCTATTCGTGATAGAATAACACGCGAGACCGCGTACTGACGTGTACTTGAGTATTGCAAACGATATCCATAGAAAAATATAATTCACCAGATATGTTATGCGCGCTTACCTCAAACGAAAGGAGTCGATTGTTTACCTGGCTCACCATTGCAGGCCCTCTGCCTGATTTAGTTTATGCCGGTTGCATAGCCGTAGGTTAAATGGTATTTATATTTACTTTTATTGAATCTTTTACGGAGTTGTTCTAACTAACATTATTTACTATAAATAAATAATTTATTTTAAATAAATCATTTACATCATGTCTATCAATTAATATGGAGTAGTGAAACCATATTTTCAATAATTATAAAGTGATTTTAAAATTCAATAATTAAAAATTGTGGGTCTACGCTCATGTCCATCGTTAGGAAGTATTGCTTTATCCGTCTTTTTTTCTGAGTTTCAGACTGACTTTGGATGAAGTATACCAATTTTTTAAAACTAAAATTGTAATCTTCAATTCTTTATAATGTTGTAAATGTTCATGGAAAATTGTAAACGACCTTTCTCTCTTACTCTTAATGTGATTCTATATCAGATTCGGTGGTTAGTATTTTACTTCTTTGCTCACCCCTCCAAAGGGGGTGGTGGTAACCACCCCCAAGTAAAACGCGGCAATTTTTAAAGGGTAAACTTTTTTGTACTCAGTCTTAGAAACTCAATGCAAAAAGTTTCATGAAAATCCATTCACTATAGCTAGCTGGGTTCCGTCATTTCTCATTTTTAATTACTAATTGCACTGCACTATTTACAGAAATGTGCATTCGAGATGTTTCTTGGATTAAATTATCACAAGTAGTGTTGAGTTAGGTATGAACATTTTTTTCCTGAAATTTGGTAATTGTGAATAACCCACACACCGGCAAATTTAAAGGAAATGAGATAAATTGACATGTCTTTCTATATATTTCTTTCTCTTCTAACTGAAGGTCTGCCATGAATTTCTTACTATAATTTTTGTTTATTTTGCACGTTTTTATCAAGTTATCAAGTTAGTCAATGTCAAACCCAATGTTAACGTGGAAGAATCCGTTAGTTGCATTACCTTTGAAACATATGTTTTCTCCGCATTAAAGTTTGTTGTCCTTTCATAAGTAATTGTTTAAATGTTTTGTTTTGTTTTTCACTATCGTCACCTTAATTGTAAAACAGTCTATAATGGGTGATTTAGCGCCAACTGATATCGCTAAGTTTGCAACAATGATCGAAAATGGTCGATCTTACAGTGATGGTAACATCACTGTAAGATAAATCATTATGTTTGGTAAATCAAAATCGACAATCCATCGTAATGTTGCGCTTCGTGGGCTCGTGGCAAATGGAAGAGTATGTGAGGAGACGAGAAAACGATCAACCATGGCTATAGATGATCGATTCGTATATTTGCAAACACAAGAAATGGGCGTCGAACGGCAGTTCAAACATGAAACGAACTGGAAGAAGTTTGTAAGACCAGAATAAGTTAGCTTATAGTTATAAAAAGACTTAAAAAAGTTAATTTGAACTCGTATAGGTTAAAGAAAGCCCCAAAACTCAAGATGTGCCATCGAGTAGCACGACTATCCTTTGTTCGAGAGACCAAAATTGAAATGATGATCCGTGGGGTCAAGTTTTGTTCATGGATGAGAGCCGTTTCGGCGTATATTCGATTGATGGTGAGGAAAGTGTGTATTTACGTCCATGAGAACAAAATGAAACATTCAGTTTTAACTATTACTGTCTCCTTTGGTGTGGGGTAGCATATGTTTAGGAGCACGCACAGAGTTTTTGGTGATTGATAACGGCTGTTTAACTGCGGGTAGGTATATTTTTTCTACTGCTAATTTGAAAATTCAGTCATAGTTACAAAGCCTGATGTGATATAATAAGAGTCGAGACCGTGCTTGAGTACTGCAAACGATATCCGTATACAAATATAGTTAACCAGATATGTTATGCGCTTACCTCAAACGAAAGTAGTCGATTGTTTACCTGGCCAACCATTACAACAAGTCCCTTAGCAGCCTTTGATTCATTCTTAATATTGTCGGTAGCATAGCCGTAGGTTAAATGATATTTATTTACTTTTATTGAATCATTTATGGAGTTGTTCATTAAACTAACATTATTTATTTTAAATAAATAATCTATTATAAATAAATAATTTAAAAATTGTCGGTCGACGCTCATGGCCATCGCTGGTTATATGAAGTATTCCTTTATCGTTTTTTTTTATGATTTTTAAACTGATTTTGGATAATGTATATACATAGGAGATGTTCTGCAAGGTCATGTTGTATATTTCGCCCCCACATATCGGAAAACATTTCTCTTAATTCAAGACAATGCTTTTTAAATCGAGTGGAAATACCGAAGATTATTTCACCTGCATGGTTCCCGGATTTGAATACAATTGAACATATATGGGACATGCTAAGCAGATAACTTAGGTCAAAAATTCCTGCTGTCCAAAACTTAGAAGAAGCGAGAGCTACTCAATTGACATGCGAGAATTTGCCTCAAGAAATGATCAATAACATCCTCATAATTAAGTATGGGAAGAAGCATGGCTGCTATAAAGGCTTGTTGGAGACACACACGTTATTGTAAAAATAATCCTTGTAATTTTGCTTGATCATCAAATGTTTAAAACACATCAAAATGTACAATAACTTTTTTGCAAAAACGCTATTTTTTTGTATATTTTTTTTAAACGGGCTTCAAGATGGCATGATGAAGCTTTGCCAAATAAACTGCAATTAGCCTAGCTATTAGTTAATTTCTGCTCAAAGTTAGGAGGAAAAAAATATGTAGAAAAAGTGCCAGTGGTTACCCGTTTCCTTAAATTTGTGTTTTTCTTCAAGAATATTATTTCTAAGGAGTTTTTGGTGGCGCTAATTATGCATTTTCGATTAGAATTGAGATTTTCCTAAACATTTTCCAAAATGTTTAATACTTTTTATTATTATTGTTATGAATTACACCCCTTGGAAAAGGAGATGGTACGCCTATGGCTACTGATAGTGACTGGGAAGGCTCTAGAAAGAACCAAGGACTTTTCTAGATTATGGTTGGAGAAGATTCTGGATTAATCTAGAGCTAATTTCGGAGTATATAAGGCGCGATTACAAGCGCGGAAGAGGAAGTTTATTAAGAAGAAGTTTATTTTAGAAGTGACACGTTCGGTGAAAAGTGAGGTTAACTATTAAGTAAACAAGTATTGTACAGTCAGTAAATTGTTAAATAAAGTGTTAGTAGTGTTTATCTCTTGTTGAAATTATTTAGAACCCACGGATTCATACAGGGTGTTTCCTAAAAGGTGGAAATCCGTAACATTTTGGTGTCGGAAGCGGAATTTTGACAAGAGGATTTTTCGGAAGTGTTCGAGAAGGTTTGGGACAGTATTCTCGGAGTAAGTGCTAACACAGGAAGGACTAATTTACTGGACATTGTTCGAGGATTATTTTCGAACAGAAAAACAGTGTTAAGTGCATTTTTGAGACATTTTTGGAACAGTTTATTTGGACATTAGAGGTTAAGTGACGAAGACTCTAGATAAGACTGTTTCGTGCCGTTTTGAGGTTTTTCTGGACAGTCCCATTACCGATAGTGACGTAACTTTGTTAAATTTATTTGATTTCAACGTAATTGTATGCCGGTAACGACCAGAAGCATGACATCCGAACAACAAATGCAGGACTTTGTGGCCCAAATGCAAAAGATGATGATGGATCAGGAAAGAAAGCGCCAGGAAGAGAAAGAAGAACAGGAAAGAAAACGCCAGGAAGAGAAAGAGGAACGTGAGAGAAAACGACAAGAAAAAGAACAAAAACGCCTACAGGAAAAAGAAGAATTAAGAAAAATTTTTGAGGAACAAGAACGAAGACGTCAAGAGGAGAAACAAGAAGAGGAGAAACGACATCAAGAAGAAAGAGATGAACTAAGGAAAATTATAGAAGGCCAACAGAGTGCCATATTTGCCGTCACTGAAGAACTCAAAAATAAGGTAGCGGAAGAAGTCAGTGAAGTCAAAGAAAAAGTAGATCGGGTTGAAGGAAAAACAGATAAGGTCGAGGAAAAAGTAAACAAGTTCGAAGAAGAAGTCAAAGGAGAGATTGACCAGCTTAAAAGACAGTTGAGGGAAAGAGGAAACCAGCAAGTGGTGTCATCAGGCCAACGATTGAAAATTCCCTCTTTTGATGGTCAAAGTTCCTGGATGACTTACAAGACACAGTTTGAGGCAGCAGCGAGTGCAAACAACTGGAATGACGAAGAGAAGGCTAAGGCATTAATTGTGGCTTTAAGAGGCCAAGCGTTGGAGTTGCTTCAGACAATTCCGGCAGACCAACAACGGAATTTTAGAGTTTTAGAAGCTGCCTTAGATCTACGATATGGAGATCAACACCTTGCTCAAGTATACCAGACCCAGCTGAAAGTGCGCGTTCAGAAAGCTGGAGAGAGTCTGCAAGAATTTGAAGCTGCGGTGGAAAGACTGGCACACTTAGCATATCCTAATGCGCCAAGAGAATTTAAAGAACAATTGGCAGTGGGGGCATTCCTAGACGGGATAAGGGACGAGGAAATCAGGCGAGTCCTCAGGCTATCCCGACATAAAAGTAGTAGTGAAGCCTTGGTGCATGCACTAGAGGTAGAAGCCGTCTATAGGGATACTCCAAAGTCAAGAGTGCGGGCTATGACGCTTGAAGAATCGCAGCCAGAAGAGAAAGACCAAAACCCTATCTTGAATGCGATTCTCAAAACGAATAAAATGATCGGTCAATTACTGGCTCAATCGAATCCTCCAAGAAGACAGGAAAACCAACAAAACAGAGAAAGACCAAGTGGAGGTATTAAATGCTACAACTGCGGCAGGATAGGACATATGAAACGAGACTGTCGACAGCAGAACTCGGACAGACGAGTAAATGCTGTAAATGTAGAAGAGCAGCAGGAAACCTAAAGATAGCCAGCACCAAGGGGGCTGTGCTGGCTAGAGAACACGGTGCCCCCAGAGAAATAAAGATTTCCCAGCTGCGAAGAATTCCAAGTAGTCTGCTGTTGCAAGGATATGTGAATGGAAGAAAGTGTGTGTTTACTGTTGACACAGGTGCTACGTCATCAATAGTGCGGCCAGGGTTTATGTCGGGCTTGCAGATTAAGAAGAAGCAAAATGAAGTAATTATTCGGACAGCCACGGGAGACAGGGCTGCGGTCCATGGAGAGGTCAATTTGGAACTGCAGGTTGGACGATTGAGATTCAATTACAAGGTCATTGTGGCTGACATTACAGACGATTTCATTTTGGGACTGGACATCATGGAAGAGAAGAGGTTTATTGTTGACGTAGGGGAGCGAGTCTTGAAAATTGGAAATGAGGAATTTATCCTGGCAACCGCAGATGACCAATTCCGTAAAGCAAGGCTATTGACAACAAAGACGATTAAGATTCCTGCTCATTCTGAACAGATCATCGATGCTGCCTTGGAAGGAAATCCTGGAGGCTACCGTGTTGGCCTGGTGGAAGGTGACGAATCGATTAAGTCCCTAACCAATATTATTGTGGCAAGAACTTTAACCCGGACTAAAGATAAAATCCCAATTAGAGTCGTCAATTTAAATTCCCATGCAGTAACGATTAAAGAGGGCAAACCGATTGGCTCCTATGAACCGGTTATGTGGGTAGCAAGGTGTGAAGAACAAACAGAGGGAAATTCATCTACAAATATAGACCAGAAAGTTTTGACCTTGCTGAGTTCCCAGTTGGAGCATTTATCTAAGGATGAACGAGAGGAGGCGATCAAGTTCCTGGAAAAGGAAAGTTCAGCATTTGCCAAAAGTACGGAGGCCCTTACAAAAACAGATATAGTCCAGCATCGGATAAATACTGGTGACTCACCTGCTATTCGACAACAACCTAGGAGGCTTCCGCTAGCAAAACAAGAAGAAGCCTCAGCAATGATAGATAAGATGCTACAAGATGGAATTATTGAGGAGTCAACAAGTCCCTGGTCATCGCCAGTAGTTTTGGTTGCCAAAAAGGACGGAACGTTAAGATTTTGTGTCGATTATCGAAAACTGAACGATGTGACGAAGAAAGACAGTTACCCATTACCCCGGATTGATGACACGTTAAGTACATTGGCAGGCTCACAATGGTTTTCGACGTTAGACCTTAGGAGCGGTTATTGGCAAGTTGGGCTTCATCCTGATGATAAGGAAAAGACAGCGTTTTCAGCAGGCAGTGGTCTTTACCAATTTACGGTGATGCCTTTTGAACTTTGCAATGCTCCAGCCACGTTTGAACCATTGATGGAATTTGTACTACGAGGGCTAACCTGGAAGACGTGCCTGGTTTACCTTGACGACGTGCTGGTTATGGGACGAGACTTTACATTTGAAAAATCTTCAAGAAGTATTTGGACGAGTCAGAAATGCACACCTGAAATTGAACCCGAAGAAGTGCCTTTTATTTCAGAAAGAAGTTAAATTCCTTGGTCACGTAGTGTCTTCGGAGGGAATACAAACGGATCCCGACAAAATTTCTGCCGTACGAGATTGGCCAAGGCCATCTAACGTTCATGAAGTACGAAGCTTCCTTGGCCTTTGCACTTATTATAGACGCTTTGTGGAAGGGTTTGCAGACATTGCGAAGCCATTACACCGGCTAACCGAGGAGAAAGTTCAGTACCAGTGGACACCGGAGTGTGAAACGGCATGGAGAAAATTGAAGGCAGCTCTATGCACTGGTCCTGTACTAGCATACCCACAACAGAATGGACTTTTTATTTTAGATACAGATGCCAGTAATTCTTCGATTGGTTGTGTGCTGTCCCAAATTCAGAACGGAGAGGAAAGAGTGATCGAGTACTTCAGCAAGGTGCTCTCCAAACCAGAACGAAACTATTGTGTAACCAGGAAAGAGTTATTGGCCATCGTCAAATCAGTGGACCATTTTCATAAGTATCTCTACGGGCGACATTACAAAATCAGAACCGACCATGCTGCGTTGAAATGGCTGTTGCAGTTGAAAACCCCGGAAGGTCAACTGGCTCGTTGGATAGAACGGTTGCAACAGTACGACTTTAAAATCGAGCATCGACCAGGAAGATCTCATAAGAACGCAGACGCATTATCTAGAAGACCATGCAAGGACGACTGCAAGCACTGCCGCCACGTGGAAAAACAGCAGGGCGCGGGAGCAGTCAACACTATTAAAATAGACGTTCCGGATGATTGGACAACTGAAGCCCTGAGACAAGAACAACTGAACGATGCAGAGATTGGGGCTATATTGAGAGCAAAGGAAAAAGGAACTCGACCAGAGTGGAAGGATGTTTCGGACAAAGCAGTTGGATTGAAGGCTTTGTGGGCACAGTGGGACTCACTTAGAGTTATGAACGGGCTGTTAAAAAGAGCATGGGAGAGCCCGGATGGGAAGCAAGTTGTTATGCGTCTAGTGATTCCCAGGTGTCGAGTACCGAAAGTACTTCAAGAAGTGCATAATGGAGCATCCGGTGGACACTTCGGCGTTAACAAGACCCTGAATAAAGTACGTGAACGATTTTACTGGGTAAATAGTCGTCAAGATGTTGAAGCTTGGTGTCGTAATTGTAAAATTTGTGCAGCCAGTAAAGGACCACAGACTAGGGTGCAATGAAGCAATATAACGTCGGGGCTCCTTTTGAGAGGATTGCGATCGATATAGCCGGACCATTCCCAGTAACCAAGGACGGTAACAAGTACATACTGGTTGCCATGGACTATTTTAGTAAATGGCCTGAAGCCTACGCAATTCCGAACCAGGAAGCGGTTACTGTCGCCAAAGTCTTGGTAGATAACTTGATATGTCGGTTTGGTGTACCCCTGGAGCTGCATTCAGATCAAGGGAGAAATTTTGAGTCAGGGGTATTTCAGCAGATCTGCAAGTTATTAGGAATACACAAAACACGGACGACAGCCCTTCACCCGCAATCAGATGGAATGGTGGAGTGACATAATAAGACTATGAAAGAACATCTCTCTAAAGTCGTTCATAAAAATCAACGTGACTGGGATCTCCACATACCGTTTTTCCTCATGGCATATAGAGCTGCTATCCACGAGACACAAAACAAACTCCGGCTCGTGTAGTATTTGGACATGAGATCAGACTGCCGTGTGATTTGATGTTTGGAACACCAGGTGGAGAACGGCTTCCTGTGAACAGCTATGTAGATGAAGTGAGTGAACGGCTAAGGAATGTCCATGAGTTAGTTAGAGACCAAATCACCATAGCCAGTGACAGAATGAAGGCTCGATATGACCGTAAGGGTAGTTCAGAAGGGTTCAAGGCAGGAGACCTGGTTTGGCTGTACAACCCACAGCGGAAGAAAGGCAGGTCACCGAAACTTCAACCGCCTTGGGACGGACCGTACACTGTTATTACCCGAATTAATGACGTCGTCTATCGGATTCAACGAAGCAAAAAGTCCAAGATGAAGATCGTGCATTTGAACAGACTGGCGAAATACATCGATGATTCTGAGTTGCCTGATCGGGACGATCAGGCTTAAGGAGGGGGCAGTGTTATGAATTACACCCCTTGGAAAAGGAGATGGTACGCCTATGGCTACTGATAGTGACTGGGAAGGCTCTAGAAAGAACCAAGGACTTTTCTAGATTATGGTTGGAGAAGATTCTGGATTAATCTAGAGCTAATTTCGGAGTATATAAGGCGCGATTACAAGCGCGGAAGAGGAAGTTTATTAAGAAGAAGTTTATTTTAGAAGTGACACGTTCGGTGAAAAGTGAGGTTAACTATTAAGTAAACAAGTATTGTACAGTCAGTAAATTGTTAAATAAAGTGTTAGTAGTGTTTATCTCTTGTTGAAATTATTTAGAACCCACGGATTCATACAGGGTGTTTTCCAAAAAGGTGGAAATCCGTAACATTATTATACCCTTCGCAAATACAAAACGAAGAGTATATTGCGTTCGATCGGCACATTTCGAATACCGGTAATGTTGCTTGTAGATTAAAAAACTTTCTCAAAATGTCCGTCCGTCTGTCTGGCTGTCTGTCTGTCTGCCGCCTGTCCCTCGCCGTCACGTTTCTTGTGAGCACGATAACTTAAGAACCAAAAGTCCGATTGATTTGAAATTTGGACAGTAGGTCAGTATCAGATAGAGGAAGGACCTTATTATTGAACAAAATCGATCAATAAATGAAAAAAGTTAATAATTTTTTTATTTAAGAATTTTCTTTAATATTTTATAATTAAACAAAAAAATTTCTAAAACTCATATTATTTACAAAAAAACTGCGAATATCGAATATTCAACAATTATATAAAAAGTGCTGCAGTAAATCGGCGAAGAGTATAATGGTTAGCTTGTTTCTTATGTAATTACTATTTTGAATGGACTATAATTGTGAGTGGTTTTATGATTGAGTTACAGGAAATAAAATTAATGTACAAAATTTTTGAAAATTGAAAATTTCTAAATTGAATCCAGAGGATTCTTGGGATCGGAGATTACGAATCTAAAATAAATGTGTGTCAATCTGTAATGTTTGAGTATAATATTTTATCATTGTGTTCTGTGTTCAAATCTTTAATAATGCTGTAAAATTATCCAAATTATGAATGTTGTAAGGTTAAAATAACGTATTTTTTCCTGTTCTGTGAAATATATGTATGTTAAACAAGTATGCAAAATTTCATCAATATTCATTAAATATATTTAACACGGTAGATGCCAAATGTCAAAATAAGCACACAAGATTGTCAAGATTGAATAATTATTTGTAATTTTTCTCTTATAAGCGACACGAGCGTATAAAAATGTCGGAGTAAAACTAGTTGTAAAATGAAAAATATTGCGAGTTGCCTGCTGAAAATTACGAAAAAATATGATTTTACATCGTATAAATTTGTCATAATGATAACATATTTCTTTAAATTAATAAATATACTTAAAAACGTATAGTACATTGTGCAATTAAAATGTGGTGCTTTTATACTCAAATATGCTTATACTAAATTCTCAAAGAAAAATCGCTTTTGATGAAATATTATCGGAAAAAAAAGTTGTTAATGTACATTCTATATAATTGTTTAAATAATATTCATACTTCTGGAATGTTTCAATAATGTACTATAACAAATATTTTCTAAAAAGTCATCAAAAACCTTAATTAACTCGGCTATAAGAAATAAGAAGTTTGAGTTTGTTTTAACATATTTGCCGCTTTCACTATACACTGCAACGCAAAACCGTAAGACCCCGGTCCTGGAAGTGCACCACATGCAGCATATGTCATTTATCATTATTTATGAACATTTCCAAAAACAACAAGACTCAAAGAAAGGTTGTGGACCTGTAGGGTTATTTCTTCAGAGTGGCCTACGTGATGCTTGGCTCGTATGGTATCGATTTATATCTACACTTAATATTGTGAATTTTTATATGACGTTAACTTAAATTAATATCTTGCTTAGTAGCGTTAACCTTTTTATCTCAGGTGCGACTGGCATAAACAGTCCATAGTATTTAATAAATATCAGTGGCGTTGCGGCACCTTTCACTACTTAATGCAAGGGGATCAGCGCTGAAATAACCTGCTGTTTTTCAGCCTGAGGGGCAATTACTGATTGTTCGATTTGTTAGTTTTGCAACAAAACGAACGTAATTTCTATTATGGCAATTTTTGACTGTTCACTTCGAAGAGAATTCGTAATTTGGTAAGTATTTTGTTCTCCAAACAACACTCGGTTAGCGAGTGATAGAAACAATCTATATCGAACTGCTAGATATAAAGTGTGTTAGATTCTCTCATTTTAATCATTTTGATAGTATCCATACACTAATTATTTGTTGGGTTTAGTATGGACGATTTAATTCATCTTCCTGTGTTGAATAATTTAGAAAATGCACGGAAATAAAAATTTCACAATAACGCAAGAAATCCTCGTGATCCTTTTGCATAGTTAACTGAAAAACAGTTTTTAAACAAACATGTTCAGATTGTCCAAACACTTGTGTTTAATGAACGCTTTGGGGCTCCAAGCGGCCTTATTAAAGGATTTTAATGAGGCCGATTTAGAGGTAAAAACCGCTGCCTAAGGAATCACTAATTCCACATCCAAATTTTTTATTCAAGTTTCTTTGAAGGAGAACATCTTAACTATATCTTCACTCTAGTGGGTGGAAACTGGTCATTGAATTTAGCTAGCTTGAAAATAAGTATATTTTCCCCAATTTACACCCCTTCAACGGAAACATCTCAATCAGATGTCATTACAATACATACGTGTATCAAATTTCAAGTGAATATCTCAATATTATTCTATCAACCCCTATAATAATGGATTGGAGGTGGTGGGGGAGTTGAAAGATATTATAAAGAAATCTGAGACCTTCGCTTCCAGTATATACAACAAATTCCACGTTTCTGTACTCTTACCAGCTTGTTTTACTTATGTTCCTTTATTTACCTCTTATTAACTCTTCAACATAATCATCTCAAAATATAATCTAATTACGGATGTCGTTATAATACATTCATGTACCAAATTTCAAGTATAAATCTCAATTTTATTTTATCAATCATTTCAATATTGGAATGGGGGTGGTGGGGGATTTAAAAAATATTATAAAAAATCTTGGTATTGACTTCTACTATATACACCAAATCCCAAGTTTATCTACGCTTACCGGCTTGCTTTACTTATTTTCCCCTATTTAACCCTCAACCCTTCACCGGAATCATCTCAAAATATAATCCAGTTCCAGATGTCGTTACAATTTATACATGTATTAAATTCCAAGTGCATATCTCAATTTTATTTTATCAACTCCTTTAATAATGGAGTGGGGGTGGTGGGGTGAGGGGGATGAAATATATTATACTAAATTTGAGGCCTTGGCTTCTAGTATATACACAAAATCTTAGTTTCTGTACACTTTTCAGCTTGTTTGACTCATTCTCCTCTATTTACCTCTACTTACCCTCCACCCCTTCAACGGAATCATTTCAAAATATAAACTAGTTCCATATGTCGTTATAATACATACGTGTACCAAATTTCAAGTGAATATCTTAACTTAATCTTATCAGCTTCTTTAATAATGGAGTGGGGGTGGTGGATGATCTGAAAAATGCGATAAAAAAATCCGAGTCCTTCGCTTCTACGGTATATAATAAATCCCAAGTTTCTGTACTTTTACCAGTTTGCTTTACTTATTTTCCCCTATTTACCCCCGATTCCTTCACCTGATATGTTCAAAAATAATCCAATTCCAGATCACGTTATAATGCATACCTGTACAAAATTTTAAGTCAATGTCTTAAACATTACCAAAGAAAACGTGCGCACAAAAAAAAGTTACAGACAGACAGACACAAAATTTGTTTTCGCTCAAAGTTAAAATCTGGCATGCGTGAGGAGACTCGGCGAATTTGATAGCCGAAACGGTGATTCCTGATTTACCACTGTTTTCATGTAATAATCAAGCATATGGTAGTTTTGCTAATGACTGGACGAGAATTATAATTGGCTGAACATTTTCAACTTCGTGTCGTCCTGGAACTTCCTCATTGATCCTTACAAACATATATATAAGTCGTCAATCCCAGGTACCTATCATCGTAGCTTTTCTTGGTCAGAAGAAATAACTCTGTAAACCAGTTGATCTTTTCAATTTTACAGTTTTTCTTTTCAAATTAATTTTTTTTTTGGAAAATTTTTTTCCTCTTAATATAATTTTTATTTTCTGTTTTACTTAAATGGTCACTCTAAGCATTAATTTTTTTGTAGTAAATTTTAGAACATTTTTCATTAATACACATCATTGTCTTTGTAAATTTTAACATTGTTAATATTATTTGAATTTGTTTGTTTGGACTGTTTTCTCCTGGTTCTGGTGCAAAAATATCAGTTTTCTGTTATTAGATTAATAGTTGAATACGTGGCGCCCTAAAGGTTTTTGTTAATAAAATTTTTCACACACCGAACCTTCAACCAACTACTGAGCTAACGGTTGCTACGGTCACTCCGATTTTCTCAGCATCCAACTGAGTAGGTTGTGGTTACAAATCTCGGCGTTTCCTGGCATTTTAAACCCATTTCAACAATAAAAAATTTTGATTTTTTTTTTGCGATTACTATACTTCCATTCCACTTCGTGCATGTGGAAGTAAAACTAAGGTAGCATATTATTCAGGCGGTTTTGTGCGTCTTTACTTGTAAAATCTTGCTTGCGTTTGCCAAAAATCAAATCGGGATGCTTCTTCACATATTCATAATCAATACAAATGTTTGTTTTTCAGTAAATTTTGCAAAGATCCATGCAAAAAAAGTAACGCTTTAATCCAAATAAAATCATTTACTTCAATTTTACCCCAGTCAGCAACAGCTCCACACCTCTTGGATTCATTTTTCACAGCAGCATTAGTAAACGTAAATAATATTAGTCTGTAAGTGCGCATGTGCATTGCAACTGTGTTGCATAAATGCGCTAGTACCAAATTTGTTAATCATTATATTTCGAACCATCGGAATCGTATATTTTACAAACAAAATTACAATAATTATTTTTTACAATACCGTGTGTATCCCACACGAGCCCTTATGATTGAGCCATCCTTCTCCCCATACTTATGATGACGTTATTTAATTAGAGCAGCTCTCGCTTCCTCTGGGTTTGTGACAGCAGGAATTTTTTACCTAAGTAGCTCAGTGAGTTAGCACGTTTAGCTTGCAAACTGGCGGGTTCAAATCCTGCATACTGCGAAATAATTTTAATAATAAAATTATCCCCAAGAAGTGCTTCGGACTCCACTATAAACTGTAGAGTCTCGTTTCTATTTGCCTAACACAAAATCAGACTTGATTTGCAAGTAGTTACCTTGGTGGCTTGAGAAGTGGTTAAGAAATATTTAAGATGAATGAATATTCGGAATTTTCTAACTTATTAAAGTTCTTGTCGTTCTGAGAAATCAGTAATTTATATACTGGGTAGTGATCTGCATATTAACGTACTTGAAAACTATTAACGATGTCTCGGATATTAGAAATATGCAAAATAAAATGCAGTGGCCCTAAGATTGTACCTTGAAGCACCCCCTCACATTTAAATTTTGCAAAAGGGATGAAATTCTTCAATTTTAGTAAATTACTACAAAATCTTGCAAATGAGAGATGAGATGTTGCTAATAGAATAGAATAGAATAAAATAGAATAGAATAGAATGGAAACATTTATTTGTCATATACACAGAAACAGGTTTCGTCGACTATAATTAGAGAAATATAAAAAAAGAAAATGTATACTTATATAAAAGATAAAATTGAATATATATTTTCTATTTTATCTTTTATAGACCCCAAACAGACGCCACAGAGGGGCCAATGCTATGAAAAGCTGGCAAAAATGCGAAAAGTTCGTTATGGTCATAGTGGTACAACTGTACCTAAAATTTCTAGTAATCTTACCCGGCTACTTGGAACCACCCTTACCTGATCGATAATGGACCATGCGTTACAACGGTCCAAACTTGTCCTTTGTGTAAGTTGGCTGTTGCATGGTATTTAGGTATTTACGCTCATGATCGGTTGGATTTTTTTTAGTGTTATTTTATGATAGAGACATTTACTTACTTTTTATTAACATGGCATCAACAAGGTAAGTCAACAAATATTTGCCAAAATAAACCTAATTTTCATACATGTAATGTATAAAAAAAATTCACCAATAACTGTTATTTGTACATGGCGTGTGTTAATTGAATCGTTAGTTATCGACAAGGTTTTAGTAGATTTCGGCCCACTAAACATTAAATTATTACTTTAATAAAACTTCAATGTAACTAGGTTACAATGTAATGTTATTTGAAACAGATTATGAATGACACTGTAACGTTACTATAAGGGATTTTGTCATACCTTTAAATGTTATTCTGTTATATTGTTAAAATGAAAACATCAAGAAAATATTTTCGTAATGTTGATCCAATATTGATGTAATAATTCACTAATATAATATTTTATATTACCTTGCACATTTACGTTGGATCACGAATATAATTACTAATATGTATACCCAACATTAATATAGTACTACAGCAATATGTTACTGAAGTAAATATAGATATGTAGGCAATATTAATTTAATTTTAAAATAATTGTTTATTAAATGTTATAGTTATTTACCTGCTAGTGTTGTTGTCCGAACGCTTTAAGAAATTGAAAAAAAAATACCAGAACAACATTTAATAGGTAAGAAATCAATACCAGAAGTGAAGTTCTGATAAACAAACCTTACTGACTCTGTGGTTAGCTTCACACATTTTTTGTTACTTTTTTCAATTTGTTAGTGCGTTCGCACAATGTAACTGGCAAGGATTATGAACAAATATTTAGATAATGTCACCATTCATATAATTAAAAGAATCTTCCAACTTTTACCACTAATACTACATACACGCTCAGACAAAATTTTGGGTTGCATGCGCAGAACATTAATGTAAATAATAGAAACTGCTCTGCTATAATTAATTATTTCAAACATTAGTGAAATTGCGTGTTGTGCAATATAGGTAGTCATAAAGAGTTAGTAAAGATTCAACTTTGTAACCTGGAACACACTATCTGACATATCTGTACACAATACTTTAGTACTAACTAGCAGCTGAACATCTATAGTATTTTAGGGGACCACTTAAATCTGAAATAAAAAAAATATGTAATATGTAAAATTTATATTGTTTTAATACAAGGTGAAATAACAAACATAAAAACAAATATTCTCTGAAACAAAACAATTTCTTTAAAAAACCAACGAAATAATAAAAATATTTTATTTCATCTCCTCCCTAACTTTTCTTTGTCTAGAAAATCGTAACAATTCAGCTATCATGTCTCCAAATTCCTTCCCTGTAGTTGTAGGGAATGTGGCTTGGACAGCATCTGTTAAAAAGTTAATAATTGTAATGTATGAAATATTCAGTGTATGGGGTGCATAAATAACATACAATAAAGAATTGGCAGATTTGAGTTGTGTAGATAAAGGACCCCGCAAACTTCTTATGGAAATCCGGCTTCCGTTAATTTTACTAATTTTTTTATATATTTTACACATCATCCAGATCAAAAGTCCCAATGTGCAGAAAGTCCTAGGACCCCAAGGTTCTGTGGTACAGACCTTCAAAGATCGATATTTTAGCCATACGTGCTTGAAACAGGACTAAGTAAAATTAAAGTTTTTTCTAATAATACTTTGGTGTATTTTCTAGTGGTTTAACTAACGGTACTCTTAGCGGTACTAGTGATTTACCAAACAGTATTTTTAGCGGTACTCATGGTAGTACTTATAAGAGTATATACTTTTTGTCAGATTTTTGGTAAAACTTTTTACGGCAGTTTAGCGATTCCATTTTTACAGGGCACTTATCTATACTCTTGTAATTACATATATGCTTGGAACATAGTTGAATGGATGCTCAGTGAAGTAAATATCATTACAGATTACGAAAATTTCATTTTGGTAATTATTTACTTACCTTATCAGTTTTGTCGCTCATAAAAAAACTTTGCTGACACAACATATAAACCAAAACTTTCATCACAACCTCTGGATCACTGGAACAATGAACAATTATACAGACACAGACGCTTTCAACTCGAGGATTGGAGGTTCTTTAGTTAGGTTAAAGGCGTTGTTAGGCACTTGTTCTGTCAAAAGTCAAATGTGCTATATCTTTCTTTTTTAGTAGCTAAGTTTAGCGGGAGATTTAATTGCATAAATATGTAATAAACATTACGTTTAATGTTAACGCATGATCATATGGACATTGTTTGCGACGTATCAGTACCATCTATAACATATGTGTACTTATATATATATAATATTTTAATTCAATGTTACACGTTACATTAGTAAAACATTTTGTACATATTTCTCGAAAAATGTTAAGAATACATTTAAAAGAATGTATTATCTACATTTGCAAGATATATTTCATAAAATTGTAAATATATTTTATAGTAACAACAAGATAATATTATTTAAATATTGGTTTAATGTTCTACAATTTAATATTCTTAAATTATATTAGTGTTAGTTACTTTAACAGAGACATAATATTGCAACAAAACATTAAAATTGTTACTTGCGCTTAATATTATATAATATTGCAGTTATATGCATTGTTTAGTGGGGGTGTACGTCCGAGCATTTTTTTTTCTCATTTATAAGCTAAAGTCATGTACTTTTAGTATGTATAAAAATTATTATGCCATATTTTGCCTTTTGTAAAGAAAATCAAAAAACAAATAGTTGTTATCTGAAATTCACATCGACATCGTGGAACATACATATTAATAAATAATTTTGATATGAATTTTTCAATTCCTGTTTTTTAACATTCAGATATGTTTTCCTTAATAATCGGACATATGCTTTATTTTTGATATTCCATTAAAATTTCCTAGAAACTTTTGGGTGTAATCTGAAAGGGATTCCTAGAATTCACGGTTTATCTCCGGCCAGATGTAATTAGAATCTTCTAATCGCTTTAAAATGGTACTTTTCAGGAATCGATTTATCAGAGTGGCCTAAGAATATTATTAATGTTCATTATCTAAATATTTCGTAAATTTAAATAATTTTCAGCAGATAAGTATTTTTATACAACTAAACTTAATTTCTGTCAACTACGCCTACATTAATCAAATTTATGTCTTAATTTAGGATCAAGCTGTACGGACCTGTTTTTTTCGAGAAAATTCCTTTATGATAAAATGAGCGAATCCGGTCTAAACAAGTAGCATGGTCAGTTTCGTTTTTAAAAGAATATTTGCAACAACGAACGAAATGTCCAATATCTGGAGTGGCGAATCTCAATAAAAACATTAGTTATTTTCTCACAGATTTAAAAAAAGATGGTCGGATGCTCACAGAATAAGAGAAAGATTTTTAGCTAAAAATACAAGTTGGTTAGAAACATCCATAATTTTCACAAATTATGGTGTGTCTGAAAGAAGTGAAGCTGCAGTTGGAAGACCCAAGTCTGATTCTAGTACAACTTGCGAGAGGGACAAAGCGACATAGAACCAAACATTTACGTGCTAAATCCTCTTATGCAGAACTGTCACATGCAACTCAAATGAGTTTACGAGCTTCAGGTCAAACGGATGCCTCAAAATTAATTAAAGAAATTACGACTACATCTTCCAAACGTGCAATTCGGTATACGACAGCTTTTAAGAAATTGGATAGAAGTAAAAGTAGTCAGCTTGCCCCAGAGGAAGCCTTATCTATGTTTGTAAATACGAAACTTACAAGACATCAATATAACATAATACGTACTAAAGATAAAACTAGATTTCCCTCATACAAAATTATTCAACAGACTAAAAAGGATTGTTATCCTAAACCAGAACATGTAGTTGTTAACGATATATTAGCAGTTGTTAAATTACAAAGACTTCTTGATCATACAGCCTTTTACAAGTGCAACGTGAAGTTATTATTACCCAAGTGAATATAAACAATTGGGGATTGGATGGTTCCTCTGGCCATTCCAAATAAAGTCGGGTACAATTTAAACTGACTTGTGTCATGGCCGCTGAACGTCTGAAACGTCTGAACTAAGATTTTATTTGATGCATAAGAAGTGCCAGTAGTTCCCAAACAGTTATTCTCTTCTGTAACAGCAGTGATGTCGTTAAATAATTATAAAAAACCGCTGTCTAAGGAATCACTACTTCCACATCCAGATTCTTCATCCAAGTCACTTTAAAGGAAACATCTTGACTAGATTTGCACTCTAGTATGTGGAAATTATAGGTCATAGAATTTTACTAATATTTCGGGTAGATCTCATAGAACAGTTTGAGGCGTTAATTTCTACCATATACGTTCAAAATGAAGTTTCTAGTTTACTCTACATATTTTCCCCTATTCACAACCTACCACCTCCCACGCCTTCAATGGAATCATCTCAATCAGATATCATTACAATACATACGTGTACAAAGTTTCAAGTGAATATCTCAATTTTATGTTATCAATCCCATTAATAATGGAGCGGTATTGGTGGGGTTTGAAAAATATTAGAAAGAAATCTGAGGCCTTGATTTCTAGTATATACTCCAAATCCCAAATCTCTATACTCTTACCAGCTTGATTTACTTATTGTCCCATATTTACTACTATTTAACCCCCAACCCTTCAACGGAATCATCTCAAAATAGATTCTAGTTCCAGATGTCGTTATAATACATACGTCTACCAAATTTCAAGTGAACATCTCAATTTCATTTTATCAACCCCTTTAATAATGGAGTAAGGGTGGTGGGGGGTTGAAAAATATTATTAAAATATCTGAGGTCTTGGCTTCTAGGAAAAACACCGAATTTCAAGTTTCTGTACTCTTACCGCATCATCTCAAAATATAATCTATGGGGGATGGAAAATATAAAATAACCTGAGGCCTTCACTTCTAGTATATACACCAAATCCCAAATTACTGTACTCTTTCTAGCTTGCTTTACTTATTTTCCCCTATCTACCCTATTTAACACCCAACCCTTCAACGAAATCAGCTCAAAATATAATATAGATCCTGATGTCGTTATAATATATACGTGTACCAAATTTCAAGTGAATATCTCAATTTTATTTCATCAACCCCTTTAATAATAGAGTAGGGGTACCGTGGGGTTGAAAAATATTATAAAAAATTCTGAGACCTTGGTTCCTAGTACATACACCGAATTTCAAGTTTCTGTACTCTTACCAGCTTGCTTTATTCTCAATTTTATTTTATCAACTCCTTTAATAATAGAGTAAGGATGGTTGGGGGTTGAAAAATATCTGAGGCCTTGGCTTCTAGTACAATTACAGAATTTCAAGTTTCTGTACTTATACCATCTTGCTTTACTTATTTTCCCCTATTTAACCCTATTTAACCCCCAACCCTTCAACGGAATCATGACAAAATATAATCTAGTTCCAGATGTCGTTATAATACATACGTGTACCAAATTTCAGATGAATATCAAATTTTATTTTATGAACCCCTTTAATAATGGAGAGTGGTGGGGGGTTGAAAAATATTATAAAAAATCTGAGGGTTTAGCTTCTAGTACATACACCGAATTTCAAGTTACTGTACTTTTACCAACTTGCATTACTTGTTTCCCCTATTTACCCCTATTTAACCCCCAATCCCTCAATGGAATCATCTCAAAATATAATCTAGTTCCAGATGTCGTTATAATACATACGTGTACCAAATTTCTATTGAATATCTCAATTTTAATTTACCGACCCCTTCAATAATGGAGTATGGGTGGGTGGTGGAGGGTTGAAAAATATTATGAAAAAATCTGAGGCCTTGGCCTCTAGTACATACACAGAATTTCAAGTTTCTGTACTCTTACTAGCTTGCTTTACTTATTTCCCCTCTTTACCCCGGGCGGGCGGGCGTTCCGGCAGGCAGGCAGGCAGGCAGGCAGGCGGACAGACAGACAGACAGACAGACAGACAGACAGAAAATGTTTTTCTCTCAAATTTAAAATCTTGACGTTTCCTGACATTCTAAACCTATTTCACGAAAAAAAAATAATTTTTTTTTACGATTACTATACTTCCAATCCACTACGTGGATGTGGAAGTAAAAATAGGAAAGATGTTATCATAAAATGTTAAGATTGTTAATTTAGTAACTTCGTCATTTTAGTGGAATTCTGATTATATACTGTGTCCGACATAAATTTGGCTGAAAACGTATGTGCAGTATTAATTCATACAACGGCCTTTTTAAACTGGACCCGACTCTACAAATAGAGCGAACCAGGAGAAGAAGACGAAGGTCCCGCCAGTCATCTTGAGAAGAAAAGAAGTATGGACCTCTGTAATCCAAAGGCGACGAGAAGCAGGTATCAAATACCTGAAAGCAAAACCGCAGACGACTACCGCAAGATGACAAGGTTATTCTCAAACGAAAAGTGGGAATACCATACGTATGCCCTCCCGAGATTCACCACTGGTTCAGCGGGTGATAATGATGCCAGTATTTTTTTTATCTTCGTTGGTGCCTTTGAGATTAATAGACCCTGTATATGCTGTTATTATAAAATTAATTATGGAACGTGGCTTTTACTCAACATTTTTTTTTCTAATTTTCACGTATAAACTTTATGAAATAGAAAAAATTATAATTGAAATATGCATAATGTGTCACCCTGTATACAATAAAATGCATAACCAGTCGATTAGTTGTTAATTTTAAAACCCTCTATGCATTATGTACAAAAACATTATCACTAAAAATAATTTTTGCCAACTTTTTATAGCATTGGCCCTTCTGTCAGACGTACAAATTATATATAATAACAAAATACGATCTTAATGTATGAAATAATCTAAGTCTAAATTCAATGTGAAGAATAAAGTCATGTCATCTATGAGCAGAATTCGTCAATGGAATGAAAACAGTTTTCAATTAAATAGCTCTTTAGTTCTGTCCGAAATAACTTGTATGTGTTTACCAATTTTAATCTGTCTGGAAGTAGATCAAATAGATGGGCACTACACAGTAGGGGGACTTTTTGTATTTACTAAGCCTATAGTTGTGGATGTGTATATCGTTCGCACTCCTTGTTCTATGATCGAGTACTGATCTATTGAGCTTAAATTTTCCGATATTATTCAAAACAAAACAAAGTAATTTATACTTGTATATGCAAGGTAGTGTCATAGTTTTCTTGTTTCTAAAAGTGTCATGACACGTATGTCTGTAGGGTAAATTAAAGATAATCCTAATTATTATTTTTTGCATCACAAACACCCTATTAATTTCCACTGCCTGTCCCCAGATGATAATATTATAGATAAATACTGAATATACAAGAGAATAATAACATGTTATTAGGGCCGTTTCGTTATAACTTGTTCTTTAATGTTTAAAATTCAAAATGTACATTTAGCTAAGAAGTCAAGTGTTGAGTCTAGGACGATGTTCAAAAACTTTGTGTTGTTACTTGTTTCTACATAGTCAATATAAACAAACTTGGTGTTGAAGCAGAAAAGTAAAGAAACACTGTTTTTTTTTTGTTTACTATGAGCGAATTTTGACACCAATTTTTAAATTAATCAGAAATTAGGTATGCCTTGGATTCTAGTTCCTGTACGCTATTTGCATTAATGAACACAGATGTATCATCAGCATACATGAAGACATCACTCTGAGTTAGGAAAGATGGAAGGTCATTTATGAACAATAGAAATAGTAATATCCATATTATATATCTGAAGACATCTAGAGAAATCAATATTTTTATGTTTTCAAGATATGATAAAATTTAATATGTTGCTTCTTACTCCAAGGAAGATAATTTCAGTTGCAAAAGAATTGAATATACGCAATCAAAGGCCGATGTTAAATCGAGGAACAGACCAGCAACTTTTTTATCTTTATCGAGGTAATCATGTACGTTTTGGATAAACTCCAGGCTGGCTAGTTTCGTAGATTTATTAGATCTATAACCATACTGGCTATCTGTTAATTTGTTTTTTTCTTCTAAATAATTATACAGGCATGGGACTACCGCTTTTTCAGACATTTTAGGCATGTAACTTAAAATTATGATTGGTCGGTAATTTTCTAACATGTTATGATCTTTCCTGTGTAATGGTATTAATTTACTTAATTTTAAAATGTTTGGAAATTGTTCAAATTCAAGAGACTTATTGATCAAGGTAGCAATTGTATCGGTTAATGTATCTTTGCAAAATTTGAGAAGCCGCAGTGGCATTTCATCAACCCCTACAGAATTTTTATTTTCCATTTTATCAATAATTAATAAAGCGAAATAATCTAAAGTATCAAAAATCTATCAATATTGACAGGTAAATGCTTCCAGATGATCATTACGAAACGTATTAATAGTGCTGGTCTGCGATGACTTCCTAAATACCAATTGTTTATTTCAACATAATTGTTGCTTCAAAGTTCGATAATTTAAGTATAAATATGCCTCTCTAATATCTTTGATGAAACTGATAGCAAGAGCATTGACCTAAAGTTGGGAAAAATCAATTAAGATCTTGTTTTGCCGCTTTAACTAATGTAATTGTATGTTTCCGCAGGAAGGATTCTTTTCAAATTATTACTTCTTACTTCGCCTATTACATTATGCAATAGATGACAAATAAAATGTATAATTTAATGTAAACTATTGAAAGACCATTGGAAAACCTTGGACTATAATATCACTACAACTTTTACCGGACCTTAGTCACACGTGTCAGATTTGTCGCAGACTACTTCCGTAACCTTCGACCTCACCGATAAACTCTTGTGGACTCAACTAACAGCTATTGCTACTCAAAAATAGACAAATATTCCCCAAGATTATACAGTGTGTTCATGCAAGGAATAAATTTGATAAAATTGTTAAAAGGCTAATGACAAAAAATCGCTCAAATAGGTCGATTTTCAAATACATGTCGAAAAATTTATTTAAAATAAATACAGTTATTTTAATCAATTTAAATTCAATGCTTACACTGTAAAAAGAAATAATGTTGAGGGGTTAGATCAGGAGATCTAGCTGACCACTCTATTGGTCTCCTATTAGCTTTGTGTCGGATTTTTTTAAATTTATAATGTAACTTATTTCATCCTTATTTTGGAACATCCTGTACAGCAATGAAATTCCGCTGTGCCAAAATTTTAATATATACCTGCATTTTAACACGTCTTCATCAGCAAAACTTTCTGAGATTTTTTAATAAATATTGTTACTGGTCGACACTCGACAGGATGTGTTTCTTTATTTATAAGATACAAATGAAGGGATATATTTAATAGCGAATTCCATGTAACATGCGAAATTTATTTGCGAAGAGAAATTCGTGATGCAGTTGTTATTAATCAAGCAAGATTATCAGCTTAAACAAATATGCAAGAAAACAACACATAAATCTGCCGAGTAATAAGGTAGAGGAATGAGATAACAAATTTCGCAAAAATTTAAACATAGCTGTTACAGATAATGAGTAAGCATAAAACGTATATATTTTAGAAAATAAGACTAGGTATACTCTTCACCAGATGACTAGAAGTTTAACTACAGTAGAATATCGATGTGGCAGGAAGTTGGGTAGCCTGCTTTATCATATAAATCCTCATAGTTCGGTATGTCCGTTCGTTCGTCTGTCCGTATGCCATAGACCCTCCCAATTTCTCATTTTTGACACGCTTCTAATATAGTCGAGTGCAAATAGAAACAAAAAGTAAAAAATGATGGAACCCAGTTGAAATTAATGAGTTTTCATGATTCTTTTTCCATTGAATTTCTAATACTAAGTACAAAAAGTTTATCCTTTAAAAATTGCCGCTTTTTACTTGGGGTGGTGCCCACCCCCTCTAGAAGGGAAAAGTAAAATAGTAACCACCGAATCTGATATAGAATTATATTGTAAGAGAGAAAGGTGGTTTACAATTTTTCATGAAAATTTATATTTTCCAGGTTATAACGATTTGAAAATTACGCTTTTAGCTTTAAAAAATTAGTACCTTGAGACTGTTTTTCGTAAATAACTCATAAATCTTACATTTATGGAAAAAGTGGTATGGAACAAAAAATAACATTATGAAATTACAAGTATTTTGTTTTTGTTTATTTCTGTACGATGAATAGTTCTAAAAATATGATAGTTTGAAAGTGGCGCTCGAACGTTTATCAATCGAGATATAATGTTTAAATCTCAAATGTCTGAAACAACCAGTATGATGATAAAAATGTATTCTTTGATATTGTTTTTTTTTCTATCCGTACAACTTGAAAAATAACGATGTTATGTGTAAAACAATGAGTGCGTTGTAATTTTTTTAAATACAAAATTAGGATTTTCCTGCTGCCATTGGCGATGAATAGAAATTTAAAAAATCTGTAACAGTTTTAATTAATTATAGTATTACCAACCTGCTCTAATTTTGAGTGCTTCAATTTATCAAAAGTTTTGAAGAAATATGAGATAAAAATGTATTTCTTTGCCACTAAAAGTTCAAGCCCCACATTTGTACTGTCATATTTCCGAAACTATTACAAATAAACAATTTGGGTTCAGGAAAGGTAAAAATACCCTCACAAGCTATTTGGGAGCTTGTTAATTTCATTAGCGAGGGCTTTGAAAATTTTAATTCAACATTAGCAATTTTCCTAGACCTAAGCAAAGCATTTGATTGCATTAACAAAGAAATTTTATTAAATAAATTAGAATTTTATGGTTTTGGTGTAGGGTGTAGTTCTTAAATTGATGTCATCGTATTTATCGGACAGATATCAATGTGTGTGTTATAATGGTAAACTTAGCAACATGCAAACAGTGGAACACGGTGTGCCACAGGGTAGTGTACTAGGACCGCTGCTATTTTTAATTTTAATTTTTGATTTATATTAATGACTTACCTAATGCTCATTCAGCATTAACTGTTCTTTTTGCAGACGACACTACTTTCGCAGAACACTTGAGAGACACTGGTACTAATGTTGATTTGCAAACCAACATTTTAATCAAGTCTTCTGACTGGTTTAATGTTTAACAAATTATGTTTAAACACCAACAAAACACACACATTACTTTTTTCCACCAAGAAAAATAACCTTCGGACCATAGAATTTCTAGGACTAACATTAGACAATAGATTAAGTTGGCATCTACATATTAATGACCTAAGAAGTAAATTGTCCAAAAAAGTATATGCTATCAAACAAATAAAAAATAGAGTTAATCTAGACGCAGCACTTGTTGCATATTGAAGCGAATCACACCCTGTGTATTAATTTAAAAATTTATTTCCGCTTCTATTAATCCAAATTTACGTAATTCTGAAATTCTGTGTAATTCGACACGCGATTAAATATCACCCGGTACGTACCTAATAATATTTTACCCCAATTTTCATGCTAGAACATAAATGTTTTAGAATTTGTCCGATTCGTATAGTTTTAAATATTTTAAAGTCTTCCTAAAACGTACCAAACTTGGTGTTAAGGCCAGTTCGGAGAGTCGCATATCACTTGAAATTTTACGATGTTAATATAAACAAAGATAAGGCATAGGCACAGATGGCTCGGTTCCCGTGAGAACAGTACCAAAAACTACGCAGGTTTGTGTGTAACGTCATCGCTCTTTCGGGTATAAATACCCGCGAGAAGTTTGTACAGGGGTCACTTCTTTGAGACCGCTACTACGAATGATAATTAATCCTCTAATACGAGTCTGATAATTATCAATGCTTTACTTGCTGACCACTATTCTGAATGATAACTAATCCTCGAATACGAGTCTGATAATTATCAATATATTAGCTGACCACCGACGTCCACGGGTCACTTCCTTGAGACCACTATTCTGAATGATAATTAATCCTCGAATACGAGTCTGATAATTATCATTATACTAGCTGACCGCCATCCACTGGTCAAGCCGATTCCGAAGCATTGTCCTTACTTTAACAGCAAACTTCAATAAGCAGAGTGATAATTAATCCTCAGTCTCTTTAAGTCTGAGTGGGATAATTAATCCTCGCACTACGAACTGACCGCTGCTGACCACTGGTCAAGTAACTTGCTAGAAAACCGTACTATTATTGTATTGCTGGAGTCATATCAGATTAGTACGACTCAAGGGGACGATGTCCAGAGCTAATAAAACCCCGCCGTCCAGCTACGACTCGCTGGACATGAGCGAGCCGCGTGATAACACCCCTAATGACACAGGTCATTTAGCGGTCTATCAAGTACCAGGTAAATCAATATGATTATTTCGGTTTTCGGTATTTACCTCTAGTTTTACGTGAACTTAATAATTTCAAGTCGGGACTATTTTAATTCATTATAGCTTTAAACAATTGACGAACTGATTCTATATTTCGGGTACTCGGAATCGCGAGGGGATCTTTTTATTGTGGCACTTAGATAGTTTAGATACATTGCATCAGTCGAAACATTTATAATTAGGAATTAGAAATTACTATATCCAACATTTATTAAATTGTTAGATACTGTTAATTGAGAATAACTTTCTTAGCATAAATTCTATAATTTACTTAGTTAATTTAGACAATAAATGATTTGCTTTCAGTGACAGATTTTGTTGAGATCGATAGTCATTCCACTATTCGATTTATTGCAGGTTCAGGTAAAAGCAACCAGTTTGTTGTTGTCCGAGTAATATTATATTACTAACAGCCAGTGGGGGTTCTGTTATCGGTCCTTTGTGTGTTGACCACAAACACGGGCCTGTAATATGATCTCCTGATGGTTGAGAGTAACTATATTTTAACCATAAATTATACATGTTAAACTTTGTATTGGTTTTGTTTGGTTTCACTTACAGTAGCAGTTTTAGCTACGGGCAAATTCAAATTGATTTTTAATTGCTTGTTCATTCTATTGTTTGAACAATTACAATCTTCGAAACACAGTAGCCAATAGGCTGGTTCTGAGTCAAGTTTATTGGCCAGATCCCATCGAACTCTACGCAACGCAATCTCAAACAATGATTGATTAGGCAATTACATGAGATTTCAATTTGCCATGTATTCACTTCATCAGTTCTCGCGAGATTTCGCCAACCAATACAGAATTTACTTGTACCGTGTAGTACATTCATTTCATACGCTTATACGAGGATACTCGTTGTAATCTCTGTCATTTTCGGTGATTACTGTTGCTTTTCGATTGTACCTGTGATGAACATAAGAGTGACTATTTGCCCCAGCGAGATCTATTACTTGAAAATATACATTTGTGATGATTATTTCACTATATATTTATATTATGTTCTGGCAGTTGCCCCAACGTTTATTTCCGTTCTTATGTTGTAAAATGACAATTGTCTGAATATAGTTATTAAACTATTCTGTGTTTTCTTATTTACTAATTTTCATAACTTCCAGGTAATAAACCAAGTAAATATAAGATTTACTTGGGCTTAAATAAACCGAATATTTAAAATAATATAAGTAAACATAAGGTTTACTTGAGCATAACAATAGTGAATAAAAATGAAATCTAAAATATGATAAAACCTTAAACAAAAGTTAACCTAGGAGATAAAATAAATAATTCAGTAAATTAAATAAAAAAAGAATAATTTTGAGTTTGAACTTTATACAGGGTATTATAAAAAAATACTTAATTATTTTGTCAATTAAATAAACAAGTGCCAAAACAATATTCAGTGCTTAATTTGAACAATTAAATAAAGAACTATAATTAGAACTTTGCCAAATAAATTAATAGCAATATTTAGAATAAAAACGAATCATTAAAAGTCATAATAAATAGTTAATTATCAAATCAATAAATAAATAGAAACAGTAATATCAAACCTAGAAAAAGAACTATGGTAACAAGTACTACATAATCACAAACGTAAATTTGAGTCCTACCAATAATAAACTAGACGATCACACAGCCAAATTAGTTTAATTGATTTAATAATTAGACAATCAGGGGAGAGGGAAGGGTAACTAGTAATTAATCAAACCAGAATTTAACAACAAAACAATAGGCGTGGGGGGGGGTGCGTCTCAATATCATGCTTTGTTCCATAGTGCCATGGTATATGGATTGATAAACTGGGGTACATCCAACCAAGTACATAGCATTTTCATTATTCAAAAGAGAGCAATTAGAGCTCTGGCTGGTTTGAGTCAACTTGAAAGTTGCCAATCGTGGTTCATAACATTTAATATATTAACTTTACCTTCCGAAATTATTTCTTGTAATTTACTTCACATAAAGGGGAATTTGAGCGAATATGCTAGAAATGGCGAAAATCATGAATATAATACTCGTAATCGCAATGACATACAAACACCTTCTCAGAGATTAGAGTCAACAAAAAGAAACAATTTTGGTATTGCTCTATTTAACTCTTTACCATAAGAATTGAAATCTTTACCAAACAGACAGTTTAAAGCAAAGTTAAGAAAGCATCTTTTGGCCAGTGCTTACTATAATGTGTCAGATTTTAAATATGTATAAATTTAGATTAATGTTTCTTCTTTGTTAGTGTACTTGAATTAATTGTCCTGTACTATAGTACACAAACGATATTAGGATTATATCATTTACACATATTTGACTATACTAGAATTAGGTTCTAGTATTTAATACAATCATATTATTTGTTTGTTTGTTTGCTTGTTTGTTTGTTTGTTTGTTATTTACTTTGACTATATTAGTATTATGTCCTAATGTTTTATACAGTTATGTTTTTCTCTACTATTCATATTTACATTTATATTTTTTCATTTTATCTATTTATGTTGACGTGTCAAAACACTACGGTGTATTTTTTAAATGACCAATAAATTATTATTATTATTATTATTACTATTAATTCCACAAATATTTTAAAAAACAAATTAATATATCGCTTCTTAAGCAATATTTTTCTATTTTGTCATATTTTCCTTTAATTAAATTGTTTTGGAGTTATTTACAAAAGTGGGAATTTTTTTCAGCAAAATCGTAATATTTTTCTTAATTTAAAGTATATTTAAAAACGAGTGCTTTCGAAAATGCCAAAATATTAAAGCATATCAGTAATCTGTATATTAATAAAAACTGGTATAGATTTTTTGAATTTCTATTACAGCAGGAAAATCTTAATTTTTTTATTTAAAAAAATTACCAGGTACTCATTGTTTTGCACATCGTTATGTATTTTTAACATCATACTGATTGTTTCTGACATATTTGAGATCTAAACAATATTCTCGACTGATAAACGCTCGAGCGCCATTTTTAAACAATTATATTTTTAGAACTATTCATTGTACAGAAACAAACATAAATACTTGTCATTTCATAATCTTATTTTTGTGCTATACCACTTTTTCCATAAACGTAAGACTTTTGAGTTATTTACGATAAACAGTCCCAAGGTACCAATTTTTTAAAGCTAAAATCGTAATCTTCAAATCGTTATAACTTGGAAAATATAAATTTTCATGAAAAATTGTAAACCATATGTTGTCTTAAAATATGATTCTGTGCCAGATTCGGCGGTTACTATTTTTGCCCACCCCACTAGAGGGGGTGGGAACCACCACCAAGTAAAAAAGCGGTAATTTTTAAACGGTGAACTTTCTTGTACTTAGTGTTAGAAACTCAATGCAAAAAGAATCCTTCAAATCCATTCATTATAGCTGGGTTCCGTAATTTTTCATTTTTAATGACTAATTGCACTGCACTAAAAGCATGTTTGTTGATTTTCGAACTTTCAACTATTTCATTATAAAGGCGCTTAACGAACCACAATTAATTGACTCTTAGAAAAAACTTATAAACTCTACTATTATAGGAAAATAATATATACTTATTGGTCAATGATGCGTATCATAATGAAATGTTAGGTACCTACTCAAAATTCGAGAAACGTCGAAATCTAACAAATATGCTCTGTTTGAGACATTTCTAATGCAAGTCACTGTGGTATGTTTTATATAATTTTTATCTAAATGTGTTGATCACTTCAACGAATAATAAAAAATATAGAAGAATGGCTCAAATAAAGACGTTATGTTTTCATGATAACGATAGGCGAAAAATAGGCCATTATCTACCCACCTCATTTACACTTAGTCCATCGAGTGGGGTGTCTTTGAAGAGGCCTCCTAAAATGCAACAAAACTATTTTGGGACCTTATAATTTTAACCCCTCAGTCACGAGATATTTGTTTTCAAAGTCATCATCCCCACCTCCCTATAATATCAAAACTATCGATGTAATAATCTGAGAAATTCCTAAACGTAGCTTTTAGTTAGTACTTTCAAAGAAAGTTATAACGGACGCTGCAGCAAAAGCAAAAAAAATTAAATGTGTTTTTAAAGAACGAGAAAAGTCAAGGTGAAATAGAATAGTAGGTATATAGCATAAAGGAGTTGAAGTGACTGCTAGCGAGTATGACTACAGAACCTCACCATGTATGTGCCCAACAGGTGCTTAGCCGGTTTTTTGAAATGCTGTTTAAATTAATTTTGAAACTGTTTTGTAAAACAAACTAGTATACAGGGTGTACAGAATATTATCTCGGCCTCTTTTTCATAACCCGCCGTAAAAGTTCTTTCTACCGCGAGACAGTGCTCTTTCTTGCACTTCCACCGTAAATGGATATTTACCTGTGGACCGGTTAATAAATAAAGGCTCCTTGCGGCGAGCTAATGTATGTATGTCACAGACAAACGACGTAGACGCATTGACGCAGGACGTTGAAACGAAAACATGGATTTCTGGAAAACATGAAACGGAGGAGGTGCACACTGTTAGATTCAGAAACAGAAGAAACTTAGAAGAAGATAATGAAGAAATGATGATAAATGGAAACTTAAAAAGAAGCATGGAAACTAAAAAGAAGCATGGAAACTTGAAAGAAACATCTCACAAACGCCTTCACTTCCCATCCCATATTCCTACTCAATGCAGCGTGTGGCTTTCGCTGCTGGCAACAAGCACGTCCCATGTCCAATCCAGCGCATGCAGCAGCCGGTCCGGCGGTACATAAAAGCATCCAAGATTTGTTCCGGCACGCAGTTCGGGCGTCCGTTGGGCGGTCGGGTGGAGGCGCCCAGTCATGGCATGAATATGCCACGACGAGTGAAAGATGCAAAAATAGGCGACTGAGCGACTGCATGTGAGCGTTCGGCGGGCAATCGAGCTACGTGTTGGAACGAACCTCCAGATTGGTTGCCGGGAATCGGCAGCAATGACCACCTTACGCTGGCAAATCAACCAATCAATCAATCAGATGCTGGTATTTGCGAGATGGTTCTTAGCCGCCATGTTTGGTGGAAATCGGGTATGCCATTTCCAAAATTTTCAGGTTTCGTTGTTAAGTACTCAGCGTTACGGACGTTGTTTTCTAAGAAATGGCGAAGGACCCAGTGTTATTTGACGTGTTAAATTAATGTTTATCTGAAATGTATTTAAACAGTTTTAAAAAATATCTTCAACTTGATAGGTTTAAGTTAATCTAGTAATAATAACATTGGAAATAAAAGTTAAATTAAACATTTTTAAAACTCCTCACGAGAAATAAACCTTTAAAAAGGAACATGTAATTTATTTTTACTGGCTCAAAACACTGGCTATTTCTTTTTCTGGAAATTTTTTATTGTTGGGCCGTGGTTTAATGGTTTTCAGTTATGTAGGTAGGTACATTGTTTGTTTTACTACAGATATCATTATTAAAAAAAAAATGTTTATTTTTTGTGTCGTTTTTTCTAAAAAATTTTAATTCAATTTTTATTGGACGCCTTCAAGTCACCCCCAGAGTCTAGAAGATCTAGGGTGCAAGACAGTATTTCACATGTTCTTTTAAATAAATATATTCGATTTCATTCACGAGATATTCATCGTTTTAAAATGCAAGCATTCTGTATTTTTATTAACGCATTTTTAAAGTTATTTTTATTAGTAAACACTGCACGTGTTATAATGTTATTTTTACATACGTACATGTTTAATTTGAAATTTTAGCGGAACATTAAACGTGTCATATCGATGACAACGAAAAATGCAATAAAAATGCAATAAAAAATTAAATTCCAATATGGTTAGCCAATATTTCTCCTTATAAGCGCCGAAAAAACAACAAAATTTGCTTTGACGTCCATTTCGTAATAAAATGAACTGTTACAGAAAAATTTGTTTGTGTCTCGCCATTTTGATTGTCAAGGTGAATTACGTACCTCCAAAAAAAGGAAATCAAATCTAGTCTGAGAAATCGGATTTACTATTGAGGCTACGTATTTTCTAGAAGAGGCCTTAGTTAAAAGCAAACAAAAATTCATATTATTAAAAATGTTTCCTAACTGGCATGGTAGTTGGAAGCAGATCATATTTTCAGTTGTACCAATTTTGAAATTTTGGTTCTTCTAAAAGCCAATGGTAATACAAGTCTTTATTCTTATATCTTTTCCTATTTAGAATGTCGTTGGTACTTACTTTTCTGAAGTCCCTCCCTTCCTCCTTGAAGTTTTGTTGACATAAGTATAGAACAACTCAAAAATCTCAAAAGAAAATTAGAAATAACATGTGTTCATAGTCTTACCTATATGTTGACATAGTTATTAATAGAATTTGCTATTGGCACAATTTTTCCATGCTTACTCAGCTTTGCACTTTATATTTTAAAAACCTTATAGTTCATTGAAATGTTACATTGACCTTGCATTTTGGGTAAGATTTTTTAAAATTTATGTGTAAGAGGGGATCAGTGTGAATATACATCTCGGCTTTCGGGGTTGAGAGCCCCCCCCCCTCCCCATCTGGCCGCCATCTTGAAAAAGGTATAGTAAACAGATTTTCCGCGATAGTTTGAGAACCGTAAGTCTCACAAAAAGATATTTGAATTTTCTACAATCTTGTTCTAGATACTTCTAACTGTAAAATTGAAAATGAAAAAGCTGTAATTAAAAATAGACTAAAATTCTCAAGAAAAATATCATTTAAGGGTTATAACTTTTCTCCTATTGATTTCGTTGAAAAAACACATCAAATGTAGAGATAATTTTATTGCGAACAATTTTCTCTACTCATTCTTTAATTTTCTTTTCTTTAGAGAGGCGTTAGGACGCTGTACAGGGATCAAACCAAGCACTACATTCAAAACGCGCGAAAGAGTGCATGAAAGAACTTTGACTATACGTTTTTTGGGTCGCTGATTACGAAAATTTTGATCCAGCAACTCTAATAATTGGGGAATAACCTTAAAAATGCCAAAACACACATTTAAGAGGATTTTCGCGGTACTTTCAATAAAAATCAAAAGGATTCTATGAAATCCCCTTTCTTAATGTTAATTTGCAAAGGTTTATACCAAATATAGCCAAATTATATCAGTAGGGATAACCACCCCTATTTGGTAAATTGGCAAAAAATATGTATTTACTTTAAGCTTCAAATTTGGATACATACTCTCTTAGGCAAAAATAAAATATTGTCACCCCTTAAATGGAGGGATAGGAGGCGGTAGTTTTACCCCCATTAAGAGTTGAGAATAATTTACTTTTGCCCGGCAATGCTCATTCAACCAAATTTGAAGCAGAAAGCAGAAAAAAAATATCAATTTACCGAATGGTTTTAACCCTGTTTTAAGCCTGTCTGATTATCCCTAATCATATAATTTAGCTATATTTGGTATAATTCAGCTACCTTTACCAATTAATATTAAAAAAGGGGGATTTCATAGGATCCTTTCTGATTTTTATTGAAATTATCGCGAGAAACCCTCTAAAAGGGGTGTTTTTGACGTTTTAGGAGTGTTCCTCAACTCTTAGGATTTTCGTAATCAGGGACCGAAAAAACGTATAGTTAAAATAGTTTCAGACTGGTCACTGGTGTTCTTTCGTGCACCCTTTCGCGCGTATTGAATGGAGTACTTGGTTTGATCCTTTTGCAGCGTCCTAACACCTCTCTAAAGAAAAGAAATTTGAAAAATGAGTAGAGAAAATTGTTCGCAATAAAATGATCTACAAAAAACATCTAATGTGTTTTTTCAATGAAGTCAATAGAAAAAAAGTAAATAATAATAATAATAATAATAATCGGCTTTTATTTGCATAGATCAGGAACAAATAAAATAATTAAACTTAATGTTTAGTAACAATTATACAAATGAGGCGAAGTTTTAGCTTAAAGCTTACACTTAACCTCAGCAAAAGTAAAAACGATATTTTTCTTGAAATTTTCAGTCAATTTTTAATTATAACTTTTTCATTATCAATTTTACGGTAAGAAGTATTTAAAACAACAGTGTAGAGATTTACGGTTCTCGAGATATCGCGGAAAAACTGTTTGTACCCCCCTTTTCAAGGTGGCCAAATGGCGGGGGGGGGGGTTCTTCAACCCAGAAAACCGAGTTTTATATTCACACTAACTCCCCTATACATAAAAAAATCTTGTCCTACCCAAAAGGCAAGGTTCGGCAAAGTCTTGTAACATTTCAAGGGACTATTACTCTTGTGATAAAGTTGTGACAATCGTGTTAAAAAACCCAGAAGGCTCTGCGTACCAAGCGAAAACCAGTCCCGCCTATCCACGTAGAGAATGGTATTGTCTATACTCGACAGGAAAAAGCCGAGGCTTTTGCCGACAGTTTGGATCTACAGTGTAGGGAAAAACGGATCGACGACGAGGACGAGGACTGGGAGGACGACGTAATACGCAGAGTCAGAAGGCTGCGATGCATTCCGGATGAAGAAATAATCCCCCCGACTTCTCCTGAAGAAGTCAGGGAAATCCTGAGAAGCCTCAAACCCCGCAAAGCCCCGTGGTGCGACGGAATAGGAAACATAGTGCTCAAGAAACTACCCCTCAAAGGAGTAGCAGCAATGGTTAACATCATCAATGCCATCTTGAGACTACATTATTTTCCCACCAAGTGGAAGAAAGCAGACGTCGTCGTGATTCCCAAACCAGGTAAGAATCTAACCTTTCCGTCAAATTACAGGCCCATCAGTCTCCTACCTGCCATGAGTAAAGTAGCAGAGAGGATCATCCTGAAGAGACTTAAAACCCTCACCGAAGAGCTCCAGATCATCCCAGATGAGCAGTTCGCCTACCGAACAGAACATTCCACCGAGCTCCAAGTACTTCGTCTAACGGAGTACATCACGGAGGGTTTCAACCAACGTCAAGTCACAGGAGCGATCTTCTTACATGTAGCCAAGGTCTTCGACAGGGTTTGGCATGAAGGTCTCCTGGCGAAGATGTTGTCGATGGGTTATCCTGTCGGCATAGTCAAGCTTGTGAGATCCTACCTTCATCGGAGGCAACTCCGTGTGAAGACTGCCGACAAGCTGTCAAACTACAGGCCCATGGAAGCAGGTGTACCGCAGGGATCGGTACTCTCTCCCCACCTGTTCACGATCTACACCTCTGACATGCCAAGAACCGCAAGGACCTCTTTGGCGCTCTACGCAGAGGACACGGCCATAATCGCAAGATCATGGAGTGCAAGACTTGCCACCCGCAACCTCCAGGAAGCAGCATCCCTTCTGGAAGAGTGGTGCAACAAGTGGAAAGTCAAAATCAACGCGGAGAAGAGCATAGCCATCCTCTTCAAGAGAGTCAGGAAGCAAACTCCCATAGGACACGTCTCCTTGAACGGCGAGAACATTCAATGGCACGATACCGTCAAATACCTTGGCGTTATCATGGATCGAAGCCTGACGTGGAGAGAGAACACGGAAGCGATAATACAGAAAGCGAGGACGAGGAGGACTCTACTTTACCCTATGATTGGTAGACAGAGCCAACTCAACCTGAGGAATAAGCTCACGCTTATCAGGACCCTCATTGCACCTATTCTGACCTACGCCTCCGTTGCCTGGGGATACCAAGCAGCCACCCATCTGAAGAGGATACAAGCCGTGGAAAACGTCGCACTTCGGTACGCCGTGGATGCGCCATGGTTTGTCAAAAACGCCGACATCTTCAGAGACCTGGAATACACCCCAGTAACTGAAGTTATCCGGGACAGAGCGAAGAACCTATACGCCCGTGCAGCAGAGCATGGAAATTCGCTGGTCAGACAGGTGACTGACTATGACCCCAATAACGCTCCGAGGCACAAGAGGCCGAAGCTAAAGATCCTGGATAATGGGTAAGTATAAATAACTCTTTATCTGTTTCAGCCCGATCTGCAAGCTAGACCGCAAGGAGACAATGACCAAAAACATCCCATACCCGATCCCGGGGGTACCAAGCAAACAACCAGCTCGGTACCCTTACCCTAGCCCGTGTCGGCCTCTGACGCTAAGAAAGCGTCTCTGGCCGAGCACAATCCTGAACTACATAGTTTACACTTCCTTCCGACGAAATCGGAGCATATGATGCCCATTGGCACCCTGGGCTTCCGACTAGTCAACACCGCAAATCCCTTTCAAACTCCGAGAGGGCTCGGTAACAGCCGTTCCCTCTCACCATAGACGAAAGACGCTCCCGGGAGCCTATACATGCCAGTCAAGAAAGAAGACCATGACAGAAGAGCGACAGAAGAGCGCCAGAAGAAACGACCCAGCTGGCAGGGTCCAACAGCCAGGACCAGGGGAGGTTTGCTAACATCGCCAATACCGTCCGCATTTGCGGGGGGATAGACGAAAAACCAGGCCCACCCCTTACGAGGCCGGTCCAGGTCTACAGCGATGATTGGGGTGGCAAAGAGCTCAAGCTCGACCCTTAATCATCCGAGACCGTCATCTTTAGTCAAGAATATTGGTGCGCGTGTTAATAAAACACATTCACAATAACTACCAATTGTATACAAAAACGAGTGGTGATATTAACAAGGGGGGAACTGGGGAACTGGCGAGACAAATGTCTCCTAGGGACATGGCTGACAAAGGGGGTGGTAATTCTTATGGAAGGCCATAGGTCCCTGATCGGGCCTTATATACGTCCTTGTTTAAAGGACGATCAATATCCAAAATCAAAGCAAGAAAATAATTATATATTGACATATATTTACTGCTTTGGTGAATCTTAAAATCCTACTGCACTGACTGCGTGAGAGTAATAAATTTTATTTTCAATTGCAAATCGACTACCTACGCACTGAATAACTGTAAATGATTTGCAAGTAAAATAATATCTTACTGCGTGTAATTAAACGTGGGCATAAATTATGTTCATTTTTCTATATTTGAAACAACATATTCGAGCAAAGTAACTACAGGTTCACTTTTCTCTCTATCCTCGTAGTACTTTATATGAGCTTACTTTATTTTGTATTACCTTATATGACCTTTGATATTCCAGCAATATAGCGAGTATGTTTATTAAGCTTCATTAAACTAATTTAGCGGTTTAATTGTCAAGGGAAGACGAAGAAAATATCAATTGAAAAATAAATAAATAATTTAAAAAAATTAAAAAACACTCTTTTAAACACAAACTGAAACTGTTAAAAAATGTACTAAAGTGCATTCCTCTAATCAACACTAATTTACTCTCCAAATTTCAATACAATTGGAATTTTCATTATTAAGTTATCGTGCTTACAAAACGTGACAGCCGAATGGACCGACAGACGGACCCGACAGGCAGACGGATTAACCTTTTGAAAGTTGTTTAGAATTTGATCACCAACATATCGATACCCATTTAAGATTTTTGACTATATTTTTAAATTTCCGACAACATCGGGTTACTATATAAAACTGCACTTTTTAATTTTATTTACATATTTAAACAAATATATCTGTTGAGCTTATTTAGTTTTCAATCTGCCTTTCAACAATTATCTTCAAGTCTTAAGTATTATGTGCATAATGGTGCATCGAAAATGTGACTCTAATTGAAAATGTCAAAAGACCACAAAAAACATTATTATGTAACTTCTGTGCTTCTATATAAAGAAAAAGGCGTATGTAATTTTTCATGGTCTTTGAAATTACTGATACTGATATAAATTATAGCAGCAGTCATCATTATTGGTGATAATGATCCGCCCAAGTAATAACCACTAAAAGTGATTTGTCAGCATGAGAGTATACCTATATCATATATGCCCCACCGTATATTCACAACAGGTACCAAATAGTAATGAAGTAATTATTTTTGTTTTAAGGAATAGTGTTATTAAATGTTTCAAGTCTAGGTTTATATCAAGAGCATATGACGCAGACTAAAGTTAGATGCAAAATATTTTACTATAATATCTACTTAAGTTTTATGACAATCTCTAGAATGGGGTTATTTCACAATTTATGTTTATGTTAAATATGAAATCAGGAACACTTTAAAACTTTTTTTGCGGCTACGTATTTTTAAATTCGGTTTGTAATTTGAAAATGTTAGTTCCCGCCAACAGTCGTGACGTGCATGTTTTCGCATGCGCAGTATAGCGTAGATGAAATATCTGTGTGGTAGTGTCGACGTCGATCGCGTTTCGTTTTGGGACAATTCCCAGCACGAAATAATTAGCGTGAATGCTACAAATTTATTTCGTATGGGCGCCAGTAGCACCACGCTTGGCTGGAAGCGATCTGATCGACTCTCAGGGTGAGTTCTTTACGGATCGGCACTGTGATCTTAGACTGCAGTCGAGGACCATCCCCCGCCAACTGCTCAACTACTATTTTCTGGTAAAAGTAAAAGATCAATTTTACTATTACAAGATTTATTGCCTGTCCTAGGCTATGTACAACAAAACAAAATAAAAAAAAAAAAATTTTTAGGAAACAAAAACATACAGTAAAATAAAATAATTTGGCGTAATGTGAACCAATTGGAAAATTAACCAAAAGTTAGCAATCAATGGTGAACAAAAACAAAAAATGAAAACAAACCTATGAATAAACAATTGGGCGTCGTAACAAGGACCAAAATGAACTAGCCGTGGTTTTGAGATGATTTAAATTTCCCCAAAATAACAAAAAATAATAAAAATAAAAAAAACAAAAGTTAATTAAGTAATTTTGCCTTAACTTAATTATTTATTAATTGAATTAATAAAACGGTATTGTTATGATAGTTCTGGGAGTATTTACATTTCTCAAAACAAAAAGAAAATTATAACGATTTAAATCAAATACTTTGACACAAGCCTTAACTGTAAAATGTTATCGAATCCCTGAGTTTGGATATCGTGAATAATTAATTATTTAATGCACCCATCTAATAGTTATAACTTTGCGAAATTATTATAACCCGATAAAATAAAATCCAAGGGAATCAGTTGTTTAATTGCTCATCGTAACTGATGAAGTCACGAATCCTTTGTACACTGAATAATTAATTAATTTAAAGTGCCAAAGCCAAGAATGATTAACAAAATGTATTTATTAAAAAACAAAAAATTTTAATGAGAGAGTTTAGATAAGCAAAAAATTTTTTGAAGTAACATTGTAACTGGGAATGATACTAGGTAGTTAATAAATGGATCGACGTAAAGCAACTAAACGAACTTAGAGAGAGAAAAGAAATTGAAAATAAAACAAACAAAAAATTAACCATAAGCGTGACGTAAAAAGAATTTAGTGAAACGGATAATTTAACTATTAAAAAAAAAGAAGTAAAACATAGTCAGCGTGTAGTCCGTGACTGTCGAAAAGAAACAAAAATTAAATAAAATTGGAATTATCTCACCAAGTCCTTACTGTTAGCCCAGTGACACTATATTCACTGCACACCCTGTACACTTTTATAAATGTATATTTTAATTCACGGCGCGTCGCGATTTAGTTTAGTTTTTTATTTTGATTTGGGAAGCTAGCCCCGTTTCAGTCATATAATAAAAAGCACTCTGTATATGAATCTTAAAAATGAAATAAAATTTTAAAATGGCACTACACAAAAAGGAAATCTAAGAAACAGTATCTTCGGAATTGGTTGTATCTGCGGAATCGGCGATGAGACGTTCAGGACTTACAAAAAAAATTTGTACGTCAATCTCTGACAAGATACATTTTTCGACTCCCTAGAAAATCGTCTGTTTTTAAAAATCGTGAGTTTGTTAACCACTCTTGATTATTTTGTTAGACGACTCTCCGGCGCCAATTTCCATATGCCTGGTAGTCAAGGGCTATGCATGTGTGCCCGTAATTTGGGTGGTCGATGGGTCACTCTGGGTGCCGTACATAGCCCTTAGTTCAGCGATTTAGCATCTGCAGTTCCCTTAATGCTATTTCTGTGTAAGCCACGTACCTAAGTAGGTACACAGGCGTAAATGTACTCGAGCGTTTTTACCGTATGGCTGTTTGTAAAGGAAATGTGATTTTAACTAAGTTGATGTACAGGGTGTGTGATGAATTGAAAATGTAACGTACGTTAACACCCCCCTTCTTTCGGAAGAGACAGGTCACGGCTAGGCGCTGGCTACGGATACCTTACGCCTTACGGTTAACAAGAGTATGCGGTAGTACATGGTGCGTGCTTAACAAATACAATGTGCTCCTGCGGAGCTATCTTCCGTCAAAGAAGAGTGAATGCTTAACCTAGTTACATACTATGACAATGTGCTCCTGCGGAGCGGTCTTCCGTAGAAGACGAATAAGTTCCTAACTAGTAGTGTTTATACAGTAATATTTACGTTCATAGATTAAGTATCGAGACCTTTTCGCACCCGCGCACTTTGTCCTGGCTCCGTCGGCCACTGGACCCGAGGTGAGAACGTTGCGTCGTTTCGCGCACTCGTACACTTTGTCTCCGATATGTCGTTCACTGAATCCGGGCGGCTCTGTAGTTCGTTCCCCGCGCTCACAAGCATTTTTATTGTCTTTTGCTACGGTGGTTCCGTTCAATGTGTCTTCGCGAAGTCGTGCACTCGAATGCCCGCCGGAATTTTGGCGGTTTCTCGGTGGAATTGGCATCATCGGGTGGAGAAGCTCTCATTCGGACGGCTCGGTCCTGGCTGCTGGGCTATTCCACGGGCTCGGTCGTACTGTTCGCTGGATCCTGGTGGTTCGTCAGTTGCGTCACTCTCAACGCTATCAGTAATGATGGTTTTCGAATCTTGTATACCATGTGTTATGGGATTGACATTTCGCTCTGAGCTCGGCCTACCCTCCACCGTATCGGTGAGGTGGTCGGTGGTGGCCTCTGAGGATTTGGGTCTGGCAGTTTCGTCGATTCCCTCTTCCTCTGACGAATCTTGTCCTCCCTCGGACGAGTCTTCGGAGTCTGGCGGCAAGTCCGAATCGGATCCCGATTGAATTTCATCGATCTCCGGCGGTGCGGCCCGGAGATCATCCACGTGGACGTCGGTTCCGTTTCTTCCCTTACTTATATGGTATACTTCGTCGGATAATTTGTCCATCACTAGGTGTGGCCCTGTCCATGCAGCGGCGAAATGTCGTTTATTGGGGCGAAGCACCCTGGCCATCACCCGGTCTCCAACCTTGAAGGTGACTGGAGTGTCCTTGTTTTCGGGGGCATACCTCCCTTGGTATGTCCGCTGTCGACCACGTACGCGATCTATACGTTCAGCCCTGCTGGTTTCGGATTGTTTTCGGCGCTCATCTTGATAGGCTCGGAGAGCCCATTCTCCGGCCTGTGGTGGTTCATATCCCAGTACAACGTATGCAGGAGTTTGTCCCGTGGCGGCATTTCTTCGCGTACGTAGAATGCGCAACGCGTCGGTTAGATGACGATCCCAGTGCTCTGGATTCTGCTTGAAAATTAATGTACGGATGATCTTCTTTAGCTCCTGTACTCGGCGTTCCACCGGATTGGCTCGTTGGTGGTATGGAGCTGAATAGCGGATTTCCACGTGATTTTTCTCGCACCAGACGGTATAAAGCACTCCTTTAAAGTGTCCTCCACTGTCCGATATTATCACTCGCGGCACACCATATCGCGAGACGATGTGTGTCTTTAGAAAGTCCCCGAGCACTTTTCCATTGGCTGCGGGTACCGCTTCTGCTTCCACCCATTTCGAGAATACATCCTCTGCCAAAAGGATGTATCTGTTCCCGGTTCCTTCGGCAGATACATACGGTCCCAGAATGTCCACGCTGATGGTCTCGAAGCACGTTGTGGGAGCATGTGTCCGAAATGGTGCTTGGGGTTGCAGGTGACGAGCTTTGACCGCTCGACACACTAGACAGTGCTTCACGTATTCTCGTACCACCTTGGTCAGCCGTGGGTGATAGTAGCCTCTTCTTATCGCTCGCAGCGTCTCGTCCCTGCCAGGGTGAGCAGCGCCTGGTGTGTCGTGATGGTGGGCTATCACTTCGGTCAGTCGAGAAGATGGTACGTATAGCTTATGCAATCCTGTCACTCTCCAGAAGCCGTCCTGGACGCTGTGTCTCCTCTCAAAATTTGCGTCACCTGGCGTGCGTGCTCCATCTTGAACGATGCGGTTCCAGCGTTCCATCGCGTGTTGAATGGTCGGTGATTGTCGTTGTCCGTCTGTCACGTCTGCTACTAACGCGGCTTGCGATAAAGCGTTTATTGACTCGCGCGCGTGATTTGCCTCGGGCAGTAGCATTCGTCCTTCGTCTACGTTGGGTCGCGTGGCTGTCGGATCGGGATGGCGGCTTAAAAAATCGGCCAGGAGATTTTCCCTTCCAGGACAGTGTTCGATGGTAAACGAATATTCCTGCAATAACAATGACCACCGCATGAATTTTGTTTTTTGATCCCGATGTTTGTTGAGCCATAGAAGTGACCGGTTATCTGTACGCACAACGAACGGTTTGTCCTGTAAGTAAATCGCGTATTTCTTAATATATGTTACGAGGCTTAGACATTCCAGTTCGTTGATATGGTATTTTCTCTCGGTCGGCGACAATGTCGAACTCGCGTAGGATATTATCCTCCGTTCTCCATTATCCCCAGTCTGATATAGCACGCCTGAAAGTTCTAGTAAGGACGCGTCAGTCTGTAGGACGAACGGCTTCGTGAAGTCGGGTCGGTGTAATTTAAGGGGTTGTGACGCGGCGTCTTTCAGTTCGTCGAATGCCTTTTGACATTCGTTGTCCCACCTGAACTTGGTCTCCTTGGCCAACAACTTAGTCAGTGGTCGCGTTAACAGAGATACGTTAGGTACGTACTCCCTGATCCAGTTGAATAAACCAAGGAAGCTTTGAAGCTGTTTCTTGGTGACTGGAGGCTGACATTCACGAATGGCCAAGAGGTGTTTGTCTTGTGGCGTAGTCGTATAACCTCGTATCGTGTGTCCCAGGTAATCTAGCTCCTGAGCTGCGATTGTGCATTTCTCTGGGGACACGGTGAGGTTGTGGGTCCGTAGGCGTTCAAAAACGAGCCGCAGATGCTTACGGTGGTCAGTCAAGTCTTTACTGAAAATTATGATGTCGTCTAAGTATACCTGCACGAACTTATGCAGGTATCCGGTCAGAACGTCTCTAGTCATTAATTTTTGAAAAGTAGACGGAGCGGTCTTCAGTCCGAATGGCATTACCCGGAACTGGTACGCCGCTCCATCGGGGGTCGAAAATGTAGTATAAGACTTGCTTTGGGGGTGCATGGGCACCTGCCAGTATCCACTCTTTAAATCGAGCAGCGTGAAATACTGAGCGTCCCCGAAGTCTTTGATAGTATCATAAATTTTAGGCAACACGGATGCTTCATCGAGCGTTACAGCGTTCAGCCTTCGATAGTCTACACAGAACCTCGGCTTTTTTCCAGGACGTTCGATAATCACTGGAGGAAAACTATATGGTGAAGTACTGGGTTCCATTACGCCCGCCTCCAGCATCTCCTCAACCTGCTCGTTAAGGATCTGCTTTTTCCTTGGTGACAGGGGATAAGGTCGAACATGAATCGGCGTGGTATCTTTCAAGATAATCTTGTGACAAGTCGTTATAGTCGTCGCCTGGGTTGGAGAGTCAGAGAAAATGTCCGCAAATTCTTCGAAGAGGGGTGTGAGAAGAGCGCGCCCTTCGGAAGGAATATCAATAAGAGGATGAATTGTGCGGTTTGGTCTGAGTATCGAGTCCCTGTCTGTTTGATCCCAGAAGACGGTTTGTCGGTTGTCCGTCCCTACGTATATACACCGCCTGTCGTAGTCGAGGAATGCTCGTTCGCCATGGAGAAACGGAGCCCCAAGGATAATATCCTCGATCAAACTTGGAATCACATTAAACCGCGCCGAATACTGAATGTCGTTGATTGTAAAATTTAGATAAATGTCCCCTTGGGAACGTATGGTTTTCGCGCCGCAAGCCATCCCGAACTCGATATGATTAGGTTCGGCGCGATGTCCCGTGGCTAATTTTGAACTAATTATATTCCTGGTCGCACCTGAGTCGATCAAGGCTGGACGGCGTTGCCCATCCATGTGAATATAAATTCGAGGGAGCTGCGTGAGCTCGGCGGTAACGAACAGCCTCTCCGTCGACGAAGGCAGTCGTTCCGAGAAAGAGTGTTTGTAGAGATGGGTTCCCGTGGAATCTGAATGGTCGCTGGAATCGCGACAAGAAATGGAGATGGGCTGAACGAATTCTTCCGATTCGTCGCCTGATTGGTGGCGGCTACTGCTGCTAGAATTGGGTGTGAAATTCTCGATGTGGAGAGTAGAAGAGAATACGGTCGGCGCAACGCACCGGGCCCTGTTAAGATTTGGTTCAATTTTCTGAACTGTCGGTAATGATTTAGATGAAATAAGGTTGGTCAAGTCGCCGGTGCTGGGGGAGCTTGCCTTAAAGGAGTTTTCGGTGACCTGGAGGTTGGTACCGGTGAAAGGTGAAGAGAAGGCATCAACTGCAACGGTTGACGATTGAATGTTAAGTTCGCTTGGCCTTGGTAAATGGGAAGGATCCCCTGAGTGAATATTAGGGTTGCCTGGCTTGGCGAGAGGGACCATTGTCGCTCCGACAGAGATATGTTCGGGGTCGTTTCGAAAATCGGATTGTTCTCGGGGACGGAATGGGCCTGAAAAGAATGCCGGAAGCGAGGGCCATGGGGAAGGCGATGAGTGTTTGTCGACGCCATTCAGTTAAGTGATGGAACGGTCGTCGTACGATGACCCGGAACGGGTTCCTCGATTTTGGGAATGTCGGTCCTCTGGTGAGAGGCCTTGGGGGTTGACGTGAGCATTTAACACCTGCCAGTGGGGAACGTTCGAAGTTTGAACGGCTTGGTCCATGGTGGACCTGTGGGAGATTGACCGGGTTGAGTTTAACGCCCCCCGGCGGTTCTCGTCAGCTGCTCCGTGAGAAGGGTCGTGAGAGGGAGAGACCTCGGAGAGCTGCCGATGGGAGGTCCAGGCTGAGTTTAACGCCCTCCGGCGGATTTCGCAGTTTTGGGTCTGCTTCACATATTGGAAGCCGCCTGATTTTGCGCGTTCGCCGAGGAGTCGCGGCTGGTAACTCCTTCGGCTCGCCAGTTTCCCTGACGGTCATGATCATACGTAGTGGGGGTGGCTTCTACGGTACGACGGATGGTACCGTGCCCGTAACCATTCTCTCTCGCAAGAGGAGGGTTATGGCCTCGTGGAGGGTTGCTTCTCCAGTTCTCCTGACTCCGAGAATTTTCTCGTTGGTTGGATTGAGGAGGGGGACAAGACCGACTTTCCTCCCTACTCGCCTCGTGGGGCCATGTCGACGTCGATCGCGTTTCGTTTTGGGACAATTCCCAGCACGAAATAATTAGCGTGAATGCTACAAATTTATTTCGTATGGGCGCCAGTAGCACCACGCTTGGCTGGAAGCGATCTGATCGACTCTCAGGGTGAGTTATTTACGGATCGGCACTGTGATCTTAGACTGCAGTCGAGGACCATCCCCCGCCAACTGCTCAACTACTATTTTCTGGTAAAAGTAAAAGATCAATTTTACTATTACAAGATTTATTGCCTGTCCTAGGCTATGTACAACAAAACAAAATAAAAAAAAAATAATTTTTAGGAAACAAAAACATACAGTAAAATAAAATAATTTGGCGTAATGTGAACCAATTGGAAAATTAACCAAAAGTTAGCAATCAATAGTGAACAAAAACAAAAAATGAAAACAAACCTATGAATAAACAATTGGGCGTCGTAACAAGGACCAAAATGAACTAGCCGTGGTTTTGAGATGATCTAAATTTCCCCAAAATAACAAAAAATAATAAAAATAAAAAAAACAAAAGTTAATTAAGTAATTTTGCCTTAACTTAATTATTTATTAATTGAATTAATAAAACGGTATTGTTATGATAGTTCTGGGAGTATTTACATTTCTCAAAACAAAAAGAAAATTATAACGATTTAAATCAAATACTTTGACACAAGCCTTAACTGTAAAATGTTATCGAATCCCTGAGTTTGGATATCGTGAATAATTAATTATTTAATGCACCCATCCAATAGTTATAACTTTGCGAAATTATTATAACCCGATAAAATAAAATCCAAGGGAATCTGTTGTTTAATTGCTCATCGTAACTGATGAAGTCACGAATCCTTTGTACACTGAATAATTAATTAATTTAAAGTGCCAAAGCCAAGAATGATTAACAAAATGTATTTATTCAAAAACAAAAAATTTTAATGAGAGAGTTTAGATAAGCAAAAAATTTTTTGAAGTAACATTGTAACTGGGAATGATACTAGGTAGTTAATAAATGGATCGACGTAAAGCAACTAAACGAACTTAGAGAGAGAAAAGAAATTGAAAATAATACAAACAAAAAATTAACCATAAGCGTGACGTAAAAAGAATTTAGTGAAACGGATAATTTAACTATTAAAAAAAAAAGAAGTAAAACATAGTCAGCGTGTAGTCCGTGACTGTCGAAAAGAAACAAAAATTAAATAAAATTGGAATTATCTCACCAAGTCCTTACTGTTAGCCCAGTGACACTATATTCACTGCACACCCTGTACACTTTTATAAATGTATATTTTAATTCACGGCGCGTCGCGATTTAGTTTAGTTTTTTATTTTGATTTGGGAAGCTAGCCCCGTTTCAGTCATTTAATAAAAAGCACTCTGTATATGAATCTTAAAAATGAAATAAAATTTTAAAATGGCACTAGACAAAAAGGAAATCTAAGAAACAGTATCTTCGGAATTGGTTGTATCTGCGGAATCGGCGATGAGACGTTCAGGACATACAAAAAAATTTGTACGTCAATCTCTGACAAGATACATTTTTCGACTCCCTAGAAAATCGTCTGTTTTTAAAAATCGTGAGTTTGTTAACCACTCTTGATTATTTTGTTAGACGACTCTCCGGCGCCAATTTCCATATGCCTGGTAGTCAAGGGCTATGCATGTGTGCCCGCAATTTGGGTGGTCGATGGGTCACTCTGGGTGCCGTACATAGCCCTTAGTTCAGCGATTTAGCATCTGCATTTCCCTTAATGCTATTTCTGTGTAAGCCACGTACCTAAGTAGATACACAGGCGTAAATGTACTCGAGCGTTTTTACCGTATGGCTGTTTGTAAAGGAAATGTGATTTTAACTAAGTTGATGTACAGGGTGTGTGATGAATTGAAAATGTAACGTACGTTAACAGCAGCACTGAGTTTCAAACTTCACTAAGAAAAACTGACAGCTAAAGTAGCAGCATAGCAGTTAGGTTAGTTTTTTCTGGCGTTCTGTTTGACTTGCGGTTTTGTTTTGGTTTGTTAATTTTTAAGGCGTGTATGGAGTTATATAAAATCAGTTGTTTTATTTTTTCATCATTAAGTGATGTACTTTTACAAATATTGTTAAAAACATCAGGTAAGTTTCTACCCCAAGAAAATGTTTATACTCATTTTAATTATATTCAAATATTATAATTTTACTACAGAAGTCCGTTTCTGTAGTAAAATTATAATACACTCAAAGTGTTTTATATAATATATACATATATTACGAGTTTATCAAGTATCATTAATAGATATGTTTTATTTCTAATGTCAAGAAAACTAACTTCACATTTTCCATGCTCTTAAACTCGACACTGAAATAGTCCATATTTTTCTCAAAGAATTCCAGAATCATAACGTAGTTCAGTTCAGGTAAATTTTCAATGCTAGCTTTAATGAAATTAGGCTCCATAATGTGATAATTAGTAAAAAATGATGAACTAACACAAACTACAATAATAAACAAAGCAAACTGTCAACTGTCATAAGTGTGATTCTTCTTCTACCTCTTTTATATATCCAGTGAGGAATTTTAACAAAAACAAATAAACCGTGACATTAGAACTTAATAAAATTCGAAATTATTGACGATACTTCTTATTGATTTATGAATACTTAACAAATAGACAAGAAATAGTAAGTATTTACCAATACATTATTCTTGTATATTCTACTATTCAAATTGATAAATACTTTTAAGTTTTTCTTTAACATGAAATAAGCCTATTGCCATAAGGACTAATCTGATTATATAATTTATTGAAGAATTCTTAATACTACATCTATTATACGTATGTTTAAGACATTTTGTTAATCGTTAGTGGCACACGGAATGTTAAAAAAAAAAAATTAATGTCTTATTGTTCAAGAAGGTTTAGACGTTTACCTTTACTTTCTGTGTGAAGTAGATTTATATTATATGTATCTATAAAATGGTTATTTTCAATGTAATATGCTGACATACCTGAATTTTTATTGTTATTTAGAATTGAGTTTAAACGTTCTTTAACCCTGTTGAATGTGTTGAATATGCTTCTATTACTGTGGCCAATATAAACCGCATTACAATCCACACAATGCACAGTTGTTCCGTGCCAATATAAAAGGCGGTCATAATTAGTTTGATGACACGACTTTTAAACACTAATTTTAAAGTTAAGTATACGGGTGTTTAGGACATAAGAGACACATTTTGACACCAAAACATTAGTTTTGAAAGGGCTATATACACTTTATTATAAGAAAATAGGGTAAGTAGGAAGTAAGGAAACAAGACAATAATTATTTAATCAAGTCAAATAATATATATATATAGATATATAGATATATATAAATATTTATATAAATATAAAAACATTGCGCATTGCAACATAAAATATGTCTGGTAACACTTAAGGTGGCTACAGACGTAACTGCATACTTGAACTGTATCCATGCGCAAGTTTATTGTACAAGTATACTGAAACGTGTGTATAACACTTGCACAATTTTTATAATACACACGTTCCAGTATACTTGTACAATAAACTTGCGCATGCATACCGTTCAAATATGCTACGTCTGTAGCTGCCTTTAAAACTAATAATGTAGTTATTTACTTGCGTATTTTAATTATGTAGATGAATGTTAAAAAACATCTAAAATGCTTATTATACCGTCTGAGATAACGCTGACTACTTCTTACGAGGCAAGATTCGGATTCGGAGACTAGTGAAGCCCACAAACCACCTAGACGTTCCACGTAAATGGCCCTAGTTGGAACCAGTCGCGTGGTTATTCCTTCAAAATATAGATGGTGCGCGCGGCAGCACCAGTTTAGTAGTGTACTGTTTAACCTATACGTTTCTTATGTCATTTGTCATTTCTATGAACAACATTTGGAAATGTATGTTGTCAAAGAGTGTCAACAATTAGGTCCTTACATGTTTCGCTTGCAAGCATTTCTTCTTTTGTGAAGTAGGTGAAAATCCTGACAACATATTTATTTATTTATTTATTTATTTATTTATTTATTTATTTAATCATACATCATCCAACAGTACAAAACCATTTATAGGATGGAAATCTAAACTAACTTAACCTAACCTAACTAAAAAGTACAAATAGAAATTATGAAGGCGATTATACTGCACGACAGTAGATGAAATTTCTGACTGCTAGACAAATATGTCCAATTCACTGCAATGAGTATCATAACTAGTACAAATATTAAAAAGAGGAGAAAACTTTAATACGTTAGATCTAGGAGTGGATAAATAAAAAGTATGAGAATGACGAGAATTAATCCGTGGGACATAGAAGTTCAGTTGGCTTAATATTTCACTACAATCTATTTTATTATGCATAATTTTATCTAGAAAACGCAAAGCAAAGGACTCACGCCTTTCGGAAAGACTAATAATATCAAATTTTTCAAGTAATTGATTTTGAGAAGCTCCAATTGGTGGATATGTACCTTCAGTTTTCCAGTTTAAAAATTTCAGGAAGCGGCGCTGAATGTTTTCCAATTTATCATTATGAGTATTATACCCAGATTGCCAGACAAGTGAAGCATACTCCAGTTTAGACCGACAGAAAGCAAAATAAAGCATCTTTAAGGTTTTCGCATCATTAAAATCATGGCTGTTACGCAAAATGAAGCCTAGCATTCTGTATGCATGCGAAATTACAGCGTCAATATGGTTAGTGAAGGTTAATTTTTTATCAAAAGTTACACCTAGATCCTTGAACGTAGATGGTCTGTTCAGCATGTCGCCATTAACATTATAATTATATATAATTGGGGATTCCTTGGTTGTATAACTCATAACATTGCACTTGCCAACATTTAGGTGAAGATCATTTTCATCGCACCAAGCCGATAACTTAGTTAAGTTGTTTTGAAGTTTTTTGCAGTCATTAAAATCATTAATCCTATGCAACATCTTGACGTCATCGGCATATATTAAGAAATATACATCTAAGTGATCACTGATGTTAATAAAAATATTAAAGAAAAGGGGACCAAGTATTGATCCCTGGGGTACTCCTGACGTGGCTCGGTATTCAACAGATTTATATCCATTATATGATACGAACTGAACTCTATCAGTCAAGTAACTCTCAAGAAATTGAAGTAAACCGTCAGACAATCCAAATTTGTCAAGTTTACAGAGAAGTTTCCTATGGTTCAGTCTGTCAAACGCCTTAGAAAAGTCAGTATAGACTGAGTCTACCTGTATTTGAGAATCAATTGATTCAGCAATGTACTGAGTAGCGCAGATTAAGTTCGTTACGGTGGAGCGACCTTTCATAAAACCGTGTTGTTGCATAGATATTTTCAGTTGAACATGTGCATAAATGTTATCATGTAGTAGGATTTCGAAAGCTTTACCAAAGTTACATATGATTGTTATCGGTCTATAATTGGTAACACCATTTCTTTCACCTTTTTTATACACAGGGCACACTTTGGAGTATTTCCAAATGTCAGGAAAACAGCATTTCCTAAGACATAAATTAAAAATTATGCAGAGAGGATATGCAAAAATGCTGGCACAGTCTTTCAGTAGAAATGCTGGAATTCCATCTGGGACCGCAGTAAGTTTAGGTTTAATTCTTTTTAACGCCATGCAAACTTCAGCCTCGGAAAAGCGTTTAATGTCCAAACAGTCAAACGAAGGATTATTAGACTCGGTTACAGGGGCGTCCGAGATGTTAAGGAAGTAAGATTGCTCGAAAAAATTAGCAAATGCATCGACGATATCGTTAGGGGTCTCTAGATGCTCATTGTTATAAGTCATGTCTTTAGGTATGCTAGTTTTCCCTTTTTTTCCATTGATGTAAGCCCAGAATTTATTGGGTTCCGATGTGATATTATTTTCGATTCGATTTGTATAAATTTGAAATGCAATTTTAATATCCGACTTGATTTGTGATCTAAGTCTACGAAATTCAGTTATCGATTCAATATTACCATGACGTTTAAATGATATCAATTTTTTATGCTTTAGCTTTATATTTTTTATAATTTCACCGTTAAACCAAGGGGGAAACGGTCTTTTATTTTTTGGAGTTTTGAACTTGGGTATGTTCTCATTAAAGACTTCAGTTAATTTCTTATAAAATAAGTCAACACAGATTTTAACATCATCATAGTCATTTAGGAACGACCAGTTAATGTGCAGTAATTGTTCATACAGAAGAGGAAAATTTGCCTTTCGAAAGTTGAAAGAATTAGTAGATTTCATTGGAAATTTGATATTCGGATTTACAAACTGAGTTTCGAAGTTCACAATAAGAGCAGGATGATGTATATCTTCTGAAACCAATAATTCAATTGATTTTTCCACAACGCAATGTGCCTTACATATAACCAAGTCTAAAAGTCTATTGTTATTATTAAAAACAGAGTTGTATTGACGCAAGTTTTGAAGGTTTAGAAAATTGATAAGTGTTGATACTTTAGGACATTTAACACTATTCGAGACATGAAGAGAGTACACACGCAAATTAAAATCACCTAATATAAGCGTATTACTGTCTTGGATATAATCCAATGAAGAAATTGTTTCAAATAGAGTTTCATAAACATTAATACTTGACTTAGGAGGAATATACAGTACAAAAATATAAAATGATTGTCGATTAATTGTGAGTTTGGCAGCTACTATATCAATGTTCTGAATAGAAAGGAAATCCCCAAAACGTAAATTTAACTTTTCTGCATGTAAGTTGGAATCGATCGCGAGTAAAACTCCTCCACCTCTGGACTTATTTACAGCAGTAAAATTTCTATCCTCCCGAAAAATATTGTAAGTGTGGTCGAACAACTCATTGTCAAACACTGAGGAATCAAGCCATGTTTCGGTTAATGCAATGATAGGGAATGTACAGTCGGCTACCGAGTTGAAAAATTCAAATGTTTTGTTTTTGATGCTTCTAACGTTTTGATAATAAATGTCCATGTTATAACGAGAACGACACTGAGTAGAATTAGTGATAAGATTATGAGTAGCAGTTAAGGTAGTGATGGCTGGAATGTTTGGAGATGTAGATGATTGCTATTTAACACCTATTAAATCAGATCTCAACTTATCCCTAGCTTGAATATACGAGGTACAATTGTTGATGTCCCAAGCCGCATGGCTTGTAGATATATTTAGTTTTTCCGCGTTGTTAAGAGAGACACAATTTGTACATTTTAATACTTTGGATTTACACTGTTTGACCGAATGACTTTCTCCGCAGCGAGGACAGGAGGCCTTATTTTTACAGAATTTGGACGAGTGATGAAACTCATTACAGTTATATATCGGTATATATCAACTGCGTCAAATACTCCACAATTGTCATAGCCGATAAATAGATTACCAGCTTTCATTACCTTTTCGTAAGAAATTGTATCCACCTGGAGCACAGCCTGAAACACATTTACATTTTTCTTAGTTGGGAATAACTTGATGAGATTACAATTAGGATTGATAAGGTCACTGTTCATTTTAATAATGTAGTTGGTAAGTTCTTCCTCACTGAATTTTTCGGTAATGCCAACAATGCGAATTCTAGGGTTGACGCCATGTAACTCCTTTACCTCATAGTCATCTGCAAGGGTTTCTTCCACAATTTTTTTAAATTTCGCATTTTCTTCTTTGTTTTTACATCCGATCAATAATCCTCCATTTTTATCTCCTTGATTTTCGAGATCTGTAAGTTTTTATGCACAGGATTAACATTTTGCAGAATATCGAGAGTCTGAGAGGTTCCCTGTTCAAGATTCTTTGGCTTGATAATAATAGCTGGCGTAGTTTTATTTTTTAGGAGATCTGAATACTTAACAGCTTCGGTGATTTTTGTCGATGAGGTGCTGATGGAATTAACAGAGCAAGTTTCAGTTGCAATTTTTAAGAATTCGTCTTTAAATGAATTGAATTCTGAAGTTATACTGGATACAGCTAACGCAATTTTATTGTCCACAATATCGTTTAGCTTAAATTCGTTAATTGTTAAACAGTCGGCGGTGCATTCGGGGCATTTCCAGGACAGGCCAGGAACATTTTTTAACAGGCTGCAAAGATCAGCAGGTCCAGCATAAACACATGCCGCATGAAATTCTTCCTTGCACGTACCAGCACAAGAAATACTGAGTTGTTTCCTAGATATGGACACTTCACAAACACCACAAATAATAGTCATTGTCCAGTTTCTTAAGCACTAACATAAGCGTAATAAATTTTATAGCACAGACTATCGATAATCATTAGACCCTCTAAGAAAGCCTTAGAGGTAATAGTAATAAAAGTAATAAAAGCCAGACGTTGAGACCACTTTAACACCTTGGCTTAACTAATATCGACATTGCACCAACGCTTTGAAGTTCGCACGTGTTGAACACTCGTTTTGGAATTAGACCGGAGAGCTCCCGAAACACGTCCACTCTCTACGACAGACAGACAGGCAAATATTGATAAGTGCTCGTGAGTATGGAGGTGCATGAGGAAAACGTTTGTGTTATCCGACTAGATTCTTTGCAGATTGATAGTTTTGACAGAATTGTACAGGTTATTTATCAAATTCTAAAACACGAGGCACATAATTGTAGGTTTTCTGAAATAATAATGGACGAGATTAAAAATGTTAATTTTAGTTACGCCACTTGTAACGAACACAAAGAAAAAATTGTGATCTATACTTATTGTAAAAATTTCTATACGAACATTAGTACATGCTTATTGTCGGGATGTCAATAAAATAGTTATGGGAAAAGATACCAGGGAACAGGCGTACCTATAGTTATCCTGCTAAAGCCAGAGCCCTGAAAATCTTAAACCACCGGCGTAAATGTGGAAATCTAAAGAAAATATTATAAGATTACTATAGGTATGTACTTATTTAGTGCTATGTGGGTTAAAATTCTGTTGTCATTAAAACAATATACCTAACTTATGTTTTTTACTCATTTATTAATTTTCCAATTTAGTAAAATGTCTAATAAAACACATGTGTAGAATCAGCGTCCTATTAACAATACCTTTATTCTCACTCAAGCTTCATTTAAAAAAAAATATTCTCATTCAATATAATTTTAATTTATTATCATAAACAAGAATCCTCGAGGTAAAGTCCTCGGACTCTTGTCAGATTACAAATCAAGGTCTTATTTCATGGAAATACTTTTGGCAATCACTTTTCCATTTTGATAACATGCCTTGGCTATCAGTGTATTACTGCCAGTAATCTAAATCAAATGTAATAGCTCTTTTCTTTCGTCCTGAACAAAGTGAATGTAATCAGTAAGCAACAAACAGAAATCAAGAATTTGAAAAATACTTCGATTCAATTGGTTGTTTAGTGATTGTATTCAGTTTGGTTGGGGACGAAAGTAAACTGCTATTTTATGTAATTGACTGTGAATCCACTTGGCGGGAAATTTAAATAAAATTCCCACCAAAGAATAACGGTAAATTGGCGGGAAATGGATTTAAATTTCAATCGATTTCCCCCAAATTCATCGAGCTTAGGCCTTCAAACACCGCCGTATTCGGTCCTAGGCGAATACACATGCGTATAGTATCTACGAAGTAAGTGATTTGTGGTGAAGCCCCTGCCACCCTTTTGTTATTTTTCTTGTTAAATTCTGGTTTATTATAGTACCGGTAAAATACAAGAGGTATTTTACCGGTACTATAATAAACCAGTACCGGTAAAATACAAGGGGTATTTTACCGCTACTATAATAAACCAGAATTTAACAAGAAAAATAACAAAAGGGTGGCAGGGGCTTCACCACAAATCACTTTGTAGATACTACACGCATGTGTATTCCCTGAATGTATAATTATTAAAAAATTCATACATTTTTGGCCATTTACGTGATCGTCACGTTTCTTAGAGGTAGAACTCAAAGTTACGTTGTAGTTTGTAGTTTATTATTGTTACCATAGTTCTTTTTAAAGTTTGATATTACTTGTTTCGATTTACTTAGTTTGCTAGTTATAGATTTAACTACTGAATATTTATTACCGCATTTTATTAGATATCCTTTAATTAAACACTGAAAATTATTTCGACTCTTGTTTATGTCATTTATGAATTTGCAATTTATTTGATAGATTTTATTTACTTTACAATACCCTGTATATTTATAATAAATTAGATTGGTAGCTTTTCACTTAGTTATATTTCTGTTCATACTTACCTGTGATAGTAAATCTTATATTTACTTAGTTTGAATTTTCTTTAGGATATTATTTAATTCATATTCTCAAAAGTAATAGTAAACCTCGTTTACTTAGTTTTATTAAGAGTATTAAATCTCATTTACTTCAAAAGATAAAATAATTAATAAAAGTCAGAAAATATTTTGAGGCATTTCTTTTCAGTCAATTGTCGCGAAACATAGTATACAACGGTGAATAAAATACTTATATATTTATATGCATATTACAGTTGCCATAGAAAAATAAATTGTACTTGTGATATGGTTGTAAATAAGTGTAATTCAGTAAAATACCTTGCTGGGACAAATTGTCATTTTTATTATTCCTGAGAAATGGTCAATACACTACGCAGATAACCACAATGCAATAGTTGTGGGTATAACGAGAATTCTCATTAAATGCTGAAAGGTTTAAATGTGACATTAGTACATGTAAAGTCTAGTGTACTGCTCGGGAATTTCCCAAATCATGAAAACAACGGTAAACTAAAACTTCCTTTGATTGTCTCGACAACTGGCGATTTGCGAAGAGATGGTGGGTACGAACCTGTCTCTAATATGACCACAGACTGAAACCCTTTCGTTGCAACGATATCACTGGGTACGAACCTGCCTCGAATATGAGCACAGGCTGAAAACCCTTTTGTTTTTTGTTGTGTGTAGTAGAAAGTTGTGCGGATAATCAGAAATATGTTTAAGTTCGTCCGCGGACAATTGTCCGCTACTAGCTTCACCAGACCTTCACCAGACCTTATCATGTTTGCAAATACATACAAGTTACCAGAAGAATGATTATGATTACAAGAGAAAATAACTTTGTACATATTTCCTACCCAGTACTTATTTGTCTAGATACCACAGTTAATAATTACGTTTCGAAGAGTGCCCGTGTTTTGTACATAAATTATAGAGTCGTGTAAGAGCGAATTTTACCATTGGTAATTAATTTAAAGTATTTACAAACAACCCTTACTTTACTGTATGCCTTATTCATAAATAGCAAATAAAATAAGCTCGAATAAATAAGTAATTTTACTTGTAGTTCGATATAAGGTGAAGTCATTTAATGACTCTCCCCCGGCTGTGGAGAATATCTCGTGCTCACCCTGGATCTTATTTAGCGCGAATATTATGTTGGCAGAAATCAGTGTTCTGCGAAACGCGTGATTAAAATAGCCTTAATAACTCTAGTCACGGCTCGCGAATTGGCAGTAAATTCATAAGAACTGCACTCAAATAGTGTAGTGCAGTAAACAAATCTCTACTAAGGAGTTCGATGTCTGCATACAGTCCTAACACTACGAAAGTAGTATCCTGCACTTACAACCAGTTAACTGGAAATTATCCAACCGAAGTAAGAAATTGCTACAGTAACCACTAACTGAATAGCGGCCTGCACGGTTCAATTGGCCAAATGACCAAAATATCTATCCAAAGGCAGAACTTTTTCTACAGTAACCTCTATTTGAAATAGCGGACTGCAATCGGGTAGGTACGGATAAGACTAAAAGTCTTATGACAATTATGCACTAAGGCAGACATTGCAAACAGTACAGTAACCACTATGTGGCCTGCAAACCGATGGTATAAAGAATACCCCGTTTCTAAACGGCTGTGGCGGAAAGAATATAGAAAACCCGCAAGTAGGAATAAGAAAGCTAGTAACACGTACCTAGTGACCTTAGTGTACGACGTCGATGTTTTACCACTTAAAATAGTTCCAGAACATGGCCTCGCCCTAAAGTTCTGTACCTATGGATCATTATCGCTTGTACATACCGACTTTACTTGTTTAAATAAAATAATCTCCCCTAGCTGGACTCGACACACAAAATGCACGTTTTAGGGAGTTTTAAAAGGCATGTAATATTATTCCTTTACATATTATGAATGTTAATATTTCCGTGTTTCATAAAAATCTCTATTATAAAGCTAGAATCCGAATGTAAATGTTTTATTTTGTACCGGTTATGTTTAATTTTGTAGGTGTTTACACGAAAGTCACGAAATATGTTAAATTTAATAAATAAATGCGGAAATAAATTTAAGTACTACTATCCGCTTCAGAGGCAAGATTCGGAGACTAGCAATTAATGGATCCGAGTTAGGAAGAAGTCTATAGGTAAATTCGGGTTCTAAAAAGAACTGTCCCAAAACTCTCAGGAGTTTGCGCAATTGATCTTGACATGTTCGGGTTTGGTCGAACTGTTTTTGAACCAGTCCTGGTAAAACAGTTCTGTGTTCGGGTTAATTTAAGAACTGTACTCGGACGGTTCTAGAACTATCAAAATCAGTTCGAGGTTTAGAGCAAGTACTGGTTTCGGATTTTTTTCACGCATGCTCTGACCAAACAAAAACAAAGTGCCGCCATTAGGCATATTTTGTTTGGTTATTCTTTTGTGCGTTTCTCGTTATTGTTTTTTTTCCATTGTGAAATCATCAAGCTAAATTATGGATTTATTGGAAATACTGTAATCAAGTTCGTCTTCATCCTCATCTAGTAGTGATGATAAGTTTGGTTTAGATTAGAAGTACCCCTACCTATTTTGTATCATAGTCACGGTTCGGATAAACGATAACCGTGTTCGGGTTAATTCATGTCGCTGATCAGTTTTGAACAGTCCCAGAACTGTCCTCAAATTTTTGATAGTGCGCAAGTAGTTCTACGCAGTCCGAGGATCGTTCTTGAACCGTCCGAAAATAAGAACCCGAATTTACCTTATGTAGAAGATCAGTATTAGTAAAAACGCGTGACATTTTTCTGGTGTGATCGCGTCTGAATAATTTAATAACTTCGTTGATTCTGCAGCATCTTCAGATAATTCACCTATATCAATTATCTCATACCCATAAATTAATATTTTGTGAACCGAAGCAGAAAGATTGTACCGGGGATATTCCTGAATTAGTTGCCTGGCGGTATCTGACGCGAAATCCCTAAACTTTTCCTCATTTATATTGTAGCCCGATGACAAGAAACTGAGCAAGGTACCACGCCTGTCAATTATATTTTTGTCAAGCCTAGTAATTTCTGCGCAAGTGGTAGAGTAGGCGAAAAATATTCTAGCGGTATTTCCCTCATTTGACGTCCCACTTCCAAGACTACGCGGTTTATCAACAATTAAGCCTAATCTTTCTTTAAATTGGGCTTGAATGGATTTCTTTCTCTGTGCAAAAAGAGCTTCATCTTCTGCTGATCTAATTTGCCATTTCTTTAGTGAAAGTCAATATTAAAGATGTATAAAATATTCGAAAAAGCAAATCCATGAAGAACAAAGTGGTGACAAGCCAAATCCACATCTACTTTTATCAGCTGGTTTTTTAAGACATTTATCAATATCATTCATTTCTTTAGGTGATGCAAGTAGTATGGGGGACACTGGCCTTGAAAAGTGAAAGTTAATTAGGTCATTAACGTTAATGAGGCAATTAAGATAATTACGTCACGTAGACCGCCAAACCGCGGATTTTGGAAATTTTAATCACCGCGAGATAATTATCTTATCTGGTGGGTGGCGCCGGTGATTAACGTTAATTAGATATACGTGCCTTTCAACATGTATAACAACTAGACTAGAATTTTTGAGCGATTAAAAAAAATTAATGACGTAACAAACTGACTGGGATTTTGGAACTTGATTAAGACTTGTTTTCATAATATAAAAACACACTGTTGTGAGCAAATAGTATTCAGTGTTCAATTCTGACGTTTCCACGTCAATAAGAATAATATTTTAAATAAGTTTGCATATATTTAACAGATTTTACAAGTTTCGGTGTTTAGAATTATTTAAAAAAGTGACACATTTTCGGGATGCAACAAAAAACTTAAGATAGTTATAATCGTCAAGTTTTGTGTTTAAAAGTGGTATGGATATCAGCTTTAATATTCGACGTTCACCAAGGCATCTTAATCATATTCCAAGAGAAGAGATACCCATTAAACCGCAGTGCAAGTAAAGTGGTTGGTGGCTGCCCCGGCCGCGGCTCATTTTTTAAATATTACAATATTTTTTCAACACACAAGGAACACAATTTCTCAACTGGATAATGAAATGCAGCAGGTATTAAAAGCTCAGAGTTAGACATTTTTCATTGAACGAATTAACTTTTCAAGAAACGTAGTAAAGTATTCGGTTCTCAATAAGTTTTTAAGAAGTGTAGTAAAATATGTGTTCAAACGATGCATGTTGTGAATTATGGGATAACGACGACTTTCCAAGCTACAATCCTTTACAGGATATAGAAACAAGGAATGTTTTGAGGAGTGCGTTTTCGGTAATAGGGAAATCTAAAAAAGCCAAGAAAGCCTTCCGACTTGCAGAACGACAACGACTAAGTAAGCTTGAGGAAAAAGAACAACTTTCAAAAAAAGAAAATTTGAAAATAGATAGTGTCGCAAAGAACTTAAAGTGATATTAGTGGAGACTGTACAAGTGTTCCGTGTTTAAAAAAACTGTTAAAAAGTGGTGTGGATATAGACAGCGGCTTTAACGTTCACATACCGGAGTGCCACAAATAACTTAAGGTGACTCCATCTAGATTGCACAAGTTTTTCGTGTTAAAAAAAATGTTAAAAAATGACATGGGCATGGGTTTTAACATTCACACACACACAAACATTTTCGGTTTTTACAAATTTCTACCAGATGCATCTTAAATCATATTCCAGGAGAAGAGTTGCCAACTAAAACTGGAGTGCAAGTAAAGTAGTTTCTGGCGACGGCCCCCGCAACTTTTAAAATTTCTGTACATGTATTAATTTGTGATTTTTTTCACCATCGATTAAACTGGCAGTTCTTTTTGCTTTAAAAATTATTTAAAGTGGTAGGGATATAGACATCAACTTTAACATTCAGACATTTTCGGTATTTACAAAAATTTTACCAATCATCTTAAAACATATTCATGCACCCTGCTAATTGGTTAATCAAGTTTGGTTTATTAGACAAATAACTTAAAGTGACTCCATAGAGATTGTACAAGTTTTCGTGTTAAAAAAAAATGTTAAAAATGACATGGGTATGGGCTTTAACATTCATACTCACACATTTTCGGTTTACACAAAATTCTACTAGAGGCATCTTAAAGGAGAAGATGTACCAACTAAAACCGGAGTGCAAGTAAAGTAGTTTCTGGTGCCCCTGACCCATTTTACATTTTAAACCGTTTTTCGCGAAAGTCTCGTTAACGATCGAAAAATAGTGGTCATCAAATTTGTAGCTTCATCACAAATTAATATATGTACAAAGAAAATTAAAAGTTACGAGATATATTGCTTATTTCACAGGTGTACTTTGTCATTTTATGATTACTATTGATATAAAAGACTCAAAATAATAGAAAAATGTAAACTAGAAATTTTCACTGACTGAATTAGCACTAAATAACAGTTATCAAAAAAATTCTTATTCGCTGTATTGTTTGAACATTGTGTTACATCACTACTTGGCCCTAGAAAAATTAACAATGATATCACCGGTTAAGGTGATAAGCAAAGGCAATTCAACCAACACACAAATAGTGACGGCGAACGGCTAGCTGATCTGGTGCGTGGCTGGGATTTCGTGGGTTCAATTAATATATATTTTTTTAAATCAGCCAGAGGGTGAACCAATATTTTTTGTGATATTTTGCCTAGCTAGTTTGTTCCAACACTCAGAGGTAGCTTAATATGATGTAAAAATTATGAGCGCCATCCACGGAAAATTTAAGAGTTACTGCTACCCCTGTGATGGTGAAACCAACCGCCGTGGAAAGATTTGATCTTATGGCGGACAGACAAACAGAAAAAATGAAAAATTAAATTTTACGATAAAAGATACTTATTTATTAATTACTTCAGAAAAATCATCAATGTAAAAACAAATCAGCGATTTTAATCAATTTAAAAATTATAAAATAATGTTATCAATTAAGAAATAGAAATATTAAGTAATATTATGACAATTTCCAACAGAAAATATTTATAGCTTAATTAATTTATCATTAAAAGAAAAGAAATATATTGTGCAATGAAAGTTATACAGTAAATATTATACAACAAAAAATATCAATGAAATTCTCAGAATCTCACCAATCCTCCTGATGATGGATAGATAGTGGATGAGGGCTCCTGGTGAGTTCTGATAGCCTTTCCTAACAGCCTCTCCGAACACAGACTGCTCCTCGACGTGGATTGACGTCTTGCTAACCTGTATAACGCTAGGGTTTTGCTGTTGGTTGGGATTGACTGGACTAAACTGGACTTGACTAAACGGAATTTCAATCGACTGCTGAACTTTACTAAACTGTGTTTGACTGGACTATCCGTCTTATGAAATCTAGCAGACATTTAACCATCAAACGAAAATGATTTTCCATGTGTAAATTATGTAGACTATTTGTACTAATTATGCAAATTATTTCGGTAAATGATTTAAATAATTTGTATTAACTATCTAATCAGTTATTTGTTAATTATCTATGTAATCAGTTGTTAAAATAATCAGTTATATAATCATCTATATAATTATCTATATAATCATCTATTCAGCTATTTGGCAGCAAAACTCTACGTTTGGGAAGAAAAAAAAATATTATCAGCACATGTTTCAGAATTATGGTTGTTTAGTTAGCAGAAATGAAAAATATGGCTAAAGGCCGTTAAACACTAATGAGAGGAATCAAATAAATAAATGTAATTACCTTTTATTAGATAAATCACTAAGAGAAAGTTTGATAACAGCAGAAGTGACACAACTCGTGTCTGAATGATTACCAAAAACTAAAGTCAAAGTGTATGCTGCTACAGAATTGGCTACAGAAATGACCAATTCTGCTATTAGCCAGCTAATAAAAGAGATATCCCCTCTCAAGTCTCAATTAACATATTACCATACTATCAACTAAAAATTACTAAGAATTTGGGTCTGCGTTGTTCTATGCAACCCACAATACTTTCTGCAGTATATTTGGTTTAACCAATAATTAAGAAATTTGTGCTGTGAAATAGATATATTTACTATGCGATCGAAGCCTCTGTGTTCTACGAGAGCTGTTAGCAAAAACTGGAATACAAAAAGAGTTAAATGGATGAAACATGAAAATATAATAAATGTGTACATTCCTAAATTTAAACAGATTACCTATGATAATTTAATGTCTGAGGTTTTAGTTACTAGTGTATGGTAAATACCAGTACATAGTTCTCAAAAATTCATTCTGTTTAATAGAATTTAATAAAATTACTTAAAGTTGCCAGATGTACGCAACACACCCTTCTCCTCCGGAAGAAATATTTTAGCTTACTGAAATATTTCTTGATCAGCTGTGATCCAAAAAAAAATTTAAGTAGCAAAATGTCTAACTGAATTGTACTAACATCAAACTATACTAAAGGAAACTGTACTAAAAGTAAACTGTACTAAACTAAAATTGAAAACATTATGAATGCGTGAAATTTATTTCATCGTAGTGCTAAAGTGAAATGGCAAACACCCCGTATACGTGGCCAAAAAAAATAAATAATTAAAAAAAATTATTTACTATATGTCCCAACTTAATGGTGACAAACTCACAAAGTCCAATTTCTAAAAAGAGAATATTGGAAACTAACCTGTATGCCCATAGACTAGAGCCATACATTATACAACCACGTGTAAAAAAAATATTTACAACTACGGTTAAGTGTTTGTTAAAATTCACAACGAATTAAAGTATTCAACTACGAGATAAAAATTACAACAACGCATTCAAAAATATTTTGGACTAAGCGCCCGGACTATTATCCAGTTGATGAAAAGTGAAAACCAATTTCTTTAAAGTATTAATAAATATGTATTCAATCTAAAATCTCTTAACATCGTCAAACAAGAAATTTCGCAAATAAAATTTAAAATAAAATATTTACACAAGTGTAATTGGATATGCATCGATCCAAACACACCAAGTTGCGAAACCAAACTAAACTAAAAAGGCAGAACTGTGTCTGTCTGTGTGTGTCCTCACGCGAAATTATTCGTTAGTGTGAGGTCACCTAAACCCAAAAGTTTGACGATTTTTTTTAAAGCAGATATTTGGTGTTGAGTATCGCTTTGTAATGCGGCCAAGTTGGAAGTTACGCATTTTAAGTGGCCCTATTTAAAGAACCTCCACCCTACCACCCTATATAATCTCAGCGACAAAATAAAAAAAAACAATTAAAAATTCTTGCATTTGTCAAGAAGTATCACAGTAGATGCATGAGGTATGAAAAAAAAATTATGTCGCTAAGTTTTCGTGCGATGTTATGCATTTTTGAGTACTTGTCTCAAAAACTGAATAAACAGAACTAAACCTAAAAGTTACTAAAATTAAATGATCGGCCAATCAAATTAAATCTATTTAAACCTAACTAACTAACACTAAGTAACAGTACTACTAAAATTACTTTTACCCTAACTGACTGTTATGGTGGCGTCTAAATATTTTCTGAATACTGCGACGCTCTACCGCAACTTATCTCACTATACTATACCTAACTATACCTAACTAAACCAAAGTTAAACCTACAAATGGTTCTAGAATCATAAAGATCCGCGGTTGAGAGGTTTGGTTGCAAATCAACCCTCTCGTTAACACAAAAAGCGTTAAATTAGTACTAAAGCACTATAATTCAATTGAAAATGCGGTTTGAAAAATTGTCATTAATTTTTCAATGTTGAAACCGCAAACTAAACCTGACAAAGTCATTGTCCTACTTGACCTGACCTGACTAAAAATCGCGACGTCGTTCGAACTAAGCGTCGAGACGGCGCTCATACTAAACTGAACTAACGAGATTGTGCTCGTCTTAAATTAAATTTATTTTAATGTCTTGTAAAATAAACTTATTTTATTCCATTTCCTCTCGAAGGAAATTTTAGAATATGTTAGGCGTCCCTAACCAAACCTGACTGAAATTTTGTTTACCTACTCTCACGTATGATTAAACAACTCAAACTTAACTGAACTTAACTGTCGAGACTGAGCTCGAACTAAACTAAATTTAAACTGTGCCCCCAGATTAAATTTATTATATTCCATTTTCTGAAATAGAAAATTTTGAAATATTTTATGCTTGGCGTCCCAACGCATATTTTTTTATACTTGGCGTCCCAAAGCATACCTGACCTGACTAAACTAAAATTTTGTCTGATTATACTCCGTGGCATAATCGGACTTACGGGCAAACTTTACTAGACCTGACTAAACTGTAATGTTTGGGCAAACTAAACTAACTGAACTTAAATAAACTTAATAAGGGACTAGGTTGTACTAAACTGAACTAAACATTAATCTTTAAGGACGTGCACTGCATACAAAATTTTTACAAAGCACTAAAAACATGTCCGAGCTTATGGTTCTAGACCTCGTGCAAGCTGGCGTTCGAGCCCAAATAAGGCTTGAGCTTCGATACATGCCAAGTACCAGCTGGAGTTCCGTCTAGGTGGTTCAGCTCATATGCAACTTTAGATAATACTTTCTTGACAATGCACGGTACATAGCGATTAGCTAATTTAGCAGAAAAGAATTCTGCGGCGTTACTCAACACAAAATTTCTGAGCCAGACTTTTTCTCCAACTTTGAAAACTTTGTCTCGTTTTCTCAAATTATAATATTTGGCACCCTTCTGATACGCAACATTTAACTTAACTTGAACATCCCTATATAACTGAGGAAGTTTATCCATTTCATTGGCATATGATCTTCTACTTTCCCCAAGGTCACTCACATCTGAAACGTCGACTTCATCATAATAATCACCCGTCACAGGCAGCTTTCGCCCAAAATTCAGGAATGCCGGGGTGAATCCGGTCACCTCGTGTACGGCTGAATTAATCGCAGACTGAATATTTAAAATATTTTCGTCCCATTTCTTATGTGAACCCTTGAGAAAACTTCTGATCATAGTGCCAATTGTACGATTTACCCTTTCTACATGGTTTATTTGGGGATGATAAAAACAACTATACCACAACTTAGAAATTTTGAATTTCTTAACAAAGTTATTAAACATATTGCTAGTATGTGCTGTAGCATTATCTAGCAATAAAACTTGGGGTGTGCCATAAGTTAAAAATACTTGTTCGAGAAAAGTTGTGATAGCTTTTGAAGTGGCTTCACGCGCGGGTTTCATTAGCACAAATTTAGAGAAATAGTCTACAGCTACTAACAAAAACCTATTGCCCTTCGTACTTCTGGGAAAAGGTCCCATTGTATCGTATGCTACAAACTGAAAAGGAAAAGAGGCTTTCTTTTCTGCGCCCATTTGCCCAAACCTCTGCGTGTTCAGAGACTTTTCTCTGCCGCAGATTTCACATTTTCGAATGTACGTTAGTATGTCCTTTCGCATTTTAGGCCAATAAAAGTTTTCTGCTACTTTGTGTAGCGTTTTATAATAACCTAAATGCCCAGAATTTTCATTCTCGTGGCAGTCAACCATAACTTTTTGCCTTTCTGCTAGAGGAACTACTAATTTCCATTCTGAAATGTTTGTACGCAAAATTATTTTACTCTTGGTATGTTTGAAAAGATACCCGTCTTTGACCATCCACTGAGGAAACTTATGTGGATTTTTCATAATTCTCTCTCTAAGTTTTAGATACCAAGGTTCGAGATTATCTAAAGAAATACCCAAAGTATCAATTTCTGCTACTGGTGACACAACTGACTTACTAGACTTTAAAAAGTTTTTGACTGTTACTTTCCAATTATTCCAATCGGATAAATCCGTTTTTGGCTTGACCCTATTGAGAGAATTACGACTACTAGACTTAGAAATATTCTTTATTTGACTTAATCGTGAATTATAAAATATTCGGCCATTCTGAGGAGTTGTCTGACGTCGGCCTAAGTACACAGACCTCCTTACTGGTTTTTTGGAACCAACCTAACCTCATTACAGATGGTACATGTTCTAACTGTACAGTCTGGTTTACCACACTTAAAACAAAACCTTTTTCTTGGTTCTTTGCACTGTATAAATTCGTGACCAACTTTCTTACAGTTGGAACACGTGCTTATACTTGAAACTTTATTTTCTGGGATTGTAGTTGTTGTCGGCACAACTTTATTAACTGAAGCTAAGTTTTTATTAGAAAAAGTCTTACATTTTTTTCTGAATATTTTATGTTGCCTTTTTGAAGATGACGGTTCTGAACTTTCTACATAAGCTAAATCGGATTCAAGGGCATTAGTTGCACTTGGAGGCGAATATTTATTCTTGGCCTGCAAGGCATCATCGATTTTCCTGCAATATGTCACTAGTTCACAAATGTCCCTAACATCAACTAAAGCCAATCGCTCAACATAAATTGGTAAAATATTTTTTCTAATTATTCTTAACTGTTCAGCTTCGCTGACAGGTGATACTAATCTATTAAATAAATTCTGCATGGTGGCAACATATATAGTTATTTTCTCACTACGCCCCTGCTTACGTGATTTAATTTCATCTAATAAAGTTTCATTATATTCTAGTGGTAAGAAAGTATTGTGCATTTCATTAACTAACTGATCCCAAGAGGTGACCTTATCTCTAACAGATCTGTACCAAATTAAAGCATGACCTTCAAATAAGTCTATTGCAGACTCACATAGTTCTTTCAAAGTGACGTTGCGAGCTTTTGACAACTCCACAACTCTTTCTAAAAAAGCTTTTACGCTTGTATGGCCATCATATTTTATATTCCACTTATATACTGGTATTGACTTTTTATTGACAGAGGTTGAGGGTAAAACTATGTCGCTATTATCTAACTCTACCGTTTTAATAACATTATTTGCTAGTTTAGCTTCTAGCTCTAGACATGCGGCTTGAGCATCTTGTTTGAACTCGGTATACAAGGTTTTAATCTCAAGTGGTTCTTCTGGAACTTGAAACCTATCCACCCTGTACGTTAAAGAAGCTAAACGCGAAGATATAATTAAGTACATAGTATCAATTACAGTTGCTGAAAAATCTAGAATTAATGATTCGAGTTCAATAAGTGTCATCTCAATCACATTTTTCTCGGTGTCCAACTCAAAGTTTGGATCTTTTAACTTCTTGATATCCCCATTTGACTTTTCTAAAAATCTTTTCAAAACGATTTTCTTGTCTTGCAATTTTCTACGAGTACTTATTACACCCCTGATTCTAAGTTCATAATTTAACTCAGCCTCTGTCAAATAAGAAGGATTTATGACAAGCGGTGAGTCCATCTTGTCCACTAACGATACTTAAACTGACTCAAAAACAAATTAAAAATCAATACCTGTATATGTCTCTACAAGAAAAACGAACTATAAGTGGTATTAAAATAATACCTAACTGAAATTGAATTATCAAGTAAAGAATACTCTATAAAATAACGTAAAAAGTCTAAACTGAAATAAAGATTGTACTAGCGTACAATCGCTGACTCACTAAACTAAATAAATTTGTGTTAATTTCAATGTAGCAAATTTATTAAAATACGCAAAGTTTTTACTTGCTATTTTAAAATATAATTGCTTTGATTTAAAATCAAATTTGCAATACCTGACTCAACTGAACCTAATATTAAAATAAACGGAATTAATAATTCGCTATTTTAATTTTTAATCACCTTGATATTTTTAATCAAATAGGTAATTTTAAACCCAACTCAAATGTACTAAACTTAATCCTTATCACTGGATATTAAATTCCTTAAAAGTGATAAGATTTTTTTATGGTTAAATAAAAACTAACAAAACATCGCCTGTTTTATACTGCTAGAAGAATTCGTATAGTCCTCTAAATTAGATATAAAATATTGAATTTTATACTTAGTTTCTGTACGTAGTATTTACCATATTATTGATAAAATAAATTATCATAAAATAACTTCCAGACATAAAATTATTGCACAAATAATATTTTCAAACTCAAAACCTAAATTTCTGTCTCTCATAAGATCAAACTAGCTTATGCTTGATACCACAAAAACTCTAAAATTCACCTCTACTCATTTAAAAATCTGAAACTTACATAACTTGACTAAAAAAAATTGAAACTTACTGAACCTTATTCGGGCCTCACGTTACTGGGCACCATTGTTACATCACTACTTGGCCCTAGAAAAATTAAATTTTACGATAAAAGATACTTATTTATTAATTACTTCAGAAAAATCATCAATGTAAAAACAAATCAGCGATTTTAATCAATTTAAAAATTATAAAATAATGTTATCAATTAAGAAATAGAAATATTAAGTAATATTATGACAATTTCCAACAGAAAATATTTATAGCTTAATTAATTTATCATTAAAAGAAAAGAAATATATTGTGCAATGAAAGTTATACAGTAAATATTATACAACAAAAAATATCAATGAAATTCTCAGAATCTCACCAATCCTCCTGATGATGGATAGATAGTGGATGAGGGCTCCTGGTGAGTTCTGATAGCCTTTCCTAACAGCCTCTCCGAACACAGACTGCTCCTCGACGTGGTTTGACGTCTTGCTAACCTGTATAACGCTAGGGTTTTGCTGTTGGTTGGGATTGACTGGACTAAACTGGACTTGACTAAACGGAATTTCAATCGACTGCTGAACTTTACTAAACTGTGTTTGACTGGACTATCCGTCTTATGAAATCTAGCAGACATTTAACCATCAAACGAAAATGATTTTCCATGTGTAAATTATGTAGACTATTTGTACTAATTATGCAAATTATTTCGGTAAATGATTTAAATAATTTGTATTAACTATCTAATCAGTTATTTGTTAATTATCTATGTAATCAGTTGTTAAAATAATCAGTTATATAATCATCTATATAATTATCTATATAATCATCTATTCAGCTATTTGGCAGCAAAACTCTACGTTTGGGAAGAAAAAAAAATATTATCAGCACATGTTTCAGAATTATGGTTGTTTAGTTAGCAGAAATGAAAAATATGGCTAAAGGCCGTTAAACACTAATGAGAGGAATCAAATAAATAAATGTAATTACCTTTTATTAGATAAATCACTAAGAGAAAGTTTGATAACAGCAGAAGTGACACAACTCGTGTCTGAATGATTACCAAAAACTAAAGTCAAAGTGTATGCTGCTACAGAATTGGCTACAGAAATGACCAATTCTGCTATTAGCCAGCTAATAAAAGAGATATCCCCTCTCAAGTCTCAATTAACATATTACCATACTATCAACTAAAAATTACTAAGAATTTGGGTCTGCGTTGTTCTATGCAACCCACAATACTTTCTGCAGTATATTTGGTTTAACCAATAATTAAGAAATTTGTGCTGTGAAATAGATATATTTACTATGCGATCGAAGCCTCTGTGTTCTACGAGAGCTGTTAGCAAAAACTGGAATACAAAAAGAGTTAAATGGATGAAACATGAAAATATAATAAATGTGTACATTCCTAAATTTAAACAGATTACCTATGATAATTTAATGTCTGAGGTTTTAGTTACTAGTGTATGGTAAATACCAGTACATAGTTCTCAAAAATTCATTCTGTTTAATAGAATTTAATAAAATTACTTAAAGTTGCCAGATGTACGCAACAATTGGTATTCTTATTTTAAAATTAAATGTGCAACAAGTTAAAGGCACTAACATTTCTAAATGATAGGGAATGATATTGTTTAAAAAAGGTGCCTGCGAAACTTTTCGACGATGAGTTTATTTTAAACTTTTTAGAAACAAAAATAACCAATATAAAAATGTTAGCTATATCTATACAGACCTGTTATTTAACTTTAATAATTTTATTTGTAAATCTATATGTAAGGCTTATATCACATATGTTGGAAACAAACCAGTTCTATATATACATACATATATATATATATATATATATATATATATATATATATATATATATATATATATATATATATATATATATATATATTAAAATAAAATATTTCTGTCAATCACCTCTGTGAATCCTTATTTTCATAAGGATAATAAACCAAACTGCAAATAATTGCGAGCCTGGCCGCGTTAAGTATAGAAATCACATTCTACAACAAAACGCTTTGTTTTGATTTAAACAAGCACCAGCCGAAAGAATTATTCCTAATTAAAGGAAACTCTCGTACCAGCCGTCTCAGACTAACTTGCATACTGCAGTTTCGCACTTCCTGGTGCTCATCAGTGCAAGGCGAGCCCGAGATGACTAGTACAAGAGCCTGGTTAACCAAGTGGCCAGATCGACGTTGTAAAACGACGAAATTCTTTCGGCTGGTGCTTGTTTAAATCAAAACAAAGCGTTTTGTTGTAGAATGTGATTTCTATACTTAACGCGGCCAGGCTCGCAATTATTTGCAGTTTGGTTTATTATCCTTATGAAAATAAGGATTCACAGAGGTGATTGACAGAAATATTTTATTTTAATATATTCTGCCCTCTGGAAGCACGCTGTTTAATATATATATATATATATATATATATATTTAATGGAAAAGTTTTTTCTTGAACCTCTACTTGTTATATTGTAAATAGAAAATATTTCTTGGGAATTAGGGTTCTTTTTAGACTAAAATAAGGTACATCGGTTTTACGTTTCGGCTAGGGTCCCTTAGCCTTCATCAGAAATTTTGTTTATTAATATTTCTATATGAGTCGTACATTAACATCTAAAATAAGGTTTAAGGTTAGTGATTTTTTTTGGTTACAATATTTTAATGTAAGCTTACCTAGACAGCATGACTTCATTGCAAAATATTTTTCTGTTTCTTTCTTTTTTTGGACATATTCATTTTAAAAACAATAATAATATAATAACAAATTTTTATGAGGAAATTTTTTTATCTGATTGTTCTGCAGCGTGGCTTGGCGGAAAGTAATTTACTTCGCGGAATGGCCGCGATGACCAGACAGAAATCCGACTATATCGGTACTTCCTTGAGGAACGTACCTCTCGAATGTAGATGGCGGTAGTAACGTTATTGTTAATATTTATAAATTTTGCATTTTTATATAATAAGAATATTGGTATTGTTTTTTGTTTATTGTGTGAATTAAAACCTTGTTTTGCGACGAAGAATCATATGCATTACACAAATTTTATGCTTATTTAAAAATAGCAATATACTTACAATGCGCCATAACATGCATAGGGGCTCCTTGTACAGAATTTATCTGTCAGGAGCCCCAAAACATGCTACAACACATTGTAGTATATCTTGCTAAGGTTATTTATTTCAGTTTTGTCGTTTACAGCTTTTTTATTTTTATGTATGTGTATCATTTCCATAATTTCTCTTTTTTTTTTGTTGGGTTCAGTGGTTAAAATTCGTGTATTGTCATAGTCAAATTCGTGTTTTTCTGATTTTTTGTGTTTATTGAGTGCCGTACTACAGTTTTTTGTATATTTGTGTGTATTTAACCTATTACCTAGATATTGGGAACTTTGTCCGATATATACCATGTCACAATCTTTACATGGTATTTGGTATACAGTGTGTGTTGTTTTAGTTTTTGGTACTTTAGCTTTTAATTTAGAAAAATTTGATTTAAGGAGATTATTACTTTTGTGACAAATGCTGATATTGAATTTTTTTAGAGCATTTTTTAATTGTCCCAAAAGGGACTCTCAGAACAATTAAAAAATGCTCTAAAAAAATTCAATATCAGCATTTGTCACAAAAGTAATAATCTCCTTAAATCAAATTTTTCTAAATTAAAAGCTAAAGTACCAAAAACTAAAACAACACACACTGTATACCAAATACCATGTAAAGATTGTGACATGCTATATATCGGACAAAGTTCCCAATATCTAGGTAATAGGTTAAATGCACACAAATATACAAAAAACTGTAGTACGGCACTCAATAAACACAAAAAATCAGAAAAACACGAATTTGACTATGACAATACACGAATTTTAACCACTGAACCCAACAAAAAAAAAAGAGAAATTATGGAAATGATACACATACATAAAAATAAAAAAGCTGTAAACGACAAAACTGAAATAAATAACCTTAGCAAGATATACTACAATGTGTTGTAGCATGTTTTGGGGCTCCTGACAGATAAATTCTGTACAAGGAGCCCCTATGCATGTTATGGCGCATTGTAAGTATATTGCTATTTTTAAATAAGCATAAAATTTGTGTAATGCATATGATTCTTCGTCGCAAAACAAGGTTTTAATTCACACAATAAACAAAAAACAATACCAATATTCTTATTATATAAAAATGCAAAATTTATAAATATTAACAATAACGTTACTACCGCCATCTACATTCGAGAGGTACGTTCCTCAAGGAAGTACCGATATAGTCGGATTTCTGTCTGGTCATCGCGGCCATTCCGCGAAGTAAATTACTTTCCGCCAAGCCACGCTGCAGAACAATCAGATAAAAAAATTTCCTCATAAAAATTTGTTATTATATTATTATTGTTTTTAAAATGAATATGTCCAAAAAAAGAAAGAAACAGAAAAATATTTTGCAATGAAGTCATGCTGTCTAGGTAAGCTTACATTAAAATATTGTAACCAAAAAAAATCACTAACCTTAAACCTTATTTTAGATGTTAATGTACGACTCATATAGAAATATTAATAAACAAAATTTCTGATGAAGGCTAAGGGACCCTAGCCGAAACGTAAAACCGATGTACCTTATTTTAGTCTAAAAAGAACCCTAATTCCCAAGAAATATTTTCTATTTACTATATATATATATATATATATATATATATATATATATATATCGAAGCCACAAATGTGCGGCTGGCTTCCTGTCAGTGAGTTCCATTTGTGTCTTTGTATTTTTTCCTAAGTTGTGCCTATCCTTTCAACTTAGCTATACCGTGCTGATGAGGACTAACAAGTCCGAAACACGTGTCCACGGTTGCATCTTTTCCTTGCGGGCGATCCCAAATATGTTTTATGTATGTATATATGTATGTATGTGTGTATGTGTATGCACACGTGTACACGTGTGTATGTGCGTATGCATGTATGTATGTATGTATGTATATATCCTTTGGCGTTTAGCTTTGCTCCCGCGATAATAGCACCTTCCATATATATATATATATATATATATATATATATATATATATATATATATATACGTGCATAGCTATCATGTTCGTCTCCACTAGTCTATAAGGCGCCCAAGACTCCGCTATAGGGAACACTTCTAGATACATTTTGTCGATGTATATTGTACTGATATGTTTTATTTATGTTGAGCAGCCAAAGAGGGGAAATCATTTCTCATATATGCATATATACAAAAAACATATCCAATTAACAACAATGTTTGCATCCCAATGTTTAACATACAAGTTCAACTCAATTTGTATAATTAATATTGATCTATGAGTTGTGTACGCCTCCGACGACGTTGCCAATTATGTAGACTTGAATATGTAAAATCTGCTTGTGGATATTTCTTTATACGTAAATAATGAATATGTGATTTCTTAGTGAATAGCCTGTGTGAGCCGATTAATATTAAAAGTTTCCCGGTGTTATAATAATCGGTGTCTTCGCACAATAACAACCTACATATTTTGGCATATTTAGATTATGATGACCAGAATAGATATGATCTAATTTTCACATATTATTTTGATTTTCAAGAAATATTTTTTTTTAGTTCTATTCATAGATGATAGCGACTTGTGACTTATTCTAAATTTTAAAATTCGGTCCACAAGCATCTATAAAATATTATCTTTGTAAATCCTAAAATTAAATGCGATTTACTCTTCATTATGCATAGGTTTGAGAAATCAACCCTACTCGGGGCCAACTTATTCAGAATAATTATATTATGAAAATTGGATAACAAATATTTCTTGTTTTAATTACTGATCTATTTCAAAGAGAAAGTAGACATTAATGCATATCATTCTTTTCATAATTCAAACGTCTAATTATAGAACAGGTTAAATAAAAACTCGTTGAAATTAATTAAGAGTTAATCATGTTTAATCCTAATATTTAAAGAGGTAATATTATTACAGGCATTTGCACTGTTTGAAGACAGATTTTTAATCATTTTGATTTAAGTCACGGTCATCTATGAATAAAATTCAATTTTTTTTTTAATCAAAATAATATCTGAGTATTGAATCATACGTATTTTAGCCAGCAGAACTCAAATATGCAAACATATATAGGATGTCCAAATCAAGAATTTGGTTTAATGTAAATTGCATTGAAACCGAAAGTCGGCCGTTTTGGTTTTTTTACATCACATCACATAATTGATTTTTTCTCGATGTCTCTATGCCTAATTTGGAAATAATGCATTTTAATCCATTGAAAATTTAAAAAAGTATATCTATTGCCTGAGTCACCCGGTATATCATAATGAAGCATATAAAAGTATGTGAGGCCTATACCATTCTTTAGGGGTAGATTATTAGTCCCGATTAGAAAGCGTTCATTGGTAAAAAAGCTTTAACTAAAATTTAAGAAAAAATATTTCAAGTAATAGTATCCAACCTTTGAATACCCCATAAATAGGTGTTAAATTGGTAGTCATTTTTTCATTATAAAAGATACATATAAAATGTAGTTTCTTATGAATTTTAATTTTTTGTAATGTTATGTATAGCTGAATTTTAATTCGATACTACTAACTGTCCATTTCTCAAACATTATGATACAGTAACTTTAACAACAATTAAAATTAGAAGAAAACAATAAGACACCTTGTTATATACAGGTTGACTCATAGTGGATGGAGTATTAGAAGTATATGGAGAACAAGTGAACCATATCCTTTTGAAAATTTTGGGAGTGACTAAAGTCAGTGTGGCCAATCCAACCAAAATAATTATTTTAAATGGAACACCCTATATATTTTCGACTTATCAAAATCACCGTAAATTTCTGAGTTGAAGCATGTAGCACACCCTAAACCTAGCGGTTTCGGAGACATTTGACATTTTATAATAAATTTGACAGGTGCAACGGTTTGCAAGAACCGTTACAACTTTTTTCATGTAGGAGATCGTAGTTTTCTCCTTGGTACGTAGAAAGAACACAAGATGACCTAGTCCCTATAATAAAAATAAATTTCATAATAGTATACCAAGTGTTCTATTTTTCACATTATATTCTGTCAAATTCAAACCTCAATAGCTTTTTTATTTCAAATGGAACACCCTGTATTTTTGTAGAATAGAAATAGCAATTCTGGGGTATTTTCGGGTCTTTCCAATTACATCATTAAGGCAAGCTGCTCTGGAGACATGAAGGTGACGATTATTTCTTGGGAAATATATGGACAGATGATGCTAAATTTATCAAAAATGGATTTTTTAATCAACACAATTCCCATTACTTTCATAATTTGAAACCTCATGTAATTCAGAGAGCGAAATATTTAAGAACATTAGCGGTTTAGTGTTTACTGTGCCATGAGACAGAGTGATGTCATTACAATTTTTTGAGGAAAACTTAAATAGTAAGTTAGAAAGATTTCTTCTTCAGCTAATATGTCTAAGACTTTCTCCCTAAAATTCCTGTCTCGATAAAGCCAAATATTCTAAAATTAACCAATATGCGTTTTACAGTGCATGGTGATGGTTTCTGTTCTTGTGGGTACTGAGTAGCAAGTGTGTTACATGTTCTTGATATTACCTTATCACATTCTCGATAAATAATAAACAAATCTAAAGTCCTCGTGGGTGTGATTTAAACGTTATGGCCTTTTTCGACATAAGAGAATGACTGACATTCATAGTTGTTTCTAATCATGGCTAAGTTGACGGCAATTTTTATTATAAATTCTTGGACATTTAAGAAAATCGCCAATATTTAAAAAAGTTGTAACCTTAACCCCTACAATGCCTATACCTGAAAAAAGGGAAATTAATTCTACATAATTTGGTGTAAAAAATACAGGGTGTTTAACAATAAAAAATGTTTATGCTTATTTTGAAAAGTCGAGAATATATAGTGTTCTATTTAAAATAAGCAAATTGGTGTCGACTTACGGTATAACCGGAAGTATCACATGCTTGCAATTATTTTGATTCGATTGGCCCCACTGACTTTAGTAACTCCCAAAATTTTCAAAACGATATAAACATATCGTTTCTCCATATACTTCTAATACTTCGCTATGATTCACCCTATAAAATATTTACATCTTACAAATATGTTTAAACCACGAAGATCCCAGAGTATGCCGCCCATTTTGAAATTTTTATTATAGAAAGCTTCTTTTTTTCCATTACAAACACTTTATATTGCGTCAAGTAAACACTCCAAAATATATATAAGTGCAGATTGTTTTCATTCTAGGGCTTAAATTTCTAATTGTTTAATAGACGTCTTTAGCCGGGCGCTCGCTCTTTCAATTTTTAATAAATAGAAAACGGTCAACTTTACGAAAAAGCGATAGGAGTCCTATTTAGTTTAAAAGGACCAAGAAAAGCTAAAAAAAATTCATTCGGGTAAAAATGAGAAAATTTTTTAATTTGTTTAAAAAAATCGCCTTTTTTACCCTAATTGTAGTTTTTCTTGGTAATTTTAAATAGTGAAGTTTTTTCGTAAAGTTGACCATTTCCAACTTATAAACAATTGAAAGAGCGGCCGCCCGGCTAAAAACGTCTATTGAATAATTAGAAATTAAAGCTTTAGAATGAAGAAATCTGCACTTACTCTTCAGGATTTTGTTAATGGATGTTGAAAAATTGAATGAAAATTTTGGTGAACTCATTTTTTAATATTATATTCCAACTTTGAAAATGGCCGTTTTTGCGTTTTTTCAAACATCAAATTGTTTATAAGTCGGAAAAGGTCAACTTCACGAAAAAATGACAAGAGACCTTTTTTGTTTAGAAAGAAGAAGAAAACCTAGAAAAATTCGTTCGGGTTAAATAAGCGAGTACACTTTTCACGATGCCGTGTATTGGATAAGATCCTCAGCTATGACACTGACAATGTCAATGTGTAACCCCCTTCCGGGCTGCCTAGGCTTTGGATTTTGTGGTTGTCTATTATTTGTGGTATGTTTAAGTTTATGTCCTATGTAACTATACTTAAAACATTCAAAGTGGGTTTTCATTAACGCATTTTTGTTTTTCGTAAAAAAACTATTTAAAACTATATTTAATTACAAAATGTATTTAGGCGATGACTTTAGTAAAAATGAATGATTTTATGCAGGTTTCTTGGTTAACTTCGGTTAAATTAAAAATGTATTAGGCAAATAATCTCTAATATTTGCCAGACTGTAGTCCTGCTAGGCTCTAATCTGGATACTGTTAAATAGAAACCAAAGTCAATTTTCCTAAATGTTGGTATTGTTCTAATATTGATCATAAACCAATCATAGTCCAGGAGCTCGGTGGCTTTTTTGGTACGTCACTGTTTTATGTTATATCAGATGTTTTTATCGTTTTATGAATGATAATGATTCATAGAATTGACTTCTAGGGGGCACCTACCGCCAAGTACATCACAAATGGTCAAAGTTGTAATTAGAAAGAAAGTTATAGCACGTAATCATTACAAGATTTTTCTTAAGGAGAAAATATTTAAGCATTCTGAATACAGAAAATTACTCCCAGAATGAAACTCCTGCCAATTAATTATCCATAAAGAAAATTGTTTCCAAATTTAGAAAAAGAAATCATATTTTTATTGTATATATTATTCCAGAATTCCAGACTCATTGTTACAAGTCATATCTCTTTTTTGAACATGAATATATGCTACCTTAAAAATAAAAACTTTACTAGAAAGTTATCGTTATAAACAAAAGCACTACAAACACTAAACTGAGGAATTGAACATTTTCCGCTGAGTTTCTACCGCATTTCATATGTATTTTATCATTATTAAAATATTATTATTATTTTTAGTAATTTGTTGTAAGTTCCCCAGAGAAACAAATATGCATCTTAAGACTATATTCCCATCAGGATAATTTCTGTGCGTATTTAAAAACGAACGAAACGACTTTACGCTTTATAGACGTTTATCTTCAACTATGGATAAACTGATGGGATGGACATGCCAGTCATTTTATCGTGATTCAGGTTCGCCATAATTATCTAATAAAGCTCTTGTAACTATGAGTTTTTAAAAAGCCACTTGGCTCCCTCATCATCAGATTACTAGTGAAAAATAGTACTAATATTTAAACGCTGATTACTCAGTATGCGCTAGGATATGGTTGAATCTGATTCTATAATTCAAATCTTAATAACACATTTCCACTCCGTACAACGTTGCCAAGTATATGAGGCAAAAACGCTCTATAAGTTCAAGGAAGCCGGTACAACTGGTTGATATATTTCAGCGTATCTAATATAAAAACAGTCGCGCCCTCTGATGCGCGATGACGTATACTACAGTGTATATGTGTATAGACGTATGGGTCATTTTCGACTCCACGCTAAAATCTGCCTAAATGACGTAAAGACGGCGAACATCATTTTAAACCATAGATACACGGTCATTCGTTTTCGCCTCCGCTTTTTCGTCTTCGCCTCCGATTTCGGAGGCGTCGCCTATGAATACCTATGTATTCGGAGGCGTATATGTTGTTTTGCATGTATATATATATATATATATATATATATATATATATATATATATATATACACATATATTTATATATATATATACACATATATTTATATATTGCTGTATATACACACTGTGGAACACTACCTAAGTGTCGTGTTTGAAATCATAAATAAAATTCACAAATTTGTATGTATTTTAGGAATTAATCATAACAGTTTTACTTTAACGGATCATACAGAAGCAGGAGTATCTGTGGTTTATTTAATTGATTCAAGTTCACTTATTCTCATCGAGTAGGATGCAGAGAATGAAACTTGATATTGAATACGAACAAAATATTTAAATAAACATAAAATGAAGTTATTTTAGTTTAACAAGGTTATTCTAAATAGTATATAATAAAACATGAACTGATAGAGAATCACAATCTCATTTAAAATGATTTAGAATGAAATTGGAAAACAAAAAAGTAAATTTTATAAAATCTGACATGCATGTCAATACTTAGGGCTGAAAATCATAATTTGTGTGGAAACAATGTAAATCTACACAAAATGAATATTGGATGAAAGACTATTAACAGTAGTTGCATTGCAGCGTGATTATTTTAGAAATAGTAAGTCCATAGATTACAAAACACTGAATGACATTTTAAGTTTTCAGATATTTTCAAATATCATTGCAGAAAGGTGTTTTGTAAATGATATTTCACATCATGCAGAAAGAAAGGACTAATAGTATGATGTTAAATGTTTGTTGGCGTATCAATTTCTTGTTTTAGTTTATAATATAAGTATTCTGTCAGTATGGAAACTGCAGTACGTTTTTAACTACTAGCATTTTGTGTTTATCATTGCTATTCATCTAAATGTATGAATTAGTATTTATTTGAGATTGGAATTGTAAATTGTAGTTATAAGTAGATTTTAAGAAGGTATTTGTAATATGTCAATATATTTCGAGTAATTACAATTATTCACTTAATCCTGAAAAGTAGAGTAAGAAACTTATCAGGAAAATCAAAGAATTAAAAACAGTATTCAATTAAATAAATAAAATAGAAAAATAGAAAAAAACAATTGAAATATTGGAAATTAACCCATTGAAACGACTAAAAATAACAAATCAGTTGATCACACACCGCTGAACAGCGAGCTGCGAAATATATTCATCCAAGAATAAATATTAAATTGAAAAGAGAAGAAAAGTGGTGAATAAGTTGAAGGTTACAATCCAGATATATTGATATCAAGAAAAATTTGTAAAGTATATTAAATATAAAAGTGAGTAAACTTTAAAAGTATTAAGAAGTAGATTATCCGGAAAGCAGATTTAGAAGTATTTGTTAATCCAGTTAACAAATTTATATGGTGAAGAAATTTCAAACGTCAATCAAGTGATAGAAATATTTCAAGGAATCAGTTGAAAATAAATTGGAGGTTATAAACAAACGTCAATTCAGAAAAGAAGAAGAAGAAGAAGCCTTGAGAGGTTTAAAAAGTCAGTCAAGTGACATTATATTTCAAGGATCATAATAACCAGTTAGAGGTTACAATATAACATTACTCGAGTCGAAAGAAAGACAAGGTAAAGCTTTACAATATCAGAAATCCATGGTACATATTTATTTTAAATAAAGGCCATATTTATCATTTTAGTTAAGTTAGTTTTTGTTATTTAAATTTGTTAATTACATTCCAAGTTCAAATCTGTTAATAAATTAATACTTTGTTCGTTCAATACTGAGTTTGATTTATTTAGATTGTTATCTTGATCGATGAGCATTTATTGAACCGACTTCGTTGGACCCTGAGTAAGAGTCATTCTATGGATTGTAGATGGTCATGCTAATGGTGTTCTATAGTCTATAATATTAACAGCTTTTAAGAAACTGTTTGGCGCTCAATAAAATCATTTCAATTTACTTTCAAAAAGTAATTTCGAACGTATAAAAAATAAAATAGATATCAGAATATAGAACATTTATGGCTTGTTAACGTGGAGCGATCAGGAAAGCGATTAAATAAATACAGCTTGAGAATAGTTTATCATTTCAAGCATACATTTGAAAGATAATAGATCAAATAACATTTTGATAGTTTTGACAACAAGGCATTGTCAAATTAAATACAAATATAATTTATATGAGGTTAAAGTCAGGTAAGACAACAATGAATCAAGAAGAAACTACACCAGGTACATCCACAGTTCCACAAACACAAGTTGGTGACACAAACACACAACCAGACACAAACATGTTCCAGAAACTCATGGAAATGATGGGTGGAATGAAGGTACAGATGAATCAAAATAACCAAACTTTAAAAGAAGACATGAATCAAAATAACCAGAGACTTGAAGAAAACATGAATCAAAATAACCAGCGATTAGAAGAAAATATTAACAAAAATATGCAAAAGCTAGAAGAAAACATGGGTAAAAAAATAGATGATAATATACAGAAAATGGAAGAAAGCAATACAGAAGTAAGAAATAAGATTGAAAATCTAGAGAGTAAATGGGAGCGAATGGGAGAGTCAGTCAACGAAGAAATTGGTATTAAGGTAAACGAGGCAGCAAAAGAAATAAGAGAGGAAGTTGTAACTATGTTTGAAGATGGAATGACTGCAGTAGATAGCAGAATGAAGAAACAGGAGGATAAATACGATATCAAAATAAAAGAACAGGATAGCAAGATAGAGCAGAACACGAAGTTGTTGAAGGATACCACACGTACACAATTAACACAATTACCCACACATACTTACACATGCAACAAAACACCATTTTATTTTTACGGAGATAACCGCATACATCCTAAAATTTTCATTTCACGTTTGAAACAACACATGGAAACACAACACGTAAATGCAAACCTAAAAGCAAACATACAGGACATGTTAAAGGGAGAAGCGGAAATCTGGTATTCAGTTATAATGGACAGGTTTGAGACTATAGAGGAATTTGAAGCTCTAGTCTTAAAACAATATTGGAGTGATTACATTCAGTTGAAAATAAGACAAGTCCTATTTAATGGTAATTATGTAGAAAATAAAGCTATTTCTAGGGAAAATTATGTACTTAGAAAAGTATACAATATTAGACATCTAGAACCAAAATTCACAGAAAGTGAAATGGTCAGATATTTAGCTAGGCATTTTTCAGGGGATATCCAGAATGTTATTATTACGCAAAGAATTGCAAAGTTAGATGATTTGATTGATTATTTAAGAGAATTAGATGATTATCATCAGAGTTTTGATAGGAAGGCTAGTCAGAATAGGGAAAATAATAGTAGATATTATAACAAGTGGGGTTATGATCAGAATAGGAATGAGAATGATAGAAGAGAAAGACAAGGTTATGGTCAATATGATAGGAAGGAAAAGCAGGGTTATGGTCGTCAATATGACAATGATAGAAAGGAACGAGGGGGTTATGAGAAACGTCAATATGACAATGATAGGTATGAAAAGCAGGGTTATGAGAAACGTCAATATGACAATGATAGGAATGAAAAGCAGGGTTATGAGAAACGTCAATATGACAATGCTAGAAAGGAACGAGGAGGTTATGGTCAATATAAATATGACAATTATAGGAATGAAAAGCAGGGTTTTGAGAAACGTCATTATGATAATGAGTGCAGAGAGAGAGGGGGTTATGTTAAAAATAATGAGTCAAATGCACAAGTGGCTAATATCAATATTCAAAGGGGAAATAGAGTAGATGAAAACACGCACTCTAATATAAATAAAATAGAAACAGCACAAGTAAATGATAGAAATAGAAATCAGGATTTTTAGATAAAGTTGTTTTAAATGTAGGTAATAATTGTAAAAAAATAGGCGACTGTATAGAAAATGATGTTATATTGGGAGACGACATCTTATCAGAAAAAAAGGCAAATATTGTATTAGGAGAAAGAATCCTAAAAATAGAAGGTGAAAGAATACCTTTCTGTAGTGTTAATGAATTAAATGGCAAAGGTGCCGAAATAGTTAATGAATTAAATGGCAAATGTGCCGAAATAGTTAATGAATTGAATGGCAATGATGCCGAAATAATTAATGTATCAAATGGCATAGAGTCCAATAATGATAATGAATTTTGCGGTGAGCATATAGTGGGAACCACATGTGTTCAAATAAATAATGATAAGAAGCCTGAAACCTTTCTGATAAGTCGTTACTCCAAATATGATAGAATTTTTAAAAATTTGTCTCAAAAATACAAAAATTCAATTGATTATGAACCTACAATAGCAAAGGGCTATGCGCAACAACTTGAAGTAGGTAATATTTTAAATGAAAACGAAAACGTTTTAAAATATAATAATAAAGAATCATTACCGGGAAGTTGTCACATGGAGATAAATTATCCATATGATCCAGGATAGATTACTCTTAAGTTATCCAAATGATCCTGAGTAGATCACTTTTAAATTGTAAATAAACTTTGACAGTGTGAATGTCACATCATGTTGTTAAAACTAACAAAATTTTCACATGTCAAAATTCTATTAGTTTAGGGGGTTTTATGCTGTATATACACACTGTGGAACACTACCTAAGTGTCGTGTTTGAAATCATAAATAAAATTCACAAATTTGTATGTATTTTAGGAATTAATCATAACAGTTTTACTTTAACGGATCATACAGAAGCAGGAGTATCTGTGGTTTATTTAATTGATTCAAGTTCACTTATTCTCATCGAGTAGGATGCAGAGAATGAAACTTGATATTGAATACGAACAAAATATTTAAATAAACATAAAATGAAGTTATTTTAGTTTAACAAGGTTATTCTAAATAGTATATAATAAAACATGAACTGATAGAGAATCACAATCTCATTTAAAATGATTTAGAATGAAATTGGAAAACAAAAAGGTAAATTTTATAAAATCTGACATGCATGTCAATACTTAGGGCTGAAAATCATAATTTGTGTGGAAACAATGTAAATCTACACAAAATGAATATTGGATGAAAGACTATTAACAGTAGTTGCATTGCAGCGTGATTATTTTAGAAATAGTAAGTCCATAGATTACAAAACACTGAATGACATTTTAAGTTTTCAGATATTTTCAAATATCATTGCAGAAAGGTGTTTTGTAAATGATATTTCACATCATGCAGAAAGAAAGGACTAATAGTATGATGTTAAATGTTTGTTGGCGTATCAATTTCTTGTTTTAGTTTATAATATAAGTATTCTGTCAGTATGGAAACTGCAGTACGTTTTTAACTACTAGCATTTTGTGTTTATCATTGCTATTCATCTAAATGTATGAATTAGTATTTATTTGAGATTGGAATTGTAAATTGTAGTTATAAGTAGATTTTAAGAAGGTATTTGTAATATGTCAATATATTTCGAGTAATTACAATTATTCACTTAATCCTGAAAAGTAGAGTAAGAAACTTATCAGGAAAATCAAAGAATTAAAAACAGTATTCAATTAAGGTAAAGAACAAACAAAACTGAATGGTTTAAATTTTAAATTAAAATTAAATTTTGAAATATTAGATCAAAATAGAAAAAAACAATTGAAATATTGGAAATTAACCCATTGAAACGACTAAAAATAACAAATCAGTTGATCACACACCGCTGAACAGCGAGCTGCGAAATATATTCATCCAAGAATAAATATTAAATTGAAAAGAGAAGAAAAGTGGTGAATAAGTTGAAGGTTACAATCCAGATATATTGATATCAAGAAAAATTTGTAAAGTATATTAAATATAAAAGTGAGTAAACTTTAAAAGTATTAAGAAGTAGATTATCCGGAAAGCAGATTTAGAAGTATTTGTTAATCCAGTTAACAAATTTATATGGTGAAGAAATTTCAAACGTCAATCAAGTGATAGAAATATTTCAAGGAATCAGTTGAAAATAAATTGGAGGTTATAAACAAACGTCAATCCAGAAAAGAAGAAGAAGAAGAAGCCTTGAGAGGTTTAAAAAGTCAGTCAAGTGACATTATATTTCAAGGATCATAATAACCAGTTAGAGGTTACAATATAACATTACTCGAGTCGAAAGAAAGACAAGGTAAAGCTTTACAATATCAGAAATCCATGGTACATATTTATTTTAAATAAAGGCCATATTTATCATTTTAGTTAAGTTAGTTTTTGTTATTTAAATTTGTTAATTACATTCCAAGTTCAAATCTGTTAATAAATTAATACTTTGTTCGTTCAATACTGAGTTTGATTTATTTAGATTGTTATCTTGATCGATGATTGAACCGACTTCGTTGGACCCTGAGTAAGAGTCATTCTATGGATTGTAGATGGTCATGCTAATGGTGTTCTATAGTCTATAATATTAACAGCTTTTAAGAAACTGTTTGGCGCTCAATAAAATCATTTCAATTTACTTTCAAAAAGTAATTTCGAACGTATAAAAAATAAAATAGATATCAGAATATAGAACAATATATATATACACATATATTTATATATATATATACACATATATTTATATGAAGTATTGGTGTTCTTCCGGGTGTTTTCCCGTGTGGTTGGTAGGCTCCTGTGGGAGCCACGCTTGTCTAAACGACGTTTCGGCGGAATCTCATCTGCCATCTTCAGGTTCTAGCTGAATGCTGCCTGCTGCTGCGGCTGCTGCTGCTGCTGTTGCTGCTGCTGCTGCTGCTGCTGCTGCTACTGCTGCTCCTCGTTGCTCGAAATGAACTGACGTTCTCTCTGTTGTGCGGCTCCTTATATACGTTGTGGGGTGGGGCGCACCTGCGCACTTGGCTGCGTGTTACTGGCCCTCTTCTCTCTGTTGGAGGCGTAGCGGGCGCCTGAGCTAACCCGACAAGAGGCCTCGTTGAAACGTCACGTTTCACGTGACTTCTCGTTGATGGTCGTGCGTCCTCGTGTCTAGCCGGCTCTGGAGGTTGTCGTGGTCCTCCTTGGTTGGTTAGCGCTTGGCTCCGGCTCCTCGTGATGGGTCCCCTTGTAGCTGGCTGTGGTGTCTCTTCCTGAATGGTCGATACTCGACGGTGCCTCGTTGCGATCTGTTCGTTTACCGTGGGTCGTCGTCTGTTTTCCGTTACGTAACTTCCTGACAGTGCGGGCTTCCATGCAGTGGGTAATCTTTGAGTGTCGTCTCGTTTGTTAAGATTTTGAGGTCTTTTTTCAATTTCTATAGCCTCTCTGGTAATCCTTGACCTCCAATGCTCGATATTGGCTATCGTTCTGGTGTTGTCGAAGTCTATCTTGTGTCCTGTGGTTTTTGCGTGTTGTGCTAGGGACGATGTTTTCTCCTCTTTTTGCACTGCATTTCTATGTTCTTCTCTTCTTACACTTATCCGTCTGTTCGTTTGTCCTATGTATGATTTGTTGCAATCTTGGCACGGGATTTCGTATACTCCTTGGTTTTCTAGGGCGATTTTTGATTTCGGGTTACGTAGAACTGCGCTGATTTTTCGGTCTGTTTTGAATATTGTGTCTATGTTGTATCCACGTAGAAGTTTTCCGATTTTATCCGTTGTCCCCTTCACGTAAGGTAAATATGCTTTTGCCACTGGTTTCTCAGATTCTTCATGGATTCGTGGTCTGGATGGTTCTTGCGACTTCTGTATTGTATACCTTGAAAATCCATTTCTCATAAGTGCTTCGATCTACATCGAAGCTCACTAGAAGATGTTCTGGTTGGACAGTCTCGTTGCTTAGTAACTCGATGAAATGTTGTGCGTTTTTCACATATGACGTTGCTTTTTCGGCAAGGGGCTGCAACTGCCTAGCTAGATACCTTGCTAATTCCTGCACAGGTGATCCTACAGAGCTAACAATAGGTCTTAGTGGGGCTCCTTCCTTGTGGATCTTTGGTAAGCCATATAGTTTGGGGCATCTTGAAGATTTCTCTCTCGGTATAATCTGGTTCTTGATTTGATCGTCGATCGGGCTAGCTTTAATTTTGGCTTTGGTGGTCTTCTCCAGGTACGTTGTGGGATCTGTTGTAATTGCTTGGTAAGCAGTGTCTTCTAATAGTGTCTCTATTTTCCTGTGGTAATCTTCGCTATTCATTACTACCGTAGCGTTGCCTTTGTCTGCTGGTAAGATTATGATGTCCTGGTTTTGTCTTAATGCCTTCAGTGCTTTTAATTCTTCCTGTGGTATATTTCTCTTTGGCGCCTTTGCTTTTCTTAGTATACGCGATGTGTCTTGACGTATAGTTTCAGCCGTGTTGTTATCAATATCGGAAATTGCTGATTCTACTCCACAAACGATGTCTTCTACTGGAATACGACTTGGTGCGATGGCGAAATTAAATCCTCTTGCTAGGACATTTAAGGAGGCTTCATCAAGTGGATAGTTGGACAAATTATGAACTACACTTGCAGGTTCTAGTGGTTCGACTTTGGTAACTGGCTTCTGTTGGAGTTGAAGGCGGTCGAATTTCCTCTTTTGTTTTTCTGTGCAGAGGGTGACGTCATTTTCCGCTCGGAACTCCGCAAGTTGCTCGATGTTAATCCATAATGTAGGATGAATGGTACTGCTTAAATGTAGATGCAGATCTAGTAACTGTTTATTGATCTTGTCTAATGTTCGTCTTGTATCGTGAATGGATTCTCTAAGTAGTGCGAAGCTGGTTCTTCTGAGAATCTTTTTAGTGTGATGGTCATTTTTATGGAACGTCAGCTGCATGCATTTTGGAACGATGTTTTCATCTCTGCAGCGTTGTAGGAATGTAAGGTTGCAAAGAAGTTTCCCTCTTTTCGACCTCAATTTCTCAAAGGTTCTAGTTTGGTGGAATGTCTTCTCCCCGTAGAGACATATTATGTTGTTTCTTCTTGTCCTCGTGTCTAGCCGGCTCTGGAGGTTGTCGTGGTCCTCCTTGGTTGGTTAGCGCTTGGCTCCGGCTCCTCGTGATGGGTCCCCTTGTAGCTGGCTGTGGTGTCTCTTCCTGAATGGTCGATACTCGACGGTGCCTCGTTGCGATCTGTTCGTTTACCGTGGGTCGTCGTCTGTTTTCCGTTACGTAACTTCCTGACAGTGCGGGCTTCCATGCAGTGGGTAATCTTTGAGTGTCGTCTCGTTTGTTAAGATTTTGAGGTCTTTTTTCAATTTCTATAGCCTCTCTGGTAATCCTTGACCTCCAATGCTCGATATTGGCTATCGTTCTGGTGTTGTCGAAGTCTATCTTGTGTCCTGTGGTTTTTGCGTGTTGTGCTAGGGACGATGTTTTCTCCTCTTTTTGCACTGCATTTCTATGTTCTACTCTTCTTACACTTATCCGTCTGTTCGTTTGTCATATGTATGATTTGTTGCAATCTTGGCACGGGATTTCGTATACTCCTTGGTTTTCTAGGGCGATTTTTGATTTCGGGTTACGTAGAACTGCGCTGATTTTTCGGTCTGTTTTGAATATTGTGTCTATGTTGTATCCACGTAGAAGTTTTCCGATTTTATCCGTTGTCCCCTTCACGTAAGGTAAATATGCTTTTGCCACTGGTTTCTCAGATTCTTCATGGATTCGTGGTCTGGATGGTTCTTGCGACTTCTGTATTGTATACCTTGAAAATCCATTTCTCATAAGTGCTTGCTGGAGTGATAACATCTCTTCGTTAATATGGTCGCCGTCTGCTAGCCTTTGGGAGCGTGTCACTAGAGTCTTTACTACTGAATTCAATTGCGCTGGATGGTGGTGTGATGCTGCGTTTAGATATCTGTCTGTGTGAGTGGGTTTTCTATATACCGTATGACCTAGTGTTCCGTCTTGTTTCTTTTTTACTAATACGTCAAGAAATGGGAGCTGGCCTTCTGCTTCTACCTCCATTGTGAATTTGATTCTGTCGTGAATGTTGTTTAGGTGGTTTAAGAAATTATTGAGATGTTCTCTCCCATGAGTCCAAATTACGAACGTGTCGTCAACGTATCTTAGCCAAAGTTTCGGTTTGAGTGGAGCAGTTTGTATTGCACGAGCTTCTAAGTCCTCCATGAAGAGATTAGCGATGACTGGGGATAAAGGTGAACCCATCGGTGCTCCTTCCGTTTGTTTGTAGCGCTGGTCATTGTATGTGAAGTATGTGTTGTTTAGACAGTGTGTAGTTAGACTAAGAATATGATCCTCTGGACTGTACTTTTGCTTGATCAATTCAAGTGATTCCTCTACTGGTACGTTTGTGAACAATGACACTACATCGAAGCTCACTAGAAGATGTTCTGGTTGGACAGTCTCGTTGCTTAGTAACTCGATGAAATGTTGTGCGTTTTTCACATATGACGTTGCTTTTTCGGCAAGGGGCTGCAACTGCCTAGCTAGATACCTTGCTAATTCCTGCACAGGTGATCCTACAGAGCTAACAATAGGTCTTAGTGGGGCTCCTTCCTTGTGGATCTTTGGTAAGCCATATAGTTTGGGGCATCTTGAAGATTTCTCTCTCGGTATAATCTGGTTCTTGATTTGATCGTCGATCGGGCTAGCTTTAATTTTGGCTTTGGTGGTCTTCTCCAGGTACGTTGTGGGATCTGTTGTAATTGCTTGGTAAGCAGTGTCTTCTAATAGTGTCTCTATTTTCCTGTGGTAATCTTCGCTATTCATTACTACCGTAGCTATTCATTACTACCGTCTTAACAAACGAGACGACACTCAAAGATTACCCACTGCATGGAAGCCCGCACTGTCAGGAAGTTACGTAACGGAAAACAGACGACGACCCAGGTAAACGAACAGATCGCTACGAGGCACCGTCGAGTATCGACCATTCAGGAAGAGACACCACAGCCAGCTACAAGGGGACCCATCACGAGGAGCCGGAGCCAAGCGCTAACCAACCAAGGAGGACCACGACAACCTCCAGAGCCGGCTAGACACGAGGACGCACGACCATCAACGAGAAGTCACGTGAAACGTGACGTTTCAACGAGGCCTCTTGTCGGGTTAGCTCAGGCGCCCGCTACGCCTCCAACAGAGAGAAGAGGGCCAGTAACACGCAGCCAAGTGCGCAGGTGCGCCCCACCCCACAACGTATATAAGGAGCCGCACAACAGAGAGAACGTCAGTACATTTCGAGCAACGAGGAGCAGCAGTAGCAGCAGCAGCAGCAGCAGCAGCAACAGCAGCAGCAGCAGCCGCAGCAGCAGGCAGCATTCAGCTAGAACCTGAAGATGGCAGATGAGATTCCGCCGAAACGTCGTTTAGACAAGCGTGGCTCCCACAGGAGCCTACCAACCACACGGGAAAACACCCGGAAGAACACCAACACTTCATTTAACACCCGTGAAAACCTAAGAAACAACATATATTTATATATATATACTGTTCTATATTCTGATATCTATTTTATTTTTTATACGTTCGAAATTACTTTTTGAAAGTAAATTGAAATGATTTTATTGAGCGCCAAACAGTTTCTTAAAAGCTGTTAATATTATAGACTATAGAACACCATTAGCATGACCATCTACAATCTATAGAATGACTCTTACTCAGGGTCCAACGAAGTCGGTTCAATAAATGCTCATCGATCAAGATAACAATCTAAATAAATCAAACTCAGTATTGAACGAACAAAGCATTAATAAATGGAACAAACGACTTTCCTGTAAGGATGTTCGTTCCATATTATATGAGCGGTCCTTTCCAAATAGAACACTCTGTAGAACTCTGTAGTATCATTTGTCTGTACCAAACATGCACAGTTTTTAAAGCCTGACTCAGCGTTGCCGCTTCTCATTGCATCGCCAGCACATTCATCCAACTCAGCCCTCAGAACATGATTTGTGACTTACCATCGCTTTTCGAGGGCATCGTGGGGATGGGAGGGTTTCGTTCTATTTGGAAAGGACCGCTCATATAATATGGAACGAACATCCTTACAGGTAAGTCGTTTGTTCCATTTATTATATTTCGCATTGTCCTTTCCAAATAGAACACTCTGTAGATGTTTAAAGAACGAAAGCGATTTTTAACTATTATTAATTGTGTATGAAACTATGTGTAGTAACTGAACTCTTATGATATATTATGTGAATGTCTCGATTTATTTAATCAATGTAACGATTTATAATTAATAAATGTTAAATAAACGTGTTATATTATGTTATATATGATTATCTTTAATATTCAATATTGCATTAGTAAAGTTCTCCTCCTTTTGGAGAGACAGATTATAAATTTTTTTGAATACTAATGAATTATTTGACCAGTACACTGTGTTCTTAATACTATCAATATTTATCCCTGTCCTACTGGTCGCTGACGACACAGCATATCGGACACTGTGGCTACCAAAAGCCGTAACATCTATGCCACTTTCCTTGAGGATGGATTTAATCCATCTACTTATGGTATGCTTGGATGCTGGTCTATGAGGTGATTTAATAGTTATTAAGTAGTTATTGACATATTTTTAATTGTTTTATTAGTATTATGTATTGTAACACTGTTCGCGCAACACATATTTTCTTTGTTAGCATTAAAGAATTTAAATTTTAAAACGGGCTGGTGTTTATCTAGAGCAGAGGTTTTGATTGTGTCTGATATAAAAAATGTATTCCTTCTTCACTGCTTATGATATTATTTGTTTGAATTTTCGATATGGCCTGGGCACGGAGAGCTGTAGTGAAGGCCTATAGTACATTTTTTTGTGTGTGTAAATTCAATGATTCTGTTGAATCTAGACGCCCTATGTACATTGTCTGCTGTTTGTATTGAGATTTAATGCTGGTCTATGAGTGTGTTGTACGAAAAATTACTGTTAATTAAGATATTTAGAAAAGTATTTACTGATTTTGTAGGTGGTTGGAATATATCTATAGAATTTTTCTTACGGAATTTGCACCACTAATACTGATCTATGGACGTTGAGTGCGTTTGCGAAGAATTGCTGGTAAACATGGCATTTAGAAAGATCATTATTGACTTTCTGTGTGATTGGAATGTATATGTCGATTTTTCTTATACAGTTTCCACCACTTGTTGATCGTGGTTGAGTATTGTTTAAATGTCCATTTCCTTATAGAAGCTAGGATAGCTGGGATAACTCTCTCAGATACACCTCTCTTCTAATGAGTTCGCCTGATAACTTTCCTGCTATTAGAGAAATCTTCCATATTATGTGGCATAGCTAAAAGTTGTACCAATTTCAATGTCCATGTGAGAAACAGAATTATATCTTTTTCGCTATTGCTATCGATGGTGGTTAAAAAGTTATACCCGTGCCGATGCGAACAGCACAATATTGTCAAGTACTCAGTAATTAAAAGTTGTATCAATTCCAATGTCCATGTATGAACAAAATTATATCCTTTTCGCTATTGCTATCGGTGGTTAAAAAGTTATACCCAAGCCAATGCTGCCAAGTAATAGGTGGTTAAGAGTTATACCAATACCAGTTTCTATGTGACAATCAGAATTATATAATTTTCGCTATTGCTATCGGTGGTTAAAAAGTTATACACGAGCCGATGCTGTCAAGTAATCAGTGGTTAAGAGTTATACCAATTCCAACTTCTATGTGAGAATCGGAATTATTTTGCAATCGGTGGTTTAAAGTCATACCTGTGCCTATGCGATAGTACAATTTTGATAAATAGTAATTGGAAACACCAGTGGATTCACAATTGATGCGACAGATGATTAGAGTTTTACAGGTATGTGAGTGAGTGTAGGTTTTTGTTGAACACTCTCAGAATATTTTCTCAGAGTATTGAAATACTAATTTAAAAGCAATAGCTTGTACCAAGGGTACGAAATGATGATTTCATGACACGAATATTTAAAAAGAACTGTTTATATTTTAGGCACTTAGGAAATAGACCGAAATTATTATATTCATACAATTTACCTGTGAATCTAAACCTTAGATATGTTTTAAGTTTTTTATTGATTGGCAGGTATCATGTAATAAATGTCCTTTAAATGTATTGCTAAGAATGATTCTTTGGTTATCGTGTTACACGTCGTGTAATTTTCTAATTTGAAATGGGGCAGGTTCATGAATTTATTTTTTGAGGTTTAGTATAATCCGGTATTCGCAGTTCGATTTTTTCCTCGGAAAATAGGAAGATTAAAATTGGTCGTCGACATCACTACAGCAATTGGATATGATTTGCTTTGATTTTGTATTAATATTTGTACTTTTTCTTCATTATTTTTTGACGACATTGTGTGAGGATCATTTAGTTTCCTTATATAAACGAAAAGGAGTATCCTTTTATAACATTAAGGATATTCTTATATTCAATAATGGTGCATCAATTTCAATTAAGGTACTTCAGCCTACCACTGACCTCGTCTATTGCCTTCGCCTCTGGTACTGCCTGAAGAACCTGCTGGAGCCTGCTGTCCGCCCATCCTTCTGGATGTCTTGCCGAGGTTGGTATGCCCTCAAGAAAGGGCGTTTCCAATTTAAACGTTTTTCCTCAAGCTTGAAATTCTTTATTGTAAATTTTTTGACTTCATTATTGATTTGGGCCTCATTAGGTCGTCTTTTTTTAAATTTTTCTCTAAAATTTCTTCCATACAATAGTTCATCGGGTTTGCTGCGCTCCACTATTTTCTTGGTGTTATTTTTTAAACTTGGAAGGATTTTGTATTGTTTCTAAGTATTTATATTTCTTTTGTAAGTGTTTGATATCAAGGTTTCTATTTCGGAGTTGATTAATGAACGGTTGAACTGACAGTTCCCGGAAGTATGGTACTTTTTATTTATAGTGTCCCTAAAGTTTTTCTTTCTTTCTTTCTTTTTTCTAATTGGTTATGGGCCCAGAGAAGTTTGTTTCAGTTAGATTCTGAATTTTTAAATTGAGAATAGAAATACTATAACTCTGGAGAATTTCTATCTATTACTTATGTCTTTATGAATGTTTTCACCATTTTGGTCATATGACTCTGTTGGATCTTCCCTAATAATTCTGTCCGCTTTCAAGGACATATTGGGTTTCTGCAGCACTGAGGTCTGCATTCACTAATGTTTGTGGTCCGACAGATTCTTTGTCCGGTGACTAAATAATAGGCCCTACGTCATCTTTTGAATCATCTTATTATTCCTTTAAGGAGATTGTACTGTCCTATTAAAAGGTTTACTAATAGCATTAGTATAATCGGTGGTTAAAAATTATAACCGCACCGAGTTATAAGCAATTTTGTATACTTCCCACTAGTTCAATATTGGTGATTTCAGAATCGGTGGTTAAAAATTATTCCCGTGCCGATCTCTGAAAAAGCAATTTTATATTCTTCCCACTAGTGCAATATTGCTGATTGCAGAATCGGTGGTTAAAAATTATACCCGCGCCGATTTCTGAGAAGCAAATTTATATTCTTCTCACTAGTGCAATATTGTGATTTCAGAAACGGTGGTTAAAAATTATACCCGTGCCGATTTCTGAGAAAGCAAATTTATACTCTTCCCACTAGTGCAACATTGGTGATTTCAGAATCGGTGGTTAAAAATTATACCCGTGCCGATTTCTGAGAAAGCAAATTTATATTCTTTCCACTAGTGCAATATTGGTGATTTCAGAATCGGTGGTTAAAAATTATACCCGTGCCGATTTCTGAGAAAGCAATTTTATATTCTTCCCACTAGTGCAATATTGGTGGTTCCAAAATCGGTGGTTAAAAGTTATACCCGTGCCGATTTCTCTGTGAAAACCATAATTATACCCTTTTCGCTAATGCAATCGGGGGTTCAAAATTTATACCCGTGCCGATGCGACTAGCACAGTTATAAACAACACTCTGTATGTCAGAATATATATTTTTAAGAAGATTAAAATACCAGTTTAAAAGTAATAGTTATAGCAAAGGGTACGATGTGATGATCTTATCATTGAAATGTTTATAATTCAGGCACTTGCAACGTATAAACAAACGGTGCCGTATTGAAAGGGACAGTGCATATAAAGCAATTCATTAGAATTCTATTAATTGTAGGTAAATGTTTGTTTACTTACTTGAAGAAGTTTGTATTCTGCGTTTTAGTCTCTTTATCTTTTGTTGAATTTTTTCACGTTCACTAAAATTCACTTTCTGTTAATAATTTTAGGCATTTTTTACTGCACAATTTTTCTTGCTACTTGTCTGTCTGGCACAAAGAAATGTTCTGAGGGCTGAGTTGGATGAATGTGCTGGCGATGCAATGAGAAGCGGCAACGCTGAGTCAGGCTTTAAAAACTGTGCATGTTTGGTACAGACAAATGATACTACAGAGTTCTACAGAGTGTTCTATTTGGAAAGGACAATGCGAAATATAATTTATTAACAAATTTGAACTTGGAATGTAATTAACAAATTTAAATAAAATCTAACTTAACTAAAATGATAAATATGGCCTTTATTTAAAATAAATATGTACCATGGATTTGGAATACTGTAAAGCTTTACCTTGTCTTTCTTTCGACTCGAGTAATGTTATATTATAACCTCTAACTGGTTATTATGATCCTTGAAATATTATGTCACTTGACTGACTTTTTAAACCTCTCAAGGCTTCTTCTTCTTCTTTATTGGATTGACGTTTGTTTCTAACCTCCAATTTATTTTCAAGATTTCCTTGAAGTATTTCTATCACTTGATTGACGTTTGAAATTTCTTCACCATATAAATTTGCTAACTGGATTAACAAATACTTCCCTCTTCTAAATCTGCTTTCCGGATAATCTACTTCTTAATACTTTCAAAGTATACTCACTTCTTATATTTAATCAACTTTTACAATTTATTCTTGATATCAATATATCTGGATTGTAATATCCTAACCTTCAACTTATTCACCACTTTTCTTCTATTTTCAATTTATTAAATATTCGTGGATGAATATATTTCGCAGCTCGCTGTTCAGCGGTGTGTGATCAACTGATTTGTTATTTTTAGTCGTTTCAATGGGTTAATTTCCAATATTTCAATTGTTTTTTTCTATTTTGATCTAATATTTCAAAATTTAATTTTAATTTAAAATTTAAACTATTCAGTTTTGTTTGTTCTTTACCTTAAGTGAATACTGTTTTTAATTCTTTATTTTTCCTGATAAGTTTCTTATTCTACTTTTCAGGATTAAGTGAATAATTATAATTACTCGAAATATATTGACATATTACATACACTTTCTTAAAATCTACTTATAACTACAATTAACAATTCCAATCTCAAATAAATACTAATTCATACATTTAGATGAATAGCAATGATAAACACAAAATGCTAGTAGTTAAAAACGTACTGCAGTTTCCATACTGACAGAATACTTATATTATAAACTAAAACAAGAAATTGATACGCCAACAAACATTTAACATCATACTATTAGTCCTTTCTTTCTGCATGATGTGAAATATCATTTACAAAACACCTTTCTGCAATGATATTTGAAAATATCTGAAAACTTAAAATGTCATTCAGTGTTTTGTAATATATGGACTTACTATTTCTAAAATAATTACGCTGCACTGCAACTACTGTTGATAGTCTTTCATTCAATATTCATTTTGTGTAGATTTACAGTGTTTCTACACAAAATATGATTTTCAGCCCTAAGTTTTGACATGCATGTCAGATTTTATAAAATTTACTTTTTTGTTTTCCAATTTCATTCTAAATCATTTTAAATGAGATTGTGATTCTCTATCAGTTCATGTTTTATTATATACTATTTAGAATAACCTTGTTAAACTAAAAAAACTTCATTTTATGTTTATTTAAATATTTTGTTCGTATTCAAAATCAAGTTTCATTCTCTGCATCCTACTCGATGAGAATAAGTGAACTTGAATCAATTAAATAAACCACAGATACTCCTGCTTCTGTATGATCCGTTAAAGTAAAACTGTTATGATTAATTCCTAAAATACATACAAATTTGTGAATTTTATTTATGATTTCAAACACGACACTTAGGTAGTGTTCCACATTGTGGATATACAGCATAAAACCCCCTAAACTAATAGAATTTTGACATGTGAAAATTTTGTTAGTTTTAACAACATGATGTGACATTCACACTGTCAAAGTTTATTTACAATTTAAAAGTGATCTACTCAGGATCATTTGGATAACTTAAGAGTTATCTATCCTGGATCATATGGATAATTTATCCCCATGTGACAACTTCCCGGTAATGATTCCTCATTATATTTGAAAACATTTTCGTTTTCATTTAAAATATTACCTACTTCAAGTTGTTGCGCATAGCCCTTTGCTATTGTAGGTTCATAATCAATTGAATTTTTGTACTTTTGAGACAAATTTTTAAAAATTTTATCATATTTGGAGTAACGACTTATCAGAAAGGTTTCAGGCTTCTTATCATTATTTATTTGAACACATGTGGTTCCCACTATATGCTCACCGCAAAATTCATTATCATTATTGGACTCTATGCCATTTGATACATTAATTATTTCGGCATCATTGCCATTCAATTCATTAACTATTTCGGCACATTTGCCATTTAATTCATTAACACTACAGAAAGGTATTCTTTCACCTTCTATTTTTAGGATTCTTTCTCCTAATACAATATTTGCCTTTTTTTCTGATAAGATGTCCTCTCCCAATATAACATCATTTTCTATACAGTCGCCTATTTTTTTACAATTATTACCTACATTTAAAACAACTTTATCTAAAAATCCTGATTTCTATTTCTATCATTTACTTGTGCTGTTTCTATTTTATTTATATTAGAGTGCGTGTTTTCATCTACTCTATTTCTCCTTTGAATATTGATATTAGCCACTTGTGCATATGGCTCATTATTTTTAACATAACCCCCTCTCTCTCTGCAATCATTATCATACTGACGTTTCTCAAAACCCTGCTTTTCATTCCTATAATTGTCATATTTATATTGACCATAACCTCCTCGTTCCTTTCTATCATTGTCATATTGACGTTTCTCATAACCCTGCTTTTCATTCCTATCATTGTCATATTGACGTTTCTCATAACCCTGCTTTTCATACCTATCATTGTCATATTGACGTTACTCATAACCCCCTCGTTCCTTTCTATCATATTGACCATAACCTTGCCTTTCTCTTCTATCATTTTCATTCCTATTCTGATCATAACCCCACTTATTATAATATCTACTATTATTTTCCCTATTCTGACTAGACTTCCTATCAAAACTCTGATGATAATCGTCTAATTCTCTTAAATAATCAATTAAATCATCTAACTTTGCAATTCTTTGCGTAATAATAACATTCTGGATATCCCCTGAAAAATGCCTAGCTAAATATCTGACCATTTCACTTCCTGTGAATTGTGGTTCTAGATGTCTAATATTATATACTTTTCTAAGTACATAATTTTCCCTAGAAATACCTTTATTTTCTACATAGTTACCATTAAATAGGTCTTGTCTTATTTTCAACTGAGTGTAATCACTCCAATATTGTTTTAAGACTAGAGCTTCAAATTCCTCTATAGACTCAAACCTGTCCATTATAACTGAGTACCAGATTTCCGCTTCTCCCTTTAACATGTCTTGTATGTTTGCTTTTAGGTTTGCATTTACGTGTTGTGTTTCCATGTGTTGTTTCAAACGTGAAATGAAAATTTTAGGGTGTATGCGGTTATCTCCGTAAAAATAAAATGGTGTTTTGTTGCATGTGTAAGTATGTGTGAGTAGTTGTGTTAATTGTGTACGTGTGGTATCCTTCAACAACTTCGTGTTCTGTTCTATCTTGCTATCCTGTTCTTTTATTTTGCTATCGTATTTATCTTCTTGTTTCTTCATTCTACTATCTACTGCAGTCATTCCATCTTCAAACATAGTTACTACTTCCTCTCTTATTTCCTTTGCTGCCTCATTTACCTTAATACCAATTTCTTCGTTAACTGACTCTCCCATTCGCTCCCATTTACTCTCTAGATTTTCAATCTTATTTCTTACTTCTGTATTGCTTTCTTCCATTTTCTGTATATTATCATCTATTTTTTTACCCATGTTTTCTTCTAGCTTTTGCATATTTTTGTTAATATTTTCTTCTAGTCGCTGGTTATTTTGAACCATTTGTGTATTTATGTTTGCTTCCAAAGTTTGGTTATTCTTATCCATTTTTGTATTCATTCCACCCATCATTTCCATGAGTTTCTGGAACATGTTTGTGTCTGGTTGTGTGTTTGTGTCACCAACTTGTGTTTGTGGAACTGTGGATGTACCTGGTGTAGTTTCTTCTTGATTCATTGTTGTCTTACCTGACTTTAACCTCATATAAATTATATTTGTATTTAATTTGACAATGCCTTGTTGTCAAAACTATCAAAATGTTATTTGATCTATTATCTTTCAAATGTATGCTTGAAATAATAAACTATTCTCAAGTTGTATTTATTTAATCGCTTTCCTGATCGCTCCACGTTAACAAGCCATAAATGTTCTATATTCTGATATCTATTTTATTTTTTATACGTTCGAAATTACTTTTTGAAAGTAAATTGAAATGATTTTATTGAGCGCCAAACAGTTTCTTAAAAGCTGTTAATATTATAGACTATAGAACACCATTAGCATGACCATCTACAATCTATAGAATGACTCTTACTCAGGGTCCAACGAAGTCGGTTCAATAAATGCTCATCGATCAAGATAACAATCTAAATAAATCAAACTCAGTATTGAACGAACAAAGCATTAATTTATTAACAAATTTGAACTTGGAACGTAATTAACAAATTTAAATAAAATCTAACTTAACTAAAATGATAAATATGGCCTTTATTTAAAATAAATATGTACCATGGATTTGGAATACTGTAAAGCTTTACCTTGTCTTTCTTTCGACTCGAGTAATGTTATATTATAACCTCTAACTGGTTATTATGATCCTTGAAATATTATGTCACTTGACTGACTTTTTAAACCTCTCAAGGCTTCTTCTTCTTCTTTATTGGATTGACGTTTGTTTCTAACCTCCAATTTATTTTCAAGATTTCCTTGAAGTATTTCTATCACTTGATTGACGTTTGAAATTTCTTCACCATATAAATTTGCTAACTGGATTAACAAATACTTCCCTCTTCTAAATCTGCTTTCCGGATAATCTACTTCTTAATACTTTCAAAGTATACTCACTTCTTATATTTAATCAACTTTTACAATTTATTCTTGATATCAATATATCTGGATTGTAATATCCTAACCTTCAACTTATTCACCACTTTTCTTCTATTTTCAATTTATTAAATATTCGTGGATGAATATATTTCGCAGCTCGCTGTTCAGCGGTGTGTGATCAACTGATTTGTTATTTTTAGTCGTTTCAATGGGTTAATTTCCAATATTTCAATTGTTTTTTTCTATTTTGATCTAATATTTCAAAATTTAATTTTAATTTAAAATTTAAACTATTCAGTTTTGTTTGTTCTTTACCTTAAGTGAATACTGTTTTTAATTCTTTGTTTTTCCTGATAAGTTTCTTATTCTACTTTTCAGGATTAAGTGAATAATTATAATTACTCGAAATATATTGACATATTACATACACTTTCTTAAAATCTACTTATAACTACAATTAACAATTCCAATCTCAAATAAATACTAATTCATACATTTAGATGAATAGCAATGATAAACACAAAATGCTAGTAGTTAAAAACGTACTGCAGTTTCCATACTGACAGAATACTTATATTATAAACTAAAACAAGAAATTGATACGCCAACAAACATTTAACATCATACTATTAGTCCTTTCTTTCTGCATGATGTGAAATATCATTTACAAAACACCTTTCTGCAATGATATTTGAAAATATCTGAAAACTTAAAATGTCATTCAGTGTTTTGTAATATATGGACTTACTATTTCTAAAATAATTACGCTGCACTGCAACTACTGTTGATAGTCTTTCATTCAATATTCATTTTGTGTAGATTTACAGTGTTTCTACACAAAATATGATTTTCAGCCCTAAGTTTTGACATGCATGTCAGATTTTATAAAATTTACTTTTTTGTTTTCCAATTTCATTCTAAATCATTTTAAATGAGATTGTGATTCTCTATCAGTTCATGTTTTATTATATACTATTTAGAATAACCTTGTTAAACTAAAAAAACTTCATTTTATGTTTATTTAAATATTTTGTTCGTATTCAAAATCAAGTTTCATTCTCTGCATCCTACTCGATGAGAATAAGTGAACTTGAATCAATTAAATAAACCACAGATACTCCTGCTTCTGTATGATCCGTTAAAGTAAAACTGTTATGATTAATTCCTAAAATACATACAAATTTGTGAATTTTATTTATGATTTCAAACACGACACTTAGGTAGTGTTCCACAGTGTGGATATACAGCAATACACATATATTTATATATATATATATAGTGTTGACGAGCTTCCGGGTGTTTTCCGTGTAGTTGGTAGGCTCCTGTTGGAACCATGGTTGTCTAAACGATGTTTCGGCGGAATCTCATCTGCCATATTCAGGTTCTAGCTGAAAGCTGCGTGTTGCTGCTGCTGCTGCTTCTGCTGCTGCTGCTCCTCGTTGCTCGAACTGAACAGTTCAGTTCACATAAAGACATATTATGTTTAAACGTGAATTATTATTTGTTTGCTTTTAATTGTATTGAAACATATTCTTTATAGGATTTTGCAAACAGCAGAAAAAATAACTATCTATGAGAACTAAAAGAAAAACTATTTGTAAGACTTCATTAATATTTTTACACATAGTTTAGTTCTCATAGATAGTTGTTTTTTCTGCTGTTTGCGAAGTCCGATAAATAATATGTTTATAAAGACATATTGTGGTTATTATTATTATTATTATAAACCCCATTTCCATAATAATGGAATACTCAATTGATATAACTATCATTATTGGCTTCAGGATAATCTTCAATGACATTGACAAACTAATTTACAAACTTAATGTATGATGCGGAATTCTTAACGGACAGATTATAGCCCCATAGTTTCATAGTTAAATTTCATAGAAGACGTTCCATTACATATTAGGCATAACATGATATCACAACAAGATGGGACACCGCCACATAATGTTACAATCGTAACGTTCCTACCAAATCTCCGGACAATACACCGTTGGATTATTTCCTTTGTCAACATATAAAAGAAAGAGTTTTACTTTACACTTCTAAATGACGTCGAAGATCTTAAAAATATAATACGAGTTGAATGCCGCTGATTAAATGTTGAAGTTAACATGTATGTATGTAAGGCGTGATAAACAAAGGACAATTACCCACATAAAAAATGATATGCAATGTACATGCATTATATATTCAATTTATGGATATGTATATCCACAAGGTGGAGAAAGTATATCTAATGTACATCTAATGGATGTGGAATTAATATTCCTAGCATATACGTTTGTCGCCGACTTCCATATCTATTTCATATCCAATGAATCTACATAAACATATGCAGTGTACAATCATTGGATATGAAACACACATCATTATACACAATCGCATATTTTACGAATATACATTACATATTTTTGAAGTTGTTTCCATGGATATCAAAACACTTATTGAACACTGCACTCGACGCGTGTTGCGCCAGTCATGTTGGCATCATCGAGAGATGATAAAAACGAACAGTTTTAATCATCTCGATGATATCAACACGATTGGTGCAGCACGCGTGGAATGAAAGTGTTCAAGTGTTTTGATGTTCGTGGGAACTACTTTAGAAGGTATTCATATTAGAGATAATAAAACACAGACAGTTTAACAAGAAATATATTTTATATAACTATTATAAACATACACAAACTTTACATTTACAAAATAACCTAAATTATTACGCAATATTTAAAATTTTCAATATTTACGTATACTTTTATACCTTTCGGTAGTTTAACAAATTGTGAACATATATATAATACTATAGTTAGTCATGTCCTACATATGTGTTTAAAACATTCTCAACCATGAGTAATTTTTTTCACTATACTTATAAAATACATACCTAATATGACTTGACATAACAGCAAATTGTTATGCCTGTCACTTTGCGCAATCTTAACTAAACACACACCTGCCACAATCAATTAAATATGAAACTTGCAAATTTTCCAACCCTAAAAGAGTGTATATTTACAATTCTAAAAAATTGCATTATAATAAATATACTCTTACAGTATGGGTGCTTCATGCAAATGTAACATAATAATATAGCAGTAAGCAAATATAAAATCCCGAGAATAAGAACTTCAATCAAACATAAACACTATGCACGCAACACTGGTATAATGGCTGCCGGCTGTTGCGATCTACACTCAGTAAACGAATTATGCGTGGTGCGCCGACGCACTATGCCATAAATTAATAGCGCATGTGCATCAGATAATGACATAAATATCGAGTACGTGTATTATTTAATTATACCTTAATGGACATGTTATGTATAAATTATTATGTATATACCTCCAGTAATATACATTGTATATGACACTGACGGATATTAGTAGCTGAATATACATTTTATATCATAATACATATTCAAATTCCTGCATCTAATGTATATGCTAGATGTAGATGGTTGGAAGCAAACGGAGGCCTCTTCGAACATGTGAAGTAATACATCATGTCTTTATTTTCTTAATTGGTAATTAGTTTTCTTAAGTGTTAGCAGTTTTTTATTGGTTATTATTATTTATCTGTAATTGTACATAAATTAATGTCATGTCCAATTTTCTTCGATAGTGTAAACATATTTATAAGTATATCACAAAATAATAACACAATCACAAATAACAGTATTTTCAATTTGAAGTTACTGACAAAATCAAAATTGAATAGTTTCCATGGCCTAACTATGTTGATTCCGAAACAAAACCTTTGAATGACGTTATATCATATTTTATTAATTTCTCGAAATTTTTCTTATGGAAGTGTATACTTTTTTACTGAATACAGAAAAAGAATCTTTACTACAATCGGCAAAAAGAGTATAGCTTACCATTTGAAAAAAAAAAGTTGACTATCGTTAGTTTGACATATATGATCACAAAGACGATTTAAGGACATTATTTGATAGAGCTTGACAAGCGATTTATAAATATATATGGTTTGTTCTAGTTTTTTGTTGAAATGAAAAGAATACAGGAGCGCGAATACCAAACTGAATATCCCGGTATACACATGCCAAAATTTCAAGTCAATATGACATATGGAACTGGGTGAAAATTGAGTTTCTCACATATAAAGTCGAAAAGTTCTGGTATTATTTTAATCCAGCACCAGGGAAAACATTTTTCGTAAGACAAACATTTATAAATAATTATTATCTACTCTTGCCCACTCCTGTATAAATGAATGTTGGTTTACTATTAGAGTAAATAAAAAAAAGAGCTAATAACTACAAAGGTATGTTAATAAGAAACATGTCAGAGATAGTTATCCAGTTAAGAGTATAAAAAACATTACAGTTATCATATTTGATCGGATTCCATTTTGAGCAAATAGTCGATCGTCGTTTGTTTAAAACAGACGATGGTGATATCAAATCTAAGTATTAAGTTTGGTAGACCTAGAGGTCATATATTGTCTACAAAGATCATATCAGATTTTAATTATACATAGATGCGAAGGCAAACAATCTCTATTGATAAGATGATCAGACAACATTGTGTCATTTGTGTCAATAGCAGCAGGAGGCAATTATACCTGAGTCTGCTTGATAATGGAGAGAAAATGTTTAAGTATTTAAAGTAAATCAAATTGCTAACAACCCCCGACCAGAAAAAATTAAATAAAAATAGAGTTAAATTAAAGATTTTAAAAACCTCGGCACAAAAAATAAAAGTTTGAAAAGGAACAAATAACTTGTATTTACTGGCTATAAACATTGGCTATTTATTTTTTTGTAAAAGACCCCGCACAAACCTTATGGGCATTGGGTTTCGGTAAAGTCGTCTGAATATTTGGTATATTATAGCTTTTGCCATCCCGAACGAAAGTATTTATTGCCACGATACTCCATATTCAGAATTTTGGCTCCTATGGAGCACCAAAGCTCCATGGCTCCATCATAAGTTACTAGTTTGAGTAGTTCTTAACAATTTTATAACACATATTTTGATTATTGAAATACCTAACTTTATGTTCTTGAGGTTGCTGAATTCAAATCTAAATAGGCGATATTGACAGTTGGCAGCTGTCAATCAGCTGTCAATTACCAAGGAACTACTAGATGATTTTTTTTATCCTGAAACTTTTAAATATCTCGAGTGATAAGCACTCTACGAAAAAAAAAGAAACAAAAGTTGTAGAATTACATGTGGGCAGTAGACGATGTTGATAGTTGGCAGCTGTCAATCAGCTGTCAATTACCAAGTAACTACTAGATGATTTTTTAAACATGAAACTTTGAAATATCTTGAATAATAAGCACTCTACGAAAAAATGTTTCAAACAAAAGTTGTAGAATTAGGTGGGGGCAGTAGACGATATTGACAGTTGGCAGCTGTCAATCAGCTGTCAATTACCAAGTAACTACTAGATGATTTTTTTTAACCTGAAACTTTGAAATATCTTGAATAATAAGCACTCTACGAAAAAATGTTTCAAACAAAAGTTGTAGAATTAGATGAGGGCAGTAGACGATATTGACAGTTGGCAGCTGTCAATCAGCTGTCAATTACCAAGAACTACTAGATGATTTTTTTTAACTTGATACTTTGAAATATCTTGAATAATAAGCACTCTACGAAAAAATGTTTCAAACAAAAGTTGTAGAATTAGATGGGGCAGTTCGGCGGTATATGTCATATTGACTTTGGGTGGAAGAGTCAAGGTCATTCAAGGTCAAATTCAGTATTTTAAATGGGAATCCCTATTTCTAATTGCAACTTCGGATTGTCTGACTAAAAATACACTACTTTTGTTCGAAACATTTTTTCTGAAATTGCCATTTTTAGTTATCCGTCGAGGAAAAATCAAAATATTAGAATTTTGCGATTTTTTACTCCAAAAGAAGTTTGGACAAAAATTTCAAGAGGCAAAAAGAGTTTGGAATCATCCTGGGAATATTCTCTTTTTTTCGGAATTGTCCAATGCCCTTTCTGATGCACTCGAAACTCCACAGTGCTCTTTCTGCAAAGGGCATTAGACAATTCAAAAAAAGTGGAGAATATTCCCAGGATGATTCCAAACTCTTTTTGCAGTTTTTATATAAACTTTTTTTTCGAGTAAGAAAATGGCAAAGTTCTTGATTTTTCCTCGCCGGATAACTAAAAAAAATGACAATTTCAGAAAAAATGTTTCGCACAAAAGTAGTCAATTTTTAGTCAGACAATCCGAATTTGCAATAAGAAACAGAGGTTTGCGTTAAAAAAAAACGAATTGACTTTGAATAACCTTAACCCCTCCTCCCAAAGTCAAAGTAAAATATACCGCCTAACTGCCCCCATCCAATTTTACGTTTGCTTGAAACATTTTTTCGTAGAGTGCTTATTACTCGAAATATTTGGAAGTTTCAGATTTAAAAAATCACCTAGTAGTTCCTTGGTAATTGACAGCTGATTGGAAGCTGCCAACTGTCAATATCGTCTATTTGACATTAGATTTGAATTCAGCAACCTCAAAAGCATAAAGTTAGGTATTTCAATTATCAAAATATGCGTTATAAAAATGTATAAAAAACTATTCAAAGTAGTAACTTATGATGGAGTTATGGAGCTTTGGCGCTCCATAGGAACCAAAATACTGAATATGGATCATCGTGTCCATGGAGACTTTTGTTCGGGATGACGAAAGCTATAATACACCAAAAATTCAGACGATTCTACCGAAACCCAGTTTCCATAAGGTTTGTGCGGAGTCCTTTATTGTTGGACCATAGGTTTATAGTTTTTAGTTAGGTAGGTAGGTACATTATTATTTGTTTTACTACAGATACCATCATTATACGAAACAAATTATAAGCGCGTCGGGGACCGCTGCTGTCTATATCCACAGATAGACTCTTACTTTACATAATGTATAGTCGAGTACAATTAGACAGAAAAAGTAACAAATGGCGGAACCCAGTTATAATGAACAGATTTTCATGATTTTTTTTGCATTGAGTTTCTAATACTGAGTACTAAAAAGTCTATCATTTAAAAATCGCCGCTTTTTACTTGGTTCCCACCCCCTCTAGAGGGGTTGGCAGAAAAGTAAAATAGTAACTACCGAACCTGATATAGAATCATATTGTAAGAGAAAGGTGGTTTACAATTTTTCATGAAAATTTATATTTTTCAAGTTATAACGATTTGAAGATTATGATTTTAGCTTTAAAAAGTTGGGACCTTAAGGCTGTTTGTCGTAAATAACGCAAAAGTGTTACATTTATGGAAAAAGTTTTATGATACCAAAATTAAGATTATGAAATTACTAGTATTTTGTTTTTTGTTTGTTTCTGTACGATGTTAGTTTAAAAATGGCCGGCGAACCTTTATCGGTCAAGATATAGTGTTTGAATTTCAAATATGTCAGAAACAATCAGTATGATGGTAAAAATATATATAATAGAAATTAAAGGGCTTGAAGTACTCTTTGATATGATTTTTTTTCTAACCGTACCTGAAAATAACGATGTTATGTGCAAAACAATGAATGTTTCGTAATTTTTTTAAATAAAAAATTTGGAATTTTCCTGCTGTCATTGGCCATAGCATAGACATTCCAAAAATCTGTACCAGTTTTTATTAATATGTAGTATTACCAACATGCTCTGATTTTATGAACTTCAGTATATCAAAAGATTTGAAGAAATATAAGATTTAAATGTATTTCTTTGCCACTAAAAGTTCAAGCCTCACATTTGTACTTTCGTATTTCCGAAACTATTAATTCTACAAATAGTTTAAAAACAAATTAATACAACGTGTCTTAAGCTTTAATTTTCTATATTGTCATATTTTCCTTTAATGCAATTGTTTTGGAGTTACTTACAAAAAGAAGGATTTCTTTCGGCAAAATCGTAGAATTCTTCTTAATTTAAAGTAGGTATATTTTTAAAAACGACTGCTTTAAAAATGCCAAAACATTGGAGCGTATTATATTAACAAAAACTGGTACAGATTTTTAAAATTTCCATTACATGGCCAATAGCAGCAGGAATATCCTAATTTTTTTCTTTAAACAAAATTATAAAGCACTAATGTTTTGCACATACCATTGTTATCTTTCAAGCTCTACGTATATAAGAAAATCCTATAAAGAGTACTTCAAGCCGTTTAATTTCTATTATATACATTTTTAACATCATACTGATTGTTTCTGTCATATTTGAGATTTAAACATTATATCTGGACTGAACGTTCGAACGCCATTTTTAATGAGCTTATGCTTAGAACTATTCATGGTACAAAAATAAACAAAAAATAAAATACCTGTAATTTCCTATTCTTATTTCTTGTACCATACCGCTTTTTCTATAAATGTAAGACTTTTGAGTTATTTACGAAACACAGTCTCAAGGTACCAATTTTTTATATATAACTTGGAAAATCTAAATTTTCTTGCAAAATTGTAAACCACATTTTTCTCTTATAATATGATTCTATATCAGATTCGGTGGCTAATATTTTACTTTTTTACCCACCCCTCAAGAAGGGGTAGGAACCACCCCCAAGTAAAAAGTGACAATTTTTAAAAGGGTAAACTTTTTTGTACTCACTACTATAAACTAAATGCAAAATATATCCTGAAAATCCATTCATTATAACTGGGTTCCGAGATAAAAACCTAATTGTACTCGACTAGTAGGTACATATTTGATTATATGCATTATTTTCTAGTAAGTATGAGAGTTGTTAATATCAGCGGTCCCCTACGCAATTATTTTCATTTTTTTTTCTATTATCAGATTAGCTTAAACCTATCAAGTTCAAAATATTTTTTAAAACCGTAAAAATACATTTCAGATAAGCATTAATATAATATGTGAAATAACACCGGATCCTTCGCCATTTCTTAGAACACAACATCCGGTGTCCATTACAGTGAGTATTTAAGCAGGCCACTCAATAGAGAGCATGTTGAGCAACATGCTTCTCAACATACTTGTCAACAAAACTGGCCGAATTCACACATCAAGGAACATGTTGAGCAACTTCAGTTGGCGAAACGCGAGCTAATGAGTGGGTTAATATGAAAGTGCTGTCAAAGCAAGAAAAAGTGACAATTGCAGTAGGCTTGACGATAGTCATGGAAAATAAGACAAGGAAAAGAAGAGTATGGGTAAAGGAATGGCTTTTAAGTCACAAAAAATACTCTCACATGAATCTGTTGCGAGAGTTGAAAATTAAAGAACCAAGAGACTTATTATTTAAGAACGATGATATATTTGCCACTTTGTTAAATTTTGTAGATCCCAAGATTGAAAAACGTGATACTAAATTTAGGGAATCAGTCAGTGCAGAGGAACGATTAGTGAGAGATATTTGGCTACCGGAAGGTATTTCGAAGATCTTAAATTTAGCACCATCATTTCTCCGCAGTTGCTGGGACAACTGATTCCAGAGACATATCTTCAAGTGTATGAAGCATTAAAAACCGACTATTTGAAGGTAAGTTAGGTTTATACTTTATAGCACAACAAAACTAAAGTAGGTACACTGGAAAAAAAATTGTAAGATATGTAATAATCACTTCACATTAAGGGACATTCCGGGGTATGTTATGTGGTAGGATAAAGTCATCCATATTAAGATGTTGGCCTTCTGGTCCATTATTCAGCTGGGGAGGAGGATTTCGAGCTGCATCTAGAGATACTAAAGAGGAATCATTGTGTACGGGTGTTGACAGTGGATATGTATAGTTGTCTCCATATATTTACTGCACATAAAAACTTCAAAACTGTGCCGCTGGGATGGGAGAGCGGAGCATGTTCAGATCTGGTAGAAAATGGCCAATCATAAATATCATGTATTACTTAATACATAGTACAACATTGTTCTCATGTATAATACGTTCTAGCATAATTAAAATAAGAAATAATCAGATACAAGCCTCTTTTAATTAAAGTTTCTTAGGTCCTGAAATTTAGTTGCGCAAGTCACCCCTGACTAGAACGTCATACCCAGGGAACAAATGAGCAGAGCCGTACTTTGAATTTATCTATCAATATCGCGAAGGGCGGGCAATGCGTCCACCAATGCGTAAAATATCCTATCTTGACGCAAAATAGTGCAAGATTTTTAAATTTACCAGAAACGTCATTAAGTTTCTACTAAAAATACGATTTTAAAACCTCTAGTATAATATTCTGTTCATTATAATCCAGAAAAAAATTGAAAAACGGTTCTGTAGTAGGTACCTTTTCGACTTATAATAGCGCTGTCTTTGATATTTGAATGGTTGGTTTTTATTGTCGTTTTTATGTGCATTAAAAAAATGGAGACAACTATAATGGCGTTAACTTCCAGATAATACGAGTTTCTGGCAGAATTCGGGATGACGGCGAAAAATTTAGAGGTGAATATTGATTTGCAGAATGACCTTGGTAATTATTCCAATAATGTGGTGGACTGTCGGGGGAAGGAACAGGTTGAAGGGCATAGCTTGCGAAGTAATATGTAGCTTTGTTAATACAGTAAACTGTTTCGTAAGATACCTAGTTTTCCATAGAAAATTACATCAGATCAGTATTTCTGCTATTATTCTTTGATGTACTTCCATTTCCTTCAGGTTAAACTGAATAAAGAGCTCGTCAACTTGTGCGTGAAACCACACACCCATGCAGGCAACATGCTCAGTATGTCTGCTATTATTCTTTGCTGCACTTCCATTTCCTTCAGGTTAAACTGACTAAAGAGCTCGTCGACTTGTGCGTGGAACTGTCGACGTCGACAAGAAGAAGAAGAGGAAGGTAAGGACTAATCGTCCCTTACGCTACTTGTTAACCGATCACAAATTTATAATGGGCGCCAATGATCTCAATGATGCCGAACACCTCCTTGTCGGCTCTCAGAGATGAGTTCTTTGCAATTACCGATCTGGGAGTACTAGCGGTGGAGGACTATTCCCCCGTCCGACCACTAGGTAAAAATGCAATTAATTATACAGTGACCCCCTTGATACGCCCCTGAAAGGTGTAGAAAGAAAAGACGGGGTTCGTGTAATGGTATATTAAAAGCAAAGAAATAAAAGAAGCTGAACGAGTTCAGTTACAAGGCAGTATGTCCAAAAACAAAACAAAAATAATTAGGACGCTAGATGACGCTAGCAAGGCAATTGTAAGTTGGATAAATGTCCAACACTCAACAAAGAGGGTAATTGGCTTATAGCGAGATCAAGTCGAAATGCGTACAATAATGCTAATATTTTCAAAAGAAAAAAGAAAAATGCCAAACGTACACTATGAGGGTTACGATGTAACAAACGGCGACATCAGCTGTTTCATAAAAGAGGGGTACTTAAATCCAGACCTTTAACATGCCTTAAAATTAGTTACTACTGGGAACGAAATTTCTTTCCCAGATGTGGGCACTTTCTAAAAAGCGGAAATCGCTAAATAAAATTAGAGGTAAAACAAAGAATAGATACAAATTTAAAAAAAATAAAAATAAAATAATAATGCACTCCTCGTAGATCACAATGTCCAGGTATGAGTGATTGACCCAGACTGTGTCCCCATTCGTTATATCCACGTAAGTAAAAAAAAATGATAATATAATTATCCCGACTACTAGGTACATAAAATCGCGGACGTAGTTGACTAGTTTCGGAATTATGGAACACTCGGTATGTGATTCGGTTAAAATGAATATTATGAAAATCACAAAAACAAAACAAAAAAAGAAATGACCACTAAACTAGGTGAATTAATTATGTAGTCGTAATCATTATGTAAAGCAACCTGGTAATGATTGAACATCCAGTATAGAATTTAGTTAAAATGACCATAATGAAAATTAAAAAACGCAAATGACCATTAACCCAAGTGAATTGGTTAGGTAACAATAACTATTACGTAAAGCAGCTTGCTAATGATTGAACATCCAGTAAAGAATTTAGTTAAAATGACTAAGTATAATGAAAATAAAAATAAAAAAACAAATTAGCATTAACCCAAGTGAATTGGTTAGGTAGCGATAACTATTACGTAAAGCAGCTTGGTAATGATTGAACATTCAGTAAAGAATTTTGTTAAAATGAATACTATGAAAATCACCAAAAACGATTAATAATTACGCGTAAACAGGGTTATAATGTTTTAAGGCGATGACGCTAATGGCGGCCCAATGGCGCTTACACTGACTTAAATTAATTCCTCCCAACGACAAGGTTCTGCATAAAGTGAAAATTTCGCAAAAATTCAGAATGTGTGATAGTTAAAATGATCCGACAATTAGTTATGATTTTAAGTAAAAGTACACAGAATAAAAATGAATGACTAATTAATTTGCTTGTAAAATAAAAGAAAATTGTTAACTAAATGTAATGTATTAAGGATTTAAATATTGGCGCGCACATGCGCACGACAATTGTGAGGGTTTCTCCCAGCGGCCACGGCCAAGAAAGCCAGTCAGGCATCAACGTTCAGCATTCCTGCATCCGATATTGTAATAATTGTTGTATGTTGTACGAGTTAAACAATAAACGTGTCACTGTAAGCAGAAGGTCTTTTATTTATATATCAAGGAAGGATATATAACACTGGCGACGAGGAAATTCGGAAAAGAGGCAGTCCAGGTCAGTTTAGAGGTTAAGCACGTGTAAAAGTCTTGAATGCAGGAGAGAGCAGCGAAAGGGCTGAAATGGCAGGACTCATCGGCAAAATCTCAGAATTCAATCCCGAATCGGAAGATTGGGTGGTGTATTGTGAAAGATTAGAACAATATTTCCAAGCGAATAGAATTGACGACAGCAAAATCCAAGTGGCTACGCTACTCAGTTTAGTAGGAACTGCAACCTATAAGTTATTACGAGACCTCACCTTCCCGCAGTTACCCAAGGAAAAAAAATTTGAAGAATTGTCAAATCTTTTAAAAAAACAGTATAGTCCAGTAGTGTCTGTATGGAGGGAACGAATTAAGTTCTACTCCGCAACTCAAAACGAATCTGAGTTAGTGACTGAATGGTACGCCCGTATTAGAAATCTGGCCGTTAATTGTAATTTTGGAAATCTACTCACGGAGGTATTAAAGGACAAGTTCGTATGTGGGCTAAAGAGAGGAGTTGTGCTTGACAGGATATGCGAGGAGATGGAGAATAAGACACTTGAAATGTTAGTGCAGTTAGCGGCACAAAAGGAGTCCATTACCAATCTAGTGAGCAGTAGCCGTGAAGTAAACCTTCTAAGATCCACAACTTCTGGGGGAGAAAAAAGGAAACCATATCAAAATGGCAGCTACACACATCCGCAGCAAACATCAGGACGAGTGAATCAAGTTAGCAACCAGGACAGGAGAAGAAGAAGAGTCGAAAATGACAGGAACGATAATGGTACGAACAACAAACAGTGTAAAGTGTGCGGAAAAGGTCATCTAAGTACAAGATGTCGATATGTTAACTATAAATGCAAAGCTTGCAACTTGGTAGGTCACTTAGCAGCGGTTTGCAAAAGTAAAAAGGTGAGAAATCACAATTTTGTGGAAGAAATTCGTGAAGACGATAACCTCAATATGACAAATTATGATTATTATGATATGTTTACCATTGAGACAAAGTCACATAACGTAAACCCATTTAGAATAGATGTAACAATTGACAAGAAAACATATGAAATGTGCATTGACACAGGGGCTAGTATCACAGCAATAAGCTTAGATGTATACAATAAGAATTTCAGCGATTACAAATTACAGTCAGATGACATCATTCTAAAGGGGTATACGGGAAGTTTGATAAAACCAATAGGATATTTTAAGACGTATACTAGTATTAATAATGTATCTAAACTGATAAAATATTATGTAGTAAATAAAGGTGGTCCTAGTTTAGTTGGTAGAGACTTTCTCGAGGCATTTAATATAAAGCTTAATTTAGAACACGTTCATAGTCTCGAAAAGGTGAAAGATGATATAGTAAAAAGATATCCAGAGGTGTTTTCGAATCGTTTGGGTACTTTTAAGTTTGGCAATGTATCGTTAAGGCTTAAACCTGATACTAAACCGATTTTTTTGAAACACAGGCCTGTACCGCTGGCATACAAGAGACAAGTAGAGCAGCAGCTAGAGGCAATGGTGAATGATGGCATATTGGAACCAGTTTCAACTTCGGAGTTTGCGACACCGATTGTCCCGGTATTGAAAGCTGACAAAACGATAAGAATATGCGGCGACTACAAATCGACCATTAACAGGTATTTTGATAAAACACATCATTACCCCTTACCCAGAATTTCTGAAATTTTCGCACAACTGGCTGGTGGTCAACTTTTCACCAAATTGGACCTCAACAAGGCATACTCCCAATTTCTATTATGTGAAAAATCACAAGAAATGACGACCTTAACCACGCATGTCGGACTTTTTAAGATGAAACGAATGCCATTTGGCATAACGCCAGCCAGCGCAATATTCCAACAGAAATTAGAACAACTTTTCAAAGGAATGGAGGGAGTCATAAACTATATGGATGACATCTTAGTAACAGGAAAAACTACGGAGATACACATGAAAAATTTAGAAATGGTACTGTCAAAGCTAAAAGAAGCAGGATTAACGCTTAGAGCTAACAAATGTGAATTCTTCAGGGAAGAGCTAGAATATCTAGGTCATAGAATAAGTAAGGAAGGATTGAAGAAAAGTGGTCAGAAGGTATCAGCGATTGCGAATGCACCCCCTCCGACAACGTTGACACAGGTTAGATCTTTTTGTGGTTTAGTTCAATATTACTCTAAGTTTATACCAAATTTAGCTAACATTTTAAGCCCTATATATGCGTTGTTATCTCAGAAAGGGGCAGATAAAAGAAATAAAATAGAATGGAGCGAAAAATGTCAACGAGCTTTTAGTTTAATAAAAAAACTGATAACCCAAGATATTGTCTTAGCTCATTTCGATCCTAATAAACAAATTGTTCTAGTAACCGATGCATCAAATGATGGAATATCAGCAATATTGTACCACAGGGAGAAAAATGGAACAGAGCGCCCCATAGGATGTGCTTCCAGAACATACGCCGCGGCGGAAAGAAATATGTCAACACTAGACCGCGAGGCAGGAGCTATTATCTTTGGATTAAGGTATTTTGAGCAGTATTTACTAGGAACCAACTTTATTATCAGGACGGATCACCGACCCTTGGTAGGACTGTTCGGTGAAAACAAAAGCATACCTCAGAGACAGAGGGATAGATTACAAAGATGGGCAATATACATGACAGGTTTCGACTATAAAATAGAATACATCCGAGGTAAGGAAAATTATTTTGCAGATTGCTTATCTAGATTACCCGACGACACCACAGATACGAATGTAGGTAACATTGACTCGGAAAGTTACTTAAATTTTGCGTCCAGTTCCTTAGAGTGGCCAATAGACAACAAGCTGATAGCTGTGGAAACCAAAAAGGATGAAAAGCTGGTGAGAATTCTAGAGTACATAAAAGGGGGATGGCCAAACAGATGCGACGAAGACGAAAAATGTTTTTTTAACAAAAGAGAAGAGCTATTTGAGGAAAGTGGTTGTCTGATGTGGGGTTATAGAGTGGTAATTCCCGAGAAATTAAGGAAACGTATGTTAGAAGAACTGCATACAAGCCATTTAGGGATTGTCAAAACTAAATCTCTCGCCAGATCGTACTTGTGGTGGCCAAAATTAGATGAGGATATAGAGATGACTATCAAATCATGCATCTCATGTCTAAAAAGCCATGGGGATCCTCCCAAAAGTACATTGACACCTTGGCCGCTACCTAAATCGGTTTGGGAAAGAGTGCACATGGACTTCCTGGGCCCAATAAGAAGACAAATGTTTTTAATCATGACCGACGCTTACTCCAAGTGGCCAGAAATATTTTACATGCCGAACATAACGAGCAACGAGCTAGAAAAGAAAGTAAGAGAGACGTTTGCTAGGTTCGGAATACCTTCTGTAGTGTGTACCGATAATGGACGATCTTTTGTATCGAGCAAAATGGAACTTTTTTTCAGTACAAATGGTATCAAACACGTGACTATCCCACCTTTCAACAGTCAAAGCAATGGTGCGGCAGAAAACAGTGTCAAAACGTTTAAGTCCAAAATCAAAGCGGCTCTGGAAGATCCCAAAAATGTAAACTCTCCAATAGAGGCACTAATATCACGGTTTTTGCTAAACTACAGGAATACGGAACACTGTACAACGAAGGCCACCCCAGCACAGTTGATGTTCGGAAGGAGGGTCAGAACGAGGTTGGACTTAATAAAACCAGAGACGGCACGCCCTCACAACGAGGAGTTTGAAAAGGCAGAGAGAGAGATGGTTAAAGCCCAACAAAGACAAATTTCAACGAAAGGTGGTAGAAACAGGGACTTTGAAGAAGGGGAGAGTATTGTAGTTCGAGACTACAGAGAAATCAATAAAAAACTTTGGACGGAAGCAACCGTGGAAAAGAAAATAGGTAAATCAGTCTACTTATGCCGTTTAACAACAGGTCAACTCTGGAAGAGACACACAAATCAAATCGCTAGGATATTTACAAAAATATCCCACCCAGATAAGACACGCACAGCACAAATGCGCAGCCAAGTGGCAGAAAAAATCGGTCGAGTACTAGGTTCTAAGGAGTTACACAGTCCCATAATCACAGTAAACGAAAACCATACAACTACCCCAACGACATCAGGAAACACCTCTGAGAATATCGATGAAGTTCGATCAAATCCGGGGACAAATGATGAGCATAACCCGTCTTGCTCGCACCTACAGGAGGGGAATTCAAAGAGGGTCTCGCAACAGAGCGACACTCAGGAAAAGGGTGATGCTAAAGCGAACCCTAGAATCAAGGCTCAGAAGACAGAAATTCGATACAAAAATAAACCGCAGGTTAATTCGAATGTTCTAAATGTACCGATCAGAACAGTTCGTTCTACACGTAATGTATTACCCGGAAAATACAAGGATTTCGCGATTGATTAATTTCGTGTAATTTAAGGTCAGGGGATAAGCTCGAGAAGGTCTCACAACACCCAGTGTTCTTTTGTTTATTGTACAAACATTTTCAGTGTGAACATTTTTAATTGTGTAAAAAAATATATGTACCCATGTAAAACCTATATGTATACAATTTTAAGTAGGGAGGGATGTAATGTATTAAGGATTTAAATATTGGCGCGCACATGCGCACGACAATTGTGAGGGTTTCTCCCAGCGGCCACGGCCAAGAAAGCCAGTCAGGCATCAACGTTCAGCATTCCTGCATCCGATATTGTAATAATTGTTGTATGTTGTACGAGTTAAACAATAAACGTGTCACTGTAAGCAGAAGGTCTTTTATTTATATATCAAGGAAGGATATATAACACTAAATACTAAAATTAATAATGTCGTCGACTTAGCTGCGACCGTCGATTATTAAACAGATACTCTCACCAATTTTCCGCGATGAATTTAATCCTAGAGATTGATTATGCACTTCACTAAACTCACTTTGTTTTTTACACACGAGAGTCGGCTATTTATTTAATTTCAGAGTGCTTCGCGCTTTTTGAGCATACGGATATTATTTAAAATAAAAAAATCTAAGTATAAAAGAAAATCATACACCCCTCGACAGACGTCAAGACGTACGGCTGTGGTCAATCAAATAATATAGAAATAAATTACAATGGTAATGATTTATTAAAGGGCGCTCTAAAGCTTATGGAAAATGCCAAGCCCAAAATGAATTTTAATTACTTTCTGGCACTACCCCAAAACACAATGTGACTTAACTTGAGTAAATTAATTTTAATGAAACGGCACTAAAGAACTTTCTGGTTTGTTTTAATTTAAAAAAATTGCCTAAAGAAACTTTGATCAAAAAAATTCGCGACACGCCGAAGGCACCCAAGACGTCTGTCTTATACTCGAAAAATTGGGTGAACTGCCTGAGGTTTTTCATACTTGGAATTTATAGACTAGGTATTGGCGCCGATGCATCTGGGTCTCAAGTGCTGGGTAACGGTTTTTAGCATCGGTCCATTTGGCCACGTGGGTAGTTTTGATGGTGCAATTTTGTATACAATGATGCTTTTGATAATATCTCGATAACTTGGATCGAGATGAAACTACCCTCGTTGGATAGTGATTATCCTGAATTACGACCGCGAGCTTTAATCTATATCCATGTGACGCCTTGCATGGTCGCGAGGATATCACAAAGCTTCTTTAGAGAATAGTACGAGCCAATGGAACACCGCACCGTTTTAGTCAAATTACGTTAACCCTCACTTAGCCCCTTTCAGCTACTCTAGACACCATAGCTAGCAAGTTATCGAATTGCGGTTTGAACGTAATCCTAGATCAAAGTCATTGAAATGCTGGTGCTAAATTTCATTTAGTTCTGACTATGGTATATAATTATTTTATTAAATTTAATACAATGTTCTTTGTGCTTTGTGCCAGCCCAATACGTAGGCAACCAGCCATGTGTCTTCGTACCTACTCGGGGTTGTGTTCCTAGCATATTCTAGAGAACCGTAGGAGTTTGATGGACCCGTGCAAAAGGTACGTTAACAGAACCACACACCTAGGCAACATGCTCGGCTCATGTCACGGCTCTTCGGTCTCGCCCTGGAAGCTTGCAACTTAGTAACACGTTGACCAACCAACACACACACTAGGAAACCTAAAAATCTTGGAAACGACATACCCAATTTCCACCCAACATGGCTAAGAAACATCTCACAAGTACAAACTTTTGATAAAAAACCATTTTGAAATCGGTTCAGCCATCTTGGAGCTAGGTGGTTAGAGACAGGCATATACATACACACAAAGTTATAACACCCCTCCCTTTTGCGTCGGGGGTTAAAAATAAATAAACGAAACTATGAAATAATATGATATATTATTCTTAATTCGTAGAATAATTTAGTTTAATTTAGTCACTTCAATATAATTAGTTCTGATTCCATATACGAAGTTTTACGATTTAAGCCCTACAGATTTCTTATGTTCTCTAGATTTTACTTAATTTACCTTGTGTAGACATAACGCCAACAGGTGGATATGAACCAGACTAACGCACAGAGGGACAGACAGACGAACGAAGAGACAGATGGACGAACAGGCAAACAGTCCATGATAGGTCACCAAGGCTAAACCCATATCCATACTTTGAAATTCCTTCAAAATTTCTTGACCAAAGTCATCGCCGGATCATAAACATTCTCATTATTGCAATTCACTTAGCAAGTCAGTAACATTTAAATAAATTAGGACCAAAAAGAAAATAGTAAAAATAAAAGAAAAATATAGGTTATACCTATTTATAAGCTTGTTGGGATAACTTACTTAATTATCAATCTAATATATTTTCTTAACATCAGATCTACTTCACTTAAACTCCTGTGTACCCATTTTCATGCTAATCTCATCATGCTTTATAAGCTCATCTTCAATTTTCATTTAATTGATGTCATTTTCAACATAAAAAATTTGTCATCTGTGCCACCTAAAACTCCTATGTACTCATTTTCGTGCCAATTTGATTATTGTTTACAACGCCCATACATCATATTGCAGCCGACATCTTTAATTTTTTACCTTCAACATCTATTGTCACCAGAGTTATGCAACTGTACCAAAATTCAGCTCAATCGGCTAAAAGAAAATGAGGTAAGATTCGAGTGCAAAAGTACCGTCACCAGAAAGACATACCTACATACTTACAAACGTTGCAAGTTAAATAAAATCTTTAATAAAAACGATTTATTGCTTAGAATTAATTTAATAAATAATACCATAATACAATTTTCAACCGAATCAAATAATCAGCAACCGAAAACTAGTTTTTAAAAAAATAATAACTTTTCAGAGATGAAATTTATATTTAACAAAAGTTTGTAAGTGTGACTACAAAGTTAAATCAGAACTAACTATTCTATACGGTCCGCCTCAAAACTATATGTAACAGCGCATAGAATAACACAAGTTGAAAAAGGACCTTTTATCTCATCGATTAAAATGTACAATCACTTGCCTGAGAATATAAAAAACGGAGGTAGCTTCAATCATTTTAAACGTCTAGTCAAACAGTTTCTAATTGAACATTGTTTCTATTCTGTCCGGGAATATAATGAATATTGTAATAATCTATGCGTATAATAGTCCATTTATTACCATTGTGATTGTCAAATACTGTTATTGTAAAATTTTACTTAATTTACGTAGTACAGGTACCAACCTAGGTACATTTTATTTACTCATTGACAATTCCTATACTTATGATTGTAAGTCTTATGGAAATAAAGTATTATTATTATTATTATTATTATTATTATATTTTGTTTTAATATATTCTGCCCTTTAGAAGCATGCTCTCTATATATATACAGATTGTCTATTTTATGAGGGCCACACCAAATATCTCGCTTAATATCTATTGTAGAAGAATAAAGTTTTAGAAACAGTTATCCCATTTTTTGTGAGCTATATTTCAGTAAAAAGAAATTTGAAATCCATAGCCTACTTTATGAGATATATTACAAAAACCTGAAAAATAGGAAAACCGCAAACGGTTATAGCTTCCTTATTTGAGGAGATACGAAAAAAGTTAGAGGAATGAAAGTTGACGGCAAAGACAATAAGAATAATAACGTGTAACAAAAAAATCAAAAAATGCAGTTGGCTTTGACATACGCTATTGTGCAAAAATGAAAAATACATATTTCAAAGTAGGCCATGACGCCATTAACTCCGTTATTTTTTTCTCATTCCAACGATATAAAACATGTCACAGAAATTTTAACCGATAGTGTCAATATTTAATATTTTACGAATACCACAATTCATATAATTGAATCGTAACAATCAGCTGTGCCATAATAGTAAAAGTTCACTTTATAATAATTATAATTCCGTAATTATTTATTACAATTTAATAGAAACCAATAAATATCTCATAAATAAAAATACAAGTACAAAACGAACATCCAAAGAAAATAACGAAAAACGATGTATAACAGTACTACCTACTACTATATTTAAAAGAAATTGTGTGTATTTATTTTTCTAACTACAAATGCTCAAATTGTGCACAATGCATTCTGACACATAAACGTGCTCTACGAGACACGTCACACATTACATTTTGGAGCATTTCAGGAGTAAATGCCTCACATGTGTTTCGAATTCTGGTTTTGATGTCCTCAATATTTTCAGGGGCAGTTTGAAATACCTTGTCTTTAATGTAACCCCAGCCGAAAAATTCAAGGGAGTAATATCTGGTGATCGAGCTGGCCATAGAATGGGTCCATAGGTGCCTATCCAGCTATCTGGCATAACTTGATTTAAATAATTTGTACACATTACAGCAGTGTGAGGTGGAGCCCCATCTTGTTGAAAATATGAATAATTTAATCTTTCTGCCACTGTTAATTCATAAAGAAAATCTTGAAATTCGTTTTGCAGGAAATTAAGGTATCTACGAGCGGTTAATTTGCCATCATAAAAATAAGGTCCAATTACTTTAGTCCCTAAAAGACCCAACCAAACATTCGTAGAAAATCTTTCTTGGAAAGCAGTCTCTCTGCACCAATGTGTATTTTCTCGTGTCCACTTATAATGCATATTTCTATTGAAAAATCCATTATTAGAAAAATTTGATTCGTCCGACCAAAGAATTTTGCTACATATCAGCGCGTCATTCCTTTTCTTATTTAATAACCATCTACAAAATCTTACTCTCCTTGGCTTATCTCCCTCATTTAAATGTTGAACTTTCCTCATTTTGTAGCATCGAAATCCGTTTTTTTTCAATATTTTTCTTGCACTGTCTTTTTTTATGCGACAGTTTCTCTGAATTTGTCTCAAAGAGGTTTCCTCATTTTGGTTAACATAATTCATTACTCTATTCACTTTTCTTACATTATCCGCAACATGCGCTCGCCTTACTACTTTTTTTTGAAAATGAACCGTGCGTTTTTAGATTTTGAACTAACTTCCTAAACATAGTTCGATTTGGCTGCGGAGCATCTGGAAATATATCTCCGTAAACCGTGACTGCCATCTCAGCGTCAAAATTGCACTGACAATAAATGCTAATCATATCGAATTTGTTATTATTGGTGTACACCATAATTACTGATATAAAATTTGTCTTAGAACTCGACAACGCAACATACAACATACAACAGTGACAATCTGTCAAATTTATTAATAACTGTATACATTGTTTTTCACTAATTATGGCACAGCTGATTGTTACGATTCAATTATATGAATTGTGGTATTCGTAAAATATTAAATATTGACACTATCGGTTAAAATTTCTGTGACATGTTTTATATCGTTGGAATGAGAAAAAAATAACGGAATTAATGGCGTCATGGCCTACTTTGAGATATGTATTTCTCATTTTTGCACAATAGCGTATGTCAAAGCCAACTGCATTTTTCGATTTTTTTGTTACACGTTATTATTCTTATTGTCTTTGCCGTCAACTTTCATTCCTTTAACTTTTTTCGTATCTCCTCAAATAAGGAAGCTATAACCGTTTGTGGTTTTCCTATTTTTCAGGTTTTTGTAATATATCTCATAAAGTAGGCTATGGATTTCAAATTTCTTTTTACTGAAATATAGCTCACAAAAAATGGGATAACTGTTTCTAAAACTTTATTCTTCTACAATAGATATTAAGCGAGATATTTGGTGTGGCCCTCGTAAAATAGACAGTCTGTATATATATATATATATATATATATATTAAAATAAAATATTTCTGTCAATCACCTCTGTGAATCCTTATTTTCATAAGGATAATAAACCAAACTGCAAATAATTGCGAGCCTGGCCGCGTTAAGTATAGAAATCACATTCTACGACAAAACGCTTTGTTTTGATTTAAACAAGCACCAGCCGAAAGAATTATTCCTAATTAAAGGAAACTCTCGTACCAGCCGTCTCAGACTAACTTGCATACTGCAGTTTCGCACTTCCTGGTGCTCATCAGTGCAAGGCGAGCCCGAGATGACTAGTACAAGAGCCTGGTTAACCAAGTGGCCAGATCGACGTTGTAAAACGACGAAATGGGGGAGGCTCCATCTAGCGACAGCTGCCTGTTGAAATCAAAACAATAATATCCCGACATGGGGCACGTAATAGTAAACAGCGTGCTTCCAGAGGGCAGAATATATTAAAATAAAATATTTCTGTCAATCACCTCTGTGAATCCTTATTTTCATAAGGATAATAAACCAAACTGCAAATAATTGCGAGCCTGGCCGCGTTAAGTATAGAAATCACATTCTACGACAAAACGCTTTGTTTTGATTTAAACAAGCACCAGCCGAAAGAATTATTCCTAATTAAAGGAAACTCTCGTACCAGCCGTCTCAGACTAACTTGCATACTGCAGTTTCGCACTTCCTGGTGCTCATCAGTGCAAGGCGAGCCCGAGATGACTAGTACAAGAGCCTGGTTAACCAAGTGGCCAGATCGACGTTGTAAAACGACGAAATGGGGGAGGCTCCATCTAGCGACAGCTGCCTGTTGAAATCAAAACAATAATATCCCGACATGGGGCACGTAATAGTAAACAGCGTGCTTCCAGAGGGCAGAATATATTAAAATAAAATATTTCTGTCAATCACCTCTGTGAATCCTTATTTTCATAAGGATAATAAACCAAACTGCAAATAATTGCGAGCCTGGCCGCGTTAAGTATAGAAATCACATTCTACGACAAAACGCTTTGTTTTGATTTAAACAAGCACCAGCCGAAAGAATTATTCCTAATTAAAGGAAACTCTCGTACCAGCCGTCTCAGACTAACTTGCATACTGCAGTTTCGCACTTCCTGGTGCTCATCAGTGCAAGGCGAGCCCGAGATGACTAGTACAAGAGCCTGGTTAACCAAGTGGCCAGATCGACGTTGTAAAACGACGAAATGGGGGAGGCTCCATCTAGCGACAGCTGCCTGTTGAAATCAAAACAATAATATCCCGACATGGGGCACGTAATAGTAAACAGCGTGCTTCCAGAGGGCAGAATATATTAAAATAAAATATTTCTGTCAATCACCTCTGTGAATCCTTATTTTCATAAGGATAATAAACCAAACTGCAAATAATTGCGAGCCTGGCCGCGTTAAGTATAGAAATCACATTCTACGACAAAAGCACGCTGTTTACTATTACGTGCCCCATGTCGGGATATTATTGTTTTGATTTCAACAGGCAGCTGTCGCTAGATGGAGCCTCCCCCATTTCGTCGTTTTACAACGTCGATCTGGCCACTTGGTTAACCAGGCTCTTGTACTAGTCATCTCGGGCTCGCCTTGCACTGATGAGCACCAGGAAGTGCGAAACTGCAGTATGCAAGTTAGTCTGAGACGGCTGGTACGAGAGTTTCCTTTAATTAGGAATAATTCTTTCGGCTGGTGCTTGTTTAAATCAAAACAAAGCGTTTTGTCGTAGAATGTGATTTCTATACTTAACGCGGCCAGGCTCGCAATTATTTGCAGTTTGGTTTATTATCCTTATGAAAATAAGGATTCACAGAGGTGATTGACAGAAATATTTTATTTTAATATATTCTGCCCTCTGGAAGCACGCTGTTTACTATTACGTGCCCCATGTCGGGATATTATTGTTTTGATTTCAACAGGCAGCTGTCGCTAGATGGAGCCTCCCCCATTTCGTCGTTTTACAACGTCGATCTGGCCACTTGGTTAACCAGGCTCTTGTACTAGTCATCTCGGGCTCGCCTTGCACTGATGAGCACCAGGAAGTGCGAAACTGCAGTATGCAAGTTAGTCTGAGACGGCTGGTACGAGAGTTTCCTTTAATTAGGAATAATTCTTTCGGCTGGTGCTTGTTTAAATCAAAACAAAGCGTTTTGTCGTAGAATGTGATTTCTATACTTAACGCGGCCAGGCTCGCAATTATTTGCAGTTTGGTTTATTATCCTTATGAAAATAAGGATTCACAGAGGTGATTGACAGAAATATTTTATTTTAATATATTCTGCCCTCTGGAAGCACGCTGTTTACTATTACGTGCCCCATGTCGGGATATTATTGTTTTGATTTCAACAGGCAGCTGTCGCTAGATGGAGCCTCCCCCATTTCGTCGTTTTACAACGTCGATCTGGCCACTTGGTTAACCAGGCTCTTGTACTAGTCATCTCGGGCTCGCCTTGCACTGATGAGCACCAGGAAGTGCGAAACTGCAGTATGCAAGTTAGTCTGAGACGGCTGGTACGAGAGTTTCCTTTAATTAGGAATAATTCTTTCGGCTGGTGCTTGTTTAAATCAAAACAAAGCGTTTTGTCGTAGAATGTGATTTCTATACTTAACGCGGCCAGGCTCGCAATTATTTGCAGTTTGGTTTATTATCCTTATGAAAATAAGGATTCACAGAGGTGATTGACAGAAATATTTTATTTTAATATATTCTGCCCTCTGGAAGCACGCTGTTTACTATTACGTGCCCCATGTCGGGATATTATTGTTTTGATTTCAACAGGCAGCTGTCGCTAGATGGAGCCTCCCCCATTTCGTCGTTTTACAACGTCGATCTGGCCACTTGGTTAACCAGGCTCTTGTACTAGTCATCTCGGGCTCGCCTTGCACTGATGAGCACCAGGAAGTGCGAAACTGCAGTATGCAAGTTAGTCTGAGACGGCTGGTACGAGAGTTTCCTTTAATTAGGAATAATTCTTTCGGCTGGTGCTTGTTTAAATCAAAACAAAGCGTTTTGTCGTAGAATGTGATTTCTATACTTAACGCGGCCAGGCTCGCAATTATTTGCAGTTTGGTTTATTATCCTTATGAAAATAAGGATTCACAGAGGTGATTGACAGAAATATTTTATTTTAATATATTCTGCCCTCTGGAAGCACGCTGTTTACTATTACGTGCCCCATGTCGGGATATTATTGTTTTGATTTCAACAGGCAGCTGTCGCTAGATGGAGCCTCCCCCATTTTGTCGTTTTACAACGTCGATCTGGCCACTTGGTTAACCAGGCTCTTGTACTAGTCATCTCGGGCTCGCCTTGCACTGATGAGCACCAGGAAGTGCGAAACTGCAGTATGCAAGTTAGTCTGAGACGGCTGGTACGAGAGTTTCCTTTAATTAGGAATAATTCTTTCGGCTGGTGCTTGTTTAAATCAAAACAAAGCGTTTTGTCGTAGAATGTGATTTCTATACTTAACGCGGCCAGGCTCGCAATTATTTGCAGTTTGGTTTATTATCCTTATGAAAATAAGGATTCACAGAGGTGATTGACAGAAATATTTTATTTTAATATATTCTGCCCTCTGGAAGCACGCTGTTTACTATTACGTGCCCCATGTCGGGATATTATTGTTTTGATTTCAACAGGCAGCTGTCGCTAGATGGAGCCTCCCCCATTTCGTCGTTTTACAACGTCGATCTGGCCACTTGGTTAACCAGGCTCTTGTACTAGTCATCTCGGGCTCGCCTTGCACTGATGAGCACCAGGAAGTGCGAAACTGCAGTATGCAAGTTAGTCTGAGACGGCTGGTACGAGAGTTTCCTTTAATTAGGAATAATTCTTTCGGCTGGTGCTTGTTTAAATCAAAACAAAGCGTTTTGTCGTAGAATGTGATTTCTATACTTAACGCGGCCAGGCTCGCAATTATTTGCAGTTTGGTTTATTATCCTTATGAAAATAAGGATTCACAGAGGTGATTGACAGAAATATTTTATTTTAATATATTCTGCCCTCTGGAAGCACGCTGTTTACTATTACGTGCCCCATGTCGGGATATTATTGTTTTGATTTCAACAGGCAGCTGTCGCTAGATGGAGCCTCCCCCATTTCGTCGTTTTACAACGTCGATCTGGCCACTTGGTTAACCAGGCTCTTGTACTAGTCATCTCGGGCTCGCCTTGCACTGATGAGCACCAGGAAGTGCGAAACTGCAGTATGCAAGTTAGTCTGAGACGGCTGGTACGAGAGTTTCCTTTAATTAGGAATAATTCTTTCGGCTGGTGCTTGTTTAAATCAAAACAAAGCGTTTTGTCGTAGAATGTGATTTCTATACTTAACGCGGCCAGGCTCGCAATTATTTGCAGTTTGGTTTATTATCCTTATGAAAATAAGGATTCACAGAGGTGATTGACAGAAATATTTTATTTTAATATATTCTGCCCTCTGGAAGCACGCTGTTTAATATATATATATATATATATATATATATATATATATATATATATATATATATATATATATATATATATATATATATATATATTGTTCTATATTCTGATATCTATTTTATTTTTTATTACGTTCGAATTTACTTTTGAAAAGTAAATTAAATGATTTTACTGGGCGCCAAACAGTTTCTTAAAAGCTGTTAATATTATAGACTATAGAACACCATTAGCATGACTATCTACAATCTATAGAATGACTCTTACTCAAGGTCCAACGAAGTCGGTTCAATAAATGCTCATCGATCAAGATCACAATCTAAATAAATCAAACTCAGTATTGAACGAACAAAGTATTAATTTATTAACAAATTTGAACTTGGAATGTAATTAACAAAATTTAAATAACAAAATCTAACTTAACTAAAATGATAAATATGGCCTTTATTTAAAATAAATATGTACCATGGATTTCTGATACTGTAAAGCTTTACCTTGTCTTTCTTTCGACTCGAGTAATGTTATATTATAACCTCTAACTGGTTATTATGATCCTTGAAATATTATGTCACTTGACTGACTTTTTAACCTCTCAAGGCTTCTTCTTCTTCTTCTTTACTGGATTGACGTTTGTTTCTAACCTCCAATTTATTTTCAAGATTTCCTTGAAGTATTTCTATCACTTGCTTGACGTTTGAAATTTCTTCACCAGATAAATTTGCTAACTGGATTAACAAATACTTCCCTCTTCTAAATCTGCTTTCCGGATAATCTACTTTGTAATACTTTCAAAGTATACTCACTTCTTATATTTAATCAACTTTTACAATTTATTCTTGATATCAATATATCTGGATTGTAATTTTCTAACCTTCAAATTATTCACCACTTTTCTTCTCTTTTCAATTTATTAATTATTCGAGGATGAATATTTTTCGCAGCTCGCTGTTCAGCGGTGTCTGATCAACTGATTTGTTATTTTTAGTCGTTTCAATGGGTTAATTTCCAATATTTCAATTGTTTTTTTCTATTTTGATCTAATATTTCCAAATTTAATTTTAATTTAAAATTTAAACTATTCAGTTTTGTTTGTTATTTACATTAATTGAACACTGTTTTTAATTCTTCAATTTTCCTGATAAGTTTCTTATTCTACTTTTCAGGATTAAGTGAATAATTGTAATTACTCGAAATATATTGACATCATACATATACTTTCTTAAAATCTACTTATAACTACAATTAACAATTCCAATCTCAAATAAATACTAATTCATACATTTAGATGAATAGCAATGATAAACACAAAATGCTAGTAGTTGAAAACGTACTGCAATTTCCATACTGACATAATACTGATATTATAAACTAAAACAAGAAATTGATACACCAACAAACATTTAACATCATACTATTAGTCCTTTCTTTCTGCATGATGTGAAATATCATTTACAAAACACCTTTCTGCAATGATATTTGAAAATATCTGAAAACTTAAAATGTCATTCAGTGTTTTGTAATATATGGACTTACTATTTCTAAAATAATCACCCTGCAATGCAAATACTGATAATAGTCTTTCATTCAAAATTCATTTTGTGTAGATTTGCAGTGTTTCTACACAAAATATGATTTTCAGCCCTAAGTTTTGACATGCATGTCAGATTTTATAAAATTTACTTTTTTGTTTTCCAATTTCATTCTAAATAATTTTATATGAGATTGTGATTCTCTATAAGTTCAGTTTTATCATATACTATTTAGAATAACCTTGTTAAACTAAATTAACTTCATTTTATGTTTATTTAAATATTTTGTTCTAATTCAATATCAAGTTTCATTCTCTGCATCCTACTCGCTGAGAACAAGTGAACTTGAATCAATTAAATAATCCACAGATATTCCTGCTTCTGTATGATCCGTTAAAGTAAAACTGTTATGATTATTTTCTAAAATACATACAGATCTGTGAATTTTATTTATGATTTCAAACACGATACTTGGGTATTGTTCCACAGTGTGGATACACAGCATAAAACCCCCAAACTAATAGAATTTTGACATGTGAAAATTTTGTTAGTTTTAACAACATGATGTGACATTCACACTGTCAAAGTTTATTTACAATTTAAAACTGATATACTCAGGATCATTTGGATAACTTAAGAGTAATCTAACCTGGATCATATGGATAATTTATCCCCATGTGACAACTTCCCGGTAATGATTCCTCATTATATTTTAAAATGTTTTCGTTTTCATTTAAAATATTACCTACTTCAAGTTGTTGCGCATAGCCCTTTGCTATTGTAGGTTCATAATCAATTGAATTTTTGTATTTTTGAGACAAATTTTTAAAAATTCTATCATATTTGGAGTAACGACTTATCAGAAAGGTTTCAGGCTTTTTATCATTATTTATTTGAACACATGTGGTTCCCACTATATGCTCACCGCAAAATTCATTATCATTATTGGACTCTATGCCATTTGATACATTAATTATTTCGGCATCATTGCCATTCAATTCATTAACTATTTCGGCACCTTTGCCATTTAATTCATTAACTATTTCGGCACCTTTGCCATTCAATTCATTAACAATACAGAAAGGTATTCTTTCACCTTCTACTTTAAGGATTCTTTCTCCTAATACAATATTTGCCTTTTTTTCTGATAAGATGTCGTCTCCCAATATAACATCATTTTCTATACAGTCGCCTATTTTTTTTATATTATTACCTACATTTAAAACAAGTTTATCTAAAAATCCTGATTTCTATTTCTATCATTTACTTGTGCTGTTTCTATTTTATTTATATTAGAGTGCGTGTTTTCATCTACTCTATTTCCCCTTTGAATATTGATATTAGCCACTTGTGCGTATGACTCATTATTTTTAACATAACCCCCTCTCTCCCTGCAATCATTATCATAATGACGTTTCTCAAAACCCTGCTTTTCATTCCTATCATTGTCATATTGACGTTTCTCATAACCCCCTCGTTCCTTTCTATCATTGTCATATTGACGTTTCTCATAACCCTGCTTTTCATTCCTATCATTGTCATATTGACGTTTCTCATAACCCCCTCGTTCCTTTCTATCATTGTCATATTGACGACCATAACCCTGCTTTTCCTTCCTATCATATTGACCATAACCTTGTCTTTCTCTTCTATCATTCTCATTCCTATTCTGATCATAACCCCACTTGTTATAATACCTACTATTATTTTCCCTATTCTGACTAGCCTTCCTATCAAAACTCTGATGATAATCATCTAATTCTCTTAAATAATCAATCAAATCATCTAACTTTGCAATTCTTTGCGTAATAATGACATTCTGGATATCCCCTGAAAAATGCCTAGCTAAATATCTGACCATTTCACTTTCTGTGAATTTTGGTTCTAGATGTCTAATATTGTATACTTTTCTAAGTACATAATTTTCCCTAGAAATACCTTTATTTTCTACATAGTTACCATTAAATAGGTCTTGTCTTATTTTTAACTGAGTGTAATCACTCCAATATTGTTTTAAGACTAGAGCTTCAAATTCCTCTATAGTCTCAAACCTGTCCATTATAACTGAGTACCAGATTTCCGCTTCTCCCTTTAACATGTCTTGTATGTTTGCTTTTAAGTTTGCATTTACGTGTTGTGTTTCCATGTGTTGTTTCAAACGTGAAATGAAAATTTTAGGGTGTATGCGGTTATCTCCGTAGAAATAAAATGGTGTTTTGTTGCATGTGTAAGTATGTGTGGGTAATTGTGTTAATTGTGTACGCGTGGTATCCTTCAACAACTTCGTGTTCTGTTCTATCTTGCTATCCTGTTCTTTTATTTTGCTATAGTATTTATCCTCCTGTTTCTTCATTCTGCTATCTACTGCAGTCATTCCATCTTCAAACATAGTTACAACTTCCTCTCTTATTTCTTTTGCTGCCTCGTTTACCTTAATACCAATTTCTTCGTTGACTGTCTCTCCCATTCTCTCCCATTTACTCTCTAAATTTTCAATTTTATTTCTTACTTCTATATTGCTTTCTTCCAGCTTTTGCATATTTTTGTTAATATTTTCTTCTAGTCGCTGGTTATTTTGATTCATGTTTGCTTCCAAAGTTTGGTTATTTTGTACCATTTGTGTATTTATGTTACCAATTTTTTCTTCTAAAGTTTGGTTATTCTGTACCATTTGTACCTTAATGTTGCCAATGTTTTCTCCAATACTATGATTCATTCCAGTGATCATTTCCATCAACTTCTGGAGCATGTTTGGATCAGGTTGTGTGTTTGTGTCACCAACTTGTGTTTGTGCAACTGTGGATGTACCTTGTGTAGTTTCCTCTGGATTCATGGTTGTTGTCTTACCTGACTTTAACCTCATATAACTATTATTTGTTTTTAATTTGACAATGCCTTGTTGTCAAAACTATCAAAATAAGTTATTTGTTCTATTATCTTTCAAATGTATGCTTGAAATGATAAACTATTCTCAAGTTGTATTTATTTAATCGCTTTCCTGATCGCTCCACGTTAAAAAGCCATAAATGTTCTATATTCTGATATCTATTTTATTTTTTATTACGTTCGAATTTACTTTTGAAAAGTAAATTAAATGATTTTACTGGGCGCCAAACAGTTTCTTAAAAGCTGTTAATATTATAGACTATAGAACACCATTAGCATGACTATCTACAATCTATAGAATGACTCTTACTCAAGGTCCAACGAAGTCGGTTCAATAAATGCTCATCGATCAAGATAACAATCTAAATAAATCAAACTCAGTATTGAACGAACAAAGTATTAATTTATTAACAAATTTGAACTTGGAATGTAATTAACAAAATTTAAATAACAAAATCTAACTTAACTAAAATGATAAATATGGCCTTTATTTAAAATAAATATGTACCATGGATTTCTGATACTGTAAAGCTTTACCTTGTCTTTCTTTCGACTCGAGTAATGTTATATTATAACCTCTAACTGGTTATTATGATCCTTGAAATATTATGTCACTTGACTGACTTTTTAACCTCTCAAGGCTTCTTCTTCTTCTTCTTTACTGGATTGACGTTTGTTTCTAACCTCCAATTTATTTTCAAGATTTCCTTGAAGTATTTCTATCACTTGCTTGACGTTTGAAATTTCTTCACCAGATAAATTTGCTAACTGGATTAACAAATACTTCCCTCTTCTAAATCTGCTTTCCGGATAATCTACTTCGTAATACTTTCAAAGTATACTCACTTCTTATATTTAATCAACTTTTACAATTTATTCTTGATATCAATATATCTGGATTATTTTCTAACCTTCAAATTATTCACCACTTTTCTTCTCTTTTCAATTTATTAATTATTCGAGGATGAATATTTTTCGCAGCTCGCTGTTCAGCGGTGTCTGATCAACTGATTTGTTATTTTTAGTCGTTTCAATGGGTTAATTTCCAATATTTCAATTGTTTTTTTCTATTTTGATCTAATATTTCAAAATTTAATTTTAATTTAAAATTTAAACTATTCAGTTTTGTTTGTTCTTTACATTAATTGAACACTGTTTTTAATTCTTTAATTTTCCTGATAAGTTTCTTATTCTACTTTTCAGGATTAAGTGAATAATTGTAATTACTCGAAATATATTGACATCATACATATACTTTCTTAAAATCTACTTATAACTACAATTAACAATTCCAATCTCAAATAAATACTAATTCATACATTTAGATGAATAGCAATGATAAACACAAAATGCTAGTAGTTAAAAACGTACTGCAATTTCCATACTGACATAATACTGATATTATAAACTAAAACAAGAAATTGATACGCCAACAAACATTTAACATCATACTATTAGTCCTTTCTTTCTGCATGATGTGAAATATCATTTACAAAACACCTTTCTGCAATGATATTTGAAAATATCTGAAAACTTAAAATGTCATTCAGTGTTTTGTAATATATGGACTTACTATTTCTAAAATAATCACCCTGCAATGCAAATACTGATAATAGTCTTTCATTCAAAATTCATTTTGTGTAGATTTGCAGTGTTTCTACACAAAATATGATTTTCAGCCCTAAGTTTTGACATGCATGTCAGATTTTATAAAATTTACTTTTTTGTTTTCCAATTTCATTCTAAATCATTTTATATGAGATTGTGATTCTCTATAAGTTCAGTTTTATCATATACTATTTAGAATAACCTTGTTAAACTAAATTAACTTCATTTTATGTTTATTTAAATATTTTGTTCTAATTCAATATCAAGTTTCATTCTCTGCATCCTACTCGCTGAGAACAAGTGAACTTGAATCAATTAAATAAACCACAGATATTCCTGCTTCTGTATGATCCGTTAAAGTAAAACTGTTATGATTATTTTCTAAAATACATATAGATCTGTGAATTTTATTTATGATTTCAAACACGATACTTGGGTATTGTTCCACAGTGTGGATACACAGCAATATATATATATATATATATATATATATATATATATATATATATATATATATATATATATATATATATATATATATATATATATATATATATATATATATATCTGTAATGAAATTTTGGGGGATGGTAGTTTTTGACTGAGTATTAGCCTAAGGTGAGAATAGAGGGAGCTAGGGGCGGAAATTTCATTCCCATAATACACAATACTTGAACAAACGTCCTTTTATTAAGTCTGCTTAATTCTCACTGCTCAGATGGGACAGAATGGCAGAAAAATATGTTATCAGCTCTTAGACTATTATATATTATCCGTTGTAACTTATAATTTTAAAATGCCTTAAGTTTTTGTACATTTTTTTGTTTATTTCCTTTGTTGTAAATGTATGTATTAGAAATAAAATGAGTATTATAAACACATCTTTTGTGTACTTACTGTAATTTTCATAGATCATACGTCATATCATATAATATAATACATACGACATTATATTAATAGTTATTATCATTACCAATCAATAATAATAAAAATCGGCTCGAAACATGAATTTTTTTAATGAAAATTATACTTCACCGTTATTATTGATATTAATTTGTTACTGTTGTATTACTGACTCTTGTTGGCAATATTTAAATGCTAAAAATGATATTAATAATATGTATCTGATATTAGCACTGTTTTTAACAAAGTTTTAAAAATTATGTACTGCAAATAATTTAAAATACTGTAAATCGTTGTTTTAAAAAGTACTTGCAGTACTTGAAAGTACTGCAAGTATTTATAAAATAGTCTTAAAATATTGAAAATACTTGAAGAGTACTTATAAATTATATACTGCAAATAATTTAAAATACTGTAAATCGTTGTTTTAAAAAGTACTTGCAGTACTTGAAAGTACTGCAAGTATTTATAAAATAGTCTTAAAATATTGAAAATACTTGAAGAGTACTTTACTTATTACTGCTACTGCAAATGTTTGATTTTAAGTACTTTACTGAATATTTCAAGTATTCCTGTAAAGTACTGGTACTTAATACTGCAAGTAAAGCAACAATTGTTTGATACTGCTTACTGGTTACTGCCAGTACTTTCATTGAGTACGGGTCTCAGCTCTGACTCAATTAATATATTCCAGCATAGAAATGTAATGAGGGGGACTCCTAAAATGTAGAATATAAATAAAATTATAACATATTCACTAAAGTTCACTTACCATATGGAAAACAAATAACTTTTGACATGTGAGCAAGATGACATGCCTATTCGAATATATAAATAAAGCATTAGATAAAAGTCAGTTCGGCAAATCACGAAATGTATAAAGAACACTAACAATTATTTTTACACAAGAAAAACGTTTAAAAAAGCACTAAAAACATTTTAAAAACTGAAATTATTTGACATGGATACAAATCCAAAACTAGGTTGTAGCCACCCAGGCAACTGTGGCGGCCATATTGTGACGTCAGCTGCTACTGCTCTATTGTCTAAGTAATACAAAATTTATCACGTAATCTCATATATTTAAAAGTAAGAAGCGTCTAGGTACACGAGGCCTCGAGCTTCGAGCGTGTGCAAAACGTGATATCAGTTGTCTATTATTTGTCTGACTATTTTTATTCCTTGCCCTTAGTGTTCGTCGGTAGCCGTACGGTTGGCGCATACGATGCGAACGGTTCGGGGTTCAAGGTGCTGCGCCTGCTATTTTTTTTTTAAATTTTGTAACGATTAATATATTTTTTCACAAATTCTTTCCTATGATTTCTTTAGGTTAGCTTAGTAGGTTTTCATTCTGCTTAAAATAATTTCATTCTTTGTGTGATTTCTTTAGGTTAGGTTAGTAGGTTTTTATTCTGATATCTAATTGTCTTTTTCACAAAATGACACGAAATATTTCAATTTCTTGACTTCGGAATTTAATAAAGGTAATGCACATGCTCGAAGCTCGAACCCTCGAGTACCTATAGAGGAGCGAATTCTTGTCGTTTTTTTTTTTTGGCGTAGAACCAGGTCAAACATGGTAAGTTTTGTTAAGCATGTCACTGGGCATATGAAATCGTATTTCACGACATTTTTTTGTGGTCTGGACCTTTTTAAATTAAAAAAAAAAGGGAAATATTGTATTTTAAATAAAATGTGTTTTTTTTGTTTCCATCGTCATTTCTTCAAAACTAATGTTGCTATTGACGTTGTTTTTTTTTCAATTAAAGTACACACAATAGCGCTTTTAACTGTACTAATGGTTTTTACACAGTTCGCATTTTCATTTCCTTAAAAATTAGGCAAACTAGATATTTGAATTTTACGTATTACAATTTTCATCAATCGATAAACTTTTCTATTTTTGAAAATTTTTATATACATACAGTGAAGCAAATGTAGCCCAAACATTAGAAAAGTTTTGGATATAATTATTTTTTTCCCAATGTGTATCGTTTGGCAACAGCGATTTTTTTTAAATGCGCGCTAAATTAGTCATATGTATTATTGTGGCTCACAATCTAGGTACGTACACCGCGTATGGAAGGTAGGATAAGATGCGTCTAATATACTATTCAAATGTATTGACCCCTCACCTTAACCGCGAATATCTCAAAAACGGAAGAACGGAAAAAATTGAAAAAATTGTGTCTATTGTGTAAAATTAGTTACTTAGTTTTTGATACATCCTGTATATTCTTTAAACTTGATATCCTAGACTTCAACATTATTTTATGTTTAGAGCATATAATATAAATATGATATTTTTGAGTTCGCTGAAATGTATTTATAGATTGGTACATAGAATGACTCTTTGTAATAAAGTATTTAGCTGAGTTTGCAAGAACGCATTAGGAATTCAGTCTAGAGATGACATTTGAGTAACAAGCATAGTTTGTAATAATTAATACCAAATAAAGTGGAAATATGATTATAAAAGTGAATTAAGTGAATTTTATTTTAGTGTTTTTCTTACAAATCAGAAGTGGGATAAGTCACGCCCGTGATAGTGCATTAGTTGCATTTTTAAGTGTAAATATTAAGCAATGGGCCGGTTCTCAAAACACCGCCGGCATCACCATAGGCGTGCTCGCAAGGGAACTTTTAGCGACTCGGCCTCAAGTTCATCTTCCCAAGACGATGTTCGAGTAAAATTACGCAGATTAGAGCGGCGTTTAAAGGCTATGGAAGGACGGAAGGTAATCCTTCGCATGTTACTTTACCAAATTCTGCTGATGAGGCCCTGATACCTATATTCGATCCGTAAAAATGTGATCTTACGATTGAAGCTTGGGTTTCGCGCGTAGATAATGCAGCTAATATTTGTAAGTGGAACGATATTTCAGTAGTAAGAATAATTGCTAATCGATTACAAGGAATGGCAAGACGATGGTATGACAGTCAAGAATATTTGAGAATTGAATGGAATGATTTTAAATGTGCTTTAATAGAACAATTTCACAAACCTTTACCATTTTTAAGATTATTGCGTGATGTTGCGTATTATGATGTTAGTCCTGGAACTCGTGAACAAGAATTGGGTGAGTACTGTTTTAATAAATTGACCAAATTAAAGCTGCTCGGTTTGAGTATACCCGAATCTTACTTGGTTGACGCTGTTATTGGTGGAATACCAGATGAAAATATAGCTAGATCAGCAAGATCTTTTCAGTTTAGTGATATAAATAAACTTTATGCTTTTTAAGTACTCTGGGACGCGCTCTTGACATAGTTAAAACGAATTTAGCAGCTGCCGCAAATACTATTATTGAACGTTATTTGTTTTAATTGTAAAGGACCTCATTTTGCCAGTGAGTGTATTGAGCCACGTATGGAGTGTTTTAATTGTAAACGTTTAGGCCACGTTCAAAACAAATGTCCCTTTAAGGCTAATAAAGGCTAATAAAAATGAGACTAGAAATGGGGTGAATGAGGTTCACAAGACTTAAAAAAAAAAATCCGTATATATTGAAAGCCACGATTAATGGCAAAAAACTTGAATGTTTAATAGATACTGAGATACCTTGTACATCTAGCTTGATTAAAGAGTCAGTTTAGTCTGACCCCAAAATGTAAAACACTACGAAGTTTTGATGGTAACGTGGTTATGAGTATTGGGCCTGTTAGTGCTATGGTGCAGGTGGGGCAAGCCAGGTCCATGGTTGAATTAATTTTTATGAAAGACAATGAGTTATTTCACGAGTGTATTGTGGGAGGTACCTTCTTACATTTGTCGAATGAAGTGAAATGAGATTATTATCAGACAGTTAAATGAATTATAGACTCTAGATGATTTTGAAAATGATAACGTTTGTGCAGTATCCGAAGTAAATAAGGCGACAAATGCAGAGGGTTGTTACGCGTATTTTTCATTAAGTGCGTTACGGATGAGCCGATTGTATACCGACCCTATCGTATACTTTATAAAAGAAAAAGATTTACATGGTATAGTAGACGAACTGCTTTCTAATGGGATAGTGCGCGATTCAGACTCACCTTGCGTAAGTCCCGTGTTACTACTAAAAAAAAGAAGATGAATAATGTTTTGGGTATATCTAAATGATTTCATTGCATTTCCGTACAGTGATACAGTGATGACATAATGATTCCATGCCCTACTGCACCTGAAGGTTTAATTCGCCTACGACGAGTTCTTGAAGCTTTGCGACAAAACAAGTTGACTCTGAAATTAGAGAAATGTAGTTTATTCAGAAAAGCTGTTGAATATTTAGGAAGAAAAGTTACTGTTGAAATCGTGAAACCAGGTAGTCGAAAAGTCGAGGCTGTTGTAGAAATATAAGGAGTGTTCGCCAATTTTAAGGTTTGTTAAAAAAGGATTGACCACCACCTTGAGTGGCCAGGTGGTGGGTGCAATAGTTTACTTTGGAAATTAAGCATAGAGCTGGTGGAAAAATATTCTCACGATATATTTGAGATTAATCAAGCTGACTTGACAGAATGTGATTGGATACTGGTTGCTCAGCTGCCGGATGAGCAGTTGATAAGAATTCGTAAGATTTTATCAAGTGAGGAAAATGATGATACAAAAATATATTTTGTTGAGTACGAGTTGAAGAATGACAGAGTGTTTAACAAGTTGAATGATAAAAGAAGTGTATGGGTTGTACCCAGAAACGTTAGATGGCAAGTTTGTAGACTATGTCACGATCGAGCTGGTCATTTAGGTGTCGAAAATACGTTAAAGATAATACAAAAAAATTATTGGTTTGCAGCAATGTGATGTTTTGTAACTAAGTATATTCGAGCCTGTTTAGGTTGTTTATACTGTAAACAGTGTTATGGCAAAAAGCAAGAAAAACTACAGCTAATTGAAACAGTAGATACTTCGTATGTAAGTCCCTTTGAAACCAGTTCTAGTGGAAACAAGTTTGTTTTAGTAATGGTAGATGCTTTAAAAAATTTGTCATCATTGAATCAGTAGCGTCGCAAAAAAAAAAACAGCCAATTGTGCGAGCACTTCAGAGAGTTATGTGCTTATTCGGGGTTCCCACACGCATAATCAGTGATCAAGAAAGTGCACTTGTTTTCCGCCTTTTTAGACTATTCTGCGAGTGATATGTTGCCACGCTACGAACTAACAATCAATGTGAAAGATATAATAAGACGATCCTCAACGCTTTAGCCACGGTTGGTGCTGATACTGACAGTACAGAGGGGGACAGATCCTGCAGAGGTCTTAATGAGATACAAACGTAGATCTGTAGCATAGGCGAACTTGTTGGCTGGAATTCAAGTGAATTTTGAACGGCTTGATTTGGCGAAACTACGTGGAAAAGTGAAGGAGCATATTACGGCAGACTAAACACGAAGAAGGAATATTATGACAGATCCCGAAGACAAGCTGATAGATATGAAAAAAATGATTTGATTTTAGTCCGCATCACTAGTTGGGCCAATCGGGGTGAAGCAAGAAATTACTGCTAAAGTACCGTGGACCATTTCAGTATTATTCAATGTTCACTATGAAGTAGAAGAACTGAGAGAAGGCCATTATAAAGCAAGAACAGTTGTAGTGGTGGACAAATTGAAGCCCTGGTATACTGCCCAAGCTTGATTTCATACCAGTTCAAGATTAAGCAGTGGTTACAGTCGTAGCCTCACGGGTAAACGATACCCAGTTCAAGATTAAGTAGTGGTTACAGTCGTAGCCTCACGGGTAAACGATACCCAGTTCAAGATTAAGCAGTGGTTACAGACGTAGCCTCACGGGTAAACGAAACCCAGTTCAAGATTAAGCAGTGGTTACAGACGTAGCCTCACGGGTAAACGAAACCCAGTTCAAGATTAAGCAGTGGTTACAGTCGTAGCCTCACGGGTAAACGATACCCAGTTCAAGATTAAGCAGTGGTTACAGTCGTAGCCTCACGGGTAAACGATACCCAGTTCAAGATTAAGCAGTGGTTTCAGTCGTAGCCTCACAGGTAAACGATGCTCAGTTCAAGAGTCAGCAGTGGTTGCAGTCGTAGCCTCACAAGAAAACGATACCCAGTTCAAGATTAAGCAGTGGTTACAGTCGTAGCCTCACAGGTAAACGATGCTCAGTTCAAGAGTAAGCAGTGGTTACAGTCGTAGCCTCACAGGAAAACGATGCCCAGTTTAAGATTAAGCAGTGGTTACAGCCGTAGCCTCAATGGTAAACGATGACCAGTTCAAGAGTAAGTAGTGGTTACAGCCATAGCCTCAGAAGTAAACGATAACCAGTTTAAAAGTGAGCAGTGGTTACAGCCGTAGCCTCACAGGTAAACGATCACTAGTTCAAGAGTAAGCATTGGTTACAGCCGTAGCCTCACAGGTAAACATTACCCAGTTTAAGATTAATTAGAGGATGCAACTGTGGTTGACACGAGCAAAAATTGTCCAGTTTCTAGTAGTTCAGGTTAAGTAGTGGTTGTAGCCACAAAGGTAAGTGGACATTGTGCCACGCTTGATTTTCAAATGGTGAAAACCATCAAGGTAAGAAAAAGAAAAACACGACCCATGGTCTGAGGACAGACCACATAACAGGATGGCCGAATGTAAAATTAGTTACTTAGTTTTTGATACATCCTGTATATTCTTTAAACTTGATATCCTAGACTTCAACATTATTTTATGTTTAGAGCATATAATATAAATATGATATTTTTGAGTTCGCTGAAATGTATTTATAGATTGGTACATAGAATGACTCTTTGTAATAAAGTATTTAGCTGAGTTTGCAAGAACGCATTAGGAATTCAGTCTAGAGATGACATTTGAGTAACAAGCATAGTTTGTAATAATTAATACCAAATAAAGTGGAAATATGATTATAAAAGTGAATTAAGTGAATTTTATTTTAGTGTTTTTCTTACAATTGTAAATCATTCACTGAAATTTGAATAATGTACATTGGACAGTTTTGAAGTTATATTGAAAAATGTCCTACTTTTTAAGGAAATTTTGACAATTCCAGTTTTAAATCCATTATATATTTGAAAATATGCATACTATATAAATAATATTTTAGATGCCGATAAGGCATGGTACTTTTTGTACGAGGAAATTTTTTCATAATTTTTTATTCTAAAAATTTGCAGTTATTCTAAAGAACGTGACATCATGTTTGTTCGGTTATTTATCAAGGTATTTATAAAAATTTTGAAAAAATATTTAATTATATAAAATGTAAGCATTTTCAGAAAAAGGAATTGGTATATATCAAATATTAATTTAGTTATCAAGTGCAATAGATAATATTATTGCCCGCGTTCTGCAATATTATCTGTTGCACTTGATAACTAAATTAATATTTGATACATACCAATTCTTTTTTCTGAAAATCCTTACATTTTATATGATTAACTCTTTTATTAAAAATCTTTTAAATACCTTGATAAATACCCGAATAAACATGAGGTCACGTTTTTGACAATAACTGCCAAATTTTAGAATAAAATTTATGAAAGAATTTCTTCGTACAAAAAATGCCGTGCTTTATTGGTATCTAAAATATTATTCATATAGTAGGCACATTTTTCAAGATACAATGAATTTAAAACTGGCATGGTCAAAATTTCCTTAAAAAGTAGGGCATTTTTCAATATAACTTAGCAGAACCTCAAAACCGTCCAATGTACATTATTCAAACTTCAGTGAATAATTTACAATAGACAGATAATGAACACATATTTTTTCAAATTTTCTCTGGTCCGCCATTTTTGAGATATTCGCTGTTAAAATGAGGGGTCAATACATTTGAATCGTATATTAGTAGTTTGCGGGATTTAAAGTATACGTATAAATAATTCTAAATAAATGCCATGCTGTAGAATATTCGCAATTTAGTTTTCTAAAATAATGGAGTAAGTACATTATTTGCAAGAAAATTGCGCGGGATGATGACAAGGTACCACGACCTAGGATACAAGGTTTGTTGTCACTAATATCTAGTGCTGAAAAAAGACGACATCGCGGAAACATTGTGTCAGAAAAGATAATATTTTAAATGCCGAAATTTAATTAAAATATCATATAGACTGTCGCATAGGTAGACAAGTTTTGAAAACATGAACGTTTTTTGGAATCATACAGTGCCGCCGCGCCGCGCCGATTTGCAACAGATGCTGCACAGTACTTAATCGAATACGAAATATTAATAATAGATGGAGGATTTAAATTAACAGAAAAAGTAGTTTCACTACATAAACGTCATTCAGAAATGACCAAAAATCTATTTAGCAAACAGGAAAATACCAGGATGGTTTTGCATGCAATGTACGAAACTAAATTTAGCAAACAAATATTGGTGAAGTCAGTTGATATAGATGTATTAATTTTACTTACTCCCCTTTTTTCGGATTCTAACTTAAATGGAACTAATTTATTTATGCAACTTGGACACGGCACTAGCAGACAATTTTTGTCAATATAGAAGGTAGTGCAAAGTTTATGAACTACAGTTTGTTCTTGTCTTCATTGTTTTACTGGTTGTGACACCACTAATGGTTTTTTTTAAATATTTAAAAAATCTGCGTTTGATGTTCTTAAAGAATATTGCTGTTTTTCAAAAATTATCGGAACTGCCATTGCTGTCTAAAGCCGAAGCTTTAAAAATCTTTACAAAATTGATTCTAGTACTGTACAAAAACAAAAATAAACTAATTCAGATATTAAACGACCTAAGGATCAAATTAGCAACAACAACAAACGGAGCTTCCTTCAACTGAAGGCACCTTTTACCACCCCTTCTTAAGGTAAACATATATATTTAAATCATAGATTTCCTATCTAATACATTTAGTTAACTATTGCAGGTTTATGTATCAACTTAGAATATCGTACAGAAGCAATATGCCAGCTACACTTATAAATGCACATGGTTCAGGACGGAATTTAAGTGACGATGTTTGGACAATATTTTCATTAAGTATTTATTGTTCAGATAAAAATTGTGAAAATCGAAAATATGATTGTGTTAAAGAAGGCCTAAAATGTTCTAACGAGTGTAAATGTCGTACTTGAAATACTGTTATTTAAAGGTTTCGATGAATGTACAGACGAACTAGAATGCTTTTAACGCAGGGCCTACGTAACTAAATACACATTTGTCAATAGAAAAATAGTTGCAAAAAAATAAAGTTGTTTTACTCCTGCGTCTTGGTTTAATTCAATAAAAAATGTGTAATAACCTACTTATTAGGTAGGTACTTACTTTATAACAATGATTTATATTTACCTGCTTTTAAATATTTTTTACCTTAAAACAACAAAAGGTAGGTTTATACCTTAGGTTCGTACCTATTTTGGAGCTGTTAATAAAAGCCCGATTAGTACATATGAACCCAACAACCGTAGTCCGCAGGCGGTAAGCAGTATAATGAGAGCCGGGAGCGCAAGAATATGTTTTGGCCCGTTTTAAAAAAAATGCTGACTACATACTATAACCTGCACATCAAAAATTATGATTCTAAAAACTATTTTCATATATTGGCTTCAATTTGTTCACAGCATGTATATACATATTTTCATAAATAAAAATTTTTCTCAATTGCTGAAAAATACATTCACGAAAATAACAACTTTAAGTTTGCTATTATTTTAACAATTAAAAAAAATATATTTTATAATCACATTGTACATAGTTAGAAGCGTTATTGTGTCTACTTCAATTTAAAAAAAATCAGTACCATAGCACAATTATTTTTAAAGATATAACGGTGGGGACGTTAAAAAACATGTTTCATGGAAAATTCATTTTTTTACAGTTTTTTCGAAATAAAAAAGTTCCTGACCACCAGAAAATGTCGTGAAAAGTGGTTTCATGTACACGATCACCTAATTAAAGAATCGCACCAAGTCTGGTTTGGTTCTACGCCAGTTTTTTTTCTCGGAAACTAAGCGACTTTGCTTCCCAATTTTACTCGTCTACTAGACGCTTATTTTAAAAGCATATTGCAAGGAAAAACTTTAAGACCGGCAGTAAGTATACTACTAAAATCACTGTTGTCTCCGAGAGTTAGTTAAAAGTTGAAACTTAACTAATTTTAACTGAATTATATTTAGCTGTGAATCTGTTGACTTTTTATATTCAGTGTAGCAAAATATAAGGTGTTTGGTAAAGGCATATGGTCATGACAGCATTACACTTTCAGCTTCATAAAGTTGTTATTTACACGAAACCAAATTTTGCGTTACATACTTATTACTGTGTCGATCGATTGATCCCTAGTGCTTACTTACTTTGGATCTAAACTGTTGTTTTGTGCATGTGTTGAGCAATGCGACTTTTGCTTGACGTAAAATGATTTAAGAAATATTTAGTTTTGTAATGGTACCTTGTAACTGTGATTACACAAAAATCGTCAAGTCAAATTTGTCACTAAATGTAACGAAACTAAATAATTTTATATTAGAACATTTAATTATAGAGTGTTACTGAAATATTGGTGAATATTCTAGTTTTGTATAAAGCTTTTAACAGGTCTATACTTTAAAAGGATAAACAAAAGTAAAATGGGGTATAGTAAAGATAAATAAGCGTTCCATACCAAGCAATAATTCCTGTTGAAAGCTTTACCTGTGCAAATCTGTATATAAACTTGTATTATTACAAATACACCCGATGATGAACTGCGCTTTCGCTTACCAAGTTGGCACCATCGCTTAAAAATCGGAATGAATCTTCATATGGAAATAATTACATTCGCTTTAAGTTCTCATTGAAGTCTCATAGTATACTTACTACCACTTATATATTTATTCATGATATGTAGTCCAGGAACCTGAAAGGCGAGATGAAACCTTCTCAACGAAATGTTCACTTATACACACTATAATTCGGAAGCGTTTGGGTCAAAATAATACTAACAGTACTAATAACTTTTTTGCTAGGTCGTCCCCTTTTGGAGCTATTCATCCTTACGTTTTAAATTTAAAAAAGTTTTCTTTGCTTAGAATTCCAGCCTTGGCAGAGCAAAATATTCTAAAATTATCCAATATGCGTTTCTGTTCTTGTGGGTATCGAGTAGCGAATGTATTATATGTTCTTGATATTACATCAATTATCACATTCTTAATAAATAATAAACAAATCTAAAAAGTCTTCGTGGGTGTAATTAAAACGTGCTGGCATTTTTTCACACAAGAGAATGACCGACATTACACATTAACGATTATTTCTAATCATGTCTAAGTTGATGGCAATTTTTATTAAAAATTGAACATTTAAGAAAATTGCCAATGGGGAATTTAATTTTACATGACTTGATGTACAAAATACAGGTTGTTCCATTTGAACTAAAAAGTTTTTGAGGTTTGAGTTAACAACATGTAACGTGAACGCTTCTACACGAAGAAAGTTATAACGATTCTGACAAACTATTGCATGTGTCAAATGTTTTATAAAACGTCAAGTATCTTCGAAACTGCTGGGTTTACGTGCAGGCTATGCTACATGTTTCGACTCAGAATTTTATGGACATTTCAAAAATTTCAAAATATATAGGGTGTTCCATTTAAAATAAGCAAGTTGGTGTAACCGGAAGTACCACATGCTTGTAATTATTTTAGTTGGATTGGTCACACTGACTTTAGTAACTCCCAAAACTTTCAAAATTTTGTGTTACATACTTATTACTGTGTCGATCGATTCAGTTCCCGGTGAGACACCCTTTATACAAACTTCAATCTTATAACTCCTTCTTTAATCTTCATATGATTTGTTCTTCTTTAGCCACAACGTCTTAACATACGTTTGGTGATCTATGCGTTATTCTAGCTGACCTCCCTTTGCTGCATAGTACGTCTGGGGAATCACACACACCGTGTGTCACGGTTGCCTGCTAGGCGCAGAGCTTCACCGAAGCTCTGTCGCATCAGCTCTATTGTGATGTACAAGTGCGTTCTCAAAATACCTAGGAATCATACATTCAGAAATCACTTTTCAAATCATCACGACCATAAAAATGAATTAAATATTTTATTCCATTTAAACAAAATGTTATAGTCCAAAGTTAAATTCAGGTCGTAGTATGATTATTAAACAAAAATTGCAAGGAGACACATTCCAATTCATTACATAATTAAATGCACCGGCTGTTATGGCTATGAGGCCACTAGACATAATAATTGGTTCTAGGAAGAGTGCATCAGGATGATAATGAGTGCTGCCATGATTATATAAATTTATTAAGTATTTATCAATGCAAGCAAAACTAAATGTTATCTCTTAAATAAAAGTCTGGTATGAATTATTTTCAACACCAAGGTGACTAAACAATATGCAACAATAATTTTGTGTTCAGTTCCTAGAGACAGACTATCTTATTGCATAGTGTACGAAAATATCCCCTTAGATTTTGTTTTTAGTACAGTTGGAATTTCCGGTTAGCAAAAGCCGGCTCAACAACTTAAATTCGTTAGTCAGGGCCAAACTTTACCAATATTAGGAGTCGGATTATTTATTATTGATAGATCTATACAAAAAAGCTATTATTTGGGAAAAGCACGTTAAGATTAAGAAACCTTGAATTTCAAACGGCCTCATCACCTCAATTGAACAGAGAGACCAATTTAAAAAAAAGTCTCAATAAAATACTCAATAGCCTTGGATATTGAATGTAAGACTTACAGAAACAATCTAAATAAGCTGCTAAAAAAAATCAAAAATGACTATCACAAGGATCAAGTATACTAAAATCAAAGCAATATCAACAAGATATATAAAATTATTTCTGAAGCCTCAAACGAAAACTCAAATAAAGGTGATGCAGAACTACATTATATGTGTCAATAATCTACAATTTTCAAATGACAAACAGATGAAAAATTCTTGTAATTATTACTTAGCTGACATTGGAACTAAAATGTTTAAATAAGATTCAACCAGTAGACTTTACAAATAATATTCCTAACACTCCAAACTCAATGTATCTTAATCCAGTGGATAAATATGACGTTATAAAACACATTCATTCTCTAAAAAATAACCGGGCGTGAAGGAGTTTCTGCAAATATCCTGGTCACTTACATATACTAATTCTCGTGTACTGGGCAGGTAGCGCGTCAATTCAAAACTTCTCTCATAATACCTATTAGGCCAGTCATTAAAGCAAAAAAGGTATTAAAAATGAGAGTCTTTAATCCTTGAGACAATATTGGAGGAGGTGAAGAAATAATGAATCCGGTTTTGCACCCTTTTCCGCCCCCCGGAATATTGTTAACTTAACAAAAAACTTTAATTTGCAATAACTTTTTGAAAAAATGTGATATTTAGGCAAACCTTGGAGAACATTTTAATGATTATTAGACATATTCTGTCCAGTTTGCACCCTGCTTCCACGACCGGAACATTGCAAATAGTTGTATTTTTACGTTATAATGAAATATTTTGTGGAAAAAAATTGCGAAAGTTATGCCAATGATTATTTATGCAACAGAAGTAGAAGTGATGGCACCACTAATGACTTTTTAATAACCTTGTTGAGCTTGAAAAAGAGAAGGTTGTGTTTTAATTGATTTGGGAAAACCCCCGGCGACTTTCAACAAAACGTGGGGAAGGCGCGGAAAAACCCCAACGCACTTCAGCGGCTTTTGGGAATACCCAGCGAAGCCCAAAGGCCTGTGGTAAAACCCCGGCATGTGAAAGTGTAATGACGTAACAATCTGATAGGATTTTTGGGCGATTAAATATTCTATTAAATTGGCACACTTGGTTTATGATGTAATAAACTGGGGGTTTTTTAGGAATATAATTTACTATATTTTTCTGTTATCGTTAAAAATGGCGCTCGGGAGTATCTTGAACATGACAAACTAATGATTTAATGTGAAAAAAAACAAATTACCTGGGTATTCACTGCTGAGACGGTTATATTTTAAGAAATAAAATTTTGTTAAGTAGAATCATCTCCGGTGGGTTTCTTAGGAATATAATTTACCATATTTTTCTGTTATTGTTACGAATGGTTGTAATAAATATGTACAGCAACAGTGATTTTCTGTAAAATATATATTTAAGAAAAAATTGAACATTTTTCTCTCTTACTGTCACATCGCAAAAATTCGGTGTACCATAACCGCGAGCATCTTGAACATTGTAGGCGAATGATATAATATGACAAAAAACAAATTACTTAGGTATTCATTGTGTATACGGAGGCGGTTATATTTTAAGAAAAATAAATATTCTTCTATTATTGCTGCAGTTGCAACCAAGTTTATAGAAAATATAGAGGAAATATGTAGCGTTCCATTTAAAAATATAGTGTGGTATTATGACGAGTAGAGTGGCAGCCATTATATATCAAGACATCAAATAATTTGTACAAGCAGGGCCTACCCGATATGGGTGATTTTAGTAGAGAGGAAACTACCTTCTTTTCTATCTAACTGATATTCTATTATGTATAATTTAGTCGGCGACATTAGCCACCATAAACAAATTTAAGAATATTTTAAAAAAATCTCCATATAACAGTTAATATGAGAAAAAAAAACAAATTACTTAGGTATATAGAGCATACTTTATACTACATATATTTTTTTAATTTCATCTCTCGTATATATATTTTTTTACAATATTTAAATAAGCATTCTTATATTCTCGCTTATATTCCATTTAAATTTAATATTTCTATCTGAAATTACATTTAAAAGTTGCAAAGCAGCACTGTTTAGATTTTGGGATAATTTTCGGGATCTTCGGGCTTAGTCCTGGGACATACAATTTGATCCCAAAGGCTCTAAAGCATTTTTTTGTCCCGGGATTTGGAAACCCTAACCCTGTAGTTTCAATATTCTCAAAATTTGTTTAAAAAATATGAACTCTCATATTCTGAACTATTTAAACAATTTATCTATAAACTAATCAAGATTCAAAAGTGATCATAGTTGCACGTCTGTTATTGAAATAACTAATATCTAATCGCAATCGATCAAGGATACAACAGCTTTGGTTTTCTGTATTTCTTTCTGAGAGTTTCCTTAATTTCTGAATATTTTCCGTGGAATCTTAAAAATACTGCAGTATGATACTTCTACGCCTGTGATTTTACGTCAAAGGAACAGTTTTTGATAAATGTTAAGAATAAAAATATAAAATTAATCTGTTTCCATTCTCAAGGTTTTTTTTTAATTTATTTATTTTCTGTTCTCTAATTGTCTTATTTATATTAACGTCCTGGCTGAGTTTAGCTATTGCTGTTTCACCACTCAATCAGGACGCGTACACACAGACATCAGCACAACAACCATTACCTACGACATTGCCATCTACCACAGCTAAGACTGGAACTCGGGTGAGATAACAGTGACTAGGCATGCTGTGCCACTCAACAGCGGTCTGGTAACACATTAGAAATACTACTAAACATCTATATCCTTGCCAGAATCTGAACCCGGGACTCCATGGTCGTAAATCAAGACACTTGAAGAACAGAACGGAGCGGATCTGGTTAACTTTAAAAAATTCTATACTTAACCCAAAATTTCTTTTGCTGGTTAAGAGAAGTGTTATAAAAAAAATTCCAAGGAATGGATAATAAAACTTAATATAAATTAAAACAAGCTAACCATTATACTCTTCGCTGATTTACTGCTCTTTTTGTATAATTGTTGCACATTCTATGGTACTCTCCCCAATACTGTTAGTTTGTATTAGCGAGTGACGGCCTTGTCCAACTGCGTCACATTTGTGACAGATTTATTGCTGTTCAGTTGATAAACATTAGGGACTATTACCTAATTAGCCGGTTCTGCAATGTAACAATATTATATAATATAAATATATAAATTTAATAAATTTAAATAATTAATAACTCGTTTATTTATTGATCGATGTTGTTAAAAAACAATAGGGTTCTTCCTCTAGCTAACACTAACTTACTGTCCACTACTGTCACTATAATCTGACTTTTCGTTTTTCAGTTATCATGCTTACAAGAAACGTGACGGATGGACAGACACACATAGAGACGGCCAGACAGAAAGACAGACGGACGGACATTTTGAAAGTGGTTCCGTATTCGATCACTAACAACATTTTCCCTACGAGCGATATTACCGGTTTTAGAAATGTACCGATCGAATGCAATATAATTCTTCGTTTTTTATTTGCGAGGAGTATAATAACTGTATGGAAACTTGTGACATTCTTTGGGGTTATTAAAAAAACATTTATCTGATTTATTTAAGTATCCATGGAAATGTACTGAAATTGTCAGTATCAAAGTTTTTATATTTAAACAAACATGGACCCTATCTCAGGTGATTAATCTTTATCATAATCTTGTACCCCTTCAGTACTTAATAAAATAAAGTGATATAAAAAAATATCGGGGAAAAGAAATGGACAAAAATAATAGATAACGATTAATGGGAATCAAATTGGGCATACCAAGGCTTTGAAAATTTATGGCATATGACACAATATCGTTGATCTGACGGAGCCAGACTAATAAAAAACAAGCTAAAAATAACAATAATTATACTCCGGTAAATAGGCCAGAAATTGTGTAAAAGTTGGGAAACAGCAACAATTTTAAAATATCTATATGCGTTGTGTTCCTTGAGCCCTCAGGATTATTCGTCGCCACTAACATCTTTGCGAATGGACAAAATTTGGGAGTTATGGGGGTTATAAGCCCCAAAAATGACCCAAAAAATGCCTTCAGAAATTAAGCATTGAAAAAGATCTTTAAAAAGAAAATTTCGGCCTGGAAATCTCTACTCGGGGAGTTTTCGAGGTCGCTGATCACGAATCTGAAATTTTGAAAATTCAAAATGGCGGGCCGGAAATCGGGCCATATTTCGGAAATAATGATATGGATATTTTGGCCTTGAAAATCTGTACTCGGGGTGCTTTCGAGGTCGCTGGTTACTAATTCGAGGTCTAATTTGGTAAATTCAAAATGACGGATTAGAAGTAGATTTAATTTCTCAGGAGAAACCCGTATATTTGTTTTCGTTTTTCGGCTGAAAATAAGTACTCGGGGTTTTTTGAGATCGCTGATAATGAATCCGATGTCCAATTAGGGGAAATTCAAAATGGCGGAGCAGAAGTAGAGTCAACTTCTCAGGAAAAGCTCGTACTCTTCCGTTTTGGGATGAAAATGAGTACTCGGGAGACTTCGTGATCGAGAAATATTAATATTTTTTTAGCTTATCGTTTCGAGTAATTGTATTAACACTTTTTTACGTGTTTTTTCTGAGGAAATTGCTCTATTTCCGACTCGCCATTTTGAATTTCCTCTAACTGGACATCGCATTCGTTATCAGAGACTACGAGGACCGAGTTCCCACTATTAGCCCAAAAAAAAGGTACGAGTTTTTCCTGAGAAATTGACTACTTCCGGTCCGCCAATTTGAATTTCTCCTAATTGAACATCTGATTCGTTATCATGTTATCAGCGACCGCGAAAACCCTCAAGAGTCCAGTTTCAGCCCAAAAAAGAAAATAGTAAGAGTTTCTTCTGAGAAATTGACTCTACTTGCGGTCCGTCATTTTGAATTTACCAAATTAGACCTTGGGTTCGCAATCAGCCACCTCGAAAATCCCCGAATACAGATTATCAAGGCCAAAACATCCATTCTTATTTTTTCCCGTATATAGCCGGATTTCCGGCCTGCCATTTTGAATTTCCCAAATTTTCTCAGATTTGTAATCAGCGATCTCGAATACCGCCGAGTAGAGATTTCCAGGCCGAAATTTTCATTTTTAAATGTTTTTCCTCAAGGCTTAATTTTTGGGGCATTTTTTACAATTCCCATAACTCCCCCATTTTGTCCATCCACAAAGATGTTAGTGGTGACGAATAATCCTGAGAGTTCAAGGAATATAACACAGAAGGAATTATTAAAATTGGTGCTGTTTCCCAACTTTTACGCATTTGGCACTTTTTATACATAACTACTTAAATAATTAACAACTTTATATTTATTGACCGACTTTGTTCAAAAACAACAGGGTTCTTCCTCTACCTAACACTAACTTACTGTCCAAATTTCAATACAGTAGGAAGTTTGGTTCTTAAGTTATCGTGCTTACAAGAAACGTGACGGACGGACGGACGGACCGGCGGACATTTTGAAAGTTGTTCAGAATTCGATCACAAACACAGTGATATGCTTTTTGTCCCTACGAGCAATATTACCGGTTTTATAAATTCAATATACTCTTCGTTTTGTATTTGCGAGTATAATTATTAATAACATATAATAATGAGAACGATCTTAGGCACGTGCAGGCTACAAAAAAATTACTGATTAGTGATTATATATAGTTATTTAATTCTCATAACAAACATACGAGTTTGTTAAAAAATCATTATCAGGCGCTTAAAGACCTGCAATAGCAACATCATCACGTCGCTATAAATGATTGGGTATATATATTTTTACTAGCAAATATACAGTGTCCCAAGAATATGTGGCAATGGTTCGTTTTGCCATAGACCCCTTCGAGTCTACTCGTAGTTAAATGAAGAATGTTTTTTGCTCAGACAACTGCACTATGCCGATTGTAATAAAATTTGAACAGCACACACAGAAAAAAATATATCTGTAATAGGAAAATATCACGCATTTTGCATCTTGTTTAGGAAGGCAGGGGTATACACCCCTAATATTTTTACCACTACACTTTGACATTAGATACATCCTTAGAAGTAGCTGACATTTTAAAGTGTCTAAAAAATTTACTGTGTGAGTCATCCAGGCCGTTCAATATAAAAAGGTGGGTATAAGCTTGGCGAACCGAACATGTAATATAACATGCAATGCCAATGCGCGTTGAAATTTGTCTCCCGCGATCACGCCACGAACATCTTACGAACCGTGGGATGTGACGAACACGCCGCGCCGCGAGCAAGCGAGGTGAACTGTTTAATCTATCCAATGGTAACAGACCAAAAACATGTCCGACGGTAAAGCTGAAGCTTTGGTTTTAGGCAGTAGTGCCTTATTAATTTTAGCAAATATTTTAAAAAAAAACGAAAGCCTCTACGATCTACGGGGAGTTTTGAAGTTCCAGCACAGTAACGACCAATATAAAAATTTGATGATAATCAACTTATATAGTGAAACTATAATAATAAACTTTTCTTTTCATGCTTCCTCAGGTTGCCACATGGAAGCAGCAATTTCCATCCACGCATCTTTCTTTTTGTTTTTATTAAAATAATTCGGGTCCATCGGATCCCAAAGAACACTATGTTGCTTGTAAATTTCTATTAACAGCAAAGCCGCTTCCTCCGACTACTCCATGTTCGTTAAAACATTATTAAAATACCACGAATGCCGCCCCACTACACACTGCGAATCCCTTTGTGTTCGTCGCAAAAACCGACAAGCGGAGGATCGCAGCGCGCTCCGAAATAGCCATTCGTGTCGTGTTCGCAAGACCGTCCCAATTTGACGAATCTGTTGCATTGCATGTTACATTACATGTTCAGTTCGCCAAGCTTATACGCACCTTAAGATTTGGTGAACACAAGAATTAAATTAAGAAAAGTCGCTGCCTAAGGAATCCCTACATCCACATCCATATTTTCTATATGTTTCTTTAAAAGAAAACATCTTGATACTATAGTATGTGGAAATAATTTCTCATAGAATATTAATAATACAATATTTGAAATCGTCAGCCCCAAGGTGGTAACGGAAGTGGCTGATGCCGAAAAATTTTTGAGAACTTATTCTCGTAACTTAGTAAGTGAGCCTACTAGAAAAACAGTAAATTCTGCAAAAACTATTGACTACCTGTGTGTAAATTTTGGCAAGAATGTTTTTTGTTCCGTCCTTCATGAAAGTATTTCAGATTATTTTGCACAAAAATTAGCAACTTATGCTACTAAAAGTTTAATACAAGTAACTATCAAACATTTTTATCCTATATTAGCAAAGAAGATTGGTATGATATTTATACGTGTGACGATGTAAATAGTGCTCTTGAAATATTTTCAAATATTTTGTCTTATTACATTGATTTATAAAAAGATGAAAATAAATGCTACAAGAAAATCTAAATCTTGGCTAACTCAAGGTATAAAAAATTGATCGAAGCAGGTAAAAATTTTGCTCAAAAAGATGTTAACAACCAAATCAAAAACTAATAGCGATAATTTCAAAAAATATAAGTAAATTTATAAACAAGTACTTGAAAAAGCGAAAATCTTATATAATGACAAACTTTACAATAAATCCAGCAATAAATCTCAAGCAGCTTGGAAAATTATTAATAACTACATTAACATACACAAGTCTGATATACATTCTGTCAATTAAATAAAAGTAGAAAATTGTATTGAACGATTAATCCTTTTAAAATAGCAAATATATTTAACAAGCATTTCATAAATATTCCAAAACAGTCAGCTAAATGATAATGACAAATTATAAACCATCAACAAATATTTACTATCCAACGAGATATATTTAGAAAAAGTATCTGAAGAAGGGATTTTCAATATTATTTGTTCAATGAAGGGATCTAATTCAACGGGTCTGGATAATATTTCATCGAATTTGTTAAGAAGTATAGTAATTTTTTTGTAAAACCAATGATATATTTACTTAACTTATCTAATAAAGGTGTATTTCCTAGTATTCTAAAAACCGCGAAAGTTATCCCTCTACAAAAAAAGAGCCAGAAATTAAGTGGATAATTATAGGCCTATTTCCTTATAATCCACTTTATCCAAAATTTTAGAACAGGTTATTTTTACAAGAATCACTAAGTTCGATATACTTTCGCTTTGTCAGTTTGGGCTTAAAAAAGATAAATCCACAAAATTAGCAATAGTAACGTTTTTAATGTCTCTACATGACAATGTGAATAATAAAAATTAATGTGTCGGTATATTTTTAGACCTAAGTAAGGCAATTTAATCTTGTTACCCATGATTTCCTACTTGATAAATTGATTATGTATGGTTTAAGAGGCATGAATAAGAGACTGGATTGGTTCGTATCTTTCTCAAAGGAGTCAAGTCGCTGGGATTCATGGTTGCATATCAAGTTAGTTAAATACTGATTGCGGTGTACCCCAAGGTTCAGTCCTTGGGTCCATATTATTCATTCTCTACATAAATGATTTAGCAAAAATAGTTGAGGAAAATAATTTAACACTGTTCGCTGTTGACACTTCTTTTGTTTGTTCTGATCCATCTGGAAATGTTATTTTACGTGTAGTGGAGCCAATAAGTGCAGGCAGTAAATCAGCGGCATTGTGGTCAAAGGATAGTAGCTGTTATGTAATATTTACGAAATTCATAAATTTGCACGCCCCTGGCAAGAGTTATTGGCCCTACTCTAGTCAAAATATTTTAATTGTTTTTATTGGAGACATTACCTACTGAGAACCAATTGATAAGAATTGATGGAACATCTATAAGATAAGCAGATACTGTACATTTGTTTACTATAAATGTTACTATTTTACTATTATGCACATTTTTATTCTAGAATAACTTATAGCACTTTATTTTGGGTATCTTCTTAGGTTTTTAGACTGTAAAAAATGACGTTATGTAATATAGCAGGTGCAAACAAATTTCATTCTTGTAAAAATTTCTTCAAACAATATAAATTATTAACAGTGTGTATATATATATTTTTGAAATACTAATTTATGTTAAGGCCCCTGTACACGTTTGGCCAACTAATCGGGCCAATGAGTTGGGCCAACGTGTACAAGACCATTTGGCGTAACTTGGTCTTTGGCGGCCAGCGTTGACCGGCCAGTCGAATGTTTTTCGTGCACACATCAAAAGATCTTGGCGGAATCCACCAACAGCGTTCACACGTTGGCCTCTTCTTCCATTCGCAGTTGCCGTAAAGCGGAAACGGTAGTATTGCGGCGTAATAATTGTATTTCTCACAAGGTTATTTAAATAAATATACAAATTGGATGTATTTTTTAAATTCACCTTGTTCTGCTCCGATAAATACTCAGCACCCGCCACCTTCCTTTGCGCCATATTTTTAATCACTCTTCTTTGGTGCGCATTTATATAATACTTGAACGCGCCAATATTCTTTACTAAAGATGGTTGTCTCGGATGATTAGGGGTCGAGCTTGAGCTCTACCTCAATCATCGCTGTAGACCCGGACGGGCCTCGTGAGGGGTGGGCCTGCATTTTCGCCTACCCACCCCCCTCCGAAAATGAGGACGGTGTAGGTGATGTTAGCAAACCTCTCCTGGTCTTAACTGTTGGACCGTGCCAGCTGGGTCGTTTCTTTTGGCACTCTTCTGTCTTGGTGTTCGTTCTTCATTGGCATGTCGGCTCCTGGGAGCGTGTTTCGTCTGCAGTGAGAGAGAACGGCTGTTGCCGTGCCATTTCGGAGTTTGCAGAGGTTTGGGGGGTGTTGACTAGAAGGAAGTCAAGGGTACCAATTGGCATCATGTGCTCCGATTTAGTTGGAAGGAAGTATGAACTGTGTAGCTCAAGGATTGTGTTCGGCTAAAGACGCTTATTTTAGCGTCAGAGGCCGGCACGGGCTAGGATAAGGGTACCGAGCTGGTTGTTTACTTGGTACTCCCGGGATCGGGTGATTTAGGTGTTTAGTCAATGTCTTTTTGCGGCGTGGCTTGCAAAGAAACATTGCACACGTTTCCAGAATCGATAGTGAGGAAGAAGTAGAAGAGGCTATCGTCTCCCTGAAGACACCATGCAGCTCATTCGAGATAGAAGGAGAATTAAGAAACTGGTGCAGAGGACAAGACTCCCAGAACACCGAAGGGAATACAACCAGCTAACTTGAAGAGTTAAAGAAGCTTTGCAAGAACACAGGCAGAACAGATGGCAACGTCACCTGGAGACGCTGGACCCTCAGGACAGAAGCAAATGGACTACCCAGAAGGCTCTGCATGCCAAGCGAAAACCAGTCCCGCCCATCCACTGAGAGAACGGTATCGTCAAGAAAAAGCCGAGGCCTTTGCCGACAGCTTGGAACTACAGTGTAGAGAAAACCAGATCAACGACGAGGACGACAACTGGCTGGACGACATAACACGCAGAGTCAGTAGGCTGCGACGCATGCCGGATGAAGAAATAATCCCTCCGGCTTCTCCAGAAGAAATCAGAGAAATCCTGAGAAGCCTCAAGCCCCGCAAAGCTCCAAAGTGCGACGGAATAGGAAATATAGTACTCAAGAAACTACCCCTCAAAGGAGTAGCAGCAATGGTGAAAATTATCAACGCCACCCTGAGACTACGTTATTTCTCCGCCAAGTGGAATAAATCCGACGTCATCATGATTCCCAAGCCAGGTGAGAATCCAACCTTTCCTTCCAGTTACAGGCCCATCAGTCTTCTACCGGCGATGAGCAAAGTAGCAGAGAGGATCATCTTGAAAAGACTTAAAACCCTGACCGATGAGCTACATATCATCCCAGATGAGTAGTTCGCCTACAGAACCGAACACTCCACCGAGCTCCAAGTGTTACGTCTAACGGAACACATTACGGAGGGTTTCAACTATCGAACAAGTCACAGGAGCGATCTTCCTCGATGTAGCCAAGGCCTTCGACAGGGTTTGGCACGATGGTATTCTGGCGAAGATGCTGTCGATGGATTATCCCGTCGGCATCGTCAAACTAGTGAGATCCTACCTTCACCGGAGGCAACTGCGTGTGAAGATTGCCGACAAGCTGTCCAACTACAGGCCCATGGAAGCAGGCGTACCGCAGGGATCGGTACTCTCCCCCAACCTGTTTACCATCTACACCTCCAACATGCCAAGAACCGCAAGGACCTCTTTGGCGCTTTACGCAGACGACGGCCATCATCGCAAGATCATGGAGCGCAAAACTTGCCACCCACAATCTCCAGGAAGCAACATCCCTTCTGGAAGAGTGGTGCAACAAGTGGAAAGTCAAAGTCAATGCGGAGAAGAGCAAAGCCATATTCTTCAGGAGAGTGAGGAAGCAAGCTCCCACAGGACACGTCTTCATGAACGGCCACAACATCCAATGGCACGATACCGTCAAGTACCTTGGCGTTATCATGGACAGAAGCCTGACGTGGAAACAGACTACGGAAGCAATCATACAGAAGGCGAGGACGAGTAGGACTCTACTCTATCCAATGATAGGTAGACAAAGCCATCTCAACCTGAGGAACAAGCTCACGCTGATCAGGACCCTCATTGCACCCACTCTGACCTAGGCCTCCGTTGCATGGGGCTACCAAGCAGCCACCTACTTGAAGAGGATACAAGTCGTAGAAAACGTCGCACTTAGGTCCGCCGTGGTTGCACCATGGTTTGTTAGAAACGCTGACATCCTCAGAGACCTAAAATACACCCCGGTAACTGAAGTCATCTAGGACAGAGCGAAGAAATTATACGCCCGTGCAACAGAGCATGGGAATCCGCTGGTCAGACAGGCGACTGACTACGACCCCAACGACGCTCCTAGGCACAAAAGGCCGAAGCTCCAGATCCTGGATAACAAGTAAGTATAATTAACCTTCCTTTCAGCTCGATCTTCAAGCCACGCCGCAAGGTGACAATGACCAAAAGACCTAAAGCCCCCGATCCCAGGGGCACCCAGCTAAGAACCAGCTAGGTACCCTTACCCAAGCCCGTGCCGGTCTCCGACGCTAATACAAGCGTCCTTGGCCGAACACAATCCTTGAGCTACACAGCCCAAAAATTCCTTCCGACGAAATCGGAGAACATGATGCCAATTGGCACCCGACATGCCAGCGAAGAAAGAAACTCAAGACAGAAGAGCGCCAGAAGAAACGACCCAGCTGGCAGGGTCCAACAGCCAGGACCAGGGGGGGTCTGATAAACTCGTCTACACCATCTGCATTTGTAGGGGGGTAGTCATAAAAAGCGAGCCCACCCTTTACGAGGCCGGTCCAGGTCTACAGCGATGATTGGGGCAAAGAGCTCAAAGCTCGACCCTTAATCATCCGAGACCGTCATCACAGTCAAGAATATTGGCACGTTCGATCGTCAGTCGATCGCTAGCAGCCGCCGCGGCATCACTCACGTAACCAGTTTCTCAACTTTCATTTTGTTATTTAATTTCCATTTAGTCATTCTGTCAGGCTGCATTTGAACCTTTATTATTTATCATTTAACCCCAGTTTCGTCAAAATAAAATAAATATTTTGCACGACCCATTTTACTCTCAAGATTGTGTGCCACTAAAACACACCAAAATCTATCAAAGAAGGATTTCGTTAATGCGACACAAAAAAAAGGTTTAATAAAGATACCTTTTCGGCATAGCCTTTTTCAAGGTTGCCGCCAACACGAAGATAAGGAAGAGCAACGTTTTCATCAGGGAATCTACACATCGGTTGACGACCATAATCTTGTTCGTGGCACTGCTCCAAGATTTTCGCCTGTTCCTGAACTCCAGGGGGGCAACCCCACTGTGCTCAGAAATCCTACGATTCACCGTCTGCTCCAGTCATCCAGTGGCAAGCCAGTTCTTACGCCACTGTCCTTCCTGAATCCAAGAAGCATTTCTGTATCCTGTTTTCCGCTGTGTAACATCAACCTGTTCGAGAAAGGCCGACTTAGACTATTTCAACATGAACGACGTCCTCGTATACATTGATATCTTGAGCCACCCGCCTCGTCGGGAATTCGACAAGCTAAGGGACACATTTCGACTCAACGTGTGTACAGGAGTGTTGAGAAGGAATTAGGCCCCTGCTCTTGTCAAGACGCGAATGACACGACGCTTCCTAACTTCATACAAATTTAATTAAATTTTCAGATAGGTTTGACCACAGAGTGCCTAGCTGCACATCGAATACGTTCGACCTAGCCACTCTGTTTATCAAGGACTAGACTTGTAATTATTATATTTTCTCGATACACTGCTTTTGGCTCGCAGTTGTGTCGCTGCTCGCAGTAAATCTGCTTGCAGGTATAATACGTCTACGGACGACACCCCATTGGTGATAGGTTTATTTTATCTGTTTAGCTATGGCACATTCTCAGTCGCCGGCTCCACCAGCGTGGGAACACATCGTCGCCACACGGCGTTCCCGTGGAGGCAGGGTTCGGCTTCTCTTGAAGATGTCAAATTCGTGGACAGGTTTAGAAAATTTTCAATTTAGCTCAATTCAGGACCAGATGTGCTAAGATGCATCCACCCTGTATTCGAAAATCGAATGATAATAAATTGCCCTCGCGCGGCGACAACCTAAAGACAAAAATTAATTAGTATCAAAACAGCCACGTGCACGCAAAGGACCCGTTCAGGTATAAAAAGACCATTCAGTTTTAAAACGTCCCTTTCATTACACAAAAGAAATATTCACCACCGCTCTTCGTAAACCCCCATAAATTACTAATCAATAGGTAATTGTACGTCTTCGGAAAAAACAAGTTTTTACAAAGAAAACGCCGACCACCCTTTGGCGACAAAGTAACAATATTACTCTATTCACAAAATCGATTATCAATTAAGTACTGTACGTTTTCTGAAAAAACGAAATTTAAAAGAAAAAGTAAACTACCCTTTGTTGGTTTAAAACAAAGTAACAACGACATCCCATTCACAAAACGCCGCGAAGAAGCGACCATTGATGGCAAACCAACCCCTTTCATTAAAATCTTATTTTTCAAAGAGCCATTCAGACATCAAAGAGAACAAAGAAAACTGAAAGCTCTCTTGTTCAAAATTACTATAAATACGAAAAATCGCTACCCCCAAAACAGTTAGCTGATCGCGGTCTTTCAGTTCGCGGTCCCCGGTCTATAACTCACAGTGGTGGCTAGACACTCGGCAAAGCGGTAATCGGCACGCCGTTACCAGGTAGGGTAAATTTCACCTATCAACAACCACAAACAGTGCTAACTAAAGATTCGAACCAGAAACATCTCTAACCTAACCTAACTTAACCTAACCTAACTTAACCTAACCTAACCCAAAAAATCGGAAAATCGTGAACCATTTTTTTTAAATTAATTTTCGTTCATATTACAATAGCGGCAGGGGCGACTCGCTGTCTTCCTACCCTGATGAACAAGGAACAACATCTAGTGATTTCCATGATCTTTTCCTGGCCCAGGGGGACCTGCACGAGGACGAGGGGCATCTCCCTCTTGGTCCTCCTGGATGTCATGCGCTGAACTGAAACTAGTGCCAGTCCTTGTGTCTTGAGGTCCTCCTTGGTACCCTCGTTTGTGACACCGGATGGGATTCCTCTCACCACCACCCTCAGAAGCTTTTCCTCGGGGAAGGCATACGTATGGTATTCCCACTTCTCGTTCGAGAATAACCTTGTCAGTAGTGAAAGAATGACAGTTCTGTCGCACCCCTCACCATAATTTAGCACCCCCCACCACTTTTCCAAGCCACACCCCACCCCCTCCACTTCTCTAAGCCACGCCCCATTTAACAGAGAGCTTATTCTTTTTTTTTCTTAAAACTTTTTCCACGAGATATACACCCGGATATTTCAATTTTTGCATTTCATGCTCATAGAAACCTCCTAAAATTTCCTCTCCCGCCTCGTCTTCCAAAAGAGAAGTTCTAGGATTACCTTTATGGACTTTTCTGATTTTAAATATTTCATTGGGCCAGTTAGGAGTATATCCTTTTGAAAAAGCTTGTCGATATTTACTAATCGTCACATAATCATTTTTTTTTAATTTTCTTTTACTTGGGTCGACTGTTTTTGGGTGGATAGACAGTTTTTAGTAAACGTTTTTCATCTTTTTTTTTTAACATTCTTAGGCTTCATCCCAATTGTCCTATGTTTAGCGTCATTATATTCAACAACAATATCTGACAACAAATTTAACCACTTGTAGTTTCCGTTTAGAGTAAATAGCCTCCACATTTTATTTTTTAAAGTTCGATTAACTCGTTCTACAACACTTGCTTTAAGATATGTGTAAGAGCTGTAATGGTTAATTTTCTTCTTATCCATTAATTTTTTAAACTCTTTATTGTAAAACTCTTTACCCAAATCTGTTTGTAAATTTTTCGGTGCAACTTTGATATCTGATAAGATTTTTTTCATTGCTTCCGTAACGTTTTTCCCACCTTTAGTTTTTACAGGTTCACACCAAACATATTTTGAGAATATTGATAACCTTTGTTTACTTTAGCATAAGGGATCATCTGTACAAGATCTGCTTGAAGAAGATCATTAATGCCTTTAACAATAACTCTTCTCCGTTTAAAATATTTTCTAGCCGGTTTATGAAGTTCATTCACTATTTCCTGTTTAATGTCAGTCATCTTTACTCATCGATAGGGTGAATGAATAACTAACTCTCCCACACACTATTTATTTGATTATTTTAGCCTCTCTTAATTCCTCTATAATTGAAATAATTTCGTTATTATGCCCCGTATTTCCTGCCAACTGTGAAGCTATGAGTAGTCTTAATCGGTCTATAATTTCATTATAGTCATCAAAATGTTTATATTCAATTTTTTTGTTATCGAGTTCCATCAGTGTTAATGCGCCACCTTTCTTATTTTGATTTTTAGCTTTTCTTAGTTGTTCCCTCGTTTTTCTCATTTCTTCAGGTGAAGAAAGTGAACTCATTCTCGGTTTAGGAATTGAAGAAGATGGCTTAGGATTTGTAGCAAGTGTATTTCTTCTTGGTCTTACCACTGCAGGTATTGTTGATGTGGTTCTTTTATTAGCCCTTTCTTGACTCATCAAATGTAAGGTAGAAACACATGGTTTGATAATATCTATAAATTTAGCCGCATTTGATGTAGATAGCCCTCTCTCCGGATCGTAACCTAGGTAATGAGCACTACTCCTTCTAATAATATCAATATACTGATCCACATCAGTTGTTCGAAATCCAGCTGGATTCTTTTTGAACATTAATTCATACAATCCTGGTGTACCTTGGTATTGAAACTGATCATCAATAACAAAGTTAGCACCAGCAATATCAACAGTTGCAGTGCCAATAGCGTATTCCTTCTTATATGGGTCGAAGTAAACACCAAAGGTATCATCAAACTTGTTTTTTGAGTCGAGAAGTTTATCTTCTATATATGCTCTCGGTAGCGGTGCTTTAAATTGTTGCAAGTATCTTTCATTTTCTGACATGGTGGATGCACCTGCGATCTGTGATGGTGGGAAAGTTTCATCAAAGAAACTCCCTACATAATCAGGCCCTCCGGTAGAGTCATACTAAAATGTTTCATCTTCCGAATCAGCGGGTGTTGTGTGATAAAATTCAAGAGGAACTGGCTGAATTGATCGTCTTTTTAAACTTTCATTTTTTATTTCTGTTTTCAAAAAAGGTTTACTTGGATCACTTTTATTATTATTAACGATAGTTACTAAGTCATGGAGAGGTTGCGTTATCGGTTTATAAGTTTTCTCCAACGCTAACTCAGATTTAGCAATATCAGTTTTCAAGTTTCTGTACTTTTGCCTTAAGGCATCTCGTGCCTTTAACAGCTCTGTTGCCACTCTTGTATCCATGGTTAATGACCGATAATATTTAATGTACCCACTTCTATATATGAAAAAATTGATCAAATCCCTTTCGAAATCTTCCAGAGTTGATTGGACAATCTTTATCGATTACAACGAATCCATATTTATCCCTCCAACAAAATGCACAAAGTTCTCTAAAATCTTGGAAGCACATATCAACATTTACATGATCATCATAGATATGTTTGAGATTGGTAAGATCCTGAGGGAATATCACAAGAAGATTAGCATTATCTCTACACAAGTGTTTAGAGACAGCGGCGTAGGTTTGGCATAAATAAAAACAATCGGTGTTTTTATGACGTCCGAAAGAAAAATAGCTTTTGATAATACTTTCATTACATGACACCAAATCGTCGAAAATTATGACTGAATTCGGTTTAATATCTTCGGGGGTAACACTACATCTCCGTCATTATATTCGAAATATCCAATTTCATTCATAGGTTTCATAAGCATTCTCAAATATTCATATTTCGGTTGGTATAGGGATTTAGAATATAAATAAATATTTTCAAAACGTAAACCGTTAGGATGTTCCAACAAACTAAGCATCACATTTGTCTTTCCAGACCCAGAACTCCCAACTAGAAGCTCTCGTTTCGACTGTCCACCAAATAAAATACCATGCTTTTGAAAAGTATTTGTCTTGGCAATTTCATCGTGATTGACAATTGGTAAAATTGTGTCTTGCTGTTGAATCTGCATTGTGTTCAAATAATCAGATGAAATCAAACTTCATTAGAAAGAATGAAGTAGTTTCTTCCGGGTTTTGCCGCGGTCGTCGAACTTGACTTGACGTTTCGCTGATCATGCTGTCAGCTTCTTCAGAAGGGTTCCAAAGACTGAAGTTGTTGAGTTCTGCTCCTCGTTATATACCTGGGCGCTGCTACGCTTGGTTGCACATTCGTCATGCTCCGTTGATCGTGACCGATTACATTACTGGTACTTGGCAAAGCTAGTCTCCATGTATTGCTTAGTCGATACCCATCTTCTCTGTTGAAATTGTTCTTATTTTTCATAATTTCCAGTGATTCCCTAATAATTCTTGGGTAATAACGTGCACTTCTGTCCAGTATTCTAACGTTCTCGTATTTGATCTTATGGTTCTCATTATAATGAACATGTTCTGCTACAGCCGACTTATCTGTGTATCCGAGTCTAGTATATCTCTGATGTTCCTTGATTCTGCACTGGATACTTCGCCCTGTTTGTCCGATGTAACTTTTTCCGCATATACAGTCCAACTGGTAAACACCTTTCGTCAACAGTTTAGGGATGGGGTCCTTGTTTGTGGGAAGCAACTGTTGTATTTTCTAAGAAAGGCAAAGGTTTGCCTTTCTTAGATGTATTGGTGAACCGTTCAAACAATGGTAAACTGGCCCATGGAGTTTATAGGAAGAAAACGCATACTGATCGTTACCTGCATGCTACATCACACCACCATCCACAACAAAAGAGGTCGCTGATAAGAACTTTGTTCCACAGAGCTGCAATAATATGTGATGAAAAGAGCAAACCCGAGGAACTTAAAAATGTCCAACAAGCACTAGAAAAGAATGGTTACAAGCAAAGAGATATGCAACGAATTATTAACAGACAGATAAGAACAATAACTGAAGAAAAGGAACAACCTACAACATATGCGTGCTTACCATTTGTCGCCGGAGTCACGGATAGGCTAAGAAGAATTCTATCAAAAAAGAAAATAGGTGTACGTTTTCGAACAGTGAAGAAAATACAACAGTTGCTTCCCTCAAACAAGGACCCCATCCCTAAACTGTTGACGAAAGGTGTTTACCAGTTGGACTGTATATGCGGAAAAAGTTACATCGGACAAACAGGGCGAAGTATCCAGTGCAGAATCAAGGAACATCAGAGATATACTAGACTCGGATACACAGATAAGTCGACTGTAGCAGAACATGTTCATCATAATGAGAACCATAAGATCAAATACGAGAACGTTAGAATACTGGACAGAAGTGCACGTTATTACCCAAGAATTATTAGGGAATCACTGGAAATTATGAAAAATAAGAACAATTTCAACAGAGAAGATGGGTATCGACTAAGCAATACATGGAGACTAGCTTTGCCAAGTACCAGTAATGCAATCGGTCACGATCAACGGAGCATGACGAATGTGCAACCAAGCGTAGCAGCGCCCAGGTATATAACGAGGAGCAGAACTCAACAACTTCAGTCTTTGGAACCCTTCTGAAGAAGCTGACAGCATGATCAGCGAAACGTCAAGTCAAGTTCGACGACCGCGGCAAAACCCGGAAGAAACTACTTCATTGGACAACGGCCGTGAAAACCTGCATTGCACTATTGGACACCTCTACGGGGAGGATATCTACTTAAAAACCAGGAGATTGGAGAAGTTGAGGAAGAAGAAGAGCAGACTACTATCATCGTTAGCATTCCTACGACGCTGCAGAGACAAGGAGGTTACACCGACTTTCATCAAGATTAGACACCATCTACAAACACCCGCCGCCCTAAGGATAATCGGCAGAACAGAACAAGCATTGACCAGAGAGAGAGTGAGGTACACATATCATCAACTATACACAGTGTCCTTAGAATTATACGACTTACACCTGGAGTTGGCGGCCACACTAAACGAGGATCTGTGGAGGTTAGTCGACCGTATTACCTACGAGCAAGCAGAACTTCAACAAGAAAGGACAACGAAGAAGCAGACCAAGAAGTTTGAGAAACTACAAGAAAAGAGAATAACGCCCAATAAACCAGAACTGGACGTCAAGAAAACCGTAGTGAATCTAACGGACCAACCACTACCGGAGGAATGGACAACTGTGTTAGCGAAAGGCATGAACTTTGCTGTAGCACCTAATAAAGTACCCAAAGAAGATATTATCGCCGAAGTGGAAAACGCCATCAGAGGATTGGCAGTTGAGGAAGCAGAGGAAGTAAGACATGAGACGGCACGTATACTGAGGAAATCTAAACCACCCAGGAGGAACATCACGAGAGAGGAGGAGAAGGCACTTGGGGAGATTCGTAACAGCCAAGACATCATTGTGTAAAAGCAGACAAAGGTAACGCAACAGTTGTGATGAGGAAGGAAGAATATCAAGATAAATTGAACTCTTTATTGGCTCCAGAATACTATACAAAGCTTAAGAAGGATCCTACCCCAAGAATCGAAAGGCAAACGAGAGCAGCTATTACGAAATCGTTGATCCCAGTAGAAGAACATCGTCGCCTACTTCCGAGTGAATCCATTCCACCACGATTGTACGGACTACCGAAAATTCACAAACCTGGAAATCCTTTGAGACCTATTGTCAGCACATGTGGATCACCAACCTATGAATTGGCTAGATATGTCGCTAATATACTGCAACCCTATGTAGGCAAGACAAGTAGCTACGTGAAGAACTCAGGACACTTCGTGGGAATTCTAGAGGGTTTAGAAGTAACGAATGAAGACATCATGGTTAGCTTCGACGTAGAATCTTTGTTCACGAACGTACCGATTGATGAAACAGTTGACCTAATACGGCGTAAACTTATACCCAAAGGACTAAGAGAAGACATCCCAGATCTGGTCCGCGTGTGCCTATCGGCGACATATTTTCTATGGGATGGCGATTTCTACGAGCAGAAGTATGGAGCAGCTATGGGATCACCACTTTCACCAGTCATCGCCAACATATTCATGGAAGAATTTGAAGAAGAAGCTATACGCTGCAGTGAGAAGAAACCGAAATGTTGGTTACGCTACGTAGACGACACTTTCATTATATGGCCCCATGGAGAATCGTCGTTAGCTATCTTCTTCGATCATTTAAACAATCGTCATCCAAACATCAAGTTTACGATGGAGACCGAACAAGAGGGAGGTTTGCCTTTCTTAGATGTATTGGTGAACCGTTCAAACAATGGTAAACTGGCCCATGGAGTTTATAGGAAGAAAACGCATACTGATCGTTACCTGCATGCTACATCACACCACCATCCACAACAAAAGAGGTCGCTGATAAGAACTTTGTTCCACAGAGCTGCAATAATATGTGATGAAAAGAGCAAACCCGAGGAACTTAAAAATGTCCAACAAGCACTAGAAAAGAATGGTTACAAGCAAAGAGATATGCAACGAATTATTAACAGACAGATAAGAACAATAACTGAAGAAAAGGAACAACCTACAACATATGCGTGCTTACCATTTGTCGCCGGAGTAACGGATAGGCTAAGAAGAATTCTATCGAAAAAGAAAATAGGTGTACGTTTTCGAACAGTGAAGAAAATACAACAGTTGCTTCCCTCAAACAAGGACCCCATCCCTAAACTGTTGACGAAAGGTGTTTACCAGTTGGACTGTATATGCGGAAAAAGTTACATCGGACAAACAGGGCGAAGTATCCAGTGCAGAATCAAGGAACATCAGAGATATACTAGACTCGGATACACAGATAAGTCGGCTGTAGCAGAACATGTTCATCATAATGAGAACCATAAGATCAAATACGAGAACGTTAGAATACTGGACAGAAGTGCACGTTATTACCCAAGAATTATTAGGGAATCACTGGAAATTATGAAAAATAAGAACAATTTCAACAGAGAAGATGGGTATCGACTAAGCAATACATGGAGACTAGCTTTGCCAAGTACCAGTAATGTAATCGGTCACGATCAACGGAGCATGACGAATGTGCAACCAAGCGTAGCAGCGCCCAGGTATATAACGAGGAGCAGAACTCAACAACTTCAGTCTTTGGAACCCTTCTGAAGAAGCTGACAGCATGATCAGCGAAACGTCAAGTCAAGTTCGACGACCGCGGCAAAACCCGGAAGAAACTACTTCATTGGACAACGGCCGTGAAAACCTGCATTACACTTTCATTAGAAAGAAAACTGTTAAAAACTGATCAAGCAGGGCCTTCTCCTGCCTATATAAAAGGGTATTCTACAAATGCAAGATCAGTTGATACCATAATTAGGGATATAATGGGTCGAACCAAGTGTTCACAGATCACTTCTATTAAAAACTCTAAAAAGAGAGGACGTGGTCTGCTCAACGACATAATAAATAGACTTCCGATGGAACTACATATACCAGGTTATAATTATTGTGGGCCAGGAACTAAACTCGCAAAACGCTTAGCAAGGGGTGACAGGGGCGTTAACCCACTAGATGAAGCGTGCAGAGAACACGATATAGCATACTCCAAATTTCAGGAGGCTGAACAAAGGAATCAAGCAGATAAGGAATTAGCTCAAGCAGCATTTAAACGTGTAAAAGCACCCGACTCTGGTTTTGGCGAAAAACTCGCTGCATTAGGAGTTGGTGGGGTAATGAAACTAAAGAGTAAACTCGGAATGGGTCTTAAGAGACGAATAAAGCGTGATTTAATGCAGAAGAAGAGGAAGAAAGGTGGACAAATAAACGTAAAAGTTGCTGTAAAAAGTGCGTCAAAATCAAAGAAGCGCGGGAAAAGAATTCTCAAAACCCCAAAAAGGGGAGGGGTTCTCCCACTTCTATTACCTCTTCTGGGAGCATTAGGAGCTGTTGGAGCGGGTGTAGCTGGCATTGTAAAAGCAGTTAACGACTCCAAGTCAAACAGTGAGATGATAGCTGAACAATTGAGACATAATTTGGCATGGAACAGACCTCTAAGGGGAAGGGTTTATACTTAGGCCCTCATAAGAAAGGTTCTGGATTATATCTTAAAACATATAACAAGCAAAAAAACTAATTAAGCTACCTCACCGACCACTAACTAATATAGATTCAATGAAATTTTAAAAATTCCAAATTTTCGTGGTGTTTTCATGAGAGATACACTTCCAAATAAAATCAGGAAAAGAGAATCTGGTGTAGTAAATCTGGATACCGATGAAGGAGACGGAACTCATTGGATTGCATATATAAAGAAAAATAAGGAAATAGTTTATTTCGACAGTTATGAAAATTTAAGACCCCCAGATGAGTTGAGAAAATATTTCTGGTAGCATGAATGAAATAAAATATAATTATGATTCCGTACAAAACTCTGATTCATATGTTTGTGGACATTTATGTCTATTATTTTTATATAATCAATGTATATAAGTTTTTTTCCATTTTATAATAAACAGTCAAAGTATCACTATGTCTTTTACATTCGCTCTCAGTGGAGAATCTTCTCTATTAAATTACAATTTCAATCCACCCATATATTTAGATGATAATGCAGATTATGAAATGGGATTAACAAATTTTGATACTTATAATATAATCCCAAATATTGACAGCAGTAACAATAAATTTGCTTGGGATGGAAAGGCGGGAAATAATGAGCATATAGTGGAAATTCCTGAAGTGTGTTATGAAATTGAAGATATTAAAAAATTCATGACAAATAAAATAGTTGAAGACGACAACAAAGCACTTGTTAAGATTAATGTGGATGTCAATACATCTAAAATCAGTATAAAAACAAACAGAAAAATTAATTTTAACGTGAAAGATTCGATAGGTCCGGTATTAGGCTTCCAGAAAAGAGAGTTAAAAGCTAATTATACTAATATTTCCGATTATCCTGTAAAGATCTCCAAAGTAAATGCTATCTGCATTGATTGCAACATTGCTGTTGGTTCTTTTTTTAATGGAAAACCTGTTCACATCATTCATCAATTCTATCCAACAGTTCCAATTGGGTATAAAATAGTGGAGTCACCTCTAAATATTATTTACTTCCCAGTGAGCGTTAAAACCATCAACAACATAACAATTAAAGTAATTGACCAGGAAGGACATCTTGTCAATTTTCAAAAAGAGACGATAACTGTTCGACTACATCTTAGAAAATCAATTCGATAATAAAATGGTGTTGATTTTTAATTCAAGATGACCCATTCATAGACCTCAAACACACTATAAAAGGAAACGCAGGGGGAAAGTCAACAGTTTTAAAAACACTCTCAACAGAATCATATCAGCAAATCGACGGTTCTTAAAAGCGATTGGATTCGAAGTACTAGTATAATGGAATTGCTGAATATAACCGAGCAACCTATTAATGACAACTCCGTAGTAGAATATCAGTATCATTCGTATCAGCCCAATATATCTGGAACTCTAGATTATAATGATGAAACGAGAATTACCATACAAGATTTAGATACATATACTGCACCGTGCCATAGTTATTTATACATCGAGGGAAAATTAACAAAAGAGGATGGAAATTTAGCTACCAACTTAGAGTTCATCAATAACGGTGTTGCATTTTTATTTCGAGAAATTAGATATGAGTTGAATGGCATAGTAATAGATTCCGTGAGAAATGTTGGCTTAGTTTCAACTCTATTTAATTATCTATCATTGAATCAGAATGAAAGCGTTTGTATGGAAAATGCTGGGTGGTTCCCAAAACATAAAAAAGGTGCCACACCTAAAATTTTGGTAGATGGAAGTGGAAATTTCAACGTCTGCATTCCATTAAAATTTCTGGTTGGTTTCTTTAAAGATTTTCGAAAAATAATCATTAACATGCGACAAGAATTAGTGCTGGTACGTAATAGTAATGATATTGACTGCATTACAACCACCAACGATGACGTAAATGATGTGAATGCAATAAATGAAAAGCCAAAAATCACCATTTCTAAATTATTTTGGAGAGTACCACATGTCACCGTGGGCATTTCTGAACAGCTTCAATTAAATAAAATTGTAAGTCGGAATGTGGATCTTTCTATAACATTTAGAAGCAGGGAATTGATTGAATATCCATCTTTACCCACCTCAAGCAGACATACGTGGCCTGTCAAGACATCTACTAAAGTTGAAACTCAAAGGCATGTAATAATAGCATTCCAAAAAAATAAGAAAGGAAACATTAAAGCTGATATGAGTAAATTTGATGATTGCGATCTTAGAAGCATTCGAGTTTTCTTGAATTCTGAGAGATATCCATATAATGATTTATATCTAGATTTCACAAATAACAAATTTGCAACTCTCTATCAAATGTTTGCTGATTTTCAAGAATCATATTACCCACACCAAATAAATCAACCCATTTTCAATCCCAGTGAATTCAAAGGTATTGCACCAATAGCTCATATTGATTGTTCTCGTCAAAAAGAAGCCTTACAAACAGGATCGGTGGTTATGAGAATAGAATTTGAAACTGGCACCCCTACTACAGCAGATACTAATGAATGTTGTCTCATTCTCCACGAGAAGCATTTTACCTATAATCCTTTAACAAAAATCGTTCGTCAGCAGTAAAATGCGCACGACACATGTTTACCTATATATACATACACCATAATAATATTAGGTATTAGAATGCATGTCAGATCATACTATGTTCAGAAGTTAAAAGAACATAGAAAAAAAATTCGTGACTTAAAGAAAGCAATTGAATTGTACTGTTTAAAAGAAAAAGTGTTAAAAAATCTACACCGTTTAAAAATATGATAATTATCATCGATGTTCAAGGATTTCGAATCGAAAACAATAGGTTTATTGTTAAAGAACTGGCAGGATTTGATGGAGTCAAAACTTGTCACTATGTATTTAAGCCACCTTACCCATTTGAGATGCTTTCACCAGACCTACAAAAACAGGCTAGCTGGTTAACAGGAAATTATCACTGCATTAAGTGGAGTGATGGGTTTACACCACTACACTTGTTTGGAAAGATTATTAACAATTTGGTCACATCCGATGATTGCTTTTATGTGAAAGGAACAGAAAAAGCAAACTACATCAGGCAATTTACCACACAACCCGTTATTGAATTTGGGGAGCGGCCACCTTTAAGAAAATCTAGTGCAAAATGTTTTTATCATTTATATATGAATTGTATGTGTGCACTTTCTAATGTATATTATCTGTATGAAAATTTTATGTCATGAGGAAAGAAAATAAAAAACCATAAATGAATTTCTGTGTTTTTATTCAAACAAATGTTATAACAATATAACTTCAATTAACAAATAAACTGCAATCTAGCTACACATCTCCACCATCTCCACCAGTACCGCTGTCAGAATCCTCGCTGTCAGAATCCCCATTATAAGCAGTCACTTTGCCGGCTAGATCCGGCGCCAAAAATTGTTTTATTCGATCTAAAAATCCACACAGATTTAAATTTATCAAAGATTGTACAAAGCAGCGCTGACAGCTCACTTTATCCAGAAAGTCGTTACATTTTACATATCCTTCATGATACTTCTTAGCTAGTTCGTCGCACTCTCCCTCTGTATAGAATCTATCCATTCCATAAACTGCCTCATGTTCCGCATCGAATCTCAAATTTGCGAATAATTGTCTTAAATGACTCACACCACTTTCTAAGTCAACTATTTCGATTTCTTTCACGTAGGCCATCCACATTTTGAAACTTACTGTTTATTACACCCCGAACTAAATTAATAATGGCTAAAGTGTTAAATTAATGCTTGAGTTTTATAATGAAATCCCCACCTAACCGTATACCCTACCTATCTACTAAAAGAAAACAATTTTATCAGTGTTTGTACTTCTACACAGTCAGCTATTCTATTTTTGGATTAGCAAGTCAGTTATTCTACTTTGGATTAGCGAGTCAGCATTTGCATAGTTGACACTTTTCAAAACAATGTTATCATTACATGTATTTTATTTATCTACCTACAGTCCACAGTTCTATTTTCGATTACTAAATCAGCATTCGCATAGTTAACACTTTCCAATCTAGCAACAAAATATTTTATAACATCGGCAAAACTATTCTTCCACCTAACCAAGCATTATAAAAAGTAAACATATGCATGGGAATGGTAGTAGAGTAATAAAACTGATACAACCCAAACCAAACTTAATTTTTTATTACTAAAATGAATCACGTCTGTATTTGTGGTATGTTCGGGAGTCCTGCAGTAAGTTATTGCACGCTAAATTATAAATTAGTGGAAACAATTAAAGAAAACTACCCCGCTGAATATGAAGTACTGATAAGTTTACCAGGTCAGCGTTGGGTAATAGCTGGCAATTTTATTTGTTTGCTATTAAAGTTAACTAACGCCGCTAGAAATATGGATATATTTTATTTCAATACGGAGTTCAGCGAGAAATGCGACAAATCTGATTGGCATCAATCTTCAACCAGTCCCAATGTATTCAAACACCATATATACAACATACGAGTTGTTGAATTTACAAATCTATCACCGGGGCTGTCTCTGAGTGATGAAATTTTCCAATTGCTGTGCTGTTTCGACTGTGTCTTGGTTAGAAAAGCCTTACATTTAAAAAGTGCTTTGTTTGTTGACTGCAATTTTGGTCCTGTGAAATTTGGAACTACCTCCCGACAAGAAAAATTTAATCAGCGTCTTCAACAACCCATCATCACTCAGCCCAAAACACTGTTTCTAATAGCTTATGAATGTAAATACAAGATCCAATAAAAGCATAATGAAAATAATACTGTTGTTTTATTATATTCACTTTCTCACTTTCAATTCACATGAAACCTGTAATAGGATAGGATTTAACTATCAAATAAAACACGCATTTGTTATAATTAGTTTTTTTATTAGAAAAACACCAGATAACTGTTACATTCTCTACAAAAAATCAAAACCAAGGTCCATTGTTAGATTTTCCTGTTCAATAATTTCATTGGCTAGCCTTAAAAGAATTGTGAGATTATCTTCGGCGGTATTATGGTCAGTGGTATTATGGTCAGCGTTATTGTGTAAATTACTGATAGAGTAATGCCCCCATGCCAAAGTTTTTGTACTCCCGGGTACAACAAATCGTTTGTCATCTTGAGCTAAGAATGCAACCTTATTTTTTAGTTCGGTATATACAGTATGCAGATGTGATGAGAATACATACATTTTTCGTAAAATCAATCCGCCATCCTCAACAATCTGTTTGTAATCGATCAAATGCAACTGATTTTTTATTATACTTTTTGAAACACCTTTAGCTTTCTTTGTGACGTCACCATTAGCTCGAACGCAGTAAGCTTTTGCCCCAGTACCAAAGAAGCTATTTATTGGCATACCTGCATATTCGTCTTTCATTTTACCTACAACCGACTTCGTTTTTGGAATGGTGTGCTGATTTGGAATGGGGAAATTTGATGTGTCGAATAGATCTATATTTTCTTTAATATCATCGTAAACGTTATCAGTGTGAATCTCTAAAATTAAAGAGTCGGTATCGGTGTAGCATAGAATAGCTTTGTCATCATATTTCTTTTTTTATGAAATTATAAAAAAAAGTTATAAATTATGGTTTTAGATATATCTAAAATGGTAAATCCTACGAAGAGCGGCTTGCCATATACGATTTTTAATAAAGACATTTGCACCGCTACTAAATCTTCCGAAAACACTGTACAGGACTTGAAATTTGGTCTTGCAATTAATCCTTGAGCACCAACACTACCAATAATATTCTCCTAATGTGTCACTAGCTTAACGTCAGTTCTATTGTCTACATTTTCCATAGTTTTACCAAATATCGAATTAATAAAACATTTAAAAAGATCTCGCTCGAATGCATTTTTAGAACAATTTCTAAGTTTGGTGTTCAAATCTATATAAGATTTTAACCAAGCAGACTGTGAAAATTCAATGACTGTGAATTTTTCTAAGTATTAAGCCATGTTCTAAGCATGGTTTTAAATTTCTGTAATGGATGATATATTTTTGTTTATCATGTAAATTTAATAATAATTTTGAATTTTTAGAGTTCGGAGGTAAAATGTTTTCAGGGCAGAATGGCAAATCATTATGTTTATCGTGTAAATAATGTGGATATTCTAAATCTACCTCTAGTACATAACCTTTTGGTGAATCATCGCCAAAAACAGTACATTCAAAGTTTTCAATTTCATAATCATTTAGCCATCTAAAGTATCCCGCGAGCAGACATTGACTCATTGCACAACCGTACATGTTTGTGGCGTCTAAATATAGTATATATGATGTTGGTTCTGATGGATTAAAATTTGAAATTAATGGATTGTTTGCCACAGCTTTTCTATTACTACACTGACTCACACCACCGCGTATTCCCTTTCTAAAAAATGTAACATATCAATATCAGTTAAGAGTTGAAGTTGAATCCCAGTTTTGCGTAACATGGCATCCCAACTTAGTGACGGAGCCGTTAAATACTGTGCAGGATCTAATTTATATGTTTGCATGCAAATTTGTCTGAAGTTTTCAAATATATCAGCAAGAATCAGTACATCCGATACCAGGTAAATATCTGAATAGCTGCCGAGTGTTTGACAATTAAAGGTTTGCCACACATCACAAGCGCGATCATAATCCTCCTGAGAAATTGATTCACCACTCAAAACATTGAAGAACTGCCCAAGTGACGGTAATTCAGTCTCATCCAATTTATCCATGGATTCAATATATGAATATGGAAATACACCTTTTCGTCTTAGTAAATCGAATTGCTTTTCATCGCTGTAATATTTTTTCACTTCGAGGCATTGATGTGGTTCCAACGTTTGACTTAATTTATCTAATGAAGCAGGTAAAAAGCGAAGTGAATCCACAAACCTCAATTTAATGTAAATGTTTTTCGGTTTTTCATCATTAGATTTACCAACAAGAATGTGTTCAGAAAATGTAATATATTTTTCTTTATTTTGGGCAATAACATCTATTTTTTCTTTCTTTAAAGCTAATTTTTTAATAAACAAATGAGAATCATAATTAGTTAAATTGTGGAAAAATACTGGTATAAATTTAGGAATTTTGAAATTTAAATTACAAGGAGAGTGAGCAGCTCCTCTAAATTTACCGGTGAGGTGGCAGTAGTCGCGGACCTTTGCATCACCATTCTCAAACGGCTTATCACAAATATGACAAATTTGACTGTCATCGAAAAATTATTGTTGACTATCAGTCAATGGTTCCATTTCGACAACGTTTTTCAAATGATTCTGATACAATTTTAAAACATTTTCTTCCAATTTTTTTACGAAAACTTCCACAACATCAATACCTCGATAATATTCAAGCTTGGAAAGGTTGTCATCAAAATTACACTTTATATAGAAACAAAATGAATATGGTTCATGCTGGTATGTTTTAACAGTAAATGATTTACTATCACATGGTACATTGTGATGAATCGGTTTCAACAAACTTTCAAAGTCAGCATAAATTACAAAAGGTAATTGTTTTTCAAAATTTGTAAATTTCAGAATATTCCCAGCAATTGTTTCACCACACTTATTAATTAGTGGTTCTGGGTTTGGTAATACAGTGCATAAATGATTACAATCATTGCTTTGGTGGTTCATTAATTTCTTAGGAGTGTTAAAAAAATATAGACAACCATCACAAATATAATTTCTACCATCATGTTTCGATCTCTGTGAAGTAACTAATCGCGACAAGTTTTTAATAAGCGTATAGTGACTATTCCCTTCATTATCCGTAATAAGCAATAAGTTCACATGTGTATTTTGTCGTTTCTCTGTAAAATGTAAGGGACCTACAATCTCACTGAGCATTTTACCATCTTTAAATTGAGTATTTACTCCAAATACATTTATAGATATATTATTTAAACTTTCGAATTTATGAATATCTTTAAGTTTAACAGGAAAATCTATACCTTCAAAATTTAATAACGTTGTGTAATGAGGATAAGATGAAACCATCTGTGAATCTCCTGTGGATGGGAAGATGGCTGCGTTGACTGCCCAAGCGAAGCACTTCTCATCAGCATTCTTAATATTTAAAACTGCTTTTTTATTTTCAATTTACTTCGGCAATTTAATGTATGATGAAGCAAACAGTGGATTGTATTTGTTTATGTTAACCTCGAGAAAACTAACGTATTTCAACGACCAACCGGAATCGCGCTCCTGAAAGGTCGAGGCTTTCTCCATTATCTCTCTCTTGAAGCTATCATATACGTTTAATAAATCGCGTGTGTCACAATCTTGTTTCTTGTGTTGAATGATTTTATTTCTGATAATTCCTTTTCTTCAACAACATATAGCCCAAATAATTCCACATTAATTTTTAAGCTGGTGTGCATTTCAATATGTTCCTCAATCACTTGGAAAACTTTCTCTTTTATTTCATCCAAAAATTGAGGTATTTCAATAATGCATCCCTTTGAAGAAAAGCGAAAACTCGCAATACGACGCACTCTGCAGCTTTTCAATTCCTCCTGAGATTTCAATTCCGTGATTGTGTGCAGAACTTCTTAAATGGCCTGTTAATTTATTTTTTTTCACCTTTTTACCACATATTGGACAATGAGTCTCTTGTGAATTTATAGGAAGCAATATACCAGAGGAGGAAGGGCCAGGTTGATTTACTGAGTTATCCTCAATATTTTCTACTTTCGTTTTTTTACTTGTATGGCTTTCACGAATCAGTCTATGGAGACAACTTTCCCATTCTCAACAATCCCTCTTTGATTAATTTTGCATAAGAGCAATCTTCTGAATACTGTAAATGATCAATAATAGGTGGGTCACCTACTTTCCACCTGTAAATTTCAACTCCACAATGAAAGCAGCGAACGATATCCTCACAACCAATATAATGAAATCCTGCCAGTGCAAGATCTAAAGGTTTTGTAGTGCCTCTCCAATTCTTAAATGATATTAAACGCTCCTCAAAGTGTTGATACACATCTCTTACACACATTTTCTCACTTTCTTTTTTTTTTTTTCTCCTTTCCCTTGGCTTTGGATGAACCATCAGCCAGTAGCTCTAGATTTATAATATACTGATGCACATGCAAACAAGACTAATTGGTTCTAATTTTTAATCCTTTATTTTTCTCTCTGCACTACCCTAAAACAGACTATATAACAATGTATATGCGCACCACACGCACACATACGTGTAAATGCACACATACATACACCTAGCGTACAAATCTATCCACCAGAGGGATATACACAGGGCCACACGTTTCACGTCAAGGGGTCCATCTTGACGACTTTATAAAGACATAGACAAAGGTAGGGGACCACGGTATGATAAGGTTTAAAAATAACACAGGGATAGTTAACACTGAGGATCTAGCAAATCTAACCTAAAATTACTTTATTTATAAACTTGTATTTGTTGCTTTAAGGAAATTAAATAATGCTGTGAAAGCCTCAACATTTTCTGACGTCAGTATATTATTAATATTTATTGGAAGATGAAATTTCAGTTCTATCAATTTGTCCATTAAAACCTTCGTGTGATTTTGGTTAAGTACACAATTCAAAAATATATGATTTATATCCCCATATTGTCCACATGTACAAAGATTATCCGTATATATTTTTATTTTGAAAAGATGTGATGCGAACCTGCCATGATTAAATTTGAGTCTTGCAATAGATGTGTAAAATTGTCTAGATATGTGCACATTATTATACCAATGTCTATTGGGGAGTTCAGGGTGTATCAAAAAATAATTCGTTGATTTGTCGACGTAAGCATTTTTATATATTTGTTCCCACTCTTTTCTTGCCTTCTGTGTATATATTGGGATTAGGTCACTATAAGGTATTTCCTTAATTTCCCTTGTGCTATTTGTGATTGATTGCTTAGCCAGATAGTCTACTTTTTCATTATATTCTAAGCCACAATGTGCCTTTATCCACATAATTTTAATAATCAAGTTAGCGTTTATTGTCTGCTGGTATACTTTGAAAATCTCCCCAATGGGGGGTGATTTAATATTGTCTACGTTGTTCAAGGACTCTACGATGGACTTTGAGTCTGTAAGAATAAGTGCTTTCTTTATCTTATTGTTTAGCACATACTTAAAGGCTTTTATTATAGCATAAGCTTCGGCAGAGAAAATTGACGCATGTCTCGAAAGCTTGATCTTTTCTTCATGGTTTAATAGTGGCACAAAGAATGCACAGCCTACACCCTGCTGACTTTTTGATCCATCGGTATAAACTTTGACGTAATCCTCGAAATTTTGTAAGTTTTCAAAAAAGATGCTTTTATTAATTACACTATTTTCCACAAAAGGTGGTATAACCGTCGGAATTTGATAGAGAAACCATTTTAAATTTAATTGATTTTGTGACCATGTGTGGTCAATTATTATGTCCCTATATTTAGCCGTTTCAACAAATGCATTTGCCAGTGAAGGGGATGGTTTGAGTCTCCAATATTTGTTAGTGAGGTCTTGTATAGATAAAACGTAAATGGAATGACAAAGAGAATTTTGGTTTTGTGCAAAAAGTTTTAGGACAAATTTTTCAGCCAACAACTGTCTCCTTAAATGTAAAGGCGATTCTAATGCTTCAGCCCTAAGAGCCTCGATCGGCGTCGACTTCATAGCTCCTATACACAGCCGCGGGCATTTGTTCTGTAGAGTGTTAAGACGATTTAATAAGGTATTGCTAGCGGTTCCATAGAAAATACACCCGTAATCAAAAGTTGATCGAATTGTGGCTCTATAAATTAACATGGCTGTTTTTATATCCGCTCCCCAGGATACTTTGCATACGGCTCTTAGTATATTTACATATTTTTCACTCCGTACAAGTAAATTGTTAATGTGTCCCTTCCAGGTTAGCTTCTGGTCTAAGATAAACCCAAGATATCTTGTTTCTTTCTTATAGTTCAGATTTATATTAGCGAAATTAATATGATCAAAATTTGGAATATTATGCCGAGAAAAAATGGAAGTACTTGTTTTGGTTATTGACATCTCAAAATTCTTATTATTTAACCAAGACTTCACAATAACCATTTCGTTATTGAGGAGTTCTATAGTCGTCTCTAGTCTCCTAGACTCATTGTAAAGAACAATGTCGTCTGCATACTGAATCACTTTGTTTCTACATATACGATTCAGATCGGACGTGTAGATATTAAATAATATGGGACTTAGAACGGATCCTTGTGGCAAGCCTTGTGAAACAAATCTAGGGCCAAGTATGACGTTATCTTGGCATCGAATATAAACTTTACGATTGCGATAAAGGTTGACTATATTTCTACAAAGTATACGTGGGAGATGTAACTGTATGAGCATGTCTTCGAGAATATTTAAATTCACATTATTATAAGCCCCTTCAATGTCCAGAAAAACTGCTCCCAAAAAGTTGTTTCTTGAATAACACCTCTGAATATCCGCAATTAGCTTTCCAGCTGCATGATGTGTACTAGAATTTTGTTTAAATCCGTATTGACAGTCAGAATCAAGATTATTGGTATTTATCCACCATTCTATTCTAAATTTGATCATTCTCTCTAATGTTTTTAAAATGCACGACATTAAGGATATAGGGCGATATGAGGAGCTAATGGTGGAAGGCTTACCTGATTTTAGAATAAGAACGACCTTTACTGTTTTAAGGTCATCTATGCATTCTCCTTTAAAGAACAATCTGGAGAATAACAGTAGTAAAAAAAACTTTACGTTGATTGGTAGGTTGAATATCATGTCATAGGTAATATTATCGGTGCCTGGAGCTGTATTGGCAGTTTTTTTTAAGGCATTATCTAATTCCTTCAGGGTGAATTGTTGGAATAAGGGATGTTGCACATTATTATCAAAAATTATGTTTTTCTTCTCTTCCTGTACGCTATCCGGAGTTAAACTAAATAATACCTCTTGCGCGCATTCCTTGCTACAGGTTCTTGGTGTAGAAATTTGCCCTTTCATTCTTTTTATTTGGTTCCATATTGTACTACTTGGTGTTGAAATATTTAAATTGTTACAAAAAGTTAACCAGCTATTTCTAGCTTTCTTTTTTAAGAATTTTTTAGATTCCGCCATGACTTTCTTACATTCAAGGTAATGTTCTATTGATGGGTTGGCCCTATATTTTTTAAGTACGTTTTTCCTGTTTTCTACTGTGGTGGAGCATTCCTCATCCCACCATATTGGGTTAGGGTTTTTACGTGGTGAAAATGGTTTTTTTTCCCTAAAACATAATTCAGCTGCTAAATTAATGTTTTCCATGAGGAATTTGAACATATCTTGGGCTGAGTCAAGCTCTGGTAGCTGTGAAAATCTTATGTCTAAAAATTGTTTATACAAAGTCCAGTTTGCATTCTTAGTATTCCATTTACTTGATGGGTATATTGTGACATTTTCGGTACTCGCCTTTGACCATTCCATAAATATAGGATAATGATCTGATCCCATATTATCTTCTAAAACTGACCAGTTATAACTAGGAGCTATATCTGGAGAGACTAACGATATATCGACTGCTGATAAAAAATCTGAAGGAGTTATTCTGGTGGGCTGGCCATCATTTAAAACAAATAAATTAAAATTGTCAATAGCATTTATTAAGGCACTTCCATGGCTGTCATTTTTGGAACTTCCCCATAAAGCGTTATGTGCATTAAAATCACCTCCAATAAGACATGGAGGAAGACAATGTTCAAAAATGTTATTCCAATCTGTAGCACTTGTAACTGATTGAGGAGGACGATATATAGAAAGAATATTAAGTTTTATTTGACCTGTCAACCTGACACCACATCGTTAAAATTATCCCTAAAACGGATTTCTGAATAAGTTAATTTATTAGCAATTAGAATTGCAACACCCGCTTTTCCATCTAAGCGATCCTTTCTAATAATATTATAGCCCGGTATTTTAAATGGGCTATTTGGTTTTAACCAAGTTTCACTTAATTCTCACTTTCTTAAAATCTTCAATAATGTGTTGATTTATTTTCGAATATGTACTAAAAATAACCTCTCCACCGTCTAAATTGTAGTAGGGGGTTCTGAATTATGGTGGGGGGTTCTGAATTATGATGGGAGTGGTGGATGGGCTTTTATTTTCACCACTACTTCCACTTATTGAAATCAATTATGCAGCAGAGGCCCTAATATGTCGCATGTCACAATTCTCACAAACGGTGAGGGGGTGTGGCTTGGAAAAAGTGGTGGGGGGTGCTAAATTATGGTGGGGAGTGCGACAGAACTGTCATTCTTTCACTACTCTTGTCATCTTGCGGTAGTCGTCTGCAGATTAGAGTTCGACGACGATACCTTCACCGACGACTTTTGCTTTCAGATATTTGATACCTGCTTCTGGTAGCCTTTGGCTTAGAGAGGTCCACACTTAATTTCTTCTCAAGATGACTGGAAGGACCTTCGTCTTCTTCTCCTTCTCCGAGGGGGCCCCTTGGGGGCCCGGTGCAGGGGTGGTGGTGGTCCCTGTAAGAGCTCAGCCCTGGATGGTCTTCGTTTCGGGCTGTTTAGGCTTCTCTTCGTCGGTGTCCATTTGATGCGTGGTCGGCTTTTTCTCTTACTGGTTGCTGCTCCTTTATTGGCAGCCGTGGAAGTTGGGGTTGCTCCCTGGATGGCCCTCAGGAGCTCCTGGTACAGAGCATTTTGAGCCTCCAGCGCTGCTCGGGCTTGGTCGGCCATTTGATTTTGAATTTGGGCCATTTTCTCTGTGAAGTCCTGAATTTGAGTCTTTAGGGCCTTACTTTCATCTAGACGCCATATTGTACGATCCTGCTCCTGGACGGACGCACTGCTCCGGGAGCTTCCGGAGTAGTTATCCATATTACTGTCCTTAGCAAATGACATTTTTCTTTTCTGTAAGGGAACACGTAGAATATTATAGGAGAGAAGAAGTACATGTAAAATTAAAAATAAGACGATATTCGTCTCCAAAGGAAGACTTTTACTTTTCTTTTTGTTCTATTGTCTTGAAAAAGACATATAGAACTGCTATTCTTAGTAAATACTTGGGCGTGGTCACTAATCACTACTACAAGCACTGCGGCGCTAGCACTGCTCCGTAGACAGGTCTGCTCGCATCAGTAGCTCTGGTAACACCGAAGTGCTGCACAAGTAAATTGCCGCGGCTGCGATAGTTTCCACATCCTCTTCAAATGGCCAGTGCAAGTAGTGAAAGAATGAGAGCATTGTAATGTGACAACCCCTCTACTTTTTGAGTACCCCCCTCCACTTTTCTAATCCACTCCACACCCCACCTCCACCACAATTCAGAACCCCCACCACGTCACAGAACTATCCACCACAATAATTCGGAACTCCCCACCACGTCACAGAACTCTCCACCACAAATCAGATCCCCCACCATAATTCAGAACCCCCCCACCACGTCACAGAACTGCCAACCATAATTTGGGAACCCCCCACCATAATTCAGACCCTCTCTCCTCATATAATATGTTAGACAGTATATATTTTACTACTGTTTCAGACAGTTCATTATTATGCCCATCTGTGTATGGATATGTATCAGATGTAAACCCCACCATAATTCAGACCCACTCTCTTCATAATCATTATGAATAGGGTAATAGAGACCCACCTTAATTTTGGCAGTGGCCCTCTCCCTAAGTTTTGGCTGCTGGCCTACCTAGTTCAATTTTTGTAACCATACAGCCACTACCTATCAAGCATTTCCCTAAACTCTCACTACTTATATTTTCCCATAGAGGGGATCACGTGATAATATTTAACAAAATTAATTTCAATTCCTTAATTCCACTATAATTGAGAACTCCCCCCACCATAGAGGGGATCACGTGATAATATTTAACAAAATTAATTTCAATTCCTTAATTCCACTATAATTGAGAACTCCCCCCACCATAATTCAGAACACACCAAAAATTAATCAACACCTTATTGAAGGTTTTAAGAAAGTGACAAAATGTGTAAGAGATGTGTATCATCACGTTGAGAAACGTTTAATATCATTTAAGAATTGGAGAGGCACTGCAAAACCTTTAGATCTCGCACTGTATTCAGAAGATCGCTCTTATGCAAAATTATTCAAAGAGGGATTGTTCAGGATTATGGAAAAGGAGAAGGATGTACACGTATCAAGAAGCAGCTTATCAGTAATCAGCTATTAGATGTGCATTCTGGTGGCTACATAGTGTTACCTTAAGTTTACATGTAATGTACAAATTTATGAATGACAATTAATTAAGTAATGCACTATGAATCAATGGAGACCTTATTAAAGCTTTATAAACGACCAATTTTTAATGTACCACCCTGTATATTTCGAGCTGTAATAATAAGGAAGAAAAATACATATTCCATACAATACATTAACTTTTACAATTTTTTTATTGACATCACTCTGTTCTAATTAACAACCCAAGAAAAACGCGAGATTGAAACTAAGTGCATTTACGATGAAATATCCTTCGAGCAAGGAATTAATGTCCATGATGGATAGATCAACAGATGAATAAGGAAATAATTTACTTATAAAATCATTGTAAGGAAAAAATATCTTATTAATCAGCATCTTTCGCAATAATAAAAAAAACATTGTTCAGCCACACCGTTTGATAGTACTGCAAACTCATGCGAGTTAGATCGACCAGCCAGCCCATGCACCCCCCACCAATCACCTCTTCACCCCGCGATCGCCCCCCCTTCCATTCACCTCTTCACACCGTGAACCCGTCACCATCCCCTTCACCCGCGAACTCCGCAACATTCTCTCACCACGCGGTACACGTCTACAGTCCATACATCGTAAATATTATGCAAATAATCATACATCAACATTTAGTATATCACATTTCTTAATAAAAATAGTAAGACAATAAATACCATATAATATCAAAACAATGCATTCATCTAACAAAGAGCAGTTCTATTCTCATGAATTTTATCAACTATAAATTAATTATTTAAGCTACATAAAACGACCTATTTGGTTTACTTTAACAAATCAGAAACGCCATTCATAATAAATGCGATAGAAAAAAATAATATTTCGGAAACTGCAATTAACGCAGATGGGTAGATAACTTTGATATAATTTCAGTCTAGCGAGCAACGACAATATATTGTTGCGTGTTTTCCACCTTTTAGGAAATACCCTGTATGAATTCGTGGGTTCTAAAATAATTTCAGCAAGAGATAAACACTAACATTTTATTTAATAATTTACTGACTATACAATACTTTAAAATGACACTTTGTTTACTTGATATTTAACCTCACTTTTTCGCTACTAATTTCACTTTAATAAACTGCTTCCTCTGCGCTGGTAATCGAGCCTTATATACTACGAAATTGCCTCTCTAGATCCATCCAGAAACAATCGAGAATCTTCTCACCATACTCTAGAAAAAGTCCATTTCCTTCTACAAGTTTCCAGTCACTCAATATTAGGCATAGGCGTATCAATTTCCAGTTCCAAGGGGGTATAATTCATAACACTGCCCCCTCCTTAAGCCTGATCGTCCCGATCAGGCAACTCAGACTCATCGATGTATTTCGCCAGTCTGTCCAAATGCACGATCTTCATCTTGGACTTTTTGCTTCGTTGAATCTGATAGACGACGTCATTAATTCAGGTAATAACAGTATACGGTCCATCCAAAGGTGGTTGAAATTTCGGTGACCTTCCTTTCTTCCGCTGTGGGTTGTACAGCCAAACCAGATCTCCTGCCTTGAACCCTTCTGAACTACCCTTACGGTCATATCGAGCCTTCATTCTGTCACTGGCTATAGCGATTTGGTCTCTAACTAACTCATGGACATTCCTTGGCCGTTCACTCACTTCATCTACATAGCTGTTCACAGGAAGCCGTTCTCCACCCGGTGTTCCAAACATCAAATCACACGGCAGTCTGATCTCATGTCCAAATACTACACGAGTCTCTTTGTAGTCTCGTGGATAGCAGCTCTATATGCCATGAGGAGAAACGGTATGTGGAGATCCCAGTCACGTTGATTTTTATGAATGATTTTAGAGAGATGTTCTTTCATAGTCTTGTTATGTCGCTCCACCATTCCATCTGATTGCGAGTGAAGGGCTGTCGTCCGTGTTTTGTGTATTCCCAATAACTTGCAGATTTGCTGAAATACCCCTGACTCAAAATTTCTCCCTTGATCTGAATGCAGCTCCAGGGGTACACCAAACCGACATATCAAGTTATCTACCAAGACTTTGGCGACAGTAACCCCTTCCTGGTTGGGAATTGCGTAGGCTTCCGGTCATTTACTAAAATAGTCCATGACAATCCTCTCAAAAGGAGCTCCACCGTTATATTGCTTCATTGCACCCCTACTTCTAGTTTGTGGTCCCTTACAGGCTGCACAAATTTTACAATTACGACACCAAGCTTCTACATCTTGACGACTATTTACCCAGTAAAATCGTTCACGTACTTTATTCAGGGTCTTGTTAACGCCGAAGTGTCCACCGGATGCTCCATTATGCACTTCCTGAAGTACTTTCGGTACTCGACACCTGGGAATCACTAGACGCATAACAACTTGCTTCCCATCCGGGCTCTCCCATGATCTTTTTAACCGCCCGTTCATAAATCTAAGTGAGTCCCACTGTGCCCACAAAGCCTTAAATCCAACTGCTTTGTCCGAAACATCCTTCCACTCTGGTCGAATTCCTTTTTCCTTTCCTTTCAATATAGCCCCGATCTCTGCATCGTTCAGTTGTTCTTGTCTCAGGGCTTCAGTTGTTCAATCATCTGGAACGTCTATTTTAATAGTGTTGACTACTCCCGTGCCCTGCTGTTTCTCCACATGGCGGCAGTGCTTGCAGTCGTCCTTGCATGGTCTTCTAGATAAAGCGTCTGCGTTCTTATAAGATCTTCCTGGTCGATGCTCGATTTTAAAGTCGTACTGTTGCAGCCGTTCTATCCAACGAGCCAGTTGAACTTCCGGGGTTTTCAACTGCAACAGCCATTTCAATGCAGCATGGTCGGTCCTGATTTTGAAATGTCGTCCGTAGAGATACTTATGAAAATGGTCCACTGATTTGACGATGGCCAATAACTCTGTTCTGATTACACAATAGTTTCGTTCTGGTTTGGAGAGCACCTTGCTGAAGTACTCGATCACTCTTTCCTCTCCGTTCTGGATTTGGGACAGCACACAACCAACCGAAGAATTACTGGCATCCGTATCTAAAATAAAAAGTCCATTCCGTTGTGGGTATGCTAGCACAGGACCAGTGCATAGAGCTGCCTTCAATTTTCTCCATGCCGTTTCACACTCCGGTGTCCACTTACTAGTGGACTGAACTTTCTCCTCTGTTAGCCGATGTAATGGCTTCGCAATGTCTGCAAACCCTTCCACAAAGCGTCTATAATAAGTACAGAGGCCAAGGAAGCTTCGTACTTCATGAACGTTAGATGGCCTTGGCCAATCTCGTACGGCAGAAATTTTGTCGGGGTCTGTTTGTATACCCTCCGAAAACACAACGTGACCAAGGAATTTAACTTCTTTCTGAAATAGTAAACACTTCTTCGGGTTCAACTTCAGATGTGCATTCCTTACTCGCCCAAATACTTCTTGAAGATTTTTCAAATGTTCTGTAAAGTCTCGTCCCATAACCAGCACGTCGTCAAGGTAAACCAGGCACGTCTTCCAGGTTAGCCCTCGTAGTACAAATTCCATCAATCTCTCAAAAGTGGCTGGAGCATTGCAAAGTCCAAAAGGCACCACCGTAAATTGATAAAGACCAGAAGCCTCCTAGGTTGTTGCCGAATAGCGGGTGAGTCACCAGTATTTATCCGATGCTGGACTACGTCTGTTTTGGTAAGGGCCTCTGTATTCTTGGCAAACACTGAACTTTCCTTTTTCAGGAACTTGATTGCTTACCCTCGTTCATCATTAGATAAATGCTCCAACTGGGAACTCAGCAAGGTCAAGACTTCCTGGTCTATATTCGTAGATGAATTTCCCTCTGTTTGTTCCTCACACCTTGCTACCCATGTGACCGGTTCATAGGAGCCAATCGGTTTGCCTTATTTGATTGTCACTGAGTGAGAATTTAAATTAACGACTCTTATTGGGATTTTGTCTTTAGTCCGGGTTAAAGTTCTTGCAACAACAATATTGGTTAGGGACTTAATCGATTCGTCACCTTCCACCAGGCCAACACGGTAACCTCCAGGATTTCCTTCCAAGGCAGCATCGACGATCTGTTCCGAATAAGCAGGAATCTTAATCGTCTGTGTTGTCAATAACCTTGCTTTATGGAATTGGTCATCTGCAGTTGCCAGCATAAATTCCTCATTTCCAACTTTCAAGACTCGCTCCCCTACGTCAACAATAAACCTCTGCTCTCCCATGATGTCCAGTCCCAAAATGAAATAATCTGTAATGTCAGCCACAATGACCTTGTAATTGAATCTCAACCGTCCAACCTGCAGTTCCAAATTAACCTCTCCATGGACCGCAGCCCTGTCTCCCGGGGATGTCCGAATAATTACTTCATTTTGCTTCTTCTTAATCTGCAAGCCTGATATAAACCCTGGCCGCACTATTGATGACGTAGCACCTGTGTCAACAGTAAACACGCGCTTTCTTCCATTCACATATCCTTGCAACAGCAGACTACTTGGAATTCTTCGCAGCTGGGAAATCTTTATTTCTCTGGGGGCACCGTGTTCCCTAGCCAGCACAGCCCCCTTGGTGCTGGCTATCCTTAGTTTTCCTGCTGCTCTTCTACATTTACAGCATTTACTCATCTGTCCGAGTTTTGCTGTCGACAGTCTCGTTTCATATGTCCTATCTTGCCGCAGTTGTAGCATTTAATACCTCCACGTGGCCTTTCTCTATTTTGTTGGATTTCCTGTCTTCTTGGAGGATTCGATTTAACCAATTGACTGATGATTTTTTGTATATCGGCCAACATGGGGTTCTGGTTCTCCTTTTCTGGCTGCGATTCTTCGAGCGTCATAGCCCGCACTCTTGACTTTGGAGTATCCCTATAGACGGCTTCTACTTCTAGTGCATGCACCAAGGCTTCACTACTACTGTTATGTTGGGATAGCCTGAGGACTCTCCTGATCTCCTCGTCCCTTATCCCATCTAGGAATGCCCCCACTGTCAATTGCTCTTTAAATTCTTTTGGCGCGTTAGGATATGCTAAGTGTGCCAGTGTTTCCACCGCAGCTTCAAATTCTTGCAGACTCTCTCCAGCTTTCTGAACGCGCACTTTTAGCTGGGTCTGGTATACTTGAGCAAGATGTTGATCGCCATATCGTAGATCTAAGACAGCTTCTAAAACTCTAAAGTTCCGTTGTTGGTCTGCCGGAATTGTCTGGAGCAACTCCAAAGCTTGGCCTCTTAAAGCCACGATTAATGCCTTAGCGTTCTCTTCGTCGTTCCAGTTGTTTGCACTTGCTACTGCCTCAAACTGTGTCTTGTAAGTCATCCAGGAACCTTGACCATCAAAGGAGGGAAGTTTTAATCGCTGTCCTAATGATACCACTTGCTGGTTTCCTCTTTCCCTCAACTGTGTTTTAAGCTGGTCAATCTCTCCTTTGACTTCTTCTTCGAACTTGTTTACTTTTTCTTCGACCTTATCCGTTTTTCCTTCAACCCTATCTACTTTTTCTTTGACTTCACTTATTTCCTCCTCGACCTTGTCCATTTTTACTTCGATCTTATTTTTGAGTTCTTCGGTGGCAATAAAATAATTAATCACGGCTAGGTCTATTACAGAAGAGCCGCCAAAATCGTACCACACATAGAATCGATTACCCACTATCCAACGAGGGTAGTTTCATCTCGATCCGACCAGGAATTATCGAGAAATCGAACAAAGCATCATTGTACTACATTATGCACTTCAGCATCATATAAAAAGGGCCTACGTGACAAAACGAATGCAATCCAAATAACCGCTAAAAACCTCTTGAACTTAAGACGTCTCGGCAATGATACCTTGCTCATATATTCAACTTAAGCCAGATTCTAAGGGAGTTCGTCAATTTCTCGAGAGCAAAACACACGTTTTTGCTAACCGTCGCCGCGCACGGGTTTTTCTGGTGAAAATTTCATTTAGGCCATTATTTCCACATTTTAAAATCAACCAGTAAATTCTCAACGTCCCGTTATTATATTAAATCAATCCAGTTGAATTACATTGTCTTCGGCCGTGACAAAATTAATTTAAATCCAATTTTACATGTGGCGTCATTTACAAGCATTTTCCAAGCGACGCTAAAGTGGTTAAATTTATTGTGGCCATAGAATTTATTGCTGATATTATAAAACCCTTCCTATCGATAGGTAAATAATAATATACTTAACGCGGCCAGGCTCGCAATTATTTGCAGTTTGGTTTATTATCCTTGTGAAAATAAGGATTCACAGAGGTGATTGACAGAAATATCTTATTTTAATATATTCTGCCCTCTGGAAGCACGCTGTTATATATTGCTGTGTATCCACACTGTGGAACATTACCTAAGTATCGTGTTTGAAATCATAAATAAAATTCACAAATTTGTATGTATTGTAGAAAATAACCATAAGTTTTACTTTAACGGATCATACAGAAGCAGGAGTATCTGTGGTTTATTTAAATGATTCAAGTTCACTTATTCTCAGCGAGTAGGATGCAGAGAATGAAACTTGATATTGAATACGAACAAAATATTTAAATAAACATAAAATGAAGTGATTTTAGTTTAACAAGGTTATTCTAAATAGTATATAATAAAACATGAACTTATAGAGAATCACAATCTCATTTAAAATGAGTTAGAATGAAATTGGAAAACAAAAAAGTAAATTTGTAAAATCTGACATTTATGTCAAAACTTAGGGCTGAAAATCATAAATTATGTAGAAACACTGTAAATCTACACAAAATGAATATTGGATGAAAGACTATTAACAGTAGTTGCATTGCAGCGTGATTATTTTAGAAATAGTAAGTCCATAGATTACAAAACACTGAATGACATTTTAAGTTTTCAGATATTTTCAAATATCATTGCAGAAAGGTGTTTTGTAAATGATATTTCACATAATGCAGAAAGAAAGGACTAATAGTATGATGTTAAATGTTTGTCAATTTCTTGTTTTAGTTTATAATATCAGTATTATGTCAGTATGAAAACTGCAGTACGTTTTTAACTACTAGCATTTTGTGTTTATCATTGCTATTCATCTAAATGTATGAATTAGTATTTATTTGAGACTGGAATTGTTAATTGTAGTTATAAGTAGATTTTAAGAAAGTCTATGTAATATGTCAATATATTTCGAGTAATTACAATTATTCACTTAATCCTGAAAAGTAGAATAAGAAACTTATCAGGAAAATTAAAGAATTAAAAACAGTATTCAATTAAGGTAAAGAACAAACAAAACTGAATAGTTTAAATTTTAAATTAAAATTAAATTTTGAAATATTAGATCAAAATAGAGAAAAATTATTGAAATATTGGAAATTAACCCAATGAAACGACTAAAAATAACAAATCAGTTGATCAGACACCGCTGAACAGCGAGCTGCGAAAAATATTCATCCAAGACTAATAAATAAATTGAAAATAAAAGAAAAGTGGTGAATAATTTGAAGGTTAGAATATTACAATCCAGATATATTGATATCAAGAAAAAATTGTAAAAGTTGATTAAATATAAGAAGTGAATATACTTTGAAAGTATTACGAAGTAGATTATCCGGAAAGCAGATTTAGAAGAGGGAAGTATTTGTTAATCCAGTTAGCAAATTTATATGGTGAAGAAATTTCAAATGTCAAGCAAGTGATAGAAATACTTCAAGGAAATCTTGAAAATAAATTGGAGGTTAGAAACAAACGTCAATCCAGTAAAGAAGAAGAAGAAGAAGCATTGAGAGGTTAAAAAGTCAGTCAAGTGACATAATATTTCAAGGATCATAATAACCAGTTAGAGGTTATAATATAACATTACTCGAGTCGAAAGAAAGACAAGGTAAAGCTTTACAATATCAGAAATCCATGGTACATATTTATTTTAAATAAAGGCCATATTTATCATTTTAGTTAAGTTAGATTTTGTTATTTAAATTTGTTAATTACATTCCAAGTTCAAATTTGTTAATAAATTAATACTTTGACTTCATTGGACCTTGAGTAAGAGTCATTCTATAGATTGTAGATAGTCATGCTAATGGTGTTATATAGTCTATAATATTAACAGCTTTTAAGAAACTGTTTGGCGCCCAGTAAACTCATTTCAATTTACTTTCAAGAAGTAAATTCGAACGTAAAAAAATATAATAGATAGCAGAATATATATATATATATATATATATATATATATATATATATATATATATATATATAAAGTGTTGGTGTTTTCCCGTGTAGTTGGTAGGCTCCTGTGGGAGCCACGCTTGTCTGAACGACGTTTCGGCGGAATCTCATCTGCAATCCTCAGGTTCTAGCTGGAAGCTGCCTATTGCTGCTGCTGCTGCTGCCGCCGCTACTGCTGCTGCTGCTGCCGGTGCTACTGCTGCTCCTCGTTGCTCGAACTGAACTGATCAGTTCAGTTCAGTTCGAGCAACGAGGAGCAGCAGTAGCACCGGCAGCAGCAGCAGCAGCAGTAGCGGCGGCAGCAGCAGCAGCAGCAATAGGCAGCTTCCAGCTAGAACCTGAGGATGGCAGATGAGATTCCGCCGAAACGTCGTTCAGACAAGCGTGGCTCCCACAGGAGCCTACCAACTACACGGGAAAACACCCGGAAGAACACCAACACTTCATTTAACACCCGTGAAAACCTAAGAAACAACATATATTGCTGTGTATCCACACTGTGGAACACTACCCAAGTATCGTGTTTGAAATCATAAATAAAATTCACAAATTTGTATGTATTTTAGGAATTAATCATAACAGTTTTACTTTAACGGATCATACAGAAGCAGGAATATCTGTGGTTTATTTAATTGATTCAAGTTCACTTATTCTCAGCGAGTAGGATGCAGAGAATGAAACTTGATATTGAATACGAACAAAATATTTAAATAAACATAAAATGAAGTTATTTTAGTTTAACAAGGTTATTCTAAATAGTATATGATAAAACATGAACTTATAGAGAATCACAATCTCATATAAAATGATTTCGAATGAAATTGGAAAACAAAAAAGTAAATTTTATAAAATCTGACATGCATGTCAAAACTTAGGGCTGAAAATCATAAATTGTGTAGAAACACTGTAAATCTACATAAAATGAATATTGAATGAAAGACTATTAACAGTAGTTGCAGTGCAGCGTAATTATTTTAGAAATAGTAAGTCCATATATTACAAAACACTGAATGACATTTTAAGTTTTCAGATATTTTCAAATATCATTGCAGAAAGGTGTTTTGTAAATGATATTTCACATCATGCAGAAAGAAAGGACTAATAGTATGATGTTAAATGTTTGTTGGCGTATCAATTTCTTGTTTTAGTTTATAATATCAGTATTCTGTCATTATGAAAAACTGCAGTACGTTTTTAGCTACTAGCATTTTGTGTTTATCATTGCTATTCATCTAAATGTATGAATTAGTATTTATTTGAGAGTGGAATTGTTAATTGTAGTTATAAGTAGATTTTAAGAAAGTATATGTAATATGTCAATATATTTCGAGTAATTACAATTATTCACTTAATCATGAAAAGTAGAATAAGAAAGTCATCAGGAAAATTAAAGAATTAAAAACAGTGTTCAATTAATGTAAAGAACAAACAAAACTGATTAGTTTAAAAATTAAATTAAAATTAAGTTTTGAAATATTAGATCAAAATAGAAAAAAACAATTGAAATATTGGAAATTAACCCAATGAAACGACTAAAAATAACAAATCAGTTGATCATACACCGCTGAACAGCGAGCTGCGAAAAATATTCATCCACGAATAATTAATAAATTGAAAATTAAAGAAAAGTGGAGAATAAATTGAAGGTTAGAAAATTACAATCCAGATATATTGATATCAAGAATAAATTGTAAAAGTTGATTAAATATAAGAAGTGAGTATACTTTGAAAGTATTACGAAGTAGATTATCCGGAAAGCAGATTTAGAAGAGGGAAGTATTTGTTAATCCAGTTAGCAAATTTATATGGTGAAGAAATTTCAAACGTCAAGCAAGTGATAGAAATACTTCAAGGAAATCTTGAAAATAAATTGGAGGTTAGAAACAAACGTCAATCCAGTAAAGAAGAAGAAGCCTTGAGAGGTTAAAAAGTCAGTCAAGTGACATAATATTTCAAGGATCGTAATAACCAGTTAGAGGTTATAATATAACATTACTCGAGTCGAAAGAAAGACAAGGTAAAGCTTTACTATATCAGAAATCCATGGTACATATTTATTTTAAATAAAGGCCATATTTATCATTTTAGTTAAGTTAGATTTTGTTATTTAAATTTGTTAATTACATTCCAAGTTCAAATTTGTTAATAAATTAATACTTTGTTCGTTCAATACTGAGTTTGATTTATTTAGATTGTTATCTTGATCGATGAGCATTTATTGAACCGACTTCGTTGGACCCTGAGTAAGAGTCATTCTATAGATTGTAGATGGTCATGCTAATGGTGTTCTATAGTCTATAATATTAACAGCTTTTAAGAAACTGTTTGGCGCTCAATAAAATCATTTCAATTTACTTTCAAATAGTAATTTCGAACGTATAAAAAATAAAATAGATATCAGAATATAGAACAATATATATATATATATATATATATTAAAATAAAATATTTCTGTCAATCACCTCTGTGAATCCTTATTTTCATAAGGATAATAAACCAAACTGCAAATAATTGCGAGCCTGGCCGCGTTAAGTATAGAAATCACATTCTACAAACAAAACGCTTTGTTTTGATTTAAACAAGCACCAGCCGAAAGAATTATTCCTAATTAAAGGAAACTCTCGTACCAGCCGTCTCAGACTAACTTGCATACTGCAGTTTCGCACTTCCTGGTGCTCATCAGTGCAAGGCGAGCCCGAGACGACTAGTACAAGAGCCTGGTTAACCAAGTGGCCAGATCGACGTTGTAAAACGACGAAATGGGGGAGGCTCCATCTAGCGACAGCTGCCCGTTGAAATCAAAACAATAATATCCCGACATGGGGCACGTAATAGTAAACAGCGTGCTTCCAGAGGGCAGAATATATTAAAATAAAATATTTCTGTCAATCACCTCTGTGAATCCTTATTTTCATAAGGATAATAAACCAAACTGCAAATAATTGCGAGCCTGGCCGCGTTAAGTATAGAAATCACATTCTACAAACAAAACGCTTTGTTTTGATTTAAACAAGCACCAGCCGAAAGAATTATTCCTAATTAAAGGAAACTCTCGTACCAGCCGTCTCAGACTAACTTGCATACTGCAGTTTCGCACTTCCTGGTGCTCATCAGTGCAAGGCGAGCCCGAGACGACTAGTACAAGAGCCTGGTTAACCAAGTGGCCAGATCGACGTTGTAAAACGACGAAATGGGGGAGGCTCCATCTAGCGACAGCTGCCCGTTGAAATCAAAACAATAATATCCCGACATGGGGCACGTAATAGTAAACAGCGTGCTTCCAGAGGGCAGAATATATTAAAATAAAATATTTCTGTCAATCACCTCTGTGAATCCTTATTTTCATAAGGATAATAAACCAAACTGCAAATAATTGCGAGCCTGGCCGCGTTAAGTATAGAAATCACATTCTACAAACAAAACGCTTTGTTTTGATTTAAACAAGCACCAGCCGAAAGAATTATTCCTAATTAAAGGAAACTCTCGTACCAGCCGTCTCAGACTAACTTGCATACTGCAGTTTCGCACTTCCTGGTGCTCATCAGTGCAAGGCGAGCCCGAGACGACTAGTACAAGAGCCTGGTTAACCAAGTGGCCAGATCGACGTTGTAAAACGACGAAATGGGGGAGGCTCCATCTAGCGACAGCTGCCCGTTGAAATCAAAACAATAATATCCCGACATGGGGCACGTAATAGTAAACAGCGTGCTTCCAGAGGGCAGAATATATTAAAATAAAATATTTCTGTCAATCACCTCTGTGAATCCTTATTTTCATAAGGATAATAAACCAAACTGCAAATAATTGCGAGCCTGGCCGCGTTAAGTATAGAAATCACATTCTACAAACAAAACGCTTTGTTTTGATTTAAACAAGCACCAGCCGAAAGAATTATTCCTAATTAAAGGAAACTCTCGTACCAGCCGTCTCAGACTAACTTGCATACTGCAGTTTCGCACTTCCTGGTGCTCATCAGTGCAAGGCGAGCCCGAGACGACTAGTACAAGAGCCTGGTTAACCAAGTGGCCAGATCGACGTTGTAAAACGACGAAATGGGGGAGGCTCCATCTAGCGACAGCTGCCCGTTGAAATCAAAACAATAATATCCCGACATGGGGCACGTAATAGTAAACAGCGTGCTTCCAGAGGGCAGAATATATTAAAATAAAATATTTCTGTCAATCACCTCTGTGAATCCTTATTTTCATAAGGATAATAAACCAAACTGCAAATAATTGCGAGCCTGGCCGCGTTAAGTATAGAAATCACATTCTACAAACAAAACGCTTTGTTTTGATTTAAACAAGCACCAGCCGAAAGAATTATTCCTAATTAAAGGAAACTCTCGTACCAGCCGTCTCAGACTAACTTGCATACTGCAGTTTCCTTTAATTAGGAATAATTCTTTCGGCTGGTGCTTGTTTAAATCAAAACAAAGCGTTTTGTTTGTAGAATGTGATTTCTATACTTAACGCGGCCAGGCTCGCAATTATTTGCAGTTTGGTTTATTATCCTTATGAAAATAAGGATTCACAGAGGTGATTGACAGAAATATTTTATTTTAATATATTCTGCCCTCTGGAAGCACGCTGTTTACTATTACGTGCCCCATGTCGGGATATTATTGTTTTGATTTCAACGGGCAGCTGTCGCTAGATGGAGCCTCCCCCATTTCGTCGTTTTACAACGTCGATCCGGCCACTTGGTTAACCAGGCTCTTGTACTAGTCGTCTCGGGCTCGCCTTGCACTGATGAGCACCAGGAAGTGCGAAACTGCAGTATGCAAGTTAGTCTGAGACGGCTGGTACGAGAGTTTCCTTTAATTAGGAATAATTCTTTCGGCTGGTGCTTGTTTAAATCAAAACAAAGCGTTTTGTTTGTAGAATGTGATTTCTATACTTAACGCGGCCAGGCTCGCAATTATTTGCAGTTTGGTTTATTATCCTTATGAAAATAAGGATTCACAGAGGTGATTGACAGAAATATTTTATTTTAATATATTCTGCCCTCTGGAAGCACGCTGTTTACTATTACGTGCCCCATGTCGGGATATTATTGTTTTGATTTCAACGGGCAGCTGTCGCTAGATGGAGCCTCCCCCATTTCGTCGTTTTACAACGTCGATCTGGCCACTTGGTTAACCAGGCTCTTGTACTAGTCGTCTCGGGCTCGCCTTGCACTGATGAGCACCAGGAAGTGCGAAACTGCAGTATGCAAGTTAGTCTGAGACGGCTGGTACGAGAGTTTCCTTTAATTAGGAATAATTCTTTCGGCTGGTGCTTGTTTAAATCAAAACAAAGCGTTTTGTTTGTAGAATGTGATTTCTATACTTAACGCGGCCAGGCTCGCAATTATTTGCAGTTTGGTTTATTATCCTTATGAAAATAAGGATTCACAGAGGTGATTGACAGAAATATTTTATTTTAATATATTCTGCCCTCTGGAAGCACGCTGTTTACTATTACGTGCCCCATGTCGGGATATTATTGTTTTGATTTCAACGGGCAGCTGTCGCTAGATGGAGCCTCCCCCATTTCGTCGTTTTACAACGTCGATCTGGCCACTTGGTTAACCAGGCTCTTGTACTAGTCGTCTCGGGCTCGCCTTGCACTGATGAGCACCAGGAAGTGCGAAACTGCAGTATGCAAGTTAGTCTGAGACGGCTGGTACGAGAGTTTCCTTTAATTAGGAATAATTCTTTCGGCTGGTGCTTGTTTAAATCAAAACAAAGCGTTTTGTTTGTAGAATGTGATTTCTATACTTAACGCGGCCAGGCTCGCAATTATTTGCAGTTTGGTTTATTATCCTTATGAAAATAAGGATTCACAGAGGTGATTGACAGAAATATTTTATTTTAATATATTCTGCCCTCTGGAAGCACGCTGTTTACTATTACGTGCCCCATGTCGGGATATTATTGTTTTGATTTCAACGGGCAGCTGTCGCTAGATGGAGCCTCCCCCATTTCGTCGTTTTACAACGTCGATCTGGCCACTTGGTTAACCAGGCTCTTGTACTAGTCGTCTCGGGCTCGCCTTGCACTGATGAGCACCAGGAAGTGCGAAACTGCAGTATGCAAGTTAGTCTGAGACGGCTGGTACGAGAGTTTCCTTTAATTAGGAATAATTCTTTCGGCTGGTGCTTGTTTAAATCAAAACAAAGCGTTTTGTTTGTAGAATGTGATTTCTATACTTAACGCGGCCAGGCTCGCAATTATTTGCAGTTTGGTTTATTATCCTTATGAAAATAAGGATTCACAGAGGTGATTGACAGAAATATTTTATTTTAATATATTCTGCCCTCTGGAAGCACGCTGTTTAATATATATATATATATATATATATATATATATATATATATATATATATATATATTTACGTGTTTCATACAAAGTTGAGCCATCGATAGCAACCCGTACATACAGTCTTGAGCCAGTCTGACAAACTTGAGCCGTATATGCGGCTCGGGTTTGATTTGCATTAATTACTCGTACACTGGACCTACAAAGTCCTGAGTAGATCAACTGCAGGATAGCTCCATCTGTTATTTCACCTAATGTAGTCTAAAAGTCATGTATTTCCTTATTGGAGAAGCTGTAGGCGCCAAATTACAACGGCTCAAGTTGGTATGAAACTTGTGAATTTTAGTTCAGCGATCCACCTATGATGGCGCTACAGTTGTGCAACATATACAAATGTATATAAAAGTAAATACTACTACGAATACACAAACTTGAGCCGCCTCCGTTTGGCAACACTGTTCTAGTTTTTAATTATAGAATCGGCTATTAACTTCGAATCATGTTTGATATACTGGGTGGCATAAAAGTATGGGAACAGCAGGATAACTTGAAAAATACGAATTCTACAAAAAAAATTTAAATACAAAAGTTGTGGTAAATTTTCCTGGCCATCTGACGGCGGCCTTGGATTTGACCTTGACCGTGATCTTAAGGACCGTTTGAAGGTCGAGTTGATTTTTTCAAATGGAACTCCCTTTTTTAACCCCGGAAATGATTTACGTTCGGATATGGACCTTCAGCACTTACAAAATTGACAGCGAATAATAGATGTGTGCGCTGAGATTGCACCAAAAATTATAAGAAGTATAATTGATAATTTTCAAATCCGTCTAGCTCACTGTCAAACTGTCAATGCGAAAAATTTGAACATCTGTTGTAATAACAAGACAAGTACGGGAACAGCAGGATAATTAAAAAGACGAATCCTAGAAAAAACTTTTAATACAAAAGTTGTAGGTTTCCCTGGCTATCTGACTGAATTATGGTGTAAGGATGACCTTAAGAGGTAAGTGTTGAAGGTCATATCAGAATGTGAAAATTTCCGCTCGTTTCATTTCCGGGTTTAAAAGGGGGTCCCATTTGAAAAAAATCGACTTGACCTTCAAATGATCTTGAAGAGAACTATCAAGGTCAAATTCAAGATCGCCGTCAGATAGCAGGGAAATTTCTTAGAGCTTTTATATTTAAAGTTCTTTTCTAGGATTGGTATTTCTCAAGTTATCCTGCTGTTCCCATACTTCTATGCCACCCGGCATGTGTTTTCTGCTTGAAATTGACAATTATAATCACAATGCCTCAGCGTGCGAAGAAAATCCTTGCCTTAATTAATGGCAAGGAGGGGATATTAAGAGATCCTTTAATACTTTTTTAAGTAATATGAAAACATAAAGTGGAGGACCACATTAGTTAAGTTAGGGTTAATTTTCCGGCGAATATTTTAAAATAGTTTAATTTATACAAAAATATCCTTAACTAAAAGGTAGTAATCGTTATTTAGTTGGTTGTTCCTGTTGCTGGTTGATTTGTGTTATGGCTGTTATCCATACATTTCTTTCTATTTTCTTAATGGCTCGTTTGTTTTCAGGTCGGTCCTCTAATTAAATTGGCTGAAGGCGATGTTGATACTTATTTATTTTTTGTACTTTTACATTTTTTTCTTCTTTTGTGCATTTTCATGAGATTCTCGGACTGCATGAGCATATTGGAGAAGTTTACCCCAACTTTGGTGACATGAAACTGAGTATGTTGAGAGTTTCGGATATCAGTACTGCGAGGGAAGTTATTAGTAAGAGTTTGAGGAGTAGTGAAAATAGGATAGAAATGCGTTTCTGGCATGTTCAGATCTGTTATTATACTCTTCGAAAATACAAATTGAAGAGTATATTGCATTCGATCAGCACATTTCTCAAAAGCAGTAATATTGCTCGTAGAAAAAAAAATTCATATCACTGTGTTGGTGATCGAATTCTGAACAACTTTCAAAATGTCCATCAGTCTGGCTGTCCTTCTGTCTGTCCGTCCGTCGATCCGTCCGTCACGTTTCTTGTAAGTACGATAACTTAAGAAAGAAAAGTCCAATTGTATTGAACTTGGACACTAAGTTAGTGTTAGCTAGAGGAAGAACCTTATTGTTTTTGAACAAAATCGATCAAAAATTAAAAAAGTTATACATTTTTTAAATAAAAAAAATATTTGTATATTTTTTTAATATTTTGTAATTAAACTAAAAATACCTAATTACCTAATATTATTTACAGAAAAACTACGAAGAGTATTCTATAGAATGTGCAACAATTATATAAAAAGTGCAGTAAATCGGTGAAGACTATAACGGTTAGCTTGTTTGAACTTTAAATAGTAATTTTTTATCAAGAATAACCCTAAGATGTCCTTTTCTTGCCATGCAAGGTTCTGGTTATTGATATATTAATTCTTTGTGTAATATCTGTTGTTTCTTTAGTCAAATATATGTCTGTCTTTTATGGGGTTGATTATTAGTCTCTGTCTATATAGAGAAATGTGGTTGTTGCATTAATATATTTTTGAAGTATGTTTGTCATTATATCTGCTTCCTTGAATGTTACTAATACTGCCGTGTCGTTGGCATAGAGACGCAGGGCGTGTTGTATCGGCCAAGTTTAAATTCATATGACCTTAATTAAGGATCAAAATCCATAGTTACGATTGTGACAACAATCGTGTATTTTGTTCTTTGATTAAGCTGATTTTGATTTAAAATGAGTTGATACGACCCTCCCTTTAGTATTATTCAGTTGCCAAGTAGTGGTGTGGCACGTCTTTTATATAAAAGTTAAAAAGGAGAAGGCCAAGGGATGATTCCTGGGGGATACCTGAATGGATTGGGGTTAAAGAGGAGCACTACTGATTTAATACTAAGATTATCCATTTTCATGATACGAGCCGGAAAACCTGCGATATATAGGGTTTATATATTAGCCCAGGGTGCCACATTTTTTGAAGACTATAGGGTGACAAATCTCCCGATCAAAATTGATCTTACAAATCACAAGTGTATTAAATTGTGTTTTTTAAAGAGAATATCTTTTCCGAATTTATCTCTAATAGTCCAATCAACGAAGGAAAAATAGGTGAAAAAATTCGTGTAGTGGCCTATTTTTATACAGTTGTCAGAGAGAGTGCCCTGAACAACATATTAATAGTCCTGACCAGTGGATGATCTGCGGAGGGGTGGGGGGTAGTTTAAAGGTCCCCTTTTGACGTTTTTCTTGAGTAACTCGAAAACCACGCCTTCTAGCGAAAAAGCATCTATGTACAATTTTAAACTATACTAAATTTCCTGCAAATAGGTTCCTATTAATTTTTTTCTGGGATTAATAATTTATGAGATACAGAGGGTGGAAAAATCGCATATCGAAGGAAAGTACTGTACTCAAGAAAAAAATCACCCTCCAATTATTTCGAATTTTCATGTTTTAGATCGTGTAAATTACGAAAATATAGGTTTTCAATTCCGTCAGTCTGTCTGTCTGTCAGTCTGCCTGTTGGTGCATTAACTAAAAAACTACTTGACGAGAATAGTCAAATTTGGCATGTAGCTGACGCTACTGCCACCGAAGAAATGCTTTTCACTGGAAAATATACAGGGTGGGCCGTCTAAAGAGGATAGATAATGAAAAAAAAATTTTCCACTCAAATTTAATATTTCCACGTTCCACCTATTTCTAGGAAATTTCATGTAGTTTAATATTGTATACCGGGTGAGTCACGAATTGCGCTCGCCCCGATATTTCCTAAAATTATTGGAATAGAAAATTGAAATTTGGAGGGCTTTTTACACGACTAAAATGCCATATTTTCAATAAAAAATCAAGTTTGGTGCACATCCGGTTTGACCGGAAATGCCCACAACTTTCGATTTTTAAATGGAACACCCTATATATTTTTACATTTTTGGAATCTAGAGGAAATTCTGAATTCTGATACAGTTCTGCAGCTGCAGTAGAATTTTTGAAATGCTCTCCATATATCAGTATTATATCGACCTTTTCATTTCTACTAATATTATTCATTTTCTTTAGTTTTTGCTCAAAGAGATCTCCGCAACGCTTTATTTTGTATCTGTCTGACAGCTGATATTGTTTTATTACATTCAATGGCTACTATGATTTTTCCAATGTTATTAGATTACCAGATTTACACAGAAATGTGCCATTTCAGTTTCCAAAGCCCACTAATCTATTATCTATTAGACGCATGTTTCTAAAAGCTTGGTTGCATTGTATTTTGGCTGAAATCTCAAATATTTCTGAGCGGATTTTCAAAATTTTGGTATCATTAGATTCGTATGAAAATGAGGTATTTAAAAATGTTGGTGAACGATTAAATTCCCATTTAAAAAAACCGAGTTAGTGGGTAAAAATCACATTTAAAAATTTTAAACACTAGAGAATTAAGTAATGCAATCATATTGCTCTTTTTATTTTTATACTAACGTAGCACACAAACTAAAATATATTTTGGGCACCACTACACTCTGGATTCAGAAATAGATTTTTTAATAAAATTTTTAATGTTTATCAAAGAGTGACCAAAATGAATGTATTTTATTCAAAATTTCCTCTAGATTCCAAAAATGTAAAAATATATAGGGTGTTCCATTTAAAAATCGAAAGTTGTGGTCATTTCCGGTCAAACCGGATGTGCACCAAACTTGATTTTTTATTTAAAAGATGGCATTTTAGTCGTGTAATAAGGCCTCCAAGTTTCAATTTTCTATTCCAAATATTTTAGGAAATATCGGGGCGAGCGCAATTCGTGACTCACCCGGTATAGACACTTCTTCGCTAGAGGGCGTGGTTTTCAAGTTTTCAAGAAAAACGTGGAAAGGGGACCTGCAAGCCATCCCCACCCTCCCGTAGACCATCCACTGGTCAGGATCTTTAATATGTTGTTTAGGGAACTATTCAGCCTTTTTGGGGCTTCGTTGACTGGACTATAAAATTCGAATGCTGACACCGAAAACAGCATAATGTATAAGAATGTCACACTATCTGTGAGTTACTTTTTTATTTATATTATCCAAAAATAATAAATAACGAAAAAGCAGGAGAACTTTTATTTACCAAAACTGATCATTAAAAAAGTAATACGTTTTATATGTTTACGTGGGATTGTCATTTTAGCGAGTAATAAGAGATATGCATAGTGTACCAAAAAATCTAGTCTAGTACATTCTTCGAGCAATGAACCAACGAAACGTTGACGTTTTGAATTAAAGAAAATTCTCTTATGTGTTTCTGTGACGGTACAAAATATTGCAGTGTTGCTATGAAAATTCGTTGTTTTAATTAAGCAACACTTTGCAAAAAATAAGGTGATCTAGCAACCAGTGATGAGTTATAGAGTATACCAGCTTCCTTTTAGAAAAATCATTCCTATATAGCTGATCAAAAGCAAATATTTTACAAGTTTATCTCCTCAGTTGATTTTGCGAGAAATAGTAGTCTTGGATTTTCTTTGTAATGTTGTGAAATAAAATAAATGTTTGAATATTCAAGTTGTACTTCTGTGAATACTAATACTTGCTTATCGCCCTCATTTAATTTAGAAATTAATTGACTCATTAACAGCACCTTTCACCAAGAAACGTAAATATAACTTTTCCTGAAATTAAATGAAGATCGTGGAAAATAAGTAGGTACAAATTATTATGAATCCCATATGATAATTTATTTTTCGTTAATTTTTGATATTCAATAGTATTCGATGACTCAGACAAGCTGCTAAAATAATTATATCCAATCCTTAGTATTCAATGTGAAATATTGGGTTTCAGTACAAAGCGCTTCGCCGACTCGCGACGTCTTACTGCATAAACGCTGCAGCGAAAGGGTTTGAGTTTTCTTTATAAACTTTAATGTCATGAAATGAGTTAGGTAATCTGACGTTTGAATAAAAAAAGTGTTTTTTTTTCCAAGATACGATTTAACAATAAAACACCGTTTCCATACGTACTTGACTTTCACTCGATCAGCATATGCAAAATGACGTCACGAGAAGCTCCGCCCTGTTTTCGGGAAATCCAACTTTGGTAATTTATTTAAGGGTTTAAACATTCGAATAAAAACCTAATAATTTTAAAAATATCTTAAAAAGTGTTCTACTATTTCTAAAATAAAATAAGATGCTGAACGGACCCATTATGCCAATGTGAGATGCATCTTTTATAAGTTTCCATCTATCATCATTTTCTCGCTAAATTTTGCTTCTGAGGCTTTTGTTTCCTCAATTTCTGAGTCTAGCCATGTGTATATCTTTGACATTTCTCTATTGTATTCCTTCTTTTTAGTTCTTCGTTCTGTAGTAGGGAGATGTATCAGGTGTCATTATTCTTCTATCTACTAATGAGCTTCCATTCTCATTTGACCATGTGTGGAGTAAGGTGTTTCCTATGATGTTCTTATCCTCATGTACTTGATATATGTTATTGTTTTTTTGCGGCCCTCATCTTTAGTTGTTTATATTTATTGTGTACTCATGGGTGATTTCTTCCGCATAAGCGGTTTCCTCGTCGCTATTTTTATTTTTGATCTCATTGTTGACCAAATAAGTTCTTCCCATGTTAATTGTTTTCCATTTCCTCCTATATTTTTTTTTATGTTCATTCTATAGTAGGAGAATGTTCGAAGTGTTATTTGGTGTTTTGGTGGCCTTTACGCACTTCCAGTTTCTTTGTCTCTAGTTTTCTATATAGTATTTTATGGACTGCATTGTCTTTTATTGTTCTTTTTGTCTTAATATTTTTAACCGTCTCCCTTATTTCTCTATCTATGGTCAATTTAGAAGTTAGTGTTTGCTTTGTTCGTTGTATCAGGACAAGTTTGGCTCTCACTTCATGAGTCTCTTATTGTCTATCGAAGCGCTGTGTGCCACGGTATCAGCGGGTTTCCATTTTCATTTGACTATGTGGTAAGGTTTTTCAATTATGTTCTTATCTGTATGCGCTTGATTATCTTTTTCTACGCGTTAAATTCGCCTTTGATAATCATTTCTGTTGTTATTCTAGCTTCTTATGTGATTTGCTTAAACAGTCGTCCTACCAGTTTGCGTCCACATGTGGTTTCAGGTTTCCTAGAACTCTGTGGTTATTTTTTCAACATACGGTATTAGTGTGCCAATTTCGTTTGTTTTTCAAGACCTATATTAGTTGGCTGTAAGAAACTTTTAGTATTAACTGTACCATGGTAAAGTAATTTTACGTTGGCCTGAGAGAATATTTGAGATACTCTGCGTCGATCTGCTGTTAGAGTTTTGCTGTTTACTTTATAGACCATTTTCTTAGACCTTTTCGTGTAATTTATATAGTCTTTAATGCTGGGTTTTAATTTTCCATAAGAAATTATTGAACATTTGGTTTACGAATTGGTAAATTAAGTAATATAATAAATGAATATAGCGCTATATTTCTGTCATCTTCTGGTTTTATTGGTCGCTAATTTTCTTTTCTTGGGCTGATTTCGTACACTTATATGTTTAATTACCCCACATAGGGCCTTATTATTTATTTACACTCTCCAAATCAGTTCCAGTTCCAGAGGTTTAAGTCCAACACAGCTAATATGTATATTCTGCTTTATAAACACATGTCACCCACGTTCTTTACCAATAACCAATTGAAAGGGGTGTTAGGTAGGAGCCCTATTAATTTCACACGTCTACTCTCGTCGACGACCCAACTAAGAATCCTTACAATTGGCAGATGTTTTATAGAAATAGTTATATAAATGTGTTGTTTTATCTTAGAAAATATTGCATATTTAGCAATTTTTTTTCATTATCCTTTGGTTGAATTTATCTTCGCCGTATATGAATAGAAATGTCACAATAGATCTTCCAATATTTTTATAAATTAATATATACCTACTAATAACATATCAATAAAATAAGTTTATTTAAATATTTATTATGTTACTTAATTTAAGCTATAATAACCCCGAACATTTATTATGGTGTTTTTTGTAGTTAAGGTGGCCATTCCCTAGAAAGAGATATCCGACAGGGAAATATTTATTATTTTTCCCCATAACTTTTTTTCTTAGTACGTATATTTAAAAAAACTATAAGAGTACCTAAGTAGAACCATAACAAGACTATTACTCTGAATTTTCGCTCAATAATTTCAGTGGCTTGCAAAATAGCTCAATTTAAAACTACGAAATAGGAAGATTAACAATATTTAAATTTAAATCTAGCTATTTTGCAACCCGCTGAAATTATTGAATGAAAATTCATAGTAATAGTCTTGTTATGGTACTACTTAGGTACTCTTATAGTTTTTTTAAATACACGTACTAAGAAAAAAAAGTGTGGCCAAAAATCATAAATATTTCCCTAGCAGATGTCTCTTTCTAGGGAATGGCCACCTTAGTACATTCAGAGATATTATGACATTATTCTCCTCTGTCTTTAATACTGAAAACAGAAAAGTTTCAAAATGAAATATGTCTGTACTGACCTTGTGCAAGTTTAACTATATAGCTATTTTATGGAAATTTTTTTAAATTTCTGCTCTGAGCTTTAATGTTATAAAATATTAAATTAAGAAAAAAATGCAGATACAAATGTAAGCTTACTATATAAATGACTCAAAAACTACCAATTTTAGATCAAAATATCTTACACACTTTTTTATTCAAATTCAATAATTTATATAGGGACATAAAACTAGAATAGACATTATACTATTAGCTAATTTATTGAACTTTTTATATAATTGTTGCGCATTCTAAGGGATAATATTCGCAGTTTTATTGTAATTCATGTTAGTTTTAGCCATTTTTTTTATTACAAAACATAAATACATTTTTTTTCATAATTTAAATAATGAATAACTTCTTTATTTGCTAATCAATTTTGTTCATACTAGGGGTTTTCCTCTAGCTAACACTAATTTACTTTCGAAATTTCAATACTGTCGGAGTTTTCTTTCTTAAGTTGTCGTGCTTACAAAGTGATGGACGGGCGGACATTTGGAAAGATGTTTAGAATTCGATGAACAAACCAGTTATATGAAATGTTTTTCTCATGCGCGATATTACCAGTTTTATGTGCCGATCAAATACTATTCGTTTTGTATTAGCAGAAAGTATAATAAACAATCAAATGTGTGTTTATGTAATTTTGGTATGGTCCTTTAATTGAAATTAATTGTACTTTTTATATAAAACCAACAGAAAGACATTTTATTTCGAAGATTATCTGACTGCTACATTATGCAACAGAAAACAACTGTAAAACCTTGGATTATTATACATCTAAATAAATGAAAAAGAAATATATTATCCCATAACAATAATTCATGAAACAACAAATATATATTTCTCTCCTTCCCTCTTCATGCCCAAAAGGTGAAACTAGTCCACTATGAATCATTACAATATCTACTAAAGTTTGGCAACGTTGCCTGGCTCAAGTCTGTTGATACAACTACATGAACTTGTATGTTCTGACTCAGCTTTGATGGAAAGTACTGCCTGGCTCGGGAAGGTATTAAAAATATGAATATACAATGAGATTTCATTTGTTTTACAAATATCTTAATTTAAGGAAATTTAAGGTGTATATTATAATGGCTGATAACAATTAAGTTCATAAATGAAATATATTCTGTTTCAAATGATATCCTGTCAATAATTATTGATGGATCAGAAAGTACCAATTTTCTTTTGGCCTGACTATGATAGGAAGATGTAAATATATATATATATATTGCTGTGTATCCACACTGTGGAACACTACCCAAGTATCGTGTTTGAAATCATAAATAAAATTCACAAATTTGTATGTATTTTAGAAAATAATCATAACAGTTTTACTTTAACGGATCATACAGAAGCAGGAATATCTGTGGTTTATTTAATTGATTCAAGTTCACTTATTCTCAGCGAGTAGGATGCAGAGAATGAAACTTGATATTGAATTAGAACAAAATATTTAAATAAACATAAAATGAAGTTAATTTGGTTTAAAAAGGTTATTCTAAATAGTATATGATAAAACATGAACTTATAGAGAATCACAATCTCATATAAAATGATTTCGAATGAAATTGGAAAACAAAAAAGTAAATTTTATAAAATCTGACATGCATGTCAAAACTTAGGGCTGAAAATCATAAATTGTGTAGAAACACTGTAAATCTACATAAAATGAATATTGAATGAAAGACTATTAACAGTAGTTGCAGTGCAGCGTAATTATTTTAGAAATAGTAAGTCCATATATTACAAAACACTGAATGACATTTTAAGTTTTCAGATATTTTCAAATATCATTGCAGAAAGGTGTTTTGTAAATGATATTTCACATCATGCAGAAAGAAAGGACTAATAGTATGATGTTAAATGTTTGGTGGCGTATCAATTTCTTGTTTTAGTTTATAATATCAGTATTATGTCAGTATGTAAAACTGCAGTTCGTTTTTAACTACTAGCATTTTGTGTTTATCATTGCTATTCATCTAAATGTATGAATTAGTATTTATTTGAGATTGGAATTGTTAATTGTAGTTATAAGTAGATTTTAAAAAGTATATGTAATATGTCAATATATTTCGAGTAATTACAATTATTCACTTAATCCTGAAAAGTAGAATAAGAAATTCATCAGGAAAATTAAAGAATGAAAAACAGTATTCAATTAATATAAAGAACAAACAAAACTGAATAGTTTAAATTTTAAATTAAAATTAAATTTTGAAATATTAGATCAAAATAGAAAAAAACAATTGAAATATTGGAAATTAACCCATTGAAACGACTAAAAATAACAAATCAGTTGATCAGACACCGCTGAACAGCGAGCTGCGAGAAATATTCATCCTCGAATAATTAATAAATTGAAAAGAGAAGAAAAGTGGTGAATAATTTAAAGGTTAGAAAATTACAATCCAGATATATTGATATCAAGAATAAATTGTAAAAGTTGATTAAATATAAGAAGTGAGTATACTTTGAAAGTATTACGAAGTAGATTATCCGGAAAGCAGATTTAGAAGAGGGAAGTATTTGTTAATTCAGTTAGCAAATTTATATGGTGAAGAAATTTCAAACGTCAAGCAAGTGATAGAAATATTTCAAGGAAATCTTGAAAATAAATTGAAGGTTAGAAACAAACGTCAATCCAGTAAAGAAGAAGAAGAAGAAGCCTTGAGAGGTTAAAAAGTCAGTCAAGTGACATAATATTTCAAGGATCATAATAACCAGTTAGAGGTTATAATATAACATTACTCGAGTCGAAAGAAAGACAAGGTAAAGCTTTACTATATCAGAAATCCATGGTACATATTTATTTTAAATAAAGGTCATATTTATCATTTTAGTTAAGTTAGATTTTGTTATTTAAATTTGTTAATTACATTCCAAGTTCAAATTTGTTAATAAATTAATACTTTGTTCGTTCAATACTGAGTTTGATTTATTTAGATTGTTATCTTGATCAATGAGCATTTATTGAACCGACTTCGTTGGACCCTGAGTAAGAGTCATTCTATAGATTGTAGATGGTCATGCTAATGGTGTTCTATAGTCTATAATATTAACAGCTTTTAAGAAACTGTTTGGCGCTCAATAAAATCATTTCAATTTACTTTCAAAAAGTAATTTCGAACGTATAAAAAATAAAATAGATAACAGAATATAGAACATTTATGGCTTGTTAACGTGGAGCGATCAGGAAAGCGATTGAATAAATACAACTTGAGAATAGTTTATCATTTCAAGCATACATTTGAAAGATAAAAGAACAAATAACTTATTTTGATAGTTTTGACAACAAGGCATTGTCAAATTAAAAACAAATATAATTTATATGAGGTTAAAGTCAGGTAAGACAACAACCATGAATCCAGAGGAAACTACACAGGGTACATCCACAGTTGCACAAACACAAGTTGGTGACACAAACACACAACCAGACACAAACATGTTCCAGAAACTCATGGAAATGATGGGTGGAATGAATACAAAAATGGATAAGAATAACCAAACTTTTGAAGAAAACATTAGCAACATAAATGCAAACATGAATCAAAATAACCAGCGACTAGAAGAAAACATTTGCAACATAAATGTACAGATGGTACATAATAATCAAACTTTAGAAGAAAACATTAACAAAAATATGCAAAAGCTAGAAGAAAATATGGGAAAAAAAATAGATGATAATATACAGAAAATGGAAGAAAGCAATACAGAAGTAAGAAATAAAATTGAAGATTTAGAGAATAAATGGGAGCGAATGGGAGAGACAGTTAACGAAGAAATAAGTGTTAAGGTGAATGAGGCAGTAAAAGAAATAAGAGAGGAAGTAGTAACAATGTTTGAAGATGGAATGACTGCAGTAGATAGCAGAATGAAGAAACAGGAGGATAAATACGATAGCAAAATAAAAGAACAGGATAGCAAGATAGAACAGAACACGAAGTTGTTGAAGGATACCACACGTACACAATTAACACAATTACCCACACATACTTACACATGCAACAAAACACCATTTTATTTTTACGGAGATAACCGCATACACCCTAAAATTTTCATTTCACGTTTGAAACAACACATGGAAACACAACACATAAATGCAAACCTAAAAGCAAACATACAAGACATGTTAAAGGGAGAAGCGGAAATCTGGTATTCAGTTATAATGGACAGGTTTGAGACTATAGAGGAATTTGAAGCTCTAGTCTTAAAACAATATTGGAGTGATTACACTCAGTTGAAAATAAGACAAGACCTATTTAATGGTAACTATGTAGAAAATAAAGGTATTTCTAGGGAAAATTATGTACTTAGAAAAGTATACAATATTAGACATCTAGAACCAAAATTCACAGAAAGTGAAATGGTCAGATATTTAGCTAGGCATTTTTCAGGGGATATTCAGAATGTTATTATTACGCAAAGAATTGCAAAGTTAGATGATTTGATTGATTATTTAAGAGAATTAGATGATTATCATCAGAGTTTTGATAGGAAGGCTAGTCAGAATAGGGAAAATAATAGTAGGTATTATAACAAGTGGGGTTATGATCAGAATAAGAATGAAAGTGATAGAAGAGAAAGACAAGGTTATGGTCAACGTCAATATGACAATGATAGAAAGGAACAAGGGGGTTATGAGAAGCGTCAATATGACAATGATAGGTATGAAAGGCAAGGTTATGGTCAATATGATAGGAAGGAAAAGCAATGTTATGGTCGTCAATATGACAATGATAGAAAGGAACGAGGGGGTTATGAGAAACGTCAATATGACAATGATAGGTATGAAAGGCAAGGTTATGGTCAATATGATAGGAAGGAAAAGCAATGTTATGGTCGTCAATATGACAATGATAGAAAGGAACGAGGGGGTTATGAGAAACGTCAATATGACAATGATAGGTATGAAAAGCAGGGTTATGAGAAACGTCAATATGACAATGATAGAAAGGAACGAGGAGGTTATGGTCAATATAAATATGACAATTATAGTAATGAAAAGCAGGGTTTTGAGAAACGTCATGATGATAATGATTGCAGAGAGAGAGGGGGTTATGTTAAAAATAATGAGTCATATGCACAAGTGGCTAATATCAATATTCAAAGGGGAAATAGAGTAGATGAAAACACGCACTCTAATATAAATAAAATAGAAACAGCACAAGTAAATGATAGAAATAGAAATCAGGATTTTTAGATAAAGTTGTTTTAAATGTAGGTAATAATTGTAAAAAAATAGGCGACTGTATAGAAAATGATATTATATTGGGAGACGACATCTTATCAGAAAAAAAGGCAAATATTGTATTAGGAGAAAGAATCCTAAAAGTAAAAGGTGAAAGAATACTTTTATGTAGTGTAAATGAAATAAATGGCAAATGTGCCGAAATAGTTAATGAATTGAATGGCAATGATGCCGAAATAATTAATGTATCAAATGGCATAGAGTCCAATAATGATAATGAATTTTGCGGTGAGCATATAGTGGGAACCACATGTGTTCAAATAAATAATGATAATAAGCCTGAAACCTTTCTGATAAGTCGTTACTCCAAATATGATAAAATTTTTAAAAATTTGTCTCAAAAATACAAAAATTCAATTGATTATGAACCTATAATAGCAAAGGGCTATGCGCAACAACTTGAAGTAGGTAATCTTTTAAATGAAAACGAAAATGTTTTAAATTATAATAAGAAAGAATCATTACCGGGAAGTTGTCACATGGGGATAAATTATCCATATGATCCAGGATAGATTACTCTTAAGTTATCCAAATGATCCTGAGTAGATCACTTTTAAATTGTAAATAAACTTTGACAGTGTGAATGTCACATCATGTTGTTAAAACTAACAAAATTTTGAAATATTAGATCAAAATAGAAAAAAACAATTGAAATATTGGAAATTAACCCATTGAAACGACTAAAAATAACAAATCAGTTGATCAGACACCGCTGAACAGCGAGCTGCGAGAAATATTCATCCTCGAATAATTAATAAATTGAAAAGAGAAGAAAAGTGGTGAATAATTTAAAGGTTAGAAAATTACAATCCAGATATATTGATATCAAGAATAAATTGTAAAAGTTGATTAAATATAAGAAGTGAGTATACTTTGAAAGTATTACGAAGTAGATTATCCGGAAAGCAGATTTAGAAGAGGGAAGTATTTGTTAATTCAGTTAGCAAATTTATATGGTGAAGAAATTTCAAACGTCAAGCAAGTGATAGAAATATTTCAAGGAAATCTTGAAAATAAATTGAAGGTTAGAAACAAACGTCAATCCAGTAAAGAAGAAGAAGAAGAAGCCTTGAGAGGTTAAAAAGTCAGTCAAGTGACATAATATTTCAAGGATCATAATAACCAGTTAGAGGTTATAATATAACATTACTCGAGTCGAAAGAAAGACAAGGTAAAGCTTTACTATATCAGAAATCCATGGTACATATTTATTTTAAATAAAGGTCATATTTATCATTTTAGTTAAGTTAGATTTTGTTATTTAAATTTGTTAATTACATTCCAAGTTCAAATTTGTTAATAAATTAATACTTTGTTCGTTCAATACTGAGTTTGATTTATTTAGATTGTTATCTTGATCAATGAGCATTTATTGAACCGACTTCGTTGGACCCTGAGTAAGAGTCATTCTATAGATTGTAGATGGTCATGCTAATGGTGTTCTATAGTCTATAATATTAACAGCTTTTAAGAAACTGTTTGGCGCTCAATGAAATCATTTCAATTTACTTTCAAAAAGTAATTTCGAACGTATAAAAAATAAAATAGATAACAGAATATAGAACAATATATATATATATATATATATATATATATATATATATATTTCAAGAGCATGCTTCTAGAGGGCAGAATATATTAAAACAAAATATTTCTGTCTATCACCTCTATGAATCCTTATTTTCATAAGGATAGTAAACCAAACTGCAACGAATTGCTAGTCTGGCCGCGTTAAGGATAAAAATCACATTTGATCACAAAACGCTTGGTTTTGATTGAAACAAATACCAGCCGAAAGATTTATACCTAATTAAAGGCAACTCTCGCACCAGTCGTCTCAGGCCACTTGCAGACTGCAGTTTCGCGCTGGTGGCGCTCGTCAGTGCAAGGCTTCCCGAGACGACTGACCCGAGAGTTCATTGTTCCCAAATGAATATTTCGCCATTGCAAAACGACGAAATAGGGGAAGCTCCATCTAGCGGTCAATATCTGTCTCAATCAAAACAATATCCCGACATGGGGTGCATGTAATAGTTCAAGAGCATGCTTCTAGAGGGCAGAATATATTAAAACAAAATATTTCTGTCTATCACCTCTATGAATCCTTATTTTCATAAGGATAGTAAACCAAACTGCAACGAATTGCTAGTCTGGCCGCGTTAAGGATAAAAATCACATTTGATCACAAAACGCTTGGTTTTGATTGAAACAAATACCAGCCGAAAGATTTATACCTAATTAAAGGCAACTCTCGCACCAGTCGTCTCAGGCCACTTGCAGACTGCAGAAATATTTTGTTTTAATATATTCTGCCCTCTAGAAGCATGCTCTTGAACTATTACATGCACCCCATGTCGGGATATTGTTTTGATTGAGACAGATATTGACCGCTAGATGGAGCTTCCCCTATTTCGTCGTTTTGCAATGGCGAAATATTCATTTGGGAACAATGAACTCTCGGGTCAGTCGTCTCGGGAAGCCTTGCACTGACGAGCGCCACCAGCGCGAAACTGCAGTCTGCAAGTGGCCTGAGACGACTGGTGCGAGAGTTGCCTTTAATTAGGTATAAATCTTTCGGCTGGTATTTGTTTCAATCAAAACCAAGCGTTTTGTGATCAAATGTGATTTTTATCCTTAACGCGGCCAGACTAGCAATTCGTTGCAGTTTGGTTTACTATCCTTATGAAAATAAGGATTCATAGAGGTGATAGACAGAAATATTTTGTTTTAATATATTCTGCCCTCTAGAAGCATGCTCTTGAACTATTACATGCACCCCATGTCGGGATATTGTTTTGATTGAGACAGATATTGACCGCTAGATGGAGCTTCCCCTATTTCGTCGTTTTGCAATGGCGAAATATTCATTTGGGAACAATGAACTCTCGGGTCAGTCGTCTCGGGAAGCCTTGCACTGACGAGCGCCACCAGCGCGAAACTGCAGTCTGCAAGTGGCCTGAGACGACTGGTGCGAGAGTTGCCTTTAATTAGGTATAAATCTTTCGGCTGGTATTTGTTTCAATCAAAACCAAGCGTTTTGTGATCAAATGTGATTTTTATCCTTAACGCGGCCAGACTAGCAATTCGTTGCAGTTTGGTTTACTATCCTTATGAAAATAAGGATTCATAGAGGTGATAGACAGAAATATTTTGTTTTAATATATTCTGCCCTCTAGAAGCATGCTCTTGAACTATTACATGCACCCCATGTCGGGATATTGTTTTGATTGAGACAGATATTGACCGCTAGATGGAGCTTCCCCTATTTCGTCGTTTTGCAATGGCGAAATATTCATTTGGGAACAATGAACTCTCGGGTCAGTCGTCTCGGGAAGCCTTGCACTGACGAGCGCCACCAGCGCGAAACTGCAGTCTGCAAGTGGCCTGAGACGACTGGTGCGAGAGTTGCCTTTAATTAGGTATAAATCTTTCGGCTGGTATTTGTTTCAATCAAAACCAAGCGTTTTGTGATCAAATGTGATTTTTATCCTTAACGCGGCCAGACTAGCAATTCGTTGCAGTTTGGTTTACTATCCTTATGAAAATAAGGATTCATAGAGGTGATAGACAGAAATATTTTGTTTTAATATATATATATATATATATATATATATATATATATATATATATATATATATATATATATATATATATATATATATATATATATATATATATATACAGGGCCTTCATTAATGACCGTAAGACACGTGACCGTAAAATGTATGCAACCCACTAAACACCGTTGGCGCGCCTGTTTAACAAAAAGCCCTAAATCCAGTGGCGTCGACACCGTCGACTTGAAAGTTGGATAAATTTAATTAAACCCAATATTTACGTTTTTGTAACTTTATTCTCATTGCTAAATTGGAACCAGTGTAACATTAATAAACTCTCTTAGATAAATACATATAATTTATTAATCTTATTGAATTTTAAAGATGTAAGTACTCATATTTACAAGTTGAAAATCTAACCTATAATTAGCGGTCTGTTTTCAACATTGAGTTAGAATCAATATTCAACAATATTGAAAAATGATATGAATTTTAACTGAAAGAGTTTGTTAATGTTACACTGGTTCTAATCTAAAAATGTGAATAAAAACCTTAAAAATATGAGAATAAACTAACAAAGACGTACAATTTGAGGTTATGGGATATGCTTTTTGTGTTTTTATTTGCAGACTGGTTTCGAAATTTTCAGGTTTTCATGTGATAATCTTCATGTGTCACTAATTTATCTACCGAATTTAGGAAAAGAAGTAACATCACTGGTACAGAAACCGCATGCAATTACCTGACACATTTGTAACCGCTAAAGACATTAATCTTGTTCGTTAGAGTTTAGCAGACAACAAAAGTGATAGGATACATTTTCTTAATGGTAAACTTCAGTAAATAACTCGAAATGTCTTTTCCAATTGGTGCAAGTACTGCAAGTATTTGTTTTAAGCAAATATTTTTTATCGATTACTTGCCACTTAGTGAACACAAAATACAATTGGCATACATCCCGGTTACTGGAGGTCCAGCGACAGACGTTCTAAACCTACAAGCTATGTCACTAGGCGTGACAAAGTAATATCATCTAATTTCTTTGTGGTCGATTAATTACAACTTAATAATTACAAACATACGATTGACTTACGCAGTTAGTGGAGTTCTGAGATATGTTGAACCAGCAAGGGGTCTACTTTTTATGCATGATTAGTAAATGTCAAGCTGATTTTTCGTTAAATAATTAATTTCATTTATAAATTAAGTTTGCACCACTAAGAAACATTATTTTCTTTTTTCTTACTTACCTGAGATCTTTAGGCCTATGGCAGCAATTCCATATATACATGGTTTATCGGATAAATTACGAAAAGTTGGGAAGAGGTTTTCCGTACGAATGGTTTTTCAAGCGGGCTCCATGCTAAGATCGGTTTTATCAAAAACCAAACCTTTAAGCCAAAAGTTTTAAGAACGGATGTAGACAATCTTCCGAAACGTTAACTGACTTTAGCTTTCATATTCATTTTTTCAGTTTATAACATTGTTCTAGTTTATATATTTTTAGGTGCGAGACATTTTGTGATAAACAAGTACTCAAGAAACAACTTCTATCTGATCCGTTTGGCGGAGGTTTTTTCATTAAAATTTTCAAATGTTTTCAGTGGCAAAATACCCAACAAAAAGTAAGAAAATCTGAATATTCCACAAATAAAGAATTATAGACAATATAAGAAACATTCTTATATCGCTTTTCTTGTCCGCCATGCTTTAAGGAATAACCATGTTTCTAGCTGTTACAAATGGTCGGGTAATTGCATGCTAGCTTCTGTAGTAAAACGATATGTTTTTGACATTATTAATAAAGTAGAATGGTAGATGTCTTTTGTCAATGAAAAAAAAAACGTAAAGAGGGGAATAAGTCTTATGTCGTATGTTTCATAATTCTATTAATATGCAACTTTTTGAAACTTGCCATAGTCTACAAAAGATACAGTAAATTATTTGCAGATTTGTCAACAAATGGCTTTCAAGACCTGTATAAATGTCAACAAAAATTTACTCGTAAGAATGAATTTATTATATAGAATTCAGAATAAATTAATAACCTTTAATTCCACAAACTTCTATAAGTGTATTATTTATCAAGTTATAATATTTAATAAGATTAATCAATACTATGGAATAATAAAACATGTTCAAAAACAATAATAAACTACATAAAATTACAAGTATTGAATCTACGTTAACAACCAATGGGTTTAATATATGAATCACGCAACTCGGATAGTAGGTAAAAACAGTTACTTGGTAAAAAAATATTTCATGAGAATTCTATTGTCTTTTTATAGTGTACGGTACAAAAAGTACTAATTTAGAAGATGATAAACAAATTTTAATACACTCTTCGCTTCGTATTATCAAATACATTTTTCAACTGGTCAACTGTTATACTGCGAATTTCTCTTTCCACTGCTTGTTGTAGTTCGTCAAGATCATGCAATCGATTTTTAAAAACGTTGCTCTTTAAGTGTCCTAATAAAAAATAATCAAGGGGTGTCAAATTTGGAGAACGTGTAGGCCAAAGTCCCTGGCTGATTAATCTATCATCATAGAATTCCTCTAAAAATTGCATAGTAGCTCTTGCTGTATGGGCAGCAGCACCATACTGTTGGAAGTCACCAAGTTGCAATTCATCATCATGTAGCTGATTCAGAAAGGGTTCTAAAATTAGATTTCGATACCTTTCTCCATTTATGGTCTCTTGAAAAAATATTGGGCCTATTATTCTCCTGGATATTGCGACCCATATACCTATTTTTAACGTATGTAAGCTTGTTTCCACATAACAGTGAGGGTTTTCTGTAGCCCATGTCCTATAATTTTGGCTATTGATATAACCACTTACGTGGAACCATGCTTCGTCAGTGAAGAAGGTCAAATCCAGCACATCATCATTTAAATTTTCGTTAAACCAACGACAATATCTTTCTCGTTTACCAAAGTCAAGGGGTAGTAGTTCTTGCACAACTGTTACCTTGTAGGGATGTAAATGTAGCTTTTTTAAAGCTTTATGGGCTGTACTAACTGAAAGACCTGAAAAAGTTCAAATTCATTGATTTGTTGTTTGTAGTAGGTCATTTTATAGTCGAAGAGTCAGCGATATTTTTTTCAATGTCAATTGAGCAAAAATAATTTATAATTTTTCCACCAACTTACTATTTATTAGAGGTACAACAGCTCATCCCTAAAGCCATCAGCACAAAAAAATTGTTAAACTTTTTGAAGCTATTTCTATTTATTAAACAACGTTAGTACAAAAATAAATCATTACAGAAGGCAAGATTATGTGTAAATATGATCGTCAGAGAGCTGCCTATATGTTTTTGCGACAGGTAATGGGACTGTCTGCTGACCATAAAATATAATTGTTGGTAGTGCCCCAAGTCACCTAGTCAAGATTTTCAAATTTCTACGTGGCACCTTCACGGGGTGGTGGGGGCTTTGAAGTACAGTCGGTTTATGACAGGTCCGGTAACTGTTTGCCGTTTTGATATATCAGTAAATATGATTCTGAACATACCTCCTGCAAAGTCTGACCCTCGTAAGTGGTTGTGATTCAGAGATATGTCCGAAAAACCATCATTTTGGAATTTTGCCGGATACTGTTACATGAATTGAGGCGATAGGTCCCGGTAACTGCTCAAAACCTTGTTAGCTATCTTGGGGCTCATGAGAGGGATGGGAAAATACGTTTGGCAGACACGCAAGTGGTTTTGGGCAAGTGTGGCAGCACTTCGAAAGACCGAATTTGCACAAAACTGCAATTTTTGTTAAATATTGAAAAATATGTAATAAAAATATCTGCTGTTTTTTTTTTCATATACCTAGATGTATTACAAACAATAAAAATCAAACAGCAGAAATTTGTATTCGTATAAAAAATTTTTGTTAAAAAAAACGAAAAAACATCTATAGATAACTCATTAATACGATATGTATAGAGCTACACTTTTACACACAATAAATATATGCAATGGGATTGTCGTTTACAGTATATACAAATAATCTCCCGCCCCAGCCTCAAACGTTGAGCACTCCGTAAATTTGTGCAATAAACTATTTTTTTTATTTCCTGGTTTCTTATGGGTTCCTAGCACATTTCAATCCTTTTACGACCTATATAAAAATAAATTTATTTAATGCGACCTTATTACACAGTACCCTATAAAGAATTTGTATAAAAAAAATTACTCACTACCTACGGCCGTGACGTCAGATCGCATTACTAACACTGCAGCACAGGCCCTATACCGTTGCCTTCTACGTACAGTGTAACCTCACACACATCTGAACTGTTTTAAATGACCAGCTGAAGCTTAACACTTTAATTATTTACTCACATTTAAAGCCTCATATTTTACATATCTCATTTTCTTACATATTTGAATATTTTTATGCAATAAAAAAAATGTGCAAGTTTCGTATTCCTCATCGACAAACTGTGAAATGCAATCGCCAACTTTAATGTAACAGTAAAAATTCCGAATTGTCCTTATCTATGCTGAAATGACATTGGGAAAATATTGTGAGCTCTTCGACTATTGAGAGAATCCCACTAATTTATTTTTATTCAAACTATGATTTCATGTGTAAAGCAAAAGTTTTAGCTATCAGTAACTTAATGTAGGTAATCAAATTGACAAAAAAGTCAGAGATAAATTACCTGTTTGAGCAGATAACTTTGATACAGACTTTGTTGGGCTTTGATCCATTCTTTCCCGAACGTCATTCATAACCACCTCAGTCAAAATAGTTTTCCTCCCAGTTGGCTTTCCCTTGCAAATGCAGTGTTTTTCTGCAAAACGTTTAAGGACTATGTGCTTACGATGGGCCAATGTGTCACATGGAATATTTGCATTAGGAAATTCTTCCCTAAATTGATCAATGCACGATTGAAACGAATATATCCACGATCCATCTGCGTTGCGAGATCCACTTCGAAAATGGGCCATTAAAATAAAGGCATATTGTTCCGGTGTAAAAGCCATTGCAAATTGCACACGTCTGAAACATTAGAAATACACTTAACCTAAAATTATCATTCCCTTTATTATTACTTACCACCAAAAATAGCAAATGTATATTAGGTAGTTCTAAAAAGAACTGATAAATACGCAAATTACAATAGTAAAAATGATTAAAGACACTTGGAAATGAAAAAGGACTGGAAATAACGAAATAAACACTTTCCGTGCGTACGTCTATGCCCTAGAAAATAACTAGATGTCATGTCACAGATTAATAGTTTAGAGACTGCTCGAGAATTGTCAAATCGGGCGACGTTGCTTGCTTCTTAGTCTCCGTAAAGATGCAATGAGCGATCTACGTAAGATTCAACAAATTCATGATAAATCCCTAGAAAACATGACAAAGATAAAATTCAAACCAACTGGTCACGTGTCTTACGGTTATTAATGAAGGCTCTGTATATATATATATATGTTGTTTCTTAGGCTTAGGCTTAGACTGAAGGCATTAAGACAAAACCAGGACATCATAATCTTACCAGCAGACAAAGGCAACGCTACGGTAGTGATGAATAGCGAAGATTACCACAGCAAAATAGAAACACTATTAGAAGACACTGCTTACCAAGCAATTACAACAGATCCCACCACGTACCTGGAGAAGACCACCAAAGCCAAAATTAAAGCTAGCCCGATCGACAATCAAATCAAGAACCAGATTATACCGAGAGAGAAATCTTCAAGATGCCCCAAACTATATGGCTTACCAAAGATCCACAAGGAAGGAGCCCCACTAAGACCTATTGTTAGCTCTGTAGGCTCACCTGTGCAGGAATTAGCGAGGTATCTAGCTAGGCAGTTGCAGCCCCTTGCGGAAAAAGCAACGTCATATGTGAAAAACGCACAACATTTCATCGAGTTACTAAGCAACGAGACTGTCCAACCAGAACATCTTCTAGTGAGCTTCGATGTAGTGTCATTGTTCACAAACGTACCAGTAGAGGAATCACTTGAATTGATCAAGCAAAAGTACAGTCCAGAGGATCATATTCTTAGTCTAACTACACACTGTCTAAACAACACATACTTCACATACAATGACCAGCGCTACAAACAAACGGAAGGAGCACCGATGGGTTCACCTTTGTCCCCAGTCATCGCTAATCTCTTCATGGAGGACTTAGAAGCTCGTGCAATACAAACTGCACCACTCAAACCGAAACTTTGGCTAAGATACGTCGACGACACGTTCGTAATTTGGACTCATGGGAGAGAACATCTTAATAATTTCTTAAACCATCTAAACAACATTCACGACAGAATCAAATTCACAATGGAGGTAGAAGCAGAAGGCCAGCTCCCATTTCTTGACGTATTAGTGAAGAAGAAACAGGACGGAACACTAGGTCATACGGTATACAGAAAACCCACTCACACAGACAGATATCTAAACGCAGCATCACACCACCATCCAGCGCAATTGAATTCAGTAGTAAAGACTCTAGTGACACGCTCCCAAAGGCTAGCAGACGGCGACCATATTAACGAAGAGATGTTATCACTACAGAAAGCACTTATGAGAAATGGATTTTCAAGGTATACAATACAGAAGTCGCAAGAACCATCCAGACCACGAATCCAGGAAGAATCTGAGAAACCAGTGGCAAAAGCATATTTACCTTACGTGAAGGGGACAACAGATAAAATCGGAAAACTTCTACGTGGATACAACATAGACACAATATTCAAAACAGACCGAAAAATCAGCGCAGTTCTACGTAACCCGAAATCAAAAATCGCCCTAGAAAACCAAGGAGTATACGAAATCCCGTGCCAAGATTGCAACAAAACATACATAGGACAAACGAACAGGCGGATACGTGTAAGAAGAGAAGAACATAGAAATGCAGTGCAAAAAGAGGAGAAAACATCGTCCCTAGCACAACACGCAAAAACCACAGGACACAAGATAGACTTCGACAACACCAGAACGATAGCCAATATCGAGCATTGGAGGTCAAGGATTACCAGAGAGGCCATAGAAATTGAAAAAAGACCTCAAAATCTTAACAAACGAGACGACACTCAAAGATTACCCACTGCATGGAAGCCCGCACTGTCAGGAAGTTACGTAACGGAAAACAGACGACCACCCACGGTAAACGAACAGATCGCAACGAGGCACCGTCGAGTATCGACCATTCACGAAGAGACACCACAGCCAGCTACAAGGGGACCCATCACGAGGAGCCGGAGCCAAGCGCTAACCAACCAAGGAGGACCACGACAACCTCCCGAGCCGGCTAGACACGAGGACGCACGACCATCAACGAGAAGTCACGTGAAACGTGACGTTTCAACGAGGCCTCTTGTCGGGTTAGCTCAGGCGCTCGCTACACCTCCTACAGAGAGTAGAGGGCCAGTAACACGCAGCCAGGTGCGCAGGCGCGCCCCACCCCACAACACATATAAGGAGCCGCACAACACGGAGAACGTCAGTTCAGTTCGAGCAACGAGGAGCAGCAGTAGCACCGGCAGCAGCAGCAGCAGCAGCAGCGGCAGCAGCAGCAGTAGGCAGTAGGCTTCCAGCTAGAACCTGAGGATGGCAGATGAGATTCCGCCGAAACGTCGTTCAGACAAGCGTGGCTCCCACAGGAGCCTACCAACTACACGGGAAAACACCCGGAAGAACACCAACACTTCATATATATATATATATATATATATATATATATATATATATATATATGAAATGTTCGGATAGGTTTCCGCGGTTGTCTGTATGAAAAATACTAGGTTCACGGGTTGAACCGCGTCTGAGATTATTGGAGTCTCGACGTTTCGGCTCCCACTTTGGAGCCATTTTCAAGAGAAAGGGGAAGAAGAATCGATAATGTATGGGATATGGGAGGGTCTAGTCTAGGAAGTGTAAGGAATGGTTCGAGTCCGGGGCCTCAATCTGCCTACTCCCCAGGTCGAACCGTGGTTCGTCTCTAAGATCTCAATCTCAGTTCTTAGAGAGAACCGACGAGTTGTGGGTTGGGGTGAGGTATTTATAGTAGGATTGGTGGGTGTGGCGAGCACTGGTGCAGAACGGTTGCGCATGGTAGGAGGGTCGCTGTGTGGTCTTGGTAAGGGTTGTGTAATTAATGGAGTTATTAGTGATTTCCAAGCAGTTGGAAGTCGAAGACTGTCGTCCCTTTTGTTTAAACAATTAGGACGCTTCTTGATTTCAATTGCTTCGCGGATCGTTCGTGTTTTTAGGGAATATATAGGTGCTATTGTTTTTGTGTTTTCAAAGTCTATGTTATGTCCAGTCTGGAGACGGTGTTGGGCTAAGGATGAGGTAGGATCAGTTTTTCTTACCGCTAAGCGATGTTCGTATACCCTGTTGTTAATGCGCCTGTTTGTTTGTCCAATGTAAGTTTGGGGACAGTCGGAGCAAGGTATTTCGTAAACGCCATGGGAGTCATTAGGGACTTGGTCTTTTGGGGACTTGATAAGGTTGGAAATAGTCTGTTGTGTTGTGAATATTGTTTTTATGTTGTTTGCTTTTAGGACCGAAAAGTCGCCTGAGCTAACCCGACAAGAGGCCTCGTTGAAACGTCACGTTTCACGTGACTTCTCGTTGATGGTCGTGCGTCCTCGTGTCTAGCCGGCTCTGGGGGTTGTCGTGGTCCTCCTTGGTTGGTTAGCGCTTGGCTCCGGCTCCTCGTGATGGGCCCCCTTGTAGCTGGCTGTGGTGTCTCTTCGTGAATGGTCGATACTCTACGGTGCCTCGTTGCGATCTGTTCGTTTACCGTGGGTCGTCGTCTGTTTTCCGTTACTGGACTTCCGTAGGACTGGACAGGGACATTGAGGATAAAGGCATGTATATTAAGTGGCAAGTTAATAATTTTAATAGCCCAAAAATGGTGTGTCTTATCGTTCAATTAAGAGAATGTTGGCGAGTGAATCTAAGTGGCTAAATGTCACATTTTCTCTTCAGCACCAACCTACCGAGACATTACCAGGACCATCTGGCAGCAAAATGGGACGACCACCAAAGGAGTTTCAAGAACTGACGACATTGTCAAAAAATCGAAAATTATTACCTATAGTAGAGAATTATTCCAAAGACGGATTCTTGTTTGCGGCAGAAACAAGTTTACGTTTGGGCGGACAAAGAGATGCAGCAAACATAGTACACGAAGTATCCCAAACAACACCAAAAAGGGCTACTAAAACAAAGAAAAAGTGAAAATCTTCGATTTGGCAGCCTATCAAATATGCAACCAGAAGAGTCTCTTGCACTGTTTGTTGACGGACGTTATACCAAACATATTTTTACATTAATGCAATCTGGGGCCAAGGTGCATCATGTAGATATATATCCCTCGTTTGACAAAATTTTAAAAGCAAAAAAAATTGCTCTGCCAAAGTGGAATCAGTAAAGGTGGGTGAAACATCTGCAGAAATAACGGTACAGACCACACCATAACCAGATTAACAATGATTCAAGAGGATGTGTTATCCCAAAAAATCGATGACTTATCGGACGGCCTAACAATAATTTTCAAGTGGGAGTGCGATGGAAGTTCTGGGCACTCTACATACAATCAGAACTTTTCTGGAGATGATGCAGATCAAAAAAGTGATTCCAGATTATTTGCAGTTTGTATTGTACCCTTGCACTTACGAGCAAATAAAACTAATACCATCTTATGGCACAATCCATCACCTTCGTCTACTAGATTCTGCAGACCTATAAAACTTTTATTTGAGAAAGAAACTGTAAAATTGTGTAAACGAGAAATACAAAATACAGAACAACAAATGCAGGATATACTGAATAATAAAGTATCTTTTTCTGAACAGGAAATCGTTATTACTCCTTGTTTTAAATTACTTATGATTGATGGGAAAATGTTTGGAGTAATCAGTGCTAGGTCAAATCAAGCATGTGGAATTTACGGGGTAACACCGAAAAATATGTACAATTTACAGTGCATCCAAGAACAGTCCCCAGGTACTGGTAAATATGAATATGGACTATACATTGCATGCATGGATTCGGTGCTTTGAGTGTCTTCTTCACATTGCATATCGTCGGGATGTGAACAAGTGGCAAGTGCATAAACAAGAAGATAAAAGAAAGTTTGCCGAAACGAAAAAATATAGCCAAGATGAATTAAGAGCAAAAATGGGATTATTAGTAGATATCCCGAAACCCGAATATGGTGCAACAAATGACGGCAATACTGCCAGTCGTTTTTTGAACAGTCTGCTCTAACATCTTCCATCACAGTAATTGACGAAGAATTGATAAAACGTTTACATGTAATATTACACACAATTTCCTTTGGATATGCTGTAGATGTCCAATCGTTTAGGAGTTACGTAAAAGCGACTGCAAAAAAGTATGTGGATCTATATCCGTGGCAAAATATGCCCTCTAGTGTGCATTATCTGCTCATCCATGAAGCATATATTATAGAATTTGGTGTTTTGCCTATCGGGATGTTTTTGGAAGAAATAGAAGCCAGCTATAAACAGTTTAGAAGATATAGAAAGCACCATACCAGAAAATTTTCTAGAGCGCAAACAATGACCGATTTATTATATAATCTTTTATTTTCCTCGGATCCTTTAATATCTTCTATTTCTCGAACCACTCGTGCTTGATCATATAATACTAGAGCCCTTGATGACGAACTTAAATGCCTATTGTTGCAGCCATCTCTCGATGAAGAATCTGTTCTACAAGAAGACTTCAATGAAAATTCTGATGGTTCTTAGGATAATTTAATTATTGAGATTTTTGTCTCACTCTGTATTTATAAACAATTTTCAATACAGTTTAAGAACTTTTAGATGCAAATTAAAATTATAAACACAATACCTCTTATTAAATCATATCTTTTGACTTTTGCACAGTTAGATTAATGATTTCGACCACTGTGCGATGGTCAGAATTTTGGTTCTTCGCTCAAAGGGTATAGCCGGTGTATTGAGGCATTCATAATTTCATGACACATGACTATCTTTCCGTTTATCAAGCTTTTGCATACGCTTCCAATAATCATAGATCGCCGATATACCCTAAATCCACACGCGGACCTATAGTTGTACACGCCACCAATGGGTCACATGTGTAGGATTTCGGATACAAGAGCGCGACCAAATTCGAAACAAATCAGTGCTGTTCTGGAATTCGTTCTCTTGCCGTTTCGAAAATATTTACGAAATGATTAAATGTCCGTAAAAGATACGGAAACATATATGTTATTTAACACTGACATGATCCACCTGTTATTAAGAGAATAAACTGTTTATTTAAAATTGGACTATTTATTTACTAATCGAACTCTGGATTAACATCTCTAAACCAGCTACCCCAGCAAAATACGTTACATAATTTGGAGCCTGAGCAGATCCATTTTGACGAACGTTAGATAATTTGGCGCCAGAGCAGATTTCACGACTTTGATGGATAGCCCAAATGCAGAAATTTTCAGAGATGGCCATACACAGATGGTGCATATGGACTGGAAGTCGCTGATGCCACAGTGGGATGGATCTACAAGTCAAAAATAGACGAGTTACAGATAGAGTTATCCAAGTACTTCGCAATTACGACTGGAACTGTCGAAGAACTGCGCAGCCGACTGAAAAACATGATGCACCAAGAAAGACGCTGTCCCACTACCTCACATAAATTTTACGACAGGGTATAAATCCATAATTAACAGGACAAATGCCAAATAATACTCAAACGATGACGAACCTAAGCACAGTTTTAACAGAAGCCTTTAAATGGAATGTCCATTTTGACGGCAAGAAAGATGAATTTTCCTTTTTAGAAAGAGTAAAAGAATTACAAGCAGGTTATAATTTCAACAATGAACAAATGTTATGAGCCCTTCCCGAATTGCTTCAAGGTGATGCATTATTATGGTTTAGAAACAATAAAACATCCTGGAATACATGGGCACAATTCATCACTGAACTTACGACTTTCTACGCACCGCACGATTACCACTTAAAACTAGAAGATGAAGCTAGACTTCGAACACGAAAATATAAAAGACTACGTAGTTGCAATTCAAATCTTACTACGAACACTGGGCAATGTCACTACAAAACAAATGTTGCACCGAATTTATTCAAACTTGAAACCGGATTATAGAAAATATATAAGACGAACCGATTTCCAAACATTAGTACTGCTTAACCTCTAAAAATGTTTTACAAACACTCCCACTCAGAAGAAACCCAAATAATAACGCACAAACTGAAGGTTATCAAACACGAAATTACAGTACCCAAGCTAGAAACAATCAAACACGGAATAATAACGCACAATGAAAACTATCAAACACGGAATTACAATACACAATTCAGGACACGCGCCGGAATTGCAGAAATACCCCAAGAATATTTTGTTCTCAATGTGGAACACACGGTAAGCTCCGTAATTGTAATTGTAGGTCAACTGGCATAAATTCACAGATGTCGGAAAACCAACTACGGACTGTGACAGAGCAAGGGCACCACAGCCGTTAAATTTAAATAGCCCTGCATAAATAAAGATTCCTATGAGTGTCGGATACCATAATTTCAAGGCCTTAGTGGATACTGGGCCCACCCGCTCGTACATAGGGGACAGTGTTTACACAAATTGTAAATCAGATTTAAATGAAATAAAATGTAGCCCAATAAATGTAAATGTAGCAGACAACTACAACTTACGAATAAATAAAGAATTTGAATTAAATTATTTCACAGCAGGACAACAATGGACAGATAAATTATTTTACTTACTAAACCTAGCTGGCGACATTATTTTAGGCATGGATTTCCTAAAAAGGCACAATGTTACACTGTATTGCACATCAGACAAACTACAAATTATGGAAATTACAATGGATTTTAATGGTGAAATAATAGAACAAACGCCGCTCTCTCTGATTCAACCGTCAGATAGCGAAAAACAAAGATTATCATTTTTTTAGAAGCCGAACTGCCGAAATTTAATACAATTCAAGGTGCTACACCATTAACTAAACATAAGATAAGGCTACTGGACGACACACCCATTAAACAAAGATACCGGCCATTAAACCCGGCTATGCAAGAAATTGTAAATAACGAACTGGACAGAATGTTAGAAGAAGGTGTGGTAGAACCATCTAAAAGCCCCTGGTATTCTCCTGTCGTCATTGTAAAAAAGAAAGATAACAAATATAGGTTTTGCATAGACTTCAGAAAAATAAACGAAATCTCGATGAAAGATGTCTACCCACTACCATTTATAAATGCTATTCTAGAGAAACTACGAGAAGCCCGATTTATATCAAGCCTAGATTTACGTTCCAGCTACTGGCAAATAGCGCTAACTGACGAAAACAAGCCAATAACAGCATTCGCAGTCCCTGGAAGAGATGCATATCTACAATTAAATCCGGACAAATGTAATTTTTGTAGAAAAGAATTAACATACCTGGGACACCTAGTAAGCGAAGAAGGCATCAAAACCGACCCTGAAAAAGTAAAAGCCATTGTGTCAATTCAATCCCCAAAGAATTCCAAACAAGTACGACGTTTGCTTGGTATGGCATCTTGGTACAGAAGATTTATAAAATCGTATTCAAACACTGCCGCACCCCTAAATAGACATTTACGGAAACATACCCGCTGGAAATGAACACAAATCGAAGAAGAGGCTTTCGAAAAACTAAAAGATGCGTTGACCACTGCCCCTGTTTTAAGCTGTCCTGATTTTAAAAAGACTTTTTACCTTCAAGCGGACACGTCGAAACAAAGTTCTGCCCTTTTGCAGAAAATCGATAATCAGGACCGAATTATAGCTTACGCAAGCCGATCGTTATCGGAAGTCGTAGCCGTAGAATTGGAATGCGCCGCCATCCTCTTTGCAATACGTAAGCACATAAGCTACATGCAAGGATATCCCTTCGTAGTAATAACAGATCACCAAAGGTTAAAATGGTTATATTCCACTAACCCCACAAATGGGGGTTAGTGAGACTCCTAGAACGTGTATTCTTGTTAAAAGTAAACAAGCAGTAATGTCACTAACTAATTTCTGTTCTAGGGATTTAGTGGCAGTCAAAATCAGAGGATCATGTGGAGGTATTCCGAGAGAGTTAATTCTAGGCTCTGCGTACCTTCCATATGACGACCCTGAGCCACCACCAACCAAGGCTGTAGAGAAACTGGTGAGGAGCTGTAGAGGAAGAGAATCACAGGTCATCATCGGGTGCGATGCAAATGCGCGTCACACAGTCTGGGGGAGCACCAACACCAACCTAAGAGGTGAGTCACTTTTTGAATTTATTATGGAATATAATTTAGACAGCAAATGTAGGCAATACTCCGACCTTTGTGACTAGACAAAGGCAAGAAGTGATAGACATAACAATGGAAACAGTGCACGCGTGTAACCTAGTTAATAACTGGCATGTGTCTAAGGAAGAGAGCTGCTTAGACCATAGACACATTCGATTTAACATAACGGGACTGGACCGTGTAACTGAAATGTATCGTAATCCCTGCAGGACGGACTGGGAAGGATATAAGACAGACCTCGCCCGGGAACTCAAGGGGATAAAGATGAACATTAATAGAGAAGAGGATGTAGAGATAGCTGCGGAACAAATACAGAACGCAATTATCTCTGCATACGAGGACAACTGCCCTCTAGTGGTAAGGAAATCTACCAGGAATGTGCCCTGGTGGAATAATGACCTTAACAACATAAGGAAAGAAGTGAGAAGAAAATTCAATATCGCAAAAAGATCAACCAATTGGGATGAATACAGGACCTCTTTGACTGAGTACAACCAGGCACCGAGAAGGGCCAAGAGAGAATCCTGGAGGAGACACTGCGAGAGTATTGACAGTATCCCGGAAAGTGCCAGACTCCAGAAAATTCTCTCGAAGGACAATCATTGCCCAATAAACTCCCTCCTAACGGAGACAGGAGAATACACCAAGACAGGAAAGGAAACCATGGAGGAACTGCTCCGTGTGCACTTTCCTGGATCTAACATTATTGAACAATCACTTGAGGAATGGCTAAGAACAGGACTGGAGACAACTGGAATCAGGACCACCAGGACAGATTGGTCAGTAACCAAAAAAGTGATAGATCAATCCAAAATCAAATGGGCAATAAACTCATTTGAGCCCTATAAATCTCCGGGTCCGGACGGAATTCTGCCAATAATGCTTCAACAGGGTATAGACCTGCTGGCATCTAAGCTCTTCACATTGTACAGAACTAGCCTAGTGCTGGGATACATACCAATGAGGTGGAAACCAGTTAGGGTGGTATTTATATCAAAGGCAGGGCGGAACTCGTACACCCTAGCCAAGTCCCTAAGACCCATCAGTCTTATGTCATTTCAACTTAAGACGATGGAAAAAATGCTCGACAGACATATTAGGGATGACGTTCTGGTTAGAAGTCCATTACATCAGAGCCATTTTGCATCGAGCAGGCATGTACACAGAAACAGCACTTCACCACCTAATTCAGAAGGTGGAGAAGGTTCTGGAACATAAGGAGGTGGCACTGGGTGCTTTCCTCGATATAGAGGGAGCATTTGATAACACCTCCTTCAACTCCATCATTAGAACTGCAAGAGAGCGTGGCATCGAGGACACCTGCTGCAGGTGGATCGACGGTATGCTCAGAGGCAGGATGGTATTCATCACTATGATGGGCGAAAACCTAGGCGCGTCAGTTGCAGGAGGCTGCCCGCAGGGGGGTGTTCTGTCCCCTCTGCTATGGAATCTTGTAGTTGACAGCCTACTACGGAAACTCACAATTGAGGCATTTGAAGCTCAAGGATATGCTGACGACATAGTCATCATAGTTAGGGGAAAGTTTAATACCATAGTCAGGGATCGATTACAGATGGCACTGAACATGGTTAAAAAATGGACCGATGAGGATGGGCTGAAAGTCAGCCCTATAAAAACCCACATCGTCCCATTTACCAGAAGAAGTCTGGAGGGCCTAGGTCCTCTAGTTCTTTAAAACACACAACTGCAGATGTCGGGAGAGGTTAAATACCTTGGAGTCACTATAGACTCCAAGCTTACCTGGAACCAACACATAGACAGGATAATACATAGATCGGTAGCCACATTGGCAACCTGCAGGCGATCATATGGCAAAACATGGGGGCTAAGGACTAGTGTATTGCACTGGCTTTACACTAGTGTTGTAAGACCCATCATTACGTACTCTGCTCTAGTCTGGTGGTCAAAGACAACTCAGATTACTGCGGCCAATAAGCTGAGCCGGGTACAAAGACTGGCCTGCTTAGGAATCACAGTTGCTATGAAGAGCACCCCCACGGCAGCCTTGGAGACCCTATTAAACCTCCCCCCACTTAGCGTAGTGATCCAGGGAGAGGCCAGAATGGGGGCATATAGGCTGCAAAACTCAAATACCCCGAATCTCCACGGAGCAAGATCGGGAGGATATTTGAGGATAATAAACACTGTAGAAGACTCTCTATTGAATATGTCACCTTTAACAAGCCCTTCAATATTACCATTGGAGATAGGAAGGACTGGTCAACAGAAGCTCCAGACATACTACGAAAGGGCCTAACCTGGTATACTGACGGGTCTAGGACAAACACAGGAGCTGGAGCTGGAATACATGGTGAAAGACCCAGGGCAAGTATAAGTCTTTCCCTTGGGCAACACGCCACTGTATTCAAGTCAGAAATTCTGGCTATACTTGAATGTGTACGTGAGAATGCAAACCGACAATTTGTGAACCAGCAGTTCTCTATTGCATCAGACAGTCAGGCAGCACTTAGAGCACTAGCCTCTAACAAAGTGTCATCCCGACTGGTATGGGACTATCATGAAGAGCTGAAAATTCTGGGAGAGCAGAACAGAGTCAAACTACTCTGGGTGCCAGGACACTCCAGAATTGACTGCAATGAAAAAGCTGATGAACTTGCTAAACAAGGGGCAGCTAACATCTTCTATGGCTCAGAACCCGTGCTGCGCATTTCTAAAAGCTCAGCCAGAGGGGCGATTAAAGACTGGGTCAAGAGTAAACACAAGAACCACTGGAGGAACATTCCAGGAAATCGACATGGAAGAACACTTATTAAAGGTCCATGTGCAAAACAAACTGAAGAACTGCTCACAATGAACAGGACGCAGTTAAGACTAATAACAGGACTTCTGACGGGACACTTTCCTGTAAAGAAGTATCTGAATACAATCGGCAAATTTGAAGGCAACCTAGACTGCAGGCTATGCAGCAAGGAGCCGGAAACGGCCGACCACATCATATTTTAGTGCGAGGCACTGGCTCGCAGAAGATATGGCATCTACGGAAAAACACGAACAGACCCGGAACTCATCAGCACCCGTCCGACCATAGACCTGTATCATCTGATTAGAGGTACAGGGGTACTGTAGTGGGCGGAGTGAAGCATAGCAGGGAGAGCACAATACGCCCAGGAGGCTGCAGTGCCTTCGGAGTTTTCTACTAACAGACGAGCCCTGGAAGAAAAAACCCACAAATGGACGCCTTGCTCGATTGGTAATGGAATTACAACAGTACGACTTCGAAATAAAATGCAGAAAAGAAGTATTAAATAAAGTAGCAGACGCACTCTCTCGCCAACCAATCGTGACCATAGAAGACCATCACACAGAATAAGGTATTTTTGCGATAGAAAACACACAAAATTGTGCAGGGTATAGAGATAGCATCAGACTGGTACAAAATAAACCAGAAAGAAAACCAGATTACTGCATTATGAACGGAAACCTACATCGCCATATATGGAGCAGTAATAATTTTACAGACCCCAAACTTTCTAACCCATTGAAACTATGTATCCCAAAGCCACAACAAAAACAAATTCTGATAGAAAAACAAATTCTGATAGTTGAAAGGACCAACAGAGTGATAAAAACAATGATAGCTCAATACACCGAAAATGACAACCGAAAATGGGACCACTTTTTACTGGAATTTACATTAGCTATAAATTCGTCCAGACATGAATCTACCGGATTCTCACCGGCAATGTTAAATTTTGGAAAAGAGTTGACACTACCTAGCTCTCTTAACAAAAAACAACAGAACGATACAACCGAAGATATGCCCGAAAACCAAATAGAAAGTTTAGAAAAGTTAGAGGATATATTCGAATTGCTACGAGCAAACCTAACCAAAGCATACCAGACACAGAGTCATCATTACAACCTACGTTGTCGAGAATGAACCCCACATGTTGGAGATAAAGTGATGAAACAAGAACACCCCTTATCGTCAGCAATCCGAAATTTCAGCGCAAAACTGACACCAAAATTCTCAGGGCCCCGGTAGTTGTTGAGATCAAACTCCCCACCGGTCGCAAGAAGCAGTGCGCCCATGTGAAAGACCTGAAACCAGCGCATGTCTAAATTGTATAAATTAATCCAGTCGTTTACAGATTTACCAGCCCAGATACCAGCCCAAGACGTGCCAAGACGTTCAGTAATTTGAGTGCCTCAACGCCACCCAGGTCAGATAACTCCTAGTTTGTTCTGATTATACCCCATGCAGCTCCCCGAATCCGAATGATGTTCCAGATGATACAGCCCCAATCTGAATGATGTTCCAGATGATTCAGCCCCCCAATCCGAATGATGGAAAAGACGATTCCACAGCCCCAATTCAAAAGATGTTCAGATGATTCCGCCCCCCAATCCGAATGATGGAATAGACAATTCCACAGCCCCAATCCGAATGATGTTTCAGGTGTGTGTGTGTCCCCAATCCAAAAGATGATCCAGACGATGCCACCCCGCCGAATGTAGCCAAGTTCAATGGCTCTAGTTGATGATTCCCCGATGAATGATTAGGATGACGTCCAGTCCTAATGTATAATGAAACAAAAGATGATTAGGGCGACATCCTAGCCCTAATATTGCCTCTGTCACGACTCCAGAAGTCAAACGTGCCGTAAGCAGTCCAAGACGAGCCACATTCACGATCGAGATGTGCCGTCCACTGCCTAAAGCGTGCCGTTACCAATCCAAGACGAGCCACATCCGCGTCCGAGATGAGCCGTCATCAGTCAAAAACGCATCATTCCTATTCCGAAGCCAGCCGAGTTTTACGATTTGATTTTTTAATTTGATTTTTACCTGTTTTATTATGGCAAATGTGTATTATAGATTGATTGAGAATGATTATTACTTATCTGATTTATTTTCTTTGATTGAGTACTCGTATTTAGTATATATGCATATATCCCATGTGTATGTGAAAGAACTGGTCATTCTTTCAATAAATGATTACCATATTAAAAATGTTTTGTGATGTATTTTTTGAAATTTACTATTAATATTTGTTGAGATTTGAATATCCATGCATTACATTTTGATTTTTTTAAATAAATTTTGATACTGTGTATGTATGATGATGACGATTGTAAATGATGATATTTCTATTTAATTTTGAAATTCATTTGTTCGTTTTAAATATTTTTGTGTATACTGTTTGATTTTTGCTTTTTTTCTTTTACGAAGTACGAGGGGAGTCTAAGGAGGCATTCACAATTCCAAGACACATTACTACATTTCTATTTACCAAGCTTTTGCACACGCTCCCAATAATCATAGATCGCCGATATACCCAAAATCCATACGCGGACCTATAGTTGCACACGCCACCAATGGGTCACATGTGTAGGATTCGGATATAAAAGCGCGACCAAATTCGAGACAAATCAGTGCTATTCTGGCATTGGCTTTCAGCGTGCTGCGCTGAGTCAATTAGAGTTACTGCTCTATTACGGCGTATCACGGCGGAGTGAATATAAGTTGGCCGTTAGACTCTTCCAGCGTGCTGAGCTGAGACCTACCTGAGTTACTTGTTATTTAACCGACGTCGGTGCGCGGTCAAAAGGTACCCAACGCATGCTATCGACGCCACGACGAATCACCGCAACGTTGCCAACATTACACTCTAGCCGCTTCGAAATTATTTACGAAATGTCCGTAAAAGATATGGAAACATATATGTTATGTAGCACTGACATGATCTACCTGTTATTGAGAGAATAAACTGTTTATTTGAAATTGGACTATTTATTTACTAACCGAACTCTGGATTAACATCTCCAAACCAGCTACCCAAGCAAAACACGTTACATAATTTGGAGCCTGAGCAGGTCCATTTTGAAGAACGTTACACCGGATAAACATAGTGAAAAATGCTCCCGAGCTAAATGGACTTTGCATAAATGACTTGTTAGTTCTATATTTATAAACAATTTCTGCCAAGTTTCAAATCCGTACCCCTACGGTTGAGCCATTTATAGAGGGAGACGTGATTTTTAGTTTTTATTTAATTTCGCTTTTTCTGTTGCATTGAAAATTCTGAAAAAAAATCAGGGTCCATACAGTCTAAAGGCTCAACGTCAGGAATATTTTTCAGATGTCTTGGCTTAAAATTCGGCTTGCCAAAAATTTTTGAAATTTTGAAAAATTTCTTTCTTCGGATTTTATCGAGTGATTATCTGTATTTTTTTACAGCGATAACTACTTCATATGCTTGTAATTTTTCAAGATTTTTGAAAATGGTGGGTCGTGGTGTAAAAAATTAAAACTCGATATTGAGATGATTAGGTTCTTAATCTTATTATAATTTGTAACACTATCGGTAGTAAATAGTACATAAATATTGCAATAAGCATATGTGTATACAATGGTATTAAGTCATCAATCCTCATCGCTATCATTGTTGATTACAGGAATTATTTGTTCAACATCGAAAAGTTTACTTAGTATCTCTGTAGGTTTTACAATTTTCGAAATATATCGAGCGTGAGATAAGTAATAGATTATTGCCACTATGTGCGAACATCACTCGACTGTGCGTCTACCATTTGCAGACTCTCAATAATATCGCCCTACTCCTCCAATCAACGGAGTTTGGCTCATAATCTATCAAATAAGTTCTGCTATTAACATGTCGCGATCTCACTTCTACTTTGATTATATTATTATTGTCCTTAATATAAACCATGTTGATATTATTATCATCCATCAGTTCTGCTAAGTATGACACTGCTTGCGATAACTGACATGATCCAGTGAATAAAATTTTCAAGTCGTTCTGTGTCATTTCTGGGAAATCAAAGTCTGAGGATTTCAACTGCTAAAATGGAAGCTTTCGCCTAGTCCAATGTTTCGCCTCAATCTCTAAAGCTAAAGTATTCTCCATAGTTTGTTGCGATGTCATTTGGGAAAGAATTTCTTCGGAAAGACTAACATCTGAAAAGCGTTTTCCAAATCTATTGTGTCTATATGGATTATGTTAAAAGACAATAATAATATAATTAAAGTAGAAGTGATCTCTCGACATGTTATAGATTATGAGCCAAATTCCGTTGGTTTCCGAAGAGTAAGGCGACATTATTGCGAGTGTGCAAATAGTAGACGCACAGTCGAATAATGTTCGCACATAGCTGTAATAATTTATTACTTATCTCACGCTCGATATATTTCCAAAATTGTAAAACCTGCAGAGATACTAAGTAAACTTTTCGATGTTGAACAAATAAGTTCTGTAATCAACAATGATAGCGATGAGGATTAATGGCTTAATACCATTGTATGCATATATGCTTATTGCAATATTTATGTACTGTTTACTATCGAGAGTGTTACAAATTACAATATATTCAAGAATAAAGATTAAGAGCCCAAACATCTCAAAATCGAGTTTTAATTTTTTACACCATGACCTACCACTTTCAAACATCTGAAAAAATTACAAGTCAACAAACATATGAAGTAGTTATTATTGTAAAGAAATAAAGATAGGATTGATAGGATTCGAAGAAAAAGATTTTTCAAAAATTCAAACATTTTTGGCAAGTCTAATTTTAAACCAAAAAATCTGAAAAATATACCTGATATGGAGCCTTCGGACTATATGGATCATGATTTTTTTCAGAATTTTCAATGCAACAGGAAAGGCGAAATTAAATAAAAACTAAAAATTACGTCTCCCTCTATAACTGGCCCCCGTAGGGGTACGGATTTGAAACTCGGGAGAAACTGTTTATTAATAGAGACCTAAAAAGCCATGTATGCAAAGTTCAATTTGGCTCAGTGGCATTTTTCACTATGCTTATTCGGCTATACAATTTAGAACCTCCACTTTTCGTAACATTTTAAACCCATATGAAGTGAAATAAAGATAAAGGATAGGAACGACTGTTTTTAACTTTTTTTAGGATTAGCGGTTTTCGAAGAAGTCGCATGTGAAATTTTTTTATCAATGAACGATTTCTTATTTTGGGTTATCTCTTATATATGATTTTTCTCCGACAAACAGTTCTTTAAATATACCGCGAAGTGACAGACAATGTGATGGAACTGAAAGATCTTAATTTTCATAATCTGCATATTCTAAAACATTCAAATTCGAAGAAATCTAGATACATTCTGCTTTATACAAATATTTAAATTTGATTGTTTAATAAATTTCCCACCTCACTTTACCCAGATTACCTCACAGTATTTCCTTGAACTCATAATCCAAAAACTGTGATTTCTGCTTTACCAACTGTTCCATAACCATAATAACTTTGCATATCCCATATCCCAGAAGAACCAACAAAATGTTTATATTGAAAAACTATAAATTACTAATTTAAAGTTTGTTTTATTTATTTTATGCCTTCTTCCATTCAAATTTCTGAGAATTATCAATTAATACGCTCTTATAATAAATATTCAATAATGCATAATCTCTAAATCTATGGCAATAAAATTTTGTCTGAATTTCACGTTTTAAGCCAATGCCAAATAAATACACTTGTGCATTAATAATTACAGTCTGCACTGACATAATAATATAATGATTAAAATGAACTGATTTATTTATTAGTACCTTCAGTGAACTTAAGTACTATTATTAAACTGTTCAATTGCTGTAATTAAATGGCCGACTTACTGTTGATAATTTTAGGGTCTGAATTTATAAATATTGAGGTGTCAAATTGTCTGGCTGTGTGAAGAATGTAAAGGACTAACGTGATTCTGGGCGGTAGCAGTGCACAGTATTTTCCCATATACAGTGTGGACCTAAAGAAACGCACAAATTCGTATCATTAGTATGTGTCATTTGTCAAAAAAATCCTCGAACAGGTCGATTTTAGTTTTGTAAATGCTACATTTTGTCACTATACCAAAATTTATGACGTCGCTGGTTTTTGAGTTATGACGTCATCATATATTTTTTGTAAAGGAAACAGATATTTTTGTTTACTGTTTTTGGTGGTATATTCCTTTAGCTTTCTGGTGATATGAAAAAAAATTATATTACCTAAGCAATTCTTTTGGAAAAAAAAATATTTTTATTGATTGATACCTTACATAAGTAATTGTGAGAAATATATCATCTCCATTGCTCAAATTGCGACCCTGCAACCAATAGGCATTGACCAAGATGAGTGTAGACGCTGTTGTGAATCATTTTATGGGCAATTCGTCTCATCTCCAAGCCACTTCCGTCTTTCAATTCTTCTATGGTATCCGGTGTGTTAAAATACACCCTTGACTTTAAGTAACCCCAAATAAAACAGTCTAAGGGGGTTAAATCCGGTGAACGCGGGGGCCACTCAATCGGATCTCGACGACCTATATCTACCTTCCAGTAATAATGTCATCTAAAAACTGACGCACTGCTATCCCAAAATGAGGTGGGGCCCCATCTTGCTGAAACCAGACGTTTTCAGCAGGAATATCTTCATCTTCATTGTTCGGAAACATAACTGCTAAGGCTGGCACTAACTCAACTCGCAAAAACTGTAAATATCTTGCGGCCGTAAGATTTTCTTTAAAAAAAGATCCCAATAAACGGTCACCAATCATACCTGCCACACGTTTATTTTGCATCATCGCTGTGTAAGGGCTTCTTGAGTCCAATGAGGATTTTCGCGTGACCAATACCTACAGTTATGCCAATGTACAGTCCACTTTAAAGAAAATGTAGCTTCATCAGAAAAAACAATGTTCTTGAAAAAATTTGGGTTTTCATCGCACAAGGTCATCAACTGTTCACAAAACTGTACGCGCCGATCTGGATTGTCCTCATTCAATTCGTGGATTAATTGCAGTTTGTATGGATGGTATTTTTATTTTTTCAATAGACGTACAACAGAAGTTTGACTCACGTTATGATTTAAAGTTAGCTGCTTTGTCGGAAGATGGTGGTTTTCCTCCCTTTCTAGAAGAATGTTTAATTTGGTTTCGTTGCTTGTGCTAGGGCGACCAGATCGAAGGAGGTCAGCTACACTGCCAGATTCATCATATCTAGACACCAATCTACTCACAGTGGATCTAGAAATTTGCCTATCTCCATATCCAACCATCATCAAAAGTTCTACGCATTCTCTTTCACTTAAACGTGGCATTGCATTCACTAGTTTTACACTGTCTCAGAAGTGTCACAAAACTGAGGTTCCCCACGTGCCAGGAATAAAAAAGTCATCGATACTTTACACAAAAAGGCCTGTATCTTTCTGTTGTTAAGGCGATTGTTTTTTTATTATTTGTTTTGTTTTTATGTCAAATGTTTTCATGCTAGTTAAAACAAAAATGTAGGCAGCAAGATTTATCAGTTCATAAGAAAGTGGAACATTACTCGTGAATTTACGAAAGGTAAGCTATTTTTACATAAAATGTCATTTTTCCAAAAGAATGGCTCAGGTAATATCTTTTTTTTTATATCACCAGAAAGCTAAAGGAATATACCATCAAAAACAGTAAACAAAAATGTCTGTTTCCATTAAAAAAAAATTATGATGGCGTCATAACTCAAAAACCAATGACGTCATAAATTTTGGTATAGTGACAAAATGTAGCATTTACAAAACTAAAACCGGCCTGTTCGAAGATTTTTTTGAAAAATGACATACCAAAGATATGAATTTTGTGCGTTTCTTTAGGATCACACTGTATACGAATTTAAAAGGACATCACTAATAAATATTGGATTAAAAAAGTCTACTCCGTTAGAGGAGTCTTAGTAATAATAGTTCATATGTGATGGTGTTATCCTCAAAAGTTCCCTTTATATATACCTTGAACCATTTTTCCACATTTGTATGGACCCATTGGTAATCAAACCTCCATTTAATATATTAGTAAATATTGGATTAAAAAGTCTACTCCGTTAGCGGAGTTTTAGTAATAATAATTCATATGTGATGGTGTTATCCTCAAAAGTTCCCTTTATATATACCTTGAACCATTTTTACCACATTTTTATGGACCCGTTGGTAATCAAACCTCCATTTAGCGATAACAAAGCAGTTAATAGAGTCGTATTTAAAAACGTCATTCAGCAATATCCAGAAGAAATGCAAATTTATACAGCTGGGTCAAAAGTGAGAAGGGCACAGGTTGTACTATTTATATTCCCGAACTTGAAGTCTCAGTAAAATATAGACTCCAGAATCAAGCTTCTATTTTTTCAGCAAAGGCTAAGCCATTCTTAAAGCTTTGCAATACTACGACCTCAATATAGGCCAGCAGAAATTTATTACCTGTCGGATATGTGGTAAAACCAGAACTGGCTTTAGGTGGTTTTGTGTTTTGTGTCAGCGCATAAAGACTTGCATACATGTGTGAAACAATATCTTATCTTGAAATTTTGTTAGCGAATTCCATATTATCCAAAGCTGATAAAGTCAATTTATTATAAACACTCACTCGAAGAGAACTGGAGATATAAGGGGACGTACTTAACACTGCATTAACGTATACATAAATTTTTCAATGCCTATTACAAGAATAAAAGTATATTACCTACTAATATCTGTTCTAAATGTTTTGGAGTTAAACTTGAAAATCCATTTACATTGCGAGAAGGACCGCTCGACGTCGACAGATGTAACTGGAGCATAGTTAAAATATCTAAATTTTCGCAGTCACCACATTCATGCCCGGTGTAGCAAAGTCTACTTCTTTGCCGTTTAATAGGTCTATTACATCTGTCATCGTAACAAATTCGGTTTTTTTGTTGCGTACATCTGGGAACTTTAAGTAATTTTATTAAATTTTAATAAACTAAACTTAATTTTTGAGAAATATGTACAGGTATTTACCTTACTCTAGTAACTAAAACCCCAGACATTAAATTATCATAGACAATCTGTTAAAATTTAGGAATGTACACATTTATTATATTTTTATATTTTTTGCTAACAGCTCTCGTAGAACACAGGTTTCATTCGAATAGAAAATATATCGATATTTCGCAGCACCTATTTCTTAATTATTGGTTGAACGCGGATCCAAATACTTAGTAATTTTTACTTTATGAAATATGGTAACATATGTTAATTGAGAGGGGATATCATTTTTATTAACTGGCTTAGAGCAGAATCGGCCATTTCCAATTCTGTAGCAGCCTTGCTTAGATTTAAAGTTTTCGATCATTATTTCGTCACACTAGGTGTGTCTCTTTTAGTATTATCAAATTTTCTCTTAATGATCTATCTAATAAAAGGTAATTAAATTTATTTAAATAATTCCTCTCGGTAGTATTTAACGGCCTTCGGCCATATTTTTCAATTCTGCTGATTTAATATGACTAACCCAACCACCGTGATTTTACGTCGATTTCACGTAGAAACTTGGTGATTTTCATCGACGGTAGCAAATCGACCAAAAAGCAACGTCATTTCTACGTGTCAAATATAACCGTTAATCGACGTAAAATATCACCTACGATAAAACGTATTTTCGACGTCAGTAATTGACTGAAAATAAAATTACTTTGCATATGCGACCAACGTTTTTAGCATTTACTAAGGTAATATCAGCACATTGGGGTCTAAAAATACACCCAAATAATTATAGCACAAATGTGATAGAAATAAAAATATTCCTATTTACACACACCTAGTAAATCAATATTAAGGAATTTTTATATTCCTTATAGCATTCTACAGATTTGTCATGAGTTTAGTGAATAAAAATTGTTAGTTTTTTAACTTTTTTTTATTCATTGTATTCGATGAATTATAGTGGCTATCAGAATTTCTTCGAACAGGTACTTTGGATTTAGATATACTACATTTTATCGTTTATGTTTTCCATGTCTGGTTATAAAAAATCATGAATTTTTTAAATGTGTGCCACGGTCCTCACATGCGCATGCTCATCGCGCTGTCAAATGTCGATTTCGATTTGTTTGTGTTTTGCTACAGCACGCTTGGTCAAAAATGATGCAGTTTTGTTTTGCTGTGATTAATACCACTTACTTATACTAATTAATCTTAGTGTGTGTGAATACATATGAATTGCAGTAAGTATTTTACAGTTGTATACAAACAATTATCACATAATTTTAAGAAAACAGTCATATTGAAGAACATATTGGAAGCCGCCGACTCCCCAAAATAAAAGGAATTTTTCCTTTGCGTTAGAACCTGAAAAAGAATATGCTACTCTTCTAATTACCCTGGTAAGCGTATCACAAGAATAAACACTTTCCGCATTCCACAAAATATGTTTCTTAAGTTTATGATAATTTAAATTAAATTCGTTTTTCATTATTTTTATTTTTTTCTGGGACTTTTCTGTCGTTCTTTAACGAATGGGCGAATTTTAAGTTTACTGTAAAATTAACTAAATGTAAACGTATATTCGTGTATAAATCATATCACACTTGTTTTTTATTATTACAATTAATTTTTGTACTAAAAAATAAAAATATAGTTGAAGTAACACAATGGTTTTATTTATGTGATGTGTGTGATTCTTCATGTTCCTATGTAATAGTTTAGAATGCATAATTGTTCCAACAAACGTCAAAGTAATTAATAGATGAAAATCATGCTTAGCTTTGGACAACTTAGAACATGATTTGGATTAGATAAAACTTTGAGGTGAGTTATAGGTGAGGCGGTTGATATTGTGAGTGAGCTTATAGTCGGACCCTCCAGTAAATTGCGGCTAAACTTTAAGGTAACGTGATATGATCATTGTACCATCATATTTTTTCATACATAACATATTAAGTAAATATGATTTGTTTGAAGCCATAATTTTCAAAAGTGGTAAGTGTTTTATTTCAGAATTATTTTTAACAAATCGTACTATAAAGTAGACAATTTTTACATATGGCATTTTTTAATGTGTTTGTAGAATGCCATTGCAAAAAATGCAGTTTTATTGATGTTTGTGTAGTATTTGTGCGCTCCATTCAACAAAAAATACTTACCTAATAAAATATTTTCGGCTTCAGTTACAAACTAATAGTATGAAAACAAGCATTCCATGCTACACTCATATTTACATGTTCTTCAGAAGGAAAGATGAGTTTATGATGAGATTTATAAAATATAGTTCTCTATAATTATGCAAATATTCATGAGATAGTATATATGTTAATGCGCCTCTGGGACTTTCTCTCGAAAACTTCAACTCTATTATAATTAAATAATTTCTTTTTTTTTTTCATTTGTCCAGGGTTACTAATCCAGTGTGAATTATTGTTATTTATTTTCCAATAAGTAGTAAAATAGATCTTACAAAATTATTTTTCGTTGCGCTACTAGTTTCATGATTCTTAACGAAAGTTAGTCGCAGCTTGGTGATGTGACTAATTTTGATATCATAAAACCAGTAGTGCAATAAAACAGAATTTAATAAAGTGAGTCCTTTATTTCATTATTTTTAGGAAATTTTGCAAATATTTCTTTAAAAAATGTCTTCTTTTACGACGTATATTATACGTCATCTGGCGACGACAATTTAACGTCGTTTTGCGGTGTATATTTCACGTCGCTTTCGACGTGTATTCACGTCGTCATATCGACGTCAAATCGCTGTGACATATCGCCATCATATTAGCCGTCGACACGACGTCGAAATTTTTGTGAAATCGAGTGCTTAGTGTTGTTTATTCAACGTGAAAATGAGGTGTCTCTGTTAGCTGGGAAACAACCATAATTCTGGAAACGGTGCTGATAACATTTTTTCTTCTTCCCAAACGTAGAGTTTTGCTGCCAAATACAAACTTCAAATACAAATTTAAAATATACTAATTCAAGATACTACAAATTTAACATACAAACACTTTAACTTATAAGTATAATTACAAGTAATACAACTGCCAAGTATAATTACATATTAGTATTATCTAATACGAATACAAGGGAAATCACTTCTTTCGTTTGATGGTTAAATGCCTGCTAGATTCCATAAGAAAGATAGTCCAGTCATCTTCAGTTTAGTCAAGTTCAGTTTAGTCCAGTCAAAATCAGTTTAGTCAAGTCCAATTTACTCCAGTCAATCCAAATCCCAGCAAAACCCTAGCGTTAAACAGGTTAACAAGACGTCAAACAAGACTGTTAGAAAAAACTACCAGAGCTCATCAGGAGCCCTCATCCAATATCTATGCATCGCCAGGAGGATTGGTGAGATTCTGAAATTATCAGTGATTTTTCGTATCACATTTATTGTGTTACTTTTAGTAATAAATTAATTAAGCTATAACCTTAACCAGTGATATCATGATAAATTTTTCTAGGGCCAAGTAATGAAGTAACTGTGGTGTCCAGTAACGTGAGGCCAGAATAAGATTCAGTAAGTTTAAATTTTTTAGTCAAGTTATGTAAGTTTCAGATTTTTAAATGATTAAAGAGGTGAATTTTGGAGTTTTTGTGGTATCAAGCATAAGCTAGTTTGATCTTATGAGAAACAGAAATTTAGGTTTTGAGTTTGAAAATATTATTTATGCAATAATTTTATGTCTTGAAAAATTTGCCTATTTTGCCGAGTTATTTTATGATAATTTATTTTATGGTATATACTACGTACAGAAACTAAGTATAAAATTCAATATTTTATATCTAATTTAGGGAACTATATGAATTCCTCTATCATTATAAAACAGGCTATGTTTTATCTGTTTTATTTAACCATAACCAACACTTTTAAGGAATTTAGTATTCAGTGATAAGGATTAAGTTTGGTACATTTGGGTTGGGTTTAGAATTTCCTATTTGATTAAAAATATCAAGGTGATTAAAAAGTAAAATTTCCTAATTATTAATTCCGTTTAGTTGAGTTAGGTATTGCCAATTTGATTTTAAATCAAAGCAATTATACTTTAAAATAGCAGATAAAATATTTGCGTATTTTAATAAATTTGCGACATTAAAACCAGGGCCGTCGGAGCCCGGACAACTCCCACCAATTTTCAATATAAATTTCGAAGGGCGGGGGGTGGCATCCATAATAATAAACTATATACATCTATCAAAATTTCAAAGAGCGGGGGGGTAACATTCTTTAGAATTGAATATTTGACACAGTCGACATTTTGAAGAGCGGGGAGGTGATATTCCTCAAAATTAAATATCTCTCGATCAAAATTTTGAAAACCCGGGGGTGATATTTATCACTGCAGAAATTTTAAAAAGCGAGAAGAGGGATATTCCTTTAACCAACAATTTCATATTTATTACATTTTAGACAATACAAATCCAAATCTCCAACTTCGGACGAAACCCGGGCCCCCTCAATATTTATCACATTTTAGACAATACAAATCATTTGGGACTCGTTATTATTTGCTGCATCTCACTAATCACTTACAAGTATACCTCTCTCATTTTACCTAACCTCCAAATCTCCAACTTCGGAGGAAACCCGGGCCCCCTCAAAATCGCTGGGCCCCTCAAAAACCTCCGGGCCCGGGGAAAAATACCCCCCCCTTTCGATAGGCCTGTGTACAACCCTTATTTCAGTTTGGTTCAGTTTAGGACTTTATACGTTATTTTATAGAGTATTCTTTACTTGACAATTTTTCAGTTAGGTATTATTTTAATACCACTTATAGCGCGTTTTTCTTGTAGCAACAATAATTGATACTATGTACTTAATTACATCTTCGCGTTTAGCTTCATTAAAGTACAGGGTGGATAGATTTAAAGTTCCAGAAGAAACACTTGAGGTTAAAACCTTGTATACCGAGTTTAAACAGGATGCTCATGCCGCATGTCTAAAGCTAGAAGCTAAACTAGCGAATAATGTTATCAAAGCGGTAGAGTAAGATAATAGCGATATAGTCTTACCCTCAACCTGTAACAATAAAAAGTCAATATCAGTATATAAGTGGAATATACAATATGATGGCCGAACAAGCGTAAAAGATTTTTTGAAAAGAGTTGTGGAGTTGTCAATAGCCGGAAACGCCACTTTAAGAGAGTTTTTTGAGTCTGCAATAGACTTATTTGAAGGTCATGCTTCAATTTGGTATAGATCTGTTAGAGATAAGGTCACCTTTTGGGATCCGTTAGTTAATGAAATGTACAATACTTTCTTACCATTAGAGCATAATGAAACTTTATTAGATAAAATTAAAACGCGTAAGCAAGTGCGTAGTGAGAAAATAACTATATATGTTGCCACCATGTAGAATTTATTTAATAGATTAGTATCACCTGTCAGCGATGCTGAACAGTTGAGAATAATTAGAAAAAATATTTTACCAGTTTATGTTGAGCGATTTGCTTTAGTTGATGTTAGAAACACTGGTAAACTAGTGACATTTTGCTGGAAAATCGATGATGCCGTGCAGGCAAGAATAAGTATTCGCCCCCAAGTGCAACTAATGCCCTTGAATCCGATTTAGCTCATGTAGAAAGTTCAGAACCCGTCATCTTCAAAAAGGTAACATAAAATATTCAGAAATAAATGTAAAACTATTTATAATAAAAACTTAGGTTCAGTTAATAAAGTAGTGCAGGCAACAACTACAATCCCAGAAAATAAAGTTTCAAGTATAAGCACGTATTTCAACTGTAAAAAAGTTGGTCACGAATTTATACAGTGCAAAGAGCCTAGAATAAGGTTTTGCTTTAAGTGTGGTAAGCCTTACTGTACCGTTAGAACATGTACCATTTGTAATGAGGTTAAGTTGGTTCCAAAAAACCAGTAAAGAGATCTGTTCACTCGGGCCGACGTCAATCGACTCCTCAAAAAGGCCGCATATTTTATAATTCACGATTAAGTCAAATAAAGAATATTTCTAGTCTACTAGTCGTAATTCTCTCAACGCAGTCAGGCCAAAAACTTTTTAAAGTCTAGTAAGTCAGTTGTGTCACCAGTTTTCCTAGAGAGGCCCTATGACAATAGGCCCTATATTTCAGTAACTTTGTTTGATGAGGAGGTAATCTTGTTGCTTGATAGTGGTGCAAATATCACATGTTTAGGTTCGTTGTCCTTAAATTTGTTGGACAAATATAAAGTTAAACTCGACAAAAGTTTAAACAAAGTAGTAAGAACAACAGACGGAACAGCCCAGAATATTACAGGGATTTGTGAACTACCATTGTGTATAGACGGGATATGTAAATTAGTTAAAGTTCGTGTAGTACCGTCACACCTGGGAAGTTTTTAGTGACGTCCACGATTATTTAATCAATGTGATTACCGAACGACCCAAACAAAGTGAGTCAAGTATAGAAGTCAACATTATGTTTACTAAGGCTCAAAATAGGGAACTGGAAAAGACAATAGATCTCTTTAAGTCCTTATCTAAAGATAAACTTGGGCGAACACCTTTAATACAGGCACACATTGAGAACGGTAATGCTTTGCCGTTTAAGAAGCGATAGTATAGATTATCCCCCTACATGCAGCAACACCTTAATGTAGAATGTAGAATTTAGTCGACGACATTTTAAAAATGTTATCTAATGTAAAGTTTATCTCTAGTGTGAAATTTAAGTCAGCTTTTTGGTAATTGCCGCTAGATGAATCTAGCAAAGAGAAAACAGCTTTTTCCGTTCGGGGGGAGGTCTGTTCAAATTTAAAGTTTTGCCTTTTGGGCTGGCCAATTCGGCGCAGATTACCCAGAGTATAATGGACAGAATTTTCATGCCAGAACTACAACCTAAAGTTTTTGTGTATCTAGACGATATTAAAATCCCTGAATTATCTGGGATTCGTGGTGGATGCCCAAGGCTTGAGAACCTCGAACGACAAAATCGAGGATATGTTAAATTATCCAAGATCGGAAACTACAACCCAAATCAGGTGTTTTGTGGGCAAGTGTTCATGGTATCGACGTTTTATCTCACATTTTAGTACTTTAATAAGTCCGCTTAACGATTTGCTTAAGGGACGGAAGAAGAAACAGTCGACACCATGGAACGATAAGGCCAAATTAGCTTTCAGGGAAATAAAACAAAGATTAATTTCTGCTCCTATACTTGCATCACCTGATGTCTCTCAGGAATTTTGCATTCAATCTGATAGTAGTGCGTTTGGCGTAGGTTCAGTATTTAACCAAACTATACAGGGGGTCGAAAAAGTAATTGCCTATGCGAGTAGAAGGGCTGAGCGTAATTACTCAACTTGTGAACGGGAAATTTTAGGGGTATTGCATGGAGTAGAGACTTTTGCCGGATATGTACAGCGGGTCCACTTTAAGGTCATCACTGACCATTCTAGTTTGAGATATTTAAGTAAACTGTCAAATACAACCGGGCGTTTGTCTCGATGGGCATAAAGGTTAGTTTCCAATATTTTCTTTTTAGAAATTGTACTTTGTGAGTTGTCACCATTAAGTTGGGACATATAGTAAATAATTTTTTTTTCAATTATTCATATTTTTTTGACCACGTATACGGGATGTTTATCACTTCACTTTGGCACTACTATGAGATAAATTACGCATTCATAATGTTTTAGTTTAGTACAGTTTACTTTTAGTACTTTTTCCGGAGGAGAAGGGTGTGTTGCACGCATCTGAGAACTTTAAGTAATTTTATTAAATGTAACATTTTAAACAGTCTCGATTTGTCTTTGTATCCTCGCAGCAACATCTCCCTGTAATTGAAAAATATATGGACGAAGATCGAACACAACGCTTATTGCACCTACTACATTAAATTCTGATGGTGACTGATATTGAAGGTCTCGCGCATGACTAGTGGAATTCGTGAAAATCATCTGTGTATGGTCTCCAGATTTTCTTGAACAGTTGGATCCATAAATGCGACATATTAACTCCACGTTTTTAGTACTTACGTCCGAATAAATTTACAGTAAGAAAGGCACTCAGTAATCTTGTTAAATTACTCCTCTCCCGCCTGGGATTGAGCTTTAGGTAAAAAGCCAGTAGGTACACGTGCTGCAATTTAAAATAATATGTTATTCATTTAGTTTTTATTTAATTTAGTGTATTTATTTCTCGATAAAACTAAGTTAAGCATTAACATTGTAAAGTTAAAGAAAATTAATTTAGTATATTGCATGACTTTCTATTTTTAGACATTGAGAATGTTTTAGTACATGTTTACAACATATAATATCTGTAAAAGCCATCCGATCTTGCCTGGAGTCTGATAAGCGAATCCGACCTCTGTTTATTATTATATCTGTTTCCTTAGCGCACTTAGTAGTCTCAATCATAAAGCCGTAAAAACTTCTCCCTTACTCATAGACATCTTAAAATTCTATGTACGGCTCTCTCTTCTTGGTCATAAGATATCATGTGGATTAAGGTCCATTCTGGAATACTAAATAACGTAAAAGCCGATTTACTGGCAGAAATCAATTGCCGACTACAATGATAGATGCTACTGTATACCCTATAGCGATATAATAAGGACTCTGAAGGAGAACATCGTCTTGGAATAGGATACGTACTATAACAATTTATATGCAGAATTTAATCATGGAAGATTCCCTTCGTATCTATGTAAGATTGGTGTTAAAGAAAATGACCTTTACGAATGTGGAAGTCTAGGCGACAGCATTCATATTTCCTAGCGTGCCCTAGATAGAAACATAAAATTAACATATTTGTACAAAGATTATTGGAGAAAAATATGGTCATGCCCTTAAGTATGAATTTCAAAAATAATCAACAATTAATAAAACTTGGGAGGTCAGTCGGTTAGGGAAATCGATTCCTGTGTAATCATTTTTATAAATCTCTGTTGATTAAACCTTTCTATCCGTGGTCCATTTCATGTTCGTACGTTTCAAAAAGGCATCAAGACGGACCCTATGATGTGAAATGAGTGTCCACTGTCTAGATCCTTATTCGATCTTTAAGATGAATTTAAAATATTACGAAACGTTTCGTTTTTTCTTTGGGATTAAATTTACAGGTACACGTACATCGGATAATTTGTTGGAGTCTCTTGGCTAAAAGATTGTATCCAAGACCAGCATTGGTAAAAAAGGAGATCAAAACTTATAAAAATATTTTATATACGTTTTTTTTATCAGATATCAAAAAAACTATAAATGTCTCCTAATGTTCCATTGACACCAAGAACAAATAAATCATTTGAAATATATAGATTTCGTAGGAAAAAATACAGGAAAATGAATTATTTGTTTATTTTATTAATAGAAATCGTGATTTGGGTGGGTTTTAAGTTCCTCTTTATGAAGGTTGTAGGCGTCATTCGTTGTTTTATCTATCCATAAACATTTTACGAGCGCTTTATAGTTGTGTTGTATGCCTAGTCGTAGAAAATGGTTAAAGGATCCAAGAATATGAGAATTACATTCATACTTCATTTTAAGCAGTGAAAAGTAACATCACGATTGTGGAATGTTATTTTAAGAAATGACAACAACGTAATCTGTAAAAGTCGTAGCCCGTTCTTGTTTCAGAATAAAGCCCTGTGGAGCTGACCCAAATCGGGCTGGTTAAGTTTGCCCCATCCATGTCAATAATCGAGCTCCATTATGCATCATAATTTTGCACACATTTTGCACAATTTGCACAACCCCCTCTCGAATCTTCCTATTTCAAATACCCAGTCAAAATACCTGAATAAAAATTAATATTATTACTCCATATTATAGACTAGAATTCAAATGTTTAATAAAATATCTACCATCAAACATAAAAACATTAATAACCTAAAAAAAATTTCGAATGGCAATTAAAACATTTCTACTATTATAAGGAATTTTTGGACTATGATTTTTTGACATTGAATGTACCTAGTATTAGTCATATATATATATATATATATTAAATGTTCTATATTCTGATATCTATTTTTATATTTTTATACGTTCGAATTTTACTTCTTAAAAGTAAATTGAAATAAGTTTACTGGGCGCCAAACAGTTTCTTAAAAGCTGTTAATATTATAGACTATAGAACACCATTAGCATGATTATCTACAATCTATAGAATGACTCTTACTCAAGGTCCAACGAAGTCGGTTCAATAAATGCTCATCGATCAAGATAACAATCTAAACAAATCAAACTCAGTATTGAACGAACAAAGTATTAATTTATTAACAAATTTGAACTTGGAATGTAATTAACAAATTTAAATAACAAAATCTAACTTAACTAAAATGATAAATATGGCCTTTATTTAAAATAAATATGTACCATGGATTTCTGATATTGTAAAGCTTTACCTTGTCTTTCTTTCGACTCGAGTAATGTTATATTATAACCTCTAACTGGTTATTATGATCCTTGAAATATTATGTCACTTGACTGACTTTTTAACCTCTCAAGGCCTCTTCTTCTTCTTCTTTACTGGATTGACGTTTGTTTCTAACCTCCAATTTATTTTCAAGATTTCCTTGAAGTATTTCTATCACTTGCTTGACGTTTGAAATTTCTTCACCATATAAATTTGCTAACTGGATTAACAAATACTTCCCTCTTCTAAATCTGCTTTCCGGATAATCTACTTCGTAATACTTTCAAAGTATACTCACTTCTTATATTTAATCAACTTTTACAATTTATTCTTGATATCAATATATCTGGATTGTAATTTTCTAACCTTTAAATTATTCACCACTTTTCTTCTCTTTTCAATTTATTAATTATTCGAGGATGAATATTTCTCGCAGCTCGCTGTTCAGCGGTGTCTGATCAACTGATTTGTTATTTTTAGTCGTTTCATTGGGTTAATTTCCAATATTTCAATTGTTTTTTTCTATTTTGATCTAATATTTCAAAATTTAATTTTAATTTAAAATTTAAACTATTCAGTTTTGTTTGTTCTTTACATTAATTGAACACTGTTTTTAATTCTTTAATTTTCCTGATGAATTTCTTATTCTACTTTTCAGGATTAAGTGAATAATTGTAATTACTCGAAATATATTGACATATTACATATACTTTCTTAAAATCTACTTATAACTACAATTAACAATTCCAATCTCAAATAAATACTAATTCATACATTTAGATGAATAGCAATGATAAACACAAAATGCTAGTAGCTAAAAACGTACTGCAGTTTTTCATACTGACAGAATACTGATATAATAAACTAAAACAAAAATTGATACGCCAACAAACATTTAACATCATACTATTAGTCCTTTCTTTCTGCATGATGTGAAATATCATTTACAAAACACCTTTCTGCAATGATATTTGAAAATATCTGAAAACTTAAAATGTCATTCAGTGTTTTGTAATTTATGGACTTACTATTTGTAAAATAATCACCCTGCAATGCAAATACTGATGATAGTCTTTCATTCAATATTCATTTTGTGTAGATTTACAGTGTTTCTACACAAAATATGATTTTCAGCCCTAAGTTTTGACATGCATGTCAGATTTTATAAAATTTACTTTTTTGTTTTCCAATTTCATTCTAAATCATTTTATATGAGATTGTGATTCTCTATAAGTTCATGTTTTATCATATACTATTTAGAATAACCTTTTTAAACTAAATCAACTTCATTTTATGTTTATTTAAATATTTTGTTCTAATTCAATATCAAGTTTCATTCTCTGCATCCTACTCGCTGAGAATAAGTGAACTTGAATCAATTAAATAAACCACAGATATTCCTGCTTCTGTATGATCCGTTAAAGTAAAACTGTTATGGTTATTTTCTAAAATACATACAAATTTGTGAATTTTATTTATGATTTCAAACACGATACTTAGGTAGTGTTCCACAGTGTGGATACACAGCAATATATATATATATAGACAGTCTTTCCGTGGCCTCCGACATCACACGGAAAGAGCGCCAGCAAAACATCCACAGCCACTCTCCACATCCCTCGGGGTTAGTGACTGTAAATTCCAGAATGATGTGCTATAAGTAGGCGAAGGGACCCCAAGACTTCTGCATTTGGCCTGCCAACTAATCAGCTGATTTCTGACAGGCCGGTATGATCTTCAATCCTGAGAGCAGCGTGGTCTTCATACCTCCGAGTACACCGATTATAAGGACGACCATCTTGACCGAATAGCCTGGGTACAGCACAGCACCTCTAGCTCGTACCGGATCTCACGGTATTTGGTCCGTTATTCCTCCCTTTTCAAAGCGGTTTTTGACTCAGCAAGTACCGAGAACTCGATCACAAACATCACTTTTTGTTTTGATGGTCGAGGAGGACTATGTCAGGCTTATTGGCTTAATTTAGCCTGACCGTCGGAAACGAGTAGTTCCAATAAATGCGGCACCTCTCGTTTTCGACGGACTGGATGTCTCCGGAGACATAAGGCAGCACTGATGTTTGGTCTATTCCGTACGAGTGCCGTAGATGGTAGTACAGCACCCGCAACGCCGCGTTATGGCGATAGATGTAAGAGAAAATCGCATATACCGAACATGCAGAAAATATATGCATGAGCGGCTGCTGACGGCAGGTCCTGCGGTTAATATCAGGAACCTCTACACCCATTACGCGGCTTCGGTAAACCAAAGTGTTAATAACACAATATGGATAGGCCACAATGAATTCTGAGCACCAAGATTACGTGGGAGGTATACGCGAGAAAGGGACAATCTAGGATGAATGCTCCTATAGATATTCATCATCTTGCGGGTACCTCTATCCAGTTGGCGCAGCTCATTTATACTCCCTTTGACCCAAAGGAGTAAAGCAGAACAGGAACGGCAAGCATATTAGTTGCAGACACCTTGTTTTTCTCCGAAAGTTCAGACGACCAAATCTTTCGGAGTAGGCGTCTGTACTTGCCGCGGAGAGATTCTTTCACTTGTTGCACATCCTGGATATGATGTTGCTGCACACCCAGGTAGGTGTAGGTCTCTCTGGCATCCAGATGTCTTAGGATGCTTCCGTCTGCGAGCTGCGCATCCTCGGCGAAGTCCCCGCATCATCCTCTTGAGTTGAATGACTGCGCACTTGTCCAAACCTAACTTCATACCAATGGCCCGCGGGTACTCCTCGACCACTTTTAGAGCATTTTGAAGTTCATGCTCTTCGGAGGCATACAGTTTAAGGTCATCCATGTAGAGCAGATGAGTGACTTTATGCCCGCGGTTGCTGGGTGGTCCACAGTGATACCCGCGAGTTTGGCGGAGTTCAACAGATAACGGGAGCAGTGAGATACAAAAAGAAGGGGACTCAGAGTGTCTCCTAGAAAAACTCCTCCTCTGAATACCACCTGCTCTCTAGTAACCCGCTGTGCATCAGATGTTATGGTGAAGCGAGTCCTCCAGAGCGGCAGTAGTTGCTCTATGCATATCACTAGTGGCTCTGCTATCGCAAGACCTTTTAGAAAATGAACCAGTAGTTCGTGCGATGTAGTGTTAAATGCCTTACAATAGTCAATCCAGGTCATAGATAGGCTCCGCTTGTACCGCACAGAATTCTACGTAATACAGCGGTCGATCAGTACGCTGTCTTTTCAACCTGCCATGCCCTTCTTGGCGCCACGCTGCTCGTAAATATGCTAGAAGACCTAATCAACCTGCCGTAGTGTCCTAGCATTCAAGATATGTGTAAATATCTTGTAGCAGGAGTTAAGACAGGTGATTGACCCATAATTCCTTGGATTGGACAAATCTCCCTTCTTGGGAATTAGCACGGTACTTCCCTCGGAGTAAAGCAGTCCGGAATCTGCTGCCCCTCGTCCAACCATGAGTTGAAAACTCGAGCCAGACGACGGTGGGTAGAAGGAAACTTTTTCCACCACCAGTTGTTTATGCCGCCTGGGCCCGGAGCAGAGAAGTTCTTAGTGCCAACAAGAGTTTGTTGAACTTCCTCAGAACTGATTGCCGGACACACCTCTTCTGGGCCTTCAAAGGTTCTGTGGCAGAGAGCCTCGAAGTGTGCGATTGCTGGAGTGTTGCTATCGAACGGACGCGTCGTTTCGTAGATTCCCTTCCAGAAGCTTTCGACATCGGCAACAGCTGGCGGATCGTCGACAACACGCTGTGGCTCTTAAAATAGGTGGGAAGGATTCGCAGAGTTACCTCTGCCTGTCCAAGTACACCGCATGGAGGCTGCCGGTCCGGTTTCCGTACCCTCACTATTATTATTATTATTATTATTTTCTCGACTACGTGTCGGTTTGCTGCCGGGACTCAACAAGATTCCTAAGGCTTCTCCCTTCCTACGTTATTACTCTCCTAACTATATGTGCAGACTCCAACAGCGCGATCTTCTGCACTTCGTAAGCGCTTGGTGTTCCCGGGATCTGCTCCAGATGTTTGTGAAATCCTTTCTTAATGGTTCCCAGTGTTCCCATTATCAGTGGCACGATTTTGGCTTTCACGTTCCACATCCGTTGTACCTCTATCTGTAGATCCTTGTACTTGGACATCTTCTCAGCTTCCTTGACCGTGATGTTTTGGTCATCAGGGATGGCGACGTCGATGAGCAGACATGTCCTCTCCGCCCTGTTGTGAACCACGATGTCAGGCCGGTTGGCGCTAATGGTCCGGTCTGTTCTGATGCTGTGATCCCACATTATTATTATTATTATTATTATTATTATTATTATTATTATTGTTATTATTATTATTATTATTATTATTATTGTTTTTATTGTTATTATTATTATTATTTTATTTTTGTTTTACGCGTTAGCGATGCTGGACAATTCTCCCGTGTCTCCGATATTCTCACCGGGGGAAGCTCCAGCGAATTGTCTACAACCACTCCAGGGTTAGTGGTTGTAGATTCCAGAATCGAGTGCCCTAAGTGGACGCAGGGACCCCAAGACGACTGCCTTCTGCATTTGGCCTGCCAACCATTCGGCTGATTTTTGGCAGGCCGGTATGGTCTTCAATGCTGAGAGCAGCGTAGGCCTCATCCCACCGAGAACGCCGATTATCAGGACGACCATCTTGACCGAGTAGTCTGGGTATAGAGCTCGGAGCTCATACCGGAGATCTCGGTATTTAGTATTTAGGTTTATTATTATTATTATTATTATTATTATTATTTTTTCTCACAGGTTGCCCTGGTATTCAATAGTTCTGATCGGCTGGTTGAGCAAGACCCGAACTATCATCCTACTGGTCTAGGAACGACCGAACTATGTTTGTAGCATCCAGAATAACTGATTTTTGCATGCTAAGGTAGGTATTCCATGATGTTCCAATATCCTCCAAGCCATCTTTCAGTGTCTTAGGTATTAACCCCATTGTGGAAATGATGAGTGGTACAACTTTTGCAGTTTTTAAACTCCAAATTTCCTGGATCTCACGTTTCAGGGCGGAATACTTTGTTTTTTTCTCATTAAATTTCACCTCGACGTTATTATTATTCGGTATTGAAACATCAATCAGCAAGGCTCTCTTTTCTTTCTTATAGAGAATAGTGATATCTGGCCTATGTTCGATTGTCCTATCAGTTAAGATTCCTTTATCCCAGTAAATTTTAACCTCATTGTTTTCTACTACGGACGTTGGTTTATATCGGTAGTATGGCTCTGCGTTGTCGGGTGGGATTTTATGCAATCTGAGGACTTCCAGATAAACTATTGTAGCTACTCGGTTATGTCTTTCCAAATATTTAGTTGCTGCCAGGTTCGTGCATCCAGACAATATATGTTCGATGGTTTCCACTTGAGGATTGCATTTTCTACATTTATCTGTTGGCAAGTTTTCTTTAAGCACATATTTCTTATACTTCCTAGTGCTTACTACTTGGTCTTGTATGGCCACCATAAAGCCCTCTGTCTCGGGGTACAACTTCCCGCACTTTAGCCATCCTATGGACGCATCTTTATTAATATGGTCTTTTCCCAGGTCATTGTGGTACCGACCGTGTAATTCTTTGCCAGCCCATCGTGCCATTTTCATTTCATCTGACATCATATTTGGAAAAGCTGAGTAGTCTCTCTGTCGTAGGTTGAGAGGTGTATATTCAGCGTCAGCTTCTATAACCGATCTGTGTAAACTGGATACAGAGTGGTAAAAATAATTCCTCAAGCCTTCTATTTGGCGGCTACATTGAGTCACTACATCCGCAATGCCTCCTCCACCTTTATTCCTGGGCAGTGCCGTTCGTTCTTTCGAGGCTCTCGGGTGGTGAATCCTAAAGTTAGTTAATGTCACCCTTATCCTGGTGTTTATACTATCCAAGTCTATCTGCATCCAGTTTACCACTCCAAAGGAGTAACCAAGTACAGGTATAACATAAATTAACTATATTGGATGAGTTGAGTTTAGTCTTAAGCACACATCTAAGCCTTTTCTCAAATTGTGTTGTAAGCATATCCTTTATCGTTTTGTGTTCTATTTTGTTAGTTTGCAGGATACCCAGATATTTGTAAGGTTGATCCGCCATTGCTCTTACCACAGTGTCCTCATCAAGTACCGTCTCAGGGGATTCTGTCAACCTACCCTTGGCAACAGTGATAGTCCCACACTTGCTAGTTCCGAAGGTCATTCTTATGTCAGAACTCATTTTGTGGACCAATTTGAGGATAGTCTCCAGGCAGCATATAGTTTGAGATCATCCATGTAGAACAGGTGATTAATTGTTTTAGCGCCATGCGATGATTTGATGGTAAATCCATAATTTGTTCTATTAAGGGCATTCGAGATGGGGTTTAAAGCGAGACAAAACCACAAAGCACTAAATGAATCCCCCTGAAAGATGCCTCTTTTGATACTTAGCTCTTTAGATTCAATAGCCGCATCACCGGAATTAATGGATAACCTTGTACACCATTGCTCCATCACACTTTCCATAAGATTTATAATGTTTCTATTTATCCCATATATACTCAACACATGTAGGAGCCAGCTATGTGGGACCGAATCAAAGGCCTTCTGGTAATCTACGTATGCCATGGAAAGATTTCTACATTTTTTCCTAGCCTGGCCCAGTATAACGGAGTCAACTATTAGTTGTTCTTTGCAACCTAGTGCTTTTCTTATGCAGCCTCTCTGCTCTTCCGTCAAAATTCTTCTGTTTTCCAAATAAGTGTATACTTTTTCAGCTATCCCTCCCGACAATATTTTGTAGAGCGTCGGAAGGCAGGTAATCGGCCTATATTGCGATGGGTCCAGGGTATTGCTACTTTTTGGCAGCAAATAAGTTATCCCACTGGTAAGGAAATTAGGCATTAAACTTGGGTTATCAAGGACATCATTGAATCCTTGTGCCAGGTAGGTGTGCGTGCGTGAAAACTTCTTATACCAGAAGATCTGGATTCCATCCTTTCCTGGAGTTTTCCAATTTGCTAGTTTTCTTACAATTACCTTAATGTCCTGCTCATTAAATTTTAGATTATCCATCTGATAATCGGCATATTCTAACCTTTCAGTGTGAATCCACGGTGCATCTCGGTTATGTTCAGTTGGCTGCGACCAGATTTTCGACCAAAAGTCTTCAACCTCCCTTGTTTCAGGTAGTTCAGTATTTACATCGCATTTTCTGTCTTCCAAAGCACGATAGAAGTTCCGTTCATTTCTTAGGAAGTCATTATTTTGTGTTCTTCTTTGATGACTTTTGCGATACCTGCTCAGTCGGTTAGCAGCGACAGCCAGTTTCTGTTTAAGCGTATCTAGGTAATCGGTGAGAATATTATGTGTCTCTGTTTCATTCGCTCGGTGAATTCGTAAAGATAACTCCTCTGGGATACTTTTAACGAGTTTGCTTGTTCTATTCCCTCCGACCATTTGCTGTACTCTGCCTATATTCCTCGGAAGCGTGTCTATTTTTGTTTGAAGTCTACGTTCCCAGGCCCAAATTCGTTTCTTAAGTGGTTTAGAATATCTGTCCACATAAACTTTTTCTCCGTTCTCTTCTACTGTTGCTAGCACTGCACAGTATATATGTAGGTGCAGCTCTTCTAAGTCCATGTTGTGGTTTAAGACGTTGCGAAGCATCACATTTGCCTCTGAAATAATTGTATTCGTCGATGGTTTATAGTTCAACCTGGGAATTCTAGGTCTGAGACAGGGATCTGTGCCTCTATACTCAATGGTATGTTGTTTGTACCTTTTGCTCCAACTTGATTCTTGGTCTAATAATTCAACTCGAATAGGAAGGTGGTCATCTGGATTAAGGTTTTGTGGGCTTGTCGCTCTCACCTGCTCCTGATTTCCATCATCGATTATACCATTGAAATTTAACTCAGCTTGTACCTCATTTCTAATCTGGTCAATTAATGGCTGAGGAAGAAGGTTTCTTCTCAGAATTGCTGATCGCTGGTCAGCTATTCGTTGTTCGGAGAGGTGACTTAGGTGGGGTATGTTCCGAATGAAATCTTCGTGCATCCTTCTGCGATACATAATAAGGTCGGTCTCTAGAGCAGTGGCTCTAAAATAAGAACGCATGATTTGCCTGTTAAGTTCATTGCTCCATTTCATGCGTCTTCCTGATTGTTGACCTGCTGTGGTGAGTGCAGCCACTTGGTGCACAACACGTCTGGCAGGCTGAGAAACTAGATTTTGTTCGTCCTCTTCAGAGTCCCTACCAAGATTGATAATCTCGTGCGAAGAATTATGTGGAGTATGCCAAGTTCATTGCTCTCCTTGTGGTACCATTTCGAAGGGTGGCGCCACTCGCTTCGCCTTGTCCTTCTACAGGTTGCTCCTCTTGACGGTTCCGAAGGGGGTCAACTCTGAACTCCCTCCCGCCTCTGGTTCTGCTTCTTGTTTCAGGAGCCAGTTAATGCACGATGTCTGGGAGACTATCCCATGCACCGGTGTCTCCCTCTCGCGTCTGCTCTACAACCTCTATCCACCGGGGTTGATTACCCGATCTCAAAAATTTGGTTGCAGAGAAGCTATATATTGCGCTGACCTACGCCTTTAAACCCCGTATCATTATTGTTATATAAATTAGATCTCCACTAATAGTGGGTACACAAACAAGTATCGGCCGCAGCAAGATACTTGTGATTATAGTGTTGAATTTAGGAATGAGCGGACGATTGAGGTAGTCGACAGGATTACGGCTTTCTGGATGGCTGCAATCTTATCGGCAATTCCAAGCTTTGTTAGATTGGCAACAAGTGTTTTGGGGACTACTCCGGTCGTCGATATTATCAAGGGGATTACCGCCACACTCTCTTGATGCCACATTTGCTGAATCTCTTGCCCGAGTCGCTGATATTTGCCTTATTATTATTATTATTATTATTATTATTATTAATATTATTATTATTAAATTTTGTACACATTTATATTAGTGTACACAGCGCCCCGAAAAATTTCTTCCAGCCCCCACCACCACCAAGTGCAAAATTAGGTGATTATGCTGTTGTAAAAATTAATTTAATTGTGGCAAGTAGAGTGTTTTCATACATTCATGATCAACTGACGTAGACGTGTGACAATTTTGGAATTTAGAAAAGTTCAAATCAATCCACTATTTTTTAAAGTAGAATTTTCCATTTTCAGAAAGCTACAGTTAAAATCAATTTCTTTGGCAATTAACCATTTAAAAATAACTTTTTTCAGCGGAACTGAGTGCCGTCGAGTATAGGGGCTTTTTAAACAGAAAATTAGGAGGTTCTCAATTAGACCAGCACGTACGATTTTTTATATTTGTTCACTCATGTCTCTAAAATAGCTATGAAAATCTTGCGCCATGGATAAAGCCGTGTTAAAATTGGTAGTTAGGTATTATCGGAGTAGCTGATACTGATTCTGATGTAAAAAGTTAAAAAATTTAAAATGATGAATCCAACAGGACTGCCATAATTATATAACATTTACGATTTGCATGAAATTTGGTATATGGCGATATTTGTTTTACTTTGTAGAAACTACATAAAAGACCATTAAAATGCGTGAACAAAATTTTTGGAAAAAATCGAGCCGCCTTTCAGAGTTATGAAGTAAAGTAACAAAATCAAACCTATTTTTTAGTTTTTACCATCTTTCTTTATGCCTCTGAGACACGAACGTTTCAAAAAATAATTGAGTTGGCATTTCAAAAAATAATAACTAAATTATAATGACTATAATCTATGCAAAGCAGTCATGCAAAAACTAGGTTAACAGATATCGTGATTCGCTTAAGAGATAGCAACCCAAATCACGCCTCTCCACCCCTTAATATGTTTTTTGAAAGATTCGTATTTGAAAACGCTGTGTCGTTCTTTGTATACAACTTACGGGACAAATGTAATATAATTCTCCATGCATTTGTTTGTTTTATTACTTGCGTCGTTTCCTTTGTAAAAATTTTCAAATGGAAATCCTGTCGACATGAAATAAATAGGCCTTAAAGTGTTATGCATGCTATAAAGTACTTTACATTTCGCCAATTGCTTCATTATCTCTAATATATATTGCAATTTAGCTAATAAAAATTGGTCTTTGAACCTTTGCGTCGCTGGTAGTGACGTGCAGGTGGCCTGTTTACATTTATTTTCGTTACTAGTGATATGATCGATGCCAATTTGTTTTGCACGTAGACACTTTCACGTGTATTTACGGTAATTTGCGAGATTAGTAATGTTCTCACAAGATCATCCAAAGTTCTAGAGACATTTGACTAAACATCAGATCTGATGACGAGAGTACTCAGTACGCCGTAAAAAACCGCTGCCTAAGGAATCACTAATTCCACATCCAGATTTCCCATCCAAGTCTCTTTAAAGGAAAACATCTATATTTGCACTCTATTGTGTGAAAATAATTGATCATAGAATTTTAATAAAAAGACGTTGCCGAATGCTAGCCGAGCCTCCTGAACTTCCGGGCGCTGCCGAATACTAAGGCAATTTGAGCGCTGCCAAATCTATATTTGATCGCTGCATAATCCATATTCAGGTGCTGCCGAACACCAAGCTGACTTCAGGGCGCCACCGAATACCAAGGAACTTTCCGTACATTATAGGACGCTACCTAATCCATATTCGGACGCTGCCGAATTTCAAGATAACTTCCTGGCACTGCCGAATCCAAATTAGGGCTCTACCAAATCTATATTCGACCGCTACATAATCCGAATAATCGAATAGCAAGGTAACTTCCGAGCGCTGCCGAATCTGTATTGGGGCACTACCAAATCTCTCCGGGTGCCACCGAATCCACTATTGAACACTATCCTAGTGGAGGGGTTGAAAATATTATAGAGAAATCTGAGGCCTTGGCTTTTAGTATATACCCTCAATTCCAAGTTTATGTGCTCTTACCAGCTTGCTTTACTTATTTTCTCCTATTTACTCCAACTTACCCTCCACCCCTTCAACGGAATCATCTCAACATGTAACCTAGTTTCAAATGTTATAATATATACGTGTATCAAATTTCAAATGAATATCTCAATTTCATTTAAATAAGCCTTTTAATAATAGAGTGGGGGTAGTGGGGAGTTGAAAAATATTATAAAAAATCCGAGGCCTTGGCTCCTAATATATACACTAAATCCCAAGTTGTACTCTTACCAGCTTGCTTTACTTATTTTCCCCTATTTACTCCAACTTATCCTCCACCACTTCATCGGAATCATCTCAACAAATAACCTAGTTTCAAATGTCGTTATAATAAATATATATATATACGTGTATCAAATTTCAAATGAGTATCTCAATTTTATTTAAATAAGCCTTTTAATAATGGAATGGGGGTAGTGGGGATAGTTGAAAAATATTATAAAAAATCCGAGGCCTTGGCTTCTAATATATACACTAAATCCCAAGTTGCTGTACTCTTACTAGCTTGCTTTACTTATTTTCCCCTATTTACTCCAACTTCGCGGCGAGGATCAACTCAAGATATTCCAATCTTATTAAAGACATTTATGAACATGCCACACTCCACGTCAAAGTCGAGGAAGACTTAATCACCGGGAGAATCCCCATCAAGAGAGGAGTCAGACAAGTGACAGTATCTCGCCGAAGCTCTTCACCCTGGCTCTGCAGGATGCTTTTAAAAACATCATCGACCGAAAGTTTTTGAGTCACCTGCGCTTTGCTGAGGACATCGTTCTGATAAGCACTGATGCTACAAACTTAGAATTATGCTGCAATAGCTGAAAGAAGCTTCGGAGGCCGTGGGCCTAAATATGAACCTCCTGAAGACCAAGGTTATGAACCCAGATAATATTCAGATCACACTCGACAACCACACGCTTGAAGTGGTTGAAGAATACGTCTACCTCGGCCACAATATCAATCTAGATAGGGACAACCAGACCTCAGAAATTACCAGGCGAGTTGGCCTGACGTGGGCAGCATTTGGAAAACTTGGCCACATCTTCAGAAAACCCGCCATTCCCATTAACCTAAAGCGAAAACTCTTCGACGCCTGCATATTACCGATTATGACCTACGGCCTCGAGACTGTATGCCTTACACTACACTAATACTTAATTACACTAATCAGAGCAAACCATCTCCGGGTTTGCCAATGAGCAATGAAACGTGCAATGCTGGGGATCAGCTTGAGGGACCGAGTTAAAAACGAAGTCATTAGGGACTATACAAGAGTCTCTGAAGTCATCGAGCACATCGCTAGAACTAAATGGCGCTGGGCAGGACACGTCGTCAGAGATAATATAAAGTGGACGAAAGCTATAATGCAGTGGCGACCCAGAGAAACTAGGCGAAGTGTTGGGAGGCCCCACACAAGATGGAGAGAGATATCCAGAGGCAAGCCTGCAGAAATTGGATATTAAGTGCTCAAGATAGATACCGTTGGAAAAATATGGAGGAGGCCTATGTCCAGGAGGGGACGGGAACGGGTTAAAGAAGAAGAAGACTCTAACTTACCCTCCACCCCTTCAACGGAATCATCTCAACATATAACCTAGTTCTAAATGTCGCTATAATATATACGTGTATCAAATTTCAAATGAATATCTCAGGTGTATTTAAATAAGCCCTTTAATAATGGAGTGAGGGTGGTGGAGAGTTGAAAAATATTACAAAAAATCCGAGGCCTTGGCTTCCAGTATATACACTAAATCGCAAGTTTCTGTACTCTTACCAGCATGCTTTACTTATTGTCTCCTATTTATCCCGCCCAAGCCTTCAACGGAATTATCTCAAAATGTAATCTAATTCCAAATGTCGTTATAATACATCTACGTCTACCTTTCAAGTGAATACCTTAATTTTATTTTATTACACCTTTTAATAATGGAGAAGGGTTGAAATTATTATAAAACATCTGGGGTCTTGGCTAATAGTATAAATATACACCAAATCCCAGGTTATTGTGCTCTTACCAGATTGCTTTACTTATTTTCCCTTATTTACCCCTATTTAACTCCAACCCTTCACCGGAATTAGCGCAAGATACAATCCTTCTTCCAGGTCTCGTCATGGTACATACGTATACCAAATTTCAAGTCAATATCTTAAACCGTTGCTGAGAAAACGTGCCCACAATAAGAAGTTACAGACAGACCGACAGACAATTTTTTTTCCCATTCAAATTTAAAATCTCTACCTTTTATCATATTCTAAACTTATTTCAACAGAAAAAAAATTGAAATTTTTCTTACGATTACTATACCGCCACTCCACTACGTGGGTGAGGAAGTAATAGGTAGGTATATGACTCTGTATTTCATTTGAATTATTTTAACTAGAAGCAGAGATCAACAGAAAATGAATCATCTCATCAATCAAATGTGGTCTTTTTCCTTTCTTACTGATGTATTTATCATTTATAATTATAATTTTGAGGTAAATATACGAAGTTACAAATCAAATCACTTAGCACTTGACTGGTTTATAAATCAAAAGTTGTCACTGGAAGAGCCTGTAATCTATCACTCAAAGAATTAAAGTTTTAAAATTTTTCCTCACCCAATTATCTTTCATAGAAATATAACTGTACAAAATGTTTACATGACACAGATAAAATGATAAATAGAATACCAAATGAGTATTCCATCTTCAAACCTTGACCTTATGAGAATTAAGGTTTTTAAATTCTAAAATATCTAAACTATTTGAGGGAGAAAAATAATATTTGGAGCTATTAATTGTCAAGCAAGAAATCTAAAGCACCCCCGATACAAAAAAAAGTTCTCGAGATTTGTCTTTTATTGACATTTCACGTTTTGTGTGGTTTTTAAATTTACTCTTGTTTTGTACCTTTTAAACTAAACATTTATTTTCAAAAGATCCTCTGTCTACTTTCACATTTATTGATGATGTGCAGCTCTCTAAAGATCTAACAAGATAAAACCTTATTAGAAACCTCCTTGGCAAAATACCCTTTCAAATAAAAACATTGATATTTAGTCAAACACCCCCAAACCCTTCCAAACTTCGAGAGGGCTCGGCAACAGCCGTTCCCCCTCACGACAGACGAGGCAGCGGGCCCACCCCTTACGAGGCCGGTCCAGGTCTACAGCGATGATTGGGGCAAAGAGCTCAAGCTCAACCCCTAATCATCCGAGACCGTCAACAAAAGTCAAGAATATTGGCGAACACCGATATATTATAAAAAATCCGAGCTTCACACTTATAAACCCCCCTTTTATGTTGGGGATAAAAATATACAGGTTGGACACAAAAATATACCAGAGGACAATATTTGGAGTGTAGTTGATCTTATTTTTAGAGAAAAAAATATATACAGAGTGGTCACCCAAAAGAGAAATTCAGTAGGTAAACGTGTCAAATAGAAATGAAAGTTTTGTGAAAACTCTTTTACAGTTAATTTTTTTATAATGTAACAACTTTTTTTAAGTTAAAACTTGTAGATACCAGATATGCGTTAGTAAATATCGCCAATGCCCGGGCGCAACTTTTCTAATATCTGACATCTGGTATAATTAAAGCGTTTGATCGTCATTTTATGACGATTTTACGTCAGTAATAGTCCACATCTAATTTGAAAATTTTATTGTCACCTCATAAAAGTAAATTCCTATATTAGTTTTGGCATTTATTTAAAAATAACTTTAATAATAGTTTATCGTAAAAGGAATATGATATATTTTTTAACGTAAAGCAATAAGGTTAAATTTTGACTACGTGACTTATATAAGATATTCCAGAGAAAGTTTTGTATAACAAAGCTGTAGTCTATCGTGTCAATAAAATAAAAATCCAAACATTTAACTGAATATTAAGAATTGCACGATTCTAAAAAGAACTGACTTATCGGTGACCGCCCATAATGTCAAATTCAGAGGAAAATTAAATCTCACAAAATCTCACTGAATAATAGCACTTAAATGATTCGATATTTTTTCGAGGCCTAATTGTGTAGTAAATAAATCATATAACTAGAATAACATCTCTCAACTTAAAATACCTACTAGAGATAGAGCCTAGGGGGTGTAGTTAGTTTTGTTTATAAATTTCAAACATGTTCGGAAAGCAGATGATTTATTTTTTTATGAGTTCTCATAAGATCATCTAAAGTTTGCATAATTTCCAAACCGGCAACATCAACATTTTTAATATGAGTCGATGCATGGGAAAATAAAAAATGTTTTCATAAAAAGCATACATTTTTAAGCAAAAAATGTCTACAAAAATTTTATAGTCACAGGATTTCCGTGAAAAATTACTAAATCTACTTCAATATATTGGAGATATTGGAGCAAGCGAGGTGCAAATCTGCGTCGTGCTATATTTGCAAAATATTACTTCAGGTATGAAATATATTATGAAAATTGCATTATTAAACAATATTTGTTAGTGGAAATAATGAAAAACAAGCTAAATATTATACTTTTCGCCGATTTACCGCACTGTTTATATAATTGTTGCACATTCTATAGGATATTTGTCGCAGCTTTTTTTGTAAATGATATTAGTTTTAGACATTTTTTGTTTAATTACAAAATACACATTTTTTTAAAATTTAAATAATTAATAACTTTTTTAATTACTGATAGATATTGTTCAAAACCAATAGGGTTCTTCCTCTAGCTAACACTAACTTACTGCCCAAATGTCAATACAATCGGACTTTTCGTTCTTAAATGATCGTGCTTACAAGAAACGTGACGAACTGACATACAGACAGACAGAAGGACGGACGGACATTTTGAAAGTTGTTCAGAATTCGATCACCAACACACTGATGTGAAATTTTTTCTCTACGAGCAATATTACCGGTTTTAGAAATGTGCCGATCGAATGCAATATACTCTTCGTTTTGTATTTGCGAAGAGTATAATAATTATTATAACTGATATTTATTCTATAAGAAGTCATACACGTCATACTAGCAGTAAAACCGGAATCGAGCGGAGCTGACGCTCCCACGCCGATACCTGAATACAGTGCTTTGTATTATATTTAGTTAGACAAATGTGATTTTCCACTATATTCTATGTATACTTATTCTGTAAGTATCGGAATTTTATATTTCCTGGCGAACTACATTCCAGAGACTGTAAATGTCGGTATTTTTGCTTATCACGAGATGCACTGAAGATTTAGAAAAAGATGTAGAATTATACGATTTTTTTATATTTGAAAAGCTGGTATCTTTTGCTTTATAACTGATGAATTTATTTTACGTTTCTAAGTGAGTTCCGATGTATATATATATATATATATATATATATATATATATATATATATATATATATATATATATATATATATATATATATATATATATAGGTCCGGATGCTGGACAGTCTTCCCGTGGCCTCCGATGACAATCACACTGGAAGAGCGCCAGCTATTACCCTTGGCCACTCCCTACTTCCTGCAGGGTTAGCGACCATCGGTTCCAAAATCGATTGCCCTAAGTAAACGAAGGGACCCTAAGATGACCGCTTTTTGCATTTGAACTGCCAACCACTCGGCCGATTTACGGCAGGCCGGAATGGTCTTTAGTTCTGAGAGCAATGTGGGCTTCATTCCTCCGAGTACACCGATAATGAGCACGACCATCTTGACAGAATATCCTGAGTATAGCACTCAGAGCTCATACCGGAGATGTCGATACTTTGTCCGCTTTTCCTCCTCCTTCACGGTGATATTTCTCCGCGGGCGCGGAGAACTTGATGACATATATCACCTTGCTTTCGTGGTCAAGGAGTACTATGTCAGGCTTATTGGCTTGGATTTGCCTGACTGTCGGGAACGAGTAATTCCAATATATTCGGCATTTCTCGTTCTCGACTACGGACTCAATATCTCCGGGGATATAAGGCAGCACTGGCGTTTAGTCTATCTCATACGAGTGCCGTAAATGATAATACAGCACCCTTAATGCCGCGTTGTGTCTGTGGATGTAGGCCGAACTTGCATTCACGGGACACGCGGATAGCAAATGCGTGAGCGATTCCGGCGCCTGACGGCAGATCCTGCAATTAGTGTCAGGGACCTCTACACCCATCACGTATATATATATATATATATATATATACCGGGTGAGTCACGAATTGCGCTCGCCCCGATATATCCTAAAATATTTGGAATAGAAAATTGAAATTTGGAGGCCTTATTACACGACTAAAATGCCATCTTTTCAATAGAAAACCAAGTTTGGTGCACATCCGGTTTGACCGGAAATGCCCACAACTTTCGATTTTTAAATGGAACACCCCATATATTTTTACATTTTTGGAATCTGGAGGAAATTTTGAATACAATACATCCATTTTGGTCACTTTTTGATAAACATTAAAAATTTTATTAAAAAATCTATTTCTGAATCCAGACTGCTGTGGTGCCCAAAATATATTTAAGTTTGTCTGCTACGTTACTATAAAAATAAAAAGAGCAATATGATTGCATTGCTTAATTCTCTAGAGGCGTTTACAATTTTTGAATGTGATTTTTACCCACTAACTCGGTTTTTTTTAATGGGAATTTAATCGTTCACCAACATTTTTAAATACCTCATTTTCATACGAATCTAATGATACCAAAATTTTGAAAATCCGCTCAGAAATATTTGAGATTTCAGCCAAAATACAATGCAACCAAGCTTTTAGAAACATGCGGCTAATAGATAATAGATTAGTGGGCTTTGGAAACTAAAATGGCACATTTCTGTGTAAATCTGGTAACCTAATAACATTGGAAAAATCATAGTAGCCATTGAATGTAATAAAACAATATCAGCTGTCAGACAGATACAAAATAAAGCGTTGCAGAAATCTCTTTGAGTAAAAATTAAAGAAAATGAATAATTTTAGTAGAAATGAAAAGGTCGATATGTTACTGATATATGGAGAGCGTCTCAAAAACTCAACTGCAGCTGCAGAACTGTATCAGCAACGATATCCCAACAGACGCCATCCAAGCAGACACTTGTTTGCCAGAGTGGAACAAGAATTAAGAAACGAACCCAATCAACAAGATGACCATCAAACATTTATTGTAAGTGAGGACAAAGAAATTGATGTATTAGGATTTGTGATGGTACACCCAACAACATCAAGGGAATTGTCAATGGAATGCGACATTAGTCAGCTTCGGTTTGCAGAATTTTAAAGAAACATAAGTTTCGGTCTTATAAATACCAAATACACCAACATCTTTATGGAGATGATAACGACAGGAGGCTAGTATATTGCAACTGGTTCTTAAATGCAGTACAACAAAACCCAGGTTTTCCTTTTCATATTTTATATTCAGATGAAAGTAGATTTACGAACCAAGGTATGTTTAACAGAAATAATACTAGGTACTGGGCTCAAGAAAATCCGAGGTTGGTAGGGCGGGGGAATATTCAGGAAAGATTTGGGTTTAACTGTTGGCTTGGAGTACTTGGAGATCGAATAATTGGACCCATATTTTTTGATGGAATACTTGCTGGCGAACGATATTTATTCTTTTTACAAAACCAGACAGCAGAATTTCTTGACTTACTTCCTCTTGCCTATTTACAAAATCTGTTTTTCCAACAAGATGGTGCTCCCCCAAATAATTCCAGAAGAGTGATGGAATATTTAAACAACTTGCATGGTGAACGCCTTATCGCAAATCAAGGTCATATCAGGTAGCCTCCTAGGTCATCTGACTTAACACCCCTCGACTATTATGTATGGGGCATTCTCAAAAATAAAGTTTATAAAACTTCTTCAAATACCCGTGAAGAGCTGCAAAATAAAGTTGTACGGGCTCTTAATGAAATAACGCCGGCTGAATTGCGTAGAGCCATTCAAGCAACTGTACGCAGAGCCGAATTGTGTATAGAAAAAAATGGTGGACATTTTGAACAATATCTATAAATGTCAATTTATGGTTTAATTATATTAATTATTTTAAAGATACCTACTGTTACCTAGTTTAAGTTTAATTGTTCAAACGGAATTAATTTTTATTTATTTATAGGCCCGATATTTATGTTCATTTAAATAAAACTCTGAAAACCCAACTGATGTCGCATTCTATTGCAAATGTCCTTGTGGATGTAATTGTGTTTACCTCCACATACCTATGCTAAACTTAATTGTAACGTTTTTTGCGCTCACAATTATTAAATGTTTGATAGCTCAAGATTGCCTATAACTACACGAGTCTGTCTGACAGCTGGTATTGTTTTATTACATTCAATGGCTACTATGATTTTTCCAATGTTATTAGGTTACCAGATTTACACAGAAATGTGCCATTTTAGCTTCCAAAGCCCACTAATCTATTATCTATTAGCCGCATGTTTTTAAAAGCTTGGTTGCATTGTATTTTGGCTGAAATCTCAAATATTTCTGAGCGGATTTTCAAAATTTTGATATCATTAGATTCGTATGAAAATGAGGTATTTAAAAATGTTGGTGAACGATTAAATTCTCATTTAAAAAAACCGAGTTAGTGGGTAAAAATCACATTTAAAAATTTTAAACGCCTCTAGAGAATTAAGTAATGCAATCATATTGCTCTTTTTATTTTTATAGTAACGTAGCACACAAACTAAAATATATTTTGGGCACCACAGCACTCTGGATTCAGAAATAGATTTTTTAATAAAATTTTTAATGTTTATCAAAAAGTGACCAAAATGGATGTATTGTATTCAAAATTTCCTCTAGATTCCAAAAATGTAAAAATATATAGGGTGTTCCATTTAAAAACCGAAAGTTGTGGGCATTTCCGGTCAAACCGGATGTGCACCAAACTTGATTTTTTATTGAAAAGATGGCATTTTAGTCGTGTAATAAGGCCTCCAAATTTCAATTTTCTATTCCAAATATTTTAGGAAATATCGGGGCGAGCGCAATTCGTGACTCACCCGGTATATATACAGGGTGTTTAACTTAAAAGTCCCCAGGCCATTATCTCTAAAACTAATAAAGATATTTTATTTTTGTGAATGGCAGATGATTGATACCAAAGAAAGGTTTAAATAACGGTGATTAGAATTTTTCCTCAACAGCACACAGAGATGGCGCTGCGATGCAAAACTATTTTTTTATGGCTGGAACCTTGAAACATAAGTCATGTGATTAAACAATAATTTGTAAATAATTTTGATGGTATAGAGAATTTACAAAAAACAAGCCGTTTTGGAGTTACATGAGTTTCTTTCATTAATGCCAGTACACGTGAATTTTGATAAATCCTATAATTTATTTATTATTTATTATAGAATATTGGTTACCAAACACTTTTTTTGAACATAAGGAAAGTGATATAATACACTATCATAAAATTATGTTTACCACTTCCGGCCAAACCGGAACTAACATGATGAACCAATATCCATATGTTCCTACATATTACATTTTTTTTTTCTAATAACGCTTCTAATAAAACGGCTTCCAAAACTTAAAGTAAGTAAAACAACAAAGAAGATACACACTAATTTAGAATGGGCTAAATTTATATTAACAATTCAGTAAAGAACGTAAACAAAAGTTTTATAAACAAACATTTAAAAACTATCGAAATATTATTAAAAATGAAATTAAACTAATTTCTTTCTTATTAGTAGGTACTTATTATATTAAATGTTCAAAATTTCTCCCTTCTTCATGAATACACATATTGTACCGTTTTAGTAACTCTTCATTGCAAACTTTTTGTAACGTGTGTCTATTTATAGCAGCAGCACTTGCATATATTTTATTATACAAATCGGCCATATCCTCAATGGGTTCAATGTACACTACACTTTTTAAATACCCCCAAAGGTAAAAATCTAATGGAGTCAAGTCAGGTGATCGTGCTGGCCATCTGACTACTCCATTAGTACCAATCCATCTCTGAGGGTACATTTCATTAAGACAATCTTTGACTAGTACTGAGTTATGGGGTGGTGCACCATCTTGGTGAAACCAAATATTCTCCTGGTTATGAGGGATAGTCTCTAATAATCCTGGCAATACATTTCTCAAAAATATCTCATATTTTCTTCCATTTAAAGTCCCATGGAATAGATATGGTCCAATAATATATGAATTTAATATTCCACACCACACGTTAACTCCAAAAGTTACCTGATTTCGGGTCATTCTCATCCATCTAGGATTATTTTGTGACCAGTATCGGCAGTTATGCTTACTCACAACTCCGTTGTTGTGAAAACGGCTTTCATCGCTTCAGAGCACATTTTTTAAAAAATTTGGGCATTCTTCAGAAAGAACTGAAAATTCAGCTAGAAAATGTAATCTTCGTTCATAATCACCAGGCCTTAAATGATGGATCAATTTTAATTTGAATGGATGGTATTTATTTGATTTTAATATTCTATGGCACGAAGATATCGACAGATTAGTTTCCGATGCCAATTTCCGGAGAGAACATTGAGGATTGGCTATTTCTGTTACGAATAGTTTTCTTAAAACTACCCCAGTTTCTTAAATTTTTAAACAGCATGATAAATGTTTTTTATCGGGTGTAGGTCTATTTGGAAATCGTAAACAAAACAATCGTTTTGCTTGTCGGGAATTTCTTTTGCATTCACCGTATATTAAAATCATATTTAACTTATCTTATATTGGTGTATCTAACCATTTTTTAAATTTATTTTTTTTTATTGCCTTATTTGGATTAATTTGCTTTGAATTGTTTCTAAGTACACTATTTCTGTTTGAAACTATGATTGAAATGCACCAACTACAAACTTTGTTTAATAACTGTCAAACTTAAAATTAAATCAAAGCCTACTAATATCTCTTAAGTAGATTTTTCATTACCATTCTAAATTAGTGTGTATTTTCTTTGTTGTCTTACTTACTTTAAGTTTTGGGAGCCGTTTTATTAGAAGCGTTATTAGAAAAAAAAAATGTAATATGTAGGAACATATGGATATTGGTTCATCATGTTAGTTCCGGTTTGGCCGGAAGTGGTAAACATAATTTTATGATAGTGTATTATATCACTTTCCTTATCTTGAAAAAATGTATTTGGTAACCAATATTCTATAATAAATAATAAATAAATTATAGGGATTTATCAAAATTCACGTGTACTGGCATTAATGAAAGAAACTCATGTAACTCCAATACGGCTTGTTTTTTGTTAATTCTCTATACCATCAAAATTATTCACAAATTATTGTTTAATCACATGACTTATGTTTCAAGGTTCCAGCCATCAAAAAATAGTTTTGCATCGCAGCGCCATCTCTGTGTGCTGTTGAGGAAAAATTCTAATCACCGTTATTTAAACCTTTCTTTGGTATCAATCATCTGCCATTTACAAAAATAAAATATCTTTATTAATTTTAGAGATAATGGCCTGGGGACTTTTAACTGAAACACCCTGTATATATATATATATATATATATATATATATATATATATATTGCTGTATATCCACACTGTGGAACACTACCTGAGTGTCGTGTTTGAAATCATAAATAAAATTCACAAATTTGTATGTATTTTAGGAATTAATCATAACAGTTTTACTTTAACGGATCATACAGAAGCAGGAGTATCTGTAGTTTATTTAATTGATTCAAGTTCACTTATTCTCAGCGAGTAGGATGCAGAGAATGAAACTTGATATTGAATTAGAACAAAATATTAAAATAAACATAAAATGAAGTTATTTTGGTTTAACAAGGTTATTCTAAATAGTATATAATAAAACATGAACTTGTAGAGACTCACAGTCTCATTTAAAATGATTTAGAATGAAAATGGAAAACAAAAAGTAAATTTATAAAATCTGACATTTATGTCAAAACTTAGGGCTGAAAATCATATTTTGTGTAGAAACACTGTAAATCTACACAAAATGAATATTGAATGAAAGACTATCAACAGTAGTTGCAGTGCAGCGTAATTATTTTAGAAATAGTAAGTCCATAGATTACAAAACACTGAATGACATTTTAAGTTTTCAGATATTTTCAAATATCATTGCAGAAAGGTGTTTTGTAAATGATATTTCACATCATGCAGAAAGAAAGGACTAATAGTATGATGTTAAATGTTTGTTGGCGTATCAATTTCTTGTTTTAGTTTATAATATCAGTATTCTGTCATTATGAAAAACTGCAGTACGTTTTTAGCTACTAGCATTTTGTGTTTATCATTGCTATTCATCTAAATGTATGAATTAGTATTTATTTGAGATTGGAATTGTTAATTGTAGTTATAAGTAGATTTTAAAAAGTATATGTAAAATGTCAATATATTTCGAGTAATTACAAATATTCACTTAATCCTGAAAGGTAGAATAAGAAACTTATCAGGAAAATTAAAGAATTAAAAACAGTATTCAATTAAGATAAAGAACAAACAAAACTGAATAGTTTAAATTTTAAATTAAAATTAAATTTTGAAATATTAGATCAAAATAGAAAAAAACAATTGAAATATTGGAAATTAACCCATTGAAACGACTAAAAATAACAAATCAGTTGATCACACACCGCTGAACAGCGAGCTGCGAAATATATTCATCCAAGAATAAATAATAAATTGAAAATAAAAGTGGTGAATAAGTTGAAGGTTAAGATATTACAATCCAGATATATTGATATCAAGAATAAATTGTAAAAGTTGATTAAATATAAGAAGTGAGTATACTTTGAAAGTATTACGAAGTAGATTATCTGGAAAGCAGATTTAGAAGAGGGAAGTATTTGTTAATCCAGTTAGCAAATTTATATGGTGAAGAAATTTCAAACGTCAAGCAAGTGATAGAAATACTTCAAGAAAATCTTGAAAATAAATTGGAGGTTAGAAACAAACGTCAATCCAGTAAAGAAGAAGAAGAAGAAGCCTTGAGAGGTTAAAAAGTCAGTCAAGTGACATAATATTTCAAGGATCATAATAACCAGTTAGAGGTTATAATATAACATTACTCGAGTCGAAAGAAAGACAAGGTAAAGCTTTACTATATCAGAAATCCATGGTACATATTTATTTTAAATAAAGGCCATATTTATCATTTTAGTTAAGTTAGATTTTGTTATTTAAATTTGTTAATTACATTCCAAGTTCAAATTTGTTAATAAATTAATACTTTGTTCGTTCAATACTGAGTTTGATTTATTTAGATTGTTATCTTGATCGATGAGCATTTATTGAACCGACTTCGTTGGACCCTGAGTAAGAGTCATTCTATAGATTGTAGATGGTCATGTTAATGGTGTTCTATAGTCTATAATATTAACAGCTTTTAAGAAACTGTTTGGCGCTCAATAAAATCATTTCAATTTACTTTCAAAAAGTAATTTCGAACGTATAAAAAATAAAATAGATATCAGAATATAGAACATTTATGGCTTGTTAACGTGGAGCGATCAGGAAAGCGATTAAATAAATACAACTTGAGAATGGTTTATCATTTCAAGCATACATTTGAAAGATAATAGATCAAATAACATTTTGATAGTTTTGACAACAAGGCATTGTCAAATTAAATACAAATATAATTTATATCAGGTTAAAGTCAGGTAAGACAACAATGAATCAAGAAGAAACTACACCAGGTACATCCACAGTTCCACAAACACAAGTTGGTGACACAAACACACAACCAGACACAAACATGTTCCAGAAACTCATGGAAATGATGGGTGGAATGAAGGAACAAATGGTACAAAATAACCAAACTTTGGAAGCAAACATGAAGCACAATAACCAAACTTTGGAAGCAAACATGAATCAAAATAACCAAACTTTGGAAGCAAACATGAATCAAAATAACCAAACTTTAAAAGAAGACATTATTCGAAATAACCAGCGACTAGAAGAAAAAATTGGCAACATAAATACACAGATGGTACATAATATGCAAAAACTAGAAGAAAACATGGGTAAAAAAATAGATGATAATATACAGAAAATGGAAGAAAGCAATATAGAAGTAAGAAATAAGATTAAAAATTTGGAGAGTAAATGGGAGAGAATGGGAGAGACAGTCAACGAAGAAATTGGTATTAAAGTAAACGAGGCAGCAAAAGAAATAAGAGAGGAAGTTGCAACTATGTTTGAAGATGGAATGACTGCAGTAGATAGCAGAATGAAGAAACAGGAGGATAAATACAATAGCAAAATAAAAGAACAGGATAGCAAGATAGAACAGAACACGAAGTTGTTGAAGGATACCACACGTACACAATTGACACAATTACCCACACATACTTACACATGCAACAAAACACCATTTTATTTTTACGGAGATAACCGCATACACCCTAAAATTTTCATTTCACGTTTGAAACAACACATGGAAACACAACACGTAAATGCAAATCTAAAAGCAAACATACAAGACATGTTAAAGGGAGAAGCGGAAATCTGGTACTCAGTTATAATGGACAGGTTTGAGACTATAGAGGAATTTGAAGCTCTAGTCTTAAAACAGTATTGGAGTGATTACACTCAGTTGAAAATAAGACAAGACCTATTTAATGGTAACTATGTAGAAAATAAAGGTATTTCTAGGGAAAATTATGTACTTAGAAAAGTATACAATATTAGACATCTAGAACCAAAATTCACAGAAAGTGAAATGGTCAGATATTTAGCTAGACATTTTTCAGGGGATATCCAGAATGTTATTATTACGCAAAGAATTGCAAAGTTAGATGATTTAATTGATTATTTAAGAGAATTAGATGATTATCATCAGAGTTTTGATAGGAAGTCTTGTCAGAATAGGGAAAATAATAGTAGATATTATAATAAGTGGGGTTATGATCAGAATAGGAATGAGAATGATAGAAGAGAAAGACAAGGTTATGGTCAATATGATAGGAAGGAAAAGCAGGGTTATGAGAAACGTCAATATGACAATGATAGGAATGAAAAGCAGGGTTATGAGAAACGTCAATATGACAATGATAGAAAGGAACGAGGAGGTTATGGTCAATATAAATATGACAATTATAGGAATGAAAAGCAGGGTTTTGAGAAACGTCATTATGATAATGATTGCAGAGAGAGAGGGGGTTTTGTTAAAAATAATGAGTCATATGCACAAGTGGCTAATATCAATATTCAAAGGGGAAATAGAGTAGATGAAAATACGCACTCTAATATAAATAAAATAGAAACAGCACAATTAAATGATAGAAATAGAAATCAGGATTTTTAGATAAAGTTGTTTTAAATGTAGGTAATAATTGTAAAAAAATAGGCGACTGTATAGAAAATGATGTTATATTGGGAGACGACATCTTATCAGAAAAAAAGGCAAATATTGTATTAGGAGAAAGAATCCTAAAAGTAGAAGGTGAAAGAATACCTTTCTGTAGTGTTAATGAATTGAATGGCAAATGTGCCGAAATAGTTAATGAATTAAATGGCAAATGTGCCGAAATAATTAATGTATCAAATGGCATAGAGTCCAATAATGATAATGAATTTTGCGGTGAGCATATAGTGGGAACCACATGTGTTCAAATAAATAATGATAAGAAGCCTGAAACCTTTCTGATAAGTCGTTACTCCAAATATGACAAAATTTTTAAAAATTTGTCTCAAAAATATAAAAATTCAATAGATTATGAACCTACAATAGCAAAGAGCTATGCGCAACAACTTGAAGTAGGTAATATTTTAAATGAAAACGAAAATATTTTAAACTATAATAATGAGGAATCATTACCGGGAAGTTGTCACATGGGGATAAATTATCCATATGATCCAGGATAGATTACTCTTAAGTTATCCAAATGATCCTGAGTAGATCACTTTTAAATTGTAAATAAACTTTGACAGTGTGAATGTCACATCATGTTGTTAAAACTAACAAAATTTTCACATGTCAAAATTCTATTAGTTTAGGGGGTTTTATGCTGTATATCCACACTGTGGAACACTACCTGAGTGTCGTGTTTGAAATCATAAATAAAATTCACAAATTTGTATGTATTTTAGGAATTAATCATAACAGTTTTACTTTAACGGATCATACAGAAGCAGGAGTATCTGTAGTTTATTTAATTGATTCAAGTTCACTTATTCTCAGCGAGTAGGATGCAGAGAATGAAACTTGATATTGAATTAGAACAAAATATTAAAATAAACATAAAATGAAGTTATTTTGGTTTAACAAGGTTATTCTAAATAGTATATAATAAAACATGAACTTGTAGAGACTCACAGTCTCATTTAAAATGATTTAGAATGAAAATGGAAAACAAAAAGTAAATTTATAAAATCTGACATTTATGTCAAAACTTAGGGCTGAAAATCATATTTTGTGTAGAAACACTGTAAATCTACACAAAATGAATATTGAATGAAAGACTATCAACAGTAGTTGCAGTGCAGCGTAATTATTTTAGAAATAGTAAGTCCATAGATTACAAAACACTGAATGACATTTTAAGTTTTCAGATATTTTCAAATATCATTGCAGAAAGGTGTTTTGTAAATGATATTTCACATCATGCAGAAAGAAAGGACTAATAGTATGATGTTAAATGTTTGTTGGCGTATCAATTTCTTGTTTTAGTTTATAATATCAGTATTCTGTCATTATGAAAAACTGCAGTACGTTTTTAGCTACTAGCATTTTGTGTTTATCATTGCTATTCATCTAAATGTATGAATTAGTATTTATTTGAGATTGGAATTGTTAATTGTAGTTATAAGTAGATTTTAAAAAGTATATGTAAAATGTCAATATATTTCGAGTAATTACAAATATTCACTTAATCCTGAAAGGTAGAATAAGAAACTTATCAGGAAAATTAAAGAATTAAAAACAGTATTCAATTAAGATAAAGAACAAACAAAACTGAATAGTTTAAATTTTAAATTAAAATTAAATTTTGAAATATTAGATCAAAATAGAAAAAAACAATTGAAATATTGGAAATTAACCCATTGAAACGACTAAAAATAACAAATCAGTTGATCACACACCGCTGAACAGCGAGCTGCGAAATATATTCATCCAAGAATAAATAATAAATTGAAAATAAAAGTGGTGAATAAGTTGAAGGTTAAGATATTACAATCCAGATATATTGATATCAAGAATAAATTGTAAAAGTTGATTAAATATAAGAAGTGAGTATACTTTGAAAGTATTACGAAGTAGATTATCTGGAAAGCAGATTTAGAAGAGGGAAGTATTTGTTAATCCAGTTAGCAAATTTATATGGTGAAGAAATTTCAAACGTCAAGCAAGTGATAGAAATACTTCAAGAAAATCTTGAAAATAAATTGGAGGTTAGAAACAAACGTCAATCCAGTAAAGAAGAAGAAGAAGAAGCCTTGAGAGGTTAAAAAGTCAGTCAAGTGACATAATATTTCAAGGATCATAATAACCAGTTAGAGGTTATAATATAACATTACTCGAGTCGAAAGAAAGACAAGGTAAAGCTTTACTATATCAGAAATCCATGGTACATATTTATTTTAAATAAAGGCCATATTTATCATTTTAGTTAAGTTAGATTTTGTTATTTAAATTTGTTAATTACATTCCAAGTTCAAATTTGTTAATAAATTAATACTTTGTTCGTTCAATACTGAGTTTGATTTATTTAGATTGTTATCTTGATCGATGAGCATTTATTGAACCGACTTCGTTGGACCCTGAGTAAGAGTCATTCTATAGATTGTAGATGGTCATGTTAATGGTGTTCTATAGTCTATAATATTAACAGCTTTTAAGAAACTGTTTGGCGCTCAATAAAATCATTTCAATTTACTTTCAAAAAGTAATTTCGAACGTATAAAAAATAAAATAGATATCAGAATATAGAACAATATATATATATATATATATATATATATATATATATATATATATATATATATATACTGATAAAAGGTACGAACTAGCCTCCATTAAAATAAGAAGGCGTCCTGGCCTCCACCTCTTTCTATAAATATATTTTAGAATTAATTACATATATACAAAAAGGGGAACTTACATAACTCAAATTTCATGAGAGGGGTAAATATTTTTTGAAAAAATATTTACATATATGTGATAGTAACCAGAAGTCACAAGTCACTTCCACTTATATATAACTGATTAATAAATAAGGTATCCTTATAGCCTCCAACAAGGTTGCCAGACTTCAGGAGATCGTTTCGCTACTTTTGTGCATAATTTTTATTTTATTTATATTTTATTTCGTTATTTTATTCAATATATTGTCTTTTATTAAATACTGGACTAAGTACTGTAAGTCATTAGCAAAAAAATATCATTTCATTATGATGATTGGAAAAAGATGGAAAACCTAGTCTAATTAGGGTTAATATTAACAAAAATTATATAATTGTAAAAAATTTAAATTCTGACGGCATTTGCGACCATTTTTAATAAAATAATTTTTCATGGGACATCTATATTTTTAGAATGTTGAACGCGATTTTGCAAGCACTTTATGATATTTGCAACTGAATAAATTATGTTAGCTTATGAGATTATCTAATTATAATTTATCCATAAGCAAATTGATCACTTAATATAACATAGAGAGCGTATTAAATTTTTCAATTTTAAATTTTTCCATTACAATAAAAAAACGGAAAATTAGATCTCTGCAGGAGTTTCGTACGGCCGGGCTCATTCATCGATAATTGTTACTATTCAGAGCCGTTAAAAAAATGAAAATAACCTAAAATGTAGAGAAAAGACTCAGCTTTAATGTGGAACTAACCACAAAATTCATAAAAAAATTTATCACAGAAAAAAGTGTTAGAAGGGGGCTTAGTAAACTTTGTACATTTGATCCACAGATTTATTCATATCTTTGCCTGGAGTCGTTAGAATGATGATTCCTTTGGCTAATATATTCTTATATAATGATATATTAATCCAATTAACATTTTACTGCAATTACTTTTGTTGGAAAAATATACCTTGCGATCAAAGTAGAGGGTATACTTCTCATCGATCAGTAACCTGTAACCTCAGTATGAATAATGTAGACAAATTCAAAAAGTACTGCACGCATTTAAGAAATTTCAAAGTCATTCGAAAGAATATGTTTTATTGTACTTATGGAACAAAAATTAAGACTGTGCTATTATTATTATTAATTAAGATATAACTCCAGGCAAAGATATGAATAAATCTGTGGATCAACTGTACAAAGTTTACTAAGCCACCTTCTAACACTTTTTTCTCTATGATAATTTTTTGTATGAATTTTGTAGTTAGTCCCACATTAAAGCTGAGACTTTTCTCTACATTTTGTTATTTTCATTTTTTTAACGGCTCTGAATAGTAACAATTATCGATGAATGAGTCCGACCGTACGAAACTCCCGCAGAAATCTCATTTTCCGTGCGCATTTCAGAGCGGCTCAAAACTATAAGTGGAAAACTGGATTTATCTTCTAAACGGCTTGAAAAAGACAAGAATTTGTAAAGACATTTTTTGTAGAGAAAAAGACGAGCTATAACTTTTGTTGAAAATTATTTTCTCTATGTTTATTATTTTAGCGGCTAGAGGAAAAAACTGAAAATTAAAAAGTTTTTCACGATTTTTCCGAATTTTCCCGGAACTTGGAAATGCAAAGAATGCATTATTTCTTCTACAGGTTACAAAAACACAAAAATTTGCTTTCATTGCCGGTACTATAATGGAATTTTATTTGAATAATATATTTTTAAATTTGAAAATTCATTTGACAAATTAATTTTTATATTTTGTAAAAATCATTGTAATTGGGAAGGTCATGGAATGGTTGCTATGGTGTTGATTGTTATTTATTGTTTACTATTTTATACACATAAACAACAAATAAAAGTAGAAAATAATCATTAGTTGTGAAAAATTGATGAAAATTTGTATGTAGTGCTACTCTTAGAATGAATGTTTTAATTTATAATGAATTTTTTGCATTCTCTCACTAGTGATTTTTTTAATATTCTCTCACTAGTGTGTAATACATCACATTCTATACATAAAATCACCATAGTAATAGCCATATTATATGCCTGTGTTGAATAAATATTATTACATATACAAAATTATTTTCAAAATCTAACTTTGATTTGAACTAGACGATGTAACACATATTTAAAACACCTTTCAAAACGGTCATTATTATATCTACTTTTCTGGTACACCTCACGTCTGACCCTTTATGTCTACCATGTAATCAATTCAGTATGATAATAAAATTTGAAAATAATTAAAACATTTGAAACGATTTAGAAACAACTGATTCTTTAAAATGAAGCCCAACTAAAGTTTTAATTATGCAAATCATGTCTGCAATTCCCGCCAAATTATAAAGTATTAGAAGAATCGATTTTACAAAATTTCAAAATATTTTCAATTTATACTTACCGTTGTTTGAAACCAGATGAACCATCAATTTACCCCTTGACATTGTACTATTCATTTTGGCTTTTTTCTAAACAAAACTATACACTATCCGCGAGAACTGACAACTTCACTCTAATCGACTAGGACTCTAACCTAACACAAAACGCACCGGAGAGTGGGGCGAATATAAAGAGGCACTCACAAAATACAACAAAGAATTGAGGAAGTCTAAGAGAAGGACGTGGAAGGGTTTCTGTGAGAGGATCAATGAAATGCCTCCAGCTACCCGACTCCAAAAAGTCCTATCAAGAGACCACTCAAATGGAATAGGGCTGCTACAAGGATCAGATGGCAGCTACATGGAAAACAGGAAAGAAAGTATAGAGTTACTTCTGAAAACTCACTTTCCAGACTGCAAAATTACAGAAGAGGGAGACGTTAACATCAGCCGGATTGGAAAGGAAGTACGCTATCCTACAAATCGGGAAAAAAGTCTCTCAGGAAAAATATTTACACCTAATAAGGTTAGATGGGCAATTAGCACTTTTAAGCCCTACAAAACACCCGGAGGGGATGGTATCTTTCCAGCCCTACTACAAAAGGGAATCGAAGAGATACTACCAATGCTGATAAAAATCTTTAGAAGCAGCTAAAACTTAGGGTATATTCCCCAAGCCTGGAGAGAGGTAAAAGTGGCGTTTATACCAAAGGCGGGAAAGCGACCAATAAGCGATCAGCCTAAGTCATATCGCCCCATAAGCTTAACCTCTTTTCTCCTAAAAACGATGGAGAAAATCTTAGATCAACATCTAAGAAGCGAAGTTCTACCAAGGGCACCGCTTCACAAAAATCAATTTGCCTATCAAGCTGGCAAATCCACAACGAATGCCTTACATAGCCTTGTAAATAGGATTGAAAAGACATTTATTGCAAAAGAAGTAGCCCTTTGTGCATTCATAGATATAGAGGGGGCCTTTGATAACACCTCATATGAATCAATAAAAAGGGCAGCAGGTCAAAGAGGGTTTGAGCCCTCAACAAGATGAATTTATTCCATGCTCAACAGTCGGAAAATAACGACTGAAATAGGAAGTGATTCGGTAACAATAACTGCCATCAAGGGATGCCCCCAGGGAGGGGTCCTATCACCCTTGCTATGGTCTCTGGTAGTCGATAATCTTCTCAAAAGGTTAAGCAACCATGGATTTGATGTCCAAGGCTATGCTGATGACTTAGTGATAATAATAAGAGGCAAAAACGATAGGATGATGTCAGGCCTATTGCAAATTGCTCTCAACATTATCAAAAATTGGTGCATGGAGGAGGGCCTAAATGTCAACCCATGTAAAACAGTCATAGTACCATTCACCAAAAGAAAGAAGCTTACACTAAAGCCTCCAACGTTGAATTTCACACTAATTAACTTCTCCAGTGAAGTCAAATATCTAGGAGTAATCCTAGATCAAAAACTCACTTGGAACGCACACCTAACAAGGGTAATCGGAAGAGCAACGATGGCATTTTGGACATGCCATAGGCTCTTCGGTAAAACCTGGGGCCTAAAACCGAAAATGATCTACTGGTCATATTTAACGGTGATTAGACCTATTGTCATCTACGCATCGATGGTATGGTGGACAAAAACAAAAGAAAAAACAGCACAAAACTGGTTGCAAAAACTGCAACGGTTAGTGTGTCTTGGAATCACAGGTGCAATACGCACCTGTCCAACAGCAGCAATGGAGGCGCTACTGGATCTGCCTCCCTTGCATATCCATGTTAAAAGGGAGGCAGCTCTTGGCGCCTACAGGATACACTCTAGTAAGAAATTCAAACCAGGGGATCTGGTTGGTCATCTGACAGTCCTAAACGAAGTCCAGTTAGACTCAATGACCAAACCCACAGACTCCACACCAAAAAGGTTCGACTTTGAGAGAACCTTTGAAGTGGTAATTCCTAGCCGCCAGGTATGGAGCTCTGGAGGTCCACAATGGGAAAAAGGATCACTCATCTGGTACACGGATGGATCCAAAACGGATGAGGGAGTAGGCGTATACGACCCAAACTGCAGGCTGACAATAGCCTTGGGTCACACTCCCACCATCTTTCAGGCAGAAATATATGCCATAGATCTTTGTGCTCGACAGTGCATAAATAAAGGCACACGGGGATCAAGAATCTATATAGTTTCAGACAGCCAGGCAGCACTCAAAGCTCTGAGTTCATTCACCTTTGAGTCACAAATTGCCTGGGAATGTCTACAAACAATAAAGCAACTGGCAAGAAACAACAAGGTCAACTTGATGTGGGTGCCAGGGCATGAAGGAATAGAAGGGAATGAGATTGCGGACGACCTTGCAAGACAGGGTGCCAAATCGTCATTCATCGGACCAGAACCGTTTTGTGGGATAGCAAGAAGTAACACGACGGAGGAGGTAATAACATGGGAGGATGAACAAAAATCCTCCTACTGGAACTCAACTCCAGGACAAAAACAAGCGAAAAAGTTCATTACTTATTCGCAAAAGAGAGCTAAAGAGCTACTTGAACTCAGCAAAAAGGAATTAAGACTACTAACAGGTCTTTTCACGGGTCACTGCCCATTAAAATACCATCTTAAAAAAATGGGCAAGGCTGAGGACGAAAGTTGTCGATTCTGTACAAAGACAACCGAAACGTCGGAACACATACTTTGCACATGCGAAGTACTAGTCCGGCAAAGGCTACAACACTTGGAACAGGTGATTCTGACACCGGCAGAAGTGTCAAAGTTAGCCCCCAGGAAAATTCTAGGATTCTTTAGAAGCCTAGGATTGGATGGGAACATATAGATATGGAGTAATCACAAAAGATCTTTATAGGTCGAGGTGAGGAGAGGTCAAACTCCTGAACAACCCAACTGTAATCTGTAACCTAGCACAAATATCCAAGTAATAGTCTAAAGCACATGCGATGTTGCCATTTTCGGAGATAACAAGTTACCTAATATTGCTAATTCTAACCAATATATATGGAGGTAACATAGTACCTGTAATATTTAATTGAAATCGGCTACATCAGTGCCAACGGTGGGTCGCCGAACTAAATCGACAAAAATCGCTGTATTTAAGGTCAAAGTGGCCTCTATCAAAAATCTGTTTACAACACTACTGAGACCACATAGAGGCAAAACTGACAACTTTTGGAGGGAAACGCTGTTACCTCCGATTTTGGAGGTGACAACGTTATATATGAGGTTATAAGGTACCAGTTATACCTATTTTGGAAGTCACTTCGTACCCTTTATATATATATATATATATATATATATATATATATATATATATATATATATATATATATATATATATATATATATATATATATATATATATATATATATATATATATATATATATATATATATATATATTATATATATATATATATATATATATATATATATATATATATATATATATATATATATATATATATACCGGGTGAGTCACGAATTGCGCTCGCCCCGATATTTCCTAAAATATTTGGAATAGAAAATTGAAATTTGGGGGCCTTATTACACGACTAAAATGCCATATTTTCAATAAAAAATCAAGCAAATTAAGCAAATGTAAGTTAAGATTTATACTGACATATTTCTCGAAAGTACCCGTGGACCAAAAAAACTTCGAATATTTCCTACGGATTATCAAACATATACAAATATGAGATCATTTTCGAAATGTAATATACACTGTGTCTCACGTAAGAGTGCGTAATAATTCTTTCGTTTTTTGTCCGATTTGAATCAAACTGATTTTAAAAGATAGAAATCACCAAGGTCTATTTAAGACCACAAAATCACTTTCCACATTTAAATGCAAGGCCATCTACGGTACTAAATTGTTAAAAAAAAAATCAAAAAATCATAGCAGGCATTTTTTAATCAAAAAATTTTGTCAACAAAACTTGTTCGAAATCATTCAAAAACCCGGAATCCGAAGCTTAGTTAAATTCTAAAAAAAAAATGAGATCAAGATGAAACAAATTTTTTGAGGCATTCAGATTAAAATTATTTCTAAATTTATTTTTTTGAGACAATTTACACAAATTCGCTTTCTGTAATTGTTCATAACTTTTCGGACTTTAACGAAACTTCGAATTCAGAGTTTTTAAATTATTTCGAACAAGTCCTGTTAACAGAATTTTTTTATTAAAAAATGCCTACTATCATTTTTGTATTTCCTTCATACCAGTTAATATCGTAGATGGCCTTGCATTTAAAGATGGAAAGTGATTTTGTGGTCTTAAATAGACCTTGGTGACCTCTATCTTGTAGGATCAATTTGATTCTAATCGGAAAAAAAAGCAAGTGAATTATTAGCTGCTACATTCTTAAGTGAGACACACTGTATACTCATGATTTGCCTTATATTAGTATACAATTATATGCATAAGAAAACTTCCAACTTTAAAATGATTCCTTGGTTTTTAATTTGTGTAAATTTGGTTTGTCTAAGCAAAGGGTTTTTCGCGCGCCAAGTCCAAGTACCGCAAAATGCACGGGCAACCAATATCTCCACTTCACTATTTTTTTATGGAAAATCCGTGGCATTAGACGAAATAATTGTACATACATTTTTTGTGTGAAAATGTATGCTCTTTCTAAAAATATATTTTATTTTCTTCTACCTCGACTCATTTTCAAAATTTAAGGAAAATTGCGGAAAAACAATGTTTTTAATTTTTTTTTAATATATCGCCGGTCTGGAAGTCATGCAAACTTTACGTGATGTTATTGCTTACTTCCAAAGGACTCATTGAAAAAAAAGCATCCGCCTCAGATTTGTTTATAGGTTAATATCTCTAATGTCTAAGCTAAGACCAAAATGTGCCGATTGAGCCCGATATGCCTTATAAAATGTTGCTGGTTTCGAATGTATTTCTAATTTATTTTATAATTAAAATAAATAGCGTGTAAATTGGCATTATTTGTATAAACTATGTTTACTATTATGTTAGAGCAAATGTTACTAAGGTTTTTCATTAGGCACACAAAAATGGACAGACCTGCAAAATATCAAAACCATATAATATGCAGGGTGTTTATTAGGTTCGTTAGAACTTTCCATGGATAAAAAAATATATCAAATTGATTTTAAAATACTATTGAATTGTGCTTCAAGTACAAAAGCAGTACCAGTGATATTTTACTCTCCTGTATCCCAAGTTTAGAGTATTCTCATACTTAATAAATTACCCTGAATCTATCTTCTGTTTCATTATAAACCTTTTATTTATTAAAAACATAGCGATAACAATAAATTACTAGTTGTTGATACAAAGAAATATTAACTGTAGCAACGTTATTATTTAGTTTTAAATTTTGCACTTATCTATTTATAATTGCTCTTACATCATAGGCATTGTGTTTTATGATTATGACGTATCATATACATTAAACAAAAACAATATGTTTCTATACAAGTGTATGAACTATATATTATAGTTTATGCATATGATAATTTTTTATATATTTTCTACTATTGTTTAAAAAGGTAGGACTGGTGCTTTCCACTTTCGTCCATGGTACGAATACTGTGATAGAATTTACACCTAATGTTTTTCGTAAGTAATCATTCAAACAAAATGCAGGAATATCCCAATACCGTATATGTTAATGCTAAATTCCGTGTTATAATAGGAATCCGGTTTCTGAGTTTTCTGTATTATTTCTGTCTAGTTATAGTAAAATCCACTTATCGAATTAATGTGTATTTGTCGTTTTCTTTGCAAAGCATTAATCATATCGGAACATCAAGGCGCTAAGTGTATTGTTTATTATATTAGTAACAATTTCAAATAGATTCTTACGCGAACGATTTTTATTGCTATCAAAACGTCATCGTATTTGATTGTACTCACTTTACCAAAACTATTAGGAAATATAAGATAATTCGATAAAAGTAAATTAACTGAGATTAACGTGAAACGTCTAATATTAATTTTGAAACGGTTAGGTACTAGATTTCAAATTGCCACGTGCGAGGCGTAGTTGTTCATGCAAATCAGATTAAAAATTCCTAATTTGAATAAAAATGTCCTAGCTGAATTTTTATATGAAGTATGTTTTCAACATTTTTAAACAAATTGACCAAAAGTCCTTACCGACATTACTGGAGATCACATCTTTACTAGAGGTCAAAAGTATTAATAAAACAGTTCTTTGCAAATATCTCCGAAACTGTTAACTTTACGATCAAAATACTTATAAAATTATCTTTGTGGTTTGGTACATTTGCTACACATTACTTTCTCTAGTAAGAGTAACTTCTTCGGAGATATGACCGAGTAAAGTTACTATAATAATATGTATACTGTATATGCCTATGCCTATATACATATTATATTCAGACTGATGATGTAGGAAGGAAAAAAAATCATCGTTATACGATTCTCTTGGACCTCAGTTAATTGAATATCCTTCTACAAAAGTTACATACATAGGTTTCCTTTTACATTGTGTACATGAAGTACATTTCAATCCATCTTTGATATACATTTTGTATACGTCTGAAGTTATTACAATCCTAAAACAGCTATTGTATATCATGGATACAATAATATTAATTGTCAAAATACAAAAGTAAAAGAACTTCGCCGGCCTTCGAAACATGTTAAATCGAAAGAAATTATATTTGTTGCTCCATTGAGAGTTCCAGCAGTATTTTTTTGTGTAATATGTTTATTTACAATCGTAAATGTGTTGAAGAGAGTTTCGCTTGCTAGGAGAATATCCATTGATATTTCTCCTTATTAGTCCTTATCGACTAAGTTTTCATTGTTGTAAAGTAAATCTAGAGGCCAGGTTTTTTCCATTCTTCTCGCATTGGGACCATTAGCGTACAGTTGTTCAACTAGCTGGTTTTCGTGGTTTGTTATTCGTGGGCTGTAAGTAGTGGCGAATCGCGTGATGTATGGGATATTTAGGTCATTATGGAGTGTTTGGTTACTGACGTACCAGGGGGGCGTCGACTAACGTTGTAAGTATTTTAGACTGAAATCTCTGTATGGTTTTTATCCTAGTGGGTTTTGCACAACCCCATAGCTGAATTCCTTAAGACCATATATAAGTAAGAGAAGACCATATAGGTTTTAGCAATGTTTTGTACAGAAGAACTTTGTTGGATAAAGACAGTTTTGATTTGCGGCCCATGAGCCAGTACATTTGACGGAATTTGGCATCTAGTTGTCTGCGTTTTGCTTGTATGTGTGGATTCCAGGTGAGTCGTTGGTCAAGGTGTACTTCCAGTGGAAGAAAAAGAATTTCTATTTAATAAAACTAAAAAATGTAACCAAGTGACTTAAACAAGGAGATAGGGTATTGACAATGAAGTTCGGGAGAGAGATTTGGACGGCATGTGGAGAGACAGAGACGGGTGAAGATTAGGAATCGGAGAACGCGCATAACGTTATAGACCGATATAAATAATAAATGTCGATTTATTTCCACATTCTGTAGACAGTTTGATGCTGTTAACGTTAATTTAAAACAAGCACAATTACATTGCTAAATATAAAATAAAAAAATACATCGTTTACAGTTGTGCTATTTTTTCCTCATGCTGGTAATTGTGGGGTCGCTCAGCTTTTTCAACTCTTCTTCGCATCTACCTAAAAGAACGTTTATGAATTACCCTACAATTAGTTGTTGCCTAGGAGCTCTAAGCTTTTTACAAAGCTTGTGATTTTCCTGGCGACTAATATCCACACTTCCTTCTGACGAAATCGGAGCACATGATGCCAATTGGCACCCTGGGCTTCCGACTAGTCAACACCCCCAAATCCTTTTCAAACTTCGAGAGAGCTCAGTAACAGCCGTTGCCTCTCACGACAGACGAAAGACGCTCCCGGGAGCCTATACATGCCAACGAAGAAAGAAGACCAAGTCAGAAGAGCGCCAGAAGAAACGACCCAGCTGTCAGGGTCCAACAGCCAGGACCAGGGGAGGTTTGCTAACATCGCCAATACCGTCCGCATTTGCGGGGGGATAGGCGAAAAAGCAGGCCCATCCCTTACGAGGCCGGTCCAAGTCTACAGCGATGATTGGGGCAAAGAGCTCAAACTCGACCCCTAATTATCCGAGACCGTCAAGAATATTGCCGCGGGGACTAATTTCCCTATGTCTTCAGGCGCTAATTTCACCTTTTCTAGGTATTTTAGCCCATTGCGGACTATAAGTAGGGTCAATAAATTTAGTCAGTAGAGCAAAAAATTAGCGGCATGCTCGTCAAAGGATAGTAGCTATTATGTAGTACTTAAGTGGCACCTCATTCTACTATATAATCCCACATAGTGTAGAGATATTTTTGAAGTTTTATCCGCCTACCAGAGATGAAAACCTCACTAGGTCATTATGTGTAATTGCTACAATCGACCAATTAAAATAAATGTTTGAATGTGGTGTCTTTATACCTAATAATTTGTTGAACTACTATGAGTTTGGAGAAGTGGCATAAACAAACATTAATCGTGCCGAAACTAACCGCAATCAGTGGCGCCACATATATATTTTTAGGTATATATAAATTAATAACACTATTCATATTTCATAATATAAAAAATTATTATAATTAAATTTGTTTCTACACTCACGTCAGCCAAAAAGAAAAACTGGAGTTCTTTTAAGGAAATGTTTAATGGCACGCATAATTTTGTTTAGGAGTGAAATAAACATAAACATCACGCATAATAGACAACCCCCATATCCAAAGCCTCTCATAGGCTGTCAGGGAGGGGGTTATACATTTGAAAAAACGCAGACAACATTCATTACCCACCAACATTGCCAGTGCCGGTGCTGAGAATCGAACCCAGTACACGTTAGGCAGTCTGACCAAGCGCACTCGCCACTAAGACGCTACCGTGCCGGAATACCTACGAAATCTGACATCAAAACTGTTGAATGTTTGATGTTTATAATAATTTACATAAATTTCAACCATTCCAGTTGTTCTTATTGTCCAGCAGTGGAGGCGTGAGCATATTCCTTACCAGGAAAGGAAGTAATAGGTTAAAAAGAAAATGAATTAACAAACTTGCAAGTTAAAAATAAATAACTCTTCTAACAACATAACTAAACTTTCTTATTAAAATAACATTAATTATGTTAAAAACCAAACTTACCAAAGTTAAAAATGAATAACTGTTCTAATAACATAAATAAACTTTCTTGTTAAAATAACAGTTAAAAACAAAATTTACCAAAGTTAAAAATGAATACTTAACTGTTCTAATGACATAAATAAAGTTTCTTGTTAAAATAACATAATTAAACACGAAACTTAACAATAATTTTCCACAATTTTATCACAATCACTACAGGACACTATCACGGGTTACCACTACCTACTCACTCATCACTGTCACTATCGCTGCTAGCTCCTACATTTATAATTATTGGCTCAATTACTGCGTCAGTCCTAATATTCGTATCCCACACTTTTTCTTCAACTTTGTTAACGTGCTCTATGCATTTTCGTCAATATTAAGCTGTAACTCTCTTTAATGCACTAGATAGAAGGCTTTTCACATGTTCTAATTTAAAGGTTCTATTTTCTCGTGCAACATTCCCCTTTACTTCAGCCCAAATAAGCTCTATGGGGTCGAGTTCACAGTGATAAGATGACAGTCGCAATACCTCAATTTAGCTTTAGCCATCTCATCAACATTATATATGCTGTTTCGCTAAGGTTAGCAGTTCGACTTTAACCGTGGTAATTGGTTGGTAATTTTTACAGTCATGGGCTGTGGTACGGGGCGTTATCGATAATAACGACAGATTCGGGTTCTATCTTTGCGAGATTTTTTGCAAAACATACCTCGAAAACATCCGCATTCATGTCCTCATGATAATCGTCACTTTTTTTGACACGAATGATAGATGTCCATCTTCCACGAATCCTGAATTACTTCCTATGTGCGTCCTTATTAAGCGTTTCCTTTTTCCTGTTGGCAATTTTAATCCTGTTGGCAATTTTAATCCTGTTGACCAATCTTCCATATGGCCTTGATGAACATTTTTTACATTCCTATCTTGCCAAAATTTTGTTACACTGTGTCCTTCATTCAACCACGTCACATCTAAATTATAGCATTTTCTTCCTCTTTCACGAGCAGCTCCAATTGCCCGAATATAATTTCTTCGTCAACAAATAATATCATCTCTCTCAAGTAGGAGGCTATTCCTCTTTCCTTTTACAAATACAAGATTCATATCATGTCAACATTTTTTAAGGGTCGAATTTCCCATTTTGGGTATATTTTTTATCTTCATTCAAGGACTGTAAAATATTCTTTATAGTAGATTTTATTACAGAAAAATGTATGAACTTTACGTCGAATTCCATTTTTGTCGAATTCGTTTAATATTATTTTATTTCTTCCAGACTTCGCTTTAAGTTTCTGAACATCCCCTTCATTTTTTTCTTCTCTCAAAATTCTGTAAATGGTCCGTTCACTCACGCCGGTATACCTTGAAGCCATATTTACTAAACCTGTTGATCCTGATTTGTGTACCATCGGATAATCTTTCTCCAATGCGTTCAAAATAATTTTATTCTCTTTGTACCCAAATGGAGAATTTTTAGGGGTATGTACTTTTACTACCTTTTGAACAACCTGGAAACGATTCCATTTTTTCAAATTCAAAAATATTTAGATATCGAAGTATTGCAATTATTTTCCCTAAAGCACTAACAAAATAAAATATGAAGGCACTATAATACAACAAATACGTAATTTATAAACAACAAATTAATACTGCCCAATTCATAAACGACACTAAAAATATTTCACACAAAATCAAATTTTAAGGCACTATGATACAACAAATGCGTAATTTATAAATAACAAATTAATACCGCACGGTTCATAAACGAACACAATAACACTGTGTTACGAGTTTTCACCCTTTTGGGAAACACCCTGTATGAATCCGTGGGTTCTAAATAATTTTAACAAGGGGTAAACCACTAACACTTTATTTAATAATTTACTGATATATAATACTTCTTAATTAACCAAAATAACCTTTACACTTTGTTTAACCTCTCTTTTCACTTTTCAACTTCTTCACTTTTATAAAACTTCTCCTTCTCCGCCGTCGATTTCGCCTTATATATCCCAAAATTGCCTCTAGATCCATCCAGTGATTTCCAATTCCAGAACAATATATAGAACTCTAGAGCATCTACAGGCTTCCAGAAGAGATAATGGCCTGTATTCTTGGTTGCCTAACCATTGGTACTTAATTAATTTCAGCTATTACTATCATGGGCGTATCAGTCTCCAGTTTCAAGGAGGTGTAATTCATAACAACTGATTGTACGGAAAGCTAAGACAAACAAATATGCGTGATTGCCTCGTGATCGCAACGTGTACCATCCCCATTGGTTGCATCTTCCAGGAGATTGCCAACGGTTTTTTGACATCAGTTGTATGTAATTCGCGTAATAGTGTATTTATATTTGCTCTTCGACTTGTGAATTGTTTAATTTCAATTATTGTGTATTGATAAGAACGTGATAATTACGTAGTATTACAATTGTATTATTATTGTGTTTTGAGTTTTAAACTTATTAATTTCAGTTATTGAGTATCGGTAATAATTTTACGCATGAAGGCTCTGGTGAACAAGCGCACGTGAACAGCGCATGTTTTGTCTCAGAGCTCGGTGAACAGACTTTTTTAGTAATGATTTCAGTGTAACGGGCAAATAGATAATGTAGCCAGATATAAGCATAACATTTGAAATGTGAATTTCGTAAATCCGCACGCCCCTGGCGCTACTTACTAGACATAATGGCCCTAGTACAGCATCTTGCATTTGCAAAGAATATGTTCCGCAGTCTCTATTGTAGTGTCACAGCATCTGTATGTATCATTGTCGGCCTTGCCCATGTTCTTAAGAAGATATTTATGGAGATGGTAACTACCAGCAAGCGTAAAATATTCCACTTTCAAAACCTATTAACACGTCTTCTTGAAATATTTTCATTCTGTTTTACTTGAGGCGTGAAGAATCATTTTAAGGGCTCGTAATACAGATGGGGGCTATACGTATTACTCGATTAGCGAGTTTCTGAATGACATTCTGATGTGAAAGGTTTTAATCCTACATATTTCTTTTTAACACGCTTTTATTAGCTTCACCTGTATCTACCAATGTATCAATGTAACGGAATCTTTCAACGTAATTTTCACCCACTTCTGATTGTTGTATCATCATGAATCTTGGCAAGTGTGTGTAGCTCCGATGACAATACAATACAGTATACTCCATTTTATAATATGTTCAAAATGGCTGCCGCCCCAAGATAGCGGATTATCATTTTCTTTAGAACCCTCTTGATATGGGCATCAAAGGAAAGGGATTGACAAGTAGAAAACAAATATGTCATCAAAACTTAAAAATTCAAAATGGCGGATAGGTATTATCAATTATCGTCGGATTCGACTGAAAATCGGCATCTATGGGTTATCAAGGTTCCAGATTAGAATTATCTGGTCCTAATTTTTAAGACTAAAAAATAAATAATAGTTTAAAAAAACTAAAAAAACACGCTTTAATAGCAAACCAAACTAAAAAGTAAAAAATAATACAATACAATAAAAAAAGCGTGGGGTACTTGATATCAACTGGTATAAATATTTCATAGTAATAAGCACCCCACGCTTTTTTTGTATTGTATTGTATTATTTTTTACTTTTTAGTCCGGTTTGCTATTAAAGCGTGTTTTTTCAATTTTTATAAACTATTATTTATTACATTGTATATGTGCGAATATACAGGGTGTCTCACTGGGAACTGAATCGATCGATATAGGAAAAAGTATGGAAAAAAAAATTTCGGAGTTACTAAAACCAGTGTGACCAATTACGAGCATATGGATACTTCCGGTTATACCAGAAGTCGATACCAACTTGCTTAATTTAAATGGAACACCCTATATTTTTTCCACTTTTCGAAATGACCATAAAATTTTGAGCCGAAACATGTACCACACTCCTATACCTAAACCCAGCAGTTTCGAAAATATTTGATATTTTATAAAAAAAATTGACAGGTACAATGGTTTGCAAGAACCGTTATAACTTTCTTAAATCTTCAAGAATCTTTAGTAAAAGTTGCCACCAACTTAGCCATGATTAGAAACAATCATTAATGTCAGTCATTTTCTTATGTCATAAAATGCCAGTACGTTTAAATTACACCCACGAAGACTTTTCAGATTTGTTTGTTATTTATGGAGAATGTAAGTAATATCAAGAACATGTAACACATTTGCTACTTGATACCCACAAAAACAGAAGCCATCCACCATACGTGCACTGTAAAACGCATATTGGATAATTTTAAAATATCTGGTTCTGTCAAGGCAGGAATTCTAAGGAGGAAGCCTTAGACATATTAGCTGAAGAAGAGATCTTTTTAACTTTAACTATTTAACTCTTTAAAGGCAGCGCTTTTTTCGTTCGTCTTAATATAAAAATAAACTACTTACTCCGATATAGTATTTACTTTAGATGAAATCTTATTTTATTTGAACAATTTACTATATCTTGATAATCTAATGACGACAATTATTAGTTATGACACATACAGTGAGACCTAAAAGATAATTGAACCTGGTCTGCATAGTCACTGAGATTTCTAAAATAGGGCCAAAGGTTGTTGTTTGGTGTATGCATACGTTTCATTGCATAGATGGTCGCAGTTATTCATTTATTTTATCTTCTATTATGGTATCATCTCCGTGTCTGTCGTTCTGTCCGTGCGGCCGTCTGTTCGTATGTCACTGGCATTTTTCTCAGAGAGCGTCAGAAAGTTAAAATTTGGCGTAGACAGTTGTAGCCCAATTACAGACGTAAAGAACAAAAAATAGAACTGACATTGTGTGCAGTGACGAAGCAAGGAGTCGTAAGGTCTTTGTGCAGAAAATTGATTTGGGCCCCCCATAAAAGATACTTGATTAATGAAAAAATGTAATACACGAATATGGACGGCAGCTCAGTGGTTTAGAGTGTCTAGCTTGCATACTGGCATACCTAGCAAAGCAGGTTCAATCCCTGCTCACCGCGAAATAATTTTAATTATAAAATTATCCCCAAGATGTGGTTCGGACTCCACTATAAACTGTAGGGCTTCGTTTCTCTTTACCTAACACAAAATCATTCTGCATTTTCAAGCAGTTACCTCGGTGAGAAGCGGTTAAGAAAACATTTAAATATAAAGAAAACAAAACATAATTTACGATAAACTATAACAAAAAGAAAATAGACTTTTCAAAGTATGTAACAAATAATAAGAATATGTACAGGAGCCAGTTCGACTGGTTCGACTGAACCAAAATAGACTACTTACTAAACTTTTGGGAGACGAGGAATGATTCAAAAAACGGTTTTTAGAAATATTTTGAAAATTACCAAATTTCTCAAAATTTTGGTTAAACATTCAACTTGAGGTTTATGAAATTACTCTCAATTTGACATTAGGCAAGTCAAATTTAATAAAAAAATGATCAAGATGTGATTTCTTTAACGTTTAATGCTTTGTCGCCCCTCTCTAAAAGTCAATTTTTAATGTGCTTTTCACAAAAAACAATTATTATTTCGATTTCTATATAAATCTAAATTACAGATTTATTCCTTTAAATCGTGGCTTGACAAGAAAGTTTATGTAATTGGCTTTCATTTATCTTAATTACAGCTTACTCTATAGCCCCCTGAATTTGATAAGAATTACGGAAAAAACAAAATTTCACTTACTTTGTAAGTCAAGAGTCAAGTTTACCAATTTGACGTGTGCTAAGGGCCCCTGGATTTGGGCCCGTATACATTGCACAACCGCCACTAATCGTGTGAAAACTAACTAATGAAAGTTTATTACTTTACCTTTAACTGAACTGAAAACAATATATAATTTACTAAAATGTATTTACAGGGTGAGTCACTAGCGCGTGGTCGTTCAATATCTCCTCAACCGTTTGAAACGGTAGGTAAAAATTGTGGGAGATCAAAAGTTGCATATTGTAAAATTATTTTCAAATCTACATGGTGTTTCAGATGACGATGGCAAACTAATACTTGAACCTTTTAAATGGAACACTCAATACAGACTATTTCTACAGAGTGTTCTCCACCAGGATTCAAATTATTACATTTTTAAACTGTTATAATTCTTTTTTTTTTCAAATGTGACACTCTGTATATTTTTATTTAAAATGTTTCAGCAATCAATTACCTACACCGTGATGTCGAAAAAATGGCCTACTAACAAAGTAATAGCATACAGGGTGTTTCATTTGAGAAAAAACAGTTATGGCAGTTTAAGGCTGTAAAAATTTGAACCATCGTGGAGAGCACCCTGTTAAGTTAGGTTCAACTATGAGAGGCCTGGAAGTTACTACATGGCCTTGATTAATACTCGAAGTGAAATGATGTCCTAAATTAAGAAAACACATTTTTTACATATTTTAATCTCGACTGCAAACGCAGTTTTCTATCATAAAATGTGGAATAACCTTACAACGTCGTAGTGTTACTCCAGAAAATAATATATGCTTGGATAGAGAATTAACAGCCAAATATAAATATATTAAAAAATGTTTGATGTTCCATTTAAAAAAACAAGTATTAGCTTGTCGCCGCTATGTGAAACACCCTATAGATTTAAATTTAATTTTAGAATATGCCTCTTTTAATCCTCCAGATTTTTTATCTGAGACATTCTGTCAAATTTCAAACGGTTGAGGAGATATCGACCGTCCACGCCACTAATGGCTCGCACTATATATTATTATATATCAGTAGAAATACAGGTAGGTACTCATCACATATATGAAAACAACAGTAAAAGAATTTTCAGTTGTTATAACAACAAAATAAAGATTCTTATCATAAAAAAAGAAGGCGTTTAGGAACATTCAAAAATAGATTGCAGAGAGTGAACTTGGAACATACAACATAGGTACTTACGTACATTATGATTGTTATAAGAGTAAAATCATACTTTCAAAACATTATTGGAAAAGTAACTAAAAATTAATGTAACGATAAAAATTAGAAACAAATAATAATGAATATGGCAAATGATTAGTCGATATTTAAGATAAATCCCCAAATAATTGTACATATCCATCAAAAGTACTTTTTAATAATAATGTTGGGGCCCTTACCTGATATTCCTTACAATGTATCAAACTTGCTGCTTGTCCTTTGATATTGTTTGGTGTAATATCAGGTGGACTCCTTTGCTTGGGTAACTCAGTTGTGTGGACTGTATGGTTGTGTTGAATAAAAATAACTTTCTTGTTCAAAATTATATTCGGATTTTCAACATTTATAATAATGACAGTTATCTTATGTCATATGCTTACTTGTATTTTTCTAAACAAAACTGCTTAATCTAAATTTGCCGGTAGGCACTAAATATAAAGTATTCAAAAGTAAACAAATAATATTAGTCATTTATAGTGGTTATAAATGTAAATTTGTCACCAGGCCCGACGATTTTGAGGGGGCCCTGGTTTCGCTTGGAGTTGGAGATTTGGAGGTTAGTATTTGCATTAGGTAAAATGAGAGAGGTATACTTGTAAGTGTGATGTAAATAATAACGAGTTTAGAATGACTTAGGTATATTGTTTATAAGAGATAAATATAAATATTGTTAGGTAAAGGAATATCCCTGTCCTCGATTTTTAAAATTTCTATCGTGATAAATATTTAGTCGTTGGGAATATCACCCTCCGTTCTTTAAAATATCGATTGAGATAAATATTGAAACCCATAGGTTAGATTTGGAAATTGTCATATGCTATACTTTTATTTCATTACAGTTATAAATGCATATTTATTTCCGACTAATGATAATTTAAAATTTAACTATATAAAAAATGATTGAGAATTGCTCTGGCCAAATAATATTAAAAAACGCATGGCCCGTTTATCCGACCGCCCGCCACCGCCGCGTACCGCCCCTAAAATAGACGTAGGTGTGCGCTGCACACCTCGCACATCCAATTTACACGGCTCTACCTTAGATCATTTTTTTGGTAGATAATGTGTATAAATCTCTCAAATTTATATTTAAAAACAACTGATTGTACGTATTGTACGGAACATTTTTAGTTGGTTAATTCGATTTTAATTATATTAATATCGATTTCTTAAAGAATCAACCAACAACAATTTGGATCCGTCTCTGGATTTAATGTTTTGTAAATTCTATTCTCAAGTTTCTGCCAGAAAAATCAAGAAAACCCTGCTCTTCATCAATATTGACAACTGCATCTTATCTATAGATCGAATTAAATTTATGTGTAATCATTTCACCGTCCAATAAAATAAGTAAAAAAAGACCTCTTGTTACTGTTTTATCAGTCAAGGGCAACCGTGATGAATAATAAAATATGAAATAAAGTAAATAAAATATAACAGTGTGTCCGAAATTGAGGCTGCATGCATCTCTCATCGCTATCTCCGTTATTAGAGCCCTTTCTCTCGATAACCTATTAGCAATCGTCTTCCAATATCAGGTAGTTGCCAAATGCAGTTTGTACCTCATTTCTCTTGCAAAGTTCAATGAGTGAGGGTGCCTTTATTAATTCTAATTTGCAATTTTTACCAAGGAATCTTTAAGTGCCTTATTTTATTGTAACAGGAAGCACAGACATATATGTTGAAGTCGCTGTTTCTATTTCTAACTTTTATGAGATTGAAATTATTAAAATTTCTCACAGATCCCGACTGACCTTTTTGTTTTCAAATGTAGCCTATTCTATTCAATAATTCAAAATTCAATATTCACTATTCATAAGTCTATTAAGTTTTCTTTAGGCGTGGCATGGCCTGCCTAGATATAAATCATCTGAAGACTCAAGACATAGACATACGTCCCGTTTTGATACGTATTGCAGGCGTAGATGTAGTACAACACAATTTCAATATCCGCTGCCCACCCTGGTTACTAGTGGTTAGAGTTTAGACTCATGCGCATAAAATATTAGCAAGACGGTATTAAGATTAAGCGAATTCGTATGTGAACTTGGCGGAAGCAGATTAATATGATGTAAAATATTAATAATATTATCATAAATAAAAATTTAATGACTCTTGGCCATGGCGCTCTTAGATAATTGGGCGGGCACTGCCTACCCTGCCATCCCTGACGGGCCGCCACTGTTTGAAAGCTATTGATTTGCCCTTTCAATCCTTGTATTAAACTTTTGAAATGGAACTATTTGAAAATTAAACCACAAGGGTATAAGATTTGTACTAGGCTATACAGAATTGACTCAAGTATCATCCCCTAGGAAACGTCACACCTCATACAATGATAGAAATACAAAAAAAACATCGTATTACAAGAAACTCCCCAATATTATCCAATGTGATTGAAAAACATAATTTTTTAATTGTCACTAAATTGAATACGGCATGGCGTACCTATAGTTAACTATATGAAATATAAAAATATGTTGAAAATTTCGATTTCGATTTTCGGGCCCATTACAATAACTTCCCTATATACTGGGAAATTCCACCCTTAAAACACTTACCCCTAAAATTCACCCCCCGAAGATCTAGAATTTTTAAAATTATTTTTGCCCGATTGTAATGGAGCTTTTATAAACGTTTAAACAAGAATCCTAATTTTGAAAGCTTTCCTTCCTTTTCGTACCACATGCAGCTTCAATTTGGGACACCCTGTATACTCATAATCAGCTGAAAATCAAATGATAACGACGCGGGACTATTACGTCTACGAGCACGTGTCGTGAGGCTTCATGAAATATCGGACTGCATGAGTAGTGGGGCCCGGTTTTATAAAAGGACCTACCCTAAAGCTCAGAATAGACATTCGAAGTATATTCGTTGTAAGCGACGATACGAATTTGTACCTCGGAAGCTACGTGACCGGGGCAATCCTCTCAAAGGCCGACAATTATCCATTCATTCGTTCGTGATTTTCGATACCAAAATGTGTGTAGGAAGAAGTCCAAGTGCTACTGTTTTTGAAATGTCTCAAGGAACCAATGTCGTTCACAATCATAAAGCATCCTTGAAATTGTCGGAAGAAAGTGGTGAAAAGTTGGAATACAAAGAAGACCTCTTGGCTGTGATAACTTATTACACCAAAGTATTTTTTAATGTTGTTGGCGTACTGCACCAGGCATTTTTGCAATCCACATTTTACAAGTAAGTATAATTAATGCTTTATTCAGACTTTTGGTATTAGTGACTGACTAGTTTCATTAACTGTTTATAATGCTCCGTGACATAATTAGTGTAAAGGTTGAGTCTGCATTAATGCTGAAATACATTCACTTTGGCTTTGCTTTAACTTTAGAAAAAAAAAAAAACTCAAACCGTTCAAAGTTCACACCAGTCATTTAATTGAAACTGTCTATTCTATACAGTATTTTTTAGAATTAGTTGCACATCTAGGAGCACATTCTAAGTAAACAATAATTTTTGGAGTGAATGGAAAATATCTTAATAAGAGCCTTTTCACTCAAAGGGATTTAAGCACTTACGTTTACAAGTAATTATGTAGAAAATACCAGTCTCTATTGATAATAAAAGACACTGCAGGATAAAAAGACGAATTATCCGAAAATCGCAGACTTCATACACTAGTTTTTAACAATTTGAAAAAGTGTCCTGTAACATAATTTTTGGCCAGTGATTGAAGAGGTGCCATGGTAAAAAAACGTTTTTTTTTTTATCTTTTCTCTAATTTCACAACTAATGAGACATATTTTAGGGAATATTCATACAAGAGATTTTTCAAAATAAATAATTGTATAATTATTATGTCGTGGTTATAATAAAAAATTGCACTGAATTTTGAGAAAAAAATTAATTCATTAATTATTAAACTACATATTTATGCAAATAAAATAGATTAATTTTCACCACTATCAGTTTTTAATGACTACTATTTGTTCATCGCTTTCTCTGCGAAGAGAGTATACTAATCTGTGGTTTCTTAAGGTAGCCATTTCCAAGAAAAAGACATCCGATAGGGAATTATTTATTATTTTTGTCATAACTTTTTTCCTTCCTACTTATATTAGAAAAAACTGTAAAATTATCCAAGTAGAACCATAGCAAGACCATTACTATGAATTTTCACTCAATAATTCAGTTATTTCCAAAATAGTTACATTTAAATTTAAAGATAGGTAATGCTAATCTTTTTTTCGTATTTTTATCGTATTTCGTAGTTTTAAATCTAATTATTTTGGAAACGACAGAAATTATTGAGTGAAATATTATAGTAAGAGTGTTGTTATGGTTCTACTTAGGTAATCTTATGGTTTTATTTTAAATATAAGTATTAAGAAAAAAATTTATCACCAAAATTAATAAACATTTCCGTATCAGTGGTCTCTTTCTTGGAAATGACCACCTTAACACCTTAGCAGTTGGTTTGATGTATGGAATTTTGGATTTTCTTCTATTTTTATAAATTCATTATCTACCAGCGATGAAAACTAATAACATAGACAAATATCTATGGTCACAGTTAGGTAGAAATATAAAAGTTTGCACAAAGATGTACAGTGATAGTAATTACAGTGAACAAAAATAATATATTTTTTAATAATATAATTAATAAATGATACATTTTTTGTCAATACTCAGACTCTTTTTTGATAACCATGATATACTTATATAATTTGGAAAAAACAACAAAATTTGCCAAGGCGCGCGGGCGTGGCGTAGGTTCCTCTCAATCATTTTGGCAAAAAAAATGTTTTAGAAAGTCTTAAAGATGATATGGAAAAAATTTTGCAGAAACTATTAGAATTAAGACATGTTTTTTCGATAAACCAATCGGTTGAATCAACAAATTAAAAAAAAATTCAAAATTTTAAAAATATTTCTTATCAAAATTGGTTTTTATTTTATTTGTACAAGATTTCCCAAAATTTCCTTGAAAAACATGCGTGGTCAGTTATCCCATAATAAATTTCGTACTTTTACTAATGTTTGGTACCTAATACGATATCTTTTTTTCAGAATTCTATTTCACACAACCCAGCCTGCACATCTAATAACTGCATTCTCAGTACTCTGCATCGCTTACCTCATGTTTCCCAGTAAGAACCACACTCAGATTTCACCCATATGGACGTTAGTGTACCTGGGATCATTCAGTGCACATTTTGGGGCTCAAATATGGATGACTTTTATTTCTGGACTGGCGTTATATTTCTCGTTACCAAGGCACACCTTTGGAAACGTACAGCAAATTCTATTCCCTAAATATTTCCTGCTCAATGCTACCCTAAGTCTGATTACCCTTGCAATTTTCCTGAGGACGAAGAATAACGAACTGATGACTACTGAAATTGCTGTGCAGGTAAATTGAGTTTATAACGCTAATTTATTATTGTGTTGGTTTCGGCAACCACATTAGCATCATCGGGATATGATTCGTCTTCTAATGATGTCATCGTGGTTGTCAAAATGTGCGTCGAGTGTTGGTATTCGAATGGTGCTATTTTTATTGCCGTGTTATTTTTTAAATTGGTTTAAATGCGTTTAGTTCAACATTTTTCTAAAACCTCTTAGTTGCCTTGTCCGTATTATACAATATATAAAACTAATTATTTATGACGCATTTAATTAACATTTGTTTTGTTACAATTATAAATAGATCTAACATTGAAATATTCCAGTGGGTAATTTAATTTCTGAGATAATTATAGATTTACTATTACGGTAACTATATAGATAGTAAGAACGAGTAACAATTGTTATGATTCGCAGTTTTAAGAACTTATATCAATAATTCAACAACTAAAAAGAAAAGCCGGATAAGTGGGAGTACCATCAACTACATAGGTCATAGTTATTTGCCACTGAATTAACCTTGTTCCCTAATACCGTATGTTAGTATTAATTTTGCCAACCACATAATTATTAAGTTTATTTGGAATAGCTGTTTTCCTGTAGAGTATTATTTAATTTACTAATCTTGGAAGCAGACAGGGAGATCAGTGTTTGGATGCATTTTAAGGAAAATCTCGAAAACTACCTAACACAATATTCTGAAAAAATAGTTTTGAGATCCTTAATACATGACCGAATATAAAGATATTTTTTTGGGGTGTCAACTTTTGGTCCCCCATTTACGGGATTCTGACTATTGAAATATACAGGGTGTTTCTTAATGACGTGCTAATATTTCAGGGTGGGATTGCTTAGATCATTTTATGAAGAAAAGTTCACATGAACATATGTCTGCAATCTCTCAATAAGTACCTCAAAAAGTACTTTAGCTATTATTTTCAATTTTGATTTGTGTTGATAGGATATAAAACTACATATTTTAGTTAGAAAAGTTATTTTATCGCTCCACTAGTGGCGTCCCTGCGAACATATCCGCTGATATTTCTTAAAAATAGTGGTATGCCACTGACATCTTTCCATGTGGACATTTTCCCTGAATAGCCTGGTCAATTCTACATGAAACCGGTGTCTTGTGTTTTTCTCGTCAGATGAAAAGTTTTTGATTAAAACAATTCAATTTAAATTGAAACTAATTACACAGGCACACACAAAAAAAAGTCGTCGATTCCACGGACCAGACCAAATCATTTCCGGTGTATTTTGGCTTGCTAAATCCGAATCCGATTTTTTTTCTATCATCAAAAACAGCAATAACAATTAATTGCATTTTTCTAACTGTTTTTTGAAGATAGATAAAAATTGTGACATGGTTGGACAAAACTAACATCGGATTCGGATTCAGCAAGCTAAAATACACCGGAAATAATTGGTCTGGTCAGTGGAATCGACAACTTTTTTTGTGTGTGCCTTTGTAATTAGTTTCAATTTGAATTTAATAGTTTTAATCAAGAACTGTGCGTCTGACGAGAAAAACGCTCTTGCTTTTGAGGAACCGAACCCTAAATATGTTATCATTGATTAAATAGTAAACCTAATCAATGATGTTATTAAAAGCATCGTAATAGAAATGATTTCTGCCTTTCGTTGTATCCTATTTTATAATATTTGTAACATTATCTTTTCTGGGTTATAATAAAAACTATTACTATTATTTGTTGCAGGCTTTGGCAATGTCCGCGTGTTTTCTGCTTGAGATGATCGTCCGTCTGTACTTGACTCCTCCTCTGCTCACCCTGATGACTGAAAAAAATGCCATAGAAAAAAGGGCTGGTGTGGGCATGGAAGTTGGAAAATTGGACCCCGGAAAACTACTGAATTGCCCTCATTACTTGATGGTTCACAAGCAATTTAGGAAGGTCCATATGTCTATTGCAATTTTAAACCTTGTAACAATGGCTTGTACAGTGCTACATTTGTATTATTTATCACATAAACTGATGTGTGCCTTGTAATTTATTTATTTATTTATTTATTTTTTTACTGTTGTTTCGAAATATTAGGTTTAATTTATTTTTAATTTATATTGAAAATCAGTATTATTAGTGTTTTGTACCAAACGCACTATGTTCCTTTTTATAATAAAGAAATACGAATTTGTTCAGAGACTTGAGATTTCATTTAGAGATCATTAGTGCACAGAGTGAACCATGGGGGGAAAGGGGTTCACAATAAGCGAACATTCGCATAATATATTTTAAACGAACGTTCATGTAAGGGGGGCTCGTCATAAATGTTATAAAGGGAGGAGGCGGGTGAAAAATAATCCAATTTGTAATAGCTTTGGTCATCTACATAATATACACGGTGAGTCTTAAGAGCGTACCGATAATTGAGATTGAGATTATTGAGTTTTATTATGACTGGCTAAAAAAGATTTGGCGAATATTATTGTACCTAGCTAACCGTTATACTCTTCGCCGATTTACTGCACTTTTTATATCATTGTTGCACATTCTAAGTATACTCCTCTCAGTTTTTTTGTAAATAATGTTAGTTTTAGACATTTTTTGTTTAATTACAAACCATACAAAATTCTTCCTATTTAAATAATTAATAACTGTTTTATTTATTGATCAATTTTGTCCTTCCTCTAGCTAACAGTAAATTTACTATCCAAATTTCACTACAATCGGACTTGTCGTTCTTAAGTTATCGTGCTTACAAGAAACTTGACGGACGGACAGGCAGGCGGACGGACACAACCTGTAGGGGCGATGCAATAAGCTAAAGATAGATATCAAAGGTTGGTAGAAAGGTACATAAAAGATGGGGTATTGGCGCTGTCACCAATCCACCCCAATCAACATGCATACCAGGCGTGGAAATCTGCAGAGACGGCCCTTCATCAGCTTGTTGTCAGAGCGGAGAAGGCGCTCGAGCAGAAAGAACTTGCCATGGTGGCGTTTTTGGATATCGAAGGAGCGTTTAATAACCGTACCTTCGAGTCTCTCTCTCAAGCAGTTGCGGACCGCAATGTGGACGGTACCATTATCAGATGGATATCGTCTATGTTGGTTGAGCACCCGCGACATCGAGATCACGCTTCGCAACGAGACGGTCAGGGCCAAGGTGGGCCCAAGGATGTCCGCAGGGCGGGGTACTATCTCTACTACTGTGGAATATTCTGCTCGACGGGCTTCTGGGCCTTCTGGCCGAATTGAACGAGGCAGGTTTCTATGCACAAGCATACGCAATACGCATAGTGTTGGGCGATATCGTGATTTTTCAATCACAACGTGAATCCTGACTGTGAATTTCTGATATCAGTGAATTTAAACCGTGGTGTGATCACGATTTTTCATAATACGACGAATAGGTAAAATTGTTAATTTTGGTGAATTGGTGCATTCGCTACTTTAGTAATCTGTGCAGCCGTAGATATGTAATACGTATGATATTTACATATACATGCATATTGATATTATGATTTGCTTATCCAACTAACCTGACAATTTAGGGTGGGCCATAAAAATGAAACTTTGATTTAAGGAACACAATACGTGCGAAAAGTTGCGTATTAATATAGATAATTAACACGTAAAATTTGAAAAAAATCGAATGTGATTGTCTGCCCTCTACCAGGGCAATAATATGAACCAATAAACCAGTTAAAACAGGTATACATTTGTTGGCTAATATTTTATGACCAACTTATTTACAAATACAGTTTATGATTATGACACTCAGTTGAAGTTTGGTTGTCATATGATAAAGACGCTTCATCTAATCGTAGATCTCATGCTTGTTTGAAGAACCTGGTATCTCTTGAATCTTCTCACTCTGACCGAATGATGAATTGCGAGAGATCAGATCTACCAGAACCTTTAGTTCCTAATACAGTTCAAAAATGCAGTCGTAATAAATTGCGGCTGCCGACATTAGCTAGAATATGCGATCGGTATTGCATTTCCGATCGATCTGCTGCAGCAATTGCTTCTGCAGTTGTGCAAGATGTTGGAATGATAACACAGCAGAATTTAAGGAATGTGGTTGACAAGAACAAAGTTCGACGAGCACGAAAAAGAAAGCGACAGGAAGTTAAACAAAAAAGGAGAATGCTATCATCGCAAAACGATTACATAAGAACACATATCTCTGATAGAAGAACCAAATTCCGTCTATGTTGGTCACTTAACGCCGACTTCCGGTACTGGTAAATCGATCGCAAACGCAATATACAATTTTTGTATTGTAAATAGCTTGTGTTTAGATCAACTAAATGCTGTAGGTTGTGATGGCACAGTTGTAAATACTGGCAAAAAGAATGGTGTTATAAGATATTTCGAACTTGAATTAAAACGACCATTACAGTGGTTTATCTGCCAACTACATGCGAATGAGTTACCCTCAAGGCATCTTTTTCAACATCTAGACGGCAGTACTACAGGGCCCAAAGAATATTCGGGTCCAATTGGAAAGTTACTACAAAAATGTGAGCAAATGCCAGTTGTAAATTTTACTGCTATTGTTGGAAATGTCTCCGACGTGGACCAAAGAGATTTTAGTACTGACCAACAGTATCTGTTAGAAATTTGCAAAGCGGTTTCTTCTGGTAACTGTTCACTGAATTTAGCAAATCGGCAGCCTGGTAAATTATCTCATGCCAGGTGGCTGACGAAGGCAAATCGTATTTTACGGCTCTATATTGGTTCTGAAAATCCAAGCAATAATTTGAAGATCTTGGCTGAATTTGTAGTTAAAGTTTATGCTCCGATGTGGTTCGATATAAAGACTCATTCGTCTTGTAAAAATGGAACAAAGCATGTGTTTAAGATAATCCAGATCTCGATATTTGAGTGATGACCTGAAAAAAGTCATTGATCCAGTTATTCAGCGCAATGCTTATTTTATCCATCCTGAAAACATGCTATTAACGATGATAACTGATGATCGCATCACCATTAGAGAACTTGGTATAAGACGCATTCTTAAGGCAAGAAAATGTAAAACTACAGGAGTGAGACAATTTGATGCACCAAATTTAAACTTTAATGCTAGTGAGTATTTCGAACTTATTTATTGGACAGAACTTCAAGTCACTAGTCCTCCAATTTTAACTAATATATCTGATAGTGATCTTCAGAAGCTAATAACAAGTGGTGACTTCTCTGCAGTTGAATTTCCACGTTTCCCATGCCATACACAAGCAGTGGAAAGGTGTGTGAAACTTGTTACAGAAGCTTCCAGTTCTGTTGTGGGCCAAGATTCTAGAGACGGTTTAATTCGTACAACAATTGAGTCCAGAAAAGTTATGCCATCATTCAAAAGCAAAACCAAATTTCAAGTTGCTTAGGAATATTATGTTAGATTTTTTTAATGTGAGTATATCTTAGTCCTACATTGTATACGCATATGAGTTTTATTATATACTACTTAAAATAGTCATATTATCATTTCAACCCTTAAACATATGATAACAAATACCTAAAATTATAATATTCATAAGGCAGTAGAGGGCAGAAGATGTGCACCAAATTTAAAATAAAATATTTGAGGTTGTTTCTGTTTGTAATAGACATATTTTCCCCACTATTGTGTTGCTTAAATGTGAAGAAAAAAAATGACAGGTATAAGAACGGCCCACCCTGGATTGGTGATAAAGCCAAAACACTAAAGTTTTAAATGGGACGCCTATTTGAACTTCGTAATAGCATATTTTTGTAAAGTTATACAAATATGTAAACATTTCGGAAGCAGCAATAAACTATTTAGGTTTTAGGTTGCTAGTTATCAATCAGGGATTTTAATTTTTGCTGGGTTATTGTTTATAATAGTGCTGCAACATTTTTAATATAAGCCTCGGATTTTAATAAAAATGTACAAATTAAATAATGAATATAATGATTATTTATATAGTTATTCTTATTTGCTATTATTTAATGGGAAACATTTTATTTAATAAAGTCCAAGTATTTCTCCCATTCAAATATTTATCAAAAATGTGTTACCTACTTCTTCCTTACAATTTTGGTCAACGGCATAAGGCTAACGTATACAAGCTATAACCATTATACTCTTCGCCAACTTACTGTACTTTTTTATTAATTGTTGCACGTTCTATATATATACCTATAGGATACTCATCTTCGCAGTTAATTATAAAATTGCAAACCCTTTGAGAAAAGATGATTTCTACTATGGTTGGTCGATGTGTTTTCGATGTAGAAGTTGTGGTTATTTCTCTCCAACAAAAACACAATTAAGTATCTAAAACATGTTTTGGAGCTAAGCATTTCACAATTTTAAAAATCAAAAAGAATACAAAATTGTCGAATTCCATATTTTTATTACCTATATGCCACGCCGAGACGTGGATGTTCAATATTTGCAATAAAATTTCTAGTATATTTAATCAAAAAAATATTTTAACGAATGGTTTTAGTAGGTGTTCTTGTAACAGAAATGTTCCGCCACGACCCTGCCTTTAATTGCCAGTGAATAAAAGATATAGAAAGATAAGTATATAAATATCTATATAGTATGAGACGCGCAAGATCTGTCTATCTCGTGAAACGCGTACCTACCTAATATCGTTAAGTCACGGAATCGTTTGCTTTACGTGTTATACATAAGGTCGCAAACAAGATATTTATATCGTCAAAAATATATTGATATATGGAAAGTCGTGATCACGTCACGCTATTGTTCCAACTTTATTCACCGTCGTTACTTGTGATTTTTTAATATCAGTGATTAAATCACAGTTCGCAATATATCGCCCATCACTACATACGCAGATGATTTGGCTATCATGATTAGAGGCCACTTTGAAACAACTATTACAGGGCTCATGCAACGGGCGCTCAACATAGTTCAGGAATGGTGTAACAGACATGGGCTCTCTGTCAACCCTGGCAAGACAGAGCTAATGCTGTTCACTAAAAGGAGAAAAATAAGCGACTTTCAGCTTCCTTCTCTTATGGGCACACGTTTGTGTCTTTCCCGCACAGTAAGGTATCTAGGGGTAACCTTTGGACTCCAAGCTGTCATGGAAGGACCACGTTGAAGCTCAAACGAGGAAAGCGTGCGCCTCCTTATGGATGTGCAAACGCATCTTCGGTCTAAAATGGGAAATAAGTCCGAAGATTGCTCTTTGGACATACACCACCATGGTAAAACCCCTAATAACATATGCGGCACTGGTGTGGTGGCGCTGCCAGGAGCACTCCACAATTAGGGCTCGCCTATGTCAAATTCAAAGGCTAGCTTGCCTTGGTATTACAGGAACTATCAGAACCACTCCAACGATAGCAATGAAGGCCATTCTTGGACTCACTCCATTGCATATCGACGTGGAACTGGAAACAAAGAAAGCAGCAAATAGGCTGTTCAAAAATGGAATGTGGAATGGGACTGGCCGGGGATGGAGGCCCTGGATCTGCCGGTAAGGGACCGGGTCATCACCCAAGCGAAGGATGATCGGTGTCTCCTTGTCTACAATTTCACTATTCCGTACTCAGCGGTGTTTCCCAGTCTAGAGGACTGGGAGCGCGATAAAAACCGTCTTTTGAGGCCAAAAGGTCTCGAATGGTACACAGACGGATCTAAGACTCAGGAGGGAACTGGTGCTGGCATACACGGCTGCAAACGAAGGGCTCGTATATCGGTGCCACTTGGAAGGTATCCTAGTGTATTCCAAGCAGAAGAATATGCCATATTGGTGTGTGAAAGCGAGAATCTCAGGAGAGATATCGCCAACAAACATATTTATATATGTAGCGACAGCCAAACAGCCTTGAGGGCTCTTGTGTCAAACAAAGTGACCTCAAAACTAGTTTTAAACTGTCGGAATATTTTGACAGAACTGTGCGAACACAACTCTGTCAAACTCATATGGGTGCTCGGTCACAGAGGTGTGGAGGGCAACGAAGAAGCAGACCGATTGGAGGGAGAAGGAGCAATAACTCCGTTCCCTGGCCCTGAGCCAGCCTTCGGTTTGCCAAGAAGTATGTTTCAATCAGAGTTACGAGACTGGGCCACTGCAAGGTTCAGCAGCTATTGGACTCAGGCCCTTGGAATGAGACAGTCGAGGCTCCATATAAAGGGGCCCTCAACTAACTCAACCATTAAGTGGCTACTTGGGCTCGATAGAGAAAAAATGAAACGGATAGTAGGCTTGTTAACAGGACACTGTCCTCTGAATAAACATCTTCACACAATGGGGTTGAAAAACAGCCCTATTTGTAGGATGCCCTATGCAGTTGCGCATCCTTACGTGCGTTAAGGTACAGGCATCTCCAAAGGCAATTTTTACAACCGGAGGAATTACAGGATCAACCATGGAATAGACTGTTTTCCTTTGTGGAGAGCACTGGTCTCTTCTAGAAGATCCCACATGACGCGAATGCACAATGGGCCGACAGGCCTGAGTGCTGCGGATCCCACAGGTCTGCTCGCGCTATAATAATAATAGATATCAATACTTTGTACACGGCTGCTCTCGCATTAAATTTTCTAACGCGAAAACTACAAAGTGTGCCACTGTGAATTTTTCACAGTATACCTAGAATACGATGCACAGTGGGCGGCCCTTTGCAACTTCTAGCTGGACAAAATTCTACAAATTTCTAAATGAGCTTAAAATAGTACTTAGAAGATCGTATGAATAGTGAAAAATTCTAGGCATTAAGGAGGTGGTTTTTGAGTGTTAAAAAATAAGTTTGCTTCTACAGTACCGACACTCTGTGAATATGATAATATGACATCTGTGAATATATAAAAAATAGTTGAAAAATTATAAATAGTAGAGGGGTTGTTTTTGAGGGAGTTGAAAGATACATTTTATTTTAAAATTCTGAAACTTTGTGGACATGATAATATTATGTCCGTAAATTCACTAAAAATAGTGAAAAAGATCTAAGCAATAAGGGGTTGCATTTGAGAGCACTGAAATATAAATATACTTTAAAACTATATATATGTAAGAAAGTTTGAACAGATTTTATTGTCGTCGAGGTTTTTAATTGTAGTTGCTCTTTAAGGAGAAGCTGAAGGCAATTCCTTGACAATATTAGCAGCATCTCTTACCTTCTAAACGTAGAGAAACTTCAGCTGCATAAGTTAACTCGGCAGAAGTACTTGATTCCAACAGATGCTGAACTTTTCCCCTCTTGGATCTTTAGCTATACTCCTCAAACTTTTACATAGGTCACCCTGCTGGTATCCCAGCAAAGGTTGATGACTGTATGTTATAGGTAATTGCCACAGAATCTATGTCGCTACCATCTAGCCAGTCCTTATATTTATTTAGAAAAACTTCCAGTTTTCGAGAAGAATAGGGTCGTTTCCTTCAACAAAATTTATAAAATATTATTATACCATCGAAAAATATACTAAATATATATTTCATATATAATATTAAAGAAAGTCCTAATAATCACATGCAAGAAAAAATTGGTTTTCAAAATAACAAGGCGGTAAATGATGATGTATATAATGAGAATTCAGTTTTAGAAATTTTCATGTTTTCTCTGTTATGTTGGAGGTAGTGCTCGGTAGATTTGTTGTTTACATTGTGTTGATTTTTTATTATAAATTATAACCTCAACATTTTAAATTTTATTTTCTTTTTTAAAACATATCTGCAACGGTATATTATTAATAGAAAATCAGTTACATACTTACTCTAGCTTACAGTGTACTTCATATTTTAATCAAGTTGAATCCTAATAACAATAAACAATTGTTTGAAGACAATTAATATGACAATGACTCACGTCGATACTATAACCACACTACTCTGTGCTATAACAGTAAACGAACGACGCCAGTCGATTATTCCTCTATTTATTAACTGCGCATGCTCTCACATCTGACGTCACCATAGGCGCCAATTCAAAATTTCGAAACTTAAATAATTAATTTGACTATTAAAATGAATTTACAATGTAAAATAAAAAAATACGGGTCAAATAAAATTTTATAAATTACTTGAACATAAAATTTTTTTAAAATGGTCAACCCTATTATCCCACCGTTCAGAAATTTCGTCATATCTCAAATAAGTTGTTATTTGTAAAAGTTACATTGGCCATGGTACCTTCCATATATCTAAAAGTATGAATAATTAAAATTAACTTCGCAGGGTAATAATTTATAGTTATTATTAATTAATAATTAAATTTTAATTAGTTATGGCGCAACTTGACACATCAGCTATTAAGGAATCATAAGTAACCACTGTACAGAAATGAAAAATAAAACAGAGAAATATTCCCTTTTTCGGCGCCATTTGTATTTTGCACTTTTATCCGGCTAGAAATTAATATGTCCCTCTATGCGGTGCTCTTTTTAGCACTGGTAGTACCATTTCCAAATAATCCGTAGGGGCGATGGAATAAGCTAAAGATAGACAGACGGACAGACATTTTGAAAGTTGTTCAGAATTCGATCACCAACACGGTGATATGAAACTTTTTTTCTCTACGAGCAATATTACCAGTTTTAGAAATGTGCCGATCGAATGCAATATACTCTCGTTTTGTATTTACGAAGAGTATAATAATGAAAGAATATTACCATTGCCTTAAATTAAGAAATTCGGTTTAGAAAAATACATTGTTAATAACAATTAATAAAAACAGTAGAAATATTTCAGTTTCTCTGGAAATATAGTGCTAATTGTGTAGATGAAATTAAAAAAAGACAACAAAAAAATATTCATTTTTAGATGCTTTACGAATTTTCAAAGATATACCAATTTTTCGGACGGGTACACGTAAACGCTTGAACGCATTTTACACTTTTCCTATTATATAAAATTTTGTGCTATACCACCTGAAACTTTTTTCGGTGATGGCCTTCGTTTCTACGATTATAACCGAATTTGCATTTTTTAAGATGGGTTTTCTATCCATCTTGGGGGTACTAGTGATTTATCTTTTTAGGGATTGTTTGCTGACACTGAAACATACCGCTATCAAAAATGCAGCCTTCTGCTAATTGTGGTAATTTCAGAACTTATTAGGTAACTGGAAACTCGAAAATTTTTCGTGTGTTCCAAGTAATTTTTTTAAGCTCAATTTTGAGGTTACGATATGTAATAAATTGATTAATTGGATGTACAGGGCGTTCCTTATTGACGTGCCAATAGTTCAGGGTGTGATTCCTTAGGTCGTTTGAAGAAAAGTTCATATGAACACATGTCCGCAATGGCTTAAATTTTTTGCTACAGGGTTTTGATTTTTTTTTAGTCGTTATTTTTTAATATCTCAGAAAGTACTTTAGATATACTTTTCAATTTTGGTATGTGTTAATAGGATATAAAACCACGTATTTGAATTAGAAAAATTATTTTATAGCTACATCAGTGGCGGCCCTGCAAACATGTCCCCTGATATTTTTTACTTAGAAAGTGATACACCACTGACATTATTCCGTGTGGATATTTTTCTGATTATCCTGGTCAATTTTGCATGAAAACGTCTGTCAAGAAAAACGCAAGTTTTCCGTTTTCATGTAGAATTAACCAGGCTAATCAGGAGATATATCCACATGGAAAAATGTCAGTGGTGTGCCTCATTTTTGGTAAATCATATCAGAGGACATGTTTGCAGGAACGCCACTGGTGGAGCGATAAAATAACTTTTCTAACTAAAACATGTGATTTTATATCCTATTAACACATAGGTACCAAAATTGAAAATAATATCTAAAGTACTTTCTGAGATATTAAAAAATAATGATTAAATAAGAAAAAATTCAATTGGTATCAATTTGAATTTAATTGTATCAATCAAGAACTGTGCATCTGGCGAAACAAACACAAGATACAGTTTTCGTGTAGAACTGACTAGGCTAATAAAAAAAATATCCACATCTAATAATATCAATGGCGTACCATTCTTTTGTTAAAAAATATCAGAGGACATGTTTGCAAGGGCGCTGTTGGTCTAGCTATAAAATAATTTTTTTAACTAAAATATGTGGTTTCATATCCTAGATTGAAGATTGAAAATAATATCTAAAGTTCTTTCTAAGATATTAAGAAATAACGATTAAAAAAAATTCAACATCCTATAGCAAAAAATTTTAGCCGTTGTGGACATATGTTCATATGAACTTTTCTTCATAAAATGATCTAAGGAATCACACGCTGAAATACTAATACATCATTAAGGACCACCCTGTATATAAGCTGATATAAACATATTTGGAATACTTTTTTTGTCTTTTTTTAAATAAGATAACTAAAAATCACTAAAAGATATGTTATCGGAGTGCTCCTAAAGACGTGTGAGAGTTTCAGTTGACCATTTAATGCATAATTGTCTAATTATATTAAAATGTGGACAGTGAATTAGGATTTCCTGAAAGGCAGAATTTTACTATTTTTTTAACTTGATAATTTATTCGTAAATGCAGTTAAGAAGGGAAGAAGGCAGAGGTGCTAGATCGTTTAGTTTGAATGATTGATATATTTGTTTTATTAAAATAAAACTTTAAAATGTATGCCCTATATTCTTTATTCACATCATAGTCTAATTTCAATTACTATTAGTAATATTATTATTATTTAATCACTAGACGCCGAGAATGAGAGAAATGGTCCGTGAAAACGGTGTAATTTTTTTTTATATAATAGTGAAACTATTCGATGGATTATATAATAATCCATCGAATAGTTTCACTATTTTAAAAAAGAAATTACACCGAGATTAAATAGTAATAAATTTAATCGGATTCTATTCTGATAGTAGACGAAGAGATTAAACATTATATTTTTTCATAATTTTTTGAAAAAGTTATGATATAATCGACATTTTTTTAAAAAGCGACAACTAGTCGAGTGCAATTAGGTTTTTACCATTTCACATAATTACTTGCTCAACTAAAAATAAAAATGATATGCAAGTGTATAATATACTAAAAAAGGATTATAAAAATGAAATTAAACAGGCTAAACTAAAGGCAAATAATGAAAAAATTCTAATGTCCTGTAATAAACAAAAAGCTGCATGGAAAATAATTAACAAAAACAGAGAAAATAAAAATAAAATTGAAGCATCTAATTTGACAGCAAATGAATTTTCGGAATATTTCTTAGAGGTCATAAATAATTTAATGGGTAAATTTGATAAAGTTAATGAAAAAAAGTTTACAGACTTTTTAAATAAAGTGCCGAAAGTAAATAAACCTTTCTACCTGTCTCCAGTGTGTGACTTAGAAATTAAAAAAGTCATATCTGAACTGAAAAATAGCAAAGCTAAAGATGTCTTTATCTTAATAGTGAAGTTCTGAAATTAGTGAGTGATGTTCTTGCTAAGCCTATTGCTCACTTAATAAACTTATGCATTGAATGGGGAATTTATCCGGATAGTCTTAAAAAATCACAAGTCACTCCTGTGTATAAAAAAGGTAGCTTTGATAATACTGATAGCTATAGGCCTATATCAATAATCCCGATTATTTCTAAGATATTTGAAATTATTCTAAAAAACAGATTATTAGAATTTTTTGAGAAGAACAATTTACTAACTGAGGCCCAATTTGGGTACAGACCGAAAAGGTCTACTATTGCTGCGATCTGTGAAATGTATGAACTTGTTATAGAAGCTTTTGAAGACCGCAAACTTTGTACTGCTAAATTTTATGACATGTCTAAGGCTTTTGATACCGTTAACCATGAGGTGCTTGTGCAAAAATTAGAATACTATGGTATTAGAGGAAACGCCTTAAATTTATTCGCATCGTATCTCAGTAACCGCCAACAATGTGTCAAGTTTAATGGTACCGTATCACAATTCTCTAGAGTCGAATATGGGGTGCCACAGGGATCTGTCCTTGGCCCGGTGTTATTTATTATTTATATAAACGATATGTCTTCTAATTTAGCTTCCGAAGTGGTTCCAATATTGTATGCTGATGATGCCACATTTATATTTAGTAACGAATTATCCCAAAATCTACACCAAAACATCACAGAGTCGAATAACTTAATAGTAGACTGGTCGGAAAGCAATTATCTTACCATAAATAAAGATAAGACTGATACTTTAAATTTTTCAACAAAAAAAAGTATTACCAACAACAAACCAGTAAAACTTGGAGTGTACTTAGACGCCGTTTTGAATTTTCAATCACACATTGAACAGCTATCCAAACGACTATCGACTAGCATATACATAATAAGACAACTTAGTTCCAAAACTACTTTGGACTGTTTAAGAATTGCTTACTTTGCTATTTTTCACAGCATAATGACGTATGGAATAATTCTATGGGGGGGATCAAGTCATTCAATAAAAATTTTTAAGCTACAAAAAAAAGCTGTTAGAATTATGGCACAAGCTAAATATGATGACCATTGCAAACCAATTTATAAGAATCTGAATATACTACCCCTACCATCTTGTTTTATTTATGAATGCCTTTGCTATATAAAAAAGCTAAATGACGAGAACAAAGTGACCAAGCAGAAGGACATACATTGCCATGACACTAGGATAAAAGCACATTTAAGACTACCCAGATTTAGGTTATCAACATCACAACATACCTACTTATACTTGGCTTATAGATTTTTTAACGTATTCCCTGATGCCTTAAAAAACCCTGAAATGAGCATAAATAAATTTAAATATAAAATTAAGAATATTCTGTTACAAAACTGCTTTTACACACATGATGAATACTTTGATTATTTTGATTCTCTATGAAATGTTTTAACTGTCTAGGGAGATACATACGATACCTTTAAATTGCCAATTTTTTTATATATGTTTCCTATCTCTTAAATGTTTACTTGACATACACCTATAATGATAGGTGAAATCATGTGTTCTAGTTGCTCTGTACTTCTGTTATAGATCCAATGTGATCTTTGTCATATACAATATTCTTACATCGCTTTCCAGTACATAAATTACCTACTTGTATGACGAATGTAAACATAAATTTCTTTGTAAAATTTTATTGTATACATGAATAAGGTTCTGTTCTGTTCTGTTCTGTTCTGTTCTGTTCTTGTATGATCATGATTATTTGTTCGTTATTCTATGTGCTATATTGTTATTGTTATTTACTCTATGTGTTATTTGTTTATTGTATAATTTTTTTTATCTAAGACAACCACTATTTTTTGTTGGCTTCTTGCTATATTTTTATTTTTATTTGACGTGTCAAAGCATAATTTGTGTTTATATGACCAATAAAGATCTATCTATCTATCTATCTATTTACCTCGGAACCCAGTTATAATGAATGGATTCTCATGATTTTTTTTGCATCAAGTTTCTAATACTGGGTACAAAAAAGCATACCCTTTGGAAATTGCCGCTTTTTACTTAGGGGTGGTTCCCACCCCCTCTAGAGGGTTGGGCAAACAAGTTAAATGCTAACCACCGAATCTTATATAGAATCATATTGTAAGAGAAAATGTGATTTACAATTTTTCATGAAAATTTGTATATTCCAAGTTATAACGATTTAAAGATTACGATTTTAGCTTTAAAAAATTGATACCTTGAGACTGTTTTTCGTAAATAACTCAAAAAAGTAGTATGGCACAAATAATAATATTATGAAATTACAAGTATTATGTATTCTGTTTATTTCTGTATGATGAATAGTTCTAAAAACATGATAGTTTAAAAATGGCGCTCGAACGTTTATCAGTCGAAATATAATGTTTAAATCTCAAATATCTCAGAAACTATCAGTATCTTAAAAATACATATAATAGGAATTAAAGGGCTTGAAGTATTCTCTTATAGGATTCTTTTAATATCCGTACAGCTTGAAAGATAACAATGTTATGTGCAAAACAATTAGTGCTTTGTATTTGGTTTTTAAGAAAACATTTAGGGTATTCCTGCTGCCATGGGCCATATAATGGAAATTTTAAAAATTTGTACCAGTTTTTGTTAATATATAACATTACTAATATGCTCTAATCGTTTTTAAAGATATACCTATTTTAAATTAAGAGAAGTTTTACGATTTTGCTGAGAGAAATCCCTTCTTTCTGTAAATAACTCCAAAACAATTGCATTAAAGGAAAATATGACAATATAGAAAAATGAAGCTTAAGAAGCGATATATTAATTTGTTGTTTAAAATATTTGTAGAATTAACAGTTTCGGAAATATGTACAAATGTGCGGTTTGAACTTTTAGTGGCAAAGAAATACAATTAAATCTTATATTTCTTCAAAACTTTTAATAAATTGAAGCTCTCATCAAATCAAAGCATGTTAGCAATACTATATATTAATAAAGACTGGTACAGATTTTTGGAATTTTTATTCTATGGCGAATGACAGCAGGAAAATCCTATTTTTTTTATTTAAGAAAATAACAAAACGTTCATTGTTTTGCACATAACATCGTTAGTTTTCAAGTTGTACGGATAGAAAACAAATCATATCAAAGAGTACTTCAAGCCCTTTAATTTCTATTATATGTATTTTTAACATCATACTGATTGTTTCTGACATATTTGAGATTTAGACATTATATCTCGGCTGATAAACGTTCAAACGCCATTTTGAAACTATCATATTTCTAGAACTATTCATCGTACAGAAAACAGAAATAAACAAAAATAAAACAGTTGTAATTTCATAATCTTATTTTTTGTACCACTTTTTCCATAAATGTAAGCCTCAAGGTACAAATTTTTTAAAGTTAAAATCGTAATCTTCAAATCTTTATAATAATCCAGCAATTTTACACATTCTACCTGACATCAAATGGGGTATCTACGATTTTCTAATATGTTGTGTATAACTATAAATTAATGTTGAATCCAAATTTACGACATCGGCAGACCTCCGGATCTTGGTCAAAAATCCAATTAAGAAGCTGTGAAATTTTTTACTTTCTTTCAGTTTTTGTCAATTTTGACCCCTAAGACCTACTGTTTTGGTAAAAACAATTTAATGCTTTTTGAAAATACAAATTGGTACCAGAACTGCCAAATAGTCTCCTAGGTACATCTATTTAAATTTTCGCAAAATTTTTCACATTTTGCCATTTTTAGCAATTTCTAACCTAAACATCTGTGAAATTTTTACTTAAAAATCTGTGAAATACCTACATATCTCTACATAAAATACATATCTCCCTATATTTTCTGTTATTAATTTTTTAAATAGATTCAAGACTGATATTTTACAAAGTTATTTTACTACACCCGACCAAACAACCGGCGAATCGGCCCGTGGCTAAGTACATCACACTAAAAACTGTAACATGTACAGGAATGTAGATACATAATATGTATTTCACTTCACAAAAACATTATTTATGTTTTGAGGCTTGAGGCCAGTCTTATGATGTAAAACCGGAAAAATCGCTAAAAATGACGAAATATGAGGAATTTGCCAAAGTTTGAGCAGCTGTGTCTCGGATACTATTACATCTACAGAGTCCATTATGATAAAAACTTGTAGCAAATTCAGTCTACTTCAAAAAAGTACTAAATTGTTTTTGCAGAAAAAGTAGGCCTTAGGGGTCAAAATCGACAAAAACTGAAGAAAAGACCAAAATCTCGCAGTTTCTTGGATTTTTCACCAAGATCCAGAGGTCTGCCGAGGTCGTTAATTTATATTCAACATTAATTTATAGTCATATACAACATATTAAAAAATCATGGATACCCCACTTGATGTCAGGTAACCCTTTTTTTATGACAAGGTTACTGGACTAATAACTTGGAAAATACGAATCTTCTTGAAAAATTGTAAATCACCTTTCTCTTAATATGGAACCACCCCCAAGGAAAAAGTGGCAATTTTTAAAGGGTAAACTTTTTTGTACTGAGTATTAGAAACTCAATGTAAAAAAAAACTCATGAAAATCCATTCATTATAACTGGTTTCCGTCATTTCTTACTTTTTGTGTCTAATTGCACTCGACTAAACCTTCATTTCTAATAATGTCATTTGAAAAAGCACAAAAATGCAGCAACATATATTACAGTGTTACAGAATAATTTGGAGAAAAGATATTTTTGTGACTGACTTTCAAATAAATAAAACCGTTTCAATACATTCAAATTAAATTCTCATATTGTCTCATATTGTCTTCCATGTAATATTCGAGACGAAATACAAATTCATCTGAAACCTTATCAAGGGTTTTTGGTCGATGATTTTAATTCGGCCGTGTTTTAATTCATCAATATTATTGAGTATATTCAGATAGACCCTGAATTGTAGGTAACTACACTATTAGTCCCTCTACTAATGAAAAACCTTTTTTTACACGAGTGTATAGAGAAATGTATTTAAAAATTGAGCTTACATGAACAATGTTTTTCCTAAGATGGGTAATTAAATTTTTGTCAATAAAGAAATTATATTGCACATTTTTTAACACTACCTAAGCGTAGAACCGGCTAAAAGACTTTCTTTAAAGTTAAAAGTCCGAAACCTTGACTGAAGTCTTATATGAGGCAAGGCCTCTGTCGGTTAGCTTTAACATACGGGGTATTTCATAAGTTATGGCACATAGATTGTAAGACATTACTTTTTTACAGGTTTTCCATAATGCCTCATCCAATATTTTCATTTCTTATAATAATGAATATCTCAAAAGCGAGACACTTGAATTTGATTTCTCTCCAAATTTTTTATTTAAAAAAATCTGTCTAGTAATATAAAAACGTCAGTTTCCCAATAAATTACAAGCTTTTAGTCACGTAGATGCACTTATTCTATAAAGATTGTATCAGTAGGACAAAAAAATTGCTTGAAGTGCATATAAATAAGGACTGTATCAAACATCATTTAAGGGAAATAATTCGTTTTTTACTTTGTGCCAAGTTTCTCTTGAACGAAAATTTATTTATATTTTGAAAAATAATAACTTTAAGAGAATATTTCATTTTAAATATGTATTTAGGTAGTTTGGAGTACCCATGTGACGATTGTTTTTGGAGATCAAGTTTATCTAACAGATAATCCGCATGGGAACAACATTATTGAACATGTTTCTGCGTGGAAAAACATAAGAAAAAATTGTAGAAAGTGGACAAGTCAAGTATTTCTATTTTTAATTTTATCAGGTGTTTAGTTATATTATTGCAAGCGAAAGACCTGTCAATATGTTTATACTGACAGATCTTTCGCTTTGCAATTATTTCAATGCATGTGATTACTTCCACATCTACGTATAGTGGAGTGGAAGTATAGTAATCGTAAAAAAAATTCAAATTTTCAAAAATTTTTCTTATTGAAATAGGTTTAGAATGTCATGAAACGTCGAAATTTTAAATTTAAGTGGAAAAAAATTCTGTCTATCTGTCAGTAACTTTTTTTTGTGGGCACGTTTCTATGGAATAGTATAAGATATTGACTTGAAATCTTGTACAGGTGTGTATTATAACGAGATCCAATCCCCCCAATCCATTAAATTATATTTTGAGATGATTCCGTGTAAATAGGGACAAATAAGTATTTTGAGATGATTCCGTGTAAATAGGGACAAATAAGTAAAGCAAGCTGGTAAGAGTACACAAACTTGGGATATGGTGTATATACTAGAAGCCAAGGCCTCAGATTTTTTAATAACATTTTTCAACAACCCCTCCACCACCACCACTCCATTATTAAAGGGGCTGATAAAATTAAAGAGAGATCACTTGAAATATGGTACATGTATAGATTTGGTGTATATACTAGAAGCCAACGGCAAAGATTTCTTTATAATATTTTCCCTTAAAGTTGTGAATAGATTTTTCTCTATTTAGCATTACTGTATTTATTTTTAATGGTAGAAAAATCGTCGGTTCACGCAAGTAACATTCTTAGACAGAATTTTAAACCAAATTTGGTAATGGAAAACGGTTTCGTAGATGTCTTGATCTTCATGTTAGGTAGATTTACGTACATCTTCAATATTTTCTAAAGTAAAATTTTTTAACTTTTACATATAGCACGACAACATTATTTAACTTTAGTAACAGTTTCTATCATTATGTTCAACTTTGTTTCGAAATAATTGTTTGAAGACATTTCCGAAACATACTGCAGCATCTTATTGACAACCATAAACTCGTGCCATTATTATGGAATTGTTTGAAACACATTGTTATGTTTCCAACTATTTTAGATGTGTTAATCCAATATAGCGTCTAATAAAAATAAAATTTGTACTCAATAACTCAAAAACAAAAAACATTTTTTTTTTTACCATTATTGTAAAGATCTTGAAAAATCACATTTCTCAGATCAAAATAATTAAGTTCTGCCTAATATACAGAGCGTCCCAAATTTTCTCCTATATCTTTTAATTATTTTTGCAGATTTTACTTTTTTGTATTACTCTACATTAGCAGATCGGTATACAATGTGTCTCAAATGTTCTCCTAGGGCCCCTACTTACACTTACACTGTAAATAGCTAATTACCGCTTGAACCGTTAATAAATAAAAGCTTATTCTTACAGTAAGCTAATATGTGTCTTGGCAAACAAAGAAAATGGACACACTAATACAGGACGTTGACACGAAAACACAAATTTCTAGGAAACATGAAACCACATCTGGATGCAAGCGGGCAGGAAGATGTGCACAGTGCTAGATTCAGAAACAGAAGACTCAGAAGAAGAATAAACAAGATGATGATAGATGGAAACTTAAAAAAAGCATATCACAAACAGCTACACTTCCCATCTTATATTCCTACTATACACCATGTGCCATTTGGCTCTCGCTGCTGGATTAGATCCGGCGTACGTAGTCGGTTCGGCGGAATTATGAAAATATAATACAATATGTATGTATATATATATATATATATATATATATATATATATATATATATATTTATTGTTGCAATTAGGTTTAGGTTTACATATCAGTTTCTACTGTACCTAATACCCTTTGTGTTTTTGTATGAATTTTTGAGACACAACCCACTGGGCATTGAAGGTTGCAAAAGTTTCCTGCAAAGTTGCGTTTAGTTAATTTTAGTATTTTTTAATTGTTCAGTTGCTGGAAAGCTTTAGCAAATTTAAAAGAAATAAGTTAAAATTTGTTAGTTTCTGACAAAATACATTACAAGTTCAAATGTAAAATACAAATGAAACTTTGTCTCAATGTTAATTTTGCAAATATATTGTAAGTTACGTCGGTAAATCACTATATATTTGATTTTAATTAACAAGAGTAGCATTGCAAGCACAACTTTGTGGAACATTGAGTTAAACTAAAGATTACAAGTAACATGAAAATTGCAAAATCCAGTCCTTATTGTTTTTCAACTTGTTTCCATTTTTACAATTTAGTAGTTCCAAACGCACGCCATTTTCTAACTGTCGAATGTCAGTTCACTTCAGTTTTGGGAGTTTTGGAGGCTTGTCTCGGCATTTTTGTGAAAGTGAAAGCGTCGTTGAATTGGGTTGGAATTAAAAAAAAAACATAAAAGCGGTACCTACGTTCATTTTATAATTTTTTTTAATGGAGTTTTCAATATGGAGAAGAAAAAAGTGAGTGATAGAACGGTAAGTTTGAGGTTAATAAAATTACGTCTCAATGAAATCGTCATTCTCTAATAGTTTAATGCTACTAAATATGTGCATCAATGAATGTCATTAAATCTAAGTTAAAGGCCTGCTTTTAAGCTATACTTAATTTCGTTGTCTTAATTAAACAAGTGCTTACTAATTTTCAAAACTGAGTGCTTGGTCTAGAGACTTACTTCTCATCGTAATTTTCTATACGTTTGGCCACTAGAATTTTTTTTCTGCAAGTGATTAATTTCAGTATGCTCTGAGATTGGATGTATGTGGCACATCCCATAATATGCTAACCTATGTCATACAAGGGGGTAAAGGATTGTATACCTATTACCTGTACAATATCTAAGGTGTCCAATTACTTTTTAAAAAGTCATGTATTGTTTCGTACTGTAATAGTACTTTGATTATAAAGTTTTAAAATATTCACTGCAGTAGTTGGTAGCATAATAACCAGGTAGTTAATATTGTTATATTTTGCAGCTGCAGTAGGTACGGATATAATTCCCGAATTTAAGTGACGACCAGTTTGAAAGGTTTTCCATGGCGTGGCTCCAACATGCAAAAACAAGATATCTACGGAGTATAGTCATCAATAGATAAAGATTGACTCCACAGATATGTTTTCTTGGCTTCTGTTATTGGTAACATTTTTTTTCTATAAAATTCGTGTTAAATAATACAAAAAGTACAAACTAATTTGTAATAAAATTAGAAATGTAAGTTATTCATCACGTGACAATAAATAAATATATGTATAACATTTTGCATTTTATTTTGTATTTACTAAACAATTTGAGTTTATACTAAGACTAATTTTGATATCTACAGAAGCACAAAAAAAATTTTTCCTTTAGATTCGGCATATGATTTGTTACCTCGGCCAGTTTAAGTGCTTGGGAATATTATGAACTAATATATTCTGTAAAAAAAACACTCTCGTAGATCAAAAGTGGGAGTGCATGCCATACTATTTGAAAAAGAAAATTGTACTTTGTCAGTTACTTATGCAGACAAATGTATGGACTAAGAAAAGAAAAACATTTAACTTGTCCATATTTTGTTTATTTGATATAAACTTATTCAGGGTTGGATAGCCAAAAACTAACATTTGTCTTGAAAATGTAACTATATCAACGTCTCCTATGCTTATGCAGAAAATTGTGGAAATTGGACCTAAAAAGGATATAAAAACAACTACCACGCGTAAAGTATTTTGTTTATTTTGCATCATCTTCAGGGCTTAATAGCGAAAAAGTGGATGTTATTTTTCCACAACGTAGTCATGTATTACAAAAATACTGGTTAAAAATATAAATTGTATAAATAGAATTTGTCCCACGACATTCAATTTTTGCTTATTAAGCCCTGAAAAAGATTATGCAAAATAAACAAAAATACAGGCAGGGTGTATAGTTATTTTTCTCCACTTTCTAGGTCCAGTTTCCACAATTCTCTGCATAAGCATAGAAAACGTTACATTTTCAAGACAAATGTTAGTTTCATTAGAACATTTCAGTAAAAAAATAATTGAAATGTACATGGAAATTATTGATGTAATCATATTGATATTTTAATTTTCTGCTTTGTAAAGTTTCTACAACTTTACAATCAAAAGTCATAAACCTTGCCGGTACTTTGCAATATGTAACATTGCACTGCAATATTGCTGCATGGCCGTTAGGGCTGTTGCATCAAAGTTGCGAGAACCTAAATATTCATTGCTTGTATGTTACAACTTCCAAGATAAGATTTCTAGAACATTGCTGATATATTACTTTGCCCAGTGGGAATAAACTTTTTCTATTCTATTCTATTACCTAACTATGTAGGCATTTAGATACGTAATTCGAAGTTGATTTTTTGGTACTTTGGCCAAATTTTAATCCATTCTGTCCCACTGTGCATTATTGAGTACTGTATTAATTTATGACGTGACGTGATTGACAGAAATATTAAATTAATGTTACTACATATATCAGACGTAATTATATCTGATAAAATTAACAAACTGCATATCTAACAAACTTTAAACTTTCACAATCCAATATTTTGAACGATAAAATTGAGATTAAGGATAATGAAATAAAAAATAAATACTTCAATGATTCCTTACCGTTATTTGTTAATTAAGGTAATTGATAAAATATTTGAACTTAAACGCATAGCTAAATAAAAAAGTACCAAAAAGGCACGTTCCTGTCTTATTCCATTAATTTCGTAAGCTATGTCTACATCATAGCGGTATTTGATATACTACCACCTTATCCTATTCATATAGGTACGTTATATTGATATTAGTAATGGGCATACTCATATACCAAATAGAAGAAAAGCTTTGTAAATAAATAATTAACAAACTGTCATAGGCATCAATACAAAATTCGAGAATATATCAATGAATAAACTTAAAACCACCGCCAGATTTCATTTCACTACAAGTTTACCCACTTAGAAGTAAAAGGCATTTTTTACGATGTTATGTACAGGGTCCTCCAAGACTTTAGTTGCCAATTTCTTAACTTTAACATATAGCACAACAATATTAATTAGTCACTGTTCACTATTTAGGTACAAGTTATTTTGAAAAATTTTTTAAACGTACTGCAGCATCTATTACTTTACCTACAAATGTAATCTTCTGCTGGTATTGTATTTGAAATTGTTTGACTCTCGTTCTTATGTATCCAATTGTTTCCAAATGTTTCCACTTTCTCCATATAAATATAATGGCACCATAAGTAAGAATAAAATAGATTGCTAACAGAAACTGTGGGAATTTTTTTACGAATTTATATTTATAGTTATGTATAACCTCATTTTTGGCAGTTATTACCATCGAAACTACAGCACAGTTTAGAAATAGCTTCGTAATACAAAATGGAAAAACCAAACAATTTAAATATTCTTCCAAGTAAGTATATTATATTCTGTTGTGAAACCAACAACAGCTTTAAAAAAAGTGCGATACACAGATGAACAGATCGACCAACTGCAATTTATTAAATCTTGTAATATATACACCTACTTCGTCATCATTTAATGTGACGAAAGTAGAAGAATGTCCTATTTTGGTATAAAATATTGAGGAAGGTAAAAAGTTGAAATGAAAAATGAAAGAAACGTGTAGCAGGTACCACCAGAATAGAAACACATATACTATACAAACATAAAAAAGTATGTATATGTGTGTTGAAAATGTATCGGAACGCGTTGCAAACAGCTTCCATTTTATACAAAGGAACAGGCACGTCAGGCACACTTGTTAGAAAGGTTTGCTAAAAAGATTCCTTAAAATGCTACTTCGGCACGTACTGTCAAATCTCATGAAAATCTACAAAAGTTAGTACTTAGAAATTTTCGAAGCAGTTGATGTCGAATCCGATGTCAAAATTTAGAAATTCAATGTGGCGAATTCAACATAACTAAATTAACAACAAATTTATAAATAAATCTCAAACAAGTGTTCTGAATTTTTTGAAGACTTCGTTTATTTGTAGTTAATAAAGTAGGCGGAAACACAACGTCTAAAAGAAACAAAGCTGCATTTTGTCAAAATTTAGAAATTCAATGTGGCGAATTCAACATAACTAAATTAACAACAAATTTATAAATAAATCTCAAACAAGTGTTCTGAATTTTTTGAAGACTTCGTTTATTTGTAGTTAATAAAGTAGGCGGAAACACAACGTCTAAAAGAAACAAAACTGCATTTTGATGTGATTTTTGTCAAAATCGGTTCCATTCGGATCTATAGGCTGTAGGGTTATTCTAAAATTAGTCAATTTTGAAATTAAAACGTTGCCTTATACCACAATAGTTTTAATTTTACTGGCCTAAATCATTATCCGCCATCTGGTGGTCGTTAGCTAATACTACAGTTACGGTTAGCCATAAAAAATTATGATAGAGAGAAAACTGTAAATGTCCCCAAACGTAGCCAGATGACGAAAACCACTCTTGTCATAGTCTGATCAACGTTTAATAAGAACAAGGAAGAAAACAGAAAACGTTCAAACATCAGGTTCAGAACCGGAAATCAATAATTCATTTAGCTACTAGATGGAGCCACCTGAAGTACCAAAGTAATAGAATCTGCATAATCTCAAAACCAAAAGCCTATTAAAATGCACGTAGGTATTTACAGAATTCGCCAAGAGAGGTTCCAAACGTCACAATCTACCAAAATCTGCTACAGATTTCTTTCCTACCAAAAATTGACAGATTAGGTTGAAAATCTACGAAAAAAGTAGGTTTCTACCGTATATGGTCACACTCAGTGTTGCCAGATCACCAAAAATTTATGTACTGATTTGTAATGAAATAACGTACCGATTTTGGTGAAATGGAACTGAAAGTAAAATATCTAATACCTATATATGTCCGAAAGGTGTCGCTACTAGGATCAATTCTAATTACAATTTACACATTTCACCTAGACCAGACAACCATGAGACGCCCAACTCCGTGTAAAATTTGGTATCGCCAATATTGCACTGGTCCGCTATGTAGGAAGGTGAGCATAGATGGCGTGCATGTCTCTTAGGGGCGATTTTAAAAATGCGCCGTATACCTTTCTATATCTATTATTAATTATTATATTAGTTTCAATTAAATTTTAAGGAGAAAATGAAACAAACAGATAATTATTAATAGAATGCTGCACATAATTTATGTAATGTTGTCTCCACCTCATGTATCCAAAAACAAGACAGTGTTTTTGGGGCATTAGAATATCAACAGCGAACACTATACGAATAACCCTAACTAACCTAACACTACACTAACACAAGATCCGAATATTTATAAAAGTAAAGTTTTAGAATTCACAATTCTGCACTAAAATTATTACCTAACACCCACAATTTTGCATGAAATTGGTTAAAAAAAGACAATAAACAAACCCAACCTAACCTAATACCGCTATACTAAAAGGCCCCAATGAAATAATATATACAAAAGTAGGAAATGATTTACAGTTCACAATTCGGCAATAACCAAAATTTTGCAAAATAATTACAATAGGCACAAACTTTACAAATTCATTATCAAAACCATAGATAAAATACAAAATCAAAACAACAAATATGGCGACATGACACACATGATTTCCTCCAATAGTTAATATAGGTATATGTCCAATAGCAACACGGCGCTGCTAGCGCCATCCAACTCCACCTTCCCTAACTGCGAAACAAGGATGGCTTGATGCGAAAGCAGTATGTACAACAAGGATGTAAGTATATAATGATTTTCTTGGTTGTTCAGCAAAAAGCGATCCAATTTCCGTATGGTACTCGGCCGTCTCTGCCTAGACCTCGTTACTTTTGACATTGACACAGACCTCGCTATGTCGTAGTGCAAGTCCCATCATAGGTGACGTACTCGGTAAACTAAAAACGCAGAATACAGAAAAATACAGATATCGGAGGTGTGATTTCTATGTCCTCGAAGTGACTATAATATGTCCTACTACACTCAGATAAATGAAATGCCCGGATTTAAATAGTAGAGACGAATCACAAACATAAAAACTGTACGGCCGCCAATGCGCTAAACTACTAAACAAAATTATAAATTAACCAAAAAAACAAGTCAACTGCAAAGTCAAGGTGTCAAGTAGCATACTCTGTATACTTACTACTGTCTACAGGGGGTCAATTCTCGAAATTATTCCTATGGGAAATAAGATTTTTGGAACGTGTAAATTGTATTCTTGACTAGTTCTATGATATTATTTTCTGCTGGAAATGATCAGGTGAAGTAATTCCACTGATTTGAATGGAAAACAATCTCATAGGATCAGTCAAGAATACAATTTGCACGTTCCAAAAGTATAATTTCCCATAGGAATAATTTCGAGAATTGACCCCCTGATGTCTACTGGTCAGCGGTTTGTTCTGGACGAGACGCCCACTCCATGTAAAATTTGGTATCGCCAATATTGCACTGGTTCGCTATATAGGAAGGTGACCATAGATGGCGTGTATGTCTCTTAGAGGCGATTTAAAAATGCGCGGCATACCTTTCTGTATCTATTTATTAATTATTATATTATTTTCAATTAAATTTTAGGAAGAAAATGAAACAAACAGATAAAATAAATCGTTTATTAATAGAATGCTGCACATAATTTATGTAATGTTGTCTCCACCTCATGTATACTGAATCCAAAAACAAGACAGTGTTTTTGGGGCACTAGAATATCAACAGCTAACACTATACGAATAACGCTAACTAACCTAACACTACACTAATACAAGATCCGAACATTTATAAAAGTATCGTTTTACACAAAGAATTTAATAACTAGAGAAGACAAGCCGTGGATTTGCCGGGAGCCGCGATTTGGTTGTAGGCTTTTCGTCCTTGTCGCAGACCTCGTACCCTCTCCACTCTGTTTTACAAAGCAACTCAGCCTTACCCGGCGCGCTTTGTTTTCACAAATACCGTCAATTTTAATCTTTGTTTTAAATAGCGGTCTGCTTTATTTACAATTACACGTGTTTTCTCAAATTTTTCTTCTGTTTATAACGTTTAATCTGTTTATCACGTTTAATTTGTATATTAATTAATTATTTTTTGTGACAATAGTTTATACTTGTAAAGTTTGTAGAAAAACTAAGTTACCCATAAGTCCCAGGTAGGTATACACATATATTGTCATCTGTCATACTGTCAATGTATTGCAATCGTCACCTCCCCTCATGTACTGTGCGACAAAGAGAGAACGAACTGTCTGAAAAGGATGAAAAGCCTACAGTTTACCGCTGCTTATACATTACGCTTATGGAGCTTGTCTCCTCTATGTGTTAAACTCTTTGGTTTTACAATTCACAATTTTGCACTAAAATTATTACCTAACACCCACAATTTTGCAAGAAATTGATTTAAAAAGAAAACAATAAACAAAACCAACCTAACCTAATACCGCTACACAGTGCCGGCCCAATGACTATTATCAGCCTAGGCAAAGTATAATTCTAGCGCCCCCCCCCCCCCCATCTTTTCAAATCGTTTTGTAAAAAAGGTCACAGAGCGAAGGAATAAACAATAGTTACCTATCAATGTTATAATTTATAATTTTAAATTATCGTTCACAGTAATTCAACAGGCATTAGAGTAAAACTTAGAGTAAAACAAGGCAAACACTTTCTTCTTCAAATATATGTATTTGGAATGAACTAATATAACAAAATAACTTCTTAAAACCGATTACTATAAAATCTAAAATTAAATCCGTCTTGCTTTCCGTCTTGCAAATTAAGAAATTAGTTCATCAATATTGATACGATTGAGTATGTTATTTTCTATTGCTACGAGCGAAATTCCGTCCAATCTCTCCTAAGACAAATACGATCGAAGGTATGTTTTAATTAATTTAAGTTTGGAGAATGACCGTTCTCCTGACGCAACGCTAACTGGCAACGTCAAAAGAATCTGCAAGAATTTCCAAATTTGTGTTCCTTCTATGTTCTGGTTTTTTATTGTGCCAGAGAGAACTGCGATTTCCTGACATAACTCCATAGGATCACTATCAGAGCTTTCCCCACCGGTTAATACAGTTGATAAATTGTTGCAGTATTTCAATAAATCGTCATGTTGGAAAGGTTCGGAGATATTGTAGAGGAAATTAAATACATGACTGTGCTCCTTTAATTGTAAAACCCGATCAGATAGTAAATTAGTTGCTGTGTCTAAGATAAAAAATATATATAAATTTTGAGTGATTTCTCGGGATCCACGATGGGTTCGTCTTCGCAGTGATACTGAAATGCGCTTATTTTCCAGGATCGCACGAAAGACTCCTTAGTAAATATTGGATTGATTTCCAATTGCTCTGCAACTACCTTGGCGTCAGTAATGATACAGTGAAACCCTTGTTTACTTCGAAAATCTTCCAACTGTTTTTGAATATTTTGGATCATGTCTACTGCTAACGGTATATCAGAACTTTTGGGTTATAAAAGCTTGCCAACCAAATTTATCCTATATAAAACTTCATACCAAACTGCTACACTGGATATAAATTTAAAATCCTTTATTTTAGCTGCCAAATTTTTTGCCTAGTTTTTAGCAAGGTCATCCAATTTGCTGTCAACACTTGCTTGAAAAAGAGCAACATATATCTCCCCAATGTTGTAACGAAAAGGCATCACAGCGTCAATCCTGCTTTCCCATCTAGTTGTACGTAAAGGTTTAACAGTTAATGTAGAAATGTTGTTTTTAAGAATACTTCATTGATGAGTGGATCCAGAAAAAAATGATAAACCTCTTGGATAACATCAAAAAAGGATATTATGTCAGATGAACAAAGTACAGCATCATTCAGTACCAAATTTAGGGAGTGGCAATTGCATGGAACGTAAAATGCTCGAGGACTGACATCTAAAATCTTTTCTTGGAGGTCCACGTTTTTGCCTTTCATATTTGACCCATTATCTTGTCCCTGGCCCCTCAGATTATTTATATCTAAATCCAATTTTTTAAGTTCCTGGGCAATTACATTAAATGAACCTTGTCTAGTCCCTTGTCCTCAACAGGTAAAAACTTTAGAAACGTCTCTTCTATATTTATTTCCGTAAATGCTCAATGGTAACATATCTTATAACAATAGACATTTGTTCTATATGGGACACATCCGGTGTGCAGTCAAAAATTATAGAAAAACAACGAACCTTTTTATACGAGAGATAATTTCGTGTTGTATACGATCGCCCAATAAATTAATTTTGTACTCTTTGCTCAAATAGTGAATTTGAGATTTTTTATTTGAAATTCTATGTAAATTTTCGATATGATATTGTCAAACTTAGATATACAATCTACAAGTTGTAAAAAATGTCCATTATTTGACTCAAAAAGCTTGTCACTTGAGCCACGAAATGCCATTCCTTGTTTACTAGATGGCAGAATATTAATAAAACCTTTACCATTCTAATAGTAAATCGGCTATCGGCTAAACAACGCAAACGGGATCAAAATTTCCAACTGTCGCACGTCGCACCACTCACCACTTGTTACAGCATGCCGTGATTGGTGAAATGAAAACAACTCGCAATTCGCTAGCGCCATGACTCATGTGGAACTGGTGCCACTGTTGCCAGATGCCAGTTGTGTAAATTAATTAATACCGGACAGAGTTGTCGGATTATAATTTTATTTCGGCGTTTGGCGCCCCTTAATTGTGGCGCCCTAGGCAGTTGCCTGGGTTGCCTGGGCCTATGACCGGCCCTGCCGCTACACTAAAAGGTCCCAATGAAATAATTTATACAAAAGTAGGAAATGATTTACAGTTCACAAATCGGCAATAACCACAATTTTGCACAAAAATAATTACAATAAACACAAACTTTACAAATTCATTATCAAAACCATAGATAAAATCCAAAGCACAGAACAACTACTAGTAGTTGTTCGTCACAGAACAACTACTAGTAGTTGTTCTGTGATCCAAAGTCAAAACAACAAATATGGCGACATGACAGATGATTTCGTCCATTCCAATAGATTTTAATAGGTATATGTCCAATAGCAACACGGTGCTGCTAGCGCCATCTAACTCCACCTTCCTCATCTGCGAGACAAGGATGGCTTGATGCGAAAGCAGTATGTACAACAAGGATGTAAGTATATAATTATTTTTTTGGTTGCTCCAGCAAAAAGCGATCCAATTTCCGTATGGTACTCGGCCGTCTCATTGTCTCTGGTTCTGGCCAATAAACTAAAACCCTAAAACTAGTGAATCGTAATAACACGCACAAGTGTGTTATGCCCAAGGAGGGATAGATTAAAGAAGGAGTGCTTAATGCCTATAATCTATGTTTACCAACGAGCAAAAGAGACAGAGATATATTGTGACGCAAATCATGCGTCATTGGAGGTAAAATAGCAGAGCTGTAATGTATAGTGTGTGTCTATTTCTCATCAAATTTCTGTTATTTTCCGTTTGTGTGAAACATTGCAATAAATACAACAAAAGATAATTTGCAAAAATATGTAATCTTGCAGATATGCGTATATAACAAATACTATAGTAACCTATATATTTAAAAATTATACACTGTAGGAAATTTTACTGAATTCTTATTAACTCTTATTCCCTTTTTAGTTATTCATTAGAAATCTATAATTATGCTTGTTTAAGAATCGATAAATTTTGCAAACAGTATAAAGAAAAACCTTCTACGAGAACTAAAAGAAAAAAACTATATGTAAAAATATTGATGAAATCATTGCATTCTTTCGATAACCTGAACTCTGGTTATGCTAGAAAATTAAAATCCTAAAATTTCTCATTTGACATTCTCATTACAACTAGCACCCAGCATAATCCCCTACGGCTATGCAAATTAAACTAGTATCTACACATGACCCCTTACGGTATGAAAATTCAGTTAAAAATGAGAACAAAAGCCTGAAATTAATTTATTTGTCTATACCTTGTCTTCAAAATTTTTCATTTTAATGGACTACATTTTCATGAAATATCTCATTCAGTTTCTTAATAAATAATTCACTTTTAAACATTGCAGTACAGTTTACTTTGCTCCTGGCAGTGCGATGCAGATGGTGATAGCTTGGTATATGTATGACTAGTTATCAATTTTTGTCAATTCGGAGTAAAAGTGTGGCTATATAGAGCACATATAGATGTATTACATTGGAAATTTGTGAACACCAAATAAATTATGGCAGCTATATCAGTTTTACTGAACACTGAACAAAGTTTCGGTATAGTACTTCAACTTGTGGTGCAGATGATATTACAACAGTTTTGAACAAACCTGTCATCGTGTACCTAACTGATTTAGTCTTTTTGCTACATGCTGTAAGAAATCGTAACTATCAATAACTATCACGAACATTTCTTCAAGTTTCATTATAATACAACATTATTATTTCAGGCATCTGTAATTTATACTGTACATACCGTATAACGTCCGCTAATTTTGGACACCATATATACATACATCCAACTGCGTCATACTGACGATTTTTACGTATTGACTTTTGATTGGTTAGTTCTTTATTAAGCACTCCTTCTTTAATCTATCACTCCTTGTGTATAGCCGTGGTTCACTAATTAGTAGTAATTATGTTATTATTTTTGTTGTTTTAGGTATAAACAAATAAACTTTAGAGAAGTGTATTTATTTTTCAGTGATTTATTCACCTCTTAATTTTTCAGTATTAATGAACTGTGGCAATAGCGATAAGTATATATAGTGTATAAAGTTATTGACAGTGATATATTCTTTTAATTAGTCGATCAGCTGATTAGCCGAAACGGTCAAGTTTTGAAGTGCAACTGTGACAGTCAATTGTTTACAAAATGCAAAAACTGGAAATTGTTCATAACAGTGAAATTTAATATTTGTCTTTCAAATTATACGAAAGAAATTGTGCAAATGTAGGTAAATTTCTTACAAAATATAATATCAACTATATAAAAATATATATAATATAGGTACTCTTAGTTTATGTTTATCTATATTACAAAATATTTTAAATTAAAGATACTTTGTAAGAGTTTTTTTTTATATGAATACCATTGCCATCTGTCGCAGCTGAGACTCAGGAGGGAGAACTGCTCAGATGAAAATGGAAGAAAGGACACGATATTTGTTCGATAACATACCTATTTTGTGAGGGCCTTAGTTTTTTTTTGGTGGGCTTTTCAATTTTTTCCTATTTAGCTCAAAGTTGTGTCATAGATCTTAAACACTATTCAGTTAAGTTACATAAAAAAATGTTTTGCAAAGCAATTTAATGCCTTTTTGAGTTAATTAAGGTTATAATGCCGTCAACAAATTACTATTTGTCATAAGCAGGGTATCTTTTATACCGTCACTGCTCATATAGTAAAAAAAAAGAACATTATATGTGTTTTTACGTGACAAAGTTGCGATGTAGTTTTATCATAAATCCACTGGCAACCTCCATAGTGTTTATTTCTGATACATAAATACCAACCAGAAATTTATACATTTTGATTTGTTCTGCTACAAACATTATCTTTCTTTTATCAAAATAATTTGTTTTATATAACCTTAAGTAAAAAAACAGGTACATATGTTTATTTTACCGAAATACTTTAAGAACTAACACTCAATTCTTAATTAAAGAGAGAAAAATTGAAAGCCTCACCAAATAAACACTAAGCCGTTTCGACCCTAACAATATAGGTTTTTTATCGATCAAATATCGTGCCCTTTCTAGCATTTTCGTCTGAGCATTTCTTTGGGAGACACTGTATATGCGTAATATATGGGACACCCTGTATATATTCGTGACGTCACCTGTCGAAAACCACTGAACTGTACCAAGTGTCGAAAACAGGCAGACTGTGGCTCCATCTACTGAGATTTCCAGCATTTTGCAAGTGAGTCCGAAGCGACATCTTCCCTTATTTTGCAAGGAGAGAGAGAGAGAGAGAGTAGAACACAGAATTAAGGCAAAGAATTTATATAAATAGAAGCAGATACACATTTATAAGTGTGTTGTCAACATCTCGTACTCAAGTTCAGACATTACATTTTATAATTATCTCTTTCTTTATGATGAAAATTACTATAGCCCCATCTTTGTTGCAGTACTACTGTTTTTAACATGACAAATAAATGTAAGACAACAGGCTATTCTTATCCTCAATTACACCACAAACAACACATTTTTTCACTATTTTTACGATTCAACGAGAATAATTGTTTAAATTTACAAAACACGAAAATAATTTTGAGGTTAGAGTAGTTAAAACAGACACAGTTCTTAAATGACTAAATTCCACATATGTCTTTGCTACACTCATACCACGGTCTTGGAGTGATTGCAACAGAGATAGCGTTATAGGCAATATTGTATCTTAGAACGATTTCGTTCACCATTTGGTGAGAAAAATGTATGTTGCACATGATGCCAACAGTATCGTATAACTTTTACACTTTATCTCGGCTTCTATTTATATAAATTCTTCGAATTAAGGAAGATGCTACGTCTGGAGTAGTCTGTGGCGGATACCGTCCGCAAGAAGCATTCTGACTCAATCACCAACATACTTTCAATCCTAGATTTCTACTGCGGCGACGCAGAACCCCGGGACCTTCAATCGCATGATTAAAGCATTTTGTTCACGCACATATATCTGTATTGGTCTTCCATTTATTATGTATAGTTCAGTGCACAGAACTGACGTACGCGATCACTTAGCGCTGCCGCGTGATGAACGCTGCCTGTTTACGTGAATAAGATTTATAATCAGTCTAAATATTTCAGGTCTCTGGTTTGCCTAATCGTCTTAGCGCCATCTACAATCCGGATTCTGTTCTAAGTTAAGCACTAAGCAGTGAGTAGGAGCGGTTCGGCGACCTCCTGCCCTGTCACACCTAGGCAGTTATGAATCATTTTGAGATAAACAATTAGAAATTCTTACGTTTTTCTTTGTGAGTAATAGTTATAGTGTCAGTCTTTATTAGAGTAAAAATTTTCTTATAAATCCATTAGGTTGAACAGTGAACAATCAGCTCAAGGCTCAACCAATATGACTGACCATTTTGGCTTAAAATGGGATCCCAAAAACTTGGAAATACGTACCATGTCCGTGGAGAAAACGCTCGAACCATTGGTTCTGCAAGTTACAACACTTGTAAACACAAAAGGGCCCAGCAAAAAGAAGAAAGGAAAGTCAAAACGTGCCAATGCTCTTGTTAGTACTGTAGAAAAAGCGACAGAAAATTTCATAGAGAAGGGTGAACAGATAGCATATGAAAATCCAGATATAACAGAAGAAATGCTTGCAGCAGTAGATGAAGTTAAGAAAACAGGTTAGTAATTTGATATTTGTTGTACGTTCATTTTCCATAATTGATATGTTATTTTAAGGTACTGCTATGAGCGTAGCTGCAAGAGAATTTTCTGAAGATCCATGTTCCTCGCTAAAACGTGGTAACATGGTACGAGCAGCAAGAAACTTACTGTCAGCTGTAACGAGACTGTTAATTCTTGCTGATATGGTTGATGTACATTTATTGCTCAAATCTTTACACGTCGTAGAGAACGACTTAGAAAAACTGAAAAATGCGTCAAGTCACGGAGAACTTTTGGATAATATTAAGACTTTTGGACAAAATGCCAACGAACTGATGAACCAGGCAGCTAAACGACAACAGGAATTAAAAGATCCCCAACTTCGGGATGACTTAGCAGCTGCTCGTGCTGTACTTAAAAAACACTCTACCATGTTATTGACAGCCTCCAAAGTGTATGTACGTCATCCTGAGTTAGCAGCTGCTAAGGCTAATAGAGACTATGTATTGAAACAAGTTTGTGAAGCTGTTAATACTATAAACGATGTTGCTCAAGGCCGTACACCACAACCTGCCTCGGGACCATACGATGGACCTGGAGAATTGGCAGCTGCTTTAGATGATTTTGATGTAAGTAATATTACAATATAGTGGAGTAGGCAGAGCTGTCTCCCTGATTTAATGTAGATATTTTTTTGGAATAGAAAGATATGGAACCTTAGCCCTCTTATTAGGAGTTCTAAATGCGCTTGAATCTCTTATACGACATTTTCAGTGCTATTAACAAAAGTTATGACCATGAGATGGGTATATCTTTCTACTCCAGAAAAATTTTCTTTGGCATTTTAACGTTCTATGTGCTACACTGCACGTTAATATACAGTGAGGTCCATAAGTAATGGATAAATTCGTTATCTACATAATTTACAATTTATGAGTAAGTTCCTAAAGCACGTCAATTTTTAATTCTAAAATGAAATTTTTTAGCAGAATTTTATACCTCCCCCTTCAAGCCTTTGGAGTAATGGCTACCCCTTTAAAATTTTTGAATGGAACTGGAGTGATAGGTCATTTGAAAGGGTTTTTAATTCTCTATCCACAGGGCCATCGAGAGAAAATCGGGGCCCGGTAAATATCAACATTTTGAAAAGCGGAGGGTAATATTCCTCAGAATTGAATATTTATCTCGGTCTAAATTTTAAAGAGCAGGGGGTGATATTCCTTAGAATTAAATATTTATCACGGAATAGAAATTTTAAAGCGGGAATGGGGATATTCCTTTACATATAACAATTTCATATTTAAAGGGGCAAGTGGATGAAGGTGTTTTTTTAAATTTTGTGATTTTCAGTGGAAGAAGGTGATATGAGTCTCTTCTACCATACGTCCATCGTTCATCTTCCTATTAGCTATATTTTGCAAGACATTAATGTATGAAGGTGTTATATGTATACTTTGTATAATAATAGTATAATAATAGTCAAATACTATTGGACCTGGAGGGAAACACCCCCGGACCCCCCCATCTCCCTCTTGACAGGCCAATCCAGCAATATAAAATTTTTTTTATTTTCTCTAATTTTTTATTGAAAAATATTACATTTTCAATGTAACATGAAATGGTTTAAATCAAATGTCCAAACAGGGCACCCGTTGCTTCTTGACAATAATAGAGGTGTTGCTGAATTTCTTCTAAAACATTTTGTCTAGTTTTCGGGGTGATTTGATTAATTTCTTGCCTTATTCTGTCTTTTAAATCATCGACGTTATTTGGTCTGCTGAAGTAAACTTTCTGTTTTAAGTAACCCCATAAAAAATAGTCAAGCGGGGTCAAATCGGGAAGGCCACTCATTTCACCGTGTCTACCGATCCACCTATTGGAAAAAAATTTATTGAGATAGGCTTCTTACTTCCAATGCAAAATGTAGTGGAGCTCCGTCCTGCTGATACCAACTATTTCTATCAATTTCATTAGGGTTGTCATCTGGAAAAAGTATTCTTAACTCTGGAACTACAAAATTTTGCAAGAAATCCAAGTAATGCACGCCAGTTAACGTGCTATCAAAGAAATATGGTCGAATAATCTGAGAATTTATAATTCCAGCCCAAACATTCACCTTCTCAGGATATTGAGTATTGGCATCCATCAATCCAATGCGGATTTTCTGTACACCAGTATCTACAGTTCTATTTGTTGACTGTTCCATGTTGCCCCATCAGAAAAAATAATGTTTTCTATAAATAACGGATCATCTTAGCATCTATTTGTCATGATTTCGCAAAATTCCAATCAGCGATCAGAGTCATCGTCGTTAAGTTCTTGAACCTAATGAATTTTATAAGGGGGGTATGTTTTGCTAACATTATTATTGGCTGCAACTTGTCTTGTAGGTTTATGTGGATTATCTTGAATATCTAAGAATATATCCAATTTCTTTTCATCTTCTAAAATGCGTTTCCTACCAGTTTTAGAAATATCTGAGGCATTTCCAAATTCACGAAATTCGTTTTCTACTCTACTAACCGTAGACTGAGGGATGCGACGCGACAGTCAGGATACTTAGTATTGAAGATTTTGCATACTTGCTCCTGCGTTCTTGTTTTATCACCACATTCTAGTAGTAGTATAAAGCTTTATTGCGACAGTCAGGATACTTAGTATTGAAGATTTTGCATACTTGCTCCTGCGTTCTTGTTTTATCACCACATTCTAGTAGTAGTATAAAGCTTTATTGGAAATTCCAATTGGCTAACGACCAAGGTCTTCCAACCTATGTACAGTACAATATTTTACAATCATATTGATTTTTATAACAAATATAACACTTGTGTTTATATTACAAGAAAAAAAAGAGAAAAATTACATATGTATAAGTAGATGATTATGTATATTAACAAATTAAATTAATATTAGTCACTACATAGCAATATAAGGGATTCGTGGATTGATTGTGTAGGGAATATTCTTTTAGGAATGATGTTGGGATTGGTTTGGTGAATTAGAGGATTTATAATTTCAATGTTAAGTGAATTATTGGCAAATTTTTGTGATTTTTGAATCGGGAGAGGATAGGTTCAATATGGGTTTTTTGATATAGAAGGTTGTTGAAGAGGGATTATGCAAGAGGTTGTTGGGGTGTCTAATCTTCGTAATTTGTTGTTTAAAGTTGGCTTCCGATAATTTACAAATAATATAAAATCATACTCCAGAATTGGTCAACAAACCATTTTGTAAATTTTGCAAGCTGCCGTGTATCTATTCCTTCATTTTTATAAGTTAAAGATCGAAAAAGTTTGGTTCCTGTTATGATGTTTTGTTTTCAAAGTCTGATGTGCAATTTAAAATTTAATTTGCTGTCAATATTGACTCCTAGGTATTTGCATGATAATGAAGGATGGAGTGTTTGCTGAAGTAGGTTGATCGATGGAGAATTGTTGGAAATTTTATGGTTAAATATAATCAGGTGAGATTTATTTGGATTTGGTATAGTTCGTCATTTCTTCATCCAGAATATTGTGTTGTCCGAGAGGTGTTGTAGGTTTTCAACGGTTCCATTCAAATTTTTTCCATGAGACACAAGACAATTGTCGTCAGAGAATTGCAGGATATATGCATTGTGTCAATATTCTGTGGATGTTCCAAATTGTAATTATATATGTCGTAGCAGAAAATTTTGTAGAGTAATGGAAAGAGAGGAGAACCTTGAGGTAAACCTTGTTCGGGAGTAAACATTTCGGACGTTTTGTTTTTAACTTGGATTTGAATAGAACGCTTTGACAGGTAGTGTTTTAAAATCCATATTATATAGTCCGGACACTGAATTTGATGTAATATGTATAAAAGTTCGTGATGCCAAACATTGTCGAAAGCTTTCTTGATATCAAGAAAGATTGCTGCCGAATTGTTTCCTAATTTATTGTTTGTTTGGATATTGTTTGTTAATATTGTTAGGGGGTGCATAGTTGATGTTCCTTGTTTGAAATCAAATTGATAGTTGGGTATTTGTTGACCGACAGTTGTTTCAATCTGATTTTTAATGATCTTTTCAAAATTTTTTGCAATTACTGGTAGTAAGGTTATAGGGTGGTAGTTGGCTATGTTAGAGTGGTCGATATTTGCTTTGGAATTGTAATCACAATACCTTCTTTCCATTCAGGAGGAAAAAATGGGTTTGCTAGGCAGTAATTATTGTATATTCGAATTATCTCTTCATGTATATTTTCATTTAGTTTTTTTAATATGTTGTATGATATGTTGTCGTACCCAGGTGTAGTGTTCTTTTTTGTTGCGATTGCAGCGTAGTACTCATTTGCATTTGTGGGAATATTGTCGTCAAGGTTTCTTTCCGTAAAATGCATGTTAAACAATTCATCTACAACCACATCCTAATAATATCAAAATTTCAATTTTTTGGGTAACCGAAAGACTCATTGTTAAAATAATGATCGACTTGACAATTAGCGATAAATAATTAGAATAAGTTTGCACAGATGTAGCAAATAAAGAAATTATACATTTTCCTGATATGTGAAAAGAAACTCGTTTTACTTCTTTCTTTTTATTGGGTATTTTGCCACCTGCGCATCAGAAAAACTAAATTTAAATTGAATGTTCTGACATGACACAAAATTAATTAGAAAAGTCAGATTTGACAGATATTTGGTACATAGGCATAAATAGTTAAGGATACATTTCAAATACATTTAAAAAAATTTAAATTTAATTTTCTTGATGTAGAGTATACAAAATTCAAAAAACCTTATATTGCTGAATAGGGAAAACCCTTTCAAGTGAGCTATCACACGCACCCTCGTTCCATTTAAAATTTTTAAAGGGGTAGGTGTTGCTCCAAGTCGGTTAAAGGGGGAGGTATAAAATTATGCTCAAAAAATTTCATTTCAGAATTAAATATTGAGGTGTTTTAGGATTTTACTCTACTTTTACTATAAATTGTAAATTACGTAGATAATGAATTTATCCGTTATTTGTGGACCTCACTGCATAAAATATATCAACTTCAATCAATTTAAAATAGGATCACATGGTAATGGAACCATTAGCATATAACGAGGTGCACACTAGGCCTTCCCTGGAGGAAAGATTGGAAAGCATAATAAGTGGTGCTGCTCTGATGGCTGACTCAAGTTGTACCAGAGATGAAAGGCGCGAGAGAATTGTTGCTGAATGCAATGCTGTTCGGCAAGCACTCCAAGACTTACTGTCAGAATATATGAGTAATGTAAGTGAATATCATAATTTTACTTTAAAGTTTCAAAAGTTTGGTAGATATAAGGAAAAAGAATCATGGTATGAATGATTCTTATGAATAATTTTGTGTATTGATGATGGCGCAGAAATTTTTTATTTTTTTTGGGACGTTTTATTTATTGCACCTTTTGTCTAGGCAGGGTGAAAATAATGTTTTTATATCTCATAATATACTTTCGCAAATATACATGTGTACCAGATCAGAAAATGCATAGTTTTGATAGGAGTTTCATAATTTGAAGGAAATATACGTTGAATGAAAATGTTTAAGGTTTTGTTCTTAAAATGAGTCATAATTAACCTTGACCAAAGACATTTTATACCATAGATCAACCATAGGCTTATAGTAGTAAGCGGAACTATTTCTCTTCGCGATTATGGAAACTACACTGAAAAATTTATTATTAAATTAATTTTTTAAGTTAATTCCAGTTCTTAGTTTTGCTCTTGGTAATTTGGCAAAAATGTGGGAACTCGAGAATTGTGTTGACATCACCGTAGAACCTATCATTATTAATGTAGGAGCTGAGCTGCACATGGATCGCCAGAATATTCAGAGGAAGAATTATAAAACGCTTTGATATTTTACGTATTTTTACAACACTACATTGTATTTTATATATTTTATTATTATGGACCATGTTCTATTCTTCAATTCATGATTTAAATAATTCACTAATTTAAAATTTGATTAGTCAGTCTATGTGCAAGCATTGAAGTTAACAAATAAATAATTAAACATAAATTTTGACATTGTGTTAATCTGAAATAACACATTGTCATAAATTAATACAGTACTCAATAATGCACAGTGGGACAGAATGGATTAAAATTTGGCCAAAGTACCAAAAAATCAACTTCGAATTACGTATCTAAATGCCTACATAGTTAGGTAATAGAATAGAATAGAAAAAGTTTATTGTGTCTCAAAAATTCATACAAAAACACAAAGGGTATTAGGTACAGTAGAAACTGATATGTAAACCTAAACCTAATAGCAACAATATATATATATATACACAGGGTGTTTCACTTAAAAGTTCCCAGGCCATTATCTCTAAAACTAATAAAGATATTTTATTTTTGTAAATGGCAGATGATTGATAATAAAGAAAGGTTTAAATAACGGTGATTAGAATTTTTCCTCAACAGCACACAGAGATGGCGCTGCGATGCAAAACTATTTTTTGATGGTTGGAACCTTGAAACATAAGTCATGTGATTAAACAATAATTTGTGAATAATTTTGATGGTATAGAGAATTTACAAAAAACAAGCCGTTTTGGAGTTACATCAGTTTCTTTCATTAATGCCAGTACACGTGAATTTTGATAAATCCCTATAATTTATTTATTATTTATTATAGAATATTGGGTACCAAACACTTTTTTTCAAGATAAGGAAAGTGATATAATACACTATCATAAAATTATGTTTACCACTTCCGGCCAAACCGGAACTAACATGATGAACCAATATCCATATGTTCCTACATATTACATTTTTTTTTTCTAATAACGCTTCTAATAAAACGGCTCCCAAAACTTAAAGTAAGTAAGACAACAAAGGAATACCTCTAATGTGGCTCACCAGTTATCTTCAGGATAGAATGCAATATGTTGATATTAGTGGTCATAAATCCAGCCTACTGACCTCTACTGTTGGTGTACCACAAGGTTCTATATTAGGTCCGCTTTTGTATATTATTTATGTAAATGATTTTCAAGTGACAAATTCTATCATGTATGCCGATGATACTACTGTCCTTGCATCTAAAGTAAATGTCAATTCTGTTGTTAGGGAAGCAAATTCGCAATTAATAGAAGCCAATAATTGGTTTATTCAAAATAAGTTACTGCTGAATAATAAAAAATCTGTAGCTTTGAGATTTAACCTAGCTAAAAAGCCATTCGATCATAGCCTGTTAATCCGGTCGAAAAGTGGAAGCCTTAAGCAAGAAAATGTAACCAAATTTTTAGGTGTACATATCTCGGCTAATTTAAGTTGGACAACTCATATTGAGGAAACATGCAAAAAGATCGCACCAGTGTGCTATGTTATCAATCAGCTAAGAAAGGTGGTTGACAGATCTGTATTGTTGATGTATTACCACGCTCATTTCCACTCAGTGATTTCGTATGGCATTATAGGTCGGGGTATTTCACATGAAAGTATCAGACTTTTTCGACTTCAGAAAAAGGCCATTAGATACATAATGGGAATGAGAAAATGCGATAGCTGCAGAAAATTATTTAAGGAACTGGGTGTACTTCCACTACCATGTATTTTTATATATCATTTACTGCTCTATGTTAAGTCTGAGTTAAGCAGTTTCAATTCTTTAAATGATAATCATTCCTATTTTACCAGAAATAATTTAATTTTAGAAATACCTACCCATAACTTGGCTACTTATAAAAAGAGTCCAAAATATTTAGCTATAACTGCCTATAATAAACTACCCAGTAATTTTAAAATTTTAAATCCTCATAAATTCAAAGTCACAATAAAACATTTTCTTTTAGACAAGTCATATTATTCCCTAAATGAATATCTTGACGATTCGCTGTAGAGATCTTATAATTTATGTTATTGTTCTATTTTAGTAATTCTATATTTTAAACTGTTTGTATTGTTTTATTTTATTTTATTTGCTATGCGTACTGACTTGCCACATATACATACAATGTATCAACAAATGGTTAATAAATTATTATTATTATTATTATTATTATAAATACACACTAATTTAGAATGGTAATGAAAAATCTACTTAAGAGATATTAGTAGGCTTTGATTTAATTTTAAGTTTGACAGTTATTAAACAAAGTTTGTAGTTGGTGCATTTCAATCATAGTTTCAAACAGAAATAGTGTACTTAGAAACAATTCAAAGCAAATTAATCCAAATAAGGCAATAAAAAAAAAAAAATTTAAAAATGGTTAGATACACCAATGAAGATAAGTTAAATATGATTTTAATATACGGTGAATGCAAAAGAAATTCCCGACAAGCAAAACGATTGTTTTGTTTACGATTTCCAAATAGACCTACACCCGATAAAAAAACATTTATCATGCTGTTTAAAAATTTAAGAAACTGGGGTAGTTTTAAGAAAACTATTCGTAACAGAAATAGGCCAGTTAGAAACGATGAAAATACAGCCTTGGTGTTAAATAGTGTTGTCAACAATCCTCAATGTTCTCTCCGGAAATTGGCATCGGAAACTAATCTGTCGATATCTTCGTGCCATAGAATATTAAAATCAAATAAATACCATCCATGCAAATTAAAATTGATCCATCATTTAAGGCGTGGTGATTATGAACGAAGATTACATTTTCTAGCTGAATTTTCAGTTCTTTCTGAAGAATGCCCAAATTTTTTAAAAAATGTGCTCTGGAGCGATGAAAGCCGTTTTCACAACAACGGAGTTGTGAGTAAGCATAACTGCCGATACTGGTCACAAAATAATCCTAGATGGATGAGAATGACCCGAAATCAGGTAACTTTTGGAGTTAACGTATGGTGTGGATTATTAAATTCATATATTATTGGACCATATCTATTCCATGGGACTTTAAATGGAAGAAAATATGAGATATTTTTAAGAAATGTATTGCCAGGATTATTAGAGACTATCCCTCATAACCAGGAGAATATTTGGTTTCACCAAGATGGTGCACCACCCCATAACTCAGTACTAGTCAAAGATTGTCTTAATGAAATGTACCCTCAGAGATGGATTGGTACTAATGGAGTAGTCAGATGGCCAGCACGATCACCTGACTTGGCTCCATTAGATTTTTACCTTTGGGGTTACTTAAAAAGTGTAGTGTACATTGAACCCATTGAGGATATGGCCGATTTGTATAATAAAATATATGCAAGTGTTGCTGCTATAAATAGACATACGTTACAAAAAGTTTGCAATGAAGAGTTACTGAAACGGTACAATATGTGTATTCATGAAGAAGGGAGAAATTTCGAACATTTAATATAATAAGTACCTACTAATAAGAAAGAAATTAGTTTAATTTCATTTTTAATAATATTTCGATAGTTTTTAAATGTTTGTTTATAAAACTTTTGTTTACGTTCTTTACTGAATTGTTAATATAAATTTAGCCCATTCTAAATTAGTGTGTATTTTCTTTGTTGTCTTACTTACTTTAAGTTTTAGGAGCCGTTTTATTAGAAGCGTTATTAGAAAAAAAAATGTAATATGTAGGAACATATGGATATTGGTTCATCATGTTAGTTCCGGTTTGGCCGGAAGTGGTAAACATAATTTTATGATAGTGTATTATATCACTTTCCTTATCTTGAAGAAAAGTGTTTGGTAACCAATATTCTATAATAAATAATAAATAAATTATAGGGATTTATCAAAATTCACGTGTACTGGCATTAATGAAAGAAACTCATGTAACTCCAAAACGGTTTGTTTTCTGTAAATTCTCTATACCATCAAAATTATTCACAAATTATTGTTTAATCACATGACTTATGTTTCAAGATTCCAGCCATCAAAAAATAGTTTTGCATCGCAGCGCCATCTCTGTGTGCTGTTGAGGAAAAATTCTAATCGCCGTTATTTAAACCTTTCTTTGGTATCAATCATCTGCCATTTACAAAAATAAAATATCTTTATTAGTTTTAGAGATAATGGCCTGGGGACTTTTAAGTGAAACACCCTGTATATATATATATATATATATATATATATATATATATATATATGTTATATTTGATACTTTGTATTTGTCTTTTTAAAAAAATATTTATTTAATTAATTAGAGTCATCGATGACTCTGAGTAAAATATAAAATTGTAGAATTAAAAGTTTATTGTAAAGGTGAATACTGAATACAAATGCGTCTGCTGGTCATATTTATAATATTAAGAAAGCAGTGTCAGCTAGACGGAGAACAAAGGAAATGCAAATGTGCAGTTTGGCATAAACTATGAGAACGGATACAAAACAATGTGTGAAATATGATATGTGAGATAAGCAATTACCAAGAGGAGTCGTTATCAACATATGTAATTTGATACTACTGAGAGCTTACTTATAACTCAGTGTCGTACTGCTATTTTTTAATATAACAACTTCCCCCTTAATAAAAAAGTTGATTGTTATACAACAACTTTTGAATAAGATTATTGAATACAATATAAAAGTAATAAAAATGAATATAATGCAAAGGTAATAATAAAATATTGAGTGAATAAAATAATAAGCATAAAATAAAAACAATAAAAGTTTAAGTCAATAAACAAAAAAGTAGTGGTTCACTGGAAAGTCTATGATAACTCGATATCTTCTTCTTGAGGTTTGATACCGGGTCGCTTTCTTGGAGGGATTAAACTTGGGAATTCCATGAACTTCTTGCTTCGTCCTGGAGGAGGTGAAGGAGAATCGCCTGTAGAGGGTTCAATTTTCAGTAGACGTCTCTTCCTTCTACATTTACAAAACACGTAAAGTAGAATTATAGAAATGATGAAGGTGATGGTGAAATACGTGAACCAGGACATATGTTTGGTCACGAAAGGTTCGTTGATGAGATCGTCCAGATCCTTAGAATATTGCTCCAATTTGTTTTTGGCAATATCCAAATCTTCGATATTTAAATTATTGAGTTTTAATGGTTTTAATTTAGGTAGTTGAATTTTGTCGGGCAACTGGTTACAATATTCAAATGGGATTTGCACAGGATGGGAATTGTCTTTAATTTCGGAGAGGTCTTTGGCACTGGCTTGTATCCTGGTGATACCTGCGAAGGCGTAACATCCAGGTTGTAATTTTATAATTGAATTTTTATTAATCAGCTCCGTTGCTGGTTCTCTCTTCGGGCAGCTGATGGTGATATGTAGAGGTTCGGAATTTATTATGAGCCACGTGTTCTCTTCGAGTTCTTGAACATTGTACCCTTGGCTAATAATGAAGGAGGTTTGGCAATTTTCGGGAAGTTTCATCGGTTGTTTCAGGATCCTAGCTTCACAAATGGCATTCTGGTCAATAGGGTATGCAAACAGGTTCGAGCATAGCTTAGTTCCAAAATATAAGGGTTTGCATTCTTTTAAATTCGTTATTGGTATGTACATTAAAGAATCATCATCTCTCGCGATACATTTTTGAGAAATAGATAAAATATGATGAAGACCAGTTCTGTTATCAAATATTGGGATAGGGTATAAACGGTAGGTATTATAGTTTTGAGGTTCAACAAGTGGTATCTTTAAAACAAATATTAAGTTGGAATCTACCTGAAATGCTTTTAATTCAATAATGTCTAAATACTGAGCAACTGCCGATAATTTGATTGGAAGAGGCAAATTGTTTCTTCGCAAACTCTGTGAAATTTCTTGTAATGCTGTTACTAAATGATCGGGAGTTATGATTGACGAATGAATGATTCCCAATCGAGCAAATGTTATTGAATTTAGAATATCGTTCAAGTTATCTTCAATATACAAATAGCTTGCCATTAATTGTTCACAAATGTGTAAGAATATTAATTTTGTTTCTACAGCTTCGATGTTTTGCGTCATGGTTTCGATTGTGCGATCGATTTCTTGTATGTCTTTATTAAATGTTTCTTCGTCAATTTGCAATTTTTGAATGGTTGAATTGAAATTTTTGATTACCGATGTTGTGACTGAAATTTGGTTTTTTATTAAATTTTCTAACTGATGTTCATCGTTATTTAATTTATTAATGCAATTAGCGTAATATTCGCCATCTTCGGCGTCTAGATTTCCAGTTATTGATTTGAAGATTGTGCCGATACCATTTAATATTCCGCGTTTATATCTCCTCGTGTCTAGAAATACTTCATCAAATTTAGACTCTATAGTTTTGGAAATTTGTGTTAGAAGGTTAAGATCTGTTTTGACTTCGCTTCTGAAAGTGATCATTTTTTGATGAGCACCGTCAAGAGTATTCAGAATCGTATCTAGAATTCGTTGATTTTTATCGAAGGCTAGTTTAAGGGATGATATGTTTTTATGTACCAGTAATGTCCATTTTTCGTTTGTCACTACGATGTCCGTGTCTTTGTGATAAAATACACCAACAGTGTTGTTTATTGGTATTATTTTATATTGTGCGAGTGCTGATCCGAACAGCAGGATAAACCTGAAAATAAATTTAATTTTCAGTATATGGTTTCATTCTATCGAAGTTTACTTTAGTTTCTTGATTTGTTTCAAGATTTAATAAAGTAGCAGAATTTTGGAAAATTTCTATGATTTTGAAAGGGCCGTTAAATTTATTTTGAAGTTTGTTTTTGATTTGAGAATCTTTCACATATACTTTATCACCAACTTTGTATTCAGGTCGATTTTTTGGGACATTTCTGTCAAAACGAACTTTCGCTTTCTCCTTTTGAGATTGCGTTCGACTGCGGGCGATTTTATAATAATGAGATATTCTGTTGTTTAAATCTCTTACATATTTCGTTATTAATTCCTTTTGGTTGTATAAAGTTTCGGGTGGTCTAATGGACGTATGTCCGAAAATGAGTTCGTACGGAGTGAAGCCGTGTGTTTTGTTAACCGAATTATTATAGCAAATAATTGCATATGGTAATATTGTGAATGGATGTTCATTCGGATTTTCAGTTTTGTGAACTCTTATCATTTCGGCTAATGTAGCGTGAAATCGCTCGAGAGATCCGTTGGATTGGGGATGTCCTACGCTTGAGTATGTCAGTTTTATGTCATAGAGCGTACAAAGGTCTTTTAATAATTTATTGTCAAATTCACCGCCGTAATCACAATGAATTCTCAACGGGGTACCGTAGTGTTGAAAGTAAAGCAATAAGGTATTTACAACTGATTTCGCTGATTTATCCGGAACAGCATAGGCTTGAGTAAATTTTGTTAATTCGTCGCGGATTGTAACAGCGTAATTTCGCGTGGGAAATTCGAACAGGTCGACATTAATTCTTTCGAATGGCGTTTTTGGAGTCTCGGTGATTACTAAAGGATTGCTAAGATTTTTACGACAGACTTTAGTTTTTTCGCATGTTTCGCAATTTTTTATAAAGTTTTCAACGTCTTTAGTTAAGCCTCGCCAATTGTACTTTACTCGAATCCTTCTAATAGTTTCATTAATACCACGGTGTAAGTTATTTTTGCCTGAATGGTTTTGATCTAAAATGATTGGAATTTCGTCTTCATCGGGGGTTTTAACAATATTTTGACAGATTACTATTTTCAAATCCTTCTCTGCAAAAATAAATGATAACATTTCGAGTATGGGAAGATCTAGATTATTTTCTACATAGTATGTTTTAGAAAGGTCCAAAATGTTTTGTCTTTTGTACAATACCATGAATAAATGTTTGTTTATTGAATCTACATCAAAAGGTAAAGGAACAATAAAATATTTTCTATGCCTGACCGATTTGCTTGAGACAATGTTAATAGTGTTATTATAAAATTCGGGGTGTTCTTCGAACATGTCCTCAATGATTTTGTGATGCAAATCTTCTAATTTATTTTGTTGAAAGAATGTTATAATATTTTTGTGTTCCTTGTCTAGAAGTTGCCTGTTTGAAATTTGAATTTTAGAATAATCTATTAAGGATTTTGTCTTATACAAGTTACAAAAGATTTCAAATTCTTGAGAGATTTGTTCTTTAGTGATGTTGTCGTTATTGTTCGGGTTTTCGTCATTGTTTGGTTCGTCATCTTCTGATTCGTCGTCCTCGTTCGCGGCTAGAATTTTCGAATAAAATTTGGAACATTCTGAAAAGTGATTGATTTTTACTCGCGATAGCGCGTCCTCGTTTTTATTGGTTTTACCGGGTTTGTAGATGATTTCATAGTCGTATTCTTCTAATTTGAGTCGCCAACGTGCGAGTCTGCTTCCTGGGTCTTTTATCGAAAATAGCCAGGTAAGTGGTCGATGATCGGTTACTAACTTGAACTTTCTTCCGAATAGATATAGCCTAAAGTGTTTTACTGACCATACTATGGCTAATAGCTCGCGTTCTATCGTTGAATACTTAGTCTCCGCCGCGCATAAAGTTCGAGATGCATAAGCTATTGGTAAATCTTTGCCTATATTTCCTTGCGAGAGCACGGAACCAATGACAAATGCGCTAGCATCAGTAGTTAGGATGAAAACGTCGTCAAAATTTGGATAAATAAGAATCGGAGTTGTTGTTAACGCTCGTTTCAAATTTTCGAAGGAGTTTAAGCCATCATTGTCAAAGTCGGAAAGTATATCTTTTTGTAATAATTTTGTTAAAGGTTTAGATATCTTTGAAAAGTTAGGGATGAAACGTCGGTAATATCCAGCTAAGCCTAGGAATGATTTTATTTCCTTAGGGTTTCTTGGTTGAGGAAAATTTAGAATCGCGTCGACTTTAGCGGGATTTGGTTTTACACCGTCTTTAGTAATAAGATGGCCTAAATATGCGACTTCCTTGCGTAAAAATTCGCATTTGTCCGGTTGAATTTTGAGATTAGCTTTTTGTAGACGTTTGAATACTTCCGTTAATCGCGAAATGTGATCATGAATGGTGGGTGAATAAATAATGATGTCATCCATGTAAACGAGACACCGTTCGTTTTGGATACCTAACAAAATGTTGTCCATCACTCTTTGAAATGTTGATGGAGCATTTTTCAGTCCAAATGGCATTCGTACAAATTCAAAATGACCGTTTTCTACTGTGAAAGCAGTTTTTTGAATATCTTTCGCGTCGATTTCTATTTGATGGAATCCGGAGGCAAGATCTAACGTGGTAAAATATTGGCACTTGCCTAATTGATCAAGAAGGTTCGAAATATTTGGAAGCGGATATTTGTCGTCAATAGTCAGTTCGTTAAGTTTTCTGTAGTCTACTACAACTCGCCATTTTTGTTTACCGGAGGCGTCAAGTTTTTTAGGTACAACCCAAACCGGGGATGACCAGGGTGAAATTGATGGTCTGATTATACCTTGGTCTAGCATTTTCGAGACTTGAGTTTTAACTTCCTCTTTGTGAATATGAGGATAGCGATAAGATTTTGTAAAAACTGGTTTAGAATCGTTCGTATCAATGGAATGTTTAATCTCGTTAGTAAAACTTAAATTGTCGCCTTCTAAGTAAAATATATCAGAAAAATTTAGACAAAGTTCTGTTATTAATTCGGCTTCTTCTTCGTTCAAATGTTCTAATCGTAGTTGATTTCTAATTTCGAAATTTCTGTCTGTATGTTGAGGACTGTCCGGACTCTGAGAGTTTAAATTAAAAATTGATCTAAATTTTTGAACTGGTTCTAGTTTAAGATTCGAGAAATCGATTATTTTGGGAATTGCGTTAGCGTTTATAATTGATGTTAAAAATTCTCCGTTGTCGTCGATTTTGACAATAGCGTTTGGTAAGCGTACTTTTTCATTTTCCTGGGCTAACAGTATAGCCTCAGTATTCCGTAAATTACATTTTAATTTAAATATTTTTTCCATGCGTGGTTCGATTGAAATTAAATTTTGATTTTTCACGTTACATGGAATTTGATTCCGAATTTGATTTGAGTTTGTAGTTGGTTGCAAAGGTAAATTTTGTGTTTTTTCGTCACCCGTAGCTTTAAATATCGGTACGGTTTTGAAATTGGTAATTAGTCGCTTATTTTTAATATCTACCATACATTCGTAGTGTTCTAAAAAGTCTGCGCCTAATAGCCCGTCAAATTCTATATCCAAATTATGGATGTAAACTTTGTGTGGATTATTGTCGGTAAATGGTATAAGTACAGATTCATTAATGTTAATTTTTTGTTCAGTTATGCCTTGTATAATAATATTTTCAGAAAATCTTCTTTTATAATTTTCTGCCGTTTTTGGTTTAAAAATCGAAATTCCTGCACCAGAATCAATAAGAATTTTAAATTTATTTGTGATGTCTTTGATATAATAAAGATTATTCGAATTTACAGTTAATAAAGCGCGTGAAAGTGTTTCTACATGAACTTCTGTTCTGGGAAGTTCAGAAACGGGTCGAAATTGTCGTTGAGGTTCATATTTTGAATTTGGTGGGAAATTTGGTCCAATTCGCAATTCGCTGTTGGAGTATCCGTGAGATACTCCGGACTTTTGCAAAAATCCTGAGGATTAGCAGTATAATCCTCCTGTGATAAGTGAGAATTAGCAGTATAATTCTCTTGTGGTAAGTGAGAATTAGCAGTATAATTCTCTTGCGGTATCTGAGAATTAGCAGTATAATTCTCGTACTGTTCCTGAAAATTAGTTGCATAATTTTCCGAAAAATTTTGATTATCTTCAAAATTAAAATTGTCGTACGTTGTATCAACGTTTTGATATTCAGGGGAATAATCTTCGTACTGATTGAAATTATATTGGTTATCATAAGGTTCATAATTTAAATGGTGAGTTTTTTGTTGATTGAAACGGTTAAAATTCGGGTTTGATTGTATCGCTGATGGTCTTTGCTGTATAAAATTAGGATTCGGTCTAATTGCTGAGGGCCTATTTTGTTGTGTTTGATTAACTTGACTATTTTGTGGATAAGTTCTAGAATTTAATTGACTAGTTTGTTGTGCGAAATTTTGAAAACCTGTATTACCTTGAAAGTTTGGTCTTTGGAAATTTTGTGAAGTTGATGGCATAAATAATTGTTGTTGCCTTGTGCGACATTCGTTTATTATATGCCCGCTGCGTTTACAAAATGAACAAAATTTTTGTTGGAAATTTACGTTTGGTCGTTTTTGTTGAGGAGGCACTGGATTTTTAACATTATTATTATTATTATTTTTGGGATTCAAAATAAGAGAGTTGTAATTCTCTTCTAATCCTATTTATTGCCTGTAACATACTTGTTGGGTTTCCAGCGCGTATTATTTGCCCTAATTTTGACTCTAAACCCGTCAACAAAGTGTTCAGGGTCATAGTTTCTATTAATTCTGACTGCGATTGTTTCTGCTCACCAGATAAACGTTGTTTTTGTATGGCCGCATGCATTTTCGCATTATGCGTCTGTAGACGCGCAACAAAAGTTAATGCAGATTCACCTGGCATTTGGTGAATGCGTTGTAAGTCTTGGATAAGCGATGTCAAGTCGCGAGAGTCTCCGAAATGAGTTTCGAGCAAGACTCTTATTTCTGCCCATGTATCGGGATTACGGGAATTTATTAATTCGGCAGCTCTGCCACGCAATTTATTTTTTATATGTAGCGTTAGTACAATTTTTTGGTCATTGATTGCCATGCCTTGTGCATAAATGCAAGAATTTAAAAATGTTTGTAAATTAATGGCATTGCCATCGAATTCCGGTATGACAGAAAAAATTTCAGAGAGCTTGTAAGGCTCAATTTGTTCTATCCTTGCACTTTGTACTGTTTGCGTGGTTTGCGATGTTTCTGGCATTGTTGCTTTTATTTAGAAAGTACAGAAATTAAATTAAATGTTAACTTGAAATTGTTAAAAATTACCTTTTTGAGAAAAGGAAATTAATTTTAAAAATTATTTAGGTAGTTTGTGTATTAACTGTATAATACACGGTGACGTATTAGCAGTATAATACGTTTCTTACGCTAATTAAAATTAAATTAAACTTGTCGCGTTTATTTTGTCAAGGAAAAATTATTTGATAATAGAACTGTATTTTGTTCGCTGAGTGTATATAGCACTTTTATAAAATAATTGTGAAAAATAATAAAATAAAACGAGATGATTCTTAAAATGACTTACATTAATATTTCCATTGGTAGGTTCTTTCTCTAGTTGAAGGATTGGGATCCACCGTCACAGCTAGGAAGGTCTCCTTGTTCTTCCGGTTGTTTTCCACTGGTTAGGCACCTTTTTCTCCAGATGTTCTCCTTGTTCCCTTGGACACTTTACCAGAAGTTAGGCTCCCGAACTTGTGCGTTTTTCTAGATCCGGTACGACTGCGCCACTGTTACATTTGATACTTTGTATTTGTCTTTTTAAAACAATATTTCTTTAATTATTTAGAGTCATCGATGACTCTGAGTAAACTATAAAATTGTAGAATTAAAAGTTTATTGTAAAGGTGAGTTAATAACTGAATACAAATGCGTCTGCTGGTCATATTTATAATATTAAGAAAGCAGTGTCAGCTAGACGGAGAACAAAGGAAATGCAAATGTGCAGTTTGGCATAAACTATGAGAACGGATACAAAACAATGTGTGAAATATGATATGTGAGATAAGCAATTACCAAGAGGAGTCGTTATCAACATATGTAATTTGATACTACTGAGAGCTTACTTATAACTCAGTGTCGTACTGCTATTTTTTAATATAACATATATATATATATATTATATGGGACGTTCTTTGTCAAACGGAATAAGGCTCTGCCCAAAATTCATGCCAATGGATTTTAATGATCTTGAGCTTAAAATGTTTGTTATTGAACCCTCTCATGGGCCAGTGTGGCATTTTCAAAAAATTCAAAATTGCGGCTCAATACGGCCGCCGGAAATCAGAGAAAAATGAAGGTTTCGCAGTAAAACAGTAGCAAAAAAAATGACGTCCAATTCAATAGAGGTTAAGGTGCACAAAGCTTGTTATTAACAGGCCTAATAAGTTAATTAGGTAGGTTGGCGAAATCCAACATGACCGATCCAAGATGGCGGCTGAACCCCAAAAATCGCCGAAAATCGCTATAAATCAAGTGTCTGAATTAAGATTTTGATATTTACACTCCTTATATTCATCTCAAATGCTACAATTTGATCACATTTTTCATACGCAGGTTTTCAGAAACGGAAAATCCAAAATGGCGGCTCCAATAGGCCTAAAAAATTCATAAAAACGGTGAGAAACTGTAAAATTCAGGTGAAATCAGTCTCGGACGAATATATTACACTTTACTGACCACCAGATGTATGTTTTTAGTATATATCATGAAATTTAATTTCAGAAATACAACATGGCGGATCCAAGATGGCGGCTGAAACCCAAAAATCGTCGAAAATTGATATAAATCTGCCTTATGACTTTAATATTTACACTCCTTATATTGATCTTAAATGCTACAACTGGACCACATATTTCATAAACAGGTTTTTTGGAATTTATAGTCGAATTTTAAGATAGAAAATGACGTCTTTAATTCTGCAGAAACTAGTGCTTATAAAAGCTCTCTGCGTTTAACAGGGTTGAGACTGTCTTCTTATAAATGAAGCCCGCACTAGTTTTTCTTTTTTTTCTTTTCTTTTTTTTTTCTGTTTTTTATTTTTTTAAATTTTTTATATTTTTTTATTTCTTTATTTCTTTTTTCATATTATTTAAAAAAATTTAATATTTTGTTGTTGATAATATTTCGGTTGCATCAGAATATCTAAATGCTGTAAGGATTTTATTGGAGGAAATTTTAAAGGCATAAGCTTTAGAAATTTTCGATACTTTAGGTGCGGTATGAAACCTTTCTGCAAGTTTTCTAGAAACTCTATCATAGTCTTGTTGAGCGTAGTGATAAAATGTTATATTGGGAAATTTATTTTTGGCCCAGTTAAATAGTTGAAAAGAATTTAGAATAGCTTCATTCCCTTTGTCTTGTAAGCTTGCTCTTGTTGCTTGACTCTTCAATACTGCCTTTACTCCGTCACATGACCCCTTGCTGTGAGCTGTAGCATTATAATGCCATTCTGCCTAATTGAGAAATCTTCATGGTGAACTAAATTAACCATTTGAAAACGATTTTTGAAGTGTTGAACTGCTGCATCTGTCGCACTTTAGATTTTCCATTTCTGAAAACCTGCATAAGAAATATGTGGTCCAATTGTAGCATTTGAGATCAATATAGGGAGTGTAAATATTAAAATCATGAGGCAGAGTCTTGATTTATATCAATTTTCGACGATTTTTCGATCTCAGCCGCCATCTTGGATCCGCCATGTTGTATTTCTGAAATAAAATTTCATGATATATACTAAAAATATAATCTGGTGGTCAGTAAAGCGTTAATATATTCGTCCGAGACTGATTTCACCTGAATTTTACAGTTTCTCACCGTTTTCATGAATTTTTTGGGTCTATTGGAGCCGCCATTTTGGATTTTTCGTTTCTGAAAACCTGCGTATGAAAAATGTGATCAAAATCTTAATTCAGACACTTGATTTATAGCGATTTTCGGCGATTTTTGGGTTTCAGCCGCCATCTTGGACCAGCCATGTTGGATTTCGCCAATCTACCTAATTAACTTATTAGGCCTGTTAATAACAAGCTTTGTGCACCTAAACTCTATTGAATTGGACGTCTTTTTTTTTTGCTACTGTTTTACTGCGAAATCTTCATTTTTCCCTGATTTCCGGCGGCCACATTGAGCCACCATTTTGAATTTTTTGAAAAGGCCACACTGGCCCATCAAGAGGGTTCAATAACCAACATTTTAAGCTCAAGATCATTAAAATCCATTGGCATGAATTTTGGGCAGAGCCTTGTTCCGTTTGACAAAGAACGTCCCATTATATATATATATATATATATATATATATATATATATATATATATATATATATATATATATATATATATATAACTGTTCAGTTCAGTTCGAGCAACGAGGAGCAGCAGTAGCAGCAGCAGTAGCAGGCAGCTTTCAGCTAGAACCTGAAGATGGCAGATGAGATTCCGCCGAAACGTCGTTCAGACAAGCGTGGCTCCCACAGGAGCCTACCAACTACACGGGAAAACACCCGGAAGAACACCAACACTTCATATATATATATATATATATACACATTTTTTTTTATTTATTGAATCGTCTTATTTATATCACCGTCTTGGCGGAGTTTAGCTAATGCTATTCCACCACTCAACCAGGACACGTACACATAGACATGAACACAACAACCATTCCCTGTGTTATTGCCGTCTACCTCAGCTGAGACTAACTCAGGATAGATAACAGCGACAACAGCGGTCCAGCTCACTGCTACCATAACACATGAAAAACACCACTAAACATCCATACCTTGGCCAGAATTCAAACCCAGGACTCCGTAGTCGCAAGCCAAACACCTTAACATTGCGCCACTGAGTCTGCTTGTCGGTTGTTGTAAACATTTGTAATTTGTGATCTGATATATCAATATCTTGGTTTGTGCTTACAACATTAGGAATATTCAAAATTACATAATCTAATGCAGATTTACAAGTGTTAAAGTCTCTGGTTCGTTCTAGTGCTAGAGTTGAATTTAGACTAAAGTTATCAAAGAGGTCGAATAATAAATGTTTTGAGTTCGAATCAGTTAAGGTGTCGATATTAAAATCACCCCCAATAACAAGATAATTATGTAATTTTGATACTAAACAGATAATAGAATTGAGTTTAAAAATACGTCTATTTCTGAATTTGGTGAGCAAGAATATAGAGATATTTGAGTAATTATGTTTGATGCTGACGCCGGAGCAATCGCCAACCGATTTTGGACGAGTTTCATAAGTTTCAGAATTTTAGCCAAAAAATAGTCCATTTCGTCCTACTGTGTAATGGTGTCAAACAGCACTAGAACATCGCTAATGTTTTTACAAAATGAAGGTATTATTGTATCCTTATTTAGGAGAAAAATCCATTTTTTAGTAGCTACTTTGTACTGGTTTTATATGAAATAAACATCTATTGTTTAATTTATCTAAATAATTCCATAATAATGAATAATCTCGTAAAACTACAAAAAGACCCATTAAACCTGGTTATGATGTTTGAACTTGTTGATGATAAGTGGTTACGGGAGATATCGACCGACAGATCGCCAGAGATTGAACTGAGGCGGGTAGAAATGTCATAGATTGGTATTTCGAACATACTGTTTCTAAAAGAACAGTTCACCAATATAATATATAATAGAAAGAAGTTACTAATAAACACCCTGACTTTTTATAGAATTTGCATTTATAATTATCTTTGATTATTCCCTTTCATTTCCAAATAGACTTTAATTTGCTTCATTGTTAAAATGAGTCATAATCTTTGCTCTAAGAAATTTGTAGTTATTAGCATATACGGATATCACTTTCAACATGTCAGAAATTTGAAATTTTACATCAAAATATTAAATGTAAGTTTGTTCTATCACAAAATCAAATGTAATACGAACCTACATTATGAGTTTATGATGTATTTTGTCATAATAAATGTATGTACACATATTTCCCACATAAATTGTTATAAATCCTCACAGCACTTTCAAGTTTCAAACTTTATACTTTTACTGAGTGTTCGTAGTTTCAAAGTATACGGTAAGTATTTTTTCTAAATTTTCATGTGAGAGACGATTTCTTTTAACAGTAAATATTCACTGTAATGTCGAAAATGATCTTTCGCATTCCACAGAAGTGAGGGAAGTATATCTAAAAATATTAATAGGCACCTGATCAAGGAAGGCATCTGGTTTGAAAACAATCCCACCCCTCTGTGGAGAGTTGTTAAAGAATTTAGAAAAAAATAAAAAATAATAAAAAAAATACAGAATTTAATGAACGTCAAGCTTCGTACAAAGTAGATATATGAATAATGTTACATCGACAAAATCCAACGATATTAATGTTAAACTCTTAAATACAGCAAGAACTACCCCAGATAACAAATGCTTTATGGTGGGCGTCCACCCATCTCTACTGAAGACAGTATATGATGAAAATTTCTGGCCAGATGAGGTTGCCTACATTAGGTTTAACTTTAGAATAGGACAAAGATTCCTGGACAACCAAGAAAAATGCCATCATCCAAACAAGGCAATAACTGACCAACAAACTTTCAATTTTATCTGTCAAAATAAACACTACTATTCAAAATCTGAGAAATCATCACTATACTCTGGCACCCGATTGTATACCTACAATGCTTACCGATCTCCACTTTTAAAAGAACTTTAAAAGAATACCTAAGTTCATATTGCTTCTATACCATTGACGAGTTCATCCAGACCATTAATTAGTCTATATATTACATAAACTCTCCTTTTATTCGTTATATGTATACTATATATTTGAAATTTTAAAACAATTTGTTAGTTTAATTATGTTGTATGTCTTCTACTTTTACACTTGTACTTTTTTTTGACGTGTCTTATCTATTGTACTCAATAGCACAAAGGATGAATAAAATTTTGAATTTTGAATTTGAATTGCAAAATTTAATACGCATAGGTTCCAATAGTTCCTAATGTTAATTAAGCATGAGAGTCATAAATTTGTCACACTGGCGATTATGGACCGGGCTGGATGGCTTACTTCATCCCAGATGGGGATTGTACAGGTTTTGGACCTTGCTCACTCACTTTTCTGTATGCCTCCAGGTATTATACATGCACCAGACCTTGCTCGAACCTTACCGGAAACGCATGGTCATATTTGAATTCCAATACCGTACACACTATGCATACATGTGCTCAAACACCATTCATGCCTACGGACGCCTTAACTACTGCGTCGTACATGTTTCGAATGTTCAAACACTACGAATCGTAGGATTCTACAAGGAAGATTTACCGCTACCAGCGGTACCCCTCAGGCTCCTCTACTTTTCTCGCTATTCATCAACGACATCGGCAGGCAAATTAGTAGCAATATGCTTCTATTTGCTGATGATCTAAAAATCTATAGATCTATCCAGTCACTGGCCAACTGTCTGGATCTACAGGAGAATCTCTACCGAGTTGACAAGTGGTGGCTGGAAAATAGGCTACCTTTAACATTGAAAAATGTAAGATCATAGCGTTGAGCGCTGCACTGTGCTTAAGGATCCTGGTGTCACCATTGACTCCAAGCTATCGTTTAATATGCACATAGAAACTGTTACCAAGTTCGCACTAAAAATGTTAGTTTTAGCTTCAGAACCTGTCGTTACTTTTCCAACGTTGCTTCACTTAAAAACTGATACTACTCTTATGTAAGATCTAAGCTTGAGCATAGTTCAACAGTATGGAGTCCTATATATAATGAGTACATATCTAAACTAGAGCAAATCCAAAGAAAATTCTTGAAATTCGTAGCTATGAAATTGGATGGGGTTTATCCTCATCAAGGTACAGATCAATCAGCTCTTCAATCAGGAGATTTAACATTTCCTCACTTGAAGCTAGAAGACAATATGCTTGCGGACGGCTTAGCTACTGCGTCATACATGTTTACGGTATTGGAATTCAAACATGACCATGCATTTCAGGTAAGGTTCGCGCAAGGTCTGGTGCATGTACAATACCCGGAGGCACACAGAAAAGTGAGTGAGCAAGATCCGAAACCTGTACAATTCCCATGATAATCCTTCATGGGATGAATGTGGAATTCGAAGCAGGAACGACATATGGCTCACTACTTGTTGACAGAAGAGTATAGTCTGCATCAACTATTGTATATGTTGTTGGGTTGATTGAGGACAATCAGAAAATTAGGAAGGCCAAGTCTGTTAGCGAAAGACCTTGGCCTAGTCCACTGTGGGATGAAGTAAGCCATCTAGCCCAGTCCATAATCGCAAGTGTGACAAATTTATGGCTCTCATGTTTAATAAACATTAGGAACTATTGGAACCTATGCGTATTAAATTTTGCAATGTAACATTTTCATATATCTACTTTGTACGAAACTTGACATTATTTAGTACACTCCATGGAAGATTTAAACATATTAACAAAAGAGCCAAATCGAAATAAAACTCGTCCTTTGAAATTCTCTTTTCCTTTTATCTATTACACTCGCGTGTGTAGCTATTTACATGTTTTAAAACAACATATTTTTGTATACACCTTATTGTGTTATCACAATATTACAAATTATTTTTTCACCATCAAAATGTAAGACTTAATCCATTGTACTTTTCCTTGGACTAAAACGTGGCATATTGAAAATAACTCGTTCTTTCACTAAGCATAATTATAAACTAGACACTGGGCCAAGTCCATGCATTTTAAAGGCGATCAGGGACAAGGCGTGCTGTTATTGGTCTATCCGGCAGTATTCCAGGCGTGTCGGCCACGTGTTGCAGATGTGCATTGTTTACGTGCTCTGTTTCTTTAACTTAAATAACGGTTTTTTGTGTAAATAGATGATATAATTTATATTACACGAAAAATAAATTAAACCCGAAGTCCGATCACTGTTCATCTCACAAAAAATTTAGACTATTTTTTGTAAGATGAAATAGTAATCCGTTGTCTACATAGATACTTAGGTTACTGCACTCCTACCGAATCAGATTAGTCACAATTTCACAAGTCAAATTCTACAGTCATTTGTAGCCATGAGTTTAGTTAAGTCCACGGTGATTTACACAGTCGGAATGGGTGTATCTGCGGTTGCAGATGAATGATGTAAAATTAAAGAAATATTCATTGCTTTCATTAGAAATTTTTATCATATCAATGACATTATATTTTTAATTATTTTGAAGTAAGATTGCATATTTATATTTTATTCAAAGTATAAGCAACAATTCGGACACCTTTTATTTAACTTTAAAGATGCACAGGAATAGCTTAACACATGATTTGAATTGCAGGAATTGCAAATGACACAGTATTACTTTGTTATCAATAGTTGTCCACCTAACATCTTGAATCAAGAATATGGCGATAATAAATACACATATCTGATGGTGGGTAATTTGAATAATAGTTCAATGGCACCTTTACCGCTGTATTTGTAATAATTTCTTATGACAGTAAAGAGTAATTGGTAAACAATAATAAAGAGAGCCAGAAATGTATCATATATTAGTACATAATCTGTACTTGTTATGCTTTTTTATTATACTGTTTTAAAATAAACTATGGATACATATTATTTCTTAGAACGCACACACAATGAGCTCATTTAGCATATTTTTCTTTATTATAGTATAAAGTTTTATTGGAAATTCCAATTGGCTAAAAACTAAGGTCTTCCAGCCCATGTACAATATATTATTTTACAATCATTGATTTTTATAACAAATATAACTTGTTATAGTCTTACAAAAAAAAAAGGAAAAAAAAATACGTATTATATATAAGTAGATGATTATGTATTGAAACATTATATATAATTATAAGCAAACAAATAATAATTCATTTTTAAAACATAGATGATTATGTGTATTAACAAATTAACTTAATAATATTAGTCACTACGTAGCAATATAAGGGATTCGTAGATTGATTGTGTAGGGAATTTTCTTTTAGGGGGATGTTGGGATTGGTTTGGTGAATTAAAGGATTTATAATTTCGATGTTAAGTGAATTGTTGGCAAATTTTTGTGATAGTCTTTTGAATCGGGAGAGAATAGGTTCAATATGGGTTTTTTGATATAGAAGGTTGTTAGAGGGATTATGCAAGGGGTTGTTGGGGTGTCTAATCTTCGTAATTTTCCTCAGACTGCATCTTCTCCTACTTCGATGTTGTTTAAAGCTGGCTTCCGACAATTTCCAAATAATATAAAACCATAGTCTAGTATTGGTCGACAAATCATTTTATAAATTTTGCAAGCTGTTTGTGTATCTATTCCTTCATTTTTATGAGTTAACGATCGAAAGTGTTTGGTTCTTGTTATGATATTTTGTTTGCAAAGTCTGATGTGCAATTTAAAATTTAATTTGCTATCAATATTAACTCCAAGGTATTTGCATGATAATGAAGGATGGAGTGTTTGCTGAAGTAGGTTGATCGATGAAGAATTGTTGGAAATTTTGTGGTTAAATATAATAAGGTGAGATTTATTTAGATTTGGTATAGTTCACCATTTCTTCATCCAGAATATTGTGTTATCCGAGAGGTGTTGTAGGTTTTCAACGGTTTCACTCAAATTTTTTCCATGGGACACAAGACAATTATCGTCAGCGAATTGTAGGATATATGCGTTGTGGTCAATATTCTGTGGATATTCCAGATTGTAATTATATATGTCATAGCAGAAAATATTGTAGAGTAATGGAGAGACAGGAGAACCTTGTGGTAAACCTAGCTCAGGAGTAAACATTTGGGATATTTTGTTTTTAACCTGGATTTGTATAGAACGATTGGACAAGTAGTGTTTTAAAATTCATATTATATAGACCGGACACTGGATTTGATGTAATTTGTATAAAAGTCCGTGATGCCAAACATTGTCGAAAGCTTTCTTGATGTCAAGAAAGATTGCTGCCGAATTGTTTCCTAATTTATCGTTTGCTTGGATATTGTTTGTTAATATTGTTAGGGGGTGCATAGTTGATATTCCTTGTTTGAATCCAAATTGATAGTTGGGTATGTGTTGATCGACAGTTGTTTCAATCTGTTTTTTAATGATCTTTTCAAAATTTTTTGCAATTACTGGTAGTAAGGTTATAGGGCGGTAGTTGGCTACATTAGAGTGGTCGAGATTTGCTTTTGGGATTGTAATCACAATACCTTTTTTCCATTCAGGAGGAAAAAATGAGTTTACTAGGCAGTAATTGTAAATTCGAATTATCTCTTCATGTATATTTTCATTTAGTTTTTTTAATATGTTGTATGATATGTTGTCATACCCAGGTGTAGTGTTCTTTTTTGTTGCGATTGCAGCGTAGTACTCATTTGCATTTATGGGAGGAGTATTGTCTTTAAGGTTTCTTACAGTAAAATGCATGTTAACCCATTCATCTATTTCCTTACGGTGATTCATGTTGAAATGTGCATTTTCACTAAATTGAAATGATTGCTTGAAATGGTTCACAAATGCGTCCGTAATTTCCTGGTCTGTTATTAATGTTTTATTATTTTCTATTAAGTGGTGAATGCCATTATGTTTTCTATATTTTGATTTTTTTTTTATTTGGTTCCAGTGCCTTTTTCCCCTTGTTACATTTATTTCTTTACATACTTCTAAATATTGGGAAGATCTGTATTGTAATATTAGTTTGTGAATGTATTTGTTTAGGTCATTAAATTTTGTTTGGTTCGTTGTTGTCTTTAATCTCTCGATAGAGTTGCTTCTTAATCTTATTAATTTAATTATAAATGGCGGAAGTGAATTTGTGAATTTTGGTGTATTTTCACTGTGTATTTTCACTGACAATCTGTTTAAGTTCCTCATGAAAGAATGTAATGTATTGAGGGGTTATTGGAGTCTCCTGATTTATACATTGCGACATTTGTTCGTTTACTCGTTCTATATTACATTTTTTCAAATTAAATTTTGTTTCTTCTTCATGGTAAGTAGGAGATCGATCCAGGTCAAGAGAGAATTCTATTGCTAATTGATCAGAGCATAGGTCTGGTATTAGGTTAACGTCTGAAATATTTTGCCCAATATTTTTTGTACAAAAAAGTAAGTCTGGAGTGGTGTTTTCATTGTTTGCCATGATGAATGTGGGTGGGGTCAATATTTGCATAAAGTGTGAGTTATTAAGAAAGTGTTGTATTTGTTTTTTCTTTCTGTTGGTGACATTGAAATCACCAATTATAATCGCATATTCATACTGTGAAGCTTTTACAAATAAATTGTCTTCAATTGTCGCACTGTTTGGATGTATGTATGCCAGAAATATGTGAATTTTATTGTTCTTAAAAGGCAGTGTACAGTGTATGGTTTCGTTTAATGGGTTGTTTAAGTACAGTAGATTTGCTTTCCCAATTTTTAAGTGCTTATCACATTGAATTAAGCTACCTCCTCTTACATTGGTGTTCACGATATTCCCATGTTTTTGAATTGTATTCCAGTCCCTATAATGGGTTGGTGTATTTATTCCAGTTTTTGCTTCCACAAACAGGTTGCATTTAATATCATTGTGTTCCACATAGTAATTAATTGTTTTTTTGTGTTATAGCTATTGATGTTGGCATACAGTATTTTAATTTTAGACATCTCGGTGAATTTGAATACCTTCGGTTGGTTCTGTGGGTGTATTGCTGCAATCTAAGTTCAGGTCAAACATGAGAACATAAAGTCGATTTCCTACAAATGTGGGAATAGTATTAATATTGTATTGATCAATAAATCTTTTTTGTAACTTTACTAGAAGTTCCTGCTGGTTGATGTTTTTGGGTTTGTTTATTTTGTTTGTATAAGTGTCAATAATATGATCATGTATTGTGATGGCTGAATGGATTCTGTTGTACTTGGTAACTTTTTTGTTCAGATCAGCTGATTTCTTATTTATAGAGCGAATTTTAACATTTGGTATTCCTTCTATGGGTTTTGTGGGTCTTTGTGGACATTTTACAGACCATGCAACATGTTCTATCGAGTCACATGCTTTACAAGTTGCGGGAAGGTTGCTTTTACACTCGACGTCCTTATGGTCACCATGGAACTTTGAACATTTTACTGGAGTGTTACACTGGTCAGTAGTATGTGTGAACATGGAACATTTAGTACATGGGACTGGTAGTGGTTCTGGTAGGTGGCTGGGGTAAACTGCGAAATACCTACATTTGTAGTATACTCCTTTGTTAATTAGTTTTTCATATGCTCTTATGTCTCCTGTAATTATCCAGATGAACAACGAGGGTTTGCTGGCTGGTTTTTCTGGAAATTGTTCTTTTACAATAACGATGTGTTATATTGGAGTTAAGTAGAGTTTCATTTATTTCTTTTTCGTCTATGTCAATGTCCACTTGAGAAATAACTGCAGAGAATTATTGTGTTTTTTGTGTTTTGTGTGTTGTGTTTGGTGGAACAGTACTTTCCTTAAAAGTGGAAATTACCTTATTTTCTTTTAAGTGTTTTAATGCATTTACTATGTGTTCTTTTGTGTTGTCTGACTTAATAATAAAAACTTTTCTTGTTTGTATTATGATGTCTTGAATGTTGGGAAACATTGAGCACCACTTGTCTGCAAGTTTTATGCGTGTAGTGCCATCAGGCGCTGTAGCATAATAAACGTATGTTTTTCTGAAGATGTTTTGCATAGGAATAGATACATTTTTGATCTGTTAGAGTATTGGTGTTGTGTAATTGAATGGTTAGTATTTTGAGGTGTATTAGACGTTTCCATCCTTTGATGCATGTTTTGTGGAGATGAGGTTTTATACAGTTGTGTTGATCGTTTTAAAATTATTGGTGCATTATCAGTTTGTTTGGATGTCCCAGGTTGTGAGTTGGCATTGGATTTTTTTGACTGTGATAATGTTTTTAGTCTCCTTCGTTTTTTTTTCCTATTTTTGTTGTCCTTATCTGATGACTTTTCAGATGTGTTTCTGTTTCACTTACACTTGTTGATCCTTCCGAAGTTCCGCGCGCTTCTGTTTGGGACATTTTCGCTGTGAAAAAGTCCTCAAATTCGGCGGCGGAAATATTTTTTGGGCTGATGCACTTAATTTTATAAAATATTGACTTTTTATCACGTTTAAAGGTTTTTAACCACTATTTAACTATTTTAAAGAATTCACTAAATAACTGCTCTTTACTCTTCAGAGTGTGGCAATGTCTTTATTATATTTTCTGAAAAATTTTTTGATTTTAGAACTAAATGCAAGAAACTAGAATTTTCTACAGTCTATACAGGCTTCAAAATTAACCAAAAATGAGCTCTCATATTAACAACTGTTATTTATTTCTATGATAATTTATTATATATATATTTTTTATTTAATTGCCTTATTTATTTTAACGTCCTGGCAAAGTTTAACTAATGCAATTCTACCACTTAACCAGGATGGCAAAATGAGATACGGTCACCCATCCATGCGATGGACTCGACCGACGTGACTTGACTTCGTTGATTGGGATCTCGCCACTGAAATCGGTACCGTATAGAAATCTGAATTTTTGCACAGACGTTCTTTGAAGTATCCCAAATCCAAATACACCAAAATCCCAACATGGCTACCCAAGATAAGAGAATTAAATTATCTAAAAGTTGCATTTTTATCCCCCCCCTCCCTCGATATATTCAAGGTCAAAATTTCAAAAACATGTTTTTCACGAATATCTCACGCCAGAAAAATCAGACAGCAATAAAGTTAACATAAAAGTTGTAGAGAATTCAATTATCTACAAGATTGGTATTTTGTATTTTTTTCCCAGAACCTCGCCCTTTTCGATATATTCAAGGTCGAAGTTTAAAAAACTGTTTTTTTGCAAGCATCCATCCAATGCAAAGGAAGCGAGATCATGTTAACTTTATTGACCTCATGGGCATCTGATGCATAGGATGCCAGATATTTGCAAAAAACTTTGACCTTCAATATCTTGGGTAGCCATGGTGAGATTGTTGTGGATTTGGGTTTGAGACACCTCAAAGAACGTCTGTGCAAAAATTCAGATTTTTACTAATTTTGTCCAGGTTTGGTCCTTTTTTTGCTAATTTCTCTAGTGGCAGTACTATATCTCTGCTTTTGCTAATAGATGATTTAACTGTAATATAAAGTAACACGAATTGTGTGAATATTAGCTACTATTCATATGATTTAATAATGTTAGAATGTTCTTTTCTTGTAAAATTTACTTTTCTCTTGATTCTCCATGTGTTAGTATTTTTTATACAAAATAAATGTTTTTTTACATCTTATTCTTTATACAATAATGACATTGCTTGTCATTGGGTGATAGGTGAGTCTGCTTTTAAATAACCATCACGAGACAATTTTGGGAGTAAATAACATCAGAGTTTCCTGTGTAACGGTTCATGTTTAAAGCAGTATATTTCCGAAACTACTTATCAAATTGATCTTGAAATATCGGTGTTGTAATTATTCAACGATTACATCCTATAAACTTATTAAAAAATTCAATGTGAAATTTGACTAACTGACACAATTACTGTGTAATGTCATTTTTTACTTGATCACCTGTTTCCTTTTTTATCCATTGTGTTACGAAGTTAACTTTGTAATACGACAATGTCGTAAAACCGTAAATAGGATGTTGGAAGATATTGTTCACGGGATAAGCATAAAGTGCCAAGTACTAGCTTCAAAAAGGCACTCTAAAAATTGTAATTTCAGATCTGTCTCTCTTTTGAGAGGGTATTTAAAAGAAACAATTCATTTTCTGATATGGTACATGTAAAAAATATTAAGATTACGACCTACTAAACTTTTGATCAATAATGAATGTGTTGAGTTTTGAGAACTTACTGGCTTAAAGTCTGTTTTACTTTATATACAGCAGTTGGAAGTATTACGTGGAATCACAAGGGTAAATATTATGTATCCCATAACTGTTTTAAATGTTTACTCTTTTTCAATGTAGCCCCTTTCTCTAATACCCTCTTTAAATGTCTGATTGGTCTATTTTTCTCCATAAATTATTAGAACCCATGAATAACAGTTGCAGGATAAGGTTACACAAAGTCTAGTAGTCCGAAATCATATCAAAATGTGCCTAGAAAATAAATTATCACTTTGGCATACATTATTAGCCATTTTCTGTGAAAGCAAAGCAATTCAGGGCATAGGAGTATGCTAAGTTTTACAAAAACACATTACAGTGAATATGTTTAAGAGCCTTAATTTAAACCAATACCTCTATTTAAAGAAACAAGAAATGATATGGAGTATATATAACTCTTAAAATTTTCGTCAGTTGCATAGATTATTAATCGGCTCATTCCTGCAACAGCAACCCATTTAGCTTCCTTATCTTTTTAATAATGGATTACACTGGCCGGCAGCCAAATTGTATCTGAAGTAAAATACCCAATTCTAAGTAATTTTGTCATAATATGATAGCAAAAGTTCAATCTGGCCATAAGCCGTGACAGTTATTCTCTGTAGCTCATAGAGTTCTCTAACACAGTGTTTCCCGATGGACTACTCATCCAAGTACTAACCGTGCTCGTTACTTGTTCGGGATCCTGTCTAGGTCTGATCTAATACCTTCTCCAGACGGGTTGAAAACTGTTACTTCATAGTTCATAATGAAAACAATCTGCCATCAATTTCGATTTGCACACTGTCCTGACAAGGGAAAAGTATAGTAACATACATTTATTACTGGAAGCTACCAATACAAATGGTAGTGATTAATAATATACTGATTGAAATATATATTTTGATATTTTTTCACAGTTTTTATTAAAGTTATAATACATTCATATATATGTAAATATTTAATTATAATAATAACTAATAAATCAATATGTAAATATATTTTACTTATAGGCTAATCATAGCATTTAACCTTCTAATTCTCGACGTTGTTATGGTATTTCCACCCCTTTTTCGGGGGTGAAAGAAAATTGTCCAAACTAACCCCTCCTGAAAGTGATAAAGCGTTCAATTTTAGGCAAAAAAAGACATGAATATTTGCATAAAACTTAATACATTTTAAGATATAAAAGTTGGAAAGTTGTAATTTTTGTCGAAAAAAGGGGTATTTTTAGACGGTTTTTTGATATTTACCAAAAAATCATAAAACTGATCAGACATGAAGAGCATAAAAAGACGAACAGTTTGCGTTGTCACACGGTTTTCTAAAGATGAGCTTAAAAGTGAAATATCTTGAAAACAGTAACTTTTTTTATGAGTCATGCACATAACGTAAATTGAATCTATTGAAATTCCCTTTTGGTTGGTTTTTCTTAGCTTTCTTTAGCTGAAAAAATGGCAGAATTATGACCAAAAGTTGAAACACCTTTTAATTTTTTTTTTTCTGAAAATTTGAAATGTATGTGTTTTTAATCAACAATTAAGTCAATATTCTGTTAAAGAAGACAATTTCAAGAAAGTGATTGAAGAGGAGCATAAAATGTAATGCTCGAAGATCTGCGATAATCCTTTATAAGATCTACCATGAAAAAACATCCGTACAATTAGTTAGCATCATCACCTGTTCCAATGGAAGGCGCTTTATGTCAACAAGAAACGTGTGCAAATTCAATTATGGCTGGGAAATAATACATTACCAATTGAGTACGGATGGGATGAAGGAAATTCACTTGTACCATGTGAAATTAATCAACCACCAGTGCCCGAAAATGTGCTTAAAATGATATTTTGCAGATGCAAAACTGGATGTGGAGCTGCTTGTAGTTGTTGGAAAAGTGGCTTTTATTGCATGTCTGCGTGCACATCATGTAACAACAGTGGTTGCTTTAATACCATACCCATTATTAAAATATTTTATCTATACCCTTTCTAGAAGATATTGCAGAAGTATTCAGGACAATCCATTGAAACATCGAGAATTAGGAGGGTTTGCTGTTTTTTGAGCTTCTGTGACAAGTTTAGTCAATTCATTCCATTTTCTAGAGCCAACAAAATGTTTATTACGTGTATCATGAACGGTTTTTGTTCAGAATACGAAATAAAATTTATTTGCCGGCCGGTGTTACCAATAAACACTACATGAGTCCACAGATAATAATATAGGGTGGCTCAGGAGGAAAGTGTCAAACTGCAGGGGTGTAGGGGTGTGTACTACACTTATGTCTATGATTAAAAGACCTAAAAGTTTGAATCCTAGTGTTTAACTGCAATATATTTTATTGCTGTTTTTAGAATCATTGAAAAAAAATATTATTTTGGGTATTTCAAGCACCAATTCTGACCATGCTACTATGCTAATCAATGACATACAGAAATTATAATATATTTTTATCCAAAAGATACCATTAAAAACCTTCCCTCTACAGGGGTCTCTGTGAGTCTTAAAAATGAAGTAGCAATCTAGCCCTACCTAAAAAACACCTGATGGTTGTGGTTTACCACACAAGGAAGTGTTATCTAGGTAGGACAAGTATATTATAATTTCAGAATGATGTATCCTCTAAATAACATTTTTTATAGATTTTGAGAGCAGAAATAAATGATATAGTATACACTAGATCGAATAAAATTTTTGGACTTTTTAGTAATAAACTTATGTGTAGGAAGTATACACTTCCGGAATTTGGCACTTTCCTCCCGACACCCTGTATAGGTAAAAAATAATTAAAAGACAAAATTTATCATAGAAAGTTTTGCATGACTACCCATCGTGTGTTATTTTTGCATTTGTGTGGTTTGCTATTATATACTTACTGTGTGACATTTGAATTGCAACACCCAGTAGTAAGGTAAAAGTTTGATAAAAATGTGTATTACAAAAAATTTAGATGATAACACTTTCTTGCTCACTTCTGAGAGTAGCAGTATTTTTTGGCAGATGCTCAGAAAATGATTGACACAAAGAACATTCGTCCATGGCCCACAAGATCACCTGACCTTTGAGCAATCGAAAATGTATGGAAGATGAGTCAGATAGCTAGGGCAATGAATCATTCTTTAGCTCTTACAGCAGGAGGTTTCGATAGCTTGGGACATAATATCTTATTGCCCATTATTCTCATGGGGTACAATTAATATTATTATTTGGTAGAAAATGAGATTTATTAAAATATTTTAAGATGACAGAACTAGGAGTTGCATTTTCTATGTCACGTAGTATATGGGGGAGTCTTCATATGAATGAAGCAGATCATTTTATTATTTGTGTTATTATGGTTAATTATTAATGTTGGCTTTTCAGTCAGCTGTTGATTAATAACTTTAATAGATGTATCATCTTTTTTTAAGCCTTTTTTATTATTTGACTCATACTTTATAGCCCCCTTTCATATTTTTTATTTAAATAGCTCTTTGAAATGGGCTATCATCATCATATTCAACTAAATGTTTTCTCTTTCTTCCTTCCTATCTGAATAATGATAAACACAGGGCCGTGTTTAGGCATGGGTCAAAATAATCCTAGACACGACACTGAACAAAGTCATTGTTTTATACTCATTTCATGATTTGCAGATGGGTAACAAAGACAAAAGCGAGAGTCTAGGGAGAGCTATTGACAACATGGGTAGAAAAACTAGAGACTTAAGAAGACAGTTACGCAAGGCTGTGGTGGACCACGTCTCAGACAGGTAAAATTGATCAAATCACAAAACTTGAATAATGTTAATAACAAGCTAATCATTATACTCTCCGCCAATTTAGTTGTTGCACGTTCTCTTTGTAATTTTATCGTAAATAAATAATGTTAGTTTATATTAGAGAGTGACTTTGGCCTTGTGGATGAATTAAACCGCTAAGCATTTGTGACAAATGTATTACTTTTATGTTCATAAACATTCTTGGAGTTTTTGTGTAGCCAGTATTACAATGTAACAATGTTCATTAGATATGAACATTGTTACATTGTAATACCTATTACTTAATTTAAAACATATTAAGAATTTGTTGTGCTTCATGGCTGCGCTCAGATTTAAAAGCAACTTAATTGCTTAATCGATGAAGGACAGTTTGTCACCACAATGATTAAAATAAATAAATTCTTACTTTGGAACTTAATGATCAAACCAACTTTCTTAATTCTAGTGGTTATCATTAGGGTGCGCTCTTCAGTAGTATCAAACATTTATTCTTAAGCAAGCAGTTTTTAAAATAACTAATACTAGTTACATACGATATTCTGTGCTGTTGACATTAGATGTAATTAGAGAGTGTTTTTTCTCCAAAGCGTATGACGTGCCTACAACTACTTGTTGTGTCTAAAAAAATTAAACAACCTCTAAGACTTGTGGCAAGATTCTCCTACATAGACTGTTTTAAACTTACAAATGCATTTTTTTAAAAATAATATCCTATTTTTATAAGTAAACATGTAAAAAGTCAAGCAAAATAATTCAAGTGAAACTTATTGTTAGTATTTAAAATTGAGATATGTGTAGACTGGGTGCTCACCAAACCAGGTATATCCCCTTTTTTCTTTATTTTTCAAATTAATCCGGAAGTATCAGTAATTTTTTTTATTTTACACAGCACAGTGTATATTTTTTAATCATATCCGATAGAGGTTGATTTCCCTTTACAACGGCTCTTATGTAACGAAAATCGAAATGGAACACTTTTGATTAAATTTCTTCGAAAAAGAATTATTCGTATACATTTTTTGTAATTGTTTAAACAATATAAATACTTGTGTCTGATAACCGGAGCTTCTCTGACTATAAATCACAATCGGTTCTGTTCTTGTGGGTTTCAAAGTATAAACCTTCATTTACTTGACTATTTGACTGAGAAAATTATTTCAGCTTCTTGGAGACAAACATTCCATTATTAGTTCTCATTAAGGCTGCCCAAAATGGTAATGAAAAAGAGGTGGAGGAGTATGCCGTAGTTTTTACAGAACACTCAAACAAACTAGTGGAAGTTGCCAATTTAGTATGCAGCATGTCTAATAATGAAGACGGTGTCAAAATGGTTCGTTATGCCGCTGCTCAAATAGATAATCTTTGCCCAGAAGTGATAAACGCTGCTCGTATCCTAGTAGCGAGACCACGAAGCAAAGTGGCTCAAGAAAATATGGATGCTTTTAAACAGTCATGGGAAAACCAAGTCCGCATTCTTACAGAAGCCGTTGATGATATCACAACTATAGATGACTTCTTGGCAGTTTCGGAAAATCATATATTAGAAGATGTGAATAAATGTGTTCTCGCTCTTCAAGAAGGTGATGGTGATACGCTAGATCGTACAGCTAGCGGTATTCGAGGTCGCTCAAACAGGGTTTGTAATGTAGTTACAGCTGAAATGGATAATTATGAGCCATGTATTTATACGAAGCGTGTGTTGGAAGCCGTCAAAGTATTGAATGACCAGGTCATGCCCAAATTTACGCAACGAGTGCAAGTTGCTGTCCAGGCTTTAGGCAGTAACCCTGCAAAGGAAGTGGATGAGAATGACTTCATTGACGCTTCAAGATTAGTTTATGATGGAGTTAGAGAGATAAGAAGAGCAGTACTCATGAACAGAGTAAGTATAAAGTTTTTATATATGTCAAGAAATGTTTATTAAACCAAAAAAAAATTTAATTCTTTTTAAAAATTTAGAGATTGAAAAGAAAAAAGTTCTCATGGTATTTTTCTGTATAGCGAGCAGTTATTGGGTAAAATTGACTTTTAAAGAATGAGAGAGAAAGAGAATTTATTCTTGCAAGACACTTTTGTATACACACGTCAGATTTGTCACATAGGACACAATACAATTAAAGTATTAAAAAGTAAAAAGCAAGAAACCAACCTTTTAAGTTGGACTTAATTTAGATAAAACAGTGAACAGTGTGTTTTAAGTCACACACTAAAGATTCAAACGTTTGATCATTTCGATTAGTTGTGTATACACATTATTACAAATTAAAATTTTTGAGTATAAAATGATTATAACATTTTTTATTTCTTAAAATACATGTTTCAGCAAACTTTTGGCTAATTTTTGTAAGTCACTTAGATTTTCCATTCATTCTGTAGTAGGTTATAAAATTTCACAGGAAAATATCTATAAGAGAAAATGTTCTTCAATGGTTTAAAATGTGGAGCAATCAGAGATTTCTGTCTAGTGCGATGTTTGATTTGAATTTGGTAGATTGTAATATTCTTTTTGGCATAATCTACATATTCATAAATATATTGGCTTGTACATATCAGAATAAGCTTTTAAATAGAGGCTTATGTAAGTCTCTTCTTTTAGAATTCATAATGAATAATTACATGTTTTTGCAGACAAAATGTTTTTATAGCATGTGCCAAGTCACCTCAGAATTGGATTCCATAACACTATGAAATGCCAATAAAATAACATGTTCATGTATTGAGTTGGTTAAGTTTGTTAAGAGGTACACACAGTTGAACAATTTTTTGAAAGGACAATTGTGTGACTCCCAAGATAACTTGTTATCTAATGTAACACCTAAGCATTTAGCAGAGTCTTTGACAATATTCTTGTAATGATTGAGACTGAAGATAATAGCTTTAATTTTCTCATTATTTAAACATAATTCAATATTTTTGTGGAAGTCTAAAACCTTTAACTGTATTCCATAATTCGTGTAAGCCAGGATATCTAATTCCAGTTGTCAATAGAATATCGTCTACATATCCTTCAGATTTTAATTTGATGAAATCGCTTATGGGCTGCAATAGTGGCACATCTCAAAAAATACGATTTTTTAAGTAAGTACAGATCGAAATGTGAAAAACCATAATCTTTCCAGTAGCAATGCTGCCACATTCCTTAATTTAATACTGGATCGCTAGGCAGTGGAAGTGTCAGCATGGTATTTTCTACTTGGTCATTAATATTGGCTGCAATGTCGACATTTCTTGTAACCAAATAGGGGTGGGTAGAGAAAAGGGGTACTTTTCTTAAAATCCTTCCACAGCCATCATTGTACATAAACGAGGGGTGGCTATTAACCCTACAACATACCACATAAAAATTATAATAGACACTATTTAATAAAAAGAAATTAGTTAGTTTTAGACATTTTTGTTTAATTACAAAACATTAAAAAAATGTTTTTTTTATTTAAAAAATGTATAACTTTTTTTGTTTATTGATGGTTAACTTACTGTCCAAATTTTAATACAATCGGACTTTTCGTTCTTAAGTTATCGGACTTACAAGAAACGTGATGGACAGACTGACCGACAGACAGACGGACGAACGGGCAGACATTTTAAAAGTTGTTCAGAATTCGATCACCAACACAGTGATATGAAATTTTATTCTCTGTGAGCAATATTACCGATTTTAGAAATGTGCCGATCGTTTTGTATTTGCGAAGAGTATAATAATGACATATCTTAAGTTTTCATATTATTTATAGTAAACTCCACCGGAGTATTTTGATACCTGTACATTTAAAAAAAAAAAAAAAATCTTTACTGTTGGGATTGAACTTTAATAAATTTTGTTATTTACCAACATGTGTGCTTTACTGTTAATGTGAGTGAAAATCTAATCTACCGTCCAGGACACCTGGACAATTTCTTCACTGTAGCTATCCCAGTCCTACTACAACAGGCTGCGTTAGGAGACTCTTGTGGAACCTTTACCCCACGTAAAAATTGTAAAGGTGGCACTCGAGAAAAATCGAATATTACCAAAATATAGCTCAGTGCTAAAGTGACGCTACCACTTGTCTATGCGCTGGGCAACTGGAAGAAAGTACGCACGGGATCATTTCAAAATATAATCTAATTTCAAATGTAGTTATGATACCTACATGTACCAAATTTCAAGTGAATATCTGTGGCATTCTCCAAAAATTAATAACATATCTACGTTTTCACTTTTGTATACACGTTAAAAAATAATTAACAAACAACAAATCTAAAGATAAAGAGCAAATTTATTAAGTTAGTATTAGCGGTATTATTCTGTCAAACTTCTTTTTGTTTCCACAGCACACTTCTCTTATTTGCAGCGTTGTTTTGTTGACAAAATGAATGTTTTGAATCTAGTTTCATTTGATTTCCACGGGATACTTACTTGATATTTTAATCATTATCCACCAAAGAACTTGTGTATTTGGGTTAATGTCGAACCAGTTTGATTTGAGGATATCAATGCATTTGTCATGAAAATTAGTATTCAACTACTGGGTGTCTAAAAGATATTGCCATTTGAAAAAGTTGACATAATTACAAATTAGTGATTTCGGAAGCTGCTAACCAAATCGAAAAATCTCATGTTTATATTTTTCTCTTACTGTTTTGGTCCATTGGATTGATTTGACTGCATCCACTGTAGTCTAGATGCAGAAATTAAAATAGGCAATCAAGTAGTCTCAAAAATTTCTAAAACTACGAAGTCGTACTAAAAATCGTCTCCAGAATTCTAAAATATAAAAATATACAGGGTATTAAAATTTCAAAGTTGGGGTCTTTTAGGAGGAAACTGGAACTGATGAAAATTATGAAAAATTTGCTTAATTTAAGACTTATATTTTGAAGATTCTGGAAACTATAGCTTGTCTAGTGATTTTGTTGACACCCGATACCTATATCTGTAGAAAATTTAAAGTCAATATCTTAAACCGTTCCTGAGGAAACGTGCGCATAAATGTTACAGACCGGGCAACCGACCGACAGACAAATATTATTTCGCTCAAATTTAAAATCTCGACGTTTTATGACATTCTGAGCCTATTTCCTACTTCCACTTCACTACGTGGATGTGGATGTAAAATAAACAACAAAAATTGTGATATATGTTTTGATTAAGCAATTAAAAATATAACTATCTGTTTCAAGTAAAAAAAAATAAAATTACCAGGGACAAAAAAAATGTATAAGATTTTATGTGAATTTGTAAAAATGTGAAATTAAGCAAAAAATGTAAAGTCGCTTCCACTAAAAATAAACATGGAGTGGTAAATTTTTTTTTCACATCCTGTAAACTGAAAATTATGCGTTTTATAAAAAAAACAAATAAATACAAATTATTAAATTCTATTATTTTTCTGTCCCCGACTCGAGACGCGCAATGAAATATTCTTTTTTCCAGAAGAAACGAGATTCGAAACAATCTTCAAAAAACAAAAAAGTACTTTGAATTGCCTGATCAAAAAAGAATATCAACATTTTAATAAATAAGTATCGTATTATAGAATTTATTGTTATTAGTTTGGGCACCAATGTGCTTATTGAAAATTATTTACCATAATCGCTAATACTCCTAGAATACATTCATATTTTTTTTAGATATTAGATAATAAATATTCATTTTTCTAAATCTGATACCCTGTAAGTATCTGGAAAATGAAGCGTCTTCCAAAATAGGTGTCCTATACAGTAGATCCTTCTCCCTTCTTAAAATCAACTGTCGAAGTTTCGAAATATAAAGTATATTTCCCAGGATACAAATTTCACCTATACTAAACAACGGGGTGTGCCTTGCTTGGGGGTGGTTGCATGATTAGAACTTGTAGAGAAGGTGAAGTCGGAAATAAAATGTTCATGGCCGATTTCCCATCTCGAAATTTCCTCGATTTTATTTGTATTTTTTTGTGTACAAAATATTTGATCTCAATTTAAACGATTTATGATCCAATATGCAGGGATTGTAATTGCATATTTGTTTCTAATAAAGTGCAATTAAAATGGAATAAAGAAAATATGAGATATAAAGATTTTCTTAAAGTAAGCATTACATAATAATAATAATAATAATAATAATATCTTTATTTTCATAGGACCCTATTACGGGTATAGAAATATAGTCATAAAATTGTAAAACATTGTAAAATATACATTAAAACACATAACTCAAGACGAAACCATAGTGTAGTAAACAGAATACAGAAAAATAAATAAGGACGAGGATTGCTAATTTTACTAAGTACGCTCCTGAAAACTAGTACAACTTAAATATTCTTTTATGGAATAAAAGCTGTGACTGATTAAAGTGGCTCGAACTGTGCTTTTAAAGAGATGAATGCTATTTATACTTTTTATGGTTCTAGGGAGTTTATTGTATAGCTTGATGGACATGACATTGGGACCATTTGCTACTATTGACAGTTTGTGTTGGGGAATTGTCAGATTTTGACTGATTCTTAAATCATGCTCAGTAAAGTTATCCCTGGGAATATAGTTGTCATAATGAGACTTTACATAGGACACACATTTAAGTATGTAAAGGGATGGTATTGTTAAAATATCAAGTTCTTTGAATAGAGTTCTGCAGGAGTGACGTATATTTTTAAAGGTCATAGTACGTAAAATCTTTTTCTGCAATATAAGGATTTCATTTATGCGACTGCAGTTACCCCAGCAGATAACACAATAATTAAGCATTGACTGTACATATGCATAATAATACATTTTTAATATATCTATATTGACAAATTTTCTCATCTGCCATATAAGAAAGCAATGTGTAGATAATTTGGATAATAACGAGTCAACGTGATCATTCCATGTTAAAAGAGAGTCAATATGTACACCAAGGTACTTTATAGTTTCGTTTTGTATGATGGTTTTATTATTAGCTCTTACTAATAAGTTGATGTCAAGCTGCTTTGTAGAGAATACTATTAGGTTGGTTTTTAAATTATTTAATGCTAAGCCGTTAGTCGAGCAATAATTCTCCATCAGGGAAACTGTGGTATTTGTTTTTGTAGATAATAGATTGATGTTACTCTCACTGTCAGCGGTAACTGCGTCATCTGCGAATAGGGAAATAAATGTGTCATGCAAAGAGGGGACAACATAATTGAAAAATACAATAAATAATAAAATACCTAAAATGTTAACTGTATACATGATCAGAATGACCACAAGTCGCAAGTATTAGAGAGTCTGCAGAAAGGGCAGCATTTTGACTTTTCCGTTTGAGCAAAGACCAGATTACAGTACAAGTAACATTTAAATTTGGCTACATTACGGGACGCTCAGTAATTGACTGAGTGAAAGCAAAATATACAACCAGGGCGCTATGTGGCCAGTATTTAAACATTTTTTAGAATATTTTGGACTCTCAGAAATGGTTTTATTAAAGGACGCCGCAAAATGTGTAATATGAAACTTAACAAATGTTATCCTCGTTTATAAAATTCTATAGGACTTTAATGACATCTACCGTTTAAAGATAAGAAATATTCATTTGATAAAGTAGGGATTCCTGGGTAAACTTGTGGTGGACGTTCAAAGTAGGAGTTATGAAAGGACGCTCAGAATATAGCCGGATGTATATGTAAAACTATGTATAAAATGTATGAAATACTATGGAAAATTATAAATGACAGATTAGGCAAAAACAGAAATAAAATCAATAACACAGAAATTAAAATAAATGACAAATTAATAAGTAACAAGCAAGATGTAGCTAACATTTTTGGCAATTATTTCTCTACCTATGTAGAAAATAAACTTCAAAAACAACAAAACAAGAGTCGGTCAACTTTTTGTACACTCCCACAGCAAAATAGCCCTAACTCATTTTTTCTTTAACCGGTAACTGAAGCAGAGGTCATAAATATTAACAAGATGAAAATTAAAAACTCGGTGGGAGTAGATGAGATACCTCTACGTCTTGTGAAATTCTGTAAATATACCTTAGCTACTACAATTGCAATATTAATCAAGTCTTTCGAATTTGGACAATTTCCTAATGTCTTAAAATTAGGCAAATTAGTCCCCCTATATAAAAAAGATGATCACAACCTATTAGAAAATTACAGACCAATAATAATTCTAAGTTATACTTCTAAAATTTCAGAAAAGTCGGTAGCCAAACGGCTATACAATTACCTAGAGAAAAATGAACTATTTACCAACTGTCAGTACGGGTATAGATCTAACAAATGAACGGAACTGGCCAGTCTCGAATTCATTCAGAAAATATATAATTATCTTGATAAGGGCAAAAAAGTTGCTGGAATGTTTTTTGACCTAACTTCTGCTTTTGATTTTGTGAACCCAAATTTTTTAAAATTAAAATTGTCCTCTTTAGGAATAAGGGGTAATATATTAAATTGGATACTATCGTATTTAGACAACAGGAAAATATTAGTATCTATAGATTCTGTAACTTCCGACATATATGACATGGACGTTGGAGTTGTACAGGGCTCAATGGTGTGATCAAAATTCACTATTTGTCAACAACTGTGTTCGTGTATTTTTCTGTTTCAGTGCCAAAATCCATTCCAAACATTACTCATGTAGAAACAAGTACTGAAACGAAGTTCTTGGGAACTACTATAGAATCAACACTTGGCTTCTCCAGTCATATAGATAGTGTCTGCTCAAAACTAGCTAAAAGTACGTTTGCTATGTTAAAAATTAAAAAAGTAGTCAATGAGGGTGGCTTAGTTGCATCATATTATTCTCTGGTTTATACAACTCTTAGCTATAATATCATCATTTGGGGGCAGCAGGCAGTGAACGTGAACAGAGTATTCGTCATGCAAAAAAGAATAATTAGAATCATATTTAATTTACCTTATAGACATTCTTGTTGACAAATATTTAAAAATAAAAAAATTATGACATTACCGTGAATATGCATATTTAAATTACTCTGCTTCGTTTATAATAATACCGACAAATATAGCCTCAATAGAGCAGTACATAATCACGCAACTCGTAATATAAATGACATACATATCAATAATTACAGGCTAAGTAAGTTTAAAAAATCTCCATACTGCGCTGGTGCCTATCTATTTAACATATTACCAAACAAGATCAAATTATTACATCCATACAAATTATTTAAGACAGGATTGAAAAACTACCTATTAGAAAATTGTTTCTATTCTTGTGAAGAATTCTGTTTAATAGGAAATCATGTATAATTGGTATATAAAACACAATTTAGTCACCAGGTTAATTTTTTAATTATATTTTATGTGCGCATATCTGTTATTTTTACATATTGATCTTTTTTCTCTTTTCCTTTTTTTTTTTGTTAGTCACTACTTTCAGGTTTATAGTTTTATTTAATGTCTTTATGTATATTGACGAATGTTTTTACAACAGCTTTTAGTAGTCAAAAAATTGCTTTCTATTTTCTTTTCTACTTCTATGAATGTATATAATGTTATACTTTTACTTTTTATGTTTTATATTTGTATAAAAATTTGTATTATCGTTATATATTTATATTCTGAATACTTGGCATATTATTCTTATGCTGGGGCTTGTGTGATTTTGACGAAACCATTTTTTTGTAACTGTGACAATATTGAAGGTTAATAAATTCTATTCTATTCTATTCTATTCTATTCTATATAATATATAACAATGTATAAAATTGTTAACTTAACCCCCAGAAAAGTCATTAATATGTGCTTAATCTTTATTTAAGTAATTTACCGCATGCTTTATGTGTTTTCATGGTAATGAAAACTTTAAACTCATTTATCTCAAATCATGATTTTTTGAGTTGTGCCACTACTGCAGTCCATGAGCGAAATTACCTATATCATTTATATAAATTATGGATAGAACTAGGCTTAATATTGAGCCTTGTGGGACTCCATATTCAATCGATTCAAATCTAAGTGTTCTGTTGAGTGTTTTTGATTTTATCCTATTGTATTCTATCTTGATTCTTTTTAATCTTGTAACTTTTATAAGAATTATTTGTAATGTTCTATCAAAATTTATTTGATTTTCTGAAAGAATAAATATTGTTGTTATTATTGGTAATACTTCATTTCCAATTATAGGCAGATGAAGATTTAGATCCGGAAGATGTGGAGCTTGATGAAAACTACACTCTGGAGACCAGAAGTAAATGTATGTACAGTAGTTGTTAAAATTTGTCCAATAATAACACTAAATTTTTTTCCTACAGCAAGCGCACACACAGGCGAGCATGGTGTTGATGAATATCCCGATATTAGCGGAATTACCACAGCCAGGGTAGGTATCATTTACAGGGAGTTCACTACGAAAGAATAAATTCGACAAAATCTTACTGTTAATTCCTATTTATGAAAGAACCTTGCACAATTCTGTTATAATAACTGACTCGGTTATTACAACTGGTTTCTCAGTTGTCCATAAAATCAATCAGCCCAACTAACTAATAACACTGATATCAAAGCATCAGTCAACATTGTACACTAGGGCCAGCTAGAAATCTTGTCAGTAGAGATAGGGGCATACGGATTTACGAAATTCGTAAAAAATGAAAGCACTCAGTTTGTGTTAATTATGCATGAACTACCATGTCTTAAATTTAAAATATGCTTAAATCTGGCAACATTATCTCCACGTATTATAGCAATACAGTCGCAAATATTTATCTGTTGCATTAAAACCGTTACTATTGTAAATATATATGTGATTGCCGCAGTTTAGCGTTGTGAAGTTTGTTTATCAGAGTTCCGCCAGTAGTTGAACAAATTATTAGGTATAAAGGGCATCACATTCAAATGTTTTTTTCTATTTGGTCGATTGTGCCAATTACACATAATGACCTAGTCGTGGTTTTCGTCTCTAGTAGGTGGATAAAACGTAAAATCCAGAGGGATTATGTGGGATTATATAGTAGAACGAGGCGCCGCTTAAGCATTACATAATAGCTACTATCCTTTGACGAGCGTGCCGCTTATTTTTTGCTCTACTGACTAGACTTATTGGCGCTACCACAGAATAATAAAGCAATCAGAAGGGAGCATTGCCCATATACAATTTAACTCCAGAATCGGCCATCTTGTTGGGGTTAAAATCAGAGGTGTATTCTGTACCGCTGTAATCAGGTCCGCACTTAGAAATTTGTAATTTAACTTTGTAGAATATACTTTTCAACATTTCTCAAGAAACCCTATAAAATAATTGTCTCTGAATTTTCTGAAAGTTCCCTTTGTATGTTAGTGCTGAACTTTTCATTTTACCGTACTAATTTTGTAAAAAAAACAGTGGATTACACTGTAATGTAGTAACGGAAATATATCTGTTACCATCTTATATACCTGTAAGTAATAGTCATGCTATAAAACCCTTACATAACTCCGCAACTACTTTGGTAACAGTATAAAACTTCGTAACATGATTATATTATTCCGTTACACTTATAGACCCTTTATAAAACTAATGGTCACCGCATGTTACTAAAAATGTTTGTTGGGATATCTGTTCAGAATAATAAGTTTAATATAATAATAATATTAAGTATATAATTTGTATATAAATAGCAAATAATGAAATAATTCTGTAAGAGCCAAAGGCTTAAATCAGCGTTAGAATACTTGGAGTTTACATTAAAAATGATCATCCATGCTGAATCCAAGTTCCAAGTCTATTAGGGTTTATGCAGTGAGGTCCATAAGTAACGGATCAATTCATTATCTACGTAATTTTCAATTTATGAGTAATATCCTAAAACACGTCAATTTTTAATACTAAAATGACATTTTTTGAGCATAATTTTATACCTCCCCTTTCAACCCCCTTGGAGTAACAGCTACCCATTTAAAAATTTTAAATGGAATGAGGGTGCATGTGGTAGCTCACTTGAAAGGGTTTTTAATTCTCTGTCCAGCAATATGACTTTGAATTTCTCTATTTTTTTTATTGAAAAATATTACATTTTAATGTTACCAAGTAAATGAAAGAACATGAAACAGTTTAAATCTAATGTTCAAACTGGACGCCCGTTGCTTCTTGACAAGAATGGAAGCGAGGCTTTGCTCAAATTCTTCTAAAACATTTTGTATCGTTTCCGGGGTGATTTGATTAATTTCTTGCCTTATTCTGTCTTTCAATCATCGACGTTATTTGGTCAGTTGAAGTAGACTTCGATTTTAAGTAACCCCACGAAAATTGTCAAGCGGGTTCAACTCGGGAGAATGGGTGGGCCACTGAATTTCACCGTGTCTACTGATCCACCTATTGGGAAAAACTTAATCGAGATAGACTCTTACTGTGCTTTCAATGTGCTATAAACCAAATATGGTCCGTAAATTTGAGAGTTTATAATTCCAGCCTTTCTTTTTGTTGGGTATTTTGCCACCTGCATATCAGAAAAAACAATACATTTAAATTGAATGTTGACATAACACAAAAATAATTAGAAAAGTCAGATTTGTCAGTTATTTGGTACGTAGGCATAAATAGTTTAGGATCTATTTCAAATACTTTTATACATAAAATTTTCAAATTTAATTTTCTTGAAGAATATACAAAATTCAAAAAACCTTATATTGCTGGATAGAGAGTTAAAGACCCTTTCAAATGAGCTACCACACGCTTCCTCGTTCCATTTAAAATGTTTAAAAGGGTAACTGTCACTCCAAGTTTGTTGAAGGGGGAGGTATAAAATTATGCTCAAAAAATGTCATTTTAGAATTAAAAATTGACGTGTTTTAAAATTTTACTCATAAATTGTAAATTACGTAGATAATTAATTTATCCGTTACTTATGGACCTCACTGTATATTTTTTATTTCATACTCAGTTTAATGAGAAACCAAAATACTGTCTTTCAGTATGAAGCAACCCCTTGCAATCATAAAGCAAGTAAATATATTTAGTCAAACTCCCATATAATAATATGTAAGACCGCAACCTTCAATATTATATAAACAGAATCTAAATAACCCGTAGAGGTACAATTTAACTCTGAAAAATTAGTTCCAGTTTTATTCTGTTAATGTAATACTATTAATTTTCAGCATAATCAATGCTGTATTTGGATGAGTTTCTAAATTGCAAAATAATTACAATGAGATCCTAGCTCCACAGATCGAGATTGATATAAAATTATAATTGTAGATCGTAATATTTTAAAAAGTATTTAATATTACCTTTCATTTGGATTCAAATGCGTGTTTTTGAGAGCATAATTCTTGAATTATCGATAACTCAAAAACTGTACATTTTTGGGCTTTGTGTCTATGAAGACTTGATCAGGACTGATAGAACAACAACATATCAAGATTTCAATCAAATTGGCCGGTACTCATTTTCCATAGGAATTGTGCATGGTTCGATTTGACCTATACTGATTCAATATCACTTTTGGTTTTCGTGGAGGTGACATTGTTATTTTAAATACAGATTTTCTACAGATTTGAATGGAAAATAAAAACTTAATTAAACCTCTCATACACATATTTATGTGATTAGTTTCTGAAATATTCACGCATGTGAATGCATATTTATCGTAAAAACATATTCTACCATCCAAATGAAATAGAAAATAAGTAAGATTTTATCGAATTTATTCCTTTTTACTTAGGAAAAAATATGGGTGTGTAAGAGTGATAGAGAATCGTATTGCTATATTAATTTATTGTAGGAGGCCATGGGTAAAATGCCTGAAGAAGATAAACAGAAGATTCTACAGCAAGTTGAATTCTTCCGCAGCGAAAAACTTAAATTCGATCGTGAAGTAGCGAAATGGGATGACACTGGTAATGATATAATCGTACTTGCCAAGCACATGTGTATGATTATGATGGAAATGACAGACTTCACAAGGTATGTCTTTGTTAATCTCATATATGTTCATGCAAGATTTTTTAATAAAACGATTTATATAAAACATGACAGTTTACACACCTCTGGCTATCACCATGTATGACGAATATGCCCAATTCAATAGAGAGTAATCTATCATGCTGTTCTACATATCTTCCAAATTTGAAATAAAATTTTTTGAAGTATAACGGAAGTTATACCTCCTATATATCTCTCCAAAGCATTCGACTGTGACCTCATGATCTGTTACTACAAAAATTAACGCATTGTGGTATAAGACGTTTGTCGCTATCACTATTTACAACTTACTTAAGAAATAGGAAACAATATGTGAGTGTTAATAATATAAACTCCGATTTAAGTGAAGTGTCCCAAGGATCCGTCTTGGGACCAATCCTTTTTACATTATTTATAAGAGATATCTACCACTTTCTACAACCTTTTAAATGTGTCCCTTTTGCAGAGGACACAACTCTTAATGACCTCAAATAGAGATTGTATGGATCTTATGAATAATTTAGATCAAATTGAAAAAATTGCTGACAAATGGTTTACAACAAATAAACAAACTTAACAGCGATAAATCACAAAAAATGATCATATCGGCGAATCGCAGCATCTTTAAGGGTATAAGTGTGACTGTTAGGTGTTATATGTAGATGACAATCTAAATTGGCATGGTCATGTCAACTATCTGGGAAAATCTCACACACTAATTACAACATATTTTGCGCTGTTCTAGTCTCGTATTACTTATGCAGTAGTTTTATGGAGGAATTCAAATCATGCCTTACAAATTTTTCGACTCCAAAAGAGAGCACTCAGAGTAATTGCTGGAATCAATAATACTAGTGCTGTCAGCCACTATTTCTAAAATTTGGTATAATATATGTCTCTACCATCACTATGTATATATATATATATATAGACTTTTCCATTATTGAAATACATAAAAACAGTAGTTTTAACACTCAATCTGACTCTCAAATTTACAATACGAGATCTGCACAGTGTTATTAAGGACGACCCGTTTCAGGTTAAAGAAATCTGAAAATAATTCTAAATCTTAATCTGTATAAAAAACTACCATCTGAAGTAAAATCATTAAATCTAAATCTCTTTAAAAAAAAACTGTTAAAAAAATTATATTGAAACACTGTTTTTATTCGGTTGACGATTATTTGAGAGCATCACCCCTATAAAAACCAAACCACCAGTAGTAACTAACAATATTTAGTAATTAAATAATTCCATTAAATGCACTTTATATTGGTATGGAACAGAATTGCCTTTTTAATTTTAATTACGTGTGCTTCATTTAAAAATAAAAAAAACTTATATTTTTCTTTTTTATATGTATGATTGTCTGCATGTATCTCTTATATACATGTGTTTGTATGTATGTATTATATGATAGTTTTTGTCTTGCCAATGTACAGTGTTCTATGCTTTATGTATACCTATACTGTTATATTATGGTGGTTTATGTATTATGTAAATTCGTCATTTATATTGTGTGTATAGAACTACGACTGCCATAGTTGGAATTTATTAACCATAAGATAGATTTATCTTTTTTTTATGTTATTGCTACAAATGTACAAATTGTATATAATGTGGTTAAAAAAATGCTATCTATCTATACTATTTCATCTTCATAATTTTGTGTGCCGCAGTATAAAGTACGGAGGGTGCATTTGCAGTCGACCACACCCAATTGCAACTACTGCTCATTATTAGGGGACATAAATCTAAAAACATAATTTTTATTTGCAGAGGCCGAGGTCCATTGAAAACGACAATGGATGTTATTAATGCAGCAAAAAAAATATCTGAAGCTGGTACGAAACTGGATAAACTGACGAGGCAAATTGCAGAGCAATGCCCTGAGAGTTCTACCAAAAAAGATTTGTTGGCATACTTGCAACGTATCGCTCTTTATTGCCATCAAATGAACATTACCTCTAAAGTGAAAGCGGATGTACAGAACATCAGTGGAGAACTCATTGTATCAGGTGTAAGTTTACATCGTAACTTTATGAAATATTTCATATAACACATTATTTTTATTTTAGTTGGACAGCGCTACATCTCTTATTCAAGCAGCCAAAAATTTAATGAATGCAGTTGTCCTCACTGTCAAAGCTTCTTATGTAGCATCTACTAAATATCCCAGACAAGGAACTGTTGCGGTAAGTAATAATGTCGTAGTGCTGGATGAAGCTGGAACCTTGGGTGTGACGCTGCCTCTGGAGATGTAGTTTCCACCAAAATCAAAATTCTTGAACACAATACTTAACACGCCTTTCGCATCGTTAGGGAATGGTTAAAACTAAAGTACAACTTAGAACATGCCATTATACTAAAATATTGTCATGGATGAACGAATTCAACCAATCGCGTCATTCCTGCTGCGCGTTTTTGACCTGGTAACCAATACAGCAGACTAATTGGGATCGGTCTTTCATCACTATTCGTACTATTTTTACATTTTTTAATTTTTAAACTTTGAAAAGCATCCATCTGTCTAATATTTACATTTCTAATAAACGTTAAGTTATTCCCAACTACCAAGCATGCAAAATAGACCAACCGCATAGGCAGAATAATTATACGAGGTCAAGAATTACTTAATTTCGTTTTAATCACTTACTATAAAGTAATAATAGCCTGAAATTCGTTGCTTAGGTTGTAAAGCACTTGTTTTTTACTCAGAAGATGTGTTCATGACCCACTGATCTTGTAAGTAACTCTGCCGAGTTAGAAATTACCTAAAACCTACCTCAAAAATACCCTCAAAGTTCATAGACACATTAAGTTATTTTGAAAGTCAAATTAACATAAATTTTACCTCAAAACTGTCTTCAGAGTCCATAGGTCTATTTAAAGACATTCAGCAAGGTAAGAATTTACCACAAATTGATTTCAAAAATTACCTCTTAGTCATACACATAAGTCATTTAATAGGTTGCAAATGACTTAATTCTAACCATTCAAAATTCAAAAAAAGGCGAAGTAATATTTTAGAAAACATCTGTCAAAATAATTACCATTCAGTAACCATAGAGTCAAAATTACCATGGGTATTGACCTGTTAGAAATAACGACAATAGACATAGTCGAAATTACCAGTAAAAATATACCAAAAAGCATTTTGGCCTTGTTTAGTCTTCAAAGGCGAGCTAAACCACAAACTTCATCAGTTAGGCACTAGGTATCGGTTGTTGTAGAGTGACGCCATGTTATATTGAACAGTAAACATTAAAAACAAAATATGGAGAATAAAAATAGATTCAAGCCTTACCGATATTCCACAAATTATTATAGGGTTATAAAGAAAATAGGAAGAAATAATAATGACAAGACACTCAAGAGAAGATGTCAAGTGACAAATACAAAATCTGATGTGATAACTGCTGTGGCATCTGGGACTACTTTTATTAAAAACAATAATCAATTAACTGAAATCAATCAAACAACAGATTTTTGTGATAACTATAGTGTATTTCATGATGATAACTATAGTGTATTTCATAACACCACAACAATTTTAAAATACGCCAATATAAAACAATCACCACTAGGTCACGAAAATTACTAAACTGGGACATTGGACCTAATAGTCAACAGTGTAAAGCAAATTGACCTATTTTATCACTTACTTTAAAGTCTATATTTTTTAAATAGGAAATGTGGACCTCAAAATCGAAAATATTAGTTAGGTATATCGCCTTCAGTCTAAGAAAACTTGTTTTATTGGTTTATATTCGAGGACAATTAGACTTTCAAGTTTAACATGTAAAAGACTCCATATTTAACTTGAAAAATATTCGTTCGCCATTTTGAAAGATAATGGCACACTGTTTTGAAGTTGATATTTAAATTGATTGTTTTGCAAAATATACTTGCAGTTCCTTCAATAAATCATATTTTGATTTCCAGAAATCAGTTGGACATATTAGACAATTACCACAGTTTTAAAAGATTAAAAAAAAATAACATTTTTAATTTTTATTTCATTTGTATTTATTTTAAGAGCGCACACTTTTTTTAGAAGTACAATAGTTATATCTACAGTAAATTTTAATTCGCAATTAATTTTCTTCCAAACACGTTGAGAGATACCATTGCAAATATAATTTGATTAAATCCACTCATGTGTCCCCTACCAATAGTATATTTCTATCATCGATAAACCATGTACAACTTATAACATAAAACATGGGCGTCATGTTAGTCATTCTGTAGTTATTAACCAACCTGCAGTTCTAGTTCCCCTTCTCTTAATTGTTTTTGTGGTATGGGTAAATAGCTATTATTTATGTAATAAATAAAGAGTAATTACTTTACTTACGTTGAAATTACCACAACTTGACTTACTGACAGGGTTATGTTACCTTTAAATGTCTTTGACATCTTGAACAAAATGTCCTAGCTTGCCTAATTTTTACTTCAGATTTACTTTATTTTTTTTCCCCATATTGGTAAACTTGTGGTTACTTTTAGGTAAAAATGCCTATCACCAAATTAGTCAAACCGAATTTCTGACCTATTAGTAGGACGAATTAACGTAAACTTGACAATAAATGTTGGTTGGGTTGATTCTATGATTATTTTCAAAAGCATGCTCAATAACACTAGACTTTTCATATTTGAGATGGGCCATATATTCTTTGAATCTCGCTATAATTGGACATTTCGTTTGTCCAACACTTCAAATTACAATCCTTACAACTAAATTCGTAAATAATAATAATGATAATAATTTTATTACTCTTCAAAAAAAAAGAGATTACATTTTATAGACGGGTCAAAGAATAGAAGTTATATAAAGTAAAAATGGTAAAACATGGTGGCCACCCAAAACTGCTTTTCACTGACATCTTTGACTGATAGACTTCAGTTTTCCGTGACCAATTTTTATAAATCAAAAGCCAATTTCAACTATTTTTTACGTTTCGTTAATAAGAATTGTGACGAACATAAAAATTAGCCAATACCAGTTTGTGCATTTTTTTCACTCGCATAAAATTCACAATGAATAAAAACATTTTGACTACAAGTAAAAATATATATGTATTAAAATACGGGCATTTTTGCTTGACTATTTCTTAAAATTCCCCGATTTTACCTTCAAATTAGTACAAATTCCCTGATTTCCCTGACCAACATGAAATTCCCTGACTTTTTCCCTTTTTTCCGGTTTTTCAGAAAAATGGCCACCCTGTACAATACATAGTAGTAAAGGATAGACAGTATAGATAGTGACAAACTTACATAAAATTACTAGCTAGAAACTGTTTTAAGCAATCAACTAGTAAAATTCCTGTATATTGTATAAATAACTGTCTGTTAAAATTCTCTTAAGTTTACTTTTAAACTGACTTGAAAATTCCGGAAATGACTAATACCTATGGAATTAATTTTTTTTAGAGTCTATGCAGAGATGTTATGTGATTATGTTTATTTCTATTGTCATGTTGATGTATCTCTTCATAGATAGTATACTTATTTATATTTTGTTTGATGTACCTAATTATCTGATACACTATTATGGAAAACAGAGACATCCTTAGCAATATAAATAACGGTCTGCATCTGTCATTCCATTTGGCACTGACTATGCTTCTTATTGCAGACTTTTGGATGATAAATACTCTTTGTATGTGCTGCATTCCCCCATGACAGTACACCATATAATAGTTGCGAGTGGAATAAACATAAATAAGTAGTGATTGCAGCAGGCTGATTAACCGTTCTTTTTATTTTCTTAATAGTAAATACATTTTTAGACAGTTTCCCACATATATTTATGTGTTCTACCAATATTAATGGGATATCAATATGTACCCCCAAAAACTTGACACTGGTTTCATGATTTTGTTCCGGCCCGGAGGTAGACTTGGTCTCAAATGTTAAGTTCACTGTTTTACCCTCATTTAGCACCAAACGATTGTGCGCAAACCAAGCTTTAGCATATTACAGAATGTTGCGGACTTGTAATAAAAGTGGTATCATCTGCAAACATAACAGCTGTAGTGTTTAAATTATTTATGCTTTGTGGCAGATCATTAATGTAGACAAGAAAAACTATGAGCCCTAGAGCCGAACCTTGGGGAACTTCTGTTTTAATTTGCAGCAGTTTATTTCTTTGTCTACCCCAATCCACTAGCTGTGTCCTATTATTTAGATAAGATCTAAATAGCTTTAAACAGTTGCTTGTAATTCCATACAAACTTAGTTTATTTAGTAAAATATTACGGTCAACACTGTCAAACACAGCTCTCAGGTCTGTAAATATTCCTAAGCATTGATATTTATTTTCAAATGCATTTTTTCTTTCTGGAGGTTGTTAATGATAAAATTGGACGTTTGGTTAGACTCGAGTCGAGTGTTGTGTTCAAGAGTTTTGGAGTTTGTAAAACTACGTATCCAGAGGCAATAATGTCACATTTGAATGATGTTTAATTCAACAGCTCACATAAAATACGGAGTAAATAATAATTAATAATCTTTTAGTCTCCAATTGTGGTGTGGAAAATGAAAGCTCCAGAGAAAAAACCACTAGTAAGGCCAGAAAAGCCCGAGGAAGTACGTGCCAAAGTCCGAAAAGGATCACAAAAAAAGGTTCAAAACCCAATTCATGCTCTTTCGGAATTCCAGAGCCCTACCGAGTCTGTATAAAAAGACTATTTAATTATTTCCAAATATATGTAATTGGTGTCTCTTGAACATAAGACACTTGACTATTTTCCATGTTATTCCTATCTTGCATTTACACATAAGTATGTATGTAGGTTTGTTGTTTTGGGTAGATTGAAATATTCTACATTATTTAGTATTTTTATTTATGCAGCACTATATTATAAGTTAGTAGAATATTTGGTTTTATAGATTAAAGCTTAAAAGTATATTTACAATAATTTCTATGTATTTTTTGACATTATTCTTTATACCAAATAATAAAGCAGTTTTTCAATATCACTTTCCATTTTCTTTTCGTTATACATATTATGTACTTTGATACTACTAACTGGCTTAGGGTTTAACAAGAGATGTTAGACTAGAGCAGGAGAGTGAGCTGAAAAAGTCTCTATTGAATAAAATGGTGTTTTATACCAAAATGCATTGTTTACAAATAAATACTATAACTTTTTTTGGTATGTTCAATCTTTATAAATTTTTTTTTTTTTTCAAAATACTGTACCTAAGCAGTGATGCAAAATTTCATGAAACTTAAAATTTATGAAATTTCTGAAATAAAAAATTAAACAGTAAGCATCATGAAACTTTCGTGAAATTTCAATGAAACTTTCATTTTATGAAATTTAATTAAATAGTTCCCTAATATGAAAGTTAAGTGAAATTTCATGGAAGTATTTCACGAAATGATGAAACCTAAGTTCTATTATAACGTTAATAGATGTAACATTTCATGAAACTTAAAATTTGTTAAATTTCAATGACATTTTTGTGAAAGTTTCGAAATTCATCTGAAATTTATAAAATTTCTAAGATATAAAATGACATATTAAGTATCATGAAACTTTCATGAAATTTCATTGAAACTTTCGTTTTATGAAACTTAATTGAATATTTCCCTAATATTATGAATATTAAGTGAAATTTTATTAAACTTTTCCATGAAATAATATGAAACTTAAGTTCTGTATAACATTCGTAATTTATTTAATTTCCGAGGGTTAATGAAAAATAAATCCCACTGTGGAACTAGCCTCATAAATTTTTACTTCTCGGTGTTTCTTTTTAATATAGAAAAACATATTTTGTTTTCTTCTTGATAAGATTAGAACTTACAATCATGTTCGTGAAAAGTAAAAATAATAATACATTTTTCAAAATACACAAGTACATAATTTGTCAATATATTTTCAAAATCTCCTGGACCCCTATTCTCCATTGGAGAGAATGCTCATTTCGGGAGAAAGAAGGAAACGTAGCGAAGTGAAAAGAGATAAAACATTCACATCTTCCACTCCCTGATTCAAGAATATGGTCCCCAGTAAATTCAGATTGAAATCCAAACTCTAACATAACAACGTCATTAAACAATGACCTCAGTGAAATTATATTATTGATATATTCTTTCATTCAAAATAAGTTTTTCTTATTAATGCAAAAATAATGGAACCTAGGAACCTAGAAAGGAACGAAAGAAATGATAACCTCTAAAATAAATGTCAAAACTAGACTTTAATCATCATTGGTGAAAACAAGTTAAAAAAACATGCGAAATTTCGTTTGATGTAATGTAAATACGGATTTTGCAGCTGAAACTCATGAAAGTTTCAAAAATGTGGTAATTTTCAGATTAATCTGAAATATTTCAGTAATTTATGAGGGTACGTTGAAACTTTCAGTACCTAAGGACATCATCATCTCTTGTAAATATGTGTCTCCGATCAAAGAACATAACAGCTATCTATTCAATACATACCTTGTTTACTCCCAATATAATCACATTATATAGCCATAAAAAAGGATAGATATCGTAACATTCCAGAGGCAACAGTGGCGGGTATGTGTGTTATTGTCATAACAAGAACGGTTGGTTTTTAAAAAAAAGATTTTTTACTTTCGAAGATTGTTTTTACAATGTATGAGTTACACTTTTTGATTTTTAATGTTACTTGAATAATTATGAATGTAGTTTGAAGTTAAGTAGTAATCTTATTCTAATAATATATTTGTAATGATTGAAGTGTAATGATAGTAATATATGGAATGTTCTAATACTGATTATGGATTGATGGCTCTATACAATTTTGGTCATATTTTCATATTTATAATATTAATAAGAGAGAACATAAGTAAAGGTGTTTTGTGTTTATTGTATACAATTTTGTGTTTTCAAAGGATTATTATGCACATTTATAATTGGAAACTATACCATTGTATTCGGTAGTTTATATTCTGTTGGATGCTGTTATTATTAAAGCACTTTAGAAGTGCATAAGTTGATTAACCTCCAAGAACTTGCTGCATTTGTTGTAATAAAAAGTGATAAAAAGTGGAAGCCTTGCAAAAACTGTACATTTTAAAAAAGGATTGCCAGACTGGTGTAAAAATGATTCCTAAACTTATAAAAAAATTAAATGAACTGGAATCTGTAATTAATGACATGAAAAATGGAGGTAATAGTGGTACATCTGAAGAAGTAATAATAAATGAAATTCTTGAGCGTCAGAGAAAGGCAAATAATGTCATGTTTTACAATTTACCAGAAAGTGCAAATACACAAAGTGATATATTACAAATAAAAGAAATAAGCAAAGAAGTAACCAAAGAAGATCTAAATATTGTTAAAGTCCTACGTGTGGGTAAAAAGAACAAAAATGGCGCTCGTCCACTAAAAGTAATATATTAATCTTCAGAGGAGGCCTCTCTCGTTATCAGGGGTAAAAGAAATATTAACAAACAGAGGAAGGTTTATATCGATGTCGACATGACAACTCTCCAGATGAACAACATGAAAAAAATTAAAGAACTCATAAACAGAAGAAATAAAGGTGAAGATGTGTTCATTAGGTATACAAAAGGAATTCCTCGAATTGCGAATAACCCAAAAAACTAAAAAAAAGCAGCTCCATTTCTGTTTTTTATCATAATGCTGGTGGTCTTAGAACTAAAATTGTAAACTTTCAACATTCTGCTTTGTGTTCGATATACAGTGTCATTATTATTACTGAAACTTGGTTAAATGATGATTATAGTGATAGTGAGCTGGGTTTAGTTAGTTACGATGTTTTTAGGCTTGATCGTGACCCTATTCGATCAGGTATGGCTCGTGGTGGAGGTATCCTTATAGCTGTCAAAAAAGATTTATCTGCAAAATTATTAAGCATACCTACAAGTAGCACAGAATAACTATTTGTTCAAATCGTTGTAAATAATAATACAATTGTATTTGGAGGAATTTATATTCCTCCAGTATCTGATGAGATGAAATATATTGATCATGTTAGTGCTATTGAATATATCTCAAACAATATAGTTGATGTCAAATTTATTATCTGTGGTGACTATAATTTGCCTCATGCCATCTGGCGTAACGATGATTTGGGCTTGAATGTAGATTGTCCAGCTAACCCATGCCATCACTTTACTAAATGGATTTAGTATTTATAACCTTTACCAAATAAACACCATACCAAATAGTAGAGATATCTTGGATCTCATTTTTTCAAGCTTTAGAGTCATACATGTGCAATGTGCATGAGTCCATTGATCCCCTACTAATGAATAGTACCACCACACTTCAGTAACTTTTGATTTAAAATTAAACTTAGAGAACTATCTCCAGTATGAAGAGTACTTTTTTGACTTTCGCAATGGTAATTACTTGGAATTAAATAATTTTCTAGCCAGTATTGATTGGGAAGTGGCTCTAAATAAATCTGATGTAAACACAGCAGCGGAACAATTCTACAACATATTTTACGATGGTCTTCACATGTTCATTCCTGTCAAAAAATTTAAGACATCTAGCTATCCCCGCTGGTTCAGCACTGAACTTAAAAAAACCATTAGTGAGAAAAAAAGAATACATACAGTTTAAGTCGACTGGTGATATCCACCACTACCATAATTTTTGCCATTTAAGAGCAGAGTGCTCTAGATAAAAAGACATTTGTTTTAATCGCTATATAGCCGGAACCGAGAACAATCTTGTTAACAACCCTAAACATTTCTGGTCCTACTTCAAAAACAAAAGAAATCAGTATAATCTACCTACAGTTATACACTACGATGATGCATCTGCTGAGAATACTAATGATATTGTTAATTTGTTTGCATCTTTTTTCTCCTCAGTTCACGGCATCAAGCAGGTAACTCAAATTCCTAATTATGACCACTTACAAAATCATGTGGACATTACCTATTACACAGTTACCTTAACTGAAATAATAGATAGAGTTCTCCAAGCACCCTATAAATTATCATTTGGGCCTGATGGCATTCCACTGTACGTTCTAAAAAAATGTATATTTACATTAGCGATACCACTACATAAAATCTATAACTTGTCACTGCACACCGGCATTTTCCCTGAGTTCTGGAAAAATAGTTTTTTATCACCAATGCACAAATCTGGTCCAAGAGATGACATCAAGAACTATCGAGCCATTTGCATTCAATCCGAGATACCCAAGCTTCTTGATTGCTTGATTACTACTAAAATATCATGGGATACTGCACATATTATCAGCAATGAGCAGCATGGTTTTATGCGTAAAAAGAGCACCTCAACTAATCTACTTCTTTATGAACATTTTATTCTCAATGCTTTTGAACATCGATCACAAGTAGATTCAATTTACACTGACTTCACGAAGGCATTTGATCGTGTTGATCACGTATTACTCATAGCCAAACTCAAGGCATTGGGTGTTGAGGGTTGCATGCTTGAATGGATTCATAGTTATTTATATAACCGAACACAGTTTGTCAGATGCTCAGGAGCCGTATCATCTTCTATTAAAGTTACTTCCGGCATTCCTTTAGGATCGCATATTGGTCCATTATTATTTAACTTATTTGTTAATGATATTAGCGAGGAACTTATTAACAGTAATTATTTAATGTTTGCTGACGATTTGAAGCTGTTTAGAATCGTTGACAACTCTTACGATGCCTCTCTTTTGCAAAGTGATCTCGATAATTTAGTTCGTTGATGTGACATCGATCTATTAAAACTTAACCCTGCCAAGTGCAATCAAATTTCTTTCACAAGAGGCAATAATCCTGTAATATTCGACTACCATCTAAATAATGCTACTTTAAACAGGGTAAATTCCATAAAAGATCGTGGTGTAATATTCGATTCAAGGATGACATTCAAACCTCATATATCAAATATCACAGCCCAAGCACTGAAAGTGTTAGGTTGCATCAATAGAGACTCTACCTTTTTTTCTATTGACATATATAAATTGCTCATCTACTCTTCTCTGATAAGGAGTCTGCTAGAATATGGCTGTGTGAGTGTGATATGGAATCCAGCATATGTTGTTGATAAACAATCCATTGAGAATGTCCAATCTAGATTCCTTAGACAATGTGCATTCAAGATGGGTCATCCAATAGGCGAATATTCCTACATTGATATCTTACACGAATCAACCATCTATCACTTGAGTGTAGAAGAGTGCAACTCGATTTATGCTTTTTGCATAAATTGATTAATTGTAATATAAACTGTCCAGAGTTACTTCAGTTGATCGGCTTCAACTTAAACGATCACAGAACTAGAAATTCAGAACTCTTTAAAGTACCTTTTCATGTTACAAATTATGGTCAAAATGAGCCCATATGCAGTTTACTCCGTACAGCAAACTCTTTCCATAAAAATATAGAACTCTTTGGATCGTCACTATATACATTTAAAAACCAAGTTAAATCTTGTATAAGTAATTAAAGCTTGTCTAAGACATGGTGTAGCATAATATTGATTTTATTGTATTTACAAAAAATGTATTTGTCTTGTTTTATTCATTATTCCATACTATTTTAATTATGTTCCTATTTATTGAATTGTAAAATGAAAATGGCTCTGCCGTATAATAATAATAAATAAAAAATTACGAGGCATTCTAGAAATGAAGGATAAACTATTTTCAGAATGCTGATATGGCTTTGTCAGACTCTTAGTTTAATGAATAGAAATATATCTATTGAATAGACAAATCCTTGTCTCAATTGATGCAATGCAATTAAGTCTAGGTTTATTAATATAAACATTGATAAAAAGTGAGATATAACAATTCCTTCCTACGAAAATTAAAAATTAGAGGTGAAGTTTGTCTTGAAACTAATTTTTGTGAATTACGATTTAATTCAATTTCTTCTTCGATGGTTGGGTCGCTAAAGTTTCTTCGGATTGGTTGTCTTCTGTACCTCGTTAATAAGTTTCTCGAGCTATCGTCAGGATGATCTGGACTTGGAGGTGTTTCCTAAGGCTATTCCTATTTTTGGCTACCTTTTACATTTACACAATATAATTAAAATAAAAAGTATTATTACCAATACTATTATAAAGTACGTAAACCATGAAATATGTTTCTGAACGAATGGCTGATTTATTAGTTTGTCAAGATCTTTACCATATTGATTTAATTTATGTTCGGCAATATTTAATTCATCAAGATTTAGTTTTGAAATTTTTAATGGTTTTAACTTTGGTATATATTTCTCTAGGTAAATGAGAACAGTTAAATTTAATTTTAGGAATTTGAATTTGTTTCTTGAATTGACGTCTTTTTTTCATAAATTGCATATACTGTACAATGTGGGTATACATTATACCAAACTTATAGCATTCTGAGTTGTACAAGTGTCCAGTCAAGCTACGAAATATCATCGACAAGTAAATCTCTTTCTTTTACACTGTCGGCATGTGGGCAATTAGTACGACGTCTGTCATTAATCTGTGTACCTCCTTTCATTTCATTTCAATGCAGCTGTACGACGAAGATAGAGATGTACAACACTGTCGAATGTTTGGCTTGCGCTTTTGGAAGAATTGTCTTTCCACCACGGTTTCATCAGTGACAACAACTGCATGTTTAACTTGAAAAGCTGTAAAATCCGTTAGAGTTACAAAGAAAATGGACGTAAACAATTTTATAGAAAATTAAATTTTCTATAAAAATGTCAGTGGTAGCATATGTCTATCTTAAAGGGCCATCCATTAATTACGTCACGCAAATTTTACTGTTTTTCTACCCCTGCCTCCCCCTATGTCACAGGTTGTCATACTCGAGTCAACCCCTCCCCCTTATTGTGACATCACATATTTTATGGCATCAAATTTTAAGGTAGAATTCTTTGATCTTTATATATTTTTTTAATTTCATTCAATTAAAACAGTATGTGTAGGTGTAAATAATGTGATGTCACAAAAGTTTGACCCCCTCCTCCCCTCTTGTCCCACTCTGTCACACTTTATGGAACCCCCCCCCGAAAGTGTGACATAATTAATGGATGGCCCCTAAATACTTTTAGCGAGAAGATGGTTGAAAGACGAGCACTGGACAACTGTAAATTTTATATTCAACTTTCAATCACTCTCACGCCTAAAGTATTTATTTATTTATATATAATCACTTAGGCTGTTACAATACAGATGTGAACGTCAATAAAAAGGTGGGACAATATGTAGTAAATATAAAACACAATAAACAAGAAATATGACACAAATACAGATTAAAGCTCATTGTATGAGTATAAACATTTCTCAAGTAAAAGTTGTTTGAGACTAGATTTGAATTTGTTAAAATTGTTGACCTCCTTAATCACACTAGGCAACTTGTAAAAACTGATACCAGAGAAATGAGGTGATTTTTCAAAATAAGAGGTGTTATGATGAGGCAGAGCTAATAAGTCATCATGACGAGTAATTATAATTATGGTAACTTGCAACAGTTACTTTTAATGTACTTTAACAAAGAAAAAAGATATATGGATGGTATCGTTAATATTCTGTGACTCTTAAAAGAGTTTTTACATGATGTGGTGAAATCAAGATTAAAAATTAATCTAATTATGCACTTTTGGCAGACAAAAACTTGCTGCAAATTTTTTTGCACGTATTGAAGAGACATAGGCCACCACTGACTTTTTTATAGAAAATTTAATTCTTCATAAAATTGTCTATGTCCATTTTTTTTCATAACTCTTAACGGTATTTAGATAATATTAATAATGTATTATTTTGTTTGCAAGCAACTGTACATGCCTGTTGTTAAATAAGATTTAACTAACAAGAAGTATTCAATAAGACTTCAGCCAATCCAATTTAATCAGCAAGAGAATTTACTTATGTGTCCCTAATTATTTGTAGCCTTGGTGGAAAAATCGTGTGAGTTATCACATCTTTCTACCAATGAAATATTTAGTAAACTTAAGTAATCTTGATTTGGAAAACTTAATATGTGCTGGTCCTGATTTCGTTGCTGGAAGCTAGTTTCATCCAAGACAATACAAATTATAATAAACTCTATTTTACTTATTGTTTTTGTAAACCAGAATTTTGTTAATTTTTATATATAAAAGTTTTAGCCAAATAACAGTTTATGGTGGAATTCGAGGACTGTGTGTTAAACGATTACCTGAATTATTAGGAAACTTGTAAAATGACACTTTTGTGTTTTTTATCAAGCAATATAAAAATAATCTTTTTTTACTTTATCAATTGGCATGAAAGTTTATAATTATATTTTATAATATTAACACAACCACCTGACCACCATATTATAATGAAATATTTGCTAATGACTTAGTAATAGTAATAATAATAATTCGGCATCTGTTATTAAACAGGTGCCGAATTTATTGAAACTACTCGTTTCCGACAGTCAGGCTAATTCAAACCAACAAGCCTGACATAGTCCTCCTCAACCATCAACACAAGGCGATGTTTGTGATCGAGTTCTCGGCACCTGCTGAGCCAAACATCGCTTTGAAAGAGGAGAAACGGACCAAATACCGTGAAAGACATGAGCTCCAGAATAAGGGTGAAAAACGTTTCAAAGGCTAAGCATTTCCAAGAAACAGAATGATAGATTTCATGAAAATGTAATCCATTAGAATGAAGAATTTTTAAGACAAGGTAGATAAATTCATTTTAGGCCTTTGTTCTCATTTTTAACTGAATCTTCATGATCGTAGGGGGTTATGTAGATACTAGTTTAATATGCATGGCCGTAGGGGACTGTGTGGATGCTAGTGTTAGAATGAGAATTGTCAAATAAGAAATTATACAAATTCATTTTAGGATTTTAATTTGCTAGCATAACCAGGATTCGGGTTGTCGAAAGAATGCAAAGATTTCATTAATAATTTACACATACTTTTTCTTTTAGTTATAGATACTTATTTTTGTCTGCTGTTTGCAAAATCATATAAATATGTTTCAATGAAATCATTGTAGGTATAGTAAATAGGATACAGAACAAAATAAATAAGGTCGAGAATTGCTACTATAAACTAAATACACTCCTGAAAACTACTCGAAGATTTCAACTATATTGTGTATTTATAGTACAACTATTTCCTCTACAGGTATATTCTCTATTTAATTTGTATAGCGATTATAAAGATTATCTGTATGTATTTCCCCTGTATAGAATATATCATTTACATTTATAGCAGTTCTGATGTATACCTCGGATGTAGCGGCCAGAGTCCAGGGTTGTCTTTTACAAATAGGTATGTATAATATTGTTATATTGTAAACACCTACTAAAACATTCCCAAACTACAGACACAGAAAGGATGCAACGTATTAATTGAATTTTATTAATTTTACCATGGTAATGTGTTTAGTCGGTGACGTACTATACCTATGAAATATAAACGTAAGGCATAATAGATTCTTTTAACTTATAGTGCACGTGCACTTTACGCTACCCGATCCGGCCGGTGCGGGAGGAGAGAAAATTACTTGAAACAGTTGAAGAGATAACGTCGCGTGTGTTGGTCGGTGACAAATATGCATAAAATACGGACAATTTCTTATTATTCCTTACCGATGAAGTGAATTATATGGAAGCTGCTGGAAGAATTTAGAAATAAACATATCGGAATATACTGCATATAACATATGTTTAGCACATGGGCTGCGTAGGACTGCTGAAACTATTAGAAGGTGTTACACTAATGTTGATAAATTAATATCTAGTGTAAAGAAAGTTTTTCTTAAAGCACCAGGTCGTGTACAGTTATTTGACGATATTCTACCAAATATTCCATTACCTCCAGCGTCCATTATCATACGATGGGGATCTTGACTACAGGCCGCATCGTACTATTACTGTTATTTTGAAAATGTGAAATACGTAATACAACAGTTAAATCCAAATGACGCAGTTGCTATTTCACAGGCGCACCGGGCATTTCTGGATCCAACTGTTTAAGAAAATCTGGAGACCATACACGGATGTTTCTCACGACTTCCTCTAGCCATACGGGACCTTCAACATCAGCTATTACTATAGTTGATACAAGAAACAGTGTGTTCGATCTTTGACAATATATTTTTCAAATACAGGGAGACATTGCTGCGACAGTACAAAAAAAATTCACAACTGTGTTGACAAAAAATCTCGGATTTGTTACAATGATAGGTGTAACAGACCTTTTACAAGGCAAAGAAATATACTTTGCTACACCCGGCATGAATGTGGTGACTGCGAAAGTTTCGATATTTTAAGTACGGCCCAGTTACATCTGTCGACGTCGAGAGGTCCTTCTTGCAATATAAATGGATTTTTACGGAAAGGCGCCAAAGTTTAACTCCAAAACATTTAGAGCAGATATTAGTGATACACTTTTATTCTTGTAGTGTGTTATAAAGTGGCGTTATTACCTTTGGATACTACATAATTCGCTACAAAATATTTTAAGGTAAGATATTGTTTCATACATGCATGCCACTCTTTATGCGCTGACACATCATCATCTAAAGCCAACCCTGGTTTTACTTCATCATATCTGGCCGCTAAATCCGAGGTCTGATCATTATATTATTGATAACTCATCAATATAGGTCATCTAAAGTTCTCCAATAAAAACATTACTATTTTTGATTAAGTATTACAACTTTATTATGTCTATATGTCATCTACACAAATGGCTGTAGATATTCTATTCTAAATAGGTATCGAGTCTTTACATAATCGATACTGACATTTCCTCATTTATCACACATCTTAAGTACCATTAAATTATAGACGAGATAATGCAAATGTATAGATTCTGTTTAGTTTTCTATACAGATTCTATTTTAAGACTTGCCTGGTCAGTATAGAACTGACCTGTGTGAGTGTTAAATATGAGATTATGCGTTCTATGATTTACTATTCTACATGCAAAGTAGTGAGTAGAAGAAAATAATATCCATTATTCATATGACGAACCCACGTAACAAAATGATATGCAATGTACATACAATGTATATTCAATCTATGGATATGTATATCCACAAAATGGAGAAAGTATATCTAACGTACATCTAATGGATGTGGAATTAACATTCCTAGCATGTACGTTTGTCGCCGACTTCCATATCTATTTTATATCCAATGAATATACATAAACATATACAGTGTACATTCACTGCTGGATATGAGACACATCATATACCCCATCCCATATTTTATGAATATATATTACATATCTCTGAAGTAGTTTCCATAGACATCAAAACACTTATTGAACACTGCACTAGATGCATGTTGCGCCAGTCATGTTGGCATCATCGGGAGATGACTAAAACGAACAGTTTTAATCATCTCGATAATATCAACACGATTGGTGCAGCACGCGTTGAATGAAAATGTTCAAGTGTTTTGATGTTCGTGGGAACTACTTCAGAGGTATCCATATAAGAGGTAATAAAACACAGATAGTTTAGCAAGAAATATATATTATATAAATATTTTAAACATATACAAATTTTACATTTACAAAATATAACCTAATGAGTACACAATATTTAAAATGTTCAATATTTACGTTTACTTTTATACCTTCTGGTAGTTTAACAAATTGTATAATACTATATTTACTCATATCCTACATATGTCTTTAAAACATTCTCAACTATCAGTAAGTTATATAATATATGAGCATATGTAATTTTTATTCACTATATTTATAAAATACATAGGTACCCAATATGACTTAATATAACAGCAAATTTTTAGGCTTCTGTCACTTGCGCCATCTTAACTAAACACACACCTGCCACAATGAGTTAAATATGAAACTTGCACATTTTCTGACCCTAAAAGACTGACAAATATAAGGAATTGCATTATAATAAATATACTCTTACATTATGGGAGCTTCATGCAAATGTAACAGAATAAGACAGCAATAAGTAAATATAAAATCCAGAGAATAAGAAAGAATTAACTTCCATCACACATAAGCACTATGCACACAATGTCAGAGGGCTTAATGGTTGCCGGCTATTGCAAATTACAATCCGTAAATGAATGATGTGTCGACACACCACACCATAAATTAGTAGTGCATGCGCATCAGAAAATGAGATAAACTTTGAGTATATATATAATTTAATTGTACCTTAATGAACAAGTTATGTATAAATTATTATGTATATACCTCCAGCAATATACACTGTATATGACACTGATGGATATCAGTAGCTGAATATACATTTCAAATCATATGTATATTTAAAAATACATATTCAAATTCCAGCATCTAATGTATATGTTATGGATGTACATATCCACGAGATGTTATGTGGGAATGTTCGCAGCTCTAGGTCTTCTGAGTAATATGTTCTTGCATCCAATGGTAGTTCAACATGATTCCCATCGTTGACCAAAATTCGTAATAATTTAAAAATATGGGTTAATTCAACATTCCTGTTTATTACCCATTCACGTAATTTATCGGAAAATGATTTCTGAGTCAGTACTGATGTGGATTTTATCTGCGAAACACTTAATACAGAGTTAAAAAATATACTTAAATGGCTAGAGGAGAATAATCTAATGTTAAACATAGAAAAAACTAAATTCATGTTGCTAGGCACTAAACATATCTTAAATAATGAACATTATTACTGCAATATTAAAATTGATAATCAGGAAATTGAAAATGTTGTGGAGTTTAAATATCTGGGAGTAGTCATTGATCACAATTTATCATTTAGCAAGCATGCTGAGTATATAGCTAAAAAAGTTTCTAAAAAAGTAAATTATTTATCTAGAATTGGCAAATATCTTAGTACATGGACGAAACAGATAATATACAACACTATTGTGCACCCACATTTCATATATTGCCCAACAATTATATTTATGCTTAATAACACTCAGTTAAATAATCTACAAATTAAGCAAAATAAAGCATTGAGAACCCTATTGAATTGTAATATTTACACAAGTATTAAATTTATGTTGGACTGTGCAAATATATTGTCAGTAAGACAATCGGTTCTGTTAATTGTATTTTTATTTATATATAAGTTATTAAATAATATGTTACCAAAACATCTTTATGAAACATGTACCTTTGTGAGCGACATACACAATTATGAAACCAGAGCTAGACAAAATTTATATATTGAAAGAACTTATACAAATTTTTGTGAAAACCAGCTATTTATTAAGGGACTGAAGATATATAATTCTCTCCCAAATGAGGTAAAAACAAGTCCAAATTTAAATATATTTAAAAAAAAGTGTATAAATTATGTTAAAACCAATTGGCCATTATGATATAAAATACGATAGTGTGATAAACTATAATAAAATGTATTCAAATGTAATTAAAAAAGATATGTAAATGTATTATGTATGTGTGTAGTAGTCTTTTAACTGTATTGTTTTTTTTTTGTGTTACATACAGTTTTCTGTTTTTGTAACATATTGTATTCTTGATTGTATTGCATAGCAATTTTTTATGCTAATAAATCTAGTTATTATTATTATTATTATTATTATTATTACTTGCTCATCATCTTCTTCAATGTTACCATCGGACGATGATCCTGATGAATGTAGAATAATCGGTAGTCATTACATCATTTGTTTCTTGCGTATCTTGAACCAGTGTATTTCTATAAAACAAATTTATTGACTACATATTAAATAATCTACATCGTATATTGTAATCCTACTTTTAAATATCTTAAGTTGACGATTTCCATATTCTCTGCCCTATCTGCCCACCTCCACGCAATGACGACAAGTTTTTATTTTCAGTTTTCGCCATTAATCCAAATATAGTAACTATACCAAACTCTACGTAAATTATAAATACACAATAGGCGAGAGTTCAACACTAGGCCAGGTAGCGAAAAGAGTAAAGCCACCAACCGCACTAGTGCACTGAAATTGTAGATCTGCATCGTAAGTTCGCGTCCCACCAGGATCCCACTCTGCATTCAACAAGGTAAGTATTTGATATCTGAAAGTTTCTATAAGTTTATCAGCACAGTAAAATTATAAAGTAATAATATGCCATAAATTCCTGAACAAGCACATATAGAAAATATTATTTTATTTTATTTGCAACATGTACTTAAATACACTAAGGGGAGATTGACATATACATAACTAATAATCTACGCATTGTGATAGCGATTCGATAAACTAAACTTTATTCAATCTAAATCCAAAATGTGTCGTGGCGATAGCGAATCGATAAATGCCAACTTTATTCTGTCTATATTCAAACCCGTGTTGTTGCTGTACCAAAAGAATATAGGCATTCTTTATCGAGTAAAAATTTTCATATAGACCAGATACACGTTATATGCAGTTTGGTTATGCGGGTGGTACAACTTAAATATTCATTTATGGAATAAAAGCTGTGCCCAATTAAAGTGGAGCGAAGTGTGCTCTAAAGAGGTGAACACTATTAATACTTCTTATGTTTTTAGGTAGTTTATTAGAGAGAGAGAGAGAGTTTATTTGTGTCAGACAATTGTACATATACACACGTCATAAATTACATAAAATTACAAAGATTAGGATTAAAATTAAAATTAGATATATATACAGCATGTCCTCCGATTGAGTTCGCTATAGGTGAAATAGACAAAAATTTTCGAATTTTTTTTTCATATTTGGGGGTTTACCCCTGCTTATCTAAAATGTTATTTTGGGTGTATTTTTGTTTTTTTTTAAATCACGTAGGCCATGACAGTTAAGCAAAACGAATTTCTTTTCTGCAATATACAGCAAAATGTCATTAAGGAAAGTTATTCAGATTAAAAAGTTATAGTCCTGTGCAAAATTTCAAAAATATACTCCTACTTTGATGAGTTTGATTTTTTAAATATAATTGCATTTTACGAAAAAAAAAAAAAAATTATATCAGTTTACTAAAGTGTTTGATCTACCAAGTGTCTAGAGAAAAATTATTTAGTTATTAATTTTTATTGTGAAGCAAGAATACATTGTGGGTTAGGAAACCAATGAATACAAACGACAATAAAAAAATGATAATTAAAAAACTACTATATGTAGTTAGCAATAAACATAAATATATATATCGCGTCATTATTCAAAATTTTTGCCACCAACTTCAACACATAGTTCTAGTCTAGCTGTTAGTCCTCTATAACTGTTCTGGATTTCTTGAAGACGTATACCATCAACTGCTTCTTTAATTTTGGTTTTTAATAATTCTAAATTATTGTCAAAATTAAAAGCAAACCTTTCCTCATCAGACTATACAGAGCTAGTCTGGTATGGAATTATATTCCATCCAGTTGGGCGGCGATTAAAGTGGTATATATACCAAAAATGGGTCGGACAGAACCTGACCCAAAATCGTTTAGGCCCATTAGCCTGACATCATTTCTGTTGAAAGGTCTGGAGAAGGTACACTGGATGGGCACATCAGAGGAAACATCCTGAGTATACGTCCTCTCAGTGTCCATCAATATGCCTATCAACCGGGCAAATCAACAGAACTAGCATTAAATAACCTGGTTGGGAAAATCACCCAATCCCTACAGGCAAAGGAGATTGCGGTGGCAGCATTTCTCGACATTGAAGGAGCATTTAATAATGCACTACCCGACTCCTTATACACAGCAGCAGCTGCCAGAGGAGTCGAGCCAACCATAAGTGACTGGATTCGAGCTATGCTAAGAAACAGAATCATCACGACGTCTCTAAAGGGGGAAACGATGAGCTTTAGGGCCGCGAGGGGATGCCCACAGGGCGGGGTTCTCTCCCCGCTCTTGTGGTCACTCCTTGTGGACGACCTGCTTGCCATTATCTCCCTGTGGGAAGTCGAGATTCAGGCATATGCTGACGACCTAGTCATTCTGGTTAGAGGAAAATCTGAAGAGGTACTCTCAAATACCCTTCAAGAGGTACTAGATGCTATTCACATCTGGTGTGAGAGAGAGCAGATGTCTGTTAACCCCCACAAAATGGTAATTATACCCTTCACCAGAAAAAGGAAGCTGGACAACTTGGAACCACCTTCCATATCGGGTGAAATTATTCCATTTGTGGAAGAAGTGAAATACCTAGGTGTCACCCTAGATAAGTCACTCAACTGGAATTCCCACTTGGAAAAGATAATCCACAAAGCGAGACTGTCCCTGTGGACATGTCGAAGAATTTGCGGAAAATCTTGGGGCATTGGTCCCCAGCAATTGTATTGGATATACGTTACGGTCATCAGACCAATGATAGCGTATGCTTCAATAGTTTGGTGGTCGAAAGGGCTGCAACAAACGACCAAAACCAAACTCTCTGGATTACAGAGACAAGCAGGCTTGGCAATAACTGGTGCAATAAGCACCACACCGTCAGCTGCTCTGGAAGTCCTCCTGGAACTACCTCCTCTCCATATTTACCTGGAGAGAGAGGCCAGGTGGGCAACATACAGAATCTATCAAGCGGTAACTAATATGCCGCAGGCTAGCATCATGGAGCACAATAGGCTGTTGGATGACTTACACTGTCACAACATCCTGGGAATGCCTTCAGATGTGATGCCTACCTTAAAGTCCTGTTTCCTGGAAGAGACGAATGGGATCGGAACAAAACCGACCTACAAAGGGCAGATAGTTGTTGGTTTACAGACTGCTCCAAAACCCCTGATGGAACTGGAGCCGGTGTATATAGTCGCAAGCCAAAGGTAAGGATAATTTCGAGCCTCGGTGACAATGCGACTATATTTCAGGCAGAAATTCATGCCATTGAACTGTGTGTACGGAGGCTCGAACAGACGCAACCTAGACACAGATCAATAAAAATATTTTCAGACAGCGGCTCTTAAAGCCCTTGGATCCTACCGTTGTAACTCTAAAACGGTTAGGAATTGCCAGGAAGCTCTTGCCCGACTGGGCAAAAACAACAAACTGACTCTGATTTGGATACCTGGCCACTCTGGTATGGAGGGCAACGAAGTTGCCGATTCCTTGGCCAGAGAAGGTGCGGCAACCAAATTTATAGGTCCAGAACCGGCACTTGGCATATCCGCAAATTCTGCCAAGGCTGCTATCCTAGCCTGGGCTGAATTGAAAACAATCCAGCACTGGCAGGAACTACCAGGATTAGTTCACTCAAAGGAGTTTATTACATACCCCTTGAAGTCAAGAACTAAAAAACTATTAGAGTTGAATAGGCTACACCTAAGAACTCTAATTGGCCTATACACTGGGCACTGCAGATTAAATCATCACCTACACAGAATTGGACTGGTGGAAAGCGCCGAATGCCGTCTGTGTTTGGAGGATGATGAAACGGCAGAGCACATTTTATGTACCTGTCCTGCTGCAGAAAGAACCAGGTTCTCACTGTTTGGCAAAGGGCGACTGAAGCCAGAGGACCTGGACGGTTTCTCACCCAACAAGATTATCAGCTTTATTAAAAAGCTGAATCTGTTGGGTGAACTATAACTAGGAGTGAGCCACAATAGAACTGATGGTTGCAGTGGAGGGTCTGACAGGAGCCCACTCACATATGAACCTAACCTAACCTAGCTGTTAGTCCTCTATAACTGTTCTGGATTTCTTGAAGACGTATACCATCAACTGCTTCTTTAATTTTGGTTTTTAATAATTCTAAATTATTGTCAAAATTAAAAGCATAAACTTTTTCTTTTAAATAGCCCCATAAGTAGAGATCCATTATCGTTAGATCCGGACTTCTAAGTGGCCAACAATTCGGCCCGTATCTTCCAATCCATTTTTCTGGAAAATGACGGTCTAACTATTTCCAGGTAAGAATGTTGATTTACATTTCATTCAAAGAAATATGGACGAATTATTCCAAGGTATGAAATTGCATACCAAACATTCACTTTCTTGGAATATTACCATCTACATCGTAAACGAAAATTAGGATTTTCCGAGGACCAATACCTATAATTCTGTGAACTTACTGTACCATTAGTGGAAAACGTTGCCTCATCAGAAAAAATAGTTCCATAAATCCATCCATAAACAGAAATCCAATCTTTTAGCGTCATCATTTTATTCAAGAGTGTTTATTCTGGTTTATATGGATGAATTTTCTTGGCCTTGTATATTTTTTGTATCGCATTTTTAGAAATTCCAGTTTGAGTTGCTCTTCTTCTCAGAGATAATTTTGGGAACTCATTCGATGAATCCATCGCAATTAAACTCCTTCTTTTTCTTTATGTTTAATACACTACCAGTTCTTTTAAATTTGTCGTCTATTTTTTAGCACCCCTATCTAAAATAAAAAATAAAGCTCATTCAAAATACTTAAAAACGAAAACTAGGGCAGCACGTGAATATTATGTAAGTTTGAGAAATACAGTAAATGAAGCAATAAAACGAGAAAAGAAGGCATATGTGCAATTTGTCTTGAATAAAAATAAAGGTAATAATAAATTGACATGGAAAAAATTGACTAAGTGGGGAGTTCGTACGCAATCTGGTGCAGTAAAGAATAGTATTCCGAACGAGTTATTAAAGCCTCAAGAAATTAATGATTATTTTTTTAACGTGGCAGGTCCTTCCATGGTAGATGACAATTTACTCTCTTTTTACAGCAATAATCGGCTAAATCCTAATCTTAGTTTTACCTTTAGACAAATTGATAATGACGATATACTTAATGCATTAAAAACTATAAAGAGCCAGGCTCTAGGTGTTGATATGATCAATATAAAGATGTTACTGATTATTGTACCTTACTGTGTGAAATACATTTTTAATGAATCAATAACACAAGGTGTCTTTCCAGATATTTGGAAAATTGAAAATGTTTTACCTATTCCAAAAATATGCATACCGTTAGACTATAATGATTTACGACCCATATGCATATTACCGACATTATCAAAACTATTTGAAAAAATAATATCTTTTCAAATAAAAGACTATTTAATAATGAATAATATATTACCCGAAACTCAATCAGGCTTTCATGAAAAGCATGGAACAAACACAGCATTATTAAAGGTTGTTAATGATGCAGCTACAGCACTAGACAAGTCTTGTTGTACCATTTTAGTGTTACTGGAACAGAGTAAGGCTTTCAATCTAGTTGACTTTAATTTACTTGCAGCAAAATTAAAATATATAGGTTTTGAAAATGCAACACTTGAATGGTTATGTAATTATATTAAAGGAAGATATCAAAGGGTTTTTCTTAATACACATACATGCTCTTCAACAAAATAAACCTTATTGGGAGTACCACAAGGTAGCCCTATCCTTTTTTCTATATACATATTTGATTTAGCTGACGCTCTATCAAAATGTCAGTCATCTCTATGCAGATGATATCGAAATGTACTTATCTTTCCCATATAAGGAAATACAAATATCTATTAACTATGTAAACAGGGATTTACAGAACATCTTTACTTATTCAGAATGGCACGGATTGCGTGTAAACCCCAATAAGACAGTAGCAATATGTATAGGGCCAGAACGGCAAAAACTTGAGATCGAAACAAAATATAACTTGAATATCAACAATGCAAATATTGAGTGGGTTGCCTCAGCAAAAAATCTTGGTGTAGTTATGGATGGAAGTTTATCATTTAAGGACCATATTGAACATATCTTTAAAACATCTATGTATAAATTAAAAACATTATATTCATTTAAAAACCAATTAAATCAGAATATAAAGCTAAAACTGGTCAAAACATTAATATATCCTCAATTAGATTATTGTTCATCAGTTTATTATAATTTTCTTCTGCAATATAATAAAAATAAGCTGCAAAGAGTACAGAATGCATGCATACGTTTTGTCTGTTGCATTCCATATATGGCTCATGTGACTCCCTATATCAGAGAATTAAATGAATTAAATGTTGAAAAGCATATGCAATATCTAATCACTATATTTTTGTATAAATTAATTAAGAATAAAACACCCCAGTGTCTATTTAATTTGATTCAAAGAAGATCGAATACACATGATGTAAATATAAGATTAGATACATTTACAATTCCTCAACATCATACCAATAAATTTGAAGGATGTTTTTCTTATACAGCACCAATGTACTTAAATAAAATTATATCCAACTTAGATTTGTACCTACCTCAGTTCAAAAGTAAATTAAAGATAATGTTAAATAATTAGGACACCCTCTCGGAACTGTTATTTGCAGACTGATTTGTAGCTAGCATGTAGGCGTTTATACGTATTTTATATATTTTAATGTGTATGTTTATATTAATTCATTTACAATATAAGATTTTAAAATTTGATTTTTATACTTATAATTTAATAGTAGAATATTTAGTTTTTAAATCTTTTAGGAGAGGTGGAAGAAAGCTTCGCTAACCTCATCCTTTTGTGTAAAATATGTATTTTCTTTTGCACAATAAACAGTATTATTATTATATTATTATTATTATCTCTTAGTAGTCCATTTGGCCAATGTTCTTTGAATTTTTCTTCGACAGCCTTATAGGAATATGTATCTCCCAATCCGTAGCACTGAACAATGAATATCTTTTGCCCTACTGTAAGCATGATTTTTTGTTAACACATTCGCGGACACTCATTTTTATTGATATGTGCCTAACGTGACACTGCCGGCATAAGCTGCATCGCCCACAGTGCCCCTACGGACACTGACGTTATATGCCACAACAACTTCCCACATAACATCTCATGGATATGTACATCCATAGCATATGCATTAGGTGTTGGAATTTGAATATGTATTGTTAAATATACATATGATATGAAATGTATATTCAGGTACTGATATCCATCAGCGTCATATACATTGTATATTGCTGGAGGTATATACATAATGATTTATACATAACATGTCCATTAAGGTATAATTAAATTATACGCGTACACGAATTTTATCTCATTATCTGATGCGCATGCGCTACTAATTTATGGCATACTACGTCAGCGCACCAGGCATCATTTGTTTACGGATTGTAGTTCGTAACAGCCAACGCCAGCAGCCATTAAGCGAATAAGCCCTGTAGTGTTGTGTGCATAGTGTTTGTGTGATGGAAGTTAACTCTTTCTCATTCTCTGGATTTTATATTTGCTTATTGCTATATTATGCTGTTACATTTGCATGAAGCTTCCATGATGCAAGTGTAAATTTATTATAATGCAATTCTTTAGATTTGTAAATACATACTCTTTTAGGGTTAGAAAATTTGCAAGTTTCATATTTAACTGATTGTGGCAGGTATGTGTTTAGTTAAGATGGCGGAAAGTGACAGAGGCCTAAAAATTTGCTGTTATGTCATATTGGGTATGTATTTTATAAATATAGTGAATAAAAATTACATACGTTCATATTATATAACTTACTTGATGGTTGAGAATGTTTTAAACATATATGTAGGACATGAGTGACTATAGTAGGTATTATAGGTACCTACATATGTTTACAATTTGTTAAACTACCGGAAGGTAAAGAAGTATACGTCAATATTGAAAATTTTAAATATTGTGTAATATTGGGTTATTTTGTAAAGTTTGTGTATGTTTAAAATAGTTAAGTATATAAAATATATTTCTTATTAAGCTATCTGTGTTTTATTACCTCATATATGGATACTATTGGATACCTCTGAAGTAGTTCCCACGAACATCAAAACACTCGAACACTTTCATTCGATGCGTGCTGCTCCAATCGTGTTGGTATCATCGAGATGATTAAAACTGTTCGTTTTAATCATCTCACGATGATGCCAACATGACTGGGGCAACACGCGTCGGGTGCAGTATTCAATAAGTGTTTTGATGTCCGTGGAAACTACTTCAGAGATATGAAATGTATATTCATAAAATATACGATTGTGTATCATATCCATTGAATGTACATTGCATATGTTTATGTACATTCAGTGGATATAAAATAGATATGGAAGCCGGCGACAAACGTATCTGCTGGGAATGTTAATTCCACATCCATTAGATGTACAATAGATATACTTTCTCCATCTTGTGGATATACATATCCATAGATTGAAGATACAATGTATGTACATTGCATATCATTTTGTTATGTGGGTTAGTGCGCTCTAGATACGCTTGTCGGCATATCACGTAAATTTTGCATGTAATAGGGTATGAAGTGTCCCACTAGGCACATTGGGTAAAAAAATAATGACAAAATTCCTAATAGTTTGTTGGTGATGAAAGAATCTGGTCAGGCGATCTAGGGACCATGTTTGGTGCGTTTCTGTCTTGATTCCTGTGCATATTTTATAATTTATTCGTGTGTGAAATGGAAGAGAAGCAAGAAAAGCAACTACTTCATTGGTATGAAGAATTTTTGAAAGTGAGGACTAGATAAAAGTGCACGATACGTATAATACAGATGATTCCATAGGGGATCCAGAATACACGTTTATGTATTGTAGTGATGATGAAGTAGTTGTAATTTTATTTATTAAAAGTTTTTATACTAAAATTAATTGTTTTCATTTTTTTCTTGTAGTGGTTTAAAAAGAACATATACAACAAGTCTTAAATTTTTCGAGCAAGAATCATGCAACACACTGTATATTAAGAATTCGCTAGTTGGTATATCTGGTTACATATATAAATAATTTATTTTTGTTTTAAAGTTCGAGAAGAAGACTTTTGAATTGTTATAAATTTATCAATAAATAAATGTAATGACAACTCTATTGATTTGCATAAAGAACTTTTAGCAAAATTTAGTTTAGAAAAAGTAAGCGTGAAATGATAAAATAAAAAAACTACAAAAAGTATTGGTATAAAAAGTTGATCGAGCCGTCCGGGAGATTAAGGTTTCCACGTTTTGGGTAGATCGAGGTAATGAGTACGTGGTGTGCGTATTTGTTAATTAATTAAATAAAAATCTGAAAGATTCGCCTCATAAAATCTAGGGTGAGTAATTTTAAAAATCCCAATATTACCTATTGATCGCGTTAAATCCACTGCAATTTGCTTAGACAATTTGAATTTTTAGGCATTTATTACCTACTCGCACCTCGTGGTAATTCTGTGAGGGAAACACTTTCGAGACGCCTCATGAAACCTAGGGTGAGTGTCTAATTATTATTAATATCTTATTTACTGCAATTATAAACTGAAAATGCAAGAGGTTTTAGACGTTATAATTTTTTCAGGACTCTTCTTAGACTCTTCGTAACTTTCGTAAACTCTGCTTAGAATTTACGTAACTTTGCTTGGACTTTACGTCAAAACCTCAACCTCTGTGCAGTCTATCCATTTCAACTTACCAAGTATACGAGCTTACCGTTATTTTTTTACAAGAATAAATTTGATTATACCTTTGGCAAATAAAAAGTGAACCTTAAACATTTACTTATAATAATTCATTGAATTTTTAAACAAAATTATTGATTGCTTATATATATTTTTGTGTTCACCGACTAACAGCTGTTAATCGGGTACCTATAAATTAATATCATTGTGTAATAACTTTAATGCATGTTATACTCGAAAATAGTAAAGTATTGTGAGACTGTTACATATATTGATCTCGATAAAGGTTCGAGCTTTATTTAAAATTAAATTTAGATTTGGTAGCTTAGTAAAAATAAGAGAAAAACCATCCAGGTAATTAGCGCACACCTTAGTTACTAAATTAATTTGATGTCTGTGATATAAGTACGTTGTGTAAGAGAGAAAAATATTTGTTCATATTTACAATTTATCGTTACCTGTGTTTTACGTTTGTTATATCGATATAATACTTTGTCGTTTGTTACCAATCATTGCTTATAGTTTTCTACAATTTTTTATACCTGTTTTTTTGTCTACTTTCCTGTTGCTATTATACACCACAAAGTAATTGTTAACTTGGAAATTATAGTTTGGCTTTTCAAACATCTATAATCTATGTACATGTTGTTTTCTTAATGGTAAGATTTTTATTTATTAAATTTACTTATATTACTTACGTTATTTTTTTAATAATTGTTTTTGAGTGTCTTGATTCCCCTCTACCCTCGTCGAAGTATTCGACTGGCGCCCAGGCATAACTTGCTATAATATTAGTGTTAAATAACATCTAAATGCTAAATTGAACATCTAGAAAAATGAATAAAATTTTTATATTACAATAATCCTTGCCCACGACCCAGCCTCCGAATTTAATGACTGCCGTGTGCTAACGTTATCGATATCACTTAGACATCAAGCAATATAACGTTACATTCTTACATTCGGCATATGACGCCAGTGTCCTACTGTAGCTAAGCTATGTTTCTTCTGGGACATGACGTCATATGACGCAGACTTTTTTTCCAATATATCTAATTCTTCAGAAAATTTTGATTTTAAAGCTATATGTTGCATTTTCTTATGTATACTAATAATGATTTTAATCATGGTGTCAATTTAAGCACATCTCAATATTTTTAATTGCCCTGCTGGAGCGAAGGAGAATGACGTGATATGATGTCAATGTCTGTCAACGTGTTAATAATTATGATGCTCAACTGACAGTTATTATTATTAATTTGACAGATAAGCACATACACGCATTTGCTTTTCATGGATGAATTGATGAATATGCACTGAAAGTTTTAAATGACAAAAATTTCAAAAATTAATGTCAATCTAGGTTGCTCCTTCCAGGGATGTGTATATTTTGATATTGTTTAATTTTTTTTAAAATACCGCAAAAGTTATGTCAAACTAAATGAAAATCGTATTTGCGTAAAGTATTGGGATTACCTTGGAAATAAATCATAACAGGTAGGATAAAAATATACATAAATAACTAAATAATTTTCTTTCGATTAAATAATTGAGTAAAACTTAAGTAAACCGACACACAATTTTTTTTTTTCGTAAAATGCAATTATATTAAAAAATCAAAATCATCAAAGTAGGCGTATATCTTTGAAATTTTGCACAGGACTATAATTTTTTAATGTGAATAACTTACCTTAATGATATGTTGCTGTACCTTTTAAAGGAAAGGTACTTTACCTAACAAGAAATTCATTTTTGTTTATCTGTCATGGCCTACGTGATTTAAAAAAAACAAAAGTACACCCAAAATAACTTTTTAGATAAGCAGGGGTCAACCCCCAAATACATATAATATAATTTTTTGTTGCCAATCTACCAAATTAGTTTTCAACCAAGTTAGAGCAGACCCTCTAACACTATACCTACTAAGTTTGTCTAGTAGCAAGTCATGTTGGATCGTGTCAAATGCACGTGTTGGATAAAAAAAAAAAACACATGCACTTTTATTTTTATCTTCAAAACCATTTAATATAAAATTATATAGGAATAGTACTGCATCTTGCATTACCACACCTTCCCGGAAACCGAACTGATTGTCGGTGAGTATTTTTGATATGTTAAAAAAATTGCATAGCTTATTGTGGCATGCTTTCTCATATAATTTTGAAAATACTGACAGCAGGGTAATATCCCTATAATTAGAAAACAATGATTTAACAGTTTTTGTCTAAATGAATGATTAGAGAGCTTTTCAAGACACTGGGAAATAATCCTTCCCGTAAAGACATATTTATTAAGGTAGTTACGGGTTCAACTATATAATCTACAACACTTAATAACAGTGAACAAGGTATTTCATCATCCCCTGCAGAATTCTTGGAAGATACAGATTTAATGGTATGGTTAATATAAGTTCATCGGTAGTAATTGGTACCTAACAAAAAAAATGAAGTTCATGATGGTTCAATATTAGCGTATTAGTGATGGGCATGCATGCTCTGTGTTAACTACTCTATGGATTTAATAAAAAAAATGCATTGAAATGACTCAGCAGCATGCCCAGATAGCACAAGATATTCTAAGAATAATCTGAAAATCTTCCCAAAAAATATTATTCGATTAATTATAAAAAATATCTCTAAATTATACTCTGAATAACCAAATAATTTATTATTATTTTTAGAATATCTTCTAATAAATAACATTAGAATAATTGAAATACATAAGTATGGAATATATTTTGAATATATTTTATGAATAATTGCAAAACTTATCTTTGGATTATTATTTTAAAAATACTTCATAAAATAATATGATAAAAATATTTTAATAAGAGAAGTATAGAATATGTTTGAAATATATTTTATAAATAATTTAATAGGTTAACTTTTGACTATTAATTAGACTACTCCTGAAATCGTAGGTTTATATATGGCGTGCTTCGTGCTTGTTTTATTTCATTGTTCGTTATGTTTGCGATTATGTGCAATCAAAAAAACAATTAAAGAAAAGGTAAGTGAATCGATAAATTTTTTGTCTATTTAAATATATATGTATCTTGGATATGGACAAATCATTTTTGTCATGCCATCAACATCAATTAACCTAACCTAACTTTATAAAAGCAATATTTTAGCTGGTTTTAAAATGAATATTTGTTTCCGTTATTAGGAAGAAAATAGGTATTAAACTTCACTTCTTTACCCAACAATCCTTTTTTTAAATATGTGTCTGTTAAAGTAGTATTATATGGTAGGCAGTATTATATGCAACTGAAAATAAGCAGTACGCTTCCGATTGATCTTTGGCTAAACTTATTACTAGGTCAGTGTCACTTTTAATGTTTACATATTTTAGGTTCGTAATTTATTCTTCGCTTACGCATTATTCTTTAAAAAAACCAACAAATACAAAGAATGACCTACTAATCAGTTTGGACGTTATCTGTCCCGTGCTGGAATCTTAAATTCAGATGCGTATATTGTTCTGTTTTTAAAAATTTGCTCGTGGTTTATAAAGTACCATTAGCACATGTCTATAAATGAAAGTTATAGTAAAGTAGTAAACAATTCTGTTTTTTTATTAATAGGTGAACAATCTGGCGAGATTGGGTGGTGGAACGTATTGAGGGTGGAGAAGATTTTTGACAAAACTTACCTCAGGGAATGTTTTAATATTATTTACTTTACATGGGCATAGAGACTGGAGAAAACCTTTGGAGATTCTATTTTATGCAATGTGATTATTGGTAAGGTTACGGTTTTATATATGCACATATTTTTTTCTGTTCTATTTAGTGTGAATGTGTGTGAGGCATAATGAAACAAAAGTTGACATATCCAATTTCTCCATACTACACTGCTTAATTGTCTAATGCTATAGAATGTATGGGTATATGGTATATGTTCAATTTCAGATGCAGTTTAAAAAAATTATATTGAGGTCACTTCAAAACAAATTGAAGTTTATGGCTAACTAAAGAAAAGAAAGAAAAACCAGAACCGCTAGTAAGTAGTAGCCTTTGCATTCTTCAAATAAGCTAGCAGAGACCTACATGGACTGAAGTGTATATTTATTATATCATTCTTCTTCCAACGACTGAATTTACTATTTAAGTTTTGTTCCGTTATTGGAATTTTAGAAAATGTTGCGAGAGTAAATATTTAACAAATAAATCTTTAACTCAATTATTAGGAGTGTCTTATTTTGCTTTTATGTAATCTATATATTCCTTATCTAAAATATTTATAAACTGCCTGAAATGTAATTATTGTATTTTTTAAAGAATAAGTTAAAACTGTCCGTATTTGAACATTCTGTATAACAAATTATTTCAAAATGAAAATATTTGTAGTTACTCTTGTAGGTCATTTCCTAGAAAGAAACATGCGATAGGGAAATCTTTATTATTTTTGGCCATAAACTTTTTTTCTTAGCACGTGTATTTTAAAAACTATTAGACTACCCAAGTTGAACCATAACAAGACTATTACTATGAATTTTCACTCAATAATTTCAGTTTGCAAAATAGTTAGATTTAAATTTAAAGATTAGGTATAAAGTAATCTTCCTATTTCGTAGTTTTTAATCTAGCAATTTTGGAAACGAATGGAATTATTGAGTGGAAACTCTAGTAATAGTCTTGTTATGGTTTTACTTAGGTAGTCTTATAGTTTTTTAAATGTACGTGCTAAGGAAAAAAGTAATGGTCAAAAATATTACATATTATTCTGAATTAATATAAAGATAACCTGAAAATATGATCCAAGATTAAACATAAAAATATCCTAAGAATAATTTAGTATTATGCACATATAGTTTGGGGTTAGTATAAAGATAACTTGAAAATATAATCTATGATTAACCATAAAAATATATTCTCAAACTATTCTAGATTCTCCAGAGAATACTGTGCGAATTATTCCGAAATTATTCTAAAGAGACCTATAGTTGTACCGTTTGTTACTTCTAGGAATATCCTTAAAAGATAATAATTATTTTCGTGTTATTCTAAGAATAATGAAATATTCTGTAGGAATATCTTAGGAATAACATAAGTTTATGTTTTTGCTATCTGGGTGATGCATATCTGTTATATTAGTTCCGTTAGAATCCATAAATATATGTGGCAGTTGATTTTGTATGCAATTGTTGCATTGGTTCTTGATTATTTGCATTGCTGTTTTGAATTTATGTTTAGAGTTAACGAGTAAAGACTCAATTTTTGTAAGGTTTTTTTCAAAATATTGTACCTAAGAAGGACATCATCATCCCTTGTAAATATGTGTCTTATGCAAGTTTGTTATAAGAACTCCCTCATTAACAATATCAGCTGTTATCCATGGTTTTTTGGATTTAGTATTGTGTTTGATTTTACATATTTCGAGTAGCAAAGCTTTATCCATCAGGTTCAAAAATATATTATGAAATGATATAAAATTAGCTTCAGCATCATCATGACTAGCTAAGAAATCTCAAGTTTCTGCAAATAGTAATAAATAATAACAATAATATTATTTATTCGTCATAAAAAGTTAATACACTACAGGCATTTCAACTTATCTGACTAGTCAAAGTTACAAACAGTTTATAAATAGTTGAGAAAATAAATCATTCAAAGAAAAAAGAAACATGAAAGCTTAATACAAACACATTATTAAAAATAGTTAAAAAACATTACTGATATTCCAAGAATTCATCCACCGAATAAAAACAATTTGATATAAGAAATTCACTTAATTTATTTTTGCAGACATTCATACTGTCAGCAGTTTTAAAAAAGTTTATTTTATTGTAGCATTTCATTCCAATATGGTTAGGAGTTTTTGGTTATTTGGTTCTATATGTATAAGAATTTTAGATATTATTTTCAGAGTGTACGTGCATTTACTTTCAATTTCTTAGTGGTATTTGGTAACATATCCATTGCATTAAATGATCTGAGAGAGCGCAGTAAATAATTTGAGGGTTGAATAAATCGATGCTAACTAAAAATATGTTATCAATAATACTTTTACTCGTATTTTGTAAATGTGTAAAATCATTTACAGATATATTTAAGTTGTAATCTTTTAGCTCTATTGTTTTCAAACTGACAGTTCGAATTAGTGTAAAAATTCATGTTAAAATTACCACACACATAAATGTTGGGCAATTCGGTCTATCTAATTTATTAAGCAACTCGCTAATGTTCTATAAAAACGATATGATGCTATGAAATATAGCATGGTATGCTTGTATTATGGTATTTTGATCTATAACATTAGTGAGATTTTTTAGGAGGTAGACATAACTCGATAGTTCTTTGTGAAGATACTCTATGTGTGCTTGCCATGTTAATCAACTATCCTAAAAAATTCCAAGACACTTAACTGGATGTGTGTTTGAATCTATGTATGAGAAAATTAAAAAGGAGGGTTTGTGTTCTTTCTACATTAAAAAGGAGGGTTTGTGTTCTTTCTACATTAAACGATAATTTGATGTTAAAATATATCTTGGTTTGTGACTGCATTTCATCCGACACGTCACTGTCAGCGGTAACTGCATCATATGCGAATAGAGAAATAAAACGTGTCATACAAAGAGGGGACAACATCATTAAAAAATACAATAACTTACTGATAGTTGAGAATGTTTTAAACACATATGTAGGACTTGAGTAACTATAGTATTATATGTACAATTTGTTAAACTACCAGAAGGTATAAAAGTATACGTAAATATTGTGTAATAATTAGGTTATTTTGTAAATGTAAAAATAAATAAATGTTTAAAATAGTTATATAATATATATTTCTTGTTAAACTATCTGTATTTTATTACCTCTTATATGGATACCTCTGAAATAGTTCCCACGAACATCAAAACATTTGAACACTTTCATTCGACGCGTGCTGCACTAATCGTGTTGATATCATCGAGATGATTAAAACTTCGTTTTAGTCATCTCCCAATGATACCAACATGTTTGGCGCAATACGCGTCGAGTGCAGTGTTCAATAAGTGTTTTGATGTCCGTGGAAACTACTTCAGAAATATGTAATGTATATTCACAAAATATGCGATTGTGTATATAACATGTTTCATATCCATTGAATGTACATTGCATATGTTTATGTACATTCACTGGATATAAAATAGATATGGAAGTCGGTGACAAACGTACATGCTAGGAATGTTAATTCCACATCCATTAGATATACTTTCTCCATTTTGTGGATATACATATCCATAGATTGAATACACGATGTATGTACATTGCATATAATTCTGTTATGTGGGTAATCACACTCTTGCATTACCTCACCAACTATGACTATATGGATAACTAAGCACTGAACACAAGCTGCTATGTTTTTCTATTTTCCTGTGTTCCTAATAATTCATGATGAGATTTGTCTAGAAGGGGTTTGAATGAATTTTATAAAGAGCTTGAAAGTTCTTTAGAAATATTTCAATCACTTCAAAAGGACTTCAATTACATTCCAAAGTAAAAGTAATTGAAGTACAAAAAAGGACTTCAATTACTTCAAAAGTAATTGACGCACTTTAGAAAGTAATTGAAGCCCCCTGAAAGGACTTTAAAGCACCAAGTACTTATGCAAAGTAATTCAAATGTCAAATACCAAATATTCTCTCTTAAAAGTAATTGAAGCACACAGTGCTTGAGCCCTAAAAGTGCTTCAAGTACTACTCAAAGCACTTTACCCAGCTCTGAGTGTGAGATCTGTTTGTTGCTCTTATATAGTGAGAGATTACTAGCATTGAAATTTCAAGCAATAGACTTGTTTTCTTTCAATATGTTGATTTTATTGAACTACTACCTGGACTTAATTCTAAAGATGTGTCTTGTCGGAGAGTATTTAAAAAAAATTATTAATTCACATTCTTTGGACAATTCTGAAGAGGCAGTTTTTACAGCACTAGATTTTCACAAATTAACTGAACTAAACAATCCAGTTTCATGTTTAAAAGCAAATCATGGTACCCCAATAGAGGTTTGGCTTGGCTTTGCTCTGTTTACAATGATTACCAAACTCCAACAAGCACGACTGTACGATGCGAACATATTTCCAACAACAGAACTACCTGCTTTGCACACAGAGATTACTGATCCTTCTTACTTGCTTGCCCCTAGTAAGAGGACTATCGCATTGTTATTTTAATGTAAACTCAAAAATACATTATATAAAAGAACATAAAGTTATATTCTATTTAGGTATCTAATATTCACGCATACCGGTTCTAAATTTTTTACTTAGCATTTACTTGCTATCAGTAAACTATTATTTCTTTACACCATACACAAACATTTTTAATGTTATGCCTCGTCTTGAATACCCATATAATTTGATATAACTTACACGGACCTATTTTACTATTTAGACTGTGTACTACTTATTACATTCTATTTAATTTACACCTTGCCGAGTATCTTACATACCTTTTTGGTACGGAACCCTTAAAGAATAACATTTTAAATAAACTGATTTCGGATTACTTTTTCATTTTCACACCCATTTCAGTGCTTATATACTCTTTACGGTGATTAAAATATTCCATTACCATCGGAAACTTCAACTTCGAGCAAGTATTACAAATTAGTTTTAATAAATCCCTTTTCTATATAACACATAATACTGCTAAACCTCTATTACAAAATTCCAAATTATTCACAACTGAGGTAAAATTATAAGACCAAATGTCAGTGAATCACAAGCGATACGTGTATTAGCATACGGTAGACTTCATCTGACGTGACGTCATACTTAGGGGCAGCTGGTTTTTAAACTCTGAAGTGTAATAACTGTTATTAATTAAAATATGGCACTAAAATTTCTGTGGGATACTTAGGGATAATGTACCTATAACAAGAAACCAAAGGACCCCGCACAAAGTAAATGGTCAGTGGCTTTCTGCGGATTTTGTTCAAATTCTAGTATGTTGCAGTTTTAACCTTTCTGAATAAAAGTATCTATGGGCGTAACTCAATCCTATGCTTAGTTTCCATGCTACATAACTTTAAAGCTATATATTTAATGCATCAAATATAGGAAATAGTTAGTTTTTTAAATATATCTAATAAGTTTAATTGTTTAAACCCTACTTTTAGATGCAAATGGGAGCGACTATAAACACCTAAACACGTGTAACGTGTAAGATTAATTGTAATATACATTTCGCCACTCAATAGCAATTTTACGTTTAATCCTAAAAAGGTATTAGAAAAATATTTTCTAAAGGAATTAAAATTGATTTTATTTTAATAAAGGGAAAGTTGCATATCCAAAGTTTAAGTGAATTTTCCGCTAAAAATTTGCAGGTAACATAGGTATGTTTGACGATTAATATAAACGATACACATTTTTAGAAGTCTATATTCACTCCTATTTGCATCTAAAAGTAGAATTTCATCAATTAAGGTTAGGGGTCATTCACAAATTACCCGGGGGAGGGGGTTTAGATTTTGTGACAGCATGAGACAACAAGGGGGGTGGGGGTCGATGAACTTGATGTCCGCTTGGAAAGAAAATACACGTGTGAGCTCGCAAGTAGCAAATTTTACATTACGTCATTTGTGAATGGCCCCTTATGAGATATACTCAGTGCATTAAGGTGGCCATTTCCTAGAAAGAGACATCCGACAGGGAAATATTTACTCTTTTCGACTATAACTTTATTTTCTTAGGTATATTTAAAAAAACTATAAGACTACTTAAGTATAACCCAAATAACACTATTACTATGAATTTGCACTCAATAATTCCAGTCATTTCTAAAAAAGCATAAGATTAGTATAATCTTTAAATTTAAATCTATTTTGCAAACCACTGAAATTATTGAGTGAAAATTCATAGTAATGTCATTGTTCTGCTTAGGTAGTTTTATAGTTTTTTAAAATATAAGTACTGAGAAAAAAGAAGTTACGGTAAAAAATACTAAATATTTGCCTATCGGATGTCTCTTTTTAGGAAATGGCCACCTTAAATACACCTTCACTGTTCTGTAGCATGGAAACTAAGCATAGGATTGAGTTGTGCCCATGTAGACTTTTGTTCAGAAAGGTTAAAAGTACAACATAACATACTAAAACTAATACTTTGTGCAGGGTCCTATCACTAAATGGGCCCACTGTGATCAGTTTAAGTGGTGGCAACTTTTTTTATTCAGTTAGAGGTTTTAAGCTCCAATGTTTCTTTTATTTCTGCTTTCATTTGATGGACAATGTAGGCGTCCCAAAAAATCAGTTGCCAATGAGTGCGATCATAATTTAATTAGGTAATCCAATGCATTTTAATATAACTCATTGAACCCTACAATTCGGTATTAATTTAATGATTTCATGACATAAGTAAAGTAATACAATGGGGAAAAAATGTAAAAAAATAATCGGTTTCAATAATTTTTATTGACAATAGTAAATACATGTTTATAGCACAGCTGCTGAAATTAAAATACAAGTAGTAAGCACCAGATAGGGTATGATTAGTTTTTACATGTTAAATTCATAATCTTAAGACACTGGAGAAATCAACCCATACAATCATGTACAATACTACGTAACAAGGCCTCGTATCACGCAGTAGAATTGTTACAATTCTACTCATCAAAGTCATATATTGATATGTTAATATTGTCATTCAATAGTATGTAAAGCTACAATAGATAAAAATCTAGTTTTCATGATTTTATTGTACACATATGTTCAAGTGCATACTATTTATTTTTCTCAAAATAAAGTTATTTTTATTTTGGCAACTTAACCAGTGAGTGTAGGTGGACAAAAAACAATCTTAATTATGTATAGCATATTCATGTGCTTAATAAACCTGTTGTGGAAAATTTACAGATTAATATTTTTCCGATTTAGATACTCAGCATCATGACATGGAAATTTTATATATAAAATATATCGACACTTTGTTTTATAGAATTATTTAAAATACTTACATTTAAAACGCACGATTTTCTTGCTTACAGAATCATTATAAATAAACGACGAAAACTTATAGTTAAAGATTTTTTTTGTTTTTTACGACGTACATATAAAAAATAAAAAAGTACATATTGTCCATAAATCTAATATCATTTGACTGCCCGTATATATTAATAAAAAAATAAAAAACTTGAGACATTCAATGACAAAGGTTAAGGACTTCGTCAATCACCATAATAGAAGTTTCCAAAATAAAAATGTCTGAGAATATCAACTCTATTGCAAATTGTGACGTAAAATGTTACGTACATATATATATATAAAGAAACTCATTTGGTAATATTAAAAAGTAATATTTACAAAAATCTGAGCTTGTATTACAAGCTTTTTTAAATAGCTATGAGATAAAAGACAATTTTTGCAAATAATTATGCACAACATATCACATGATACTTTTTTTTATCAAAAATTTAAACTCTTAAAATATAGCACCTATCGAGCCAATGGCACAAATGCATATATAACCTCACAGCCAAATACTTACAAAAATTTCAAATACTGACATTACAAAAACCTACTTCTATTATTTTAAGAATGTAATAATAAACTTTAATGGCCATTATAGGTGCTACATGAGGAAGGAAAAGTACATACAATTAAAAATCTGAGATATATACAATATAAATACAAAGGGAAATTTACAAGTATACAGAAACCTCTACTTCGACACTGAAAATCAGTTCAAAAATTTACGACACTTTCGAGATCCACAAGTACAAGGTATTTTATCCTCTTCAAATGGGAACTTATAGTCATAAGTAAGTTCTTCTCCACTTAGTATCCTTCGTAACGCAAAAATTATTATATGCTTATGTCCAAGGATTTCGACCACACGCGAGTAACAATTAGGCTGAAAATTCAACATTTTAAATTAAACTATCATCAAAATGAGAAACTCTTCTGTTATGAATAATAAAGCATCTGGAATCAACAGTACAGTAAGTTCACGAGTTTAGTGACCATGCGGTGAAAAAATTCCATTTTACAAATAGAAGTCGGCGAGTCCGAGTGTTATTGAAGAAAAAAAAAGTAATACTTTATTGAATTTATTCTTTTTATCGCGAACTTACTGTACACGGGAAAATATGAGGTGCAACGAAGGACAATTGCTAGATGGAAGATTATTTGGAGGAATAACATAGAAGTGATGTTTGTGCTAAAGTAAAGTAAGAAACTGGTGAGATGGCGAATGTTATGAATTAGATTTAAAAGATTTGAAAGGATGCTGGAGATGGAATTAGAGTTATTGAAGTGAAGGTCTTGTAAGATGGGTATGCACTTTATTGCGTATCTGAACAAATATTGAACATATTCGAATGTCAAATAAATTTCAATTTTTGTTTCATAATTCAAACTTGTAGCATGTACAGACAGACTGACATATTTGTATTAGTTCATTATTGTTCATCACTTACAAATTAATAAAATTAAACACGACTTTTAGTAGAGATTCTAGAGCCCGCTACGACGCATTTTAAAGGAGGAGGGGTACACAAAAACGAAAAACAGATTCTTATGTAAAATTTTCTGCTGGATTCGAATTTCGAGTTCGCCACTTAATTCGGAATTGCGAAATTGGAGAAAAAAACACATTTTTGTCAAAACTCGGAAAAGTAGGAAAATGTGTATTTTCTTACTTCTCACTCAGTATCTCGAGCCTTGCGAGAGATATTGATCTCAAATTTTATAAACATATTCCTCTGATATTGTTCTTGATTGACGTATAAAGCAAAATTGTTTTACCGTGATACCTTTTTTATAAAAAATATATAAACTATTACATGTTATGCAAAAATACGAAAACGCATTGTAAAATATAGTAAGCGAGAAACTTTTTTATTATTAAAGATAACGACAAAAGGTGAAGTTTAAAAATAAGGGAAGTTTTTGGAAACTATATTTCTTTTTGTTGCTGTTTAGTCTAGTCACAAATGAATTGTTAAAATGTGGCACGCCCGCAACACGGACTTTCTACTAACTGTTATAACTATGCCTGCTCAAAAGAGATTACACTGCTTAGGTACAGAATAACCGTTGCTTCTCAAAGAATTAATTCATCGAAAAGGAACACACATTAAAAATAATAAATTCAAATATTTCATTTAAATTCGATATATTTGTACACGAACGCAAGAATCAAAGAATTATAAGAACAAATATTCGATTTTTTTAAAGTAACAAAACTGAAAGGAAAATGTTTCAATTTTATATTAGGAATAAAAAATCATAATGCCTAAAAATAATGAAAAAAGGAACTAGTACATACATAACAAATTAATTGCTAAGAGAAAAGTGAAAACAAAAATATAATAATATCTATTTAAAAATCTACTGGAAGATTATACGACATTTTGACATAAATTCATAAGTGGACATAAAGTTGTCACTATGCCTATTTACTGAACATTTTAAACAAAAATTGAAACACCTTATTTACCTATTCTGTGTGTTAGCTATTTACTGTTATTGATAATATTCATGTCTCCTATAAAAATAATATTAATTGGAGAATTAACGCAAATATTTCTTCGCGGCTATGTACGCTCTTCTATTGTCGATAAAAAAAAAATCACAAAAAAATATTCAATTCCAGACCTATATGAACTTTTAACATGTTATAATGTTCTTGCAAATAATGAGGTCTCGGAACATTTTCCTTTGCACATGCAACTGATTACGCACTGTACTTTTTGCTGCACGGTAACGACAATTACTGTTGCAGTTATAAGTTTTACATTTACAAAATGAATGTAAACTTTTAGGCTTTGATTATTTGGTCATTATTTGGAACCATACTCTTGTTTAATTTACACTAACCAAAATGAGAAATATTAGGTAGATGTGGATGTTGCATAAATTGCAATCTGGAGGAAATCTCTTTTCGCATGATATAAGTCATTTTCTGTTGGAGGAAGGGATAATTTGAGTAATTGTACGCAAAATTTAACATACCTAATAAAGAGCACTAACTATTGGTATGAATAATGTAAAAAAAATAATGCAATGGATGTATTTATACATGAAAGAAATTATAATCAATCATTACATGAAAAATCAATTTTTGAAGTATTCGAATAAAATTCTTATTTGATTTGATAAGTAAAACAATAAGATTAATTATTTCAAAAACTTACGCTCATCTTTCATGATTCAAGCGATTCTAAATATTTGCTACAAAACACTGTATAAAGAGACTGTCCAAGATAGCTGTAATAAGAACTGAAAAAAACACTTGTTCATTGCCTGCACTAGATAGCAAGATACCATGCTATACCAGTGTTACAGCGTGCGCCCTGTTACCAGCTCTAGTGTGGAAAAACTAACAATCAAATAAAAAAAAATTCAAATAAAAAAGTTTCTTTGAACTTTAAACCCTACTTTACTTCAGTTCACCACCCATCTAACTTTAATAGTTAAAAAATTTGTCGCATGTTATATTTTACGATGCATTTTACAATTTTTGGATAACATATACGGGTTACTATATTTTTTATAAAAAATATATCACAGGAAAAGAACTTTTAGTTTTACTATACCTTACTATACCTAAGACAAGGGTTGAAGGAATATTATTAGCAAGCGTGATATTGATTGAGAAATAATAAAATACATATTTTCATGTTCTTTGTAGTTTTTGCAAATAAATGCCTTTTTCTACAATTTCGCAATTCCAAATGAATTGGCGAAATTCGAATCCAGCAGGAAATTTTACATATGAATTTAGTTTTCGTTTTTGTATACCCTTTAGTCGATCCCCCTCTTGTCGATTTCGAGACCGTAGATCCCCTACTATTGTCTAATGATCTACTTATTACTTATTAGAAAGGTTAGGTGTCAGTGGTAATATATTGGAAAGGATAAATAGTTATCTTAATGGTCGGTTATGATGTGTAAAATATGATAGTTTTCTATCCTCATCGATTAAAGTAACATCAGGAGTTCCTCAAGGATCTCACATTGGTCCTCTGTTATTTAATCTCTTTGTGAACGATTTAGGTTCAGTTATAATAGAAAATAGTAATTTCCTAATGTTTGCAGATGATTTAAAAGTGTTCAGAGTAATTGAAAATTTCTTTGATGCTGAGTTGTTGCAAAGTGATTTGGACGGTTTCTCCCATTGGTGCAATGAAAATGTCCTACATTTAAATGTGAATAAGTGCTATAAGATTACATTTGCAAGAATAAATTTGTTTTATAGTTATCCTTACAAAATTAATAATAAAGTGTTGCATGAGACTAATTGTGTAAAAGATCTGGGAATTAATCTCAATAATAGATAGACAGGCATAGTAAAATAAGAATAAAAGTTACAATGATAAACAATAGACACATTAACAAAGAAAATTTAAAAGTTATGTTAAAAATAATTTGGAACAGTTTCATAGTTTGTTTTTTATTTAAGTATTTATTTATTTTTAAACACTAACCCAACTAGCACAATTAGTCGTGGGAACGTAGCAATGACTATTGTAGGCACTTTAAAGTGTTTTGGTACTAGTCACAGGCACATAATAGGAACGTTCCTAATACGTGTTTATGACCAAAATGGGGAATATTTTTTTGTGACGATAACATTCCAGCCACGTTCCTGAAACTTGTCTGGCTACGTTCCAATGACGTTGTTGATCCGGAGCGGCGACATGGCGGCGTAGACGCCACAACTTTCAGAAAACTTTACTACACCCTACTCTTTCAAATCGATGTTGCCCCTTCTTTGTCTTGCAACCGATTTTATTATATTTATGTTTCATTCTTACATATGATTCTTGTTCATTTCCCTAACTCAGAAATTTAATAGAATATCAGAAGGTAATATTAGACAGCAAAACTTGTGCTATTTTCCCATGGTCTAAGGGTCACAATTAAAACGAATGCAATTTTACTGACAAACATAATGATAAAACGTCCGAATCTAACCACGCGCCTTTAAAATTTGCATTTTTTAATGAAAATATTGTTTTTAAAACATGTAATGTCATGCGAGAACATGACACACTAGATACCAAAACCTATTTTTTATTGTTCTTCGGAACTTAACATTACTTTTTATGTATTAATTTGTTGTATTTGGTGAAGAAATGGCGATAAATTAAATTTATTAGTCAATTGTGAAATTATGGTTCATGTGTTATAACAATGGCGTCGATAATTTTGGCCATCAACATGGCATATTTCAGAAAATGTGACTTTAAGGTCGTTTTCACTAAGAAATGCTACTTGAAAGTAATTGCTACTTGGCGATAGTGACGAAAACTGCAAATACGTAACTTTAAAGTTATATTTACCACAAATCTGCGAATGGAACTGTAGTATCACTTCAAAGTCGTAGCAAAGTTGTGACTACCACAAATTACCTCTTCAAAGTTGCCGCTGCCACTTCATGGTTACATTTTTCCCGATATTGATTCGGAACGTACGTGAGGTCTAGACTGAACGCGTTCCTCTAGCTTTTGCTGTTTATCATTTACCTAACTTCACATTGAAAAACCTATCAGTTGTCGCAATTTACTTCTATGCAGCCATATATCAACGACTTAATAAACATAAACCTTGTTGGTATAATATACTGTTACAGTGATAGATAACATTGAAGAAAAGGTAGGTGTAAGAAAACTGTGTTGAAATATTAAATTTCGTTGCCTTATTTTGAACATAAAATGTTGCATAGCATAATATAGCAGCATATAATTCTAGTCTAGGTTAAGCAAACATATTATATAGGTTAGGTTTTGTAATGGTATAATTTATTATTCTGATAACACACGCGTGTGCCATGAAAGTTCAAAGAACTTAGTTTATTAGTTTAAGTATTTACCTTTTAATTAGGTTATGATTATTGCTGTTTCGGCAGAATGTTGTCACTAGACAAGTCCAATTCGTAACATGTAATAATTAATAGTTAAGAATAAATGATATACCTTTGAAGTAGATGGTTGTGTTTGCTTTAAATAGATATAAGATGTCCAGGTTTATCACATGGCGATCCTGCCAGTTCTGGTTATAAGAATTAGTTCAATTGTATGTTATATTTATAATATTACAAAAAAAAAAAGTAGAAAAAGTGCAAATAGTTATATACATGGATTTATAAAGAAAAATAAGTTAAATGGTCGTTTTATGGTTATGGTTATGGTAATGGTTATAGTTATCTTATAAAAATATAGAAAAAAAATGGGTGGCACACAAAGCAAGGAAGAAATAATTGTGGCCGGAAATAGTGGTGGCCAGACAGATGAAATTTCAGTAGGAGCCCTTTCCACAATAAATATTATCGAAATAGTAGTCATTATTTTGGCAGTAGTCCTTATAATGGTATATTGCTATGGCAGATGCAAGAGGAAATTCGAAGAGAAAATAAGAGCAGAAATTAGAGCCAGCCAAGAAATTGCATAGCAGCCGTTCTATTTTTATTTTAGGTTTTTAGGTATGAAATTAGTATATGTAGCTTAGTATGAAATCCGCTACAAAGTTATGAACATTGCTAGAGATTTTAAATATTTATCAGAAGAGTTGACAGTTTTCAATAGAAATTTAGCGAAAGACAGTGTAGTGAGACGAAAGGACAGTGATATAACAAATCGTAAGTTAAGAAAATTAGATAAGTTTAAAAATAGTTATGTTAGTTTGAAAGATTCGTATAATAAATCGAACATCGATATTAAAGTTAGGGATGAAATTAAGGGATATGCAGAAATCATTAATAAATATTTAAAGGGGATTGAATCCATTTTGAATGAAAGATTGCAGTCACCGTGCACTGAACAGTCTGAAAGGGATGAAAAATCATTACAAATTTCAGATTCCGATTCATCAATTTCAGGGTGCTCAGATACCGAAGTAAAAATGTCTGAAAAATTTGAATTAAAAACAGCTGCAAGTTTACTGCCAGTTATGAATGGTAGCGAAACTGTAACAAAACAACTTATCGATGCTATTGAGTTATACGACTCTATGTTAGACCCCGCCGGTAAATGCTTGTTGACAACCTATATTTTAAAGAAATGTTTGTCAGAAAATGCAAAAATTAGGCTTAACAAAACTTACGACTCAAATGCTCAATTGATAGTAGATTTGAAAAATCATTTTATCACCAAAAAATCTGTGTCATATTTATCCACACAATTAAATAATGCCAAGCAAGGCGGAAAATCCATCGAGCAATTCGGCAAAACAATTGAAGAGTTATTGACGGATCTGACAATTACTCAGAGTGAGGGCAATGAAAATTCTCTAAAAATATTAGGAAAAGTCAATGAAAATATTGCAATAAATACTTTCGCAAATGGGCTGCGAAACAATGATTTAAGAACGGTAATTAAAGCTCGCAATTATTCTAAATTATCTGACGCGATTCAAGGTGCAAAAGATGAGGAAATTCCTAATAATACACAGTCAAACAGTCAAGTGTTTCATATACGCGGAAATAAAAATTACCACAGTCATAGAGTGACAGTGATAGAGTGAAGACCTATTAGATTTAGCTTAAAAAGTTTAGTAAAGAACTTAATAAAATGTCCTCAGAAAGTGAGGGAAGTTACAGTGAGATGGAGATGGATGATGATGGCAGTTGGAAAAAAGTAAAATATAAAAGAAAAGCTCGAAACAGTTTGGAAAATATCACAAAGAAAAACAAAAATCTATCCACACCCACAAATGCTGAAATAAATGATATCATTGGAATATCAACAAAAAACCCAACCTCATATAAAAACTTATCACCAGAAATAAATACAAGTTCATCAAACATTCCTAAAAACACAACACAAAACAACAACAAAAAATCATCAACAAACAATTATTCGCAGCAAATGAAAAACATAATGAATCAACAATACAAAAACATGTATTACCTGACAACCACAAGAGAATTTACCAGAACACAAATTGCCGATTTTTGGAGCGCAAGAAACCCCCAATCCAAAGACATTATTCTAAAAACAAGCAAAGGATTCTTACTCAAAACTAATTTAGAAAAAGGTATTGCATCAAGTTATCTCAATTCGTTAAAGCAATCTAAGGTACTACAAAACTTCCAAGAAACAAATTCAAACTTCCGACCATCCAACAAAACTCATATTGCCACCTTTGCCTGTGTAATTGCAACCATAGAGCAAGACATTGAGGATGACAAAATCAGAGAACACCTTGAAGCAAATAATTACGTGCTAAGATACTGCAAGCGTATAACTTCTAGAGCCACGGGAAAATTAACGCAGCTGATTAGAATAATAACAGGAGATTTTACATCGTTTCAAAAACTCCTCAATGAAGGGGTATTCTACAAAAACCGATACTATCCAGTCCACCCAAGCACACCCCCAGAACCGACACCAACTCCCTGCGCAAAATGTTCCCTCTTTACACATGTAACCGAACAATGTAACACACCACTAACGTGCAGAAAATGTCAAGGTAAACACCACACCAACAGTTGTACGTCACCTCTACCAGAAAAATGTATGGCATGCAACTCAGAGGAACACCAAGCATGGTCCCCCAAGTGCCCAAAAAGACCAGTTAAACCCATAGAAGGAATTCCAAATACACGAATAAAATCTATGAATAAAAAATCCAGCGAAATTGACAATAAAATCACGAAAAACAACAAGATACATACACCTATGACACTACACGATCACATTATAGAAACCTACACCAGCAAACTCAATAAACCTAAATACACCAACAGACAAGAATTAATTATACTATTAAAAAAAAAGATTTATTAATCTATATAACATAGACTCAACAGTTGTATTTAGTGGAAACCATATGTATATATTAATGTTTGATCTAAACAAACCAAACACAACGTCACCAACGGTACCAACAGAAGGCCTAGTGATTCATCATAATGGAGAGTAATATTAAAGTATTATATTCCAACATTAATAGTTTTTCCCCAAAAAAGCATCTTGTTAACCACTACATACAAAATAACAAAGTCGATTGTCTTATGTGTGTCGAAACAAAAAACAAGGAATACATTAATGCATATCAAGACTGGAGAATAATTCAACAAAAAGGAAATATATTTAACACCAATATTAGAGGGGGCTGCTTAACACAGTCGAAAAAGAATCTCCATATGGGCAAAGAAAACCCTCCAAGTATTAATAATTCTAAAAATAGCTGCCTGCATTTTACAATCCCGTATATCAAATCCAAGCTCCACATATTTCTAGTTTATATTGACAACGGATCAATAATTGAAGAAACCATTTTCACTAAGGCCTCCTTATATGAATACTGTATTATTATCGGAGATTTTAATCCAAACACTACTAGAAAGAAAAATCAGCTTAAAAATTTCTTAAACAGCTCCAATTTTACAAGAATTCACACACCTCCCACGTTTCTCATGCCAAATAATCCAAGTTCAACCCCCGACGTATTTATGTGTACAAAAAATATTCAAAATAATATCACCGAAGTGGAATTGATCCCGGACCTTGGTAGTGACCATTTAGCCATACAATTTAAATTTAATCTACAAGCAAACCCAGTTATTCTCCCGCCTGAAACTTATCTAGACTTAGCTAGATGTAATATTGAAATCATTAATAAGGAAATTATACAGTTTATAGAACACAGACAAGAGGCAATTACTCCATTATATATCACTATGTTCAATGAAACACTTAAAAATTTAATTCTAGAAAACACACCAACAAAAGTAAAAACGTTCTTTAACTACAAACTACCACCGTTCATTTTAAACCTTATAAAACAAAAAAGAAGATTATATCGCTACATCAAGCAAAACGAAGATCATGACACAAAATCCAAATATAACGAACTTACAAAACAAATCCATGCATTAGTGCTGCAATACAAACAAGACCAATGGATAAATGCATGCAAAAACATAAATGACTCCAAAGGAAAAAAATATTGGAATGAAATTAGGAAACTATCTAAATATAAATCTAATAAATCTGCAATCCCTGAAATTTCTTACAATAACAACATCTACTTTACCGACCAAGAAAAAGCCAATGCCTTTGGGGACTATTTTGAGGAAACCGCTAAATTTACCATGGATGTTAACTTCAATGAGGAAAATTTAAACCTGGTGAATGACTGGTATGAAAACTTTTTTAACATAGACCCTACGCTAATGGACGAAGATATGAATATAACAGAAGAAGAATACTACAACGTATTAAACTCGGGCAAAAATACAGCCCCTGGCCACGACCATATTAGTAGAAATATATTAAGAAAACTGGAACATAACATACATCTAGAAATAATTAACATATATAACTACTGCATAAAAAATCATTACTTCCCAATAGAATGGAAAACTGGAGTAATAATTACAATTCCAAAACCTAATCAAGACCATTCTCATCCAAAAAGCTATAGACCAATAACTTTATTACCAGTAATCGGAAAAAACTTGGAGAAAATCATAAAAACAAGATTACATAATGAACTAGACGAACAGATCCCCAAGAATCAATTTGGGTTCCGACAAAACTCATCTACGATTCACCCCCTCATCATTGCGACGTCAAATATACAAACTAACAGCATAATTGGAAACAAATCGGCAGCAATATACATAGACTTAACGAAAGCGTTCGACTCCGTCTGGCACAAAGGTTTGCTATTTAAACTACACAACTCACGTTGCCCTAACTATATTATCTGGTTTCTTAAAAATTTCCTAGAGGGTAGGAAAACAAAAATTAAGATAAACGGGGCCTTTTCCAGTCCATATGAAAACGAACAGGGCGTTCCACAAGGATCTCCACTATCGCCAGTATTATTTAATATCTACTGTTGTGACATACCGAACAACCACCAACAAACACACAACGCAGAGTCTTACCTACTTCAGTTTGCAGACGACATAGCCTGGATAGCCCATGGAAAGAATACTGAAAAAACAATAAACACCCTGCAATTTTCAACAACTGAAACCATTCTGTGGTGTAATAAGTGGAGATTAAAAATAAATCCTAACAAATCACAACTAATGATATTTAATCACAACATCTCAAATACTTCTCCGACTATACAAATTTGTAACCATAGATTGACACCAACAGCAACAGCTAAGTACCTAGGAATTACAATAGATCAAAAATTAAACTTCAACAACCATACCAAGGAAATGAAAAAAAAGATGATAACAAGAGCAAAACACTTTAGATGTCTGACTTATCAGAACCAAGGTATCAATACTTCCACAGCAAGTAAAATTTACAAAATGATATGTCGACCCATCATGGAATATGGATTCATCCTGTTTAACACCTGCAGAAGACCAGCCTTGAACAATATAGAAGTGGCAGAGAGAAACAGTCTACGTAAAATAACAAAATTTCGTCATCCAAATAATCCTCTCCATAACATATCCAATAACTTACTATATGAAAGAACTGGTATCCAACCTATACTAACACGCTTCAAAGACCTTACAAAAAGATATTCACAATCCCAAAACCTCCTTACCCTAATTCAACCCTTTATAATTCGACTACCAGAAGATACTATCAGAAGAAGAAGGAATCCTGAAAAAACACTGTTAGAGGCAATTACAGAGGCTAACAATGAGGAATAAAGCAATGAAATACCCAATTGTTAAATTAATTGTTATATATGTATATATGTGTGTATGTGTATATGTATATTTAAAAATAATTAGATGTATGTTTGTAAGACAGGCTGAAAGACTTCGGTCGCTGGCCTTTTGGAATATTTTATCCAATAAATACTATTCTCTCTCTAAAAATTACAGGCGAAGTTCTACAAATAACAATAGATTTTTTAGAGGTAACAATCATAACTTTTCGTATAATTTTTCAAGAAACCAGGTCAGAGGTGTAAATAATAATTCCAAATACAGAGGTCATAATACTAGAACTAATTTTAGCAATCGTGCAAGAGGCAATTATTTTGCAAATAATACGCGTAGAACATATTACATGTCAAATGAAAATGAACATTCTGATAATAATGCAAGTAGTGATTTTCGTGGAAATTCACAAAGTACCGCATCTGATTCATTTTTTCGAGGCCCACCGAGAGATTAAAAAGTCGGATGTTTTAACAATAAATGGCTTAAATTTTGTTGAATTAATTTATGGAAATAATAAATTAAAATTCTTAATTGACACTGGATCCACAGTTAGCATTATTTTTAGTAAATATCTAGCCAAACATGAAACAATTGACTTATCAAATAAAATTAAATTAAAGGGAATTTCTGGGTCAAGAATATCAAAAGGCACAGCTTATATTTCACTACAAGTAAACAATACACAGCTATGTCATCAATTCTTACTAATCGACGACCTTGACCATAACATGCATGGTATTTTGGGTTCAGATTTCATTTGTAAATATTCAGCTATAATAGATTACGAACAATTTTTATTCTCTTTCTGGTATAATAATGAAAAGATTTTAATTCCTTTACAATCTGAACATGCATTTTATACTTCAATTCCTGCAAGGTGCGAAATAATAAAATATTACAATGTTGACATAACTGAAGACTGCGTTGTTTTACCGGGCGAATTATGCGAAGGTATTTTTGTCGCTGGAACTCTAGCGCGACCTAAGCAAAATATGATTCCTATTAAAATACTCAATGTCCGAGATGAGGAAGTCGTTTTAAAAAATTTTAGGCCTAAAATAGAAAAACTGGAGAATTATAATTTAGTTGAATTTAAAGACAAGAAACATTTTTCGGTGGATAGAGCGAATCAATTATTAAATGTAATTAAAGTAAATCATTTAAATAAAGAGGAAAAATGTACCTTAGAAAAAATCTGCGTTAAATACTCAGACGTGTTTCAATTAGAGGGGGATCCATTAACAACTACTAATATTTATAAAGAAAAAATACAATTAAATACATCTGCTAAGCCTGTGTATGTAAAGCCTTATCGGCTACCTCACGCTCAAAAAACAGAAATTCATCAACAAATTGATGAAATGTTAAAAGAAGGAATTATAGAGGAAACAAGGTCAAAATGGTCAGCGCCTTTGCTGATTGTTCCAAAAAAAGTTGATCAGAACGGAATTAAAAAATGGCGAGTCGTTGTAGATTATAGGCAATTAAATAAACAAGTACAGGATGACAAATTTCCGTTGCCCTGTATCACAGAAATTTTAGATTCACTATCTGGAGCTATGTATTTTTCTCATCTTGATTTGTCTCAGGGATATTATCAGATCGAACTTGACCATTCTAGTAGAAAATATACAGCTTTTACAACAGATCGTGGTCAGTACCAAATGACGAGACTTCCAATGGGTTTAAAAATTAGTCCTAGTGCTTTTTCTCGAGCAATGACAATTGCAATGTCAGGTTTAAACTATGAATGTTGCTTTGTTTATTTAGACGATTTAATTGTTTTTGGAAATAATTTATTAAATCATAATAGAAACTTAGTAAAAATTTTTCAAAGGCTACGGGAAGTAAATCTAAAGTTAAATCCGAATAAATGTGAATTTTTGAAAAAAGAAATTCTTTACTTAGGACATACAATTTCTTCAGAAGGTGTTTCACCTGATCCCTCAAAAATTGAAGTGATTCAAAAATTTCCAGTTCCTAAAGATTCTAATGAAGTCAAAAGATTTGTTGCTTTTGCTAATTATTACAGAAAATATATTCAAAATTTCGCACATATTGCAACACCGCTTAATAATTTAACTAGGAAAAATATTCAGTTTGTTTGGACTCTGGAATGTCAGAAGTCTTTTGAAAAATTGAAACAAGCCTTAGTTACTGCTCCTGTGTTACAGTATCCAAATTTTTCACCTGAAAATTGTTTCCAATTGAAAACAGATGCATCTAGAAATGCTTTTGGGGCCGTATTATCAAATGGCGATGACAGACCTGTTGCATTTGCTAGTCGATCTCTTAATAAAGCTGAGAAAAATTACAGTGCCAGCGAATTAGAACTAGCAAGTATAGTATTTTCAGTAAGGCATTTCAGGCCATATCTATACGGAAGAAGGTTCATAATATTAACTGATCATAGGCCATTAATTTATTTGTTCGGAATGACAAACCCCTCTAGTAGGTTAACAAAATTTAGGTTAGCTCTCGAAGAGTACGATTTTACAGTGAAATATATAAAAGGCAAAGAAAATGTTGTGGCAGACGCTCTGTCACGGGTTGTCATAACTTCTGAGGAATTAAAAAATTTGAATAACAGCGTATGTAATGCGATATACGTTACAACAAGAGCACAAACGTCTGGAAATAGTGTTCAAGGTGGTTTTGAAGAATCTAGTAACGACAAAAGGATTGATCACCCCGGCGTCGTAGAGATATTAAAACCGCCTAAGGATTCTTTCCAGTTATGTCCAATTTCTTGTTCAGACTTTGAAAAACTTATAAAAGGTAAAAAGTATGATTGCCAAGTAGGGAACTTATTATGTATTAATGATTCGCGAATAATTTATGTAAAGCAGGATCCTCGATCGGCATTAGACTTAGGTACTATGTTGAGAGACCTGAAATATATTTATGTTAAATGCAAAATTCCGGAATTAATAATTTTAAAAAATAAGGAGTGCGCACAAATCCTTGAAAATATTTTAAAGTTTCCAAATAAAATAAAAAATAGTGGCATAAAATTATCCATTTTGAAAGGTGTTCAAAACATCGTAGATTATGAAACTAGACAAATTATAATGAATGATTATCACATACTACCAACAGGTGGGCATGCAGGAATAAATCGTATGTTTAACAATATAAAAAAACATTATTTTTGGGGAGGTTTCCGTAAAGATATTGAGAAATTTGTAAAGAGTTGTGATGATTGTCAACGCTATAAACATTCCAACCCAAACAAAGAATCCATGACGGTTACAACTACCGCTTGTTCAGGATTTCAAAAAGTTTTTTTAGACTTAGTAGGACCTTTGGAGGTAGATTCAGAAAACAATCGATATATTTTAACTTTGCAATGTGAGCTGACCAAGTTTGTAGAAGCTTACCCCTTACAAAATAAAGAAGCCTACACAGTAGCAAAGGCTTTTGTAGACAATTTCATTTTGCGCTATGGTATACCAAATTCAATTGTTTCAGATCAAGGCACTGAATTTTTAGCTACAATTTTTAAAGAGATATGTGAACTTTTGAAAATTACGAAGCTGCATTCCACAGCATATCATCATGAGACTCTAGGTTCTCTGGAAAATTCACATAAAAACTTAGGAGCTTATTTGCGAATGCAAGTTGCAAAGCATTCCAATGCTTGGAGCTCGTGGGTGCCATATTGGTGTTTTGCTTACAATACTATAGTTCATAGTGAAACCAAATACACAACCTATGAACTAATTTTTGGAAAAACAGCTAGATTGCCGTCTAATCTGAGTAAAGGTATAGATCCTCTGTATAATTTTGACGATTATCCCTTGGAGTTAAAGTATCGGTTGCAACAAGCATGTAGCGATGCAAAAAACAATTTAATTTCATCTAAACTTACACGGAAATCGATTTATGATACGAATCAAAAAATTGTAAATTATAATATAGGAGATAAGGTAATGTTAAGAAATAACCCAACAAATAAATTGGAACCTATATATAAAGGTCCATACTGTGTAATTAAAGATAAGACTCCAAACATAGTTATAAAAATAGGTGATAATTTAGTGGAAGTGCACAAAAACAGGGTTAAATTGTACCATGAAAAATGAAAAAAAATGCATGTCTTTGAGCTCAGCATGAATTTTTTTTTTTAATTCCTCCGGGGAAGATGTAATGGTATAATTTATTATTCTGATAACACACGCGTGTGCCATGAAAGTTCAAAGAACTTAGTTTATTAGTTTAAGTATTTACCTTTTAATTAGGTTATGATTATTGCTGTTTCGGCAGAATGTTGTCACTAGACAAGTCCAATTCGTAACATGTAATAATTAATAGTTAAGAATAAATGATATACCTTTGAAGTAGATGGTTGTGTTTGCTTTAAATAGATATAAGATGTCCAGGTTTATCACAGTTTGTTGCACTAACTTTATCTATGGTCAACAATGGGAACTAGATGGGGAAATTTACTTCATGGTAAATTTCAGAGGTGATGTGCACTTTGTAGTAGCCGTACACAGTTCTCTACGTAGCAGTAACGTCATTAACACCTATGAATATTACTTACAAGTTCCACTACTTTAAAGAAATAGTGAAGGTTCCCAGAACGTCGCGGCAACTATTAAAGCTACCTGAAGGTGATTGCAACTTTGAAGTCACACTTCAGTGATGCGAGTTAGTCGCTGCTACTATAGTTTACCAACTTCAAGTTCTGAAAACCCGAAAGTCGTCCCACTGGTAACTACCACGTTCCCATGTATCACGAAAGCTACGTAGAAGTTGCATAAGTATAAAGTAGTGCTAGAAACTACGAGGCAGGGACTGTAGACATGTCAAATGAAGTAATTTTTACACCAAAGTCGTAAATTTAGTTGCAATTACGTAATGGTTACTCATACGAAGTTCCTATCTCAGTTACTGTCACTTTGGTGCTAGTTCGGAAGTAGAGTGTATCATTGAAATACTCATCTATTGTGTAATATGTACTTTCCAAAAGTATGGCTCACAACTTTACCTTCACTGTTTTAGTGATAGCTTTTGTATGTATCAGGTAGTTTATTATACACCTTAATAAGATACATTTTTTTGCACATATGTGAAGTTTGCTTCGATGTTTAATAAATCATTTTTGTTCCTGGTATCATATAGGAATGAATTCTATCATGGTCTGCAAACAACGACATATTTTTTACCACAAATTCACAGCTTCATATATGTAGTGGCTTATTAAGGTAAGTATATTGGTTTACAACTGTTTAATATTAAGTATATCTCTGAGACATCTTTTCTGTAGTATAAATATTTTATATACATGATTTGTGCCTCCCCAAAAGATTATACCATATCTAATTCTAGATTCTACATAGGCATAATAAGCCATATAAGCTGCCTCAACATTAGCATTATGTGATATTACTTATAGCGCGTAACAATACTAAGCGATGTTCTGTGCAAGCTGGTCAGTATGGGATTTTTAGTCAAGCCTAGAATCTATTGTCATACTCACAAAGGATATTTGAGATACAGTGTTCAAAGTAAAGACACCATTGGTGAAGCTTTTTCCAGCATTAGACTTACTATTTGAAAATGCGATAGCTTGGGTTTTTTCTTTATTTAACCTAAGGTTAAGAGAAGTATAGTATGTTTCTAATATGTCCAATGCTGAGAAAATTTTTTGTTCCAGTACTATTGGATCTGGAGAGTTAATAATTAAGGAGCAATCATCTGGATATTGAACTGTATAATAATCAAGTGTAGGTGATTAGTATATAGGATATACAATAACAGTCCTAATACTGATCCCTGTGGGACCCCTCTCTTTATTACAAGATTCCACAACACACTGTATTCTGTTATCTAGATAAGAAGTTAATAATTGCAACGTATTTCCCCTAAGTCCATACTTTTTGCGCTTCTCTATTAAAATATTATGGTCCATACTATCAAAAGCTTTGGACAGGTCTAAACCTGTAGCCACTGTATGTTCTTTATTATACTCTTCGCAAATACCAAACGAAGAGTATATTGCATTCAATCGGCACATTTCTAAAACCGGTAATATTGTTCGTAGAGAAAAAAATTTCATATCACTGTATTGGTGATCAAATTCTGAACAACTTTCAAAATGTCCATCCATCCGTCACGTTTCTTGTAAGCACGATAACTTAAGAACGAAAAGTCTGATTGTATTGAAATTTGGGTAGTAAGCTAGCGTTAGCTAGAGGAAGAACCCTATCGTTTTTGAAAAATATCGATCAATAAATAAAAAAGTTATTAACTATTTAAATAAAAAATGTCAAAAACTAATATTATTTACAAAAAAAGCTGCGATGAGTATCCTACAGAATGTGCTACAATTATATAAACAGTGCAGTAAATCGGCGAAGAGTATAATGGTTAGCTTGTTATTTAGTGAATTAACTATTTTGCAGAGTGTTTTGGTAACCTGCCCTGAACGCTACATACTTCTTCAGGGTCAGTAGGTAATAAAAATATAGTTGTCTCTGTGCATGAGATGTGATTTTCAAAACTAGTATTGGAATTAATATTTACGAAAAAATCATTTACTTTATCTAGTACTATCAGTTTATTACTTTCTCGTGTATCGATACTGTTTAACAGAGAAATTTAATTTTTAATTTTTGAACCAGTGTATCTTTTGACCAGCTCCCATATTGCCTTGCTTTTGTTACTTGCTGTATTTATGTATGAAATATTTCTGCATTTCTTTTGCCTTTGATATGACATTTTTTTAAATATTACAGTACCTATGTTTTATATCTAACATATTAAAAAATTAATAAAAATATTATCTAATAATGTGGCTGAATGCTTTGAAATTTTAGTTGGCAACAGATTACAAAAAATCCAATTACAGGACAAAATTAATTCTCTCTATTAGAAGTAAACTAAATTGAATCAAAATAATTAAGCTGAATTACAGACAAAAAAATAGACTGAATCAAAAAAATTAAAAAAGACAATACAATACGACACTTAAATAAATAGATAAGTTAAATGAGGTTAATATGATCAGTGACAACTTTGGTCGGCTTATTTAAGCTGTCATAATGTATATCACAGAACGTGCCGATTCCATTCATAATTTTGCACATAGTATATATAGGTGACCTTAGGAATATACTAGTTCTAGCCACAGGCAAGTGAAAAGTAGCTGAAACACTTGTAGAAAATCTCGAAACTCGAAATGATATTTCATTGATAAGACTTATGCAATCAATTTTATAATGTAAAAGTTTGTAAATAAACTATAAATACATAATATAATAAGAGAACTTGTAGCCTTAAGGCCCCTGTACACGTTTGGCCAATGAGTTGCGCCAACGTGTACAAGACCACTTGGAGTAACTTGGTGGTTGGCAGCCAGCCGAATGTTGTCGGTTTTTCATGCACACATCAAAAGATCTTGGTGCAACCCACCAACAGTGTTCACACGTTGGCTGGTAGCCTTCAGTTTGCAGTTGCCGTTAAAGCGAAAATGGTAGTGTTGTGGCGTAATAATTGTACTTCTCATAAGTTCAATTAAGTAAATATACAAACTGGATGTATTTTTTAATTTACCTTGTTCTGTTTCGATGAATACTCAGCATCCACCATCGTATTTTGTGCCATTTTTTTATCACTCTTCTTTGATGCACATTTATATAATAATTGAAAGTGCTGCACAAGTAAATTGCCGCGGCTGCGATAGTTTCCACATCCATCCTCGTCAAATGGCCAATGTGGAATGAGCAACGCCAACGTGTAAACAGTATCCTTATTATTGGCCCAACTTGTTAGCCCAACTAGTTGGCCAAACATGTACAGGGGCCTTTACATGCAATAGATGAGCACTCAATTACACCCTCTACACTTTTTTGTTTCAATTCTTCAAATTCCATTATTCCATACTATCCATATCCATGTCGTTATCTACATCTTTACGGAGAAAAATACAAGACCCACCATGAATCATATTTCTTCTAGAGTAACAGGACTTTAAGTTGTAGCTCTCAAGTTGCATTGATATTTCATCTTGGATTGAAGACCAGTGTTCAGTAAAAGAGAGAGTAGGTTGAATCTTCAGATTTTTTACAAAAACTTCAACTTCTAATAATTTATTTTTTAGGCATTATATGTTTTGATGCAATAATACATATGTATTTAACACATGGAATGTAGTTTTATTTGGATTTTTGATGTGCTTAGTTTTGATACGTAAGGTTTCATTATCCATCTTCTTCACAGAGTGTATAGTTTGTAGGGTTTGTTTATCTAGTAATCTTGTCTTTTTACTTTTCAAAAATCCTTTTCACCTCCTTGTCGAGTTCTCGCTTCAAAGTCAAATCTTCTGTATGCAACTTTCTTTGGCCAGAAATTGTGCTCATATACCCTTTCCTGGAATTCATAGTTGACACCCACTTTAAAACATTTGCAGTCTTTTCGAATGTCATCATACTTTGTCTTCAAGTGCTCAACCACTATATCTTTATCACTTTTAAGATTTGTTTTGTCCATTATGTATTTTGTTAATTGTTTATCAGTCACATGATCTTTTACCCTGGATATAAAAAGCCATACTTTTTTGCTGTCCTCTTTGCCTATGAAATCGTTTTCTGCACCTTGTATATCTGCTGTTACAATATTTATATCCCTCCGCTTGGTCTTTCGTCTATTATTTACATGTGATTTGTCCTTTATTTGTTTATTTTGAGTATTACCGTGAAGTATAGCCTGACGGTATGGATAAGTGCTTGATAAACTATTCTTTGGTGAGCCAAATTCTGTAAATTTCTCTGGCCGGTTATTTGAAGTAGATGGTTCTAGATTTATAATATCCTGCATCATTTCATATTGCTTGTCTTGTAGTGCATCTAAATTATCATTCTGTGTTTGTTTGACTATTAATGTTTTTTAATTTTTCCTTGAGATAACTCTTTAGTTTGTTCTGACTGAGTTTTTGCTTGAGAGTGTTTTTTTTTTGCAGTTTTTAATTCTGACTGATTAATGTTAGGATTATAGAATAGCATACTGCTTTATTGGTTCCATTACATAAAATTCCTCATGGGATATAGAACATGATTATACTCCTTTGGATTTATATTTTCAGACTTTTTATTTAAACGTTGAAACTTTTCTTTTAGTAAAATGTTTTCTTTGAGAATTGTTTTTGTCTTCCATCTCACCTACTAATTTTTTTAAATATTTGATTTTAAGTTCTAAGTTTTCTTCTTTATTTATTGGCTTTTGTTTCTGTATGTTTACACTTTTTTCACAACAAATAACCTTATTTCCGTCAACAGTTCTTAAATTTGTGGTTCTTTATGCACAGCTTTTGTGATAAATTGAATAACAATTTACACATACTCTTACTAGACACTTTTATCACACAACATTTATATTTTCCTTGATTTATATTACAGTCTTTACTTTGTTCTTCCACACCAACCACACTGGTGGCGGTCATATTTAAAATCGTCTTATAACATCCATATATAGGAGATAATATTTAAGTCACTGAAAATGCTGAGTTTCATTCAAAGATCTGGAGCAGATATTCCTGTCCACAATCTGAAATTGTTATACTGTTCATTGGTAAGGTCAGTATTGGAATATTGCTCTATAATCTGGTGTCCTAAATATGATATTCATATGCGGCAGAATTGCGCACCGGGCTGAAGGGGTTAATGTTCAAGAAGCCATCAACTTAGCCATGATTAGAAACAAACATTAATGTCAGTCATTATTTTTTGTCAAAAAATGCCAGCATATTTAAATTACACCCACGAAGACTTTTTAGACTTGTTTACTATTTATGGAGAATGTGATAAATTAATATCAAGAACATGTAACACTTTTGCTACTCGATACCCACAAGAACAGAAACCAATCATCATACATTGTAAAATGTATATTGGATAATTTTAGAATATTTGACTCTGCCAAGGCAGGAATTCTAAGTAGGAAGCCTATTGTTGATGAGGAAAAGGTAGAAATAGCATTTCTGGGATATTATCGGGAATTTCTAATTATGTCATTAAGGCGAGCTGCTATGGAATCGGGATTATCCAAGAATTCAATTCACAGAATCTTGTCAAAACATAAATCCATTCTTGTTCCATATGGTTCAACAATAAAAGAAACAGATTTCCTGATAAGAGAAAATGTTTGTGAATTTATTTTAATAAGACATGAAGGTGACAATCATTTTTCGGAAAATATATGGACAGATGATGCTAAATTGATCAAAAATGGACTTTTTAATCGACACAATTCCCATTACTGTAGTATTTCGAATCCTCATGTATTCAGGGAGTGAGATATTCAATAACATTAGGAATTTAATGTTTACTGTGCCATGAGAAACGATAGATTGGTGACGTCACAATATTTTGAGGAAAATTTAAATATTAAGTTAAAAAGATTTCTTCTTCAGCTAATATGTCCAAGGCCTCCTCCTTAGAGTTCCTGCCTTGACAGAGCCAAATATCCTAAAATTATCCAATATGCATTTTACAGTGTATGGTGGATGGTTTCTGTTCTTATGGGTATCGAGCAGCAAATGTGTTACGTGTTCTTGATATTACTTTATCACGTTCTCCATAAATAATAAACAAATCTAAAAGTCTTGGTGAGTGTAATTTAAATGTGTTGGCATTTTTTGAGACGACAGAATGACTGACATTAAGAATTGTTTCTAATCATGGCAAAGTTGATGGCAATTATTTCTAAAAACTCTTGAACATTTAAGATAGCAATATTTTAAAAAGTTGTAACTTCAACTCCTACAATGATGACACTAGAAAAAAGGGAATTTAATTTTACATAATTTGATGTAAAAAATACAGCAGGTTCCATTTGAAATAAAACAGTTTTTGAGGTTCAAATTTGACAAAACGTAATGGAAAAAATATAAAACACTAGGTATACTATTATGGAATCTATTATAGAGAGTTGCTCATCTTGTGTTCTTTCTATGTGCTAAAGAGCAAATGAGGATCTCCTACATGAAGAGAGTTGATATTCAGTATTCAAGATGGCTGAAAGTAAAGATGTGTGTTTACATGTGTCTAACTTTAAATGCTGTAAAACCAAAATTTTTACACATTATATCTGTATAAAGTGTTTTAATATTTTTCACAAGAGCTGTCTCTTACGTGACAAATCTGGAATTTTATTTACCAGTGAAAATAAAATAATATGCTGTGGAAAAGATAGTGACTGGACTGATGAAGAGCAGGACTTAAGTGTTCTAGAAAAGACAATTAGTGATTTAGACGAAGATAATAGAATAAAAAATCTCCACATACAAAAACTAAAAAAGAAATATGAATTGATGACGCAAGAAGCATTAGAAATGGAAAATTCTCTGAATAAAATTATACAAGATAAACAAAACCAGATTGATGAATTAATGCAGGAGATTAAATATTTAAATAAAAACATGAAAAAAAAGAACATAGAAACAAAAACTGTAAACACCCAAACTGATAAAGTCCTACAAAAAACTCAGTCTACAAATACATTTAAAACAGCCATAAATCCTACAGAATCACAAAAAAATGGACAAGTACAAATAATTAAATTACAAAAAGAAAATGAAACCCTGAATGAAAAAAATAATGTGTCTCATGCTTGCACATCCTCAACACCAACAAACAAGAAAAACATGGTACCATATTCCGAATGTGGCAAATCGGTTATTAAAAATAAGTTCCCTAAAAGTAAACAACTGTTAATTTTGGCTGATGAACTGGGAAAAGGACTAAATATGTCGTTACGTAAATCTGAAAAACTTCAAAATTATGAAATAAACTCATTTATCAAACCAAATGCAACATTGATGTCTGTAATGCAAGGTATGGACAAGTCAACAATGAATTTTACAATAGACGATTATGTTGTAGTAATGGGTGGGAGCAATGATGTTAGAAACAGGTCATATCCATCATTCAAAAATTTATGTGTTCAATTAAAGAAATCCAGCCATACTAATATTATTGTATCATCTATACCATATAGCAAAAATGGTGTGACAAATAATTACATCTTCAAATTTAATTCTAAATTAAATGAATTTATACGAAGACTAAATAGGGTCACTGAGGGTAATATTATTTATTATGAAATAAATAATACCATGCCCAAAAAAAAATTAAATATTGCCAACAATATAGCAGATATTGTTACTAGTACTATAAACCCAAAGGGCTTAATATTTATTCCAACAAACTGTGACAAAATATGCAGGGCCAAACCCACTCAAATAGAAGATAGGAGATCAAATACCACCAGTGACATACCACGAAACATAGGAGAAGATCCATCTGTTATAGAGGTTATAGAAGAGAATGTCATTCTGGCTTCTTCAATAGAGGAAAACATTAATTATGTGAAAAATGTAAAAGACCCTAGTTTTTTATACCCAAGGCTCTCAGAAACAATATTTTTAGCTTAGATAAACAGGATAGAATCACTGTTCATCAAAGTTTGCTCGACGGTGTACATATTTGTGTATATCATATAAATGTACAGGGCTTTTTAAATAATTATAATCTAATTGAAACATTTTTAGAAGTCAGGAAAACTGATATCCTCTGTATATCTGAACATTGGATAAGCAGATGTAATGTTTCCAATTTTTATTATTCCGGATACAAATTGGTCTCAAATTTCTCTAGAAATGAACATATTCGGGGGGGTTCTCTTATTTTAATAAAGCATGGTATTGAGTCAGCTGACATCTCAGCTATAACGGAGCTATCCATGGAATGTCATATCGAAATGTGTGCTGTAAGTATTAAGTTACTTAATAAAAAAATTATTAGCATAGTAGCTTATAGACCACCAAGTGGAGATATTGATTTATTTATTATGCATCTCTCTCAAGCTTTAGATATTGCCTCAAAAAAAAGTAGATGTATTATACTGACTGGGGACTTTAATATAAATTTCAATGAAAATTGTACTTCCACAAAATTACTGAAAGACCTATTCAATTGTTATGAACTTACTGTAACTTGTCCCAATGATAATACCAGAATATTCACATATAGAATTGGTTACACCAGTTCGACTTGTATCGATTATATGGCCACTAATATGCCAGCAAACATGTATGACTGTCGATTAATAAATCCAAACATTGCAGACCATTTATCGCATTTCCTAAGTATAAACTCATCTGCCACGCATGAAATTCGAGGTAATCAAGTAGAAAATTACAAAGTCTAAAAAAAACGAAGCATTACAAGTAACAATATAGTACATCTAAATGTATTACTCAGTAAGGTTGACTGGTTTTATTTATGTTATTTTAATGTAAAATTTTGTTTTTTATAGAAACAATCGTGTGGTATTTTAATGAATGCTGTCCGGTTAAATATATAAATAGAAAATGTACAAGAAATAATAATGCAAATAATGCAAAGTGGTTAACTGAGGAACTGATTAAAGAGGGCACTGAAATAAAAAATATGTTTTGGCTTATGAAAACTTCAGATTGTCATCAACTTAAAAATGAGTATCAAATTAAAAAAAAAGAATATAAAAAAAATATCAAAATTACCAAGCAGACTTATTTTAAGAACAAAATTAATAATTCATCAAATAAAACAAAGGAAACATGGAACATTATTAATTCTAGACTTGGTAAATCTAATAAGAGCAATAAAAATATTATACTTAAGTACAATTCAGAATATGTGTCTGACCCATATGAAGTCTCTGAATTGTTTGCTTCCCATTTTTCCACAATAGCAGAAAACAAGATTAAAGAGCACTTTCATCAAAATCAAAATTTGACATCACCCTGTATTGCTACAGGAAAAAAATACAATAATACATCGGAATTCTGTATAGAACCTGTTACTGAAAAAGAAATTATAGACATAATTAATACACTTAAAAATGAATTTTCCTGTGGCACTGATGATATATCTCTGTTTGTTCTTAAAAATATTAACATAAATATTATTGGTCCTTTTGTGTATTTAATTAATCAGTCATTTTGCCAGGGTTATTTTCCTGACATATTTAAAATTGCACGTGTTATTCCACTATTTAAAAAGGGCAGCCCTGAAGACATCGACAACTACCGACAAATATCTATACTCAGCACTATATCTAAAATTATCGAAAGGGCTTTTTATGTGAGATTGATTGAATATGTTGAAAAAAATAATTTCTTAACACCATTTCAGCATGGCTTTAGATCTGGCAGATCAATAGAGACTGCCTCATGTCATTTGCTAAATTATGTACACTCTTGTCTAGATCATGGCAAGTATGTTTTGTCAATGTTTTTCGACTTATCCAAGGCCTTTGATACTGTTCACTCCGAAAGGCTTTTAAGCAAACTATTTGACCTTGGAATTAGAGATACTGCCCTGAGATGGATCCAGACTTACATGGAGGGACGGTCATTAACAGTAAGTTACAACAATGCTATGTCATCTGTTCATAATGTCAAACTCGGAGTACCGCAGGGCTCAGTTCTTGGACCCTTGCTCTTTATGCTGTATGTTAATGACCTTCCTGATTACATAAAAAGTGCTGGGCATGTCACCATGTTTGCTGATGACACGACTATTTCAGTATCGGCAATAAATAGTGATGATATCCAGTTGTATGCTGAAAATGTCGTGAGTATATTAAGGTCGGGATCGAAATGTCAAAAATTGTATATGTGGTTGCCTAATAATCATTAAAATTCCATCAAATCGACACTTGGTATTTCATAAATAACTTTTTTATAAGTAATTCAAACGGAGTTTTAAAGTGGGCAGTATTATAACAGAAGTCGGCCAAATACAACTGACCTGTTTGTTTCTTTAAGTGCACGATAAATTCGGAATTAAATTTTGAAATTGCCTAATTATCAGACGATACATTTGTAGCTATATTAGATAATCAGAGTTATTTAAGTACATCTAATTAGGTCGTATTGATGCGTATTACAGTCATTATCTTTTATCTGTGTAAAAATTTGCATAAAATTGCTTTTGTAAATTGTAATGTATGAAATCAATTTTTAACACAAATCGATGAGTCATCAGAATAATTGTAAAGAATATTTAGAATAAGTTCATCATGTAACTAGAAGATGGCGTCAATAGCCTTATGAATGAAAGGGGTTAACGATTTCGATTTATGAATGAAATGAAAGGTTTGTTCATTTGTGTTGATTTAAAGCAACTTCAAGCAGTTAAATAAAGATAGTGTTATCACAAATAATGTGAGTGTGAGAGAGATAACGTGTTTCAAAGTTGCTATAAATCAAAAGAAATGAACAAACTGGAAAAGTGACATATTTAAATTTGTTAAATAAACTAAACAATGAAAGTATTATTAAATGGTCAATAGTTTGCAACTGTATTCAAACACTAAAATGGCACTATATCCCAAGTATATAATATATAGGTACAATAAATTTTGTTAATTTTTGTCAAAAAATGGGTGAATTTTCAATTAATGTAAATATATAAATTAGGTTCGAAGAGTATCTTATATTTCAATGTGTGACTGCTTCACCGAGAGGAAACAACGTGTAACCTAAACCCTGAAGTTACGGGTTCAATCATCCAGTTTTGGCAAATTTTTATTGTGTAAGAATGATAAACCCAATATAGTTATTCAGATATTGGTTATGTTCTTTTCTTAGATAGGTATATGCAAAAGTATGTTATTTTTTTTGGAAAATAGGATACCTAATGATACACTATATCTAGAGGTCAGGAAAATATTAGTGACCTAACAAGATAGGACAGTCAGACAGAGAAGACGATATAGACGAAGACAGTGGTGTACTAAAAGATAGGTTGGCTCATCAAAATCGACACGTGCTACGTCACGTATAAACCTCGATGACAGCTGCGTGTGGCTGTTTTTTCCTCATTTTATAGTAAAAAGTTTCAAAATTATTCTTTCAATGTACAAATCTATCCTAACCAAATAGATACCTTACATATAAACATAGAAATACTTCGTGTGACATGTATTACTAAGCAACCTGTTTTTTAGTGACCTTGGCTACTGACAGTCAGCTGAGTTCGGTTGTTCTATGAGGAGACAGTGTTGTCCAATTTTCACTATTGGCCTCTCTTTCTAATGTTACCTTCTCCGTCTGATTGTCACATTGTGGCAACTGCGCGAAAACTCCAATTTAAATGTCGAGGTCAATGGCGCCATTGCTAAAAGATACAAGGTTTACCGCTGGCTGACCTATCTTGTTAATTCCTCAGAAAAATAAAGTTATTAATCTGAGGTTAATTCCCTAATCTTTGCCGAAAGTTCGGAGCTTCAAGCATGCGCATTACCTTGTAAATGTGTAATAAATTCTGCAAGTCGAGAAATTGAAGCATTTCGTGTTATTTTGTGAAAAAAAGGCGGGGGGACACCTCCGCACCCCCCATTTCTTTATCCGCGACGATTATACTGCCGGCGGCGCTAATAATTATTATTATAACAATTAGATATCAGAATAAAAACCTACTAATCTAACCTAAAGAAATCACACGAAAGAATGAAATTATTTTAAGCAGAATAAAAACCTCTAACATCACGTAAAAAAATCATAGAAAAGAATTAGTGAAAAAATATATTAATCATTACAAACTTAAAGAAAAAAAAATCAGCGGACGTAGGAGTTTGAACCCGGGATCTACCATGATTTTATCTACGCGCTAGCTACTCGGCTGACGGTGAACGCTAGAACAAGGAATAAATATTAAATAGTCAGATAAATGATATCACGTTTTGCGCAAGGTCGAAACTTCGGACTGTTCATGTACCTGAACGCTTCTCACACACACTACGTTCAAGGACATATTTACAACTGTTAGGTAGAATAAAAATTAGGTGATGAACAGTTGCCAAATTTAAATACACATTGTCTTTGCCATTTTCAATAATTAAAACTTTGATGTGTTCCCATAATTTGTATAAAAGGATCTTGCTGTTTAATTCGAAATTAATAATGTGGTTAACTATTTCGTTTTAAAATTTAAACAATATCCCTATATGATATTAGTTGCATGGCATAAATTATGCACACCTACATTTTAGAATTTACCTAACCAGATACTAGCTATTTTACGATTATTTATGTAATTGGGTAATATTTATAATTATAATTTGTAACATTAATTATATCTTATACTAAAGAAATTTTTGTACATGTGGCAATGCGGACAACATTCCGACAAATATTGAAACTTGCCAATAAAATAAGATAAGATACATACTGTGCCATCTAGGATTAACATAAGTACTAGCTTACGAGTTTCTGACATTTCGATCCTGTCCTTAAGGGCCTGATGTGATAGTAATCGATTAATATTAAACACAAATAAAACGATGATTATAAACTTTCACATTAGAAGACCTCTACCTATAAATTTTAAAATATTTGATATAAAGCTAGGAGAAGAAATTAAATATCTTGGTACTTACTTAGATTCTAAATTATCATGGGACAAACATATCGATAACGTATGTAATAAATTAAACAAAGCTTTTTTTGGCATCTTACAATTGAAAGACACGTTAGACGAAATTGGTCTACTAAGTATTTACTATGCCTTAGTCTATTCGCACATTTCGTTAAACATCATAAGTTGGGGGTGTGGTAGAGAAATGGGTAGGGTATTTATTCTACAAAAAAGACTAATACGTCTTATATTTAACTTAAAGTACAATGAAACTTGTAGAACAGTGTTCAGAGAAAAAAGAATTCTGACTCTTCCAAGCATATATATTTTTAAATGTCTCGTGTACACTAAAAACAATCTCTGCTCGTTTGCTCAAGTTGCAGATTCCCATACATACAAAACCAGACATGGGAAACTCTTAAGTATCCCATCGCATAGAACTACTTCTTTCAAACATTCCTCCTTGGTATAACTGCGTTAATCTGTATAACGCAATACCTGAATCTATGAGAGTAATAAATTGCCCCAAGTTATTTAAAAATAAAGTTAAAAACATGCTACTAGAGGGTGTTTTTTATAGTACTGACGAATTTGTGTCCAGATCTTAACCTTATGCAGTTACCAAAATTAAAACATGCTTATCCACTATTTATTTATATTGTGTCTGATTTCTTGTATCTACAGTATTATATGTGTATCTGTGTGTATGTATATATGTGTATATATATATATACATGTTTATTTATGTATTTTATTTAGCTGATTACTTTTTACTTATATACTTGTCTGACATGCCATATGTACTCTATGTATCTTATGTGGTTAATAAATTATTATTATTATTATTATCACGGTTCTTGCAAACCATTGGACCTGTCAAATTTTCTATAAAACGTCAAATATATCCAATACTGCTGGATTTAGGTATAGGGTATGCCACATATTTCGACTCAGAATTTTATGGTCATTTCGAAAAGCCGAAAATATGTAGGGTGTTCTATTTAAAATAAGCAAGTTGGTATCGACTTCTGGTATTTCCGGAAGTGCTGCCATTCAAAAAAAAAAAAAAAATTCGGACTAGGGGTAGGGTACCAAATTTCAAATGTCTATTTCACCTGTAAGTGGCAGATATTCTAATGGCCGCCTTAAAAGAATCACCTGTATACATCTGTGGATGTTGAAAAATTATTTTCGATGTATTGTTCAATTTTTTACAAGAAGCGACAAAGTTTCAAGTTTGAATATTTGTATAAACTCTTGCTTATTAACGTTTATTATTGTGCTACTAAAAATGAACAGTCAAACTGCATTTTACTTTGGCACATTTTTTTTCTTTCTATACCAACACGCAAATAACTTCGATATCTTTGAATTACTTTCATATTCAGACCATCGTAATAAACAGGAAAAATGAAGGAAGTGTTTGGGAGGGAAAAAAATGAGTCGTTTTTTCACATTAATTACTTACATCACAAGAATGATTTATAAATCTAGCTGCATTTCCTTTCATGGTAGCATCCACAACAAAATTATCATCGACACGGAACATGTAACATCCAATACCTTTGGAATTGTAATATTTCTCTCGTTTATCTGTCAAAATGGACCTTATGACCTAAAAATAAATATTCAACATTAGATAATACGAGCATAAGTTTATTTCGTCATACCTCTCCAGCATATTCAATAACCATTTCACCAGCTTCGATGTCTCTTAGACAAAACAATCCTCTTCCATGTATACACGATCGGTATACACCAACCGAGTATTTTGATGTTAACTTTAATTGACGGAATTTCATTGCCATCGGTAAATTGACAACTCTCCTACAAAAAAATGTATCTAATAGTGTTTTGCATCCATCAAACAATATAATATGATTAATAATAATAATAAAAATAATAATTTATTAATTCTTTAGGCTGTGGTTGCACAATATAAAATAAGTTAGTCAATACATAAACAAATTTATAAAGCAATATATAAAAAAGAAAAACAATAAAAGACAGTACATAGAATGGATTTAAAAAAGGACTACGAGCAGGTAGCTGGTAATGATAATTAACAAACTAGATAATTAATAAACTAGAAAAACATAAAATAAAATATTATAAGAACAAAAAAAAAAGACGAAACTGAATAAAAACCAGTAAAATAATACATCCAAACATTACATATAGTTGAGTGCAATTAGATTTTTACCCCGGAACCTAGTTATAATGAATGGATTTTCATGATTTCTTTACCCCGGAACCTAGTTATAATGAATGGATTTTCATGATTTCTTTTGCATCGAGTTTTTAATACTAAGTACAAAAAAGTTTACCCTTTAAAAATTACCGCTGTTTACTTAGGGGGGTACATTAAAACACACTAATTAAGTGGTAGGGAATACACGGTCCTAATAATCTAATAGGGTAAGTAGGTAGAAAGTGACCTATTTGGAAAAATTTGGTAAACTTAGGAAGGGGACATTTGTCACCTAATAAGTAATATGAATGTCAAATCACCTATCAAGTAATTTTGGTTAAGTTATCATTAGACTCTAATAGAAGATATAGGTGAAATGTATTGAAATGACTATAAATAGGTAATCATATTTCTTGAACAAGACTCCTTGGGTACCTACTAAGGATCCAAGAAGTCATTAAATTTCCACCAAAAAGTCGAAATGACTTAATGTCACTAATTAAGTAATTTAGGCAGACGAACCACATTTATGTAAAAATGGAATGGTGAAAAGTCGCCATGAAAATGTAAACTTTGTTTGTGAAAATATTTTAATTCATAAATAATCGTTAAACATATTAATAATTATTAAATTTTAAATTAAAACAAAATGGATTGCGAAAAATATACAAAAGTGAAAATTGAAAAATTAAAATGTCACAATTTATATTAACCCATAAAGGACTACGGTTGCCATATGGCAACAGATGTAGAGCTTACTTGATCTACGTTTTTTGTTCAAAATTTGGCCAACAACACGTAGATGGCACCTTATTGCTCTTCAGAACATATGTTATCTTCTATTTCTTATTGGTATTTTATTTGTTTTGGTGTCATTGTCGTTTGAGCACGTTTTAAAATTGAACAGTGGTGTTGAGTAATAAAAAAATGGACCTGAACTTTGTGTAAGTATATTATATACTGTATAATAATATATGTTTAGCATTTGCAACTGAATTAGTACTTAGAAATGATGTATTTAGAAAACTAAATAGACTGCTTATTGATGCTGGTGAGTATATCAGATTTTTAGACTTTAGAAATGCGTTGTTGCCACTTGGCAACGACAGTCTCTTGCACTATCTAATTATACACCATTTCAATTTTTTGTAGTAGATTGTTTTAGAGAGCATAAATATTGTTTTTTATTACACTAAATAAATTTTGGTGTGCGTAGGGAAAAAAGGAACCTTCCCTACACATTTTATTTTGATAATCTATTTACAAGTTTTACATTACTAAAATAGTTAAAGGATCAAGGATATGCGGCAAGTGGCACAATAAGAGACAACTGGTTGCCAAGAAATTGTCCATTGCAAGGCAAAAAAGTAATGCAAAAGAAGCCGAGAGGTGATTATGAATCTGTGATTGGCAAAGAAAATGGCATCATGGTGGTCCGCTGGAATGACAACAATGTGGTAACTCTTGCGTCTACAAATCATGGAGTTATTCCCCTAGGTTCGGTAAAGCGATTTTCTCAAAAAGAGAAGAAAAACATACAAGTTTCACGGCCGTATTCCATTGGTAGATATAATAGTGCAATGGGAGGAACAGACCTAATTAACGAAAATATTAACCGATATCGAATTGGCATTAGGGGAAAAAAGTGGTGATGGTGTATATTTTCTGGGCTTGTCGCTGTAACAGTACAAAATGCTTGGATTATATATAAAAAATCTGGACATAGTTGCACTCAACTTCAGTTCAGGCGAGACATAGTAAAAGTATGTTTTGCTAAATACCGGAGTCCTGTCAGGACAGCTGGCCAACCTTCCTCAAGTTTGTTATCCAGTAGCAGTAACCGAGTCAGTGATGATATTAGGTATGATAACTTGGGACACTTTCTAATATCAACACCTAACAAGAAAAATATGAGATGCGCTGGCACAAACTGCACTTCTATTATGAGAACTATGTGTCCAAAATGCAGTGTTGGACTATGTATAAATTGCAATTTAGTTTTTCATTCAAAATAAATGTTCTATATAGCTAAAATATGTTTTTTTATTTGTTTGTTCATTTTTATGAGTTTATTTGTAAGTGTTCTTATATTAGGTAGTAGTAAGGACTAGCGTTGCCATATGGCAACATCATTTTTTTTCAAAATATAGTTATTTTGTTGTTAAATTTAGTCATGTTTATTACTGTTGTTCAAAATAAAGTCCAAAAAACCAAAATATAAGGTTTTTGTAAAGAAAAATAAAATTCCGTCCTTTATGGGTTAATATATATATATTAATAATAATTGATGTTTTTAAGGAGGGGTTTTGTAATATTTCAAGGTACAATATATAATATTTACAGAAAAAAATCTTTCCCACGTAAATTCACGCGAGTCATGCGTAAAAAACGCGCCGCAAACAAAACAACTTGTCATATAAAATTATGTATCATATAATATACCCTACTAGCAATTTGATATTTTATAAAAGTTGTAGGAATGTTCCTGACACAAATTTTATAAAACATTATTACTCAACGTTTTCACAACAGCTATAAATGCAAAATTGGCACCATCTTATAAAATATTTCAGTCGCTGTTGATATTTTGTAACATCTATTGGAACCATTACAAAATAATTATACAAACAGAAGCCTTATAAGAATTTAGTACCATCGTTATATAGCAGTTTTACTAAAACTTCATTTAATTGTACTATAAAACACACTTCACTGTTTCTTAAGTTACTGCTATAAAACAACTAAACAACTGTTTTATAAGAGCTTTTAAATAGTCATGATTTTAAAAAATGATGCTTTATACACACTAATAAAATACACACTTTCTAAAATGTATCCTAAAAGTTTAGGAAGTTTAAGAATTTCTGACACTAAAAGTATATGGCATTGTGATTTAATACTAGGTACTTAATAACCTATAATCATTATTTAAGAGACTTGTTCTGGCTTACAAGGACTGTAATTTTTTATGCGCAAAAAATTTTACTGTGAACTGTGGCCATATTTCTAATATATTTTTAATGGGCCTCACATTTATTGATGATTTCTAATAATTTTTGAAATTTTATAAATATCGATTTTATGAATTTGAGTTTTTTTACAATGTGACTTACACTAATTCGTTTTAGTAGTCATAACTGTATAGTTAGCACGTTTCTAATAAAGATTTGATATTTTGAATTTTCATAAATTGTCATATGTACCATCACGAATGCTGGCCTTTCAAGATGGCCTCCCTCTATAAAATACTTTTGTTAGTAGCAAGCATTTCATGATATTTAAATTATTATCTATAATTGATAAATTTAATAAGGAGTTTAACTTAATTAAGCAAATCGCGGTTAATAACGGATTTCAAGCATCTTTTATAGATAACTTATTGCACAAAAAACGGTACAATAACGCGATAAATGCAGTATATCCGACCTATAAAGATCATGATAATTCAAAATCTAATTTCAGGTCATTAACATTCATTGGGGACCCGTCAGAAAAGATTAGTACTTTTTTAAAGAAGCAAGGTCTGAATATAGCTTATAAAACTAATAATACTTTAGGCTCTATTATTAAAAACAATAAAGATAAGAATAAAAAAGAAGAGTTGTCGGGAGTGTATAAACTAACTTGTGGGACTTGCCCTAAGATATATGTGGGACAAACAGGTAGAAATTTTAAAAAACGGATCATGGAACATAAAAAATCTTTTTTGAATAATAAAAATAATTCTACCTTTGCAAATCACCTTTTGGAAGAAAAGCACTTATTTAACGACGATTTTGATATCCTTCATACAGCTAGTAAGGGATCAAAGTTGTCGTTACTTGAGAGCTTAGAAATTAATAGGTATAAAAACGATAATATTTTACTTAACGATCAATTAGACATAAATAATTCTCCACTTGTTAATCTAGTTTAATTCCATTTCCTAGTAGTACATTTTATATTATAAGTAAATAATCACAATTATGCAAATTAGTTTTCAGGTAATTCAATTTCATGTATTTAAGGTTCAATAAGTTCAATTTGTGAGTAGTGTTACAGTGCACTCATCTGATGAAGCTAATGTTTTAGCGAAACGATCGTCATGTTGACGTAATACATGTGAAAACGTGAAAAACAGTTTAGTGTTTTTTATTTCATTAGTATTATCTATAAAATAATGCGCCTTAGTGTAACTTTTTCGTGAATCTTATAAAATAGATCACTCACTTTCGCGATACTTTTGTAGCTCTTATGATAAATCTGTTAGGACTGAGTTGCAAATGCAACCATCGAAACAGAATTGGTTCAAATTGCATAAATATAACCTAGAAATTAGTGTAAATACTATATTATGAACCATTTTATCATATTAAGTTATAATTTTGATGAAACAGAATTTTGAAGGCAAATAGAAGGTGTGAATGGTGAGAAATAAGTAATCGACGACGTTAATTTTCCATATTCTCGACATTGAATACCTAATAGGTCAAATATACCTGTTTAACTTATTTTGCACGTCAATACGACGTGTCAAAAAACACCATTTAGGTTGTATTGACATCGAATTTATGTCCTATATCACCTATCAAAATTGGTGGCGTCACCTATTCGACGTGCAGTCGACGTCGAATGATACCTAAATTGTTAGCTGGGAAGCAACAAAAAAACAATTACGAACATAAAACAATTTTTACGAACTAATGAAATTATTTCCATTTTCATTAACACACATCGTAAACCTATTAATTAGTTCAGATCTACAAACTTTTAATAATGTATGCCGATTAATGGCGGCAACCCTAGCATAAATTTTATAATAAAGATCTGCCATGTCTTCTATTGATTCTTTGTACACTTCACTTTTTAAAAATCCCCATAAATAAAAGTCTAATGGAGTAATGTCAGGAGATCGAGAGGGCCATCTAAGTACTCCATTAGTACCAATCCATCTTCCTGAGTAGTTAATTTAAATAATTAACAACGTTGTGATGATTATGTGGGCCTGCTACATCCTAATGAAACCACATATTATCCAATTGAGCGGGCAAATTCCTTAATACTTGTAAATCATTTTGCAAAAATTGTAAATATCTTTCACCTGTTAAATTCTCATGGTAGAGGTATGGGTCAACAATGTAACCATTAACGATACCACACCAAACATTTACTCCAAAACGATTCTGAAATCTGGTATGTCTAATCCACCTAGGATTCTCTTGACACCAGTATCGACAATTATGTGTTGTGATTACTCCATTGTTGTGGAATCGACTTTGATCACTCCACATAATTGTATCTAAAAGATTTGGATTTTTTTAAATTTATTTATTATTATTATACGGCAGAGCCATTTTCATTTTGCAATTCAATAAATAATTAAAATAGTATGGAATAATGAATAAAACAAGACAAATAAAATTTTTGTAAATACAATAAAATCAATATTATGCTACACCATGTCTTAGACAAGCTTTAATTACTTATACAAGATTTAACTTGGTTTTTAAATGTATATAGTGACGAGCCAAAGAGTTCTATATTTTTATGGAAAGAGTTTGCTGTACGGAGTAATCTGCATATGGGCTCATTTTGATCATAATTTGTAACATGAAAAGGTAGGTACTTTAAAGAGTTCTGAATTTCTAGTTCTGCGATCGTTTAAGTTGAAGCTGATCAACTGAAGTAACTTCTTCTAAGAGAATTGAAAATTGCGTCAAAAAATCTAATCTCCTCTCATTGTCCCCTGGAATCAAATGATGAACTAAATGAACTTTATATGGAAAAAAAATTGTTTGTTTTAAGAATTCTGTGGCGGGTGGAACGTGCAATATTTGTTTCTTCCGTTAACTTGCGTACGGACATGTTTGGATTATTTTTTACTTGATGTAATACCAATGCAATATTTTCATCAGTTGCAGTTCTTTTTCTTCTTGTTGTTTTTGGTTCCTTAAAACCTCCATAATTTTTCAAATTAGAACACAAACTTACAAAAGTTTTCCGATCTGGTAAAGGCCCTTGAAGCATTTTTACGACATTCTCCCTAAATTAAAATCATGTGATAAATCATGATAAAATAATAAAAATAAGAATATTCAATCAACACAATATAATGATGCTATATAATTTATTATTGGATAGTGATTTTAATAATGTATATAATATTAACAACACAAACAAAGCTTGGGACTGCTTCTGGGAAATATTTTATTACTGCTTGGACATCGCTCGTCCCTTAGTTAATTATAAAATAAAAAATAATACTGATGATTCAGCATGGGTAGATGATGAGGTAAGATTTAAAAGTAGCGAACTAAGAGATTTATATTGGCTCAGTAAGTCTTTAAATAATAACGACATCACAAGCCATTACAAGAATACTAAGCGAACATTCACTAACTTAATAAACGCAAAGAAACGGGAATATTATAACACAAAAATATCAAAGGCAAATATAACGTGTAAAGAGGTTTGGAAAATAGTTAATAATAAATTAGATCATAAGGAAAAGTCGCCCGCAATTAGCTCATTAACTATTTCAGGAAATATAATCGAAAATCCCACTGAAATATGCGAAACTTTCTGTAAATACTTCACAACTGTTGCTAAAATTACTCTGGACAATCACTTCCCCGCCCTTGATTATGATAATAGCGATTTAAAGGGGACTATACAATCAATATTCTTTGAAGATATAACAACTCAAGAAATTCGCGATGTAGTAAGAGTAATGCCTAATAAAAAATCTAGTGGACCAGATGGCGTCCCAATCTCGGTTCTGAAATCTTGCTTGGAAACTATAATAGAACCTTTATGTTACATATTTAACTTATCCATCAGAACAAGTACATTTCCAGACAAATGGAAAACAGCTTCAATCATCCCCATTTTTAAACAAGGAAGCCACGAAATAATTGAAAATTTTCGACCTATTACACTCGTATCTAGTTTTAGTAAAATCTTAGAAAAAAGTATACACAACAGAATTTCAAAATTTTGCTATGCTATAAGATATTAAGTCCAAGACAACACGGATTTAGAAACAATTATTCCACAAAAACTGCCACCTATGAAATTTTACAGATTATATATGAGGGGTTAGATAAAAATAAATTTGTCCTAGGCCTCTTCTTCGACCTCACAAAGGCATTCGATTGTATAATCCCAGATTCTCTAATAGATAAACTTCACAAAATGGGAATCAGAGGTGATATAAATGGTTGGATAGAATTTTTCTTGAAAAATCGAAAGGTTTATGTGAAGTTAGAAGACAGTAATTCACACAGTCAGGAAATGAATTTCGGTGTTCCACAAGGAGCAGCTTTATCTCCCTTACTGTTCGCAATGTTTGTCAATGATCTTGATGAGTATATGAAAGAACAAGACTCACTCCTAATAATGTTTGCTGACGATATAAGAGATACTAAGAAACAAACAGTACAATAAAACGCATATTTCACAAAGAAATATATTTTCTAACTTAGCATGTTACTTATCGAAACTGTTGTAAAATTCAAAGAAAATACTACTTACAGCCGTGACGTCATAGCGCATTACTATGGTCATGATTCCAGGCTCGCATCATTCCCTTTATATTATATTTTATATTAATTTGATTCAGTCAATGTAAATACTAACCGATTAAATATCTCCTCTTCTAAATATATATATATTTCTCTTTGATACCTCACATTAATGGTAGTATCAAGGCGCTTTTAATTGTGTATTTAATTGTGTGTATGTATATTATATGTTACTATAAGTATTTATTCGTATGTATTATTCTGCATGTTTTATATTGTATTTTTAAATTGTATTTTATGAGTTGCAATCTATGCATAATATGTATTTTAATGTTTTACGATATAACTTAATGATCAGGATGAATAAAATATAGAGATAATAAAGATTTTAATATGATCAGCTGCTATTGTAGAAAAACAAAAAAAATGGAGGCTCTTGTGTATACATCCATAAAAATTTACAAGCAACTGAATTAATTAATATTGTGAGATTATCAGTTGAGCAAGTATGCGAGTTATCTGCATGTTATATTAAAAACATAAATTTAATTGTTATTGTTGTTTATAGATCCCCAAAGTTGGTAAAAGTTGATGATTTTTTGGGCATAATATTTAATGCTCTAAAAGTTACTGAAAGTTTTAATAGCAAAACAAATATACTTCTTATAGGCGATTTTAATGTACGTTTTAATGACGTTAATGATGCAAATACAAGGAAAGTTTTTCAATTTTTTATGACATTTAACTTAAAGTATTTAATTGAGGGAAGTACACACAATAAAGGAAATTGTTTAGACAATATTTTTACTAATTTTAATAGCTCTAATGCTATATCATTGGGTATATCAGATCATGATGGTCAGCTTTTACAATTGGACCTTTGTGAAATGAGTCACAATAGTGATGACACAACAGTAAAAAATAGAAGGAAATTTAGTAATGAAAATATACAATTAATGAACTATTATTTAAGTAAAGAAGAGTGGTCTGAGGTCTTCACCACGGATAGGGCAGAAGATAAATTTGAGTGGTTTCATAATACTTTCATATACTACTATAACATATGTTTCCCAATGATCCCCAATCAGCAGAAATGTTACAGATCAAAGAACTGGGTGACTCCTGAAATTACAGTTGCAAAGGACACATTAATATTTCTATTCAGTTGCTATCAACAGAAACCTACCATACAGAATAAAGAAACTTATTTAGAGTTTAAAAAGCAATATAACAACTTATTAACAGCTGCTAAGCAATTATATTACCAAAATCGCCTAAACGAAACAGATAATTACAGTAAAACTGTTTGGGACATCATCAACCTAGAAGCTGGAAGAGTAAGTAAACCGATAACATATCCTGAAACTTTAACAGCAGATAACCTCAATAACTTTTTCATAAATAATGCCGAGACCATTGTGCAAAACTTGCAGACACACGTAATAAATGATATAAACAATTTCATGGATAAAAAATTACAAAACCAACATTCAATGTTTTTCATGCCCGTTACCCCTGACGATATTAGAACAATAATTAGTAAAATAAAAAATAAAAAAACTGAAGATATAAATGGACTCAATACTTACATCATAAAAAAATGTTCCCCTTATGCAGAGGTTACAAATGTGTGTCTAATGCAAGGTTATTTCCCCACTCCTATGAAAATGGGGAAGGTTATACCAATATATAAAAAAGGTGATATTACTCAACCAGAAAATTACAGACAAATTTCCATTCTACCAGCTTTTTCTAAAATTTTAGAAACAGTAATCTTTAACAATCTAGTTAATTATCTGGACTCAAATAAAATACTATGCCCATATCAGTTTGGTTTCAGAAAAGGATTGTCAACAACTGACGCAATAGTGTCCTTAACAAACTGCATTAAGGAAGCCTTTGAAGATAAAAAACAATATTTGGGGATATTCAGATTTAACAGCAGCATTTGACTGTGTTGAGCACAGTATCTTGCTTAACAAACTTGAATTCTATGGTGTACGCGGCAATTGCTTAGATTTGATTAAGTCCTACTTAGAAAACAGAGTTCAACTTGTTGAATGTGGTACTGATCAGAGCAATGTTATGCAGATAAAAAGAGGTGTGCCACAAGGGTCAGTACTGGGACCTTTACTATTCCTGGTTTACATAAATGACTTGCCAAACAGTCTAAGTACCTTAAACGTACAAACAATAATGTACGCAGATGATGCAACTTTTGGCACAAGTATAGACATTGAAGACGACAGGCAGTATATCCTTAACAATATACTTGAGCACGCCAAGGCTTGGTTTGCATTTAATAAACTGTTGCTGAATGAAAGTAAAACTGTAACATTACCATTTCAGTGTAAGTCAAATGCAGTGAGTTTGAAACATACAGAATTTACCCGTAAAACCAAATTTTTAGGGGTCAACATTGACATACATTTGTTTTGGGTTGAACATATTGACTTACTCTGTAACAAATTGGCGAAGTCCGTTTTTGCTATAAAAACAATAAAAAATACCGTGAATGTACAAGCGGTGACAACAACTTATTATTCTCTTTTCCACTCACAACTTACCTACGGAATACTGGCATGGGGAAATGCGGCCCATTGTCACTTACAAAAAGTCTTTATACTGCAAAAATCGGCGGTAAGAAGTATAGCTGGTGCTAAATGGGATGAAAGTTGTAGACCCCTATTTACATCTTTAAAAACAATGTCTGTGTTTTCTATAATAGCACTTTTTAATATTCTAATCGTTAAACAAAATTTGCATAAATATCTTACATTCGCTGACGTTCATCAACATGATACCAGAAATAAGAGCAACTTAGTAACACCTCAAAACAGACTGCAGATAAGCAATAACATCGGAGTTAGAATGCTAAATGTTCTACCAATGACATTTCGTAATCTGCCACTGCATGTGTTTAAAAAAAGATTAAAAAAGATACTAACTGAGAATTGTTTATACAACACTGAAGAATTTTACCAGGTTGTGAATGAAAATGGAAGCAATTTTATAGCTACAGTACAGTACAGAAATAAATTATTGATGTATTTATGAATATGTGTGTATTGTATTGTTTGTTAATTTAGAAGTTTGTCCATATTCTGTATGTTGCTTTTTACATGTGATACACCCTAACTTTAGTTTATAAGTTTTATTCGAAATGGAGATTCACTATCCATCTGGACGTATCTATAAAATGTATATTTTCTAAAGATCAATAAATTTATTATTATTATTATTATTATTATTAATAATCATCCACCCTTCTGCTTGACCCACCCACAACATTCACTTGTAATGTATTTTGGAAATAAAAACTATCTATCTATATGAGATGTGACGTCACACGCATCTAAACTGTTTTAAATGATAAATAATTATTTACATTTAAGGTATCATATTTTGCATATCTTCTTTTCTTAGATATTTGAACATTTTTGTGCAATAATAGTAATAATAATAATAAACTTTATTATCCATAGACCACACTACATGTGGTATCGGACTCGTCAAACGATTACTTACAGAGAACGGATGCACAAATACAAAATACTAAAGTACTAAAAAAAATAAAGGTACACAAATATAAACAAAAACAATTACATACAGTCAGGCCACAGTTTCTGCGACTATATTGCTGAACATATATAATAATCATATCTCAAAACTGTGTTTCAAGATATTCTATTATGTTATAATATACATTATTTAAAAGTAATTTTCTAATTTCTTTTTCAAACGATGTTATACTATTTAATTCTGTTATTGTTTGTGGCAGCTTGTTGTACAGTTTGATACCCATATATCATGGACTTTATTAGAAAACAGATAGTGTATGTCCTACTGGTATTGATAAGTCGTTTTTCCTTCTAGTTTCATAGGCATGGTTATAATTACATAAAAACTCATGTAAATAAATAAATAAATAAATAAATAAATCAGTTTATTTTGCAAATGGGTAGTATACAAAATGAGACCAGATGACAACTAAAGTTGGTTTTAAACCAGGCCTCTTTGATCTGCTTATTTATGTTATACGGTTAAAATATATATAAAAAGAAAATACACATATAGGTACTTAAAACGGTTATGCATAATGCAATATTCGACGAATAGTATAAAAGTAATTAATAAATAGATTGCTTAAAATACACTAACTGCAAAGGTTCTTTACATATATTCATGGTCAATAATAAATTGTTCTGATCTTACTAGCTGTATTAGTCTTTCCTTAAAACTAGCTGGACTGAGTCTTTTTAAATAAGCTGGAAGCTGGTTGTAGATTCTTGTTGCCTGGTATGAAAATGATTTTTTATATTGTTGTGTATGATGTATGGGTACAGTCAGAATAACATCACGATTTCTGGTTTCCACAGTGTGTGCATTTCCGCGTGTTTCAAGTTTTTCATGTAGATATCCAGGCTTTTTAGTAACAATCACATTGTGCACCAGACAACACAAATGTATCCATCGCCTTTGTCGCATATTAAGCCATTTTAGTTGGCGGATATATGGACTTATGTGTTCACGGTAAGGAATAGATTTGGAAAACCTAATGCAAGAGTTTTGTACTTTTTGTAACCTATGGGAATTTGCAACTGTGAGACAGGGACCATATACTGTGTCACAATAATTTAGCCTTGAGAGCACCAATGAGTCGCACACTTTAATTTTCGCATCTTCGGAGAGGTAGTTTTTTAAAGGATATAAACTTTTCAAACTAGCATAAGCTGACCGACACAAGTTTGATACATGGTGATTAAAATTTAAGCGTTCATCCATTATCAAGCCGAGATTTTTGACTTGTTCACTAAAGTTTATAATAATGTTATTTAATTTCAAAGTGGGGGCCCTGTTTAGTATTAGATTTTTATTTTTATTGCTTCCAAAAATGATTGCATCCGTTTTTTTTATGTTTAATTGTAGGCCATTGTCCTGTGTCCATTGCAGGATACTGTCCAAGTCCTCGTTAAGACTCTGAAATGCTGTATTATACTCGTCAACAGAAAAGCTTATCATGACCTGTATATCGTCAGCATAGTAATGCAGCTTACTGTGGTTGATAATTTGTTGAATGTCTATTAGGAATATATTGAACAGTAAGGGTCCGAGAATAGAACCTTGTGGGACGCCAGATTTTACAGTAAGTTCTTCTGAGATTTCCCGATTATATTCACTGTATATTTCGACAAGTTGTGTTCGCTCCAGTAGATAGTTACGAAACCATTCCCACATTCTACCTCTGATTCCATAGTGATACAGTTTGGATAATAGCAAATCATGGTTTACACTGTCAAAAGCTTTAGACATATCAAGGAGTACAAGCACTGTGAGCATGTTGTTCTCAGTGGCTGTAACTATATCATCGTTGATCTTTAGCAATGCTGTTGATGTACTATAGTGCTTGCGAAAGCCTGATTGTGTGTTGTGATGTAAATTCTGCTTAACGAATATGCCAATTTTAGGAATAAATATGCTCGGTATTGTTAGAATATTCAGTTCCCTAAAAATATTTCTGCAAGATACAGTCTTATTTATCCCTTTTATATTTCTTACTTAGAGAGAGAGAGAGAGAGAGAGAATAATATTTATTACATAAAAAATTCCAAAAGGCCAGCGACCGCCTTACTGCCATTTTTTGTATTTTAAATATTCTTTCTCAGAAATTAGATGAGTCCCAGAATACGATGCCATATTTCACCTGTGAGTAAAATTGAGCATAGTAATAGGGAAGGTCAACTGGTGTGCTGGTAAGTTTTCTTAATCTAAGTAAGGCAAAACATGTTGAAGAGAGCTTTCTGCACAAATGGTCAATATGTATTTCCCAGTTTAGGGCATTGTCAATATAAATACAGAAGAATCGCCTATGCTGAACTTGTTCTAGCGATTTACCATTAACTTTTATTAAACTGCTTATGTTATAATTTGATAATTAGGTGTAAAATTAATGAATACAGTCTTTGATGAATTTAAAAATAATTTGTTTTCACAAAAACCAGGATGTAAAGGTATTAATTCTGTTTTGTGAAACATCAATTAGACTAGTCATGTTTGGACTAGTACACAAATATGAATTGTCATCTGCATACATTATCAAATTACCATTATCAACAGTGCCTGGTAAATCGTTAATAAATAATAAAAAGAGCTACGGTTCTAGAACGGAACCCCGTGGAACGCCACAAGATACATTTAGTATGTCTGATTTTGTTATTCAGCTCAACAATTTGATTTCGGCCTGAAAGATATGACTGCAGCCAGCTGTTAATTTTTCCTCTAAATCCATATCTGGTAGTTTTTTAATAGCAAACCATGATCCACTACATTAAACGTCTTGCTTAAATCCATGAAAATTCCAAAACATTTATTATTTTTATTTATGGCATCATGCAGCTTATCGAGGAATTGCATAACAGCCGACTGCGTGGACCTTCCTGTTCAAAATCCATGCTGAGCATCAGACATTATGGGGAACTTATTAATAAAGTTTAACATTCGAGAATACACTACTCCTTCCATTATTTTTGAGATAGTTGACAACAAAGAAACTGGAGGATAATTATTAATTATTGCTGTAGACCCTTTCTTGTGTAAAGGTATTACTTTAGCTAGCTTCAAGTTATTAGGGAATACTGCCTCAGATAAAGATCAATTTATTAGGAAAGTCAAAGGCTCCACAACATAACCGGCAACTACCTTCAACATCTTTGAACTAATACTATCCACTCCAGAGTTTGATTGTTTAAGATCCAATATTTTATCGAGAATTTCAGTTTCTGAAATAGGTCTAACAAACATTGTTGGGTATTGCACTTTTATAGAGGGAGATGTAAAGTTTGCATTATTTTTGCCTTAAGTTTACTGGTAAATTTATGAAGTATTGGTTAAATGCATTAACTATTTTATCTACATCCCTTTCCATGTTATCATCTATTTCAATCTCCTTTATAGGATTCTCCTTTCTTGCTCACAGTTCCAGGCATATATATCTATTCCGGCTTAATGTATTTAAAAACAAACAAACCCAACTTTAAACCATCTCAATGTAGTCATTTTTATGAAACCAGAAATAAAGAAAATATATATACATATCCTAAACACCGTCTAACTCTGACTGAGAAGGGACCATACTACGCAGCAATAAATTTTTTTAATAGACTCCCTACAAGCCTCAAAGATAATTTTCATCTCAACAGTTTCAAGAAGCAAGCTTTAAAGTATATATGTGATATTGAGCCTTACTCCATTCAAGAATTTTTTAATTTTAAATTGTAATGTCATTACATTACATTTTACTTATAGGTTGTGTATTTTATATACCTATTTATGTGTTTCTCTGCTTGTCCGAAATTTTGTGTTTTATATGTTTCTTACATTTACATTTTATGTTTTTTATATTTACATTTTATTAGTTATGAGCTAAGTTTGTTTAACTGACCTGTTTAATACATTTGTCCAATGAAACGGAATAAAACTTACTTACTTATTTTTTCCCCAAATCTTCATTTATGATTGACCAAGCCGCTTTCGATTTGTTACCAGTCTGATTATAAAACTGATCATTACATAGACGCTTAGCTGCTATGACTACTTTCTTGTAAATTTTTTTATATGTCCTATAATAATCTATGTGGTCAGGATTGTCAGATTTTCCCAGACTGTTATTCTAATAGCTTTAATTTTTTCGATGAATTAATAATTCCTTTATTGAAACATATTTTTTAAAGGATTTTGCAAACAGTAGAAAAAATAACTATCTATGAGAACTAAAAAAAAAAACTATGTCTAATAATATTAATGGAATCTTTGCATTCTTTCGATAACCTCAATTCTGGTTATGCTAGCAAATTGAAATCCTAACATAAAGTTGTATAATTTCTTATAAATTACCATCAAATGGACACGCTTTAAGAGTTTTATTTTATAACCTACGCAAAGTCAAGTTAAATTAAAGGTCTAGTGCACATTTGGGGGTGAAAGAAGTAGAAGTAGAAGTATTATGGGAAAAGGCGAGAATCCCAACAAGAAAGTTTTCACGTAGCATTGAGAAATTGGAACTATTATGTACCGTCCTAAAGTTCCAGGACGCTACAGAATATATATAATTTAATTATGGGGTTCTTAAAACCACTATAATAGCAGATACTTTAAATTTGTTGACTTTTTGTTCACAGAAACCTAGAGCTGCCGAAGTCCTCATCCCCACTCGAAAATCTATCTTTAAAATATACACCGAGCGCCATCTGTACTTTACAAGCAAACCCAACCGATTCTTAACGAGTAGACTTGAATTAACTTTAAAATATACACCGAGCGCCATCTGTTATTCTACCAGCAAACCACCGGCTCTTACTAGTTAGAAATCTAGATAGATTGGTAAAAATTAAACAATAAACTTTAATTAATAAATTGAAGCAATAGAAATTTAGTAACAAATAAGAATTACTAATGGGAAGTAAAATAGTGCAATAATTAAGTAGATTTGATAATAAAAACAGAATTTTAAGTAAATACTTTTTATCATTTTGCGGTTGGCAACGATTGAGAGCTATTTAAAGGAGACAATAAATTAGGCATTTCCGATTCTTGAAGCCAAGAACAAGACGTGTCTGTGCTGTCTTGCCGCAGATTTAAAGCCTCAAATTCCTGGAGATAGGTAATTAAATAAACCAATATCTACTAAATTATAATCATTGACATTTATTGATTAATGTATATGTATTTAATTTGTAAAATTGCCAGCATTCAACCCGATGTTAAGGGATATTTAATAGGTTAATTTTTGAAGTGCTTGGATAGAGATGCACGCGTGCCATAAAAAACAGCGTCAGTAGCTAAAATCTATGTTGGATAAGGAATTACATTTAATTCTGTTGCTTATTGTTAAGGGGAATTAATTGTGAATTTAAAGTTTTAAACGCGATTTAAATATAGGTTTGGGCAATAGTAGAACGCGGTTTTATTAAATTTTGTAAGGTTATAAAAATATCTTGGAATTTGGTAGGGGATATTTGGGCATTTTTAGAAGAAACGTTAAGGTCTTAAGACATTACGTGGGGTATTAACGCACTCAGAGTGCCTTTTCAAACAAGTAAATGCAAGGTAGAGTAACACGATGGACTCTTTTAGGTGTGAGGTAATAAGTACCAGCCTGAGGTATTAAGTACCAGCCTGATGAGCTATTAAGTGCCAGCTTGAAGAGGTGGTAATGACCAGCCAATAATAAGCTTTGGGTGTCAATTTAAGTGACCAGCTTGATGGTGATGGTCCTGTGAGGATAACCTTGTTAGCCCAGGAGGAAATTTGTTTGTCCATATCCACACATGTCACTGAATATGGAGCTTGAATAGCGACTAAATGGTAATCAATCTAAGTTTCAACTTTTATCAGAATACGAAGCAAACAGAGGAAGGGGAAGAAGAGATTTGAGTGGGACGAGGCGCTCTGGCAGCTCGTAAACAGGATTTGTGGTGAGAGTGTCATTCTCATTTGAACATCAACACGCTCAACTTCTTGTGGAATTTTCAATTAACATATAATTTTTAGCCTTCAGCAAATGTAAATTTTTATCTTTAACTTTTCATCGGCCGTCAGCCTTATAACATTCTTACTCCTACATATAATTTATGTAAGGAAGGTAGCTACCCTCTAAATTCAATTTTTTGTTAATAAAATATCTAAATTTATATCAAATATTTACCATTCCCAGTTTTGTCTTTAAAATTTTAATATACAACTTATTTTTCTTACTTTGTGTTTTTCATAATAAATTTTCTAAAAAAATTCATGATACCTATGTAAACATTAAGGCCACTGAATAGCCACAGTATTACATTTTTGAAAACCAGTAAGGCATAGGTATCGAGCAATTGGCTATTGGCGCCTAACAATACTAAATTCTTATTAATTTTCGAACCACGACCCAGCCTCCACAAAATAAATGAGAACCGGGTAGTTTCATCGTTCCTATTCCACTCAGGGGCAGGAATTGATGTTACAAAGTGACGCATTCACAACGTGGGGCTTGCGAGTATAGAAGTTGAGTGTTATCAAAAAAAAAAAATAAATAAACTTTGAGCTGTTGAGACAAATTGTCACATTTTTAATTTTGTCCTATTTTTTGAATTTTCTTACTGTTTATATATTTGTGTGTATTACTGATATTATGTGTATTGTTTATGGTTGAGACCTCAAGATTTGATTAGATTAGTTTTGCAAAGTCGTGAATACTTTTGGGTTAAATTAAAGAAGGTAAACATTGCGGTAAGACAGTTACAGGAAAATTTTTGAGTCCTTATTGTAGGAATAAGATAATCGTAGGGTGAAATACGAGTTATCGTAGTAATTTTGAGAAAGTCTAGAAAAATAATACAGGGGCACAGGGGTTATAAATACTTAGTAAGCCAGTGAATTGAATTTTGATATACCTTGCAGTTTGTTAAATTTGAATAGTTGAGTTAATCAAAAGTGAACAAAATGTCTGAAATTTTCATACCTACGTTATTACAAGCTGATCAGGTTGATTATGAGTTACGCGTAAGAGGTTGTACTACAGTTAGGGACACAGAAACATGCTGTAGACTTTTAACACGAGCTCTAATAGCCAAACCATGTAATGATTTATCTCTGAGAGATCCATTATTTAATTTTAATACAGAGAAAGTACAAGTAAACAATACTTTAGATTCCATCAGAAATATAATTAACAATTTAGATAATCCTACGGAGGATGATTTGCCAGTAAAACAGGTTAAGTCACAGTTGGTACATATTATGGTACGAATAAATAGAATGCCTATCCCAGAACAAAATTCTGAGGAGACGGTAACATTTCAAAACGAGTCGAGGGCTACGATTTACTTACTAGAAGCAGATCTTTATGATAAACTGAATTTAGAAGTAGTAGATGATTTAGCATTACAAGTAGGCACTGGTGTAAATATAGCAACTAGTCCTAGTACTAAGTTTGTACCTATCTATAAGTGGGGTGTCACGTTTGATGGTCAGCCTAATAATGTAATTTCATTTATTGAACGAGTTGAAGAGTTAGCAATAGCTCGAAACGTCACTAAAAGAGAATTATTCCAGTCAGGGTTAGATCTTTTTTCGGGACCAGCTCTACAGTGGTATCGATCTGTTAGAGGTAGTAATGAGGTTAGAACTTGGGAAGATTTGGTAGAACAGTTGAAAAATGATTTTTTACATGAGGATTTTGATAAGAGTATGAGTGATTACATTGAAAAGAGAACACAACATGTGGATGAGCCAGTACATATTTATATTAGAATCATGGAAGCTTTATATAATAGACTAAAAACAAAACCAAGTTTAGAAGAACGCATTAAACAAATTAGAAAGAATTTATTGCCATATTTTGCTACTCCTTTAGCATTATTAACTATAGATACAATTTCAGAATTAATTTCAAAGTGCAAAAAAGTAGAATACGCTGAGGAAAGTACCAAAAAATATATACCGCCTCCTATGAGAAGTAATTTAGTGGAAAAGGATCTTTTATATGTTGGGTTGCCTTCTTTAGATAAGAATAATGTTAGGGAATCTCATGAAAAGCCTGTTAAGTCTGTATCACCACCAAAGTCAAATTTTAAACCTAATCGTAGAAGTCAACCTGGGCAAACAAATGTTAATGAAATCAAAACTACCAAGACACCAGTAATCTGTTTTAATTGTAAAGGTGAAAATCATGTTTTTAAACAATGTAGAGCTAAAAGAAATAAATTTTGCTTTAAATGTGGTGAGTCAAATGTCACATTTAAAGAGTGTAAAAAATGTTCAAAAAACTAACCAGGGGGCCACGTAAAGTTAGTCAACGTCCAAACCCCCGTAGTTATAGTAAGTTTAAAAATATTGTGACTAACAAATCAGATTGGAATTTTTGGTTAAGTAAAGTAAGAAATTTTTACAAAACTTACCGTATAGTTAGTGATGAAGTACGAGTAACACCTCTATTGTTGTCTAAAAATGGTGACGATAGACCTTACATTTCAGTTTTTTTATACGATAAGAAATTTTTAGCTTTAGTGGATACTGGTTGTAATCGTTCTGTAGTTGGAAGCAATGGTGTGAAAATTTTAGAACAATTTAAATGTAAATTTGTAACGTCAGATCTAAGATATGTAACGACAGCAGACGGTACTCCTCAAACTGTCACAGGTATAGCTCACTTACCGCTCAAGATTAACAACATAGTTCGAATACTTAAGGTTTATATAGTTCCATCTTTGCCTAGTTCTTTTATTTTTGGTATAGATTTTTGTAGATTATTTGGCATTCATTTAGATTTTGAATCAAATACTTGGGTAAATAAAGTTGGTAGCATAAGAGTTTCAGCTCTGTGTCGTGTGAACACAGTTGAGACCAATGATGGCGGTTTGGCTGACTTAACTGGAGTTCAGCTCCGGCAAGTTGAAAAGGTCAAGCAGTTATTCAAGGGACTTAGTTGTGGGAAGTTAGGCCTTACCGATAGGATGGTATATCATATAGACACTGGTAATGCTGAACCTATCAGGCAGCGCCAATATCTTTTATCACCACATATGATGAATATTTTAAATGAAGAACTTGACAAAATGTTAGAACAAGATGTAGTTGAACCTACTTTTAGTGAATGGAGGTCGCCAGTTTTATTAGTTAAAAAGGATAATGGAAATTATCGATTTTGTTTTGATGGTAGATCTTTAAATTCAGTAACTGTTAAGGATTCATATCCTTTACCTTTTGTAGACGGTATATTGAGTATGTTACGGGACGCTAAATATATCAGTAGCATAGATTTGAAAAGCGCTTTTTGGCAAATTCCACTTTCTGAAACTTCCAAACCCAAAACCGCATTTGCTGTTCCGGGAAGGGGCTTATTTTGTTTTAAAGTACTACCATTTGGTCTTGCAAACGCTGCACAGGCTATGCAACGGCTAATGGACATTGTTATAACACCAAAATTAGAAAATAAAGTTTTTGTTTATCTAGACGATATAATTGTCACCGCTTCTAGTTTTGAGGAACACGTATCAATTTTAAAAGAAGTGTTTGATAGGTTGAAGGATGCTCGCCTAACAGTAAATTATGAAAAATGTCAGTTTTTTAGAAAATCTCTAAAATATTTAGGTTATGTAATTGATACTGAAGGTGGGTTACGTACAAACCCTGAGAAGGTAGAAGCGATGATCAGTTATCCTCGTCCTACAAATACAACCCAGATTAAACGATTTATAGGCATGTGTTCGTGGTACCGGAGATTTTTACCTCATTTTTCGACTTTAGTTGCTCCGTTAAATGATTTGCTAAAAGGGAAACGTGGTAAAAGACAACCAATTAAGTGGAATGAAAATGCAGAACAAGCATTCTTGGCACTTAAGCAAGCGCTTATCTCTACTCCAATCCTAACTAGTCCTGATTTTAAGTCAAATAATTTTGTTATACAGTGCGACGCGTCTAGTACAGGATTAGGTTGTTGTTTGACACAAGTACAGGGAGGAGAAGAAAAGGTAATTGCTTTTGCCAGTCGCTCACTAAATAAGGCAGAAAGAAACTACAGTATTTACGAGTTAGAAGTATTAGCCTTATTATTTAGTTTAGAGAGATTTCGGCCCTTCGTGGAAGGTCAGAAGTTTACAGTCATAACGGATAATTTAGCGGTTAGCTGGTTGCATAAGTTAAAGTCACCTACCGGCAGATTAGCTCGCTGGATGGTTAAGTTGCAACAATATGACTTTAATTTAGTGCACCGTAAAGGTAATTTAAATGTAGTTCCTGACGCTTTATCTAGAGTGCAGCGGGACGAACCGTCAGATAATGAAGAACAAAATTTCACAGTAGGTTCATTATCACTTAATCAGGAGAATCTAGATGATTGGTATATTAAATTACGTACAAAAATTTTGGCAAATCCAAATTTGTATCCATTTTTTAAGGTAGAGAATAATTTAATCTTTAAACATGTTGCTAATAAATTACCGGTGAAAACTAATTTAACAGAATGGAAACTTTTGGTACCACTTTCACAACGAAATAATGTTCTAAAACAATGTCACAATGAAAGTACAGCAGCACATTTGGGGTATTTTAAAACACTTAAGAGAATTTGTGAAGACTACTATTGGCCTAAAATGCGTAAGGATATACTGAGATATGTCAAGTCATGCAAGACTTGCGGTTCGCAAAAAGTGTCATTTTCACGTTACGGTTTAATGGGGAAAGAAAAGAAAGTAGAATTTCCATGGCAAGTCATAAGCGTAGATATTTTTGGCCCGGTAACAAGAAGTAAAAGGGGTTTTTCATATCTTTTAGTAGTTTTAGATTGGTTTACTAAATATGTTCTCGTACATCCCATGCGTAATGCCACAGCTCAGACTATATCTAAATTTATGGAGAATGACGTATTTTTGATTTACGGTGTTCCACAGTTCATTATGGTAGACAACGGGAAGCAGTTTGCTTCATCAGTTTTTAAGAAACTGGCCGATCGGTACAAAGTACAAAAAATTTGGTTTAATGCATTGTATCACCCACAAGTAAATCCAGTCGAGCGATCGAACGCTACGATAGGTACAGCTATACGCAGTTATATCCAAGATAATCATCAGGATTGGGATGTAGAAATTTTCAGAGTTGCTCACGCAATCAGAACGGCTACTCACGAAGTAACTGGTTTCCCTCCTGCTTTCTTGAATTTCGGCCGTAAAGTTCCCATTTCAGGAGACTTTTACGGGCAAGTAGAGTCAACATCAGGCATTCAACTAGCTCCGGGTGATAGGAATAGGTATTGTGATGACATATCGAATCTTTCGGATACATATAAAGATGTAGTAAAGCGGTTAAATAATGCTTACCAGAGAAATCAGAAAACATATAACTTGCGTAGGCGGGAAGTTAAATATGAAGTAGGTGATAAGGTATGGAAGAAAAATAAGGTTTTGTCAGATGCTTCCAAACATTTTTCAGCTAAGTTAGCACCCAAATTTGTACTTTGCACAGTTCGCCAGAAAATTTCTAAATTAGTATATGCATTAGACCATGCAGACGGATCGGATGCAGGTCACTGGCATGTTTCTGATTTAAAAACGTACTATGGATCAAACTCTGACGTTTCAGTCGGGTAAACATTTTTATAATGCATTTTCTATTAAGTTAATTACCCATAAATTTAGATTAGGCGCACTAATTTTAATTAAGATACCTGGAAGGTTTTGTCTTGCGTTGATAGTAGTTTTCTAGTAGTGTAGTTTGTTGTCAGTAAACTTCGGAAATATTTTTCCGGCTGGATATCTTTTATCCAAGGGTTGAAGGGTGGGCCACGTTTAGTGGGTGTAGCGTCTTCAACGTCTGCACGCCACGCAGTTGATGTGAACCAAGCAAGTGAAACTCAGCAAGATTTGTCTCGAGGATTTGGAATCCGATGTAGTAACGGTTAAGCCTTTTGTGATTATACGACATTTTGGTGATTTTCATGCGCTTGGAAAATATCAATAAATGACATAACGTCATTCTTCTTTGTGTTGTCCTTATTTTCATCTATACTTTCTATTTTTCCACTTCTATAATTCTTTTGTGTTACTCTACTTAGGTTTATGTTTGAGGAAGGGTTAGGGCAGACTGAATTTCGTTAGGGAAACCTTCCACCTGTTAGTTTTTATTATATTTATTGTATTCTATTTGCCAGTCTTGCTAAGGCATTCTCGTGGTCTGGTAAATAAATATAATTGTTCAGTTGTGGTTTGAAAGTCAAGGGAAATTTGTTTGGAGGGAATATTTTTCCTGGATGGTCAAATTGCCCCTTGATAAACAGTGAGTTAGTTTTCCTTTCGTTAGATCAGGGGTGATGTCTTTACCAAACCTGACTCAAAAAGATTATGCTTTGCTTGTATATTCCTTTTGTATTTCTGACGTTTCTGGAGAACATCCTACTTGAAATCTTCTAGTATCTTAATTTTGGTTAAGTGTTCTGACTAACTTCGTTCTAGTTTTGTTAGTATAAACTTTAGTTACTTTTCGTATTATATTTTCTAGATGTTTACAGGTAAGAAGTAATCATTATCCTAGTTCGTAGGATATTTAACGGCCATTAAAGGAACTTGTTCCGGGATGGGGATGGACTAGTTTCGGCCGGGCTGTCTTGAATGACAGGTGGTTAAGGAGGGTCGAGCGTAAACATGGGTAAGGGAGCTTGTCAGTCAGGAGTGACCTAGGTCGTCTGACGGTCTTCGAGAGACATATCTCAGCCTCCCCGCTTCACCTCAGCCCTTGGCCAATCGCTCGATCGAAACACTGTTCATCGCGCCTGAAGCAAGAGCTTTCCAGAACAATGGTCCTTTTTGTTGTTTAGTCGTCACGTATTTCTAGTTCAGCCCCTTGGAGCTATATCCAAAGTATTTTAGTTGATACGTACGTCTAATTTCAGCCCTTTGGAGCTACATCCAAAATAAATTTGTTTGATTTATTAACAGTCTGGATATTTTATCCCACTGTTAAGGATAGGCAGAGAACTTGGTTCCTGTATCGTGGTTTAGATGTGCTTATGTCTACTCCAATTTCAGCACTGGCAGCCGCTACAACGCTGCTCAGGCACTACACCACAGTGTCTGTGGAGACTGATGTTTGGGTCCTCTCCTAAAACATTTTATGTTTCCTTCAAAGGGTTTCTTGTATGTGAAATGCTATACAAGCTTTATATCGATTTAATTCTACTTCCAATTTTGTGTCTGAATAATTAGTATTCAGGGGATATTTTATATCTGGTGGAATGTGGTATTGAATAGATTATGTTTTTGGAGCCTCTCGGTCTCGAAGTAAGTGAAATATGTATAGTGTATATGCTAATATGGCTTGGATTAGTACTACATTGACTTTACCGATTGTGTCTTTCCCAATTTTGTCCTTATTGAATTTGTCGTTACTGATTTTGTCCCTGAAATATTAGGCGTGTAGTACGCGAAGCTACTATTGAGTACTAAATCCTCTCTTATAGCAGCATTCACTAGTAGTAAGATATTTACTTTTAGTTATTTAGTAAGAAGTTAAGGTCTAGGAACCGTAGCTGTCTTATAGCTTAATTTAGTTACAATTTGGTTTATAATCATTTATGGTTAAGTAACCATATCTCAATTCTTTTAAGTTAACTTTAATTATATCCATCAGCGGATAAGTAGAAATTGAAGTCTCAATTTATAGGAAAAAATACATGTATGGAAGTACACATATTTTTTGTAGAGGGAGAGAGAAAGTGTACCGTCCTAAAGTTCCAGGACGCTACAGAATATATATAATTTAATTATGGGGTTCTTAAAACCACTATAATAGCAGATACTTTAAATTTGTTGACTTTTTGTTCACAGAAACCTAGAGCTGCCGAAGTCCTCATCCCCACTCGAAAATCTATCTTTAAAATATACACCGAGCGCCATCTGTACTTTACAAGCAAACCCAACCGATTCTTAACGAGTAGACTTGAATTAACTTTAAAATATACACCGAGCGCCATCTGTTATTCTACCAGCAAACCACCGGCTCTTACTAGTTAGAAATCTAGATAGATTGGTAAAAATTAAACAATAAACTTTAATTAATAAATTGAAGCAATAGAAATTTAGTAACAAATAAGAATTACTAATGGGAAGTAAAATAGTGCAATAATTAAGTAGATTTGATAATAAAAACAGAATTTTAAGTAAATACTTTTTATCATTTTGCGGTTGGCAACGATTGAGAGCTATTTAAAGGAGACAATAAATTAGGCATTTCCGATTCTTGAAGCCAAGAACAAGACGTGTCTGTGCTGTCTTGCCGCAGATTTAAAGCCTCAAATTCCTGGAGATAGGTAATTAAATAAACCAATATCTACTAAATTATAATCATTGACATTTATTGATTAATGTATATGTATTTAATTTGTAAAATTGCCAGCATTCAACCCGATGTTAAGGGATATTTAATAGGTTAATTTTTGAAGTGCTTGGATAGAGATGCACGCGTGCCATAAAAAACAGCGTCAGTAGCTAAAATCTATGTTGGATAAGGAATTACATTTAATTCTGTTGCTTATTGTTAAGGGGAATTAATTGTGAATTTAAAGTTTTAAACGCGATTTAAATATAGGTTTGGGCAATAGTAGAACGCGGTTTTATTAAATTTTGTAAGGTTATAAAAATATCTTGGAATTTGGTAGGGGATATTTGGGCATTTTTAGAAGAAACGTTAAGGTCTTAAGACATTACGTGGGGTATTAACGCACTCAGAGTGCCTTTTCAAACAAGTAAATGCAAGGTAGAGTAACACGATGGACTCTTTTAGGTGTGAGGTAATAAGTACCAGCCTGAGGTATTAAGTACCAGCCTGATGAGCTATTAAGTGCCAGCTTGAAGAGGTGGTAATGACCAGCCAATAATAAGCTTTGGGTGTCAATTTAAGTGACCAGCTTGATGGTGATGGTCCTGTGAGGATAACCTTGTTAGCCCAGGAGGAAATTTGTTTGTCCATATCCACACATGTCACTGAATATGGAGCTTGAATAGCGACTAAATGGTAATCAATCTAAGTTTCAACTTTTATCAGAATACGAAGCAAACAGAGGAAGGGGAAGAAGAGATTTGAGTGGGACGAGGCGCTCTGGCAGCTCGTAAACAGGATTTGTGGTGAGAGTGTCATTCTCATTTGAACATCAACACGCTCAACTTCTTGTGGAATTTTCAATTAACATATAATTTTTAGCCTTCAGCAAATGTAAATTTTTATCTTTAACTTTTCATCGGCCGTCAGCCTTATAACATTCTTACTCCTACATATAATTTATGTAAGGAAGGTAGCTACCCTCTAAATTCAATTTTTTGTTAATAAAATATCTAAATTTATATCAAATATTTACCATTCCCAGTTTTGTCTTTAAAATTTTAATATACAACTTATTTTTCTTACTTTGTGTTTTTCATAATAAATTTTCTAAAAAAATTCATGATACCTATGTAAACATTAAGGCCACTGAATAGCCACAGTATTACATTTTTGAAAACCAGTAAGGCATAGGTATCGAGCAATTGGCTATTGGCGCCTAACAATACTAAATTCTTATTAATTTTCGAACCACGACCCAGCCTCCACAAAATAAATGAGAACCGGGTAGTTTCATCGTTCCTATTCCACTCAGGGGCAGGAATTGATGTTACAATTATATCAAGAATACCGCAAGGATCGGTGCTAGGACCTTTATTATTTGTGCTATTTATAAACGACATAGTGAAATCTATAAAAAATTGTAAGGTACATTTATTTGCAGATGACACGTTAATATATTTGTATGAAGACAATATAAATGAACTTATTAATGTTATTAATCAAGAAAGCGTTATCCAACAGCTTTATTATACAATGAAGATATATTTAATGTAAGATCATTATATATTCTAACGACATGTCTATATGTTCATAAAAAAAGAATTAAGAACTATGTAAATCATCAGCATGAAACTAGGAACAAAACACAAAATAATCTTCAAATTCCTATGAGCCATAAAGATATAAACCAACGATTTTTGATTTATCTTGGACCTAAGTTTTACAATTTGCTGCCATTTAACATTAGACATATAAAAAATTACAAAAAGTTTAACAAAAAATGCAGAACTTATATTACTGAGAGATACAATGACTTCATAAATATTCTATAAATATATTTATAGGTAAATAATTTACCAGTATTAGTTTAATTTTAATTTTAGGTTATTAGTTAGTTAAGGTGTATTGATCACCAAGTTATTTATGTTAATAAATTACTGTTTATGGTTTTACAAAATATGTTATATTGTTATCATTTATACTTAGTTAATTATCTTTAAGCACATACAGCTGTTTAATCAGCTAGATGCTATATCACAAAAAAATCCCTAAAATTAATGACAGTGTTGTACATTAAGAAATCTGTAATTATAATTGATTGAATTTTGAATTGAATAAATTGAAATTGAAATTTAAAAGATATATTTGTGTGGTTGTGCGATAATAGCTTAAAAATAAACATCGACAAATGTAAATATGATTCTCGGCAAAAAACATATACTAAGCCGGCTACAAATTGGGGAAAGTATTGTATTAAATCATAAAAAGTTAGAAAAAGTTTCGGAAATTAAATACCTTGGTTTTATAATAGATGAGTCCTTGACTTTCAAAAGTAATGGTGATTATATTATTAAAAAAGTTGCAAAAAAGATTTATTTTTTACGTAGAATTTCAAATTATTTATCAATGTTTTCAAGAATAATAATAATATAATAATAATAATAATAATAACTTTTATTCAATAATACCATCAAACGGTGCAGAACAAGTCAAAAGAACATGATATTACAATTACATGGTGTATAACCAGCAACAGTACATTTAAACTATGTAAAAATAAAATAAAAACATTTAAATAAAGACACTACACTGACAAAATGGTGGGTAAAATATTCTGAAACACTGTAAAATGACTTTTCACACAAATAGGTTTTCAGCTTTACTTTCAAATGTTTTCTTGATAGGTTCTGATATTCTTGTGGTATTTTGTTGTAAACTTTTACCAGCTGCGTTACTACATTACGCTGTACTTGAGTGAAATTCGTTTGGGGTTGTCGTAACACCGATCTTGCAGAACCTCTAGTGTTAAACATATGGCTGGTTTCATATCTGCTAAATAATTCTTGGTAATGTTCTTTAACGAAGCAAGCACATTCATATATATACAAACATGGTACGGTAAGTATATATTTCTCTTTAAATATTTGACTACAGGTCTCTCTTCTTTTTAGGTGGAAAATACTTCTGACACATGCTTTTTGGAGCTTGAAAATTCTAGATGAGTCCACCGAGTTTCCCCAAAAAATCATTCCATATTTTATTCTGGAGTTTACATAGGAATAATACGACGCTATTGCTGCATCCTGATTGACGGAGTTTGCTATGACTCGTAATGCATATGTAAATGAACTTATTTTGCTAGCTAGATAGTGCACATGTTCCTTCCAGTTTAATTGTGAGTCAATTTGGATACCCAGGAACTTCGTGTGTTGAGTGGTTGTAAGAATTTGGTTTTCATAAGTTAGTGTAAGAGGATCTTCTGTCCTTAAGGTAAATTTCATTAGGTGCATCTTTTCGATATTGTTCTTCAGGTTATTCCCTCTGTACCAATTATTCATTGTCTTAATTGTACTAACTATTTCTGTTTTTAATTCTTCCTCAGATTTAGCCCTTATAATGAGCGAGTTGTCATCTGCAAAGAGATTTGTTACATGACTAACAATATTGGGTAAATCGTTTGTATACAATAAAAATAAAATTGGGCCCAAAATGGAACCTTGTGGGACTCCCTTTCTAGGTATTTCCCAGTCAGATTTAATTTCCATTCCTGCATCCATTACCATTACACACTGCCTTCTGTTCATTAGATATGATTTGAGAATATGGTACACCTTTCCTCTGAACCCCATTATCTCTAGCTTTTCTAAGAGTGTTATATGGTCAACGCTGTCAAAAGCGTTTGACAGGTCCATAAATAAGGAAATAACTTTTTCCTTATGGCTTATCGCTTCCAAAATCTCACATATGGCTATATACACTGCTCTTATCGTTGTTCTTCCCTTTATGTAAGCACTCTGCATTTCTGTAATTATTTTATTTTTATCTATAAAATCTAGCATTCTATTTAATAATGCCTTTTCAAAGATTTTCGCTATTACTGAGATGAGAGTTATTGGTCTATAGTTTGCGATTTCTTTCTTACTACCCTTTTTATGTATCGGCTTAACAACACTTATCTTTAGTTCATCAGGGAAAATCCCTTTTTGAAAACATATATTTATTATTTGTGAGAGTGGTTGTGAGAGCTGCAGTGCACATAGCTTAATCAATTTAGTTGGTATTTCATCTGCTCCTACAGCTGCCGTGTCTTTTAGTGCATGTATTATGTTAAAAATTTCAGTGGGAGTTGTATCACTCAGAAACATGGTTCGGTCATTCTTCGGAACATGATCAAAAGTATTTTTTTGGGTATTTGCATTGATGTCTTCCTATATATTTATAAAGTAGCTGTTTATGTCATCTAAAATTTCTTTTTTGCTTTTATTGTGTTGATATCCTAGGTTTTCAATTTCAAATTTTTCATCCTTTTCTTTTCCAGTGATTTCCTTTACCAGATCCCAGGTTGCTTTGATTTTATTATTTGAATTGATGATGTAATTTGAGTATGTTTCTTTCTTGGCGTCATTAATCAATATCTTAAGTTCCCTACAGAATTTCTTGTATGTTTCTTTTGTTATTTTTCCTGATAACATTTCATCATACATTTGACGTTTTATTTTGCTTTTTGTTTTTATTTCACGGTTTATCCAAGTTTTATGTTCATGTGTATTAGTGTTATACAGTTTTTTGGGATACACTTCATCCAGACTATTTTTAATTATTGTTAGAAGTATTGTTGTGCTGGTGTTTGGGTCTTCCTCGAAAATTATTTGGTTCCATTCAATATTTTTAATGTGCTCTTTAAATACGTGAGTTTTGTCATCTGTTATAAATCTTCTTGTTACTGTTTCCTTTTTATGTTTTTGTATATAATTCACAGGAATACTGGTGTGTAAACCAAAGTGGTCACTAAATCCATTCTTGTCCACACTGCTTTTATATTCTGGTACATTTAGAAATACATTATCAATTGTTTTTCCTGATATTCTTGTTGGTTTATCAGTGGTAGGTGTTAGGTTAAATGATATCATTAGATCCTTGAAAGTTTTCACATCTTTCTCAAATGTTGGAGGTAATTGGAGGGCGATAAATGTTTATAACGATAAGTTTTGGATTTAGAATTTCTATTGCACTACATTCAATTACTAATTCTATACCTTTTTGTTTCAGGTAGTCCAATTCCTTGTACTGCAAATTCTGTTGGACAAATATGCAGCTACCTCCATGCCCGAACTGTGTTCTTGCAAAGGATGAAGCCAATTTATAGGTTTTTAATTTAAGTCGATGTTCTTCACTGTTGTATTATTATTATATTATATATTATATATTAGCATATAAATCTATAATAGCTCCACATTTTGAATATTGTGCAACGCTACAGCTATATTTAAATAACAATGAGATACAACAATTACAAAAGATGCAAAACAAAGCTATGAAGATAATATTAAAGTGTAACAGATATACACCCATTGACACAATATTAAACGTTTTAAATTTTTTAAATGTTAGACAACGTATAGTATTAAAATCACTGCAATTTATATTTAAAATAAAGCATGGTATGGCTCCAAGGTATTTATGTGATAAATTGAGTTTCGTCCGAGATACCCATGGTTATAACACTCGTAGTGTAAATGATATGGTGGTAGAGAGGTATGACAATTTAAAGGAATCGAAATCTTTGTTTTGTAAGGGTATTTAATTATTTAATGGTTTGCAAAAGGAAATAAAATATTGTGAAAAATATAATTATATATATTATATTAAAAAAGAATTTTGATTATCTTGTAATTAGGTTAGGTAATTTTACAAGTTATATTAACATATATACAAATAGATTTGTAATAATTTTACAGTTACTGTTATATGCATAGAATTAAGATAAATTAACGAAAAGTTAATGTGATTATGATATGTATATTGTTATGATCAAATTGTAGCTTTTTGAGGTAATAAAGATATATTATTATTATTATTAAGAATGGAAAACACTACAAAAAACTTATAAGCGTCGAAATCAACTACAGGAACAGAAGGAGCACGATTTTCTTAATAAAGCGGATGACTTATTCGATATCGCGCATGCCATAAATAGGCAAACATCCGGTATAAGCACTTTCCAATAAATTTTCTCAGCTTCAACTGATTGTTATTTGTTATTAAAATTTTTTCTACTTAATAAAATCACTTTTAACAGAAATACGAAATGTAGTATGTTAATATTATAAATAGGGATAACATAAAGAGATATATTACAATTACAAATTCACAATAATTGTCAAAACACAACACTGTTATGTTATAATATTTCTTGAGAAACTAAATATCAAGTCAAGTTAACGCTCTGTTAAAGCTGAAAAATTCCGGCCCTTGCTAATAACACATGATCTAATCAACTGGGGTTTCTCTTATCATGTCCAACAACTTTTTACTGTGTGCACTTTATGACCAATAAAATTTATTTATATATCTATATCTTACCTTGGCAGGAATTCCAGTGTATCCAAAGAAATTTCTTCCGGCTGCCTATGCTTAGATGAAAGCCACCCAAACATATCATACGGCTCATTATTTTTATTCTTATATGGAGCACATCTAATGGTTCCATACACATGATCTTGAGAAAATTCATCATCGATATCACTTGGATGCAGGGGGAAATTGAACAACGATTTGTACTTAGAACACTTAGAGGCACCGGGTAGTTGTTCTATTAAATACTTTAAACCGCTGGATTTAAATCCTAATATTTGAACAGAGTTCATGATATTTCCGTTATTTGTTGGCAATGGTGGCATATTGTGTGCAACTCGTGCAGACTGTACTGCTTCCAACACCTTTGACCACAGATCTGCGACAGAAGATGAGGAATATTTGAACCCATCTTGTGTTTCGATTGTATACAGTATTGAGGATGAGTTGTCACTATCCTTCTTGTTTACTTGAGGAGGTTTGGTACTGGGTACATCTACTTTCTCCTCCAGCTTGTCTTCTTTTAATTGTTTATCAGTTACTGGTTGGCCAGAAGTATTTTGTGAATAACTGGACTTAATTGGTTTCAGGGGGGCTACTTGCACTGGCTGTTTGGCAGCAAAATTGTTGCTAATTTTGTAAGTGCCATCTTGTCCTTGTTTCTGGAAAACCAACTTCAAGGATGTGTCCATTTTTAAATCCTCAGCATTCGAGGTTTCCACTGGTTTTTGCACTGTCGATTCCTCTTTTACTTCAACTTTTTCCCGTTTTTGCAATTTCTCCGATGATTCTATGGTCTCGAAAAGTTCTTTCTTTGCCTCCTTTACTGGTTCCGGACACTTGATTAAGCTTGGCTTGGCTGGGCGAATTATTTTGCATTCAAGTATTTCAAACTTCTTCGACTCCAACTTAACAGTGGCATTAGGTGCCGGAGTTTGCTTTAAAGGCACAGACTTGATGTCTTCCTTCACTTGAGCAGGTTTCTTCTTTTCCTCTATGAAGAATACTTTTTCCGAATCATCTGCGATAATCTTCTTGGATCCTTTAATTGTGTTATTGGTAGGCATAGGCAGAACTCTGCTCATAGGTCGACTTTGGGTAGAAGTAGGTGGTTTAGGAATTGGGGTTACTATGTTAGTTGGAATTCCTTGCTCAGAAACAAAAGGAGCAGTTGGAAGAGTGATACTATGAGTCGTTGGCACCACAACAGGTTTATGTGATATGACAGACTGAGAGTATTTTATCTGTTGTGGTTGTGATGCTTTTACTTCAGGTTGCGGTTGAGGTACTATGTTGTTTACTATGTTTAATGGCTGAGCTTCAGAATATTGGCGTATTTCGATCGGTTGAGAGCTAACGACTGACTGCGAGTTAATAGGTTGAGAATTAATGATAGGTTGGGAGTTAATAAGAGATTGAGAATTAACGATCGGTTGCGAATTAACAACTGGCTGTGAGTTTACTAACTGCCCCGGATTCACTAGTACGAAACTGTTTGGTGGTACATCCAATACTGGTTCTAGTTTACTGGTTTGAAATACTTGCGTGGTAGTAGAATAACTGCTGTTGGCGGTTAAAACACCTGGCATAGTTGTGGGAAGAAACTGCTGTGACTGCATAACAGTATTTTGTACAATTGTTTCAAATCCATAATATACAGGTTGCATGGTGGGCTGTTGGGACCAAGCCAGAGTTCCATTACTATCCACAACCAGCTGGTTTTCAAGCATCCGTGGTTGCTGTATGTACATAGTCTGCTGCAAGCCTGGCATTATACTAATAATATTGTTTTCTGGTTGGATTTGTACTAAAGACTGGGTAGGTACGGAGTTAACTTGTGGTGTAATCGTAGCAACATATTGTAAATTCTGACCTGGTTGCTGGAATGCTTCTACGAAGGTCGGAACATAATTTGTGGACGGCATATGTTGCACTATTACTTGTCCAGAGTTTTGAGCTGGTAAAATTATAGTGTCCCCTTCTTCAAAATGTGTTGGACGTTTAGCGGCTATCGTTCTACTGCGAGTCCTGGATTTAATGGATTTTTGAGTTATAACTGGTTTCGTCACTTGTTTCATCCACTGTGCGCTCGGCACATTTACAGACTGTATTACAGGGCTTGCTATTAATTTGCCATTTAAAGAGAATTGACCTTGATTTCCCACGTTGATAATTGTGTTATTATATGGAACTGACTGAATGGTCATTGACTGTGGCTGATGGAAATCCAACGATTGCTGCAGAGTTGTTGGTTGGTTAATTTGGTTAATTGATATAGAACCAGCTGGTTGATTTAACTGGTTTATTGAAATAGAACTGGTTGGTTGATTTAACTGGTTTATTGAAATAGAACCGGTTGGTTGATTTAAGTGGTTTACTGAAATAGAACCGGTTGGCTGATTTAACTGATTTATTGAAATGGAACTGGTTGGTTGATTTAACTGGTTTATTGAAATAGAACCACTGGGATTTATTGACAACAGCTGATTTCCTGCATAGCTTGTCGTAGGATTAACTTGTTGGAGTGCAAGAGGTTGATTAACGCATAAAGGCACGGTTTGGTTAACACAAAACTGAGACTGGTTTGTAGGAATCGAAATTGACGGATCTATAGTTATTGTTGGTTGAGTTATTGTGTATGTCTGATCGGTATGAGAGTTTTCCAAAGTCACAGGAGTAGTCGTGTTCACTGGTAGTGTATGCAATATAGATTTTTGTTCTACAGGTATTATCATATCAGAAGTTTGTGGGACTGTTAGTAGCTCAGTCGACTTTGAGCTGACAAAGCTCTGAGTATTAAGTACTGAGGTGTGTATTTCGCTTTGATAGGATTCATACGAAGATATAACCACAGGTTCATTTATATCTACCATAACGGAATTTTCAATGATTGTACTTGGATTTACGTAAGCAGATATCATATCTTGATCGGTATTCATCTCTGAGTCGCTTTCACTAGTACAAAGAACTTCACAGGAGTCCAAGTGTCTTTTATAGCTGGCCTGAGTTCGGTAAGTGCATTGGCATTTCTCACAGGTTACGGGTTCTTCTGAAACATAGTTCCCCCATGGATCCGTCTCTGGTATACCAGTTGGCGACCCACACTCGCTAGAACTGCTATCGTCGCAGTTTCCATCAACTTGTAGAAGATGGTATAGCATGTTATTCTCTCTAGCGGCTGCCATCTTTCGTTTCTTAATGGCAGGTGATAAGGAACTATCTAATTTGCAGCTCAGCGTTAAGCTACAAGATCTCTGGGATGGACGAGACTTCGACAAGTTTTCAATTTTCTTAGAAGACATGACGTCAGATTTGCTTCTTCTCAACTCCCTGTTGTTTTTTATTTCCAGGTCCAAATATTCCTCGATATCAGTCTTCTTGTAGCTCTCGGTGATACTTTCCAAGTTGTTTAGATCGGTTTTGTAATCGATATTGATTAAATCGTCATAAGAAAACTTGGGAAATATGTCTTGAACTGAAATACCGTCTAGTAAGTCGTGAGGTAATTCTTCTAAAATTGCGTCTGTTAGTTCAGGTGACAAAATGTCTGCTCCGTTTTGCTGTTCTTCATCGTCCTCAGATTCCACATCGGAGTTTTTTCTGTCAATGTCCTTCTGCCACGCATTTAACTCTCTCATTATTTTATCCACTGCATTTTTCTCTAAAGTATGGTCAATGGTAAAATTCTTATCTACGGTAAGAGTACTGTTGCTGTAATTTTGAACGGAGGTAGTAATGGAGTAAGGAACTAGTTTCCATGGTTCTACCGTGGACCAAAACAGTCTCGAACAAACAAACCCCATGGGTATGATGGCTTCGGTACTGTCAGAGACCAAAGGATCGATTCTTCCCAAGTTTCTAATGTATAGCGATCCAACCATGAAGTTTACCTTATCTATTTCACAATACTTGCGTTTCTTCTGATCTAATTCTACATATACAGATCTATGAATTTCAAAATCTTTATCTATCATTATCACACTCTTTTTAGTTACTTCGTGAGTCAAACAATACACAGTCTTATCACGCATAAAGTTTAATTTCACTGTTCTGGCACAGCCAAAATGGTAGGTTTCATGGCAGCCTTTGTAGCAACAGCCTATACTTGCGCCTTTCTGTTTGCAGTGGGTGCAGCGAATTAAGCGTCCGCGGTTCAACGCGCTTTGCACATTTTGCAGAGATCCGTCGATTTCCTCATAAACTTCAGAAGACCAAAATGCACAATTGGCATGCACCCATTCATTTTGGCCGCAATATAATAACCTCGATTCCTGGAAGCTAAGGCCATCACCCACGCCTTTACAAAATCCACATATTCGCGTATCAGGAACTGAAGGTAGAACTTCTGTGTGCAATTCATCTTTGGAGATATTATGAGATTCATTGTTTATTATATTTTCTACCCATTTTGGTTCTTCCTCTACCTGAGATATTTTATACCAAGGGAACACATCGTGAAAAATATTGTGATATATTCTAAGTAATTGTTCCGATTTTGTCAATTTTAAAGCTTCTTCTACTTCTCTGTTGAATTCCCTTACAGAAGAATATTCATTGGAGTACAGTTTTTGTTTTATATCAACCACCGACAAAATATTTGTGCTTTTGAAAATAGTTTCTTCGTACGTCTCATTTTCTTCGAACGAGTAAATATTATTTACTTCAGTAACGTCCTTACTACAATTATTGTTATCCAGATCTATATCTTCATCGGAAAAATGCAATTTCCTCACGCTTGTTACAGCTTTATTAGATTGACTATGATTGTTCAAAGGGCTCCATTTCAATACATTTCTTGCTACTTTGTTTTTACATAACAACCTCAGCACATGATTAAAACAGGACCTCAATTCGTTGGTAATTGCACTTCTCCAGGACGAGGACGAGTTTGTTGAGCATGAAGAACAAATATACTCTATCGATTCTGGAAGAACGCTTAAAATTTGATATTGTTCTTCGGTTAGATTTTCACACTTTGCATGGACCCATTTAGTACATTTTACACATTCCATTATCTGAAATTTTAATAGATTAATAAAAGCATGTTGAAAAGTTATCGAATATTTACCTTGGTGCAATATTCGTCTTCATCATAACAATGTTGACAAACTGGGCAAAAGTTTCCTTTTTTCCTCAACTTGAAGCACATCGTACACAGTGGTAGATTTCCCACAAGTCTGGTAATATTCTGGGTTCCACAGCTTTTGCACCTCAAACACTTCGAACAAAGCTATAAGAAATACCAATTTTAAAATCATTTTCGATTCATCGCAAATTTTTAGGAAAATACAAATTCTAATCAAAAATTCGTAATCAGCAACCCCAAAAACCACCTACATTTAATTTTATGGTACTATTCACAATTTCCAAATTTCAGGAATCACAACAAATAAATAAATGGGAACTTGATTGGGAAAAATAACCACTACCCTAAAAAATTTGTCTTGCAGTTAATTTGAAAATTAAATTTTATCACAAGTAATATAAAAATCAAATAAATAAACTTCCAGTTTACAAAGTTTCTGATTTAACAAGTGAAAAAATCATGGGATTTATGTTTTTGTTCATGAGGAATTGCCTTCCAAAATTTAGTTGCAACGTTTAAAAACAATAAGAAACATTGCAATAAATACAAGGAAAAAGTAAAATTAAATTATATAACCGAATTGTAATAATTCACCCGGGCCTTGATCCAGCCTCTAGACGTTGCTGGCAAAGGACGAGTCTGGTTAAGGGCTTTTTCGCTCCCCAGAAGCACAATTTTTTTTTACCTTCCAAAGGTATGATTTGATGTAATTAAAGATACTTTAATGTGACATAATATTTGTTACACATTATACATTTAAATATATTTTTCTTCCCTTAGGAATACAGGTCTATTGTCCCATTCTCTGTGTTTTCTGCATTTTAATAATAATAACATTAATCATAATAATAATAGCCTTTATTCAATAATACCGTGAAACGGTGCAGAACAAGTCAAAAGAACATGAAATCTTGGTAAGTAAATTGATGTAAACATTACAATTATATACAAAATGGTGTATAACCAGAAACAGTACATTTAAACTATGTAAAAATAAAATAATACCTTTAAATAAAAACATTACTTTACAATCACAGGTCAAAATGGTGGGTAAAATATTCTGAAACACAGTAAAATGACTTTTCACATAAATAGGTTTTCAGCTTTCAAATCTTTTCTTGATAGGTTCTGATATTGTGGTATTTTGTTGTAAACTTTTACCAGTTGAGTTACTACATTATGCTGTACTTGGGTGATATTTATATATATATATATATATATATATATATATATATATATATATATATATATATATATATATATATGAAGTGTTGGTGTTCTTCCGGGTGTTTTCCCGTGTAGTTGGTAGGCTCCTGTGGGAGCCACACTTGTCTGAACGACGTTTCGGCGGAATCTCATCTGCCATCTTCAGGTTCTAGCTGAAAGCTGCCTGCTGCTGTTGCTGCTGCTCCTCGTTGCTCGAACTGAACTGACGTTCTCTCCGTTGTGCGGCTGCTTATATACGTTGTGGGGTGGGGCGCACCCGCGCACCTGGCTGCGTGTTACTGGCCCTCTACTCTCTGTAGGAGGCGTAGCGGGCGCCTGAGCTAACCCGACAAGAGGCCTCGTTGAAACGTCACGTTTCACGTGACTTCTCGTTGATGGTCGTGCGTCCTCGTGTCTAGCCGGCTCTGGAGGTTGTCGTGGTCCTCCTTGGTTGGTTAGCGCTTGGCTCCGGCTCCTCGTGATGGGTCCCCTTGTAGCTGGCTGTGGTGTCTCTTCGTGAATGGTCGATACTCGACAGTGCCTCGTTGCGATCTGCTCGTTTACCGTGGGTCGTCGTCTGTTTTCCGTTACGTAACTTCCTGACAGTGCGGGCTTCCATGCAGTGGGTAATCTTTGTGTGTCGTCTCGTTTGTTAAGATTTTGAGGTCTTTTTTCAATTTCTATAGCCTCTCTGGTAATCCTTGACCTCCAATGCTCGATATTGGCTATCGTTCTGGTGTTGTCGAAGTCTATCTTGTGTCCTGTGGTTTTTGCGTGTTGTGCTAGGGACGATGTTTTCTCCTCTTTTTGCACTGCATTTCTATGTTCTTCTCTTCTTACACTTATCCGTCTGTTCGTTTGTCCTATGTATGATTTGTTGCAATCTTGGCACGGGATTTCGTATACTCCTTGGTTTTCTAGGGCGATTTTTGATTTCGGGTCACGTAGAACTGCGCTGATTTTTCGGTCTGTTTTGAATATTGTGTCTATGTTGTATCCACGTAGAAGTTTTCCGATTTTATCTGTTGTCCCCTTCACGTAAGGTAAATATGCTTTTGCCACTGGTTTCTCAGATTCTTCCTGGATTCGTGGTCTGGATGGTTCTTGCGACTTCTGTATTGTATACCTTGAAAATCCATTTCTCATAAGTATACAATACAGAAGTCGCAAGAACCATCCAGACCACGAATCCAGGAAGAATCTGAGAAACCAGTGGCAAAAGCATATTTACCTTACGTGAAGGGGACAACAGATAAAATCGGAAAACTTCTACGTGCATACAACATAGACACAATATTCAAAACAGACCGAAAAATCAGCGCAGTTCTACGTAACCCGAAATCAAAAATCGCCCTAGAAAACCAAGGAGTATACGAAATCCCGTGCCAAGATTGCAACAAATCATACATACACTTTGATGTTGGAACATGTTGATATACAATTAATACTGTTATGCATTACGGCCCCTAGGGGCTGGTGGCTGATGAATAATAGCTGAAATTAAGTAGCAATGGTTAGGCAACTGTAACTGGATTTATCAAAGCCTGTATTGCACGCCATCCCTGAGACACTGGTAGTAATACGTTTTCTAGAAATTTATAGAAGAGGATTGCGTTTTCTACATTGTTTTGGATTGCCACCGAGAAGGTTATGGTCTATGCTGGATAGTTCTAGAGACAATTTGTACAGTATATACAAGCCAAATGTTGACACGCGGGACGAAAGTTTTGAATGAAAAGTAGGTTAGAAATGAAGTACATACAAAGTGTAAATATCAAGTAATAAACATTGTTAAAGGTTATTTTAATCAGTAAAAGTGTACATTAGTTAATAAAAGTATTGTGAAGTTTTCAGCAAGTTACTAAATTATTGGTTTATTGTGAGCTTCTTTGTGAAAAAAACCAAAACACAATCTCCTTGGGAGTACTAATGTAAGTGCTGTGTACTCCAGCCAGTTTGGCAGTTATCTGTGCATTTTCGGCAGGCAGAGGTTTTTTTCATTTTCCTTTGGGGGGGAGGTGATAACTCTAAACTCGGTTTCTGGGATGAAACTTCCAACCACTTGGCAGCCATCTTGAATATAAGGGTGTTACCGCTATTTTGATATATCTTTGTGACTGTCAGTCTCATAAAAAATTTGTAAGGAACAATGTTTTAGATAATAGTCTCTACAATATTTCAAATATTTTTTTTTGCGTAGCATTAATAATAAAAATACACAAGCCTCAAAAATGCAAAATTAAGGGATGTACCATTTGAGGCATACAACTTTTTATAATTCTGACTCTGAAAATGACGATGACCTTGTTACACCGCATAGACCAGATTAATGTCATGTTACGAATTTTTCTTATAAATTGGAACAACAGGATAATTTAATTTATAATGCTAGTTACACACATTTTCTATCACCCAGTATATCGTAAAATTCAAACCTGGTACATAATTAGTAAATGCAGTTTATAGAAATTAATAACTGTTTATATCTTTTATTAGTTAAAAATTTTCATCCGTTGTTTTTATTGAGAACTTTTTTTTTTTTAATAAAAAGTATCTATCGGTTTGGTAGTGATTGACGAGTCGATCTAAGAATATTATTCTGTAGTGAGAAGTAAAAGAATAGACACCTAGTGAATAAACAAAATCGAATTTTTCGTTTCAAACGGCTTTGTCACTGGTAGTCTAAATAAGGACGATATTTATGTGGATTATGGTATATGGTTTGATAATATTGTTTGTAAACATTTTTTGGATTTTTTCTTTGGAGGAATTTATTTATTAATTTTCTTATTTATTTATTTTATACTGCATATAAATAGGATATTCCCTAATTACATACATATAGTGAAGAAATAAGAATGAAAATACATGGAATATTAATGACAAAACAAATATTAATGTATATAAATATAACAAGAAAACTAAATATTTATGTATTTCTTATCACAGATAGTTTTGATTTTAACTTGATTCTATCAATACTGAACATATCTACATCATGACTTATACTGTAAACTGCTGAAGAACACATATCAATAGGCGAGTTTACATGTAAGGCGTTAAACATACAATTTCTTCGTCTTAGTCTGGCGTCTGGTACATAAAAGTTTAAAGCACCTAAAATTTCAGGTACATCTATTTGATTATATAATATGTCATATATAAACAATGCCTGAATGTCTTTAATCAGAGAAGGTATGTTAAATTCTATCAGTTGACTTTGATAAGATATCAGAAAAGGCCATATTCTGTGTTTCTTAAAATACACAGATCTTAAAAACATCTTCTGGACTTTTTCCGGCATATCAGTGTATAGGTATGTTCTTTGAGACCATATAATGCAACAATATTCAAGTTTCGAGCGTACATATGAATTAAACAGCAAAATGCAAGTATTATGAGTAAAGTCTTTACTTGACCTAAGAATAAATCCTAATTTCCCATAGCAATCAGAGGTAAGACCTATTATATGATCGTTAAATGAGAAACTAATAGTGAATAAAATGCCAAGGTCTTTAATTTCGTTTGGTCTTTCAATTTGAATCTTGTTGATATTATATGCGACTATGATAGGGTCTTTCTTTTTCGTATAGGTTATAATCTTGCATTTTGATACATTCAAGGCCAGGTCATTGTCCTTACAAAAAGTAGAGATGGCCTCAAGATCAGTTTGTAACCTATCAGTGTCTTTTATGGTGTTGATTTGAAGGAACAGTTTTAGGTCATCTGCATACATTAAAAAAATTGAATGCTCAATATAATCGGAGATATTGAAAACATTACAAAAAGCAAGGACCCTAATATCGAACCTTGTGGTACTCCAGATTCTGGTATGAATGTATGTGAATAACAATCATTAAATTTCACATATTTCACATTTATTAACATTATAAAATGCTTCTTTTGTACGTAGGGCCTATAGCACGGGAGGTGAGTTTCATTTAATTTCTTACTTTACTCTCTATTAAAATTTGATTCCTATAAAAGTTTTCTCGATATTATTTCGTTATGTTGTATTTTAGGCATGTTTTTTTCTGGTCTGGTGTGATAGTCAAGGTGTACCTGTGTTTTAATTATAACTTGTATGGGAAGAAATCAACTGAGCTGTAAGGTAAGATAAGAATTTAGTAGCCACCCCAGTATTCGATCTCAGTGTTAACTTGACTCATTTTCTTCATTACGATAAGTATCACATAGTGGAAATTTTATAAGTACTAGTTTTCTGATGATATCTCAATGTTATTAGATATATAGATAGCTACCTAGGCAAGGTTAATTTACTTAGTGTACTAATCTGTGGATAAAGGTATTTAGTAAAAAAAATTTTTAGGGGTGTTCATTGGGTTACCTTTATCTCAAAGCACTCTCTTGAGAGTCAGGGCAGTTATAGACATTTTTTTTTTGTTTAAGATATTGGAGGGAATTATTCCCTATGTAACCTATATAGGTGTATATGTACATATATTTTTGAGATATTCGGTTAGATAATAAATAGGATGATCATATTTTTTGGCTGCCATATGTTTTTTTCTACAATAAATAGATCGTGTATTTTTAACTAATTTGGTTGTTGAGTTATTAAAACCTAATTAATATTTTGTTGTAGTTTGGTCAGATCTAAATATAGTAATTTCAGTCAGTAAGTAAGGTATGTGATATAAGGAAATTACTTAGCGCCCAGATAATAGTTTTTGAACTAACTTAAAAAATGATAACTTAATACCCACTCTCGACTCGACTGAGCCTAGTCGGACATACCTGATGTTACCAAAGCTAAAAAGCACGTAACAGTTAGAATAAATAAAAAAATAATAACCAGAATACAATGACTGTTGTTTAATTATTATATAATATATATATCTTGATTAATGCGTAGAATAGAATATGTTTTTGATTACAAAAATCATTACACAAGACATAAAAAAGGTACATAACGATAAAATATAAGGACTATACCGGGTGAGTCACGAATTGCGCTCGCCCCGATATTTCCTAAAATATTTGGAATAGAAAATTGAAATTTGGAGGCCTTATTACACGACTAAAATGCCATCTTTTCAATAAAAAATCAAGTTTGGTGCACATCCGGTTTGACCGGAAATGCAAATGTCCTTGTGGATGTAATTGTGTTTACCTCCACATACCTATGCTAAACTTAATTGTAATGTTCTTTGCGCTCACAATTATTAAATGTTTGATAGCTTAAGATTGCCTATAACTACACGAGTCTGTCTGACAGCTGATATTGTTTTATTACATTCAATGGCTACTATGATTTTTCCAATGTTATTAGGTTACCAGATTTACACAGAAATGTGCCATTTTAGTTTCCAAAGCCCACTAATCTATTATCTATTAGCCGCATGTTTCTAAAAGCTTGGTAGCATTGTATTTTGGCTGAAATCTCAAATATTTCTGAGCGGATTTTCAAATTTTGGTATCATTAGATTCGTATGGAAATGAGGTATTTAAAAATGTTGGTAAACGATTAAATTCCCATCTAAAAAAACCGAGTTAGTGGGTAAAAATCACATTTAAAAATATTAAACGCCTCTAGAGAATTAAGTAATGCAATCATATCGCTCTTTTTATTTTTATAGCAACGTAGCACACAAACTAAAATATATTTTGGGCACCACAGCACTCTGGATTCAGAAATAGATTTTTTAATACAATTTTTAATGTTTATCAAAAAGTGACCAAAATGGATGTATTGTATTCAAAATTTCCTCTAGATTCAAAAAACGTAAAAATATATAGGGTGTTCCATTTAAATATCGAAAGTTGTGGGCATTTCCGGTCAAACCGGATGTGCACCAAACTTGATTTTTTATTGAAAAGATGGCATTTTAGTCGCGTAATAAGGCCTCCAAATTTCAATTTTCTATTCCAAATATTTTAGGAAATATCGGGGCGAGCGCAATTCGTGACTCACCCGGTATAGTATATAATATACGAAAAAAATTACACATAGCACACGAACGTTGTATTAAAATAAATGGGTTGAGCGTAATGTTGAAATTCATCTAAACTGCAAAATGCTTGACAAATAAGATTTTTTTATTTTAAAATGATTTAAAGGTAGTACTCTAATTTGAAGACGTAATTTATTGTAGAAAAGAGGCCCATAATAATCTGTGGTATGGCTTGATTTTTTTTTAACCAAGATATTCAATAAAGAAGTTATTATTATTATTTTCTCGACATCTATCATAATTGTCATCAGCAAATAACACAAAGTTATAACTCAGTCCAGTTGTTGGTAAATTATTTATACAGGGTGTCTCATCGGGAACTGAATCGATCAATATTGGGAAAAGTATGTAACAAAAATTTTTGAAAATTTTGGGAGTTACTAAAGCCAATGTAGCCAAACCAACTAAAATAATTACAAGCATGTGGTACTTAGGGTTATACCGGAAGTCGATACAAATTTGTTTTTTTTTAATGGAACGCGCTATATATTTTTCACTTTTCGAAATGAAATTCTGAGACGAAACATATAGCAACATCCTATACCTAAACCTAGCAGTTTCGGAGAAATTTAACACTTTATTAGAAATTTGACGGTTGGCAGTAACCTTTATAACTTTCTTCGTGTAGGAGATCCTCAATTGCTCTTTGGCATGTAGAAAGAACACAAGATGAGCTAGTTTCTACAATAAAAATAAATTCCATAATAGTATACCAAGTGCTCTATTTTTCACGTTCCATTCTGTCAAATTCAAACCACAAAAACTATTTTATTTCAAATGCACCCAATATTTCTTTACAACAAATTATGTAAAATTAAATTCCCTTTTTTCTAGTGTAGGCATTGTAGGGGTTAAAGTTACAACTTTTTGAAATACTGGCCATTTTCTGAAATGTTCAAGAATTTTTAATAAAAATGGCCATCAACTTAGCTACGATTAGACAAAAATTATTAATGCCAATCAATCTCTTATGCCAAAAAATGTCAGCACATTTAAATTACACCTACGAAGACTTTTTAGATTTGTTTAGTATTTACAGAGAATGTGTTGTAGATGGCGCATAGTGAGTAGAACGCGTTAATTTAGCTCCTGCTAAAAGTAATAAAAATTCAGCATATTAAACAAAGTTTTTGATATTTGTCAACTAACAATTATCCATAGTGTTTCTCAAGTGCTATCTAAAAAAAGAAAATGCCTCCTACACGTCAAAATAACGACATAACGACAATTATTCAAGAAACTATAAAAGAGCTGTTCCAGTCAGACGAGTTTATATCCACCATACTTAAAAAGGTAAATGAAAAAGTAGAACTACTGGAACAAAAAATCAACGTGTACAAAGAAAAAAATAACCATTTTAGAAGCAAAGACAGAAAACATACAGCAACGTGAGAAAATAAAAAATATTTGTATTTATGGTGTACCCGAAGAAGATAATGAAAAACTTAAGGAAAAAGTATTAAAGTTGTTTAACGACAAAATGAAAGTTGAAATCAAACCCCAAGATATAATCAAATGTTACAGAATTGGAAACAATAAAAAAAAGGAGAGGCCAATAACCGTACAATTAGAAAAAATGGAATATAAAAATTTAATATTTAAAAATTGCAAAAACTTGAAAGGGTCGAAAATTGTAATTGCAGAAGATCTTCTTAAGAGTTGCCTTAAATTACTTCAAGAAGCTAAAGATAAGTTCGACAAAAAATCTGTCTATACGTATGAAGCCAATGTGTATGTCAGTATTGATAACATAAAACATAAAATTAGAGGTATGGACGATATTAATAATCTAATTACCAATTAATTTATTACCTATATGTCATAAAACAATTATTTCCATAAAACAATATTGGAGAGAACTCGTACCTATCCATTTGTCATTTATATTCGCATATCCATATCATAGCTACTTGTATTTCTTTAAGTTGTTTTTTATTGTTTAGTTGACAAGTGTAGTAGATAAGAATTTTTATACCTTATTAAATTGCTCTATATTATTCATATAATTAAATAAAATTTCAACCCATAGCTATTACCTAGAATAAACGAATTTATGAATGTTGCTGAATTTAATTTAAACCTTAACAAATATGCTGCAGTAACTACACACGTAATTGGTAACCATAATGACTTATATAAGATTATTAGTAATGAATCTTTTTCCTTTTTAAATATTTTTCATATGAATATCAGAAGCATAAATAAAAACTTTGATAACCTGTTGATATTGCTAGAAAGTTTAAAAAAATGTGAGTTTGACGTAATATTATCCGAAACATGGAAAATTAATTTAATAGAGCTTTTCCATATTAAAGGTTATAATATATTCTACAGTAATGGGTGTCATAACCAAAATGATGGATTAGTGATATACGTAAAGGAAATATTTAATCCTATTTTCAGGACTACTACATACACAGAGAATACTTTTACAAATTTACGGTTTAAAAAAACAATACTTCAATTAACTTAATAGCAGTATATCGACTACCCTCAACAAATTCACAAATTTTTCTAGAAGAATTACGGTACATTCTAGAGCAAAGTAAAGAAAATGAAAGTGTACATTTTCTGATAGGTGACATTAATATTAACATTCAGAAACAAGATGAGACAAGTAATGAATATTTAAACATTATGGCAGAGCATGGTTTCTGCTCATATATAAATACATCAACAAGAGTTGAAAAAAATAGTCAAACCTGTTTAGACCATTGTTTTTTAAAAATTCCATATTCCATCTAATAAAAAAGATAAATTAAATGTAATACCAATAATATTAACTAATGACATAACTGACCATTTTCCCGTTTTAGTAAATATTTCTCATAAAAATAAACTATTAAATGACAAACTAGCACTTCCAAACTTAAACACAAAGTACAACATAAAATATGAACAGCTGGAACGCTTATTAAAAATTGAAACATGGCAAAATGTATATCAAACACAGGATGTCAATGTGGCTTACGACAATTTTATAAAAAATCTCTGAAAAAATTCAACATACAATAACCATCTATCATGCTAAATCAACTGAAAGGAAACTTAAACCCTGGATAACCACAGGCTTAATCATTTCAATAAGAGAAAGAGACAGGTTAAAATTTAATCTGAATAAAAACAGAAATAATGAACAACTATCACAGAAGTACAAAACATATAGAAATAGAACCAATAATTTGATAAAAATATTAAAGAAAGAATATTATATTAAAAAAATTAACAAAAATAAAAATAATATAAAGAAAATTTGGAATGTAATAAGAGAAAGTTTAAATGAGGATACTCATGCAAATAATAAGATAAATATAACATATAACAATGCTAATTTAACTGATGACAAGGAAATATCTGAAACTTTTAATGATTATTTTATTAAGATAGGAAAGAAAATGACTGAAAAAGCCCAATGTGATGAAATACTTGTGAAAAGGAATATTAATTCTAAAAGTTTATTTCTTAAACCTATAACAGAAGAGGAAGTAAAAAAAAATATAGACAAACTAAAAAACAATTCTTCTCCTGGTATAGACAATATCTCAACTAAATCGTTAAAAATTACTAAACAATATATAGCTAAGCCGTTATGTTACATTTTTAATTTAAGTATTAGAACCGGAGTATTTCCTGACCAACTAAAAACATCTGTAGTAACGGCTATTTACAAAAATGGAGAGAAATCCGAAATAAGTAATTACATACCAATATCGGTAATAAACAACATAGCGAAACTTTTAGAATACAACTTAAAGTCTAGACTGGTTGAACATCTAACCCATAATAAAATTTTATCTGATAGACAGTTCGGTTTTGTGGAAGGCAAGAGTACAGAAGATGCAATATTTGAAGTAACAAAAACTATACATAACTCCTTTGAAAATAATAAGAAATTAATTGCTATCTTTTTGGACTTGGCCAAAGCATTTGACACTGTGTCACATACTAAACTAGTAAACAGATTACATCAATATGGTATAAGGGGCATAGCTAACAGTTTATTTACAAGTTACCTTACCGAAAGGAAACAGTGCGTAAAAGTTAACAAAACCTTAAGTAAATTTGACTTGGTCACATGTGGAATACCTCAAGGAACTGTATTGGGACCTATTCTATTTAACATCTATTTAAATGACTTATTGCATATGAATACTTCAGCAAAGGTCGTAGCATATGCCGATGATGCGATACTGTTGGTAGACGGTGTCTCTTGGGACATAGCTGTCAATAAAAGTCAGATCGAATTTTCAAAAATTGTCCAATGGCTCTCCGAAAACTCACTATCAGTAAATACTACAAAAACAAAATTCATGTGTTTTAGTATATATGACAGAGATCTGCCCAACATACAAACCTGAAAAATCCACAACTTTATCTGTTTATCCCAAAATAAAATTAACTGTAACTGCAATACCGAACTTAACAATGTAAGCAGTATGAAGTATCTTGGTGTATGTATAGATCAAAATTTAAAATGGACAAAACACATAGAATTACTAAACAATAATATTCGAAAACTGATTTGGAAATTCTATCAACTCAGAAGTTTCATGCCATATAATATTCTAAAAACACTGTATCATGCTTTGGCTGACTCAATTATGAGATACGGAATATCTATTTGGGGCAGTGCATATCCTATAAATTTAAAAAATATTTGCACTTCGCAAAAATATCTATTAAAAGTAATTGCTTTCAAAAATAAGCAGTACCCCACAGAAAGCCTATTCAAAGAAGTTGATGTTTTGGATATAAACCTATTGTATATAAAATCGGTACTTATATTTACTCACAAACGTAAATCACTCTTAGATATCAGTATCAGACATAATCATAACACTAGACATAAAGCTAATTTAAATATCCAGATTCCATGTTACACCCTAACAACAACTCAGCGATTCATTACTTATTATGGATCGAAGTTTTATAATCTTCTACCTCCTCATATGAAAGAATATAATAACATAAATTTGTTCACAAACAAAATCTCTGTGTACATAAAGGAAAATAGGTTAGTTTTTATTAATATTTCATCTCATCACTAGTCGGGTGGATAGTTTTATTTATTATATGAATGGGCATGTATATTGTAATTATTCTCATATAAGGAATACATTTATTTGTTTTATTTTTTCTTTCTTTTGAATTGATATGTAGCAATCTTATATGTGCGAATGTGGTTAACATAATGTATTTTATTATACGATTATAAATTTCACACACACAGGTTTTTACTTAGGTGTGCTTTTGAATTTATTGTAGTGTCAACCTTAAAAATATATCTAATTAGATATTACATATTAGATAAAACTGATAGAAAACTAAGATCTTTTAAAATGGTTTTGTCATATATTATGTAATACCTAAGAAAATTTTTTGAATAAATTTGATTTGATTTGATTTGAATATCAAGAAAATGTAATACATTTGCTACTCAACACCCAGAAGAATAGTGTTATGAATTACACCCCCTTGGAATTGGAGATGGTACGCCTATGCCTACTGATGGTGACTGGAAAGGCTCTAGAAAGAGCCAAGGACTTTTCTAGATTATGGTTGGAGAAGATTCTGGATTGATCAAGAGCTAATTTCGGAGTATATAAGGCGCGATTACAAGCGCGGAAGAGGAAGTTTTATGAAGAAAGCAGTTTATAAAAGCGAACAAGTAGAAAAGTGAAAAGTGAGGTTAGATAAATAGTAAATAAACTGAATTTCAAGTACTGTAGTCAGTAAATAGTTAAATAAAGTGTTAGTGGTGGTTATCTCTTGTTGAAATTATTTAAAACCCACGGATTCATACAGGGTGTTCCCAAAAAGGTGAAAATCCGTAACATTTTGGTGTCGGAAGCGGAATTTTGACAAGAGGATTTTTCGGAAGTGTTCGAGAAGGTTTAGCAGTGTATTCTCGGAGTTAGTGCTAACACAGGAAGGACTAATTTACTGGACATTGTTCGAGGATTATTTTCGAACAGGAAAATAGTGCTAAGTGCGTTTTTAGACATCGCAGAACATTTTTGTTAGGACATTAGTGATAGTGAATTAAATCCTTTGAACTAAGAAGAGATAAAGACTCTAGAAAAGACTTTCTCGTGCTGTTTTGCGATTTCTCTGGACAATTGCATTACCGATATTGACGTGATTAATAAATTTTGTTGATTTTATCATAATTATATGCCGGTAACAACCAGAAGCATGGCATCCGAACAACAAATGCAGGACTTTATGGCCCAAATGCAAAAAATGATGATGGATCAGGAAAGAAAGCGCCAGGAAGAGAAAGAAGAACAGGAAAGAAAACGCCAGGAAGAGAAAGAGGAACGTGAAAGAAAACGACAAGAAAAAGAACAAAAACGTCAAGAAGAATTAAGAAAAATTTTTGAGGATCATGAACGAAGACGTCAAGAGGAGAAACAAGAAGAGGAGAAACGACGTCAAGAGGAAAAACAAGAAGAGGAGAAACGACGTCAACAGGAAAAACAAGAGGAGGAGAAACGACATCAAGACGAAGAGAAACAACCTCAGGAAGAATTGAGAAAAATCATGCAAGACTTGGACATTAAACAACAAGAAGAAAGAGACGAACTAAGGAAAATTATAGAGACGCAACAGAGTGCCATATTTGCCGTCACTGAAGAACTCAAAAATAAGGTTGAAGAGGAAGTAAGCGAAGTGAAAGAAAAAGTAGGCAAGGTCGAAGAAGTTGGTGAAGTCAAAGTGAAAGTAAACAAGTTCGAAGAAGAAGTCAAAGGAGAAATAGACCAACGTAAACAACAGTTGAGGGATAGAGGAAACCAGCCAGTGGTATCATCAGGCCAGCGATTGAAAATTCACTCTTTTGATGGTCAAAGTTCCTGGATGACTTACAAGACACAGTTTGAGGCAGCAGCGAGTGCAAACAACTGGAATGACGAAGAGAAGGCTAAGGCATTAATCGTGGCTTTAAGAGGCCAAGCGTTGGAGTTGCTCCAGACAATTCCGGCAGACCAACAACGGAATTTTAGAGTTTTAGAAGCTGTAGTGGAAAGACTGGCACACTTAGCGTATCCTAATGCGCCAAGAGAATTTAAAGAGCAATTGGCAGTGGGGGCATTCCTAGACGGGATAAGGGACGAGGAGATCAGGCGAGTCCTCAGGCTATCCTGACATAACAGTAGTAGTGAAGCCTTGGTGCGTGCACTAGAAATAGAAGCTGTGTATAGGGATACTCCAAAGTCAAGAGTGCGGGCTATGACGCTTGAAGAATCGCAGCCAGAAGAGAGAGACCAAAACCCTATCTTGAACGCGATTCTCAAAACGAATAAAATGATCAGTCAATTACTGGCTCAATCAAATCCTCCAAAAAGACAGGAAAATCAACAAAATAGAGAAAGGGCAAGTGGAGGTATTAAATGCTACAACTGCGGTAGGACATATGAAACGAGACTGTCGACAGCAGAACTCGGACAGACGAGTAAATGCTGTAAATGTAGAAGAGCAGCAGGAAAACTAAAGATAGCCAGCACTAAGGGGGCTGTGCTGGCTAGGGAACACGGTGCCCCCAGAGAAATAAAGATTTCCCAGCTGCGAAGAATCCCAAGTAGTTTGCTGTTGCAAGGATATGTGAATGGAAGAAAGTGTGTGTTTACTGTTGACACAGGCGCTACGTCATCAATAGTGCGGCCAGGGTTTATATCAGGCTTGCAGATTAAGAAGAAGCAAAATGAAGTAATTATTCGGACAGCCACGGGAGACAGGGCTGCGGTCCATGGAGAGGTCAATTTGGAACTGCAGGTTGGACGATTGAGATTCAATTACAAGGTCATTGTGGCTGACATTACAGATGATTTCATTTTGGGACTGGACATCACGGAAGAGAAGAGGTTTATTGTTGACGTAGGGGAGCGAGTCTTGAAAATTGGAAATGAGGAATTTATCCTGGCAACCGCAGATGACCAATTCCGTAAAGCAAGGTTATTGACAACAAAGACGATTAAGATTCCTGCTCATTCGGAACAGATCATCGATGCTGCCTTGGAAGGAAATCCTGGAGGCTACCGTGTTGGCCTGGTGGAAGGTGATGAATCGATTAAGTCCCTAACCAATATTGTTGTGGCAAGAACTTTAACCCGGACTAAAGATAAAATCCCAATTAGAGTCGTCAATTTAAATTCCCATGCAGTAACAATTAAAGAAGGCAAACCGATTGGCTCCTATGAACCGGTTATGTGGGTAGCAAGGTGCGAAGAACAAACAGAGGGAAATTCATCTACAAATATAGACCAGGAAGTTTTGACCTTGCTGAGTTCCCAGTTGGAGCATTTATCTAAGGATGAACGAGAGGAGGCGATCAAGTTCCTGGAAAAGGAAAGTTCGGTATTTGCTAAAAGTACGGAGGCCCTTACAAAAACAGATATAGTCCAGCATCGGATAAATACTGGTGACTCACCTGCTATTCGACAACAACCTAGGAGGCTTCCGCTAGTAAAACAAGAAGAAGCCTCGGCAATGATAGATAAGATGCTACAAGAAGGAGTCATTGAGGAGTCAACGAGTCCCTGGTCATCGCCAGTAGTTTTGGTTGCCAAAAAGGACGGAACGTTAAGATTTTGTGTCGTTTATCGGAAATTGAACGATGTAACGAAGAAAGACAGTTACCCATTACCCCGGATTGACGACACGTTAAGTACATTGGCAGGCTCACGATGGTTTTCGACGTTAGACCTTAGGAGCGGTTATTGGCAAGTTGGGCTTCATCCTGATGATAAGGAAAAGACAGCATTTTCAGCAGGCAGTGGTCTTTACCAATTTACGGTGATGCCTTTTGGACTTTGCAATGCTCCAGCCACGTTTGAACGATTGATGGAATTTGTACTACGAGGGCTAACCTGGAAGACGTGCCTGGTTTACCTTGACGACGTGCTGGTTATGGGACGAGACTTTACAGAACATTTGAAAAATCTTCAAGTATTTGGACGAGTAAGGAATGCACACCTGAAGTTGAACCCGAAGAAGTGTTTACTATAGGATTAAATGTTGCTGCCCAGCCACAACCATCTGAACAACCTGATGAATTACTGAGAAACAGCATAATAGACAACTCTAGGTCCATATATCTGAGAAAAGTAGATGAAAATGAGATAGAGGATGTTATAAGGAACATAAAGAGTAAAAAAACGGAGGATACATATGGGATGTCAACCTATATCCTAAAGAAAATTGGAGATGCTCTGGTGGTGCCGATCACTGTAATAATAAACAAATGTATTCAAGAGGGTATATTTCCTGATGATCTAAAACAGGCAAAAATTATTCCCATATATAAGAAAGGAGATATAAACGATATCAATAATTACAGACCCATCTCAATTCTCCCAGTAATTTCAAAAATATTTGAAATTATTTTGAAGAACCGGTTGATAACATTTTTTGAAAAATACAAAATATTACATAGCGCTCAACACGGGTACCGCAAGGGAAAATCAACCACTACAGCTTTAATAGAAGCAGTAGAAAAAATAACGGAGGCTCTTGACAGACAGGAAGAAACAGAAATAATCTGTTGTGATTTGAGTAAAGCTTTCGACACAGTTGACCATAAAGTTTTACTTGACAAATTATACTATTATGGTGTGAGAGGAATTCCACATAAACTGTTCACGTCATATCTGACCAATCGACATCAGACAATATGGTGGAATAATAAAAAATCAGAACCATTTTTAATAACCAAAGGCGTACCACAAGGCTCGGTGTTAGGGCCGGTATTATTTATAATATATATCAACGACCTACTATTTAATGTCAATAGCTATGGGGCTTGTTTATACGCAGACGATACAACTTTTATATCTAAAGGAAAAAATAAAATTGAGTTAACAACACAATCTCAAAATGTACTACATGAAGCAAATACATGGTTCACCGCGAACTATCTAACATTAAATAGAGGAAAAACCCAAAACATCATCTTATCCACAAAAAGAGAAGCTGGGAAAACATCTTTAAATTTCTTGGGTTTAACTTTGGACAGTAAACTGAATTGGAAAGGCCATATTGATGAGCTCTGCAAAAAACTAGCTTCAGCTATTTACAGTATTAGAGTATTAAAAAATGTGTCCACCTATCAAACGGCAAAAGTGGCCTATTATTCAAATTTCCACAGCATCGCAACATATGGAATACTCCTATGGGGAACAGCACCTGATGCCCATAAAATCTTCATCCTACAAAAGAAGGCAATTAGAACTTTATGTGGCATGACCTACAGAGAGAGCTGCAGAGATGCCTTCAAAGAACATGGTATACTTACTATTCCAGGACTGTACATACTCAATTGCCTTAAATATGTACATTCACATAAAGAGAAATTTACGCATAATTTTGAGAATCATCAGTATAACACCAGAAATAGAGAACAATTACAAATTCCACATCATCGATTGAATATATCACAGCAGGGAGTGGACTACTGGGGGTCAAAATTATATAATAAAATCCCGCTCGAAATAAGAAATAAAAACTTTAATGTGTTCTCCAGCAGGGTGAAACAACTACTGACCACAGAAGTGTTCTACTCTATTAATGAGTTTTTAGAACATTGAGAATAGAAGTTCGTATCAATATTGGTTTGTCTTTAATTTTGTTTGTTGTATACATGGATATACATGTGCATATTTATATCTATTTTGTGTTTTTTTTTTTTTTGTGATGAAATACAGTAAGTAGTATCGTTATTTCGTTACTGTTATCTCATTTTATAATTATTTGACATTACTTTAAATTATAATCTGACGTTTCCTGTAATACTCTTTTAGGGAATAGAGCATTATTTTGTATATTTTCTGTTTTACATTAATTGTAATCTGCAAAGTAATTATAAATTTGTATTTTTTTGTTTCCTTTTCATGTAATTAACAATGTTTTATTGACGAGTGAATACAACTGTAATTGTCTTACACGAAATAAACTATACTATACTATACTATTATAGACGTTTTGTGGAAGGGTTTGCAGACATTGCGAAGCCATTACACCGGCTAACAGAGGAGAAAGTTCAGTACCAGTGGACACCGGAGTGTGAAACGGCATGGAGAAAATTGAAGGCAGCTCTATGCACTGGTCCTGTACTAGCATACCCACAACAGAATGGACTTTTTATTTTAGATACAGATGCCAGTAATTCTTCGATTGGTTGTGTGCTGTCCCAAATTCAGAACGGAGAGGAAAGAGTGATCGAGTACTTCAGCAAGGTGCTCTCCAAACCAGAACGAAACTATTGTGTAACCAGGAAAGAGTTATTGGCCATCGTCAAATCAGTGGACCATTTTCATAAGTATCTCTACGGGCGACATTTCAAAGTCAGGACCGACCATGCTGCGTTGAAATGGCTGTTGCAGTTGAAAACCCCGGAAGGTCAACTGGCTCGTTGGATAGAACGGCTGCAACAGTACGACTTTAAAATCGAGCATCGACCAGGAAGATCTCATAAGAACGCAGACGCATTATCTAGAAGACCATGCAAGGACGACTGCAAGCACTGCCGCCACGTGGAAAAAGAGCAGGGCATGGGAGTAGTCAACACTATTAAAATAGACGTTCCGGATGATTGGACAACTGAAGCCCTGAGGCAAGAACAACTGAATGATGCAGAGATTGGGGCTATATTGAGAGCAAAGGAAAAAGGAACTCGACCAGAGTGGAAGGATGTTTCGGACAAAGCAGTTGGATTGAAGGCTTTGTGGGCACAGTGGGACTCACTTAGAGTTATGAATGGGCTGTTAAAAAGAGCATGGGAGAGCCCGGATGGGAAGCAAGTTGTTATGACTCTAGTGATTCCCAGGTGTCGAGTACCGAAAGTACTTCAAGAAGTGCATAATGGAGCATCCGGTGGACACTTCGGCATTAACAAGACCCTGAATAAAGTACGTGAACGATTTTACTGGGTAAATAGTCGTCAAGATGTTGAAGCTTGGTGTCGTAATTGTAAAATTTGTGCAGCCAGTAAAGGACCACAGACTAGAAGTAGGGGTGCAATGAAGCAATATAACGTCGGGGCTCCTTTTGAGAGGATTGCGATCGATATAGCCGGACCATTCCCAGTAACCAAGGACGGTAACAAGTACATACTGGTTGCCATGGACTATTTTAGTAAATGGCCTGAAGCCTACGCAATTCCGAACCAGGAAGCGGTTACTGTCGCCAAAGTCTTGGTAAATAACTTGATATGTCGGTTTGGTGTACCCCTGGAGCTGCATTCAGATCAAGGGAGAAATTTTGAGTCAGGGGTATTTCAGCAAATCTGCAAGTTATTGGGAATACACAAAACACGGACGACAGCCCTTCACCCTCAATCAGATGGAATGGTGGAGCGACATAATAAGACTATGAAAGAACATCTCTCTAAAGTCGTTCATAAAAATCAACGTGACTGGGATCTCCACATACCGTTTTTCCTCATGGCATATAGAGCTGCTATCCACGAAACTACAAAACAGACTCCGGCTCATGTAGTATTTGGACATGAGATCAGGCTGCCATGTGATTTGATGTTTGGAACACCAGGTGGAGAACGACTTCCTGTGAATATTGTAGATGCAAATTTTTTGAAGAGATTTTCAAAAAATCTTGACCTCCAAATAAACCTCTTTTAGAGCCCGTTCGATCGCCAAAGTCAAAAACTAAATAAAAACACAACTAGTATTTTTCAAACCACTTTTAAAATTGACGTACAGAGACAAAAGTACTAAGCCCAGAGGCCGTACAACGCTGTTCAGTTCCCGTTCTACCTTCCTATTTGACGTTCACGACTTAGAAAATTTTCATCCCAGATCATTTCAGGATAAAATCGATAATATGGATCCACCCTGTATTAGCAAACTGCACCCTAATAAATTTCTTTCACGTGTCAATTCATTTTATTATTAATTACCCCTCGAAGCCGCCGTCGCGCATGCAGACAAAGAACAACTAGATCCAATGCACTATTCAAATCAATATTGCACCACTTCGTACAAGAACAAGCCTGCAGAATCGCCGGCGTCTTTGCCATCAAGTATCGATTTTACGTAAATCAAATAAAATAAGAAGTCATTCATATCGTGACATCCCTTTGTGCAACAAAGAAAATCCGCCGCCGCCTTTCATAAAAAATAATTAATTTCCAAAGCCAAAGCCGACTACCCTTTGTCGCAAGGGTAATAAATTTGTTTAACAAATTATTGACAGCGAAAAAATAAATTTTCAAAGAACCATTCACGTTCAAAGAAACAAAGAGAATCAAACACCCCATTATTCAAATTTCGTATAAAAACCAAGCTCACCCTCACCTCGAGGACAGTCAACGATCGACCGATAGACAAGCAGTAGTCCCGCGAAAGTAGACGGTGGTCTACCCGCGTTAAATAGTGGCGGCCCGATCATCGGAAAAAGCAAGTACTCCGCGACCGCGAAATTCTCGGCAACAGAAACTCAAAATTCAAACATCCGCGTTTAACAAAAAGTCGTGTAAAGTTTATACTGGACATTTTCGTGTTGTGGGTTTACTCAAAAACAATTTGTCATTAGTGTTAAGAAGCAAACAAACTGTGTTCCCATTGAGGCTGTGAAAGTCGAACTTGTAAAAAAGACTTAAATAAATAAATCCATGTTAAACTTCGTCGTTAAACTAAACTTAAACTAAAACAAGTGCACATTGCGTCATCGAGACTTCATCGTTCCACATAGCCCACACTGCGCTATTGGAAACACAACAGACCAGACATCCATGGTACCCACATTGCGTCAACATGGACCGTTTCTACCTAGTCCACACTGCACTAGGAGAAACACGACAGACAACGAAATTACAACAGTCAAATTGCATCGCTACGAAAATCAATTATTAGCCCCTGCGCTCGAAAAATTAAAGAAAAACATTCAACAAGCATTCATCGCACTATTCGTCTTTATCTACAAGCATATTTCAGAAAACACAACTCCAGCAGTCCACACTGCACTGCTCGAGAGCACAGAGATGTTTACCAGCCTCGAAGAAGCGACGTTCTGTTTTATAATCTCTCCTATCGCCGCTTTAAATACCGGCAATAAAACAGATCATCCAAGGGCACCAATCAGAAACAATGGACCCTTTGATGGAACAGCAGACCACACCCACGAAACTTCTACCCTCGAAATACTACCCTTACGACGCACACAGGACGTCGACGCCCCTAGCACATTTAGGAAACCTCATGCCACACACGATCCAGTAAAATTTTTGGAAAATTTTAACAAGAAGTATAAGAAATTAACGTGCAAAAATTACGACGCAATTAGCGAAAATTCCCGCCAAAACAGAAAAATTCTCCCTACCGCCCAGGGGAAATTTATAAATACGGCACACAAGGAAAGCGACTTCAGTGATCTTCTGGACGCCTCCCCTGTAAATATACTCAGACCCGTGCGAAACGTAACCATGCAAAAAAACGAGAATACTGCCGATTCCGGTGTATCGGACCGCCACCCACAACCACAAAACCAACTCGTGTCAAACTTTATACCTCGTATTACAGACGACGTACCGCAAATCGAAATTAAAATAACCTATCACAAGATTCTGGCTACTCTAGATACAGGATCTGTATGCAATATAATACGTCAAGGATTGCTACCCTATTATGTAGACACAAGCAGCACTATGGAATTCACCCTAGCAAGCGGGGCAAATGTCCGCTCCGTCGGTACGCTACGACTGCCAGTCAGCATTCAAAATATAGTTAGTTTCGTGGATTTCCAAGTAATGCCAACTCTTAGCGAGGACCTAATACTAGGAAATGAAATGTTCGAGAGGACAGGAGCAGTCCTGGACTACGCCCAAAGAAAAATAACTTTTACCAGGTACCCGGGCATTTCAGTAAACTTCGAGCCTCCCTCCAGAGGAAGATCAAGAAGATCACCCACACCGGCCTCATCACAAAATGTGTAACAGTGCAACATCCCCTGCGAAAAGACGCTACGCCATGTGCTCGTTACCATCCCCCTTCGTCCCTAGTGATAAAGACACGTTTTTCTCTTGTGAAACCCCCCTGTTCAACCTTTTCCCCAAATCGAGTGCCAGTGTGAATCCCCCGTCCCGCGATGGAAGGACATTCGCTAGTTTTAAGGTAACTCTTAAACATTTTTTATGATCTCTATATGTACCTGAGAAACTGTATTTTTATTTTTCTGCCGAATTTATGTTTTATTTCTTGTTTTTCACAATAGGAGTTACCATCATGTACCAAAAGAACTTTCGTTTTGTGTTATTTTATCGTGACGTCTATGTTTATTTTCGTTTTTAAGAATTATTGTTTTTCGTTTCGTTTTGTTTCCAAACAAAACACACTCACAACCTTTACATATGTTATATTTACTATATATTTTGATATAACATTTAACAATATGTTGTATTCGTCGCTTTATGTGTATAATAATCCAATTTTCGTATTACTTAGAGATTTTCGAAAGTACCACAGTAACATATTTTCGAAAGTACCCCGAATTTTTCACATTAACATATTTTCGAAAGTACCCCGAATTTTTTACATTTTCGAAAGTACCCCGAATTTTTTACATTTTCGAAAGTACCCCGAATTTTTTATATTTTGCTAATTCAAAGGTACAACGAAATTTTTGCTATTTCTCATTTCGAAAGTACCCCGAAAAATTTTACATTTTTCGAAAGTACCGCGAAATTCCGCTCACGGATCAATTCGAAAGTACAACGAAGAAATTTTCGAAAGTACCACAAATTTTCTCTTACAAAAAATTTTTCGAAAGTACCTCGAAATCTCTACGTTCTTATATTAGGTTAAGTAAATAAACTCGTATTTTTTACCATGTTCAGAACTATTACAAACAGCAATTGTATACTTACTTATGCATTCCAAATAGGGCTGTAACATTGTAAAACACTTATTCGCATGCATATCTCGTATTTTTTATATTTCGTATGTATTCACTGAATCTCTACCTCAATATTTTTATGGTATAAACTCGCACGTATCTTAGGACTCATGTTACCATGTAAACTGTGCTAGTCTTAAGATAATCATCAAATGTACAAAACACAACAACACTCAAATGCCAGTCTTCAATGGTGGGCGTATTGTAGATGCAAATTTTTTGAAGAGATTTTCAAAAAATCTTGACCTCCAAATAAACCTCTTTTAGAGCCCGTTCGATCGCCAAAGTCAAAAACTAAATAAAAACACAACTAGTATTTTTCAAACCACTTTTAAAATTGACGTACAGCGACAAAAGTACTAAGCCCAGAGGCCGTACAACGCTGTTCAGTTCCCGTTCTACCTTCCTATTTGACGTTCACGACTTAGAAAATTTTCATCCCAGATCATTTCAGGATAAAATCGATAATATGGATCCACCCTGTATTAGCAAACTGCACCCTAATAAATTTCTTTCACGTGTCAATTCAATTTATTATTAATTACCCCTCGAAGCCGCCGTCGCGCGTGCAGACAAAGAACAACTAGATCCAATGCACTATTCAAATCAATATTGCACCACTTCGTACAAGAACAAGCCTGCAGAATCGCCGGCGTCTTTGCCATCAAGTCTCGATTTTACGTAAATCAAATAAAATAAGAAGTCATTCATATCGTGACATCCCTTTGTGCAACAAAGAAAATCCGCCGCCGCCTTTCATAAAAAATAATTAATTTCCAAAGCCAAAGCCGACTACCCTTTGTCGCAAGGGTAATAAATTTGTTTAACAAATTATTGACAGCGAAAAAATAAATTTTCAAAGAACCATTCACGTTCAAAGAAACAAAGAGAATCAAACACCCCATTATTCAAATTTCGTATAAAAACCAAGCTCACCCTCACCTCGAGGACAGTCAACGATCGACCGATAGACAAGCAGTAGTCCCGCGAAAGTAGACGGTGGTCTACCCGCGTTAAATAGTGGCGGCCCGATCATCGGAAAAAGCAAGTACTCCGCGACCGCGAAATTCTCGGCAACAGAAACTCAAAATTCAAACATCCGCGTTTAACAAAAAGTCGTGTAAAGTTTATACTGGACATTTTCGTGTTGTGGGTTTACTCAAAAACAATTTGTCATTAGTGTTAAGAAGCAAACAAACTGTGTTCCCATTGAGGCTGTGAAAGTCGAACTTGTAAAAAAGACTTAAATAAATAAATCCATGTTAAACTTCGTCGTTAAACTAAAACAAGTGCCTTTCATTTCTGAAATCTCCACACACCTCGTTATTGTGACACAAGCAAACCGGCTGACAGCTAGCTTAGCCGCCTGAGGTAACTTCTGGTGGTTCACCCCTATTTGTGAACAACCCTCAGGTCGAAATTCATCTCACCAGAAAATCTCAACCCCATCCAAGCATAAATAAGGGAGTTAGAGGCGTCTTTCTGAAAATAAGTAACAGGAGAGCAGGAGTGACAGTGTCCCAAAACACCCCTGGAGGGGCTGATCATCCCTTCAGACGACCGTCTCTGCCCCTAGAAGTCATCAGAGAGCTCGCCGAAACAAGGTAGGGTTACATTTACCTATTATCTACCCCCTTAAAGTGCTACGGATTGAATTGAAACCAAAAAATTATTCCCAAAAAATTTAAAAAAATCCTAAACCGAAAGGCAACCCATTATGCTTCTTTTTGTTTTGTGTTACGATATGAACAGCTATGTAGATGAAGTGAGTGAACGGCTAAGGAATGTCCATGAGTTAGTTAGAGACCAAATCACCATAGCCAGTGACAGAATGAAGGCTCGATATGACCGTAAGGGTAGTTCAGAAGGATTCAAGGCAGGAGACCTGGTTTGGCTGTACAACCCACAGCGGAAGAAAGGAAGGTCACCGAAACTTCAACCGCCTTGGGATGGACCGTATACTGTTATTACCCGAATTAATGACGTCGTCTATCGAATTCAACGAAGCAAAAAGTCCAAGATGAAGATCGTGCATTTGGACAGGCTGGCGAAATACATCGATGATTCTGAGTTGCCTGATCGGGACGATCAGGCTTAAGGAGGGGGCAGTGTTATGAATTACACCCCCTTGGAATTGGAGATGGTACGCCTATGCCTACTGATGGTGACTGGAAAGGCTCTAGAAAGAGCCAAGGACTTTATTATGGTTGGAGAAGATTCTGGATTGATCTAGAGCTAATTTCGGAGTATATAAGGCGCGATTACAAGCGCGGAAGAGGAAGTTTTATGAAGAAAGCAGTTTATAAAAGTGAACAAGTAGAAAAGTGAAAAGTGAGGTTAGATAAATAGTAAATAAACTGAATTTGAAGTATTGTAGTCAGTAAATAGTTAAATAAAGTGTTAGTGGTGGTTATCTCTTGTTGAAATTATTTAGAACCCACGGATTCATACAGGGTGTTCCCAAAAAGGTGGAAATCCGTAACAATAGAAACAATAATAATAATAATAATAATAATATCTTTATTTTCATAGGACCCTATTACGGGTATAGAAATATAGTCATAAAATTGTAAAACATTGTAAAATATACATTAAAACACATAACTCAAGACGAAACCATAGTGTAGTAAACAGAATACAGAAAAATAAATAAGGACGAGGATTGCTAATTTTACTAAGTACGCTCCTGAAAACTAGTACAACTTAAATATTCTTTTATGGAATAAAAGCTGTGACTGATTAAAGTGGCTCGAACTGTGCTTTTAAAGAGATGAATGCTATTTATACTTTTTATGGTTTTAGGGAGTTTATTGTATAGCTTGATGGACATGATATTGGGACCATTTGCTACTATTGACAGTTTGTGTTGGGGAATTGTCAGATTTTGACTGATTCTTAAATCATGCTCAGTAAAGTTATCCCTGGGAATATAGTTGTCATAATGAGACTTTACATAGGACACACATTTAAGTATGTAAAGGGATGGTATTGTTAATATATCAAGTTCTTTGAATAGTGTTCTGCAGGAATGACGTATATTTTTAAAGGTCATAGTACGTAAAATCTTTTTCTGCAATATAAGGATTTCATTTATGCGACTGCAGTTACCCCAGCAGATAACACAATAATTAAGCATTGACTGTACATATGCATAATAATACATTTTTAATATATCTATATTGACAAATTTTCTCATCTGCCATATAAGAAAGCAATGTGGAGATAATTTGGATAATAACGAGTCAACGTGATCATTCCATGTTAAAAGAGAGTCAATATGTACACCAAGGTACTTTATAGTTTCGTTTTGTATGATGGTTTTATTATTAGCTCTTACTAATAAGTTGATGTCAAGCTGCTTTGTAGAGAATACTATTAGGTTGGTTTTTAAATTATTTAAAGCTAAGCCGTTAGTCGAGCAATAATTCTCCATCAGGGAAACTGTGGTATTTGTTTTAGTTGATAATAGATTGATGTTACTCTCACTGTCAGCGGTAACTGCGTCATCTGCGAATAGGGAAATAAATGTGTCATGCAAAGAGGGGACAACATCATTGAAAAATACAATAAATAATAAGGGGCCCAACACACTCCCTTGGGGAACTCCCGTAGCAACCTGTCTGGGTCTAGAAACGTAGTTTTTACCATTTTGGCTCAAAATTACTTTTTGTTGCCGATCTACCAAATAAGTTTTTAACCAAGTTAGAGCAGGTCCTCTAACACCATACCTACTAAGTTTGTCCAGTAGCAAGTCTTGTTGGATCGTGTCAAATGCGCGTGTTAGATCGAAGAAAACACATGCACTTTTATTTTTATCTTCAAAACTATTTAATATGAAATTATATAGGGATAGTACTGCATCTTGCGTTGCCACACCTTTCCGGAAACCGAACTGATTGTCGGTAAGTATCTTTTGATATGTTAAAAAATTGTACAGCCTATTGTGGTATGCTTTCTCATATAATTTAGAAAAGACTGACAGCAGGGCAATACCCCTATAATTAGAAAACAGTGATTTATCATTTTTCTTGTGTAAAGGGATAATTAGAGAGCTTTTCAAGACACGGGGAAATAATCCTTCCTGGAAAGACATATTTATTAGGGTAGTTAAGGGTTCAATTATATAATCTACAACACTTAATAACAGCGAACAAGGTATTTCATCATCCCCTGCAGAATTCTTGGAAGATACAGATTTAATGATTAATATAAGTTCATCGGTAGTAATTGGTGACAAAAAAAATGAGGTTCGTGATGGTTCAATATTAGCTGTATTAGTGATGGCCATGCTCTGTGTTAGCTGCTCTATGGATTGAATAAAAAACGCATTGAATGCCTCAGCAGCATGATGCATATCCGTTATATTAGTCCCGTTAGAATCCATAAATGAATGCGGCAGTTGATTTTGTATGCGATTGTTGCATTGGTTCTTGATTATTTGCCATGCTGTTTTGGATTTGTTTTTAGAGTTTACGAGTAAAGACTCATTATAACTTTTTTTAGCGTGTTCAATTTCATCATCATACACTATAAAAGGCTTATTGGACAATTTTGGCATATTTGGCTCTATCAAGGTAGGAAATATTATATTGACAGATGATGCTAAATTTACCACAAATGGACTTTTCAATCGATACGATTCCCATTACTGGACTAAATGAAACGATAGAGTGGCAACATTACAATTTTTTGAGGAAAATTTAAACAATAAGTTAAAAAGATTTCTTCTTCAACTAATATGTCTCAAAGGCTCCCCCCTTAGAATTCCTGCCTTGACAGAGTCAAATATTCTAAAATTATCTAATATGTGTTTTACAGTGTATGGTGATGGTTTCTGTTCTTGTGGGTATCGAGTAGCAAATGTTCTTGATATTACCTTATCACATTCTCCATAAATAATAAACAAGTCTAAAAAGTCTTCATGGGTGTAATTTAAACGTGCTGGCATTTTTTGACATACGAGAATGACTGACATTAATGATTGTTTCTAATCATGGCTAAGGTGACGGCAATTTTTATTAAAAATTCTTGAACATTTCAGAAAATAGCCAATGTTTCAAAAAGTTGTAACATTAACCCCTACAATGCCTATACCAGAAAAACGGAATAATTTTACATAATTTGATGTAAAAAAATACAGGGTGTTCAATTTGAAGAAAATTTTGAGGTTTGAATTTGACAAAATATAACGTGAAAAATAGAACGCTTGGTATACTATTATGGAATTTATTTTTATTGTAGGGACTAGCTCATCTTGTGTTCTTTCTACGTGCCAAAAAGCAATTGAGGATCTTCTACACGAAGAAAGTTATAATGGTTATTACAAACTGTTGCACCTGTCAAATATCTCCAAAACTGCTAAGTTTAGGTATATGGTGTGCTATATATTTCGTATATATTCACGGTCATTTCGAAAAGTCAAAAATATATATGGTGTTCCATTCAAAATAAGCAAGTAGGTATCGGCTTCCGGTACAACCGGAAGTACCATATGCTTGTTGTATTTTAGTTAGATTGGCCACACTGACTTTAGTAACTCCTAAAATTTTCAAAATTTTTTGTTACACACTTTTCCCAATATCGATTGATTCACTTCCCGGTGAGTATAAATTAAGAACAAGATTGGACCAAGTGTTGTTTTTACGTTATTCATTATCTCAGGCAGAATGAAAAATGTTGTAATATTTTATTTTAGCTACTCTGTGATTCATGCTTTGTTAATTACCTTAATAAAGTAAAAGCATGAATAGGTTCGTTCTTTTCTTATATGATAAGAATTCTAGAGACTATAAAAAACATAACCACATTCATATAACGAGGGACGAAAAATAGCCCTTATCCAGACTACTCCTTTACCAGTTCCCATTGCTACTGTAATTTAGAATAATTAAAATGAACTTACTGTCGGTTTATCTTGGCTATTCCACTTGGGATTAAAACACTCAGGATGATAAGCCTTCAAGCACTTCTGACAGCTTAATTTTTGTTTATCGGCTTGATTGCACTCATTACAATCAGTACATCTTGGACAAATCCAGGAACATTGCTTTGCACTTTTAGTTGACGGTGCAGCTTGGGCTTGCTCTAAACAAAATGGATGGTAAGGTTCACAACATATTGAACAATAGAGCATGGCTTCTTTTCCAGCGCTTCCACACAAGAAGCATATTGCAGACATAGGAAACTGCTCAGATCCAATAATACAGAAACCATTTTGGGATATGCTATCTGGATCATACCCATCCCAGAAGTCTACTGATAATCTATTTTGGCGTTCGACGAGATTCTTTTTTCTATCAGATGCTCTAGTCTGAAATATAATAAATTTAATTTTTCATGTAAACTTTGAAAAATATAATAGAATACAGTAAGATATAATGTAAAAGGAATTCGAGCTGTATATTTACAAGACACAACTGAGAAAAATTATGTACCCATATTTCAATACCCTAGAAGTTGCTTATCATTGAGGAATACATGTGAAAATTTTACATATTTCCCTTAAAAACAAATGTTTTATATGTGTTTTAGTAACGTTACATCGACAACATTTCTCATATCAAAATTTTACTTTTCCTTACACATTTCGTATATCTTTTTAATGTCAAAGAAAAAAAAATTAGAAAATTAATGTCCCTCTAAAAGTTGCTTATCGTTGAGCAGCACTTATTATGAAAATCTGACATATTTCCCTTAAACTTTTCAGGAAAATATTGAAAAGAAGTAAATTAAAGATAAAAGTTTTATTCTACATGTTTTAATAGCATTACTGGCATATGGTTGCCCGGATCAAAATTTTATAATCTTCAGAAGCATATGTAATAATTTTAAACGAGGGGGGGGGGTCATATTAATCATACCTACGCCACTGGATAATCAAAAATATATTAGTCATTCTAAAAGTTGCTTATCATTGAGCAGTACATCAAGTGCAAATTTGGCATATTTCCCATAAATCATTTAGGAGAAAATCAGAAAGGGGTACATTAGAAATAAAAGTTTTATACCACGTGTCTTAACGGCGCTACAGGCGTACAGGTTTTAATAAATTTTCATTATAAGATACTTTTTTCATTGAAAATTTTGTGTATTACTTTCACATCCACGTAGTAGACTGGAAGTATAGTTATCGTAAAAAAATTTCAATTGTTTTTTTGTTGAAGTAGGCTTAGAATGTCATAAAACGTTGAGATTCAAAATTAGAACAAAAAAAAAATTCTGTGTGTTGGTCGGTCTATAACTTTTTTTGTGCGCACCTTTTCTCAGGAACCGTTTAAGACAATGACTTGAAATTTGGTACACATATGTATCATGATGAGATCTGGAACTAGATTATATTTTGTGCTAATTCCGGTGAAGGGTTGGGGGTTAAATAGGGGTAAACGAGGGAAAATATGTAAAGCAAGCTCATAAAAGTACAGTAACCTGGGATTTGGTTTATATACTAGAAGCCAAGGAATTTTTTAATATTTTAAACCCCTCGCACCACCCCCACTCTATTATAAAAGGGATTGATAAAATAAAATTAAGATATTTACTTGAAATTTAGTACACGTCATTATAGTAGAGTGCTAGCTTTAATTTATTTTTACTTCTGTGGGCGTCGCGGGGTTACAAGCTGAATTGTGCATGAAACTGAAATTTGTACATTAGCGAATCAGAATCCGGAAGTAATAAAAAAATAAAGCGGGCAGAAGGGCAGTAAAATCGAAAAACGAGTTATTACCACAGCACATAGGCTACAAGTCCACATAAAAATCAATTGATATTTTGTACAGAATGTATTTTTTATCAATTTTTGAAAGTTGGCTACAGCGTTGGGTCTTACGGGAGAATAAATTTTAAAACTCGAATATCTCGGTTCCAACACGTTGAAAATCTGACTGAAATTCTGCAATTTTTGTTTCCACGCTGTTTACTCGAAAACGAAGACCGTAATGAAAAAAACTTACTCTTACAAACATTTACTATCATCAATTTAGAAGGCAACAGCGTTTAATTGAAAATTTTTACTTGAATTGTAAACAAGATATGAATTAAAATACAAAATAAGTCATTTTTCAAGCGCTGGCTGATTCGCGTCTCCAGTCCGTCACAGTCGCATCTGTCTCATAAATCCCCGTAGCTCCATCTCGTACTGATACGTTGTCTATATTATCTGATATCTGTAATTTTAAGTGTGTGTGCATCTTAATTAGTATATCGTAAATATACCCTTGTGGGTGGTGAGTGCATACGAATTCAGTACTACATTCCTAATATTTATTAAACTTAATTTTTCCATTTTAAAAAAAACTTAAATAGTGGTTAGTGTACAGTGTTACCAGGGTTAACTAGGTGAGAACTTTTGCTTTAGTTAAATGTAGGGAATTCTATATTCGATGATTTTTTTTCAAAAGTTAGCACTGCACGAAATGGAAAGTTCTACAAGTGATAGTACTAGTTCTGAGAGCGAAATCGACTCACTTGTAAAATTTAAAACGCAAAAATAACAACAATGTATAATATGTAAAAAGACTGAAGGTGTTATAATGCAATCAACTGATGAAACTTTCTTTACTTTTATGAATTCCACTAAGATTAGGGATTACATAAACTAAGGTCAGATAAGGATATACAAAAAGTGATTGCTGATGGCAAAACTGGAAATCTTGTCAACGTTGTTTAGCATAAAATGTGATATATTGCCTATAGGAGCAAACAAAACATTGAAAGTTTAAGAAAAAGAGTGGAAAGAGTACAGGGCAGCTGATGATATTGAACCTCCACCACTTCCTGGTAGATCGTTTCGTAAGGGTGGATTTGACATAAACAAATGTGTGTTTTGTCAGAAGCGCTCTGCTGGGAAGAGATTGTCCCAAGTTATGTCTAAAAATATAGAAGATAAAATAAAAAATACTGCGTCGATCTCTTCAGAGGTTTTAGAAAAACTATTAACTAATTGCAAAACTAATTGCAATACTATCCCCGACTGAAGATTCTTTGCAATTTCATAGTTTGAGAGCCTATTATCAGACGAAAGTGTGGCTCAATTCCTTAGAACCCTGTCCAAAATTACTTAGCATTGCCGAATATGGAAGGAAAATTGATGAAACGGGTGATGTAAATCCGATTCTAACTTCCTTGCCGTCTTTTCCTCCGAATTTGGACGTTCTAGCTTCATATGGATGCAAAAAAGGTAAGGCGGAGGTGGCAACAATATTTTTAGTAACAAAATTAAAATTTTGTGGAAGCAAGGTGTGCACTTGCAAGAAAAATAAAATGGGTTGCATTTGGTCCTGTAAATGCATGGCTTAGAAAACCTGCAAAAATAAATTGACCAAGACCACGGATTTGCCACCGTTAGGTGCGAAAAGTGAATTGGACGAATAATTTTGTTTTTTATGAGCTAATCATATTCCGTATGATTGTTTGTTTGTTTGTTTGTTATTTATATTTATATTTGCTTTGACCATACTGATATTATGTCCTAGTGTTTTATAGAGTTATATTTTTGTAGTATTTATATTTATGTTTACATTTATATCTTTTGTTTTTATTTACTTTTTACATATTTATGTTCACATGTCAAATCACTAGGCGTATTTTTAAATATCCAATAAATTATTATTATTATAAACTACGTCTTTTAGTATGTAGAAGTAATACATTATTTTTATTTAACTAATTTAATAATTTTGTTTGTGTTCTACATAATGCTACACTTGCATTTAGTAGCGATACCACCACCCATGTACGTATTGAAACAGTACGAGATGGAGCTATGGGGATTTGTGAGACAGATGCGACTGTGCCGGAGTAGAGACGCTAAACAGCCAGAGCTTGAAAAATGGCTTATTTTGTATTTTTATTCATATCATGTTTACGATTCAAGTAAAAATTTTCAATTAAACGCTGTTGTCTTCTAAATTGATAATATTAACTGATTGTAAGAGTAAGTTTTTTTCATTAAGGTCTTCGTTTTCGAGTAAACAGCGTGGAAACATAAAAATTGCAGAATTTCAGTCAGATTTTCGACGTGTTGGAACCGAGATATTCGAGTTTTAAAATTTATTCTCCCGTAAGACCCAACGCTGTGGCCAACTTTCAAAAATTGATAAAAAATACATTCTGTACAAAATATCAATTGATTTTTATGTGGGTTTGTAGCCTATTTGCTGCGTTATCCGCCCGTGGTAATAACTCGTTTTTCGATTTTACTGCCCTTCTGCCCGCCTTATTTTTTTATTACTTCCGGATTCTGATTCGCGAATGTACAAACTTCAGTTTTATGCACAATTCAGCTTGTAACCCCGCGACGCCCACAGAATTTATTTTTAAGCATATTTAACGCTCCGTGGCACTCTACTATTATAACATCTGGAACTAGATTATATTTTGAGATGATTTCGTTGAAGGGTTGGGGGTTAAATAGGGGCAAATAGGGGAAATAAGTAAAGCAAGTTGGTAAGAGTACAGGAACTTATAATTGGTGTATATACTAGAAACCAAGGCGTTTGACATTTTTTAAACATTTTTCAACCCCTCCACCACCCCTAGTCCATTATTAAGGGCCTTATAAAATAAAATTGAGATAATCACTTGAAATTTGGTACACGTATATATTATAATGACATTTGGAACTGGATTCCATTTTGAGATTATTCCGTGGAAGGTGTGGGGGGTAAGTAGTAAGCAGGAGAAAATAAGTAAAGCATGCTGCTAAAAGTTCAGAAATTTGGAATTTGTTGCATATACTAGAAGCCAAGGCCTCAGATTTCTTTATGACATTTTTCAACCCCTCCACCACCCCCACTCCAGTATTAAAGGGGTTAATAAAATTTAAATGAGATATTCACTTAATTTGTATTGTAAAGACATCTGATTGAGATGATTCTGTTTAAGGGGTGGTAAGTAGGGGAAAATAAGAAGAATAAGCTAATAAGAGTTCAGAAACTTCATTTTTCAAATTCTGTGATCATTTATTATTTCCACATACTAGAGTGCAAAATAAATATAGGTAGTCAAGATGTTTTCCTTTAAAGAGACTTGAATGGGAAATCTGGATGTGGAAGTAGTGATTCATTAGGCAGCGGTTCTTTTAATGAATATTTTAATTGAATATCAGAGGTGTATGAAAAATTTTGTAAAAAGGGATCGTATTGTACTCTTCCTATGCCACTGAATTATCAAAAATACATGAAAGTCACCTGAAAGTTGCTTATCATTGAGGAGCATGTGTGGTGCAAATTTTACATATCTCTTAAAGCGTTTAGGAGACAATTGGAAGAAGGTAATTTCTAAATAAAAATTTGTCTTAATGGCATTACACGCACATGGTTACTTGTATAAAGTTATACGATATTTCTTTAAAAATTTTGTGTATTTTTTTAATGACTAAGTAAAAAATTCAAATCATCAGAGGCGTACGAATATTTGTTTTTAAAGTGGTCGTGTTGTACCCTTTGTACTCCACTGGATTATAAAGTTACTCTAAAAGTTGTTCATCGTTGGAAAGCACATGTGGCGCAAATTTTATGCATTTCTCTCAAATCGTGTATGACAAAATTGGGAGAAGGTAAATTGTAAATAAAAATTTTAATGAAACATATTTACAGAATTTTGCAAACAGCAGAAAGAACTATCTATGGGAACTAAAAAGAAAAACTATCTGTAAAATTATCAATTTCCAATCTTTGCATTCGTTCGATAATCTGAATTCTGGTTATGATAGCAATTGAAATCCTAAAATGGAATTGTCATTTTTATTTAACAATTCTCATTGTAACATTAGTTTCCACATAGTCCCCTACGGCTATGGAGAGTAAACTATCATGAAGGTTCGGTTAAAAATGAGAACAAAGGCCTAAAATGAATTTATTTACATACCTGATCTTTGGATAATTTTCAATCTAATGGATTACATTTTCATGAAATCTATAAATTCTGTTTTTTGGAAATGCTTAGCCTTTGAAACATTTTTCGCCGTTATTCTGGAGCTCATCAGAATGGCATAAAGCGACTCACATGATGTTCATGCAAACACCAAGACAATTTCCAAGTTCCTTGACATTAAATGGCCAAGCATTTCTAAGAAACAGAATGATAGATTTCATAAAAACATAATCCATTAGAATGAAAATTTTCCAAAGACCAGGTATATAAATAAATTCATATTAGGCCTTTGTTCTCTTTTTTAACCGAATCTTCATGATTGTAAGCGGTTATGTAGATACGTTTACTCTGCATAGCCGTAGGGGACTATGTGGAAACTAGTGTTACAATGAGAATTGTCAAATAAAAATAGAAAAATAGGATTCTAATATCTAGCATAACCAGTTTATTGAAAGAATGCAAAGATTGTAATTCGATAATTTTACAGATAGTTTTTCTTTTTAGTTCTCATAAACAGTTTTTTCTGCTGTTTGCAAAATCCTATAAATATGTTTCATGAAAGTGAAAAACTGAAAAATTGAAAAACTGAAAAACTAAAAATCTGAAAAACTGAAATACTGAAAAACTGATAAACTTGAAAACTTGGAAACTTGAAAACTTGAAAACTTGAAATCTTGAAAACTTGAAAACTTGAAAATTAAAAAATTGAAAGGTGAAAAACTAGAAACTGAAAATTTGAAATACTGAAAAACTAAAAAACTGAAACACTGAAAAACCTGAAGAACTTAACTTAAAAACTTAACAACTTAAAAACTTAAAAACTTAAAAACCTAAAAACTTAGAAACTTAAAAACTTAGAAAATTAAAAACTTCAAAACTTCGAAACTTTAAAACTTTTAAACTGAAACTGAAAAACTGGGAAACTGAGAAATTGAGAAACTGAAAAACTGAAACACTGAAAGACTAAAAGTCTGAAAGACTGACAAACTGAAAAATGAAACTAAAAACCACAAAAACTGAAAAATTGGAAAACTAAAAACTGAAAAATTGAAAAACTGAAAACTAAAAAATTGAAAACTGAAAACTGAAAATTGAAAAATTGAAAAACTGAAAAACTAAAAACTGAAGATTGAAAAACTGAAAAATTTAAAAACTGAAAACTGAAAAACCGAAACACTGAAAGATGAAAAACCGAAAAACTAAAAAACTGAAAACTTAAAATTTAAAAAACCCAAAAAAGTGAAAATTGAAAACTAAAAATCAAGCTTTCTAGAATGATTCAAGCGTTACCTAAACGAGTGCGGAGCACTCGCCTGACAGCTTTAGCTGTCACCCCTCCGGAGGAGCTAGAATGGGCGATAGTCCATTCTAGTAAAATGTATAACAGAAGGTATTGTGCGAACCTAAGAAACACACTGTTGTATAGTTTCGATGTCTTACATAACTTTACGAAGTTATATAAGATATCGAAACTGTTGTACAGCGTGTTTTTCAGGTATCGTGTTTTAATATAAACTATATTTTGCTATTAAACTTTTATAGCAAAATATTACTAAAGTCTTTGATCAAAAACTTTAGTATAAAAATTTTAATAAAACATAGTTTATATAAAATACGATAGTTTATACGTCTATGATCACCCTGTGCAATAGATATGACTCAATGCAATACGGAGTACTCAATCATGCTGTTTTAAAAATGATACAATTTTAAAATAATATGAAGTTTAATAGAAGTTACCGTGTTTAACTGGCATTCACATTCTTTCCTAATGTAATGTAATATAATTATTTAGTCATATTCCCTTTTCTCCATGCAACTATAAAAATCTGTCAAATCACAAATTTTTTATCCTTAATTCTGTCTTGTCCTTTTTTGTTTCTGCTTGTTTCTTTCTTCTCATTCTAAATTTTCCCTTTCTAATCATGAGTATCATAATAAGTAATGAGTCTCATAATCTTTAAAAACCATAACATTTTAAACAGTAAATTGTACGATTTGGCGAACTGTCACAATTGCTTGAAACGGATTTTCGGTCGGTAATTTTCCCTCATGGCTTTGTCATATTTGTCTCCGATATTTATTTACACATGTGCCATTTGCTTTTCTATTTGAATTATTTTAAAGTTTTCTATTACAAGTATAATTTTAAATAATATTTATGTTGCAATGTGCGAGATATTATGTTATTTTTTAACTATTTTTTATCCTTACCGGCACGAATATCTGGGAAGGGCAAAATTTTATACGTTTGTTAAATAGATTGGTTCCGATTTGACTTGGTGGAATCCAAGGGTCACCCAGGTAATTAAATATAGATTCTCTTTTTCTTTAACTTTATTTTATATTAACGAGGGTTTTACCAATCAAAGAATCATAAAAATAATGTCTAAAACTAAAATTACTTACAAAAAATAGAGATGTTTACTCTGGTTCTATTTATAGGATGTAATAAGTGTGTATTGTAATGTTTAAGTGTTTTTTGTATTTTAAGGTTTTAAATTTTAACGTAAATTTATTAATGAACTAACTTTGCCATTTGTTTTTTCTTAGTTCTTTCTAGTAATTTTTATATAAATCAGAGTAAATCTATGTACTTATGTACTGTGTCCTACGGGACAAAATATTGACGAGTGTACACAATTCTTTGTCTCACATGAATAAATCTCTCTCTCTATATTCACACAATGTTTCTAATTTTCCATTTTCCGATCTTATTCAATCTATCGCTAAAAACTTCAACATTTCCTGATTGCTGGAAACTGGCAAGAGTATGTCCCATACATAACAATGGTGACATAAGTGATATGCTTAACTACAGAGATATTTCTATTTTATCTAATTTTGCAAGGGTTTTTGAGGTGTCAGTGTGTAACGTAATATATTCTTCTGTAAAAAAAAATAATGTCTATATCTCAACATGCTTTAAGGGAAAAAGCTCTACAATATCTAACTTAGCGTGTCTATCCCAATTTATTTCTAATATACTAGACAAACGAGAGCAGCTGGACGTGATATACACTGACTGCTTGAAGGCTTTTGACTGCATCGACCATAGACTTTTTGAGTCCTGTTTTCAAATACTAAATACACATGTCGCAAACTCTGGGGTACCTCAGGGTTCAAACTTGGGACCACTCTTATTTTCGGTATTCATTAATGACTTATGTGATGGATTGAATTGCAACAAACTTCTCTTTGCGGAAGATCTGAAATTATTTAGTGAAATTACTACCATAGAGGATTGTGCAAGATTACAAGAACAATTAAATATAATTGAGAATTGGTGCCTAGAGAATAAATTATTAAGGAATATATTAAAATGTAAAGTTACGACTTATTCACGAAGGGTGAATCTGGTTGAATATTCATAGTTTTAATAACATCTCTTTAATTCATTGCGAGAATATAAAAAATTTGGGTATATGGAATTCACAGGACACATTAATTCAATTACTTATTAAATCTGCGTTAAAAGCACGTTGTTATAAGAAATTTAAAATTTTTTACTAATACAGAAGCATTAAAACACGCATCCTTGCCAAATCACCGTTTATTCCATGATGGAAATATATAACTCTAATGGTGACCGTTGAGACATGTTTAGTCTTTCTTTAAATAATTACTTCAAGATACATTTAAGTACATAACCATAATATTAAGCTACCTACTCTAAACTAAATAATTATTTTACACTTTTATATTTTATACCTTTATAATTTATACTTATGTTTATATTTTAAATTGTATACTATGCATTTATGAAATTTATTTCTATTTTGTAAAATTGTCCTGGGCTGGAGGATTCTGTTGGGCAATAAATTCTTTATTATTATTATTATTTTATTCAAAATCATGAAATTATTAAAAGTATTCTGTAAATTATTTTCACGTGTTCATTCTTTTTCATCATTTGAAAATAGCATATCGAGTGCCGAAACTACGATAATATACAAATTACAATAAATTGGTGATAAAAGAAAAGTAAAGTGTTGGTGTTTTCTCTTATGTCAACATGATTAATTATATTAAAGAGGAAAGGCTTACACAATTCAATTTTGGAGAAGGTAATTTTTAATTACTAATTACAACAACGTTCTTTCAGGAATATTAATGTCCATTAAAGATGATTTCATTTCATGAAAATTAATTTTTGTGACAAAAATATTCATTATATATAGCATCGAATGCCACATATCCCAATACAAATTAAGAAAGTGTTCCTTAAAGTCCTATTATTAAATACTTAAAATTAGCCTCTTCTATGCTCCGTAACTAAGAAAATATTAAATAAGGGACTTTGCACCTATAATATCTTTTATTCAGAGAGCCGTAAGCTATCGAATGTCGTTTGTTCCATCAAAATCTCCCGAAATTCATCCCCTGTATTTGGTGCCGGGTCCTTTCACACATATCAGAAGTCATCGCTCGTCCGAGGCGGAAGAACTACCTAGATATCGGTTAGATGTGGTGTTGTTGTACTCAAAAACAGAACCAAAACTACTATTTGATTCAAATGTTTGCCATATGATCTATATATATATATATATATATTGTTAGATTTGCGTTAATTTAACGTAGCTAGCTATGAAAATGTGACGCTCATACAGTTGAACCTGACGTCGGCGAGAGACGATGCAGAGAAAGTATCTGTCTGACTTGGTCATAAATACAAGAAAAGTAACGCAGCGAATATTGAATCTAACATCAGGTGTGGGGTACTCGTGTAGTTTCGTTGTGTTTCAGCCTCAATGCATGCCATTTGGTTAGTTTTGGAATTACAATGGAGGAGCTAAGCAAGTTTTTGACAGTTATGGCACTTGTGTTGGAGAAATGTCAGGCTTGCAAGATAAGTAATCAGTTTTCGACGCTTTATCCCATCCTTTCCTTATCTGTGTTGCTATCCGTGCCTTCTGAGTTGAAACTTGGAAGGACAAAAACAAAAAAAAGGGGTTTTGATAGTTATAGACGAATTAGTGTTGTTCAATAGCAAAACTGTAAGTAGAGTTAATCTATTTTTATTAAAATGTATTTAAAGATGTTTTACTGCATAGCAGTTCGCTGAAGAAACATGACAAAACTAACTAAATTTTTATCCATTTCGTTACCCAAACGGACAAATTTAGAAAAACTTTTGGTAGATGCAACGAGTAACCAGAGTGGCCTACTTACGCACGCAGTTATATAAATATGTGTGGTATGCAACTGTGAAATTAGAAAAACATTTTTTTTTTAAGCATACAAGCTAGATACTGATTCCGTTAAAATTGTTGCACATTCTATCGACGATGTTGCCGTGCGAACATTGGCGTATGAGCTCTGGTGTCTCATCAGTTATTGATTTGGTTGCATTCTTGGCAAACGGTGTGAGGACCCCAATTGTTGTTTGGTTTAATAAATGGGCATTGGTATCCCTATGCATTGTGATAAAACTCTTTATTGTTTCTGACATAAGTGTTACAAAAAAGCTTGACAGCCGAATTAATAGCATCCAGGACATGGTTGATCACTAAGTTATTTTGATACAATACAAGAGGTATAATCTCAAGTTGAATTAATGAGACGCCAATGGATTACTTCTTTTCGCGTAAATTAACTATTGCCCGAATGAAATACTTAACTTATGATAAAGGATTATTACCTTTGAATGCGATAATGAAACATTTATTTTTGTCTGCTTAGAGCCCGTGAGTTTGTTTTACTGATCACAAACCTTTGGTTAGAGCTTTATTTACTGGGACTGATGGATCTCCACGTTAAATCCGACAATTGGAGCTATTAAAGTTTATTTTGAGAATTTAAATTTCGTTTTTCGTGTTTTACACGTTAAATACAAATCATTTGTCAGTTCTGACATTTTAATGTGCGATTTTGTTTTTGTTCGCAGTGAACGTGTTAAACCTACTTTTGTTATTTCTTACGCAGGCCCGTCTAGGGTGTGTTGTCTCGTAAGATGAGTCAATTACTGGTTTGAAAGGGATTAAAACGTTGACTGTCAATGTTGACAGGGTCAGGCCCACCTTTGTTTTGGATGACAAGTGTGTTGTCGCCCCGCCACAGAGATTTGCCGTCGACCTCTTGTTCGATTGATTTACTTTTTTTTGATAAAAACTCAAGTGGCAACTTTCCAACAGGAAATTGCACGTAAGATAAATTTATCGAAAATTATAAATTGTGAGAAGTTTGTATACTATTTAAGATTTAAGCAGATTCACTTTTGGGTCGCAGATTGAATTGAGTACGGCACATCCGTTACAGTATTCTCCTTTTGTGATTGCTCATTGTTCTGCATTGATAATATGAAATAATGCATACGAATTATTCTTATATGATTGGTCTTAGTCCCGCGTGAGTAGTGGACACCACTATGTGTTCAAAAACGTATCTGTAATAAATGCATTAACTATTATTTAAGTAGTAGCAACATTGTTTTATGTAGGCACCTAATGACTTTCTCCTTTTGTGTAAAAAAATAAAACGTATAAAACACATCTAAAACCCTCCCCAGATCATAAATGGATTCAATGGATAATTTTAAAAAATTTGTATTTTTCTCAATATTTGTCTCGGAAGTGACCGAGCAAGAACTATTAGACACTGTTAGAAATCTAAAAAATAAAAAATCGTCCGGTTTTGACAAGCTAACCGCCCATGTACTTAAAAATATTATTGAGGAAATATCAGATCCTCTATTATACTTAATAAATTTATCGTTTGAAGAAGGAGTATTCCCTGATATATTAAAAAAGGCATGTGTTATACCAATTCACAAGAAAGGCAATTTAAATGATATCGACAATTACAGACAGATATCCCTTTTAAGTGTCCTATCCAAGCTAATTGAAAAAATTGTATCCACTAGAATAATGTCCTTTGTTGGTAAGGAAAATATATTGACAACATACCAGCATGAATTTAGGACAGGCAGATCCATTGAAACGGCATCTTGCCAGTTTTTAAATCATCTTTATCAGAAATTAGACGAGGGCAAATATGTTGCGTCTACATTTTTTGACTTGTCGAAGGCCTTTGACACTGTCAACAAAGATATACTCCTAATAAAGCTAACCAATATTAGTATAAGGGGAAATCTATTACAATGGATAAACTCCTACATGGAGGGGCGGAAGCTTGCAGTAGCATGTAATAGGACTGAGTCGAAAACATATAATGTAAATTTAGGAGTTCCTCAAGGCTCTATACTGGGGCCACTGCTTTTCACTCTATACGTAAATGATTTGCCAGTACACATCAGAGACGGTCTCACCATAATTTCAATTTCAATTCAATTTATTCAATTCAAAATTCAATCAATTATAATTACAGATTTCTTAATGTACAACACTGTCATTCATTTTAGGGATTTTTCTGATATAGCACCTAGCTGATTAAACAGCTGTATGTGCTTAAAGATAATTAACTAAGTATAAATGATAACTATATAACATATTTTGTAAAACCCTAAACAGTAATTTATTAACATAAATAACTTGGTGATCAATACACCTTAACTAACTAATAACCTAAAATTAAAATTAAACTAATACTGGTAAATTATTTACCTATAAATATATTTATAGAATATTTATGAAGTCATTGTATCTCTCAGTAATATAAGTTCTGCATTTTTTGTTAAACTTTTTGTAATTTTTTATATGTCTAATGTTAACTGGCAGCAAATTGTAAAACTTAGGTCCAAGATAAATCAAAAATCGTTGGTTTATATCTTTATGGCTCATAGGAATTTGAAGATTATTTTGTGTTTTGTTCCTAGTTTCATTCTGATGATTTACATAGTTCTTAATTCTTTTTTTATGAACATATAGACATGTTGTTAGAATATATAATGATCTTACATTAAATATATCTTCATTGTATAATAAAGCTGTTGGATAACGCTTTCCTTTATTGTATATTACCTTTAAAATAAAATTTTGTATAACATTTAACTGTCTTAATGCGTTGTTGTACAGACCGCCCCATACCTCTATACCATACCTAATTAAGGATTCCACCAATGTTCTATATACCATTATTAATAGATTTTTCGACATCATACCGCGTAACAAGTAAAATTTGTGAATTAATTTTCTAATATTATTTTTTAACCTAAAAGTATGATCTTCCCATTTTAAGTGCTTATCAATTATTATACCTAAGTATTTTATATTTGAAACTTCTTTAATGCTATTATCAAAATTTTTTATAGAGATGCTGGAAAAACTAGGACGGTTAGCAGATGTAATTGAAAATGCAATGTAGTTAGTTTTAGTTAAATTTAGTGTTAGTTTGTGATGATCCAACCAATTTTTTATTGTAAGCAAGCCTGATTTTACCCGTTCCCTTACTTCATCCCAGCTTTTACCCGAAAAGAGCAGTGCTGTATCGTCTGCATACGAAACTATTGTGCCGTTAATATCAAGATTCGTTAGTGAATTTATGTACGCAATGAATAGAATGGGTCCGAGGACTGTTCCTTGGGGAACACCTATTTCGACATTAATAGAATCACTATACGAGTTACGAATTTTTACCATTTGTTTCCTATCAGTTAAATATGATTTAAAGACATTCAACACGACACCTCTAACCCCATAGTTTTCAAGTATACTAAGGAGTTTGTCATGAGGTACGGTGTCAAATGCCTTTGCCAGGTCTAAGAACACAGCAATGCTCTTTTCGCCAACATTGAGGTGTGTAGTTATTTGACCCACAAGTTCACACATCGCATCACATGTACTATATCCACCAACAAATCCAAATTGATTTTTTGATAGTATACTATTTTCATTGAAAAATTTTATCAGTCGAAGTTTAAGACATTTCTCAAATATTTTACCAAAGTTGTTCATTACACTTATAGGCCTAAAATTATTAATATCGTGTTTACTTCCTGCTTTGTGGACAGGACTAACAATTGTCGTTTTGAATTGAATTGGAACTGTGCCTGTTTTGAAAATTAGGTTTATAATATGTAGAAGTGGTTTTATATAATGTATGCGGATGATACAACAGTAACCGTAGCAGCCATATCACTTAAAGAATTAGAACATAAAATAAACTCTGTGATTGATGACATGAAGGCATGGTGTGATCGTAATAAACTTACCTTAAATGATACGAAGACAGTGTTTATAAACTTTAATACGAGAAGACCCATAAAATTAGAAACTCATCCACTCTCTGATATCACTAAATTCCTAGGGACCTATGTCGATAATAAGTTAACCTGGAATTCCCAGGTTGAACATATATGTAAGCATCAGTTGAATAAATCTTATTATGTAATATTACAAATGAAAGATACTCTCAATGAATCTGGTCTGTTAAATATATACTATGCGATGGTGTTTTCGCATATCTCTTTCAATATATTAGCATGGGGCAAGCATTGTCAAAGAATTTTTATAATACAAAAAAGAATACTCCGGTTAATATTTAACATGAATTATAATGAAAGCTGTCGAAATATCTTCATTGAAAAGGAAATTCTCACCACCCCTTGCATTTATATATATATATATATATATAGTTAGTGATATATATTATACTGTTTTATTTTTTTATAATATTATTTTTTTTATATACAAAATTTGAATTTAGTTGAGCGCCAGGTTTGTTGCCAAACCGATTTTATTTCTTTTTATAAACAGTATAATTTATAGCATGAGATTATTGACTTTCAGGGCCAAGAGTGGTTTCAATTGCTCAAAATTGCACGTTTCTTTCTCCTCAGCAAACTGTAGGTTCCAATGAAAAACACAACCACTGGTTTTATACAAAATTTTAATGAGCTAATCAATTTAAAGATAAAAATGAAATGTGACAAAAAGTATAAAATTTGGATAATGTTTAAACTTAACACTAAAATAAAATTACAAATTGGCCTTTATTTAGTCGAAAAATAATCATATGTATGATTTCAATTACCTAGGGTTTTATTTGTATGATTATTTAGATGTTACCTTGAGTCTATCGATCGGTGTTCCTTATACTTCTGCGTGCGCACACTAAGCTTTCAAACTATCGCTTCCTTTATGTCGCTGGCAGCACTGTTTTGACGGAGCTCTTGGCGTTTCGATGAAATTCACTTTGTTTAAAATATCACTGGATTTATTATTAAATCTAGGTAAGTATTTACCTGATTACTTGCACTTCAAAATATGCGTTGCACAAATTATTACCTTTTAAATTACTTCTTCTCATTCATAAACAAAACTTGTTGATATATTTGGTTATAGAAATTTTATTTTAAATTATGATTTCTTTCAGGAACGGAACTTTTGCTTGTTCAGCATGCATTTATCCACTTGGATATCAAATATTTTAAATTTATCTTCAGCCTGGTTTATTTATTAATGTGAGTATGCTGGTTTCATTATTTATTTTATTTTTATAAAAGTGAGGTTATTTTTCCTCTTAAATTTAGCGTGCTTACGCCTTCAATACCAAAAACATACTTTATATTTTATTTTTATAAAAGTGAGGTTATTTTTTTCCTCTTAAATTTAGCGTGCTTACGCCTTCGATACTTTCAACATACTTTATATTTTATTTTTATAAAAGTGAGGTTATTTTTTCCTCTTAAATTTAGCGTGCTTACGCTCTCGACGTTCAAAACATACTAAATTTGAATTTTGAATTTGTGGAATTCTATTGGCCCACACAAGCTTTATTTGACATTTATGTTACAAAACAGACTACTTGACTTCTGTCATTTTATTATGAAAAACTTTATTTTAATATAATTCTTTTTGTAGGTTGAGAATGATAAAACTAATTTCATATTCATTTACTAGAGCTTATTCTGCTTTTTCTGATATGCCATACTATATGTTTTTGTCAATATTTAAAATTTTTCTATTACCAACTATTTTTACAAATATTCAATTAAAAACTATCTTATACTAATATAACTATTATGTAAATTGATTAGCAATCCTCTCTGAACAATTCTATACTAATAACACTTATCCTACTATATTTTACATCAAAATAATGACCAAAGCATTTTTTGCTTTTTTAGGGTACCGCAAACTGTCATTGGTTTTCTTGATTGGCTTACAACTTATCTACCTTGATGAAATTTTAACATACAACTTATGAAAACTACTGGGAAAAGTTCCCTTCAACACCATGTCTGTGTTTTATCAACATAAATTTTCTCTTTTGTGAGATACAGTCTGAAATATGTAAGGTTATGCACCCTTATTTTAATTAATGGATCTTGAGACCTCTACTAGTCCAGGTATTCTAGAACTTTCACGTTCTTTAGTGAAATATAGTAAGTATCTACCATATTCATTACTTTAAAGTCAATACGATGTGAAATTCTACAGTTTTTATCACTTTTCACTTCTGCGGTGGAGTCTACCGTTCTTACTAATAATGTTTTTTGTATCCATGATTTTGGATATGCGTTTATCAAGTCTTTTAGTGTTTATAGCTCACTCATGAGTACTTATTGAAAATTTCACTACAAATAATGTTTTTATTTCACATTTATATAGATTTTTGTTAATTTTCATCTATATTTCCCACTACTATGCTGCTTATGTTGACCATGGGTCAAGTCCTTACTTATATCTACATGTTATAGTTCATGGTGACGTAACTTAATAGATATTAAACCATTTTTTAAAGTCCTGTACATATTATGTTATATAAAATATTCGGGTATGATACATTTAAATATTATTTTTGGTCATTTGACCTTTTACGTTTCGTTTACAATAATTTAATACTTTTGGTTGTGTTTCATTAGAACTTAGGTTTGTTATCTTGTTTAAAATATCATGCTGTTATTGCTCAAAGATTTCAATAAAGTTTTACATCTAACGCATAGGTTTTTATAATTTAATTTGGCCATTTTGTAGTGGATTTTTCAGTTTTCTCTGTGAAATCAAATTTTTTAACAATCTGTACAATTCCTTGGGATGTGACTAACTTGTTGTCACAACAAATCCCCCTCAGCTGTAAAAAAATTTGAAATTTTGAAAATTTTATTATTAGCTCTGCATTTTGTGACAACTGTTTATCAAAATTTTTTTTTTTTTTTTTATTCCAGTTTACTCTACCTTCGGTTCAGGTTCGTATGGATACATTAATTCAATATGGAAATTTCCCCTTTTTATATTTCTCGTTATATCTTTTAGTTCATATGTGTTTTCAGTTAAAACCTTCTCTACTACATATGGTCCTTCATAAGGATTTTGAAGTTTAGCACAAATATTGTTTTTGTAGTCAGACACTTTTAATCTTTTGATGACTACTAAGTCCCCCTTGTCAAATTTTTTTCTCTTTTTAAAGTTTTTGTTTACCCTACTGATATATCGTTTATCATGTTCTTGTTCTGTTGCAGAGAATATTAAAATATCATCGATATAATGCACACAAAAAGTATCAAATTTATCAAGAATGTTTTGCATTGCCCTTACTAATGCGGATGAGGCTGACTGAAGTCCGAACGGAACGACTTTGAATTGAAAAATATGTCCATCTATACTGATCGGGTTAATGTAATTTGTTTTTACGGATTCTATAATATTTGCATTTAACATGTTATTTATTTCAGCTTGTACTTTATCTTTATATTTATACGGTATAGGATATGTCTTACACTTGAATGCTTTATTTTCATCTACCTCTAATTTGTGAATGTAACCTTTTGCTACTCGCGGTTCGAAGTTTATTAAAGAATTATACTTTAGTAATAATGTTTGTATTATTTTTTCTTTTTGAACAGGACAACTAATCATTAACTCCTCGGGCTTTATAAAATTTGTATTCATTACATACGTGATTGATCCCACTGTATGTTCCCCATTTTCCCCATTTATACACTTGGTTTTCCCACCATTTAATGTATTATTTACCTTGGCTTTTTCGCCATCATTTTCATATTTCACCTTGGCTTTTTCGCCATTATAATCATATTCTACCTCGGCACATTTGCCTTTTAAATAACTTAAATTGAAGATAGGTACTTCCTGACCTTCTATCAATAATAACTTGTCCCCCAAATCTATCTTAGCCCTTATATCCGAGAGTATGTCCTCCCCTAATAGTACATCATAATTCATATTATTTACTAGCACAAAATCCCCTTTAAACAATTGATCTTTTATTTCAAATTCTGTATTTAATATTCGGTTACACTCCGCAAATTTTTTTCCATTGGCATTTACCAGTTTTATTTTTGACACCCTTATACATTTTTTTATTTTGTTTAAATATTTATTATATACCTCTTCATTTAACAAACTAATCTCAGAACCCGTATCAACTAAAGAATTTAGTTTTATATTATTTATTTTTAATTGAATAATTGGTAATTGACTTATTTTAATATTTTGTTTTTGATTTCCTTCCTCATCGCCTATAAATTCTCGCATGTGTTCGTAACTAGACCTAATTGTTAAAACCATCTTATCTAAAAATCCTGTGCCCCAGGTCTCTCATTAATTTGAGCAACCGTATCTATTTGATTAAGATTTATCTTACTCGTGTCATTTCCCGTGCTTTCCCTGACAATATTTGTGTTTGCTACTTGAGCATACGTCCTGTTATTTCCTTGATTTTCATAAGAATTTCGCCTATCATCCCATTTTACATATTTCCTTTCATTTCGATTATTATTTTCCCCATTTTTATTTTCTGAATTGTTATAATACTGATTTGAATTATAGTTTCTTTGTTCCCTCTTATATTCATTTTCCTCATACCGATTAAAATTACCCTTGTCATTATTTTCTTTTTCATTTCTATTTTCGTTTCTATTATACCGATTTCCCTCTTTATTATAATACCTGTTGTCATAATTTCTGTTTTCATAGTTCCTATTATTATTCCCGTTCCTGTATTGATTATTATTATAGTTATTATACCTCTGACTTTCCCTATCATCATTATAATATCGTTTAAATTGGTTTCCCCCCTCATTATTAACAAACCTGCTACTGTTTTGACCACTCTGATTATTTGTGTTTTGACAAGGTCTATAATCATCAATTTCCCGAAGGTATTCAATTAGCTCATCAATCGTTGCTATTCTTTGAGTGATTATAACATTTTGTATGTCACTCGTGAAATGTCTAGCGAGGTATCTTACAGTTTCCCCCTCAGTAAATTTAGGTTCTAAATGAGTTATGTTGCAAATCTTTCTCAAAACGTAGTTCTCCCTACTCATACCGCTTTTTTCGTTATATTTTCCATTGAATAAATTGTGTCTATGTTTTTGTTGGATATAATCCGACCAGAATTGTTTTAATACAAGTACCTCAAATTCATCGATACAACTAAACTTATCAACTATTACCTGGAACCAATATTCCACCTCACCTTTTATCATGTTCTGTATTGTAGCTTTTAATTCATCCTCCGTATGCATTGGGTTTAACTGCTGTCTTAATCTTGTTAAAAATATTTTCGGGTGTACCCTGTTGTCTCCATAAAAATAGAATGGCGTTCTATTACATGGGTAGTTATACGTCACTGTGTGTCCTCCCTTGATTCCTTCTCTCAACATCTTCGTATTTTCTTTTATCTTGTTCTCCTGTTCCTTTAAACCATCTTTCAACATCTTCGTGTTCTCAAATATCTTGCATTCCTGTTCTTTTAAGCCATCGTTTAACATCTTCGTGTTCTCAAATATCTTCCTTTCCTGTTCTTTTATGTCATTTCCCACTTGTATCATGCCTGTGTCCACAATATTTTCGACTTCTCTTATAACTTCATCCCTTAAGTCCTTTGTTGCCTCTCTTACCGATGTATAAATTTCTTGGGTATTTGTTTCTTTAATTGATGCCCATTTATTTTCCAATATTTCCATTTTGTTCCTAAGTTCTTGATTATTTTCTTCAATTCTCCTACCAATATTCGTTTCTAAGGTTTCCATCTGTATTTTGTTCAAACTCAATTCTGTATTAATGCTCTGTAAATTCTCCTCCAGTTTAGTATTATGTGTTTCCATTTTTTCTTCCAATTTAGCATTTTGCGTTTCGATTTTTTCTTCCAACTTAGCATTGTGCGTTTCCATTTTTTCTTCCAATTTAGCATTTTGCGTTTCGATTTTTTCTTCCAACTGTGTGCTGTTCTTGTTCATCTGGTTGTTCATGTTTGCCATCATTTCCATTAATTTTTGCATCATGTTGCTTTCATTGGATGCACTGTCGCCAGTTTGTTGCGAGGTGGTTGTATCAGAAGTAGTTTGTTCTGGATCCATTGTCTTACCTGACCTCAATTTCATAAATTTGGAATAAATATTTTAAAGTTTCTTGTCACAATCATGGCAAAATTTACTATCAAAGCGCAAAATATTGTACAGACTATCAAATTTATTTGGCCTCACTGGAAACCTAGTTTGCTCTTAACTAACAACCGTGCAACACTCGCCTCACGTTGTTGGGCCACTTTATACTGTTTTATTTTTTTATATTATTTTTTTTATATACAAAATTTGAATTTAGTTGAGCGCCAGGTTTGTTGCCAAACCGATTTTATTTCTTTTTATAAACAGTATAATTTATAGCATGAGATTATTGACTCTTTCAGGGCCAAGAGTGGTTTCAATTGCTCAAAATTGCACGTTTCTTTCTCCTCAGCAAACTGTAGGTTCCAATGAAAAACACAACCACTGGTTTTATACAAAATTTTAATGAGCTAATCAATTTAAAGATAAAAATGAAATGTGACAAAAAGTATAAAATTTGGATAATGTTTAAACTTAACACTAAAATAAAATTACAAATTGGCCTTTATTTAGTCGAAAAATAATCATATGTATGATTTCAATTACCTAGGGTTTTATTTGTTTGATTATTTAGATGTTACCTTGAGTCTATCGATCGGTGTTCCTTATACTTCTGCGTGCGCACACTAAGCTTTCAAACTATCGCTTCCTTTATGTCGCTGGCAGCACTGTTTTGATGGAGCTCTTGGCGTTTCGATGAAATTCACTTTGTTTAAAATATCACTGGATTTATTATTAAATCTAGGTAAGTATTTACCTGATTACTTGCACTTCAAAATATGCGTTGCACAAATTATTACCTTTTAAATTACTTCTTCTCATTCATAAACAAAACTTGTTGATATATTTGGTTATAGAAATTTTATTTTAAATTATGATTTCTTTCAGGAACGGAACTTTTGCTTGTTCAGCATGCATTTATCCACTTGGATATCAAATATTTTAAATTTATCTTCAGCCTGGTTTATTTATTAATGTGAGTATGCTGGTTTCATTATTTATTTTATTTTTATAAAAGTGAGGTTATTTTTCCTCTTAAATTTAGCATGCTTACGCCTTCAATACCAAAAACATACTTTATATTTAATTTTTATAAAAGTGAGGTTATTTTTTTCCTCTTAAATTTAGCGTGCTTACGCCTTCGATACTTTCAACATACTTTATATTTTATTTTTATAAAAGTGAGGTTATTTTTTCCTCTTAAATTTAGCGTGCTTACGCTCTCGACGTTCAAAACATACTAAATTTGAATTTGTGGAATTCTATTGGCCCACACAAGCTTTATTTGACATTTATGTTACAAAACAGACTACTTGACTTCTGTCATTTTATTATGAAAAACTTTATTTTAATATAATTCTTTTTGTAGGTTGAGAATGATAAAACTAATTTCATATTCATTTACTAGAGCTTATTCTGCTTTTTCTGATATGCCATACTATATGTTTTTGTCAATATTTAAAATTTTTCTATTACCAACTATTTTTACAAATATTCAATTAAAAACTATCTTATACTAATATAACTATTATGTAAATTGATTAGCAATCCTCTCTGAACAATTCTATACTAATAACACTTATCCTATTATATTTTACATCAAAATAATGACCAAAGCATTTTTTGCTTTTTTAGGGTACCGCAAACTGTCATTGGTTTTCTTGATTGACTTACAACTTATCTACCTTGATGAAATTTTAACATACAACTTATGAAAACTACTGGGAAAAGTTCCCTTCAACACCATGTCTGTGTTTTATCAACATAAATTTTCTCTTTTGTGAGATACAGTCTGAAATATGTAAGGTTATGCACCCTTATTTTAATTAATGGATCTTGAGACCTCTACTAGTCCAGGTATTCTAGAACTTTCACGTTCTTTAGTGAAATATAGTAAGTATCTACCATATTCATTACTTTAAAGTCAATACGATGTGAAATTCTACAGTTTTTATCACTTTTCACTTCTGCGGTGGAGTCTACCGTTCTTACTAATAATGTTTTTTGTATCCATGATTTTGGATATGCGTTTATCAAGTCTTTTAGTGTTTATAGCTCACTCATGAGTACTTATTGAAAATTTCACTACAAATAATGTTTTTATTTCACATTTATATAGATTTTTGTTAATTTTCATCTATATTTCCCACTACTATGCTGCTTATGTTGACCATGGGTCAAGTCCTTACTTATATCTACATGTTATAGTTCATGGTGACGTAACTTAATAGATATTAAACCATTTTTTAAAGTCCTGTACATATTATGTTATATAAAATATTCGGGTATGATACATTTAAATATTATTTTTGGTCATTTGACCTTTTACGTTTCATTTACAATAATTTAATACTTTTGGTTGTGTTTCATTAGAACTTAGGTTTGTTATCTTGTTTAAAATATCATGCTGTTATTGCTCAAAGATTTCAATAAAGTTTTACATCTAACGCATAGGTTTTTATAATTTAATTTGGCCATTTTGTAGTGGATTTTTCAGTTTTCTCTGTGAAATCAAATTTTTTAACAATCTGTACAATTCCTTGGGATGTGACTAACTTGTTGTCACAACAATATATATATATATATATATATATATATATATATATATATATATACATCCCAATATCGTTAGAGCGTCCTTTCACGAAACTTGAATAGAGCGTCCGAAAGAGTATATAGGAATTGCTGCTTTCACTTTAACCTCAAATGAGCGTCCATTCATTTCGTCGCGTATACAGCGTCCGCTAATATACTGGTATTTTCACAGCAGAATCTTTAAAGCGTCCGTTTTTAATATATCTGTTTAATAATCTATCAATTTAGCGTCCGACAGCGTTGCCAGGTTTAGCAGTTAAGAGAAGGCGTGGAAGAGAGCGTATATAATAATGTTCCTGCTACTGTAACTACATCCAAGCATCCTTAGATAACATCAGGAAATTTAAAACCTGTTGAATTATGTTAGTTTTGTATCAATTTAGTTTCTTATCTTAAAATGTGTGTGTTGCTTTGACAACAAGAACAAAAGAAATAATAATTATTAATTGTCAAATGAGACAATTTTTGATTGCAAATAAAAATATAAATAAAGATAATTTATTTACTGGGTTTCTAGTAGAGTTTTCAACAAAACCCATTTGGGAAATAATAAATATTTAGAATTAATCGATTGGCATAAGAAGCAAAAAACTTCCAGGTAAGAAATATTAATTTTATTTCAATAAACAACTCCGTATGTGACAGTTGTTACAAAGGGTCTACATAACTGCGAACACTGTTAGTAAACCCTATTAACTAACAATGTGAGCGGCGGTGTGGACCGGGGAACTTTTGCCATAGAGTTTGTAACCAAAATCATATTTAATAGGGTGATAGAGAAGAGCATTTCCGAGATATCGTATTTCGGATTTGCCCAAAATGCCATTCTAAGGGGATAATATATCTCAAAAACTATTCCTAGAAAAAAATGCAACTTTTGCCATAGAGTTTGTAACCAAAATAATATTTAATAGGATGATAGAGAAGAACATTTCCGAGATACCATATTTCGGATTTGCCCAAAATGCCATTCTAAGGGGGTGAGACATCCCAAAAACTATACGTAAAAAATGCAACTTTTGTAATAGAGTTTGTAACAAAAATCATATTTAATAAGATGATAGAGAAGAGCATTCCCGAGATATCGTATTTCGGATTTGCCCAAAATGCCATTCTAAGGGGGTGAGATATCCCAAAAACTATACGTAAAAAAACGCTACTTTTATCATAGAGTTTGTAACCAAAATCACATTTAATAGGATGATAGAGAAGACTATTTCCGAGATATCGTATTTCGGATTTGCCCAAAATGCCATTCTAAAGGGGTAAAATATCTCAAAGACTATTCCTAAAAAAATGCAACTTTTGCCATAGAGTTTGTAACCAAAATCATATTTAATAGGATGATAGAGAAGAGCATTTCCTAGATATTATATTTCGGAATTGCCCAAAATGCCATTCTAAAGGGGTAAAATATCTCAAAAACTATTCCTAAAAAAATGCAACTTTTGCCATAGAGTTTGTAACCAAAATCATATTTAATAGGATGATAGAGAAGAGCATTCCCGAGATATCGTATTTCGGATTTGCCCAAAATGCCATTCTAAGGGGGTAAAATATCTCAAAAACTATTCCTAAAAAAATGAAACTTTTGCCATAGAGTTTGTAACCAAAATCATATTTAATAGGGTGATAGAGAAGAGCATTTCCGAGATATCGTATTTCGGATTTGCCCAAAATGTCATTCTAAGGGGGTGAGACATCCCAAAAACTATACGTAAAAAAATGCAACTTTTGTCATAGAGTTTGTAACCAAAATCATATTTAATAAGATGATAGAGAAGAGCATTCCCGAGATATCGTATTTCGGATTTGCCCAAAATGCCATTCTAAAGGGGTGAGATATCCCAAAAACTATACGTAAAAAAACGCTACTTTTATCATAGAGTTTGTAACCAAAATCACATTTAATAGGATGATAGAGAAGACCATTTCCGAGATATCGTATTTCGGATTTGCCGAAAATGCCATTCTAAAGGGGTAAAATATCTCAAAAACTATTCCTAAAAAAATGCAACTTTAGCCATAGAGTTTGTAACCAAAATCATATTTAATAGGGTGATAGAAAAGATCATTTCCGAGATATCGTATTTCGGATTTGCCCAAAATGCCATTCTAAGGGGGTAAAATATCTCAAAAACTATTCCTAAAAAAAATGCAGGAATAGTTTTTGAGATATTTTACCCCCTTAGAATAGCATTTTGGACAAATCTAAAATACAATATCTCGGGAATGCTCTTCTCTATCATGGTATTAAATATGATTTTGGTTACAAACTCTATGGTAAAAGTTGCATGTTTTTAGGAATAGTTTTTGAGATATTTTACCCCTTTAGAATGGCATTTTGGGCAAATCCGAAATACAATATCTCGGAAATGCTCTTCTCTATCATCCTATTAAATATGATTTTGGTTACAATCTCTATGACAAAAGTTGTATTTTTTTAGGACTAGTTTTTGGGATATTTTACCCCTTTAGAATGGCATTTTGGGCAAATCTGAAATACAGTATCTCGGGAATGCTTTTCTCTATCATTCTATTAAATATGATTTTGGTTACAAACTCTATAGTAAAAGTTGCATTTTTTAGGAATAGTTTTTGAAATATTTTACCCCCTTAGAATAGCATTTTGGGCAAATCTAAAATAGAATATCTCGGGAATGCTCTTCTCTATCATCCTATTAAATATGATTTTGGTTGCAAACTCTATGGTAAATGTTGCATTTTTTTAGGAATAGTTTTTGAGATATTTTACCCCTTTAGAATGGCATTTTGGGCAAATCCGAAATATGATATCTCGAAAATGCTCTTCTCTATCATTATATTAAATATGATTTTGGTTACAAACTCTATGACAAAAGTTGAATTTTTTACGTATAGTTTTTGGGATATCTCACCCCCTTAGAATGGCATTTTGGGCAAATCCGAAATATGATATTTCGGAAATGCTCTTCTCTATCACTCTGTTAAATATGATTTTGGTTACAAACTCTATGACAAAAGTTGCATTTTTTAGGTATAGTTTTTATCTCACCCCCTTAGAACGTCATTTTGGGCAAATCTGAAATACGATATCTCGGGAATGCTCTCCTCTATCATCCTATTAAATATGATTTTGGTTACAAACTCTATGACAAAAGTTGTATTTTTTTAGGACTAGTTTTTGGGATTTCACCCCCTTAGAATGGCATTTTGGGCAAATCCGAAATATGGTGTCTTGGAAATGCTCTTCTCTATCACCCTATTAAATATGATTTTGGTTACAAACTCTATGGCAAAAGTTGCATTTTTTTAGGAATAGTTTTTGAGATATTTTACCCCTTTAGAATGGAATTTTGGGCAAATCCGAAATACGATATCTCGGAAATGCTCTTCTCTATCATCCTATTAAATATGATTTTGGTTACAAACTCTATGGCAAAAGTTGCATTTTTTTAGGAATAGTTTTTGAGATATTTTACCCCTTTAGAATGGCATTTGGGGCAAATCCGAAATACGATATCTCGGAAATGCTATTCTCTATCATCTTATTAAATATGATTTTGGTTACAAACTCTATGACAAAAGTTGCATTTTTTTACGTATAGTTTTTGGGATGACTCACCCCCTTAAAATGGCATTTTGGGCAAATCCGAAATATGGTATCTCGGTAATGCTCTGCTCTATCATCCTATTAAATATGATTTTGGTTACAAACTCTATGATGAAAGTTTTGTTATTTTTAGTTGATTTTTGGGGTATCTCACCCCCTTAGAATGGCATTTTGGGCAAATCCGAAATACAATATCTCGAGAATGCTCTTTTCTATCATCCTGTTAAATTCTAATTTGGTTACAAATTCTATGAGAAAAGTTGTGTAATTTTTAGTTTATTTTCGGAGTGTTCCACCCCTCTTAAAACCTCTGTTCCACCCTCTTAAAACCTTATTTTCATCAAGCCTGACTTATGCTATCTTGGCTATGCTCTTTTCATCATTTTGGCAGATATCAATATATTAAAAACCGGGAAACGAGAGTTACAATAATTTTATTAATTTTTGGAACTGTTTCCCTCTTAAAAGTCCGATTTTGCTTTAAATAATTTTATTTGCTCAGTTTCTGTTAACATACTATATTGTTTGTTGCCTAAGGATACATTTTTCAATTCCACAGTTACTACAAACGAAGTTTAATGCAATAATTATGGCTATTTTTTTTTATTTAATTAATTAATTCTTTAGAAATTGTGTATGTTTAATAAAGAAATGAAAATTTTTATTTTTTATAAGTAACACTTTCGTTTTCATCTTTATTTATGTACTATTATGTAATATATTTTTTTATTATCACTATTACATATTTTTAAATTGTGCAAAACACAGACAAGCTTTCTGAGCTTAGATGATTCGCAAATTTTCAACACTTCTCTTCATAAACGAAACCGAATAAAATGATTTGATTTGAATTTAGTACCTCTGAAATTTTAACTGCCGCTTTCTCAATAACAAGGTTAGTGGCGATACGGCAATTATAATAAGCACGGCAGCATAATGGAGGTCCTATGCACCCTGTGGACGTTCTAATAAATGCAATTTCGCAATGTGTGGGCGCTCTAATGATAGCAGCAGCTAACTGCTGGCGCTCTACTGATTGCAAAGTGTTTCTGACATTTTCCGCCTCGCTAAAATACTCGAAAACTCATATTTTATAATAAAACGACAAAATCTGCAGATACAAGGTTGTCAAATTATGAGGACGCTCCATAAGTGAAGAAGTGAAAGAAAAAGCCGCGTCGATTCGCGATATACGTATATCGCGAATCGACCCAGCGCTCCCTCGTGTTAAAAGCCTCAAACCAGACATATACGGTTATCGCTTTATGTACGTATATTTCGTCTACAAAATAGCGTCCGGCGAAATTTTGCCAAAGGGTGAGGGAGGGTATCAGAAGTCATCTGACTAAGTTTTACATGGGATGTGCATAGAGCGTCTGTATATGGACGCCATATGCACCCGGACGCTCTATTAAATGCAATTTCATAATGTATGGACGCTCTAATGGTAGACGGATATATATATATATATATATATATATATATATATATATATATATATATATATATATATATATATATATAAGTGTTTGCTATTTGTTAAACACAATCCACAAATTTTCACTAGCCTAAACAACAGACATTTACATAATACCAGGCAAGGCGATAAACTGTTGATACCTACTCATAAAACAACAACTTTTAAAGATTCACCTTATTATAATTGTGTTACATTATTTAATAGTCTACCACATAACATAAGAGATCTTCCGCCGAACACATTTAAAAAAGAAATAAAAACAAATCTGCTAAGAAATGGCTATTATACAATTACTGATTTTCTGAACAAACAAGATAATCATTAAGGATTGTTTCTATTAACTGGTTGTCTGACTAAAAAACTAAATCTTTATTTACTATTTGTTATATTTTCAATGACTGCCCCTATAGGGCCACTGACATATTTTGTTATTTATTTGTTATGTATTTATTTATTATGTTGTATAATATATATTTCCATTACTTGTATGTGTGTATGTATGTATATGTGTGTATACATGTGTAAGTTTCGATTTGCTAAGTATACATTTTTATCTATACATGTGTTGACTTGCCAAATGTACCAAGTGTGTATCTATTATAATTATTAACTGGGAAACGAATTGTTTTTCAAAAAAGTCATTCCTAGTTTTCTATTTAAAATCACTTTTCCTGCCACGCGCTGTCATCGATACTGTCAAATTCGACAATCCTTAATGCTCGAATTATTTATAGGACTGGTGATTCAAAATGTATGGTAATTTCTTCAATGAAAATTTTTGGCCTACGAAATTTGAAAGTATCGATAACATTGTGTGGTAGAAACCAAAATAAATCAACCTGCTTTTAAATTTTTGTATATAGGAGTTATAAGCATGCTGATCAATAATATTGCATTAATTTTTGAGTAAAAAATGTCTATAATATGATTTATTGAAAAATCAACAATTTTTCTCTTAATAAAAATGCACGCTAATGACTGAAACAAGTTTTGTTTTACTCAAAAAAGATATAGTAAAGGTATTTGATACCGAATCCAAAATTGGTTGAAATTGGATGAATAATAACTAATTGGAAGGTGTTACCGTAAAAAGTGGTATATTATGTATCATAACGCATGAAATTATTAGTATTGTAAATAACGTGTCACTATTTACTGTTGGTTGACATCTGAGAAAGATGGGGAATGACAACCAGGTGATGGATGCAATTTTGTTTGTAAAATTAAGTAGATGCAACTTTTCTTTAAAACAGGTTTTCTTGAGTGTCAATAATATGAAAGTACATAATGCGGGAAATAAATTATATATTTTTTTTATAAAGACTGATTTTAACATACCATTCTTTTAACTATTAATTGTTATTTTAGATGCAGTATTCTTATCTTTGGATTTCGAAAAACCAATTGATCTGAACATCCACAACACCTTTAGTTAAGGCTATCCAGGACTGGCTTCGGTTGGCGAGGCAGCGGTATGAATGAATAGTCCAATAAGAAAAATAAAAGTGCCGACTGATGGTATTTTTAAGTTAAGAAAAAAATTATTTCATATTTTAGTACTTGTAAAACTGCAGCGTGTGCCACCATGACCTTAAAATATTTCCAAAACTGTTAAAGGTATAATTATAAAATTTTGTATGTATTTTTGCCATGGTGCACCATCCAACTAAAACATTTTTCTCCACTTCCGGTTATACCGGAAGAGGCAACCAACTTCATTATTTTAAATAGAACACCCTGCATATTTTTAATTTTTTAGATTTTACAGTGAATTCTAATTTAATTTTATATAGCTCACGGTTTAGACAGTATTCATTTAATTTTAATTATTTTGTCAGACTTCTCAAAATGAATAATAAGTGTCAGACAGATGTTAATTAAGTAAAATTACAACGAAATGTCATGTGCTGGAAAGATAAAAATTTAAGTAAATGTAAACAGAACCAATAATTGGTTGGTTGTCATAAACACTGCAAACTTACGTTTAAAAAATACATCAAAATGGCAACTTCGAAATTTTAGTTTAGTTTATGATTCAATCTCTATATCAAAAGTGTACCGTTGAGATTTATATAACAAGACCAGAATATTTGAAATATTTTAAAAATTAACGTAAATTAAAATTTCATATGTTTAAAAATGTTTCTATGTTAATTCATGTTATAATCATTTAAAATAATATTACTGAAAAATCTTTTTCAAATAAATACAAAATTTGAAAATAAGTGAGAATGTGTGTACGTGTGATTTTTGTTATAACATGACGGTAAATATCTTAAAAACTGTACACATTTAATATAAGAGACAATTTTGCATTATTTTTTAATAAAGAATCATTAACTGAAATAAATTGGTGGTGGTTTCCATTTAAGACAAAATTAGTATCGATATATTTCTGAAACAAGTTTATAGTCCCAGAAGGAAGTCATTAACCGTTTGTTTAATAATGGTGCTTCCTTCATAGTTCTTGCATTGGGTAAGGTGTGGCTTATGTAACATAATGCACCTGATCCGAGGGGTATGAAATGTTTTTTAATTATCAACAGTCAATAAATACACTCACTATCCCTCAAATTTTCCGGATTTTCCAACATCCGCGATAGTTGAATACCCCTATACAAAATTTCTTAACATTTAATCTAGTAGTTTGTGAAAAAAAACGGTTAAGATCTAATATTTTCTACTCAGAGCATTTTCCAAAAAACTTTTTTTTTCGACATTTCGACCTCAAATTAGTCATCAGCAATCACAGAGACGTATATTTTGGCACGTTCGACTCTTATGGTGATAGAAAATCATAAAAGTTTACTAGGATCTTTTGAGAATTTTCCACAATTTTCCTATTATGAGTTCAAATTCTTAATCAGTATCCATAAAAATCTCTTAAATGCTTATCACTTGCTTTTATAGCTCGAAACTGTAATTTATTGATACACTTTTATTGACATAATTTTCTGAATTTTCCGATGAAAATGAGGGTTTTTTCGTATTTTGGATTCGTGTTCAGCGATCCAAAAACCCCTGTACACTAAATTTTATGAATAACAATCCAAGATATTCAGTTTATTATATAACTATCGATAAAAATTATTTATTATTAGTAATTAAAAAACGTTTGCTACCCCTCGGGCCGGGTGCATTGTTACATAAACTACATATAACAATGCAAAAATAATTATAGAAAAAGCACCATTATCAAACAAAGGGGAAAGTCGACCTATTTTCTACCTTCTGGGACTGGACTATTAGTGGTATTTTTGGCTACCCTATAATATAAAATTATTTTTGCTTCAATATCTACCATTCTAGCAGGAGGCTTTTCGCAATTTAACTTAATAATAATAAGTGAATACCGCCTAAACCTAAAGTTTTTGACATAAGGTCTTTTACATAGTATATGAAAATATACAGGGTGTCCCATTTAAAATAATGGTTACCTCTTCCGGTAAAATGGGAAGTGGCAGAAAAATCAGTTGGATGCACCAAAAAATTTCATAGTTTAAGTCCATTATTTTGTAAAATTTTATATATTCTTTATTTTTTAATAAACGTTCGTACAGAATTTAAGTTTTTTTTTAAGTCGTTTTTAGTGTCCAATGGATTATATGATTTGGATCCTCCTAAAGGGTACACACATGTATCAAAATTTACATCTTAGAACAATCTAATGAATAATGTATACTAAGAAACTATCCATTTTAGATATCTAAAACTAATCATATATAAATGCTGAAAAATATATGTGCATTAAACGTCTAAATATACATATAAATTTAAACGCAAAAAAAAAATCTCTAATAGATGTCCAAAGCTGAATTAGATTTAAATGTATAAAAAAATATGTTTTCTCGACATCTGAAAAATTATATTTTTTAGACGTCTTTAAAATGATTTATAAAATACAAAATATAAAGACATTTTATTACCATAAAAAATAGACATCTAAATGTAGTCTATATATTCCGTCACATTTCAAGAAAAATCCAGATAGATTATGGAGGTAAATAAATATACATTTATAAGACTTTTATAGAAATATATCTTGGATATGTCTATTGAGGATGAAAAATAGACATAAATCTCGCGGACATTTCGATGCCATAAAGATGTCTAACTTTCTGATGATTTGCATCATCTATAGATGGTCTGTCTGACATCTATTATATATCTATAAGAGATCTAGGCGTTCCTGGGAGGGTGAGCTCTTCTTTTTACCCACAATTTTACATTGCACTGTGTTAACATTTATGACAAATATTTAGCCATAACATAACAATATTGTGATAATATGACTAATCTTTTTATTGTGTCGAGATTCAGGGACTCCATTTTATCAGTTGCAAAACGTAAACATCTCGGTAATCGATCGATTTTCACTATGGTTTACAAAATAAAAATTTTGTATTTAAATATTCATTTCTACGACTAGCTAATCACTCTACAAAAAATCTCATTTGAAATGTTCGTACTTTATAATTAATTTCTTACATTCTTGCATTCTTAGATTTTATGCAATAAGTACTGAGTTCAGCACATACCACGGCACGCGAATGTGAACCTTTTGACGTGGATAGGTCCTCCGCTAATAGACAATCTGCTTTTAATAGGTCATCCGGGTGCGATAGGTCGCCGGTATACGGAGGACCTATCGCTTCCTGTGTAAACCGACTCAGTTCATCATCCTACATTGGCTAGTAAATTTTCAGCTGAGGGAGTTATAGCGTTTTTTTTTGATATTTTGAATACTTTAGTTGTGGGCTTTACCGTATGAACGGGTGGTGCCACCATAGCGCGTATATAACCGAGCGTATATTTTGTACCTACTTTGCAGTGGATTAGTCATTCCCTGTATATTTAATGTCAGAGTTGCGGTAAGTAAGTCCTCCATAATATTGACAACACTGTCTTGAATTAATTGTTTAAGGTTTCACAACTATTGTGAATATATCCAACTTCAGGTAGAGAAAAACGAATTGCATTTCCGGTTTTAACTTTTTAAACAGGAAAAATATACTGAAATTTATTTTTATTAAAGGTGATTCTTTAAAAGATTTCAACAAAAATAAGTACTTATTACAAAACAGAATAGCCAACACAAAAAACATACGTAAGTTAAAAAAATGAACATTTCTGAAATCTGAACAAACAAAAGATTATATAAATATGGCAAGTTAGTGAAAATTTTTAGGAACAGTAGTGGACAGCCAAATGAACTGGGTCCTACATATTGACTTTGTATCCAAAAAATTAAATAAAGCATATTACTTGTTAAAAAACCTGAAAAACAAACTTTACGTAGATTTATTGATGTCAGTTTATTATGCACACTTTTTTTCAGCAATCAGCTGCAATATTATTGTCTGGGGTCTGGCCGGTGACATAAACAGAATCATTGTGCTGCAGAAACGTGGAATTAGAATGATGTTCAATTTTGACATCTATACCTCCTGTAGACCTACATTTCGTGACAGGAAAATTCTAACAGTCACCAATATATACTTACTTAAAATTTTGACATACAGTCATGGAAAAGGGACTTTACTAACTAAACACTCTGATATCCATACCATCAACATCAGAGGAAAAAACAATATCTGTCAAAATAAACACTACTATTCAAAATATGAGAAATCACCACTATACTCTGGCACCTGATTGTATAACCTGTTATCCACTGATCTGCAATGCTTACCGATCTCCACTTCTAAAAGAACTTTAAAAGAATACCTAAGTTCAAATTTCTTCTATACCATTGACGAGTTCATCCAGACCATTAATTAGCCTATATATTACATAAACTCTCCTTTTTATCATTATATGTATACCATATATTTGAAATTTTAAAACAATTTGTTAGTTTAATTATGTTGTATGTCTTATACTTTTACACTTGTACTTTTTTTGACTTGTCTTATCTATTGTACTCTATAACACAAAGGATGAATAAATTTTCGAATTTTGAATAATCCGAGGCGTGATTTTTTTCTATTTATTTCAAAGAAATGAAAATTCTTTTTATTAGTTATCGATTCGATCATTTTATTTTGTCACTTTAGGACTCTAAAATGGTATCTTTTTTGTATAAGAAACCGAATAATAAATTTTTAATAGTGCACTAAAATTTATGAAATTAAAGTATATATTTTTTAACGGTATACATAAGTTTTAAATCAATAAAAGTAGTAAAAAAACATAACCCACAGAAGCATATTTTTGTACATCCATTAAGCGTCTTATTTAATTTAAGTTTAAAAACAAAAACGTTTCCTGACATCTGGAAAGAAGTGAAAATATGTCCTATTTTTAAAAAAGGAGACAAGAATAACATAGAAAACTATAGGCCTATAGCCGTACGCCCAGTACCTGCAAAACTTTTTAAATCCATTATTTTTAAATATACATATAATGTAATCCAACATCAAATATCAATATATCAACATGGCTTTATAAAGAATAAATCTACTGTCAGTAACCTAAGTATGTTACCCAATTAATATCAGATACACTAGGTGATAGAAGTCAGGGTGATGTCGTGTATACTGACTTTCAAAAAGCATTTGATATGGTGTCTCATAAAATCCTATTTAGTAAGCTATGTAATGAATTTGGTTTTCACGAAAATCTAATTGAGCTCATATCAAGTTATTTACAGAATCGAAAGCAAAGAGTATTTATGAAAGGATATGTATCAAAGTCTTTTATAGCTACATCTGGTGTTCCTCAAGGGCCACTGCTATTTCTAATGTTTATTAATAGCATAACAAAGTTAGTTACATCATCTAACGTCTTATTATTTGCGGATGATCTGAAAATATTTATTAAAGTTGATGAACAACTGTCTAAAATTACAAAATGATTTAAACAATATATATACTTGGTCAATAGAAAACAAACTATTTTGCAACATTAATAAATGTAATGCAATGTCATTTACGAGAAGACATTACATTATTGATTACACTTATACAATACAGGAAGTAGCATTGGCTAGGGTGAGTGAGATGAGAGATCTAGGTGTAACATTTAATAGTCAAATTACCTTCAATAAACATATCATGAACATAACAAGTAAAGCTAGTAAAATGTATGGATTTATTGTGCGAAACTCACAACAGTTCACCAATCTTAAATGCATTAGACGTTTATACATAAGCTTTGTTCGAAGTATTTTGGAATATTGTGCCATAATACGGTGTCCACATTATAGGTATCAAATATATAACATCGAAAAAATACAAAATAAATTCTTAAGATATCTTAACTATAAAGAAACTGGAGTATATGATATAACCATATCAAAACAAGATCTCCTATTACAATATAATTTTAATACGTTAGAGAAACGTAGAAAAATAAGTTGTATAATGTATTTACACAAAATAATAAATAATGGTATAAACGATTTCTCATATCTATCACTAATTCATCTAAATGTCCCGATCCATTCCATCAGAAATTTTAGAACATTCTACCTAGAAACGGCTCATACTAACAATCAAATTAACTCACCGTTACATCGAATGTGTTCACTATATAATAATATACAAAATACTGTGGATATTTTTCATGTCACTCAAAGTAGACTAAAAAATATATTAAATGATGTGATGTAATCTCTGTGATATCTAGGCATGTATTTATTAAGTTATATGAATATCTATCTTTGTTCATGTTAGCTAATGAGATATGATTTATTTTATTTTGTATGTTTATATTGTTTGTATGTGTGTATTATGTATACTGTATGTTCTCACAATACTCTATAATAGGGTTTTAACCTGTTGAGTATTTATTACCAAATAAACAAATAAATAAATAAATAAATATAGTGTGACAAACTAAATCTTTTTTATTCTCAACAATGGATGTTAGTTCACTGGGGTATCCCGCGCTTCGAAATATTTGAACAAGTTGTTGGAGATTATTCTCGCGAACCAGACTATCATGTGGATAGATGACATTTTCTATTCTAGAGATTATCTTGATATCATTTGCCAGATTCTGGTACTTTGAGCTTTTATTGGCCTCGATCTTCTGCACGTTGGGCGTCAATGAGCATCCGATGTCAATGATGGCAATACGTTTGTCAATTGGCACTAAGTCAGTTGCAGCTATCAACTTGTTCTTTGTGCCATTCGATTTTTCATTCAATTTTGTAATAAATAAATCTTTCTTAATGGTGTTTAAAAAATTATCGCAAACAAAATGCGCCTGTGTCACAGAAATATGTAAATTCAGAGTAAACCACTTTCAACTGCATATATTTCCAGAAATAAAGCAGATGCATCGTTAGAAAGATCATTATTTTTAGAATTAATTGAAAGGTAGTTAAGTCCTTTCTTTTAAAGCTGCAACAAGATAAACAAAGAGATGTCAAAATCAAACAAAGTCCCTACTTTCAATTGTCGTTATCTAAAAAAAATAGGATCCAGATATCGACCTGTGGCCTACGCCATTCAATCTGCCTCATCATTTTACATATCCAGAATTCTTAAAATTTTTTCTTGATAATCGAATAAAAACTTTCACTTTCAGAAAAATATTATATTTTCTAATAAAAAATATTTCTAAAAAACGCAGAATGTAAATTTCCATTCCATTATTTAAGAATCTGAAGAAATTCTTGGACACGTAGGATAAGCAGAAGAACGGAACTGCGTAGACCACAGTCCGATATTTCGAATAGTTCTCAGAATACTGACGCGAGAAATTGGACGAGGATGCGATGAGTATATCGAATTCGATGATTTATAATTAATATCTCAGAAACGAATGGAAATATAAACGACAGGTTTACGCCAGTTTTCTTTAAATTTTGTATAAAATATATGTCTCTTACAGTCAAGCCTCCATCCGAGGAACTTCACCTCCAATGGAGTAACATAAAACTCAACCGCGTCACCAGCAAAATAATATTTCAGTCGTACCTCCGATTCTTAAGCTCACCGTTGAAGCCACCAATTTGTTCTTTATGCCATTTGATTTGTCTTTGATTTTTACAAGAAAATTCTCTCTTAATGCTGTATTTTGCACGAAAAGAAAATTATCCACAGAGAACACGACGGTGCCATGGCAAAGTGGGATATCCAGCTTAAGCCAACTGGATAAATCTTGAGAAATAATGCAGATAGAAGACTGACCCAATACATCGATGGAAAGAGCATCTTTGTTAGAATTTACTCATTCGTCGATATCTAGAAAACGGATCCAGATATCGGTTTACAGTCTATACCACTCAATTTGCTTCATCACTTTATATACCCATATTACCCATGACTTTGTTTTATTATTTTGTTAATCGAATAAAATGTTTCATTTCCGGAAAAATCATATATTTTAAAAATATTAAATTAATAATATCGCATTTCAGAAACACTAACAATGTTATCTCCATTCGGTTATCTAATAATCTGAAAAGCTTCTACTCAGTTGAAGAGTACATGAATCACGAGCCGCGGTGATGCTAAATTGCCTCACAGCACAATCAGTGACATTAGGGTTAGGTTAGGATTTTAATTAGTTGTAATTTTTAACTATTTTATCCAAATTTTGTATGTTTTAACTATTTTTTAAAATTTTTGTATGTTGTGACGTTCATATATATGCAATGTATATCAAATATGTGATGATGAAATAAATAAATACGTGGGATAAGGAGAAGAATCGAACTGCCTAAATCAGAGTTGGATATCTCGAATAGTCTTCGGGATATTGACGCAAGAATGGGTGAATTTTCCGTTCAATTTTATACACAAATAATTTTTCTTAAGTTCGGACTAGGCAACACTTCTGGTAAGGTAATATCCATTGGCTCCGGTGAAAGATCCTGAGCCTGTATCCTAATCAGAAATAACATAGAATACTCTGTATTTTCAGGATACTGCACCCAGGATGTTGCAGCCATTCATTTAACGCTACTGGTGAAAAAGGGCAGGATGGACATAATAGCCTGCTCTGCTTACTTCCTGGGAGACAGGGATGCAGGACAACCCCCTCCATCTGCAGTCAGGTCGTTAATCACCTGCAGCAAGAGGAACAACATTCATCTGGTCATTGGATGTGACGCAAACTCCCATCATACGACATGGGGGAGCACAGACATCAACCAAAGAGATGAGTCACTTTTTGATTATTTATTAGGTGAAGGACTAATTGTGAATAACACTGGAATGGAACCAACCTTTGCCACTAGAAATAGGAGAGAGGTACTAGATTTGACAATCAGTTCAACTTTTATGAGCAATAAGATATCCAACTGGAGGGTATCCTCTGAACCCTCATGTTCAGATCATAGACACATCCAATTCAACATAGTCTGTGACAATATGGCTGACAGTGAACACATGCAAGTAAAATCTGTCTGCAATTATTGCAGTAGAAAAGTGATTAAAAAAGTGATACGTATCAACTGTGGTGCTACATTTCATGAAAGCTGTTCTAACAGGAAAATTTGTTGCGATAAGCAGGAATTTGCTCCAGTAAAACTTCTAGAAAATTCTGATGTAAATAATGAGGAAGACCCCAGTACAGAAATATTCATAGAATCTCTTAAAAATGAGAATAAACTACTTATAGATGTAAATGAAGAATTGAAAGGTATAAATAAACTTTTAAAAGAAAAAATACATACTTTAGAAGAATCACTCAAAAAATCGAGTACATTGGGCTCAGGAGGAAATGCTGAAACACAGCAGACTTTTATTTCAGAAAACAATTTGATTACACTAAAAACTTTTTTAACTAATGAAATAAAAACATTTTTTGAAGATTACTCCAGTAAACAAATTACAAAACACGACAAGGATGTCATTACTAAAAGCAATAGTGGTAATCAAGCACAAAAAATTCCTCTTATCAATGAACATAAAAATATACAAACAAATAAAATAAAAAATTGTAAAGCAGCAAAAAGCTTCAAAGCAGCAAAAAGCTTCAAAGCAGCAAAAAATGCCAACTTTTATTTACGAACCCTAGAAGACACACAAATAAAGATGATGCAAGATATAGCAAACTTGGAAAAACCTATATCACCACAAAAAACAAATTGGAACACTGACCATGTAATAAGTGCAGAACCTGTCTCAATGAAAAATGAAGGCTTCATTTACCCTAAATACCATAATAAAAATAATAAAAACTCGAATGTAGGGAGGACATTAACCTCTGGAAATTTTCAAATTTTGGCTTTTTCTTTCACATGTAAAAGATGTCACAACCGAAAATGATATCAGGACCTACATCATAGAAAAACTAAATCTACAAATATCACTATCAAACTGTTAAAAACGACAAATCCAACACCCAACAATCAACGCTTCATGATAGACGTAGATCCAAGGCTTCTCGACGTAGTATATGATGTAAACTTCTGGCCAAATGACGTTCTTTTCTCAAGATTTAATTTTCGAATGGGAAAACGTTTCCTAGACAATCAACAAGAAAATCCTCGACAACAGGAAGCCACCATGGATAAAACCAATCCATCGAGATCCCAAGCTCCCAGAACCACTTCAACCGTGCCTCAGACTCCTCAAGTTTCTCCTTCATTTTTTCCGGCAACACGAATAGTGTCACAGGAATCTTGACTAGTAGATCATTAGCAACTCTAACAAACTCATCAATGGACAAAAAGCAATTCTTTACACTTCTCCATCTCAACATACAATCGTGGGGAGACAAAAATAATACACTTGAACTTTTCCTAAATAATATTAATGCCACGTTTGTGTGCTTTACTGAACACTGGGTAAAACGGGACCATCTTGAACAGGTAAGCCTCTTAGGGTACCAAAAGGTCAGCGGTTACTGCCGACAAAATCAAATGCACGGAGGCACGGTAATATTCGATAAAACCATCTTGGCATCATTTTGCAAGGAATTGCCAAACATCTGTAATTTAGCACTAGAATTATACTTTGAATGTTCAGCAATTTCATTAAAAAAAGATACTGTAATTATATGTATATACAGATCTCCTAGCAGTAATATAAACACATCTATTGTCAGATTTTCCCATATGTTAACCTTATTAGGCAATAACTTTAAAAATATCTTGATCTGTGGAGATTTTAACATTGACAAGCTCTCCTCCTCCTCTAATTCTGTTATTCTTCATGACATGTTTGCATCCAATGGATTGACATCACTGTTCTATGAACCAACTAGGATTGCACACAAAGAAAACATTCTAACAATAAGTAGTATTGACTATGTAATCACAAATATTAATACAGAAAATTTAATCCTAAACAATTTTGATCCAGGTATCTCTGATCATTTTGCTCAAACTGTTATGTGGAACACAGATACATTTTGTAATGCCGACAATGAGGTGAAAAATTGCACATTTCGAAAGATCAATGAATTCACTGTTTCGGAATTCACTAAACTCTACATGTCAGATTCAACTTATTTTGAAACTTTCCACCTTGGTACATTTGATAACATAAATGATGCTTATGAATTTTTCTGGGAACACTTTCATTGGTGCATGGAAGCTGCCTTTCCAATTTGTACAAAAAAAGTTAACACAAATAACATTAGAAGAACTAAAACTCAACTTACTACCACCTTGCTAAAAAAACTCCAAAACTTAAAAGATCTAAATTACATTAGAAAATTAGTTAATTCCGAGGAATTAAATGCAAATTACAAACTTAAAAAAAAAACAAGTCGAACTTGAGATAAAAAATGAAAAAAGGAGCTACTAGACCAATAAGATACAATAATCAGAAAACAAATCACACACTCTATGGAGTATAGTAAATGAAAACAAAACGAAAAAAGCTGATCATTGTATTTCACTAGAACATGATAACAAGCTAGTATCAGATAAGATAGAAATAGCAGAGCTTTTTGGAAACTTTTTCTCAACTACTGTTACAGATAGACTATACAATCACTTCCATGGAAACCTATCTGAGAACTGCACAGCATCCAAGAATGCTACCTCAAATATGTTTTTCACTCCTGTAACAAAGCAAGACGTTCAAACAGTAATCACCAACCTTCATAACAAAAAATCTACTGGAGACGATGAAGTATCAATTATATTATTAAAAAGCTGTCGAGAGATTCTGTCTGAACCTACTGCACACATAATAAATTTATGCCTACTACATGGAGAATTTCCAGATGCACTAAAATTAGTTGTATTGATCCCATTACCCAAGAAAGGTTGCTCACTAAATATAGAAAATTATCGTCCTATTGCATTACTTAGTGTAATATCTAAAATTATAGAAACTGTCATTTCTCAAAAAATTCATGAGTATTTAAAAACCTATAAATTGTTAACTGATTGTCAGCATGGTTTTAGAAAGTCTCGTTCAACTGAAACTGCCACTAATTGAATTTATCCAACAAATTAGTGATAAAATGGATATTAATGATATCATTGGAATATTTTTTGAATTATCTAGAGCTTTTGACACCCTTCATGTAGACTTCATATCAGATAAACTTAACAACCTAGGAATTCGTGGTAACATTAATAAATGTCTTTTGTCATACTTATCTAACCGGAAATTTTATGTAAAACATGATGATGCGAAATCAAGATACTATAATATTAACATTGGTACACTACAAGGGAGCGTTCTTGGACCATTAATCTTCCTCCTATATGTTAATGACCTTCCTGATCACATAAGTGAGGGCAGTTTTTTTGTATGCAGATGATACATCAATTGTCATCTCACACCAAGATCCAAAAGAAATAGTAAACAAAATTGAAGCTACCCTATCTCAGTTCTCTGATTGGTGTCTTAAAAATCGATTGATCATAAATCATGAAAAAACAGTCATGGTCCAATTTCATAATAAACTTAGAAAAAATTAAATAAGGCCTACTTTGCAATCAAACAATTAAATGACAAACTTAATCCAGATTGTTTATTGCCCGTATCTTATGCTCTGTTTTACTTGGCTATTAGCTACAACATTGTCGTATGTCATCCCATGTAGAAAGAGTGTTTATCTTACAAAAACGAGTTATTAGGCTAATATATAACCTTAATAGTCGTGCCTCCTGTAGAGAGGTTTTTAAAGATAAGAAAATCTTAACAATTCCGGGTATCTATATATTAAAATGCTTAATATACATTGACAAAAACAAAAATAAATTTCCATCATATACTGACATTCACAACTATAATACAAGACATAACAACAACATATACATATATCAACACCATCATACCTTTTATGAGAAATCACCTTTCTGTGCAGGGTTCCTTATGTATAATTTACTTCCAGTGAACCTCAGGAACTTACCTGTTCATGTTTTTAAGAAGAAGCTAAAAAATTACCTAGCAAGTAATGCATTCTATACCAGATCCAAACTGAACAAATATTTCCAGATATGTAGTTTTAAATTACCTCAACTAGTTTCTTTTTTAATGTAGATTTTAAGTCTTATTATTGTAATATTTATACTCTATTTGTATGTGCATGTATATTTTATCTTATAGTATTTTACAGTTTTTTATGACTTATCTACAAAGAATGTAGCCCCAAAGACAAATAAAGTATTATTATTATTATTATTATTATTATTAAATTCGACCAAGGCCGGTGGTGAATTATCGGGATCCCAGATGTACAGATTGGAGAGGATACAAACAGTCCCTCGAGTAGCACCTGGAATCCGCTCTCATCACAATCAGGAATCGTGATGAAATAGGAATTGCGGCGGAACAGATCCGGAATGCAGCTATTTCAGTCTATCACGAAAATTCTCCACTAAAATCCAAAAAGGACAACAGAGGGGCACCATGGTGGAACAAAAAATTAGATAAAATGAGAAAAGAAGTTCGACGCCTCTTCAATCGAGCTAAAGATTCGGGCAACTGGGAGCTATATAGATCTACACTAACAGATTATAATAAACAAATCAGGAAAGCAAAAAGGGAATCTTGGAGGAAGTTCTGCGAGGGTATTACTGATTTACCTGGCAGCACTAGAATCTACAAGATCATTTGCAGAGAACCGGCTCGAGTATTTGGTATGGTAAAACGACCGACGTCCCCACAAAAACGATTGGCAGGTGGCAAAAAAGGTTGTCACAGCCTCAGCAATAGAATGGGCCGTTGGATCGTACCAACCATTCAAATCGCCTGGTGAAAATGGCATATTTTCAGCAATTAGCAATCCTCGACATCGAAGGAGCATTCAACAATGCACTGCCCGACTCCTTATATACAGCAGCAGCTGCTAGAGGAATCGAGCCAACCATAACTTACTGGATTCGAGCTATGCTGGAAAACCGAATCATCACGACATCTCTAAAGGGGGAAGCGACGAGCTTTAGGGCAGCAAGGGGGTGCCCACAGCGTGGGGTTCTCTCTCCGCTCTTGTGGTCACTTCTTGTGGACGACCTGCTTGCCATTATCTCCCAGTGGGAAGTCGAGATTCAGGTATATGCTGACGACCTAGTCATTCTGGTTAGAGGAAAATCTGAATAGGTACTTTCTAATACCCTTCAAGAGTTACTAGATGCCATTCATATCTGGTGTGAGAGAGAGCAGATGTCTGTCAACCCCCACAAAATGGTAATTATACCCTTCACTAGAAAAAGGAAGCTGGACAACCTGGAACCACCTTCCATTTCAGGTGAAATCATTCCATTTGCGGAAAAAGTGAAATACCTAGGTGTAACCCTAGATAAGTCACTCAACTGGAATTTCCATTTGGAAAAGGTACTCCGCAAAGCGAGACTGTCCCTGTGGACATGTCGAAGAATTTGTGGAAAATCCAGGGGCATTGGTCCCCAACAAATATGTTGGATATACGTTATGGTCATTAGACCAATGACAGCATATGCCTCAATAGTTTGGTTGTCGAAAGGGCTGCAACAAACAACCAAAACCAAACTTTCTGGATTGCAGAGACAAGCATGCTTGGCAATAACTTGTGCAATAAGCACCACACCGACATCTGCTCTGGATGTCCTCCTGGAACTACCTCCACTCCATATTTACCTGGAGAGAGAGGCCAGGTGGGCAACATACAAAATCCATAAAGCGGTAACTAATATGCCACAGGCTAGCATCATGGAGCACAACAGGCTGTTGGACGATTTAAACTGTCACAGCATCCTGCATGGGAATGCCTTCAGATGTGATGCCTACCTTGATCAACCATGAACTACCCTTTCAAGTCCTGTTTCCTGGAAGAGACGAATGGGATTGGAACAAAACCGACCTACAAAGGGCAGACAGCTGTTGGTTCACAGACGGCTTTAAAACCCCTGAGGGAACTGGAGCTGGTGTATTTAGTCGCAAACCAAAGGTAAAGATAATTTCAAGCCTTGGTGATAATATGACTATTTTTCAGGCAGAAATCCATGCCAGTGAGCTGTGTGTACGGAGGCTTGTACAAATGCAGCTGGGACACAGATCAATAAAAATATTTTCAGACAGCCAAGCGGCTCTTGGATCCTACCGTTGTAATTTCTAAACGGTTTGGAATTGCCAGGAAGCTCTTGCCCAATAGGACAGAAACAACAAACTGACTCTGATCTGGATATCTGGCCACTCTGGCATGGAGGGCAACGAAGTTGCTGATTCCCTGGCCAGAGAAGGCGCGGTAACCAAATTTATGGGTCCAGAACCGGCACTTGGCATATCTGCTAAATCTGCCATCCTAGCCTGAATTGAAGACAATTCAACACTGGCAGGAACTACTAGGTTAAGTTCACTCAAAGGAGTTTATCACATACCCCTTGAAGTCAAGAACTAAAAAACTATTAGAGTTAAATAGGCTACACCTAAGAACTCTAATTGGCCTATACACTGGGCATTGCAGATTAAATCATCACCTACATAGAATTGGACTGGTGGAAAATGCCGAATGCCGTCTGTGTCTGGAGGATGATGAAACGGCAGAACACGTTTTGTGTACCTGTCTTGCGGCAGAAAGAACCAGGTTCTCACTGTCTGGCAAAGGGCAACTGGTGCCAGAGGACCTGGACGGTTTCTCATCCAACAACATTATCAGCTTTATTAAAAAGCTGAATCTGTTGGGCGAACTATAACTAGGACTGAGCCCCAATAGACCTGATGGTCGCAGTGGAGGGTCTGACAAGAGCCCACTCACATATCAACCTAACCTAACCTAACCTATAGAACATATAATTCGACCGCGTCACCAGTAGAATATGATTTCAACCTTAACATTCATAACTCAACTTCCCAGTTCATATCTCAAGGACGGTAGGAGATATCAACTTACGATTTACAGAAAACGATTTTACGCTTAATTTTACATCAGGTAAGAAACTGTAAGATATAATTCTTTGTGCCTAAAATAGCATTACCTATAAGCTCCGGATATAAAAGTACCATTCTTGGTCTTGAAGATTAAAAAACCGAGGACTAATGTAAGAAGAAACCTTGTATTGTCTTGCGTATTAGCAGAAAACATAGTAAAGCGTATCAATTATGCAGTCATTAGTCATTATTTTCCATTATTTTTATATTTGTTTTGGACAATGATTTTTATTTTCGGAAATCTTTGTTTTTGAATAAATCAAGGTACTTTAAAATGAGTACATTCAGCTTTATATAGAGGTTCTTTCTCTTTTATATGAGTTTTGAAGTAGGTAGCAATTGCATTCTTTTGGTGTTCTGTCTATGAAACCAGAAATTTTTTCTGTCTTATTTGATTTCATCAAAACCTATTTTTACTTTAATCCATCATTTGTTTATTTTATCAAATCTATCTCTAAATTCAAATTAATTTAATCTAAATTTTGACAAACTTCGCCCTATTCCATATATATCAGAAATTTGGATATTCTGGCCATCTGGTAAACAACGTCAGCAAATCTATAAAATGTTCGATGGATTCCTAACTTATTATTAATGAACAGCACCAGCTTTTTCCATATCATTTCTTAGCAGATTAAATAATTGAAGTTTGACGTAAGACACTTTCACCAAAGATAATTTGCTACTGGTACTGCTCTTGTTTATATCAACTATACTTAAATATGTGAAGGCAGAGAACTGGGAGAGAAATTAATTTTGTTAAGTACATTGTTTGATCAAAATACGCTGGCAACATTGCTGGGCCACCAATCCACCGTGGTTTGTATATTATGAATATATTGGGAGACTGAAGGCTAAGAAAAGGTTAACAAAATATATATCCGGATGACGCAAACACTGTGATTTAGTCGGAGGAGGTAAAGATTGCAACATATATACAAATTTCAAATATTAAATTTGATGTTTTTGGAGGAATTATGGTGACTTAATATATCATATACATGAATTAAATTATACATATAAATAATACACATACAAATCAAATGGGGGGAAGTTTTGCTAGTATTGTTATCGCAACTTCCCCCTAAAGAAAATACAGGTACGTAGTACTAATAAATTATAGACAAATGATACAAAAGTCAATTACGTTAATATGTTTTTCTGCTGGTCTAGTAGTTCTTTCCTAAGCTTATTTTTAAACTGAAATACAGAGTTTGTCAAAAAAATGTATATCTTTGTTATTACTGTAAATTAAATATACTCTATTGTTTAGAAATGGCTTAAATAATGACCAATCATTAAAAAACCATTGCCGGTAGGTACCATTTAAAACAGCACAACAGTACTAATGTATCGCAACCAGCATAGCTGGTATTAAAAGTGACATTACGTGATGTTGAATAAAGAATGCTGGTTAAGTTAATTTGGTTGTCATTGGCACAATTTATCTTCACTTACGCTATAATCAAATTCATGTTTATTCTTTAAAATAGCTAATATTGACTTACTATACTTTGGCAGATCGTTTTCTTGCATCACTATAGGTATACGATAGTCATAAGACCTAACTTTCGACAAAATTGCGGGTTATGGCAGTTTGGCAAAACGGTATTGATATGTATTCAGACTGGCGAGAACAGGCATAATGAAGCTGCGGAAACAAGCCTCTTAACTAAAATTTCTTCTCTTGAAACATAGTTAAGTAAATCACCAGTAATTAGAATGTCATACCCAGGGAACAGATAAGCAGAGCTGTACTTCTAATTTATCTATCAATATCACGAAAGACGGACAATACGTCCACCAATGTGTAAGATATCCCAGGTTGAAGCGCAACAGAGAAAGATTTTTTAATTTACCAGAAACGTCATTAAATTTCTGCAGAAAATACGATTTTTAATTCTCTAGTATTTATTTTGTTTATTCTAATACTCAAAAATTTGAAGTACAGCTCTGTAGGACCATCTCGGCAGGTAAAAATACCGACTTAGGACTTAGGCTGTTTTTATAGTGTTTTTTATTTGTATTAAATATGTGGAGGCAAGTATACATAACTTTGTCTGCAACATAGGTACTTATAGGTAGTCTAGAAGATAGCTACATATATGGGGCCTGGGATATAACATGTCGGCATTGCTGTTGTTTTAGCAAATATTTTTCTGAGTATCTTATCTTATGTGAGTCAGACCTGCCCCCTGCTCCTCTTGGTGCTAGCTGCCCCAGAAAATATTCAAAAAGGATACAAACATGACACATTTAGCAAGTAATGATCGAGAAATTATCTTTTTGGCATAATAACCGGTATTTCAATGTTTTGGGGGTGGTATGGGGGTTACATTGAGAAAAAAATGTTGGCACTCACAGACACTATTCTTTGGTACAAAAACTACAAGTTTCAGAAGGTGCCAACATTTTTTTTTTTAAATCATAACTCTTGGCCCGTAATTGGCCAAAAGTTCAATTTTTGGCCAAAAGATGGCCAAGAATCTGGAAAATGGGCAAACAGAAAATGTTGGCATATGGTTTTCCAGCACTGAGCATTGACAACGAAAATTTTCCGCCTGGTCAGAAAGTGTTATACTTACTAACATTCCAATTTTGGTCATAATTTATGTCGCCAGGTCCTGCCAATTGCATGGAGAAAAAATGTCGGCATATATCAAATGTTGATCGCCAAGATCCTCTTCAACTAACACCAAGACCCAAAGTGTGATACCCTGTTCCAAAATTGAATATTTTCTGGGGCGGCTAGCGCCAAAACGGGCAGGGTGAAAGGTCTGACTCACATAAGATAAAATACTAAAAAAAATATTTTCTAAAACATAACCGCAATGCCAACATGTTATTTTTCCTACTTTTTATTGGGTATTTTGCCACTGAAAAATATTTTAAAATTTTAATGAAAAAACCTCTGCGCCAAACAGGATTAGACAGAGGTTGGTTCTTGAATACTTGACTGTTTCAAAAAGTCTCACACCTAAAAATATATAAACTAGAACAATGTAATAAACTAAAAACTGAAAATAAAAGCTATAGGTAGTTAACGTTTCGGAAGAGAATCTACTTCCGTTCTCAAAACTTTTTTGGCCGTCAACCATGACAGTTCTTTGTTTATATATTTCCATAGTCACGTGAGACATTAAATTATATTTATCTTATTTTTACTTACTTCGTCTCTAAGGATGGGCAACCAACTAGTACAAAAATCTATTGAATAATTCGAAAAGCATCAAAAACCACTTTTCATTAAAACAACATACTTTCAATTAAATAATGACTTCTATCAACAAGACTTTGGGATGGCCATGGGTTCTTCATTATCTCCAATATTAAGTAACATTTTCATGAAAAATTTTGAGGAAAGTAATATTAATAATCTAGCTTATAAACCCATTGTATGGTGGAGATATGTAGATTACATTTTTGCTATATGGCCTTATAGTAAAGAATGTTTAAGTAATTTTTTGAAGCAGATTAATGAAAAAGAACCTTCAATTAAATTTACTATAGAAATAGAGAATAATAATGAATTACCTTTCTTAGATATTTTAATTAAAAAATTAGATAACACATACCAAACCAGTGTGTATAGAAAACAAATAGACACAAACAGATACTAAAATTTCAATTCAAATCAACATATTAGTGTTAAGAAAGGTGTTGTTAGGTGTTTGTATGACAGAGCCAAAATTATTTCTTCAAATGATGTAATATTAAGGAACGAAAAGCAATTTATAAAAACTGTCTTATTAAATAATCAATATCCTGAGAGTTTTGTTGATAGTCAGTTATTGAACATTGGTAGTAGAGAGAATATACTATCACAACCTGAGGTATTTAGGTCAATGGCAGTAATTCCAGATATACATGGTTTATCGGATAAATTATGAAAAATTGGGAATAGGTTTTTCGTACGAACGGTTTTTCAAACGGGCTCCATGGAAAGATTGGTTTTATCAAAAACCAAACCTCTAAATATTGTTCAAAATTCAAAAAATTGTATTTATAGTGTTCCGTGTGAGTGCGGAAAACATTACGTAGGTGAATCATCTAGACCTTTCAACGTAAGGCTTGGTGAACATAGAAATTACGCAAGAAGGGGAGAATTTGAAACATCCAAAATTTGTGAACACGCGTGGGATAATAACCACAGGATTAAATGGGACTCGGCGAAAATTTTGGAAAAAGAGAGCAACGGAACTAAAACAAAACTTAAAGAGTCCGCGATTATTTTATTAAACGAGGATAGATGCGTTTCGAATTATTCAATAGATTTTTGTACTAGTTGATTGCCCATCCTTAGAGATGAAGTATAAGTAAAAGTAAGATAAATATAATTTAATGTCTCACGTGACTATCGAAATACATAAACAAAGAACTGTCATGGTTGACGGCGAAAAAAGTTTTGAGAACGGAAGTAGATTCTCTTCCGAAACGTTAACTACCTATAGCTTTTATTTTCAGTTTTTAGTTTATTACATTGTTCTAGTTTATATATTTTTAGGTGTGAGACTTTTTGAAACAGTCAAGTATTCAAGAACCAACCTCTGTCTGATCCGTTTGGCACAGAGGTTTTTTCATTAAAATTTTTAAATATTTTTCAGTGGCAAAATACCCAATAAAAAGTAAGAAAATATGAATATGTCACAAATAAACAATTACAGAATTACAGACAATAGCCAACATGTTATATCCCAGGCCGCATTGTAGCTATCTCCTGGGCCATTATATCTACTTTGAAACATTACATGATAACTTTCTGTAATTAGCAGGTTACCCTAACAAGCAAAAACAGATTTTAAACTTACAGGAGACATCAGTTTTCGGTTTTTAGATTTCTTTTTATTCACTGGTTTAAATTTCACATCACACCTCAATGTATGTATTTTCTTAACTGCATTTTGTAGATTATTATACTTTGGCATTTTAATATCAACTAAGTAAGTAAATTTAAGATTGACTCATACGATATTACTTATCACTCTTCTTGTCCATTAACTTCTGATTTTAACAACTTAGCAACTTTTGGCAACTTAAAAAAATATATTCCACCAAATCTAGTATGGCATAGACTCCTGACTCCACTACCACATAGGTAGGTATATTATGTGTGATGTTGAATTTATATTGACTTTGTATGGACTAGCTATGGGCATTATTCTTGAGTTAAGTAAGTAATTTATATTTTTGTCTGTCAAATAAGATATTAGAAAAAGTAAATGAAAACATGTGGCAAGGTAGACATGTCCAATAAGAACCTCAAAAATAATAAGACGTCATAATTGGGACCTATAACACATATTAAATAGTAGCTATTATTTAGCGTTGTAATAGTTGTTCGACATAGTTTTGCCTGCACCAGCTCTACCACACAGTAAGCTGCAAGTTGGAGTCTTTTCAATCACTAGTCGGTACCCTACTTGAGGCAGCATGATGATATACAGCTTATGACGCTCTTAAAAACTCAAATTATTGAACAGTGAAGGAAACCAATTTATTTATATATTACTATGTAGTCACAGTGTGTGTTCAAAATACAACACTTGTCTAGTTTTTAATGATCGAAATACCGAAATTAAAATAAAAAAGAAACTATACCTACCTCTGAACAGATTTGTGTAGTAGAATTTCTGAAACTCCTCTCCCTTCTCCCGTTAGTCTCTATAGAGTCACTCAGTAAACATTGTATTTTAAATGATTTATCACTGTTATTAGATTCAGTTTCACTGGAATTAGAGGTAGAGTCATTTCTAGTCGTTAAAACTGCAGGCTTTATTTCGTTAACAGTCTTGTCACTTACTAATTTTTCATCAGAAATTTTAATGTCAGTAACGGATTGATCTTGATTATCACATTTTTTATCTCCTTCGGTAAAGGTTGCAATTGGCTGACCTAACACTATCGAAGCACTGCGACATACATGTTTAACTCGAGGTCCCTTTAAATCAATTTTCTGTCGCTTAATGTCAGAATTTGGAATAGGAGGGTTAGGTGCGGTTTGCACTTTTGGATTCCTGAACCTAACAGGTCGTTGTTTTAAACTCGTTGTTGTCTCTTGGGGTTTATCTAATAAAAGCTTTGGTTCTACGTTAGCTTGCCATAAAAGCGGAGGCAAAGTATTGTTAAAGACAATGTCTAAACCTTGCATATTCTTAGGTAACATTAGAGTCAGACCTTGTTTTAAAGTTGGGGGCATATGAAAAGCTCGAAGGCACATTTTTAACCAACATGCAGGGCACCTTGTTCGGTTTGCACATTTGGTTAATTTCCATTGTTGGCTTCTAACGATAGGTGGTACATTGCAAGTTCCCTGTCCTTTATTACAAATTAGAGTACTGTGAGTATTTTTGCCACCGCAAGCTTGTCTCTTTATCATTTTAGCTATAAACTTTCTACACGATTCACAACTATAGATGTTAAACTTACGAGCTTGTTTAACGAAACGATAAAATCTAACTGCTCCACAAACACCACAGGTCACTGTACCAGGAGGAGAAGTATTAGGTTTTGTAGAAAAAGGACCTTGCGTTCCTGTTTGATTTGGTAGTTTAAGTCTAGCTTGTCGCAGCACTACCCTATGCCCATTAGTAAACGTGGTTTTGTCACTGTCATTATTAAAGCTGCCGATATCATTACATTTTGCTTTTGTTTTTGATTTCTCTTCATCTTGCTTCACGCAATGCCTTTTTGTAATACTGACCTTCTTTAATGTTAAACTTTCGTTCAAGTCACTAATAAAACGTTTGTTTGGTTTAATTACACGTGAAGAATGCACACTTCTTGTTGGTAAAACAAATTTGCCCACTAGGTTTGTTGCTTCTTTTGGTGCTTTAGTTCTACAAGTAGATGCATAATTATGTACAGTTTTACGAGTTAAACTTGTTCTTGTCCCTTTATTAATTTTAGGCTTTACAGAAGACTTATTACACATTTTAGACAACAAATTCCTTTTTGACGCATTTTTATTATGTAGAGAAGATTTCATTCTCCTAGTCAGTCTTCTTTTAATTGAAACTTTTTTGTTTACAACATTGTCAATGGGTGCACTTTCACTATCATTTTCTTTCACCTCTTCATCCTAATAAAAAAATCACATATTTATCTGCCCAAATAAACATTCAATAACTAGCAATATTGTTATAAAGGCACAAATGAGTTATAAACAAATGAAATGTTTACCTGTTTGTTTTCTATAACAGAATCAACTGTCACTGAACCACTAGATTCTAGATTCAATATTTCTCCTGTCGGTGGAAGAACATTTACCCTCTTTCGATGTATATGCTTAGAGGGTTTTCCAGGAAATTTTGATCGACCCATTTTTACTTTTCACCGACGATCACATTTTATTAATACACTAATTTATTTTCAACGCATCACGCACACTTCACATAAAAGAAACAATCAGAATAGAATTTGCCAAGATGGTAAAACAGATTCCTGTAAATACACTAGAAGTCACGGCCGACAACCTATATTAGACGACTTTATTTTGCAATTAATACAACACCTAACAAGAACATGTAGTGAAAAGAATAATTTCGATCGTGTAATAATGGAGTACTTCAGTAGTTTACGTTGAAGCTATTAAATCCAAACATTTACAAATGAAGAAACAGAAAGGCAACTTTCTTAGCGATTTCCTTATCTCACAGTTGCCAGTACTGAGCTCTCTTTATGAGTTCAAAATTATTTATCTTACCTACATGAGTAGAAAAATGAATTGAATGTACTTAATTATGTAATAATTTATAAAAGAATTGAACCTATCTTTAAAAATTGCAAGTGTTCTGATATTAACTGTAAATATACTTCTCAATTAAATGAAATGGTACTGATATAAATATAAATGTGTGCTATTTAAAATACTTAAGATGGAGTCATTATTACGGTTAGGAATCTCATATCTATTTATACTTAAATGTCTGAAGACGTAGGGAGAGAAGGAACGGTCATTGCCATTACTCATTACTTATTGTTTATTGCAAAGTGACAAATGTCTTAGGGCCGGTTTATCAATGGGTGGATAAAGTTACCCACATAGCATATATATCCCAGATAGCATTTATTATTCCGCGAATGTACATTTTGCATTCCTAATGTTCTAATTGCATACTGTACTAGCCATGTATGTTCCCCCAACATTCTCATATAAATAATATTTTCATATACAATATGAATATACATACGATATGGATCGAACATACACAAAAGTTTATGTTCATAGTCGCATGTACTATGTATACATGTCAGGGAATGTTCTTCGTATATGTGTTCATGTACATCGTATAAACGTTCGTCGATGATTTTATCTGTATGATAGAGGTGTACATTTTGTAGAAATATTTGGATCGCATTTTTTATGCGAACGGTGATTGGTTAGATTTTTGAACTAATAAAAATAAAACTGCATCACAACTGATGAGACTACCTATTGCTACTTTTATATAGTATCTACTTTAACCTTATAATAAAAATAAATACATGTTTCTCTATCCAGATTTGATTTAAGTACATTTATAATCATTCCCTGTCCAGTGGTGAATAACATCCATTTTATAAATTTTAAATCGTTGGCAAAATTTTAGATGTGAAATATGATTTAAATTTTGAATTCAAACTAGGCTTGTGATCGCGCGCCACGGTCCCTAGGTTAGTGCGCATGCTCAATATTCTCATTCCATTCCGCTAGGCCTCTGCTGTCAAAATGTCAAATGTCGATTTCAATTTGTTTATGGTTTGTGTTTTGTTTGCCTATGATTATTACTACTTAATTGCATTGCAGTAAGTATTTTACAATAATACAACTACCACATAGTTTAAGGTCTCCTTTATTGTCATTTGCAGATATTTTAATTTATGTTTAGACGCTAAAGTTGAATGTACTTACACTTACCTATCCCTTTGTACTTTTATCAAAGATTATGTCTTATATTTGCTTTTATTGTAGGTAATACGAATAATGACGTTTGTAGGCATCGATTTTTGGGGAAAAACGGAGGTGGTTTAATTCGAAGTGACTCGTTCCACGAAAAGGAAGTTTGGTGGTTAAACAGAAACAATTTGATAAATCATTGAAAAACAAGAGAGATCCCATATGAAGCGTGGACACTATAAATCTTGTTTTCAAGAAGGTAGGTTCGATCTATTTCAATATTAAGGAGCTTTTATTTATGTAAATCACAACCATCGGTCTTGATTGCAACATATATAAGTTGTCATATTTGTACTAATTTGCTTTATATCTTTTATAGAAGATTATAAGCTGCAGTTAAATTGAAAAGAGCAGAACTCACATCGGATATACAGAGTAAACAAAAACGAATCAAAGGCCTATGTACAAAGCAAATTATTCCTCCCAAAAGATTATTATCAGATGAAGATAGTGATATCGAAGAACATATTGGAAGGCGTCGACTTCCCAAAGTGAAATAAATTTTGCTGTTACTAGAAGTTGAAAGAAAATATGTTATTCTTCTAATAACTCTGGTAGGTATTAAAATCACAGTACAAATATTTCCGAATTCCAAAAAAATACCTGTTTTGTAAATTAATGATAATATCAATTAATGACAATATCAATTTGTTTAATTTATTTTTGATTATTTTTATTTTTTTCTGCAAGATGTTTGTAAGATGTTATATTTTTCATCTTTGTTATGGTCAGTTTTTAAAGTGAATCAAATATTCAAATATGCTCTCGTTTCTTTTATAGTTGGAACTAGCATGTGTATCCCCACCTCCTCTAGACAGGAAGAAAATACCTTCTCCGAAAAATTGGAAAAGCCAAAAGAAAGTATTCAACCAATAGGAGCAGTCACAGATCATGTGTTGAGAATGCCAAGTGGAGTTTCACAATTACAAATATCAGTATCGGCAACATCCAGACACTGGTTTTGGAAATGTAAGCCTTCCAATTTTTACTAATTTTTATTTACTGGCAAAACGTTGGTTATAGCAAAATATGACAGTTCATAAGTAGCAAAGAACAGTTTGTTGTTAACAAAATATCAATTTAAATTCTTGACACAATTGTTTTCTATAATTGCAATTCATTTTTGTATAGTAGACGCAATCGTTATAGTGACTCAATGCGTGAAAGTATAATAAAGACGGAAGATGTTATTCCTGTCAGTTAAACCTCGTCTTGTGTCTCACTCGTAGAGTCACTGTAACGATTGCGTCTACTATAACAAAAAATAAAAATATATTTAAAGTAGCACCAACTGTTTTATTTATACCTCTTCCTATTTTATAATTCAAGATGCATAATTGTTACAACAATAATTAGTAGTTAATAGTATAGAATCATGTTTTGCTCTGGACAATCTAAAACACGATTTGAATTAGATAAAACTTTAAGCTAACATAAAACAGTCATCAGAAATAATGTGTTAACTATGATTTTTAGAGTTGAAATTTTCAGTGTTAAATGTTTGATGTATTTTAAAATGATTTTGAACAGATCTTGTATAAACGTAAAACTAATTTTTTTACATATGATATTTTTGAGCCTTTGTAAAGTACTGTTATAACAAATTCAGCATTTGTGTGCTCTATTCAAACAAAATTTGATCCATAAACCATGATTGACTTTAATTGAAAACTAGTGATAAAAACAAATTTTCTGTGCATACATTCCACATTTACTTACATAATGTTCTTCACGAGGAATGTGTATTGTGGAAAATTGGAATAAGTAATAATTGACTATAACAATTAAATACTAAAATTAGATACTGGATTTATTTTATATGCAAGTATTTCACTCATACCATGTTTCAGAGTTTAATATAATAATTTATTATTTATTGAAATCATAGATGAGTGGCTGCTTCATCATGAACATACTCAGAATGAAGCAGCGACTCATCTATGATTACAGTAAGTCATAAATTATTGTAGTAATTAAACTCTGAAAAAGATACATGGCATGAGTGAAGTATTTATGGTAGTATGGTACCTATACAGTTTAATTCCTACGAAGGTAGTACGCATATACCGTGAACGTGCAGCGTACATTATGAATGCAGCATGGACCTTCCTCCTATATACCTCATGTATCTAGCAATATTTCAATATACCTTTTTGGTTCATATCAAGTACCATTTTGGTTCATGGGAATGTTGTGGGAATCTTATTCGGATGTTGAGAGGCGGTCATCTGTACGTCTCTCTGACATTCAGATTATATACATTACATGCAAAATGAATATTCATTCTTAGTTCCTTGGTACATAAAGTACATTCCGAGCACATGCTCTGAATGCAAAAATGCTATATGGGATGTGATATGAAACATTTAAAACTCCATTCTCCATTGTCTATATTCAAACAACAGGTATTCAGAACTTGTTTTACAAATAGCCGTAATATAAGTATACGTTTTGCAACGTACTAATAACAATATAGGGAAGATATTGCCAGTGTGTTGTACGATATCCTATATATACCTATAATATACATGAAATAATATTGATTCTATCTGCGGTATACAAAGAATATTGTACGAATCTTCTCAAAAATTTACTGATGTTTCAAATATTATATAGATATACAATAGGCAATATCCATGCTACACGTACTTAATTCAATCGCTCTTTACAATTAACAAATGGAATATTTTTCCAACATGATATTTTTGAATAGTTGTATACTCTATGTTGATATACAAAAAGCTATATTAATTTTGAAATCTTTAATAAATATCACATAAACATTTAATAATCAATAATATGTTTATCATCATATATCCTGATAATGTATCAGTGGAACATTTCTGCAACATGAAATTCATGTTTATTAGGTATACATTTTAGTATTCAAACAATTGACATTCAAAAGTTGGACACGCATATGACACACATATATCGTGTTATGTCAAAGTATCTTTCTTTAACAAATTAAATCCGGTAATTCATATTATCAAAATTAAGAATTAACGTCTCTCTATCGCTCTATAAATCCCGCGAGCTAGAAAAACACACTTTTTACATTATTAGAATAATTCGAAAAGCAAGCCTTCGCTGCTGGAGAGTATACACAAGCCACTCCCCCTAAACGAGGCGGTACTGATCGAATTTTCGGGAACGGCGAACAATCTGGAACGTCTAGAACGACAACAGCAACAAAAGGCAAATTTCTACTCTAAAGTGTTACTCATCAACATAATTAATTAATTTTAACATACTTAGTGATAAATAAATGTATTGTTAGAACGTGAAACGTAATATATCATTATTGTGACTCCAGAATTTTTGACTTTTAATTATTCGCGTAAAATCAATACAGGGTGTTATTCTTTCGCCGAACCAAGTAAAAATAAAATCATACCAAAATTAGTTGTGCAGTGTTCTTGTGCGCGAATCTGACCGAAACGAAAGTCACGTTCGTGTTCATGGCGCCCGTACAACGTGGGGCTTAGAGAAGTGGCCAAGAAGAAAAGAACAAAGGAAGAAGAGGAGGGTACCCACTAAACATGAAAACATTACCGAAATAAAACAGTAATGTATCATCGTTACTTTGTAACATTATTCAATAGATAATTTTAACGTTTATACAACAAGTATGTTATAGATTATGTCCCAGTCAGCAATGTTACAAAGTTATATTATTAAAAACACAACATTAAAGCAATACCCTAATATAGCACATGGACGTCCCGAAAACGTCCCAAGAACGTACGCACAGGACATGAAAACGTCCCGAGGACGTACTCTACCGACGTAAGACGTACCGAGGACGTTTTCGGGACGTTCCGTGTCAGCAAAACGGGGTGTCCCGAGGACGTCCCACCCAGGACTTATGTGGGACGAATGTAGGTCTAAAGAGGACGTCCTGAAAACGTTGTTGGGACATACTATGCTAAACATATAGGTACCTCCCCCTCCACCACTTTTAAGGTGTATTGACAGCTGAGGGTATTTATGTTCCTTTTTGGGTTTTCTAACCACATGCATTTCTTTCGAAATAGAATCCAGTGATTGGATTCTATTTCGAAGGGAATAAATGTGGTTAGAAAAGCCAAAAACATAAAAAAATGACAATATATAATTATCATGTAGAAAAATTATTCAATTAGATTGATTTTAATACTTAGTACTTTTATTTATCAACACCAAATGACAAATTTATGCGAACATTTTATTTCTATTGTGCTATTGAAAAATAAGTTATGGCATTTGTATTTTTTAAATTAACTTCTTACTCTACAAATTCAAGTGTCAAGTGTCAAAAATACAATTTTTATGGGATTTAAAAGTTATATATTATAATACCTATAAGTACAGCATAATATAGTTATAATATACATTAAGTCATATTGAATATTATAAGAAATTAGCCAAGTATGCAATAAAACATAAGATAAATGTATATCTCACCTTCTCTTAACGTTTTGCACACTTCGTCTTTTTATAATTATCTTAGTTTATATTATTTTCTAATATTCTCACTTTTTTGACACCCTCTCTGTTCTTTCTTTTGCCCTCTTCAATCACGATGTAATAGCCATTTCGGTGTCCCTCCAAGACTTTGAAGCGTTAGCGACTGCAGCAGCCCCTGTGCAAATAAAAGAAAAATTAACATTTCAGATGAAATCTTGGCAAAAAACATTAAGACTAATATATGCCACTTGATGGCAAGCTTATATTTAAAATAAATTGCTATAATTTTCTTGGTGTCCTATTTAAAAAAAAATGACAGTTTAAATGTGAACATTTTTTTGTTTAACTGACTTTTGCATTTGAAAGGTTCCCTTGTTCATTTAAAAATTTTAAGAACACCTCTTTATATGAATGATCGATTCTACAAATAATACCAAAGACCGAGAGAAGCAGAAATATATGTTGTGACTAATGCAGATTAATAACATTATTATAAGTTTAACGTTATATTTTTTGCCAATATTATTACAGAATTCAAGTAAAGAAAATGGCCATGGGTTAAGATGCATTAGAATTTACGGTTAGAAGCAGGTTTATTAGGTTGAACATTGATGATGTATAAAAGTTTTTGTACGTACGTACAGCATAATTTCAGAAAAATATAACAAATAGGGCATATAAGTTACAAATTTGTAAATTTTCCTCAAAAAGTACCTACCTTTATTAGTTTTTTCCTTATATTAATTTACTGAAATCCCTAAATATACATTACAAGTTTGTTGATGTTTTCTGGCAAATGTTTTTATTACTCGATGTATCAAACCTTACCTATTAAAAGTTTCATCGCCTCCACTTGTTCATCAGAGATGTCGAACCATATATAACACTTCGTTTAACACACTGCATGAGTAGGTACTTCTTTTCAATTTTTACTTCCCTCGCATACCGAAGGGAAGTATTTGTATTTATAATGTTTAACCAACAATCTTCTTTTAAGTGAATAAGTTCCCTCCATGATAAACAACTAAAAACTACATACTCAGGTTCACAGGTGATCTCCCATAGAATTTTAACAGAGCCAAATAAGGTGGGCGGTAGTATATTTATTATAACCTACAAATAAGCCGCACCAAATTCATCTAGAATAAAATATCGATCTAAATACTTATATATTAATAAATCAATTAAATAGACTCACCTGTTTTTGGTACTTTCTTTTGTAGCCGTTAAAAGTGACTAGTGCCAGTGTGCGGAAGAAATAAAAATGCAATAAATATAAATTCTTTGTAAAAATGATGCAATGCCTGCCAAATTGAATTTCCCAGTTTGACAGCAAACAGCAACTGAGTAACATTACATATAAGCTCTGCTTAAAGATTGCGGTGAAAATGGCTGTAATATAACCGAAACTCATGAAAAAAATAGTTGAAACGAATATAAGATTTCTGAAATCAGAAAAATCAAATTGACAAAATTTAAATGGACCATGAAATATGAAAATATTTTGTTATCAAGAGAAATTTTGTTAGTAAAACTTTTTAAGGATTGTAATTTCATTTTTACAGTTTTTAATTTCCTTTTTTAATCATATCCTCATCTGCTCAAAAAAAAAACATCACTCCTAGAGGTGTTTAGGTTTGTCTTGACTAGACTCTAGCAGGATGTCCTCAAAACGTTTCATTCAGAACGTTTTAGGGACGATAGCAAACGGACGTCCTTGGGACGTACCATGTAAACCCGGGACGTTCAGACCAAACGAGGACCTAAGTGAACGTCCTGGGGACGTTTGGTGTTATCAGGGTACCCTCTCAACATATCTACATTAATGTTTTAATGTTATATTTTAAATACTATACATTATGACTACATTTTTTAAATGTGTAACAAGTTTTTTTCCGTAACTTGTTAATTATTTAATTAGTTGCCAAATATTTTCCATTCAGCACCCGTACTAGGAATAAATTCAATTTGTTGCCAAAAACTGATGTTTAGCGACCGTGCTACAATAACTGAAATAAAAACCAAGTTAGAAGCAACTGAGCATGTGCGGGCGGAATATTTGAGCACAGTAATTTGAGAGAGGAACTGACAGGAATTGAAAACCGGCAGAGCGGCACTTTCCGTCTTGACGTCGCTGAGGTGACACTATTCTAATTTTTTTTCTTAAAAGATTTGTAGTTATTAGAGCCATCCTACAATACTTTGTTGAAATTTTTACTTTTATAATTATAATTTCTTAAATAATAACCTAGTTATTTTGAATTTATATTAAATTTTAAGCTGGCATTTAATTAAATTAATATATTTGAGGTTAACCTTGGTGGTTAATAAGAAACCACTTGTTAGTGGATGCCCCAGCAGTAGTTTATTTGTCATTTTGGGACAGTTCCTGCTGGATGTTTATGTATTAACAGTTTCAATAATTTTTGTTTGCCAGTAGTTTATATTATATACTTACATATATACCTATATATATTTTTTGGTATTGAGGGTCGCTCTAAAACTTTTTATTAGATAATCTCATTTCACGACTAGTATACTAATTATTGAATTTATTAAAGTACGAGACGTAAAGTCAATTTGTTTAAATTAATTTTTATAATAGTACGGAGACTATCTCCAAAATTTTAAATTTTCTTATTTAATTTTTTCTTAATGTCATCGATTTCTTTTATGCTGCTTTAAACATTTCATCATAATTTAGAATAATTTTGTTGATTCACAGCCTCAGGGCCAAAATTTTGTGATAATCTAGTAGTAGAGTTTTTTTTATTGGTGTTTAGTTTTTTTGTTTTTTTTTTATTCATTGCTTAAATTTTACAAATTCTAATACCTATTTTTTTGTAATTTCTCTAAAATTTGTGACCTTGGCTTAACCAATGGTATTCCATTTTGTATTCTGCTAGATCATTCTTTTCAGTAAGTTTTAAAGTTAATTAATAATTTATTTAGCCATTTTAAATTTTAACCGATAGTTTTTTTCTTTGTGTGATTTAACTAAATTTGTATCAACTGGTTCCTGAATTATCATTGTTTTTCATGTAACTGGATCGACCAACTCTGGATCAAGCACATGGTAGTTTTGCTAGTGGCTGGACGAGAACTATAATTCGCAGAATATTTCCAACTTCGTGTCATCCTGGAACCTCCTCGCAGACCCGGACAAACAATATAAGTCCTTAAACCCAGGTACCTGTGGCCATCTCCAGGAATTGACACACTGGAACTCCGCACTCGCCACCCAAAGTTACGTAAGCAATTAACTATCATTGTAGCTTTTCTTGGTCAGAAGATAACTTCTATAATTGTTAAACCAGTTGATCTTTTCAATTAATTTTTTTGTAGAGATTTTCTTTTTTAAATAATACAAAATTTTATTCTCTAGCTATTTAATTTAACTTATGTCATTTTTTTAAATGCATATTTAATTGTAAAGATTTTGTAAAATTTTTTTGTAATTTTTTCAATACATTGTTATTTTGTTTAAATTTTGCTTTTGATTGTTTCCTCCTTAAACAGTTGCAGGAATATCAGTTGTATGAATACGCTGGCGCCCAGTTTCTTTGTTTATTTTTGTTTTGTAATATTCAAATTATTAAATAACTCTTCTCGCCACAGAGTGACCTTCGACCAACCCCTGAGCTAACCGGTTGCTACTCTTTCATAGCTTCCTCAGCACCCCGCTGAGAAGTTGTGGTTGCAAATTGGCGCTCCAACGTGTGTGGCCCGAGTTAGAGATTTTGAATTGGTTTTAAATAATTGTGTTTTTGAATTTTATTACTCTTTCCTAAATACTGATATTCTTGCAAATTCAAGGAACAAACAATCAAATTCTGACCAAAGAAAGACTCTGCTAAATTTATCGATATTTTTCTAATATTTTGTATTTTGATATTGTCACACTTGCGTATTCGGTGTACAATATTTTATTATAGAAAATTTCTCGTTATCCGATTTATCTATTTGTTTTTGATACTGAAAATTATTTATGCCTATTTGAATTTTTTTGTTATCTTGTTGATATTTATTGCTGTTTTGGTATATCGTTTGCTAATATTTTGCTGCGTATTTTGCGAAGTTTCTCCTCACGTTGCGTTAAGACTTGTGATTTAAAAGTAACAATTTTTTTGTAGCGTTATCATGATTTTACCGAATAGTTTTTTGCATTAAATTTATTTATCGTAAAGTTTACCGTATCATATCTTTTATTAAATTTTGTCAACTTATAAACCCAAAATGGAGCCGAATTATTTAAGACTTAAAGAAATTACTTATGAATTAATGATCAGAAATATCGAACCTTCAGGTGATGCCGATAGAAAGAGAAAAATTTTAAGGGGGGTTTTTCATCAGGAAAATGCCAAACGTAGTTTTAACGATGGTAAAATTGTAAATTCTTTTGACCATAAGTCAGATGTCAAAGAAATTAATGAGACAATAACTGATTTGCAGTCTGCTATTGAAAATTTTTCTGGTACCACCGCTGATGTGGATCATAAAGTAATTTCCTCAAGGTTAACCCACATTTCGGGTAGAGTACAGCGTTTAAAAGCTGATACTGAAGCTGAAGAAGGTACAAAAAAGACTTTGCCACTTATAGTTTTGGGTTTAGAGGATGACATAGCTGTAAAAACAACTGCTACAGCTAGAGTATCTCTGACACCAGATAGGTTTCCGGTAAAATATGTTGCTCCATATAAATGGAATTTACAATTTAGTGGCTCGAGCCAAGAATCAGTTAATTCTTTTCTGGAAAAAGTTAACATGTTACGTGAATCTAGAGGCGTAAGTAAGTCAGAATTATTTTTGTCGGCTTGTGATTTGTTCAGAGATGACGGGTGGACATGGTTCTGTAGCAATAGATACAAATTTAACGATTGGGATACTTTAAGTGAACAATTAAGAAAGGATTTTCTCCCATACTTTTATGACGATAGTTTGTGGCTCGAAATAAATAATCGAACACAGGGTTGTGACGAACGAGTCGCAATTTTCATTGCTTCAATGGAAAATCTTTTTAGTAGACTGTCTGAAAAACCTTCCGAAATTATGAAAGTTAATAAAATTCGTAGGAATTTATTATTGCCTTATTTTATCGAAAGTTTAGCTTTGAAACAACCTCAAACTGTTTTAGAACTGTTAGAATTATGTAAACGTTTAGAGGAAGCACATATCATGCCAGACAGATATAAGCCTCCTCCTTCTGTGGAAAATAATTTATTAGAGCCCGAGTTAAATTATACTTTCGCAGATTCAAGTTTTACAGTAAATAAAAACATATCTTGTGATTTTGATGTTAACAAAAATACCTCTCATAATATTAATGTAAATAAAAATGTCTCTAGTAATTTTAATAAAAGTCAAAATTCTTCTCGTAATTTTCAAAATTTTCGTCATGCTAATACCGCTCGAAGAAATTTTTCTTCGAATATTGCTGAAATGTCCACAATCAGATGTTGGAATTGTAATCTGGTTGGCCATCATTTTAATACTTGTAAAGAGTCGAAAAATATTTTTTGTTATGGTTGCGGTCGTAAAAAGGTAATAAAGCCAAAATGTTTTCGTTGCAATCCAAAACCTCGTATTGCCTGGTGGCGAAACACTAAACCTCGTCACAGTGACCCAAAGTCCAGTATCTGTTGTCTTCACTTTACGCAACACAGGCTCGAACCAAGGCAAAGGCAAGAGCATAGGCAACGTAAAAGAAGGAGGAAGAAACTTAGCAAAATTAAGGTTGAAACTTCACGGTTAGAGTGGGACAGTTGGGTAAATAATGTTGGAAAATTTTATCGTTCTAGCAAGTCAGTAAACAGTATTGACTCTGTTTTTGTGGGTAAAGCTCACGATTTATGTTCCGATTTTGAGGTAAAAAATTTTAATAATGCAGTTCATGTTGTTCCGAACATTTCAGTTTTAGATGTCTCAAGTTTCAAACGGGACAACTGGTATATTGATATGCTTAAGAAAATTCAAGAAAAACCTAAGTCTTACCGTGCTTTTCGTGTTGAGAGCGATATTATTTACAAACGTATTTTTTCTCACCCATCTAAAATTAATAATTTGTCAAAGTGGAAAATTGTTGTGCCTACTGCTAATCGTATTGAGATTTTGAAATTATATCATATTGACAAAAATGCGAGACACTTTGGAGTTTTCAAAACTCTTTCTCGTATTTTAGAGCTTTATTATTGGCCCGGAATTCGTAGAGATGTGTACCTCTATGTTAAAATGTGAGGTTTGTGCGACGGGTAAAAGCCCAAATTTGCCTAGAGTTGGTTTAAAGGGTTTATGTCAAAATAAAAATTTTCCGTTTCAACTTGTTTCCGCACATTTATTAGGTACATACCCCTGTTCGAAAAGCGGGGATCATGACATATTAGTAGTAACCAACTGGCCTACGAAACCTTAAAGTCTCTTATCTTCTTTTGTTATCTTTCTCTGTTCCGGCTGAGTAACAACAGTTACTCAAGGGTTGAAGGGTGGGCCACTTTCTTTTTGCGGATTGTATACACTTCGGACGTTTGCAAGCCAAGTTTTGTTGGTTGCATACGTCTTGGGTGTCTATAATCAAGCAACTGATTTCAGCTATGCGATTGAAAGTTCACCAAGTTTATCTTTTCGTGTCTTGTCTTAATGAAAATGATACCTGTGACTACCGAATCATAATTTTTGTGTAAAATATTAGACAAATGATCCAATATCATCCTTTATCGGTTTATTTTTTAATTTGTTGGGAATCTGCTGTCGTAATATGTATTCATAATTTTTCAAGTTAGTTATTAGACAAACGACTCTCTCTCGTTTGTTATCGGGTTTATTGTGGTTTATCGGAGTCCGCTGTCATAATACAGGTTCGTCTCTTATAGTTAGTAGTAGAGATGGGCGGTCCGGTTCCTTTAGTGGATTCGGTCCGTTTGGATCCGTTCCGCTAGTGGACCCGTTCAACTGGATTCGTTCGATTGGATCCACTTCAAAATTTCCTCATCGTGATGTGTGACTGTAATGTGAGTGTGACTCACCGAATATTCTTATTATTAATTATTGTATAATTATACTACACCTCGATAAATCATATAATAAAATAATTTTGCAGTAATACGAATGGGATTGGATAAACAGTAAATAAAATCCTGAAATCACGACGCAGGCACTTCCTAAGTATTAAGTGTGCACGTGGGGTATTTACTATTTATGGAGCGACGACAATCGACAACTCGAACTTCATCAAATTTATCCAAGCAGTCAGTCAGAGTCCAGGGTCCGGAGTTCAGGAGCTCAGCTCAGAACAGTACCAGGACTTACATACCATAACGGATCAATGGACCGGACCGCGGACCCGGTTCGATCGACATCGTGGATTCGGTCCGACCCGTTCCACCTTCGGATTCGTTCACTTGGAACGGGTCTGCTCGGACCGCCCATCTCTAGTTAGTAGACATTTTTGGTGAATTTTCTTGTGCATGGTTGATGTCAAAAATATGACATAACAACGTCATTCTTCTTCTTTGTGATTGTCTCTCTCTTTTCTATCGCTATGTCCTATTTTCCTATATTTCTCTAGAATCACTATCTCTTATTTTTACTTTTGCCTAGTTGACTGCTTTAGTCGTTTGTATTATAAGTAGTGTCATCGGCGTCGGCGTCGCGAACAAGTTATGACTTGTCTAGCGCGCTGTGCTCATGTTTTAGTCTTCTGCCGAAACAGAAGTCATTTGAGCACAAAAAATAGTCTTCTGCCGAAACAGAAGTCACTTGAGCACAAAAAAAGTCTATATAAGAAAACACTTTTTCTCAGCGAGCAAGTAGTGATCGATCCTTCAAGTAGTGATGTTCCAGCCTTCAGCAACTAATAGTCTTCTGCCGAAACAGAAGTCATTTGAGCACAGACGCCAACGCCAATGCTGATGAGGTTATCCCTTCCTCTTGTGTTGTAACCAGACAGTGTGTTTTAATTGAGTTTTATTGTGTTGAGTGTCAAGTGGCAATGCATACCCGGAGTGGCAAGGCAGTAGGCACTGGGGTCGAGAGCGACGTCTCCACGTCGGCCCCCCCTCACTGCACGACGCCCCTCACAGCATCTGACCACGAAGTGCTCCGCCAACACGACGCCCTGACAAGGGGTACGGGGGTCACGCCCGACGTCTCCACGACGGTGGCCCCACACTGCACAGCCAGCAACACAGCAACCCGGCTCGGCGAGGTAAGCATGTCCTCTGATTTCTCCACAGGCACAAGTGCTACGCATGGCGTCGCGACGACGGCGCCCCACTACTGTGCGTCGCCGGGCTCCGCGCCTAGGCATAGCGAGGCAGGACTCGCCACCAACATAGGACACGACACTGGGGTCACGCACGACGTCATCACGACGGTGCCCCCTCGCTGCATGGCACGCAGCGCAGCCACCTGGCACGAAGCCCAGGCAACAAATATGGAATGGAGTAGCAACGATTCTCAGGCGATGCCCCCCTACTGCATGGAGCGCAACGCAGCATCGTGGCATGGAAACTCGGCGATGGAACAGAGATTGGGTGGTGATGATGATATGGTGATGCCCCCTCGCTGTATGGTGGACCCAACAGCATCCCGGGCCAACGACGATTCCTCGACGCTGGGAGATCGCCGCTTCGCTGGATTCGCTTCCACACATGGGGAAGCCTCCCACTCTGGCTCAGGGCTGCCCAGCGATCAGTACACCATTGCTGCCACACCCGACTGGCCCCAACTCTTCAGCGACGCCTCGCTGACACCGCGCCGCCAGCTGGCCACCCCTCACTGCATGGTACCACCAACAGCAACCAGCCCAAGTCCAAGCACGCCGCCCAACGCACAGTACTTCGTCACGCCTACCTCGTCGGCCGGCGCCTACCACGTCACCCCGCCGTACCAGACGGCAAGACCTAGTGCTACGCCCCAAAGACAAATAGTGCTCCAAAACCAAACGACTGGAACGATCCCAGTCCCCTCTGCCGCCATAACGGACCAACCCCAACCGAGCTTGGGACTACCCAGCTATGAACAATTAGCGCAACTCCTGGCTCTGACCACTTCAAACCTAGCCTCCATTACCCGGCAGCAAGAAAATTGCCGGCCACCCATTACTGCACGTAACGAATCACAGCCGTACGCCACGGAAAAGGCTAACTTACGTGGACATGGCGACCAACAACGTGAGGCCAGATCTTTCCGGAGGGAAGAGGATCCACGACGACCCGACTACACAGATTCTGGGGAAATGGACCCCCAGTGGCGCCCAACACAAAACCTAGCAGAGAGCATGACAAGACTAATGGAGGGAAGCGTTCAAGCCGCAATACACGCAATACAAGGTCATCACAGGATGCCCACAAGAAGAACGAGAGCGCTGCCCACTTACTCAGGCCTGGAATGGGAGGATCCAGTCAACTTCCTGGATGAGCTCGAGGAGGCGATGCTCCATGAAGACATCCACGGCAGGGATAAAGTGAGAGTAGCTATAGAACAGCTCGAGGGTCAAGCCAGACGCACCCTGGAGATGTGGAAGTCCCACAACATCACATACGAGTTCTTAAAGGAAAAGCTCTTGCGGCAGTTCAACGACACTGCCACCCTGGGGAAGCTACGCTCCAGGTTACACGGTGAGAGACAGAAAGACGACGAACCCGCCGCCGTTTTTATACAACGCAAAATTGGACTCTGGCTGAGGGTAGAACGGTATACGCCGGAAGAAGAGATGGTTATGGAGGTGCGCGAGCTCCTGCGACCGGAACTAAGATTCGCAACTAGAAATGTCCCAGTGGCCACGATGGAAAGCTTGAGCCGAGTGGCTGAAAACGCCGAGGGTGACTACAGGGAATTTCAGAGGCAACTCCGACCGCTGCCGAGGCCAGCCACCATCCCGCCTGCGAGTAATACTACCAATAGTCTACCAAAGTGCCGCAAGTGCCCGGGATTTCACTATCACCGAGACTGCCCCACCAACCAAACTCAGTCAGAGCCCCAGCAAGGCAACTCCAATTTCCGCGGACACGACTCCAACCAGCGAGCCAACCCCAATTTCCGTGGACACGACTCCAACCAACAGGGAAACCCTAACTTCCGCCAACAAAATGTCCAGACAGGGGGTAACAACTTCCGAGGGCATGGCACCAACTTAAACAACCCTAGCCAACAAGCAGGTCCAACCAATAACTCAGGCCCAGGACAGACATCCACGGCACCACCACAAAGAAGTCAGTCGAACACTAGGCCACAACCCCGCAATGCACCGCCATCGGGAAACTCCCAATGGGTCGGGCAGAACTAGGGCGCCCGGCCCCACCGCTGGAAATTAACAGCCTAGAATTACGAACCAAGACAGAGGACGCAGTGCTGCAACTACAAGCCCAGCAGCAAGCCACAACCTTGGTGTCTCCACCACCGACCAAGAAGAATGAGATTGACGAAGCCACAGCCACGCAGGAGCAGGACACGTATCAACCACGCCCGTTGACACCACGGCAACAAAGCAACAGAGCCGCCGCCTTTGCTTTCCTTTGCCCGGGCCGCCTGGACAGGCGGTCACCAGTCAACACCGTGACGCAAGATGCTGCCTCCCTCAGCTCAGACCAGTCAACCATGCTCATTCCTCAGCCTCAACCAGGTGAACAGGAACCCAAGGAAGCAGCTTGTATGGACGCCTTCCCGGAACAGCAGGACGCTGGACCTTCCTGGAAGGATAAAAGGTCAGTATTGCCAACCACTGCCCCACTAATAGCCTCTGTATTCTTCGACAAGGTATTCCCGCCAAGTCATACCCGAGATGTCAGCACGAAGCCATCTCCCCCGAGGTCACCTCCACTCGGCCTGCCAGGATCCGAGCCGCCTCCCAGGATTCAGTCCAGCCAGACTGACCTGCTCAGACCACCTCTGCAACAAATCACGAATACCGAAGATGACAATACCGATGATGACGATACCGAAGATGACGACCCCGAAGATGACGATACCGAAGATGACGACCCCGGAGATGACAATACCGAAGATGACGATACCGAAGATGACGACAGCAACGACGAGGATGACGATCCCGAGGATCCAGGTCATCCAGCCCCACCAAGGCTCGCAGCTCCTACTGTCACAGGACCAGTAGCGCCCGCTGCCCCAGAGCCAGCAGCACCCGCTGCCCAACAGCCAACCACGCCTACTGTCACAGGACCAGTAGCGCCCGTTGCCCAGAAGCCAGTCACGCCTACTATCACAGGATCAGTAGTGCCCGCTGCCCAACAGCCAACCACGCCTACTGTCACAGGACCAGTAGTGCCCGTTGCCCAGAAGCCAGTCACGCCTACTATCACAGGATCAGTAGTGCCCGCTGCCCAACAGCCAACCACGCCTACTGTCACAGGACCAGTAGCGCCCGTTGCCCAGAAGCCAGTCACGCCTACTATCACAGGATCAGTAGTGCCCGCTGCCCCAAAGCCAGATGCCAACGCACAAGTCTACATCCGTGGACCTGGTACCTACTTCCGTGGACATGGCGACTATCTACGTGGACATAGCACCACAGCCGCCGCTAAACCAAAATTTCCAGCCCGCCGACTGCCCCCAGTCGTGCCTGGCCCATCCACCTCAGCCAAGAGGAAACAAACAAACAAGAAGGAGAAGTCCCCGGCGCTGTCAGCCGCACCGCCGCCGCCAGCAGACCCTGGGCCTTCTACGTCAAGACAAGAGCAGCCGCTCTATACGACACCAATACTGCTCCCGATGCCGTTCTGGGCGAAGGCCGTGACCACGCCTGGCCACGACCGACAGCAGCCATCCGCCAGCCAGATGCCTGTCCCAGTCCGGACACGAGTATTCGTCAACTCGAACGCCAGCCCGAGCTCAGCCGGCTCTGGCGCACCGCTCCAGGATCCCGCTACCTTAGCACGTAGCACAGCAGGACCTAGCAGCCCCCACGAGGCGCTCCAGTATCTCACTGCCTTAGCCCGCAGTACAGCAGGACGTTGCAGCCTCAATAAATCGCTCCAGTCTCCCGTTGCCTTAGCAAGCAACACAGCAGGACGTTGCAGCCTCACAGGTTCGCTCCAGAATCCCGTTGCCTTAGCGAGCAACACAGCAGGACTTAGCAGCCCCCAATTCACAACAGGATCAGGCAGCCCCGGGCGTCGCGGAGACGACGTCCAGAAAAACGAAACGTGCGATAATATACCATTGTAAATAATTCAACGCCACAGGGCGAAAACTTTGTTCAAACTAGAATACATTTATGATTTGTCACATAAAATACTTTAATTTTAAATATCTTGTTTTACCTAAAATACCTTAATGGACCTATTATTAGTTACTTATATAAAATATCTTACCACACTTAATCTTAGTCTATATATGTAAAAATATCTTAGTTGTTGAAATATCTTAACACTTACTCTTAGTTTATAGTTTTGAAAATATTGTATCCACTCACTCTTACATTATATAATTGAAATTATCGAACTGAAACATAACCTGTATGCCTTTATTAATGTTCAATAAAGTCACAAAAAAGGGGGGTGGTGTCATCGGCGTCGGCGTCGCGAACAAGTTATGACTTGTCTAGCGCGCTGTGCTCATGTTTTAGTCTTCTGCCGAAACAGAAGTCATTTGAGCACAAAAAATAGTCTTCTGCCGAAACAGAAGTCACTTGAGCACAAAAAAAGTCTATATAAGAAAACACTTTTTCTCAGCGAGCAAGTAGTGATCGATCCTTCAAGTAGTGATGTTCCAGCCTTCAGCAACTAATAGTCTTCTGCCGAAACAGAAGTCATTTGAGCACAGACGCCAACGCCAATGCTGATGAGGTTATCCCTTCCTCTTGTGTTGTAACCAGACAGTGTGTTTTAATTGAGTTTTATTGTGTTGAGTGTCAAGTGGCAATGCATACCCGGAGTGGCAAGGCAGTAGGCACTGGGGTCGAGAGCGACGTCTCCACGTCGGCCCCCCCTCACTGCACGACGCCCCTCACAGCATCTGACCACGAAGTGCTCCGCCAACACGACGCCCTGACAAGGGGTACGGGGGTCACGCCCGACGTCTCCACGACGGTGGCCCCACACTGCACAGCCAGCAACACAGCAACCCGGCTCGGCGAGGTAAGCATGTCCTCTGATTTCTCCACAGGCACAAGTGCTACGCATGGCGTCGCGACGACGGCGCCCCACTACTGTGCGTCGCCGGGCTCCGCGCCTAGGCATAGCGAGGCAGGACTCGCCACCAACATAGGACACGACACTGGGGTCACGCACGACGTCATCACGACGGTGCCCCCTCGCTGCATGGCACGCAGCGCAGCCACCTGGCACGAAGCCCAGGCAACAAATATGGAATGGAGTAGCAACGATTCTCAGGCGATGCCCCCCTACTGCATGGAGCGCAACGCAGCATCGTGGCATGGAAACTCGGCGATGGAACAGAGATTGGGTGGTGATGATGATATGGTGATGCCCCCTCGCTGTATGGTGGACCCAACAGCATCCCGGGCCAACGACGATTCCTCGACGCTGGGAGATCGCCGCTTCGCTGGATTCGCTTCCACACATGGGGAAGCCTCCCACTCTGGCTCAGGGCTGCCCAGCGATCAGTACACCATTGCTGCCACACCCGACTGGCCCCAACTCTTCAGCGACGCCTCGCTGACACCGCGCCGCCAGCTGGCCACCCCTCACTGCATGGTACCACCAACAGCAACCAGCCCAAGTCCAAGCACGCCGCCCAACGCACAGTACTTCGTCACGCCTACCTCGTCGGCCGGCGCCTACCACGTCACCCCGCCGTACCAGACGGCAAGACCTAGTGCTACGCCCCAAAGACAAATAGTGCTCCAAAACCAAACGACTGGAACGATCCCAGTCCCCTCTGCCGCCATAACGGACCAACCCCAACCGAGCTTGGGACTACCCAGCTATGAACAATTAGCGCAACTCCTGGCTCTGACCACTTCAAACCTAGCCTCCATTACCCGGCAGCAAGAAAATTGCCGGCCACCCATTACTGCACGTAACGAATCACAGCCGTACGCCACGGAAAAGGCTAACTTACGTGGACAGTAGCTTTTTGACAATTTTGCTAGAGTACTCTTCAACTAATGATTAGAATTTGGTGAAAGGCCTTTGGTCTTTTGTTGTATGAAAAACTTCCTACCTGTGTTTTTGATGCTGTTTATAATATGTCATTTACCAGTTGTGCCTTTTGAATTTGTGGTCTGGTAGACATATTGTTTAGCTTGTGGGTTAAGTCCTACGCATTTTGGTTTGTGGGTAAAGTCCACATATTTTGGTTTACTTGTGGGTTAAGTCCACGTATCTTCTGGATTAAGTCCACGTATCTTTGCAGGAAAATTGCCCACTAAACATGAAACATAACTAAAACATTAAAAAACATTTTTTTAAAGTTACTTTGTCAATGTTTTTTTGTAATATTGTTTTCATGTAATTATAATTTTATTTTAATACATCCAAAAAACATTATTTATTAAAACAGCTATGTTACAAGAAATCAATATTATTTATGTGTTTAAAATATAACATGTATGCCATATTGTTTATAAACACTCCGACAATATTACTGGAATGTAACATAATGCAATATTATTCTATAACAGCTCCATAATGTTATTATGTAATATTTATAAAATTATATTAAAAACACTTGTCATTAACATTGTTGTTAAATTAAAATAACATTTATAGGTTATAATGATAAATGTTATTAAACCAACATTCATCTATAGTCACGTGATACGCCTAAATGCTATTTATTGGCCATTCCAGACCGAACGTAACGGACGCATCCGAGACGGCTAAACAAGAAGAAAAGGAGAATCGTCAGTCCGCGTCAGTCCAACACCATTTTGCCTCGAATTTGTTTGTAAAGATAGCATTATAATACCTAAATAGTTAATAGTGTTCAGTATGTCCGAAAACAAAAGAATAAGCATATTTTGTGTTCGCGATGACGACTTTATATAATAGTTTAGTCAAAGATTATCTTTGGTTAGTGTTATTCAATACGTCCGAAAACAAAGGGTAAGTAAATAATTGTTTATTGTACATGTACTGGATAGTTATTTATTTATGCAAAGAATGCGATACTTCTTTTCACAAGGGGGAATTTCCGATAATCCCAGTGAAAAAGGCTCATTAGGTACACTTATTAATATTAGATTTAAGAAAACATAATTTCATATATTCTGCTACAAAACTGTTGCCTTCATCCTAAAGATGTACTGTGCTGCACAGGGTTACTTTGTAATTAAGTTTCAGTAATATTTAACATTTTTTCGAAAGTTCGGTTTCCTTAAAAATCAAGCTTACATTGACAAATTACATTGAGAAGAGATGAAAAATACTTTGGTACTTACCTAGCTAACGATTCACACTTATTGAAAATGTAAAAATGTGTTTTTATGTATATTTGAAATTAATGAACTAATGTTTTAAATCCCTATTTTAGGAAGCAATTAATCTAGATCAAGCAACTCTTATATAAATTCCAACTCTTACTTGATCTTGGCAACTAAAGCTACGATACAGCGGATTTTAGAAGCAGTAAATGAAAGTGGTGAAACTACTAAAAAGGACTCGTTGAAAGACGACAAAGTTCGATGAATTTCTGCTAGTAAAAGAACTAAAAACAGATAATAACATGGAGAATCGGTAAGTGAAACTAGGATATTTCTTTAATCATATCAAATAAATTTTGATTTTATATATATATACATGGAACAATCATTTTAAGGTGGCCGTTCCTTAGAAAGAGACATCTGATAGGGAAATATTTATGATTTTTGGCCATAACTTTTTTTTCTTAGTACGCATATTTAAAAAAAACTATAAAAGTACCTAAGTAGAACCATAACAAGACTATTACTATGAATTTTCATTCAATAATTTCAGCAGGTTGCAAAATAGCTACATTTAAATTTAAAAATTATGCTAATCTTCCTATTTCGTAGTTTTAAATCGAGCTATTTTGCAAACCACCGAAATTATTGAAGTCTTGTTATGGTTCTACTTAGGTACTCTTATAGTTTTTTTTAAATATACTTACTAAGAAAAAAAAGTTATGGGCAAAAATAATAAATATTTCCCTATCGGATATCTCTTTCTAGGGAATGGCCACCTTAAGTTTTTATATTGGAAAATTGTCGGTCAAAATAATTTTTTCTTGATTTTCTGCTTTCCCATTAGTTCAACCCCCCCCCCCCTTCTCCCTTGTAACATTTATGGACCCCCCCCCCCCAAACGAGGGTTCGTTTCTAAACTTCCTCCTTCCCATGACATCGAATTTATATACTATCAATAATTTTAACAATTTGCTCTGTTTTAATTTCAGATGCGGTTTAGAGTTGCTTCCCGAATACCACCAAAGAATGTTTCGAAATTTCGAGTGTCTACGATTTTCAAAGCAAAGAATGTCTACACAAAATATTTTATGCTGTTTTCACACAATTTATAAATCAGTGTTTATTTTTTGTATATTAAATACTGCACATTATCTCAAAATACATAATACAAACCAAATTGATTATGATAAAGTCCATCAGAAAAAAAATTGTGTGGTGAATATTATATCATCCGTACTAATAATTTAACCGGGTTTGAATAATAAAGAACATTTATAAACTTCTGCTGGTTTTATTCATAAGCTGGTTCAGAACAGGTAATACACTATGTATTAACGCACAATTACGCATAATTGTGCATTTTCAAATTTTTATTTTATTTTCAATTCAAAAACCTCTAGATATTTCTGTTCAGTTGTCGCACAAGTGACCTCTAAGATGTTTCTAATACATGCACTTTATTTGATTTTAAAATTCGAAATGTAACTAAATATATTAAGTAATTCTGGATTTCAAGTAATTAACTAATTTTTTAAATTCACCTATTCTAAACAACATTGAAAGGCACAAAAGTTATATTTGGTGCTTTGTTATTAATAATTAGTGAACAATTTATAAATGCAAGCCGTTTTGAAATGCTAAGTGTATTGTGTCATACATGCACATATAATTGTGATTATGTTTTATAAATTCTCAAATTAATGTTTATGATTCTATGATACAATTTTATATTTTATAATTATTTACAGGGTGGTCTTTAAATGATAGGTACAATAAGGTTCTTTCACATAATGCGTTTCTTCTGATTTTTCACTTTTGTTTGGAAATGATTAAATGACATTTACACAATTCTAAAATTGAAGGGATGAAAAGTGAAAATATAAGATCACATTTAAAAATCTAACATCACAAAGTGCAAGGAATGTAATGGCGACTATACTGTACAGTAGCATATTATATTCCTTGCATTTTGAACTATTACATTTTTAAATATGAGCCTACATTTCCACTTTTTATCCATTCAATTTTAGAGTTGTGTAAATGTCATTCAGCCATCTCCAAACCAAAAGTATGAACATAGAGGGGAAGCATCATTAAAGAATCTTGTAGCTATCATTTAAAGATCACCCTGTAAATATTTATAAAATATAAAATTGTATAAATGTTAACAAACAGTACATCAAAAGAACATTATTTACGTATAATTTTCATAATTAAATTATGTTTCTTTTAATATTACTGAAATATTATTGTAGTAATCAAATTAAAACGTTTATTTTGTTACATTTAAAAAATGTAGTCATAATGTAGTATTTAAAATATAACATTAAAACATTAATGTAGATATGTTGAGAGGATATTGCTTTAATGTTGTGTTTTTAATAATATAACTTTGTAACATTGCTGACTGGGACATAATCTATAACATACTTGTTATATAAACGTTAAAATTATCTATTGAATAATGTTACAAAGTAACGATGATACATTACTGTTTTATTTCGGTAATGTTTTCATGTTTAGTGGGTGTTCATGGTAACATATTCTTTTTCCTGTATGGCGTGTGCCGTTTGTTAAACAGGTTGTCGCTGTTCTATAGTACAACGTACATAGCAGTGATTTAGGTAGTTTTCCTTTCTCGCTTTCATTTAGTTGAGTTATAGCTGAATTTAAATCACAGTACCTTTGTGTTTTTGCTGCTTATTGTTTTTCGGCTAGGTAAATTGCTAAAATACTTTATCTTTTATCTTTATCTTGTTTCTACAGTTATCTTTTATCTTTATCTTGTTCATATAGTGTTCTGAGAAATTTGTATGTCCCATCTAGTTTTTTTTCGTCATCATGAATGTAATTATTGTCGTTTGGTATTGTTGTTTATTATCATTATTGGTAATTAAGGCTTAAATAATTGTTTTGCTCTTTCATATCTTCTCTTTATGCTTAAAGTTTATTAGATAAAATTTATCACTATCCTAAGTAGTAGGATATTTCAATTTTTTTTGTTTTCAAGAAAGGTACCTCAAGAAATTCATTTTTATTACTTATTGTTGTATGGTATCTTGTATAATTAGGTATTATACCAGTTTAATTTTTTTGTCTTTAATTCTCTCTCTCTCTCTCTCACTCTCTCTCTTAGTCTTTTCCGTCTCTCATCGATTAGTTAAACTATACGATAATACCGTGATTTACTGGGTGTTTCCTTTTACAAAAAAATTTTTTTTTCAAACTTTTAGTTTTCCAAAAAAATTTTTTTTCGGAAGTTCGCGTGGTGTAACAAGTTTTTTTCCGTAACTTGTTAATTATTTAATTAGTTGCCAAATATTTTCCATTCAGCACCCGTACTAGGAATAAATTCAATTTGTTGCCAAAAACTCATGTTTAGCGACCGTGCTACAATAACTGAAATAAAAACCAAGTTAGAAGCAACTGAGCATGTGCGGGCGGAATATTTGAGAGAGGAACTGACAGGAATTGAAAACCGGCACCATAGATAAACTACACTACTATAGATAGGACACTCAATGTTAAAATTTTGAATCACAAAACATCAAGTAGCGACATCCCTTGCAGGGACACATTACTATGTGTAAATTAAAATTTGTAGTTCTCCCATTTACCTACAACTACTAGGTTGATTTTTACAGAACACTGTAATAATGGTTCTGGCCCACACAAAGCGGCAAGTTTAAAAAATTTAATAAGGATTAAAAACACTTGATATTACTGTTTCACAATTATTATTCAGATTTCCTGAACATATGTTTCGGCCTTTCGACCATTATCAAAGAGTTATAACAACTAACCTAAAAGTGACCATTACAAGATATTTATAGAATTTGAGAGGTATAGATAACCTAATTAACATTTTATTACTTATTTCTAATATAGGTACTACTCGGAATTTAATTTAAATTTTAAGTACTAGTTCTGGGTATTTCCTAGTAGTACCTACCTATATTAGAAATAAGTAATAAAATGTTAATTAAGTTATCTATGCCTCCCAAATCCTATAAATATCTTGTAATGGTCACTTTTAGGTTAGTTGTTATAACTTGATAATGGTCGAAAGGCTGAAACACATGTCAGAGAAATCTGAAAAATAATTGTGAAACAGTAATACCAAGTGTTTTTAATCCTTATTCTATTTAGTACGTTTCACCAAGAACGTACCGAAGACTCAGTTCAGTTAATTAAAAAATACATATTTGCATAAAAGGTGGCCTTTACCTTGGCAGAGGGTACAATTAGACCTGGTCTTTTCATCACCAAATAATTAGATATTTAGTCGCTACATTCTCTGTCAAATCAACAACTTTTTTATTGTCAATTTGTCAAATAATGTACCAAATAGATAACTAATCAGAGGTAGAAGAGACGTCTTTATGTACCTAATTTTACTAAAAAAAAAAGTAACAGCCACAAAAAATGTATTAACTTCTTAAAAAAAAAGCAATGATATTTAAAATTTTTATTTAATTTACAGAGATTTCTCTTACTCTTTTGTACTTAGGAACACGTTTTTTGTATGCAATTTTACACACGGGGTCTAAATCTTTACGACCAGTAACTTTGCCATTGTCAATATTATTAACAATGTTAACATAATAATAAACACACATATATCAAAAGTTATAGGTATCCACAAAAATGTTTTTAATTTCCTGTGGCTTTCACAAAAAATTTCACTCATTTCGGCCAACAAGTCTTGATTCCTTGGAACACAAGGCCTCATTCGGGTAGTCATGCTGTCAGAAATTAAATAAAAGTACATACAATTTGTACAACAAACACATATTAATAAAAAAAACACACCTTATACCTTTTAAAAACTTGTATCTTCTAGTCTGCTAACAAACTATACAAAACACCAAACAGCTCAGTATACGTTCCAAAATGTACACCAAAACTAAGGCAGTAAGGCTAAAGGCCGTTACAGAATAGTTAACCGTAAGACTTAAGAGTCATAAGACGTATGACATTAAAAAGTGATTTTACACAATACTTTCTTTATGTGCTACGGCATGCCAATCACAAGTCAGTTTTGTGAGATAATTTTTTAGGTTAGAAGAAAAACGGTTTCAATACCAGAACAAAGTAATAAAGAAGGGATTATTTTATTTTAATCATTAAATATCGAGGCGATAATAGATGAATTACCTCTTATATTGTTGGCTGGAAATTTAATGGGGATGTTTCTTTTAATCAGAAAAAGGAGAAAACGTTGGTTAAATAGAAGGTGGTGGACAACTTAAAATAGGCCTCAAAATTCTTAAACCAGTGACACGACTAAATGGCAGTGGTTAGTGACAACACGTTTCATTTATTATAGGTTAAACTTTCATTTTAGCGGGAATGGTTCTCATTGGTTGAACATTTTACGGCCAACGTAAGAATTCCACCATACGGAAATTTTCAACTTTCTGCGTAAGCTTTTACGTCTTAATGCAGGTTGTGTAATGGAACATTTAAAAGTACATATTGGTTTTCGTTTACGTTATACGTCATACGTCTTAAGTCTTACGTCAATCAATTCTGTAACGGCCTTAAGGCGAGAAATTCAAATATGGCAGATCTGAGATCTGTCAGTTTGCAAACAACATTGCGTCATCTTTTGGAGAAGAAAGGAATTGAAAAATATGGTGATGTGTCCCTACTACAGATGGCTCTGAAAAACGTGTTGTCATATATCGGATTCAAGTGCCCTCCCCCTGACCGGCACTTTCCGTCTTGACGTCGCTGAGGTGAGACTATTCTAATTTTTTTTCTTAAAAGATTTGTAGTTATTAGAGCCATCCTACAATACTTTGTTGAAATTTTTACTTTTATAATTATAATTTCTTAAATAATAACCTAGTTATTTTGAATTTATATTAAATTTTAAGCTGGCATTTAATTAAATTAATATATTTGAGGTTAACCTTGGTGGTTAATAAGAAACCACTTGTTAGTGGATGCCCCAGCAGTAGTTTATTTGTCATTTTGGGACAGTTCCTGCTGGATGTTTATGTATTAACAGTTTCAATAATTTTTGTTTGCCAGTAGTTTATATTATATACTTACATATATATATATTTTTTGGTATTTAGGGTCGCTCTAAAACTTTTTATTAGATAATCTCATTTCACGACTAGTATACTAATTATTGAATTTATTAAAGTACGAGACGTAAAGTCAATTTGTTTAAATTAATTTTTATAATAGTACGGAGACTATCTCCAAAATTTTAAATTTTCTTATTTAATTTTTTCTTAATGTCATCTCTTAATATCGATTTCTTTTATGCTGCTTTAACCATTTCATCATAATTTAGAACAATTTTGTTGATTCACAGCCTCAGGGCCAAAATTTTGTGATAATCTAGTAGTAGAGTTTTTTTTTTAATTGGTTTAGTTTTTTTGTTTTTTTTCCGATTCATTGCTTAAATTTTACAAATTCTAATGCCAATTTTTTTTGTAATTTCTATAAAATTTGTGACCTTGGCTTAACCAATGGTATTCCATTTTGTATTCTGCTAGATCATTCTTTTCAGTAAGTTTTAAAGTTAATTAATAATTTATTTAGCCATTTTAAATTTTAACCGATAGTTTTTTTTCTTTGTGTGATTTAACTAAATTTGCATCAACTGGTTCCTGAATTATCATTGTTTTTCATGTAATAACTGGATCGACCAACTCTGGATCAAGCACATGGTAGTTTTGCTAGTGGCTGGACGAGAACTATAATTCGCAGAATATTTCCAACTTCGTGTCATCCTGGAACCTCCTCGTAGACCCGGACAAACAATATAAGTCCTTAAACCCAGGTACCTGTGGCCATCTCCAGGAATTGACACACTGGAACTCCGCACTCGCCACCCAAAGTTACGTAAGCAATTACCTATCGTCATAGCTTTTCTTAGTCAGAAGAAAATTATAATATTGTTAAACCAGTTGATCTTTTCAATTTAATTCTTTTGCTAGAGATTGTTTTTAATTATTTTTAAATATTCAAATAAATCAATTTTTTTGTAATTACGTATTCATTCTCAATCATTTTAACTCTAAGCTTATATATTTTTATTGTAGTAAATTTTCTAAAAAAAAATTTTTTTTTCTCATTAATACAATTGTAAAGTCTTTGTAAATTTTAAACTTTATTTCTTGTTAATATATTGTTATTTTGTTTAAATTTTGCTTTTGATTGTTTCCTCCTTAAACAGTTTCAGGAATATCAGTTGCATGAATACGCTGGCGCCCTTTTTCTTTGTTTGGTTTGTTTAATAACACTCAAATTATTTATTAAAAAAAAATAGATACATAAATAACTCTTCTCGCCACAGAGTGACCCTCGACCATACCTGAGTTAACCGGTTGCTACGCTTTCATAGCTTCTTCAGCACCCCGCTGAGAAGTTGTGGTTGCAAATGTAACAAAATAAACGTTTTAATTTGATTACTACAATATTTCAGTGATATTAAAAGAAACATAATTTAATTATGAAAATTATATTTAAATAATGTTCTTTTGATGTACTGTTTGTTAACATTTATACAATTTTATATTTTATAAATATTTACAGGGTGACCTCTAAATGATAGCTACAAGATTCTTTAATGATGCTTCGCCTCTATGTTCTTACTTTTGGTTTGGAGATGACTGAATGACATTTACACAACTCTAAAATTGAATGGATAAAAAGTGGAAATGTAGACTCATATTTAAAAATCTAATAGCTCAAAATGTGAGGAATATAATATGCTACTGTACAGTATAGTCACCATTATATTCCTTGCATTTTGTGCTGTTAGATTTTTAAATGTGATCTTATATTTTCACTTTTCATCCCTTCATTTTAGAATTGTGTAAATGTCATTCAATAATTTCCAAACAAAAGTGAAAAAGCAGAAGAAACGTATTATGAGAAAGAATAACCTTGTACCTATCATTTAAAGACCACCCTGTAAATAATTATAAAATATAAAATTGTGTCATAGAATCATAAAAATTAATTTGAGAATTTATAAAACATAATCACAGTTATATGTGCATGTATGATATAATACACTTAGCATTTCAAAACGGCTCTCATTTTACAAATTGTTCACTAATTATTAATAACAAAGCACCAAATATAACTTTTGTGCCTTTCAATTTTGTTTAGAATAGGTGAATTTAAAAAAATAGTTAATTATACTTGAAATCCAGAATTACTTAATATATTTAGTTATATTTCGAATTTTAAAATCAACTAAAGTGCATGTATTAGAAACATCTTAGAGATCACTTGTGCGACAACTGAACAGAATTATATAGAGGTTTTTGTATTGAAAATAAAATAAAAATTTGAAAATGCACAATTATGTGTAATTGTGCGTTTATACATAGTGTATTACCTGTTCTGAACCAGCTTATAGATAAAACCAGCAGAAATTTATAAATGTTCTTTATTATTCAAACCCGGTTAAATTATTAGGTAGTACGGATGATATAATATTTACCACAAAATTTTTTCTGATGGACTTTATCATAATCAATTTGGTTTTTATTGTGTATTTTGAGATAATGTGCATTATTTAATATACAAAAAATAAACATTGATTTATAAATTGTGTGAAAATAGCATAAAATATTTTGTATAGACATTCTTTGCTTTGAAAATCGTAGACACTCGAAATTTCGAAACATTCTTTGGTGGTATTCGGGAAGCAACTCTAAACCGCATCTGAAATTAAAACAGAGCAAATTGTTAAAATTATTGATAGTAGATGGAACATTCTAAATTCGGTGTCATGGGAAGGAGGAAGTTTAGAAACGAACGCTCGTTTAGGGGGGGGGTCCATAAATGTTACAAGGGAGAAGGGGGGGGAGGGGTTGCTTTTTCCAAACATCTTTTTGTTTGGATAGTCTCCTAAATGTCAAATTTATCACAACACAACCTATGAGTTTGACATATACTTATTAACAAATTGAATATTTAGAATTAAACCATGCAATAAGAATACTGAACTAATGGAGTAGGTAGGTATATTAAAAAAATGTGGAATACCATTCTTGCAATCAAAAAACTTTTTTTAATTTGTTTTAGTAAATATTACTAGTCAATTTGTCAGTTGATCCGAACTAATTACTATACGCAGGAACAATGAAGCAAAAAAAAACTGCAGTGAAGCACATATTTTCACCTTTGTAGTCGTTGTAAATTTCAAATTATTATTAGAGAAAAAAATGCTTGAATAAAAATTGTCGGTCAAAATAATAAGAAAAAATTATTTTGACCGACAATTTTCCAATATAAAAACTTAAAATTATTGTTCCATGTATATATATATATATATATATATGTTGTTTCTTAGGTTTTCACGGGTGTTAAATGAAGTGTTGGTGTTCTTCCGGGTGTTTTCCCGTGTAGTTAGTAGGCTCCTGTGGGAGCCACGCTTGTCTGAACGACGTTTCGGCGGAATCTCATCTGCCATCTTCAGGTTCTAGCTGAAAGCTGCCTGCTGCTGCTGCTGCTGCTGCTACTGCTGCTCCTCGTTGCTCGAACTGAACTGTTCAGTTCGAGCAACGAGGAGCAGCAGTAGCAGCAGCAGGCAGCTTTCAGCTAGAACCTGAAGATGGCAGATGAGATTCCGCCGAAACGTCGTTCAGACAAGCGTGGCTCCCATAGGAGCCTACCAACTACACGGGAAAACACCCGGAAGAACACCAACACTTCATATATATATATATATATATATATATATATATATATATATATATATATATATATATACGTTTTCTTACCAAGTAGAGATCCGGATAAAAATTGGACTACCCGAGGTCCGCCACAAATCAAAGTAATTTTAGAGTATGTATCCCATAATTAGCTTAGAAATCGTTGGTATTAGTCGAATCCGCCGAGAGGGGTAAAGGAATCATGTTTTGATTTTTTTTTATAAAAGTTTGGCCGGGTGAGATCCGTTGGAATCTATTAATAATTTACGCACAAGTAGAGATCTTCTAATGTATAAAAAGAGCAGTATATCTCAAGACGAGCTCCGACGTTGTTGCCAAGTATCTTGACACATGGCGCATGCGTGAAGATAATATTTTAAAATTGAGGTAGTTAGTTTCTAATCTACGATTATTGGGAGTGATTTATAGCGCTCGTATTTTCTTACAAAATTTGTTTAAAGGCGATGACAAAAAAGATACCCCATCGAACAATTCAAATTTAAAAGGTGAAAATGGTTGCAAAACATGTAAAAATCACGTTACGCTCGCCAGACTAGTAAAAATTTGTTAATTCTTATTTTTATGAATTTTTGAATTTAGCTAAAAGAAATGATTCTTCTTTTCAAAAGACCTGCTTGAAATTTACGCAATTTATACTAAATAATGAACCATTTTTGACAAAAATTTGTCTGGCGACCATTTTTGTTAATTAACTTTTGGCAGAGCTTTTCTTATAAATTGTTTTTTTATGAAAGTGCGCTTCATAACACCTCCTTGAGTTTTGTTTTAAAATGAAATTTAAGATCTCTCCTATCTATTACAACTTGTCTGTGTGACAATTTTTGTTAATTAATTTATCAGACTTAATTTTGAATGCGCAGCATCAATGCATCAGCATCAATTACTAGCATCTCAGAACTCTTCCTTAAAAAAAAACTGAGGCTTAAGATCTCTATGCATAAAAATTTGCTTAACATTGAAAACATGTTTTTCACCATGTTTCACCTAATTTTTAAGCACCGAGACGTTTTTTATTTTAATAAGCTTTTACAATGACCGCATCAAAACAGCATTTTTTCTGAATTTAAGTTTAAGATCTCTTTTATGCATAAAACTTAATTACAGAAAAAATTTAAGGTGATGTTTTAACGGGGAAATTGTGAAAGCTTATTTTTTTTATAAAAGAACGTTGCTTAAAAATTAAGTTGACATGTTGAAAAACATTTTTTCAATAACACACAAATTTTTAAGTATAGAGGAGATCTTAAACTTCAGTTGTTTTTTTAAGGTGTTATGAGATGCCAGTGATTGATTCTGATGCATTGATGCTGGACATTCAAAATTCAGTCTGACAAATTAATTAGCAAAAATTATCAGCCAGATAAGTTGTAATAGATACCACAAACTGCGTAAATTTCAAGCAATGTTTTGAAATGAAGAATAATTTTTAAGCTAAATTCAAAAATTCATACAAAATAACAATTAACAAATTTTTACTAGTCTGGCGGGCACATGATTTTTATATGTTTTGCAACCATTTTCACCTTAAATTTGAGGTGTTCAATGGGTACCTTTTTTGTCGTGGGAGCTCGATCTAAAACTTTTCGTGGTCGAATTTGCACGCTATTTACCTAACTATAGTGATTGAAACTTCCCTTAAAAAATTCATTGTCAAATTACGTCTGGTTTTGACAGGAATGCATTTCTTATGAAAAGATTTAGTCACCAGTCAGCCACTAGTTGTTATTTTTACCTTACCTTATCTTTACCAGAGGGAAAATTACAGTCGTTGACATGTAAAGACATTTTTCGACATTCATATGACATAGATATTTTATAGTAAGTAGATTTGGAAAAATAAAGATATTTACACATATTTTGTTATGTTTTACTTCCCTCGCATACCGAAGGGGAGTATCGTATTCGAGAAAAATAACCCTCCGAGATTTTTTCGGATTCTCACGTTTCAGAACATGTAGATGAAGAAAATATAGGTTTTTCAATTTCGTTTGTCTGTCTGTCTGTCTGTTCGTGCATTAACTAAAAAAACTACTTGGCGGAGAACAGTCAAATTTGGTATGTAGCTGACGCAACTGTCAGTGAAGAAATGCTTAGACTTTCAGTGGAAAATATACAGGGAATAGATAATGGAAAAAACATATTTTCGCTCCAATTTAAATTTTCTGTTTCCTGACATTCTAAACCTATTAAAAAAAAATCGAAAATTTAAGATAGAAAAAAATGTTGAATTTTTAAAAATATTGAAATGAGAAGATTGTAAAAATGTTTGTTTGCTCAAATTTAAAATTTCCATGTTTCATGACATTCTAAACATATTTAAAACAAAATATTTTTTTTTTAAATCAAAAAGAAAAAAATAAAATAAAATGGATGGAATTTTTTTTCCCTCAAATTTAAGATTTCCGTGTTTCGTGACATTGTAAACCTATTTCAAAAATAATTTTTTTTGAAAATTTAAAATGGAAGAAAATTTTGAAATTTTGAAAATATTGTATAAAATGGTCAATTGTAGAAATTTTTTGTTTTCTCTAATTTAAAATATCCACGTTTCATATAACATTATAAACATATTTTATTTTTTTTTTTTTTGAAAATCAAAAAGAAAAAAATTTTGAAAATTCTTGCTTCCATGGCATATCGATGGGAAGTATTGTATTCGAGAAAAATCACCCTCCGAGGTTTTTTCGAATTTTCACGTTACAGATCATGTAAATTACGAAAATATAGATTTTTCAATTCCGTCAGTCTGTCGGTCTGTTGGTCTGTCGGAGACCAGTCAAATTTGGTAGGTAGCTGACGCCACTGCCACCGAAGAAATTGTTAGACTTTCACTGGAAAATATACAGGGATCGTCTAAAGAGATAGATATTGGAAAAAAAATATCTCTCAAATTTAAAATTTCCACGTTTCGTGACATTCTAAACCTATTTTTTTTAAATATTTTGAAGATTTGACAGAAAATAATTTTGAACTTTTGAAATTTGGAAAATTTGAGTAAAATGGATAATGAGAAAATTCTTCTTAGCTCAAATTTAAAATTTTCACCTTTCACAACATTCCAAACATATTCCAAAAAATATATTTTTTTTGAAAATTTAATGGAAAAAAATAGAAATTTTAAAAATTTTGTTCAAAATTTTTAATCGAAAAATATTTTTTTTGTCAAATTTAAAATTCCCACGTTTCACGACATTCGAAACATGCTTAATGAAAATCATTATTTTTTTTACCACTACCTACTATAGAATAGATGAGGGAAAAAAATCTTTTTTCCTCAAATTTAAAATTTCCATGCTTCATGACATTCTAAACTAAAAGTGAATTATTTATTATTTGTTTGCTTACAGTAATGAAACATATTCTTTATAGGATTTTGCAAACAGTGGAAAGAAAAGCTATCTATGAGAACTAAAGGAAAAAACTATATATAAAAATATTAATGAAATCTTTGCATTCTTTCGATAACCTGACTTCTGGTTATGCTAACAAGTACAAATTTTTTTATTTGCCATTCTCATTTTAACACTAGCATCCAACCTAGTCCCCTACGGTTAAGCAGGCTAAACTAGTATCTACATGATCCCCTACGATATGTAAATTCAGTTAAAAATGAGAGCAATGGCCTGAAATTAATTTATTTACGTACCTTGTCTTTAAAATTTTTTTCATTCTAATGAATTACATTTTCATAAAATCTCATTCAGTTTCTTGGAAATGCTTAGCCTTTGAAACGTTTTTCGTCTTAGTTTTGCAGGGAACATCGTTATGAGTGGCTTTAGGCTTTTCTGATGAGTCCACAATAAGGACGAAAAACGTTTCAAAGGCTAAGTATTTCCAAGAAACTGAATGAGATTTTATGAAAATGTAATTCATTAGAATGAAAAAATTTTTAAAGACAAGGTACGTAAATAAATTAATTTCAGGCCTTTGCTCTCATTTTTAACTGAATTTACATATCGTAGGGGATCATGTAGATACTAGTTTAGCCTGCTTAGCCGTAGGGGAGTAGGTTGGATCCTAGGGTTAAAATGAGAATGGCAAATAAAAAATTTTTTACTTGTTAGCATAACCAGAAGTCAGGTTATCGAAAGAATGCAAAGATTTCATTAATATTTTTATATATAGTTTTTTCCTTTAGTTATCATAGATAGCTTTTCTTTCCACTGTTTGCAAAATCCTATAAAGAATATGTTTCATTCTAAACTATTAAAAAAAAGTTTTTGTAAATAAAAAAAAATTTAAATTTTTAAAATTTTTAAATGGTGCAAAAAAATTTATTTTGCTTAAATATAAAATTCCCACTTTTCATGACATTCTAAACATATATCAAAAAAAATTATTTGTTTTAAAAAGTACAAAGAAAATATAGAGCAGATGATGGAAAAAAGTTATCAGGTTTTCTCTGTAATAATAGGGCTAACTACATTGCGATTATAATTTTTATATATCATTTCTTAATTAATAATTTTCTAGAGTGACCGCCCTATATAAATAAAGAGGGAAGTTCTGTGTAAATACCCTTGCCGAGTTTTTTACATAGCTGATTCATTCAGGAGGTAAAATAAGAGTTACAGGAAATATGCATAATTATTTTAAAATATGAAAAATTCTTGATATTCCGTTTATTCAAGTAAAACTAAAAAGTCTACCGAACCAGTGGATTTTCACGAAACTTTCTGGATTTTGTTCGTATTAATCTCTGGATCAAATTCCATAAAAAAAATTCCGCTATTGTCCCGCAATTTTATAGACAACTTGTCGAAAAATAACAACGTTTTACTCTTGTAAAATTTTCGAAAAAATGCTTATTTTCCGAGATATGGCAGTTCGAATTTTTGTAGGGAATAAAAAGTGACGAGAAAAAATCCACAAAAATTCTTAAAAATTTATTATTAAAATGCAAGTCTTTTTTCCTTTATGACTTTTTCCTGAAGTGCACCCGGTCCAAGTTTTCCCGAAAAACATGAAAAAATGGCCCTTATCGGCCCTCGTAAACCGTGAAATTTAAAAACCTGGAAAATGCAGACCTGCAAATTTTTCGAGTTCAACAGTTTTTCACAACCAAAAGCATGATCATGAAAAATTGTTGAAAACTCGGACTAGGATGTTGCCTCATGTAGGAGGGGAAATCTGTTTTTGTATGTCTCTCGAAGTCTAAGCTCAAGAGAAATGGTTACAAAAATATAGGTTTTTCAATTCCGTCAGTCTGTCTGTTGGTGCATTAAGTAAAAAACGACTTGACGGGGAACAGTCAAATTTGATAGGTAGTTATTGATGCTACTGCCAGTGAAGAATTGGTTAGACTTTCACTGGAAAATATAGAGGGTAGACCGTCTAGGGAGTGGATCATAAGAAAATTTCTTTCGCTCAAATTTAAAATTTCCACGTTTCATAACATTCTAAACCTATTAAAAAAATTATTTATTTTAAATTTTGATGAAAGGTAATTACCCATCGGGAGATTATGTCAAGGTAAAATATTTAAAAATCCACCAGTGACGTCGGTCCTTATGAAGAAAAATGAACCTATTTTTCCAAAAAATTTTATTAGGAAAAGTTTTAAATATAAAACAATCTCATAATCTTATTTGTTGTTATCGAGAACTCACTAATACCGAATTTCAATAGTATACTTTGAGCTCACTTAATAAGAAAATAAAGTTTTTCTTTTTGAAGTACCAATTATTAATCATTCAACTCGGCATTAGCGAGTTTCTGATAACAATAAATAAGATTATGAGATTGTTTCACAGTTAAAACTTTGTCTAATGTCTTTTTTTTTGGAAAATTAGGTTCATTTTTCTTCATAAGGACAAACGCCACTGGTGGATTTTAATTTACCGTGACACAATCCCCCCCTTTTTAAATTGCATTTTTAATAAGGGGGCTGCCCCCTTGGTTGTGATATGGAAGTCTTGAAAGTTGAGGCATATTGTAGACTAGATGCTAGATGGAAAACATTTCTTTTGGCTCAGATTTAATATTTCCACTTTTCATGACATTCTAAACCTATGTTAAAAAAATGATATTTGACAACTTTTTAACAAAATTGACAAGAATGGCACCTATTATGGTTTTACTGAAAAATCCTAAGAAATATTTCAACCATGGCGAAAATTTTTAAAGATATTACGCAAGTCCCATATTTGGGACCTGTTATTTAATATTGAATTTTTACTGTCGGATGACCTCTTCGCCTTCACCCAACCATCCACAGTTGCTCCGGGTGGACACATGCCATCGAGGTCTCCCCATTGCCCATCTACTGACGTAAGTGTCCCCGTGATCCCAAAGCTATGTTATCAGTGTATTAACTTAATTTAATATATTCATAATAAAAAAAGAATCAACATGAGATCCACAAGGTTGCCAAGTTGTCGGATCTCAATTTGGTCAGATATATCACACATATACATAAGGTGTCGCGCGCCCCCTACATACAATTCTTCAAACTTAAGGTGTATAAGTTCAGATAAAAATGAGGAAAATGAGATCCGATCAAAAATTTAACAGCGGCCTGCGCAGGTTCTCTTATGTCTTAAAAACTCTATGTACACGTCGAAAAAGACGAGATCCGAAATCGGATATCGCCTTCCAAAAATGATCTCATCTTACCTACTTTTTAACACAAAATGATCTCATCTTGACCGTTTATATATCTATATATATATATATATATATATATATATATATATATATATATATATGTATATATATATATATATATGTATATATATATATATATATATATATATATATATATATATATATATATATATATATATTGTTCTATATTCTGATATCTATTTTATTTTTTATACGTTCGAAATTACTTTTTGAAAGTAAATTGAAATGATTTTATTGAGCGCCAAACAGTTTCTTAAAAGCTGTTAATATTATAGACTATAGAACACCATTAGCATGATTATCTACAATCTATAGAATGACTCTTACTCAAGGTCCAACGAAGTCGGTTCAATAAATGCTCAAGATAACAATCTAAATAAATCAAACTCAGTATTGAACGAACAAAGTATTAATTTATTAACAAATTTGAACTTGGAATGTAATTAACAAATTTAAATAACAAAATCTAACTTAACTAAAATGATAAATATGGCCTTTATTTAAAATAAATATGTACCATGGATTTCTGATATTGTAAAGCTTTACCTTGTCTTTCTTTCGACTCGAGTAATGTTATATTATAACCTCTAACTGGTTATTATGATCCTTGAAATATTATGTCACTTGACTGACTTTTTAACCTCTCAGGGCCTCTTCTTCTTCTTCTTCTTTACTGGATTGACGTTTGTTTCTAACCTCCAATTTATTTTCAAGATTTCCTTGAAGTATTTCTATCACTTGCTTGACGTTTGAAATTTCTTCACCATATAAATTTGCTAACTGGATTAACAAATACTTCCCTCTTCTAAATCTGCTTTCCGGATAATCTACTTCGTAATACTTTCAAAGTATACTCACTTCTTATATTTAATCAACTTTTACAATTTATTCTTGATATCAATATATCTGGATTGTCATATCCTAACCTTCAACTTATTCACCACTTTTCTTCTATTTTCAATTTATTAATTATTCGTGGATGAATACTTTTCGCAGCTCGCTGTTCAGCGGTATATGATCAACTGATTTGTTATTTTTAGTCGTTTCAATGGGTTAATTTCCAATATTTCAATTGTTTTTTCTATTTTGATCTAATATTTCAAAATTTAATTTTAATTTAAAATTTAAACTATTCAGTTTTGTTTGTTCTTTACCTTAATTGAATACTGTTTTTAATTCTTTGATTTTCCTGATAAGTTTCTTATTCTACTTTTCAGGATTAAGTGAATAATTGTAATTACTCGAAATATATTGACATATTACATATACTTTCTTAAAATCTACTTATAACTACAATTAACAATTCCAATCTCAAATAAATACTAATTCATACATTTAGATGAATAGCAATGATAAACACAAAATGCTAGTAGTTAAAAACGTACTGCAGTTTTACATACTGACAGAATACTGATATTATAAACTAAAACAAGAAATTGATACGCCAACAAACATTTAACATCATACTATTAGTCCTTTCTTTCTGCATGATGTGAAATATCATTTACAAAACACCTTTCTGCAATGATATTTGAAAATATCTGAAAACTTAAAATGTCATTCAGTGTTTTGTAATATATGGACTTACTATTTCTAAAATAATCACCCTGCAATGCAAATACTGATAATAGTCTTTCATTCAATATTCATTTTGTGTAGATTTACAGTGTTTCTACACAAAATATGATTTTCAGCCCTAAGTTTTGACATGCATGTCAGATTTCATAAAATTTACCTTTTTGTTTTCCAATTTCATTCTAAATCATTTTAAATGAGATTGTGATTCTCTATAAGTTCATGTTTTATTATATATTATTTAGAATAACCTTGTTAAACTAAAATAACTTCATTTTATGTTTATTTAAATATTTTGTTCGTATTCAATATCAAGTTTCATTCTCTGCATCCTACTCGTTGAGAATAAGTGAACTTGAATCAATTATATAAACCACAGATATTCCTGCTTCTGTATGATCCGTTAAAGTAAAACTGTTATGATTATTTCCTAAAATACATACAGATTTGTGAATTTTATTTATGATTTCAAACACGATACTTAGGTAGTGTTCCACAGTGTGGATACAGCAATAAATATATATATATATATATATATATATATATATATATATATATTGTTCTATATTCTGATATCTATTTTATATTTTTATACGTTCGAATTTTACTTCTTAAAAGTAAATTGAAATGAGTTTACTGGGCGCCAAACAGTTTCTTAAAAGCTGTTAATATTATAGACTATAGAACACCATTAGCATGACTATCTACAATCTATAGAATGACTCTTACTCAAGGTCCAACGAAGTCGGTTCAATAAATGCTCATCGATCAAGATAACAATCTAAATAAATCAAACTCAGTATTGAACGAACAAAGTATTAATTTATTAACAAATTTGAACTTGGAATGTAATTAACAAATTTAAATAACAAAATCTAACTTAACTAAAATGATAAATATGGCCTTTATTTAAAATAAATATGTACCATGGATTTCTGATATTGTAAAGCTTTACCTTGTCTTTCTTTCGACTCGAGTAATGTTATATTATAACCTCTAACTGGTTATTATGATCCTTGAAATATTATGTCACTTGACTGACTTTTTAACCTCTCAAGGCTTCTTCTTCTTCTTCTTTACTGGATTGACGTTTGTTTCTAACCTTCCAATTTATTTTCAAGATTTCCTTGAAGTATTTCTATCACTTGCTTGACGTTTGAAATTTCTTCACCATATAAATTTGCTAACTGGATTAACAAATACTTCCCTCTTCTAAATCTGCTTTCCGGATAATCTACTTCGTAATACTTTCAAAGTATACTCACTTCTTATATTTAATCAACTTTTACAATTTATTCTTGATATCAATATATCTGGATTGTAATTTTCTAACCTTCAAATTATTCACCACTTTTCTTCTCTTTTCAATTTATTAATTATTCGAGGATGAATATTTTTCGCAGCTCGCTGTTCAGCGGTGTCTGATCAACTGATTTGTTATTTTTAGTCGTTTCAATGGGTTAATTTCCAATATTTCAATTGTTTTTTTCTATTTTGATCTAATATTTCAAAATTTAATTTTAATTTAAAATTTAAACTATTCAGTTTTGTTTGTTCTTTACCTTAATTGAATACTGTTTAATTTTTTAATTTTCCTGATAAGTTTCTTATTCTACTTTTCAGGATTAAGTGAATAATTGTAATTACTCGAAATATATTGACATATTACATACACTTTCTTAAAATCTACTTATAACTACAATTAACAATTCCAATCTCAAATAAATACTAATTCATACATTTAGATGAATAGCAATGATAAACACAAAATGCTAGTAGTTAAAAACGTACTGCAGTTTTCATACTGACATAATACTGATATTATAAACTAAAACAAGAAATTGATACGCCAACAAACATTTAACATCATACTATTAGTCCTTTCTTTCTGCATGATGTGAAATATCATTTACAAAACACCTTTCTGCAATGATATTTGAAAATATCTGAAAACTTAAAATGTCATTCAGTGTTTTGTAATCTATGGACTTACTATTTCTAAAATAATCACGCTGCAATGCAACTACTGTTAATAGACTTTCATCCAATATTCATTTTGTGTAGATTTACATTGTTTCTACACAATTTATGATTTTCAGCCCTAAGTTTTGACATAAATGTCAGATTTTATAAATTTACTTTTTGTTTTCCAATTTCATTCTAACTCATTTTAAATGAGATTGTGATTCTCTATAAGTTCATGTTTTATTATATACTATTTAGAATAACCTTTTTAAACTAAATTAACTTCATTTTATGTTTATTTAAATATTTTGTTCTAATTCAATATCAAGTTTCATTCTCTGCATCCTACTCGCTGAGAATAAGTGAACTTGAATCATTTAAATAAACCACAGATATTCCTGCTTCTGTATGATCCGTTAAAGTAAAACTGTTATATGATTATTTTCTAAAATACATACAAATTTGAGAATTTTATTTATGATTTCAAACACGATACTTGGGTAGTGTTCCACAGTGTGGATACACAGCATAAAACCCCCTAAACTAATAGAATTTTGACATGTGAAAATTTTGTTAGTTTTAACAACATGATGTGACATTCACACTGTCAAAGTTTATTTACAATTTAAAACTGATCTACTCAGGATCATTTGGATAACTTAAGAGTAATCTATCCTGGATCATATGGATAATTTATTCCCATGTGACAACTTCCCGGTAATTATTCTTCCTTATTATAATTTAAAACGTTTTCGTTTTCATTTAAAGTATTACCTACTTCAAGTTGTTGCGCATAGCCCTTTGCTATTGTAGGTTCATAATCAATTGAATTTTTGTATTTTTGAGACAAATTTTTAAAAATTTTATCATATTTGGAGTAACGACTTATCACAAAGGTTTCAGGCTTCTTATCATTATTTATTTGAACACATGTGGTTCCCACTATATGCTCACCGCAAAATTTATTATCATTATTGGACTCTATGCCATTTGATACATTAATTATTTCAGCATCATTGCCATTCAATTCATTAATTATTTCGGCACATTTGCCATTTAATTCATTAATTATTTCGGCACCTTTGCCATTCAATTCATTAACACTACAGAAAGGTATTCTTTCACCTTCTACTTTTAGGATTCTTTCTCCTAATACAATATTTGCCTTTTTTTCTGATAAGATGTCGTCTCCCAATATAACATCATTTTCTATACAGTCGCCTATTTTTTTACAATTATTACCTACATTTAAAACACCTCTATCTAAAAATCCTGATTTCTATTTCTATCATTTACTTGTGCTGTTTCTATTTTATTCATATTAGAGTGCGTGTTTTCATCTACTCTATTTCCCCTTTGAATATTGATATTAGCCACTTGTGCATATGACTCATTATTTTTAACATAACCCCCTCTCTCTCTGCAATCATTATCATAATGACGTTTCTCAAAACCCTGCTTTTCATTACTATAATTGTCATATTTATATCGACCATAACCTCCTCGTTCCTTTCTATTATTGTCATATTGACGTTTCTCATAACCCTGCTTTTCATTCCTATCATTGTCATGTAGACGTTTCTCATAACCCCCTCGTTCCTTTCTATCATTGTCATATTGACGTTTCTCATAACCTTGCTTTTCCTTCCTATCATGTTGACCATAACCTTGTCTTTCTCTTCTATCATTCTCATTCCTATTCTGATCATAACCCCACTTGTTATAATATCTACTATTATTTTCCCTATTCTGACTAGACTTCCTATCAAAACTCTGATGATAATCATCTAATTCTCTTAAATAATCAATTAAATCATCTAACTTTGCAATTCTTTGCGTAATAATGACATTCTGGATATCCCCTGAAAAATGTCTAGCTAAATATCTTACCATTTCACTTTCTGTGAATTCTGGTTCTAGATGTCTAATATTATATACTTTTCTAAGTACATAGTTTTCCCTAGAAATACCTTTATTTTCTACATAATTACCATTAAATAGGTCTTGTCTTATTTTTAACTGAGTGTAATCACTCCAATACTGCTTTAAGACTAGAGCTTCAAATTCCTCTATTGTCTCAAACCTGTCCATTATAACTGAATACCAGATTTCCGCTTCTCCCTTTAACATGTCTTGTATGTTTGCTTTTAGGTTTGCATTTACGTGTTGTGTTTCCATGTGTTGTTTCAAACGTGAAATGAAAATTTTAGGGTGTATGCGGTTATCTCCGTAAAAATAAAATGGTGTTTTGTTGCATGTGTAAGTATGTGTGGGTAATTGTGTCAATTGTGTACGTGTGGTATCCTTCAACAACTTCGTGTTCTGTTCTATCTTGCTATCCTGTTCTTTTATTTTGCTATCGTATTTATCCTCCTGTTTCTTCATTCTGCTATCTACTGCAGTCATTCCATCTTCAAACATAGTTACTACTTCCTCTCTTATTTCTTTTACTGCCTCATTCACCTTAACACTTATTTCTTCGTTAACTGTCTCTCCCATTCGCTCCCATTTACTCTCTAAATCTTCAATCTTATTTCTTACTTCTGTATTGCTTTCTTCCATTTTCTGTATATTATCATCTATTTTTTTTCCCATGTTTTCTTCTAGCTTTTGCATATTTTTGTTAATGCTTTCTTCTAAAGTTTGATTATTTTTGTTAATATTTTCTTCTAGTCGCTGGTTATTTTGAACCATTTGTGTATTTATGTTTGCCTCCAAAGTTTGGTTATTCTTATCCATTTTTGTATTCATGTTGCTAATGTTTTCTTCAAGTCTCTGGTTATTTTGATTCATGTCTTCTTTTAAAGTTTGGTTATTTTGATTCATCTGTACCTTCATTCCACCCATCATTTCCATGAGTTTCTGGAACATGTTTGTGTCTGGTTGTGTGTTTGTGTCACCAACTTGTGTTTGTGGAACTGTGGATGTACCTGGTGTAGTTTCTTCTTGATTCATGGTTGTCTTACCTGACTTTAACCTCATATAAATTATATTTGTTTTTAATTTGACAATGCCTTGTTGTCAAAACTATCAAAATAAGTTATTTGTTCTATTATCTTTCAAATGTATGCTTGAAATGATAAAGTATTCTCAAGTTGTATTTATTCAATCGCTTTCCTGATCGCTCCACGTTAACAAGCCATAAATGTTCTATATTCTGATATCTATTTTATATTTTTATACGTTCGAATTTTACTTCTTAAAAGTAAATTGAAATGAGTTTACTGGGCGCCAAACAGTTTCTTAAAAGCTGTTAATATTATAGACTATATAACACCATTAGCATGACTATCTACAATCTATAGAATGACTCTTACTCAAGGTCCAACGAAGTCGGTTCAATAAATGCTCATCGATCAAGATAACAATCTAAATAAATCAAACTCAGTATTGAACGAACAAAGTATTAATTTATTAACAAATTTGAACTTGGAATGTAATTAACAAATTTAAATAACAAAATCTAACTTAACTAAAATGATAAATATGGCCTTTATTTAAAATAAATATGTACCATGGATTTCTGATATTGTAAAGCTTTACCTTGTCTTTCTTTCGACTCGAGTAATGTTATATTATAACCTCTAACTGGTTATTATGATCCTTGAAATATTATGTCACTTGACTGACTTTTTAACCTCTCAAGGCTTCTTCTTCTTCTTCTTTACTGGATTGACGTTTGTTTCTAACCTTCCAATTTATTTTCAAGATTTCCTTGAAGTATTTCTATCACTTGCTTGACGTTTGAAATTTCTTCACCATATAAATTTGCTAACTGGATTAACAAATACTTCCCTCTTCTAAATCTGCTTTCCGGATAATCTACTTCGTAATACTTTCAAAGTATACTCACTTCTTATATTTAATCAACTTTTACAATTTATTCTTGATATCAATATATCTGGATTGTAATTTTCTAACCTTCAAATTATTCACCACTTTTCTTCTCTTTTCAATTTATTAATTATTCGAGGATGAATATTTTTCGCAGCTCGCTGTTCAGCGGTGTCTGATCAACTGATTTGTTATTTTTAGTCGTTTCAATGGGTTAATTTCCAATATTTCAATTGCTTTTTTTCTATTTTGATCTAATATTTCAAAATTTAATTTTAATTTAAAATTTAAACTATTCAGTTTTGTTTGTTCTTTACCTTAATTGAATACTGTTTTTAATTCTTTAATTTTCCTGATAAGTTTCTTATTCTACTTTTCAGGATTAAGTGAATAATTGTAATTACTCGAAATATATTGACATATTACATACACTTTCTTAAAATCTACTTATAACTACAATTAACAATTCCAATCTCAAATAAATACTAATTCATACATTTAGATGAATAGCAATGATAAACACAAAATGCTAGTAGTTAAAAACGTACTGCAGTTTTCATACTGACATAATACTGATATTATAAACTAAAACAAGAAATCGATACGCCAACAAACATTTAACATCATACTATTAGTCCTTTCTTTCTGCATGATGTGAAATATCATTTACAAAACACCTTTCTGCAATGATATTTGAAAATATCTGAAAACTTAAAATGTCATTCAGTGTTTTGTAATCTATGGACTTACTATTTCTAAAATAATCACGCTGCAATGCAACTACTGTTAATAGTCTTTCATCCAATATTCATTTTGTGTAGATTTACATTGTTTCTACACAATTTATGATTTTCAGCCCTAAGTTTTGACATAAATGTCAGATTTTATAAATTTACTTTTTGTTTTCCAATTTCATTATAACTCATTTTAAATGAGATTGTGATTCTCTATAAGTTCATGTTTTATTATATACTATTTAGAATAACCTTTTTAAACTAAATTAACTTCATTTTATGTTTATTTAAATATTTTGTTCTAATTCAATATCAAGTTTCATTCTCTGCATCCTACTCGCTGAGAATAAGTGAACTTGAATCAATTAAATAAACCACAGATATTCCTGCTTCTGTATGATCCGTTAAAGTAAAACTGTTATGATTATTTTCTAAAATACATACAAATTTGTGAATTTTATTTATGATTTCAAACACGATACTTGGGTAGTGTTCCACAGTGTGGATACACAGCAATATATATATATATACCGATAAATGGCACGCAATGGAGCCCGGAGACGGATGGGCCGCTTCTGAGCCCGGCACTTGTAAGGAGTTTAGGCGTGTATACTTTTCCTTTAGCGCTTTAAAATCATTGAAAACCTATAGAGAGGAAAGCAGAGGGGTAAATATTTGCATACAGTATTGTCGGTAGAAACATTTATTACCTTGTGAAACCCAAGAATGTATCTTTAAAACGTTAAGAAGCCTACTTGTATAAAAATATATAACGCCGAGTCGCTGTGAAGCCCAGCGATGTTGTCACGTCCACTCATAGCAACTCGCTTCGACGGTATACTGCTATCTATTTTTAGATTCAAGGTTAAGTTCTAAATAATATGTAAATATTCTACAATAGTGGTTTCTTGATTTTCGGTCTTCTCATAGTAGGGTTTGTGCCACATATATATTATAACGAGATCTGAAACTGGATTGCTTTTTGAACAGATCCGGTGAAGGGTTGGGGGTAAATAGGGGTAATTAGGGGGAAATAAGTAAAGCAAGCTGGTATGAGTACAGAAAATTGAAATTCGGTGTAGGTACTAGAAGCCAAGGCCTCAAATTTTTTGATAATATTTTCCATCCTCCCAACAACCCGCCACTCCATTATTACAAGGGCTGATACAATAAAATTGAGATATTCACTTTAAATTTGGTATACGTATAAATTATAATGACATTTGGAACTAGATTATATTTTGTGGTTATTCAGTTGAAGGGTTGGGGGTTAATTAGGGGTAAATAGGGGAAAATAAGTAAAGCAAGCTGGTGAAAGTCCAGAAACTTGATATTAGGTATATGTACTAGAAGTCAAGGCCTCAAATTTTTTAATAATGTCTTTCAATCCCCCACTCCTACTCCACTATTAAAGGGGTTGATAGAATAAAATTGAGATATTCATTTGAAATTTGGTACACGTATGTATTATAATGACGTCTGGAACTAGATTATATTTTGAGATGATTCCCTTGAAGGGTTGGGGGTTAAATAGGGGAAAATAAGTAAAGCAATCTGGTAAGAGGTCAGAAACTTGAAATTAGGTGTATGTACTAGAAACCAAGGCTTCAAATTTTTTTGTAATATTTTTCAATCCCCCACCACTCCTACTCCATTATTAAAGGGGCTGATAAAATAAAATTGATATATTTACTTGAAATTTGGTACACCTATGTATTATAACGACATCTGGGGTTGGGGTTTAGTAGGGCCTATATAGGGGAAAATAAGTAAAGCTAGCTAGTAAGAGTACAGAAATTTGGGATTTGGTACATATACTAGTGTTGATAAAATGAAACTGAGATTTCCACTTGAAATTTGGTACACGTATGTATCATAACGACATTTGAAACTAGATTATATTTTGACATTATTTCGTTGAAGGAGTGGGGGTGGGGGTAAGTAGAAATAAGTGAGAAAAAAATAACTAAAGCAAACCGATAAGAATACAGAAACTTAGATTTGCTGTATATACTAGAAACCAAGGCCTCAGATTTCTTTCTAATATTGTTCATCACCCCCCCCCCCACACCACCACCACCTCCACTCCATTATTAAAAGGATTGATAGCATAAAATTGAGATATTCACTTTAAAGTTAGTACATGTATGTATTGTCATGACTTCTGAGCTTTAATTATTTTCCCCTATTTACTTCTATTTAACCCCCAACCCTTTAACGGAATCATCTCAAAATATAATCTAGTTCCAGATGTCGTTATAATAATAATAATAATAATCTTTATTAATCACGTTGGCTGTCTCATAAGAACAGATGTGAAAGTCAATTAAATACAGTGTCAATAATTTACACAAAATAGACAAATAAGTAAAAAAAACATTTAAATAAGTACACAAAAAACAATAGAGCAAGTTAAAATATATATATATATATAAAGTTAAGTAAATTCATTAATATTATACACACACTTTTGAATTAAGTATTGTTTCAGTAGTCTTTTAAAACAATTAAAATTACTGGCATTTAGAATGTGTATTGGCAATCTGTTATATATTTTGATGCCTGAAAGATATGGTGATCGTTCATATAGAGACAAATTATGGATAGGTATAGTTAAAGAAGATCCATGTCTGGTAGTGTAGGTGTGAAAACTACCATTATTTTTAAAACAATGTAAATTTTTTCTTACATATTTAGATATATTGTATATATAGATTGATGGAAAACTTAAAATCTTATTGTTTATGAAATATGGTCGACATGACTCGATGGTTTTTAAATTAAATATGAGTCTAATGGCCCTTTTTTGTTGAATAATATGTACGTCTACCAAATTTCAAGTGAATATCTCAATTTTATTTTGTCAATCCCTTTAACAATGGAGTGGGGGTGGTGGGGGGGTTAAAACATATTATAAATAATCTGAGAACTTGGCTTCTACTACATGTACCGAGTTTCAAGTTTCTGTATACTTACCGGGTTGCCTTACTTACTTTCCCATATTTACCCCTATTTAACCCCCAACCCTTCAGCGGAATCATCTCAAAATATAATCTAGTTCCAGATGTTATAATACATACCTGTACCAAATTTCAAATCAATATCTCAATTTTATTTTATCAACCACTTTAATAATGGAGTAGGGGTAGTGGGGGATTGAAAAATATTGTAAAAAAGTCTAAGGTTTTGGCTTCTAGTACACACATCGACTTTCAAGTTTCTGTACTCTTACCAACTTGCTTTACTTATATTCCCCTATTTACCCCTACCCCTAAATAACCCCCAACCCTTTAATGGAATCATCTCAAAATATAATTTAGTTTCAGATGTCGTTATGATACATACGTGTACCAAATTTCAAGTTAATATCTCAATTTTATTCTATCACCCCCTTTAATAATGGAGTAGAGGTGGTGGGCGGTTGAAAAAATTATAAAACAATTTGAAGCTTTGGCTTCTAGTACATACACCGAATTTCAGAATACTGTACTCTTACCAACTGGCTTCACTTATTTTCCTCTATTTACCCCTATTTAACCCCCAGCCCTTCAACGAAATCATCTCAAAATATAATCTAGTTTCAGATGTCATTATAATACATACGTGTACCAAATTTCGAGTGAATATCTCAATTTTATTTTACCAACCCCTTCAATATTGGAGTAGGGCGTGGTGGGAGGTTGAAAAATATTATATAAAATCTGAGGCCTTGGCTTCTAGTACGTACACCGAATTTCAAGTTTATGTACTCTCACCAGCTGTGTTTACATGTTTCCCCCGATTTACCCCCCCCCCCAACCCTTTACCATATATCTTCAAAAGACAATCCAGTTCCAGATATCGTTATAATATATACGTGTACAAAATTTCAGGTCAATATCTTAAACCGTTCCGGAGAAAACGCGCGGACAAAAAAGTTACAGACAGACAGAAAAGACCTTTTTCGCTCAAATTTAAAATCTCGTCATGACATTCTAAACCTATTTCAAGAAAAGAAAAATAAAATATTTTTACGATTACTATACTTCCAATCCACTACGTGAATGTGAAAGTAAAATACATTATTAGGTAATTATTGGTAATTTTTTATTTTTTCTATGCCAGTATTAAAGAGTTTTTTAGATAAAAGTAAAATGAAAATTAAAAATAGAGGTATTAGGGGAAACTGGACTTCGGAACAGAAAACAATTATAAGGACTGCTTTTCCCTTATAACATTATTTGTGCTTTTCTCTTAATTTAGCAGTTTTCAGAGAAATGTTCATTAAGCAAAAATATATGCATGTCAATAATCCTAACCCCATTGATAAATAAAATTTCTACGTAACATAACAGGTTAAAAAGTAAATCTTAATATAGTATGTACAACGTATACAGGGTGTCCATGGATGTGTTTGGCAAGATACGAAAAAGTGTAAGACTTTATAGACAATTTTGCTTGCAAGAAAATAAACTTGACATTTATTTAAGTTTTTTTGCTGGCCCTTAAAAAATACAAAAACGTAAAATTTTGTCTACATATCTATTTGTCACTTTTCTCAAAAGTTATAAGCATTTGCTTTCATTTGAACCGTGACTCAAAATCCAAAATTTAAGTTAAAAATTTAAAGTTTAAAAGTAACGAGTATTAAGAGCACATTATTTTGTCAAAGTCCCAATTTTACTCTCACAGTGAAAACATTTTAAATAGAAACCCAATGTAAGAATAGCCCTTTATTTATTTATATTTTTATTGAAGTGTCATTGTACTTTCCAAGTTTTTAAACATTTTCTTGTTTGTTTTAAAGTTTTTTTTCTTTAAATTAGGATTTGATATTTAGTTTAAATATGTTTGTATTTGCCACATCAAATTGGGTTTTTCAAGATTTACGTATGAATTTTAGAATTTTAGATTTTCTAATAATTTGATCTTAAAATAAATAATTTAAATAATATATATATGTATATATATATATATTATTCTGTCAATCATATATAAGTATATCTGAGAATATTTAATAATTTTGCTCTATTCTCCTATCTCGGGGCCAAAAAGTAGGTTCAAGTAATAAATTTTAATAAACAAAAATTTTAAATCAAATAAATCTTTAATGATATTAACTTCAAAAATATAATATAAAATTTCAAGTTCCCTAATTCCCTGAATTAGCTAACTTAAAAACTATAACCAAAACAATTTAAAAATGTCAGTACATAAATTCTAATAAAAGTCATATCTCAAATTACTTGTACCTTTCACATTTATTAATTATTCATTCCTCTATCTTCTTTTCTTTTCCACACTCAAGCATTTCCTTCTCTATTTCCAGTCGATTCTTCCAACTTATAGGTTGCTTATTTTCTCTTAAATAAAAATAATTTGTTGCATATATAGATCAGATCATTCTTCAGAATTGTCCTCATTAACAAACACTTCCTTAATTCTTTTCTCAATATATTAAACTCTATTTTTATTTCATTGATCCTTTGATACTGATTATAACTCTGGGCATAGTTACATCATCCGGAAATCACCTTCTACTCTCTTTTGTATCTCTTCACCTTTATTATTTTTTTATTAAATCAATGTTGATATTAATGTATTGATTTTTTTTCTTATCCACCAAAATTCATACTTTTTGTCCCTCTTTCATTCCTCCTATCTATTAATTATCTTTTTCCCTCTATTTTTTCTTTCCACCGCCAACTTTTTTTCTAAATTTCTTTTTAATTTCTGTTGATTTTCACCCACTTCACTCACTTAGACCTTCTTAAACCTAATACATATTTCTTAATCTAACAAATTTTGTTGCACTAAATAAATACATGTCATTTCCCCTCTAGATAATCTACATAAAACTATATTTTATTATTTCTATGTAGATTCTCTACCCAACAGCATGTATTTATCATTTTCATTTTCAATTTCATTTATTTATTTTTTTTTAATATGAATGTATAAGATTAGTGTGAAATGTTTGCTTATTTATTTTCCTATTCTCATCATATATTTCATTACTAAATTTGATATATTATGTATATAATTTGATACATGAATGATTTTGTTGGATATAATATTCAAGTTGTTCCATCTGTTCAGTCCATAAGATATGTTGCTCATGCACATAGATCCTCAATATTTAAACCTTGTACTAAACTGGAAATATCACCAATAGCATTATTTCTATTGGCCTTCCAACAATAATAATTTCTATAACATTTTAATTGTCATGATATTTATATTTCTCTAAGCAACACAACTGACAAATATTTTTACATTCATTGACAATTATAATGCCATTTTGAGCATACAAACTTTCTCTACATTTCTTCAACGTTTTTCTTATCCTGCTATATCCAAATCTAATAAGTAAGTCAATGATTATCTATGTAGACAAAAATCAATAACATAACTTTTTGTTCACCAAATATTTTAATTATAAAACCCTGCTTAATACTCTCCCTCTAATTCAACAATAATAATGATTTTGACATTTGTTTCAAAATTGACTAAAAATTATATTCAGAAATAACTTTTTCCCTGTCATATGTATCTCTATTATACATTTCATTTCTGGTTTATATTTATTATGCACGTATAACTTTTTATGATTATTTCTTACATAATCTACTCGTATAACATCCCTAATGTTATTTGAAACATATTGACCAAAATATCCGTCAGTTCTGCTCTCAAATATTCCCTGCTTTGAATACCATGCATAACTGAATCTTTTATGAATATATTTCTTATTAGTGAAGCTTACACTTTCTTTCTTTATTTATGTTTCTGTCTATGTCGATATTAATTTTATATTTATGATTAATCACATACTTCCTCCCCTCTAATCGTTTATTTTCAACTGTCTTAATTTCAATTTGTTCTGTAGTTCTGATGCTTCTACTTTCTACCTGATCTTCCATAATAATAATTGTATTTTCTACCTCTACATTAGTTTTGAAGATGATTTGATTATTATCTAACTTATTTACAATGGCATCCATTTTTTTAGTTAAATTAGTATTAATCGACTCAATTTGATCTCTTAAATTTTTATTAGTTATATTTATTTCCTCAATTTTTGTGCTGAGAGAAATATTCGTCTGTTCAATTTTTGTATTTGTTTTATCAATTTTATTGCTTAGAGAAGTATTCGTGTCTTCAATTTTTTTGGTTAATAAATCTGTCATTACCTGTATCTGTTGCATGAGCAACAGAGGATCACAGACTTGAACAGGTGCAACAACTTCTCCTTGTTCTGGTAAATCATAAGATTGGTCCATGTTTATTTTACCAGAACGCAATTCCATCCACACAAACAAAAGGAAACTGTCCTTATGATACTAAATTTTAGACTGCCCCACGTTGTCAGACGTCAATTATTCTGTCAATCGTATATAAGTATATGTGAGAATATTTAATAATTTTGCTCTATTCTCTTATCTCGGGGCCAAAAAGTAGGTTCAAGCAATAAATTTTAATAAACGAAAATTTTAAATCAAATAAACCTTTAATGATATTAACTTCAAAAATATAATATAAAATTTCAAGTTCCCTAATTCCCTGAATTAGCTAACTTAAAAACTACAACCAAAACAATTTAAGAATGTCAGTACATAAATTCAAATAAAAGTCATATCTCAAATTACTTGTACCTTTCACATTTATTAATTATTCATTCCTCTATCTTCTTTTCTCTTCCACACTCAAGCATTTCCTTCTCTATTTCCGGTCGATTCTTCCAACTTATAGGTTGCTTATTTTCTCTCGAATAAAAATAATTTGTTGCATATATAGATCAGATCATTCTTCAGAATTGTCCTCATTAACAAACACTTCCTTAATTCTTTTCTCAATATATTAAACTCTATTTTTATTTCATTGATCCTTTGATACTGATTATAACTCTGGGCATAGTTACATCATCCGGAAATCACCTTCTACTCTCTTTTGTATCTCTTCACCTTTATTATTTTTTTTATTAAATCAATGTTGATATTAATGTATTGATTTTTTTTCTTATCCACCAAAATTCATACTTTTTGTCCCTCTTTTATTCCTCGTATCTATTGATTATCTTTTTCTCTCTATTTTTTCTTTCCACCGCCAACTTTTTTTCTAAATATCTTTTTAATTTCTGTCGATTTTCACCCACTTCACTCACTTAGACCTTCTTAAACCTAATACATATTTCTTAATCTAACAAATTTTGTAGCACTAAATACATACATGTCATTATATATATATATATATATATATATATATATATATATATATATATATATATATGTTGTTTCTTAGGTTTTCACGGGTATTAAATGAAGTGTTGGCGTGCTTCCGGGTGTTTTCCCGTGTAGTTGGTAGGCTCCTGTTGGAACCATGGTTGTCTGAACGACGTTTCGGCGGAATCTCGTCTGCCATCTTCAGGTTCTAGCTGAAAGCTGCCTGCTGCTGCTGTTGCTGAACTGAACTGAACAGTTCAGTTCGAGCAACGAGGAGCAGCAGCAGCAGCAGCAGCAACAGCAGCAGCAGGCAGCTTTCAGCTAGAACCTGAAGATGGCAGATGAGATTGCGCCGAAACGTCGTTCAGACAACCATGGTTCCAACAGGAGCCTACCAACTACACGGGAAAACACCCGGAAGCACGTCAACACTTCATATATATATATATATATATATATGAAGTGTTGACGTGCTTCCGGGTGTTTTCCCGTGTAGTTGGTAGGCTCCTGTTGGAACCATGGTTGGCTGGCTTCCTTGTCAGTGAGTTCCATTTGTGTCTTTGTATTTTTTCCTAAGTTGTGCCTATCCTTTCAACTTAGCTATACCGTGCTGATGAGGACTAACAAGTCCGAAACACGTGTCCACGGTTGCATCTTTTCCTTGCGGGCGATCCCAAATATGTTTTATGTATGTATATATGTATGTATGTGTGTATGTGTATACACACGTGTACACGTGTGTGTGTGCGTATGCATGTATGTATGTATGTATGTATATATCCTTTGGCGTTTAGCTTTGCTCCCGCGATAATAGCACCTTCTATACCTTTGTGTTCTTTGGGCCGGAACAATTCCACGCGGGTAGCCATTCCTATAGCTGCCTCCGTGACGACGTTGGCGGATGCCTGGAAACCATACCGGGTCTTCCAACCGAAGCCACAAATGTGCGGCTGGCTTCCTTGTCAGTGAGTTCCATTTGTGCCTTTGTATTTTTTCCTAAGTTGTGCCTATCCTTTCAACTTAGCTATACCGTGCTGATGAGGACTAACAAGTCCGAAACACGTGTCCACGGTTGCATCTTTTCCTTGCGGGCGATCCCAAATATGTTTTATGTATGTATATATGTATGTATGTGTGTATGTGTATACACACGTGTACACGTGTGTGTGTGCGTATGCATGTATGTATGTATGTATGTATATATCCTTTGGCGTTTAGCTTTGCTCCCGCGATAATAGCACCTTCTATATCTTTGTGTTCTTTGGGCCGGAACAATTCCACGCGGGTAGCCATTCCTATAGCTGCCTCCGTGGCGACGTTGGCGGATGCCTGGAAACCATACCGGGTCTTCCAACCGAAGCCACAAATGTGCGGCTGGCTTCCTTGTCAGTGAGTTCCATTTGTGTCTTTGTATTTTTTCCTAAGTTGTGCCTATCCTTTCAACTTAGCTATACCGTGCTGATGAGGACTAACAAGTCCGAAACACGTGTCCACGGTTGCATCTTTTCCTTGCGGGCGATCCCAAATATGTTTTATGTATGTATATATGTATGTATGTGTGTATGTGTATACACACGTGTACACGTGTGTGTGTGCGTATGCATGTATGTATGTATGTATGTATATATCCTTTGGCGTTTAGCTTTGCTCCCGCGATAATAGCACCTTCTATACCTTTGTGTTCTTTGGGCCGGAACAATTCCACGCGGGTAGCCATTCCTATAGCTGCCTCCGTGGCGACGTTGGCGGATGCCTGGAAACCATACCGGGTCTTCCAACCGAAGCCACAAATGTGCGGCTGGCTTCCTTGTCAGTGAGTTCCATTTGTGTCTTTGTATTTTTTCCTAAGTTGTGCCTATCCTTTCAACTTAGCTATACCGTGCTGATGAGGACTAACAAGTCCGAAACACGTGTCCACGGTTGCATCTTTTCCTTGCGGGCGATCCCAAATATGTTTTATGTATGTATATATGTATGTATGTGTGTATGTGTATACACACGTGTACACGTGTGATGGTGCGTATGCATGTATGTATGTATGTATGTATATATCCTATATATATATATATATATATATATATATATATATGTATATAGGGTTATTTACCATGATGTTTGAAAAAATTATCAGTAGGTTGTCCCCACCAAAGTAATTAAGAAAATGAGAAAGTTAAAAAAATATGACTAAAAAAATTACTTGAATTGGAATATTGGATTTTGGATTTATCGGTATTTACTCGAAATGATCAAGTTTATATAGGATTTTACATGGGAAATATCGGCTTCTGCTCTGATCTCACATATCGATAGAAGACCCCTTTGTTAGTAAGAAACAATGTATAACTCATTTTCAATCAAAACTGGATTTATCGGGTTTTGCACGAATACTCCTCATATGCTATGGACCTATGCTTATTTACTTTGTTAATGAGAAACTCTTTCTTCTGAACAATAAAGTATATTTTGATTTGATTTGATTGATAAATACATAATTCATTTCTCGTAAATAGGTAAATTGACAGTGTCACATAAGTTACATTTGTTTACTGGTTTTCGTATCTTTTACGGTTCCTTAATATTATCCAATCGTACGCGTGCGAAAGGGGCGAGAGAGTAATGTGACGACCTAACGGCTGTTTGTAATTTCGTCGTGATATCGATATTCTCTGTCACCGGGTCCGGCCTGATACAAATAACCATGGTTATTTGCTGTAGTATTTCTGTTCTTAATTTAGACATTTAGTCTAGAGTGTTGTTACCAGGATAAATCATTAGAAAGCCTGAGGTGATAGAATAAGAGCCGATACCCTGCTTGAATATTACAAACGATATCTGTATACGAATATAGTTGACCAGATATTTTATGCTTACCTCAAACGAAAGTAGTCGGATGTTTACCTGGCTCACCGTTACAAGCCCGTTGCTTAATTTGGTTTATTCACATAATTGCCGGTAGCATAGCTGTAGGTTAAATGATATTTAATTACTTTTATTAAATCATTTATGGAGTTGTTCAATAAATTAATATTACTTATAAAAAATAAATAATGTATTATAAATAAGTCATTTGCATTATGCTTATCAATTGATATAAAGTAGTAAAACAATATTTACAATAATTAAAAAGTGTTTTTAAACATTTGTACGCTCATGTCCATCGCTCGTGTAATGAAGTATTCCTTTGTCGGTCTTTATCATGATTTCCAAATTGACTTTGTATATCCTATGACGTTGAGCTGGGGCTGAAAAGTTCCATCGGTCGGTCTATATTCCCTTCAGCTAGGTGATGTCGCTAAGGATCTGTAATGGTATAATTTATTCTCCTAATAATACACGCGAGTGTATTTCGTCTGTCGTGAGAGGGAACGGCTGTGGTCGAGTCCTCTCGGAGCTTAGAGGGGTTTGGGGGTGGTGTCTAGTAGGAAGCCCAGGGTTCCAATTGGCATCATATGCTCCGATTTCGTCGGAAGGAAGTGTGACTGTGTTGGGCAAAAGACGCTTATTTTAGCGTCAGAGGCCGACCCGGGCTAGGGTAAGGGTACCGAGCTAGCCGCTTGTTTAGTACCACCAGGATTGGGTGATTTGAACCTTACGGCGTGGCTTAAAGATCGGGCTGAAACAGAAAAACGGATAAGTTATACTTACCCGTTGTCCAGGATCTGCAGCTTCGGCCTCTTATGCTTCGGAGCATCGTTGGGGTCGTAATCAATCATCTGTCTGTCCAACGGATTCCCATGCTCTACTGCACATTCTCTTCAGGTGGGCGGCTGCTGGGTATCCCAAGGCAAAGGAGGCGTAGGTCAGAACAGGTGTAATGAAGGCCCTGATAACCGTGAATTTGTTCCTCAGGTTGAGTTGGCTCTGTCTACCTATCATAGGGTAGAGTAGAGCCCTTTGTTGATTGTAGATAAAAATACATATAGCGCCACCTATCGACTGGTTGTGTAATCAAGTTAGTTCTCTCGCAGAATAAAGAGCGTGCAAATAGTACGATGAAAACCTTCAACAGGTGTGTTTCATTTTCCCGGATATCCGTAACAGTTTCCTAAAATTCCTAGTTTTGTCTATAAATAACAGGTTATGGTCCCAGGACGTTCAGGTTCCTGATAGACAATACGTGCCGTGAGTTTTAAGTTGGAAATTGGACTGGTGTGTGAAAATATGTTGACAGTTCGTATTCGCGTGTTTGAAAAAAAATGGTGGTCAATTGCCTTAACAGTGTACCAAGGTTGCTTGGGCGTGAGAATTTCACCGAGAGGTGTTTTGCAGTCGAAAACGTGTTTGTTTTGGAATGACTTACTAAATGCCTTGAAGGTACAGAGACTGATACAATTCTGTTAGGTAAAGCGAAAGCAAAGTTAATTTTAACGTTGGATCCATCTATTTTTGTGAATATCAGAAATAAAGAAACATGTAAAGATGCTTGGAATACTCTAAACAAGATGTATGAAGATAACGGATTTACAAGGAAAATTGGTCTCACTTTGATTTCTCTACGCTATGAAAACTGTAATTCAATGGAAACATACATCACGCAAGTAATTGAAGAGAACTGGTTTCAAAATAAGCGAAGAATGGATTGGTTCACTTCTTCTAGCAGGGCTGCCAGAGCGTTTTGCACCAATGATCATGGGAATTGAACATTCGAGCATTGTAGTGACATCTGATGAAATTAAGACGAGACTCCTTGACATGGAGCTATAATAATCATATACATTGACGTGAGAGCGGTCGAAGCAATTCAGCAGGAGCTTTTGCTAATAAGGCAAGTTTCAAAGGAAAGTCGGAAGATGGCAGCACTCATTTGCAAAAAAAGGGATCTAACCGATATCGTCTGTTACAAGTGCAAACAAACAGGCCATTTTCAAAATAAGTGAACCCAATAATTTACAACAACAGAATAAGAAAAAGATTCGAGCAAATGCAAATGTTTTCAGTATAATTTTTCTTAGTGGCGTCTTCGGTGATGGTGATTGGTATGTCGATTCTGCAGCTAGCAATCATATAACTGCTCGAGAAGATTGGTTAAAAAATATCAAAGAGACTGATGTCCAAAGAAATTACTGTAGCCAACAGTGAAAAATTATCAGTGAAGTGTTCGGGTCAAGTGGAGATTTCCACAGTTGTTGACAGACAAACATTTGACATTGACGTAAAAGAGGTTTTATATGTTCCAGAGCTGTTGACTAATCTATTATCTGTTGGACAACTTACAAGAAATGGTAATCGTGTAGTTTTCGGTAAAACAGATTGTCAGATCGGAGAATTAATTGCAACAGCTATTATGAAAAATAACGTGTATAAGTTGAACTTAAATAAACCAAAAGAATATTTTATCGCAGCAGCAGTGGATGTGTGGCACAGGCGTTTTGGGCATATAAACTACAAGGATCTTCCCCTCATGCAAAATGTAGTCAATAGACTGGATTGTCAAACATACATGGTAATAAAGAAACATGTCAAATATGTTGTGAAGGGAAATAATGTAGGTTGCCATTTAAGCATGTAGGTACACGAGCGACACAGGCCTTGGAGATTGTCCATGCTGATCTGTGTGGGCCCACGGAGGTGGAGTCGCTGGGTGGCTCAAAATATTATTTGATCTTGACAGATGACTTTAGTAGAATGACGTTTATTTTCTTAAAACCAAGGACCCAGCACTCGAATACTTTAAAGAATTTAAAGCGATGGTTGAAAATCAAAAAAAATGTCAAAATTTAAATTTTTAGATCGGATAATGGGGGTGAATTTTGCAGTTTATTATTTGAAAATTTTCTAACTAATAATGGTATCAGCCATCAGAAGACAAATCCCTACACTCCACAGCAAAATGGGATGAGCGAAAGGATGAATCGCACCTTAGTAGAGAATGCTCGTTGTTTGCTTTTCGATGCAGGGCTTGAAAAGTGTTTTTGGGCTGAAGCCATAAACACAGCTGTATATTGAAGAAACAGATCGATGGTAGCAGGACTTAAAAGAACACCATATGAAATTTGGTCACAAAAACAATCCAATGTGAGTAATGTTAGAATTTTTGGCAGTAAGGTCATGATGTTAATCCTAAGGAAAGAGGCAAAAATTTGATACAAAATCTAAAAAGATGATATTGATTGGTTTTTGTGAGAATGTTAAAGGCTATAGATTATTTGATCTAATAACAAAGTCAATTATTATGAGCCGAGATGTTATTATTAATGAAAAATCATCAAATGGATCAGTGGTTTTTGATTCAATATTAAACGATGACTGTTACGGAGACATGCAGGTTTCAGTGGGGGATATGAGTGAAAACAGTAACATGGAGTCAAGTGTTGAACTAAATGAAGCGTTTTCAGACAACTCAGATGAATACGATCCTCAAGAGGATTTGCCAGATAGTGACAGTACTAGTGATTTTCAGGACATTGTTGATAATTCTACTGACAAACCAGAAATAGTGAGAAAATCAAGAAGACAAAGGAAACCTGTAAATCGTGACGATTACATGATGTATGCCTGCCAAACAAATGTCAGTATAGAGGATGTCCCCTTGAGCATATCAGATGCCCTGTCAAGGCCAGACGGTGAGAAATGGAAGCAAGCTATTGAGGCCGAGTTAGTACCCTTTGAAGAAAATGAGGCCTGGGAGGTGGTTCAGAAACCAGACAATACGACAATTGTGCAGTGCAAGTGGGTTTTTAAAAGGAAGTTTGATAGTGACGATAAAAACCCGGGGTAGATTATGACGAAACTTTTTCTCCTGTTGTAAAACATTCCAAATTAAGATTGTTAATAGCCTTGTCAGTTCACTTAAATTAGAAAACTATGCTTCTGGATGTGGCAACAGCCTTCCTAAATGGTTCTTCGACAGGGACAGTTTCTATGATGCAGCCTGAAGACTTTAATAAATCAGTAGATAGAAACCAGGTTCTCAAGCTAAAAAATAGCCATTTATGGACTAGAAGAAGCATCCAGAGTTTGGTATGAAAAAGTGGAAAATGTTTTAAGCATGTTAAGTTATAAAAAATTAAAATATGAGCCATGTGTGTACATGAAATATCAAGGTAGTTTTAAAACAATTGTACCATCGCATGTAGACGATTTTTTGATTTTTTCAAACTCAACAAAACAAAATTTTTTGAAAAGAGAACTTAGTTTAAAGTTTAAAATAAAAGATCTAGGTCAGATCAAAAAGTGTTTAGGCATGAGGGATATTGTTGATAAAGATAATGGATCAATATCCTTGGATCAAGAACAATATATTGATGAATTGTTGTTACGTTTTAATATGATTGATTGTAAACCTGTAAATACACCTATGGATATTAAAAAGGATATTGTTTTTCCCTATCAGCAACTAATAGGGGCATTGATGTATTTGGCTGTGCTCATGAGGCCAGACATTTCTTTTTGTACTAGTTACTTGAGCCAGTTTAATAATTGTTTTGACGAGTCACACTGGAAATGTGCAAAAAGGGTACTGAGTTACCTGAAAGGTACAAAAAGTCGTGGGCTAATATTTAGAAAAACAAGCATTCTAGAACTAGAGGGTTTAGTTGACGTAGATTGGGGCGCAGATATAATTGACAGAAAGTCGTTCACTGGTTTTTGCTTTAAACTTTCTGGTTCTACAGTGTCTGGGGAGAGTAGGGAACAAAGTTCAGTGACTCTCTATAGTACTGAGGCAGAGTATGTTGCCATATCAGAAGCCTCTAGAGAAGCTATTTATCTGCGTAACCTGCTTGGCGAGTTTACAGGAAAGATCAGATGCAGATGATATGCCCGCTGATATGTTAACCAAAAGCTTGAGTTTTGCTAAACATAATAAATTTTCAGGTGAATTAGGCATTACAGATGTATTATCTAATGTATAATAATGTATTTCTAACTAGTGGGGGTGTTGATTGTAGATAAAAAATACATATAGCGCCATCTATCGACTAGTTGTGTAATCAAATTAGTTCTCTCGCTGAATAAAAAGCATGCAAGTAGTACGATGAAAACCTTCAACAGGTGTGTTTCATTTTCCCGGTCATCCGCAATAGTTTCCTAAAATTACTAGTTTTGTCTATAAATAACACCCTTCTCGTCCTCGTTTTCTGTATCATCGCTTCCGTGTTCTGTCTCCACGTCAGGGTTTGATCCATGATAACGCTAAGGTACTTGACGGTATCGTGCCATTAGACGTTCTCGCCGTTCATGGAGACGTGTCCTGACTCTCTTGAAGAGGATGGCTTTGCTCTTGACTTTGACTTTCCACTGGTTGCACCACTCTTCCAGAAGGGACGCTGCTTCCTGGAGGTTGCGGGTGGCAAGTCTTGCACTCCACGATCTTGCCATTATTAGGTTCTTGGCATGTCGGAGGTGTAGATGGTGAACAAGTGGGGGAACAGTACCGATCCTTGCAGTACGTCTGCTTCCATTGGCCTGTAGTTCGACAGGTTGTCGGCAATATTCACATGGAGTTGCCTCCGGTGAAGGTAGGATCTCACTAGCTTGATGATGCCGACGGGATAACTGACAACAATCTTCGCCAGGAGACCATCGTGCCAAGCCCTGCCTTCGCTACATCTAAGAAGATCGCTCCTGTGACTTGTCCGTGGTTGAAACCCTCACTGATGTACCGTTAGACGAAGTACTTGGAGCTCCCTGGAATGTTCGGTTCGGTAAGAGAACTGATCATCTAGGATGATCTGGTGGTAAGTGCTTAAGTAATGATGCTCTCTGCTACTTTACTCATCGCAGGTAGAAGACTGATGGGCCTGCAACTAGAAGGAAAGGTTAGATTCTTATCTGGCGTATGAATCATGATGACGTCGGCTTTCTTCCACTTTGTGGGGAAATAACGTAGTCTCAAGATGGCGTTGATAATGTTCACTATTGCTGCTACTCCATTCAGGGGTAGTTTCTTAAGTACCTTGCTTCCTATTCCGTCACATCCCGGCGCTTTGAAGCTTCCCAGGATATCCCTGACTTCTTCGGGGGTAAGTCGGAGGGATTATTTCTTCATCCGGCATGCGTCGCAGCCCTCTGACTCTGCGTGTTATTCTCGCCCAGACAGTCCTCGTCCTCGTCGTCGATCTGGTTTTTCCTACACTGCAGTTCCAAGCTGTCGGCAAAAGTCTCGGCTTTTTTCTGACAAGTATAGACAACACCGTTCCATCCGAGGATGGGTGGGACTGATTTTCAATTGGCACGCAGAGCTTTCTGGGTGGTCAACATGCTTCTGTCCTGATGATGCAGCGATTCTAAGTGCCGTTGCCATATGTTCTGCCTGTGTTCTTACAGGGCTTATTTAACTCTTCGAGTTAGTTGGTTGTATTCCCTTCAGTGTTTGGGGAGTTTTGTCCTCTGCACCAGTTTCTTAACCCTCCTTCTGTCTCGAATGAGCTGCGTGGTATCTTCGGTATTGCAACTCTTCTCGTTACAGTTTCCGTTGCGCTATCCGTTAGCGCTGCCTGGATGTGGTTTTCCAGGGACAGGATAGCCTCTTCTACTTCTGCCTCACTATTGATATCGCGTTAGTGTGTCTACAAATTCACACTGGCGATTTGGCGTTGAAGTCTCCTATAGCCACCGTCTGGATACCCCATATTAAAAGGGCCTCCAGGTCATGGTTTAGGAGAGGACGTTGAGCTGCTTGGTAACAGGAAGCTATCTTGAGTGTACCGTTTCATTTCGTTGAAACTACTATGGCGATGGCTTCCATGTTTTTCAGTTCCGGCGTGCCGATCAGATGATGGTCTATAGTCCTCTTGACGAGCAGAGCAACTCCTCACGCATTTGCTCTTCGTTGTTCTCTATAGAATACGTAGCCTGGGATTCAAAGATCAGTATTATCTCTCCAAGATTTTTTCTATTTCTAACTTCCCCTGTCGGAGGCCGTTTACGTTCCATGAGGCGATCTGCAAGATTTTCGGCTTCACCAGCGTAGTAGCCATCTACTCTTGGAGCATGCTTGGCATTTGGGTGAAGAATGCACTCATGGCTGAGCACATCTTCTGCACCTGTGCCCGCACAGCTGTGAAGTTGTGGGCCACAGCAGAATTTGGGAGTTTGAACCCCTTCCTCGCCTCTGTCTTGGCTCTGTTTGCGGGTGTGGCTTTGCCCTTGGCGGTTGCTGTGTCTGCATAACTTCTTTCAGCAGTGACCTTTCTGGTCTCTGCTGTGGCCTTCTTCACCCTGGATCCCTGGTTTGTGGTCTTCTGGGGACCTGCTAGATTCTTGGGGTAGCTGAGGCATCCCCTGTAGCTTGTCGGATGTTCCCCTTGGCAGTTTGCGCATTTAGCGGGGCTGTCCTTTTTCTTCTAGTACTCAGCCGAGTGGTGGGACTGACTCTTTGAACTGACGGAGTCTTCGTCCATAATGCTGTCCTCCCAGCATATGACATAGGTTTTGTCTGTAAGGAAACACCTATTTGTTAGTGGGAGAAAAGTACGTAAATAAATAAACAAAACAAATATGCGCCTCCAAGCAAGGGGGACTTTTATTTATCTTGTCAATTCTATCGTCTTGAAAAAGACATATAGAATTTCCTCCTCGTAAAACCTGGTTGTGGGGCTGCCACTTCACTGTTAGTTGCTTTTACTTTCACTGCTGCGCTGCTCCGTAGACACGTCTGCTCGCCTCAGTAGCTCGGGTAACTATACTCATTTGTGTTGAATTTCGTCGTGTTTTCATATTCGAAATCCCCACACGTGGTTCAACTTTGATGCTTGCTCATACGCTGATAGAGATAAACGGAAATCTAGTAATATGACATGAATTTATGAATGCATCATTACACTTCTTTCTCATTTCGCAAAAGAAAAGAAAAGTAAATCTTAAAAAAGACAGAAAAGTAAATTTCAAAAAAATACATTGAGAGGCAAATCTCGAAATTACATAGGTTTCTGTGTAGATAATGAAAATACAGTACAAACAAATTTTAACTTATATAAAGATTAATAATAATAATAAGTTATTTATTTATAAATACAAAGTAATGATACAAAGAGGCATATTTATATACAGTAGTAGTGGTAGTAGTAGTAGTAGTATAGTAGAGTATAATCTGTATTAAAAATAAATAATAGGTACCTCGTGTAAGCTCCAAGAGCTTGAAACGAGAGAACATTTCCATTATATAGTGTACAAGTTTAATATTACATAGGCGCGGATCTAGCACCCAGAAAAAGTTGTGATCACGGCCACCCAAAAATCGGCCAAGTGCGAGTCGGGCTACGGACTCGCTTTTCCATTTTTTCATATTTAAGAATATTACGATTCATTTTTAACTTTTTGTTATTAAATGAAGGAATAAAATAATTTACGATAAACAAAATGATCTCTGATCTGCGATCTCCAGAAAAAAATTAAACAATGTTTAATTCTAAGCAATTAGTCGCTACTCCGCTTTCATTTCAATGTATTTTTTACTACTACCACGACAAAAATTTGATCACGTGGTTCATTTATCGCTAGTCGCAGCGACTGAGCGACTGGCATAAAAATGTACCTATATGCTAGCTCACAATGTGTGTGTGTGTGTAATGTGCTGCGTTGTCTTTTTTTAATTTTATTAAGGCATTGGATATAACATTAACCTGTTGAACTCAATTAGGGTTGTGGGCATGCCTTGTATTAATTTTGGCAATCATACAAACTGCTCTGACCCGAATCAGATAAACTCCAGGGTTGCAATTCTAGTACGATCGCAGCTGGGTTCAAACCTGGCCTCCGGCAGAGGTCGCTTCATATAAAATATCCGCGGATTAAATACCAAAACAGATAAACTGTATAACGCAATATTATCCTCCAACTGTGACATTTTTGCTTTTACGGAAACCTGGCTAAACTCTAATGTTCTAAATTCAGAAATGTTTAATTCTTCTTTCTTTATCGTCAGATCTGACAGGAACTTCAATGAAATCGGGTATACCTGGGGTGGAGGTGTTATGTTAGCTGTAAGCAATAAATTCTTTGTACACCCTATAGATCTGAAGAATGTTTGTAGTACTAATAATTTGTCATTTATTGATATGGTCGGCGCGAAAATCACGTTAAACAGTATTCCTTCTATATATTTATATTCTATATACCCCCAAGCACCACCACAGAATGCTACAACTTTCTTTTTGAAAGTATCACTTCATTAGAGTACTTATATGGTAGCGACGCATTAATCTTAGGCGACTTTAATATTCCTGAGTATTCTAATTATCTTGTAACCAACGTACTTAGTAATAAGGTATTACCACTGATAAATTTCTTAAATTTTACTAATTATAATCAATTTAATTTCAACTATAATACCAATCAGAGGATACTGGATCTGGTATTATCTAATGAGAATTGCGTCGTGGAAAAAGCATTAGATATATTAATAACTGAAGATAATCATCATCCCGCAATTGTAATATATTGTGGACTCACTATGGAAGTAAAAAACAGTAGGCAAAAAATTGACAATATATTTTACAATTTTAGAAAGGCAGACTTCAGACTTCTTTGGTTTATATGAAAATCTAGTTCATATAGACTGGAGTCTTTTAAATAACCATACCAATGTAGACAGTTGTTGTGATGCTTTTTACATAAAACTATATGACTTATTAGACATCTTTGTTCCTAAAACCGAATATCATAGGCTCACATACCCACCTTGGTTTAATGCCCACGATCTTAAAATGTATCCGCCTTAAATATAAAGCTTGGAAAGATTATAAACGCTATAAAGACCCTATTGCGTTACAAGAATTTCAATTCTTGAGGCAAAGAATCAAAGTGGATATAAGTAGCTCTTATAAGGAATATTGCAGTCGTCTCGAAAATAACTTAAATAATAACCCCAAACAACTATGGCAATTTGTTAACAATATAAGAAATAATAATGGCATGCCAAATACTATGACATATAAAGACAGACTAATAAACGACCCAAAAGACATTGTAGATGCTTTTGCAGACTTTTTTCAAAATTCCTATCTAGAAAGCGACCATTGTGACGATGCTGGTCAAAATACTCTGACCGATAACTTACATTTAAGGCAATTCACCGAAATTGAAGTATTGAAATGTCTTAAGAAATTTAAACCCAAAGGTACTGTCGGTCCAGACAAAATACCTGCTGCCACGGTAACCTCGGAGTAAAAAGAAAAAAAAATGGTTAGACGGTATAAGCTAATTACAATAATAGTGATAAAAAAACTTATCGTGAAACTAGAGCATAGTGAGCATGAGACTCTCAGGGTCCTTGTTTATCGTGGCACATATAATTAGCTAATAAAAAAATATATATATACAAAAGTATATGCGTAACATACGTAACAACAAGAAAAAGGAATAATAATTAAAGTTTAATTAAACAACCTAAAATATCTTAAATATGATCTGCCTAAAATAATTAAGTACCAAATCAATGCCAGCTATATCAGTTGAGCAGGACAGTACGATAAAAATGATTTAAATAATTAATATATGATTGGGGCGCCACGTGATTTAAAAAAAAAAATAAAACAATTGATTTGGCTAGGTATTTTATTTTAATTGTGTTCCAAAATCACGAAATAACTCATAACTCTAAGTGGATAGACAAATGAATAAGCAAGATATTTATTTAGGTTATGTCAAAGAAATATATTGATATGCATATATTCATAAACTAAAGCAATTTCAATAAAATAATTTAGCACAAAAAAAAATATAGCGATTTCCCAACTATATGGCCATATATTTTGGTTTACAACCTTGTACTTACAAATCTATTATTATTATTTATACGTATGATTATATATGTGTATTATTATGTATTAAATCATAGTAAGTAAATTTAAAAAAAATATATGACAAACAACGTAATTTACAATTAAATTAAGCAGACAAGCTAATGATTATTACTTAGCAAAGAATCAGACGGAACACATTAAAAAAAATGTAATAGATAAATATTATTACTTTGTTCTAGGTAAAAAAATCAAATTAAGCTTATATGTGTGTACAGTTATTTAAATATTTTAACTTAGCATCGGAATTTCATACATGTAGCAATGTTTATATGCTCGTGTTCTGGTCCAGAGTTTCACGAAGCGTTCTTATAATTTCCACAAGTTTAAATGGATGTTCCGAGTCAAAAACAATTTATACAGTAATTACATACCAGAGCAACATATATTTTTCATTCAGGAACCTCGATTATCACATAGGCCTCGATGGATTGTCTGGAAACCACGGGAACCTCTTAGGCGTCTCCAAGTAGACAAGTGAGAGGAAAGTCTGCAACTGGACAGCAGAACCGTATTCGATAACCCAGAATAATTTCTCCTAGACGAAAACTCAAGGACAACTTATACATACATAGGGGAAATGTGATGTGCACCCTGCCAGAGCGACCCTAAAATAATTAACCTGAATTGACAAGTGCTCGTGATATAGTATCAGCTAATAATAATTTGGTTAACTTTAGAAATTTAACATACCTCTGTGGAGGGCCTCAGAAGATGCTTGAATATTTCTTAGCAGGACTAAGGCGGTGTTTGAAATAATGGCTTCAAAATCCTCTTACGGAGTTAAGATCTTCACAAAATTAAAATACGAAACAAATCAATAGAATATTATGTGAAAATCACAAAATGTCGATGAATGTGGATTTATTTAAGAAGTAAATTTTCTAACAAAATTTACTGATTCAAATTTTCGCGAAACAATTTTTCAAAACAAGGATTAATAGACATACACACATACAAACTTCTAGATAACCTAGATTGTACCTCCCAGGACTGAACAATCTGATTAAAAATCGAGATTCGTGTCATGATATGATTTGAGATCCTGCACGTGCCATATACCTTTCGGTTCATCTAGTTCGTCTACCAATTCGTAGGTCCAAGAACCAATCTTTCGCTTAACGATAAACGGGCCAACGAATTTTGAACATAATTTGGCATTTATAAAATTAATTGCATCAGATCGTGCCTTATTTCTGCGCCAAACTTTATCACCTATTTCATAATGAACCGGACGACGACGAAGATTATAAACTTTTCTATTGCGTTCCTGAGCCACGTGCAATTTTTGCTTAACTTTTTCATACAACTTTTGGAAACCCAATTGACGCTGTTTAATAGCATTATCATGACTTATATCCTCACTACATGGCAGCTGGTACCCATGTTGATCGCCTGTCTGAATATATTTACTGCCGAAATTAACATAGTACGGTGAATAACCGATCGTCTCACTGATCGCCGTCCGTATCGCACAGCTGATCGCGGGCAAGTGGTCATCCCATTTTCGCTGATTATCCTTAACATACATGGCTATCATTGTTTTAACAGTTTTGTTGACGCGCTCACAGGGATCAGCCCTAGGATAATATAGCGCAGTATAAGAAAGTTTTGTACGATAATTATTGCAAAGTTTCTCAAACATTTTACTACGCATTTGGGTACAATTATCGCATATCAAATACTGAGGTACGCCATAAACTAAAAATACGTGATCTTCTACCAACCGACAAAGACTTTTTGCCGAAGCCGATCTAATAGGGAAAGTTAGGACATATTTACTAAAATAATCACTAACCACAAGAATATAACTATTACCATGACTCGAACGAGGCAACGGACCAATAAAATCTAGACTTATTAGCTGCCAAGGCTTGGTAACTTCAGGGAGCTTACCCATATGACCAGCGGGTCTCTTTTGTTCTGGTTTATATGCTGCGCAAGTACGACAAGATTTGACATATTTAGCGACGTCCGAACGCATTTTTGGCCAGGTATACCAGTTATACAATTTCCAGTAAACTTTATGAACACCCACATGACCGGAGCGCACGTCATCATGATGAGTCTGAATGAGATCCTTACGTTTGTCTTTTCGGACTACAATTTTCCAATAATCAGAATTAGAAGACAACTCTGGAATACGACAGCGAACATATTTATATAGAATATTATTTTCAATACGAAACTGGGGATACTTATTCGGCTTGCTTTCAACCTTGTTTAACATGTCTAAGTACCATTTATCAGTTGTTGAACTGAATTCGTGTTTGGTAGATATTGTATTGACAGAAACTGGGACAGAGCGAGATAAGAAATCCGGTACGACGTTCTCTTTACCTTTTCTGTGCACAATGGTAAAATCAAACGGTTGCAGTCTTAAAGCCCAACGAGCTAAACGACCTATGGGGTCTTTCAAACGGTTTAACCAAATTAGGGAGGCGTGATCTGTTACTACCGTAAAGTGCGTGCCTTCTAGATAATGGCGTAGCTTTTCTACGGCGTATATTACACTCAAACATTCTCTCTCTCTGTTGTGGAGAAGTTTCGCTCCTGTTTAGTTAGCGACCTCGATATAAAACATATAACTCTTTCCTCGTCATCAATTCTCTGTGTCAAAACTGAGCCTATGCCGTACGCAGAAGCATCGGTTTGTAAAGTAAAGGGGCGGTTAAAATCGGGACAGGTTAAAATTGGAGCCGATACAAGATGATCCTTGATTGTATTGAAGGCCAATTCACAATCTTCAGTCCAGTGGAATTTAATATTCTTTTGGGTTAAACGAGTTATTGGGGCGACAATAGAGGAAAAATTGGGAACGAATCTTCTGTACCAACTAGCCATACCTAGGAAACGTCTGACCTCATGAACGCTGCTAGGATTAGGGACATTTAAAATTGCTTCCACTTTTTCTGGATCCACTCTAAGGCCATCGGAATCCACAACATAACCAAGGTACTTTAGTGAAGAACAACAAAACCGACACTTGTCTTCGCTGAGGGTTAAACCAGCAGCATGAAGTCTGTCAAAAACTTAGACAATATTTCCAGATGTGTTTCAAAATCTGGAGAAATTGCAATGTCATCCAGATAAACTAAGACATGCGGTTCCAAATCAGCACCCAAGAGAGTATCAAGTAATCTTTGCCACGTAGCAGGACTATTGGTGAGCCCAAATGGCATTCTCTTAAAATGAAAGAGGCCCCGACCGGGTACCGTGAATACAGTATACTCTCGCGATGACTCTTTTACGCTGACTTGCCAAAACGCCGATTTTATATCTAAGGTACTAATATAACGAGCGTCTCGTAGACGATCCAAAATAGCCGACACATAAGGAATAGGATATGCATCTTTCTTAGTTACAGCACTAAGGGCTCGATAATCTACACAAAATCGGTAGCTACCGTCACGCTTGGGAACTAACAAGATTGGCGAAGACCAACCACTCTTTGAAGGTTCGATGATCCCATCATCAAGCATTTTACGTACTTCCTCGTCTATGATTTTTTGTTTTGGGGGTGAAACTGGGTAATACCTTTGCTTGATAGGCGGAGAGTCCGTAATAATTTCGTGTTCGGCGACATTAGTATAACCTAGACTAGTGCTAATAAGTTTAAATTTCCTTTCCAGAAGAGAGTTCAACGCTTGACGTTGCTCAAGGGTTGAATGATCTTTGTCTTGAATTCCACAAGAATCAACAAATGATTTAACAGGGATGTCGGAACTAAAATGCCAAATGTCCCTCTTTAAATCAGGAACGATGCCCATCGAGATCCAAAAGTCAGTACCCAGAATTAAGCGGTGGGGAAGTTGTGGAACCACTAAGACGTCTAAAATATGGATTTTATCCATCAAGCAAAATGGGGTTCTAATGACGCCAATTGAAGAGCAAGTCTGACCGTTTGCAACCGTGCAAGTAACTTGTTTCTTCCCATCCATTGTTAACCCTAATTTTAGCAGAACATCCAATCCTGATTGCCCTACTAAAGTATTTGTCGCTCCTGAATCCAAAAGTCCAAGGATAGGATATTTTAATACAGAAACTTCCAGATAAGGCCTTTGATCGCCTTCAGCATGAGAAATAATAAAATCTAAAATTGCTTTATGTTTCGTATCCACCTGATGCTCAGAGAAAGAGAGAGAAGCCGATTTTGAACGTTCTCGAGCCACCATACGACTAACTAGCGACCCGAGTTTCCGTTTCCCGAACAAATTGGGCAGTTTTTGGTTGTAATCCCAGGTTTGCCACAAATAACACTTTTGAGGGTTGTGTGCACTGTTGGAAGCGATGACCTGGCTGTCCACAGTTCCAACAAGTAACAATTCTACGATCACTAAAACTGGATCTTTGATTTGTGTTTAAAGAACTGTTATCAGCAGAGGTTGGACGATTAGGTCCAGATACTAAATCCACTGGATTCAGATTTAATTGATGACTTGGGGCGTTACCCTGAGTAGTATCTTCACTATCAACAAGAATTTCTGAAAAATGAGTTCGGCGTTGATGAGTAAACCAGAACCTAACAAAGGATTAATGGTTACAGAACTTGGTAATTGATTTTTCAATCGAAAAACCGTTTCTTCGATAGGTTTACAGAATTCCACTAATCGACTAACAGAACATATTGGATTGCCAGCTAATCTTAATTGTAAATACGGTAACAAACCATCCCTAATAGTCGCTCTGATTCCGGAGGTTTACGAGTGAGTTTGCTATACAAGTTTTCCAAATCCGCAATGAATAAAACAACCTTTTCTGTAGGTCCTTGTTTGCGAGTATTAATGGCTTTCCATATTTCGCGGTCATTATCAGAAGGTAGAAATGTATGTTTCAACTGAGTGACTAAATCGTCCCAAGTAAAAATGCTCGCTTTAGCCCAGCGAAACCAAATAAGAGCGCTATCGGTGAATAATTCAGTAGCGGACCTAAATAGTACATCTTTTGACACTCCTCGCGATATCCGTAGCTCGTCGATTCGCTCTAGAAAGCTAGCAATGGATGATTTTCCATCGAACTTGGCAATAGGCCATTTGTTAATGTCGAAATATTTAACGAAATTATTCGTTACCGGTTGGTCATAGTCTCGCATTACTGGAGTGTCGATGAGTCGCAAATTAGCAGCTTCAGTGGCTAAGCTAGCAGACGAATGGATTTGAGTGTCGTATGGAACGGGGTGATCGTCAAGTTGTGAAGGGGGTAGATGAAATCTAACCTGACGTGAAGTACTGAGATCTGGGGTTGGAATAACTGAATGTGATGTTGTACAAGAAAGTAAAGTGGTAGTGACATGACATGATTGTATAGGTTGTAGATCAATTAAATTATCGACTACTGTAGATGGCACTATTGAAGGAGTTGCGGCAACTAAGGAATCGAAAACGACAGGAGACACCTGATTTAACAGCGGAGGAATTTCATCGTCCAATATCGACGATTGTATGGTGGATGATGCCTGTGCATCCGCCTGATGAGGTAGTAGCTCTGACACTGTGTTTAAAATATCTAGTAATTGAGTACAACGTGATGTTAGGTCCGACTTTATTTGCTTATGTCGCATATTACTATCAACTATTCTGTTTAATCTACCGGAAACATGTATTAACCGAGAATAAATTCGTTGGTATTCATTGTGTTTATTTCCGTGATCAAAATTTACCAAATCTTCGCGAAGCCTTAAAAGTTTCTGATCACAGATACTAAGTTCTGAAAAGGCATCAAGTTGAGAAGACTGCGGCATGCGATTTGCACGAATAGCTTCCCGTAAGGCGCTACGCTTCTGCAGAACGTTGCCATCTGACGCCAGATCCCTAATACATAATTCGTATGACAATTCATCTGAAGTTAATCTATTAATGTCCATGATTGTAAGGAAGTAAATAATCTCGGCAATAATTAAACGTAATTTATAAACGTAACCTATGAAGATCTAGAAAAAAGAAGTCCTTAGAATTTATTCTTATTTCCTAAATTTTAAGCTATAAATACTATACTAAAATTATTTAAACAAAATTATAGCAAAAAAAAGAATTAACTGAGCCAACTTAATTAAACTAACAGGGCAAAACCCGAAACCCCGATTTCAAAAAAAAGAAGAAAAGAAAATTCCAAGTCAATAAATATTTTCGTTTAGAATAATCTTATTTCACTAAAAGGTTGTGCTCCTCTTCGTTGTGTTCGTTTAGTTTTAAATAATAAATTGAGAAAATTCTAGGATAAGACAGCTACTGTAGTAAAAAAAAACAAATGACAACCCCCCCCTCATTTGGAGGAAAAAAAAAATATTTTTTTAAAGTGTCAACGATGCCAATAAGCTATTGAACGTTGGGCGCCAATTATACCACTGTAACCTCGGAGTAAAAAGAAAAAAAATGGTTAGACGGTATAAGCTAATTACAATAATAGTGATAAAAAAACTTATCGGGAAAATAGAGCATAGTGAGCATGAGACTCTCAGGGTCCTTGTTTATCGTGGCACATATAATTAGCTAATAAAAAAATATATATACAAAAGTATATGCGTAACACACGTAACAATAAGAAAAAGGAATAATAATTAAAGTTTAATTAAACAACCTAAAATATCTTAAATATGATCTGCCTAAAATAATTAAGTACCAAATCAATGCCATCTATATGAGTAGAGCAGGACAGTACGATAAAAATGATTTAAATAATTAATATATGATTGGGGCGCCACGTGATTTAAAAAAAAATAAAACAATTGATTTGGCTAGGTATTTTATTTTAATTGTGTTCCAAAATCACGAAATAACTTACAACTCTAAGTGGATAGACAAATGAATAAGCAAGATATTTATTTAGGTTATGACAAAGAAATATATTGATATGCATATATTCATAAACTAAAGTAATTTCAATGAAATAATTTAGCACAAAAAGAAATATAGCGATTTCCCAACTATATGGCCATATATTTTGGTTTACAACCTTGTACTTACATATCTATTATTATTATTTATACGTATGATTATATATGTGTATTATTATGTATTAAATCATAGTAAGTAAATTAAAAAAAATATATGATAAACAACGTAATTTACAATTAAATTAAGCAGACAAGCTAATGATTATTACTTAGCAAAGAATCAGACGGAACACATTAAAAAAAATGTAATAGATAAATATTATTACTTTGTTCTAGGTAAAAAAATCAAATTAAGCTTATATGTGTGTACAGTTATTTAAATATTTTAACTTAGCATCGGAATTTCATACATGTAGCAATGTTTATATGCTCGTGTTCTGGTCCAGAGTTTCACGAAGCGTTCTTATAATTTCCACAAGTTTAAATGGATGTTCTGAGTCAAAAACAATTTATACAGTAATTACATACCAGAGCAACATATATTTTTCATTCAGGAACCTCGATTATCACATAGGCCTCGATGGATTGTCTGGAAACCACGGGAACCTCTTAGGCGTCTCCAAGTAGACAAGTGAGAGGAAAGTCTGCAACTGGACAGCAGAACCGTATTCGATAACCCAGAATAATTTCTCTTAGACGAAAACTCAAGGACAACTTATACATACATAGGGGAAATGTGATGTGCACCCTGCCAGAGCGACCCTAAAATAATTAACCTGAATTGACAAGTGCTCGTGATATAGTATCAGCTAATAATAATTTGGTTAACTTTAGAAATTTAACATACCTCTGTGGAGGGCCTCAGAAGATGCTTGAATATTTCTTAGCAGGACTAAGACGGTGTTTGAAATAATGGCTTCAAAATCCTCTTACGGAGTTAAGATCTTCACAAAATTAAAATACGAAACAAATCAATAGAATATTATGTGAAAATCACAAAATGTCGGTGAATGTGGATTTATCCCAAAATTATGGATTTTCAAAACTATTTACCACTTTCACACAACGACTACCATTTACTTTCTGTCTTAAAATATGGCTCCTCGAATTAAACTCCCCGGAAATTAAATAAGAATCGAAATGTCTAGAAAATGAGTGGGCATCTGCCATCACTTGGGTAGGAAAAAGGGGTATTAGCGCCTAAAACGCTGAATCCAAACAATTAAAATCATTTAGGTGATAATAATGATAAATAATAATAATATGTTTATTTGTCAATGAGAAGAGTGAAATGTATGCAAAGGTATTACACATCAGACATATTATTTAAGCAATATAATTAGAAACATTTTAGTATATTTAGTATTTAACCTTAACTACTTTTATTTTAGACTAATAATAACAGTAATAATACACTTTATATGTGTTTTACAAATAAACATGTGCAAAGCCACTGAAATAGATCCATGTCTATTTGTGCGTGACGTTTACAAACATAATTTTACATGTATATATATACACACATATATACACATATATATATATATATATATATATATATATATATATATATATATATATATTGTTCTATATTCTGATATCTATTTTATTTTTTATACGTTCGAAATTACTTTTTGAAAGTAAATTGAAATGATTTTATTGAGCGCCAAACAGTTTCTTAAAAGCTGTTAATATTATAGACTATAGAACACCATTAGCATGACCATCTACAATCTATAGAATGACTCTTACTCAGGGTCCAACGAAGTCGGTTCAATAAATGCTCATCGATCAAGATAACAATCTAAATAAATCAAACTCAGTATTGAACGAACAAAGTATTAATTTATTAACAGATTTGAACTTGGAATGTAATTAACAAATTTAAATAACAAAAACTAACTTAACTAAAATGATAAATATGGCCTTTATTTAAAATAAATATGTACCATGGATTTCTGATATTGTAAAGCTTTACCTTGTCTTTCTTTCGACTCGAGTAATGTTATATTGTAACCTCTAACTGGTTATTATGATCCTTGAAATATAATGTCACTTGACTGACTTTTTAAACCTCTCAAGGCTTCTTCTTGATTGACGTTTGTTTATAACCTCCAATTTATTTTCAACTGATTCCTTGAAATATTTCTATCACTTGATTGACGTTTGAAATTTCTTCACCATATAAATTTGTTAACTGGATTAACAAATACTTCTAAATCTGCTTTCCGGATAATCTACTTCTTAATACTTTTAAAGTTTACTCACTTTTATATTTAATATACTTTACAAATTTTTCTTGATATCAATATATCTGGATTGTAACCTTCAACTTATTCACCACTTTTCTTCTCTTTTCAATTTAATATTTATTCTTGGATGAATATATTTCGCAGCTCGCTGTTCAGCGGTGTGTGATCAACTGATTTGTTATTTTTAGTCGTTTCAATGGGTTAATTCCCAATATTTCAATTGTTTTTCTCTATTTTGATCTAATATTTCAAAATTTAATTTTAATTTAAAATTTAAACTATTCAGTTTTGTTTGTTCTTTACCTTAATTGAATACTGTTTTTAATTCTTTAATTTTCCTGATAAGTTTCTTATTCTACTTTTCAGGATTAAGTGAATAATTGTAATTACTCGAAATATATTGACATATTACAAATACCTTTTAAAATCTACTTATAACTACAATTAACAATTCCAATCTCAAATAAATACTAATTCATACATTTAGATGAATAGCAATGATAAACACAAAATGCTAGTAGTTAAAAACGTACTGCAGTTTTTCATACTGGCATAATACTGATATTATGAACTAAAACAAGAAATTGATACGCCAACAAACATTTAACATCATACTATTAGTCCTTTCTTTCTGCATGATGTGAAATATCATTTACAAAACACCTTTCTGCAATGATATTTGAAAATATCTGAAAACTTAAAATGTCATTCAGTGTTTTGCAATATATATGGACTTACTATTTCTGAATTACTCACGCTGCAATGCAACTACTGTTAATATTCTTTCATTCAATATTCATTTTGTGTAGATTTACAGTGTTTCTACACAAAATATGATTTTCAGCCCTAAGTTTTGACACGCATGTCAGATTTTATAAAATTTACTTTTTTGTTTTCCAATTTCATTCTAAATCATTTTATATGAGATTGTGATTCTCTATAAGTTCATGTTTTATCATATACTATTTAGAATAACCTTGTTAAACTAAATTAACTTCATTTTATGTTTATTCAAATATTTTGTTCTAATTCAATATCAAGTTTCATTCTTTGCATTCTACTCGCTGAGAATAAGTGAACTTGAATCAATTAAATAAACCACAGATATTCCTGCTTCTGTATGATCCGTTAAAGTAAAATTGTTATGATTATTTTCTAAAATACATACAAATTTGTGAATTTTATTTATGATTTCAAACACGATACTTGGGTAGTGTTCCACAGTGTGGATATACAGCATAAAACCCCCTAAACTAATAGAATTTTGACATGTGAAAATTTTGTTAGTTTTAACAACATGATGTGACATTCACACTGTCAAAGTTTATTTACAATTTAAAAGTGATCTACTCAGGATCATTTGGATAACTTAAGAGTAATCTATCCTGGATCATATGGATAATTTATCCCCATGTGACAACTTCCCGGTAATGATTCTTCCTTATTATAATTTAAAACATTTTCGTTTTCATTTAAAATATTACCTACTTCAAGTTGTTGCGCATAGCCCTTTGCTATTATAGGTTCATAATCAATTGAATTTTTGTATTTTTGAGACAAATTTTTAAAAATGCTATCATATTTGGAGTAACGACTTATCAGAAAGGTTTCAGGCTTCTTATCATTATTTATTTGAACACATGTGGTTCCCACTATATGCTCACCGCAAAATTCATTATCATTATTGGACTCTATGCCATTTGATACATTAATTATTTCGGCATCATTGCCATTCAATTCATTAATTATTTCGGCACCTTTGCCATTCAATTCATTAACTATTTCGGCACATTTACCATTTATTTCATTTACACTGCAGAAAGGTATTCTTTCACCTTCTACTTTTAGGATTCTTTCTCCTAATACAATATTTGCCTTTTTTTCTGATAAGATGTCGTCTCCCAATATAACATCACTTTCTATACAGTCGCCTATTTTTTTACAATTATTACCTACATTTAAAACAAGTTTATCTAAAAATCCTGATTTCTATTTCTATCATTTACTTGTGCTGTTTCTATTTTATTTATATTAGAGTGCGTGTTTTCATCTACTCTATTTCTCCTTTGAATATTGATATTAGCCACTTGTGCATATGACTCATTATTTTTAACATAACCCCCTCTCTCTCTGTAATCATTATCATCATGACGTTTCTCAAAACCCTGCTTTTCATTCCTATAATTGTCATATTTATATTGACCATAACCTCCTCGTACCTTTCTATCATTGTCATATTGACGTTTCTCATAACCCTGCTTTTCATTCCTATCATTGTCATATTGACGTTTCTCATAACCCCCTCGTTCCTTTCTATCATTGTCATATTGACGTTTCTCATAACCCTGCTTTTCATTTCTATCATTGTCATATTGACGACCATAACCCTGCTTTTCCTTCCTATCATATTGACCATAACCTTGCCTTTCTCTTCTATCATTCTCATTCCTATTCTGATCATAACCCCACTTGTTATAATATCTACTATTATTTTCCCTATTCTGACTAGACTTCCTATCAAAACTCTGATGATAATCATCTAATTCTCTTAAATAATCAATCAAATCATCTAACTTTGCAATTCTTTGCGTAATAATAACATTCTGTGAATTTTGGTTCTAGATGTCTAATATTGTATACTTTTCTAAGTACATAATTTTCCCTAGAAATACCTTTATTTTCTACATAGTTACCATTAAATAGGTCTTGTCTTATTTTCAACTGAGTGTAATCACTCCAATATTGTTTTAAGACTAGAGCTTCAAATTCCTCTATAGTCTCAAACCTGTCCATTATAACTGAGTACCAGATTTCCGCTTCTCCCTTTAACATGTCTTGTATGTTTGCTTTTAGGTTTGCATTTACGTGTTGTGTTTCCATGTGTTGTTTCAAACGTGAAATGAAAATTTTAGGGTGTATACGGTTATCTCCGTAAAAATAAAATGGTGTTTTGTTGCATGTGTAAGAATGTGTGGGTAATTGTGTCAATTGTGTACGTGTGGTATCCTTCAACAACTTCGTGTTCTGTTCTATCTTGCTATCCTGTTCTTTTATTTTCTTATCGTATTTATCTTCTTGTTTCTGCATTCTGTTATCTACTGCAGTCATTCCATCTTCAAACATAGTTACTACTTCCTCTCTTATTTCCTTTGCTGCCTCATTTACCTTAATACCTATTTCTTCATTAACTGACTCTCCCATTCGCTCCCATTTACTCTCTAGATTTTCAATCTTATTTCTTACTTCTGTATTGCTTTCTTCCAGCTTTTGCATACTTTGACCCATTTGTACATTTATGTTGCCAATTTGTGTATTTATTTTGTCCATATTTTCTTCTAGTCGCTGGTTATTTTGACTAATGTCTTCTTTTAAAGTTTGGTTATTTTGTACCATTTGCGTATTTATGTTTGCTTCCAAAGTTTGGTTATTTTTATCCATTCTTTCTCCAATACTATTATTCATTCCAGTGATCATTTCCATCAACTTCTGGAGCATGTTTGGATCAGGTTGTGTGTTTGTGTCACCAACTTGTGTTTGTGCAACTGTGGATGTACCCTGTGTAGTTTCCTCTGGATTCATGGTTGTTGTCTTACCTGACTTTAACCTCATATAAATTATATTTGTTTTTAATTTGACAATGCCTTGTTGTCAAAACTATCAAAATAAGTTATTTGATCTATTATCTTTCAAATGTATGCTTGAAATGATAAACTATTCTCAAGTTGTATTTATTCAATCGCTTTCCTGATCGCTCCACGTTAACAAGCCATAAATGTTCTATATTCTGATATCTATTTTATTTTTTATACGTTCGAAATTACTTTTTGAAAGTAAATTGAAATGATTTTATTGAGCGCCAAACAGTTTCTTAAAAGCTGTTAATATTATAGACTATAGAACACCATTAGCATGACCATCTACAATCTATAGAATGACTCTTACTCAGGGTCCAACGAAGTCGGTTCAATAAATGCTCATCGATCAAGATAACAATCTAAATAAATCAAACTCAGTATTGAACGAACAAAGTATTAATTTATTAACAGATTTGAACTTGGAATGTAATTAACAAATTTAAATAACAAAAACTAACTTAACTAAAATGATAAATATGGCCTTTATTTAAAATAAATATGTACCATGGATTTCTGATATTGTAAAGCTTTACCTTGTCTTTCTTTCGACTCGAGTAATGTTATATTGTAACCTCTAACTGGTTATTATGATCCTTGAAATATAATGTCACTTGACTGACTTTTTAAACCTCTCAAGGCTTCTTCTTCTTCTTCTTTTCTGGATTGACGTTTGTTTATAACCTCCAATTTATTTTCAACTGATTCCTTGAAATATTTCTATCACTTGATTGACGTTTGAAATTTCTTCACCATATAAATTTGTTAACTGGATTAACAAATACTTCTAAATCTGCTTTCCGGATAATCTACTTCTTAATACTTTTAAAGTTTACTCACTTTTATATTTAATATACTTTACAAATTTTTCTTGATATCAATATATCTGGATTGTAACCTTCAACTTATTCACCACTTTTCTTCTCTTTTCAATTTAATATTTATTCTTGGATGAATATATTTCGCAGCTCGCTGTTCAGCGGTGTGTGATCAACTGATTTGTTATTTTTAGTCGTTTCAATGGGTTAATTCCCAATATTTCAATTGTTTTTCTCTATTTTGATCTAATATTTCAAAATTTAATTTTAATTTAAAATTTAAACTATTCAGTTTTGTTTGTTCTTTACCTTAATTGAATACTGTTTTTAATTCTTTAATTTTCCTGATAAGTTTCTTATTCTACTTTTCAGGATTAAGTGAATAATTGTAATTACTCGAAATATATTGACATATTACAAATACCTTTTAAAATCTACTTATAACTACAATTAACAATTCCAATCTCAAATAAATACTAATTCATACATTTAGATGAATAGCAATGATAAACACAAAATGCTAGTAGTTAAAAACGTACTGCAGTTTTTCATACTGGCATAATACTGATATTATGAACTAAAACAAGAAATTGATACGCCAACAAACATTTAACATCATACTATTAGTCCTTTCTTTCTGCATGATGTGAAATATCATTTACAAAACACCTTTCTGCAATGATATTTGAAAATATCTGAAAACTTAAAATGTCATTCAGTGTTTTGCAATATATATGGACTTACTATTTCTGAATTACTCACGCTGCAATGCAACTACTGTTAATATTCTTTCATTCAATATTCATTTTGTGTAGATTTACAGTGTTTCTACACAAAATATGATTTTCAGCCCTAAGTTTTGACACGCATGTCAGATTTTATAAAATTTACTTTTTTGTTTTCCAATTTCATTCTAAATCATTTTATATGAGATTGTGATTCTCTATAAGTTCATGTTTTATCATATACTATTTAGAATAACCTTGTTAAACTAAATTAACTTCATTTTATGTTTATTCAAATATTTTGTTCTAATTCAATATCAAGTTTCATTCTTTGCATTCTACTCGCTGAGAATAAGTGAACTTGAATCAATTAAATAAACCACAGATATTCCTGCTTCTGTATGATCCGTTAAAGTAAAATTGTTATGATTATTTTCTAAAATACATACAAATTTGTGAATTTTATTTATGATTTCAAACACGATACTTGGGTAGTGTTCCACAGTGTGGATATACAGCATAAAATATATATATTCACCCATACACATATACACATACATATATACATATATATATCAACACATTTAAAAAAGAAAAAATTGTACTGGTTCTCTATATACACACGTACACAAGGACACGTGCATGCGTACGTACACATACCCGCATACACGCGCATGTACCTGAGAACATATTGTTTCAAATTTAGATATGAAACTGTTAATTTGTCTATTTATCATTGTGTTAATAATTATAGAAGAACTTTTTTTTTGTTGTTGCTATATTTGATTAATAATTTTGTGTACAGTTTGCCTAGAATTTTGTTTTAGCCACATTTTTATCTTACCTTTATATAGTTGCAAACGTTCAGAATTTTTTATATCTCTTGGCAAACGGTTATATGGTCTAGGTGCCAAGTATATATAACATCTTTGACCAATGGTTTTCGTACATCGCGGTTCTTGGCAGTTATCTTCTCTATTTCGTGTATTATACTTATGTGTGATAGGATTTAAGTTTTCGTTATTTTTAAAATTGTATAACAACATAGTAAGACAAAACAATTGCCTTAAGTCAAATATTTCAGCTTCCTTATATAGAAGATCAGAAGAGTAAGTATAATTTTTGTTATACATAATTTTAAGGATCCATTTTTGTAGCGTATTTAGGTTTTCTAGATGACAATCATTTACCCCTCCCCACCCAATAATGCCATAATTGAGCTGAGATTGAACTAAAGCATAGTATAGTGTTTTAAGTTGTTTTGTATCTAAATATGGTTTCAGATATTTGAAACGTGATAGTAGCCCTCTCATTTTTTTAACTAGATCTTTAATATGCATATCCCATCGGAAATGTCTGTCAATCCTTATTCCGAGATATCTAAGCGATTCAGCTTCCGCTATTTCCAAATTATTTTCAATTTGGAGTGATCCCAGGTTAGGCAAGTTATTGCTGTAAGAAGTAAATGGCATATATTGTGTTTTTTTGAAATTAACTGTAAGTAAGTTAAAATCTAGCCATTTTTTAATTTGTTTGAATTCACACTCTGCTATTGTCTTCAAATTATTCCATGACTTCGCTTTGAAAAGTATAGCAGTATCATCTGCAAAACTAATAATGGTCGCGGTGGTGTTTTTAAGAGATGTACACTGTGAATAATAGTGGCCCTAGAACTGTACCCTGAGGGACTCCATATTTAATTGAACTAGGCCCGCTAACAGTTTCATTAATTTTTACGTATTGTATACGTTCCGATAGATAACTTTTTAGTATATTATATACATTTCCTCTTATACCGCAGTTCTCTAATTTTTTTAGTAGTTTCTTATGGCACACTGTATCGAACGCTTTTGCGAGGTCCACAAATATACATAAACAAGGCATTTTTTCATCTAATGCAGTATAAACATAACGTGTCAAATAAGCAATGGCGTCTTCCGTGGATTTACCAGTTTGAAAACCAAACTGATTACTCGATATTAGGTTAAATTTTTTTTAAAAACTCGACAGATTATTTTTCAAAATTTTTTCATAAACTTTGGCAATATTACTTATTAGTGAAATCGGTCTATAATTAATTAATTCATTGCTTGCTCCGCCCTTGTGCAAGGGTATAATTAATCCTACTTTTAGGACTTTTGGGAAAACTCCATTCTTAAAGCTTTTATTTATCATATAAGTCAGAGGTTCCACTATTTCATCACAGATTTCTTTTAATGTTTCTACACGTATATTGTCTATCCCCAGCGACTTCTTTGGTTTAAGACTTTTTATTACTTTACTTACCTCATTTACATTAGTGGGGTGCAAATACATAGAGTTTTCTAAAATGTGTTCACTTTCATCGGAGTCTATCGGGATTTGTATATTACCGGCATATTTTTCACCCAATTCACTATAATATTTAACAAAGGCATTAGACATTTCAATCTCATCCGATATTATCCTGTCATGTTCAGTTTTTATTTCACGTATATGTTTTTTTTCAATATTTTTATGGCATAATTTATTAACTACATCCCAAAGATTTTGAGTAGAATTATTATTTTTATTGATTTCATTTTTAATATGTTTTATCTTTGCACTTTTTATAAGGCTTGCGAGTTTGTTTTTATATGTGTTGTACTGAGTTTTGAGGTCATTGTCATATGGATATAGTACAGTTTCCTTGTACATTTCATTTTTTTTTATTTATCGATTTGATTAGGCCAGTCGTAATCCATTCCTTCCTTGGTTTTTCCCCATTTTTTATTCTGACATTTGTATTGTTCGATATGCTAATTTTTAATTTATTAATAAATAGCTCTGTTATTAAGTTTATATCATGATTATTATAAATATCCTGCCATTTTTCTTCTTTAAGTTCTTTTTTTAGGTTTTTATAATTTATGAAATGTTTATATTTATTTGTTGCTGGAATTTGTACACAATTTTTTATTTCTATTAAAAGTATTATTGGAAAATGATCTGTTATCCTTTGTTTAAACAATATCGGTACGATATTTTTTATCACATTTGTTTTTATAAAAAAATGGTCAATACATGATTTCTGTAGACCCTGAACTCTAGTGTATGTATGTATTCATGTATGAAATGTAGCCATTTGCATTTAATATATTTAAGTACTCCTGCGCATATTCATAATCGGAATGTATATCTATGTTCATATCTCCTACTATGATGTTCATAGTACTCTTTTTTTTATTAATATTTATTAGATACTCAAGAAAATATTTATTGAATAAATAAGGACATGTACTGGGTGATCTGTATATATAGCTGCTAAATACATTTTTTTGTTTTCAATAGTGATACCCAATCTTATGCCATCTATTTCTCCGATTTTAATAATCTCATAATTGTAATCAAACGTGTTTTTTACATATACTATGACACCATCATTTTTGTTTATGTCACCGTGACTATATAACAGATTATATCTATGCTTTGTAAACACATCTAAATAAGAAATTCTGAATGTTTCCGTTAGAACTAGAACATCAAATTTATTAGGAAACTGACTTAAAAAAACAGATAGTTCATCTGCATTTTTTGTAATGCTTCTTATATTTATATGAAAAATATTAATATTTGATGGTATCTGATTTTGTAACGAATTATATTCTTCTAAATTATTTACAACATTAATGTTTATAGGTTCATTCAAATAGTTCCTTATATACGAATTCATTTCTTTTTATGCCTGTATTGAACTTGGAAAAACTAAATATAATAATAATAATTAATTAATTATTTAATAAAATATTAAAATAAGCAATATAAAGTAACTTAAAAAATATAAAAAATTGCACAAGGATTATAAAAATATAGAAACGTTATATTAATATATATACATATAGAGAATACATAACCATAATATCAATTTATTTATTTATAATATGGGTTTATATAGCAGAATAAAAAAAAAACATAAAGAAAGTTCATTATATATCATTAGGTACTGTTAGCAGAAAAGAATATTGGTATATACACATGCAAACATATACTAATTAATTCATTATTTACGGTTACGGACGCTTCTTAGTGACAGGTTGTTTGTTAGTTTTTTCTTCAATACCTTACGGTCCTTCCCAGGCAAGCTTAGTTGTTTTCTTTTTTTCTTTACTCCGACTTCCTTGTTTTCAATAATTGCACAGTCAATAGTTGCTCCTTCAGTAATCGCTCCTTCGAAATGTTCTCCGACGGTCACTTCTGCGCTTCCATTAATACTTTTCTCTAGCAAATCTAAGGATACTGGTGTTGGTGGCGGTGAATATTCGCTATTTTCTAGGTCGTTTTGTAATTGTTCACTGGAGTAAGCTGTTCCCTCTATTATTAGCTTATTCCCTCTTATTGTAGCCTGTTTGTTTTTTCCTCTTGCTAGCTTCAAGTTCTCCACCAGTATTTTCCTTTCTTCTCTATCTTCTTTTATCAAATCTTCGCTAATAAATATGCCAGTACCTTTTAATTTAGTTTTATTTTTTAATATATCTATTCTGGTTAAACGTGAAAGGAGTTCCACTAAAATGGGTCTTGTTTTATCAGATGGTTTGCCTAGTCGTAAGACGTCTGTAAATTCGATTTGGGGAAGATTGAGTGATAGTTTCTCTTTTAGCAAGTTTTGAATTTTGGTTATCAAATTTTGTTGTGTTTCATTATCGTCTTCCTCTAAACCATAAAAAACGATGTTATGTTTTCTTAATGCCCTTTCAGCTATTTGAAGACGTTGTCTTAGAACTTTGTTTTCAGCTTCTAAATTCACCACCTTTTGTTTAATTTCCTTAACTTCTACATCTACCTTCTTTGTAAGAATTTTTAGGTCGTTGCTAACCCCTTCCACTTTATCACATAGATTTTTATTGGCACTATATATTAGGTTATAGATATCTGATAGTGATTTTTCAGCATCCTCCATCACTCACAATGATAGCCCTATAAAATGCCTATCTAGAACACTTTACGGCATTATGTAATCTCTTTTAGTTAAAAAGATATTAATTTTATTATGGTAATGAAAAGACTAAAATTTGGCGTACGCCTATGGACAGTATTAATACGACAAGAGATCTTTGAGGTTGGTATAGCCGAATTATAAACTACCGATGGCCAATTTGCTATCATATGTACTTATAATTACCCGTAGTTAAACCCTTCAATACAGGCACTCGAGCCAAACAGCAAAGCAGAGTCCGCTCTCCAAACCAACACACGCACACTTCTTTTGCAAAATCAGATCAAAATAAAGTGGACCGTGACACTGCATTTTTTCTCCGTGATTGCGCATGCCTCCTATCAACACCACTTACCACAAGATTTAATCTTTCTATTAAAACATCTATGTATCCCTCTTCTTGGAAACTTTCTAAAATAATACCCGTATATAAAAAAGGTGGGAAAAACCAAATTGAAAATCACAGTCCTATTACTATTATCAATAATTTTTCTAAGTGTCTTGAAATGTTGCTTCATGATTTTCTCTTTTTTCATCTAAAGTGCAAAATTACACCAAAACAACATGGTTTCATGAAGGGAAGATCTACAACTACCAATTTATTCTGCATAACTCAATACATAGCAGATGCATTTAATTCTAGCCTGCAGGTGAACGTTATATATACAGATTTTTCAAAAGCATTTGACAGACTCAATCACGGTATTTTGCTTAATAAATTAGACAATCTTGGCCTGTCAAAAAATATGATATATTTCTTTCAATCTTATCTTGAAGGTAGAAAACAATTTGTACAATGTTTTGGTCAACAATCTACTGAGATATCTATAACTTCTGGGGTCCCGCAAGGATCCATACTAGGACCATTATTATTTAATATATTATTAATAATATTATAAATGGTATGGAAGCAAATTGTTTACTTTACGCGGATGATATGAAAATATACACTACCATAAAGTCTTCTGATGATTGTAATAAGCTACAACTAGCATTAAACAAAGTTAACACCTGGTGTACATTGAACAATCTTCCTCTAAATCCCTCTAAATGTAATGTTATGTCCTTTTCCTTGAAACATAACGTCATAAAATATGGCTATGTCATTGAGGACCTCTCTCTGCAGAGACCCAACACTATCCGCGACCTTGGTGTGATTTTTGATCCTAGCCTATCATTTTCTGATCACATAAATGACATGGTAGCAAACTCCTTCAGATCTCTTGGGTTTGTGATAAGAAACACTCGTGAATTTAATAATCTAAGTACCATTAAATTATTATACTATACTCTCGTCAGACCTCGACTTGAATATGCCTCCATCATATGGTGTCCCCACTACAATGTACATGTGTAAAACACAGAGAGAGTCCAGAGGCGTTTCCTAAAATATCTTAGCTACAAGGAGGATAATCTATATCCAACAGCTGGATTTTCACATGAAGAGCTACTTTCAAGACACTCATTTGAATCGCTTGAAAGTCGCCGCATTATTACCCAACTGGTCTTCTTGCGTAAATTAGTTACAAGTGACATTGACAGTGAGGATATTCTTAGCCAACTAAACGTCTGCATTCCAGGATACATCTTTACGACAACCTCTCACCTTCAATCTCCCAACACCTCGTATTAATGTTATGAAATTTTCACCGCTCCATCAAATGTGCAGCAATTATAACTCAGTTCAAAACAAGATTGATCTGTTCAACTGCAGTGTAGCCTCAATAAAAAACCTGAAGCTATAATGTGTGTGTCGATTATTGCTTCTGTATTCTCTGTACTTTCTTTTTTGTATATTCTTAGTATTTATAGTATTCACAGTAATCATGTAACTATTCATATATTTATTGTATTTATAGCGTATCCAATTTTATTGTATTACCATAATTTATATTATTAAAAATCTGTATGGATCCCATTCAGTAATTGGTGTAATACTGTTGAATGGTGTATGTTAAATAAATAAATAAATAAATAAATAAATAAATAAATATAATTTGCGTTTTTATTGTTTGTTTGTTTTTTTTACAAATTATCTTCAAATAACAAATTTCTTAGAAAGATAATGAAATTTAGCAAATATGTTTTATAAATTAATATGCATACATCCATATACCATTTCACATATATCACACACACACACCCCACATAATAATTACATGTACCTACTTACGTTTTGTTTACTTTTCTAATGTTTTTATTGTTTGTCTTTTTTAAGATATGTGCTCTTAATATTATCCTTTTTTTATTAGAGTTGTCCAGTATCAATCATCCTTTCGATTTGTTTATAGTTCTGTTTAAGTAGCCATTTTTTAACTTCATAAATCTTTTGAAGTAATTTATATTTTTTATATCATCTGAAAGCTGGAAGAATGTTAAATAGTCGGGGTGCCAAGTATACATAATTTTTCATCCCAATAGTCTATTGTGCAACATTTACCTTGATGTTTTGTTGGGCACGATGTCTTGTATCATATCTGTGGTCTATAATTTGATCTCTGTCAAAATGTTTATAATGATAATTTAATACGATTTCGCTGTAGATTTGCCTTATATGCAATACATCTGATTCGTTATATAATATATCTGTAGAATATCGGTAACTTTTCTCACACATAATTTTTAAAAATCGTTTTTGGACTTATATTAAAGGTTTGATGTTGAATTCATTTACTCCGCCCCACCCAATAATGCCGTATTTTAATAGAGGTTCTATCATACCATAATAAAATATCTTCAAATGTTTCTTTGATTTTAGGATGTTTCTCGGTAAATTTGTATAGTAATATAGTCCCATTTTAAATGACGATCTATTATTATTCCGAGATTTTTAACTTTTTGTGAGTTTTCTATCTTTAGATTTGTGTCATTTATGAAAATTTCATTAAAGTTAGGTAAATTATTTATGTATGAGCAGAATGGCATATGTTGTTTTATTTATATTAATTGTAAGCAAATTTTCGTCAAACCAGTCTTTAATAATTTTTAGGTCTAATTCAACAGTCTGACGTACTTCATCCCAGGAGTCTCCAGTAAAATACACACTGTTTCTTTCAGTATTTCTGCTGTAATACCGTCCAATCCCTGTGCATTATTATTCTTTAATTCTAGGATATAACCAGTTTCTTCCTTATTGTCTACGGGTAAGAGAGCAAATGAGTGGCTTGTTGAATTTCTACGAACATTTGTTGAGGGCTTTATAATTTCTTTTGTCATGTTTGGTCCGACTTCTATGTAATGATTGTTGAATTCGTTTGCTATTTCAATTTTGTTATTTGTTATCGTCCCACTGCGCAATTTTATTTCTTTTATTTCATTTCTGCATTCCTTACAATTTGTGATTTGTTTTGTAATTTCTCATAATGTTTTGTTGCAACTATTGTTTTTTGTTATTTGTTTACTATAATTTTAGTTTTTTTTAGAAGCCTGTTTAATTTGTTTCTATAGCTTTTATATCTTTGCTTTAATTCTGCATTTAAGGGCTCTTTTAACAATTGTTGATACATTTTATCTCTTATTTGAATAGATTTGACCAAACCGCTCGTAATCCATTTTTTTCTTTTTTTGTTACATATTTTATGTTTAGTAGTGGCGGGGCTGCTTTGAGTTTATCGATAATTATATTAGTAGCGATCTCACAATCATTTGTAAAAAAGAAGTCATCCCAATTTTCATTTTAAATAGTGCGTCTTAATAGATCATAATTGATTTTTCCTATTAAACGAGTATTTTTTAATTTTTTATCGATTTCAGGCATTGAGTTACAAGCTGTATATGATAATGTTGCATAATGATGTGTTAAAGTAGATGTTAATATTATAGATATTACAGTTTCATTGGTTACACATGGAAACATCCTCCAAAAAAAAAAAGTTCCCTAGACCCAGTGGCGCGTGTCTAGGCGGCTAGCCAAAAAAGACAAATATGGACAACAGCAACATGGATAAAGAGTTTACGGAGCAGAGGAGGGAAACCTCAGTTCCGGTCGGTAGTGGAGGTGAGCAAGCGGGCCCCCACCGACCGTCAGCCTTCGACCGCAAGGAAAGCGTAGGAATGAATATGTCTGAAATAAAGGGAGGAAACCCTTTTAACAGGAGTACCAAGGTGAGGAGAACCCCGGAACGGAGTCACTCAATGTCTGACCTGAACGTCAAATGCAGGGAGAAAGGAGGAATGGACACCACAGCGATAAGTCCCTCAGAAGTCGAAGAAAGTGCAAAAAAGAGAAAGAGAACGGAGTGCACAGAAAAACCCTCCCAGAAAGACATAGAGAGTACGGCCAACCTGCATACGCAACGCATAGTGAAGGAAATAGAGAGGTTAGATAAGATCATCAAGGAAACATATAACCCAAAAAGGGAATTCAAAGAAGCAGTAGCGAAACTGAGCCTATATGCCGAGAGGCTAATGGCTGTCTACAGCCAAGAGAGTAGAGACAAAGTGAATACAAAAGTGACCCATACAGAGGCAGAGACTCAAACGGATGAAGATGAGGCCAAAGAACCGGCGAAGGCAGGGACGTCCACGGACACCGGATCCAAGGGGAGAGAAACTAAAGAGCAGGGAACACAGACGGAAGGAAAAAATGAGCGCAACGAAAGAAATATCGAGCAGAAGATAACTGAAACTATTCAAAACAAAACGATAGAAACAGACGTGAATGCCTTTAAAGGGCTGATCCAGGAAAATTGGCCGGAAAGAGCATATCAGAAGTGCAGTATAGTAACAGGAGGAGTCATCCAAGAACTGAAAGAAAGAGACATGGTGGTAATATTGGGCTCAGAAGTGGACGCGAAGAACCCACTAATAAAGCGATTGAGTGAGATTCAACCCCAAATTGGAGAAATAGTAAGTAGAAAGATGATAATACCAGGTAAAGTTATATATACAACCAGCAACAGTAAAATCGTTGACGAAAATGGAGTAACGGAAGCTGCTACCCGTTGCATATACCTCGTGGGTATGGACGAGGAAAAAACGAACATAGATAACACCGAACCAATGTTAAACTCAATGAAAGTAGTTAAAAACCTAACTGAGAAAGAGGGCAGTAAACACCTGGTCTTTACCTGTACAAAGCAGGAAATGGAGCTCCATCTTCGGAAAATCCTAGAAATAACGTTTAGAGGGGAAGAACATAATATAGTACTACATACGAAAGCCCAGAAAGCCTCACTTGGTGAAAAAGATGAGCCCCAAAGCTGGCAAGAAAAAAAAAACAAAAATAGATGGAAAAAAAGAAGAGAAACAATCCTAGTGAAGCCCAGGGAAGAAGGAAAAACTTACTTAGACATAGTCAGGGAAATGAAAAAGAAAATAGACATTGACGAAATAGACGTTAGGGTGAATAACATAGAGGAAACAAAAGAGGGGTATGTAAAGCTAAGCATCACTAACGGCAAAAAAGGAAACGGAGAAACGCTTAAGGCGGCCCTTGAAGGAAAACTAGCTGACTCAGTCGAAGCAGAAGTTACACAAAGGAGGAAAAACATAATAATAATAGATATCGATGACACTACTACGGAAGAGGATGTGCTTGACGCAATCAAAACAGAGGCTCGCGTAACCCAAACGAAAGACAAGGACATAACAATAAAAATGTCAGCAAAAGCCATCGCAAGAGGAGTCAAGTATGCAAACGTAACTATACCCATAGCGGACGCCAACATGCTCCTAGCTAAAAAGAGATTAAAGATTGGATGGATGAGATGCCGGGTAGTAGAAAAACTGGCACCAGTACAGTGCTACAAATGCCAAAGGTTCGGACACAACGCAGATTCGTGCGAGAAAGCTGATGATATGAAAGGTAAATGCCTAAAATGTGGAGAGGAGGGCCACAATGCCAAAGAATGCACCAACGAAGAATTCTTCTATGCGTGCAAAATAAAGGGACACAGAGCAAACCACATGGCCTGTCCAGAATACAAAAGGCTGATGGGAGAGCTAAGGAGAAACAGACCGCCCAATAAACAAAATCAAAAATGAAAATACTACAAGTTAATGTAGACCGAGGTGGAGCAGCCTTCGATCTGCTGGACAACACCGCTATCGTGGAAAATGTGGACATTGCAGTAGTAGCAGAACCCAATAAGAACAGAGTGAACAAAGGACAGTGGTTAAAAGACACCAACAGCGATGCAGCCATTCGCGTATACAATAAGAAACTGCAAATAATAAAGTACGAAACCATCAATAAGGGATTTGTATGGGTGGAACTGGCAGGCGTTGTCATTTACTCCTGCTATGCATCACCCAACTCCACCAAAAAAGAACTAGAAACCTACCTCCAGAAACTGGGTGATAACATTAAAAAACATAAAAACAAAGAAATTATAGTGGCAGGAGACCTAAACTCGAAAGCGAGACTATGGAGTTCGCCCCGTGAGGACGAAAGGGGGAAAATTCTCCTGGAGTGGATTGCCGAACATTCACTGGTCATCCACAACAAAGGTAATGATCCTACCTTCATTAGGAGAGGAAGTGAGTCCCACCTAGATATCACAATGAGTTCCGTTAAGATAGCACCCCAAATCGTTGAATGGAAAGTCTCCGGAGAAGAAAATCTCAGTTTCCACCAGAACATTTACTATATATAAACTGGATATGCCAGTAGCAGATAAGATGCAGCAAAAGAAGTGGAAATGGCATATAAATAGAACAAACATGGCATATTTTACAAGAAATTTGGGGATGGAATTTGGGAAACTCCAAACAATCGATGCAAACACCGGCATGAATGCAATCAACACAGCCGCAGAAAAGACTTTTCCAAGGAAAGAAAGAGGAGCCAGACGAAGACCTGTCTACTGGTGGAACGATAACATCGCGAGTCTTAGGGAACAGTGCCATACGGCTAAGAGGAAAACGACAAGAGCAAACAAACGCGACGACAAGACGGAGGAAGAAAAGGAACAGACAAGGAGAGCTTACAAATCCAAAAGAGCAGAACTGAGAAACGCAATTATGGCAGCAAAAAATGAGGCCTGGAGGAAAACCTGCGAAGAAGTAGATGATGACATATGGGGCCTAGGATATAAAATTGTATGCAAAAAACTTAAAACGTACCAAATCCAAATCGACGATGATAAGCAGCTAGCGATAGCAAAAGACCTATTCCCAGAGCATGGGGAACAAGCATGGGAACAATTGGAAATAAATGTACAGGACATCCCTATGTTCACAGAAGAGGAAATCATAAGCGCAGCCAATCGTATAAAAAACAAGAAATCGCCAGGGCCGGACCAACTACTTCCCGAAGTGATCAAGGCAGTAATAAAACACTTCCCGAAGGAGATACTTAAAATGATAAACCATCACCTGAAAGAGGGTACATTTCCACATACGTGGAAGACAGCTAAATTGGTGTTGATAGAAAAACCTAAGAAAGAAGGAGAACCAGAAATAAAATACAGACCCATATGCCTCCTTGATATAATGGGGAAGGTGTTGGAGCAAATGATAGTGGCAAGACTCATGGACGAGGTGGAAGGCAAGCTATCAAGTAACCAATACGGTTTCAGGAAAAAAAGATCAACCATAGATGCCATGAAGCGAGTCCTGGAGGCAGCAGAGAACGCCAAAAAAAGAAAGTACGGAGCGCTAATAACGATCGACATCAAAAACGCATTCAATACGGCACCATGGAAAGGAATCATGCACGCACTAAACCAGATGGAGGTCAGCAGCTACCTCAAAAAAATAATAGGCAGCTACCTAGAGGACAGATGGATCCTGGTGGGGAAACATCGCTTGAAAGTAAATAGTGGAGTCCCGCAGGGGTCAGTTCTTGGCCCCATACTGTGGAACATCTACTACGACGATGTGCTGAAAACACGCCAACCAGAAGGAGTAAATCTAGTTGGATTTGCGGACGATACAGCCGTAACAGTTGAGGCCCAAACAGAGGAGTTGCTAATAACAAATGCAAACATAGCCCTACATAGGATAGACAAAAAAATCAGAGAAAAACAGTTGCAGCTTGCACAAGAAAAAACGGAGGTCTTGATCCTGTACGGAGGAAGAAAGCTAGACAAAATAACGCTGGAGCTAAGTGGTAAAAGAATAGAATCTAAGGACAAACTAAAATACCTAGGCGTCCACTTCGGTAAGAACACCAACATGAACGTACATATCAATGAAATCAGCAAAAAAGCGGAAAAAACTGTTATGGCCTTAAGCAAACTAATGCCAAACACCAGAGGACCGTCGGCGAGTAACCGCAAGATACTAGCGTCGGTGGCACATTCAACCATGTTATATGCAGCACCAATCTGGGAGAAAGCTATGAGGAGTTAAAAACAGAGGAAAATGCTTACGAGCCTGCAGAGGAGATTAGCCATACGAGTCGGTAGCGCATACCGCACTATATCAACAGAGGCAATCCAGGTTATAACGGGGATCAAGCCAATAGAAATGATGATCACAGAACGCAGTAGAATATACGAAGTAGGTAGAGAAGGAAAGAGGCAAATCCAGGAAGAATCAAATCAGGAATGGCAAAGGCGCTGGGAAACGGATACTGGGAAAGCCAGATGGACCAAAAGGCTAATAAAAAATATGGAAACATGGAACGAACGAAATCACGGGGAAACTGATTACTACCTGACACAATTCCTTGGGGGACACGGATGCTTTAATAATTACCTTAAAAGATTTGGACTCAGAAATTCGGAGAAATGTTGGTATTGCGAAGACGGGGACTCACCAGAACACACGTTCTTCGAATGTAAGAAATGGACAACCCAAAGGGAAGAAATGTGTCAAAGTACTGGGGAGACCGTAACGGTGGAAAACATCATAGAACTGATGTTGGCAAACGAAGAAAACTGGCGTACAATCCACAATTATATAAAAAATGTGCTCAAGAAGAAAGAAACAGACGAAAGGAGAATACAAGAAGAGGAGAGGCAAAGAGGTAGAAATGGTGACTAGAAGACCATAGGTAAAAAAATCCAGTTTGATGTAATGCTCTGCGGTTCCAAACTGGAGGTGATGAAGGGGGGAGGGGTTTTTAGTGGGTAGGTTCTCCCCCTCAGGGAGTGAATCCCACATACCCCCGTCGACCACATCCCAGACGGGAAGCCTATGAAGGTTTTCCCCTCCTCCAATAAAAAAAAAAAAGTTTCATTGGTTATTGTTATTCTCTTTGTTTTAAAAAAGATGTGATCTATACAAATTCTGCTTAGGTTTTGGACTCTTGTATAGTTATTTATAAATGAAATGAAGCCAGCTTCATATAGCATATCTAAATATTCATTTACAAAGAGGTCATTTGACATTATATCTATATTGGATCAATTTTTTTAAAACACTGTATTTTAAGTAAATTACAGAATATTTAAAAGATACAAGTAATTAGAATAAGTAATATAAAAATCGACAAGAAAATACAAACTATAGAAAACGTTATATCAAAAGAGATCTAAGTTCTAGTCGTCTTCCTATAACCTGATTTCGACGATTCAGTTTGTTGCGGCTTCAAAGTTAATTTAATATTTTGTTCCAGTGTTTTTGAGTTAACTTGGGCAGCGATACTTTCTGAGATTTTTCTTTTCTTTGATGTTTGATCCTCTTCTCTGTTGTTGACAGTAGTGTTATCTATGTAGGTACTCCTCAAACAGTGTTGGTGCTGCTGCTGTAGGTGTCGAAGGGGCACTATTTGACAATGGTGGTATTAGTTTTTCTGCTGAGTAATTTTTGTTATCAAAGTCTTGTTCTAAGTTAATTTGCTTTAGTTGGTACCCCCGAGATCGGGTAATTGGATGTTTTTGGTCATTGTCTCCTTGTGGTGTGGTTTGCAGATCAGGCTGAAACAGATAAAGGGTTAGTTATACTTACCCATTATCCAGGATCGGGAGCTTCGGAATTTTGTGCCTCAGCGTCGTTGGGGCCATAGTCAGTCGCCTGTCTGACCAGTGGATTCAAATGTTAGCTGCACGGGCGTATAGCTTCTTTTCTCTGTCCCGGATGACATCAGTTATTGGGGTGTATTCCAGGTCTCTGAAGATGTCGGCGTTTCTGACAAACCATGGTGCATCCACGGCGCACCGAAGTGCGACGTTTTCCACGGCTTGTATCCTCTTCAGATAGGTGGCTGCTTGGTATCCCCAGGCAACGGAGGCGTAGGTCAGAATAGGTGCAATGAGAGTCCTGATAAGCGTGAGCTTGTTCCTCAGGTTGAGTTGGCTCTGTCTACCTATCATAGGATAAAGTAGGGTAAGGTAAAGTCCTCGCTTTCTGTATTATCGCTTCCGTGTTCTGTCTCTACGTCAGGCTTCGACCCATGATAACGCCAATGTACTTGACGGTATCGTGGCATTGAATATTCTCGCCGCTCAAGGAGACGTATCCTGTGGGAGTTTGCTTCCTGACTCTCTTGAAGAGGATGGCCTTGCTCTTCTCCGCGTTATTTTGACTTTCCACTTGTTGCACCATTCTTACAGAAGGGATGCTGCTTCCTGGAGGTTGCGGGTGGCAAGTCTTGCACTCCATGATCTTGCGATTATGGCCGTGTCGTCTGCGTAGAGTGCCAAAGAGGTCCTTGCAGTTCTTGGCATGTCGGAGTTGCCTCCGATGAAGGTAGGATCTCACAAGCTTGGCTATGTCAACAGGGTAACCCATCGACAACATCTTCGCCAGGCGACCTTCATGCCAAACAATGTCGAAGGCCTTGGCTACATCTAAGACGATCGCTAGATTCTTACCTGGTTTAGGAATCATGATGACGTCTTCTCTCTTTCGCTTGGTGGGGAAATAACGTAGTCTCAAGATGGCATTGATAATGTTAACCATTGCTGCTACTCCTTTGAGGGGTAGTTTCTTGAGTACTATGTTTCTTATTCCGTCGCACCCCGGCGCTTTGCGGGGTTTGAGGCTTCTCAGGATTTCAATGACTTCTTCAGGAGGAGTCGGGGGATTATTTCTTCAGGCATACGTCGCAGCCTTCCGACTCTGCCTAGTACGTCGTCCTCCCAGTCCTCGTCCTCGTCGTCGATCTGGTTTTCCCTACACTGCAGTTCCAAGCTGACGGCAAAAGCCTCGGCTTTTTCCTGTCGAGTGTAGACAACACCACTCTCTCCGTGGACGGGCGGGACTGGTTTTCGATTGGCACGCAGAGCCTTCTGGGTACTCCATATGCTTCTGTCCTGAGGGTCTAGCGACTCTAGGTGACGTTGCCATCTGTTCTGCCTGCTTCTTAAACTCTTCGAGTTAGTTGGTTGTATTCCCTTTGGTGTTCAGGGAGTCTTGTCCTCTGCACCAGTTTCTTAACCCTCCTTCTTTCTCGAATAAGCTGCATGGTATCTTCAGGGAGTTCTCCTATCGGCATTGCAACCCTTTTCGATACAGTTTCCGTCGTGCTTTCCGTTAGCGCTGCCTGGACGTGGTTTTCCAGGGAGATGATAGCCTCTTCTAATTCTTCCTCACTATCGATTCTGGGAACGTGTGCAATGTTCCTTTGCAAAATTGCTCGGAATTGTTCCCAGTTCGTTCTTCTCTTAGTGAAAATTTCTTCTTCAGGGACACCATCACCTAGTTTTAGGAAGATGGGACTGTGATCCGAGGAGTCTTCAGCTTGTGTTTGAAGTTCGGCAGTGAAGGTCATCTCGTTGAGCAGGACTATATCCAGCACATTGGGCCTATGTTTTCCATTGTCATATGTCTGTTCTTCTGGATCTAACGCCTGTACGCCATGATGATCCTCTAGGAATCGCAGCATCGCCCGTCCACGGGTGTTAGTGAGCCTGCAATTCCAAGCTGGTGATTTGGCGTTGAAGTCTTCTATAGCCACCGTCTGGATACCCCGTGTTATGAGGGCCTCCAGGTCATGGTCTAGGATAGGACGTTGAGCTGCTTGGTAACAGGAAGCTATCTTGACTGGGCAGTTTCTTTCCGTTGAAACTACTATGGCGATGGCTTCCATGTTTTGCAGTTCCGGCGTGTCGATGAGATGATGGTATATAGTCTCCTTGACGAGCAGAGCAACTCCTCCTGCGTTTGCTCCTCTTTGTTCTCTATAGACTTCGTAGGCTGGGATTCGAAGTTCGTATTTTCCTGGAGAAGTTTGTTTTCCTGCAGGACCATCACGTCGATGTTGTACCTCTCCAACATTTCTTCTATTTCTACCTTCTCCCTCGGGCGGTTTACATTCCATGAGGCGATCTGCAAGATTTACGGCTTCACCAGCGATAGGTTAGGTTAGGTTCATATGTGAGTGGGCTCCTGTTAGACCCTCCACTGCGACCATCCGGTCTATTGTGGCCCACTCCTAGTTATAGTTCACCCAGCAGATTCGGCTTCTTAACAAAGCTGATAATCTTGCTGGGTGAGAAATCGTCCAGGTCCTCTGGCTTCAGTCCCCCTTTGCCATACAGTGAGAACCTGGTTTTTTCTGCAGCAGGACAGGCACATAAAATGTGCTCTGCCGTTTCATCATCCTCCAGACACAGACGGCATTCGGCGTTTTCCACCAGTCCAATTCTGTGTTGGTGATGATTTATTCTGCAGTGCCCAGTGTATAGGCCAATTAGAGTTCTTAGGTGTAGCCTATTCAACTCTAATAGTTTTTAGTTTTTGATTTCAAGGGGTTTGTAATAAACTCCTTTGAGTGAACTAATCCTGGTAGTTCCTGTTCCTAATTTTCAATTCAACCCAGGCTAGGATAGCAGCCTTGGCAGAGTTTACGGATATGCCAATTGCCGGTTCTGGACCTATAAATTTGGTTGCTGCACCTCCTCTTGCCAAAGAATCGGCAACTTCGTTGCCCTCCGTGCCAGAGTGGCCAGGTATCCAGATCAGACTCAGTTTGTTGCTTTTGCCCAGTCAAGAGCTTCCTGGCAATTCCTAACCATTTTAGAGTTACAACGGTAGGATCCAAGGGCTTTAAGAGTCGCTTGGCTATTTGAAAATATTTTTATTGATCTATGTCTAGGTTGCGTTTGTTCGAGCCTCCGTACACACAGTTCAATGGCATGAATTTCTGCCTGAAATATAGTCACATTGTCACCAAGGCTCGAGATTATTCTTACCTTTGGTTTGCGACTATATACACCAGCTCCAGTTCCCTCAAGAGTTTTGGAGCCGTCTGGGAACCAACAAGTGTCTGCCCTTTGCAGGTCGGTTTTGATCCGATCCCGCTCGTCTCTTCCAGGAAAGAGGACTTTAATGGGCAGTTCATGGTTGATCAAGGTAGGCATCACATCTGAAGGCTTTCCCAGGATGTTGTGACAGTTTAAGTCGTTCAACAGCCTGTTGTGCTCCATGATGCTAGCCTGCGGCATATTAGTTACCGCTTGATGGATTCTGTATGTTGCCCACCTGGCCTCTCTCTCCAGGAAAATGTGGAGAACAGGTAGTTCCAGGAGGACTTGCAGAGCAGCTGACGGTGTGGTGCTTATTGCACCAGTTATTGCTAAGCATGCTTGTCTCTGCAATCCAGAGAGTTTGGCTTTGGTCGTTTGTTGCAGCCCTTTCGACCACCAAACTATTGAAGTATACGCTATCATTGGTCTGATGACCGTAACGTATATCCAATACATTTGTTGGGTTCCAATGCCCCAAGATTTTCCGCAAATTCTTCGACATGTCCACAGGGACAGTCTCGCCTTGTGGATTACTTTTTCCAAATGGGAACTCCAGTTGAGTGACTTATCTAGGGTGACACCTAGGTACTTCACTTCTTCCGCAAATGGAATAATTTCACTCGATATGCAACGTGGTTCCAGGTTGTCCAGCTTTCTTTTTCTGGTGAAGGGCATAATGATCATTTTGTGGTGGTTGACAGACATCTGCTCCCTCTCACACCAGATGTGAATAGCATCTAGTGCCTCTTGAAGGCTATTTGAAAGTACCTCGTCAGAGTTTCCTTTAACCAGAATGACTAGGTCGTCAGCATATGCCTGAATCTTGACTTCCCACAGGGAGATAATGGCAAGCATGTCATCCACAAGGAGTGACCACAAGAGCGGGGAAAGAACCCTGCCCTGTGGTCATCCCCTTACGGCTCTAAAGCTCACCACTTCCCCTTTAGAGATGTCGTGATGATTCTATTTTCTAGTATAGCTCGAATCCAGTCAATTATAGTTGGCTCGACTCCTCTGCTGTGTATAAGGAGTCAGGCAGTGTATTATTAAATGCTCCTTCAATGTCGAGAAATGCTGCCACCGCAATCTCCTTTGCCTGTAGAGATTGGGTGATTTTCCCAATCAGGTTATTTAGTGCTAGTTCTGTTGATTTGCCCGGTTGATAGGCATGTTGATGGACACTGAGAGGACGTGTATTCAGGATGTTTTCCCTGATGTGTCCATCCAGTACCTTCTCCGGACCTTTCAACAGAAATGATGTCAGGGTAATGGGCCTAAGCGATTTTGGGTCAGGTTCTGTCCGACCCATTTTTGGTATATAATCGCTGCCCAACTGGATGGAATATAATTCCATATCAAACTAGCCCTGTATAGTCTGATGAGGAAAGGTAGCAGTACCTCCAGTTCATTTTGTAGTAGCGCTGGAAATATGCCAGACAACGATCCAATAGCCCATTCTACCGCTGAGGCTGTGATAATCTTTCTTGCCACCTGCCAACCGATTTTGTGTCGACGTTTTAGTCGTCCTCCCGATGGTGGTGGCAATTGATTATCTATCAGAATCTAACTGGCTGGGAAGTGGTTCAGTGCAAGAACTTCTAGGGTTTCTTTTCTGGATTCGGCAAACGAGCCATCCGGTCGTTTTACCATACCAAATACTCGAGCCGGTTCTCTGGAAATGATCTTGTGGATCCTAATGCTGCCAGATAAGTCAGTACCCACATAACGAAATGATATGCAATGTACATACATTGTATATTCAATCTATGGATATGTATATCCACAAAATGGAGAAAGTATATCTAACGTACATCTAATGGATGTGGAATTAACATTCCCAACATATGCGTTTGTCGCCGACTTCCGTATCTTTCTTTTTTTTTTAGAAGGAAGGGAAATCTTGCATAAGACACACAAGAGGGGTAGTGTCGGATTCCTACGGACTAAAACCCTTCCTTCGATCATCTCGCTCTTTACACCGGAAACCGCTCTCGCATTACTTCAGTGTGAAGGCCGTCTTTTTTCATCTTTGCTGTAACTTTCAATATCTAGAATCACTTTACTTTGTAGCTATTATGTGCCGGACTACTTTATATGCCTGTACCCCTGTCTCCTCTGTCTCTACTAGGCTTGCCATCATGTTCAGTGCGTTGAAGATCTTTCCAGTCGCCTGTTGGTATGCCTGCCTTTCTGCGCTCCATCTGGGACACACAAAGAGTGTGTGCTCTGCGTCATCGACTCCTTTGCAGTAGTTGCAGTCGCTAGATTCTGCTCTCCTACGGTCGTACAGGTATTTTCTGAAACATCCGTGCCCTGACAGTGCCTGCGTAATGAAGTAGTCCACTTCTCCAAAAGGTCTATCCAGCCATTTTTGGATTACAGGGATCAAGCTCCACGTCCATCGCCCGTTGTCCGTTGTCCCACTTCTCTTGCCATCGGATGGTGAGATTACTTCTTGCATTTACTGCCTGTACCCCATTGTACTTTTTTAGTCTTTCCTGGATCTGTAGTTCTACAGGTGGTATCCCGGCAAGAACGCCCGCAGCTTCTGCTGATATTGTCCTACAGCCACTACAAATTCTGATAGACATCATCCTTTGTATCCTGGAAAGTCTTTGAGACAGCTTTTTGTTTCCGGTTAACCGACTTCCGTATCTATTTTATATCCTATGAATGTACATAAACATATGCAATGTACATTCACTGGATATGAAACACACATTATATACACAATCGCATATTTTATGAATATACATTACATATCTCTGAAGTAGTTTCCACGGACATCAAAACACTTATTGAACACTGCACTCGACGGGTGTTACGCCAAGCATGTTGGCATCATTAAAACGAACAGTTTTAATCATCTCGACGATATCAACACGATTGGTGCAGCACGCGTCGAATGAAAGTGTTCAAGTGTTTTGATGTTCGTGGGAACTACTTCAGAGGTATCCATATAAGAGGTAATAAAACACAGATAGTTTAAAAAGAAATATATATTATATAACTATTTTAAACATATACAAATTTTACATTTACAAAATAACCTAATTATTACACAATATTTACGTATACTTTTATACCTTCTGGTAGTTTTGTTTTGTAAATTGTATAATACTATAGTTACTCATGTCCTATATTACATGTGTTTAAAACATTCTCAACTATCAGTAAGTTATATAATATGAGCATATGTAATTTTTATTCACTATGTTAATAAAATACATACCCAAAATGATTTGACATAACAGCAAATTTTTAGGCCTCTGTCACTTAGCACCATATTAACTAAACACACACCTGTCACAGTGAGTTAAATATGAAACTTGCAAGTTTTCTGACCCTATATTGAAAGAATTGCATTATAATAAATATACTCTTACATTATGGGAGCTTCATGGAAATGTAACAGCATAATATAGTAATAAGTAAATATAAAATCCGGAGAATAAGAATGAGTTAACTTCCATCACGTATAAACACTATGCACACAACACTATAGGGCTTAATAGCTGCCGGCTGTTGCAAATTACAGGCTCATGTGCATCAGAAAATGATATAAAATTTGAGTACATGTATAACTTAATTGTACCTTAATGGACATATTATGTATAAATTATTATGTATATACCTCCAGCAATATACATTGCATATGACACTGATGGATGTCAGGAGCTGAATATATATTTCAAATCATATGTATATTGAAAAATACATATTCAAATTTCAGCATCTAATGTATATGTTGTGGATGTACATATCCACAAGATGTTATGTGGGTAATACCCTCGCAGAACTTCCTCCAAGATTCCATTCTTGCTTTCCTGATTTCTTTATTATAATCTGTTGGTGTAGATCTATATTGTTCCCAGTTGCCCGAATCTTTATCTGGATTAAAGAGGCGTCGAACTTCTTTTCTCATTTTATCTACTTTTTTGTTCCACCATGATGCCCCTCTGTTGTCCTTTTTGGATTTTAGTGGAGAATTTCCGGATCTGTTCCGTCGCAATTTCTATTTCATCATGATTCGTGATTGTGGTGAGAGCGAATCCAAGGTGCGACTCGAGGGTCTGTTTGTATCCCTCTCAGTCTGTACATCAGGGATCCCGATAACTCACCACCGGTCTTAGTCCAACTTCTATATTGATTTGGATATGTCTATGATCTGGACATGAGAGTTCATCATAAAGGTTGAGCTGATCATCAAATCTAGTACCTCTCTCCAGCGCAATAGCCATCTACTCTTGCAGAATATTTGGCATTTGCGCGAAGAATGCACGCATTGCTAAGTACATCTGCTGCATCTGTGCCAGCGCAGCTGTGAAGTTATGGGCCACAGCAGAATTTGGGGGTTTGACCCCCTTCTTCGGCGCTGTCATGACCCTGTTTGCAGGTGCGGCCTGGCTCTTGGCGCTTGCTGTATCTGCACAACTTTTTCCAGCAGTGAGCCTTCTGGTCTCTGCTGTGGCCGTCTTCGCCCTAGGTCCCTGGTTGTTGGCCTTCGGGGGACCTACTGGTTTTTTGGAGTAGCTGGGGCATCCCCTGCAGCTCGCTGGGTGACCCCTTGACAATTTGCACATTTCGCGGGGCTCTCCATTTTCTTTTGACACTAGCCGATTTGTGGGCCTGACCGTACTTCACGCACTTTAGTTGTGCAGTGCACCTACCCTGTGCGTGGCCAAAGCGCTGGCAACAGTGGCACTGGGTGATGGTGTTGTAAATGCAAATTCTTTGAAGAGATTTTCAAAAAATCTTGACCTCCAAATAAACCTCTTTTAGGGCCCGTTCGATCGCCAAAGTCAAAAACTAAATAAAAGCACAATCAGTATTTTTCAAACCACTTTTAAACTGGACACACAGCAACAAAAGTACTAAGCCCCGAGGCCGTACAACGCTGTTCAGTTCCCGTTCTACCTTTCTATTTGACGCTCACGACTTGTCATCGGGCCCTAAGCCAAAGCTAGGAAAACCATAAAAATTTCTTAATTTTACTTAGGACCTAAGAAACATTCTCCCCTTTATATCTAGTATTAATTATATCTAAATGTGGCTAGCTTTACCACTCTAACATTTCATATCAGGCTCTCAGCCAAATTTAGTATAGTAATTTTAGTTAACTTTAAGATTTCATTAGTATTACAAGTGCATATTATCATAAACATTAATTCTAAGTCATAAGTATCCACTCCGGCGTGCACCAGGAGGTATAAGCTCCCTCTGAGCAAGCATTGTACATGTGCACAGTTCCAACGTCGACAGCCAAATGGAGAGGCACAGATCTGCGGTTCATATTTATATGAATCGGCGCAGCCCGCTTAGGCTCCACCCCTCAGCGCTTGCAACTTTGCGCGCTCTCCATTGGTCCGACTCAAATCTATAAAATAAACGCGTTTTGCACTTGGTAGTCAGTCGATCGCCTGCAGCCGCCGCGGCATCATTCACGTACCAGTTCTCAACTTTTCACTTTTGTTATTTAATTCCACTTTGTCATTCTGTCAGGCTGCAATTCACTTTAACTTATTCATCATTTAATCCCAGTTCCGGCGGTGTATCGTCAATACACCGCAACGGCCCAGTTTACCCAGTTTCGTGGCAAAATATTATTAATATTTTACACGACCCAAAACTCTCGAGATTTTGGTGTGACAACTAGACACACCAAAATCAAACCTAATAAAGGTATTCGAAAACTGCACACAAAATTAACGAATTCGGCTTAGCCTTTTTCAAGGTTGCCGCCATCACGAAGATAAGGAACAGCAACGTCTTCGAGGGATTCTACGCTTCAAGTTGACACTCCGATAGTTACTACGAAATACGAACTCTCGTATAGACTGGTCAACCGCGCAAGACTTTATAGACAGTGAGAGAGTTCGTCGCCGTACAGGGACTAGGTAAGTGTCAACGAAAAGTGCTTCGCTTCGATCTGTTCCCCTCACCACGGCAGAGTAAAAAGATAACTCTACCTGCTCGTGGCACCGATTCCAAGACATCAGCCGCTCCTGAATCAACTGTACTCCGCATCCAACATCATATCACCGCATGCTCCAATCATCCAGTGGCAAGTCAGTTCATACGCCACTGTCCATCCTGATCTCCACGAAACATTTCTGCTCCTGATTTCCGCTGTGTAATTCAGCACTGTTCGAGAAAGGCCGACTCAGGCGACTTCAACGTGGGCGACGTCCTCGTCCACATTGGTCTCTTGAGCCACTCGCCTCGTCGGGAATTCGGCAAGCTAAGGGACGCATTTCGACTCAACGAGCGTACCGGAGTGTTGAGAAGGAATTAAGCCCCTGCTCTTGTCAAGACGCGATTGACAGACGCTTCCTAAATTCAGACAAGGTATTTTATTATTCAAATTTTCAGTTAGGGCTGACCACAGAGTGCCTAGCTGCACGTCGGCTAACGTCCGACCTAGCCACTCTGTTTATCTAGGACTTAGACTTGAAAATATTAATTATTTGAGAGGTGGAGCACAGCCGTGTGTGCTGGCATTGTACAGATAGCGGCCGTGGCTACCCAACTCATGCGCGGAGCATTCCCACGTTGATGGAATCGGCGACTGAGAATGTGCCATTTCCTTAATTTAGATCTGAAAAATACTTAAACAAAACCACCTGGGTGTCGTCCGTAGACGAGATAATATTTGCAAGCAAGTTTGTTGCGAGCAGCGACACAACTGCGAGCCAAAAGCAGTGTATCGATAAAATAAAATAATTAAAATACTTTCAAGTCTAAGTCCTAGATAAACAGAGTGGCTAGGTCGGACGTTTGCCGACGTGCAGCTAGGCACTCTGTGGTCAGCCCTAACTGAAAATTTGAATAATAAAATACCTTGTCTGAATTTAGGAAGCGTCTGTCATTCGCGTCTTGACAAGAGCAGGGGCCTAATTCCTTCTCAACACTCCGGTACGCTCGTTGAGTCGAAATGCGTCCCTTAGCTTGCCGAATTCCCGACGAGGCGAGTGGCTCAAGAGACCAATGTGGACGAGGACGTCGCCCAAGTTGAAGTCGCCTGAGTCGGCCTTTCTCGAACAGTGCTGAATTACACAGCGGAAATCAGGAGCAGAAATGTTTCGTGGAGATCAGGATGGACAGTGGCGTATGAACTGACTTGCCACTGGATGATTGGAGCATGCGGTGATATGATGTTGGATGCGGAGTACAGTTGATTCGGGAGCGGCTGATGTCTTGGAATCGGTGCCACGAGCAGGTAGAGTTATCTTTTTACTCTGCCGTGGTGAGGGGAACAGATCGAAGCGAAGCACTTTTCGTTGACACTTACCTAGTCCCTGTACGGCGACGAACTCTTTCTCACTGTCTATAAAGTCTTGCGCGGTTGACCAGTCTATACGAGAGTTCGTATTTCGTAGTAACTATCGGAGTGTCAACTTGAAGCGTAGAATCCCTCGGAGACGTTGCTGTTCCTTATCTTCGTGATGGCGGCAACCTTGAAAAAGGCTAAGCCGAGTTCGATAATTTTGTGTGCATTTCGAATACCTTTATTAGATTTGATTTTGGTCTGTCTAGTTGTCACACCAAAATCTCGAGAGTTTTGGGTCGTGTAAATATATAAAATATTTGCCACGAAACTGGGTAAACTGGGCCGTTGCAGTGTATTGACGATACACCGCCGGAACTGGGATTAAATGATAAATTAGTTAAAGTGAATTGCAGCCTGACAGAATGACAAAGTGGAATTAAATAATAAAAGTGAAAAGTTGAGAAATCTGGAGCGAGTGATGCCGCGGCGGCTGCAGGCGATCGACTGACTACCAAGTGCAAAACGCGTTTACTTTGTAGATTTGAGTCGGACCAATGGAGAGCGCGCAAAGTTGCAAGCGCTGAGGGGTGGAGCCTAAGCGGGCTGCGCTGATTCATATAAATATGAATCGCAGATCTGTGCCTCTCCATTTGGCTGTCGGCGTTGGAAATGTGCACATCTACAATGCTTGCTCAGAGGGAGCTTATACCTCCTGGTGCATGCCGGAGTGGATACTTATGACTTAGAATGAATGTTTATGATAATATGCACTTGTAATACTAATGAAATCTTAAAGTTAACTAAAGTTACTATACTAAATTTGGCTGAGAGCCTGATATGAAATGTTAGAGTGGTAAAGCTAGCCACATTTAGATATAATTAATACTAGATATAAAGGGGAGAATGTTTCTTAGGTCCTAAGTAAAATTAAGAAATTTTTATGGTTTTCCTAGCTTGGGCTTAGGGCCCGATGACACGCCCCTCTCGAGATCTGTTGTGTGTGTAAGTGCGCAATAATTGTTTAAGTTCTCTTTATTCAAATAATCTTTTCAAAAAACGTTATAAGGTAGAATGGGACAATGGATGGGTACTTAAAACTAACAACAGATAGAACAATACAAAATTTCTTAAAACTAATCCTGGGCCTCATCATCTTCTTCGCCGCTTGTGGCACCGTCGTCGCGGAACGCTTCTCGCGGTTCACGAGCCGGCGGTAGCGCTCTAAGATCGACTATATGAATGAGGGCCACACGATCGCCCTTTTGTATGCTGTACACCCCATCCCCGCGCACTGCGACAACTAAGTGAGGTCCTGACCAGGTTCTACCGAACTCGCGTCTTTCCTCGTGTGTGTTAGCACTCTTTGTCCGACGGTCAGTTGGACTGGGGCTGTACGTATTTGCGGAAAAAGGTCTCTTTGAATTATTACTTGTCGTCGTTGAGCTTGTTCGATGCGGCGCTCGCGAGTTACTCCGCGATTATCGACGGGCTCTCGTTCGGCCGGGTGTTGCCAAGAGCCGGGCATTGGTAAGTCGGCACCAAGTAATGTCTCTGACGGAGACATTCCCATGGCGGCGTTTCTCCTGCGCCTGAGGGCGAAGAGAATTTCGTGCAGACGAGAGTCCCACGATGTGTGTGGAGCGCGCATGAGTTGGGCTCCCAGTGCTTTCTTCAATTCCTGGTTTCGCCTCTCCACCGGATTAGCTCTCTGGTGGTATATTGGACTAGTATAATAGGCGATATGATATTTTTGAATAAAACGGTCCCAAGCGTCGCTGTTAAATTGTGAGACGTTGTCCGAGATGATGCTCTCCGGATAACCCCAGCGCGAGAAAGCCTGTTCTAAGCAATATATCATATCCGCGGCTGTCCCCGATTCGGTCGGGATAGCCTCCACCCACTTGCTAAATAAATCCGAAATGACTATAATGAATCTGTTATGTTTAAGCGTTTCTGGGTAAGGACCCATTTGGTCGATGCTGACAGTTTGCCAAGGGCGTGTAGGCGGGCGAGGACGCAAGGGAGCGGCCGGTTGCCGCGCGCTAGCCTTAGTCGAAGCGCAGATTAAACAATAACGTATGTGTGTTTTGATTTGTCTCCACATGCCTGACCAGAAGTATCGTTGCCCCACCTGCCGATAAGTTTCATCTCTGCCTGGATGTTCAGCGAGGACAGAGTCGTGATACGCACTTATAACCCGCTGCTGTAAACCTTTGGGTACCAGTAATAACTTTTTGTCTGTTTCGATGTTGTAAAGAAGGCCGTCTTCTTCAATGAATTTTTGTATAAAGTCCCAATTTCCCTGTTCCCCGGCGACATATTGGTGCCAGTGGACGAGGAGCTCTTGACAGCGTAGGTCGGCGAGTTGGGCTCGCTCTATGGCCTCGAAGAGAGTCTGTTCGCCCGCATTGATTACACGGAGCTCTCTGGCCGCATCTCGCTCGACTGGTGGCAAGAGGAGCTCCTCGTCCACGACGTCGGTGATATCCCGCTCAGGTTGGGCTGGGAAGCGTGGGAGCATGTCTGGCAGTTGGTTTTCGCGGCCAGGACAATGCACTACATCAAATGTGAATTCTTGTAATAGAAGTGCCCAGCGTGTGAGCTTTGCCCTATCATCTTTATACTTGTCTAACCAAACTAGAGCTTTACTGTCGGTGATAAGTGTGAAACGTTTATCGTCGAGGTGTTGGCGATACCTCTTACACGCATAAACAACGGCAAGTACCTCCTGCTCATTAATGTGGTAACGTCGTTCGGTGGCGTTAAACTTTGCGCTGCTACATGAAATTATCTTTCGGTTGCCCTCTTCGTCCAACTGAAACAGAACACAGCCCATGCCCAGAGAACTTGCATCCGTCTGTAGGTAGAACCGTTCGCTCTGGACTGGTCTGTACAATTTCAGAGGGCGAGAGAGAGCTTCCTTTAATTTAGTGAAAGCCTCGTCGGCCTCTCGAGTCCAAACGAATCTATTCTTCCCTGTGAGGTCGGTCAGCGGGGCGGCGAGGATTGCGAAATCCTCGATGTATTCGCGGAGCCACCCTGCTGTGCCGAGGAAACCCCGCAGTTCTTTCATCGTCCTCGGAGTGGGATAATTTTGTGTTTGCAGTACGTGGTGTTCTGTTGGTTCATTATGTCGGGCCGTAATCCGGTGGCCAAGATAATCTAACGCATCCGCCCCGAAGATACATTTATCAAGCGCACACCTCAGGTCGTGAATCCTGAGGAGTTCTAGTACCATCTGCAGATGAACTAGATGTTCTTCGTGGGTGTCGCTATAAATTATAATGTCGTCCAGATAGACCTTAACGAAATTGTCTAGGAAACCGGAGAGTACTTCTGCCATCATTTTCGTGAAAGTGCCAGGCGCGCCTTGTAAACCGAAAGGCATAACGGTAAATTCATATGTGGCCCCTTCAGGAGTACTAAATGCTGTCAGCGGGATACTTTCAGCCGCCAAGGGTATTTGCCAGTAACCGCCTCGCAGGTCTAAACTCGAGAAGACTTGAGCGTCGCCGAGTTCTTTAATGGTCTCCCGCACTGGCGGTAGCTGCGCTACTTCGTCTTCTGTGATGGAGTTTAGTTGCCTGTAGTCCACACAAAAACGTGGCTTCCCGTTTTTCTTAGTCACAATAACAACCGGTGAACTGTATTGTGAGTGGCTGCGGCGAATAACGCCCGCTGCTAGCATTTTAGTTACTTCCTCTTGTATGATCTGTCTCTTTGTCTGAGAAAATTGCGTCCGTCGAATTTTGAAGGGTTTGTCGGTTTTAAGTTTAATCTTATGGGTACATACCCGAGTAGTAAGTTGGCGAAGCCCCTCTGCGAAAACGTCTGAAAATTTATTTAGAGCGGTCTGATAGATTTCACGTTCTTGCTGTGTGACCTGGGTGTCTGTCAAGACACCCGGCGTCTTGGCTACCTCGGCAGGCCGTCGCTGGGCATGCCAGAACACGCTGTGTCTGGTGGTTGTTCCGAAGTAAAGGCACCGGTTAATGAAATCGAGGACAGCACCTTCCTGTGCCATCCAGTCCCTACCCAAGATAATGTCGTCTGTCATGTTGTCTAAAATGTGCAGAGGGACGTTCGTCTCTGCCCCCATAATGTTTAAGTTGCAAACGACTTTGCCTGTTGCCTCGACGGCGCATGCCGCGTCCGCGAGTTTGACGGTGAGGCTCGCTGCCTGCACCGGCAGGTCGTTTACAATGCGTGAATGAATAAAAGAGTGACTAGCCCCGCCGTCGAGGAGAGCTAGTGCGTGTTTGCCGTCGAGGAGCACGCTGAGAAGCGAAGGTTCGGTGTTCCCCAATGAGGCATGTTGCAGGCTGCTAATCTGCGCATTTGGAGCAGCGAGGGGTGCTGGTGGAGCACGTGGAGACTGGGGCGAGTAGCGGAGTGTGACTCGCCCCTCTTTTAGTTTTCCGACGATGGGCCGGCAATTTGATTGTCTACAACTAAATGGTTAGCTGAGGCGGTCGCTACTTGAGCGGGGCGGCCTGAGCTTTGTTGCTGGCTTTGATATGCAATGCTACTTTGTCTTCCCCTGTTAGGGCAGTCCCTATTAAAGTGCCAGTGATCGCCACAGTGCCTGCAAGGCGACGGTGGCTTGTTGGGTTGTGATGCAGAGGCCTGTTGTTGTTGGCCTGCCGCGGCGCGGTTCGCTGCCTGCGGCTGAGGTTGCCGGCTGCCTCTCTTGATTCGTAGTCACATTCTGACGCGGTTGCGATGGCCTGTCTGACACATCGCGCTCGATTTCCTCCGCAAACTGTACGAAGGAGTCTAAATCAGTGTATGTTCTAGTTCTCAAGAAAGACCTGATCTGAGGTAGAGCGAGTTCAATAATCTGGCGAAACTTTACTGCCGGATCGTCCGTCAGTCCCAACCTTTTGCCTAGTTGATGTTTGTATAAAATGAAAGATGCAATTCCCACATTAGCCTTTTGTTTGTCCCCATACCAACGTGATTTTAAATTGCATAAAAGCGCAGGATCGTTAAATTTGTGAATAAGTCGCTGACTAAATGTGTTAAAATCGGAACGTTCGTAATTATAAATATCATGCCACGCTTTGGCTTTGCCCCCCAGGTAGCTCACCGCTATATACCCCTGGTCAGCTTCTGGTATACGCGTTCTATAAAAATATTGTCGAAATTCAGCAATAAATTGGCAAGGATCTTCCCAATCTTTACCCTCGAAAGTAGGTGCAGGCTCTCGCGGCCTATCAGTATTGTCTACCCTTGAAATTAGCTGCGTTAAAGCGTTCACAAGACCGGTGGTTAACACGGGCGCTTGTGACTGTATTTGTTCAGGCGCGGGCGTTCGCCGATTGAGCACCGTCTAGGCAGTCCCCTGTTGGCTTGTATGAAAAGCCGGCGCATGAATTATTTCTATCCCTCCTGAATGTCCAAAAATTTCACAGTAATCCCCCTGACAAATATTACTGCAGTGTGCTGCAGACAAGTTTCTAATTTGAGTGCTATTTTGTTGGTTTGTTGGGCGCCAAGGAATTTGGAAAGTACTCCTAATAAATTCGTTGTTATTCTCTAAATTTTGAATGTTTACACAAGCCGGCTGGGTCGTTTGAAATTCAGTGAATACCTCTGTATTCGGTTGCCCCACGTTGGGCGCCATGTCCACGAATCTGGCCCCCTGAACGGAGACCAAACCCTGCCTCTACGGGGACGCCGTGAAGCGACGCCGCCGTGAGAGCTGGAGCACAGCCGTGTGTGCTGGCATTGTACAGATAGCGGCCGTGGTTACCCAACTCATGCGCGGAGCATTCCCACGTTGATGGAATCGGCGACTGAGAATGTGCCATTCCCTTAATTTAGATCTGAAAAATACTTAAACAAAACCACCTGGGTGTCGTCCGTAGACGAGATAATATCTGCAAGCAAGTTTGTTGCGAGCAGCGACACAACTGCGAGCCAAAAGCACTGTATCGATAAAATAAAATAATTAAAATACTTTCAAGTCTAAGTCCTAGATAAACAGAGTGGCTAGGTCGGACGTTTGCCGACGTGCAGCTACGCACGCTGTGGTCAGCCCTTACTGAAAATTTGAATAATAAAATACCTTGTCTGAATTTAGGAAGCGTCTGTCATTCGCGTCTTGACAAGAGCAGGGGCCTAATTCCTTCTCAACACTCCGGTACGCTCGTTGAGTCGAAATGCCTCCCTTAGCTTGCCGAATTCCCGACGAGGCGAGTGGCTCAAGAGACCAATGTGGACGAGGACGTCGCCCACGTTGAAGTCGCCTGAGTCGGCCTTTCTCGAACAGTGCTGAATTACACAGCGGAAATCAGGAGCAGAAATGTTTCGTGGAGATCAGGATGGACAGTGGCGTATGAACTGACTTGCCACTGGATGATTGGAGCATGCGGTGATATGATGTTGGATGCGGAGTACAGTTGATCAGGAGCAGTTGATGTCTTGGAATCGGTGCCACGAGCAGGTAGAGTTATTTTTTTACTCTGCCGTGGTGAGGGGAACATATCGAAGCGAAGCACTTTTCGTTGACACTTACCTAGTCCCTGTACGGCGACGAACTCTCTCACTGTCTATAAAGTCTTGCGCGGTTGAGCAGTCTATACGAGAGTTCGTATTTCGTAGTAACTATCGGAGTGTCAACTGGAGCGTGGAGTCCCTCGAAGACGTTGCTGTTCCTTATCTTCGTGATGGCGGCAACCTTGAAAAAGGCTATGCCGAATACTTTGTTCTACGAACTGTGTCGCATTAACGAATTCTTTCAGAAAGTGATTTTGGTGTGTCTAGTTGTCACACCAAAATCTCGAGAGTTTTGGGTCGTGTAAAATATTTATAATATTTTGCCACGAAACTGGGTAAACTGGGCCGTTGCGGTGTATTGACGATACACCGCCGGAACTGGGAATAAATGATAAATAATTAAAAGTGAATTGCAGCCTGACAGAATGACAAAGTGGAAATTAATAACAAAATGAAAAAAATTGAGAGCTGGAACGTGGCGGCTGCAGGCGATCGACTGACTACCAAGCGCAAAACGCGTTTATTTTATAGATTCTAGTCGGACCAATGGAGAGCGCGCAAAGTTGCAAGCGCTGAGGGGTGGAGCCTAAGCGGGCTGCGCCGATTCATATAAATATGAATCGCAGATCTGTGCCTCTCCATTTGGCTGTCGACGTTGGAACCGTGCACATCTATAATGCTTGCTCAGAGGGAGCTTATACCTCCTGGTGCACACCGGAGTGGATGCTTATGGCTTAGAATGAATGTTTATGATAATATGCACTTGTAATTCTAAGAAAATCTTAAAGTTAACTAAAATTACTATACCAAATTTGGCTGAGAGCCTGATATAATATGTTAGAGTGGTAAAGCTGACCACATTTATATATAATTAATACTAGATTTAAAGGGGAGTATGTTTCTTAGGTCCTAAGTAAAATTAAAGAAATTTTGTGGTTTTCCTAGCTTGGGCTTAGGGCCCGATGACAGACTTTGTCATCGGGCCCTAACTGGAGAACATGGAAGCCATCGCCATAGTAGTTTCAACGGAACGAAACGGCCCACTCAAGATTGTTTCCTGCTACCAGACAACTCAACGTCCCCTCCTACAGCATGACCTGGAGGCCCTCATAATACGGGGTACTCAGACGGTGGCTATAGGGGATTTCAACGCCAAATCGCCAATGTGGAATAGCAGGCTCACAAACACCCGTGGACGGGCGATGCTGCGATTCCTAGAAAACCACGAGGGTGACGTGCAAGCGATAGGCCCGGAAGAACCGACGTTTGACAACGGAAGACATGGGCCCGACGTGCTGGACATAGCTCTGATCAACGAGATGACTTTCACCGCCGAACTTCAAACCGAAGCCGAAGGCTCCTCGGACCACAACCCCATCTTCCTAAAACTGGGAGATGGAGCCCCGGAGGAGGCCACCTTCACCAAAAGAAGAACGAACTGGGAGGAGTTCCGCGCAATCTTGCAAAGGAACATCGCACACATTCCCAGAATCGACAGTGAAGAAGAAATAGAAGAGGCCATCATCTCCCTGGAAAACCACATCCAGGCAGCGCTAACGGAAAGCACGACGGAAACTGTAACGAGAAGAGTTGCAATGCCGATGGGAGAACTCCCAGAGGAGACCATGCAGCTCATTCGAGACAGAAGGAGGGTTAAGAAACTGGTGCAGAGGACAAGACTCCCCGAACACCGCAGAGAGTACAATCACCTAACTCGAAGAGTTAAAGAAGCCCTGCAAGAACACAGGCAAGCCAGATGGCGGCGTCACCTAGAATCGCTGGATCCTCAGGACAGAAGCATGTGGACCACCCAGAAGGCTCTGCGTGCCAAGCGAAAACCAGTCCCGCCCATCCACGGAGAAAATGGAATTGTCTACACTCGCCAGGAAAAAGCCGAGGCTTTCGCCGACAGCTTGGAACTGCAGTGTAGAGAAAACCAGATCGACGACGAGGACGATGACTGGCTGGACGACGTGTCACGAAGGGTCAGAAGGCTGAGACGCATGCAGGATGAAGAAATTGTGACATTCAAAATTACCTGAATGCCACTTGCTAATTTTTATTCTAATAGCAATGAATTTTTGTAGTCTTAAACCACAATTCAGTAAACTTATTATTTAATTTTTCAGTCCAATCCCGAAGCCCTGGTCTTACTGAATCTGGAAGAAATTGTGTTCGTCAATCCAACTTTAAATTATAAATTAGCATACAAGCGCCATCTGTTACTTCTCTTGATAAACACCTACAAGTCATCTGGTACAACAAATATTTAAAAGAAGAAATCTGTATAAGTGAATAAATCCCAAAAATCAATAAACAAAATTATAAATCGATAATTCTGATTAAATTGGAACTCATGAATGCATGGGAATAATACAGTACAGTAATTGTGTAGATTTGTATTATAGAATATATTAAAGAATGATTTATGTTCCCACTACCAGCGACATCTCGCGTATAGAAGTGTAACTAGATTTTTTTAGATCAAACACGGTATCCGAACAGTTCGTGATAGCCATTTTCACACCTCATCTGAAGTGGTATGTTAATAGATAGTTGATAATATAAATATAATTACCTTCTGTAGTATTTGTTGTACATGTATTTGCAATTTAATTGTTGAATTTATCATGATTAAACACGATGTTTGTTGATCACAAATTACCTTCATTCGCGGCGCGTGGCTTGAAAGAGACGCGGTCATGTTAATGTATGAACGGGGTATTTCGAGACATGTGTTTAACTCAGTATTAAGATTAATTTAATTAATTTAGAAGTAAATTTTATTAATGAATATTTGAGGTTTAATAAGGGTTAAAAGACAGTTCGAATTTAGTAAATTACGTTTTCGTAACCTTGTCGAATAATTAAAATTCAAAGGAATTTAACTCGATATAGTAGGGGCGAGAAGGGCATGTTAATGTAATTTATTTAGAGAGATACCAGTAATGCATTAACGTGGGGATTTTATCAAACGCACTAAGAGTGCCCACTAGTAAACAAGTAATTTCAAGTGTAGTAACAGATGATAACTCTTGTAGGAATGATGAGTTTAAGCTGACCCTTCAGTTTTGATGTTTAAGCTGACCCTTCAGTTTTTATGTTTAAGCTGACCCTTCAGTTTTGAGTTTAAGTTGACCCTTCAGATTTGAAGTTAAGTTAATCCTTAAATTGGGAATTTTACCATACATTTGGCTTAACTGTGTGCCAGGAAAAATTGGGTGGCTGCTATAATCCAGGAGAACCAGACTATTTGCCAAGGAGTTTTTGTAATCCAAGGTTGGAGTGTCTTGGTAGGGAATAGTCCTCGCTGGATGGGAGCACCAAGTTGGTTGGTTTGGTAACCGTTCAGGCGTATAAATTCTTAGGATCTCTGCGGAGTCAATGATCGAGTGGTGGTAACACAAGAAGATTCAGTAAGACGAGGACCAGGGTTGGTTACTGCAGAACCCAGCCGGTGGTAATAGTATCAACTGAATTTCTTTTCAACGTTCAACTTTCAACGACATTATTCAACTTTCGACAAACTTTTATACATTTCTAAATTGTTACCATTGTTTTATGTTATATATTGCCTTCAGCTAATTATTTATTTTCTTCCATTTAATTATTTAATCACAGCTTAGCGATAATTTGTCATATTTTGTAAATTTTTTGGTCTTCAACCTAATCATACTTATTAAATAATATATAAACTTTCTGTAAGGAAGTAGCTACATCCAACCATAAGGTGTAACATTTAAATTAATCAAAATTAAGTCATTTCAAAATTTATAATAGTTAATAAACCAGATATATTTAACTTAGTGTTGATAATTTCATGAGTATCTATAACATTAATTATCTCTGAGTAGTCACAGTCGTACAGTTAGACAAGTACGTTATAGATGCTTTTTTTAATATGACTACTGGCGCCTAACCTAAAATAGAAAGTTTTTCTTGAATAATTTCCGAACCACGACCCAGTCTCCACTATCTAAACGAGAACCGGGCAACCTCAACTTCCTAACCTGCTGGGGGCAGAAGTTGGTGCTACACAAGAATTTCCCCAACTTCCCCCTAGGAAGTCAGGGAAGTCCTAAGAAGCCTCAAACCCCGCAAAGCGCCGGGATGCGACGGAATAGGCAACATGGTACTCAAGAAACTACCCCTCAAAGGAGTAGCAGCGCTGGTGAACATCATCAACGCCATCCTGAGACTACGTCATTTCCCCACCAAGTGGAAGAGAGCCGACGTCATCATGATTCCCAAGCCAGGTAAAAACCTAACCTTTCCTTCTAGTTACAGGCCCATCAGTCTTCTACCGGCGATGAGCAAAGTGGCAGAGAGGATCATCCTGAAGAGACTGAAAACCCTGACCAATGAGCTCCAAATCATCCCAGATGAGCAGTTCGCCTACCGACCCGAACACTCCACCGAGCTCCAAGTTCTCCGTCTAACGGAGTACATAACGGAGGGTTTCAACCAACGCCAAGTCACAGGTGCGATCTTCCTAGATGTAGCCAAGGCCTTCCGCAGGGTTTGGCACGATGGTCTTCTGGCGAAAATGCTGTCGATGGGTTATCCTGTCGGCATCGTCAAGCTAGTAAGATCCTACCTTCACCGAAGGCAACTTCGTGTGAAGATCGCCGACGCGCTGTCCAACTGCAGGCCAATGGAAGCAGGCGTACCACAGGGATCGGTACTTTCCCCCTGCCTGTTCACCATCTACACCTCCGATATGCCAAGAACCAACAGCACCTCTTTGGCGCTCTACGCAGACGACACCGCCATCATCGCAAGATCATGGAGTGCAAGACTTGCCACCCGCAACCTCCAGGAAGCAGCATCCCTTCTGGAAGAGTGGTGCAACAAGTGGAAAGTCAACGCGGAGAAGAGCAAAGCCATCCTCTTCAAGAGGGTCAGGAAGCAAACCGCCACAGGACACGTCTCCATGAATGGTGAAAACATCCAATGGCACGATACCGTCAAGTACCTTGGCGTTATCATGGACAGAAGCCTGACGTGGAGACAGAACCCGGAGGCGATAATACAGAAAGCGAGGACGAGGAGGAACTACTCTATCCAATGATCGGTAGACAGAGTCAGGTCAACCTGAGGAACAAGCTCACGCTCATCAGGACTTTCATAGCACCTATTCTGACCTACGCCTCCGTTGCCTGGGGATACCAAGCAGCCACCTACCTGAAGAGGATACAAGCCGTGGAAAACGTCGCACTGAGGTGCGCCGTGGATGCACCATGGTTTGTCAAAAACGCCGACATCTTCAGAGACCTGGAGTACACCCCAGTATCTGAAGTTATCCAGGCCAGAGGGAAGAACCTATACGCCCGTGCCGCAGAGCATGGGAATCCGCTGATCAGACAGGCGACTGATTACGACCCCAACGACGCTCCAAGGCACAAGAGGCCGAAGCTCCAGATCCTGGATAATGGGTAAGTATAAACTAACCTTTATCTTTCAGCCCGATCGTCAAGCCACGCCGCAAGGAGACAATGACCAAAACACCCAAATCATCCGATCCCAGGGGTACCAAGCAAACAACCAGCTCGGTACCCTTACCCTAGCCCGTGCCGGCCTCTGACGCTAAAGTAAAGCGCCTCAGGCCGAACACATCCTTGAGCTACACAGCCCAAAACTCCTTCCGACGATGTCAAAGCACATGATGCCACTTGGCACCCTGGGCTTCCGACTAGTCAAACACTCACATCCCCTCCCAACTCCGAGAGGGTTCGGCAACAACCGTTCCCTCTCACGACAGACGCTCCCGGAAGCCGACAAATGCCAGCGAAGAAAGAAAACCAAGAAAGAAGAGCACCAGAAGAAACGACCCAGCTGGCAGGGTCCAACAGCCAGGACCAGGGGAGGTCTGCTAACATCCTCAGCTCCGTCCGCATTTGCGGGGGGTATGGGGAAAACAGCAGGCCCACCCCTTACGAGGCCGGTCCAGGTCTACAGCGATGATTGGGGCAAAGAGCTACAAGCTCGACCCCTAATCATCCGAGACCGTCATCAAAGCCAAAGGATATTGGCGCGTTGGTAGTCAGTCGATCGCCTGCAGCCGCCGCGGCATCACTCACGTACCAGCTTTCAATTTTTCACTTTGTTAATAATTTCCACTTTGTCATTCTGTCAGGCTGCAATTCACTTTTAATTATTTATCATTTATTCCCAGTTCTGGCGGTATATCGTCCATACACCGCAACGGCCCAGTTTACCCAGTTTCGTGGCAAATATTTTTCATATTTACACGACCCAAAACTCTCGAGATTTTGGTGTGACAACTAGACACACCAAAATCAAATCTAATAAAGGTATTCGAAATGCACACAGACTTAACGTCTTCGGCATAGCCTTTTTCAAGGTTGCCGCCATCACGAAGATAAGGAACAGCAACGTCTTCGAGGGATTCTACGCTTCAGTTGACACTCCGATAGTTACTACGAAATACGAACTCTCGTATAGACTGGTCAACCGCGCAAGACTTTACAGACACTGAGAGAGTTCGTCGCCGTACAGGGACTACGTAAGTGTCAACGAAAAGTGCTTCGCTTCGATCTGTTCCCCTCACCACGGCAGAGTAAAAAAATAACTCTACCTGCTCGTGGCACCGATTCCAAGACATCAACTGCTCCTGATCAACTGTACTCCGCATCCAACATCATATCACCGCATGCTCCAATCATCCAGTGGCAAGTCAGTTCATACGCCACTGTCCATCCTGATATCCACGAAGCATTTCTGCTCCTGATTTCCGCTGTGTAATTCAGCACTGTTCGAGAAAGGCCGACTCAGGCGACTTCAACGTGGGCGACGTCCTCGTCCATATTGGTCTCTTGAGCCACTCGCCTCGTCGGGAATTCGGCAAGCTAAGGGACGCATTTCGACTCAACGAGCGTACCGGAGTGTTCAGAAGGAATTAGGCCCCAGCTCTTGTCAAGACGCGAATGACAGACGCTTCCTAAATTCAGACAAGGTATTTATTATTCAAATTTTCAGTTAGGGCTGACCACAGAGTGCCTAGCTGCACGTCGGCAAACGTCCGACCTAGCCACTCTGTTTATCGAGGACTTAGACTTGAAAATATTTTATTTATTTTATTTTATCGATGCACTGCTTTTGGCTCGCAGTTGTGTCGCTGCTCGCAACAAACTTGCTTGCAGATATTATCTCGTCTACGGACGACACCCAGGTGGTTTCTTTTAAGTATTTTTCAGATCTAAATTAAGGAAATGGCACATTCTCAGTCGCCGATTCCAGCAACGTGGGAACGCTCCGCGCATGAGTTGGGTAACCACGGCCGCTATCTGCACAATGCCAGCACACACGGCTGTGCTCCACCTCTCACGGCGGCGTCGCTTCACGGCATCCCCGTAGAGGCAGGGTTTGGTCTCCTTTCAGGGGGTCAGATTCGTGGACAACTTGTCATCGGGCCCTAAACCCAGGCTAGAAAAAGCCACAAAAATTCTTTAATTTTACTTAGGACCTATGAAACATACTCCCATTTGAATCTAGTTTTAATTATATCTAATTGTGGCTAGCTTTACCACTGTAACATTTCATATCAGGCTCTCAGCCAAATTTAATATAGTAATTTTAGTTAACTTTAAGATTTTCTTAGGATTATAAGTGCATATTATCATAGACATTCATTTTAAGCCATCAGCATCCACCTCCGATGTGCACCAGGAGGTATAAGCTCCCTCTGAGCAAGTATTGTAGATGTGCACGGTTCCAACGTCGACAGCCAAATGGAGAGGCACGGCGCGCCAATATTCTTGACTTTGATGGCGGTCTCGGATGATTAGGGGTCGAGCTTTGTACTCTTTGCCCCAATCATCGCTGTAGACCTGGACCGGCCTCGTAAGGGGTGGGCCTGCTTTTTACGACTACCCCACCTGCAAATGCAGAAGTTAGCAGACCTCCTCTGGTCTTGGCTGTTGAACCCTGCCAGCAGGAAGGTTAGTTATACTTACCCATTATCCAGGATCTGGAGCTTCGGCCTCTTGTGCCTAGGAGCGCCGTTGGGGTCGTAGTCAGTCGCCTGTCTGACCAGCGGATTCCCATGTTCTGCTGCACGGGCGTATAGTTTCTTCGCCCTGTCCTGGATGACTTCAGTTACCGGGGTGTATTCCAGGTCTCTGAAGATGTCGGCGTTTCTGACAAACCATGGTGCATCCACGGCGCACCTGACTGCGACATTTTCCACGGTTTGTATCCTCTTCAAGTAGGTGGCTGCTTGGTATCCCCAGGCAACGGAGGCGTAGATCAGAATGGGTGCAATGAGGGTCCTGATGAGCGTGAGCTTGTTCCAGGTTGAGTTGGCTTTGTCTACCTATCATAGGTTAGAGTAGAGTCCTTCTCGTCCTCGCCTTCTGTATTATCGCTTCCGTGTTCTGTTTCCACGTCAGGCTTCTGTCCATGATAACGCCAAGGTACTTGACGGTATCGTGCCATTGGATGTTGTCGCCGTTCATGGAGACGTGTCCTGTTGGATTTTGCTTCCTCACTCTCTTGAAGAGTATGGATTTGCTCTTCTCCGCATTGACTTTGACTTTCCACTTGTACCACTCTTCCGTTAGCGCTGCCTGGATGTGGTTTTCCAGGGAGATGATGGCCTCTTCTATTTCTTCTTCACTGTCGATTCTGGGAATGTGTGTGATGTTCCTTTGCAAGATTGCGCGGAACTCTTCCCAGTTCATTCTTCTCTTGTTGAAGGTGGCTCCATCTCCCAGTTTTAGGAAGATGTCTCCGTTGTCGAACGTCGGTTCTTCCGGACCTTACGCCTGCACGTCTCCCTCGTGCTCTTCCAGGAATCGCAGCAGTGCCCGTCCCCGGGTGTTGGTGAGTCTGCAATTCCAAACTGGCGATTTGGCGTTGAAATCTCCTATGGCCATCCTCTGGGTACCCCTTGTTATGAGGGCCTCCAGGTCATGGTCTAGGAGCGGCCGTTGGGCCGCTTGGTAACAGAAAACTATCTTGAGCGGGCCATTTCGTTCCGTTGAAACTACTGTGACAATGACTTCCATGTTCTCTACTTCCGCCTTGTCGATGAGATGGTGGTCTATAGTCCTCTTGACAAGTAGGGCAACTCCTCCTGCGTTTGCTCTACGTTGTTCCCTGTAGACTTCGTAGCCTGGCATCCGAAGTTCTGTGTTATCCTGGCGAAGTTTGTTTTCCTGCAGGGCCATCACGTCGATGTTGTACCTCTCCAAGATTTCTTCTATTTCTAGCTTCCTTTCTCGGAGGCCGTTGACGTTCCATGAGGCGATCTGCAGGATTTTAGGCTTCACCAGCGTATTATCCATTTACTCTTGCAACATGTTTGGCATCTGGGCAAAAAATGCACTCATTGCTGAGCACCCTGACAACTAGTGAACAGCATCTGTTCACTTCTAGGATTTTATCCTGGTTGAGGGGAACTTGTACAAGTACAAGGGGCATCTCCTTTTTCATCCTTCTGGAGGTCATTCTCTGGACTGACGTGGGTGTCAATCCTTGCATCTTGAGGTCCTCTTTGGTGTCATCGTTTGTGACACCTGTCGGGATACCTCTGACCACCACCCTCAGGAGCTTCTTCTCTGGGAGGGCGCACGTATGATGTTCCCATTTTTCGACGGAGAACAGTTTCGTCATTTTTCGGTAGTCATCAGCGGTTTGGGGCTCGATGGCGATACCTTCACAGACGACTTTTGCCTTGGTGAATTTTATTCCTACGTCTCTTAGCCGTAGGCTTACTGATGACCAGATTTCCTTTTTCCGGAGGATAACAGGAGGGACCTTTGTCTTCTGCTCACTGTTCTTGTCGGCCTCTTGGGGGCCCGGTGCAGGGGTGTCGGTGGCCATTGAGGGAGTGCTGCCCTGGGCAGTCGTTGTTTTTAGTTGTTTCGGCTCCTCTTCGTCCGAAAAAACCTGGGTTGCGGATTTTTTGCGTTTCCTCTTGTCCTTATTTGCCTCCGTGGTGGTGGAGCCCTGGGGGGTGGAGGCCGATGGGGCGGAGGCCTGTGGGGCGAAGACCTGGGGGGTTGAGCCCTGGATGGCCCTTAGGAGCTCCTGGAGCTGGGCTCTTTGAGATTCCAGCGCTTCTCTGGCCTGTCTCTCCATTTGTTTTTACAAATGGGCTAACTTGTTGTTGAGGTCTTGTATTTGACTCCTCAGAAGCTTATTTTCTTCTTGGAGCGTCCTTATGATACGATCCTTTTCGTCGTAAAACGATGTGCTGCTTCGGGAGCTAGCGGAGTCCTCTTCCATGTTGCTGTCCTCCTCAGCAAAAGACATTGTTCTTGTTTCCTGAAAGGGACTACCTAAATTTGTTAGAGGGAGAAAAAGTACATATAAAATAAATAACAATGAATAAATGCGTCTCCAAATGAGGGAGACTTTTATTTATCTTTTTGTTTTATCGTCTTGAAAAAGACATATAAAGCTCCTCTTCTTAATTTCTCTCTCCTAAACTCGGTGTGGGGCCGCCACTTCACTACTAGTCACTTTTAATTTCACTGCTCGCCACAGTAGCTCTGGTAACTATGCGTGGAGAGGCACAGATCCGCGATTCATATTTATATGAATCGGCGCAGCCCGCTTGCAACTTGCGCGCTCTCCATTGGTCCGACTGGAATCTATTTAAGAAACACGATTTGCACTCAGTAGTCAGTCGATCACCTGCAGCCGCCGCGGCATCACTCACGTTCCAGTTCTCAACTTTTCACTTTGTTATTTAATTTCCATTTTGTCATTCTGTCAGGCTGCAATTCACTTTAATTTTTATTTATCATTTAATTCCCAGTTCCGGCGGTGTATCGTCAATACACCGCAATGGCCCAGTTTACCCAGTTTCGTGGCAAATATTATAAATATTTACACGACCCAAAACTCTCGAGATTTTGGTGTGACAACTAGACACACCAAAATCAATCTAATAAAGGTATTCGAAATGCACACAGACTTAACGTCTTCGGTATAGCCTTTTCCAAGGCTGCCGCCATCACGAAGATAAGGAACAACAACGTCTTCGATTGATTCTACGCTTCGGTGACACTCCGATAGTTACTACGAAATACGAACTCTCGTATAGACTGGTCAACAGTGCGAGACTTTACAGACAGTGAGAGAGTTCGTCGCCGTACAGGGACTAGGTAAGTGTCAACGAAAAGTGCTTCGCTTCGATCTGTTCCCCTCACCATGGCAGAGTAAAAAAATAACTACCTGCTCGTGGCACCGATTCCAAGACATCAACTGTACTCCGCATAAAACATCATCTCACCGCATGCTCCAATCATCCAGTGGCAAGTCAGTTCATACGCCACTGTCGATCCTGATATCCACGAAGCATTTCTGCTCCTGTTTTCCGCTGTGTAATTCAGCACTGTTCGAGAAAGGCCGACTCAGGCGATTTCAACGTGGGCGACGTCCTCGTCCACATTGATCTCTTGAGCCACTCGCCTCGTCGGGAATTCGACAAGCTAAGGGACGCATTTCGACTCAACGAGCGTACCGGAGTGTTGAGAAGGAATTAAGCCCCCGATCTTGTCAAGACGCGAATGACAGACGCTTCCTAAATACAGACAAGGTATTTATTATTCAAATTTTCAGTTAGGGCTGACCACAGAGTGCCTAGCTGCACGTCGGCAAACGTCCGACCTAGCCACTCTGTTTATCTAGGACTTATACTTGAAATATTTTATTTATTTTATTTTATCGATACACTGCTTTTGGCTCGCAGTTGTGTCGCTGCTCGCAACAAACTTACTTGCAGATATTATCTCGTCTACGGACGACACCCAGGTGGTTTCTTTAAAGTATTTTTCAGATTTATAACTAGAAAATGGCACATTCTCAGTCGCCGATTCCATCAACGTTGGATCGCTCCGCGCATGAGTTGGGTAACCACGGTCGCTATCTGTACAATGCCAGCTGTGCTCCACCTCTCACGGCGGCGTCGCTTCACGGCGTCCCCGTAGAGGCAGGGTTTGGTCTCCTTTCAGGGGGTCAGATTCGTGGACAGACTTAGAAAATTTTCATCTCAGATCATTACAGGATACGATCGATAATATGGATCCACCCTATATTAGCAAACTGCACCCTAATAAATTTCTTTCACGTGTCAATCCATTTTATTATTAATTACCCCTCGAAGCCGCCATCGCTCGTGCAGACAAAGAACAACTATGTCTAATACGCTATGCATAACAATATTGCACCACTTCGTACAAGAAAAAGCCTGCAGAATCGCCGGCGCCTTTGCCATCAAGTCTCGATTTTACGTAAATCACGTAAAATAAGTAACTATTCATATCATTGACATTTCTTTGTGTAACAAAGGCAAATCGCCGCCACATTTCATAAAAAATAATTAATTTTCAAAGCCAGAGCCGATTACCCTTTGTCGCAAGGGTAATAAATTCGTATAACAAATTACTGACAGCGAAAAAATAGATTTTCAAAGAACCATTCACGTTCAAAGGAATAAAGAGAATCAAACACTCCATTATTCCAATTTGGTATAAAAACCAAGCTCACCCTCGTCTCGAAGACAGTAGTCCCGCGACAGTAGACAGTAGTCTACCCGCGATAAACAGTGGTTCATCAGGCATAGTGGCGGCCCGATCATCGGAAAAAGCAGAAACCAACCAGAAACCAACAAACCAAAAACACACACATCTTGTTTAATTTTTTTGTTTTGTATTACAATAATGGCAGGGGAAGCTCTCTGTTTCTCTACCCTGACGACCAGGGAGCAATATCTGTTCACTTCCAGGATCTTTTCCTAGTCCAGTGGGACCTGCACGAGGACGAGGGGCATCTCCCTCTTAGTCCTCCTGGATGTCATCCGTTGAACTGACACTGATGCGAGTCCTTGAGTTTTGAGGTCCTCCTGTATGTCCTCGTTTCTTACTCCGGTAGGAATACCTCTCACCACCACCCTCGGGAGCTTCTCCTCTGACAGGGCATACGTGTGACGTTCCCACTTTTCGGAACAACCTCGTCATCTTCCTCTAATCGTCTGCGGTTTAAGGCTCCATGGCGATTCCCTCTCCGACGACTTTTGCTTTCGTATATCTAACTTGAGCATCTCGTAGCCTAAGGCTTACAGAGGTCCATATTTTCTTCTTCCTAAGGATGAGAGGAGGGACTTTCGTCTTCTCGGCTTGCTGGTCGTGACTTCTTGGGTGCCCGGTGCAGGGGTGGTGGTGGCCGCCGTGGGGTCCCTGAGTCTTTGTTTTGGGCTGTTTAGGCTCCTCTTCGGTGTCCATTTGATGAGTGGCCGACTTCTTTCTCTTACTGGTTGCTGTTTCATTGCTAGCAGGCGGGAGGATTGGGGTTGCTCCCTGAATGGCCCTCAGGAGCTCCTGGTGCTGGATATTTTGAACCTCCAGCGTTTCTCGGGCTTGGGCGGCCAGGTCCTGGATTTGGGGTCCTTATTTTCCTCTAGGAGCCGGTGTATTGTACGGTCCTTTTCGTCTTGGATGGCGGTACTGCCCCAGGAACTTCCGGAGTGGTCATCCATATTGCTGTCCTCCTCAGCAAATGGCACTTTTCTTTCCTGTAAGGGAATACCTAGAATATTATAGGAGAGAAAAAGTACATGTAAAATTAAAGAAAAAGATATTCGTCTCCAAAGGGAGACTTTTACTTATTTGTTTGTTCTATTGTCTTGAAAAAGACATATAGAACTGTTCTTAGTAAAAACTTGGGTGTGGTCACTATTAGTCACTGCTACTAACACTGCGGCGCTGGCGCTGCTCCATAAATTCTCCGTAAACACGTCCGCACGCTTCAGTAGACACGACTCGACGTTTCATCAATAGCTTTAGATTATCTGTTCACCTTGGAGCCCTATTTCTACTTATACCGACTGTTCTCAGAGGGACGTGTTTATTAAAAACATTTAGTAAATGTGTTGGTAAGTGATTTACTTCAGTATCGATATTATTCATCTAGAACATATCTTGTAGTGGGACCGCTTATAAGTCGGCATAAAATGCGTGCTCATCGAAGTATTTAAAATCTCAGCAAGTTATATAAGTTGGTTTAAATTTAGAGATATTTGTTATTATTTTACATTGAACCAGTTCATGATCAGATATATCCAAGCCACCCCCACTTGTAGAGATGAGACAAATTTCAGATCATTGCATAACAGAATGTCAAGTAATGATAGATTATTAAACGTTATATGAGTTGCTTTATTAACCATTTGATATAATTCGAGTGACTCAAACATTGATGTAAAATATTGAGTTGCACTTAAGTCTGTATTTAATAAATTAATATTTGTGTCTCCAAAACAAAATATTTTATTTCCATACTGCATAGAAATTGAAATTGCTTCTTCCAATTGGTCTGTAAAATATTTAAAATTCGTGTGAGGTGGTCTATAGCAGACGCCAAATATGAAAGAATTATTATTTATAGCAACACGTGTCCACAATTGCTCAATGTTATCTAGATCGAATTTATACGAGTTTATGAGATAATGCTACGCCACTGCCCCTAGTTTGCCTATCTTTGCGAATTAAGGTATAATTCTTAATATTTACAGATAAATTTGTAATAGAGTTTAACCAGGTTTCACTCAGAGCAAATAAATCATATTTATTATCCAAAATGAAGCTTTTTATAGAGTTGAACTTTGGTAATAATGATCAAATAAAGATTCTACCATTTACTAACAACACAGTGAAAATACTGACCAAAAAATAAAATATAAACTAGATTATTAAAATATTTATTTACAATTCTAGAATAAAATATTGTAATAACAGAAAATTACAGTTTATTCTAAAAAATACATTGATAACAAAAGTTCCACATGACATCCACCTGTTTCAACACAAATTAATGCTTTTAAAATTTTGTGTAATATCGACGAAAAATCAAGAAGTATCCTTTTTTCTCTGTAGGTCATGGGTGCTTGTGAAGCAGGAAACCTGTCGCGTTTGTGAAATATCAATATAACGGAAATTAATGGAAGAAAATTCTTTCTTACTTTAAGGGAATGTGCTTCCTTAGGGATGCATTTTTGGATTAAGGTAAGTTGGGTTATACGGGCCCAATATGAACTCAGGAAGCATAGGTTTCCGTCCGGGAACTCAATTCTAGGACACCCTGTAGATACAAAATCCGTATTTTTTGGATGTACCCAATAACATAGGCATAAAAAAATTAAAACAGCATGATAACAATCGTCTTAAGTCTATAGTACAGATATTGGTCCTAATCAAACAGGTAAAAAAAAATGAATTAAAAAAACATAAAAAACTTTTTTTCTTACATGCACTTAGCCGCGCACTTTTAGGTTTTGTCACTGGTGAAGTTTATTGCCTGCTGGAGCAGCGCGTGGTGGGCTGATGCTGGATAGGGGGTGATGCCTGGTAACCGGGTGACGGTGGTATGGTGGCCTCGGACTGGTGACGGTGAACACGAACGTGACTTTCGTTTTTGTCAGATTCGCGCACAAGAACACTGCACAATTTAATTTTGAATGAATTTATTTTTACTTGATTCGGCGAAAAAATAACACCCTGTATCGATTTTACACGAATGATTAAAAGTCAAATTTTCTGGAGTCAAAATAACGATATATTACTATTCACGTTCTAACAATACATTTATTTATCACTAAGTATGTTTAAATTAATTAATTATGTTGATGAGTAACACTTTAGAGTAGAAATTTGCCTTTTGTTGTTGTTGTTGTTTTGTCGCGTGGCTGGATCCCGAACTGACTGACTTACTGGCTCGACTCGACTGAATCGATTTGCCCGACTGAATGCGTTGAGCGCGTCTCGGTTTATATAAGATAAATCAAAGCTTCTGGAAGTGTTCGAAAATCGAAGACTCCAGACGTTCCAGTCGTTCTAGACATTCCAGTCTGTTCGCCGTTCCCGAAAATTCAATCGGTAGGGGAGAGTGGCTCGTGTATATTTTCCAGCAGCGAAGGCTTGCCTTTCGAATTATTCTAAAAACGTAAAAAGTGTTTTTTCTAGCTCGCGGGCTTTACAGAGCGACAGAGGGACGTTAATTCTTAATTTTGACAATATGAATTACCCGATTTAAGAAAGGTACTTTGACATTCCCCCCGTTTGCTAAGGCAAATTTCTACGATTGAGTGTTTGAAAACCTAAAGTATACAATTCTATCTAACTTAAGATATTTACAACGTGTTTTATGAGTACTAAGAACTAAAAGTTATACAATGCTAAAACTTAAGATATGTACAATAATGAAAATAAACGTAATTCTGAAAAGAAGGATACAGTTTTTAGGGGTCCATGATGACCAGTCTTGCTCGTCGTCGCTTTGGTTTATATGGTCTGTTCGTCTCTCCATGTGTTTGCGTTGGCCTCGTGGAGGTGGTTGGTTCATCGGGTGCCGGAGTGGATACGGTTACTTTCTCTTTGTTTGCTGGGGCAGGCAAGCTTTCTTCATGAGCTAAGGCAGGCAAATTTTCATAGTGCGCTGGGGGAGGCAAATTTTCTTGGTGCGATGGGGCAGGCAAATTCGCTGAGGCAGGTAGATGCGCTGAGGCAGATACATGCGCTGAGGCAGATAGATGCGCTGAGGCAGGTAGATGCGCTGAGGCAGGTAGATGCGCTGAGGTAGGTAGATGAGCTGAGGCAGGTAGATGCGCTGAGGCAGGTAGATGCGCTAAGGCAAGTAGTAGGATTTCATCGTCTCTATCGTCATCATCAGGGGGATGTTCTTCAGGGTGGTCTGGAAAATCGTCTTCAGGATTTTTGTCATTTAAGTCGTCATCATCGGGGTCCGATTCTTCATCGGTATCTAGCTGCTCGGGAGGTTCGTTTCCGGCGACTGGGGGCCTGATATCGTCTACGTGTACCAGATGAGTGTTGTTCCCGCGTCGGACCTCGTATACTTGTCGGAGATTTTTTTGGTTATTAGATGTGGGCCTGTCCAAGAGGGTAAGAATACATTCGGTTTCTTTCGAAGGGCCTCAACCATTACTTCTTGTCCTTCTTCGAAGGTAACCTCAGGTCTATCGTTTGGCGAAGAATACCTCTCTTGATATTCTGCTTGGTTTGCCCTTATTTCTTCTGTTCTTTCTTCCGGAATTTGTTCTTCTTGCTCGCCCCGTTCCTCTTGATATGCTGGTATATTTAGTTCGCCCTGCTGGGAAAATTCGTATCGTAATTGTTCAGCCTCCGGTGGAATACGAATTTTTTCGTGGAGTTGTCGAAATTCGGGGGTATACATAGTTTCTTGGTTCCAGTATACGGTTTTCCTTAACGTTTTTCCCATATACATACACTTTCTTTCATAGTCAAGATGGACACCCTCGTCCTCCAGGAATGGTGTACCAAGAATAAGTTCCTTATTTAATTTTTTAATTACCTCAAACTCGCCCTGAGTTTTGTTACCTTGTATGTCTAGATCTAGGACGATATTTCCCAAGGATTCTGTTGTTTGGCCTCCGCATGCCGTTGCAAACAATTTTCTGTCTTTGATTTGAGGCGCGGTGTCGACGAGTCCTGCCCTGACTATGTTGCTTTCCGCACCTATGTCAATAACAGCGTTTATTTCCCGTCCATTTGCGAGGATCTTAATATGTGGTAATTGCCTTGATTTTCGTAAATCTTGCATTGATGATAACGGGGCAGTTTCGGTCTGCGTCGCCACATCTTTTAGCGTTGTTTTTTCTAGGATAGTGGAAATGTTCATAATCTGGGAAGGGCGCCGGCCCCTTGGGAGTTTTCCTGATGCCTAATGACTTGTTGGTTTTGTCCTGTGGTGTACGGATTTTGTGGGCAATTTCTTTGCCAGTGCCATCCTCCGCAAAATCGGCATGTCGTCGGTGGTCGGCTTTTTTGCGTATTTTCCCCTGATGATGCTGTCCTCTGGATCGTATTTCTGGTGGTCGCATTGGTTGCCTGTCTTGGTGCCTCTTCACGGTTACTATTATTGTTATTACTGTTGTTTGGACGATTTCTCCAATTGTCGTTATTGGTATTTCTCGGAAGATGATATTCTTCTACCTCTGCTGCTACAGTTAGTAACTCCTCGGGGGTATCGAAATCACTGAATCGAATTTGTGCCCTTATCTCGGGGCGTAGTTGTCTATAGATGCAGTGCGCCTTCTCTTTAGGCGGTCTGGTTGGGTTTACTCTATTAAATAAAGCTATTTTTTTAGAGATGAATATCGTAACTGATTCATTGAATCCTTGTATTTTTGTATGCAAAATGTGTTCTGCCTGAGCCCTTTTCGCTATGGTGTTGAAGGTCTGGCTCAGTCTCAATTTGAACGTTTCGTAGTCGTATATTAAATTTTTATGTGGCTCATACCATTCCTTTGCATGGCCTCTTAATTGTGACGTAATCATTATTAATTTTTCTGTTCGGTCAGTAATATTATGTTTTCGAAAATGTTCTTCCATATTGAATATAAACATATTTGCACTTTCGTGATCCAGCCCTTGGAAAGTGTGCATGGGGGAGTTCCTTATAGTTTGCATAACCTTTTCCATTTTGCTCCCTTCAGGACTTGTAGTAGCGTTTTCAATAGCCTGCTTGATTGCCTCCGCCATGCTCACGAAGATTTGACTTAGTTCGATATTTACGTTTGTTTGCTCCCCTCGTTGTGGGGTTCTATGTAAAATCGACTCACCTGGTTGTGCAGTATTCGGGTATATGTGTTGTACGGGGTCCTCTTCCCTCCCTGAGGAAGATGGTTGTCCTTCTAGGTGTGGCAGTTTTATTCCCTGTCGTGCCCCTGCCTCTCCTAGCGTTTTCATAAAGTTTTCGTAAGATTCCATGTTCTTTTTATTGTGAAAATTGGACTTGAGAAGTCCTGGCCCTTCGATGGGTCTTCACGTAGTGTTTTTGCCTTACCTTTGAAACCCCTACTCAGTTCAGAGCCCCTTGAGTAAGTCACACTACTCTCCTCTTCTTTCTTCGTTCTTTTCTTCTCGGCCACTTCTCTAAGCCCCACGTTGCACGGGCGTCATGAACAAGAACGTGACTTTCGTTTTTGTCAGATTCGCGCACAAGAACACTGCACAATTTAATTTTGAATGAATTTATTTTTACTTGATTCGGCGAAAAAATAACACCCTGTATCGATTTTACACGAATGATTAAAAGTCAAATTTTCTGGAGTCAAAATAATGATATATTACTATTCACGTTCTAACAATACATTTATTTATCACTAAGTATGTTTAAATTAATTAATTATGTTGATGAGTAACACTTTAGAGTAGAAATTTGCCTTTTGTTGTTGTTGTTGTTTTGTCGCGTGGCTGGATCCCGAACTGACTGATTTACTGGCTCGACTCGACTGAATCGATTTGCCCGACTGAATGCGTTGAGCGCGTCTCGGTTTATATAAGATAAATCAAAGCTTCTGGAAGTGTTCGAAAATCGAAGACTCCAGGCGTTCCAGTCGTTCTAGACATTCCAGTCTGTTCGCCGTTCCCGAAAATTCAATCGGTAGGGGAGAGTGGCTCGTGTATATTTTCTAGCAGCGAAGGCTTGCCTTTCGAATTATTATAAAAATGTAAAAAGTGTTTTTTCTAGCTCGCGGGCTTTACAGAGCGACAGAGGGACGTTAATTCTTAATTTTGACAATATGAATTACCCGATTTAAGAAAGGTACTTTGACAACGGCACGTCTTGGATTGGTAGTGGCTCGTCTTGGACTGATAGCGGCAGGCTTTGGACAGGGGACGGCTCGTCTCGGACCGGTCACGGCCCGTCTTAGACTGGTAATGGCTCATCTTGGACTGGTGACGGCGCTTCTTGGACTGGTAACCCTGTAACTGAGTATGTTAATTTATACGGTTTGCACAACGCACATGCGCCGGCTTCAGATCTTTCACGTGGACGCGCTGCTTCTTGCGGCCTTCTTGCCATATAGGCTCTGAAAATTTAGGTGTAAGGGGTGTTCCCATTCATGACTTTGTCTCCTACATATTGTCTCCTCCATTCTCGGCGACGTAGGTTGTAGTGTCTGGTATGCTTTGGCTAGGTTTACTCGTACTAGTTCAAATATATCTGTCAATTTTTGTAAAGTATCTATCTGATTTTCAGGTGTATCATCGGTTGTAAAGTTTGTATTATGTTGATCTTTGTTAATAGAGCTAGGTAGCGTCAACTTTCTTCCAAAATTTCGCCGATGAAAATCCCGTAGATTCATGTCTGGATGAATTTATGGCTAATGTAATGTTTTCGTTACTTTGTTAGTCCTCTCTATTGGATTACATTGGGGTTAATACGGCGTTGCAGTACGATGTGTAATACCGTATCCAAATAGCGTCTTACGTATTTGGCAATATCTCTATACATTCTAGGCCAGTAGTACTTATTCGCAATCCGGGTTATAGTGTTCGCTATTCCCAGGTCTCCTACACAAGGTGCGTCGTCATTCTCTATGGGATCTGTTTTCGTTGTGGTTGCGGGATAAAGAGTTTCCATGGGGTGGAAAATTCGGAGTCTGTGGAATGATTACTACTTTATATGTGATACAGGCTTCCGTTCATAATGCAATAATTCGGTTTTCTTTCAGCTTTATTTTATACTAGTTTGACGGTATCTGTATACCAAGCACAATTTTCTGTATTTTCCGTCGTGAAAATACGATCATAATTGGCTAGCGGGAGAGTGCGTCTGCTACTTCATTTAACACTCCTTTTCTGTAATTTATTTCGAAGTCGTATTGCTGCAATTCTATTACCCACCGAGCCAGGCGTTGGGGTTTGTGCAATGCAACCATTTCAAGCTGATCCTTTATGACAACAAAGTGATATCCCTGTATGTAGCTTATGTGCTTACGAATGGCAAAAAGGATAGCGGCACATTCTAGTGCCACGGCTGACATATTCTCAACGTCCTATAAAGAACGGCTTACGTAAACTATATTTCGGTCATGATCATTGATTTTTTGTAGAAGGGCAGAACCAAATCCTTGTTTTGACTCGTTCATTTCCAGCAGGTATGTTTTCTTAGAAGTTTATTTAGGAGTGGGGCAGTGTCTGAATACGACTTTATAAATCTTCTATACCAGGACATCATGCCGAGGAAACGTTATAATTGTTTAACATTCTTCGGGGGCTGAGATGACATAATGGCATTTACTATTTCGGGATCAGTTGTGGCGTACTTACCAGCTTTTCAAATAGTAAGCGACAACAGGCCGGTAGCTCAGTTAGGATTGTGGATACGTTTAGTTTGCTTTTAATAAAAAATTAGTTTTTACATTATGAATATTTGCATAAGGCGAGTTATGTTAGGTTCTCCCTGTATAAACTATTATGATCTAGCCAATGCTGCTAGAAGCTTATCTCTTTTATTGTTAAACGCTGACATTACATAATTATTGTACTCTTGCTTCCATATAAAATATTCAGTTCTGATTTAACTTTGTAACACACTTACAATCTTTTATTAAATATGAATTTCGTCTCTGAAAAATTATTGTTTTTTAAAAACTAGTTATCAGTTGCGAGGTATTTTATTGGCGCAGTCGGTAGGATATTTCGTGGGAAATCCATTATTCGGACAGTGCTGTGAGTTTCAACTCTTTAACGAAAAGTGAACCGTGAAAAAACAATACCAGGTGCAACCAAAAAGTGTTCAAATTGGATTACTTGAAAAACTAGCAGGCAGATGCACATTGTGCCGATGTTGTAAGTAGACATTTTAGTTCATGTCAGACTCCTCTGTTTCCATTGATTCCGCTTGTGAAAACAATTTGGATTTAGAGTTGGATTTAGCAAATTTTTTCAGTAAGTTAAAAATCAATTCAAAAAATTCAAAGAAGCTTAGTAACTGTAATATTAATTATAATCGTAATATCAACTTAACTATGGCAGTACAACCACTACTAAAACTAGACATAAAAAATTTTTCGGTTATTCCAAACTTTAATGGAAGCCCCAATAAATTAAATAGATTTATTAGCTCTGCCGAATCGATATTAACTTATTATTACGACCGTACCAATGTTGACAATTTTCAAAATACGCTGTTAATAAATGGCATTTTAAATAAATTAGAAGGTCGGGCAGAAGAAGTTGTTGTTATAAATGGCGGTGCTACATGGGATGATATTAAAAAGACTTTATTGCAAAATTTCGGTAATCAGAGGGATGAAAATTGTTTAAATCAAGACCTAGTAAACTTAAGGCAAAAACCAAACGAAAATTCACACCAATATCACGAGAAAGTACTTCATTTACTAAACACAATCTGTAATTATATCGAGGCAAGTGTAAAAGGAGTTTCTTCACTAAACAAGCATTAACTACATTTTTAGCTGGGTTGAGAGAGCCTAGCCTTTAGGTGCCACAATTCGTGCAATGAGACCAAGACTCTTGCCAAAGCATTACAATTTATTAGCGAGGAGGATAACATTAAATACCTCCAACGGTCTAATCAACAGCATAATTTGACTATTAATAGAAACCCAACAACCCAACACCCTCAAAATTATAATTTTAAAACAAATCAATACCCCCAAAATTACTTTAATCCCCATTTCCGCAAACAAATTTTCAACAAAGACCAATGAATTTTTCACAACAACAATTTTCTCAATTTACACGCGGTCCGATTAACATTCAAAGACACCCAAACCCGCCACCGCAAAGATTTCCAACAAATTCACAAACATTTGGCAGACCACAAAATGTTCGGAAGCCTAATACCAACATACAACAAAATAAACCACCCAAAACACTAATCCTCAGTTTAGGCGACCCTATCAAAACTCTTTTCAAAATAATGGTCAAAAACTTAATAAAATTTCATAACAATTGTTCACAACAGAACATTACGATAATCAACCGAGCGATGAGACATCCGAATATTCATATGACGAAGAACAGACATACGAATATTCGTGTCCCGACGAGGAATACCAATACGAAAATTTTCAGGAGGACCTCAGTCCAACGAACGAGACATAGTGGAATATCACATGTCCACAGACAAAAAAGAGCTACCGTGCATTCAAATCTCTAAACCACCATTAAAACTTCTGATAGATACGGGTAGCACAAAATCATTTTTAAACCCCGAAATTGCCTCAAAATATTACTATGATAAAATTTCGTATGAACCGTTTGTTGTATCTACAATATTTCAAACATCTCATAATTATTGCACAAAAATTCCAATTTTTCCAAAATTTAATCAAAACGATAATTTGAAATTTTATTTATTCAATTTTCACAATATTTACGACGAACTCATAGAGCTTGACAATATAAAACTTTTGAACGCACAGCTGGATTTTGTAAATTCAAAGCTAATAACCCCTAAATGTACAATTCCAATTCGCTATCAAGAATCAGCTCAACGAATTTTATTAAAAGTAAAAATAAATCCACATACTCGAATTGTAACGAAAATACCCGTTAACCGAAACAGTTGTGATATAATTATCCCCCACCAAAAAATACAAAATTGTCAAATACCCGAATCATTATCAATTGCAGAAAACGGGTTGGCTGTTGTAGAAATTTCTAATAAAACGGATAAAGAAATGACATTATCATTAACAAATCCGATTAGAACAATTCCATTCGTAGAAAACAATTACGAATTATACCACGGGGACGTAAGCACCCCAATTAATAATAAAAAAATTAATATTGACAATTTGATTCGAACCGCACATATGAACTCGGAAGAAAAAGAACAAATTCTTAAATTATGTAGGAAATATTCGGATGTTATTCATATAGAAAACCAGTCATTAACCTTCACGAAACAGATAAAGCACTGTATAAAAACCAAGGACGAAATACCAGTATTTACAAAATCATATAGGTACCCCTTTGTGCACAAACCCGTGGAACGCCAGGTAAACTCGATGCTTGAACAAGGAATTATACGCGCAAGCAATTCCCCTTGGTCAGCCCCAATATAAATTGTGCCCAAGAAGGCCGACGGTTCTGGGAAGAAGAAATGGAAAATCGTTGAACGAGAAGACGATCGATGACCGATACCCACTTCCTAATATAACCGACGTACTGGATAAATTAGGAAGGTGCAACTATTTTTCGACGCTTGATTTGGCAAGTGGATTTCATCAAATAGAGATGAACCCTGAAGATATCCCCAAAACTGCATTCAACGTGGAGAACGGGCATTATGAATATGTCAGGATGCCATTTGGCCTCAAAAATGCACCCGCCACATTCCAACGCGTCATGGACAACATCCTGCTTGGGCTACAAAATGAAATTTGTTTGGTATATCTAGATGACATTACAATATACTCTACATCCTTGCAAGAACATCTTGTCAACCTGTCAAAAATATTCCAACGCCTCAGAGAAACCAACTTTAAAATTCAACTGGACAAGTCAGAATTCCTGAAAAAAGAAGTCGCTTATTTGGGTCATATCGTCACACCCGAGGGAGTGAAACCCAACCTGGACAAGATCATTGAGATAGAAAAATTCCCGTTGCCTAAAACAGCATAAGAAATTAAAAGATTTCTTGGATTTCTCGGTTATTACAGGAAATTTATAAAAGACTTCGCGCGGATTACCAAGCTCCTAACACTGTGTTTCAAGAAATATGCAAAAATAGAGCACACTCCACAGTTTATAAAATGTTTCGAAGACAAATGAACCCATTCTGCAGTACCCGGACTTTACAAAGGACTTTGTTCTAACCACAGCCGCCAGTGACGTAGCTGTAGGCGCAATCCTATCACAAGGAATAATTGGGAAGGATAAGCCAGTGGCTTTCGCTTCGAGAACGTTAAGTGATTCTGAGCAGACCTTCAGCACTATTGAAAAGGAGCTATTAGCCATCGTGTGGGCGACAAAATACTTCCGACTGTACTTATCCGGACGAAAGTTCAAAATCGTAACCGATCATAAACCCCTGAAGTGGTTAATGTCGCTGAAAGAGCCAAATTCGAGATTAGTTCGTTGGAGGCTCAAACTGGAAGAATTTGACTACGAAGTTGAGTATAAAAGTGGAAAAAGTAACACCAATGCAGACGCCCTGTCGCGTATCGAAATCCACACAAAGGACATTTTCCAATATATGGACGAATTCAATGAATTATTAACCAAATCTCAACATGAAGAAATCACCGATAATCTGTCAATAATAGGAAACGTCAACAATCAACCAATAATGGATGACGTCAGAGAAGAGCAAGAACCACCAACACAAAGAAGAGCTACAACCGACACAGAAGCAACGATATCTGCAGAAGAAACCGCAGAAGTTACCCCTAGGAAGGAGACACCGTTCACACGAGTCACGAAGATCAGAAAGGTCCTTAAACAATCAAGTTAAAATAAACTTTGTTTTTCACTCTCCCGCCGAACCGGAATGTAAACAATTATTTCCATAAAAAAACAGACTTTATGCTCAAATTTCTATTAATAATCTAGAGACGGATATAATTGACTTATTCAAAAATTATTTAGACCCAAAATTTACGTATGCCATTTATTTCGATAACGAATTGTACGTACCACAAGTTTATGAAATTTTGAGGAAAACATTTGAAAACGCCGCGTATAAAATATTAAAATGCAATACGATATTACAAGACATAATTATAAAGGACGATCAAACAACAACTATAAAAAATTATCACGAGGGTAAAACCTACTACCGTGACATTATAGAAACTGAAACGCGTATAAGAAGATCATACTATTGCCCCGGAATAAAATCCGACGTAACAAATTACATTAATGATCGCGAAATATGTCAAACCAATAAATATGATAGAAACCCCCCTAAACAAAAACTAATGGTTTCACCTACACCATCTAAACCTTTTGAAATAATACACATTGACACATTTTAGGCACAAGGACAAAAATTCTTGACAATAATTGACACCTCAAAATACGCTCAAGCTTACCCCTTGACAGCAATGTACTGAGATCGTAAAAGCACTTTTAATTTTTATGACACACCATGGTCTACCTTCATTAGTAGTTATGGATAATGGAACCGAATTAAAAAATTCCATACTCCGAGAATTTTTCAAACCCCACCAAGTTCAAATACACTACATAACAGTTAATAACCCACAGTCCAACGGTCCAATAGAGAGGTTTCACTCTACTATTATTGAACACCTACGAGTAATTAGAAATATAAATAAAGGTAAAATTGATATTTTAAAACAAATGTCCTATGCAATACTAGGCTATAATAATTCGATTCAATCGGCAGCAAAACAAAAACCGATCGACATCATAAACGGGCACTTAAACACTAAAGACCCTTTCAATATTGATTTAAACCAATAACTGATAAATAACTATATCTAAGAACATCGCCATACGACTAAAGAAATTTATAAAGCATTAAATGAAAAATTACATCAACAAAAAGAACATGTCATTGAAAGTACCAACGAGAGACAGGACCGACACGACCCATTAACTTATGAACCTAACACGGATGTATATAGAGAAATTACTACTAAAAACCGAAACAAACTAAACCCCAAATTCACTAAAGAAAAAGTTGCCCCAAATAAAAACATTGAATTAAAAACTGTTTGTAATGCTTTGCATAAACAAAACTTAAGAAGACCTCGGGCTAATAAAAAGAAATTGTTACAGGAGCCACCTGAGCCTCCTGATCCTGGCCATGCCGACGGTCATACTCCAGGAAATATCAATAACGAACCTCAACAAGAACCCGAGCGTGTTCCCGTACAAGCTGGGAACAGCCAAGACAAAAATTAAGACACACACATTCATCCACTATTATGATTTGAACCCTATCAGAAACGAAATTAAAACAATTAAAGAACAATATGCAAATGTCACCATTGCTATAAAAGATAGCCTGAGTCACCCTTATTTCTTTGAATTAGACAATTTTGATCGTGCCCTATTGTACCAACTAAATTCAGCTGAACAAAAATTTAACTCCTTAAGTCCAACTGGCAGAGTTAAACGTGGTCTTATTGACAGACTTGGCACTATTATAGAAAGTATATCAGGTAATTTAGATGCAAATGATGCTGCTCACTATGATCAAGCAATCCATGACTTACAAAATAATCAAAAAGAAATTGTACAAAAATTAAACAAAGAAATCTCTCTCACCACCGAGATTATTGATAATTTCAATAAAACAATCACGTTAATTAAAACAATCAAGAAGTAATAACTTCTGGTCTGAACAAAATACGAAGTGAATTAAACAAATTCATTTTTGAGTTCAACGATTATTTAGAAACCAGAAATATTTTAGATCAACTTAGTTTGACACTAAATATAATTTTGAAATTAAGTGATATAGAAAATGCAATAACTTTTGCTAGATTGGGAACACTTCACAACAGCATTGTAAAAATTGACGAGCTTGAATCTACATTACAAACCATTGTAAGATATAGTTGTCGAATGTGTACATGTGTAGATGTGTGTTAGAGCTCTGCATAAAAATATAATAAAATTGTGGTAATTTGTGTACTAAAATTGTGAATTGTGAATCAAGAGGGATACATATTTTATTACCTATATACAAGCAATTTATTTTCCACTAATTGCTGCCAGGTAGGAAAGTAACTGCATTTATAAATTGAATAAAGAATAATATTGTTACAGTCAGCTGAAGAAAAAGTGTGCCTCTTATCAGTTTATATAGTTATCAGCATTTCTAATATAAAGGTGGCCATAGACTTTAACATATATTTCATGTCTTTACTAATTAAATGGCATGGAGGAAAACTGTTTAAAGTGTAAAGATAAAATTAAATCTGATAATAGTATTCAATGTGAAGGAATATGTAAGAAATCATTTCATCTAAAATGTGTGGATATCAGCGTCAAAGAATATAATGTAGTGAAAAATGTTTCTAATTTTAAATGGCTGTGTGATAGCTGTATGTCGCATTGGAATTCTATACTACAAATTCGTAAAGAATTTGATGAATTTAAGGAAACTGTTCTGAATGAAATACGTGATGTTATAGAAAAACCTGGTGGTCTAGCAAAGTCAGATAATCTCAGAAATAATATTACTTATTCAAATGTTGTATCTGGTGAAGCCGTGGTCATTAAGCCGAAAGCTAAACAAGATTGCAGTAAAACGAAGGAAACTATCTTAAAAAAATTAAGGCCTGCAGCAATGGAAGTTGGCATCACACAGGTAAAAAATATTAAAGATGGTGGTATATTAATTAAGTGTAAAACTAAAGAAGAAACCGAGAAAGTAATGAAGGAGGCAGAAAAAAGTTTAGGTAGGCAGTATCAGATTAAAATAACTGAACTTAAAAATCCGTGCATCAAAGTAGTTGATTTTGAAGAAAAAATGGAAGATAATGAGCTCTTAGAATGTATAAAGAAACAAAATGTATTTTTAAAACACGATAATATGGATATTAAGGTGGTCACTATACGGAAAATGATAAGCCGCTACATGGCGATATTAGATTGTGATCCTACTACCCACGCCAGGATATTGGAAGAAGGTTCGCTCTGTATAGGATGGACACCCACCTGCAGAGTCTTCGATTACGTCAGGATATACAGATGTTTTAGGTGTGGTGGTTTCAATCACAAGGCAGAAAACTGTTCCAGTGAGGTATGCATCAGATGTGGTGAGAGTGGTCATAAAAAAGAAGAATGTAAAAGTGTTGCTTTAAAATGTGTAAACTGTAATGAAGCAATTCAAAAACTAAAATTAGAATTAGATGTTAATCATTCTCCTTTCGATGTTAATAACTGTGTAGTTTTGCAGAAAAAAATGATAACCGAGAAGCAAAAAATCAGAAATAACATTTAGCAACCAAAGGAACATCTGTCTTATAAATCCTTGAATATTGTTCATCAGAACGTTCAATGTATACGTAATAAGATTGATCTTGTAGAAACTTTCACAAACATTAATGAGATCGATGTCTTCTGCATGACAGAGCATTGGTTATCAGAAAACCAAAGCAGTTTAACCAAAATTGAGGGATATGATCTGGTTAGTATTTTTTCTAGAAAATTACACAAAAATGGTGGTGTAGCGATTTTTTGTAAACAAAATTTAACTGAAAATGTAAGTGAAATTAAAGAGATAACGCATTTATCAATAGAAAAAATTTTTGAAATTTGTGGTGTTAAGATAATGCTAAAAAATAACATTTATTTAAATATATTTTGTATATATAGGTCACCAACTGGAGACGTAAATTTATTTCTAACTGAATTAGCATCATTTTTAGATAACCACACCAAAAACATGAAACAACAACAACAAACTATAATTACTGGCGATTTAAATATTGATTATCTAACAAATTCTGTTTACAAAAAGGACCTAAATGATATTCTTCACTCTTACGGTTTTAACAACTTTATTGACAGCCCTACAAGATGTACCTCTATTTCTTCTAGCGCAATAGATTATATGTGTACCAATATTAATTAAGACATTTTACATTTTTCAACGAATATAATTTTCAATGGTTTATCAGATCATTCTGCCCAAATTTTAGAATTAAACTGTAACTGGGAAATGAATAATGAAAAAAATGCTTACTCAAAAATTTATAGCGAAGCTAATTATAAAAATTTTCTTAGCTACTTAAGCAAAGAGTCATGGTCCGATATTTATGCGACTAATGATGTCAATGTCGGTTTCGAAACTTTAGTTAACATGTTAAAATATTATATAGATATATCATTCCCAATTATGAAAATTAACCAAAACAAATCTAAATCTAAAATGTGGTTAACTCGAGGTATTAGAATTTCATCAGAAAAACTCAAAGAATTGCACCAAAATATGCGTTTAACGAAAAGCCAGTATGCCTCAGATTACTATAAAACATACAAGAATATTTACAAAAAAGTCATCATAGCTGCTAAGAAAATGTATAATGATGGGCTATATCAGGAATCCAGTAACAAAAGCAAAACTGTTTGGAGAATTATTAATAACAACATAAACAAAAATAAAAATTCTAGCGAAATACCCCATATTATTTTAAACAATGCTAAAATAACAAATCATGAAATCATGGCAAACTCATTTGTAGATTATTTTGCTGAAATTCCTTATAAGGTAGGTATAAATCAGAATAAAATTAATGATAACATAATTTTTTCGATAAAGCAAACAACTCATAGTATGTTTTTAGGTCCTGTATCTGAAAACACTGTTTTTAATGCAATTATGAATTTAAAAAATTCAAATTCGACGGGAATTGATTTAATTTCTTGTAAACTTTTAAAAGTGGCAATAAACTATATTACATATCCTTTAACTTATCTTATTAATATTTCTTTAGAACAGGGTATTTTTCCAGATATATTTAAAACAGCTCGAGTCATCCCATTGCATAAAAAAGGAGATAAAGATAATATTGAGAATTATCGTCCCATTTCTTTACTCAGTTCGATTTCTAAGGTACTGGAAAAAATAGTGTTTGACCAAATCGTTAAATTTTTAACAGATAATAGCATATTGCATAACGCACAACACGGTTTCAGAAAAAATAGAAATACACAGTCAGCTATATTACGATTCATTGACAAATTATACACATCTTTAAATGATGGGAAAAAATGTTTTGGTTTATTTATGGACTTAAGCAAGGCATTTGACCTGGTCAACCATGACTTGCTTAAGGATAAACTCCAAAGTTATGGTCTTAGGGGAAAGGTATGTGACTGGTTAACTTCATATCTTTACAATAGGAAGCAAGTTGTGGATGTAAATGACGTTCGTTCCAAAGAAGTTAAAGTAAGTATTGGTGTTCCACAAGGGTCCATTTTGGGGCCTTTAATGTTTTTAATCTTCGTAAATGATCTGCCTTATATAGAGAACTGTGAAAATAGACTAACTATGTTCGCTGATGATAACACCTTCTTGTGTGATGAATCGTCTATTACAGATACAATCGATGAGATGCAACGAATTATTATTAAATTTAACAGTTGGTTCACCAAAAATAAACTGTGTCTGAATACTTCTAAAACAGTATTTATAAATTTTACACCTCGTACATTGACAATTAATGAGAGTTATTGGTTAAGAATTGGAAGTAAGTCGATAGCTCAAGTTCAAACTACAAAATTTCTTGGTTTGCACATGGACAATATATTAAGTTGGGACATACATACTGAAAATCTTTGTAGAAGACTTTCATCATTTTGTTACGCACTACAAAGGCTAAAAAATATTAGCAACGAGCCAACTTGGATGTCATTTTATTATGCTCATTTTGTGTCACGCTTGCGTTATGGTATATTGTTTTGGGGCTCATCTAGTCATATAAATAGATTTTCAAAATCCAAAAAAGAGCACTTAGAATTATGGTAGGTATATCCCAGCGAATCTCATGCAAACAGTATTTCAAAAAGCTAAAACTCTTAACATTGCCATCTATTTTTATTTACGAATTACTACTACACGTAAAATATAATATAAATGAGTTTACCATGAATAGTAACTATCACAATTATGAAACAAGATCTGGATCGTTATTATCAATTCCAGGACATAGTCTGTCATTATATGAAAAAAGTCCTAATTATATAGGAGTAAAATTGTATAACAAATTATCCCAGGATCTAAAAGATATAATGAATATTAAGCTATTTAAAAATAAATTGCAAATGTTCTTACTGAATAATGCTTTTTATAGTATTTCTGAGTTCTTTAATTACTGATCACAATTTTTACATAATATGTTTCGTCCGCATTAGCAATAATAAATATACACCTATTTATCTAGTTGTTTAGTTTACTTTCGCGCGTTACATTTTAAATTCTCTTCCGTTGAATGGTATTGTCAGGGTTTTTTGTGACTTCTTACGGCCATGCGCCTCACGAAAAAGGAAGTCAGATTGCTAACACACGTTCGTGGACGCATATATAGTATCACTCGCCGCTATCATTAATTGTATTTTATATTGTGTATTTTGCTTCAAATTTGTTACACGTTTCGCAAATTTGCCGATCTTAAGTGTGTTTAACGTGCCTGCCAGCAACGTGGTCCAGTCCAGGTGGTGTGAGAGCTCTCCCCCCAAAACCACCCCAACATCAAGACATCAAGGAGACCAAGGCGGGCCTTTATTAAGGTAAGAAGTTTGCGAAATTTCTCTGTTGTTACCATTCAAACGCAATCAATTACAGTCCAAATCCGGGCACTCATTCGAGCTGCCATTTTTTGAGTTAACACCGCACATTTTTTTGGCCCTTCGACCAACGGATAGGTTTTTTGTTGATTAAATAATTTTAGTAGTTAGTAGTTTTAGTAGTAAGAGCTTAGTAGTATTACATTTAATGCATTAAAGTAAAATTAATTTAGTTTGCCTATTGAATTTAATTGTTTTCTGATCCTTTCTACATTATTATCGTGTCTTAAATTCATCTAAGTGTGTATATTTATTATTAGGTCATATTATTTCATATAAATTTAGTTTCTGCCATATTGATTTGGTATTCCTTATCAGTTAAAGATAATATAGAACCACGGGAGCCGTTTAAGGGTTTTTTCAGCTTGACTAGCGCACGCACTTCATTAATTGGTAGCTGCGTGGATTAACTGAGAAAGGAGTGGGGATCATTTGGATTAGAGTCTCGCTGGTACACATAGTTAAATTTTGTCGATTGACATTTAATACACTGAGATTTATTGTTTCCTACGCGAAATCATTCACATTCAATATGTCAACATCAACTACAGATAAGGTTAAAAGGTGTAAGGCTTTTCGTTCTATAGAACTAAACAAAATTCATGAATTATATGAAGTAGCACAAACCGCTGTGGATGATCGAAACATTCGCACTCTGTTTAAATTACGTTTTCTCGAAATCGATCATATCAAAGAGGAGTTCACTAAGCAACACTATGCATTGCTTGCCTTACTAGTTACTAGTGAGGACGCCACCGTAAAGGACGAAGACGCTATACGTAAAACTTTTGATAAAGAATATTTCGCAATCAGAACAATTTACACAGATATTTTTGAAAGTATTTCCGATGACACACAAGACTTGGATATACCACAAGTGCAAAATTCAAATATAAAACTCCCGCAAGTCGAATTAATAAAGTTTAATGGGAACATTAAATTATTTCCAACTTTCATGGATATGTTTAACGCTTTAGTTCATGAAAATCGAAGTCTTAAAAATATTGAAAAGTTTAATTACTTGATTTCTTCTTTAAGCGGACCTCCTCTTTCATTAGTTAAATGTTTGCCCATGACTGCAAGCAATTATGAAACTGCATACAATAGTTTAGTAAACAGATATTCAAACAAAAGGTTGTTAGCTGTTGCCTATTGGACGGAAATTGAAAATAGTACAAAAGTAACGACTGAAAATCCGTTTGCGCTTCGACGAGTTTTAGATATATTTTCGGAAAATTTGGCTGCATTAAAAATTTTAGAATTCCCTGTTGACCAGTGGGATTTTATTTTAGTAAATATGTTGTTGAAGCGTTTAGATTCGTCCACTGTTACACGTTTTGAAATGCATCATGGTTCTCTACAAATTCCAACTTACTCTGAACTTGTAGATTTTTTAAATAAACATTGTATAGCTTTAGATAATTTAACGTTTGAAACACAGACAGCTAAAAATAAGAAAGTTGATTTTAAACAAAAATCACAAAATCGTAACACGCTTAGTTCTTCATTTTTTGTAAAAACCAATAATTTGACTTGTAGTTTATGTAAGGATAGTCACATGCTTTACAAATGTCCTGTATTTGCTACAAAACCTTCATTCGAACGTTTCCAATTTGTAAAAAATTCTCGTCTGTGTCTCAATTGTTTAAGTGATATGCACATGATTAAAAATTGTAGGTCACCATCTTCATGTCGCCAATGTAAACAAAAGCACCATACTTTATTGCATTTTGATAAAAGTAACTTGCCGTCTACACAAGTTGAACCTGTTACGGAGGCGCCTGCAGTTGCGTCAACCTCGGAGTCTGTCAATTCGCTTACCGGGTTATTACCAAAAAAAACTAGTGTTTTACTTGCAACTGCACTCATGGAAGTTTTGGATAGCCATGGTAATTATCAAAAAGTTAGAGCGCTTATAGATTCTGGATCGCAAGTTTCCTTTATAACACAAAAATGTGTAAATCGCTTGGGATTATCTCGTTATAATTTGTCGCTATCGGTACAGGGCTTAGGTCAAATGGAAACTGCAACGAATTCGGGAGGAGTAACTATTTGTTTGCGCCCCCTCGGACAGCTGTCGCCTATGTTGAACGTCGACGCGGTTATTTTACCAAAAATTTGTAGTGAATTGCCGATGTCGCATGTATCTACTGAAACGTGGTCTCACATAAAAAATTTACGTTTAGCCGATCCACATTTTCATAGTCCTGGAGCTATTGACGTATTGTTAGGCGCTGATATTTTTCCTCAAATATTACTTAATGGTCGGTTAACTGGAAATGTAAATGAACCGATTGCTTTAAATACGATTTTCGGCTATATTTTGCTAGGTAAGATAGAGAGTTCTGTTTTACCACCGGTCCAATCTTTATTTTGCACCGCTGAAACCATTTCTTTAGACAAAACGCTTAAAAAATTCTGGGAACTTGAAACTGTACCTCACATAGAAACAGTGTCCCCAGATGATCGCACTTGTGAACAATATTTTTTAGATACTTTTTCTAGGAACGATGGTGGTCGATTTGTAGTATCGCTTCCATTTAGACAAAATAATCCTACATTTAAGGATACGCGCTCGCTTGCTCTAAATCGATTTTTGTCTTTAGAACGCCGCTTAGTTCGAAATTCTGCACTTTATAAAGAATATTCGGACTTTATGAAAGAATATTTAGACTTAGGACATATGGAGCCTGTTTCTGAATACGTTGTAACGCCTCATACTTATTATATTCCACATCACTGTGTGTTAAAACCTGAAAGTTCGACTACAAAACTGAGGGTAGTATTTAACGCTTCTGCTAAATCGCCTAGTGGATTTTCCCTTAATGATACTTTATTAGTAGGACCTAAATTACAGACAAATATAATAACTATTTTGTTGAATTTTAGATTACATCGCTTTGTTTTTACTGCCGATATCAAACAGATGTATCGACAAATTTTGATTAACTCTGATCACAAAGATTATCAAAGAATTTTGTGGCGCTTTTCTCCTGTCGAACCTTTGCAAGACTTTAGATTAAATACTGTTACATATGGTGTTACCTCTGCTCCATATCTCGCGATTCGAACACTTCTTCAATTAGCAAAGGAGGAAGAATCAAGTTTTCCTTTAGCTGCGAAAGTTATTTTAACAGATACTTACATTGATGATATAGTAACTGGCTGTTCTTCGCTTGCAGAAGCCCGTGAGCTTCAAACGCAATTAATTAATCTCCTACATAATGGAGGATTTGAGCTGCGGAAGTGGTCTAGTAATGATCCGTCTTTACTATCACATTTACCAGAGTCACACTTAGGCACAAATACTCTTTCATTTGATGCTGATGTTGATAGTTCTTTGAAAATACTAGGTTTACAGTGGCATCCTGGAAATGATTCGTTTTCGTATAAAGTAGATATGCTTAACAGACCATGCACTAAACGTAATATTTTGTCCGAATTAGCTCGCGTTTTCGATCCGCTTGGTATGTTAGCACCTATCACATTTTTTACTAAACATTTAATACAATATTTGTGGTGTTTAGGCCTAGATTGGGATGCGATACCCCCCGATGATGTACTTAGTCGCTGGAATCAATATAAGTTAGACCTACCGTTATTATCTAAATTTCACTTACCTCGGCGAGTAATAGACGATAATTATCACATAAGTGAAGTACATGGTTTCTGTGACAGTTCCTCGAAAGGATACGCGGCTGTCATATATTTTCGCCTTTTTAATACAGATACTCAAAACGTTAATGTATATTTTGTTTGTGCAAAATCTAAAGTCGCACCGCTAAAAACTATTTCGATACCACGCCTAGAACTTTGTGCAGCTGTACTTTTGTCAAATTTACTTTCTTATGTTTTGAATGTTTATAGCTGTAGTCTTAAGTTTGATAAAGTTTTCGCCTGGTCCGATTCACAAATTGTATTAACTTGGATAAAATCGTCTCCGCACCGCTGGAAAACTTTTGTTAGTAATAGAGTTTCGCTTATCCAAGAAAAGATATCGCCTTCATGTTGGTACCATATTTCTTCCGAAGAAAATCCCGCTGACATTGCCTCGAGAGGTTCACTTCCCTCCGAGTTGTTAAATAATTCGTTATGGTGGGCGGGACCCGCTTTTTTGAAAAATCCGCAGAATTCGTGGTTACCCGCGGTAGGAAATTTGGACATACCTGCGGTTTCTGAGGAAGAACGCAAGATAGTTTTGCCTGCTTTATCGCCCTCGAATTTTGTCGAAAACATGTTAAAGAATATTTCTTCTCTTGCTACTATACAACGACTTTTATGTTATATTTTACGCTTTATTCACAACAGTCGCTATCCCAACCAGAAAAAATCTGGCACGCTTACTTATATAGAACTGCAAAACGCCTTATTAGTTTTAGTTAAGCATACTCAACAATTAAAATTTGCCAAAGAAATACAGAAAATTAAGCAAGGGCAACGAGCCTCTAAAACTCTTAGAAAATTAAATGTATTTGTGGACGATAAGGACATTTTGCGGGTAGGTGGTAGGCTACATTTTTCAAATTTAACTTACGATAAAAAATTTCCTGCGCTTTTACCTAGATGCAGTCGCCTGACCGATCTACTTATCGAAAGCGTACATATCAAATACTTTCATGTTGGTTTACAAACTGTTCAATTTTTAATTTCACAACAGTTTTGGATATTGTCTCCTAAACGTGCAATACGCCAAGTTTTATCTAAATGTATCACTTGTTGGAAAGTTAAGCCTAAACCTTATCAGCCGCCTATGGGAAATTTACCACGCTCACGTATTTCTCAAATAAAGCCCTTTTTGGAAGTGGGGACGGACTACGGTGGTCCTTTCATGGTAACTATGAGCAGGCATCGAGGTGCCAAAACACACAAAGCCTATTTGTGTCTTTTCGTTTGTATGACTACAAAAGCTTTACACCTTGAACTCGCCTCAGACCTGTCTGCCGAGGCCTTTCTAGCTGCATTTCGCCGATTTGTTGCTCGTCGCGGACGTTGTACTCATGTGTACAGCGATTGTGGCACTAATTTTGTCCGTGCTAACAAAATGCTACTTAAGTTCATGCAAAACGCTACCTCGCAAGAAGGTATTCAGTGGCATTTTAACCCACCTTCTGCTCCGCATTTTGGCGGCCTGTGGGAGGCGGGCATCAAATCCGTAAAATCACACTTACTTAGGGTTATTGGGCAACAGATTTTAACTTTTGAAGAATTTTATACTGTCCTGGTTCAGATTGAGGCAATACTAAATTCTAGGCCTTTAACTCCACTGAGTTCTGATCCTGCTGATCTCACTGCCTTAACTCCGGGCCATTTTTTAACTTTAGAACCGCTTACCGCTCCTCTTGATGAGGATCTAACCGACGTGCCACTTAGTAGGTTGAGCCGTTGGCAGCTAGTGCAACGCTTACACCAAGATTTCTGGAAGCGTTGGCATAGAGAGTATTTGCATACTCTACAACAGCGAGGCAAATGGACAGAACCCACTACTTCGGTTGTACCAGGAACGCTGGTTCTAATTAAAAATGATCTAGTGTCGCCTTTGAATTGGTCTTTAGGACGCATTACCGAGTTATATCCCGGTGCCGATGGGGTTGCGCGTGTTGCCTCGGTTCGCACGACTGATGGTACTTACAAGCGCCCTCTGGTCAAGCTGTGTCCCTTGCCGATATCCTCGTAGTTTTGTAAAAGTTTACTTATAATTAGTTATTAATTTCTTTTGGTTTTTTTTTTATTTCCTTTTTTATTTTGTAAAATACTTTGCATTTTAGGTGAGCGGTATGTTTCGTCCGCATTAGCAATAATAAATATACACCTATTTATCTAGTTGTTTAGTTTACTTTCGCGCGTTACATTTTAAATTCTCTTCCGTTGAATGGTATTGTCAGGGTTTTTTGTGACTTCTTACGGCCATGCGCCTCACGAAAAAGGAAGTCAGATTGCTAACACACGTTCGTGGACGCATATATAGTATCACTCGCCGCTATCATTAATTGTATTTTATATTGTGTATTTTGCTTCAAATTTGTTACACGTTTCGCAAATTTGCCGATCTTAAGTGTGTTTAACGTGCCTGCCAGCAACGTGGTCCAGTCCAGGTGGTGTGAGAGCTCTCCCCCCAAAACCACCCCAACATCAAGACATCAAGGAGACCAAGGCGGGCCTTTATTAAGGTAAGAAGTTTGCGAAATTTCTCTGTTGTTACCATTCAAACGCAATCAATTACAGTCCAAATCCGGGCACTCATTCGAGCTGCCATTTTTTGAGTTAATACCGCACATAATACGTAGTACTTACTTTTGGTCTCGCTATTAGTACGTAGCTAGATTTTACTCAATTGGGTCGTTCTATGCGTTATTTAATTTTATTAAACTGTATTTGAGTAATTTTTATTGTTATTGTGTTATTGATGTTTTAGATATTTGTGTTATTACGAAATTTTATAATATGTACTTATTTTTAATCTGTATTTTGCTGACTTTTCCTATACTATGTAACATAGTCGACTGGAATAAACGATATTATTATTATTATTATTATTATTATTATTATATTATTCCAGTGATCAATTAATTTTTTCGTATATTTCCGATAATACTCATCGATACTATGATTTATTAGAAATCGACGCTTACTACTCAGGAACAATAATTGTTTTCATAATTCATTTTCCCATAGTCTACCCAGAGACATTTTCTTATCACCTATACTCTATTCCTACCCAGAACTCTACCACTATCATTCCTAAAAATACATATCTGATAATGAATGAGAATTTCTACCAGTATACATCGGTACCTTGTATCGAGTTACACCCCAATTACTACTGTCCTAACAATAACATGTTGTATGGAACGAAAAATCAAGATTGTATTTTCGAGTTGCTGCAACTAGGATCCACCTATGAAAGCTGTCAACAAGTACCCGTACAAATCGCACAAAATGTGATACAACAAATAAATGAATCACACTATATTATTATATTCCCAAATCAAACCAAAATTCAAATAATCTGTGGACGTACCGATTTCACAACATAGAGGGAAACTACCTAATTACCTTACCACCCGGATGTCATTTCCAAACCAATGACTACAACTATATTAACGAAAAGTTAATCACCAATGGTCCACCGATGCTTTTGCCAGAGATTAATATTCCCCTCAGGTCATCTGTGGCGACTTTACCAACAATTACTATAAAAGATGTTCAACTAGACAAAATCCATGAACTCCAAAGACAACAACGAAAACTTGGACCAGTCAACCTCGCGTATGCTGAAAAATCATGGACGAATTATTGGATAATTCCATTATACATTATATTAATCTCCCTAGGACTCTATTTCACCTACAGATATATTACGACGTAGAATTGGAACCCCGACACCTACTACGAGTGAGCCAACCACGAGTGAACAACCCCAGGCGAGAACTCGGACATATCCCCATAAAATGTGCCTCAATTTAGGGATGGAGGAGTTATGTTAGGTCCTCCCTGTGTAAACTATTATGATCTAGCCAATGCTGCTAGAAGCTTATCTCTTTTATTGTTAAACGCTGACATTACATAAGTACTGTACTCTTGCTTCCATATAAAATATTCAGTTCTGATTTAACTTTGTAACAAGTTACACTTACAATCTTTTATTAAATATAAATTTCATTTCTGAAAAATTATTGTTTTTTAAAAACTAGTTATCGGTTGCGCGGTATTTGATTGGCGTTAAATAAGCTAAGTGCGGGCGCCAGTCAATAATATCGACAGAAAGGGGGGATAAAATAGACAAATAAATTTAAGACAAAAATATTTAATAAGATAAAATGGAAGAAAATGTGACATAAATTTTATATACCAGTATATACGTTTGATACAAGTTAACGATACAAACAGGTCTGAAATTTTCCCGTAAAATTGAGCAGTGGAATATAATGCACATAAAAAGTATTAAATATTTAACAATAAATAAATGGCACGAAAAAAATATATAAATGTCAGCCTCGATGTGCCTAGTTGAAACACAGTATATGTTCTCTCTGATTCAAGGTATTACTTATAAAAATTAAATAAAATATGGTAATCTGCACTATTATCAATATAACAAATAAAATATATATAAGAGCTCAAATCTTCTTTTGCCTTTTTCTGGATAACTTGATAGCCAAAAAAAAAACGACTTTTTATTTATCTATAGCTCTTATTTTTCTATGAAAGTATGTATTCAGATTTGCAAACTATAGGCAACCCAATATATACCACATACGTACATTATTCAAGCTAGTGATTGTTTTAATTAATAGTGATGAACTTAATTTCAATTCATACAGGGTATCTGCAGAAGTAAACCGTCACACAGCATTAATACCTTCCTGGCTTACCAGGTGTCCCAATTATTTGTAGATTTGCATCTCTTAAACGCCGAAATATTTCTTGTAAGTGCTCTAAATGCTCGTTAAATATTTTACTGACGACGATAATGTCATCCAGGTACACAAATGCGTATGTCATATCAGGGCTTATAATCTGGTCTAGGAGTCTTTGAAACATACTCGGCGCTGAGTGGAGCACAAAAGGTAAAACTCTGAATTGAAACAATCCTCTTCCGGAAACCGTGAATGCGGTTATAGGCTTGCTTTCATCGATCAATGATATTTGCCAATAGCTGGAACGTAAATCCAGGCTTGATATGAATCGGGCTTCCCGTAGTTTATCTAAAATAGCGTTAATAAAAGGCAGTGGGTAAGTATCTTTTCATCGAGACTTCGTTTACTTTTCTGAAGTCTATGCAAAATCTATACTTATTTGTTTTCACTTTTTTACAATAACAACTGGGGAATTCCACAGACTTTTAGTCGGTTCTACTACGCCTTCTTGCAATATTTTGTTTAATTCAGTATTAACAATTTCTTTCGTACTGGATTCAATACGGTACCTTTGTTTAAAACCCTTGAACGGCGAAATTTGTTTTTTTTAATTTTGACAAAAATTGTTATTAATTAGATAACTATAAGTAGGAGTTTAATAGCAATAATGCGAAAATGTTGAAAAAAGTATTTTTTATTGAAAGAAAAATACCGTTACCATATGGTAACGCTAGCCGAATAAGTAATACAAAATTATTATTTGGTATGAAATATTTCGTTACAGTCTATGCATAAACCCACATCACATTTTCGACATGTTGTTCTTATACTGGATGAACCGGCGCATATTCTTCTTTTTTTATCTTCAGTTGGCACTAGTAAATGGTTGCGGCCATCGTATCGCAAATCATCTGATACTCTGTTTAGACTTATACTAGAACGTGATGTGGGCTCCCTTGGGCGGAACTCCATAACTACTAAGGTACGTTTGCACTATTTGCCTTCTAAATTCTAGCTGGGAAATAGCCTGATGCTGCCTGTACATATTCCAGGCATTCACAACGGAAACATCCAACAGCCAAGTAAAAATGGCCCACCACCGCTTCTTGCGCCTAACATTTATCCTATATTGTCACGAAGAGAAAGGGCTAGGGCCTTAGCCATGGGCCCTACGCCCTACGTGACTTTGGGTTTTCTGCAGAAGTGTGTGTTAATAAGGGGCAACTTTAGGAATTTACATGGTTTTATTACAATAATCTTTTAAGGGATAACAACGAAACAAGAGATACAAATAATCGACAACAATAATACATAGTAAAAATATACAACAACTTAAACGGTCTTACCAATATACATATAGTGGGGAGGAGAGGGTGTCACTTTCACTTAACTTAGTGATCTCCCGGGCGGAGATCACTACAACTGCCTGAAGGGCCTGGGCCCCACATCCTAAGATGAGGGCCCAAAACTAAGACTGACTGTCGACACTAACGTCGAAACTCAATTAATGAAAAGAACCAAGAGCCTCGTTTGTTTTGATTATTCGATTTATATACTTGTTTATTTAGCAGACCTTTATAACGGTCAATGTTATGTTTATATATATTTGTGTTTTATTATTAAGCAATTCTACTAATTGGCATTGAAATTATTTAATTGTTTTTTATTTAATATGGACTAGGGTCGAATATATTTAATTTATACAAACATTTGCGACTTTCCCGAATTTGGCTGTTTCCTGCGTGACAATATCTGGCAACATTCTCATCTAAAAGATCGGTACCACCCATAAAGCGATTATACTCGCTTATAATTGATGAACGGCTGATAGAAATGATCTTGTTGTCTTCTTTTGAAAATCGTTTTACATTGGTGATTGGATTTACACCATGAGAAGTAGAAGCTGCAGCGACGACATTATTATCTACCCATGTAACGATAATAATACCATCATCTTTATCAAGACTTGAACTATATTCGCCACTCTTTTTTTGTTTCAAAAAATTTTTGTTATTTGGCAATGGACAGGACTTGGGTAGGCGATTTTCCCGAATTGTTCCTGTATCATCATATCCCTGCTGCTTCAGATAAAACAAGACATTGAAACCAGTGAACAAATTGTCAAAATAAAATGTAAAGGACAATTTTCTAATAGTTTCCGGAAACTCATGAATAATACTTATCATTGGTGCAATATTTTTTCCAAATTTCTTCTCGAAGATAGTATTTTCTTTTCTACTTTTTCCTTGGTATAGATCAAATTTAACCAAATACCCTGATGGTGCATTTAAACACCACATCTTATAGCCAAATCTAATAGGCTTTCCGCGGATAAATTGTTTGCACGAATGCCGTCCGAAATATTTTATCATGGATTCATCATAATCCAATTGTTGTTCGGGGATGCAATTTTCTATTAACCTTTCTTCTATCATGTTCATAAATGGCCTGAGTTTCCCCAACTTATCTCATTGGTCAGGTTTTGTATTGTCTGGACAACGTATATATCTTATTACTTGCCGAAATCTATCCTTTCGCATCGCTTGGCTCACCATTTGATTTCTCATATCCTTTTGAAAGTCCCAATAAAAATCTCTACCGGGCAATTCAGCATGTCCCGTCAAAATAAGAATAGCTATACAACATTTCATTTCATCAACTGTTATTCTTGGATTTGCATCATTCAAGAATAACGCATATTTGTTCGATTCTTCGCCAATAAATTGAACAATTCTGTCATCTATACATTTTTCGAACATTTCGACAGGAGACAAATGCAAGTGTCGTGAGCGGTCTGATTTTGGAAACACTCTTGTAGATGGAATAAGATCTCCTATCCAAGTTATCTTGGTTTTACGTAGGTGTGAAAACAGCAACGGTTTACCAGCAACGGTTTTTCAAAATGATGTCTATTGAATCTTATTACGTGAGTCTATTGAGAGGGACACTAGTAGTTAGTGTAGTGGCATGAGACAATTTTCCGCCAGGTACTAAGGGTGCAGGCGACCCCCAAAATACAAGAAAAATCATTTCTCTATTGTTTGATGAGGTCTGTTGAATTTTATTATGCGTCTAATGGGAGGGACACTGGCAGTTAGAGAGATAGCCTGAAACAATTTGCCGCCCCGTATTAAGGGTGCAAGCCACCCCCAAAATCCAAAAAAAAAATTTTTTCCATTGTTTGATGATGTCTGTTAAATTTTATTATGTATGTCTATTGGGAGGCACACTAGCAGTTAGAGAGATAGCATGAAACAATTTACCGCCCCGTACCAAGAGTGCAGGCCACCCCCAAAATCCAAAAAAAATATTTCTCCATTGTTTGTTGATGTCGGTTGAATTTTATTATGTAAGTCTATTGCGAGGCACACTAGCAGTTAGAGAAATAGCATGAAACAATTTTCCGTTCCGTACCAAGGGTGCAGGCCACCCCCAAAATCCAAAAAAAATATTTCTCCATTGTTTGTTGATGTATGTTGAATTTTATTATGTAAGTCTATTGGGAGGGACACTAGCAGTTAGACAGATAGCATGAAACAATTTGCCTCCCCTTACCAAGGGTGCAGGCCACACCCAAAGTAAAAGAAAAATCATTTCTTCATTATTTGATGATGTTTGTTGAATTTTATTATGTGAGTCTACTGGGAGGCACACTAGCAGTTAGAAAAATAGCATGAAACAATTTGCCGTCCAGAACCAAGGGTGCAGGCCACCCCCAAATTACAAAAAAATAATTTCTGAATCGCTTGTTGATGTTTGTTGAATTTTATTATGTAAGTCTATTGGGAGGGACACTATCAGTTAAAGAGATGGCATGAAACAATTTTCCGCCCCGTACGAAGGGTGCAGGCCACCCCCAAAACACAAGAAAAATCATTTCTCCATTGTTTGATGGTATCATGCTACAAATGATAACATTTAACCGATATTTGATATCTGGTATTTGTGAATGCAACATGGCAGTTTTGGTGAATAAGTCTTTTGCAGGCATTACATTTATCAAAATCGGCGTTGCATAATAATCCCCATTTTATACATTTTTCTTTCATGTCGTCAGACTCTGTAAGAAGTAACGTCTGCAGTTCTTTCCTATAAATATGCATGTCTTTATGTGTGGTTAATGGTCGATTTGTAACAATTTGTTGTACGAAGTATGATACAAACAATCCGCAATCATATCTATCAGTCTGAAGAACATGATTAATTTGATTTAACGTCCAGTTCGTAATCAGATTTAAATTTGTTCCTTTATACCCTGCATATTCATTTAAAAAACATATTACTCTGTTTTTAAATTCCTCAATTGGAGTTGGAGTTTGTGGGAGGGCAGTCGCATTTAGGTGACCGCAGCACCTAGGCCCCATTGGGCCCCTTGTACGTCCTCCCGAGGGATACAGGATTCCACCTAGGCCTCCAACCATCCTAATCTTGTGAAGAAGGTGGTGATGCTGCCTAGGGGAATATCCCTCAAGTCGGCCAGTGTAGGCCAACGTTCTCCCAAAATGGATTCTCTGCTAGAGGAGACTGCCGGGCACTCACAGAGTACGTGTTGGACAGTCTCGTCTTCTTGTTCACAACCTCTGCATAGGGGTGTGTCATTTAACTTCATGTTGTAAAGGTGCTTCCTCAGCTGGCAATGACCAGTAAGAATTCCTGTCGCGAAGCGCAGGTTCTTCCTGGACATTCCCAGGTAGATCATCGCTGTATCCTTGTCAGGGTATCTAAGCAGATCCCTGGCCAACTGACAACTATGAGTTTCATCCCACAGTTTTTTAAATTTTCTGTGGGTGTCTTCTTTAATCATTAGCATTATTGCTGAGGTCGGCAGTATGTTGGAAGGGCCAGGTCCAAGTATACTTAGACTGGCTGCCTTCTTAGCCAGACTGTCAGCTTCCCTGTTGCCTCTGCACTGTGCATGCCCTTTGACCCAGCATAGAATGACACTGTTCATGCTGGAGGCGCCCACGAGTGCCTGATGGCATTCCCATACTGACCCTGTTGTTATTTTGTGTCTCTGTAGGGCCAGTAGTGATTGTCTACTATCAGTGTAGATTCTTATTGTTTTTCCCGTTATTTGTCTACGGGAAATTTCTTTTGCGGCTATGGTTATTCCCGCCAGTTCTGTTTGTATTATACTGGCTTGTTTGTCCATAGCCCATTTAATTTGAATTTGCAGGTTCCTGGAGTATACCCCACAACCTGTTCCTTCTTTCTTTTTCGATCCGTCTGTGAAGATGTTAACTGTTCCTTCACTGACGGCCTCATTGCTACTGTTGGTGTGTATTTCATAGGGTCTATCAAAGATGAACTGTGGAGAAATACCATCTGCACGTACCTGCAGAAGTGGCATTTGTTTAATTGCCTCATTCCACAGCCGGCATCTGGTCACTCCACATCCTATGTTTGGCTGTATGCCAACGGATTTGAGACGTGCCATAGTAGTTAGGGCCACCTCTTCTAGATATATGTCTAGTGGTGGCAGGCACAGCATCACTTCCATTGCTCTTGTTGGTGTTGTTCTCATAGCTCCAATTGTGTTTAAACAGGCTACTCGTTGTACCTGGCTGAGCTTACGTTTCGCACCTTACAGTCTGCTGACTCTTAGGCCACCAGACGATGGCTCCATAGGCTATCATTGGTCTTATTATAGCAGTGTAAATCCACATAGCCACTTTGGGTTTCATTCCCCAGGTTTTCCCTATGGTTCTGCGGCACTGCTCAAAAGAGATGTAAGCCTTCTTTAGTCTTCTGTCTAAATGAAGATTCCATGTTAGTTTGGCATCAAAAGTTACTCCAAGGTATTTTACTTCTGATGCGAAATTTAGTGTGGTATTTAGGAGAACGGGGGCCGTCATTGGCCCCAATTTCCTTTTCCTTGTGAAGAGGACCAGCTCTGTCTTCCTGGGGTTGACCGACAGAGAGTGTTCTCTGCACCATCTTTCGATTATTCTCAGGGCCATCTGCATTCGATCACAGAGGACTCCTTCGAATTTACCACTAAGCAGTATCGTTAGATCATCTGCGTATGCAATTGTGTGGAATCCCTCGGAGTTGAGGCGGCGCAGGAGGCTGTCAAGAACTAAGTTCCATAGAAGAGGTGATAAGACACCCGCCTGAGGACAGCCTCTTGCAACCATTCCTCTAACAGCGATGTCTCCCATGTTAATCTGTACCGCTCTTTTTGAGAGCATGTTGGATATCCAGCCACTTACGATCGGAGAAACGTTCCTGCTCGTGAGGGCTGCTGTAATTTTTGGAAAGGTGGTTTTATCAAAAGCGCCTTCTATGTCTATGAAGACACCCACGGTGGACTCTTTATTGTCCAAAGACTTTTCAATCCGACCACTAACCGCATGAAGGGCGGTGTCGGTGGATCTGCCCGGGGTGTATGCATGCTGATTGGGATGTGTGGGATTAGCAGTAATCGCAACATCCCTCAAGTATCGCTCACATAGCTTTTCCATCGCCTTGAGAAGAAACGAGGTCAAGATAATGGGTCGGTATGCTTTGGGGGTAGTATAGTCTATTCTTCCCGCCTTTGGTATGAACACTACTTTGACTTCTCTCCACACCTTCGGAATATAAAGGTGTGCTAGGCACGTCCTGAATATTGCTGTCAGGTGCGGCACTATTTCATCCAGACCCCATTGTAAAAGGGCTGGATGAATGCCGTCAGTACCTGGCGATTTGAAGGGGGAGAAGCCCAGTATTGCCCATTTAATTCTGTCTTCACTCACAATTTGTTTGGCAGTTTGCCAGTCCAGTTCGGTGGGTTGAGTGTCGGTTTCATTTGGCCATTCCTTCCGATCTGTCACTACAGATTCTGGGAAGTGAGTTTCCATAAGCAACTCTAGGCTTTCATGTAGGTCGTTGGTACTGGTACCATAATCCTTTTTCAGTAGACCTAGGTGATTGTCTTTGTTTTTGGCAAGTATTTTATGTAGCCTAGCAGCCTGCGAGTAATCCTCGATCTCCTCACAGTAGGCTCTCCATGTCTCTCGTTGTCTCTGCCTGACTAGTTTTTTGAACTCTCTTTGATTGGTTCTGTATAGCTCCCAATCTGATTCAAGTTTTGTCATTTTCGCCTTGTTGAACGATGTCCTAGCTTGTTTCTTGAGGTCGGTCAGCGTCTCGCACCACCATTTAGTGGCTTCCCCAGGCTGCTGTTGTACGGCCTTCAAGGGACACGATGCTTCGTAAGCTTTTTTCATAGCGGTTTGAACAGTTTTAACATACTGCTCAATCTCTCCGTTGTTTTGTGGCACCCCGTTGTGTACATCCCTCAGGTTCTCCCTGAGTTGACGTCGATATTCATCTCTGTCAGTGTCTCGGGGGTTCCTGAGGAGTTTTCTTGGTGCTTTGATTAATTTAATGCCGAATTCAATCCAGCGGTGGTCTGACATTGAAGCAGCGTCAGACACATGCCAGTCTTGGATCGAGTTGGATATACGGTTTGTAGCTAAGGTGATATCTACTATGGTTTGACTTCTAGAGTTAATAAATGTCGGTGTACAGCCTTGGTTAATTATATTAAGGTTATTACCGATTATATAGTCGTAAAGTGACTTACCTCTAACATTGTTGTCTTTGTTGCCCCAGGTTACATGGTGAGCATTGGCGTCACATCCCATGATTAGTTCCCATTTCTGGGTGAGGCAATGAGTTACCAGGTTCTCCATTTCCCTTGTCGGCGGTGGTGTTGCCTGGTCCTGGGGGAGATACACTGATGCTATTACGACTGTTGTTGGTTTGCCTGATATTGCACATTCCACCCTCACGGCCGTGAGATCAGAGGTTGAAAGGTGTTGTAATGGCTGGATTTTGATGTGCTGGGGGGCATAAATCGCTGTCCTCGGCGTCATTGTTGGTGAGCTGAAAATAACTCCGCTTAGTTTTGTTAAACCAGATATTTTAGATTTAACTATCCAGGGTTCTTGGATTAGAGCCAGTGTATCCTGCTCCACATCGAGTCGTCGGCACAATGTTGCCGTTGCCGCTCTACTGTGTTGCAGGTTACACTGGACTACTCTTACCTTGTTTGGCTCGTTCTGTGGCGAACGTTGTCGCTCTGCCGCAGACTGTACATGTTGTGGTGGGCGCTGGCGCTCATCCACTGGTTGGTGCGGCGAGCGCGGCCGCTCTGCCGCTTGATTGGCTAAGGTTTTATTATCCATCTGGGTTATTTGTTGATTTCGTCCATCTGGTTCCCCACCCGCCACGGAGCCCTCTTTGGGGATGTCCACCAAGGATACCAGATGGATATAGCCCCCAGAGACAGGCAACGCTGTGAGAGGGTGGCGCAAACCTGACTGCCGAGGCGATCGACAGCCAGATCCACGGCCCCCTACGCGCCCCCTGCCGCCAGAGACTCACCCTGCCGGCCCTCTGACGGGACGACGCAGCCGGTTGATCAGGAGTGGGTCAGCTCCCGACCGCCCGTCTAGCCGAACTCCGGACCAAAGTGGCGTGTTGCAGGCACGGCCCACTCAACCACCAGGATTCCTTCATCCGACGACACGGGTCGCCACGCACGGCACAAACACGTGGGGGCTGGTTACTATGGGATGTCGCCCAAATTCCCATAGGCATCGTTAGAGGTACCCTAACCCTGGGTACCATTCAGTCTTCGGCACGATGGCTTACACCTTGACTTGGGGGATGTTTTTCGAACCTCCCGGTCTAGATCCGCCGCCTTTTGTTTAAGCAGTGTCACCTCGTGCAGGGTGTGGTTCTTCACCACATGCTTACCAGCACCTCCGAAGGGGCATTGGTGAAGCTGGCGGACGGTCTTGGACGGTGATAGGCTAGGGCAAGAATGCTATATTCGCGTCAACCGTCCCTGGTGTGCGTCAACCCACCCCGGTAAACCCAATTAAGGGGCCGAGTGAGCCAACGCACTCCTTGACACTAAAATTCCTCAATTGCACGCATACTTGCGTATATAGACATCAACAACCAAAGGAGAAATTATTTTATTGTATTTTGGGGGTGGCCTGCATCCTTGATGTGGGGCGACAAATTGTTTCATGCTATTTCTCTAACTGCGAGTGTTCTTCCCAATAGACATACGTAATAAAATTCAACAGACATCGTCAAACAATTGAGAAATGATTTATTTTGTATTTTGGGAGTTGCCAGCTCCCTTAGTACGGGGCGGAAACTGTTTCGTGTTATTTTTGGAACTACTAGTGTCCCTCTTCGCAAAATGACGTAAGAAAATTCAACAGATATCAACAAACAATGGAGAAATTAAATTTTTAATTTTGGGGATGGCCTGCACCCTTTGTACGGGGCAACAAATTGTTTCATGCTATTTCTCTAACTGCTAGTGTCCCTCTCAATAGACGTACGTAGCGAAATTCAACAGACATCGTCAAACAATGAAGAAATTATTCATTTTGTACTTTGGGGTGGCCTGCACCATTAGTACGGGGCGGAAAATTGTTCCATGCAATTTCTTCAACTACTAGTGTCCCTCTTAACAGAATCACGTAAGAAAATTCAGCAGACATCAACAAACAATGGAGAAATTATTTTTTTGTATTTTACGGGTGGCCTGCACCCTTGGTACAGGGCGGCAAATTGTTTCATGCTATTTCTCTAACTGCTAATGTCCTGCTAGTGTCCCTCCCAGTAGACTTACATAACAAAATTCAACAGACATCAAACAATGGAGAAATGATTTTTCTTGTATTTTGGGGGTGGCCTGCACCCTTGGTACGGGGCGGCAAATTATATCGTGATATTTCTCTAACTGCTAGTGTCCCACCCAATATACTTACATAATAAAATTCAACAGACATCAACAAACAATGAAGAAGTTATTTTTTCATATCTTGGGGGTGACCTGCACCCTTGGTACGGGGCGGCAAATTGTATCGTGCTATTTATCTAACTGCTGGTGTACCTCCCAATAGACTTACATAGTACAATTCAACAGGCATCAAATAATGGAGACATGATTTTTCTTGTATTTTGGGGGTGGCCTGCACCCTTGGTACGGGGCGGCAAATTATTTCATGCTATTTCTCTAACTGCAAATGTTCCTCCCAATAGGCTTACACAATAAAATTCAACAGACATCAACAAATAATGGAGATGTTATTTTTTTATAATTTGGGAGGTGGCCTGCAGCCTTGGTACGGGGCGGCAAATAGTTTCATGCTATTTCTCTAATTGCTAGTGTCTCTCCCAATAGACTTACATAATAAAATTTAACAGACATCAACAAACAATGGAGAAATTATTTTTTTGGATTTTGGGGGTGGCCTGCACCATTAGTACGGGGCGGAAAATTGTCTCATACCACTACACTAACTACTAGTGTCCCTCTCAACAGACCCACGTAATAAGATACAATAAGCATCGTTTTTAAAAACCGTTGCTGGTAAACCGTTGCTGTTTTCACACCTACTGGTTTTACGTGGTCGCTTTAGTATCTCGTGTATCACATTGGCAGTAGCTTCAACTTCAGCAACCTCTGATTCGTTATTATCATTAATATTTTCACTGCTGTGAAGTTTTATTTCAATATGAGCTGAGAGCTGCTGTTTGTTGAGATTATCAATGATGCCTCCTTCGTCCTCTTCTCCAGAGTCCTCGTTAGTGAGAAGATTTGCTCCCGAGGGTTCTATGTAAATTTCGGCAATGTCAATATCATCTTCATAAGCTATATTCAGAGCCTCTTCAAGAGTAAAACCTCGCCTAAAAGAAAAATAATAATACTAAACATTTTGCTTCCGCAAATGGCTAGCGTTACCATATGGTAACACCAAAGAAACACAGAGGAGAGCAAAACTATGATGTCTAACCTCTAGTTAACTTATCAGCTATAAAGTTCAAATATTTATTTAGCAATAACTACTCCTAGTGCAACATTTATCACAAAAACAAAAATCTGGCAATACTTACTCTAAACAAAAGTTCACAGTTTGGTCACTCATTTCTTACTTTTAAATCTAACACAGTCTCTCTATGCTGCAGGTTGTACAACTATCTGACAACTAACTCACATAACCTATAAACGTATTTTGCTTTCAGGATAGGTTATTTCGAATGATATCTAGATAGGTAACGCTAGCCGTTGAATGGTTTAGGTGTGTCGTCCAGGAGTCTCGCTTTGTGTGTGTCAATGGGGTGACACCTCGAACTGTGTTAAACTTCGGAAGTTCGATTTGTAAAAAGGGAGAACGACTTATGTTTCTCTATTTTGTAATTAAAATCTATTGAATTTCATACAATTTTGTAATTTTTGTAACTTGAAATTCAGCACAACCTGGTGTTTTATTAGGAAATCCATGCCCAAAATAATATCGCAAATTAGATTTGGCAAATATAAAAAATATCGGTAAGTTGTAGTCTTGCTACGTAACAGTCTAATTTAAACTCTTTGTTTACTAGTACCTCTGAGCCGTTTTCCAACTTTACTCTTCGTGGGATGAACTCTATCTCCACCAACATTATTTGCATATGTCTCCTATGTACGAGCGAGTGGAACCAGTATCTGTACTGCGTCGAAATTACGGTATCCTATATGTATCGGGATTTTAGGACGGGTATCGGTCGTATTTGCGTTGATCATATCGTAGGCAGAAATCTGCTTTACGTTTGATACGGAGGTATTAAAGGTTTTTGACTGTGCTGCCATCGCTCTTACGCAGTCATTGTCTCGTTTCTCGATCCTTGAAAATTTCGGACAGCTGACCCACAACTGCAATCATCGGAATATATTCCTTGCTGTCCGCATTGAGACAAAAATTTGCTGCAATTCCAGCGTATGATTGAGGTAGCCGTATCGACAACAACTCGTATTTCTGTTGTAATTTTCGATTACAGAGTGCCTGAAATTTGTGTTTTTTCTTCACTGGCTTTGGATGCCTCCATTCAGCCACGATATGTCTTGTTAAATAGACAACGCTTTCTCTAACCATTAAACATATCACAAATAAGCTTTCTGGCATTTATTAAATGTGTGTTTCTATCATTGTCTTGTACAGTGTACCTGAAGATGGTCTGTCCTTTGGGGATGTTTTGGTATGCCGGCATGTTGTTATGTTTGGTGTTATTTCCATAATAATTGTCTCTATAATTATTATTGTTATTGCGTGTCTGATAACTTTTAGCTCGTATGTTAGTTAGTGTTATTCTGATTTAATCTCGGCGAGACCGTTTGTGAAACATTTTCTGCGGTTTTCTCCTCCTTGTAGACGTTTTCGTGATTCATCACAAGTTAGTCTAATTTTGGGAAATCGGTATACATCTTCTATAGTTCGGTTTTAAATTTGAGTAAATTTGATGTAACATTTGTTCTGAAGTGACGTTGTCAAGCCTTCGTAGTAAGGTTTGGATCGCTACTACATAATATTTTACACTTTCATTTCTCTCTGAGTTCGAAGCCTAGCTTCATCTTCCAGTTTTAAGTGGTAATCGTAGGATGCGTAGAATTTTATAAGTTTGGTGATAAACTGTTCCCATGTATTCCAGGATGTTTTATTATCTCTGTACCATAACAATGCATCACCTGGTTGTAGTTTGAGTAGGGTTCGTAACATCTATTCGTGGATAAAATTATAGCCAGTTTGTAGTTCTTCGATACGTTCTAAAAATGAAAAACGTCTTTTTTGCTGACAAAATAGATGTTCCATTTACGGACTTCTGTCAAGACAGTGTCTAGGGGTGTTTGTGCAATATATGGATGGCATTTGTCCTGTGAATTCTATCTGTGTCTGTTGTGGAATGTGTTATTGAAAATTTATCCCTGATGTTGTAGTACTTATCCGAAGTGGTGGGGTATCTACTTTCTTGGGTGTAGCACCGCGTATGATGCTTTTAGTCTATTTTTGCTGTCAAATTAAATGTTCCGTTTATTCCTCTGTCAAGTTTGTGCAAAATATGGCATTTGTCCTGTGAATTTTATGTGGCTGTTGTGGAATGTGCTATGGAAAATTTATCCCTGATGTCGTAGTACTTATCCGAAGTGGTGGGGTATCTACTTTCTTGTGTGTTGCACCGCGTATGACGCTATTTAGTCTACTGTGCAGTTTCTCGACGGTTCCGTTCGTAACTGCGCCGTATTCGTATAAGTAATTTGTCCTTAATTTGTAGATTCATCCTACCGTGGCATCAGTAATTTCTAGTATATATGCACCATCTGTGTCTAACAGGGCCATTTTTAAAAATCTGCGTCGTTTGGGCCATGAACCATTGTCTCAAGAATCTGCTCGTGTGCCAAATTAGGTAACGTTCTTTGCTTGGGTAGCTGGTTTGGAGAAGTTATTTCAGGTTTCGCTTTAGTAAATACGATAGTTCAAATATAAATAAACAATTGATTTCTCGTAAGCAGGTAAATGAGGCAGTGTCGCATAAGATAAATTTATTTACTGTTTTCCGTATCTTTTACGGTTCCTCGATATTATCTAATCTATCTCGTCATGGCGACGATATTCTCGATGTCGCATTGTAAGTTGCAGACACAAGTAGCGATTCAGTTTTCCAAACCTATAGTCAAATTTTGAAAATCATGTATCACCTGACCGGAACTGAATCTTGAAATAATTAAAAGCGATACAATTTTTATATACTGTATATCAGCAACGAAGTGCCAACGGACCCATGTTCTTGAAAACCTTGCTTAGTATTATTGGATAATGTACATCTCCAATGGCAGTTAGGTGGATATTTCGTAAAGCATTCAGTATAAAGATATATTCCTATAAAGAAGAGTAAATCTAAATTAATCCCGTACATTATATTTTCTACTTATTCTTTGATGATGGTTGGATAAGCAAATTATTTTAATTATTCTGTATTACTGATATTTTCACATAGCCCCCTGGACCCGTATACTTGGCCTACAGAGCATTTGCCCAGTTGCCCGGTATCCTTGTCCAGCATTCATTGCTGAGGTCGATTTTGATCAGATTTGCGATATAGTATGACTGAAAAAATAAAATAGAATCAGCGGAAAAATAAAGATATACTTTTATCAACACATAATAATATACAAGCTTAGAAATGATATATCTCAAACAATAGTTAGTAGACAGAGTGGCAACCAGTAAGTATTTAATATATGATAAAGATCATAAAAGAAAATTGAATCCTGATATTAGTCTTTTGTTATTCTTCTAAACATCTTTTAAAGGTCGTATGGAGATGACTAAGTGGGTAGTAAATAGTTTACACACGAGTATTGTTTACTGATTACTGGTCCTTGTTGAAAACAGCATCCTTCAGTAATTTCTTGCAAATTAATCTTCTTGTTCGAAAAGAGGGGGGAAAAAGGTGCATGGCTCGCGTTTTATAAGAGAACCTGCCCTGTAAAGAAGACATTGTGTTACTAACAAGTCACTGTGGTACTGTGTCAATTTTAAACAATTTTTGTGTTAACCATGGGGTTAAACATAAATATATATCTGTTTGTATTAGTGATGAATATAACTGTTTTTGCAATTATTCTTGAAGATGACGCTAAGGCCATAGACGACGAAATAGGTACTGTAACCTTTCTGTTAACGAAGCAAAATCGATATTAAGGTTTAATTGAGAGTAATATTTATTTATGAAAATTTTGAGATTAATCAATAATGTATTTGTATTAAACATATTTGTTCTATAAACTAATTCGTTGTGTGTGATTAATTAAGTTTTTATTTACCGATATCCATTTTTAACAAATTTGTTATGTAATAAATACGTATCTACAATATCTCAATTTGTGGCATACTCAGTATATTGTTGTATATCTAGTTTGTTAATTCCATTATAGAAATATTTTTGCAGCCGTAATTTAAATTGATTTTATTTAGCCCAACTTAAGTATTCAATAGACGGGTATACAAATTTATAAAATTGCAGATTTGGTATAGGACATGTCAAGCTTTTTAATAAGTCGTCCCCAGTAACGGTAGTGGCAAGTATCTTTGGCAACATTTTAAACTGTAGTAGTGGGATTGGACTATAGAACGTGAGTTTGTATAAACCAAAAATAAGCAAGAAGATTAAGAATAATTAGAAAACATTACGAGGTAGAAAATTAATTCGACTTCCATTGTAAAAAACAACTTGTTGCATCGATTAGTAATGTTATTAGAGAGATATAAGTTTATAATCATACATTCGACATGCTGTTTTTTTAAGTCTGTCACGGCATGACACTTACATGAGTGGTCATTGCCAAGGTCGCTAAGAGCGTTCACCTCAGAAGCGAAATATTGAGACCTATTCATTAATTCTTGTTATATGACCTTTTTGAAATATACATAATTATTATGATTAAGAAAGGCGGAATAAAATTAGTTCGATTACGAAATCAAGTTCAACAATCTAGTAGGCACTATTTAGTTAATGGCTATTTTTTAACTGGTCGATACATTAAATTATGGAATGATAGTTATTCGACTATGCTGCGTATAAATTGGATAAAGGAGTAAAAATATCAAGCAAAAATTGATTTAGATATAGAGACAATATTAGATATTACTGACATCCGCTGCATGTATACAGTATCCCTCACAAACGGGTAGAAGAATGTGAGATATTATTTTCACAACCAATTGTAATTTTCGCAAATAATGTTCGAAAAATATTACATGCTTTACGTATGCTTTGCATTTTCACTATATCAATTCATTATAAACATTTCAGTCTCTTGAAATTTCCGAGTTTATAACTGTTTCTTCATAAAAAAGTATTTTTTTGTTATCAAATGTTCTAAGTATTTGTTTATAACCATTATTAATTAAAGAAATATGAGAAAATGACGATAAGAGGGACTGTAAAAAAGTGGAAATTTGGCCCCGCTTGAGGAACCTATGAGATTTATTTTTATCTGGTTCTGATACATATAAATATTTGGAAATAAAAGTTATCACACTACGAATTGACCGAGAATATACACGGTGATTCATATTTTTATGCTTAAACTGCATGGGAAGTTTTCTCTCCAGATAGTTTCCGTGGTAATAAAAAGAGACTGTCAAATTCTGTAAAAGCTAGTCGTTAGATATTCTTGCTGACTTTATCTTGTCTTTCAAATCTTGCTAATGACAATGGCGCCTGCGGCGTCGTGACGCCGGAAAGAAATTTTTCGATGACAGGAACGTTGAAAAGTGGTGAATGTAATGATGAATTGTATTTTAAACAATTCTCATATGCACAATTTTCGAGATATTTGAACGTCAATATAATATTTTTAAGAAACAAAAATTACATATTTTTTTTAAATTAAGTGAACTAAAATTATCTGCATAATTATTTTATTAACTTTATTATCATTTGTTGACATTTAAGAAAATGCTCAAAATAATATTTTCTGAAATTTCTCATGGAAATGCAAAAATAAATAATGTACTTTCCGATCAAACTAGAAGTTGAAACGATTTTATTTCATTATTATGAAAAATATCGAAAATGACTTATTATCTAAAATTAATTTTAAAAAGTTACCTATGACATTTTGTTAATTAAGAAATTATATTTAAATTCAAATAACTCGAATTTCGGTTATTTTTGAAAAATTGTTCTTAATATAGAACTGGCTTAAAATGTTGCACTTCGTCACATGCATAACTTTTCAAGTCTCCTGTCATCGAAAAATTTCTTTCCTGCATCGCGACGCCGCAGATGCCACTGTCATTGGCAACATTGAAAAATAAAATAAAGACTAAGAAATCTAATTGCTGGCTTTTACAGAATTTGAATATCTCATTTCGTTATCACAGAAACTGCCTGGGGAGTTTTATGTGAATCGCCCTGTATGTTCCCTGCCAATTTATATGCATTAGAACCAGATAAAGTAAATTCTAAGATTTACTTTATCTGGTTGAGAAACCTCTAAAGGTTCCTCAAGCAGGGCTAGATTTCCATATTTTTGAGTCCATTCTTTATACGGCCACAATGTTCCAATATGTTAAATGAAGTGTTGGTGTGCTTCCGGGTGTTTTCCCGTGTAGTTGGTAGGCTCCTGTGGGAGCCACGCTTGTCTAAACGCTACTGCTGCTGCTGCTGCTGGTGCTACTGCTGCTCCTCGTTGCTCGAACTGAACTTTAGTTCAGTCAGTTCAGTTCGAGCAACGAGAATAAAAATCACATTTTACCACAAAACGCTTGGTTTTGATTGAAACAAATACCAGCCGAAAGATTTATACCTAATTAAAAGAAACTCTCGTACCACTTGCAGACTGCAGTTTGGCGCTGGTGGCGCTCGTCAGTGCAAGGCTTCCCGCTATCATTTCTACGTCCGATGACAGGCAATTTACATTTAATTCTGCGTCCGGTGTAATTCTGCCACTGTATATCGGACGCAGAATTACAAGTCATGTTATTTCCATTTCCCGCCAAGATACATCGATTATTTATTTAACACAAGTTAGCATATTTATTTTAACCGTGACCCACGGATTAAATTCTTAAACAATTTCTTAAGGGAATGCGGACGCTACAGGCGTCGGTCGTAGAATTGGTAGAGAAATTAAATATTTTGTATATTTTTAGTTCAGCAAATTTGCTACCGAGACGCCACCGTTTGGCATGTACAAATACGTTTTGTATATTTTGGTTTTATTAACAAGGCCTTTTCCGCGTTCGTTATTTTGGCAACGTCGCTAATACTTGTAAGTCCTGTTATCTTGACGATAGCTAGTTAGCATCTACGTATGTTTTGACTTGCGGGGATGGAAGGTTCACCTATTTTTACATTCAAATGAAAGCGTTTAAATTTTATATATTACTTCAACCTCTTACAGATTCCGTGGCGTTATGGTCCAAAATTAAATCTGAATTATACAATATGTACATGTATTTAGTTACGAAGGTGAAAAAGATTTTATTTGTATGCTTACGAGTAAAAGTCACTCTTCATAAGAACGATTATTTTTAAGCGGTTTTATTTAGTTTACTTTGTTTGTGTTTTGTGTGGGTCAAATCTAGTAATTGAAATTTTACCCCTTTCCTGTTGACCGATTGATCTGAAATTTGGTACACATTTGTAGTTCTGATGACTATATAATAATGTATATTCATTATTATTGTAAATCCAAGACGGCCGCCGCCACAAGATGGCGGATTGCATATTTTTTTCAACCCCCTCAATATGGGTATCAAATGAAAGGGCTTGACAAGTAGAACACAGTACACTTTAGAAAAAAAATTCTAATCCAAAATGGCGTCCGAAATAAAATGACGGATCATAGAGTTTAAACAACTGACAGGAGAGAAACCTTGTAATAAAGAGACGCTAAATGAACTAAAGAGAATGAGAAATATTAAGTAACTAAATAAAAAACTAAAAACTTGAAAATAAAGTAAGTTAAAATTTTTTTTAACTTAAACGGTTTTATTGTAAAGAATCATAATAATGATGCAGATAATGTACTAAAAGCTAAAGATTAATTAGGTAGGTACCAGGTACCAGTCATCACACAACTCGCCTCAACAATCTAGAGCATTGATCAGACTAAAGTAAAATCGTGGGGGGTAGCGTAACCTGAGTAAATATATGAATGATCGTTCTGCGCACGATGATGGATTTACTTTTACATACGTTTTGCATAAGTTGTCTATTGAGAAGATTCATCCAAAGCATACCTATAACGATATGAGCGGTTGACTGTAGATAATGGAAATTCGACTATATATTGTAAATTAAGTTGTATTTAAAATTTATTGCTCTAAGTAGAGAGATGTAGAAATAGGGATACAATTCCCAATTTTCCGAATATCTACAAATTCTTGCAGCTGTATAGTTTTATTCATCTTCATTAGTTTTTAAAAACTTGACCTTATCCTTCAACTTTCTCTCCATTTTTCAGAAATTCAGTATCCAATGTTTCAAATTGTTTCCATTATTGCATCTTATGAAGCTCCTCTACAATGTTGTACGTTAAGGAGATGCATAGACACAAGCATGTACACACTATAAATTGTATATAATAAAGGGTGTCCATCAGTTCGAATGAAGTTTAGATAGATTAGGTGACATATTAATTTCACTTTACAATGTAATTAAGGTATTGTTAATACGACTATTTTAAAACGAATAAAGCATGCTGCTTACTACGAGTGCTACTTAAAATAAATAGAATGTATACTTAATTTCAATGGCACCTCATTACCGAAAATTTTACCACATTCATACAGAATATTAGCCAAATATATATTCGCAAGCAGCTATGCTCAACTGCAACTTCTACTCCTATAATATACTTCTGAATAATTTTATTCAGAAGTACGTTTATAGGAATATAAGTTGCAACTTCGTATTTACGAAGTTAGTGAATTCATCAAGACAACATGCTAAAATGCATCATTAAAGTACCTCTTCTACGAACGAAATTGTTGGTTAGTCGATTAAATATACAGTTATTATGAAATTCATAATTTTCCCATCATGGTTATTAACTTTGTACCACATAGGCAACGAATAATTCGTCTACTCGCCGATATTTTTTCATCATTGCTTACCTTGCATATATTTTAAATTTTCTCAAATTGTTTTGATAAAACGTCGAAGCAACGTTCAATCCAACTAGAAATTTACAAAACATGTTGTCGATGCAATTTTCTATCCTAAACAATTTGTCTTTCAATTTCTAGATACAATTAAACATTTTTTTCACACCCTCCTTCAGCCGTCCGCATCTCTGGTGAGCCGTCACTATAATATTATCTTACGTAAGGTAGTTCTAGTAATATTCGCTTTAACAATAATTAATTAGTATAACTTTTGCAACCTATTAAAATTAATACAATTAGCACATGAAAATATTTAATCAGCCTAGTTTGCATTGAACGTATAAACTAATATAAAAAGTAGTTCAATTTATTCCAAAATTTAAAATAATATTACAATCTTTTTCGTCGACGTCCATTAATATGAGTAAATTTCTCAGCTAATAGTGTGTCCCAAATTGAGGCTGTATGTATTGCTATCTCATCCGTTATTATATTAGATAGAAATGGACAGAATTTTAGAGAATTCTTGTGCATTTCAATGGCGCTTTTAGATTTGATATAACTTTTACTTCCCTCGCACACCGAAGAAAAATCACTCCAAGATTTCTTCTTCTTCTTCTCAATTTTCACGTTTCCAATCATGTAGATTACGAAAATATATTTTTTCAATTTCATCAGTCTGTCTGTCGGTCTGTGCTCATTAACTAAAAAACTATTTGACGGAGAGCAGTAAAATTTGGTAGAGAATAGAAAATGAAAAAGAAATTTTTTCGCTCAAATTTAAAATTTCTACGTTTCATGACATTCTAAACCTATTGAAGAAAGATATAACATTTTTAACCACTTCCACTCCACTACGTCGACATGCAACTAAAAATGTGATAGATGGCAATAATATTTGGCATACAGTTAACACAACTGGCAATGAAGACACCTATTATAGATTTAGTGAAAAATATTCAGAGCAGTCATCCTAAGAAATAATTCAATCATGGTGGAAATTTGTAAAGCAAGCCTTCTATATTTGGCACTTTTTATTTAATATTGAATTTTTGCTGTCCTCTAACCACTCTGTATATTTCTTTGACCAAAAGTTATCAGGTTTTCTTGTGACGCTTCGTTCACTCGTCGGTTGAGTGAAGGGGCGTCACTTTGGCACTCGAACTCGGTGCGGTTACGGTAAGCTCGGGCGCCACCTTTACAGTTTTTCTCGTGGTGTAAAGGACCCACGCTAGCCTCTTGACACAGCCTGTTGCAGTAGGGCTGGGATAGCGTCAGAGGAGACACGGTACGTCCAGAGGTCTAGGGGTAGCAGACTTCACACACACCAAAATAAAAGGCACCGTTCAGATCCTATATATAGATATTTATTATTCCTAATATATATAATTCTACCTAACCTATAACTACTACGGTTAACTATGGTGACGGTGGCGAAGCAAGAGGGCGGCTATAAGCAGGATACGAGCTTAGAGAAACGGAGCGGACAGAGCAGATACCAGGCGGAGGAAAGCAAAAGCACAATAAACAATGAGATTAAAGACACAAATACTCAGGCAACTTGGCTAAGGCGCAGAGCCTAATGTTAGTACATACTTCCGGTCACGGTTCCTTGTTGGTGTAATCACCCCAAAGGAGAGATTAAACCAACGAGGTTCACGGGCGCTACATTGCGCTGGTGGATGTCCTTGTAGCTTTCCGGTCGACGCAACTAGACCAGAACGCTCAAAGCTTCCCCAGTACTCGCTTGTCCTCCAGACGACGGTACTAGGCCAGAGGGCAAACACGAGTCCGGTTACCAGCTGACAGTTTCCCAGTCACACACTCTCCCAACTTGCACACTGGCTCACTCCTGTAGGCGGTATTTGGTCGGGGATGATATCTCGGTGTGCTAGAAGGCTTTGTGACTTTCCGGCCGACGCAACTAGACCAGAGTACTCGCTTGTCCTCCAGACGACGGTACTAGGCCAGAGAGCAAACACGAGACCTGTTGCCAACCAATGTATCCTCCCAGACACACGGCGGAGCAAACCGGGATTAGTACACAAGGTGGCACTTAGTCCCAGCCAAGCTGCTTATTTACGGTCGGATTTACTTACTCTCTCTCTCTGTGAAATGGCGGTTTCGGTCCACGGATGGAGGTCCAAATTAATGGATCCCCAATTAATTGATCCCAAATTAATTGATAATTATTTGGATGGCTGGGCCAAGTATTCGTTAACGGTGAAGCCAATCGTTTCAGTGATGGAGACAGTGCTCCATCTGGCGGAGTGTATTTCTACTAGATAATTTTAATAATGAAAGTATAATACTTATTTATGCTCTGTGTGGACAGTATAAAATATTAATATTTAAAATACGAAAATAGACGGTGGTTTTGGGTGTAATTTCCACACCAGAAATTATGCCCAATACCTGTATTAGAAAATACTTATATCCTAAATAGAGAAATAGACGGCGGTGTCGGGTGCAATTTCCACACTATAAAAATGCTTCATTCCATTCTTTGTAATAATAGTGATAACTACATTTCGATTATTACCATTTTCATATGTCGTTTCATAATTAATAATTTTTTTAAATGACCGCCCTGTATAAGTAAAGAGGGAAGTTCTATGTAAATACCTTCATCTTTTTTGTTTTTAAAATAATTGAGGAAACCCAGAATGTTGCATTTTTGACACGCTTTCATATTTTCTTTCTATACATTGTTACGTTATAGCCCAGTCATCAGGGGATTAAAGAGTCACTAAATGTCATATGACTGAAATTTTCAGGACAATTTTTTTTCTTTGGTGTAGAATATGATAAAAAAAAGTTTACAGCTGCAAGGTGTAAAAAAATACATCACAAAAGTAATAGCACTAGGCGATAGAGGGAGAAATTTCACATCAAAAACGTATAGATTTTTTTGTTTAACGCACGAGAATGAAACGTAGCGACACAAAAGTACGGCGCGCTAAGCGTGCGCGGTTTCAGTCGCGCTACACTAAATTTGTTGTAACTTTTGAACTAATCAATGAAATTGAGCTCAACAAGCTCAAATGAAAGAAGAAACATGTGACTATTGGATTAGTATATTTTCAAATAAAAAAAAATGAATGTATGTAGAAATAGTGGAAGTCGGAACATAAAGAGATTGCCGATGAAAATAGTAAAAGCTTTCCTATTTCTACAATTTTTAAGATAAAAACCTGAAACTTTGATATATTACTCTTGAGGTAAAGTATAAAAGATGCGATGAGTGAAAAATATCTCAAAAATTTATTTTTGAAGATGTTCACTTCCAAAATTTCAACATCTTGAGAAAAAGATGAAATTTGATATGTATAACTAACTTTAACCACTTTTTTTTCCTTCTTCAATTCTTTGGGACTTTCTGCCACATGTATGTGTTCTTTTTAAGCGGTGCTCAGGGAATCTACAAAATATCACAATTAACAAGTGTGTTACTGGTAAATAGCCTCTACGCCTGTGACTATTACGTCAAAGGATCAGTTAAAGGTTGCTTTTTTTAAAATAAAAAACACAAATAAGTATAAAAACTAGAAATTAAATATTTCGCCGACGTTTCGGAAATCTTTTCTGTTTCCCTTTTCAAGGCTTTTTTTGAAAAATCTTTTTTGCTGTGTATGATAAATACACAGCTATAAGAATGTTTGTTATATTCAATATCCATAGATACTTACTATTTACATAGAACTGTTGATACAGTTAACAGTTTTTTTTAGTTTTTATACAATGTTAAGTTTGTGAAGTAATTTTGATGTTCTCCCAATCTTACACTAAAGGGCCTGGATGACTCGCCCACGTATTGTTTGTTGCACTCACACGGAATACTATAAATGCAGTTTTTTGAATTTTGCACGTGGTTCTTCGGTTTTGTCTTTGTCAGCATAGATCTTAAAGTGTTGTTTGTTTGAAATACCGTCCTAATATCAAATCTATCGCCATCTAAAAATGGTAATTCATTTCTAATTTCCTTTTTTAAAGTGAATTTAATAGGTTCTTTATTATTTAAATGTTCCAAAAAACTATCTGGTAACTCAATACCATGAGGCCAGATTGCAAATATATCATCTACGTGTCTCCATCAAATAATCGGTTTGTATGCACAATTTCGAACATGTCTAGTTTCAAAATCCTCCATAAATATATTGCTTAAAATCGGTGACAATGGAGAACCCATTGCCATATCGAAATCCTGCCGATAGAAATCATTTTCCAATTGAAAATAAGTTGTTTTTATACCCCTAGTTAAAAGTTCCATTATGGTATTTACGTTCAATTTAGTTCTAGCTTCCAAATTATTTTCAATTAACAATTTGTCTTTGATTATGCTTAAAGTTTTGTCTACTGGGACGTTAGTGAACAGACTAACTACATCAAAACTAACCATCAGATATGTATTTTGAATATTGTTTTCATAAACTTTTTCGATAAAATGTTTATTATTTTTTATATACGAGTCAGTATTTCCAGATAATGGATTAACAATTTTAAGCAACAATTTTGCCAAATTGTGGCATGGTGAATTAATGGAACTAACAATTGGTCTTAATGGGACATTCTGTTTATGTATTTTTGGTAAGCCATAAAAATGAGAAGGCTTACATCGCATTATAGCAAGCCTCCTCATTAGTGGTGTAAATAACCGTTTTTTTTTACTATGAACACAATTTTCTGTATTCTGTTCTTGCTTGACAGCTTTTTGAAAAAATATTGTAATATTTAAAAAATTAGCCGGGGCCGGGGCAGCCACCAACCACTTTACTTGCACTGCGGTTTAATGGGTATCTCTTCTCTTGGAATATGATTAAGATGCCTTGGTGAACGTCGAATATTAAAGCTGATATCCATGCCACTTTTAAACACAAAACTTGACGATTATAGTCATCTTAAGTTTTCGAAAATATGTCACTTTTGTAAATAATTCTAAACACCGAAACTTGTAAAATCTGTTAAATATATGCAAACTTATTTAAAATATTATTCTTATCGACGTGGAAAGGTCAGAATTGAACACTGAATACTATTTGCTTACAACAGTGTGTTTTTATATTATGAAAACAAGTCTTAATCAAGTTCCAAAATCCCAGTCGGCTTGTTACGTCATTAAATTTTTTAATCGCTCAAAAATTCCAGCACATGTTGAAAGGCACGTATATCTAATTAACGTTAATCACCGGGGCCACCCACCAGATAAGATAATTATCTCGCGGTGATTAAAATCCGCGGATTTCCCTAATCACGTCATTATCTTAATTGCCTCATTATTCCCTAATTACGTCATTATCTTAATTGCCTCATTAATGTTAATGACCTAATTAACTTTCACTTTTTTCAAGGCCAGTGCCACCCATACTACTACCTGTTTTCAGTAAGGTAGAATTTCAAAAATTGATAGAGGGCGCTGGCGGCAGCTTAAAAATAAAATTTTCCTCAGGTGAACTGCCATTTCTATACTAGATATTGAAGAATTTTATAAGAACATGCTCAAAATGAAAAAATATGACGTTGTATCAAATTTGATAACTTGATTAAAAAAAAATAAATACAAAAATATGCACATAGTTATTAAATTCGGTACCTACGTCACATTTTTTAAAATTTGAGCAAGTTTTTCTTATATAAATCTTTCAATATCTAGCACAGAAGTGGCAGTTTACCTGAAGTGAATTTTATTTTTATGATAGTGCCCTCTATACATGTTTGAAATTTTAACGTACGGAAAATAGGTTTTAGGTCAAGCAAGAGCAGAATACAGAATTGTGTTCGTAGTAAAAAGAAAATGATTTACACCTATAATAACGCTTTTCCTTGGACACATCGTATATATATATATATATATATATATATATATATATATATATATATATATATATATATATATATATATATATATATATATATATATATATATATATATATATATATATATATACATATATATATATTGCTGTGTATCCACACTGTGGAATGCTACTTTGAAATCATAAATAAAATTCACAAATTTGTATGTATTTTAGAAAATAACCATAACAATTTTACTTTAACAGAGCATACAGAAGCAGGAATGTCTGTAGTTTGTTTAATTGATTCAAGTTCACTTGTTCTGAATGAGTAAGATGCAGAGAATTAACCTTGGTATTGAATTCGACAGAATATTTAATATAAAATGAAGTTCATTTAGTTTTAACAAGGTTATTCTAAATAGCATATTATAAAACATGAACTTGTAGAGACTTTCAGTTTTATTTAAAATGGTTTAGAATGAACTTGAAAAACAATAAAGTAAAATTTCTAAAATCTGACATTCGTGTCAAAACCTAGGGCTGAAAATATTAAATTGTGTAAAACACAAAATGAATATTAAATTAAAGACATTTACCAGTAGTTGCATTGCAGCGTGATTACTTCAGAAATAGTAAGTCCATAGATTACAAAACACTGAATGACATTTTAAGTTTTCAGATGTTTTCAAACATCATTGCATAAAGGTGTTTTGTGAATGATATTTCACATCATGCAGAAAGAAAGGACTAATAGTATGATGATAAATGTTTGTTGGCGTATCAATTTCTTGTTTTTAGTGTATTATGTACATGAACCTGTCAATGTGAAACACTGCAGTATGATTTTAGCTACTAGAATTTTGTGTTTATGATTGCTATTCATCTAAATGTTTGAATTAGTATTTATTTGAGTTTGGAATTGTTAATTGTAGTTATAAGTAGATTTTAAGGAGTACATGTAATATGTCAATATATTTCGAGTAATTACAATTATTCGCTTAATAATGAAAAGTAGAATAAGGAATTTATCAGGAAAATTAAAGAATTAGAAACATTATTCAATTAATATAAAGAACGAACAAAACTGAATAGTTTAAAAATTAAATTAAAATTAAATTTTGAAATGTTAGATCAAAATAGAAAAAACAATTGAAATATTGGAATTTAATCCAATTAAACGACTTCATATTACAAATTAGTTGATCACCGACCGCTGAACAGCGAACAGCGATATATATTCATCCAAGAATGGTGAATAATTGAAGGTTAGAATATTACAATCAAAACATATTGATATCAAGAAATAATTGTACGAGTATATTAAATATAAGAAGAACTTTTAAAGTATTACGAAGAATATTATACTGAAATCAGATTTAGAAGAGGGAAATATTTGTTAATCCAGTTAGCCATTATTGATGGTGAGGAAATTCAAACATCAATCAAGTGATAGATATATTTCAAGGAAATTTTGACAATAATTTGGAGGTTATAAACAAACGTCAATTCAGTAAAATAAGAAGAAGAAGAAATCTTGAGAGGTTATAAAGTCAGTCAAGTGACATAATATTTCAAGGATTATAATAACCAGTTAGAGGTTATAATTTAACGTTACTCGAGTCGAAAGAAACCTAGACAAGGTGAAGCTTTATAATATCACAAATCCATGGTACATATTTTATTTTAAATAAATTATTTAAATACAAGGCCATATTTATCAGTTTTAGGTAAGTTAGATTTTGTTATTTAAATTTGTTAATTACATTCCAACTTCAAATTTATTAATAAATTAATACTTTGTTCGTTCAATATTGAGTTTGATTTATTTTGATTGTTATCTTGATCGATGAGCATTTATTGAACCGACTTCGTTGAACCTTGAGGAAGAGTTAAATTCTATGGATTATAGATAGTCATGCTAATGGTGTTCTATGGTCTATAGTTGTTAACAGTTTTTAATAAACTGTTTGGCGTCCAGTAAAATCATTTCAATTTACTTTCAAAAAGTAAATTTGGACATATAAATATACAAATAAATTGAGAATATAGAACAATATATATATATATATATAAATATATATGTTGTTTCTTAGGTTTTCACGGGTATTAAATGAAGTGTTGACTTGTATCCGAGTGTTTTCCCGTGTAGTTGGTAGGCTCCGGTTGGAACCATGGTTGTCTGAACGACGTTTCGGTGGAACCTTATCTGCCATCATCAGGTTCTAGCTGAAAGCTGCCTGCTGCTGCTGCTACCGCTGCTGCTGCTGCTGCTACTGCTACTGCTGCTCCTCGTTGCTCGAATTGAACTGAACTGTTAAGTTCATGGGTGACCTTATGCCTCCTGTCGCCGGGGCTACCGCAGTTGTAGCCACGGGTTTTCCGGAGCGAAACGGATAATGGCAGCAGTGAGAGTCTCCCTGAAATACTCCCCTTCTGAACGTTACCAGCTCTGTCTGGACTCGATTGTTACCCGATGTAATGGTAAAGCGAGTCCTCCAGAGCGACATCAGTTCTTCGATACACCTCACTACGGGACCGGGGACCGCGAGACATTGGAGCAAGAGTAGAATTAGCTCATGAGATGACATGTCAAATGCCTTGCGGCAATCGATCCAGGCCATCGAAAGATTCCGCTTATACTGCATGGAGTCCTGCGTGACACAGCTGTCAATCAGCAGATTCTCTTTGCAGCCTGCGAAACCTCTCTTCGACCCTCGTTGCTCATATATCCGTCCGTATACCGGTTCAACTGCGTGGAGCACCCGCATGTACAAAATGCTTGTGAACACCTTGTAGCATGCATTTAAGCAGGTTATCGGCCGGTAATTCTTTGGGTCAGATAAATCTCCGTTCTTTGGGATCAGCATTGTCCGCCCGTCAACAACCCAAGAAGGAATTTGCTGCTCCCCACTTAGCCAGGCATTAAAATTTCTGGCCAAATGGTGGTGGGTACTCGGTAGTTTCTTCCACCAAAAGTTATTAATCCCGTCGGGACCTGGAGCAGTAAAGTTCTTAGAGCCTTCAAGAGCTCTTCGAACCTCTTCTGGGGTTATTGGTTGGTACACCATAATGATAATAGTAATAATAATAATAATTTCTTCATTTCACTCCCTCAGCTTGAGGTTGGAGGGGACACTTTACCTTCATTCCAGACCTCGACCTGAGATCTCAGGAATGTTGATCTTACAAAGATAGAACCTTCCGTAGTATGTGGGCTGTTCCAAGGAGTGCTATTTTTTGGATGTGTCACGGGCTTGCTCTGCACGGGAGGTGTTCTAAATGTTTGCAGTGGCCCTTCTGGATTGTCCCTAATGCTCCTACAATGACTGGGATAAATTTAGTTTTGGTGTTCCACATTCGAGCTATCTCTATTTCCAGATCTTTATACTTACTTTTCTTTTCCACTTCTTTTAGAGCTACATTATTGTCGTCAGGCACGGAGACATCGATAAGCAAGCAAATTTTGGACTTCTTGTTGTGGTATATAATGTCCGGTCGGTTTGCTTTTATGGTGCGATCTGTCCTTACCGCCAAATCATACATGATGATGATGTCGTCTTTCTCTACTACTCGCTTTGGTTGATGTTCATACCATTTTTCATTTGTTTTAAATTCAATTTCGTTCATCATTGTACGATGTAAACCATTCGGCCGGGTCGGACGTATTTCGAGAGTCTCTAAGTTAAATCCAATAAAACACGGTCAAAACGTTTCCGGTTGTGTCTCAAATTTACTGAACAATTGCATAAAAAAAACCCTTACAAACGGTGCTAATTAATATCAATAATAATCATTAGCACAAATTAATATCAATATTAATCAATAATCAATAGCAAAGTGTAGTGGATTTAAGTAATAGAAAGTTTGATTTCGAACAAGTGTCAAACACGTGTGTGCAATAAAGGAAAAGGGCAGTACAAGTGCAATAAGACTTCAACAGGCCTACACAACTAAGACACTGAGAGGCAATAAATTATCTGGCAGGTCAAAAGGACAATAATATTTTACTTACTTCAAAACACATTTTAGACAACTCTAAGAAACAAAATTTTTAAATAATTATTCACGAAACATTTAATTAAATAAAAATATGAGTGACGACATACCAGAAAACTTAAGTGTTGCAGACTGCTACAAATTACTAAAGAAAACGTTGTCTGAGGTAGCATTGAATATTGGTGAAAAATTGGAGCAGTACCAACAAAATATAGAATTAAAGTTGACCGAGGCGAACAACAAAATTAAAGCTTTAGAAACTGAAAATAAACATTTAGCTTCGGAGCTAGAGTTTACAAAAAGAGAAGTAAGGAAAAATAATCTTATTATTTTTGGAGTTGAGGAAGAGGAAGAAGAAAATATTTACAACAAAGTAACAAATCTACTTAAATCAAAAATCCATACCAACGTGGACAGGTCTGAAATAAGTGTATGCTACAGATTTGGGAAAAGTACAGAAAATAAATATAGGCCAATAGCTGTCAAACTTGTCGCATTACACAAGAAAGAGGAAATATTCAAAAATTGTCATCGTTTAAAAGGCAGCGCTATATCAATTTCAAACGACCTAACCAAGGAAGAACGAGAAATCCAAAACATTCTAAGAAAACACTTAAAGGAAGCTAGAGAACAAGGCGTAGAATAAAAAATAAAAAGAAATTTACTATTCAAAGATGGCATTAGCTATACAGTGGACCAACTAAAAGAATTGGAAAAAGAAAAATATAGAGAAGAACCAAACCCAATAACGGAGAAAACACGAAACAGAACAAAAAATCTTTTAGGAAGCGGTAACTCTTCATCGACAACAAAAGAACCCACAGGTGCAGTACTGAAACAATCTAGGACAAGGCAAGGAGCAAAAAAGTAAAAACAGTCCATTTCAGTTCATTAAATCGCAAACAAATCACAGTATTTTAAGGTAACTCGTAGATTTAGCAATTGTTATTATTTCCGTAGTCCTAGAAATCAATGAAAGCAAGGATTACATTATAATATACATATATATACTCTTAATAGCAATAAAAATACATATAATCATATATAATTTAACATATTTTCAGTTTCCTTATTTGTATGTAATTATCTAAATTTGGCATGGATCAATATATTAGGGATTTTAATTTGAACACTGTTGAAACATATACTTTATCGAATTGTATGGAGGAAAAATCAGTTTTGAATGTAAATTAACACGTAAAAAATTTCAAAATACTGCATAACAATATTCGTAGTTTAAATAAAAACCTAGATGAATTTAAAATACTACTATACAACTTGGAAATACGCTTTGATTGTCTTATATTAACAGAAACCTGGAAACTTGAAGATCCAACTCTATTTAATATAAATGGCTATGATATGATATACAACTGTGGAGATCTCAATCAAAATGATGGGGTTGTAGCATACATCAAATCAGATCTAAAATATAGCTATGAAATAAAACAAATAAATGGTATAAAACTATTACAAATTGTGATAAATATTGATAAACAGACAAATTTTAATATAACATCCATTTGCCGTTCTCCATCAACTGACCCTTACGAGTTTAATGCACATTTACAAAAGTACTTCCAGTCCCTAAACTTCGACCAGAAAGATTATCATATATTTGTAGGCGATCTCAATATAGATATTTTGCAAATGAACGAGTCTTCAAGTGGATACATTGATGTACTAAGTGAATTTGGTTTTATTTCTACAATAAATAGTGCAACTAGGATCGATAAAAACCATAAATCATGTATTGACCACATCTTTATTAAAACTAAATATAACAATACAGATTTTTTAATACCGCTCATAATAGAAACCGATGTTACTGATCATTTTACAACAATATTACAAATTGTCTTGAAACATAGTACATTATATAAATCCAGTCAACAAAAAAATCAACGATCACGTATTAAAATTATTGACGATAATAAGTTAAAGGCAAGATTAAGTATTACGAGCTGGGAACCTGTGTATACTGCACCAAACATTGAGTCTTCAGTAATTAACTTTATCAAAATTATAACCTACGCTGTAAATGATTGCAGTACTACAAAAAAATACAAGAGAAAAGATACTAAACAAACAAAATGGATCACAAACGCTATATTAAAGTCCGTGAACAAAAAAAATGAAATGGCTAAAAAACTAAAAAAGGACCTAAATAATAATGAACTAAAAACTCAGTATAAAAATTATAAAAATACATTAACAAAGCTTATTAGAAAAACGAAACAAAATTATTATAATAATATTATAAATCACAATAAATATAATTCCAAAACATTATGGAACATAGTACAAGATATCACAAAGTCAAAGAATAGAAAACATGAAATCTTGTCTGTACAAAATGAAGAGGGGCAAATATTAAGAGATTTAAAAGATGTCCCTTGAAGGCCGTACAACAGCAGCCTGGGGAAGCCACTAAATGGTGGTGCCAGACGCTGACCGACCTCAAGAAACAAGCTAGGACATCGTTCAACAAGGCGAAAATGACAAAACTTGAATCAGATTGGGAGCTATACAGAACCAATCAAAGAGAGTTCAAAAACTAGTCAGGCAGAGACAACGAGAGGCATGGAGAGCCTACTGTGAGGAGATCGAGGATTACTCGCAGGCTGCTAGGCTACATAAAATACTTGCCAAAAACAAAGACAATCACCTAGGTCTACTGAAAAAGGATGATGGTACCAGTACCAACGACCTACATGAAAGCCTAGAGTTGCTTATGGAAACTCACTTCCCAGAATCTGTAGTGACAGATCGGAAGGAATGGCCAAATGAAACCGACACTCAATCCACCGAACTGGACTGGCAAACTGCCAAACAAATTGTGAGTGAAGACAGAATTAAATGGGCAATACTGGGCTTCTCCCCCTTCAAATCGCCAGGTACTGACGGCATTCATCCAGCCCTTTTACAATGGGGTCTGGATGAAATAGTGCCGCACCTGACAGCAATATTCAGGACGTGCCTAGCACACCTTTATATTCCGAAGGTGTGGAGAGAAGTCAAAGTAGTGTTCATACCAAAGGCGGGAAGAATAGACTATACTACCCCCAAAGCATACCGACCCATTAGCTTGACCTCGTTCCTTCTCAAGGCGATGGAAAAGCTATGTGAGCGATACTTGAGGGATGTTGCGATCACTGCTAATCCCACACATCCCAATCAGCATCCCCGGGCAGATCCACCGACACCGCCCTTCATGCGGTTAGTGGTCGGATTGAAAAGTCTTTGGACAATAAAGAGTCCACCCTGGGTGTCTTCATAGACATAGAAGGCGCTTTTGATAAAACCACCTTTCCAAAAATTACAGCAGCCCTCACGAGCAGGAACGTTTCTCCGATCGTAAGTGGCTGGATATCCAACATGCTCTCAAAAAGAGCGGTACAGATTAACATGGGAGACATCGCTGTTAGAGGAATGGTTGCAAGAGGCTGTCCTCAGGGGGTGTCTTATCACCTCTTCTATGGAACTTAGTTCTTGACAGCCTCCTGCGCCGCCTCAACTCCGAAGGATTCCACACAATTGCATACGCAGATGATCTAACGATACTGCTTAGTGGTAAATTCGAAGGAGTCCTCTGTGATCGAATGCAGATGGCCCTGAGAATAATCGAAAGATGGTGCAGAGAACACTCTCTGTCGGTCAACCCCAGGAAGACAGAGCTGGTCCTCTTCACAAGGAAAAGGAAATTGGGGCCAATGACGGCCCCCGTTCTCCTAAATACCACACTAAATTTCGCATCAGAAGTAAAATACCTTGGAGTAACTTTTGATGCCAAACTAACATGGAATCTTCATTTAGACAGAAGACTAAAGAAGGCTTACATCTCTTTTGAGCAGTGCCGCAGAACCATAGGGAAAACCTGGGGAATGAAACCCAAAGTGGCTATGTGGATTTACACTGCTATAATAAGACCAATGATAGCCTATGGAGCCATCGTCTGGTGGCCTAAGAGTCAGCAGACTGTAGCGAAACGTAAGCTCAGCCAGGTACAACGAGTAGCCTGTTTAAACACAATTGGAGCTATGAGAACAACACCAACAAGAGCAATGAAAGTGATGCTGTGCCTGCCACCACTAGACATATATCTAGAAGAGGTGGCCCTAACTACTATGGCACGTCTCAAATCCGTTGGCATACAGCCAAACATAGGATGTGGAGTGACCAGATGCCGGCTGTGGAATGAGGCAATTAAACAAATGTCACTTCTGCAGGTACGTGCAGATGGTATTTCTCCACAGTTCATCTTTGATAGACCCTATGAAATACACACCAACAGTAGCAATGAGGCCGTCAGTGAAGGAACAGTTAACATCTTCACAGACGGATCGAAAAAGAAAGAAGGAACAGGCTGTGGGGTATACTCCAGGAACCTGCAAATTCAAATTAAATGGGCTATGGACAAACAAGCCAGTATAATACAAACAGAACTGGCGGGAATAACCATAGCCGCAAAAGAAATTTCCCGTAGACAAATAACGGGAAAAACAATAAGAATCTACACTGATAGTAGACAATCACTACTGGCCCTACAGAGACACAAAATAACAACAGGGTCAGTATGGGAATGCCATCAGGCACTCGTGGGCGCCTCCAGCATGAACAGCGTCATTCTATGCTGGGTCAAAGGGCATGCACAGTGCAGAGGCAACAGGGAAGCTGACAGTCTGGCTAAGAAGGCAGTCAGTCTAAGTATACTTGGACCTGGCCCTTCCAACATACTGCCGACCTCAGCAATAATGCTAATGATTAAAGAAGACACCCACAGAAAATTTAAAAAACTGTGGGATGAAACTCATAGTTGTCAGTTGGCCAGGGATCTGCTTAGATACCCTGACAAGGATGCAACGATGATCTACCTGGGAATGTCCAGGAAGAACCTGCGCTTCGCGACGGGAATTCTTACTGGTCATTGCCAGCTGAGGAAGCACCTTTACAACATGAAGTTAAATGACACACCACTATGCAGAGGTTGTGAACAAGAAGACGAGACTGTCCAACACGTACTCTGTGAGTGCCCGGCAGTCTCCTCTAGCAGAGAATCCATTTTGAGAGAACGTTGGCCTACACTGGCCGACTTGAGGGATATTCCCCTAGGCAGCATCACCACCTTCTTCACAAGATTAGGATGGTTGGAGGCCTAGGTGGAATCCTGTATCTCTCGGGAGGACGTACAAGGGGCCCAATGGGGCCTAGGTGCTGCGGTCACCTAAATGTGACTGCCCTCCCACAAACTCCAAACTCCAAAACTCCAAGATGTATCAAATCAGTTTAATAAAACATTTGTAAAAACAGGAAAAATGCTCGCTGAAAAAATAAAAACAAACGTAAATAAGAAATTTCAAAGAACATCTAAACTGCACTCATTCGTATTATTACCTACAGATAGATATGAAATAAAAAAAATTATTAGCGAACTTAAAAGTAACAAAACACCAGGTCTGGATAACTTAAGGGCTGAAACACTAAAACTAATATTGGAATATTTAATAGATCCCATAGTTTTTATCATAAATAATTGCATGGCGCTGGGTTATTGGCCACAGGATTTTAAAGATTCTTTAGTAATACCAATTCACAAAAAGGGCGATACCAACATAGTCAGCAACTATAGACCAATTTCTCTAATAACAAATTTCTCCAAAATTTTTGAAAACGTTATAAAAACTAGGTTGATGTCTTACTTAAATAAATATGAAATACTATCCAACAAGCAATACGGTTTTAAAGAAAAGAAGTCTACTCAAGATGCTATATTAGACCTATTATCAAATATAAACGCTTCTCTAGACAAAGGTACACCATGTTTATGTACTTTTATTGATCTGTCCAAAGCTTTTGATACAGTCAGCCACCTTCTGCTCTTATAGGCTTTGGAAGACATTGGAATAAGAGGTGAATGTTTAGAATTATTTAAAAATTATATATCTAATAGACACCAATGCGTAAGAGTAGGAGACGTCTGTAGCGAAAATTTAAAAATAGAATATGGTGTACCACAAGATACAGTTTTGGGACCTGTACTATTCCTTATTTATATAAATGATTTATTCACTTAACCTAGCGCAGGAAATATTATAGGATTCGCAGATGACACCGCAATTATTTATAAAGCTAAAACATGGGATGATTTGCAGAACATAGTAGAAAATGATCTGTCATATATTAAAAGCTGGTTTGATAAAAAATTATTAACATTAAATCTAGATAAAACAACCTACCTACCGTTCAGCTGCAATAAATCAAATTTACCACCTTTTAAATCTCTGAATATTGAAATCCAAGGAAGAAACCACATTTTACTACCTGAAACTAAAGTCAAATATCTAGGAATAGTCATTGACCAACCCTTAAGATGGGATTCACACGTACAGTTTGTTTTTAAAAAACTACAATTTATTCTTTATAAATTTCGACAATTGAGTAATGTTCTTGGACTGAAACAAATGAAATCTATATATTATGCTTTAGTTGAAACACATTTGACTTATGGTATTTTAGCCTGGGGTGGAACGTCCAAAAATCATATAAAGCCTCTAGAAATTTTACAAAAAAGGTTTTTAAAACTAATGTTACATCAAAAAATGTCCTACCCGAGTAATCTGGTTTACAGTGACGCTAAGGTTTTTGACATAAGACAGCTATACTATTTTAATAGCAATGTAAAGTACCACATACAGAAAAATCTATTCTTGCTAAATCGTCATGACTATGGTACTCGAAATAAACAACAACATATATCTCCATTTATGGCAAAATCTATAGGACAGAGATCTTTTGCATTCTTAGGCCCAAAATTATACAACACTGTTCCTGAAGTTCTGAGAGAGAGGACCATTTCTTATTTTAAAACTAAATTGAAAGCTTTTATATTATCTTTATCAAGAGAAATAATCCATAACCACATTAACAATACGAATAATTAACTGTAAAATAGAAATTCTAAATATAATTATCATTGTATGGTTATATGTGCCTAGCCGTGTGAGTTTGTATAACCACTCATAATTTATATGTGCCTAGCCGTGTGGGTTTATATAACCATTCATAATTAAATATCTGGAAATGATAATAAAACACAGTTTCTTTTAGTCATATTCACCCTTCCCCATTTAGTGAAGTCACATCAAATGTTCTTATTACTCCAAAACTGTAATTTTGCTTCCAATTGTTGATTGGATTTGTGTTTTTTAATTTTTATGTATATGTGTACGTCTATATAATAACATGTGCACGTATATATGTGTATGTTTGTATGTACATTTATTTGTTTTGGTCCATGAAGTAGGCTTAGTAATCTTTAAATAATTAGTTTTATCCAAATGTTAGTTTGTATTTATATTTAATTGCATTAAATAATGTATGCATACTGCACATGTATGGTTTTCATATAGTATAATTTTAATTTTACGATGTACCTATCTATATATTAATGTATTACGTTCTCGAAACAAGTGTTTTATACACTTATTGAGTAACTTATTTATTTACTATGATTTTTCTACTATTTTCAGTGTACTTTTGATACTTGTTGTTGCTGTAAATAAATAAATATTATTAAATATTATATTATTATTATTGCCCAGTGTATATAGTTAGCTACTTTGCTGGGCAGTTGTGTATATTCTGTTGGGGCTAATAGTGGACAGCCAGAGATAATGCGGCTAATATGCTCCTCCTGCTGGTAGCACATCCTGCATCTGATGTCAACATTTTTCTTTTATATGCGTTTTTGATGATAATGAGTACTAAGGGCTTGGTCCTGGGCCGCTATGATGATACTTTCCGTTTCTGCTTTGAGATATGGGCTACTTAGCTAGTTGAGTGTTGATTTTTTGTCAACGTGGTTTACCTCCAGGTTCTTAAAGAACTGTCCATGTAGGGGTTTTGTCTTCAGGTTATTTGCTTTTTCTTCACTTAATGCCTCTTTTAGCGCGATCTTGATTTTTCTTGGTTCCATTGATGTTCGGTTTCTTAGTTCAGGTGAAAGCTATGTTGCCTTGATCTCTTTGCCTATTTTAATTAAGGAATATTTAGGCTTTCTTTCCTCATGGATTTTAAGCATGCCACAGTACCGGTCTTTTGCTTGTTCAATATATTCCATGAGCCCTACTATTGTTGTTTTGTAAGCGCCTTCCAGTTCTATTAGTCCCCGTCTGCCGTTTCTTCTTGGGATGTATAGGCGGTCGACATCTGCTTTTGGGTGGTGAAATCCATACACAATTAGTAGCTTTCGCGTTTTTCTGTCAATTTGCTGTATCTCTTGCATCCTCCAATCAATAATTCCGAAGCTATATTGCATAACCGGAACCGCTAGACTTACTGTAGCTTCCGCTTTATTTTTTGCGTTTAGTTCTGTACCTAAGATAAGCCGCAGGCGACGATTGTATTCCTTCTTCAGCTTTTTCTTCATATTATTGTGTTGTATGCTGTCATCTTCATCTACTCCTAGGTATTCGTACACTTCCATCTGTACTAGTTCTTTGATAATGCAGTTGTCACTCATTTCTATGTTTTCACGGGTTGTTAGGGTACCCCTGTTTAAAGACACTTTGGAACATTTGTCCAGACCAAACTCCATATGGATATCATCACTGAACCTCTTAACGACCTTCAGTTTTTGTATTAGTTGCTCATTATTCTTCGCGTATAGCTTAAGATCATCCATATACAACAGCAGGTGGCTTATAGGTCTTTCTTTTCCTACTTCATAGACAAATCTGTCCATATTAAGCTTATTTGTGAGCGGGATTGGTGTAACACAGAATAATAGTGGCGATAGTGAGTCGCCCTGAAAAATTCCTCTCTTAATACGGATATGGCTGGTATTTATACTGCCTGTGCTGTGATGGAGAGCAATTTCTGTTTTCCATTTCTTCATGGCTTCTTCTAGGAATGTATAAATCTTCGGGTTTACCCTGTATTATTATTATTATTATTATTATATTTTTTTTTCGGTTTCACCGTTGCCGGACAGGGTTTCCGTGCTTTCCGACCGATACCACACGGTAGCCGCGTCGGCGATAATAACAGCCACTCCTCACGACCTGTGTGGTTAGTGACTGTACATTCCAGATTCGTGTGCCCTAAGTAGGCGAAGGGACCCCAATATGACCGCTTTCTGCATTTGGCCTTCCACCCATTTGGCTGATTTCCGACAGGCTGGTATGGTCTTCAGTTCCAAGAGCAGCATAGGCTTCATACCTCCGAGTACACCGATTATTAAAACGACGGTCTTGAGCGAGTAGCCTGGGTACAGCACTTGGAGCTCGTACCGGAGATCACGATATTTTGTCCGTTTTTCCTCTTCTTTTAAAGCGATGTATGGCTCAACAGGTGCTGAGAACTCGATCACAAACATCACCCTATTTTGATGGTCGAGAAGGACTATATCAGGCTTGTTGGCTTGAATTAGCCTGTTTGTCGGAAACGAGAAGTTCCAGTAAATTCGGTACCTCTCGTTCTCGACAACGGACTCGAACGGGGACGTAAGGCAGCACTGGTGTCTGGTCTACTCCGTACGAGTGCCGTAGATGGTAATACAGCATCCTTAATGCCGCGTTATGGCGATGGATGTAGGCCGAAATTGCAGATAGTAAATGCATGAGCGATTCCGGCGCCTGACGACAGGTCCTGCAGTTAATATCAGGTCACAGAGGTGTTGAGGGCAACGAAGAGGCAGACCGACTGGCGGGGGAAGGAGCAACAACTCCGTTCCCTGGCCCTGAGCCAGCCTTCGGTCTGCCAAGAAGTTTGATTCAATCGGAGTTACGAAACTGGGCCACGATAAGGTTCAGCAACTATTGGACTCAGGCCCCTGGAATGAGGCAGTCGAGACTCCATATAAAGGGGCCCTCCACTGACTCAACCATTAAGTGGCTGCTTGGGCTCGATAGAGAAAAAATGAGACGGATAGTAGGCTTGTTAACAGGACACTGTCCTCTGAACAAACATCTCCATACAATGGGGTTGGAAAACAACCCTATTTGTAGGATGTGCGGAGTGGAGGATGAAACCACCACTCATATCCTATGCAGTTGCGCACCCTTAGGCGCATTAAGGTATAGGCATCTCCAAATGCAATTTTTGCAGCCGGAGGAATTGCGGGATCAAAGATGGAACAGACTGCTATCCTTTGCGGAGAGCACTGGTCTCTTCTAAAAAAGATCCCATATGACGCGAACGCACAATGGGCCGACAGGCCTGAGTGCTGCGGATCTCATAGATCTGCTCGCGATATATAATAATATCAGGAACCTCTACACCCATTACGCAGCTTCGGTAAACCAAAGTGTTGATTACACCATCTTGGCAGGACACAATGAATCCCTCGGTCTCCGACTTTAGTCCAGCTGACCTTAAAAAGACGAATGTCAGCTTAATCGATAAACCCAGTGTTTCTAGGTTCTTATAGAACACCCCGTGCATGGGTTTATCGACATGCTGCCTAAACAGATATTCCCGTTCGGTAGCTTTTATTTGGGCCTTCAGGCGAGGTGGCTGCAGTTCAGTGACTGACTCTGGGTCAGCACCGCGGCGGCCTCCTCGTCTGTTGTCGAATACGAGACCAAGTTCATCTACGGCTCGCTTTGCCTCCTTAAACAGTCCTGCACCTACACCTGCATTTTCGTGATCTCTCACTAATTGCAGAAGCGGGTCTGAGCTCCTTAGGATGTTGCATGCTATACTTAGTGCTACTCTGCCATGCAGACACTCCAGACCCTAGAGTCCTCGGCCACCCCGTTGACGTGGGAGGTACACACGAGGAACGGACGATCTAGGATGAATACTCCTATTGATATTCATCATCTTGCGGGAACTTCTATCTAATTGGCGCAGCTCATCTACAGTCCATTTGACTACCCCAAAGGAGTAGAGTAGGACAGGAACGGCAAGCATATTAGTCGCAGACACCTTGTTCTTCCCCGAAAGTTCTGTTCACAAAATCTTTCGGAGTAGGCGTCTGTACTTGCCGCGGAGAGATTCTTTAACTTGCTGCACATCCTGGATGTGATGTTGTTGCACACCCAGGTATGTGTAGGTCTCTCCGGCATCCAGATGTCTTAGGATGCTTCCGTCTGCGAGTTGCGCGTCTTCGGCAAAGTCTCCGCATCGTCCTCTCTTGAGATGGACGGCCGCGCACCTGTCCAACCCGAACTCCATGCCAATGGCCCGCATGTACTCGTCGACCACCCTTAGAGCATTCTGAAGTTCGTGCTCTCCGGAGGCATACAGTTTGAGGTCATCCATATAAAACAGATGAGTGACCTTATGCCTCCGGTTGCTAGGTGGTCCACAATGGTACCCGCGAGTTTGGCGGAGTTCAACTGATAACGGCAGCACTGAGATGCAAAAGAGGAGGGGACTCAGAGAGTCTCCCTGGTAAACTCCTATTCTGAATACCACTTGCTCTGTTGTAACCCGCTGTGCACCAGATGTTATGGTGAAGCGAGTCCTCCAGAGCGGCAGTAGTTGTTCTATGCATCTCACTAGTGGCTCTGCTACTGCAAGACATTTGAGCAAATGCACCGGTAGTTCGTGCGATGTAGTGTCAAATGCCTTACGATAGTCAATCCAGGCCATAGATAGGTTCCGCTTGTACTGCACAGAATCCTGCGTAATACAGCGGTCTATTAGCAGGCTGTCTTTGCAACCTGCCATGCCCTTCTTGGCGCCACGCTGCTCGTAAATCTGCTGGAAGACCGGATCAACCTGCCTTAGTGTCCTAGCATACAAGATACGTGTAAATATTTTGTAGCAGGAATTCAGACAGGTGATTGGCCTATAATTCCTTGGATCGGACAAATTTCCCTTCTTGGGGATTAGCACGGTACGTCCCTCAACAAACCAGTCCGGAATCTGCTGCCACTCGTTCAACCAGACGACGGTGGATGGAAGGGAATTTTTTCCACCACCAGTTGTTTATGCCGCCTGGATCCGGAGCAGCGAAGTTCTTAGTACCAACAAGAGCTTGTTGAACTTCCTCCGTACTGATTGCCGGGCACACTTCTTCTGGCTCTTCAAAGGTTCTGTGGCAGAGAGCCTCGAAGTGTGCGATTGCTGGAGTGTTGCTATCGAACGGACGTGTCGTTTCGTAGATTCCCTTCCAGAAGCTTTCGACATCGGCTACAGCTGGCGGATTGTCGACAACACGCTGTGGCTCTTGAAATAGGCGGGAAGGATTCGTACGGGACAATGTATTTTGTTCATTACCCGCCTTATTAGAGTTCTCTTGACAGCCATGAGCGCTCGAATCCGATCTAAACAGTGTTGCTTAATGGTAAGCATCACTGTTAGATTTAGTATGTGGTGCTGGCGTCTTAGGCCGGCTGCTCTTCGCCGGACTTTAGGCGTGAATGCCTTGCCAGCTGTGACGTGTTCCACCACACTCTGGATTCGAGAAGCGTGTTGTCTGGCCAACTGTATTTTGCCTTCGGTAGCTGGTAGCTCCTTATCGACGCCAGCGTCCATCCGTGCCAGGTCTTGTGGCTTCAGGGTAGCCCTGCTGTTAAGGCCAACCCTCGTTCATAAGTTAACATCGGTGTACCTTCCGGGTTGTTCCCCGACAGCCGCTATTTGCCGCGGTGGAAGTGCAACTGGCGCTTCCTCCTGCTGACGGGGTGCCCTTCTTCTTCTTCTCCTTTTAGCGGGGTGACTGGAGGTCGCCGCACTCAGGCCTTGTGGCCCATTGTGCTACCGCTAACAAATTAAGGAGCTCCCCCGTACAGACCGGATTCCAGCCCAAAGGCTGAAATCCTTCCCACGGGAGAACTCATTATTTCCTCCAGCACTGGAAAGCCAGCGCCGAAGTGCTTGTACCTCAGGTTCATCAGTCCTGGGCAAGAAGTGAGAACATGGATGGAAGTCTCCTCCTCGTCCTCACAGAACCTGCAATCGGGGTCGTCAACCACCCCCATTGTGTGTAGGTGTTTCCTAAAAGAGCCATGTCCGGTCAGGAGGCCTGTTACGGCTCTAATTTGCTTTCTGCTTAGGCGCAGAAGTTGCTTTGTTCTCTCCGGCAAGGGTCCTGAGATTAGGAGCTCCGCTTGCCGGAGTCCTGGATAGGAATCCCAGAGGTCAATGAACTGGGAACGAGTCCAGTTATCTATCAACCTCTTGGCTTGGGATCTAGGATAGCCGAGAGCCGGCTCCTGACCGAGCAGTGGTTCACGAGGGCCCCTTCTGGCCAGAGCATCGGCCCGCTCGTTACCCTCAATGTTGCTGTGTCCAGGCACCCAGAGAAGCCTGACCCAGTTTGATGAGCCAAGTTCGCAGAGGGCCTGTTTACAGTTTTGGACCAGTTTTGACTTGGTCCGATTCGATGCAAGGGCCTTGAGGGCCGCTTGGCTATAGCTACATATATATGTGTTTATTGGAGTATTCCCTTCGGATTTTCTCCTTTGCGCAGACCAAAATAGCGAAGATCTCGGTCTGGAGTACCGTGGCGAATTTGCCCAGGGCATAGGAAAGCTCAGCCCTGGGCCTTTCCCCAAATATACCCGCTCCGGTACCTTCCTCTAGCCTCGATCCGTCTGTGAACCAGACAATATCTGCAGGCCTTAGTATGTCCTCGAGTTGTCTCCAGTCTTCCTTTTTCGGGAAGACTACCTCGAAGGGTTGTGCGAAGGAGAAGGAAGGCATCACGTTGTCACTCCTGGCCTCCAGAAGTGAGTGGGCTCCTATCGCATCAGCTAGGCTACATATATATGTGTGACCTGATTGTTCTCCTCCTTTCTTCCACTGACTTCCGCATTCCAGTCTGTAAGCCGCTTTCCGAGCCTCGGCCACAATCACTAGGTGAAGGGGCGCAAGGTCCAGAAGGACCTCCAGAGCTGCTGTGGGGGTAGTGCGTATTGCTCCTGTGACTCCTAAGCAGGCAAGCCTTTGGAGTTGTGTTAGCTTCTGTCATATGGTTCACCTGGTTGTGGCAGGCCACCAGACAACAGAGGCATACGTAATCATTGGTATAACTATGACAGTATAGTACCACATAGCCACCCTGGGGTTTAGCCTCCATGTTTTGCCAAAGGTTCTTCTACATACCCATAGGGTTGTAGTGGCCCTTTGTACTTTTCTCTCTATATGATCTCTCCAGGTCAGCTTAGAGTCCAGGGTGACCCCCAGATACTTCACTGTCCTTGAGATCGTTAGAGTAGTGTTGTAGAGTACGGGTTCGACGAAACCGTCAAGCCTGCGTCTCCTAGTAAAGATGACCATTTGCGCCTTTGAGGGATTGACTCTAAGGCCCTGCACCATCTTTGTACGATCTGCAAGGCCCTTTGTAAGAGTCCGCTGACCTGGCGCAAAAAGATCCTCGTTCTCGAGTTCCTGTAATAGGCCATCGAGAACAAGGTTCCATAGCAGAGGAGATAGGACGCCCCCTTGTGGGCAGCCTCTCCTTACTGAAACTTTAACTGACGTTTCCTCATTGGCAGCTGTTATTTGCCTTCCCGCCAACGTGGCCTTCAACCGTCTAATGATGGTGTCTTCGATGCCATGATAGGCAGCGGCGGCGCAGATTGAATCGAAGGAGGTATGGTCAAAGGCTCCTTCGATATCTAAGAAGGCTCCGGCCGCAAGTTCTTTGTGGTGCAGCGCCTTCTCGATCCTCAAAACGATCGGATGAAGGGCAGTTTCCACTGACTTACCGGCCTGGTAAGCATGTTGTGACGGATGCAGAGGTACTGAGGTCAGTGCTCCGTCTTTGACGTACCTTTCAGCCAACCTCTCTAAAGTTTTGAGTAGGAAGGATGTTAGGCTGATAGCTCTGTAGGAGTTGGCAGTGTCGTACGACGTACGTCCTACTTTAGGTATGAAAACCACCTTGACGGCCCTCCAGGGTATAGGAATGTACCCCGTGGCCAGGCAGGTTCTCAACAAATGATAGACCGGACGGATGAGTGTCTCTATGCCCTCTTGCAGAAGTGCCGGAAACACTCCATCCGGTCCTGGGCTTTTGAACGGCTCAAACGTGGATATAGCCCACCTGACCCTTTCCACTGTTACCACCCTCGAGGCTGTCCTCCAATCCGCTGGCGTGACAGCAGCGCGGGGGGGGGGCGAGGGGATGGTGCTTCTTCCGTCTCCACTACGGATTCGGGGAAATGAGTTGCTAGTAGATGCTTGAGGCGTTCCTTATTGGTAGCCGTTAGTCTACCGGAAGAAAGCCTCAAGTCCTCCAGCTGTGAAGGTCTATCTAAAGCTAGGCTTTTGCAGAGCCTAGCGGCTTCTGGAAGATCTTCAATGCTTTCGCAGAATTTCCTCCAGGCTGCCCTCTTATTGCTACGAATGTGGCTTTTGTAGAGACGTTGGGATCATTTGTAGTCGTCCCAGTCCTCCGGGAGTTGAGTGCGCATAGCCCTGTTAAGGAGCCTGCGTGTCTCCTTGCGTAGATTCAAAAGTTCCCTGTTCCACCAGGGAACTTTATTCTTTCCCTTGCTTCTTTTTAGAGGACAGCTGCTCTCGTATGAGGCAGTGATCGTTCCATTGAGAAGTTTGGCAGAGGATTCTATCTCTTCTGTGTTTCTGGGTATGATAACCCTGTTTATTTTGTCCGAGAAGGGCTCGTCTATAGGCGTCCCAGTCGGTGTCCCTGGGGTTCCTGTACCAGCTCTCCTCTGAGGAGGGAGCGCAGTCCAGTTTGAACCTGATGTGTCGGTGATCCGACAATGAGGGTTCCGTTGATACGTACCAATTTTTGAACAGAGGGACCACTAGTCTGGATCCCAGTGTGACGTCGATGACCTGCCTCCGTTGGGTAACGAAGGTGGGCGTGTTGCTCCGACTTATTATCTCTAAATCAGTAGTGTACAGGTACTGTAATAGACTTCTGCCTCTAGGATTGACCCCTGTGCTGCCCCAGCAGATATGGTGAGCATTGGCGTCACATCCAGTAATGAGATGCAATCGTCTATCAGTACGGAATTGAACCATCTTCTCCAGTTCGGCTCAAGGCTCACCTTAATAGCAACCGCGTCCCTGGAACAAAGTTCGGGAATTGTTGTTGCTTTTATCTCCTTCGAGACATATATGCATACTCTAGGTATGTTGTGTGCCGAGGAGAAAATGGCTCCGTGCCGCCTGTCTAACCCTCGAATCTAGCCATGGCGAACCCAAGGCTCCTGAATCAGGGCAATGTGTATCTGTCCCGCAGCGGCCTGTCGTCCTACTAATGCGGAGGACGGCTCACTGTGTTGCAGATTGATTTGGAGTATTTCCATTTTTTTTTCCACCTCCGACGGGGTGCCCTTACATAACCCGATCTATGCAGGAAGGATACCTGATCTCTGAGTTGCTGCTCAGAGAAGGCGCGATGCTCTGGGTGCAACTGACACCAGATCTCGCGCAATCGCGCCATGTACCACCTTCGCTCAGGTTCGCTGCTCTCGTAGCGGGTCAGCAAGTCATCTCGAAGTTCCCTCGTCCACTTAAAGCGTCCATGTCCATTGCGTGGGTTGTTACCATTGAGACCATTCGGTATGGCCCCTCCAACTTGTCTCTGACCCCATCCGTATGGGGTCGGTTGTGAGGAGCCCTTTCTCTGCCCGTTGGAATCAGAGATATGGGTCACAGAGTGGTTAGCCCTGAGACCCACGTCCGACATCTGTCAGGTAGAGTTACCTCTGCCTGTCCAGGTACACCACGTGGAGGCTGCCGATCCGTTTTCCTTATCCTCATATTATTATGTTATTGTTATTTTCCTTTCTCTCGCACTGAGCGGTACTTTATCTCATGCACATCGGCCTGGCGGCAAGATGGGCAATAAGTCAGTCATATTAAGCGAGAAACTTGCGGACGATGCTACAGGTGTTCAAGATCACTGATTTTTGAATATCCCTCACGAGACTAGGATTTATATTTAATGCGGTCAAGCTGTCTTTTAAATTACTTGAAACAACTCCAGTGGACGAGATGATTATGGGCACCACTCGGACGTTATCTTGCTGCCACTGTTGCTGGATTTCAGTGGCAAGATCCATGTACTTTGTAACTTTTGCTGCGTAAGTGTCACGGAGATTATTAGTGTTAGGTACCGCAACATCTATGATAATGGTCTTTTTCTTGTTTTTATCGACCCAAATAATATCAGGTCGATTTGCGGTAACAGTTCTATCCGTGAGCACAGTTCTATCCCAGTACAATCGATGGTCTTCGCTTTCAAGTACACTTTGCGGGCCATATCGGTAATATGGCACGCGTTCCGTATTCAGTCCGATTCTTGTTGCCAATTGCTGGTGAATAATTTTCGCAACACAATTATGGCGGTGCAGGAACTCGGACGATGATAGTAGCGTACAGCCTGCAGTGATGTGCTGAATCGTTTCTGGGGAACTTCTGCATATGTTATTATTATTGTTATTATTATTATTATTATTACTATTATTATTATTAGTATGAATGAAATCTCCACTAGTAGTGGGCACACAAACAAGTATCGGCCGCAGCAAGATACTTGTGGTTACAGTGGTGAATTTAGAAATGAACGGATTATTGTAGTAGTCAACAAGATCACTGCTTTCTGGATGGCTGCAATCTTATCGACAATTTCAAGCTTTGTTAAATTGGCAACAAGAGTTTTAGGGATTACTCTGGTGGTAGATATTATTAGTGGAATTACAGTCACCCTTTCTTGATGCCATATTTGCTGGATCTCTTGCCCAAGCCGCTGAGATTTGCCTTCTTATTCAGCAAAATAGTTCTGAATGTTATGATCGTTCGGTATTCCTACATCTATCAGGCAAACCTCCTTTTTGACTTTGTCTATCAAGATGATATCAGGCCTGTTGTGGACGACTGTTCGATCCGTCAATACAGAACGGTCCCAGTAGAGCTTGTGGGTGTCAGTTTCCAAGACTGCACTGGGTGTGTACTGATAGTAAGGCACTTCTTCTTTTAATAAGTCATGTCGCCGTGCCAAACCTTGATGTACAATTCTGGCAGCTTATTATTATTATTATTATTATTATTATTATTATTATTATTATTATTATTATTATTGCTTACAACAAAATGTCTGGTGTGGAAAGAGTGGAAAGCCACACTAGCAGACAGCGAGGAGGATTTGTTTGGACAAGAAACGCCCCCGCCCACCGGTATAAGTGCCACAACGACGTCAGGCGCCGTGACGCCTCAACCTAACCCACTGTTCCAGGAGGGCCAACGCTTTTCTGAAATGTTCACACCAAGCTCCGATGGCACCTGGGGTGTAGTAAAGGAACTTTATGCAGAAGCATCTAGAATTGACGTCGCCGCCGCTCCATCACAATCCGACGGCGGCGCGCCTACCTGCCCATTCCTATGGAACAACGGACACCAGAATACAATAGCTAGCAGTACCCTGCGATGGGGCCAGCACCTCTGCCACTAGATCCACCGCCGCTGCGGGGGCAGCGGTGCCAACCCCGCTTAGGTATGAGCAGCTAAGCCATTTGTTGGCCCCTACCACTACCAACTTAGCAAGACTAGCCACTCAGCCACCAATCAGTGTGATCCCCTACCCTGCACGGAACGCTCAGCAGCCGGTAGAAACGAGCGAGGGCGAATTCCGTGAGTGGTGATGAAATGAAATTATAATTAACGACATGCTGAACTAGAAAATACGCAAATTAAAATTGTTACCAAACTTAAACGTAAATTCTCCCAGTGTGTAGTTATTGAAGTTTCTCCTACTATTAGACACATTATAAACAAAAAGGGATACTTATTAGGGTGGTCCTTAAAAAAATGTTTTCTTAAATTTCTTTGGGGCATTCTGCCATTTTGATCCATGCTATTAAAAAGAATTACTGTAGTTTTTTGGGACTTTTTAAACTCAGTTTTAGGGGTCGCTACCGAGTCTTGAATTTTCAAGATAATAGAGAGTTTCTATCAAAATAAATCAAAGTGATGAACATCAAAATGACATTGATCATCAATTAAATGAATAAAATAGAACAATGCGTTGTCCCCCTCTTTCATCTCAACCAATCATAGTCACTGAATAGGGACAGCCATGCCCAGCGTTCATGTTAAGTGTTTCATTTTCAGACGCGTGCTTGGCAGTGTTATGCAGAGCCTGACTTGAGAGCTGTTTCCGGTCAGCTATTGTACTGTGAGGAGTGTTGGTGCAGCTGTGTTTCTTAAAAATATGGTCTTTTCTAAATTATTCTAACTGAAAACATATTTAGTTGTCTGCAATAACATATTATTGCAGCTTACGCTAATTTATTAAAGTGGCTTTATTTCACTACTTTAAACTTTGTTTACTACACTAAAGTGGACCTTTCATTATCAGCCCAAGAGTTGCCATATACTTTAGCACAAAAGTACATTGACTGTTTGTCAAGTATGCAGATTTGGAATTATTTAATTCTGTTTGGACTTTAAGACGTTTGTGTATGGTAGTAAGGGACCCATTGTAGCGAGAACATCTACGTATATTTGGCTTGTTGGTCAAGTGTCGGTATCACCGAACCACACAAAGTTGCCGTTCCTTGAACATACCTTCAGTTTTGTCAATTACATGTTTTTTTTAATCTAGTAGAAATGTTAGCCATTTCCCAAATCAGAAGTTGATCACTAGTATCACAGTGAGTGAGCTGAGTCTCTTTTATGTAAGTTTAATTGGTTTTTGTAATGAAGGAGAACTCTAAGAACTTCTTTTTTAGATGGCAACTCTGTGTGGTTTAGTGATGTCGACATTTGACCAACAAGCGAAATACACGTATATGTTCTCGCCACAATGGGCTAGTTGCCATACTCAAACGTCTTAAAATCCAAACAGTATTAAATAATTCCAAACCTGCCTACTTGACAGTCAATACGCCAATATTCTTGACTAAAGATGACGGTCTCGGATGGTTACGGGTCGAGCTTGAGCTCTTTGTCCCAATCATCGCTGTACACCTGATCGGCCTTGTAAGGGGCGCAAGCCTGCTTTTTTTCCTATCCCCCCCGCAAATGCGCGGATGTTTTTGGTCATTGTCTCCTTGCGACGTGGCTGGAAAGTCGGGCTGATACAGAAAAACGGCTAAGTTATACTTACCCGTTACCCAGAATCTGGAGCTTCAGCCTCTTTTACCTCAAAGCGTCGTTTTGATCGTAGTCAGTCGCCTGTCTGAGCAGCGGATTTCCATGCTCTGTCGCACGGGCGTATAGATTCTCCGCTCTGTCCCGGATGACTTCAGTTACCGGGGTGTATTCCAGGCCTCTGAAGATGTTGGCGTTTCTGACAAACCATGGTGCATCCACGGCGCACCTAAGCGCGACGCTTTCCACAGCTTGTATCCTCTTCAGGTAGGTGGCTGCTTGGTATCCCAGGCTTAGGTGAGAAAAGGTGCAATGAGGGTCCTGATAAGCGTGAGCTTGTTCCTCAGGTTGAGTTGGCTCTGTCTACCTATCATAGGGAAAAGTAGAGTCCTCCTCGTCCTCGCTTTCTGTATTATCGCTTTCGTGTTCTGTATCCACGTCAGAATTCGATTCATGATAACTTCAAGGTACTTGACGGTATAGTGCCATTGGATATTCTCGCCGTTCAAGGAGACGTGTCCTGTGGGAGTTTGCTTCCTGACTCTCTTGAAGGGGATGGTTTTGCTCTTCTCACCGTTGATTTGGACTGTCCACTTGTTGCACCACTCTTCCAGAAGGGATGCAGCTTCCTGGAGGTTGCGGGTGCCAAGTCTTGCACTCCATGATCTAGCGATTATGGCCGCGTCGTCTGCACAGAGCGCCAAACAGGTCCTGGTGGTTCTTGGTATCTCGGAGGTGTAGATGGTGAACAGGTGGAGAGAGAGTATCGAGCCCTGCGGTACGCCTGCTTCCATGGGCCTGTAGTTCGACAGCTTGTCGGCAATCTTCACACTGAGTTGCCTCCGGTGAAGGTAGGATCTCACAAGCTTGACGATGCCGGCAAGGTATCCCTTCGACAACATCTTCGCCAGGAGACCTTCATGCCAAACCCCATCGAAGGCCTTGGCTACGTGTAAGAATATCGCTCCTGTGACTTGGCGGTGGTTGAAATACTCTGTTAGACGAAGTTCTTGGAGCTAGGTTGAATGTTCTGTTCGGTAGACGAACTGCTCATCTGGGATGATCTGGAGTACGTCGATCAGGGTTTTAAGTCTCTTCAGGATGATCCTCTCTGCTACTTTACTCATCACCGTTAGAAGACTGATGGGCCTGTAATTTGAAGTAAATGTTAAATTCTTACTTGGTTTGGGAATCATGACGACGTCTGCTTTCTTCCACTTGGTGGGGAAATAACGTAGTCTCAAAATGGCATTGATGATGTTCACCATTGTTGCTACTCCTTTGAGGGGTAGTTTCTTGAGTACTATGTTTCCTATTCCGATACCCCCGGTGCGTTGTGGAGTTTGAGGCTTCTCAGAATTTCCCTGATATCTTCAGGAGAAGTTGGGGGGGATTATTTCTTCATTCGGCATGCGTCGCAGCCTTTTGACTCTACGTATTACATCGTCCTCCCAGTTCTCGTCCTCGTCGTCGATCTGGTTTTCCCTATACTGTAGTTCCAAGCTGTGGGCAAAAGCCTCGGCTTTTTCCTGCCGAGTGTAGACAATACCATTCTCTCCATTAATGGGCAGGGACTGGTTCTGCTACTCCTAATGTACTTAACTCCTTTTTCCAACAGGACAAAGTAATGGGTGACTTCAATGCCAGACATGTGTCGTGGCATAATTCTCGGAGCAATAAAAATGGGCGCACTATTCATAACTTCGCAGTCGACGGAAATATTGCAGTTCATGCTCCCGAAACCCCTTCCCACTTCCCGCTTAATAATACGACACCATCTGTCATAGATATTATTTTAAACAAAAATGTGCCCTACCCAATCAACTCCATTTCAATACCCCTCCTCTCCTCACACTACAATCCTATACATTTCCAACTTCCCGACACAGACACCAACGAAAGGGTAAGCAAAAATTACGATTATCGCACAACGAATTGGAAAAGTTTCGGGCAAATAATTAATAACAAATTAATAATTAGTAATGAAATTCAACCCCCGGCGATATCGATACCGAAGTTGCCAAAATTACTGAATTAATTCAAACAGCCAGAAATAAAACTACCCGACAAATTATATTCAAACCCCGTACTGAGGTTATACCGGATGACATCAAAAATCTTATCACTTTCAAAAACAGAATACGGAGAAGCTGGCAGGCGAGCAGGCGTGTTGCGTCACAGTATTGAAGAGCTACCCGCCTTCTCTTGACGCGAATTGATTCGGATAATTAAAAACATCTTTAATTAACAATTCGATAACATATTTTTTTCATCTCACTAATATCACTAATCAAAAATAAGAAATATAAAAGCTTCTTTCCGTGTGTCTCCAACAAGGCGAAATATCGACAAAATTCGAATGATCGAACTACAAAATTCTATAAAAGATAAATTAGCCAAGCATAGGGAGAAGTCCTGGAATGACAAGATCGAGGCCTTGTCAAGAAGGGACAACTCCCTATGGAAAATGGCTGGCCTGCTCAAGCTGTCCTTCTCCGCTGTTCCCACTTTAATAGAAAATAAAAAAATCCTCAAGACTTTTCCTAACAACCAAACCCCCGGTCCCGACACTATGCATAACCTCGTCCTCAAAAACCTTCCCAATAAAGCCATCTGACAAATAACTTATATCATCAACTCTATCCTCCGACTGCAGTATTTCCCAAAAGATTGGAAGATAGGCATCATCGTTCCCAGTCTGAAGCCAAAAAAAGCCGCCACATTGCACTGCAAGCTACCGGCCAATATGTCTGCTGAATACTCTCTCCAAATTAACGGAGAGGGTTATTCTCAGACTATTGAATTTAATAGTAGCCAAACATCGGCTGATGCGGAATATACAATTTGGCTTCAGAAAGGGACACAGCACGACGCACGCTATATGCAAAGTCGTGCAAGACACTTACCACGCATATAATAAAAAAACAGTGCTCAGTTTTATTGCTCCTCGACATAGAGAATGCTTACGACACCGTTTGGCATAACGGGCTGCTGTTCAAACTGAGCAGCATCCTGGGGTTGCCCAATTATATAGTCGCCCTAATTAAATCCTTTCTTAGGGGTAGGCACATTACAGTTTGTGTGAACAATACGTACGTACTCAAGCAAAAAACACCTATCGGCGGGAGTCCCCCAGGGGGAAATCGTTTCCCCTCTCCTGCATAACCTATACACCTCAGACGTCCCATCCTTCCCCAATTCCAACATCCTCCTATATGCAGATGATACTGTGCTTTATGCACAGTCATTATATGCGCAGACTGCGACGCAGAAAGTACGGTATCATCTGCAAATCCTACAATTCTTCCAAAAATGGAAGATTAAAATTAACAATAACAAGACTCAGACAATTAACTTTAACAGGAAATTCACTAACAATAAAACTTTCAACAAACTTACAATCGACGGACAGACAATTGAGGAGCGCAAGACGGTCAAGTACCTGTGGGTAACCCTGGACAAACGACTGTCTTTCGCTCCCCATGTGACCCAGACACTTAACCGTACTTACGCAGCACTTAGCAAACTGTATCCTCTTGTTAATAGGCGGAGCAGGTTATCCATCAAAAACAAATTAACGTTATACAAGGTTATCCTTAGGCCGTTAATGACCTACGCATGTCCTGCATTGAATAACCTCTCTGCCACACAATGCAAGAGGATACAGGCGACTCAAAAAAACAAACTAATACTACTTACGAACGCCGATTGGTACACGCCGATAGCTGAACTCCACAGGGCGACGGGTCTCCAAATGATCCGCGATTATATCGACGAGACTTCTCAAAAGTTTTTCGCCACCAAAATTCAGCTATCGGCTTTGACAATGAACATAACTGACGTCACCATACACCAACGACCAACTCACACACACAAACTCATACACCAAAGACTCCCTGTCTTCTACGGAAGACGGTGACAATAACCAACGCCACAAAACCCACGATACACAAAAACCCTCGATCCCCTCGAAAATCCTATCATTTCCACACCATGCCCCCTGATCAGTCGATACTTAAATTAAATCTACACAAAAACTTTCTTCTCTGAAATTTGTACTATAATTTTATTTATTGACAATTTACTTAAGCAGGTTTTTTCGATTTTATTTTCCTGCACGTTATAGAGATAATTCTATTTGCTCATTTAATCTTTAACCATTTTAATTATCTTTAAAAATGCAAAAAAAACTCAACAAAAAAACAAGCATAAATTTATAGAGAAGTGCTTAATAGAGGTTTTTAATTATAATAGATATAAAAAGTCATTCCATCGACTCCTATCGTTTTTGTTTTTATCCAGCAGATAAAATAGAAATGATGTTATACAATTAATTGTATGTATTCACTAATTGGCATACTTTTAGTCTAAGTCAAATAATGTATCAATAGGTAATAAAGAATTTAAATGGAAAAATGGGTTCTGCTTGGCACGCAGTCCAAATGCTTCTGTCCCGAGGATCTAGCGACTCTAGGTGACGTTGCTATCTGATCTGCCTGTGAGGACTTCATTAACTTTTCGAGTTAGTTGGTTGTATTTTCCCTTCGGTGTTCAGGGAGTGTTGTCCTCTGCACCAGTTTATTAACCCCCCTTAAACTTGTATTTTAAGTGAGGTTATCTCGTTGAGCGGGGCTATATCCAGCACGTCGGGCTTATGTCTTCCGTTGTCAAATGTCGGTTCTTCTGGACCTAACGCCTGTACGTTATGATGATCCTCTATGAATCGCAGCATCTCCCGTCCACGGGTGTTAGTAAGTTTGCAATTGCAAAATGGCGATATAGCGTTGAAGTCTCCTATTGCCATCGTCTGGGTACCCCGTGTTATGAGGGCCTCCAGGTCATGGTTTAGGAGAGAACTATTTCTAGCTCCATGAGGCTTCACCATCGTAGTAGCCATCTACTCTTGAAGCATGTCTGACATTTGGGCGAAGAATGCACTCGTTGCTGAGAACATCTGTTGCATCTGTGTCAGGGTAGCTGTAAAGTTGTCGGCGCTGTCTTGGCCCTGTTTGCAGGTGCTGCTTTGCCCTTGGCGCTTGCTGCGTCTGCATAATTTTTTCCAGACTTTTCTGGTCTCTGCCGTGGCCGTCTTCGCCCTAGGTCCCTGGTTATTGGTCTTTGGTAAATTTGAGAACTTGGCGGGGTTCTCCTTTTTCTTTTGGCACTCAGTCAAGTGGTGGACCTAACCGTACTTCACGCACTTTGGCTGTACAGTGCACATGCCCTGTGCGTGGCCTAAGAGCTGGCAATGGTGGGACTGGGTGACGGCAGGGGCAGCTGTCTGTTTTTCTACCCTGACGACCAGGGAGCAACATCTGTTGACTTCCAGGATCTTTTCCTGGCCCGGGGAGACCTGCACGAGGACGAGGGGCATCTCCCTTTTGGTCCACCTGGATGTCATGCGCTGAACTGACACTGGTACCATTCCTTGTGTCTTGAGGTCTTCGTTGATATCCTCGTCTGCAACACTGGAAGGGATTCCTCTCACCACCACCCTCAGGAACTTTCCTCTGAGAGGGCATACGTATTGTATTCCCACTTTTCGTTTGAGAATAACCTTGTCATCTTGCAGTACTCGTCTGCGGATTGGGGTTCGACGGCGATACCTTCACCGATGACTCTTGCCTTCAGGTATTTGATTCCTGCTTCTCGTAGCCTTTGGCTTACAGAGATTCATACTTCTTTTCTTCTCAAGATGAGTGGAGGGACCTTCGCCTTCTTCTCCTTGTTCGAGGGATGGTGGTGGCCGCCGTAGGAGCTCGGTCCTGGACGGTCTTCGTTTTGGTTATTTAGGCTCCTCTTCGTCGGTGTCCATTTGATGGGTGGCCGACTTTTTTCTCTTACGGGCTTCTGCTTCTTTATTGGCGGCCGTGGGGGTTGGGGTTGCTTGCTGGATGGCACTCAGGAGCTCCTGCTACTGGGTGCTTTAAGCCTCCGTCTCCAAAGGAAGACTTTTACTTATCTGTTTGTTGAAAAAGACATAGAACTCCTCTTCTTAGTAAGAACTTGGGTGTGGTCACTACTACTAACACTGCGGCGCGGGCGCTGCTCTGTAAACATGTCTGCTCGCTTCGGTTGTCACGACTCGACGTGAACAGTCAATGCACTTTTGTGCTAAAGTATACGGCCTCTCTTGGGCTAATAATCAAATGTTCGGTTCACTTTAGTGCACTAAACAAAGTTTAAGGTGATGACATAAAGCCTCTTTAACACATTATTGTAAGATGCAATAATATGTTTTTGCAGACAACTAAGTATATTTTCTCACTTTTTATTGGGTATTTTGCCACTGAAAAATATTTAAAAATTTTAATGAAAAAACCTCTGCGCCAAACGGATCAGACAGAGGTTGGTTCTTTAGTACTTAACTGTTTCAAAAAGTCTCACACCTAAAAATATATAAACTAGAACAATGTTATAAACTAAAAACTCAAAATCAAAGCTATGGGTAGTTAACGTTTCGGAAGAGAATCTACTTCCGTTCTCAAAACTTTTTTGGCCGTCAACCATGACAGTTCTTTGTTTATGTATTTCCATAGTCACGTGAGACATTAAATTATATTTATCTTATTTTTACTTACTTCGTCTCTAAGGATGGGCAACCAACTAGTACAAAAATCTATTGAATAATTAGAAACGCATCTATCCTCGTTTAATAAAATAATAGCGGATTCTTTAAGTTTTCTTTTAGTTCCGTTGCTCTCTTTTTCCAAAATCTTCGCTGAGTCCCATTTAATTCTATGATTATTATCCCACGCGTGTTCACAAATTTTTGATTTTTCAAATTCTCCCCTTTTGGAAAAAGAGAGCAACGGAACTAAAAGAAAACTTAAAGAATCCGCGATTATTTTATTAAACGAGGATAGATGCGTTTCTAATTATTCAATAGATTTTTGTACTAGTTGGTTGCCCATCCTTAGAGACGAAGTAAGTAAAAATAAGATAAATATAATTTAATGTCTCACGTGACTATGGAAATACATAAACAAAGAACTGTCATGGTTGACGGCCAAAAAAGTTTTGAGAACGGAAGTAGATTCTCTTCCGAAACGTTAACTACCCATAGCTTTGATTTTGAGTTTTTAGTTTATAACATTGTTCTAGTTTATATATTTTTAGGTGTGAGACTTTTTGAAACAGTTAAGTACTAAAGAACCAACCTCTGTCTGATCCGTTTGGCGCAGAGGTTTTTTCATTAAAATTTTTAAATATTTTTCAGTGGCAAAATACCCAATAAAAAGTGAGAAAATCTGAATATGCCACAAATAAACAATTACAGACAATATAAGTATATTTTCAGTTAGAATACTTTAGAAAAGACCATAGTTTTAAGAAACACAGCTGCACAAACACTCCTCGCGGTACAGTAGCTGACAGGAAACAGCTCTCAAGTCAGGCTCTGCATGGCACTGTCAAGCTCTTGTCTTAACGTGAAAGTTGGGTGGGGCTGTCCCTATTCAGTGAGTTATGATTGGTTGAGATGAAAGTGGGGGGCAAGGTACTGTCCTATTTTATTAATTTAATTGATGATTAATGTCATTTTGATGTTCACCACTTTGATTTATTTTTATAGAAATTTAACAAAAATCCTCGATTATCTTGAAAATTCAAGACTCGGTAGCGACCTCTAAAACATTCGAGTAACAACATCGCTGTAGTCGTTTCGGTCATTCTAAAAGAGATTGTAAAAGTGAGAAACTTAGTTGATACGAATGTTCAGATTAACATGAATTTATTCATTACCCTTCTAATGCATTAATTGTGTAAATTATAATAATAAATAAAAAAATCGCTGCCTAAGGAATCACTACTTTCATATCCAGATTTCCCATCGAAGTATTTTTAAACGAAATAATTTTGATACTATAATGCACTCCAGTATGCGGAAATAATTGATAGAACATTAATAATATAATATTTGAAATTGTCTACTCCAAGGTTAATAAGGGGTGAGGGTAGCTGATGTTATAAAAATATATGAGACCTTGGCTTTTAGTATATCAACCAAATCTCAAGTTTCTGGACCCTTACTAACTAGCTTTACTAATTTATATTCATCGCCTCAACCCTTCAATGGAATCAGCTCATAATATAATCTAGTTTCAGATCTCGTTATAGTACTTACGTGTGTCAAATTTCGAATCAATATCCTAAGTCGTGCTAGAGAAAAAGTGTGCACAAAAAAGTTACAGACAGACCGACCAACCGACCGACAGACAGATTTTATAGTTCGACACTTCTATGGCATTCTGAACCCAAAGAAAATAGGTGAAAGTATTTACACAGAACTTCCCTCTTTATTTATACATGGGGTCACTTTAATTGAATATTAAATTATTAATTGAGAAACGACATACGAGAATAATAATCCGAATGTAGTTATCAATTAGTAGGTACAAAGAAAACCTGATAACTTTTGATCAAAAAAATATACAGAGTGGTCATCCGACAACAACAAATAAATATTAAATAAAATATGTCCCAAATATGGAGGGTGTGCGTAAATATTTTTACAAATTTCCACCATAGTTGAATTATTCCTTGGGATTACCACCCTGTATAATTTTTAATAAAACTATAAATATTATTGCAATCTGTCACATTTTTACTTCCACATCCACGTAGTGGAGTGTAAAAATTTTTTTGTTGTTGAAATAGGTTTAGAATGTCATGAAACGTGAAGATTTTAAATTTGAGTGAAAACATGTTTTTCATTATCTATTCTCTTTAGACTGTATATATTTTCTAGTGAAAGTCTACCCATTTCTTTGCTGGCAGTAGCGTCAACTTCCTTCCAAGCTTGACTGTTCTCCGTCAAGCAGTTTACTTACAGCGCCAACAGACAGACAATAGACTGACAGACAGACAAACAGAAAGACGGAATTGAAAGACCTCCATTCTCGTAATCTACCCTAGTATGATGATTTTTCCTCGAATGATACTTTTTACGATTACTTTCACTCTACTACGTCAATGTATAAGTAATTAAATTAATGTAGGATAGACATCAACAAAACGTATATTTTAGATTGATACCCTTTACAGATAAATGTGGTGTAACTAGTATCCTCTTGCTATTAATCTACAACTAAATAAATGATATCAAGGTGCTCCAGTTTCAAAACATAACCATAACCAAATTACATTGATTCTGTCTTTGGAACCTTAATTTATTGCAAGAATAAGACTATCTGATTATCTCGGAAATAGATCGCTTAAAGCTCCATCTCCATATTTATATTATTATGAGCGTAGTCTACTATACCATTAATTACGTGATATTTCATTGCAATGATTACCTTTATTACTTCTTTAAATGCACCGATAACACAGGCACACAAAATAAAGAAAGTGCTCTGTACTTTTGATCAGACTCTTATGTATTTGGACCTGCTGATTCCGATTCTGTCGTCAGAATTGCTCCATCACGCCAGGATATCCCCTAACTCCCCTAATTAAGATTTCCACTGGTTTTTAGTTATTTTTGCAGTAAGGGGAAAATTCTGACGTGATGGAGTAATTCTGATGACAGCATTGGATTCAGCAGGTACAAAAACATAAGAATAACGGGCTCTGATCAAAGGTACAGAGCACTTTGTTTATTTTGTGTGCCTGTGTAATTATCTGGACAAAATTCTTATAGTAATATCGAACATTCGATATAACCCACTGTATATGACATAGTATGTTACTTTTAATAATGAGGCAAAATAAAATTTAATAAATAAAACCAATGTTTTATATTTCAAATCTTTAATTAATTCGATAAATCACTTTTCTTTAAATGTTTGTTCTGTTTGTTTTTAGAGTATTCATCCATTACATTTGTGAGACCCCCCCCCCTACACGAACGTTTGTTTGCAAAGTTCTCTCTCTACATTTAAGGATAAAAATCACACTGTTCAAAAAATATATTCTTTCGATTAGTTTGTCGTGAGAGAATGAATTTAAATTGTTGAATATAGCTGTTTTCCAATGATTTCTTTGTGTAAGAAGGTTCACTTTTGTGGACCCCTCCTCCTATTTTTCATTTTGTCACAATCTTGGGGACCTCCTTCCCAAAAGCGAACATATTTGACGAATGGCCCTAGGTCAACTTAATTGTCCCCCGGCTATTCGGAATACACACATAACAGTTAACACACCCAATACAAAATTACTGAATTACATGCAGAATTATTTTATTATTGTTAGGGGCACTACCAATCGAATGAGTTTTGAGTCCCCATATTAAAAGGAAATACCTAATCGATAATAAGTTAGATTATTTCATTTATGTCATGGCGACTTTCAAAATTTCTCTATAAAATTGTTTTAAATGTGTGTATTAATTTAATCCAAATTTAATTATGTAGCAGTCATGAACTCTAATTATGTCTTTACAGGCTTATTGGTAGTAGAGCAACAGCAATAATAATATTTTTATTAATAGGGTCCTTCCTTTAATAGTCATTGAGTATGTGTATAGCTGTGATTAAATTTATATATATTTCCCCACAACTTAAACTATTCACACACACGTACAGGCTATCCAATGCTTGTACGACCACCAGTATTTCACCGACAAATGTGGCTATGGAAATTATGATACAATTTCAACAATTTGCTATTTTTAAAAATCTTACACTCGGTCTATCTGTTGCTTTCTTTTTTTTATACTTCTGTGGACTGACCCCACTAGTATGTGATGAGTAACTCAATGGTATACGCATTATGTGGACTGGCCGTATTAGTCTAAGTGTAGCAAGGTCACCGATAGGTTCACGTTATGTGGCCATAACCAGAACTTCCTTTAGTTATTTGTCTAGTAACTAGTAGGAAAATTTATGTTTTATTGAATGTAAATATTACTACTTGCTTTCTACAGAATGAGAGAAATTGAAACACCTACCTGAAATACCTACCTACATTTCTTTATTGAAGAAATATTTGTTTGGAAAAAAAGTAGAATGAATTTTTGTTCCACTGTATTCACCTTAGGGTTGATAACATCACGACTAAAAAAAATTAAAAAGCCAATTTTTACTTATTGAAAGTAACACAAAAATACTGAGAAACTGCTTTACAATGTGACATAGCAATTGTTTACAGCAATGCAAATACAAATAATTTGTTTGATTTATACTTTTTTTGCTTCGTAATTTTAGAAAATCTGCAATTTTAAAACTAATTGCATTGCACATTTTAACACTGTAGTGTCGTAGTGAAAAATATTGTTAATTTTCATTTGAATGATCGGGAAATTTTCGAATACATGTTTGGTATTTTAAAATTAAAATTATTTGGAAAACTCATTTATGGAAACTAGGGGTCTACAGTAAAAAATCTATATACACTATTAAAAAAAAAAGAAATATTATTCTTGGAAACTTCACAACCTTTTTTGCTGTGAGTTGAAAATCACTAACACTAATTGTAGTTGATCTGACAGTTCCACCTATTGTTTATCTTAATTCGAATTCAAATTTTGAGAAAATACATTTTTTTCTCTGGTTTTACAAGTTCCTGAAATAGAAACACCTCGTACGCCCCATCAAATATACGTTCACTTACCCTTAGAGTGTGATCTGTGTATATCTGACCACATAAGTCACTTCAGACTTAGAGTGTGTTTGTCAATCAAATATTATCCCTGAAAATACTGGAGAACATTTTCTGTTGTGAGTTCAAATTGTTGTTGTATTGTGTTATGAATTGGAGAGCAGTAGCATTAAAAGAGTTAAACTATTTCGACACCCCGGACTTGTATTTGTATATTCACTGAAAAATAAAATCAAGTCACATACAGTAACAGAATGATGATGCATGATGTAATGACTGAATGGTTAATTAAGTTTAAAAAACTTCCCCTACTTAGCCTCCTTTAGTTCTCGTGAAAATGTCTGAGTGATGTCCAGCTGCATGAAACCGAACTTGTTACAGTTTTCGTAGATAAGGTTTTAGCAGTTTTCGCGCGATTTATTATTGTTTAGCCGTCTTTTATTTATTCCTCTGTTTGTGGCAAATTCCTTTGAGGAAAAATTTGACAGATCAATAAATGTCCATTTATGTAACTACCTATCTGCATATACTACAGAATAAACAACAAAATATTTATTTTTAAATCCGTTGGCCTAAGACAACAGAAACGTTATGATGAATTATGTCTAAACATGATTCAGTAGTTGGATCTATAGTTGAATTTCAACTATAGATAAAGTGAAATAATAATGAGTTAAGTATTTAAGTATGTACAAACAACATATTGATTTGTTTAGCATATTATATATAAAAAACCATTACCTAAGGAATCACTCCTTCCACGTTCAGATTTTCCTTCCAACTTAAAGGTAAACCTTTTGACTATTTTGCATTTGCACTGCGGAAATAATTGGTCATAGAATTTTAATAATATTAGGGACATATGACATAAAAAAAATTACAGAAGTTGCAATTTAGGAAGCTTCGTTAAGACATTGAAAATGAACTTAGCCAACTTTCAAGATTGACATGATATTTACAAAATCTGCAAAATGTACAGGTGATAGAAATAAAGAAAAGCTTAATATTACATTAACATTAATATTCCACAAAAATGGGTTTGATAAAAAAGCGAGAACATTAATCTAGGTAACAAAATTTATCAAACACACAAGTTTTACAAAAACGACGCTAGGCGTCGGTCGGCGTCGAGACGTAAAAATGCAAGAACATGAATTTAGATATCAAAATTAATCAAATACAAGTTTTACAGAAACGACGTAGGGCGTCGGTCGGTGTCAAGACGTGAAGATACAAGAATAAGAAACTAAGAATCAAAATTTATCAAATACACAAGTTTTACAAGAACGACGCTAACCGTCGGTCGGCGTCGAAACGTAAAGATGCAAGAACATAGATTTGGATATCAAAATTTATCAAATACACAAATTTTGGAAAAACGACGCTAGGTATCGGTCAGCGTCGAGACGTAAAAATGCAAGATTAGGAATCTAGGTATCTAAATTTATCAAATAGATGAGTTTTACAACAAAGACGCTAGGCATTGGTCGGCGTCGAGACGTAAAAATGCAAGAACATATATTTAGATATCAAAGTTTATCAAATACACAAGTTATGCAAAAACAACGCAGGGAGTCGGTCGGCGTCGACATGTAAAAATGCAAGAGTATGAATCTAGGAATCAAAATTTAGCAAACACACGAGTTTTACAAAAACGACGATAGCCGTAGGTCGCCGTCGAGATGTAAAAATGCAAGAACAGATTTGGATATCAAATTTTATCAACTACACAAGTTCTACAAAAACGACGCTAGACATCGGCCAGCGTTGAGACGTTAAAATGCGAGAATAAGAATCTAGGTGTGAAAATTTATCAAATATACGAGTTTTACAACAACGACGCTAGGCGTCGGCCGGCGTCCAGGCGTAAAAATGCAAGAACATGTATTTAGATATCAAAGTTTATCAAATACATAAATTATACAAAAAATGACGCTGGGCGTCGGTCGGCGTCGAGATGCAAAAATGCGAGAATATGAATCTAGGAATCGAAATTTATCAAATACGCGAGTTTTACAAAAACGACGCTAGGCGGTTGGTCGGCGTCGAGACGTAAAAAATGAAAGAACATAAATTTAAATATCAAAATTTATCAAATACACAAGTTTTACATAAATGACGCTAGGGATCGGTCAGCGTTGAAACGTAAGAATGTAAGAATATGATTCTAGGTATCAAAATTTATCAACTTCAAAATCAAAGGATCTTTCAATAAGTATGCGATGTAACAGCAAAAAAACGAGTTTTCAAGCGTTACACAAATTGCTACTGGACTACTAGACCGTACTACCGTTACATCTTCAATGTTAGTGAATATCTCAAGTCAATTGGTGGTGGTGGGGTTGAAAAATATTATAAAGAAATCTGAGGGCTTGACATAGGCGCCGACTTTCGAAATTTTGGCCGGGGGCCCACCAATTCTTCCGCAATACCTACTATGTAATAGTCCACAAAATTTCAAAAAGAGGTAAACTTGAAAAGTGCTGTGACCAGGACGAGACCTAGGTACCCCCCGTTTTCGAGGGTGTTCAATACGACGGTGATATTTTTAGGTCTCCCATCCCTCAAGAACTACCCCTAAATGCGAAAAGCCCCCTTTTCGTGTTTTTTCCATTCTAGGCATGCGAGGACTTGTCGGATCGGGTTTTTCGGATAGACCTTATGGACTTTGACCATCTAACATATTATCTACCCCCGGAGTTTAAACTACCCCCCCGCCGATACTAAAATCTCAAAAACCTCTAAATTGATACGAAAAACGTTCCCACATACCCAGTAGCAAGAAACATTACGAGAGGGTGATTTTGGGGATTGGGGGTGGTTCAGTAAAGGGTAAGGGAGACATGGAATATGTTGCCATCGTTTTGAGCATCCCCGAAAACGGGGATAAACAGTTTTCTCAAAGTTTGAATTTTTGGGAAATTTTAGTATTAGGGGAGGGCGTAGTTTTTAACCCCGGGGGTGATAGCATGTCTTGGCACTCAACTTGCTTTACAATACCGAAATCTTGTCAAAAATTTCGATCCAACGATTGTCCACGTGCCCATAAATTTAAAATGGGGGTGGTTACGGGAATTTGGGGTAGTTAGGGGAGAAATGTATGTTGTTATCGTGTTGAGCATCCTTGAAAACGAATAGAAACAATTTTTTATCAATTTTAAAATTTCTAGGGAGATTTTAGTATCAGGGGGTAGTTTCAACCTCGGGGGTTGGTGACATGGCGGATGGTCAAAGTTCGCACGACCTACCCGATAAACCCGATCCGAGAAGGCCTTGCATGCCTAGAATGGAAAACCGCGAACAGGGGTAGTTTTTCGCGTTTAGGATTAGTTCCCGAGGGGTGGGAGGCCTAAAAATATAAACATCGTATTGAGCACCCTCAGGCAGTACCCAGATCTCGTGCTATAAATATTTCGGACAATTTTAAAACAAACACTTTATTTCAATATTTTTTACATTAAAATAAGCATCAGTATTAAACAAACATTAATAGTTCTAGATACTTACGGTAGTATTAACAAAAATAAATTATCTCTTCAAGAACAAAATAAAGTACCTACTGAATATTCTACTACTAATACTACTACTACTACTGCTAGTATTACGGAGCCTAGTTCTGTTAGTTTTGGAATACAAAAATATAAATACACACACAATATTTTTGGCCGGGGGCTCCGCTCCGGAGCACCGGAGAAGTCGGCGCCTATGGGGCTTGGCTATAATTTTTCCCTATTTATCTATCCTTACATCCCCACTCCTTCAACGGAATCATCTCAAAATATAATCTAGTTCCAAATGTCGTTATAATACATATGTGGACCAAATTTCAAGTGAATATGTCAATATTATTTTATCAACCTCTTTAATAATGGAGTAGGTGGAGGGGGGGGGGGTTGAAAAATATTTCTTAAAAATCTAAGGCCTCGCCTTCAAGTACATACACCGAATTTCAAGTTTCTGTACTCTTATCAGCTTGCTTTACTTATTTTCCCTTATTTACCCCTATTTAATCCCCAACCTTTGAACGGAATAATCCAAAAATATAATCTAGTTCCAGATGTTATAATATCTACATATACCAAATGTCAAATGAATATCTCAATTTTATTTTATCAACCCCTTTAATAATGTGGTGGGGTGGGGTGGTGATGGGGGGATAGAAAATATTATAAAAATTTTGAAAAATATTATGAAATATCTGAGGCCTTGGCTTCTAGTACATACACCGAATTTCAAGGGTCTGTACTCTTACCAGCTTGCTTTTCTTATTTTTCCCTATTTACGCCTATTTAACCCCCAACCCTCCAACGGAATAATCCCAAGATATAATCTAGTTTCTGATGTCATTATAATATATATGTATACCAAATTTCAAGTAAATATCTCAATTTTATTTTACCAACTCCTTTAATAATGGAGTGGAGGGGGGTGGTGGTGGTGGTGGGGATGGAAAATAGAAAAAAATTTGAAGCCTTGGCCTCTAGTACGTACACCAAATTTCAAGTTTCTGTACTCTTACCAGCTTGCTTTACTTATTTCCCCCTATTTACCCCCCAACCCTTCACTGGATATGTCAAAAAAACAATCCAGTTCCAGACCTCGTTATAATGTATACGTGTACAATTTCAAGTCAATGTCTTAAACCGTTCCAGAGAAAACGTGCGGATACAAGAAACGTTGCAGACAGTCAGACAGACCGACAGACAGAAACTTTTGTTCGCTCAAATTTAAAATCTCGACGTTTTATGACATTCTAAACCTATTTCAAAAAAAAAAATTGAAATGTGGAAGTAATATACGTCCAGAGGCACTATTAATAGCAAATAAGGGTATGTAGAAATATTATTTTGAAAATCACCACACAACAACTTGTACAAAGTCACCACAGAATGAAAACTGGAATAAAATTAATTACTGTGTAAATGTGGCATCATGTATGGATATCAAATTTTATCAACTACACAAGTTCTACAAAAACGACGCTAGACATCGGCCAGCGTTGAGACGTTAAAATGCGAGAATAAGAATCTAGGTGTGAAAATTTATCAAATATACGAGTTTTACAACAACGACGCTAGGCGTCGGCCGGCGTCCAGGCGTAAAAATGCAAGAACATGTATTTAGATATCAAAGTTTATCAAATACATAAATTATACAAAAAATGACGCTGGGCGTCGGTCGGCGTCGAGATGCAAAAATGCGAGAATATGAATCTAGGAATCGAAATTTATCAAATACGCGAGTTTTACAAAAACGACGCTAGGCGGTTGGTCGGCGTCGAGACGTAAAAAATGAAAGAACATAAATTTAAATATCAAAATTTATCAAATACACAAGTTTTACATAAATGACGCTAGGGATCGGTCAGCGTTGAAACGTAAGAATGTAAGAATATGATTCTAGGTATCAAAATTTATCAACTTCAAAATCAAAGGATCTTTCAATAAGTATGCGATGTAACAGCAAAAAAACGAGTTTTCAAGCGTTACACAAATTGCTACTGGACTACTAGACCGTACTACCGTTACATCTTCAATGTTAGTGAATATCTCAAGTCAATTGGTGGTGGTGGGGTTGAAAAATATTATAAAGAAATCTGAGGGCTTGACATAGGCGCCGACTTTCGAAATTTTGGCCGGGGGCCCACCAATTCTTCCGCAATACCAATCGCCTTCAAGTACATACACCGAATTTCAAGTTTCTGTACTCTTATCAGCTTGCTTTACTTATTTTCCCTTATTTACCCCTATTTAATCCCCAACCTTTGAACGGAATAATCCAAAAATATAATCTAGTTCCAGATGTTATAATATCTACATATACCAAATGTCAAATGAATATCTCAATTTTATTTTATCAACCCCTTTAATAATGTGGTGGGGTGGGGTGGTGATGGGGGGATAGAAAATATTATAAAAATTTTGAAAAATATTATGAAATATCTGAGGCCTTGGCTTCTAGTACATACACCGAATTTCAAGGGTCTGTACTCTTACCAGCTTGCTTTTCTTATTTTTCCCTATTTACGCCTATTTAACCCCCAACCCTCCAACGGAATAATCCCAAGATATAATCTAGTTTCTGATGTCATTATAATATATATGTATACCAAATTTCAAGTAAATATCTCAATTTTATTTTACCAACTCCTTTAATAATGGAGTGGAGGGGGGTGGTGGTGGTGGTGGGGATGGAAAATAGAAAAAAATTTGAAGCCTTGGCCTCTAGTACGTACACCAAATTTCAAGTTTCTGTACTCTTACCAGCTTGCTTTACTTATTTCCCCCTATTTACCCCCCAACCCTTCACTGGATATGTCAAAAAAACAATCCAGTTCCAGACCTCGTTATAATGTATACGTGTACAATTTCAAGTCAATGTCTTAAACCGTTCCAGAGAAAACGTGCGGATACAAGAAACGTTGCAGACAGTCAGACAGACCGACAGACAGAAACTTTTGTTCGCTCAAATTTAAAATCTCGACGTTTTATGACATTCTAAACCTATTTCAAAAAAAAAAATTGAAATGTGGAAGTAATATACGTCCAGAGGCACTATTAATAGCAAATAAGGGTATGTAGAAATATTATTTTGAAAATCACCACACAACAACTTGTACAAAGTCACCACAGAATGAAAACTGGAATAAAATTAATTACTGTGTAAATGTGGCATCATGTATGGTCACATAAGGTCGATACATTTTCCGTGAAAATATACACTTTTTAGGATCACATGTTTTTTAGCGAATTTTAAAGGTGGCCACATAATTCATAAAGACTACACATAACTATCACATTATTGATTTGTCTAACACATTTTTAAAATGTTGTTCTCAAATTAAAATAAAAATATATTGTAGGAACCTTGCACAACATCGTTAATGGATTTATTTTCTTGCTAGGCTGTTTTTACTTCCACATCCACGTAGTGGATTGGAAGTATAGTAATCGCAAAAAAATTTTCAAAAATTTTTATTCGGGAAATAGGTTTAGAATGTCATGAAACGTCGAGATTTTAAATTTGAGCGAAAAAAAAAATTCTGTCTGTCGGTCTGTCTGTATGTCTGTCTGTCTGTCTGTCTGTAACTTTTTTTTGTCCGCACGTTTTCTCCGGAACGGTTTAAGATATTGACTTGAAATTTTGTACACGTATATATTATAACGAGATCTGGAACTGGATTGTTTTTTGAGGATATCCGGTGAAGGGTTGGGGGTTAAATAGGGATAAATAGGGGAAAATAAGTAAAGCAAGCTTGTAAGAGTACAGAAACATGAAATTCGGTGTATGTACTAGAAGTTAAGGACTAATATTTTTTTATAATATTTTTCAAATAAAATTGAGATATTCATTTGAAATTTGGTACACGTATGTGTTATAACGACATCTGGACCTAGATTATAATTTGAGATGATTCCGTTGAAGGGTTGGGGGTTAAATAGGGGTAAATAGGGGAAAATAAGTAAAGCAAGCTGGTAATACTACAGAAACTTGAAATTCGGTGTATGTACTAGAAGCCAAAGCGTTAGATTTTTTTATAATGTTTTTCAATCCCCATCACCCCTACTCCAATATGAAAAGTCTTGATAAAATAAAATTGAGATATTCATTTGAAATTTGGTACAAGTTGTATTATAACGACATCTGGAACTAGATTATATTTTGAGATGATTCCGTTGAAGGGTTGGGGGTTAAATAGGGGTAAATAGGGGAAAATAAGTAAAGCAAGCTGGTAAGACTACAGAAACTTGAAATTCGGTGTATGTATTATAAGCCAAGGTCTCAGATTATTTATATTATTTTTCAACCCCCACCCCACCCCTACTTCATTATTAAAAGGGTTGATAAAATAAAATTGAGATATTCATTTGAAATTTGGTACACGTATGAATTATAACGACATCTGGAACTAGTTTATACTTTGAGATGATTCCGTTGAAGGGTTGGGGGTTATTTAGGGATAGATAGGGGGAAATAAGTAAAGCAAGCTGGTATGAGTACAGAAACTTGAAATTCGGTGTATGTACTAGAAGCCAAGGCCTCAGATTTTTTAATAATATATTTCAGCCCCCCACCACCCCTACTCCATTATTCAAGGGGTTGATAAAATGAAATTGAGATATTCACATGAAATTTAGTAGGCATATGTATTATAACGACATCTGGAACTAGATTATATTTTGAGATGATTCCGTTGAAGGGTTGGGGTTAAATAGGGGCAAATAGGGGAAAATAAGTAAAGCAAGCTGGTAAAACTACAGAAACTTGAAATTCGGTGTATGTACTAGAAGCCAAGGTCTCAGATTATTTATAATATTTTTCAACCCCCACCCCACCCCTACTTCATTATTAAAAGGGTTGATAAAATAAAATTGAGATATTCATTTGAAATTTGGTACACGTATGAATTATAACGACATCTGGAACTAGATTATACTTTGAGATGATTCCGTTGAAGGGTTGGGGGTTATTTAGAGATAGATAGGGGGAAATAAGTAAAGCAAGCTGGTATGAGTACAGAAACTTGAAATTCGGTGTATGTACTAGAAGCCAAGGCCTCAGATTTTTTTATAATATATTTTAGCCCCCCACCACCCCTACTCCATTATTCAAGGAGTTGATAAAATGAAATTGAGATATTCACATGAAATTTAGTACGCATATGTATTATAACGACATCTGGAACTAGATTATATTTTGAGATGATTCCGTTGAAGGGTTGGGGGTTAAATAGGGGAAAATAAGTAAAGCAAGCTGGTAATACTACAGAAACTTGAAATTCAGTGTATGTACTAGAAAAGCCAAAGCGTCAGATTTTTTTATAATATTTTTCAACCCCCACCACCCCCCTTATTAAAAGGGTTGATAAAATAAAATTGAGATTTTCATTTGAAATTTGGTGCACGTATGTATTATAACGACATCTGGAACTAGATTATACTTTGGGATGATTCCGTTAAAGGGTTGGGGGTTAAATAGGGGAAAATAAGTAAAGCAAGCTGGTAAGAGTACTGCAACTTGAAATTCGGTGTATGTCCTAGAAGCTAAGGCCTCAGATTTTTTAATAATATTTTTCAACCCTTCCACTACCCTTACTACATTATTAGAGGGGTTGATAAAATAAAATTGAGATATTCACTTGTAATTTGGTAGACGTATGTATTATAACGACATCTGGAACTAGATTATATTTTGGGATGATTCCGTAGAAGTGTTGGGGTTAACAGGAGGACTAGGGGAAAATAAGTATATCAAGCAGGTAAGAGTACAGAAATGTGGGATTCGGTGTATATACTAGAAACCAAGGCCTTAGATTTCTTTCTAATATTTTTCAAACTCCGCCACCTCCGCTTCATTATTAATGGGATTGATAACATCAAATTGAGATATTCACTTGAAAGTTAGTACACGTATGTATTGTATTGACATCTGATTGAGATGACTGCATTGAAGGGGTGGGAGGTGGTAGGTTGTGAATAGTGGAAAATAAGTGGGGTAAACTAGAAACTTCATTTTTAACGTACATGATAGAAACTAACTCCTCAAACTTTTCTATGACATCTGCCCCAAATATTAAAATTCTATGACCAATAATTTCCACATACTAGAGTGCAAATATAGTCAAGATGTTTCCTTTAAAGTGATTTGGATGAAGAATCTGGATGTGGAAGTAGTGATTCCTTAGGCAGCGGTTTTATCTAATTGATATCTAATAATCTAACGGGTATAAATATTAAATCTTTATTTCCATTCCTCCGGGTAACATATTTAATTTATATTGAGAATAATTATTAATTAACAACGGGGCAAATAACATCAGTTGTTTCAAAACTTTTATTTATTTAGAGCCCGAATCATAGCAACGACGTCAAAAACAGGAATGGCTTTACGTAATAGGTATTGCCTCTGGAGACGTAGTTTCTACAAGCACTAAAACCCTTGAACACAACACGACGCGCGTTTCGCAAACACGTTAACATCATCTGGAGATAATCATAATGTATCTAATCGAAGTTATAATACTATACACATGCACAAAACCAAATTCAACTCAAAATGCATTTTTGTCATTATTTAGAATATTAACAAAAATTCAGTTAAATATTTCGGGTTGATATTAAAATGTATTTATATCATCAATGATTTAAATACGGAACATGATGTTACCTCTGGTATACCTAAAGTGACATTTATAAACAAAAAATATATAAATTTTTTGTTTCCAATAGAAACAGTTTGTAGGTCGGGGGTTAAATTCGGAGTCAACAGATTGGGAAGCGGAGTCAATAAATTCGAAATAAATTTATTTTTAAATTAAAATAAAATATATTACCCTAACCAAGCACTCATCCCGGATCCAGTCAGACACCCACGTTGAGAATCGCCATGGTAATATAAGGATTGCATTTAGAGCGGCCAGATCGAATTTAAAATAAATTGAATCATAGAGATAAAATTAATAATTAATATCGTTATAAAGCAATGGACGCCATCGTAAATAATGTATTTCAGATATATTGTATATGGTTGGTTTCTAAAGAAAAATTACTAGCCAAAAACTCGTTCCAAGCAGTGCAGCAAGAGCGGGAGGGAGGCTATGCCAGGCGATGTCGGTAAATATTTTAAAGATATCTATTTTGACGTCATCTTGGCGCGTTCTGTTTTGATCGAGTCTCCCTTTACTGAACATTGTTTATTTTGCCTTTCCTATGGTCAGTAAGCTGCACCATACGTTATGTAAAAGGGGTTGGAAAGCAAGTGCCGTTACCTCCAAACCACAGAGGAAAGATTATCAACATTAGGTAGATAGTTGTATATATTTTTGTGAAGATAGGGACAAAGATTTGTTTCTCAAAAGTCTATCTGTCTGTCTATCTTCATAACTTGAACACTTTTGAAGTTCTGCTAGGTTATATTGAAAAATGTCCTACTTTTTAAGGAAATTTTGACCATACCAGTTTTAAATCCATTATATCTTGGAAAATATGCACACTATGTAAGTAATATTTCAGACGCCGATAAAACATAGCATTTTTTGTACGAGGAATTTTTTTCATATTTTTTTATTTTAAAATTTTGCAGTTATTCTCAAAAACGTGACGTCGTGTTTATTCGGTTATTTATCAATTTATTTGAAATTTTTTTATTAAAATAATTAACTATATAAAATACAAGCATATTTAGAAAAAATAATTGGTATTTATCAAATATTAATTTAGTTATCAAGCGTAATAGATAACGTTATTGCAAACTTGCAATTATATTATTCTTTACGCTTGATAACTAAATTAATATTTGATATATACCAATTCTTTTTTCTGATAATGCTTACATTTTATACAATTAACTATTTTCTCATTTTTTTTAAATACATGGATAAATAACCGAATAAACATGACGTCACGTTTTTGAGAATAACTGCAAAATTGTAAAATTGAAAATTATGGAAAAATTTCCTCGTACAAAAAATGCCCTGCTTTACCGGTGTCTAAAACATTATTTACATGGTATGAGTATTTTCCAAGATATAAAGAATTTAAAACTGGCATGGTCAAAATTTCCTTTAAAAGTAGGACATTTTTCAATATAGCTTAGCAGAACTTCAAAAGTGTCCAATGCACATTATTCAAATTTCACTTATTGATTTATAATAGAGTCATAATAAACACATAATTTTTATACTTTCAAATTATTCGTATTCTCAATTGATTTATTATTTGAATAAAATTTCCAGTCTTAAAATAGTAAATATTAAATTAAACGTTTTTAACACACTTTTTTATATTATTTTTTCATTTAGCAATTTATCAATGAGAACTATCGTTCTGATTAAGGAAAAACTGTACTTAATTCATTAACTTAGCCACACAATTCGTTTAATGATACACAGTCTGTGTTAAGCATAAATTAAACCAATGTTTAAAAACGGGGATAAAAGTAGCCCTGATAATTACCGTCCCATATCAATCATACCCATTTTTGGCAAGATTGTTGAAATCATTCTAAAAAATCGTCTAATAAAATACTTTGAGAAATATTCATTGTTGCATAAATACCAATTTTGTTTTAGAAGTAAGTGTTCAACAATAAACGCAATCTGTAAACTTGTAAGTGACATTGTTGAAGGCTTGTAAAAGGGCAAGCACACTGCGATCACGCTGTGTGACCTTTGCAAGGCCCTTGACTATGTCGATCATGAGCTTTTGGTGGAAAATCTTAGTTTTTACGGAATTAAATACCCACTGCTCTCCCTTATTCAGTCTTATTTGCAAAATAGAAAACAATGTGTTTCCATAAATAATAAGCAATCTAATTTAAGAACCGTAAGACATGGCGTATCTCAAGGTTCGGTCCTGAATCCATTATTGTTTATTATTTATGTTAACGATTTATTTCACTACTTATTTCTAAACAGTATTATCATGTTTGCAGACGACGCAACCCTTCGCGATTCTGATAAAAGTCTAGATAAATTACAAGATGTGGATCCCCTTGGATCAGTCGTTTTTAACCCAAAGTGATTTACGTGGCCAGGCCACACTACTAGGTGTATGGCACATTCCGCTTTCTACTAATATTCTGTGGCCATATACCCACCCAGCTGATCCACAAGGTCAAGGTTAATGTATCTATCTATTACAGGTATTGTGTGGACATACACACTTTGACACACACACACTTCTATACAGCGGGCAGTATTTTTTGCACACTGCTATTGACCACTTAGAATAATTATGACGCAATAGTTCAGCGTTCGGGCTGAGTTACTCTATCAATAATTATCCGTAATGAAAACTTTCTTTTTCGCTTTATATTATATATTTTAGTAATAGTAACTATACATTTATTTCTTTGAACTAAAAAAGAGTTATTCTAAAATACGGAATATCTATAAAGAAAAAAAATGAATGACACTTATTTTTGTTAGGCCATACCCACCAAACATATATAAATATGGATGACTTTTTAGAAAATAGTTAATGTTTTGTGTGTCGCCCGGATGTTCCGGAAAACGAAAATGTTAATGTCATTTATTTTCTTTTAAAATAAGACATCTACAGATAAATAACACGCGATAATTAAAACAACCAAAAATCGATTAATTGCTAAAATAACCAACTTTTTAATAAGAACTATCGCTCACTATAAGTGTTTAAGCATCTGAACTGAAATAGGTACGTACCTTATAATTTACAAGGAAAAGGAATCTGGAAAATGTTCTGTTAGAGAATCAAATGTATATCAATATATATTATATAAAATCTATATTTAAAAAAGAAAAAGTACATACGACATAAAACTTAAAATTAATATATATTTTTTTACGAAAGGTAACCAAATGCAAAAAAGTGCCTCACTGTAATCTGTAATTCAGAGCTAGCAGGCATTAGACTTCGTAACATTAGAAAGGTTTACTACTTTTATTCAAAACCACTACACTAAAGTATAAAAATCAACAGCTGGTCAACAGCGGTAGAGTTATAACGAGCGCTCTTTATTGAAAAAAATACCGAAAAAGGACACAAATTCCGCCAGAATAATATAATTTCCCATCGATCAACAATTATTAGTTATATTAAATAAATTAGGCGGACGTTTTAGTCGCCAGAGAAAATTACAACAAAATACAATGAACAAATACGCACAAAAAAGTGACATTACTCCAGAGTAAAATTATCAATGACTTCAGTTTCTGAAGTCATTGAAAATTATACTCACAAAAAAAGAAAATGATCGTTCAAATGGAATTTAGACGGATGGTAGGATTTTTCCAGCAGATGATGTTAAAAATTGTCATTTCTTTTTAATTTATTCCGCAAACTTAATCTTAAAATATCTAATATTTGCCTGATATTTAAATTAAAATGGTATTTAAATATCTCGTAGAAATTTGGCATATTAAGGATTATTTCGAATCAAGCCGCAAACATGTAGATGAACTCTGTAACCGATATATGAATAAATTTGATTACCTTTTTAAATTTATATTTATAATAATTACCTACAAAGAATAAAATTGCTTCTAACATACCTAGTCTGGGAAAAAATACACAGGTAAGTTATTATTTTAAGTTTGCACTTATGATAATTGGCGTGTTCTAATAAAATGGATGTGATGTATGGTTTATGGGAATAGGCAAAAAAACTACCCCAAAAATGATCGATATTTGGCCAAATTTTATTGGCAACCTCAGGACTAGTTGATCAGTTGATGCATGTTTAAATGTCAGCATATATACAAATAAATAAAAACAAATATTATCATACCATAGTAAAAAACTACTGCCCAAGGAATCACTACTTCTACATCCAGATTTTCCATACAAATCTCACAATGAGATGAAATTGTTTAGAGAACTTTAATAATATAATATTTGAAATCGTCTACCCCAAAAACCCATAAAACGATACGTCACATCGGCAGTGGGAGTGAGGTGGTAGTGGGGGTGGATAAAATAAAAAATAATTGAGCCCTTTGGTTCTTGTACACGCATAAAACCACAATTTAATTTTTTTCACCCCCTTCAATAATGGGTGGGGGTGGCAATAGGGATACCTAGTACCAAAAAAAAATTTGAGACCTTAGCTTCTCTTATATACATTAAATACCAATTTACTCTTACTTGCTCGATTTACGTATTTACCCCCATTTTCCAACTTACCCCCCAACACTTCAACAGAATAAGATCAAAATATAATCTAGTTCCAGATCTCTTTAAAATTTCAAGCCAATGTCTGAATCGGTTCCAGAGTAACCGTGCACACAAAAAAAGTTACAGACCGGCAGACCGACAAACTTAAAATCTCGACGTTTCATGACATTCTAAGCCTATTTGACCAATAAAAAAATGTTTTTGTCGTTTCTATATATTTACTATACTTCCACTGGATGTGGAAGTAATTACAAAATATAACATATGCATTTATCAGCACAATTCATAATAATTAATACAGTATTCATTATGTATTGAACAGGCCAATAAATTGAGGAAAATAACTATTTATGCATCAAGTTAGGAAAAGACAGGGTTTAAGGCCAACACCACATACACATAATCTATGTGTGCGAGAGGTAGGTAGATATACGGAACGTCCATTGATGGAAAGCAGAGATGGACAACTCGTCAAGTGCCTAAAATGCAGGGTTTTCGCAACGTGCTCCATGCAATATTTTTTCTACAACCGTTTATTAATAGATATTACCTTACTTTTTTGTATAATTTTATTTTTGAGCACAATTGCGTAGAAGTCTATAACCTTATTTATTTATCTTTTTACTAAAATTTACCAAAAACACCATTTACATTAGATAGAAACAATTTTAAGGCATATGTTGTATTTTGAAATTTCATAATTGTATCATAGCGATTTATTTATTTGTTTATATGAAGGCACAAAAAAAGATGAAATGCATATTCTCGCACTAACCATGCTCCACTTATTATAAGATATAAATAGTTAAATTTCATCTATAACTTGCAATAATTTTCCGAAACCCTACGTGTCAAGTACTTTCAGATAACAAAAATAATAATGGCAGATTAGTAGAGTTAAAAAATCGCTGCCTAAGGAATCACTACTTCCACATCCAGATTTCTCGTCTAAATCACTTTAAAGGAAACATCTTGACTAGATTCGCACTCTACTATGTGGAAGTTATTGGTCATAGAATTTTAATAATATTTGGAGCAGATGTCCTCCTACCCCTTCAATGGAATCAATCGAATCAGATGTCATTACAATACATACGTGTACTAACTTTCAAGTGAATATCTCAATTTTATGTTATCAACCCCATTAATAATGGAGCGGAGGTGGTGGTGGGGTTTGAAAAATATTAGAAAGAAATCGGAGGCCTTGGTTTCTAGTATATACACCAAATTCCAAATTTCTGTAGTCTTACGAACTTGATTTACTTATTTTAGCCTATTTACTCCTATTTAACCCCCAACCCTTCAACGGAATCATCTCAAAATACAATCTAGTTCCAGATTTCGTTATAATACATACGTCTACCAAATTTCAAGTGAATACCTCAATTTTATTTTATCAACCCCTTTAATAATGGACTAAGGGCTAGGGGGTTGAAAAATATTATTAAAAAATCTGGGGCCTTGACTTCTAGGACATACAATGAATTTCAAGTTTCTGTACTTTCACCGGCTTGCTTTACTTATTTATTATGAAAAATATTGTATGATGTATTGTATATTTGAGACCTTTGCTTCTAGTACATATACCTAATTTCAAGTTTCTGTACTCGTACCAGCTTGCTTTATTTATTTTTCCATATTTACTCCTATTTAACCCCCAACCCTTCAACGGAATCATCTCAAAATATAATCTAGTTCCAGATGTCGTTATAATACATACGTGTACCAGATTTCAAGTGAATATCTCAATTTTATTTTACCAACCCTTTCAATAATGGAATAGGGGTGGGGGGGGTTGAAAGATATTATAAAAAAATCTGAAGCCTTGGCTTATAGTAGATACACCGAATTTCAAGTTTCTGTACTCTTATCAGCTTGCTTTACTTATTTTCCCCTATTTACCTCTATTTAACCTCCAACCCTTATGAGAATAATCCCAAAATAGAATTCAGTTTCTGATGTCATTATAATAAATACGTGTACCAAATTTCAAGTGAATATCTCAATTTTATTTTATCAACCCCTTTAATAATGGAGTGGGGGGAGGGTGAGGGGATGAATAATATAGAAAATGTTGAGGCCTTGGCTTGTAATACATATATCAAATTTCAAGTTTCTGTACTCTTACCAGCTTGCTTTACATATTTTCCCAATCCACTACGTGGATGTGGAAGTAATACCTATATATCGGAAATAATGTTTATAATATTCCACAAATCTGAAATGAAATTGTCCATAGAACTAGGAAATATTCTTGGTTATTAGATGCATTTCAAATACTTATAAAGTAGTCAATTAATGTTTGCGTGGCCACACAACGTAACCTTCCGCCTTCCCCCCTTGTCGCTGTCTCGGAAAGCGAATAGCAGTCAGAAATCTAAAAATAGATAGAATCAGGTTATTGTAGAGGGCAGCACTTTCCACTAATTTTCAAGGCCACACAAAGTTGGCTACAGCTCGATGACATACACATCAAATTTTTACCGTACATATGTGGCCTTGAAAACATTTCGATAGCTTCGAGGTGGGGAGACCACGTAGAATCGTTTAAAATAGGTCTAGAATTGTGTGGCCACGTGTATGACCACATAAGTGATGCATGACCCCGCAACGCCTGTAAAATTATGGTGTCTGTCCACACAAGTATTGAAAAACGTACGCACACCCATACACACTCACATGCACACAAGTACACACACACACACATACATTTTCTATTCGATATTTCAAATCAGTTTATTATAATGCAACAAAAAAGAATTCAACACCTAGGTAGTCCAGAACGGGATTACACATTTGAAAAATACAGACAATATCCATTACACACCGATATTGGCAGTATCGGAGTTTTTGATCGAACCCAGTACACGATAGACAGTCTGGCCAAGCGCACCTTCTAATGCGCTTTAGCGGACTGCGCTGCGGTACCGTTATGAAGCGAATGTCTTTACTAAAATGTTTTGTACGATAAATATTACCTACAAAATTTTGTCCGGTTATAGTATGATTACATCAAACAGGTAAAGAAAGCATATAAATGTTTTGCAATTACAGTATATTGTAATGCAAGTCATTGATCGGCGCGAAACGTGCACAATGAATTTTCCATTGGTTTGAAAATCATTAAGAAATATTTAAGAAAACCTGTAAATCTGGTGTCGACACAAAATTACTCAATTTTCAATTCTCAATAGTACAAAAATGTTTGGAAAAATGTTTTTGCGCTTTTTTGCAATTGATAGAATGGCGCATTCCACATTAGGTCCACAAGGTATTTCCTTACAAAGTACATATTTTTTAAAAGCATACCTATCTTCGATTGATTGGCTTCTGATTCCTGAACCTGGATAATGCCTCTCAGGTTTTTGGATAGATTTTTGTAAAAATGAGGCTTTAAAGTTTTGTTAATATAGTCAGTAGTTATCACCTAATATAATAAAAAAATTATAATGGGCAATAATAGTGCAGTTTAACAATTTTTAAGACAAGGTTATACATTTAAATAGACAGAATTTGCATAGAATATAATAAGAGATGATTAGCACTTTAGGGATCTGAGCTTTATAGCTCTTTATTCTACTTTTTAAAATTCTGTCAACAATTTGTGAATGTCGTTAATTACGTTCTTGAATAATTTACTGTTGTTCGCGCTCTTTTTATTATCCCGTGTATGTTTGCTTAAAAGTATGCGAAATTAAAAACCTTTTAGTGAAATCAAATAACAAAGGTGCTAATATGCTAAAAAATGTTAAATTGTAAACAATATAACTGACTACATAAGGAGGCAGTTTTGGTTAGGAGAAATTTCTGGATTTACCGACTTAATTGTGATCTTTCGAGAGGTACACAACAAAACATATTTTATAATTAACAAAAGTTTCATATTGAATTTTCTGAACATATTATTCAGAAAATTAAAAGAAAGATATAGAACTCTTCAAATAAAGACATAGCCAGTTTTTGAAATTGTTTAACAATTCGAATTCAAATGGAAAGAAAGCTTTTAAATGATATCTCGTAATAACTTCTCGATGCATAAATTGGATTAAGTGCAAGAATAGATCATATTATCTAAACCTCGCCCTACATTGTGGAATATTCTTTTCTCCATAAAGGTATTTGTTATTATTATTATTGTCATTATTTTGTTTGACAAAAGCCAGTCGCCCTTCTCTCTGTCTCCGATGCCAGAGAGGGTGCGTTGGTACGGTAGTACTAGAGACCACTCTCTACGCCGTAGAGTCAGTGATCACTAGGTCCGCGAACCGTCTACTCTGAGCAGGCGTAACGATTCAAGAATAATGGCCTTCTGCATGCTTCCGGCCAAAATTTCTGCTCAGTTTCGACACGCCGGTATCTTCTTCAATTCTGAAAACAGTGTTTGTCTCACTCCATCGAGGGATCCTATAATAAGCAGCACTAACTTAACATTGTGGTCTGGATAGAGTCTGCGGAGCTCGAAGAGAAGGTCTCGATATCCAGTCCGTTTTTCCTCCTCTTTCAAAACAATGTTTGTCTTCGCTGTAGCAGAGAATTCAATAAAAAACATTGTCTTGAGTTGGTGATCGAGGAGGACTACGTCAGGCTTATTTGCCTGTATTTGTCTGATGGTAGGGAAAGAGTAGTTGCAATAAATTAGACACTGCTCATTCCCCACAACTGACTCAATATCGACGAAGCATATGGCAACACTGACGTCTCATCTATCCCATACGAGTGCCGTAGATGATAATACAGCACTCGTAATGCTCCGTTATGTCTGTGAAAATAGGCTAAGACTGCGTATGTCGGACAAGCCGACAACAAGTGCATACGTGTCTCGGGCGCACTTCGGCAGGCCCTGGAGTTTACATCAGGGATCTCTATATTCAAAACATGACTTCGATAGACTAGTATGTTAAATACACCATCTTGGTAAGACATTATGAACCCTTCGGTATTAGACTTCAGCCCAGCTGGCCTTAGGAAAGCAAAGGTCAGCATCTCCGATAAGCTCCTGTCTTCAACGTTCTTATAGAAGACGCCATGTAAGGGCTTATCCTTGTGCATCTGCAGAACTTTGTGTTGCTCTGCTGCTTGTATATGGGCTTTTAACTGAGCGGGTTCCAGCTCGGTAACAGAGCCTGGCCTTACCCGTCCAGTGTGGAAGTCGTAACTAAGCTCATCGGCTGATCTATGTGCTGCCTTCAATAGAAATTCTCCTGCCCCTGCATTTTCAAGGTAGCGAACCATGCAGAGAGAATCCGAACTCTTGATGATTTTGCAGGCTCCATCCAGAGCAGACCTACGTCGAGTTGGCGCAGCTCGCTTTGCGTCCACTTCACTACCCCAAAGGAGTAGAGAATGATCGGAACGGCAAGCATACTTGTTGCAGACACGTTATTCTTCCCCGACAGTTCTGAGGACCAGATCTGTCGGAGAAGGTGCTGATGCTTGCCGCGGAGAGCGATTTTCACCGTTGATACTTCTTGGGTGGAGAGTTACTCGACACCCAAGTACGTGTACTGTGACGTGCTTTCTCCCGGTTGCCTAGTGCATAGACAAGCGGAAGCGTCACTTTAGTGCTGAGCTGCATTTCGGTTATCTCGAGCGCCACCTTTGCAATTTTTACGTGACGCAAAGGTCCCACTTAGCCTCCTAACGCAGCCTGTTGCAGTAGGGCTGGGATAACTACAGTGGAGACGCAGTATGTCCAGGGGTCTGGACGGCAGATTAGATTTTCATTCACACACAACAGTAAAACGCACGTTTTGGAAAATAACATTTATTAAAATATGTTAAGTATTCAACAACAAACTAATTATTAAAATAAATAAAACGGTCAGGTACCAAAATACTCTTACAGAGTGCAGATAAATAATATCAAAACTTAAGATATGTCATATTATGAAAATTTACAAGTAAAACTTAAGATATATCATTTAGGTTTATTTACAAGTAAAACTACGAAAACAAGGAACCAGGAGGTGAGAAGATATTAAACTACTGATTCTAATATTTTCTTATTAATTCGGATATTAACAGAGCCAAGCAAGTAGTGTGCAAAGCAATAGTAGGCTTGGCGGTAAAGCAGTAATAAGCGGTACAGTCGGTTATAACAGCAAGCAAGCAAGCAGTGGATGCTAAGATAAAACAAATTAGCAGCAAAGCAGAAAGCAATTAAATTTCCAGTAAAAGCAAACAATTATTCTCGGACAGAATTTATCATATATGTATACATGTCAGATATGAGTTAGCAGCATGTGGTGTAAAGATCTTGATAAAATTGTGGAAAATTGATACCGAATAAAACGGTAATCGGATTCGGTATCAGCTCTTTCTGTAGAGATCATTTTGCCTGGACAGACAGAGAGAATTAATCTCGACGGTGTTGGTTCGGTTCAGAGAGATTCGCCAAGCGCCTCAAACCGCACAGTTGAGTACCTCTAATTGCATTCGGTTCGCAAATAAAATTGACCACGTCTTGTCAGATGTACAGTGAAAAGGCTTATGTATCAAAATATAAATATTATTTATTTATTCAGAATATTTCCCAGATTTTTCTCTGATCTCTCGGACTATAACAAATTACTGAAAACCATTTAAAACTAACGGATTTTATCTTAATTCGTTAATCTATGAAACAGTTGGAAAAAAAAAATAGCTGGAAAACGAATTTCTACCACTCCGACAAAATGTCGGATATTATTTAATGAAACAACGGTTAAGTTAAAATAATAGGAATTGGAACGGTTTTACACGGCAAAATTCGGTATAATTAAAACAGAAATTTACGGACGGTGGGTTTCTGTTATCCCAACCAACTTGGCGGACATTATTTTGACTCCAGTCTGAGACAAAATAATAATTCTCTCGAAATATCATCTATGTCCATTTTCCCTTGGAAATTATTTGGGATATAGTTATCTGGATTAAACCTTGAGAATCTAACAGGGCCCCTAATTGAACAAACATCAACACAGAGTAATTATGTTACGTCTATGATTTACGTCGGTATTTCGGAAAAACATAATTATATTCTGATGCATCAAATTTGAAATCGTTTTAAAGTTTTATTGATAATCACGCATTTCAATGAATTATTTCTTATCTAGTAACGCAGAATAAAAACGACTAGCAAGAAACAGCGGCTCATCTCGGATCAAATAATTTTTAACGTACACTTCTCTAATATGGACAAATCGGACAATGAATATTTAACAGAGATTTATTAGCTTGTCATGAAAATTTTATTTATGAAGTGTATCAAATAAAAATAAATTGTTAATTTACACTGCCGGTATACGGGGCACAGTTAAGTAACTCGCACGGGGTGTTCTCCAGGCGGACGGTAGGTACGGAATTTTTAGAACCCCCACGTGTTAATTCCTTTAACTGTTAAAATGAAATTCAATTTTGAAATTTACAAAAATAGTAAGAAATGTTTTTAAACTTACATTGCTGCTATATTTTACGGCGATGGCAGAGACTATTGAATTACACACGTGGTGATCTCCAGGTGGACGGTCGGTACGGTATTAGATCCACACGTGTCAATCCTCTAGGCTCTCCGAAGTGAACTCGTTTCGGTGTCTCTTTAAATAGCTGGTTCCCCCAAAAAGTAAAAATCCCCTCCAACTTGGTGTTGAATACCAAATGGGGAATAATTTAACTGTGACCAACGCCATCCGGAATAATTTATCGGAATCAATTAAAATTTTATTTTAGAAAACTTCTCATCGCCGCGGAACCTTACATTATTTTTCTATAGAAAACTACATGTCGCGGGCTAAATAAAAATGAACAGAACAATTTCTAATTTTTCGGCCGTAAGATGGGAAAAGTGGCGAAGTCTATGATTAAATTAAATTGGATCTTTGTCTGCAAAAATTCACTTCGTCATAGTACGACTCTCTGTCATCTAGATAGTGCAAGATACTTCCATCTACAAGCTGCGCATCCTCTCCGTAGTTACCACATCGTCCTCTCTTGAAATGAACCAGTGCATAATTTGTCCAAGCTGAACTCCATACCAACAGCCTGAGTGTATCCCTGTACCACCCTGAGAGACTGATGTAAGTCCCTCTCGCTAGAGTCATAGAGTTTAAGGTCATCCATGCAAAATAAATGAGTGGCCCTATGCCTCCTATCTCCGGGGGTACCGCAGTTGTAACCAGTGGTTCTGCGAAGTTCAACTGACAACGGCAGTAGTGAGATGCAAAATAGAAGAGGGCTAAGGGAGTCGCCCTGAAATACACCCCTTTGAAACACAACCGGCTCCGTCTGAACTCTGACATTACCTGATATTATGGTAAAGCGACTCCTTCAGAGCGGCAAGTGTTGTTCTATGCACCTCACTACGGGACCGGGCGCCGCAAGACATTGGAGCAAGTGAACAATTAGCTCATGGGATGTCACATCGAATGCATTGCGGTAATCGATTCAGGCCATTGAAAGGTTCCACTGATAGCGCACGGAGTCTTGCGTGACACATCTGTCAGTTAGCAAGTTCTCCTTGCAGCCAGCGACACCCTTGTTAGACCCACGTTGCTCGTATATCCGTTCGTATACCGAGTGAATTGATTGGAGTACGCGCATGTACAAAATACGTGTGAAAATCTTGTAGCTATGTGTTTAAACAGGTTATCGGTCTGTATTTCTTTGGGTCGGACAAATCTCCGTTCTTAGGGAATAGCACGGTTCGCTCTTCGACAATCCAAGAAGGATACTCTACATTTAGCCAAGAGGTAAAAATTCTGGCTAAATAGCGGTGGGTGCTTGGTAGCTTTTTCCGCCAAAAGTTCTTAATCCCATCAGGACCAGGAGTAGCAAAGTTCCTGGAGCATTCAAGAGCCCTTCGAACCTCTTCCGTCGTTATCGATTGGCACACTGCTTGAGGTTGCTGAAGCTCTTGGCAGGAAGATTCGAAGTGGGCCTGGGCTGGAGTATCTTGGTCCAGCGGACGCTCCTGTTCGTAAAGCGTCTTCCAGAAGTTTTCCACCTAATCTACAGTCGGCGGATTCTCAACAATACGCTCAGGTGGTTGAAACAGACGAGATGGCTTCTTACGGAAAATACTGTTTTCCGCTACTGCCCTCGCCTGCTTTACTAGCGACTTTTTACAAGTTACAAGACAATGCTGCTTGGTAATAGCACTGCCACGTTGAGCGTGTGATGGATTTGCCTTAGGTCGGTGGCTATTCTTCGCAGTTTTGTTCGCCACATAATCCGGATCTTGGCCTCCAGCTTTCTTATGCGCCGGTCAGCTCTCTCCTGTGGAGAAGCAGTATTATTTCGCCTCTCCATCAGACAGAGTCGCGTCGCAGCATCATAGATGGCACAGTTGATGTGCCAGATGTCAGTCACTTCCGAAATAAGCCCACTGAGTTCTTCGTCCACTCTGGTATGACATTGTGGCCGAGGGGGCTTCTAGATCTGATGCCTTCTTGTATAAGCGGAACGTCAAAAACCACCTCCTCGACCGACTGATCGAGTGGTCTATCGACCACCTCTTCAACAGGGCTCAGGGCGACTCTGACGCAGCATCTGCTGCGAAGGTGAGATATATAGTCATGAAGATTTTGCTGGATGACTGCGCGATGCTCTGGATGGATATCACACCACAGAGCATGCATCCGCGTCATGTATCCGCTCCGTGCGGACTCACTGCTTTCGTATAAGGTCATACCTCAGCTCGTTCGTCCACTCAAAACGTCCTTGTCCATCACGTACGTCATTATCGGGCAGTCCGTCCTGTTGGGACCCACCACCTTGGCCATGACCCATATCTGGTTGAGGTCGATCGTGTGGGCCTTGTCTTTGGCCTATGGGAACCAGAGATTTGGACTTGTTGGTGGTTAGCCCAGTAAGCGCACGTCCGACACCAGAGGGGAAGACCCTTTCCCCTCCTGGGTACGCTAGAGCTGCTGGTTCGTTTTTGCACCCAGAGCTGGAGTAAGTGATGGCGCTACTCACCAAAGGCAAATTAGGTGGAAGTTAGCCTCTCCTGCTTATTTTTTCGGTTTTCCGACGCTGGACAGTCTTTCAGTGGCCTCCGACATCACACCAAAAGAGCGCCAGCAAAATATCCGCAGTCACTCCCTACATCACGCGAAGTTAGTGACTGTAAATTCTAAAATCATGTGCTCTAAGTTGATGAAGGGACCCCAAGATGACTGCCTTATGCATTTGGCCTGCCAACCAATCAGCAGATTTCTGGCAGGCCGGTAAGATCTTCAATCCTAAGAGCAGCGTAGGCTTCATACCTCCGAGTACACCGATTATGTGGACGACCATGTTGACCGAGTACAGCACTTGGAGTTCGTACCGGAGATCACGGTATTTCGATAGACGAGTGTGTTAAAGACACCATCTTGGCAAGCCATGATAAACCCTTCGGTTTCAGATTTCAGCCCATCTGACCTTAGGAAAGCAAAGGTCAGCTTCTCAGCAGTCTTCTCAGCTCCAGTCTTCCATGTTCTTGTAGAAGACTCCATGTAAGGACTTATCTTTATGCAGCTGCAGAAGTTTTCTTTGCTCTGCTGCTTTTGTGTAGGCTTTTAGCTGAGTCGGTTCCAGCTCGGTGACAGAGCTTGGAATTACCCGCCCAGTGTCGAAGTCGAGACCAAGGTCATCGTTTTTTGTGCAATCTTAAACAAAAATGCTTCTACCCCTGCTCTTTCACGTTCACAAGCCCAGCAGAGAAGGGGTCCGAACTCGTGATGACTCTACAGGTTCCATCTAGAGCTGATTTGTTATGCAGATACTTCAAACTTAAGAGTCCACGACCTGTCGTCGCGAGATATATAGCCGTGATATAACCGTGGAACGGACGATTTTGCATGCAAACTTCGATTGAGATGCATCATCTTTCGAGTCCCTACATCGAGTTGACGCAGCTCGTTTTGCGTTCAAGGAGTCACGCTGAGATACAATCCTTTGAAACACAACCGGCTCCATTTGGACTCTGATATTACCTGATGTTATAGTAAAGCGAGCCCTCTAGAGCGACATTTACTATTATCATTACTATTTTCAGGTTTATCCATTCCGGACAGGACTTCCTTACTTTCCGATCACTGTAGCTGCGCAGGCGTTAACTACAACCACTCTCCGCAACCCGTAGGGTTAGTGACTGTAAATTCTCGAATTGTGTGCCATAAGTAGTCGGGGGGACTCCAAGATAAGCGCCTATAGGCCGGACATACACCGGACATGCGGAAAGTATATGCATGAGCGATTCCGCGGTTTCGTTAGACCAACGAGTTTATTACACCGTCTTGATAGGTCACTACGAATCCCTCGGTCTCCAGCTTTATCCCAGCTGGCCTTAAAAGGCAAATGTCACCCTACTAGATAAACCCAATGTTTCTACGTCCTTACAATATACACCGTGCATGGGTTTATCGACATGTTACCTGAACAGATGTTCCTGTTCGGCAGCTTTTATTCGGACCTTCAGACAACTTTGAAGGAGTTCAGTGACTGACTGTGGATCAGCAGGCTTCCTTGCTTGTCGTTGAATGAGAGACCAAGTTCATCTGCTGCTCTTTTTGTCGCCTTAAATACTCCTGTCCCAACCCCCTGCATTTTCGTTATATCTCACTAATTGCAGGTGCAGGTCTAAGCTTCTAAGGATATTACATGCAATGCTCATTGCTACCCAAGAGTCCTCGGGCTCCCCGATTTCGTGGGAGGTACACACGAGGAATGGACGATCTAGGATGAATGCTTCTATGGATATTCATCATCTTGCGGGTACCTTTGTCTAAATGGCGCAGCTCATCTACAGTCAATTTGACTGCATCAAAGGAGTAGAGCATAACAGGAACGGCAAGCATATCAATTGCAGACACCTTATTTTTCTCCGAAAGTTCAGACGACCAAATCTTTCGGAGTAGGCCTCTGTACTTGCCGCGGAGAGATTCTTTGATTTGTTGGACATCGTGGATGTGATGTTGCATGCCCAGATATGTGTATGTCTCTCCGGCATCCAGTTGTCTTAGAATGCTTCAGTCTGCGAGCTGTGCTTTTTCAAAGTTCATGTACATCTTGGGATGGATGACCGCACACTTGTCCAACCCGAACTCCATACCAATGACTCGCGTATACCACTTCACTACTATTAAAGTACTTTGAAGTTCACGCTCTCCGGAAGCATACAGCTGGACATCATCCAAATAGAAAGATGGATGACCTTATGCCTTCTGAGTGATTCACGGTAGTACCTGCGAGTTTGGCGGAGTTCAACAGATGAAACAGCAGTGAGATGGAAAAGAGGAGGTGACTCAGAGAGCCTCCCCGGAAAACTCCTCTTCTAAATACCATCTGCTCTGTCGTAACCCGCTGTGCACTGGATGTTATGGTGAAGCGAGTCCTCCAGAGTCGCAGTAGTTGTTTTATATATCTCGCTAGTAGTTCTGCTACTTTAAGACATTTTAGCAAATGCAACAATAGGTCGTGCGATCTTGTGTCAAATGCCTTACGATAGTCAGTCCAGGCCATAGATACATTCCGCTTATACTGCACAGAATCCTGCGTAACAAAGCGGTCTATCAGCAGGCTATCTTTGCAACCTGTCATGCCTTTCTTGGCGCCACGCTGCTCGTAAATCTGCTGGAAGACCGGATCTTGCTGTAGTGTCCTAGCATACAGGATACGAGTAAATATCTTGTAGCAGGAGTTCAGACAGGTGATTGGCCTATAATTCCTTGGATCGGACAGATCGTCCTTTTTGGGAATTAGCACGGTACATCCCTCGACAAACCAGTCCGGAATCTGCTGCCCTTCGTTCAACCACGTATTGAAAACTCGGGCCAGACGTCGGTAGGTGGAAGGGACCAGTTATTAATGCCATCTGGACCCGGAGCAGCAAAGTTCTTAGTACCAACAAGAGCTTGTTGGACGTCTTCCGAACTTATTTCCGGGCACACCTCTTTTGGCTCTTTAACGGTTCTGTGGCAGAGAGCCTCGAAGTGTGCTATTGCTGGAGTGTTGCTATCGATAGACGTGTCGTTTCGTAGATTACCTTCCAGAAGCTTTCGACATCGGCTACAACTGGCGGATTGTCGACAACGCGCTGTGACTCTTGAAATGGGGAGAAGGATTTTTACGTAACAACGAATTTTGCTTCATACTCCTCATCCGCTTACCGGCCAGCAGCAGGCCATCCTTCAATTTGCCAACATTTTACTATAATGGATCATTAAATAGCCACTACTTATTCCACCATCTCGCCATAGCTTGCACATAGTTGAAGATATATTAATGGCTTGCCAGTTAACGGCCAGTAATAGCCATTTACATTGCAGTTTCTTAAATGATAATGCATTATGCTACCAATTCTGATTATTTAGTATAAAGCCATTAATGTACCATTGACAGCATATCTCTGGCTGTAATCCCCACAATAAATTGGAATACAATACTTTTACATGTGTATTTTTCATAAACTTTTAGATTCTGGTATGTAATTTTTTTACAGAAAAATTGCATAAGAGAACAATGATTTTGCAAAATATGCATGTTAAAAAAGTATTAATTCAATATGAAAAATATACTAGATACCACACCAGATAATGCCGTCATTAATATTTAGTGAATTAAGAAGTTTGGGAATCTCAGGTATCAAGAAAAAATAAGTAGTTGTATGCTGACAGTAAAATAATTTTTATTTAAAAAGCTTATGACAATAATTAAAAGACAGAACTACATTAAAATTTTGAAAAAATCGAAAATATTTAATTATATTAGGTATTTAAAAAAAAATTTGTGTAAATGTACAGGACGTTCCATTTAATACTCTCAGCGCTGATTACTCCAAAACTAAGAGATATTTTTCTGTAAAGGCATATATTTGATGATATTAAGTAGAGTTCATACACCAATAATATAATTCGATACTACGCCAAAGTTTGGCATCGCGACTCCTTCAAAATATAAAACAATTGCAGGAACATTGAAACCAAAAAATTTTGAAGGCAACTCCCAATAGCAAACAATGTTTGTCTAAAATGGTAGTTTGATATTTCTTATAGTTTTCGAGATAATGGTTTTAGGACAGAATGCTAATTTTCAAAAAATTCATCCTAGTTTTCTTAAATAATTAACAGTAATTTTTTGTTTTCATTTTTCAAATTGTACCATATTAAGTAATCTGATTTAGAAAATCGTTTCAACTCTTTATTAGGTACATTTTAGGCCACTTAAATTGCTAATACGTTAAACATAAAATGTTGTACTGCACATGCGCATTAGCTCGAGAATAAGGGATTCCGGTATTAACGTTTTGAGTTTTTGAAACCATCTTTCTTGATGTTAAGTTACGTACCTAAACAATGTAAATATATATAGGTAACCTCATTTTTTGTTCATTTTGAAAGATTTTGAAGTTTATGTTATTATGGGAGGATTGGACAAATACTAATATTTCTTTTCAAGCATATAGATATATTAAATGTATAAATAGATGTGAACGATTTCTATTGGGCAACCTTGTAAAACATTAAACGTTATTAAGCGTACCTTATTCTAACACAAACAAGGTGAAACGTGAAACTTTATTGGTTAATAACGTATTCGATTATTTTTTAACGGCTGCGCATGAGCAGTATAATGGATCACGTATAACGTTGATAAATTAAGGAGTTTAAAATCTCTCTATCATCCCTATTTTTTAACAGAGAATTGAATTGTAAGCTTGTATAGTTTTATTTATGTGTGAAAAATAAAATTGATGGCAATAATCTTGTTTTTTAAAATCTGACTACATATGGAAAATCTTGAAACATGAGAACAAAAAAGTACCGTTAATTATTAAAATGAGTAAATTCTCTTGCAAACTGGTATTCTGCACTAAAAAACCTATATCTGGGAAACTATCAGAAATATCAAACTAATTGGCCAAAAATGTTTGCTATTAGGGGAACTTTCAAACTTTTTGAGTTTCAACATTGCTGCAATTATTTCATATTTTGAGGGCGTCAAATATACAGACTAAAAATATCTGTTTTAGTATTCGAGTAATTGACGTTGGGAGTTTTAAGTGAAATGTATATATTTCAACAGAAAATAAAATTCTCAAGAAAATAACAATCTAATGGTGTTTTGTACTGAAACATTCTAGTACAACTTATGTAAAAACATATTTTATACAACTCTATTAAAATATTTAATTATCTCACAATCATTTATAAAGAAAAACAAGACCAAATTAAACAAATATTAAATAAAAACAACAAATTTTTAACTGAGTAAAATGAAGACTATATAAGTTGAGCTGTAAATCACGCCATACGGATATACTGGATGATTTGGTAAACAGCTGATCCACATTCAAAGAAAATATAGAGAGCCAAAAGTCAGGATTTTACAACTGGACCTTCCTGGGCTTGTTTCTAATAGAAAAAAAAACACTCTTAATTTTGAAAACCTAAGTAGATCGAACTCGACTAAATTAGAAAAATTATTATGTAAATCACCTATGTGGAATATAAAAAAAAACATTATCTACATTAATTATCTTAATTCAGTTCATTTAAGGGTATATAAACCCCCAACATAAATTACATCAATTTTCCAAGAAGTTAAACAGGTGTAAAGATAAACAATAAGGTTAGTTTTACTTACTGTTGATTTAGAAACGTTCCCTCATCCAAGCTGCCAAGTTGCCGTTCAAGTTTGTTGGTGGTTACCTGCAAAAAAAGTAGCTATGTAATTCCTTGAAATGGTATGTTAAGCAATGACTAGAAAATGAGAAATGAATATCACACATAAATTGTTTCCAATTTTGGGGTGACCCCTAAAACTTTTCTACCTGTGCTAATGACCACAAGCAGTTGAGGCTCGTTAAGTTGAAATAAATAAATATCCTGAAAAGTGTCGACATAGACAAACCTTAAAAACAATTTCAATTTTGTATTTTAATAAAAATGCGTCTCGCTGCTGTGCATACTTTGGTGTTTTACTTCACGGTTTTATCTGTACATTACCATAAAAGTACCATCAGTGTATAAACTGCATCGGCTTTTTTATGGTTGGATAATGATTGACCATTTCTGGCCATTATGTGGCAATTCGTAACATGAACTATGGTAATGCCTGCATATAATTTATTATGAGCCACAATTAGGTTCGCCTGTGCCAGAATAAAGTCATCGATCGCTATAATGGCCCACAATTTCTGTGTTTGCTGGGATTATTCATATAATTTCAAACGTAATTTTAAAGAGTAGATTGAAGAAATTCTGATGTACTGTAGAGGTTTTGATGTATTAGATATTGTTTTAATTTTTATTTAAAACTTAACTTCGGTTGGATTTTGAGTTGTTGGAGTAGATGGTTATATATTTTCAGTAATTGAGACACTACATTTCTTTGGGCTTGAGTGGAAGACGTTTGGGGCGGGCGTAGCAATAGATTGGCAAGACCTCTTGTTGTATATGGATGCACAGTTTCATACCTGGTAAAAAGTTCATTGTAATTATATTTCACAAAACAAACACATTCATATATACACGATGATTCAGAACTTATCCGGAAAAATTTAAGGGGATATACAACGGGTCCATATAAATATAATAGAGCAAAGAAAAAATTTTAAAAAAGCACTTTAAAAATATTTAAAAATTTTACTTGTAGGTACGCTGCTGCTATTCTAGCCGACTACAATAAAAATTGGAAACAGACGCTAATAATGAATGAATCGTAAAAACAGCTGATATTGAATGAATAGTTGTGAAATGCGAAAACTTCACATAAAAGAAATCGATAACGACAAGAATCTGACTTAACGTAATTTAACTTTGAAGTTAGAAGTTTACTTTCAATTTTTTATTTATTTTATATGATTGCAAATTTTGTACATACTTGATGTTACAATAACTGTTCGAAATTTTGTCCGCCGACCTGTGTGCACTTTTGACAACATCGCGTCGTACCCAATTTTGCCTCATGTCCATATACTCCGCGTTACTATACACATATGGCATTTTGAAATAAACTCACTTACAGCACTAAAATTAAAAAAACACCCACTAACAACGCGATTAAATCACAAACTGACGACGCACGACACCTGAAATAGTTGCTACTTGCTTGATACGTATTAGTCTAGAATTCAGGAGGTCTGCGCGTACAGGTGTAGATTAGTATTTCATTCTGTCGTCCAGTAGCGTTTAATATTACCATAACTTCAATATTTTTACGGCAGTTCTGTTAGGATTTTATTATATTTTATTTCATGGTATCGACTCTAATTTTAAGGGTGCATATCTTCTCTTAAATTCTTCAGGATAAGTTCTGAATCACCCTGTATATAGACATGACAAGGTAAGTATCTTCATGTGTTTAAATATTTCGCTACATGTCTCCCTTCTCTTTAGATGAAATATACTTCTCAGGCATGACTTTTGGAGTCTGAAGATTCTAATAACCTCAGATGAATTTCCCTAAAAAATTATGCAATCTTTATTTCTGGAATTTACATATGCATAATAGGCACTTAGTGTAGCTTCTTCGCTGACTTCATTAGATATGATACGTACTGCATAGAAGAAAGAACTTATTTTACCGGCAAGGTAATGGATGTGGCATCTCCAATTTAACTGGGAATCTATCTCTACACCAAGGTACTTTACATGATTTATAGATGTAAGACTTTGTTGTTGTAGGACATTGTTAGCAGATCTTCTTGCCTTAGACTAAATTTTGTTAAGTTTGTTTTTCCGATATTCAGTTTTTAATTATTCCGTGTATACCATTCTTCCATTTTTTTTCTAGGGCATCAGTTAGTCCTATTGTCAGCTCTTCTTTTGATTTAGCTCTTATTATGAGTGAGTTGTCGTCTGCAAATAGATTTAACAGGTGATTAGTTATTTTGGGTAAATCGTTTATGTAACGTAGAAATAATATTGGCCCAAGTATAGACCTTTGTGGTACTCCTTTCTTCGTCGTCGCCTAGTTTGATTGTATCATTTCCCCTGCTTCCGTTGCCATTACACATTATCGTCTGCTATGTAGGTATGACTTTAAGATATCAAGCACGTTTCCCCTGAAACCCATTATTGATAATTTTTCCAGTAATATATAGTGATCGACACTATCAAATGCTTTTGATAGGTCCATAAATAAAGCAACCACAAAATCTTTTTGACTAATTCCTTCTAAGACTTCACATAGGTATAGATAGATGGCTCTTATTGTAGATCTTCCCTTAATGTAGGTACTTTGCATTTCTGTTATTAGATTATTTCTCTCCGTGAAGTCTAGTATTCTATTTAATAGTGCTTTTTCAAATATTTTAGCTATTATGGATATTAATGCTATAGGTCTATAGTTAGTAATGTCTTCTTTGATCCCTTTTTTGTAGATTGGTTTGATGATGGTCTTTTTCAGTTCTTTGGGGAAGATACCTTGTGAGAAACATAGATTAAAAATATGATAGCTCATGCATAATTAACAGAATCCGACTGCTTTCATTTCTTCGAATTACGTACGTGCGAATTTACGATTTTTTGTACACTCCTAATAGCACATGGACGTCCCAAAAACGTTCCAAGAACGTACTCACAGGACATGAAAACGTCCCGAGGACGTACTTTACCGACGTAAGACGTACCGAGGACGTTTGAGGGACGTTCCGTGTCAGCAAAACGGAGTGTCCCGAGGACGTCCAACTCAGAACTTATGTAGGACGAATGTAGGTCTAGAGAGGACGTCCTGAAAACGTTGTTGGGACATACTATGCAAAACATATAGGTACCTCCCACTTCACCACTTTTAAGGTGTATTCACAGCAGAGGGTATTTATGTTCCTTTTTGGGTTTTCTAACCTCATGCTATTCTTTATTTAACCTTTTATCAATAAAAAAAATGAGAAAGAACTCAATTTTATCCAATAATACAATAAGTCATATTGAATATTATATTATAAGAAATAAGCCAAGTGTGCAATAAAACGTAAGATTAAATGTATATTTCACCTTCTCTTAACGTTTTGCACACTTCGTCTTTTTATAATTATCTTAGTTTATATTATTCTCTAATATTCTCTCTTTTTTGACACCCTCTCTGTTCTTTCTCTTGCCCTCTTCAATCACGATGCAATAGCCATTTCGGTGTCCTTCCAAGACTTTGAAGCGTTAGCGACTTCAGCAGCCCCTGTGCTGTGCTAATAAAAGAAAAATTAACATTTCAGATGAAATCTTGGCAAAAAACGTTAAGACCACCTGATGGCAAGCTTATATTTAAAATAAATTGTTATAATTTTCTTGATGTCCTATTTAAAAAAGAATCACAGTTTAAATGTGAAAATTTTTTTGTTTAACTGACTTTTGCATTTTAAAGGTTCCCTTGTTCATTTAAAAATTTTAAGAACACCTCTCTATATGAATGATCGATTCTACAAATAATACCAAAGACCGAGAGAAGCAGAAATATATGTTGTGACTAATGCTACCAGATTAACAATATTATTATATGTTTAACGTATATTATTACAGAATTCAAGTAAAGAAAATGGCTATGGGTTAAGATGCATTAGGATTTACGGTTAGAAGCAGGTTTATTAGGTTGAACATTGATGATGTATAAAAGTTTTTGTACGTTCGTACAGCATAATTTCAGAAAAAATATAACAAATAAGGCATATAAGTTACAAAATTGTAAATTTTAATTCATTTACTGAAATCCCTAAATATGCTTTACAAGTTTGTTGATGTTTTCTGGTAAATGTTTTTATTACTTGATGTATCAAACCTTACCTATTACAAGTTTCATCACCTCCACTTGTTCATCAGGGATGTCGAACCATATATAACACTTCGTTTAACACACTGAGTAGGTACTTCTTCTTTTCAATTTTTACTTCCCTCGCATACCGAAGGGTGTATTTATAATGTTTAACCAACAATCTTCTTTTAAATGAATAAGTTCCCTCCATGATAAACAACTAAAAACTACATACCCAGGTTCACAGGTGATCTCCCATAGAATTTTAACAGAGCCAAATAAGGTGGGCGGTAGTATATTTATTATATATAGGCTATAACCTACAAATAAGCAGCACCAAATTTATCTAGAATAAAATATCGATCTAAATACTTATATATCGACTCTAATTTTAAGGGTGCATATCTTCTCTTAAATTCTTCAGGATAAGTTCTGAATCACCCTGTATGTTTACGACATCCACTTATTCATTAGCAAAAAACTAAAAACACCAACATATTTTACGTTATGTAACAAACAATTTGCCACCTACTATATGATGTGCAAAAACCTGTAACTGCCACAAAGAATTACAAAAGTTTTACACATTTCATTCTCCATCTCTCTCTCTCTCTCACTGACTGCATCACACTACTGTCTCCATTTAGAACTGTAGGGGCTGCATTATTGTTGTTCCTTGCCCTACGAGAAATGCCAAAACAATTACTTACGCCAAACGACCTTGAATTACGAACAAAATTTGCAAAAAAATATAACAATATATCCCCATATTTAATGCAAAAAAGATAATATGCCCTTTTCGAAAAATTTGTTTTTTTGCAAAATTGTAATTTTTTTGGCATATCTAGTAGGGCAGGGAACAATAATAATTCAGCCCTTACAGTTGTAAATGGAGACAGTAGTGCGATGCAGTGAGTGAGAGGGAGATGGAGAATGAAATGTGTAAAACTTTTGGAATTTTTTGTGGCACTTACAGGTGTTTGCACAATATATAGTAGGTGGCAAATTGTTACTTAGATAACGTAAAATATGTCAGTATTTTCAGTTCTTTGCTAATGAATAAGTGGATGTCGTAAACATTTACCAAATAGACTTACCTATTTTTGGTACTTTCTTTTGTAGCCGTTAAAAGTGACTAGTGGGCGGAAGAAATAAAAATGATGCAATGCAATAACCATAGGGCTGCCAAATTAAATTCCCCATAGTTTGATATCAACTAATCGAAACTCCTACATCTCAAACAACACGACGTCTGGCGGGAATTTTAAAATAAAAGAGCTTTATAGGAACTTAACATATTTTTAATCATTATTTATTCCAGTATTTCCATTTATTCTCATTGCGATATTTTCGTACTAAATGATAGTAGCACACTAATATAGAGGATAGTAGTATAATAACTACACTGTACTGTCAAAAAGTACAAATTAATGTGATTTCGCAAGATGAAAAAAATAGTTGGAACGAATATAAGATTTCTGAAATCAGAAAAATCAAATTGACAAAATTTAAATGGACCATGAAAAATGAAAATATTTTGATATCAAAAGAAATTTTGTTAGTAAAACTTTTTAGGAATTTTAATTTCATTTTTACAGTTTTTAATTTCCTTTTTTAATCATATCATCATCTGCTCAAAAAAAACATCACTCCTAGAGGTTATTTCACAAATGTGTTTAGGTTTGTCTTGACTAAACTCTAGCAGGATGTCCTTAAAACGTTTTATTTAGAACGTTTTAGGGACGATAGCAAACGGACGTCTTTGGGACGTACCATATAAACCCGGGACGTACCATATAAACCCGGGACGTTCAGACCTAACGAGGACCTAAGTGTACGTCCAGGGGACGTTTTTTGTTATCAGGGACGCCGCTTATCTTTCTCAATACCGTTTGATGCATTGGTTGTCCTCTCACGGAGAACAAGTCGGCTGGCGGCGCTGTACACGGCACAGTTAATTTGCTCAACATCGGCGAATTATTATTATTATTAGTATTTTTATCGCAAATTAAATCTTCACTAATAGTGGGTACACAAACAAGTATCGGCCGCAGAAAGTTACTTGTGATTATGGTGTTGAATTTAGGAATGGGCGGACGATTAAGGTAGTTGACGAGATTAAGGCTTTCTGGACGGCTGCAACCTTATCGGCAATTCCGAGCTTGACGATAAGCGTTTTGAGTACTACACCAGTCGTCGAGATTATCAAGAAGATTACCACTACACTATTATTATTATTATCATTATCATTGTCATTGTCATTGTCATTGTCATTGTCGTTGTCATTGTCATTGTCATTTTCATTGTCATTGTCATTGCCATTGTCATTGTCATTGTCATTATCATTATCATTATCATTATCATTATCATTATCATTATCATTATCATTATCATTATCATTATCATTGTCATTATCATTATCATTATCATTATAATTATCATTACCATTATTATTATTATTATGTGCTACTACATAGTACTTATTAACACAAAATATGGAAGACTCTGTATACACTGATTTATATTTTTTGTTTTATTTCACAGCCAAGCAACCCAAAAAATTAAAAGCAAATTCCAGGCAGATCATATTAGAATTACCAGCCACACCAGTTTATAATCATTTTATTGCTTTACAAGGATGGAATAGTATTAACACCGACACTCAACATTTTGCCACAACAGGTTCGTGCACAACAAGCAATGGCGTTTTGGGGACGTGCACCTCATTTAGGCAATGTTATCCATATTTTAAATTATCGGAATTACACAATTTTGATAGCTGGATCTTGGGAATGTACGATACGTGTAGTTATTATACATCGCAAAGACGGCAGGTTAGTACTTAAACAAATATTTTTACTACCTGTAGTGCAGGGGCGGACTGGCCACAGTTTAGCGGCGCTGGATCTCAGTACTCTGCAACTACCAGCGGGCGCCGGTCACCATGCCAAGCAGCCAGCACTAGCGGCGCACTATTGGAGCGGGCCACCGGGATTTGTCCCAGTTGGCCAATCCACCCCTGCTGTAGTGGAAGGTTATTTATTATCTCTAATACTTAATTCGATATTAAAAGCATTTTAAGTGAAGTTCTATTCTGCTCCCACATTAACACAACTTCGTTGGGGTTGCGTTTAATACAAAATTGTATCTATTTGTATCTTTCATCAGCTTCTTGTTAGCATTAACCCAATCGAAGGGTCAACGATTGGAATAAATTTATACACCGACTACCGGAACCGCCCAGACTGCTGAAAAGACTGCGTTAGCTGCCGACTTGATTGTCTGTATTGCTCGAGTGCCAAATACATTATCACGACTTATAATTAGTTACCCAGGGAGTGTTAGGAGTTCATTTATCAAAAATCATAAGTGAAATAATAAATCATTAGGATGAAACAAAATCTTCAATAAAGTTGAAATCAAAATTTTAATACTAATTAGATATTTCTTTGGAAAAAACTGTTGATATATTTTGCTTTTTTTTAGAAGACATTTTGAATGCCAGCCCGATCTTTCTGTGAAATTTAGAAGATCTGCTTGCCCACTAAATTAATATGTGTATTAGGATGTATTCTCAACTTCTTATATGTCATCTAGGATAATTTCGCGTTCGTTAAGATAGTTGCACATTACATTCCAGATGGCGGAACTAGATCTGATACCTATGAACGTAGGGGATACCCCAACCTTCCAAATTCGGGATAAGGAATCGACCCCAGACATCACCACGGCAAACACCAGCGTGCCCCGGATGATAGAAGGATCGAGAGTAAGGAAAGAGGAAACGCTGAGTGGACATAAATGCATAGAATTCCAAATTAACACGTATAAAAACAGTATCAAAGACAAGCACAACACGCGAGAACACACTATATAGTAAGTTCCTCTTAGATTCCAGAGATATTTGGTCCCCCTTCTTCTAATTTCTTTGATTATCTCGGCCCATGGGGCCGAGTTGAAGGCATTCTTTATGTCCACTGTTACTAGCAGACATAGTTTTTTGGTCTTCCAGGTACCTCTATTAGCTTCCTTTGCTACTTTTATTACTCTGTCGACCGCGTCCACTGTGAACCGGCCTTCTCTGAAGCTGTATTGTGCGCTCTGGATGGGCTCACGCTATCTTTAAGTCTCCTAGCTACTAGTTGTTCTGCTAGTTTTCCCAGACTATCTAGTAAGCATGTGAGTCTATGTTTGTCTTATCCATCGATCGTCTTCTTGGCCAGCAGCACTAGTCTAGACTTCCATTCCCTGGGATATTTCCCTGTTACCAATATGCCGTTCATTATGTCCGTGACGGATTCGGGGGTCGCTTCCACCAATGCTTGTACCGCTTCAGTGTTAATCCTGTCCGGTCCTGGGGCTTTCTTAGGTTTTAATCTTCTTGCGGCCTCTTGTGTCTTCTTTGTGCTGAAGGTGGGTATGACCTCGAGCGGATTAATGGCCCATCCTGTGCATTGATGGTTCGGGAAGAGTTCCTCTACGATTTTCTTGGTCCTTTTGAGGCTAACTTTAGCCGGGTCAGCTAATTTAATTTTTTTTATCATAATCTTGTACACTTTGCCCCATATGTCGATGTCGTCACAGAGTCGCTTCCATTGCATGTCCTTATATTTCACAATGGCACCCCTTAGCGTTTTTTTTACTTTTCTATACTCTTCTTACGTTTCTAATTATATGCCCCCTATGCTTTCGTTCTTTCTGCTTAATATTTATTTTTGAACATTTTCTCCTCGTTGGCAATATTTTCGTTCCACCAGTATACTGGTTTTCTCTTAGTTGGGGATTTATTTCTGCATGTTCCCTCGCATGACTATTTGAGACGTGCCACTAGTTCTTCCGAGTTTACAGATTCTCCCAGGTCTTCCTTCCATCGAAGGCAGTCAATATATTTTTCCTTGTCTGAGTTGCTCCATATCCAACTTGCTAGATGGTTGTGCTTTGTCGTGTTGTGCTTTTCTTTAATTCTGTTTTTGTACGTATTAATTTGGAATTCTATGCATTTATGTTCACTCAGCGTTTCTTCTTACCTTACTCTCCATCAGGGCCATGCTAATCTTTGCCATGGCGATGTCCGGGGTCGATTCTACATACCGAGTTTGGAAGATTGGGGTATTCGCTACGTTCATGGGTATCAGATCTAGTTCCGCCATCCAATCTGATAGCTATCTTCCTATCTGGTCTAACTTTCGTGCTCCCCATTCGGAGGACTTGGCGTTACAGTCCCCCGTGACCAGGTCTGATCACTCTTTATATTTAATGCTGTCCGCGTGCTTGTCCAGCAACCCCGCTGCCTTTTCCATGTCAATCTTCGGGGAGATGTACACGCTGTATACTGCCCCCCAGCACGTCTTAATGCATAGGAACCCTTTGCTAACCTCGGTTCCGTCCATTTTTATGTTGCTGCCGCGTATGCCTATCGCTGCGTCCTTTCCATTCATTCGATTAACATTAAATCAGCGTTGTGTTCTGCTGCACTCGCCAAAAACGGATCGTGCATATCTCTTCCTCGGTCAATGTTTAACTGTAGGCCTTTAAGCATAAGAAGTCCCACAAGCTCCCACACTATTCGACGCGTCTTCAGTAGTGGCTCCTCTGGTTTTTGCCTCTATTATTTTCCTAAAGCGGGGACATGCTATACTGTTACTTCTATGGTCACTTCTGTGTCCCTTAGTATTGCATGGTTTTCTTCTGGGCATTCTTTTGCAGTGTGTCCTTTTTGAGTGCACTTTAGGCATCTTCTTTCCCTTTCTTCTGTTTTTTGCATTGCCTAGCATTATGTCTTACTTCTAAGCAGATAATGCATCGCGGGTTGCTTACTCTTTGGCGAACTCTATATCCTACCCAACCTATCCTTATTTTGCCCTTCTCGACGAGTTTTTCGGCTGCTTTCTCAGATAATGAGACTGTGGCTCTCTGGTTGCAATTTCTAGTTGGACGGATGTTCTTGATAATAATGGACTCCTTGTCTTCGTTATCAAAGAACTCCATCATACTTTCCATAATTTCCTACTTGGTGATGGAAGCATCGATATCTGATATGTGTAGGATTTTCCCTGGTATACTAACATTATCTATCTTTATATCTTTCATGTTCTGAATGATTTCCCTCCTTAGCGACTCCGCACCGCCTTTATTGGTGACGATTAGCATATCCTCCTGACTGATTATATTTCTATTCCCAGGTTTCTGGGGTCCACGTTTGTCTTGACTGATTTCACCAGTTCTGCGTAGGTTTCTCTCTTACATTAATTGTGATTGCTTCTATACATAGAGCTCTAGTTTTATAAAAGGCTATTTCTAGGATTTTCCACATCCCCAATGAGTTGTATTCCTCGGTCGCTGCCGCGGCTAGTCTGTGGCAGTTTACGCTATCCGCTTCCTTGTTAAGTGGCTTCGGTGACTGGGGTAGGTTTTCTCCTTGCTCGTTGGTCACGATGTATACCCTCTTTTATTTTCGTAGTCCACTTTTCGTTCTTGTTATATTTTCGAGGTATTGCACCTGTTCAGGTTCAATTGCCTCTTTGAGTATTTCCTCCAGTTCAGGGTATTTTCTTTTAGCTGACCATATTATTCCAGCTGTCTACTGTATATCCTTAGTGATTGGGACAAGGTCCCAGTCGTTTCCAACTCTGATAGGGTTACCATTCACTGCCATTGTCCCCTTATATACCCTCTCGGTCCATTTTTTTCCGGGCCCTCTATTATGTCGTTTAGATGCCGTTTGTGATTTTTGATGCTGTACAATATTTCTGGATGTTACTCGATTCCGTCTCTTCCTTGTGTACTAGGCATCTGCTACATATTTGTGGACCAACCTTGTTGGTTGATTCAGTCCCTGTGTCTGCCTCTAGCGTTAAGATTGGGCCTTCTGCCTGAGTATTTATCTCGGCCTCCTCCGTCAGCGCAGCCTCTGGCCGTCCGGGCGCTAGTGGTATAGCTTAAGCCGAGTCGGTCTCACCTTGATTTGTACGGTATATAATATCTTCGGTTTGCACCAAAGCCAGTCATTTGTTGTACTTTCTGTCTAGGATCTCAGTGTTTCTCTCGATGTCCTTGATCGTGCCTTTTATCTTCACTGGTGCTAGGGTTCGCTTTTGCAAGTTATATATACTGTGAATTCCATAAATAACGGATAAATTCATTATCTACGTAATTTACAATTTTTGAGTAAAATCATAAAACACATCACGTGTGTAAAGTGCAGAGGGAGAGTGTAAGACGATGCCTGTAATGAGGAGTGTGATCGACAGAGAGTACGGACGCTACGCGGTCCAGTTATAATTATTTATCCAATATATCTGTTTAATATACCGGGTGTAACAGGATCATGGTATACCCTCTTTTCTCCTTTAGTTTTGAAGATAATTGATTGAAATTTAGAATATACTACATACATAATAAGAGGCAATTTTAACATACAATTGACTTTTTTTCACTTCCAGTTTCGCCGGAAGTGATTTTTGAATTCTGCATAATTTTCTGAATCCAACGATGCCAAATAAGTGACATTTCAAACATCATTTTTTTTTACAATATAATTTTTAGTTTTCCATTTAAGTGTGCCATGACGATTCCAATTTCTAAATGACCCGTGTAACAATAATCGAAATCCCGTTAAAAATACTAAATTACGTGATTTATGAGCAAATAAAATTCACCAAAATTGTTTTTAGGGCAAAATTCTATTTTTTCAAATGGAACCATATCGGTACCGTGGTACTATTTATTAGTACTACTAATAAGGAATTTATTCATATGTCGTATTAAAATGTGCAATAAATACAAACAAAATGATAGCTAAAAGAAAATAAGAAAATACAATTTTCTTCTAATTAAATGTTAAGAAGCAAGGTGGCTTTGAAAACAATGAAATATTTAGCTTGTCAAACATTTGTTGGTTTAACGGTGTTTTTATTGTGTCTTTATAAAAATTGTTTCAAATTCTTGTTAATTGAGTTCAAAATACTGCAAGATGTGAAAAAGTGGACATGTTAATTATTTACAGGGATAGTGAAAAAAATGCAATTGCAGCTATGGACCTTTATGTCCGACGATATCCCGATAAACAATGTCTAGCGAAAAATAATTTTAATCGTATTGAAACCCAATTCCAATGATCCCGAAGAAAACTTCATTATTGACGAAGGAACGGAATAGCATATTAAAGTATAAGTGGATATTAAGGTCTTTAAGACATTCTTTATAGGATTTTGCAAACAGCAAAAAAAATAACTATCTATAACTAAAAGAAAAACTTTGTGTAGAAATATTAATGAAATCTTTGCATTCTTTCGATAACCTGAATTCTGGTTATGCTAGCAAATGAAAATCCTAAAATGAATTTGTCTAATTTCTTATTTGACAATTCTCATTCCAACACTAGCATCCACACAGTCCCCTACGGCCATGCAGATTAAACTAGTATCCACATAACCCCCTACGATTATGAAGATTCAGTTAAAAATGAGAACAAAGACCTAAAATGAATTTATTTATCTACCTTGTCTTAAAAAATTGTTCATTCCAATGGATTACATTTTCATGAAATCTATCATTCTGTTTCCTGGAAATGCTTAGCCTTTGAAACGTTTTTCGCCCTTATTCTGGAGCTCATCAGAAAGACATAAAGCCATTCATAAAGATGTTTCATGCAAAATCAAGACAATTTCTATGAATAAGTGTGAAATGATTATATTTGACATTGACTGATATGTGGATACTAGTTTAATCTGCATGGCCGTAGGGGACTGTGTGGATGCTAGTGTTGGAATGATAATTGTCAAATAAGAAATTAGACAAATTCATTTTAGGATTTTCATTTGCTAGCATAACCAGAATTCAGGTTATCGAAAGAATTCAAAGATTTCATTAATATTTCTACACAAAGTTTTTCTTTTAGTTATAGATAGTTATTTTTTCTGCTGTTTGCAAAATCCTATAAAGAATGTTTCAATACAATTATAAGCAAACAAATAATAATTCATTTTTAAACATGCATAGAGTATATAGGCTCCAATACTAGTTAGCTAATAGATAGGTGAAGTTGTTTTTATCAGTCAATGTCAAATATAATCATTTCACACTTATTCATAGAAATTGTCTTGATTTTGCATGAAACATCTTTATGAATGGCTTTATGTCTTTCTGATGAGCTCCAGAATAAGGGCGAAAAACGTTTCAAAGGCTAAGCATTTCCAGGAAACAGAATGATAGATTTCATGAAAATGTAATCCATTGGAATGAACAATTTTTTAAGACAAGGTAGATAAATAAATTCATTTTAGGTCTTTGTTCTCATTTTTAACTGAATCTTCATAATCGTAGGGGGTTATGTGGATACTAGTTTAATCTGCATGGCCGTAGGGGACTGTGTGGATGCTAGTGTTGGAATGAGAATTGTCAAATAAGAAATTAGGCAAATTCATTTTAGGATTTTCATTTGCTAGCATAACCAGAATTCAGGTTATCGAAAGAATGCAAAGATTTCATTAATATTTCTACACAAAATTTTTCTTTTAGTTATAGATAGTTATTTTTTCTGCTGTTTGCAAAATCCTATAAAGAATGTTTCAATACAACTATAAGCAAACAAATAATAATTCATTTTTAAAGGTCTTTAAAACACGCGCGATTTTTCGAACACGACGGCGCAGCCGGAGTGCTCGAAATAGAGCAAGTGTTTTAAAGACCAGTTATCCACGAATACTTTATGCTATTTTTTTTATTGGTACACTTTGAAATCATAAATAATATTACTACAAAAAATGGAAATAAGAATTAAGAATGTAAAATGGTTGAATTCGTGATGTGACATCAGGATACCTGTCAGTGTCAAATGAGGAATACAAAAGTGAATTTGCAATCTGTCACATAGGATTAATTATTGTCACTACAGTTGTTACTGATTGTATATTGCTTTAAAATGAGTTTTAACATTGATTACTTAAATAGAAAATCAGATTCGCGGTTAATCCCACAATAATTCCTGTCAGATCAATAATTAAAAAGTTGACATTTTGACTTTACGTTTGTCGGGTTATTGATGTTGCCAGGTAACTATAAAACACGCGCGTTTTTAAAAGTTGGATTTAAGCACTCTGAAGAGTACTTTAAATAAGCAAAATAGGGTACCAATAAAATAAATTAATGTTTTGGCTCGAATAGAAGTTGTCTAAATGTTATTTGTGGCATTGTCTTATTTTTTTTTCCTTCTTCAATTCTTTGGGACTTCCTGCCATATGTATGTTTTCTTTTTAAACGGTGCTAGGGGAATCTACAAAATATATCACAATTAATCAGTATGTTACTGGTAAATAACCTCTACGCCTGTGACGTTTACGTCAAAGGATCAGTTAGAGGTTGTTTTTTTTTTAAATAAACAACACAAATAAGTATAAAAACTTGAAATTAAATATTTCGCTGACGTTTCGGAAATCTGATCTGTTTCCTTTTTCAAGGCTTTTTTTGAAAAATCTTTTTTGCTCTGTATGACAAATACACAGCTCTAAGAATGTTTGTTACATTCAATATCCATAGATACTTACTATTTACATAGAACTGTTGATATACTTGATATAGTTAATGTTTTTTTAGTTTTTATACAATGTTAAGTATAAAAACTTGAAATTAAATATTTCGCCGACGTTTCGGAAATCTAATCTGTTCCTTTTTTTAAGCCTTTTTTTGAAAAATCTTTGTAGATGTGTATGACAAATACACAGCTCTAAGAATGTTTGTTATATTCAATATCCATAGATACTTTGTACTATTTACATAGAACTGTTGATATAGTGAACAGTTTTTTAGTTTTTATACAATGTTAAGTTTGTGAAGTTCTTCTTTTAACATTGGCAGCCAAGTTGTAAAGACATCTACGGAACAATTCGACACGCAACTATCCTCATTCAATAATATTATCGAAGATTCTTTAATTTTTCTTTTTTTGCTATTTGTCTCTTTTGTTAAAATTTTAACGAGTCCCGTAGATATCTGTACAACTTGGCTGTCAATGTTAAAAGAAGAACTTCACAAACTTAACATTGTATAAAAACTAAAAAACTGTTCACTATATCAACAGTTCTAAGTAAATAGTATAAAGTATCTATGGATATTAAATATAACAAACATTCTTAGAGCTGTGTATTTGTCATACACATCTACAAAGATTTTTCAAAAAAGGCTTAAAAAAAGAAAAAGATTAGATTTCCGAAACGTCGGCGAAATATTTAATTTCAAGTTTTTATACTTATTTGTGTTGTTTATTTGAAAAAACCAACCTCTAACTGTTCCTTTGACGTAAACGTCACAGGCGTAGAGGTTATTTACCAGTAACATACTGGTTAATTGTGATATATTTTGTAGATTCCCCTAGCACCGCTTAAAAAGAAAACATACATGTGGCAGGAAGTCCCAAAGAATTGAAGAAGGAAAAAAAAAATTGATTGACTGTTTCTTTAGGGTTCGGTTTGAATTGAACATCAGTCACCAAACAGTAAACCGAATTTTGCACAAATACCACTATAAATCTTTTAAATACCAATTGCACCAGCACGGATGGAATATTGCAATTGGATTTTGTATAATAACGTGCAGCCAAACAATAATTTTTTGGGACTGATTTTATTTCCGGACGAGTCTAGGTATACAAATTTGGGATAATTTAACCGACAAGATGCAAAATATTGGTAACAAGAAAATCAAAATTTATTATGGAAGGATAACTTTCAAGTGAGGTTCGGTTTCAATATTTGGCTTAGAATAATCGGTAGTAGAATCATTGGCCCAATAATATTTGAAGGACCTCTGACTGGTGTCAGATACTTGAGATTCCTGGAAAATGAGACTGAGGACCTTTCAGATGAGTTAACTTTAGATTTAGGACAGGTAATATATTTCCAACAAGATGGCGCTTCTCTCCATAATTCAAGGATATTAATTGATTACCTTCAACGAAGATTCGCAGAAAACGTAATTTCGTTTGTATTTATTGCACATTTTAATTTAAGGCCTAGATTTCTAGTGTATGCACCAAATCCCAAGTTTCTGTGCTCTTATCAGCTTGCTTTACTTATTTTCCCCTATTTACCTCCACTTACTCCACACCACCTCAACGGAATCATCTCAACATTTAATCTAGTTCCAAATGTCGTTATGATACACACGTGTACCAAATTTAAAGTGAATATCTCAATTTTATTTCATCAGCCCCTTTAATAATGGAGTGGGGGTGGTGGAGCGGTTGAAAAATATTATAAATAAATGTGAGATCTCGGCTTCTGTAGATACATCAAACTCCAAATATCTGTACTCTTACTCGTTTTACTTATTTTCCCCTATTTAACCCCCAACCTTTCAACGGAATCATCTCAAAATATAATCTAGTTCCAGATGTGGTTATAATACATACGTGTATCAAATTTCAAGTCAATTTTTCAATTTTATATTATTAACCCCTTTAATAATGGAGTAGGTGCGGAGGGGGGATGAAAAATATTATTAAAAATTTTGAGGTCCTGGCTCCTGGTATTATACACCAAATCCCAAGTTACTGTACTCTTATCAGCTTACTTTATTTATTCTTCTTTATTTGCCGCTATTTAACTCCCAACCCTTCACCGGAATTAGCGCAAGATATAACCTAGTTCCAGATCTCGTCATGGTACATATGTGAACCGACCGACAGACAGAAATTTTTTTCGCTCAAATTTAGAATCTCGACGTTTTATGATATTCTAAGCATATCTTTAGAAAAAAAAAAAATTGAATTCTTTTTTTACGATTACTATATTTCCACTACACTACGAGGATGTGGAAGTAATTACTTCCACATCCACATAGTGGAGTGGAAGTATAGTAATCGTAAAAAAAGTTTCAATATCTTTCTTTTGTTGAAATAGTTTTAGAATGTCACGAAACGTCGTCGAGATTTTAAATTTGAGCGAAAATATTTTTCTGTCTGTCTGTCAGTTGTAACTTTTTTGTGCGCATGTTTTCTCTGGAACGATTTAAGACATTGACTTGAAATTTTGTTCACATACGTATTATAGTGAGTTCTGGAAGTTGATGTATTTGGAACTTATACGGTGAAGGGTTGGGGGATATGGGGGAAATTAAGTAAAGCAAGCCGGTAAGAGTACAGTTTGGAATTTGGTGTATATACGAGAAGCAAAGGTCTCAGATTTTTTTACAATATTTTCCATCACCTCTACTCTATTATTAAAAGGGTTGATAAAATAAAATTGAGATATTTGGTACACTTAAGTATATATTAAAACGACATCTGGAACAAGATTATATTTTGAGATGATTCCGTTGAAGAGTTGGGGGTTAAACAGGGGAATATAAGTAAAGCAAACTGGTAAGAGTACAGAAACTTGGAATTTGGTGTATATACTCGAAACCAAGGCCTCAGATTTTTATTACCTTTTTTATCGCCTCCGCCACTCCCACTACATTATTAAAATATTTGACAAAATAATATTAAGAATCTCACTTAAAATTTGATATACGAATGTATTATAACTTCATCTGAAACTAGGTTAGGGGGTAAGTAGAGGTAAATAGGAAGAAATAAGTAAATCAAGCTGATAAGAGTACAGTAACTTGGGATTTGGTGTATATACTAGAAGCCAAGACCTCAGATTTCTTTCTAATAAGCCCCATCACCTCCATTCCATTATTAAAGGGGTTGATGAAATATAATGGGGAGGGGACGTTGTAAATAGGGGAAAATAAGTAGAGCAAGCTAATGATAGTCCAGAAACTACATTTTTAACGTATATGCTAGAAATCAACGCCTGAAATTTTTCTATGACATCTGCCCCAATAATATTAAAATTCTATGACCAATAAATTTCCACATACTAGAATGTAAATACAGTCAAGATGTTTCATTTAAAGTGGCTTGGATGGAAAGTCTGAATGTGGAAATAGTGATGTCTTAGGCAGCTGTTTTTTATAATATAGCCTTCGAAATATAAATTATTATTAAATGTGTACAAAAACAACGATTCCTGTGTGTCTTCTTTCTTTAATGTATTTAGATAAGGAGCTCAACTTCCCTTTATTTTTTAAAATTTTCCTGTTATTATACTCTTCGTAAATACAAAACGAAGAGTATATTGCATTCGAATGGCACATTTCTAAAACCGGTAATGTTGCACGTAGAGAAAAATTTTCATATCTGTGTTGGTGATCGAATTCTGAACAACTTTCAAAATGTCCGTCCGTCCGTCTGTCTGCCCGTCCCTCTATCCGTTTGTCTGTCTGTCCGTCTGTCACGTTTCTTGTAGCACGATAACTTAAGAACGAAAAGTCCGATTGTATTGAAATTTGAACAGCAAGTTACTGTTAGCTATTGCTTTTGAACAAAATCTATCAACTTATCTTCTCTATTAAATAAGCTTAACTGCTGCGCAACTGACCTTCCCGCGTGGATTTTTGGTCAGCATTTATTCCCAACATGTTTTTTGAGATATATTATGTTAATGCTAGGTTATTAACTCGATTCCCTTAATCTCTCTATCTCTCTCACTCCTATGGAATCATTTTTTTAAAACTGTGCAATAAAATTTGGATGTCACTTTAAAAAATAGAGAATCGCGTTATACAAGATTTTTTTTTAATTTAGGTATTTGATGCAAAATAAAACTAGACTATAAATGAACCCCCGGCGAACACATTAGTTTAGAGTTTATCCCTGACCCTCTGTAAACGAAATAAAACAAACCAAACCTGCCCCGTAATCCCTTATATTTTCCTCAGTGATCTTAAAGTTTAGAGCCCCATTAAAGAAAATAGGCCATAAATGAAAAATGCGAACTACTAAATTTATACATAGCTGCTGTGATTGTCGACTAAACTGCAGAGCGAATGCCTAAAATTTGTACAGTTACCGGCGACGGTGGTTGGCCACTCAAACCTAACGTGTTGGAGGGCATCCTTTATTCCACTTGCCATGTGTTTTTCTCTGAACTATTTAGCATTGTATGCTGTCATATTTGTGGCTCATGTAGTTAAATAATTAGAGAATTCGATAAAATACGATGCTGGAGAGTCGCTCAGAGTGTTCACCCAATTCATAACAAACGTCTCTAGAGCCACATCTCAAAAGGGTGATGCGCAGTCTGTCTGCCTCCCTAATAGTCCACGTCTCGACGAAGTAGAGAAAGATAGTATCTGTATTTTTTTGTCGAATGTCCTATTGGCAGTTACTGGTATTCTTAATCTTAAAATATAGTTAAATGCAAATACCCTACATGTAAGAGCACTCTAAAATAAAACCCAAGAAAATGCATATATTACTAGCAAAACTTATCTTTCGCTTAGTAAGAGTTGAAATAATTACTGGTATCTTTTTGCAAGTAATATATGCATTTCCTTAGGTTCTATTATAAAATGTTAATTATTACTATCCTCAACGTGTTTGGACCATTTCAATTTGATCGATCTATAATCACAATTTTAGTTTTACTGTAAATTATACTCAAACTGTACTTAGAGCTTATCGTTTGAAGGTTATTCAGCAGGGATATTCCTCGTTTGCTGCAACTAACGAGATATCATCTGCAAATCTCAAGTTCCACTACTTCACCTTGCCAGTTTTTCAACATATATTGCATTACGTATTCACTATAGATGTAAAAGAGTATGGGGCACGGGGCACAGCCTTATCCTGTCTGATGTCTTTGTCAACTTTACATTTCCTCTGGAAACAATTTCCACAAACAACAAAACTATTGAACACAACACTTAATACCAACACTCGACGCGCTTGGAGCTAACCACGTTAACATCAAGGAGAAGATTTCATCATTTTCATATCTCTTTTTGAATTTTAAATTAACGCGCATCGAGTGTTGGTATTCGAATATTTGTGTTTAAGAGTTTCGGTGTTTGTGGAAGCTACGTCCCTGAGGCCGATTTGCACCGAAGGTTGGAACCCGTTCCGGAACTTTAATATTGGTCAGAGTTAGTGATGTCGACTTTCATTACAGCAGAATTTACCTCATACAGCCGTTGAAGAATAGATATCTGGGTGTTCTCATCACAGTTCACAGTTCTCCTCACTTTACATTGTCAAGAGTTTTATGGCAGTTTCTATAACAGAAGTACTGTTAGAGATTCAAATTTATATTTAGAGCCTATTGTTTGAAGATATATTATGCGCCATTCCTGCCCTGTGTGATATTATTTACAGTAATATAAATTTCAATTGTGATCTGTTACTCTCAGGTATTTTTTGTCGCGTTGTCATCTTCTCTCTGTTTTTACATGCATTCTTATAAATGCCACGAACAAATATTAAAGCAAAGTTCGTTTTATATTGCAACAACGCAACGCTAATCTAATTATACAAATAAGTCAATAGATCGTAAGATTGAAACGAAACGAGTTTGTTCAGTTCTTAACAAATTTTGGTCGCTTGCCAAAATTATTTCAACGACTTTGATCCACAACAACTGTGCTACCAAGAATATGAAGCTACAGAAAGCATATTCACAGTCTGTACAAGTTAAGGACTAAGGAGATGAGTCAGAAAACGACGCGCTGAGGAAAACAATTGCAATTTACTACACACACGGGTAATATTTTCATGATTATCTTTAAACATTTTACTAAATTAATTTACTAAAATCTTGGCTCTGCCGGATCATACTAACATTTTCAACCCCCCTGCACCCCCACTACCTCCACTCCATTATTAAAAGAATTGATGACATAACATTGCGATAATTACTTGATAGTTAATACACGTATGTATTGTAATGACATCTGAGATAATTCCATTGAAGGGGTGGGAGGTGGTAGTTTGTGAATAGGGAGAATAAGTAGAGCAAGCTAGAAGCTTCATTTTTAATGTATATGGTAGAAACCAACGCCTCAAATTTTTCTATGACATCTGCCCCAAATATTATAAAAATTCTATGACCAATAATTTTCACATACTAAAGTGTAAATATAGTCAAGGGGTTTCCTTTAAAGTGACCTGGATGAAAAATCTGGATGTGGAAGTAGTGATTCCTTAGGCAGCGGTTTTTTATATGCTATTTGTTTGTCAACAAATTTTTTATGAACACCCTTGCTAGTTTCAGACTTACTTACTTTACATAAAGGTTTACTTAATTCATTAATATATTATTTGTAGGCAATAACTCATTGTTAATGTTTAAAATTTTATAGATATGATGGGGTTAAAAATTTACTTCTGTCCCTTTGTCAAGCTTAAAATTTATATTTTTACTTTCAATTTGGATCTGTTCATACCATGCATTTACACTGTCAACATGTAATATTGATATTACATGTAATAACGAATCGACATTCTGAGTGTCCTCAGTATCAACTGATCTAACGCCTTTGACCTGAAAAGATACTGCCAAATGATTCAGTTTTCCGCACCTTTTACATTTACGATTAAAAGCAGTGAACGCTCTCGGGCCATGGAATTTACTGCACCTACGACACTTAAAATTTTTAGGTCTATTTTCTTTTTTCTGATACTTTCCATTTTCAGAATTTTCCTTTCCTTTACTGCACAGCGTCAACCGTTTTTTCCTGTAAACTTTTTGCTTGTTTCCTAGAAACTTCTACAACTCGACAACAATCTATTTTCTTCAAATCTAGATTCTTGCTTGCAAATTTTCATCATCAATTTCAATTACAATATGAGATAAGTTCTTAATTTTAGCTAAGCTTTATTCACAATTTTCTCCTTCTTGCTTTATAAAATTTAAATATTCCGTATACCACATTGTTCTACGGGTTAAAATACGATTCGCATGGCTCTAATATTTTGTTTTAATTCCTTGAGTGAATCTGCTGCACTTAGCCCAAATGTGTTAAATAATTCTACAGCCTCCTTTCCAGCTAGACTTAACACAATGCTTGCTGTGATATCACTATTTTTAGAGTCTTTTTTAAAGCTTTCATAAATATACTATAATTTTGCCTGAATCAATGACTTCTCTCTTCTGTTGCCTTTTAAATCTAAAGTTGCTGGCTTTCTGGCAAAACTGTTCATGGTTCATAATTTATATTTAATAGTTTTCTGTCAAAATCTAAACTCATCTAAACAGACGCTAACTTTCGCAGTAAAAACTGACCACTGACCTTGGGCTTTTCGTAAGATTTAATATTTGTCCTCTCACGTAGGTTCAAACTTCAAAATTTTGTAAAACACTGTTAGACTGCGCCATATAGTATCCACTGTGATACTTGTTAGTAAAAATTACACTTTATACACAGGGTGTCTCAATAAAAACTCCCAGACCGGGTATATTCTAAACGAATAGAGATATTTTAATTCTGTAAAATCCAATTTGTAGAGCATAAAGATAGCTTCATTTTTTAATATAATTGTTTTTTTGATATATCGTGCAGTATATAGATGGCGCTGTGCTCTAAAGAAATATTTCGATGTCAGAAACTTTGAAATGGGATTTATGTGAAAGAAAATGCATTTCTAAGCAGATTATGTTCTAAAAAAAATACAATAAAACTAATCGTTTTCGAAATATTTGAGTCCAAATATTGGCATTTGCGAATATTGAATAATTGTAATCTCTTCAACATTTCAGTCCGTTAAGTGGGACAACCTGTATTTAATTTACAAATTTTAGAAGAAAATATTTAAGGAATTTTTCATATGTTATGAAATATATATTTGAAGTAACCTTTGGAAAAAAATTACTAAAAATATTATTTATCATATAATTCAAACATTTAAGCAATAAAAAAAGAAATACGAACATAAAACAATTTCTACGAACTAATGAAATTAAAATAACTGTTTTAATAGGTGTTCAAAATTATTGCCATTTTCATTAACACACATCGTAAACTTATTAATTAGTTCAGATCTACAAACTTTTAATAATGTATGCCGATTAATGGCGGCAACACTAGCATATATTTTATTATAAAGATCTGCCATGTCTTCTATTGGTTCTTTGTACACTTCAATTTTTAAAAATCCCCATAAATAAAAGTCTAATGGAGTAATGTCAGGAGATCGTGCGGGCCATCTATGTACTCCATTGGTACCAATCCATCTTCCTGGGTATGTTTGATTTAAATAATTAACAACGTTGTGATGATTATGTGGGCCTGCTCCATCCTGATGAAATCATATATTATCCAACTGAGCGGGCAAATTGCTTAATAGTACTTACTACTAAAAAGTGTAAATATCTTTCACCTGTTAAATTCTCATGGTAGTGGTATGGGCCAACAATGTAACCATTAACAATACCACACCAAACATTTACTTCAAAGCGATTCTGGGATCTGGTATGTCTCATCCACCTAGGATTTTCTTGAGACCAGTAACGACAATTATGTGTTGTGATTACTACATTGTTGTGGAATCGACACTCCACATAATTGTATCTAAAAGATTTGGATTTTCTTCTAAGAGAATTGGAAATTGCGCCAAAAAATCTAATCTCCGCTCACTGTTCCCTGGATTCAAATGATGAATTAAATGAATTTTATATAGAAAAAATTTGTTTGTTTTAAAAATTCTGTGGCAGGTGGAACGTGCAATATTTGTTTCTTCCGTCAACTTACTTACTGACATGTTTGGGTTATTTTCTACTTGATGTAATACCAATGCAATATTTTCATCAGTTGCAGTTCTTTTTCTTCTTGTTATTTTTGGTTTCTTAAAACCTCCATAATTTTTCAAATTAGAACACAAACTTACAAAACTTCTCCGATCTGGTAAAGGTCTGTCAGAAATACGTATATCATATAAACTTACAGCTCTTGAAGCATTTTTACAACATTCCCCATAAATTAAAATCATGTTTAATTTATCTTCATTTGTATGAGTACACATTTAATAATAAATATTCACAAAGAAAACAATAATTAGGTACAAAAATACAGTTCTATTAACACACCAATAAACAAAATGTGATTGGAATTGAGAAATATCAAAACTATTATTCCAAACGTAACTTAAATTGTATTTAATTTATAAGGTATAAAGGTATGTATATTCACTAGATATCAAATATTTTTAATTGTAATCTAACCTAATAACAAAGCAATTATATGAAAAATTCTTTAAATATTTTCTTCTAAAATTTGTAAATTAAATACAGATTGTCCCACTTAAAGGACTGAAATGTTGAAGAGATTACAATTATTCAATATTGGCAAATGCCAACATTTGGACTCAAATATCTCGAAAACGGTTAGTTTTATGGCATTTTTTTTAGAACATAATCTGCTTAGAAATGCATTTTCTTTCACATAAACCCCATTTCAAAGTTTCTCCCATCGAAATATTTTTTAGAGCACAGCACCATCTATATAATGATATACTAAAAAAACAATTATATTCAAAAATGAAGCTCTCTTTATGCTCTACAAATAGGGTTTTATAGAATTAAAATATCTCTATTCGTTTAGAATATATCCGGCCTGGGAATTTTTATTGGGACACCCTGTATTTAAGAATACATTGATTAAATGAGCGTGATCATGCATCACATAATATTAACCACCAACTCTCAATATGATAACAAACTGCAGACGCCTAGCGCCATCTACAACAATGTCAGTACAGAGGAAAACCCAGCTGAACTTCTCTCTCAAGGAGTAAATTTCAAAACATTAACATTTTCCAATCTTCGGCATACTGTTTTCTGCAACTAGCTGAAGCAGTTGCGCAATCTTGTCACCGTCCACTTAAGAAATAAATAACGCATCTCTTTCATTAGTTAAGTTAGTACACTATAAATATTTCATATCAGAACTGTCTTTGTTGAAACAGGGCAAATCTTTAAACCCTAAAAGCAAAATACTTAGTTTAAAAACCAGTTTCTTAATGACTATGGTATCATTCGCATTGGAGACAGGCTAAGGTAATCTAAATTTAATTTTAGCAAGGAACTATCTTATATTGCTTATACCAAAAAATCACTTCAGTAAACTTTTATTTCGATACGAGCATATCAGACTATTTCATACAGGCTCATAATAATTACTTGCATCTATTAGAGATAAGTTCTGGTCTATCTTGAGTAGACATGTAGCTAAATGAGCTGTAAATGAATGTACGTCGTGTTTCAGTGTTAAACCCACTACTCAAATCCACCGCCTTATGACTGGCCATTCAAATGGACGACTTCTTCCATCACCCACATTTTTCAAAGCAGGCGTGGGTGACACAGAACCATTTCACAATAAAGAGAGAGAATGGTCGTACATGTAAACTATCCAAGACACGTGTCTCACTATTTATATGTTTCACCACGAAAGCAATAGATCTCGATCTCATGAAAGATTTATGAATAGACTTATGCATTGTCGCTCTAAGACGTTTTGCCGCATAGAGCCAAACTTTCAAAAATTATGTCAGATATTGGCACAAATTTTATCGGCACTTGAAGCGGACTAGGAAATGTAGAAAATGTTTTGCCTAACACTAGCAATACAATTACTGAAATTATTGATGATGAATTACCTGATGTGTTTCATCAGGTGGTATAAATTGGAGGTCTATCGCCTAATTTTGGGGAATTTTGGAAGGCAGGCGTTAAATTTGCGAAAGGTCATTGGAAACGCATACTGGGTAATGCAAATTTTACTTATGAGGGCTTTCAAACATTACTTACCGAAGTAGGAGTAATACTGAATTCCTATCCATCATCTTTAACGACTGAGAATCTATTACTCTGTCACACTTTTTGCTTGACTAAACGGAGTGGGTAGCGTATTCAAAGCCATTACCGGTAATTTAGATGCTGAAGATGGACAATTCTTCACAGACAGTATCAATAAATTAAATAATGACCAACATCAAATACAAAACCTTCTGAAAAATCAAATATCTGTTACCTCTAGCATCATAAAGACTTTTAACGAAACATTTCAAGATATGTAAACCAATATAAAAACCTTTAACGAAGACATGAGAAAAATTCAAATTGCATTACATAAAGTAAATGATAAGAGTTGCACTGGTTCAAGCCGAACTAAAATTTGTCGAAACATGCGAGAAATTAACTGAAAGTTACCTGTACCTTCAGAATAACTTAGATGATATTTTAAATTCAATCACATTTGCCCGTCTAAAAATAATACATTCTTCAATCATTACACCCGAAAATTTGATTACCGCACTTCAAAAAATCTCTCAAAATCTAGTTAAAAACAATTTACCCCTTCCAGTAAAATATTCAGAAATTCCCCAATACTTGGAAATTATCGAACTGGAAGCCTTTCAGTCAAAATCAGATCTCGTTTTTGTTTTAAGAATACCATTAGTGGAACAACAACTCTATACTTTGTATCATTTATACCCCATCCCGATTCTAGACAATAGAACTGGCCTACACCACGTTTTGTCATTCTCTCAAAAATTCATTGCACGTAACGATGATTCTTTAATGTACATCCCCGTCAAAGATCTGAGCACATGCAAACAACTAGATACTCGCAAAAAGTTATGCTCTGACCTTTATGCCTACCCGATCGACAGCAGTGCAGCATGCGAGGCCCAGTTACTAAAAAACTTACAGACAATTCACACCCAGTGGTTATACCCTATGACTGTTGTAGTGACATCCCCGAAAAAATGCAACTACCCAAATTGGAACCTCTTCAATTCCATCATTTAAACGTCGAAAATCTGGAAATAGCCAACCACAAACTTGAACAATATTCCAGAGATTTGGATAAACTAATAAATGAGCCATTTATAACTAAACACTTTTCTATGAGCATGTACATAGTTATTGGCCTCGGAATCTGTATCCTCACCTCCTATATCGCCTGGAAGTGCAAAAGAAGATGCTGTTCCTGTAGGAAATCCAACGACGCAACTCCTAACGAGATGCTGAACAGAATCAACACCCTCCTGAGAAGAAGACCCCATCTACACACGGAAGAAGAAGAAATGCCCGATTTTCCCCAAAAAGTCGGCGAATAAAAACCGACTTTTCAAAAAAAGGGGGAGTTGTTATATGCTAAGTAACTCGATATCTTATGAGATAAGCGATAACAGCTTCCTAGATAAAACATTCCCATGTGAAACGCTTGCATAGCATTAATTTCCAAGGAATGCTTATGCCAGCGTCAGCAAATAGAATGTTATAAATACGACTCACAACGTTATCAGAGTCAGTCTACATATATTATTGTACTCAGCTTTATATAGCATTATATACCATTGTATAATTTATTCAAATATTCAAAGTTAAATAAAAGTTTTTCAATTGTAACTTTTTGTGAAAATAAAATTTTTTAAAAAGTGAAACAGTAAATAAGTGATATAATATATATATATATATATATATATATATATATATATATATGTTGTTTCTTAGGTTTTCACGGGTGTTAAATGAAGTGTTGGTGTTCTTCCGGGTGTTTTCCCGTGTAGTTGGTAGGCTCCTGTGGGAGCCATGCTTGTCTGAACGACGTTTCGGCGGAATCTCATCTGCCATGCTCAGGTTCTAGCTGGAAGCTGCCTATTGCTGCTGCTGCTGCCGCCGCTACTTTTTTTTTTTTTATATGGCAGGAGAAAATCTTTCAAAGACACCGCTCTTTGCGGCGAATGGGATTTTCACCCACTAAAAACTCCTGCCTCTCACCAAACCCCAGAGGCTCCCGGAAGCGTCACTATGTGACATAACATCAGTGACCTAGGTAGTCATTTCCTTCTTCCTACTTAATCGCCTGTAGTCGCCAGCTTGCTCTCTTTCTCTTTCTTCGGCTTTTTTCTTCTGTAGCACCTTTTTAACAAAACGGCTTACTTTTGTCCAGTTTCTCCCATTTTTAAGCATCACGTTGATTACATTCTCCCTACTAATTTCGACATCCAGGTCTTCTTCTAGCTCTTGCCTCCACTGGGACCATCTGTCACATATCAGTACTGTGTGCTCCGCTGTATCTGTGTCACCACAGTACATACATGTATCCTCCTGCGTTATTCCCATTCTTTTGGTATAATGTCTAAAATATCCGTGGCCCGTCAGAAACTGTGTCACAAAGAAATCCAGCCTCTTATGTTCGCATCTCACCCAGGGGAGGATGTCTGGGATGAGTGTCTTCGTCCAGGCTGCCGTGTCCGTATGGTTGTTCCATATTTCTTGCCATTTGTTTAAAGTTGTCTCTCTCTCCCTTTTTTTAATCATTTGTAAATGGGCATTTTCATTATGGTACAGTCGGTGTCTCTCTTCAACGAGCAAATCAATCGGTGGAATTCCTGTGACAACCTGTATGGACCTTGAGGATATTGTGCGATACCCACTGGCTATTCTCAGTAGGGCTTTCCTTTGGATGCTCAAGAGCATGTTCTTATATTTTTGTATCTCGATGGCCCGTCGCCATACCGGCGCGCCATATAGGACTATCGATTGAATGACTCCACATAAGACCGCTCTCTTTGGTCCGCTCGGTCCCCCAATATTTGGTAGGATTCTTGTCAAAGCCCCCATTTTCCCTTGGGTTTTCTCGACAGTCCATTCGATATGCTTGCCGAATGTCAGCCGGTCATCCAGGATCACTCCCAAGTATTTAAGTTGTCTGATTGGTACTATTCTTGTGCCTACAATGTCAAAATGGATATGATCTCTCTTTCGTGGTCCCTTCAGAATAATCGCTTTTGTTTTCTGAGGAGCGAGGGTCAGATCTGTTCTATCCATCCATGTATTTATCCTTGCTAAGGACTCGTTTACTCGAAACTCGAGTTCTCGGTCATCCGTCGCTTCCACCATAATAGCCAAATCATCGGCATAGGCTATGCTTGTTGATCCCTCTGTAAGAGGCAGCGCTAACACCTGATCATAGGGGATATTCCAGAGAAGTGGGCCCAGCACCGATCCCTGAGGAACACCCGCCGACATCTCGATCGATTTTGTGTTAGATACCTTAATCTTCGTGTTATGAAAATAGCTTTCCACGACGTTTATGAGGTACTGAGATATCCCTCTATTATAAAGTTCCCCAACTATCTTACTCCAAGTTGCTGAATTAAAGGCATTTTGAACATCCACAGCTATTACTGCAAACCATCTGCTGTTGGTATTTTTTGCGGAATCTACTACCACGTTTATTGCTTGTATAGCAGAGTGCCCCTTTCTGAAACCGAACTGCCTCTCGGAGAGTCCACCTTTTTGTTCTATTTCCAGCTCAATCCTGTCTTTTATTAGCCTTTCATAAAATTTTCCTATCATACTCAGCATACAGATTGGCCTAAAAGAAGAAGGGGATTCGATTATCCCCCCCTTCCAAATCAGCGATACTGTGGCTATTTTCCATATTTCAGGAAACCCTTGCCTTTCTAACAGGTTATTCAGTATTTCTAAACGGATATGGGGGATTATCTTTACTACTAGTTTGACTGCCTCTGGGGGAATACGATCCGGACCAGGGGATTTTCCGTGTTTTATTTGTTCTGCTGCCTTATGGAGTTCGTCCACAGAAAAGGGTGGGACACCTTCCTGGATTGTTTCCCCTCTTATCCACTGGTCCTCCTTTTTCGGGAAGAGATGTTTAATAATCTCCGTTTTTTGATCTAGGGAAAGATTGTAAGGCAAACTCTGGTTACCCAGGCGTTTCATGACTATCTTGTAGCCCGAACCCCACACGTCATTTTCCAGTTCACTACATAGGTTTTTCCAGTGTTCCCTTTTGGAGTAGAAGATGAGTCTCTTCAATTCTTCATAGGAATCCTTATACTGTGTTTGTAGTCTGATTTGTCCATCGTTCCCGGGGGCACTTCTAGCGTTTGCCCTGGTAACTGTTCTTCTCAATCTGTGGCATTTTGCACGCTGATTTTCAATATCTATGTTCCACCAATATGGCTTTTCCCTTTCCCTTTCTCCGTTTCGTATGGTAGTCACACTTTCTCTTGTTGCCGCTCCGATCACTGTTACTAGATCTTCCAAGCTATTCACTTCTTTTTCGCTGATTTTCTTTCTGATTGCTTCCTCGAATTTGTTGTTATCGAAGAGGGTTCGGGCGTATTTCGGCTTTTTTCTATTGTTTCCCTGGTGGTCTATCTCGAAGGCTATGTGGTGGTGGAAGGTTAACACCTCCCCTGGGAGTACTTCCCAACCACAAACTTTCCTTGACATGTTAGCGGTAGCTCCAGTGACGTCGATATAAGATCTACTATTTCCCCTTTCGAATGTTGGCATCGTTCCCGTGTTAATAATGACCAGGCCCAGCTCAGCCGCCCATTCAGCCACGTAATCTCCTCTCCCGTCCGTATGCGGAGAACCCCAGAGAGCGGACTTTGCATTTAAGTCTCCTGCAAATATCGTTTCTTCCTCGCCATCTCTGATCTGTATCATAATGCTGTCTATGTATTCCTTGAAGGCTTGTAGGGGAATATTCGGTGAGACATAACAGCAATAAAGTTGCCAGTTATCAAATATGAGCTTTATAAAACCTGCGCCCTTCTGCACCTTTGTGATGCCAATGTCCTTATTCCTTAGTTGTATAGCAACGTCCCTTTTGTTATCTAACAGGTAGCCTCGGCTACTTGCCAGGTTAACATTTGGCTCGCTGATAATAATCAGGTCGGCTCCCTGTTCACATGCCACCGCATACGCGATCTCATGAGCCGCGCGCGAACGACCCAAGTTGGTCTGTAAGATCTTCATTTTGTTTAATATGTAATTTATAATTTATTTATTACTCCCAGTCCCTTTTTCCGAGTTTCATTCCCTAGGGTCTTGAGTAACTTCCTAAAGTGGGGACATTTAGTAGTGTCTGCACGGTGCCCCTCGTCTTTGCACGACATACAGTAGAGAACATTTTCCTCACATTCTACCGCTTTGTGGCCACTTTTTCCACATTTCATGCACGTGTCCCTTCTATCTGGACCCGTGCATTCAGCTGTTCGATGACCAAGCTCCAGACATTTATAACACCTTGTAATGTTGACTCTGAGCCTAAGCCTACAGGACACCCATCCAATTTTGATTCTACCTCTTTTCGCCAACTCTGTAGCTATGCCTTTCTTCATTTTTATCGTGGCTGTCTGGTTTCCATTGCGGTTCGGCCTGAGAGAGACCACCGATAGTTGTTCTTCGAATATATCCCCTCTATTCTTCATAATTTCCTTCTTTAGTTCTTCTTCATCGATGTCCGCATCTATATCCGTTATGTGGACAGTTGCGTCGTTGGATTTTACAAACACTTTCGTGTCCTTGGTTTTGGTTTTTATTACTTCCTTCAGTCTTTCGGCTTTTTCCTTGCCTCCTGTCACCTCAAGTAGTAGGTCACCTTTTGCCGTCTTCTTTAGAGATCTAATAGTTACACCCACTTCCTCAATGTCTACGTTCTTTTTTACTGTCCTTAAGAGGTCCGCGTAGGTTGTTCCTTCTGCTTTGACAACAATTTTGTCCGTTTGGGGGCCCTTATTTTTCTCTGGTCTGCTCACTGATTTGAGCCTCCCTGTTCTTCTACCTGGTGTCAGGATAGTTATCTCGTATTCCGTTTTTCTAAATACAGCTTCAGCGCATTTCCTCATATAATCATAGTTTTGACTTCCTAAGGCCATAATTTTCACTCCCTTAGAGTTCAGTGTAAGCATTTCTGCCTTAAGCTTTTTAAGTAGATCAAAAAGCGCAGAGATATCGTTAATGCCTTTTTCGTCGGTATTATAGGGGAGGACAAACAGGGTATTTGACCTCTCTTCTCTCCCTCCTTTACTGGATATCGTCTCTATCTTATTTCGGATATATTCGACCTGTCCCTCGGTCAATCCTTCCCGTATTAGTGTTGTGATCTCTGGAAACAAAAGAGTGATATTCTCTATCCTCTTGTCCTTTGTCTCGACACCGGGGTCGACAATCAAAGCAAGGTCTCCTTTTAGGCCAGTATTCAGTGCACTACTTTCCTCTTCCTTGGCAACTTTAAAAGTTTCATTCGGCCAGTTTTTGTCTAGAATCTTAGACAGACCCTCAAAGTCAGTTTCCTGGTCTATGGTTTTATTTATCTCAATGATTTCCTCGCGTCTTCTCTGTTCCTCTTCCTTGTCTATCAGTTCCATGTCAACTTGTACTCCAACTGTCTTAACCTCCCTGGGCGAGATGTCTACTTGAGTGCCACTAGATCTGATATTTTTTAATATTTGCCTCGTTTTCGGATTTAACGGCATCCCTTCCCATTCTTGATTTTTTCTATTTAGGGTCTGAATCTGCCAGTACATTTCCTTTATACCTCGTTTAATTTCTGCCTTTGTGTTCACGTTGGATTTTAAAAACTTCATCAGGTCCTCCGATCCTGCCGTCAGTTTAGCCAGTATTTTTTTAAACTCGCTTCGTTCATCCTCTTGAGTGGTTTCCTCTCTCCCTCTCTTTTTTCCAAAGAGAGAAATATCCGTTATGTGCGATTTCGTCGTCAGGTTTGTCTTTTCCCTGGGGGTGCTTATTTGCCCCTGCCTTTCTTGCGCTTGGTCGATATCTCCTACGGACATACACCTTCTTGGCGGAGATCTCGGAAGGGAATCTCTCCTTTTAAAAGGGTCAAATATAACCCCCTCACCCTTGTTTCCAGTAGCTTTTTCCTGCACATCAGCCCGGTCTCCCGCTGAGTGTGCTGAGTAGTCGCTTGCTATCGGTCGGGCGGGGCCTACTCGCGCACCCACGACACCGACCGGAACTGGGGATCCGACCCCCTGTTCTGTAACCGAATTTCCATTATCTTTACCTAATTCCATTGCAGTTTTCTTTCTGTGTTGGTTTTTACGACTTTGCTGTCGGTTATTTATAGAGGTTTTCTCCTCGCGGATCGGCCGGTTAAGGCAAGCCCCCCGGCCACAGCTACCACCCGACATTTCCCTGCGGCGCCATTTTTTTTTTCCACAAAGGTCGTTGAAAGGTGGGCCGTGGTTACGGTGTTAAGCGAGTGAGTGGCGCAGCTCACCCGTAGCTCTGATTTCCCCCGGGTGCGCCATTTCCCGTAGCCACACCATCCTTGGTGTGGATCCCGAGGTTGAGCTGTCCTTAGTTTTCACCGCTCCCCCAAGACCTTACCGGCGTGGGTGACCCTACCGGGAGTCGTTTGCGAGATTCCCGCCGGCATTGCTCTTGGGATCATCAAAGTTACTTAAGCCCCTCCACCAACTTCAAGGTCTCACAGCTCCCTGGAGGGGTGACCGCTACTGCTGCTGCCGGTGCCACTGCTGCTCCTCGTTGCTCGAACTGAACTGACTGTCAGTTCAGTTCGAGCAACGAGGAGCAGCAGTGGCACCGGCAGCAGCAGCAGCAGTAGCGGCGCAGCAGCAGCAGCAATAGGCAGCTTCCAGCTAGAACCTGAGGATGGCAGATGAGATTCCGCCGAAACGTCGTTCAGACAAGCATGGCTCCCACAGGAGCCTACCAACTACACGGGAAAACACCCGGAAGAACACCAACACTTCATATATATATATATATATATATATATATATATATATATATATATATATATATATATATATATTAATCTCTGTACATATATATATATATATATATTAATCTCTGTACATATATATATATATATATTAATGGAAAAGTTTTTTCTTGAACCTCTACTTGTTATATTGTAAATAGAAAATATTTCTTGGGAATTAGGGTTCTTTTTAGACTAAAATAAGGTACATCGGTTTAACGTTTCGGCTAGGGTCCCTTAGCCTTCATCAGAAAATTTGTTTATTAATATTTCTATATGAGTCGTACATTAACATCTAGACAGCATGACTTCATTGCAAAATATTTTTCTGTGTTTCTTTCTTTTTTTGGACAGATTCATTTTAAACACAATAATAATATAATAACAAATTTTTATGAGGAAATTTTTTTATCTGATTGTTCTACAGCGTGGCTTGGCGGAAATATATATATATATATATATATAGACATCACGCTATCTTTTCTGCGTCTGTACATTGCATTTTTACATATCTTTCTGCGTCCACCTCCTTTCTGCGTCTGTATATGGACGCAGAAAGGTAATTCCACGTTATTTTGAATCTCGACATTTGTACTGACCTCTATTGAAACTCCACGATAGTGCTAGTTTCATTAATTTGAATGTCGCAAAATAGAACACTGTAAACCAATTCGTTTAAATAATATAACCTATTGAAATTTTCTCTGCCGGTCGCAGAAACAATAGTAAAATGTACAAAATTGTATAAATTTAGTTCATACATTTGAACGGCAGGTAGCGCTGCAACTTTACGTGTATACTTTCTAAGTGTATAATTTAAAACAATTTGAAAACGTTTCTGCCTCCTAAGAGGTGGCAACAGTGCATTTATTTCATATACATCATTAATCGTAAATAAAATTGCGATTTAGTGTGTGTACGAGCCTAGATAGCAAACTTTTAGAATTTCTTCATTTCACTTCCACATCCACCAAAAAAATTTTCAAATTCTTTTTTCTTGAAATAGGTTTAGAATGTCATGAAACGTCGGGATTTTTAAATTTGAGCGAAAAATATTTTGCGTCCATGTCTGTCTGTCTTGAACCTCTTTTTGTCCGCACGTTTTCTCCCGAACGCTTTAAGATATTTAGTAGAAATTTTGCACACGTATAAAATATAATGAGATCTGGAACTGGATTGTTTTTTGAACATATCCGGTGAATGAGTGGGGGGTAAATAGGGGGAAATAAGTAAACATGCTAGTAGGAGTACAGAAACTTGAAATTTGGTGTGTGTATTAGAAGCCAAGGCCTCAAAATTTTTAATATTATTTTTCTCCCCCCACCCATTATTAAAGGGGCTGATAAAATAAAATTGAGATATCCACTTGACATCAGGAACTAGATTACATTTTGGGACTATTACGGGTTAAATCGGGGTAAATAGGGAAAAATGAATAAGAAAACTGGTAAGATACAGAAACTTGACTACTGCATTATTAAAGAGGTTGATAAAATAAAAATGGAGATATTCACTTTGGTAAACGTATATATTATAACGACATCTGAAACCAGATTATATTTTGACATGATTTCATTGAAGGAGTGGGGATAAATAGAGTTAAATAGGAAAAATAGGTAAAACACGCAGGTAAGATTACAGAAATTTGGGATTTGGTGTATATACTAGAAACCAAGGCCTCAGAGTTTTTTCTAATATTTTTCAACCCCTGCCCTCTCACCACCTCCACTCCATTATTAAAGGGATTGATTACATAAAATTGAGATATTCATTTAAAAGTTAGTACCTGCACGTATGTATTGTGATGACAACTAATTGCGATGATTCCTTTAAAGGGGTGGGAGGCAGTAGATTGTGATTAGGGGAAAATAAGTAGAACAAGCTAGAAACTTCATTTCAACGTAAATGGTCGAAACCAACGACTCATTTTTCTATGACATCTGCCCCAAGTATTATTAAAATTCTGTGACCAATAATTTCCACATACTAGAGTGCAAATATAGTCAAGATGTTTCCTTTATAGTGACTTGGATGAAAAATATGGATATGGAAGTAGTGATTCCTTGGACAGCTGTTTTTCATTTATGTGTTATCTTTTCTATAGGATGACTATCTGTACCTATACTTTTTTAAATAAAGGTATGTCAGGTTTTCTTCCTAACAAGCGATAACTACATTCCAAATATTATTTTCCTCTGCCATTAAGTATTTTTAAGAGTGACCTCCCTGTATACATTTCATTCAACTATGTCAGCTTTTTTCCTCGGTAATTATGTCAACTACAATCCAAATATTATATCCACCATAATCATGTTTCACAGTTCCCACCTTGTATATTTTCATATTTTCCCTGACAGTTGTGTTAACTACATGCAAAATATTATATGTTACATTCCTCATAATTTTCTTTATGGTGGCCACCCTGTATATTTTCGTTTGACATTTGTGTTAAGTGCATGCGAAATATTATCCATCTCATTTTTGAATAATTTTTTCTGGGTTCGAAATATTTCCATCCGTCGCATTTCTTGTTTATTTCTTTAGAGTGATCACCTTATATTTTCATATTTTTTCAAATATTATTCTCCTCCGTCAAGTGGTTTTGTAGATATAGCGCCAACAGACGCCAGACCGACAGACAGGCAGACTGGTGGAATTAAACGGTTTTAATTTTCGTAATCTGCTTACTCTAAAACGTGAAAATGCGGAGAAATCTCGGAGGATGTTTTTTTCACGATTACAATACTTCGGTAAGCGAGGGAATTAAAACTTCAAAATATTTCTATTATTGCGCTTCGTAAACCAAACATGTTTTTGTGTGATTATGTGCATATATTGAGGGGGGAGGGGGTGCGCGTGCTGCGAAATTTTAACTATAATGATTTTAGAAGCTACAGATTTCTTTTTATAACATTTGTTAGCAAAATAAGGCCATGTTTGTCATACAGGGTGATCTCTGAGGCATGTAAACTCTCATATTTTAAAGAAACTGTATTTTATCGTAATTTTAGAACAAATGTTACTAAAGTATTTGATTAGGCACACAAGAATATGAAGATATACAAAATATTGATACTATATAATATACAATGTGTTTCTCAGGAGCCAACTTTACGTATTAGGTAATCAATTTTACTCTACTGTTATAAAGGTTAATGAGGACTATCAAAAGATACAAAATTTCGATGTACTGCTAGGATACAGTTGCATGTTTTCCAGCCGGTAATCTTGCTAATTTCCAAGTGTTATTTCTTTTTAGAGTATCTCCATCTCTTCTTTTACCGCTTTCTTCCAATCTTCCTCGTCTGGTCTTCCTTTAATATCTGACATGGTTATATGCAAATCTTCAATATAAGATTCAGCGCTAAGTACTAAATAGATCATGTCATAATCCCTAACCCAGGACGGTGGATTTCTAATTCTAGCTGTTCTATTTCTTCTTCGGGTTCATTTCTGTATTCATTATCAACTTGCAATTGTTCACTGATTACAGAACAATCATCATATTCAATGGAATTCATTGGAAATGTCCAACATATTGCTTTCCAATATATTTGATACGTCCGAATGAGTAAACTTAGTTTCGTCGAAGATAACGTCATATCCTATGACTTTTTTTTTATTTGCATGATTCCACAACCTATATCCATTTGGTACATAGCCCACAAAATTTAATTTTTTACATTTTGTATCGAACTTTCGTCGGAATCTTTTTGGTATATGGAAATATTCAATTCAACCAAAAATTTTCATCTTAGATATATTTTGTTTTTCACCATACCATTTTATTTTTCAAACAGGATGTCGGCCTACAATTTATGACATGAACTGCCGTCAAAACACTTTCACTCTATAAATTATTCTCAAATTTCGTTCCACACATCGTTGAACGAGCTGTATCTAGAATAGTTCGACCTCTCCTCTCTGCAACTCCATTTTGCTCAGGCGTATACGGTACTGTATATTCAACAATTATCCCTTTTTCAATACAAAAATTTTCATTAAATGTGATCTATATTCAGAACCATTATCGTAACGCAAACATGATAATTTTGTCCCAAAATGAGCTGCCGCCATAGCTTCGTATTCTCGGAAATATTTGAAAACCTCCATCTTATTTTCCAAAAGATAAGATATCGTGAAATGACTAAAATCATCAATCAGTGTAAATAAATACCTCTTTCCATTCCAGGAACATGGTTCTCTTGGACCACATATATCCGGATATGTTAATTCTAAGGACCTTTTTGTTAGCCGTCTTTTATTTGTATGAGGTTTTCTTGTTTGCTTTCACTCAATACAACTAACACAAATACTTTTATTTACTGGCAAGTAATTGTTAATGTCAAGAACCATTCCAGAATGAGCTAACTTTTGCAAATTTGTGTTTGAAATATGTCCCAATCGTTTATGACACATTTCCGTTAAATCATTAGTTGTTAGAGTACCTTTTATCCATACATTTTTACACTCGAACTCAACTTCATAAAGTTTATTATTCCGTTTGCTAATCACAATTAGCTCTGAATTTCTGAAAATTTTAACTAGTCCTTTTTCAAATACAATGTTTAAACCACTCATTTCCAATTCTCTAACTGACAATAGGTTAAATTCTAATGCTTCAATAAACAATACATTTTCAATGTTACATTATATTTTGTTGCCATTAACTCTACTTATAGCTTGGATCTTACCAATTTTTGTTGCAACCATAGATTCATTCACTTTTGCCACAGATATTTTGATTTTTCTCATTTTCGTTTAAAGTTGCTTGATTTGATAAATATATTTCATATTTTATCATATGTTCTGTTGCTCCAGAATCCGGTACAAACATTAATTCATTTGGATTTGTTATATTATCAGTTCTTTTACTTTCTGCCAAGAAACTTACTGCTGCAATTTGATATTTTCTCTCATTTGATTTTTCAACTCTTGACCTCTGCTCATACTTGCTTTTAAATTCAGATGTCTTATGTCCAATTTTTCCACAATTATAACATTTATATTTGAATTGACCTGTAGTAGAAACAACTGATTTTTTACTAGGACTTTCAGGTCTAGTTGAACAATCTTGGTTTTGTCTTTTCACCTCGTCCGTAAGTTTTTCCTTTACAAATTCTAATGTTAGTTTTGTTCCTGTTACAGTTTCTAATGCAGTTATAATTCAATCATAATTTTTAGTCATTGTTAGAAATAAATGACAAATTCTATCTTCGTCTGTCATTTTCATCCAGGATCGACTAACTCCCTAATAACTTTATAAAATTTAACTAACGTTTCGCTTTCTTTTAATTTCATTATTAGTAGTTGCTTTCGTAACATTACTTGATTTGTAGTTATTTTCTGCTCCGTTGCTTTTGGTAAGACCACATATAAACTATCACCACTTTCAGTTAAACATTCTACAAAATTGTGCCCTTCTAACAATACTTGTACCCTGAATTTTCAATTATTGAAATTCTTTCCGTCAAACAAAGGAATTCCATATTTTTCACCTTCCGAATTCATTGTAGACAATTATGTTTTATCAAGTGCAAAATACATATTCAGCAAGACAATCCAAACTTTCAATATTACAATATTTATTCTATAGTACACACTTCTGGGCCTATAACCTGAAGTATCGCTACACTTGTCAAATAAATATTAACTTCTGGAAAATTACTTTTAATGAATTACTTCAACTTTCAATTACAATGACATCTGCTTTGATAAACATTATTTACTAAACAAAATTTGTCGTGGTAACACAACTATGTTAATTCAACAGGAACGTGAGAGAGTCCAGAAGTATTTTTTATAAAATTTACATTTGTAGTTTACCACGCCCGTCTGCCACTTTTATTCAGTTTTATTACAAAATAATTATATAAATTAATTAGTTATAATTAATTCGCTTCCAATACATTTCAGAATTCTCAAACAATGATAAATTCAAGTCAGAAATTAAAAAGTTCCTTATTAACGAATGTATTTGTGTATCTAACTATTTGTGTATTTTATATTATTTGTTTTAATTGATGCAATTTGTTTTTACTGCTTTACCTGTTTTTCGATAATTATCGTAAGAGACATCTAACATCATCACTACTATAAAGAATATGTTTCACTTCTCGCATTTAAAGTCCAATTGCACTTTTCACAGCATATTCAAAAACTATGACGAAAACTGCATAATCGGTCAATTAATCAATATACCTACTGGTGTTGCAATTTTTATTTGTGTGAATATAAAGATGAAAAGTCCAATGTTAATGTGTGTCTATATGCCAACGAGGTTTAAATTTCATTTTGGCACTACGTGTAATGTAAGTTCTTTATTATTAACAAATTCTTGTTAGAGTAAATCGACGTTACAATTCAGTTATTAATGAGCATAGTTGCAAAGCTATATTATTTACTTACAGCCCAATGCACCAATTTATTTACCTGCCAGGATAAAAAATAGTAATTTTTGGGTTAATAACCGACTTTTTAAGATCATAAATAATTGCATGCGTTATCTTCGATATTTCTGATAAAAGTGCGGCACAAGTAATACTTGCAGCTTCTTCGATATCTATATGTATTGTTAAATACACAATAAATACATTTTACTAGGCTGTGCTTAATTTATTAAAATAGAAAATTCCAGTTTAACAGGTCGTTGTCAATAATTCAATATACAATTACTTATTACCTTTCGTTGATTTGCACAGTACTGCAAAAACTATTTGCTAACCGCGAACAGTAAGTGATTTTTCAAATCTCGAATGTTTAGGAAACCTGGGGCCCACCTAAACTGCATTCTCTATTTGAAAGTATCACTTACAATTCTTAGTACGTAATACACTGTTTTCTATAATTTGTTACCATCCAGCTGGAAATGCTGTCTAACAACATGGCAACAATGTCAGACGCATAAAGGTCTGAATTATGTAAATATATATTTTTAAGGACGCAGAAAACATAGAATTTTGTAAAATATATACTGGAGCTCGAAATAATAGGAAACTGTAAAGACGCAGAAACATTGCAAAGTGTACGCAAAACTAAAATTGTGATTTTTGAAGCAAGTATATATGTATAATAATATAATGAAAATTATGTATCAATAAGCGCAGAAAAATAGGTTACGTTTGTAGATTTCAAAATATGTAAATATACTTTGATGGACGCAGAACCCTTGCAAAATGGAAAAACGCAGAAAAGATAGCGTGATATATATATATATATATATATATATATATATATATATATATATATATATATATATATATATATATATATTTTTTTTTTTTCCGTTACCGGATGCTGGACAGTCTTCCCGTGGCCTCCGATGACAATCACACTGGAAGAGCGCCAGCTATTACCCGTGGCCACTCCCTACTTCCTGCAGGGTTAGCGACCATCGGTTCCAGAATCGATTGCCCTAAGTAAACGAAGGGACCCTAAGATGACCGCTTTTTGCATTTGAACTGCCAACCACTCGGCTGATTTACGGCAGGCCGGAATGGTCTTTAGTTCTGAGAGCAACGTGGGCTTCATTCCTCCGAGTACACCGATAATGAGGACGACCATCTTGACAGAGTATCCTGAGTATAGCACTCGGAGCTCATACCGGAGATCTCGATACTTTGTCCGCTTTTCCTCCTCCTTCAAGGTGATATTTCTCTCCGCGGGCGCGGAGAACTCGATATATATATATATATATATATATATATATATATATATATATATATATATATATATATATATATATATATATATATATATATATATATATATAATATTTTACTATAATATTAGTGTATCTAAAGCACTATGAATGAAGCAATTGAAAGATTTACTATAACAGTACTAACGACATTGAACCCGTAGATGTCTGTAGAACTTGGTTGCCAATGTTAAAAGAAGAACTTCACAAACTGTTACATCACTACTTGGCCCTAGAAAAATTAACAATGATATCACCGGTTAAGGTGATAACCAAAGGCAATTCAACCAACACACAAATAGTGACGGCGAACGGCTAGCTGATCTGGTGCGTGGCTGGGATTTCGTGGGTTCAATTAATATATATTTTTTTAAACCAGCCAGAGGGTGAACCAATATTTTTGTGATATTTTGCCTAGCTAGTTTGTTCCAACACTCAGAGGTAGCTTAAAATGATGTAAAAATTATGAGCGCCATCCACGGAAAATTTAAGAGTTACTGCTACCCCTGTGATGGTGAAACCAACCGCCGTGGAAAGATTTGATCTTATGGCGGACAGACAAACAAAAAAAATGAAAAATTAAATTTTACGATAAAAGATACTTATTTATTAATTACTTCAGAAAAATCATCAATGTAAAAACAAATCAGCGATTTTAATCAATTTAAAAATTATAAAATAATGTTATCAATTATGAAATAGAAATATTAAATAATATTATCACAATTTCCAACAGAAAATATTTATAGCTTAATTAATTTATCATTAAAAGAAAAGAAATATATTGTGCAATGAAAGTCATACAGTAAATATTATACAACAAAAAATATCAATGAAATTCTCAGAATCTCACCAATCCTCCTGATGATGGATAGATAGTGGATGAGGGCTCCTGGTGAGTTCTGGTAGCCTTTCCTAACAGCCTCTCCGAACACAGACTGCTCCTCGACGTGGTTTGACGTCTTGCTAACCTGTATAACGCTAGGGTTTTGCTGTTGGTTGGGATTGACTGGACTAAACTGGACTTGACTAAACGGAATTTCAATCGACTGCTGAACTTTACTAAACTGTGTTTGACTGGACTATCCGTCTTATGAAATCTAGCAGACATTTAACCATCAAACGAAAATGATTTTCCATGTGTAAATTATGTAGACTATTTGTACTAATTATGAAAATTATTTCGGTAAATGATTTAAATAATTTGTATTAACTATCTAATCAGTTATTTGTTAATTATCTATGTAATCAGTTGTTAAAATAATCAGTTATATAATCAACTATATAATCATCTATATAATCATCTATTTAATCATCTATTTGATCATATAATCAGCTATTTAATCATCTATTTGGCAGTTATATAATCTATATAATTATCTATTTAATCATCTATTTGGCAGTTATATAATCTATATAATTATCTATTTAATCATCTATTTGATCATATAATCAGCTATTTAATCATCTATTTGGCAGTTATATAATCTATATAATTATCTATTTGGCAGCAAAACTCTTTTATTAGATAGATCACTAAGAAAAAGTTTGATAACGGCAGAAGTGTCACAACTCGCGACTGAATGATTATCAAAAAACTTAAAAGTCAATGTAATTGCTGCTGCAGAATTGGCTACAGAAATGGCCATTCTCCTACCAGCTAGCTAATAAAAGAGATATCCCCTCTCAAGTCTCAATTAACATATTACCATACTATAAACTAAAAATTACTAAGAATGGGCCCGCGTTGTTATATGCAACCCATAATACTTCCTGCAGTATATTTGGTTTAACCAATAATTAAGAAATTTGTGCTGTGAAATAGATATATTTACTATGCGATCGAAGCCTCTGTGTTCTACGAGAGCTGTTAGCAAAAACTGGAATACAAAAAGAGTTAAATGGATGAAACATGAAAATATAATAAATGTGTACATTCCTAAATTTAAACAGATTACCTATGATAATTTAATGTCTGAGGTTTTAGTTACTAGAGTATGGTAAATACCTGTACATATTTCTCAAAAATTCATTCTGTTTAATAGAATTTAATAAAATTACTTAAAGTTGCCAGATGTACGCAACACACCCTTCTCCTCCGGAAGAAATATTTTAGCTTACTGAAATATTTCTTGATCAGCTTTGATCCAAAAAAAAATTTTTAATTAGCAAAATGTCTGACTAAATGGTACTAACATCAAACTGTACTAAAATAAACTGTACTAAAAGTAAACTGTACCAAACTAAAATTGAAAATATTATGAATGCGTGAAATTTATCTCATCGTAGTGCTAAAGTGAAATGGTAAACACCCCGTATACGTGGCCAAAAAAAAAAAATAATTAAAGAAAATTATTTACTATATGTCCCAACTTAATGGTGACAAACTCACAAAGTCCAACTTCTAAAAAGAAAATATTGGAAACTAACCTGTATGCCCATAGACTAGAGCCATACATTATACAACCACGTGTAAAAAAAATATTTACAACTACGAGTTAAATGTTTGTTAAATTTCACAACGAATTAAAGTGTTCAACTACGAGATAAAAATTACAACAACGCATTCAAAACTATTTTGGACTAAGCGCCCGGACTATTATCCAGTTAATGTAAAGTGAAAACCAAAACTAAAAATTTGTATATGCTTAATGAAATTTCTCTAAAGTATCAATAAACATGTATTCAATCTAAAATCTCTTAACATCGTCAAACCCGAAATTTCGCAAATAAAATTTAAAATAAAATATTTACACAAGTGTAATTGGATATGCATCGATCCAAACACACCAAGTTGCGAAACCAAACTAAACTAAAAAGGCAGAACTGTGTCTGTCTGTGTGTGTTCTCACGCGAAATTAATCGGTAGTGTGAGGTCACCTAAACCCAAAAGTTTGACGATTTCTTTTTTTAAAGCAGATATTTGGTGTTGAGTATCGCTTTATAATGCGGCTAAGTTGGAAGTTACGCATTTTAAGTGGCCCTATTTAAAGAACCTCCACCCTACCACCCTATATAATCTCAGCGACAAAATAAAAAAAAAACAATTAAAAATTCTTGCATTTGTCAAGAAGTATCACAGTAGATGCATGAGGTATGAAAAAAAAAATTATGTCGCTAAGTTTTCGTGCGATGTTATGCATTTTTGAGTACTTGTCTCAAAAACTGAATAAACAGAACTAAACCTAAAAGTTACTAAAATTAAATGATCGGCCAATCAAACTAAATCTACTTAAACCTAACTAACTAACACTAAGTAACAGTACTACTAAAATTACTTTTACCCTAACTGACTGTTATGGTGGCGTCTAAATATTTTCTGAATACTGCGACGCTCTACCGCAACTTATCTCACTATACTATACCTAACTATACCTAACTAAACCAAGATTAGACCTACAAATGGTTCTAGAATCTTTAAAGATCCGCGGTTGAGAGGTTTGGTTGCAAATCAACCCTCCCGTTAACACAAAAAGCGTTAAATTAGTACTAAAGCACTATAATTCAATTGAAACTGCGGTTTGAAAAATTTTCATTAATTTTCAATGTTGAAACCGCAAACTAAACCTGACCATGTCATTGTCCTACTTGACCTGACCTGACTAAAAATCGAGACGTCGTTCCAACTAAGCATCGGGACGGCGCTCATACTGAACTGAACTAACGAGATTGTGCTCGTCTTAAATTAAATTTATTTTAATGTCCTGTAAAATAAACTTATTTTATTCCATTTCCTTTCAAAAGAAATTTTAGAATATGTTAGGCGTCCCTAACCAAACCTGACTGAAATTTTGTTTACCTACTCTCACGTATGATTAAACAACTCAAATCTAACTGAACCTAACTGTCGAGACTGAGCTCGAACTAAACTAAATTTAAACTGTGCCCCCAGATTAAATTTATTATATTCCATTTTCTGAAATAGAAAATTTTGAAATATTTTATGCTTGGCGTCCCAACGCATATTTTTTTATACTTGGCGTCCCAAAGCATACCTGACCTGACTAAACTAAAATTTTGTCTGATTATACTCTGTGGCATAATCGGACTTACGGGCAAACTTTACTAGACCTGACTAAACTGTAATGTTTGGGCAAACTAAACTAACTGAACTTAAATAAACTTAATAAGGGACTAGGTTGTACTAAACTGAACTAAAAATTAATCTTTAAGGACGTGCACTGCATACAAAATGTTTACAAAGCACTAAAAGCATGTCAGAGCTTATGGTTCTAGACCTCATGCAAGCTGGCGTTCGAGCCCAAATAAGGCTTGAGCTTCGATAAATGCCAAGTACCAGCTGGAGTTCCGTCTAGGTGGTTCAGCTCATATGCAACTTTAGATAATACTTTCTTGACAATGCACGGTACATAGCGATTAGCTAATTTAGCAGAAAAGAATTCTGCGGCGTTACTCAACACAAAATTTCTGAGCCAGACTTTTTCTCCAACTTTGAAAACTTTGTCTCGTTTTCTCAAATTATAATATTTGGCACCCTTTTGATACGCAACATTTAACTTAACTTGAACATCCCTATATAACTGAGGAAGTTTATCCATTTCGTTGGCATATGATCTTCTACTTTCCCCAAGGTCACTCACATCTGAAACGTCGACTTCATCATAATAATCACCCGTCACAGGCAGCTTTCGCCCAAAATTCAGGAATGCCGGGGTGAATCCGGTCACCTCGTGTACGGCTGAATTAATCGCAGACTGAATATTTAAAATATTTTCGTCCCATTTCTTATGTGAACCCTTGAGAAAACTTCTGATCATAGTGCCAATTGTACGATTTACCCTTTCTACATGGTTTATTTGGGGATGATAAAAACAACTATACCACAACTTAGAAATTTTGAATTTCTTAACAAAGTTATTAAACATATTGCTAGTATGTGCTGTAGCATTATCTAGCAATAAAACTTGTGGTGTGCCATAAGTTAAAAACACTTGTTCGAGAAAAGTCGTGATAGCCTTTGAAGTGGCTTCACGCGCGGGTTTCATTAGCACAAATTTAGAGAAATAGTATACGGCTACTAACAAAAACCTATTGCCCTTCGTACTTCTGGGAAAAGGTCCCATTGTATCGTATGCTACAAACTGAAAAGGAAAAGAGGCTTTCTTTTCTGCGCCCATTTGCCCAAACCTCTGCGTGTTCAGAGACTTTTCTCTGCCGCAGATTTCACATTTTCGAATGTACGTTAGTATGTCCTTTCGCATTTTAGGCCAATAAAAGTTTTCTGCTACTTTGTGTAGCGTTTTATAATAACCTAAATGCCCAGAATTTTCATTCTCGTGGCAGTCAACCATAACTTTTTGCCTTTCTGCTAGAGGAACTACTAATTTCCATTCTGAAATGTTTGTACGCAAAATTATTTTACTCTTGGTATGTTTGAAAAGATACCCGTCTTTGACCATCCACTGAGGAAACTTATGTGGATTTTTCATAATTCTCTCTCTAAGTTTTAGATACCAAGGTTCGAGATTATTTAAAGAAATACCCAAAGTATCAATTTCTGCTACTGGTACTGAACGCGACAAAGCATCAGGGACTACATGTAGAGTACCCTTTCTGTGAATGATCTCAAAGTCATACATGGAGAGTCTGAGTGCCCATCGAGACAAACGCCCGGTTGGATTTGACAGTTTACTTAAATATCTCAAACTAGAATGGTCAGTGATGACCTTAAAGTGAACCCCCTGTACATACCCGGCAAAACTCTCTACCCCATGCAATACCGCTAAAATTTCTCGTTCACAAGTTGAGTAATTACGTTCAGCCCTTGACAAACTTCTACTCGCATAGGCAATTACTTTTTCAACCCCTTGTATAGTTTGGGTAAGCACTGAACCTACGCCAAACGCACTACTATCAGATTGAATGCAAAATTCCTGAGAGAAATCAGGTGATGCAAGTATAGGAGCAGAAATTAATCTTTGTTTTATTTCCCTGAAAGCTAATTCGGCCTTATCGTTCCATGGTGTCGACTGTTTCTTTTTCCGCCCCTTAAGCAAATCGTTAAGCGGACTTATTAAAGTACTAAAATGTGGGATAAAACGTCGATACCATGAACACATGCCCACAAAACGTCTGATTTGGGTTGTAGTTTCCGGTCTTGGATAATTTAACATAGCCTCGATTTTATCACTTGAGGTTCTCAAACCTTGCGCATCCACCACGAAACCCAGATAATTCAGAGATTCTCTGAAAAATTTGCACTTTTGGAAATTAACAGTCAAGTTTGCTTGTGACAATCTTTTATATACTTCTTTTAGCAAAGCTATGTGTTCATCAAAAGAACTTGAAGTTATAATAATGTCATCTAGATACACAAAAACTTTAGGTTGTAGTTCTGGGGTGAAAATTCTGTCCATTAAACGCTGGGTAATCTGCGCCGAATTGGCCAGCCCAAAAGGTAAGACTTTAAATTGGAACAGACCTCTCCCCGGAACTGAAAAAGCTGTTTTCTCTTTGCTAGATTCATCTAGCGGCAATTGCCAAAAGGCTGACTTAAGATCCACACTAGAGATAAACTTTGCATTAGATAACATTTTTAAAATGTCGTCGACTAAAGGCAATGGATAAGAATCCTTCTTTGTGACTTCATTTAAAGCCCTACCATCAAAGCAAAAACGCCATTCCCCACTACCCTTTTTAACTAACAATACTGGACTATTCCAGGGGCTAAAAGATGGCTCTATTACGTCCTGCTGTAACATTTTGTCCAATTCTACATTAAGGTGCTGCTGCATGTAGGGGGATAATCTATATTGTCGCTTTTTAAACGGCAAGGCATCACCGGTCTCAATGTGTGCCTGCATTAAATGTGTTCGCCCAAGTTTATCTCTAGATAAGGACTTAAAAAGATCTACTACATTTTCCAGTTCCCTATTTTGAGCCTTACTAAACTTAATGTTGACTTCTAAACTTGACTCACTTTGTTTGGGTGGTTCGGCAATCACATTGATTAAATAATCGTGGACGTCACTAAAAACTTCCCAGGTGTTATTTTGGAAATTAAGTCTTAATGAAAACTGTTTGATAAAATCACTACCTAAAATCAAACTACAGCGTAGTGACGGTACTACACGAACTTCAACTAATTTGCAAATCCCATCTATACATAATGGTAGTTCACAAATCCCTGTAATATTCTGGGCTCTTCCGTCTGCTGTTCTTACTACTTTATTTAAACTTTTGTCAAGTTTAATTTTATATTTGTCCAACAAATTTAACGACAACGAACCTAAACATGTGATATTTGCACCACTATCAAGCAATGAGATTACCTCCTCATCAAACAAAGTTACTGAAATATAGGGCCTATTGTCATAGGGCTTCTCTAGAAAAACTGGTGACACAACTGACTTACTAGACTTTAAAAAGTTTTTGACTGTTACTTTCCAATTGTTCCAATCGGATAAATCCGTTTTTGGCTTGACTGTATTGAGAGAATTACGACTACTAGACTTAAAAATATTCTTTATTTGACTTAATCGTGAATTATAAAATATTCGGCCATTCTGAGGAGTTGTCTGACGTCGGCCTGAGTCGACAGACCTCCTTACTGGTTTTTTGGAACCAACTTAACCTCATTACAAACGGTACATGTTCTAACGGTACAGTTTGGCTTACCACACTTAAAACAAAACCTTTTTCTAGGTTCTTTGCATTGTATAAATTCGTGACCAACCTTCTTACAGTTGAAACACGTGCTTATACTTGAAACTTTATTTTCTGGGTTTGTTGTTGTTGCCTGCACTACTTTATTGACTGAAGCTAAGTTCTTATTAGAAAAAGTTTTACATTTTTTTCCGAATATTTTATGATGCCTTTTTGAAGATGACGGTTCTGAACTTTCTACATAAGCTAAATCTGATTCAAGGGCATTAGTTGCACTTGGAGGCGAATATTTATTCTTGGCCTGCAAGGCATCATCGATTTTCCTGCAAAATGTCACTAGTTCACCAACGTCCCTAACATCAACTAAAGCCAATCGCTCAACATAAACTGGTAAAATATTTTTTCTAATTATTCTTAACTGTTCAGCATCGCTGACAGGTGGTACTAATCTATTAAATAAATTCTGCATGGTGGCAACATATATAGTTATTTTCTCACTACGCCCCTGCTTACGTGATTTAATTTCATCTAATAAAGTTTCATTATACTCTAATGGTAAGAAAGTAGCTAGCTCAGTCGGTAGAGCATGAGACTCTTAATCTCAGGGTCGTGGGTTCGGGCCCCACGTTGGGCGCCATTGTTACATCACTACTTGGCCTTAGAAAAATTAACAATGATATCACCGGTTAAGGTGATAACCAAAGGCAATTCAACCAACACACAAATAGTGACGGCGAACGGCTAGCTGATCTGGTGCGTGGCTGGGATTTCGTGGGTTCAATCAATATATATTTTTTTAAATCAGCCAGAGGGTGAACCAATATTTTTGTGATATTTTGCCTAGCTAGTTTGTTCCAACACTCAGAGGTAGCTTAAAATGATGTAAAAATTATGAGCGCCATCCACGGAAAATTTTAGAGTTACTACTACCCCTGTGATGGTGAAACCAACCGCCGTGGAAAGATTTGATCTTATGGCGGACAGACAAACAAAAAAAATGAAAAATTAAATTTTACGATAAAAGATACTTATTTATTAATTACTTCAGAAAAATCATCAATGTAAAAACAAATCAGCGATTTTAATCAATTTAAAAATTATAAAATAATGTTATCAATTATGAAATAGAAATATTAAGTAATATTATCACAATTTCCAACAGAAAATATTTATAGCTTAATTAATTTATCATTAAAAGAAAAGAAATATATTGTGCATTTCACTAACTAACTGATCCCAAGAGGTGACCTTATCTCTAACAGATCTGTACCAAATTAAAGCATGACCTTCAAATAAGTCTATTGCAGACTCACAAAGTTCTTTAAAAGTGACGTTGCGAGCTTTTGACAACTCCACAACTCTTTCTAAAAATGCTTTTACGCTTGTTCGGCCATCATATTTTATATTCCACTTATATACTGGTATTGACTTTTTATTGACAGAGGTTGAGGGTAAAATTATGTCGCTATTATCTAACTCTACTGTTTTGATAACATTATTTGCTAGTTTAGCTTCTAGCTCTAGACATGCGGCTTGAGCATCTTGTTTGAACTCGGTATACAAGGTTTTAATCCCAAGTGGTTCTTCTGGAACTTGAAACCTATCCACCCTGTACGTTAAAGAAGCTAAACGCGAAGATATAATTAAGTACATAGTATCAATTACAGTTGCTGAAAAATCTAGAATTAATGATTCGAGTTCAATAAGTGTCATCTCAATCACATTTTTCTCGGTGTCCAACTCAAAGTTTGGATCTTTTAACTTTTTGATCTCCCCATTTGACTTTTCTAAAAATCTTTTCAAAACGATTTTCTTGTCTTGCAATTTTCTACGAGTACTTATTACACCCCTGATTCTAAGTTCATAATCTAACTCAGCCTCTGTCAAATAAGAAGGGTTTATGACAAGCGGTGAGTCCATCTTGTCCACTAAAGATACTTAAACTAACTCAAAAACAAATTAAAAATCAATACCTGTATACGTCTCTACAAGAAAAACGAACTATAAGTGGTATTAAAATAATACCTAACTGAAATTTAATTATCAAGTAAAGAATACTCTATAAAATAACGTAAAAAGTCTAAACTGACATAAAGATTGTACAGGCGTACAATCGCTGACTCACTAAACTAAATAAATTTGAGTCAATTTCAATGTAGCAAATTTATTAAAATACGCAAAGTTTTTACTTGCTATTTTAAAATATAATTGCTTTGATTTAAAATCAAATTTGCAATACCTAACTGAACTGAACCTAATATTAAAATAAACGGAGTTACTAATTCGCTATTTTAATTTATGAATCACCTTGATATTTTTAATCAAATAGGCAATTCTAAACCCAACCCAAATGTATTAAACTTAATCCTTATCACTGGATATTAAATTCCTTAAAAGTGATAAGATTTTTTTATGGTTAAATAAAAACTAACAAAACATCGCCTGTTTTATACTGCTAGAAGAATTCGTATAGTCCTCTAAATTAGACATAAAATATTGAATTTTATACTTAGTTTCTGTACGTAGTATTTACCATATTATTGATAAAATAAATTATCATAAAATAACTTCCAGACATAAAATTATTGCACAAATAATATTTTCAAACTCAAAACCTAAATTTCTGTCTCTCATAAGATCAAACTAGCTTATGCTTGATACCACAAAAACTCTAAAATTCACCTCTACTCATTTAAAAATCTGAAACTTACATAACTTGACTAAAAAAAATGAAACTTACTGAACCTTATTCGGGCCCCACGTTACTGGGCACCATTATTACATCACTACTTGGCCCTAGAAAAATTAACAATGATATCACCGGTTAAGGTGATAACCAAAGGCAATTCAACCAACACACAAATAGTGACGGCGAACGGCTAGCTGATCTGGTGCGTGGCTGGGATTTCGTGGGTTCAATTAATATATATTTTTTTAAACCAGCCAGAGGGTGAACCAATATTTTTGTGATATTTTGCCTAGCTAGTTTGTTCCAACACTCAGAGGTAGCTTAAAATGATGTAAAAATTATGAGCGCCATCCACGGAAAATTTAAGAGTTACTGCTACCCCTGTGATGGTGAAACCAACCGCCGTGGAAAGATTTGATCTTATGGCGGACAGACAAACAAAAAAAATGAAAAATTAAATTTTACGATAAAAGATACTTATTTATTAATTACTTCAGAAAAATCATCAATGTAAAAACAAATCAGCGATTTTAATCAATTTAAAAATTATAAAATAATGTTATCAATTATGAAATAGAAATATTAAATAATATTATCACAATTTCCAACAGAAAATATTTATAGCTTAATTAATTTATCATTAAAAGAAAAGAAATATATTGTGCAATGAAAGTCATACAGTAAATATTATACAACAAAAAATATCAATGAAATTCTCAGAATCTCACCAATCCTCCTGATGATGGATAGATAGTGGATGAGGGCTCCTGGTGAGTTCTGGTAGCCTTTCCTAACAGCCTCTCCGAACACAGACTGCTCCTCGACGTGGTTTGACGTCTTGCTAACCTGTATAACGCTAGGGTTTTGCTGTTGGTTGGGATTGACTGGACTAAACTGGACTTGACTAAACGGAATTTCAATCGACTGCTGAACTTTACTAAACTGTGTTTGACTGGACTATCCGTCTTATGAAATCTAGCAGACATTTAACCATCAAACGAAAATGATTTTCCATGTGTAAATTATGTAGACTATTTGTACTAATTATGAAAATTATTTCGGTAAATGATTTAAATAATTTGTATTAACTATCTAATCAGTTATTTGTTAATTATCTATGTAATCAGTTGTTAAAATAATCAGTTATATAATCAACTATATAATCATCTATATAATCATCTATTTAATCATCTATTTGATCATATAATCAGCTATTTAATCATCTATTTGGCAGTTATATAATCTATATAATTATCTATTTAATCATCTATTTGGCAGTTATATAATCTATATAATTATCTATTTAATCATCTATTTGATCATATAATCAGCTATTTAATCATCTATTTGGCAGTTATATAATCTATATAATTATCTATTTGGCAGCAAAACTCTTTTATTAGATAGATCACTAAGAAAAAGTTTGATAACGGCAGAAGTGTCACAACTCGCGACTGAATGATTATCAAAAAACTTAAAAGTCAATGTAATTGCTGCTGCAGAATTGGCTACAGAAATGGCCATTCTCCTACCAGCTAGCTAATAAAAGAGATATCCCCTCTCAAGTCTCAATTAACATATTACCATACTATAAACTAAAAATTACTAAGAATGGGCCCGCGTTGTTATATGCAACCCATAATACTTCCTGCAGTATATTTGGTTTAACCAATAATTAAGAAATTTGTGCTGTGAAATAGATATATTTACTATGCGATCGAAGCCTCTGTGTTCTACGAGAGCTGTTAGCAAAAACTGGAATACAAAAAGAGTTAAATGGATGAAACATGAAAATATAATAAATGTGTACATTCCTAAATTTAAACAGATTACCTATGATAATTTAATGTCTGAGGTTTTAGTTACTAGAGTATGGTAAATACCTGTACATATTTCTCAAAAATTCATTCTGTTTAATAGAATTTAATAAAATTACTTAAAGTTGCCAGATGTACGCAACACAACTTAACACTGCATAAAAACTAAAAAGAACTGTTAACTATATCAACAGTTCTATGTAAATAGTAAGTATCTATGGATATTGACTATAACAAACATTCTTAGAGCTGTGTATTTATCATACACAGCAGAAAAAGAATTTTCAAAAAAAGCCTCGAAAAGGGAAACAGAATAGATTTCCGAAACGTCGGCAAAATATTTAATTTCAATTTTTATACTTATTTGTGTTGTTTATTTAAAAAAAGCAAACTTTAACTGATCCTTTGACGTCAAAGCCACAGGCGTAGAGGTTATTTACCAGTAACATACTGGTTAATTGTAATATTTTGTAGGTTCCCGAGCACCGCTTAAAAAGAAAACATACATGTGGCAGGAAGTCCCAAAGAATTGAAGAAGAAAAAAAATTAAGATACCGTCGATTCGCATTTGAGCGGCCCTAGAGTGCTTAAGAGGCACTTTGGGTCCATCGGAATCGATTTCTCGACTTTAAATTTTGAGACTATTTTTATTGGACCTTCTAGTGGTTCGAACTAGGAGAATTCTCCACCATTTTTAAAATTTAAAAAAGATTGTTTAACGGTTTTTATTTTAAACACCGCCCCATTGACTTTTGGCTAAGATTTGCCGTTTAAAATAGCTACTCGCTACATCCTAACTGTGATTTCCGCATTGCAGAACAGACTTTAGGGCATTTTTCGGTCTTTCGCCAAGTGAGAAATTTTCAATTTTGGATGTAAATTTCTGTAAAATTTAATTTTTCTTTAAGATTGGTATCTTTTGAAATTGAAGCATTTTACAGGATTCATTAACAAACTAATTCCAAGTATCGTAACTACGTCTGATGTTGCTATTTTCGTGATCTAGTCTAAGTCTGTTTTAATATCTATCTTACTTCTCACGTTACTTTTAATGGTTTTAAGATTTTTATAACTAACAGATTTTTTCTAATTTTAGATGTTTGGCGTCTGTTGTAAAAATCCCGCTAAACCGACGGAACCATCTGATTCCTTGGCCATTGAAGGGACACTTGAGAGTATCCAGAACGAAACTAATTCAGTTTATCACAAGTCTGCCAACAATCCTTATTATCCTCAAATACCAAATTGGCCACCACCACTCCCTACCCATCCACCAGATCACACAATCCCTCCATTACCAACTCATCCCCCCTCTTCCGGTTACCCAACACAGACCTCACCAGTTTGGCCACCAAATAAACCGATTACAACGAAACCTCCTAAAAAGCCAGTAACTTCCAAACCTCCCTATAAGCCACCGACTACTACGTCATCGACACTACCTGCTAGTGGTTCCTGTGGAGCAAAGAATGGGTACCAAGATCAAGAACGAATAGTTGGAGGTCATAATGCCGACGTAAATGAATGGCCCTGGATCGCGGCGCTTTTCAATGGGGGACGGCAATTTTGCGGAGGTTCCTTGATCGACAGTCTTCATATATTGTCTGCTGCCCATTGTGTGGCTCAGTAAGTGTTAAATTTTAATTTGAAGTTACTCTATTTCTTATTAGGACCGTACATTGGAGATTAAGAACATTTCGGTATTGACTTGAATTTTTGACTACTAAACCATTTTACAGTATGAGTTCTTGGGATGTTGCACGATTAACAGTACGGTTGGGTGATCATAATATAAAAACCAATACAGAAATTAGGCACATCGAAAAACGAGTTAAAAGGATTGTCAGACACAGAGGATTTGACTCAAGAACTTTGGCAAGTATATATGTCTAATTATTTATTATTCATTCGTACCTTATAATGCATGGCATAGTTTCCAATAGTAATAATTTCTTTGTAACATTTCTTTTCGCATATTAAACGAAGAGAACTGGTATTCGTTTTTGAGAAATACTTGTTTATGAGCAACAAATTCAACACCTACAAATTTTCAAACCTAAAATTTATATTATTAACGATATTTTGTAAAATTGATTTTTTTGCGTTATCAGAATTGTTTAAAAACAATGTTATATCAATGAAATTATAGTTTTTCGTGATTTCTTTAATTTTGTAAAAATGACATTGGTATTTATGTAAAAAGTAACTATTTTTTAAAAATAAGTATACCGGTCGTCCCTTCAATTTATTCACAAGATATCATTGTTGAAAGATGGAGATTTGAGGAAAATATTAAGTTAAATGAAATCCAAAGGTTATTTGAGTGTCATATCCAAAAGCACCCCTAACTTCGTTTTTTCAAATAGCATTCCCTTATTACTTCCACATCCACATAGCACAGTGGTCTCAAATCGAGTTTTTTTGTTCAAAAATGGGTAAAGAGCGCAAATCTTGTCGGAAACGAACAATTTTAAAAAAAATTAACGCTTACCGAAATTCTAAGAAATTCTCGGAGCCAGAATTTTGAAAAATAAAATCCTTCTTCATTATTGTAAGTTAAAGGCCAAAAAACAATTACAATTTTCAGACAAAAATAGTTGTTTCGAAGTTATTTGAATAATTAAAGCTAGTTTTAAAGGTAAAACAAAATCAGCTGTCAAATTAGACAAAAAAGTACCTATCAATTGACAGCTACCAAATTGACATTCGACTTATATTCCAATTTTTTTTAAAATAATTTTTGATATGATATACTGAATATCTTCATACGATAGTTTTGTTACAATTTTCAGACAAAAATAGTTGCTTCGAAGTTTTTGAATAATTAAAGCTAGTTGGAAAATAAAGTAAAGCAGAATCAGCTGTCAAATTAGACAAAAAAGTATCAATTGACAGCTACCAAATTGACACTCGACTTATATTCCAATTTTTTTTAAATAATTTTTTATATGATATGTTGAATAACTTCATAGATAATTTTGTCCAAAAAAGCCCAAAAACCCTTACATCAAATATTTTTTATATTTAAATTAAAAAATAACGGCCATTTGGAAAGACAGCCTAGCTGAGTTCTCCATTGACATCTATTGTCCAATTTGACATCTTGTTCGAAATTAGTGAACCTAAAAGCATGAGAGCAGTGGAAGATTTTTGGAATATAAGTCAAATATTAATTTGGCAGCTGTCAATTGACACTTTATTGTCAAATTAGACAAAAAAGTATCAATTGACAGCTACCAAATTGACACTCGACTTATATTCCAATTTTTTTAAATAATTTTTTATATGATATGCTGAATAACTTCATAGATAATTTTGTCCAAAAAAGCCCAAAAACCCTTACGTCAAATATTTTTTATATTTAAATTAAAAAATAACGGCCATTTGGAAAGACAGCCTAGCTGAGTTCTCCATTGACATCTATTGTCCAATTTGACATCTTGTTCGAAATTAGTGACCCTGAAAGCATGAGAGCAGTGGGAGATTTTTGGAATATAATACAATTTGGCAGCTGTCAATTGACACTTTATTGTCTAATTTGACAGCTGATTTTGCTTTACTTTATTTTCTAATTAGCTTTAATTATTCAAAAAACTTCGAAGCAATATTTTTGTCTGGAAATTGTAATTGTTTCTTTTGCCTTTAACTTAAAATAATAAAATAGGAAAATTCGTTTTTAAAATTCGGGCTCCGAGGATTTGTTGGAATTTCGGTAAGCTTCAATTAAAAAAAAAATGTTCATATGTAAAAAAACCTCGATTTGAGACTACTGTAGGTAGTGAAGTGGAAGTATAATAATCTCAAAGAAAAATTCAATTTTTTTTCTTCTTGGAATAGGTTTAGTATTCTAAACGATTCTCCACTATATTTCGTGAAACGCGGACATTTTAAATTTTAAAAGCAGAAAAATGTCTGCCTATAGGTTTATCGGTTGTCTGTCGGTGTGTCGGACTGTCTGTAACTTTTTTGTGTATACTATACTTTGGAACTGCTAAAGATATTTGAAACTTGATTTGACTAGAAGTTTGGTACTCGTAACGAGATCTGGAACTAAATTATATTATGAGCTTATTTCTTTCAAGGTTAGGAGGTAAATAGGATTAAATAAGTAAGGCAAGCTAGTAAGAGTTCACAAACTTGAGATTTGGCATATACACTACCCTGCTTGGAACTACAATTAGTCATCTCTAAAAAGTAAGTTTAGAGATACATGGGTTACTTGATACTTCAATAACGCAGGTCTACAAAAAAAAGGTCGTGTCTTTGCAATCAAACCCATCAATTCTTAAGCATTTTGGCGCGCTGAAACCAAATTTTGCAAAAAAAAATTTTCTACCTCATCAATTTTTCTCTACACCCCTCATATAACCCCCATAAACTCTTATAGAGATTTTTTGAAAAAAAAATTATTATTTTTTATGACTTTTGTATTTGTTTCTTGGGTCGCTGACCTCGAATCTGAGTTAAAAAATAAATTTCGACTTGATGACAGGTGTCAATGAGCTGTCATATTTCACCAAGATGTAAAAGTTGATAACACTGGTCTACAAAATAACAACATTTTCTGCTCCAAGGACTAAACCTATCATTCCTTAAGTATTTTTGTGTGCTGAATCCGAATTTTCAATTTAAAAAATTTTCTGCCGCGAAGATTTCGAGTAAATCGCGATTTTTATTGCTAAAATGCTGTTTTGAAATTTTTTTAAATTGAAAATTCGGATTCAGTACACAAAAATACTTAAGGAATAATAGGTTTAGTCCTTAGAACAGAAAATTTTGTTTTTTTGTAGACCAGTGTTATCAACTTTTACATTTTTGTGAAATTTGACAGCTGATTCACACTTGTCATTAAGTCGAAATTTATTTTTGACTTCAGATTCGTGGTCAGCGACCCAAAAAACAAATACAAAGGTCATAAAAATAACTTAAAAAATGTTTTCAAAAAATCTCCTCTATAAAGAGTTTATGAGGGTTATATGGGGGTGTAGAGAAAAACTGACGCGGTAGAAAATTTTTTTGGCAAATTTAGTTTCAGCGCACCAAAATACTTAGGAAATGATAGGTTTGATCGCAAAGACAGGATATTTTTTTTGTAGACCTGTGATAATTAATTAATTATTTATATCAAATAGAGTGTTAAAAGAAATAATTATTAATTTAATACTGTAGACGTAAATATTTCTCCTAACTGAACTCAATAATTACTTAATTCTCAATGTTATAAATTAGTGACAATAAATAAAAAATTATTAGAAGTACATGCAAAGTGTGCCGAATAAGATCACAGTGCCCCACTAATTTTGCCACGTTGCAAAGAATGTATGCGATTTTTAAAAAAATTGTGGGCTGACTGAGTGTCACTTATTTTGAGCAGTAACAACTTCCTGGTGAACTTTCAAGGCCTACCAGGATTCGATATGTAATACCAAAGGTGAATAAGTCATATTAGGTATTTATTTATCGAAAATTTTGATAGGAAAAAGTTATTCAGAATCGTTTAAAAACCCCAAATCATAAGTTTCATCAAAACCTGACAAAATTTAAATTTCCAAGCAAATAAAAATAATAAACCGAAAATTAGATAATCACTTTATTACTTTAACATTCACTCTAAATTACATCTTTTTTTACCAAATTGAAGCTCCATTTAATTAGAATAAGAACAAATTTATTGTTAATTTTAGGTACAATATAGGTACTACAATTTGATAGTATAATGGGAATATAAAACATTCAATAGAGATATGAAGCGAATTAAGGAGATATAATTTACTAAAATAGAAGTACGTATTGTATTTTTTTTATGTTGCAAATAAAATTACCTAAGCACTAGATGTGGTTGTTTGAAGAAACATGTCGAAGTATACATTGAAGGAAACAAGCTCTTTTAGCGCGTCTGTAAAAGTGGCCCTAAAGTAACAGTCACGAATTTTACGAAGAGAAATACTTAAAATTCGGGACACTTGCCTAAGACTCATCTTTGCATTATTTTCATTATATCGCAAAAAAATTAAGACATTTTTCATCATAAACATGATTTTGGTTTCGGGTTGTTACCTTTTTATTCACTCCTCCTATAGAATAAACACTCAGTTTATTCTAAATACTGTCGTATTAGATATGGATGCCTTTTATTAAATTATTCGGCTGCTTCATGAAACGAGCGCACGTTGTCACCTACCAATCTCACTATTTCTACTTTAAGTTAAAAATGTGGAAAATGTCACCTGTGACTTTTCTTTATTAGCAAATAAACAAGTATCCATAGACGACTTGACAGAACTTGTAAAACCAATTTTAGGTAATTTGCATGAAAATTTTAATTTTCTCAGATTTTGATGTAACTTATTTTATAAGCGATTCTGAATAACTTTTTCTCGTAAACTTTTTCGATAAAAAATGCCTAATATGACTTCTTTAATTTTGGTATTACACATAGAATCATGGTAGCCCTTGGAAATTCACCAGGAAGTTGTTACTTCTCAAAATAAGTGGCACCCAGCAAACCTACCATTTATCAAAACATCGTCTATATTCTCTGCAACGTGGCAAAATTAGTGGGGCATAAAAAGCAAGTTGTAAATCAGTTAAATGAGGTGTACCGCGACATGTCAAAGTGCGAGATACAAATAATAATAACAATAATAATAATAATAATAATAATAAGTCGCCTTTATTTATATTTCTGTCTTGGCGAAGTTCAGCAAGCTGTTCTTCCACTTAACCAAGACAATTTACACATAAGAATTTACAAGATATGAATAAAACAATAATAAACTACAAAAAACTATGTAATTAGTCTAAGTTATACACACATATGCACACATGTGCGCATACAAAGTGCATGCACACACATACATACATACATACAAAGAAAAAAGAAAAATGGTTGTTTGAACGTCATTGGTCATCAAGACGTAATTTTTTCACATTTGATTTAAATAATAATTTTGTTAGTGATTATAAATTAGTCGGGAGCTGATACAGCTTGATATGAAAAAGATTTCTGAAATTTTGTTGTCACATGTCGAGGTATGGTGAGTTGGTCGATATATCTTAATTCCTTTTGATGAATATTAGATCGGGGCATCAGCTTGGAGAAATTTTTATAAGATTACGGATGAAACAAGCTATGTGGAGAATTCTACGATTACTCATATTTAACCACCCAACTTCAGACAGGTATCTACTTACATGGTCTCTACGAGATAACCTATAAATAAATCTAATACATGCATTCTGTATTTGTTGAACTCGCGTGGAAGTGCTTAGATTTAAACAGGGGCCATAAACGACGTCACAATAAATGAATCATCAAATTTGAATTGCCATCGAATAGGCATTACGTTTCATGCGCAGTCTGCTCAATAGGCGTGGAGAATGTTACTATTTTTCGTTGGCCTTTTAGAGGGGGGAAACGCTGCATTCACCTCGAAACGTCCTGTTATAACTATATAATGAAGTTATACTTCAAAAACAATTTGTAACCAACACTGAAACCATTTACACATTCTAGCAATTGGCTTTTGCAGTACTCAAACATCTATACTATTTCCCAAAATATTACGCTTAGGAGTATTTATTGGTGCATCCTGTATACACCAAATCTCAAGTTTCTGTACTCTTACCAGCTTGCTTTACTTATTTAACCTCCAACCATTCACCGGAATATACTCAAAATAAATCTAGTTCCAGATCTCGTTACAATACATACGTGTACCAAATTTCAAGTCAATTGCTTAAACCGTTCCAGAAGAAACGTGTGCATAAAGAAATTTACAGACCAACAGACAGATTACTTTTCTCAAATTTAAAATCTCGATGTTTCATGACATTCTAAACCTATTTCAACAAAATAATTTTGAATATTTTTTTTACGATTACAATACTCAATCTACTACGTGGATGTGGAAGTAAAATTAAATAGAATAGTACACTTGATTTTAAAAAAAACTGGTACAACTCTTGTAATCGCAAATCTTAATAGTTTAGTTGTGTGCATATGTCTGTAAATAGGGCTGGCCAGACATGTCGAGAGTGGGGTGGAGAAGAAGTGATTTACCCCGGACCTGGGTTTTTTGGAGGAGACCGGTTTTCTTAGTGTTTTTAAACTTATTAAACCTTTCTTTTTTATTTTTTTCAAATGGAATTTTAAAAAATAATTAGAAAATAACTTTTTCAAAACATTTTCAAGCCTGCCATATTATTGTTTAAAAAAAAAATATTTGTTACAGATAATTCTACTAATGGTTGTAATTAAAATACTAACTGAATAATGATAATTCTATTTTTAAAATAAGAACACAAAAATACCACTTCATTAAAAAAAATGTAAACAATGCAAACTGGCCATAAAAAAACAATAAAAAAATAAAATAAATGAACTTCAACTACGTAATACAGAATTAACTAATATTTTGTCATTGCCCCATTAGCGTCTGAAACTGCCTGAAGTCTTGCAGGCATGGACAAAATCAGATTTCTTGCATGGTCAACTTCATGCGACAGTTTCTCCCAAGCGTCTTCAATCATCCCTTCCAATTCTTGGGCATTGTTTGGATGGTTATTTAATTTTCTTATATGTTTCACCATTAGTCCCCAAACATTTTCAATTGGATTTAAATCCGGACTTTTAGATGGCCACGGTAACAACTCTATGTTTTTATTAAGAAACCATTGCCTGACACGATGGGCCCTATGTATGGAGCAGTTGTCTTTTTGGAAAATAAAATTATTTTCCGGAAACACCTCTATTACTGACGGCAACATAATATTGTCTAATATTTCAATATATTTAATGGAATTGAGATGACCACCACTGTTCCAACACACACCTAACCCATCCAAGCCCAGACAATGACTGAAAACCTTCCTGATATTTGTGGATCGAAAGTATATTTTTCGTCGTATCTAGTGGAAGGAGGCTTATATACGCGAACATATCCATCGTTACAGGATTTAAAAACTTTTTCGTCAGAAAAGACAACTTGTCCCCAGAAGCTTTCATCATTGATTATATAGTTGAGTGCAAAAATAATGCTACCCTGCTTCTTTTCCTCTGAAAGTTTGTATTTTTTGGCCGCTGAACAACTCTTCAAGTCGCTTTGTAGTTTTATTCTTCTGCAAGCAATAGGTACCGAAGCAGGGAAATTTGTCTCTGAAATTGCATTTACTGCTGTCTAAAAAGGGTTTTCTCTTAAGTAATTTATAAGATTTTCATCTTCTTAATTAGTGCTCTTTCTGGACCTACCGGAACCAGCTTTACGGGATACCGTTTGGTTGGTTTCCCATTGTTTTTTAACACTCATTATCGTGGTTTTACTCACACTGTATTCAGTAGCAAGTCTTCAATTTTAGAAACAATTCGAAATTTTTTAATATCTGTTAGATGAAACCATTTTTAATAATACGCCACTGATTAACGTCAAAGTGACATTTGTAAGATTGTTAATATCAATCAAAGATCGAATGATTTACATAGCTAAAAGAAAGTGTACCAGTTTTTTTTTTAATCAAGTGTACCAAGGGATGACCCCTGGGGTATTTGAAACCTTGGCTAAAGTTGGAAGTAGTCTGACAGATCTATAGTTTGCAGGGTTGGTGTAAGGTTTGTTAGGCTTTGGAATGGTAACTATGTTTGCGATACGTCACATTTTTGGGTAGTATGCAGACTGCAAACGATTTTGATAAAAACAGGTAGCATGTAATACGGTGATTTTAAATTGCAAAGAGTGGGATTTTATCATGTCCAATGTCTTTTTTGGATTGAGGGCATATATGGATACTCTGATTTCAGATGGAACGTAGAAGATCGACTTCCCATCGGTGTGTTTGGTGTGTTTTTCTACAGATTCATTTTTGAAATTTTTTACGTCCTTGCCTATTTGTCTTTTTAAGGCATTAATTTATATAAAAAGTTACGAATCTCTAGGCATATTCTATTTTCAGATTTTATGAGATCAACTAGTCGCTGTAGAAGTTTAACGTTATTGGAAAATGATGGAATGTATTTTTTGAAAAGGAGCACCTGTCGTAGTTAAGTTGTGTAACTTGATCTACCAATCGGTCGATCTCTTCAGGGGTATTTCAGGTTGGGCTCTTTGGGACGTTATTGACGGAAGAGAAATAGTCTTATTCTTTGAGGTGCAGTATATCTTCAGATCGAAAACAGTGAGCACCGGGCACTGTTCAGGATCTGTAAAGTTCTGTTTTCGCGGGAATATTGAAAATTTCTTGTAATGCGAATGTTCTACGATTGGCCGACTAGGACGTGGGCGTATTGGTGAATTTGGAGCGATTAAGGGGTTTATAGGATATGATAAATATAATCAAATATAGTAATGCCAGATGTATTAGATCTTGAGGAGGGATGTATGTAGGTAGAATTAATTGTCGCTAGTCTGTCGAGATCAAGTGGACTGCCTCGGTCAGATGTATGCAGAGACAACTGATAAAATAGGTATAAAAAAAGTTGTCAATTCCATGGACAAACCAATCATTTCCGGTGTATATTGGCTTGCTGAATCCGAATCCGGTTCAGTTTTGCCCCACCACATCACAATTTTTTCTCATCCTCAAAATACGTGTAGAAAATGTAAAAATTGCATTATTCTAACCGTTCTTCGTGGATAGAGAAAAGTGTGACGTGTTGTGGCAGAACTGACACCGAATTCGGATTCAGCAAGTCAAAATACACTGTGAATTATTGGTTTGGTCCGTGGAATCGACAACTTTTTTTTGGGGGGACACAGGCACATAGAAAAAAGTTATCCGAATCCGGTATTAGTTTTGTCCCACCATGTCACAATTTTTTTTCTATTCTCAAGAAACAGTTAGGAAAATGTAAAAATTACATTATTCTAACTGTTTCTTGAGGATGGAAAAAAATGTGACGCGGTAGGGCAAAACTAACACCGGATTCTGATTTAACAGGCCAAAATACACCAAAAATGATAAGTTTGATCGGTTTAATCAACGACTGTTTTATTTTTGGGTGCCCGTGTAATTATCACGTCTCTGTGTGACAAATGTAATATGATGGCTGTTAGCTCGAACGATATGAAAGGTGGAAGGAAGTAAGACCTGTAAGTGTTTTAATTTCCTGACTGAGAGCCGTGCTTCCGCCTCTGGAGGTGAAGCGGTTAGAGCGGTATGTCTCATAGCCAGAGAGGGAGAGAAATAGTTGAGGTTGTAGAGTCTCGGAGAGACAACAGACGTCGATTACATTAGAGTACAGAACTAGCCGTATTTTGTCTAAGAACACCGGTGGCGTTAAATTGAAATAAATGTAATAGCTTTGTGTGTTTTGTGTAACTCATAGAATTTGGATAATGTGCTCTAGTATAAAAGATATTTTTTGTAACTGAATCTTTGTGCCCTTAAGGGTTGTTACCAGATGTTTAAGGCTGTCCCATATTTCCCTGAGGTCAAAGTCTTTAGACGATTAAGTATTTCCTTTAAAGAGTTATCAGAATTTTGATCATCTGGTTGGTTTGTGGATTGTTTGTGAGGCAGATCATTTTCTATACCTGAACTGTTACAAGGCCCAAACGTGTGCTAATCGATTCCACCGTCGCTTACGAGAAGGGATCGGAATTGGATGTATGTTTGTTTGTTGTTACTGTCTTGTATTTGTCAGTTGTCTTTGTGCTGGAGATGGCAGTGTTTGTTCGACTGGCTTAGGCTTCCGAGCATACCTCGCTTTCACGAACGCTGGGCAATCCGCGTAGTTTGAGGGACTCTCTACCACATACTTAGCGACCCGACTTAGCGGATGATTTTCGTGCTACTGGAGGAATGGTTTGTTCATGTCTGGGATGTTTCTCAGGGTTGATTTTAGAGTATCAGTGAATAGGATTTATCAGATTTCTGGGTAGAAGTATGGAAAGTATAGCTGGAATCAGAATCTTCGATACCTTGAAGAGAACTTGATTTATAACTCTTATGGACGGTGGTATATGTGGTGGTTGTACTTATGGGGTTGCGTAGCATTCTCAATACATCCGTTTTGCATTGTGACACTCTCCGTAAACTAACAGCATATCCACGTATTAATTTGCCGTAAGTACAAGTCATACTTTTTAACTTATCGCGAGGCTATCGACAACATATCCAAAGTGAACTCACAAATATTAACATCAAACCAAATTAAATAGAAACCCTGTTTCCATACAAAACTTAACACCGAAGCCATAACTCACTATGCTGCATACGTTATTTCATTAAAATAAATAAAAAATCAAGTATAATAATAGTTGAATTCAGAACGGTAAGTACTGGCATGCCATTTGAGAGAATGAAGTTATAAGTTCCACGGGGGTGGGTGATTAGAGCGGTGCCTTTAGATATGTCACTGAAATTAGGTGGGAAGTCCAGCATTTGTTATTTGTAATTTTCCAGAATATGAATCAGGCGCACACCCTATGCTATTTTTATTTATTGCTCAAATAAGTTATATTAATTTCTAACATATTTTAGTATAATGATATCGCCATTTTAACTTTGGAGAGCCCAATCGAATTCAGTCAACAAATTAGACCCGTTTGTCTACCAAATGGAGGTGGTGATCACTCTGGAAAAACTGGAACTGTTATTGGATGGGGCAGTTTACGAGAAAGTAAGAGAGTTCTATTAATATAGTCGCTCAACTTAAAAATGGAAACGAAAGGACCTCATTGTATCTTGAAATTTATATTTACGTTTTTAATAATAACAATTGCAATGACTTCTGTTTTCATTTTGACGTTGAACTTTGAACGACCATGCTCTAATAGACATTCGCACATCACTATTTTTAGGTGGGCCACAGCCGGCAATTCTGCAAGAAGTAAATATTCCAATTTGGAACAATCGAGATTGTAAGTTGAAATATGGACCAGCTGCTCCCGGAGGAATTGTAGAACACATGTTGTGTGCTGGGCAGGCTAATAGAGATTCATGTAGTGTAAGTTATGATTTTTTTATGTTGCCCGAGGCACGGTGGGATAAAACTGATTGAAAATTACCATCAATTATGTAACTAGAACCTCCTAAAGTATTTTTGTATTTATTTTCTTTAAATATTAACATTATTTTCTATACCTATAACCGAAGATACGCTTTAAAACTATTATATTTGACAGTTAATTTGGCAGCTGTCAGCAATAAAAAATAAAATGGAAAATTTAATTTGACAGATCGTTAGCTTATTTGTGAAATGAAAATTTAAAGTAAAAATATAAAAACATTTATAAATTTGTAACCTTGACACTAATTTTCATTGGAAAAACCCATAGTATTTAATAAGATATGTTTTTAGATGAGAAATATACAAAAATTGGGAGCAAAAATCGAAAATCCGTTTGTAGGTATTAATAGAGGATTTCATAACGAACATTAAAAGGAACATCTTAAAATCTCTACTATTGCGATCTATAAGTTTATTTGAGTGGAACACTAAAGTTTTGTCCCATTGTGTGACGTTGGACAGCCATCTCGTGGCCTCCGATGCCAATTCACACGGGATGAATGTCTGTAATCACCCATGGCCCCTCCCGACGGTCCGTCGGATCAGCGAGCAAGTTCCAAAATCGAGTGCCCTGAGCAGACGAAGGGACCCAATAATGATTGGTTTCTTCATTTGAACTGCCAACCACTCTGCCGGTTTACGGCAAATCGGAATTAAGTTTTGGAAGCAGCGTTGGCTTTATTCTCTCGAGTACGCCGATAATGAAGACGACCATCTTAACAGAATACTCTGGGTGTAGCCTCGAAGCTCATACCGGAGATCTCAATACTTTGTCCGCTTTTCCTTCGCCTTCAAATTGATGTTTCTCTTCGCAGGTTGGGAGAACTCAATGACGTACATCACCTTATTTTCGAGGAGTACTATGTTAAGCTTATTGGCGTGAATTGATCGGACCGTCGAGAACGAGTGCCGTAAATTACAATGCAGTACCATAATGCCGCGCTGTGTCTGTGAACTCTTATTCGCGGGACTGGCAAATGACAAAGCGACTTCGAAGAGACCAACTTGAAAGGCCATAATAAATATCTCGATCTTTGATTTTAGCCCGGCTGGTCTCAAGAAAGCGAAGGTCATTTTTGCGTTTCTAAACTGCTGGCCACTCGAACTTACACATAGAGACTTTTAGGCAAAATTTAAAGTTCAATATTTTCAACAGGAATGCAAATTTTTGAACACGGCTTGCAAATTTTAAGAGCTAGTTTTTTTCGGATTAAGCTGCATGACGTATATTTATCGTAGGACCATAAGTTTATTATATACGGGGTGATCAATGATGTCATGCAAAAAATCAAAAAGTTTGTAGGAGTGAAATTTCCGCAAAATTTTTTTTTGGTCGTTGCAATATGGTTCCTTACTAAGGTAACATCAATATCTCTAGACGGTTTTGTCAGTTTTTGGATTAAGGCCCTTAGGCCTTGTACACACTACTCAACATAAAATTTGGATACCGAAATCTTTAAAATGCTATAACTTGACATTGGATTGACGGTTCTTGATGATTTTTGCGGATTTGGAATCCTTATTTCACGTAGATTTTCTATGGTCTAAGCATTTTATTTGAGGGTTGAAATTTACACATTATACCGGGTCGATAATAAACAAAAACGTAGCGACAAGAACAAGTTTATTACATTAAATTCTACAATATACAACATTGCTTAACAACGACCCAAAGTCAATTCTTAAAAAATTTATAATTCTAATTCTGGTAATTTTTAATAACTGAAAAAAAATTTAACTAAAAAATTAAAAAATAATTTAATTTAAACTTAAATTAAAATTAAATTAAAATTACCTAATTAAAATTAGGTACATTAATTAAAAAAGAGAGAAGCTAATATTTTGTTGGTCCTCCTGCTCGGAATATTACTTCCCGACATCGATTTGGTAGAGTATCCACAAGATTATTTATAAAATCTTGTGGAATATTCTCCCATTCTTCACGAATGGCCTCACTGAGCGTTTCTAAGGTTTCAGGTGGTACATCAAGAGATCTTACTTTAAGTTTTAACTAAGACCAAACGTGTTCGATGACATTAAGATCCGGAGACTTTGCAGGCCAGTCCATCCTATTGATGTTTTGTGCCTGCAAAAACTCTGTGATCCTTCGCGCTCTGTGAGGTCGAGCGTTGTCATCCACCAATAGAATTTCTGGGCCGTAATGTCGAGCAAAAGGAACAACAATAGGTTCCAAAATTTCCTCCTGATAAACAGTAGCATTAATGGTTTGGTTGGTAATGAATAGCTCGGTTTTACCATTTCTTATGATACCTCCCCACACTGTAACACCTCCGCCACCAAATGCTTCTTGAGGGGCCATATTTTCCTTCAAATATCGCTGATTTGGCCTTCTCCGAACTAACATTCGGCCATCGGAGTGAAACAAATTAAATCTTGTTTCGTCAGTAAATAAACAATGGCTCCACTCTGCATTACCCCAATTCGCATGCTGATTTGCCCATGCCCGCCTATTCGCTCTATGGCGTTGTAATAACCGCACACATTTTGCTCTGCGACGGGCTCTATAATTTAAAATGTTTGGCATTATGTTATGTTTAAAAAAAAAAAATCTTACCTCTAGTTGTTTTTATTTAATGTTCTTCTCACTGTTCTGTCCGAAACTCACACCCCAGTTTGTTGTCTCAAAGAATCATTCAGTTTTACAGAGTTCTTTGTCTGTTTACATTATTTTAGAAATAATCTGACATATTTCAATGTAACAATTTTGTAAAGTTTAATTAATATGAGGCGTTTAACCACGGCAGAAAGGGAAAAATGCATTTGACTTCTCAACGAAGGAATGTCAAAACAGCAAGTTGCGCACATTTACAATGTCAGCCGAAAGACAATTTATAATTTGAACCGCCGCGTCGAAACTACTGGTGATCATAATTGTGGGCATGGGGGTGGACATACAAAAAAAAATAAACCAAAGAACCGAAAGAATTTTAATGAGAGAAACTATGCGGAATAGAACAAAGAACTCTAGAACACTAAAAGACTCTTTAAGACAACAAACTGGGGTGAGAGTTTCGGACAGAACAGTGAGAAGAACATTAAATAAAAACAACTTAAGCTGAGATTTTTTTTTTTAACATAACATAATGCCAAACATTTTAAATTATAGAGCCCGTCGCAGAGCAAAATGTGTGCGGTTATTACAACGCCATAGAGCGAATAGGCGGGCATGGGCAAATCGGCATGCGAATTGGCGTAATGCAGAGTGGAGCCATTATTTATTTACTGACGAAACAAGATTTAATTTGTTTCACTCCGATGGCCGAATGTTAGTTTGGAGAAGGCCAAATCAGCGATATTTGGTGGAAAATATGGCCCCTCAAGAAGCATTTGGTGGCGGAGGTGTTACAGTGTGGGGAGGTATCGTAAGAAATGGTAAAACCGAGCTATTCATTACCAACCAAACCATTAATGCTACTGTTTATCAGGAGGAAATTTTGGAACCTATTGTTGTTCCATTTGCTCGACATTACGGCCCAGAAATTCTATTGGTGGATGACAACGCTCGACCTCACAGAGCGCGAAGGATAACAGAGTTTTTGCAGGCACAAAATATCAATAGGATGGACTGGCCTGCAAAGTCTCCGGATCTTAATGTCATCGAACACGTTTGGTCTTATTTAAAACTTAAAGTAAGATCTCTTGATGTACCCCCTGAAACCTTAGAAACGCTCAGTGAGGCCATTCGTGAAGAATGGGAGAATATTCCACAAGATTTTATAAATAATCTTGTGGATACTCTACCAAATCGATGTCGGGAAGTAATATTCCGAGCAGGAGGACTAACAAAATATTAGCTTCTCTTTTTTTTAATTAATGTACCTAATTTTAATTAGGTAATTTTAATTTAAGTTTAAATTAAATTAATTTTTAATTTTTTAGTTAATTTTTTTTTCAGTTATTAAAAATTACCAGAATTAGAATTATAAATTTTTTTAGAATTGAATTTTGGTCGTTGTTAAGCAATGTTGTATATTGTAGAATTTAATGTAATAAACTTGTTCTTGTCGCTACGTTTTTGTTTATTATCGACCCGGTATAATGTGTAAATTTCAACCCTCAAATAAAATGCTTAGACCATAGAAAATCTACGTGAAATAAGGATTCCAAATCCGCAAAAATCATCAAGAACCGTCAATCCAATGTCAAGTTATAGCATTTTAAAGATTTCGGCATCCAAATTTTATGTTGAGTAGTGTGTACAAGGCCTAAGGGCCTTAATCCAAAAACTGACAAAGCCGTCTAGAGATATTGATGTTACCTTAGTAAGGAACCATATTGCAATGACCAAACAAATTTTTTGCGGAAATTTCATTCATACAAACTTTTTGATTTTTTGCATGACTCCATTGATCACCCCGTATATAATAAACTTATGGTCCTACGATAAATATACGTCATGCAGCTTAATCCGAAAAAAACTAGCTCTTAAAATTTGCAAGCCGCGTTCAAAAATTTGTATTCCTGTTGAAAATATTGAACTTTAAATTTTGCCTAAAAGTCTCTATGTGTAAGTTCGAGTGGCCAGCAGTGTATATTATAATAATGATTATAATAACATGTATTTAGAATATAGAAGGAAAGATATATATATATATATATATATATATATATATATATATATATATATATATATATATATATATATATATATATATATATATATATATATATATATATATATATATATATATAATACAAAATAAGTTTTAAAATATTAATATTGTAACGTTTCTAATTCTTTTAGAAATAATGGTAAACTGCAGAAAACGATTTATTAAAAATGACAACAACTTTCACTAGAAACTGTCATAATAATTCCAATTGTCACCCCCCCTTTATTTTCTAACTTGAACACTTCGGACTTATTCTGATTGCCATGTAACACTTTCCTCCTCTTAAATCTGATCATCCCGAACGGATTCCACTGGTAATCTTCCACTAAAAGACATAAGTCGGTTTAAATGCACCACCTTCATTTTTGACCCTGAACTACATTGTATCCTGTATACAACGTCGTTCATTCTCTTGAATGGGCTATAGAGGCCCTCCCAAGTTGGAGTCAACTTCGGTGATATACCTTTTTTCCGTTGAGGATTATATAGCCATACCAAATCTCCTTCCTTCAAACCGAATTTGTTTTAAGGTCATACCTAGCTTTCATTATGTCACTAGCCAATTTCAATCTTTGTCTTACCAATGTATGAGTTTCCAAAAAATAGTCTTTCCTTGCGCGTCTACATAACCAACTATATTTTCCTGTTCTTCTGTTGGACATTGGGAGACGTAATTCTCTTCCAAAAACTATCCGAGAGGGTGTTTGTCCCGTTGTATCATATATGGCTCCTCTATATGCCATCAAAAGTAGTGGCAGATGTCGATCCCAATCATGTTGATGTCACCCTACGATTTTGGAGAGATGTTCTTCCATAGTTCTATCTCTCAGCATACCATCGGATTGAGGACGAAGTGGCGTAGTGCTTGGTTTATTAATTGGTAATTGGTTAATTAATCTCAAGTAAATTGCAAATCCCTTGAAAAAGTTTGGATTCGAAATTTCTCCCCTGATCAAGATGTAATTCTGAGGGTACACCGAAACTTCTAATAAAACGTTTCACTAAGACTTGGGTAAATGTGGACGCCTCTTGATTGGCTATAGCGTAAGCTTCATGCCACTTACTAAAATAATCTATTGCTACCAAAATAAATTTATTACCCTCAGTTGTGTTAGGAAATGGCCCAGCAACATAAATTGAAATTCTCTCAAATGGTGTCACTACATTATACTGTTTCATAGCCCCTCTGAAGCCTTTAGACACTTGGGTGCTGTACAAAGTATGCACCAACTTTCAACATATTTCGACAGATTTTGTCCAGTCTTATTTATGCCAAAATGTTTTCCTGAAGATCCATTGTACATTTGTTCTAGTACTGTTGCTACTTTTATCTTAAAAATCACCAATTGCATGGTCACATGTTTTCCATTTACACTTTCCCAAGCTCCTTTTAGTAGCCCATCATCTACTTGTAGTAAATTACATTGAGCCCATAATGGTCCCCTCTCGGAAATCCTCTCCCATCCTGGTTTATCTATTCCATCCTTCTTATATTTGACGATTGGGCCTAAATCAGGATCTTCTTGTTGGTCTTGAGTAAGATGTGCCGAGGTTCATTGTTCTTCCACTTCAATCATAACCCTCAGAACATCTAGGTTTTCTTTTTTCAGATTTATTTTCGAACAATGTTTACACTCACCACGAGGTCGTCTTGAAAGGGCGTCAGCGTTGTTATACAACCTTCCAGGTCGATGTTTGATACTAAAATGGTATAGTTGGAATTTCTCTAACCATGTCGCAACTTGTTCCTTCTGGGTATCTCATTTGCATTGGCCAAGTGAGCGCTGCGTGGTCTGTCCGTATAAGGAACTCATCCATATAAACATGTGAAAAATACCTGCAGTTTTCACAATCGCAAGTAACTCTTTTGCTGTCGCACAATAATTTTGATAGGACTTTGCTAAAATATCCAATAACTTTCTCTTCCCCATCCTGAATTTGTGACAAAACGGATCCAATTGCACTGTTGCTTGCATTAGTAACAAGTACAAACATTCCTTCATGCTGAGAGTATGACAAAACTGGACTGGCGCAAAGATCTGCCTTCAGTATGCAGAAAGCATTTTCGCAAACGTTATTCCTACTGAAAACTATTTTGGATTCTGTGAGTCTATGCAGCGGAGCAGCTATATCAGTAAACCCTACTATAAATCTTCGGTAATATGTGGACAGTCCTAGAAAGCTTCTAACAACATGCATATTTCGAGGTCTTGGCCAATCTCGTATTGTTTGCATCTTCTTTTTGCTAGGTTGAATTCTCTCTACAGATACAGTGTGTCAGAGGAATTCGAGTTCCTTTTGAAATAATATGCATTTCTTTGAATTAAACTTTAAATGAGCATTTCGAAAACAATCAAAAACTTGTTTTAAATTATCTAGATGTTCTTCGAATGTTCTATCCATCACCCATCATCCAAATAGACCAGGCATGTTCTCCAAGTTATCCCTCATAAGACCAGTTCCATCAGTCGTTGGAACGTGGCAGGAGCATTACATAATCCAAAAGGCATTACTGTAAACTGATATAATCCGCTGCCAGTGGAAAAGGCAGTTAGCATTTTCTTTATCATGGGAATCCATACCTACCTGCCAGAATCCTCTTTTAAGATCCAACAAGGTGCTATATTTTCTTGTGACCTCATTTAATTTCCTATAATCTACACAGAACCTTGTTGATCCATCTTTTTTCGCGACTAATACAATAGGTGATGACCACGGACTATTAGATTCTTCAACTATGCCTTCTTGTATCATTCTGCTTAGCATACAGGATACTTCATCCTGTTTGATCATGGGAAGTCTTCTTGGCGGTTGACGAATTGGCTGAGCGTCCCAGGTATTAATTCGATGCTGTCCATATCTGTCCATCCTAATGTTTCCTTCCTTGAGAAAAATATGTCAGAATATTGTCGAATAAAATCCTTTGCCATTTTAACTTCTCTAGGTGTCAAATGATCACAATTCATATTCAAATCCTCAACTGTCTCCTTAGAAAGACATTGCTCTGCTTGGGAATATCTGTTTCAAATTTCGCTATTAATGATATAGGTTCACAAATGCTGAATACCTCTCCTTTCAGTATGTCAATATTTGTAGTAAGAGCATTTGCAACTCTCACAAATATGTCTCAATCAGTTTTTAATACGGCTCGGACTACTAATAAATTTTTATTGGAATTATTGGTCGACTGTATAAGTCCGACACAGTACCCGGGATGTGTTTCCTGCTTAACATGGATAATTTTCTCACTATTCCCATTTATCTGTATTGCTTTATGTGTTAACAGTCTTACTTTAATATCCTTCTGTCCATCCATTGAAAGAGAAACTCTTAATTTCCAAACTTTAAAATGTTCTGGTTATAATCCAACTAAAAATTGCGCTTTCGAATTAAATCCATGCCTAGTATGAAGTCATCCTCTATATCTACTACCAGCACCCTATGATGTATCTTTTTGTAATTTTACACCTGCTTCTCCAGTTACAGGCGCAAATTCCCCGGTCATTGTTCGCAGGGTTCAAAATATCTTTCCTTGTTAATGGCACCATAGTACAATGGTAATTGTAGTTGTTCTTCCATCAACCCAACCTTCTATATTGGCATTAAGAGTTTGTAAGATTATTTCTAACGATTCCATGCACTTAGTGGTTTATGCATTTTCTTCATCTGCCTCATCTGCTTTGACTATTTTAGCCTTGGCAATAGATCTGGATATATTATATGCATCTTCTACTTCTAAAGCACGTACTAGCGCTTCACTAGATCTCCTGAAGCCACTGCTAATTCTTAAAATTCGTTGTACCTCGCCATCATGAATTCCATCAATAAATGTTTGAGTTGCTAATTGCTCTTGAAAATCAAAAGGAGCTCCTGGATAAGCTAAGTGTACGAGGCGTCTCACATCTGTCTCAAACTCCGAGTCTTAATTTGAATTTGAAATACTTTTTTCATATGTTGATCGCCATATCAAGCCTAGAATGCGGCAATTATTGATTGATAATCTCCATGAATTGCTTTACTTCGGGAATTGTCTGCAGAAGATGCTTGTCCTTTTAAAGCTACTATCAAACCTTTCTCATATCGTTCCACCCGTTGGCCAGTCCAGCGGCTTCAAACTGCTTCCTGTACATGGATCATGAGGATAGTCTATCATAAGTCGGTGGATGAACTACTGTTCTTGTTGATGTTCTTCCTTCCATAAGGCTATTATGCTTTAATTGATATACTTCTGCTTTCATTCCTTCTTTCTATTTTTTTGACTTCGTCTCTCACTTCTACTCTGATTTCTTCAACTCCTTTTCGAATTCCCTTCATTTCATCCTTAATCTCATTTAACGATTTTGTCCTTCAAAAAATTTTTGAGCCTCGTATATTTCTCCTGTTTTTCTTTTAGCCATAGCTCTTCATCTTTTTGTCTTTCTTCTTGTTATCTATTTTTTTCCTCTTCCTGGGTTTGCAATAATCCAGCCATCATTTCCATCATTTCTCTCAGGCGTTCATCCATGTTGGTTACTTTAGATCTAGTTTTTGGCATAGAACTCTCCACAGCCATTTAAAATTGTTCAATTTCTCCTCTGCAGATTTCAGTGATCCCACTTGTGACACCAATTGTAATGTTTCTAGTTCTTTTAGAATCAAGGATAAGCTACGATTTATTAAAAATGACAACAACTTTAATTAAAAACTGTCATAATATTTCCAATTGTTTTTCCCTCCTTTAGTTTCTATTCCTGCTCTACATTCTAACTTGAACACTTCGAACTTATTCTGATTGCCACGTAACAATATTAACATACATGTAAGTAAATATGAGGGGGAATCCATGAAGGATCAATCAAGGTCCTGTATATGGTTGTGGATAATGAGCACATAACAAAATTTTATATCCTTATAGATGACAATAATTAATACAGAAGTATTACAATTGACAAAACAATGTAAGCAATAATAAAGTAATAGATAATGTATAAATAAGTAGCGGTAACCACATGGATTTGACTATAGATGTGTTCATTTAGGGTTAATCACGAGAAACTAGAAACATAAAATGATGGCTTAGAATTAAACAAAATGGAAGTATTTCAACACTCTTACAATTATGTTAAACAAATAAGATATACAATATTGTTAGGAACTTGTGCGAATACCTCAAGTGTAAGAAGTTGCAGGTATATGAAAATATATAGAAATGCGATTCGTTATATATGTTTAATTTAGGACAGGCAAGAATATAACAGAATATTTATATTATGAAACATGATAAGATGAATGATTACGTATTAATTAATATACCGGGTGATTTTTTGAAAACGAGCCACCCTTAATAACTCGAGAACAGTTAAAGATTATTGTGCAGTAAGCTTCATTTTCTTGAATGACATAGGAGACACATTTTAATGAGAAAATGTGTGATCCAAAATTAACCCCCAGCCACCCCAAGTTTATAATTTCAAATAGCATTTCTAATTTTTTTCATCGATTTCTAATAGCAGAATTTTTTTGAAATGTAATCGTAAAAAAATAGTTTGAACCCTGCAGAGAAAATGTTTTGAGAGAAATGCACAAAACTGAATTTCTATAAAAAAGTGATAAAAGCTATAAAAATCTAGGTAATGTGATATTACATTTGGGAGGCGCACACTGGCAATTGTCGGCATGTTAAAAAAATCACCATTACTCTAAACTACCCCCACTTCAAATTTATTTAATGTAATACCAACTTATTAGACTACGTAGAATTTATTATAACCACTTACTACCCTTTCCTTTACATTTATTAGACTAATATCACGTGTGGCAGGGCAATTTTGTTTTGTTTTTTTTTTGCACTGAATCGTACACTAATTTATTTTTAAAGTTTCACTGTGCATCGCAACGCTCCGTAGTTGTTTTAAAAGTTTAAGATAAGTTTCAAAATGGTTTACACTCTCGCTGGAAGAATACAAATGATTTTAATTTATGGTACTGAAAAGAGTCCACTCAAAAAACGACCGATACTTTTAATCGGTGGAATGCAGGTAAAAATGTGCATCATAAGTATGTAGCAGAATTAGTTGCAAAATTCTGGAAACTGGCTCTGTGGCAAACAGAAAGAGAACAAATCGCAATGTTTTGGATGAGGCAGCTGAAATTGAAGTGTTAGGGCACTTCAGTATGGATCCTACCAGCTCACTCCGGAAAGTTTCCGCTTTAACTGGACTTTCGCATAGTTCAGTTCGGAAGGTAACGAAACTACGCAAATTTCATCCCTACAAACTTCAGATCCATCAAGAGCTTGGTGAACACGACTACAACCATTTACTGAGATGATCATAGTCAAACACCCGAAAAGCTAAATGTATGAGCGGGTATACTTGGGGATCCCATTACTGGCCCAGTCTTTATTGACGGAAAGTTGACGGGCGATATTTACTTCGATTTATTGGAAAACATTATTGGCCCTTTAATAGTAGATGCGTTGGAAAATCAGCGCAACGAAGAGGGGAATTTGATTTTAAGTGAAGAACCGCTCTACTTTAAGTAAGATGGGACTTCACGTCATTATCGCATGACGGTTAGCCAATGGCTCAACGACAGATAATAGATGGATCGGACGAAGAGGGCCTATTGAGTGGCCAGCCAGACCACCTGATTTGACTAGCCAAGATTTCTTTCAATGAGGTCACCCTAAGTCAGCTGTATACAAAACTCCGCCCAAAAACATTGCAAATTTGCGGCAATGAATTGCGCAGGAATGTAGATCAATTCCTAGTCTCGTATTTCAAAAGGTACGAGAAAAATTCGAAAGCCGGCTGTATCACTGTATGAACAGAAATAGCGAACTTACTATGAGGTTAGTAAAACAGCTTATGGATCTGAAAATTATGTTGCGTTTCATGTTTACAATAATAATTACCTAAAAGTTCAATAATAAGTTGGTATCACATTAAGTAATTTTTAAGTGGGGGTAGTTTAGGGTAATGGGGATTTCTTTAATATGTCGGCAATTGCCTTCCAAATGTAATATCACATTACCTAGATTTTTATGGCTATTTTCACTTTTTTATAAAAATTCAGTTTCTTGAATTTTCCTCAAAAATTAGCCTCTTCGAGGTCACACTATTCTTTACGATTGCATTCCAAAAATATTCTGTTATTAAAAATCGATAAAAAAAATTAGGGGTGCTATTTAAAATTATAAACTTGGGGTGGCTGGGGATGAGGGGGTGTGTTTTGGATCACACCTTTTCTCGTTAAAATGTGTTTCCCTTGACATTCAAGAAAATGTCGTTTACTGCAAAAAATAATCTTTAACGGTTCTCGAGTTATATAGGGTGGCCCGTTTCCAAAAAATCACCCGGTACGCTTATAATGCGGAACGGCACGGTAGCTCAGGTGGCCAAAGAATGTTAGTAGTACGCACATTTAATCAGACTGTTTACCGTATACTCCAACTCCGCCACTGACAATGTTGGTGGATAGTGAATGTTGTCTGAGTTTTTTCAAATGTGTAACCCCCTTTCGGACAGCCTAGGCTTAGGATTTGGGGGGTTGTCTACTATGTGTACTGTCTTTATGTTTTATGTGTAAACGATGGTTAAATTACGTTAAAGGGTGGCGTAGGATTATAAAATCATAACTGAATGCTGCAGGCATTTTTCTTTTCTATTAATAGATGACTTTGTAATCTTGGAGTATTATTGTAAGGGGTGGTCCCTGGGAACTGGAAGTTTTGAAAATGTTGTTATTTTTTAACATGTAGCTGGTCATGGATTTATTTGTCATATTGTCTGTCATTAAATGCCATGTGGTAATCATGGAACAGTGGTCCGATGAACAGTGTGCTTTTGCAATAAAATCGTATTATAGAAATAACGACAGTGTAGTTGCTGTGCAGCGGCTATTTCGACTACACTTTGCTATTCCTCGTCACGAAAGAATTCCTTACGCTTATGCCATAAAGTTACCATAAGAGAATCAGTAAATGCCTTGCATAGATTATTTCCTGGTCACATTATCTCCAGGCGTGGAAACATTGAATGAAATACTCAAGAGTTAAAAATAAAAATCCGTGAAGAAATTGCCAATATTACGACATGTTGCATCGTGTAATAGAAAATTTCACCAATCGCATTCAAGAGTGCGTAGAGATAAGGAGAAGATATTTACCAGGAATTATTTTCAAGAAATTAAAACGCATATAATTACCTAGCCATTGTTATATCTTATTTTAAATAAGTAAAGTTACTTTCAAAATTATGATGTTTTCAAAACTTCCCATTTCGAAGAACCACCCAGTATATATATATATACATTTCTATTCGTTTCTTATATATGCTTTCGGAGTTTAATTTGATTTAAATTTTTCTGCGTCTTGGTTACAAGCCAAGATGTATTTGTTCTATAACGGGTATTGTAGTTATGTTGAATATCTATTAGTTCTTGTTTATTTCTAAACTGTCTTATTAAAATTGCAATAAGAAAATAGTTGATGTACATCGAAGAATTTTATATTTGAAAATAAAGTGTGGGGAGGGTACGTCCAATGTTTCTTGTAAATAATTTCCAAAATTTGTTTTACTAGGTATTATTTATAGATACTTTACGTGGGTATTTATAGCCCCTCCCAAAACAATGACACCTGGACTATGAAGATCAAGTCGAAATCAACAAGAGCATTGTTGAGAATCTTCATCTGCGCAATATTCAGTATCAGGGATAGCTGCTTAAATTTACAGAGTAGCAATTTTAAGATTAGGGAGCTGGCTGATTAGCCTTGACCACCGCGACCCCAGTGGATCTATTAGGGCGCTCCTATTTGTTTTCCTTAAAGCTCCGTGTCCAGTTTTGTCCTTTGTATCTGACTCCACAGCCTTGATAAGGACCCCTTAGTATTATAACTATCGGCCCTTATTTTTCCTCGCCAAGTAATTTGAATCTCAGTCCAGGCAGGTCATCACAATGGCACAGTAAATGGACTGAGGTTTCATGTACCTCTTGTCAGAATCTGCATGTTGCATTATCTGCAAAATTCATTAACTAAAATTTCTATTAAATCGGCAGTGTCTGGTTAGAAGATGCAATATTATTCTAACAACATTTCTGGTTTGGTATAATTCCTCTGTAAACTTGGCCGATCATTCTTTTACGAATTATTTGGCCTATCTCTATCATAGGAAACTTTTCCGCCATTCGAGAAATTTAGTTTGTGCCCATTTATCAATGAATATTTGTGTGCGTGGCTTAGCCACATCGCAAAAGGGGTCAGGTCCTGTTACGGACTTAGAAGTGCTTTCTCTGATCACTTTATCAGCCACTTCATTTCCCTTAGCTCCCTTGTGTCCTAGTACCCATGACACATTCACTCTGTTTTTACTTCCTAGTTCTATAACCCCATACTAGTTTCGATTCGACCTGCATAGTCGATTGCTTTTAGTGCAGCTTGATTATCGGGAAAAAACGGCAATCGACTGAGCTGCCTTATTGATGTTAAGTCTTAAGTCTTGCATCAGCCTTTGCATCACTGAACAAGCTTAGCCTTAGGTATATATTTGTAATGGTGGTAAGTCTAAAAGGACTTTCAATGTAGCTATGGGAAAAGTTTTTATGGCCCCCATTCCGTACAGACAAGCAAGCTTTTGTACGCCACTTAACAACCTTATTGCTCCTAACTGCAGTGTCTTAGTACGGCATACTACTGATCAGTAGATTATCATGGGCACTAACCCTGGTATATAACCATAGGGTCATTGTGATATTTAACCCCCAATATTATCCACACATCTGTCTATTCACGTACTGTCGTGAGCAAAAAAAATAGGACAAGTCTTATAACATATTTTTTAGTTAGTTGTCAAAATTCATTACGTGTGCCAAAATTAATATGCCCCATATAAGCGATTTAGTTAAAGCTGGAGTTATTGCAAAAGCAGAAGATGGATGGTCCATGAGACAAAATTGCACTGCGTTATAATATTAACAAAAATTCTGTTTTTAACATTTTTGAAAATTGGCAAATAAATTAGTAGAAAATCCAATTCACTCAGTAATTCAGGCTGCTGAAGAAACGAATTTTCCTGGATCGAGTAGTACTGGTCGCCGACGAGTAAGAGAATCGAAGCCACAGTGAGCTTTAAAACAGGTACGTAAATGCAACTTTTTACATAAATTGTTATTTAGCTCTTTAGCTTAATAATGATTTATGGAAAAATTTGTATTTACCTATTGTATTTACATATTACGGTGAATATATAGTCACTGTACCGACAATTACTTACCCTTAACTAAAGTTACTCCTATCAGAAAATACTTGAATTTATCAGACGTTACGTATTTCTATACTAAGTACCTTTCTTTCCTATGTTTTTATTTACAATTTATTTTCGTATACAGGTAGGTACCATTATTTTTGACGATTTCTGAAAATATCAGATTTCACTTAAAATCGTAAAACAATTAAGAATTGATCGTCACTGTAATAAACCTTAAACTGTGTAAATATATTAGCACATTCATGGCGTCTGTATCAGTGGAAAACTCTTCCAAAGGGCTATTCTCTGATATTATATCATACACGGCCATTCCAGTTGAAAAAAATAACTACAGTAGATTTAGCATTTCCTAACTGACCTGTATAAGATGGCCGATTTCATGAGATCCGATAACAGTATCCTAACCTGCAAGGCCTTGTACAGTTTTTGACATATACTGAGTTTCAAAATACTGCTTCCATATAGTCCGAGAGCAGCCAATCTGTAGGAAGCATTTTAAAAGTAGTCTATACAACTCGCGAACACCCACCTAAAAAACAGATGATGTTATGTAAAATGACCTAATAGATTTGATTTTTGAGATCGCCCGTTAATTTGAGATTGCCAAATCGGTCAATTCGCAAATTTTTTGAAAAATTTTGAAATTATGTGTTAATTCTTGTTTTGCACATAACACATCATATCTTTTTTATTTTAATTCCGATTTAGACCAATATTTTACACATTATCCCTCCAATATTCTTGGACAGGCTGACGACAAAGAATATAATGTAACTAATAATATTGTTATGTATTATGTACACCCCTTGAAACTAGAGATTTATACGCCTATGCCTAATAGTGAGTGACTAGAAACTTGTAGAGAGAGATGGATTTTTCAAGAGTTGATGGGAGAAAATTCTTGATTGATCTAAAGGCAATTTCAGAGTATATAAGGCGTGATTACCGGCGCTGGAAAGGAAGTTTTATAAAAGTGAAGAAGTTTTATTAAAATGAAATTTAGCAGCGAAAAAGTGACGTTCGGTAACGAAAGTGAGGTTACATATCAAGTAAACAAAGTGTAAAGGTTATTTTGAAGTATTGTATAGTCAGTAAATTTTTAAATAAAGTGTTAGTGGTTTACCCCTTGTTAAAATTATTTAGAACCCACAGATTTATACAGGGTGTTTCCTAAAAGGCGGAAATACGTAACAATATAGTGCCTAAAAAATATATAATTTCCCTCTATTGTCTCGGTTTTTTAAAATTTGCATTGAAAATTGTCCGATCTAGGTAACTTTTTTATTTTTAAAGAGAGAGTTATAATCGAGAAAAATGTTGCATATACTTTAAACAAACTTTTTTATAAAGCAATTTTTTTTTAATTCGGCTCATGTAACGAGATGACGCCGTTGAATGCGGCCGCGCAACTCGTCCGCAAAAAACATAACTTCTATTAACGTCGCCCATATTTGATGTCGTTTAAACGATCAAGTGAGTCTACGGATTATTTACTTTCTATTTAAGTATTATTAAACTATGTAGATAATTTCGAAACATACACATTAAAAAATATGTTTTTATTAATTATAACAGCAAGTGGGTACTAAAGATTACATTTTCCTTCGCATAAATAACTTATGTTACATTGCACGTTTGCTTTGCTACACTTGCAGCTTGTAGTACAGTTATATAACTTACATTTACAAAGTGGAGTTAATTCAATAAAATTGGGTTTTGGGTTTTTTTAAATCATCCTTGGAAATAAGATTTACTCCTTTAGGTACCATCCAAAATCTAAAACATTTGAAATTCTGGGCTTAATTTGGTAGACTGTCTTGTAAATAACACATTGCAGAAATGCCCTTTTTACATGAAAATGGAATGCATCTTCGGTTGGAGGCAAGTCCGTAAAATGAAAAATACTTTTCTTGGTATGTTTTAGCAGTAACTAACGTTTATTTTAGCTTATATCTGTTTTACATGCTGGAAATAAATGTGCTCTTAATTCGTTTATATCTTCCATAAAGTTAGGTCTTCTCTGGCACAAAATACGTTGCTCAATACTTAATTGTCCATACATATTCTCTATATTTGTATGAAAAAAAGTAGCTACTTATTTCCTTTGATTTCCTATCCGAGTAATTATAATTTATTATGCCTAACCATGTGTTTATAACGCACTAAATATTCATACATTTTCCTCTGCAAATTTTAAAGATTTTGCGTCAAGGAAAAATATTTTTTTTCCAACTAATTATTTTTTTTGTAAAGTTTTTTACTTTCAACATATCAAAGAATACTTAGAGAATATTTTGCAAAAAATTTTAATTATTCTGAAGTAAAAAATAAATATATGAAAAACAAAAAATAATTGTGTTATTTTTTTTTAGAAAATTGCCAATTTGGTTAATTCGGCAATCTCAAATCAGTGGGCGAATTCAAAAATCAAATTTAGCAGGTTATTTTACATCAGCTTACCTATTTTTTAGGTGGGTGTTCGCGAGTTGTATAGAGGGTGTCGAATTCAGAGGGACTGGTCTTCCACTAATACGTCACAGTATGCTCACATAGTTAACATATTTCCTGTGTGCCTCAAGGGTCTGTTCTTGGGCCACTCTTGTTTAATATATTTGTCAATGATATAGCATATGAGCTAGACATTCATTTTTTAATGTATACAGATGACATCAAGCTACTACATGGAATCTCTAACATAAATGACTGCATTAAATTACAAAATAATGTACCTATCTTAACTCAGCGCTTGGTGTGCCGAATGGCAAAAATGTAACGTAATGACATTTTCTACGAAAGATATTAATTATACATTTAACTACTCTCTAGACAACGAACCTTTAACTCGACCGTCCTAGTTTAAAGACCTTGGAGTAAATTTGACAAAAAATTCAACTTTATCAATCATATATACACGTTAATTTGCGACGTAAATATAACTCTTGGTTTTATTATACACAATGGGCGTGATTTCTCAAACATCTCAACTGTAAAACTATTATACTTTTATTTTTTGCTATCTAAACCAGAGTATGCGTCTCTTGTTTGGCAGCCCTGCTATAACATTCATAGTCTTAAATTAAAAAACGTGCAACGCCATTTTCTTAAATTTCTACGTCTAAAATCTCATGGTATATATCTACCAATTGGTTTTCCACAAAGCGATTTACTTCAAATGTTTTCTATGAGTAACCTATCTGAAAAATGCAACGACTCTGCCATAAATTTCCTAAAAAAGGTGATTCATTATGACATTGACTGTAGTGAAATACTCGAATACACGAATAAATTTAAGACAAAAACAAACTTTTTACCTTACTATAGCCCGCACTATATTTTAAAGTTTTCTCCAATCTGCAGCATATGTTCTAGCTATGTGTCAGCGTAATATCGACATCTTTAGGTAATAAATTGCCTAAAATCATGCATGTATGTATTTTTCTTCTCTTTATTGTAAGTAAATTCAAATCGTTCAATTATTTTTGTATATCTTTCTTGAAATGTATGTGTAAATTTAGTTCATTATTGTATGATGTATGTATTGTTTCCCATCTTGTAAATGGTCTTGTACTGATAGATGGTGTATAAATAAAATAAAATAAATAAATAAAATTTCTGGTACAAACTCACCTTTATCATGGTACCAACCCACTGCAGGCCCATTAAGCGGCACATCTCTTGAATCGTCTTTAAATGAAGAAATCAAATATGTAATAATATATCATCTGTTTTGTTAAAAACTGACTTACACTCTTAATATTTTTTTTTTATAGGGAGACAGTGGTGGACCTCTTATGGTTAACTCTGGTAAATGGACACAAATTGGAATTGTATCTTGGGGAATAGGTTGTGGAAAGGGACAGTATCCAGGCGTATACACAAGGGTTGAAAAATTTTTACCCTGGATTTACAAGAATTTGAAATAACGTCGTTAATGAAAAGCCAATAAAAGATATCACGGTATTAAATTTGCCATCGATAGACAGTAAAAATTTACATTAATGAGTTAAAATTACAATGATGAACTTTTTATTAATGATTATTTATTATTAGATATTGTAATTTAATAAATTATTTTTATATATTGGGTTCTTGTTGTTAATTACTTTTCGACAGCAGCAGCATCTACATATTTCTCAGGGCAAATAATTGTTAATTGTTGACATTATTGCGGTCAATCTTTAGCTACTGGGAAATCCTCTACAACTGCGTATTGAAATTTTGTATACTCTTTTTACGAAATGGAAACACGTAATCTATTCAACAATTTCATAGACGTTTTTTAAGTAGTTGAAACAACGCGATCACAATTCACATGTGAGAGAGACTATTGCACAACACACCCGGTTCTGTTATCGACCAATTATTGTCGCAAAATATATTTTGAATTTCGCCTTAATTTTGTTACTTGAATTGTTGTCATTACAGTATCAAAACTTTTGAAATAAAATACTGATTTTTTAAAACATTTTAATTTGCACACATTTTTAAATTGGTTATTAATAAACTCTTCGCAAATACAAGTCGATGAGTATATTGCGTTTGATCAGCACTTTTCTAAAACCGTTAATATTACACTGTGTTGGTGATCGAATTATGAATAACTTGTCTGTCCGTCCGTCCGTATTATTTACAAAAAACTGAGAAGAGTATCCTATAGAATGTGTAACAATTATTATAAACATTGCAGTAAATCGGGATGAATATACTGTATTTCTTTAGTAAAACAATTAAACTAAATAAATAAAAACAAAAGTCATTAGAAAGTTATATATGGTAATGAAAAAACTTGGTGAAATTCATTGAACAAATTAATATTAATATCAATATTAATATAACATATAAAAAATATTTTTTTAAAATCAATTTGAGCACGAATGTTCTGCTATTACGCTGTAACATGTAAAACAAATTTAAACAAAAATAAATGATCTACGAGTATATTTTAAATCATTACACATTGCTGCTACCTTTCGCGTATTGATGTCAAAATGAATATCGTTTACGTTCAGTGTTCATTAATATATTTAGTGCATCGTAAAATTATCGCGACAGTGGTCGGTATTTTTTTCACTTGCGGTTTTCTTGAAAACTGTTATCCTAGATAAAAGTTTCAAATAAAGTAGTTGTCTCAATTTTTTACCCTTATTTCTATTCGATGTTCATTTATTTGAAAGAGGTGCGCTATTATGGAAATACTTTGAACTTCACGAACTTGAATGAAACTTTTTGCAATGTGCTCTAAAAATGACCAACATGAAAGTTTCTACGTATAAAAAATGTGTGCAAATTAATATATTTTGAACAAAATTTTTAAAAATCAAAATTTTATCTCAAATTCGAAAGTGTAATAACCCCAGCGCAAGTAACAAAATTACGGCAGAAATGAAATAAGAGTTTTCAAGGTAATTAATTACGATTTTATATTATAATTCCAAAATTAAAAATTGCCGATTCAAAATGATTGATCCAAATTTGAAAGTAATGCGATCATATGCACACACCCCCTTCTAAAGGTCGCAACTCTTAACTGAGTCATTTAATTTTTTTTCAGTTCCTGCAACTAATATCATAATAGAACCCTATTCAATTTCAGAACGATCCGCTCAACAGTTTAATTATTTCACATCGTTCTTAGCATCTTATTATAAATAATAATTAAATATAAAATAAGAGAAGAACTATTTCCCGTTTCTCTAACTTAATAACAAGCTAATGAATTGATCTCAAATTTTTACTACGTACCGTATACTGTATACATATTTGTTCATAAAATATGTTAGTTAACATGAAGGTCAAATTTTAATAAATGTGGAAATTATAAAAATGTTTTGGCTATCAATGAAGCGTGAGAATTTGCAGAGGTAGTAAATACAGCAAGCGGAAAACTTATTTATTTTTTTGAAATAGAGACCGTTAGATAAAAAAAATGGAGGTAATTCATTTTGCGCCTAACTTTTTTCTACAATTAGCAATTTTCGAAAAAATCGTTTAAGAAAAGATTTTGCCAATGAACTAATGCCTCTGGAGAGTATGTAGTTTCCGCAAACACAAAAATTCTGGAACAAAACACAACCACGTGAGAGTCATCAGGAGATGATTAAAACTGATTTGAGAAGGAGTTGAAAAAGTTAGGTTGCAAGCGTTTTTGTAAAATATGATGAAATCTTTTTAGGCCAGAAATATACCGAATACAAGTATATTGAATATTTGTAATTAATTTAATGTACTTTTGTTGAGACATGAAAAATACACGCTAATACTATAATGAGGAATAGATAAATTATAGAATCTCACAGTTTTTCCTTAGCTTATAATTAATTATGTATATTGTGGCGTTGTTTTGAAAGATTTTATTCGGTGTTAAAACACTGCCCAAGTAGTTCTTATTGTGGGCCACCCTACGAGCGACGTGGTTAGCATTACTGGCTAGCACAGCAAAGATACGGAGCAAAAGGGCAGTGAGTTCAAGGCTTGGGCGCCGTGATTACTTAGTATAATCAAGGAAAAAGGAAGATAAAGAGAACAAAAGACACGTATTACATATCTACAATAGTACTATATTACAAAATATTATATTACAAAAAAAAAAATAACCAGCTATCATAGCATCAGCGATAATGTATAGCAAAAACCAGAACTATGTACAAAATAAACTATATTACAATATACACTATATTACAAGTTGCTCAACAACAAAATAAATTTGAGGTGTTTACGAGACAAAAAAATATATTACAAAATACTAAAAATCATATATTACAATATAAGGCCTGGGGCTTTACCATTACCTAACTTCAAGGTAAACTTGAGAATTTGACGAGAGACAAAATAACTATATTACAAAAAAAACGTCTCGTAACGGTACCTTAATACTCATAAAACATGTATTACAACGAAATGTCACATGGCTTTACCATTACCTAACTTCAAGGTAAACTTGAGACTTTTACGAGAGACAAAATAGCTATATTACAAAATGTCTCGTAAAGTAGTTCAAAATTCATCAACTCTATATACACTCATTACAACAAAAAGCACCACGACTGTTACCATGTATAACCAAACAAATGTGCATATACAATGCTACGATGAAATGTTTACAACATCGAATTAAGATAAAAGGTAACTGTGAATTAATATATTACAACGAATTTAAAAAAACGAAATCTTGCAAAAGACGCTTGAATCTAAGATTTAAAACTTAAGATACTTGGCTTTGTGAATCAAAACTAGGTACCTTGCTTTCATAAAGCAAAAATTACTATAAGTGAAAATAATTCCTTTTATATGAGGTAATAATCAACAGTACTTATATCTTTTGTTTTAAAAATCCTGATGACAGAAATTCCTAAGTGCGCTCCTGTTCTGGGATGAATATGGATTTAAATGTTATGTAGTTTGATGTTTTGGACCTCCCTTTTGGTGACTGGAATGATTCCCATGTCATCGCCTTAATTCCATTTTGAGATTATGAAATCGTAGAAACGTGCTATGCACAAAATAATTTGTCACCAAGACAAAATTAAGGAAATCTCTTCGCCCAGTAGGTTTTTGTATATACATACAAAACGATAATGCAAAACGTAGTAAAAATTCCGTAATAAAGAGAAACGTAGTATTGTAAAGTTTAATTACTAATTATTAAGAAAAGCTGAACATAGGTAAGTTTTCATGAAGTAAAAGTGTAACATTGAGATCACTTCGACGTTAAAAGGAAATTTGTTATTTTATAGTCAAACCTAAAACAATATTTTTAAACGTTAGATAGTATTTAACGATATACCGGGTGAGTCACAAATTGCGCTCGCCCCGATATCTCCTAAAATATTTGGAATAGAAAATTTAAATTTGGAGGCCTTATTACACAACTAAAATGCCATCTTTTTAATAAAAATTCAAGTTTGGTGCACATCCGGTTTGACCGGAAATGCCCACAACTTTCGATTTTTAAATGGAACACCCTATATATTTTTATATTTTTGGAATCTAGAGGAAATTTTGAATACAATACATCCATTTTGGTCACTTTTTGATAAACATTAACAATTTTATTAAAAAATCTATTTCTGAATCCAGAGTGCTGTGGTGCCCAAAATATATTTTAGTTTGTGTGCTACGTTACTATAAAAATAAAAAGAGCAATATGATTGCATTACTTAATTCTCTAGAGGCGTTTAAAATTTTTAAAAGTGATTTTTACCAACTAACTCGGTTTTTTTAAATGGGAATTTAATCGTTCACCAACATTTTTAAATACCTCATTTTCATACGAATCTAATGATACCAAAATTTTGAAAATCCGCTCAGAAATATTTGAGATTTCAGCCAAAATACAATGCAACCAAGCTTTTAGAAACATGCGGCTAATAGATAATAGATTAGTGGGCTTTGGAAACTAAAATGGCACATTTTTGTGTAAATCTGGTAACCTAATAACATTGGAAAAATCATAGTAGCCATGGAATGTAATAAAACAATATCAGCTGTCAGACAGATACAAAATAAAGCGTTGCGGAAATCTCTTTGAGTAAAAATTAAAGAAAATGAATAATTTTAGTAGAAATGAAAAGGTCCATATGTTACTGATATATGGAGAGCGTCTCAAAAATTCAACTGCAGCTGCAGAACTGTATCAGCAACGATATCCCAACAGACGTCATCCAAGCAGACACTTGTTTGCCAGAGTGGAACAAGATTTAAGAAACGAACCCAATCAACAAGATGACCATCAAACATTTATTGTAAGTGAGGACAAAGAAATTGATATATTAGGATTTGTGATGGTACACCCAACAACATCTACAAGGGAATTGTCAATGGAATGCGACATTAGTCAGTCTTCGGTTTGCAGAATTTTAAAGAAACATAAGTTTCGGTGTTATAAATACCAAATACACCAACATCTTTATAGAGATGATAACGACAGGAGGTTAGTATATTGCAACTGGTTCTTAAATGCAGTACAACAAAACCCAGGTTTTCCTTTTCATATTTTATATTCAGATGAAAGTAGATTTACGAACCAAGGTATCTTTAACAGAAATAATACTAGGTACTGGGCTCAAGAAAATTCGAGGTTGGTAGGGCGGGGGAATATTCAGGAAAGATTTGGGTTTAACTGTAGGCTTGGAGTACTTGGAGATCGAATAATTGGACCCATATTTTTTGATGGAACATTTACTGGCGAACGATATTTATTCTTTTTACAAAAGCAGACAGCAGAATTTCTTGACTTACTTCCTCTTGCCTATTTACAAAATCTGTGTTTCCAACAAGATGGTGCTCCCCCACATAATTCCAGAAGAGTGATGGAATATTTAAACAACTTGCATGGTGAACGCCTTATCGCAAATCAAGGTTATATCAGATGGCCTCCTAGGTCACCTGACTTAACACCCCTCGACTATTATGTATGGGGCTCTCTCAAAAATAAAGTTTATAAAACTTCTTCAAATACCCGTGAAGAGCTGCAAAATAAAGTTGTACGGGCTCTTAATGAAATAACGCCGGCGCCGGCTGAATTGCGTAGAGCCATTCAAGCAACTGTACGCAGAGCCGAATTGTGTATAGAAAAAATCGGTAAAGGTATTTACACAGAACTTCCCTCGTTCATGGCAGTCTCAACTTGATAAGTTTTGGTCAAAAAAATATACAGATTGCTCATCCAACAGCAAAAGTTCAATACTAAATAGCAGGTGCCACATATGGCAGGCTTGCGCAAATACCTTTACAAATGTCCACCATGACTGAATTATTTCTTGGGATGACCACCCTGTACATTTTTCAATAAAAGTATAATAGGTGCATGTGCCAGATGTTATTGCCATCTGTCACATTTTCAATCCAACATTCACGTAATGGAGTGGAAGTATAGTGGTGGTTAAAAAATATCATTTTTTTAAAATTTTTCAAAAGACGGTAAAATAATTTTCAAATTTTTTTCTTCTGAAATAGGTTTAAAATGTCAAAGGTAGAAATTTTAAATTAGAGCAAAATGGAAAGTTTCCTTCTGTTCTATAGTAGTGCTAAAAAAAGTTTAAAAATTAAAAATGATGTATTTTTAAAATAGGTTTAGAATGCTATGAAACATGAAAATTTTAAATTTGAGCAAATAAAAAAAATTCGATCTATTTTAGTGGTAAAAACTTTTTGAAAAATGTTGGTGAAAAAAATTTTCAAATTTTTTTTCTGAAATACCTAGGTTTAGAATGTCATTTAAATTTGAACATTCTGGTGTTAAATTTTTTTCCAAACTGGTAACAAAATGTTGCAAATTTTTTTTCCGAAATTGGTTTGGAATATCATGAAACGTGGAAATTTTAAATTTGAGCAAAAAAAATTTTTTCGTCTGTTCTATAGTAGTGATACATAAATGGATTAAAAATGTTTTCAAATTTTTTTAAAAATTCTTCAAAAACATTTTTAAATTTGTTTGAATAGTTTTAGAATGTCATGGAAACGTGGATAGTTAAAATCTGAACAAAGAAAGAAAAATTCTATCTTAGTGATACAATTTCAAAAAACTTTTTTTTTTAATCAGGCTTAGAATGCCATGAAACGTGAAAATTTTAAATTTGAAGAAAGAAAAAAAAAATTCATTTTAGTAGTAAAAATTTTTTCAAAAATATTGGTGAAAAAAATTTTCAACATTTTTTTTCCTGAAATAGGTTAAGCGTGTCATGAAACGTAGAAATTTTAAATTTGAGCAAAAACAATTTTTTTTTATCTTGGTAAAAATTTTTTCAAAAATGTGAAAAAAATTTTCAAATTTTTTTTTTTCTGAAATAGGTTTAGAGCGTCATGAAACGTGGAAATTTTAAATTTGAGCAAAAAAAAATTTTTTTCAACTTGGTAAATATTTTTTCAAAAATGTTTGAAAAAAATTTTCAAATTTTTTTTTTTCTGAAATAAGTTTAGAGCGTCATGAAACGTGGAAATTTTAAATTTGAGCAAAAAAAATTTTTTTCAACTTTGTAAAAATTTTTTCAAAAATGTGAAAAAAATTTTCAAAAAATTTGTTTTCCTGAAATAGGTTTAGCGCGTCATGAAACGTGGAAATTTTAAATTTGAGCAAAAAAAAATTTTTTTCATCTTGGTAAATATTTTTTCAAAAATGTTTGAAAAAAATTTTCAAAAATTTTTTTTTCCTGAAACAGGTTTAGCGCGTCATGAAACGTGGAAATTTTAAATTTGAGCAAAAAAAAATTTTTTTCACTATTTATTCCTTGCGTAAATTAGTTACAAGTGACATTGACAGTGAGGATATTCTTAGCCAACTAAACTTCTGCATCCCTCATACATCTTTACGACAACCTCTCACCTTCAGTCTCCCAACACCTCGTATTAATGTTATGAAATTTTCACCGCTCCATCAAATGTGCAGCAATTATAACTCAGTTCAAAACAAGATTGATCTGTTCAACTGCAGTGTAGCCTCAATAAAAAACCTGAAGCTATAATGTGTGTGTCCATTATTGCTTCTGTATTCTCTGTACTTTCATTTTTGTATATTCTTAGTATTTGTAATATTCACAGTAATCATGTAACTATTCATATATTTAATGTATTTATAGCGTATCCAATCTTATTGTTGTATTACCATAATTTATATTATTAAAAATCTGTACGGATCCCATTCAGTAATTGGTGTAATACTGTTGAATGGTGTATGTTAAATAAAAAAAATAAAAATATTCAGGAGTTTTTGATGTAATATTAGTTATTTTTTGTTTATATTCATTACGGGAAAAAATAAAATGTTATTAGAAATTATTTAGGTTTTATTTAATTAATAATTTTTATTCTTAAAAAAATTAATGAAGTCCAAAGGCAACGAATGATTTATATGAAACTTTGAAAAACAAAGTTTAGATGGACGGTAAAAAAGAATATGCAATCAGTTTATTGAAAAAAAAATTGCTAATATGAACGACCGATTTATTTTTGACCTTGAAAATATCTCGCAGTAGGCTACGTTTTGCGCTGCAGAAATCATTTTGCTATTCAAGTCTCGAGTTTATGTAGCACTACATTACAAAAAAGAAAAAAATTTAAACCGATCAGTAAACAAAGGAGTTACAAGCTTATTCCACATTTAAGTGAGATACTAAATTGGTCAATAATATTCAATCCAATTCATTCCAACTTCCAACCCAATTTAGTTGGAACTAAAGCACTAACATTATACTAGTAATTAGGTTAAAAACAGTAGGCCAGTCTAAACAAATGGCGAGGTTAATATTTAGGAGGCAAATTGATTAAAACCGGCTGTTTGTTAGAAGCTCCGATCAAAGAACTGTTACGCCCTATTTGGCACTTGTGGACACCGATGACTAGGCAAAAGGAAGTGGAAGAAGAAGAAGACGAAAAGGAGACTTGACAGATGATGAGTAGAGAATGTTGAGAGTAGTATTTGATATACCCTTGATTTATAAAAATAGTGTTCTGAAATATATATATATAAACTAATTAAAATAAAAAGGCTTTTATTCTATTTGTGCTACTTAATTCCGGGTCAGCACAATTGGCGACGTGGAAAACAAAGAAAGATACTTAGTGATTGGTAATATAAAAAAAAAGTAAGTAAACATAAAAGGTAGAATTATAAAAATGAAAAGAAGAAATTTATAAATTGAACTGTAACAGTTCACAATGTGAGCGTTGTACTGCGTACGCATATGCATGTCGAAATTAAATTTACTGTTAGATCATAGTTTTTGATGAAAGCCAGATCAGTTATCACATTTCCTATAAATAAGGAAAATGACAAACTAAAATAGAGTCCAGCCATAAGAAAGCTATGAGTCTAATAGAGCTCAGCTATGAACCGAGCCAAAGTAGAGTTCAGCCATATAACAAAGCTATGAGTCCAACAGAGCTCAGCTATGAACCGAGCCAAAGTAGAGTTCAGCCATAACAAAGCTATGAGTCTAACAGAGCTCAGCTATGAGCCGTACCCAATAAACAAACATATGGTATGAGCCAATAGATGAGCTCAGCAAAAGAAAAAAAGAGGCTATGGACCATGGGAACTTAACAGAGAATAAGCTATGAGTTGATAATAATAATTAAAAAAAAAAATCGGTAAAGGTATTTACACAGAACTTCCCTCGTTCATGGCAGTCTCAACTTGATAAGTTTTGGTCAAAAAAATATACAGATTGCTCATCCAACAGCAAAAGTTCAATACTAAATAGCAGGTGCCACATATGGCAGGCTTGCGCAAATACCTTTACAAATGTCCACCATGACTGAATTATTTCTTGGGATGACCACCCTGTACATTTTTCAATAAAAGTATAATAGGTGCATGTGCCAGATGTTATTGCCATCTGTCACATTTTCAATCCAACATTCACGTAATGGAGTGGAAGTATAGTGGTGGTTAAAAAATATCATTTTTTTAAAATTTTTCAAAAGACGGTAAAATAATTTTCAAATTTTTTTCTTCTGAAATAGGTTTAAAATGTCAAAGGTAGAAATTTTAAATTAGAGCAAAATGGAAAGTTTCCTTCTGTTCTATAGTAGTGCTAAAAAAAGTTTAAAAATTAAAAATGATGTATTTTTAAAATAGGTTTAGAATGCTATGAAACATGAAAATTTTAAATTTGAGCAAATAAAAAAAATTCGATCTATTTTAGTGGTAAAAACTTTTTGAAAAATGTTGGTGAAAAAAATTTTCAAATTTTTTTTCTGAAATACCTAGGTTTAGAATGTCATTTAAATTTGAACATTCTGGTGTTAAATTTTTTTCCAAACTGGTAACAAAATGTTGCAAATTTTTTTTCCGAAATTGGTTTGGAATATCATGAAACGTGGAAATTTTAAATTTGAGCAAAAAAAATTTTTTCGTCTGTTCTATAGTAGTGATACATAAATGGATTAAAAATGTTTTCAAATTTTTTTAAAAATTCTTCAAAAACATTTTTAAATTTGTTTGAATAGTTTTAGAATGTCATGGAAACGTGGATAGTTAAAATCTGAACAAAGAAAGAAAAATTCTATCTTAGTGATAAAATTTCAAAAAACTTTTTTTTTTAATCAGGCTTAGAATGCCATGAAACGTGAAAATTTTAAATTTGAAGAAAGAAAAAAAAAATTAATTTTAGTAGTAAAAATTTTTTCAAAAATATTGGTGAAAAAAATTTTCAACATTTTTTTTCCTGAAATAGGTTAAGCGTGTCATGAAACGTAGAAATTTTAAATTTGAGCAAAAACAATTTTTTTTCATCTTGGTAAAAATTTTTTCAAAAATGTGAAAAAAATTTTCAAATTTTTTTTTTTCTGAAATAGGTTTAGAGCGTCATGAAACGTGGAAATTTTAAATTTGAGCAAAAAAAAATTTTTTTCAACTTGGTAAATATTTTTTCAAAAATGTTTGAAAAAAATTTTCAAATTTTTTTTTTTCTGAAATAAGTTTAGAGCGTCATGAAACGTGGAAATTTTAAATTTGAGCAAAAAAAATTTTTTTCAACTTTGTAAAAATTTTTTCAAAAATGTGAAAAAAATTTTCAAAAAATTTTTTTTCCTGAAATCGGTTTAGCGCGTCATGAAACGTGGAAATTTTAAATTTGAGCAAAAAAAAATTTTTTTCATCTTGGTAAATATTTTTTCAAAAATGTTTGAAAAAAAATTTCAAAAATTTGTTTTTCCTGAAACAGGTTTAGCGCGTCATGAAACGTGGAAATTTTAAATTTGAGCAAAAAAAAAATTTTTTCACTATTTATTCCGTTTACACGGTCCACCCTGTATATTTTTCAGTGAAAATTCTACCAGTTCTTCGCTGACAGTAGGGTTAACTACCTACCAAATTTGACTGCTCTCCGTCAAGTAGTTTTTTAGTAAATACACCAACAGACAGACAGACAGACAGACAGACAGACAGACAGACAGACAGACAGACAGACAGACAGACAGACAGACAGACAGACCGACAGACAGACAGACAGACTGACGGAATTGAAAAACCTATATTTTCGGAATCTACGTGTTCTGAAACGTCAGAATCCGAAAAAATCTCGGAGGGTGATTTTTTCTCGAATACAATACTTCCCTTCGGTATGCGAGGGAAGTAAAAAAACATGCATATGAGTATGTTGTAGATGAATTGAAAAAAATGTTTGATACATATTCTTGAAAACCCATTGAAATTTATTGGGAGTTATATAAACTATGAGCTTTATCATAATTCTTCCTCACATTAGTGTGAAAGAGAGAAAGATTAATAAATCGGTATTTCATTACAGATAAGTTATGTCAGAAGTAACGATTAGGCCCTTTCTGTGTGATAATCTGGATAAGGGCCTTATAAGGAGCGAATGGCAAAAATGGATACGGTCTCTGGAACTGTATTTGGCTGCAGAAGAAGTTACGGATACAGTCAAAAAGAGAAATAAACTCTTACATTTTGGAGGAACCCAACTACAAGAAGTCGCTTATAATATACCAGGAGCTATCGAACCATATGATCAAGCGGGAAGTAATGATATTTTCAAAACCTTAGTTGACAAACTCTCGGAATACTTTTCTCCAAAACAAAATTCAACTTTTGAAAGACATGTATTTAGGAGCATTGAACGGGAACCAGGAGAAAATTTCAACAAATTACTGTTAAGATTAGGCAACAAGCGACTAAGTGTTCCTTCGGTAGCACAGCCCAAGAGGCAACAGAAATCAGTATCAAGGATAAACTTATTGACAGTTGGGCACCTATGGAGTTAAAGAAGAAACTTCTGGAAAAAGAAAGAACTCTCGATGAAATTATTGAACTATGCCGGATTCATGAACAAATTGGCGATCAATCAAAAATCATGGATTCACAAATGACACAAGCACGTCAACAGCCACTGTTAATAAAATAAGAATCCAAAACAGAAAATCTCAATCGAAAGAATTCACGCGGTGTGGAAAGACACGTCATGTGTCATATGCATCGGACTGTCCTGCAAAATATGTAAAATGCCTCAAGTGTGGATTCATAGGGCACTATTCTGCGTGTTGCAGAACAACGAAAGGCAAACACCCCACCAACACTAAATATCCATACGAAAACAACAATAAACGTAGACGAACAGGATTCAAAATAAATTTCGTGAATTCAGAAGATACAGACTCAGACAGCTCAAAAGAGAATCGAATCAAGAAATTCGAATGTTTCAAAATTAGCGACAACAGACAAGAAGAGAATGATGATCTCGTAACATGCAAAATTGGGGGTATTCCTATTACCCTCCTGATCGATTCGGCATCAAAGGCAAATATTGTGAAAGGAGATGACTGGAAAATCCTTTGTGACAACAAGGCTGTTATGTGGGAAATTGATCAAGAATCTAACCACACATTGAAAGGCTGCGCGTCAGGCTGTCCTCTGGAGATAAGGTATCGATTCCACACAACCATTAGTTTGCCAGGAAAATTAGAAATTATCACGTCTTTCTACGTCATAACCCATGGAGAAATTTCCATATTGGGAAGCAACTAGGTATTCTGAAGCTAGGGCTCAATATAAATAACATTGAGAAAAAAGTACCTTTCCCGAAGGTTAAGAATATTAAACAACCAGTGAGACGGGTGCCGATTTCAGTAGAGGATAAACTGGAAGAAAAATTGGAAGAAACACTGAAATCAGACATAATGGAACCATTGTGGGAACCAAGTCCATGGATTTCCCCGATAGTGATAATCTTCAAACCTAATGAAGACATTCGCATCTGTGTGGACATGAGAAGAGCTAATGAAGCAATCACGAGAGAAAATTATCCTCTACCAACATTTGAATCCTTTATGACCAAGCTAAGGAACGCAAAATATTTTTCCCGCTTAGACTTAGTAAGCGCCTACCATCAACTAGAATTACATGAGGAAAGCCGACCAATAACGACTTTTATAATACATAAGGGCATGTTCCGCTATAAAAGATAGATGTTTGGAGTGAATTCAGCTCCAGAAATATTTCAAAGAGTTTTTGAACAAATGTTATCATCCTGTAAGAACTGTCTTAATTATTTGGATGACATAATTGTATATGGAAGCACCGAAGCTGAACATGACTTGCATTTAAAGAAGGTATTGAATGTGTTCCAAACTAACAATGTACTCCTGAATGATGCCAAGTGTGTAACAAAAGTCCAGGAGCTAAACTTTCTGGGACACAAGCTATCACATAAAGGCATAAGTAGGTATAGCCCCCCCTCTATGCGACCCCAGACTTTGAGTCTGTCGCCTGAGGGAGGGCCCTGAGTCAGGTGAGGTGAGGCCCGCCGGATGAACGCGCGCGCAGAGGCTGGAAGGATTCATGCACGTGTACCCGTGATTTGATGAACACGTCTATGATTCGATCGTACACCTGGAGGTCGTATAGGTAGAATACATGCATACCCAACAATATTTCCGCGATATCAAAAAAAAAATTCTCGCCTAGGGTAACCTGTGAACAGGTAGAATATATACGGCACAATAGAACCTGTAAATACCTGGAAATGCGTATCAGATATATCTTTGCGTGATATCAAACTGAAAAACGTATGCTTTATTGTTACCTGAAGGTATGTGTATAGGAAATTTGAAAACGAGGCTGTTTTAGATACGCGACAGCTGTAAAGGTTACAGGGGTTATTAGAAGGCCGTTGCGCATATGTAGAGATCCGTCTTAATAATATAATCTATTTTTAGCCATGTAAATAATACCTCCTTACATGCTCTCCGTAATATTTTTGTCATTTACATCTGGTAAAATGAAATATCACATATTTAATATGCTTTACCAAAACCTCTGCTGCAGACAGGTGTGAGGATTACTACGATTACTACCTATAATATGAAAAATTTAAAGTACGCGACAAAATTTGTAAATGATACTTTCTTAAATGAAAACCCAACAAAGACGCGGGCCGGTTATTTAATCTTTTGAATAACAGAGCGCAATAATAAGAGGATTCAGGATATAGAAGATATGCATCAGGCAAATTTAAAAAGGGGTATGAAAACATAGGGTACTAGGAAAACACCTGAAGTACCTGTTCTGCTAAAATGAGTCATAAAAAACTATTTCCGAATATAGGGGTCCGATTTCAATAATTCATTGTGCACACATATAGTAACGTTAGAAGGCATAAGCTTTCAGCGGAATATAATAATTACAATAAAAATCTCACAATAACTCGACTAGAAGGCTTTATTTTCTATACTGACTTTACACAAATTAAATTTCAATTGGGCATATTACATATCAAAAAAAAAGAGGCAAGCAAACTATTTTATAACAAAAACTGCATACACGAGAAAAGAATATGCTCACAACCAATCAAACTTTAGTCTAAATCTTCGTCACTACCAGTGTCGCTACTCGGCTTTTGTTCAGCACAGTTCTGGCAAAGGATACGGGCGTGTCGTAAACATAAATATTTATAACAATTCCTGCAATAATACCTAACTAGTTTTGCTGTCTGAGCGTTGACACTCTTCACACCTACTTCGTTTTCCTGGTTGAGGACGCTGTCTCTGCTCTTCAGGAACTCCAACATCTCGCCGACGCTTTCTTACCTCGCGCGGCAAATTTGTCAACGTTGCTCTGTATTTTTGAGTCACTTATCAGCTCACGCACAAGTTATAACAAATACTTTCGTCTTGGTAAGTCTATATTTTGGTTATTTGCACAAAATATGATGTGAGAGTTGATTCCTGCCATGTTCAGTAAGGAATATAACACTACCATAGGCCATCGTTTCGTGTTTCTTGCAGAGTTGTAATTTGCTGATCGCTCGTCTACCACATCAACTCCGGGCTTTGTTTTATTGTAGAAAATTATAATCTTTGGTTTTGATTTCCCTGCAGTGTCGGGATCTATTGCATCATCGTGGTGCATACTAGGGATAAGTATGACGTTTTTCTTCTTTCGTGGCACGTAAGAAACGAGAGCTTCTTTTATTTGAAAACCAAACATACTAGAGTTCACAGGACGCGATTTCGTATTGACAAATTCTGCAGGTAGCTCTCTTTCGTTACTTCTTACAGTGCCGACAACGGTCAGGTTAGGCTCTCGTAACAGGTCTTCAACTAAGCTGTAGCTGGTGAACCAGGTATCCATTGTTATGTTTCTACCTGTCTTGGATATGGGTCTGACCATGCGTAGAACAACACTCTTTGAATCATTGTTTTGGTGAAAAGGTCCCTGGGGTTGTTGACCGACGTAGACTTCGAGATTCAAACTGGAATATGTCTTCGCATCTACTAATGCATAAATTTTAATACCGTATTTAGCCGGTTTCGAGGGTACGTATTGCCTAAAGCTACAGTGACCCCTAAAGGTTTCAAGCTTCTCATATACTCTTGGATATTCCGATAATGTATAGTGCTTCTGGCAATTGCTTACGAAAGAATCGAAAATTTTTCGTATGGGTGCCAGTTTGTCAAATTGCTGGCGCTGTTGCCGTGTGTCCTTGTCATCAGTGCGTATAACATGCATAAGAAAACGAAATCGCTGCAACGACCTATAATATGAAAAATTTAAAGTACGCGACAAAATTTGTAAATGATACTTTCTTAAATGAAAACCCAACAAAGACGCGGGCCGGTTATTTAATCTTTTGAATAACAGAGCGCAATAATAAGAGGATTCAGGATATAGAAGATATGCATCAGGCAAATTTAAAAAGGGGTATGAAAACATAGGGTACTAGGAAAACACCTGAAGTACCTGTGCATAGGTGGAAGGGTATAATAAAAAAATGTGTTACCTGAAGGTGGGGATATAAGGGTTATTAGGGTATTAGGAAAACACCTGAAGTACCTGTGCATAGGTGGAAGGGTATAATAAAAAATGTGTTACCTGAAGGTGGGGATATAACGGTTATTAGGGTATTAGGAAAACACCTGAAGTACCTGTGCATAGGTGGAAGGGTATAATAAAAATGTGTTACCTGTAGCTCGGGATATATAAGGGTTATTAGGGTACTAGGAAAACACCTGAAGTACCTGTGCATAGGTGGAAGGGTATAATAAAAAATGTGTTACTAGAAGGTGGGGATATAAGGGTTATTAGGGTATTAGGAAAACACCTGAAGTACCTATGCATAGGTGGAAGGGTATAAGGACAGGATATACGTATGAGATAAATTTAAAAGGGTATGAAAACATAGGGTACTAGGAAAACACCTACAGATTGTTACCTGTGGTAGGTATGCACAATAGAATCTATTTTTAGCCTTTGTAAATAAAAAAGGTACGAGGAATACACATGCTACAGCGTTATCTGAAGGTCCGGATATAGAAAATTAAAAAGATAGAATCTATTTTTAGACGCTTGAAAATTATGCGCGTGAGCTTATGTGCCTTAAAATCGTTGAGGTAGGTCGGGTCAGATATATCACGGAACTACTTGGAAAACATGCATTCAAGATTTCCTTGAGGGTTATAGGAAATACGTATCAGATAAATTTAAAATAATATTTTCGACCAACAGGATAGAATCTATTTTTAGTCTTTGTAAATAATACGCGAGGCCAAACAGAAAAGAATCGTTGAGCAGATACATCACTGGACTACTAGGAAAATGTGCATTCAAGAATACCTGAAGGCTTGTGTATAGGAAAATTATCTGTCTTAATGATAAAAACAATATATTCGAGCGGAAAATAGTTCGCATTATTGATGAAAACATGCATTCAAGAATACACGAAGGACGCTGCCTGTTATCGTTTCTTGATGGCAAGCAATTCGCAAGGGGGATTAGAATCTATTTTTAGCATTTGTAAATAATACGTACACACCAGCTCTCAGTAATAATATTTCATCATATGTCTGTTAAAAAGAACACGTCACTGGATTAAATTTAATAATACCAAAACCTCGTCTGTGGACAAGTAGCGTTACTACAAAAACACCTCATATGTGCTCAGGTGCAAAGAATCATCGCGCAGAGTACCTATTACTAGGAAAACCGACATTCAAGGATTCCTGAAAAGCATAGGAGATACATATTAGCCCTAATGAAAATTTAAAATGATATTTTCGACCCCCACGATAAATCTATTTTTAGCTCTGTAAATAATACACAACGTCAAACAGAAAAACGCAGTCATATGTTGTGCTAGGAAGCAACACGTGAGTTGAAAGTAATATAATACATAAAATCGTAAAGTTGAATCTAGCCTTTTAAATAATACTTCCTCAATAGACAACGTCAAACAGTCACATATATAGTAATAATCCTGGTCAAACAAAACACACCCTGTACATTGTAGAATACGTGAAACTTGAATTTAAAAACTAACTAGACACGGGAATAAAGCAAATTCATTTCAAGAATTAACAAACAGGCAATTAACTAAGAAATATGCGATGCTTCCACAGATAATATATGGCTTACAAAAAACTCAGAATAGCGGGACAAAAGTTCACACACTTACAACAAATAAACAAAAGTTGATATATGATATGCTGAGACAGCTTACCAAGTTAAAAAATCATTGGTGGGTGCGTCAATGAAATAGAGTTTAGAATTTATTATACGGACCATAACAACATTTATTTTTCAATGCAAAATTGTTAGTTATGTGCGGGTGTCACAGTACTACAGTTTTCGCAGGATTTTCCAGGGATAGTGAATGTTTTTAACAAATGGAGTGTTTCATACCCGTGTTCTTCGTAATTTGATAAACTGTGATAGCCGCTTATTCATAAAGAAGTTGACATGCAAGAATGAACATATTTCAGTGATAGCGCAAATCAAATCAATTGTGAAAAAATCTACAAATCCCAATGAACCGGACATATTCCTACGAATAAAATTTGTGGGCTCTTATCGATCTTTAAAAAATAGTGAATGTTTTTAACAAATGGAGATTCTCAGACCAGTGCAAGGACAACACGTAAAAACTCAACGCGTTAAAAATGTTGAAGTGAAAAGTAATATACGAAAGCAAAATATGGTGCCAAATAATGTTACCCACACGCTCGACACCTGCCCATCACCTGTATGTGAGATGCTATTAAACCATAGACGAAAAACGGATACGTTTGTGTGCGTATTAAACAGAATTCGCAAGTGTTTAAAAACTAGTGAATGTTTTAAGAAAAGGTAATTTTAGAACAATGTAGAAACAATGATATAGAAAAAACGGTTATTGTACACAACAAAGAATGTTTTCAGAGTAATAGTAAAATTATGTGCAAATTAGGGAACAACAACCGTCTAGAAAATCTATTAAGTTTATGTGCTACAATTTCAAACCAGGAATCAGTGTGTCACTAAAAAATATCAGGTGGAAAACACACATCTCAAAACTAATATGCGAAAGTTTGCTTTACTCGAGAGTTTACTATAAAAAACCATGCATATGTGATTAACAGATTTACCGTAAAAGATATATAATATTTAGTGCTCCAATGAGGAAAATAAAAAAGTGCAAATTTTACATCTACCATTAATTACTATATGAAAAATCATAAACTCTTGTGTCTATTTTACAAATATTTGATTATTTACAAAACAGTACTTATATTTTTATTGTTTATTTGTATGTAATAAAGTTGAATTGCTCAAAAACTTTTTATTATTTCCCCCCAAATATACCTATTTTAAACTATTCTCTAAGAAGACAGTAACTGAATATGATTGATAACAAGTTCAACTATACAATTTTTATTCTACATATAACTACAAAATCGATGTAAGGGAGATAATATATTATTTTAACAAAATGATCACCTCAAGTTTATATCTGACTAGTTCCATTAATTTATATATAAAACTATTTACACGTAAATGGTGTACCAGAAACAGGTGTTTAAAGGTAAAAATGAGAAACTTTTAATATACACCAGATACGAAAGGCTGACATTAGCATATCAAGGTAAGTTTACAAATTATATTAAGTATTTTAAGGGCCTCCAATAGTGTTTAATAATTTCATTTGCGGTTAAAAATAGATTAAGTTCATAGAACGATCAACTAAATAATGCTTTGGATAAATATAGCTCATGTGTTCTTTGAAATAGTCGCCCCCTTCTTATTATATTACTATATTGATAACGTGGAGATATCCTGTACACACAAAAGCTAACCAAAATAAAAATCAAACACCTCTAAATAGAGGACTTAAATTTTAGTATCAATAAGAATCATAAAACTTAATATGTAGTGAATAGGGTGGTTAAAAAATTCTCAAATTAATAGAGCACTATATCATTTAAATAAAGTAATATCAAAATGTTATGGTACAGGACAAAAATTTCCCAATCAATGCACCATTAATAAATTATCTAGATGAAGGCTCTTTGTGTAGAAAATACTGAGATTGAAATTAAAATAAAAATTATTTGAATTATCGTTTATTAGAAAAAATACAGCACAATTTTCACTGATCACAAGGTTATAGACAAAATAGTGTCAAACGGTACGTAATTATTTACTAAATCAGACGAATAGGTAGTAATGTGTTGAGACACCTGGGAGCTCTTAATGTTTAGGATATAATCGAAGGTAGCCAATTAAACATCTGGACATCTACCAATAAATCTACAGTATAATATTGCGAGATCAAGCAAGAACTATTTAATTCACAGTTTTTCTAGTTTTGACTTTACCTTCGGGCTTATTACTTCTTCTTATTTAACATTGTATTATATTTAAGATGATTTAGCTAAAATTATTACACTACGAAGCCTAGTACCAAAACATATCAAATACTGAAAGCGTCTAACAGAAACCCCCCATGCTCACAACACATCTAAAAACATGATATATGGAAAATCCAAAGGTGTGATAAGGCAAAGCAGGTGTCAGCTGTTAAAAATACTCCTCATATAGCACATTATTACATTATATTTAATATGCTTTAGTAAAAATTACACTATACCAAAACTTCTACCAAATTTCCCTAGAGAATCTTTCCTATATGTAAACATATGTGGAACAGACATGCGTTAATCTAAAAATACATCTCAAGGGCATGCAGAGGTTAATCAAATCATTCACCCTATGAGAGAAATATCCTGTGTTAACCTGTTGTAGATAAGTAGGTAATATGATATATCTGTGGAACAGACCAAGTGTAAAATGTTTTATTTTGATTGTATTTAAGTTAATAAGACACATACATTACATCACCCTGTAGTTCAAATGTCTGGTTGAGATCAGATTTTCAAGCAGAAAACCATGAAGTCCGTGACATAAATGTAAAACATACTTTATGTGTAGGTACGAGCTAAATAAAACACTCGTAGAAAACAGGGGTAATCATTAATATTGCTGAAAACACAGCTCACTGGTAAAATATAAAAATTAGTGACAATTTGTTTCAACGAACCGAATCAGACATAATTCGGCATTTTAAATTCCATATACCAAGCACACTTTGTGTTTTGTTTTAGTAAAAAAATAATTAAATCCCATACTAACTTCACCATCGTAAGAAGTTGACAAATATGCAAGTACAGCCTGAAATGCTAAATTTCCATACATGCACATAAATTACATATCTAACTAAAAACATAAAAATTTCCGCTACTTTTAACTCAACTCCTAAATATGATAGGGTCAAGATTATTACACTTTACATAGGTTTAAATCTTCAGTATATATACCGAGATGTTACAATATGCCGAAGTAAACATATTATATAAATAACTTAAGTTTTAAACGTATAAGGAACAGAGCTTCAGAACTTTCTTTTAGTAGAAATAGCCTCTGTTTTCGCTACTATCGCACAGTATTTATTATTCACATATTCTATATATACGAGTCAGAATCTTTAAGAATCATGTTTTATAGTAATTTTCTACTGGTTCTTTATGGACAGCGATGTGCTGTAATCAAGTAAAATCCTTTAGAACTTTATACGCGTAATTTAAGTATCCTGAGACAAATTCTGTAATGTAACTATAGGGATCATATGATATCAATTCCTCAAGCATAGCTCCAATAAATTCGCCACCTGTCTGCACAACAACATTTCAACCAATTGTTCGAGATAATAGATTATTTTTAGTCTGCGAATAAACCTACCAGGTAGTCTACTTAAATATCTAACACCCATAGTCTTGGGCCGAATTTCCCAAAAACCGTTTGACGACAGAACTCAAAATTGTGACTTTAGAATGTCAAGGTAAGTTTGTGCTAGAGCTCGGGATACATTTCTATTGGGTATCGAACACCCGGCGATTGGGATAATATATTAATACGGCTCGGGATAATCGACATATTAAAATACAAACTAGTGTAAACAGGGGTAAATACGAACACTTACTAGGTATAGCATAATCATTGCCTTCTATACACCAGCAAAAGAATTTGTGGGGGTTCTTTACTAAAGCTCGGGATAAATGCCTATTGAGTTTAAATACACCCGACGATTGGGATAATGTATTAATACGGTTCGGGATAATTGACATATTAAAATATAGACTAGTATAAGCAGGGATAAATATGAATACCTTACTACAGCTTAATCATTATATTCTATACACCTGCAGCGATTTTGGTTCGATAGCCAAGTTAACTAGTTGATAAGCACCTTCTCCATGCGCTTTTTACATATAATATCAGCTATTTTACGGTGTTTCGAATGGCTTAATATCAAAGCTTTTTAACAGGTTCATAGAATATTAGCGCAGCAGGCAGATAAAAGGTATAATACAGTAATCTAACAAATATATTCTCCATAATCTAACAAATTTTACTTGAGAAATAATTTCCATGTACAGATAAGTCAGAGATTAACACCTTGTATGCTTTTATACGTTGCTTGTCCACGCTCATTTAGAACTTTAAACGAGCCATTCAACCCCTGTTTGAATATATTCAGTCAATAATACCCATATCTTACAATATATTTATACGAGATCAGATTTTCAAGCAGAAAACCATGAAGTCCGCGACTTAAATCTAAATACATGTTATGTGTGCGAGATAAACTAAAGCACCCGTAAAAACCATTAAGATGATTCAAAACGCCGCTCGCTGACATCATATAAAAATTAGGGCCAACTTGTTTTCAACGGATTAAAACAGACACATATCGCCGGTAGATACTTTAAGAAACGATTCACATCATCATAATTTCAGACCACTAAAGAAAATAGCAGCATAGGATAAGTGTGGTACATGGTTACAAGTTATTATTTCATTAAAGCTCACACCTAACTTTTCCATTGTAACTGTCCAGTATTTTTCTACATTTAATGCGAATAATGGTACTAATTTACAAAATATTCATTCTTGTCTGGGCTATGGAAGGAATATACCTTATTTAATAAATGACATACAGGGTGCTCAATAATTAACACATTTCTTAAAAATATACAGGTGCATACATTTACATACACTACTTGGTAAAATTTCTACTTGGGAACTTGAGATTTCCTTCTGCACAGTATCTTTCAATTATTCTTTTTAAACACCGCTATAGTTGTTTACTCAATAATTTCAAATAAATACTAATGTACCATACACCCCCGTCGTCTTACGAAATTGATGTATAATATAAAGTACATATAATTCAAAATTAAAGAAGAAAATATGTTGAAACCAAGAATTGAACCTGGGACCTCTAGAGCTTCACTCTAATGCTCTCCCACTGAGCTATTCCAACTCATATAAAAAATTAATGAAAAAAATCTTATGTATGGATTAGGATTAAAACAATATATTTTAACTACTAATATTTATTAATATTTTACATTTACATATCAGATGAAATACAACACAATTTTCGGTGTTCACAAAACTTATAAGTGATTACACAACAAACAAAAACGCGTTAAGCAGTATGTAAAAAGAGGAATTTCACAAGCATAGCAAATCAAGGCGCTGTTTCCTAATTCCAAGGCATAATCTGTTATATGTTGGGATACCTGAGAACTTTCAATGTTTGTGTTAAAGTTCGTGGACACATCAAAAAAACAACTCGTACAAAATGTTTTTGCTTCATCTTCCAGTAAAGCAATACTGAAGTAATGTTGAATTAGACACACATAATCGCGGGCCCAGTTCTGCGCAAATTGCAAACTATTAACTTCATACTGCTTTTCCATTTTGGATTCACTGTCTAGTTCTAGCTCGTCGGAAAGAAAGTCAACCATATCTGCATCAGCCATCCTCTATTCTCTGAACTCAAGCAGAAATACCAATGCTTTATACTGAATTCCAGGATATTTTTTATTAATCTTAAATGGGGGGTGAATGGATATTTTCATAGCAACAGATAACACCGGGTGCGATCGAGGCACCAGTTCTTAATTTGTTTGAGATAAATATCTTGCTTTAACCACCGCCAGTATGTTCCGATTACCCCTTTCTCTTTGCTCTTCTTCGGCGGTCTTGGTGTGGTGTTTGTTGTTTTTCGAGGCTGTCTCGCATCCTTCGGAGAACTTCTCGTGCATTCTTTGTATATGAGCTTTCAGGTTGTCCTGCCTTCTACATGTCTTATTACACAAATCACAGCCAAAAAGGAGATTTTTGTGAATATTGGCATGGCGACTTAGACCACTATACCATGAGAATGTTTTGCCACAATCGCCGCAAGTATACATGTTTCCACCGTTACTGTACACCAACATATAATGTATCTAGAGCATCGTGTGTCCTTATATCCCCATATCCTTCTACCCTTATATCCCGGTATATATCCCCCTTTTATCCCTATATACCCTTTTATACCCTGTTACCATCCTGTATAACCTAACGAACATGCGAGCGGGATATATACAGGTATAAAACTTACCATCCTATACCATCTTGTCTAACCTGTACCTACCATCCTATACCATCCTGTCTAATCTAACCTAACGAACATGCGAGCGGGATATATAAGTTCTAAATGAGCGTGGACAAGCAACGTATAAAAGCATACAAGGTGTTAATCTCTGACTTATCTGTACATGGAAATTATTTCTCAAGTAAAATTTGTTAGATTATGGAGAATATATTTGTTAGATTACTGTATTATACCTTTTATCTGCCTGCTGCGCTAATATTCTATGAACCTGTTAAAAAGCTTTGATATTAAGCCATTCGAAACACTGTAAAATAGCTGATATTATATGTAAAAAGCGCATGGAGAAGGTGCTTATCAACTAGTTAACTTGGCTATCGAACCACAATCGCTGCAGGTGTATAGAATATAATGATTAAGCTGTAGTAAGGTGTTCATATTTATCCCTGCTTATACTAGTCTATATTTTAATATGTCAATTATCCCGAACCGTATTAATACATTATCCCAATCGCCGGGTGTATTTAAACTCAATAGGCATTTATCCCGAGCTTTAGTAAAGAACCCCCACAAATTCTTTTGCTGGTGTATAGAAGGCAATGATTATGCTATACCTAGTAAGTGTTCGTATTTACCCCTGTTTACACTAGTTTGTATTTTAATATGTCGATTATCCCGAGCCGTATTAATATATTATCCCAATCGCCGGGTGTTCGATACCCAATAGAAATGTATCCCGAGCTCTAGCACAAACTTACCTTGACATTCTAAAGTCACAATTTTGAGTTCTGTCGTCAAACGGTTTTTGGGAAATTCGGCCCAAGACTATGGGTGTTAGATATTTAAGTAGACTACCTGGTAGGTTTATTCGCAGACTAAAAATAATCTATTATCTCGAACAATTGGTTGAAATGTTGTTGTGCAGACAGGTGGCGAATTTATTGGAGCTATGCTTGAGGAATTGATATCATATGATCCCTATAGTTACATTACAGAATTTGTCTCAGGATACTTAAATTACGCGTATAAAGTTCTAAAGGATTTTACTTGATTACAGCACATCGCTGTCCATAAAGAACCAGTAGAAAATTACTATAAAACATGATTCTTAAAGATTCTGACTCGTATATATAGAATATGTGAATAATAAATACTGTGCGATAGTAGCGAATACAGAGGCTATTTCTACTAAAAGAAAGTTCTGATGCTCTGTTCCTTATACGTTTAAAACTTAAGTTATTTATATAATATGTTTACTTCGGCATATTGTAACATCTCGGTATATATACTGAAGATTTAAACCTATGTAAAGTGTAATAATCTTGACCCTATCATATTTAGGAGTTGAGTTAAAAGTAGCGGAAATTTTTATGTTTTTAGTTAGATATGTAATTTATGTGCATGTATGGAAATTTAGCATTTCAGGCTGTACTTGCATATTTGCCAACTTCTTACGATGGTGAAGTTAGTATGGGATTTAATTATTTTTTTACTAAAACAAAACACAAAGTGTGCTTGTTATATGGAATTTACAATGTCGAATTATGTCTGATTCGGTTCGTTGAAACAAATTGTCACTAATTTTTATATTTTACCAGTGAGCTGTGTTTTCAGCAATATTAATGATTACCCCTGTTTTCTACGAGTGTTTTATTTAGCTCGTACCTACACATAAAGTATGTTTTACATTTATGTCACGGACTTCATGGTTTTCTGCTTGAAAATCTGATCTCAACCAGACATTTGAACTACAGGGTGATGTAATGTATGTGTCTTATTAACTTAAATACAATCAAAATAAAACATTTTACACTTGGTCTGTTCCACAGATATATCATATTACCTACTTATCTACAACAGGTTAACACAGGATATTTCTCTCATAGGGTGAATGATTTGATTAACCTCTGCATGCCCTTGAGATGTATTTTTAGATTAACGCATGTCTGTTCCACATATGTTTACATATAGGAAAGATTCTCTAGGGAAATTTGGTAGAAGTTTTGGTATAGTGTAATTTTTACTAAAGCATATTAAATATAATGTAATAATGTGCTATATGAGGAGTATTTTTAACAGCTGACACCTGCTTTGCCTTATCACACCTTTGGATTTTCCATATATCATGTTTTTAGATGTGTTGTGAGCATGGGGGGTTTCTGTTAGACGCTTTCAGTATTTGATATGTTTTGGTACTAGGCTTCGTAGTGTAATAATTTTAGCTAAATCATCTTAAATATAATACAATGTTAAATAAGAAGAAGTAATAAGCCCGAAGGTAAAGTCAAAACTAGAAAAACTGTGAATTAAATAGTTCTTGCTTGATCTCGCAATATTATACTGTAGATTTATTGGTAGATGTCCAGATGTTTAATTGGCTACCTTCGATTATATCCTAAACATTAAGAGCTCCCAGGTGTCTCAACACATTACTACCTATTCGTCTGATTTAGTAAATAATTACGTACCGTTTGACACTATTTTGTCTATAACCTTGTGATCAGTGAAAATTGTGCTGTATTTTTTCTAATAAACGATAATTCAAATAATTTTAATTTTAATTTCAATCTCAGTATTTTCTACACAAAGAGCCTTCATCTAGATAATTTATTAATGGTGCATTGATTGGGGAATTTTTGTCCTGTACCATAACATTTTGATATTACTTTATTTAAATGATATAGTGCTCTATTAATTTGAGAATTTTTTAACCACCCTATACACTACATATTAAGTTTTATGATTCTTATTGATACTAAAATTTAAGTCCTCTATTTAGAGGTGTTTGATTTTTATTTTGGTTAGCTTTTGTGTGTACAGGATATCTCCACGTTATCAATATAGTAATATAATAAGAAGGGGGCGACTATTTCAAAGAACACATGAGCTATATTTATCCAAAGCATTATTTAGTTGATCGTTCTATGAACTTAATCTATTTTTAACCGCAAATGAAATTATTAAACACTATTGGAGGCCCTTAAAATACTTAATATAATTTGTAAACTTACCTTGATATGCTAATGTCAGCCTTTCGTATCTGGTGTATATTAAAAGTTTCTCATTTTTACCTTTAAACACCTGTTTCTGGTACACCATTTACGTGTAAATAGTTTTATATATAAATTAATGGAACTAGTCAGATATAAACTTGAGGTGATCATTTTGTTAAAATAATATATTATCTCCCTTACATCGATTTTGTAGTTATATGTAGAATAAAAATTGTATAGTTGAACTTGTTATCAATCATATTCAATTACTGTCTTCTTAGAGAATAGTTTAAAATAGGTATATTTGGGGGGAAATAATAAAAAGTTTTTGAGCAATTCAACTTTATTACATACAAATAAACAATAAAAATATAAGTACTGTTTTGTAAATAATCAAATATTTGTGAAATAGACACAAGAGTTTATGATTTTTCATATAGTAATTAATGGTAGATGTAAAATTTGCACTTTTTTATTTTCCTCATTGGAGCACTAAATATTATATATCTTTTACGGTAAATCTGTTAATCACATATGCATGGTTTTTTATAGTAAACTCTCGAGTAAAGCAAACTTTCGCATATTAGTTTTGAGATGTGTGTTTTCCACCTGATATTTTTTAGTGACACACTGATTCCTGGTTTGAAATTGTAGCACATAAACTTAATAGATTTTCTAGACGGTTGTTGTTCCCTAATTTGCACATAATTTTACTATTACTCTGAAAACATTCTTTGTTGTGTACAATAACCGTTTTTTCTATATCATTGTTTCTACATTGTTCTAAAATTACCTTTTCTTAAAACATTCACTAGTTTTTAAACACTTGCGAATTCTGTTTAATACGCACACAAACGTATCCGTTTTTCGTCTATGGTTTAATAGCATCTCACATACAGGTGATGTGCAGGTGTCGAGCGTGTGGGTAACATTATTTGGCACCATATTTTGCTTTCGTATATTACTTTTCACTTCAACATTTTTAACGCGTTGAGTTTTTACGTGTTGTCCTTGCACTGGTCTGAGAATCTCCATTTGTTAAAAACATTCACTATTTTTTAAAGATCGATAAGAGCCCACAAATTTTATTCGTAGGAATATGTCCGGTTCCTTGGGATTTGTAGATTTTTTCACAATTGATTTGATTTGCGCTATCACTGAAATATGTTCATTCTTGCATGTCAACTTCTTTATGAATAAGCGGCTATCACAGTTTATCAAATTACGAAGAACACGGGTATGAAACACTCCATTTGTTAAAAACATTCACTATCCCTGGAAAATCCTGCGAAAACTGTAGTACTGTGACACCCGCACATAACTAACAATTTTGCATTGAAAAATAAATGTTGTTATGGTCCGTATAATAAATTCTAAACTCTATTTCATTGACGCACCCACCAATGATTTTTTAACTTGGTAAGCTGTCTCAGCATATCATATATCAACTTTTGTTTATTTGTTGTAAGTGTGTGAACTTTTGTCCCGCTATTCTGAGTTTTTTGTAAGCCATATATTATCTGTGGAAGCATCGCATATTTCTTAGTTAATTGCCTGTTTGTTAATTCTTGAAATGAATTTGCTTTATTCCCGTGTCTAGTTAGTTTTTAAATTCAAGTTTCACGTATTCTACAATGTACAGGGTGTGTTTTGTTTGACCAGGATTATTACTATATATGTGACTGTTTGACGTTGTCTATTGAGGAAGTATTATTTAAAAGGCTAGATTCTACTTTACGATTTTATGTATTATATTACTTTCAACTCACGTGTTGCTTCCTAGCACAACATATGACTGCGTTTTTCTGTTTGACGTTGTGTATTATTTACAGAGCTAAAAATAGATTTATCGTGGGGGTCGAAAATATCATTTTAAATTTTCATTAGGGCTAATATGTATCTCCTATGCTTTTCAGGAATCCTTGAATGTCGGTTTTCCTAGTAATAGGTACTCTGCGCGATGATTCTTTGCACCTGAGCACATATGAGGTGTTTTTGTAGTAACGCTACTTGTCCACAGACGAGGTTTTGGTATTATTAAATTTAATCCAGTGACGTGTTCTTTTTAACAGACATATGATGAAATATTATTACTGAGAGCTGGTGTGTACGTATTATTTACAAATGCTAAAAATAGATTCTAATCACCCTTGCGAATTGCTTGCCATCAAGAAACGATAACAGGCAGCGTCCTTCGTGTATTCTTGAATGCATGTTTTCATCAATAATGCGAACTATTTTCCGCTCGAATATATTGTTTTTATCATTAAGACAGATAATTTTCCTATACACAAGCCTTCAGGTATTCTTGAATGCACATTTTCCTAGTAGTCCAGTGATGTATCTGCTCAACGATTCTTTTCTGTTTGGCCTCGCGTATTATTTACAAAGACTAAAAATAGATTCTATCCTGTTGGTCGAAAATATTATTTTAAATTTATCTGATACGTATTTCCTATAACCCTCAAGGAAGTCTTGAATGCATGTTTTCCAAGTAGTTCCGTGATATATCTGACCCGACCTACCTCAACGATTTTAAGGCACATAAGCTCACGCGCATAATTTTCAAGCGTCTAAAAATAGATTCTATCTTTTTAATTTCCTATATCCGGACCTTCAGATAACGCTGTAGCATGTGTATTCCTCGTACCTTTTTTATTTACAAAGGCTAAAAATAGATTCTATTGTGCATACCTACCACAGGTAACAATCTGTAGGTGTTTTCCTAGTACCCTATGTTTTCATACCCTTTTAAATTTATCTCATACGTATATCCTGTCCTTATACCCTTCCACCTATGCATAGGTACTTCAGGTGTTTTCCTAATACCCTAATAACCCTTATATCCCCACCTTCTAGTAACACATTTTTTATTATACCCTTCCACCTATGCACAGGTACTTCAGGTGTTTTCCTAGTACCCTAATAACCCTTATATATCCCGAGCTACAGGTAACACATTTTTATTATACCCTTCCACCTATGCACAGGTACTTCAGGTGTTTTCCTAATACCCTAATAACCGTTATATCCCCACCTTCAGGTAACACATTTTTTATTATACCCTTCCACCTATGCACAGGTACTTCAGGTGTTTTCCTAATACCCTAATAACCCTTATATCCCCACCTTCAGGTAACACATTTTTTTATTATACCCTTCCACCTATGCACAGGTACTTCAGGTGTTTTCCTAGTACCCTATGTTTTCATACCCCTTTTTAAATTTGCCTGATGCATATCTTCTATATCCTGAATCCTCTTATTATTGCGCTCTGTTATTCAAAAGATTAAATAACCGGCCCGCGTCTTTGTTGGGTTTTCATTTAAGAAAGTATCATTTACAAATTTTGTCGCGTACTTTAAATTTTTCATATTATAGGTAGTAATCGTAGTAATCCTCACACCTGTCTGCAGCAGAGGTTTTGGTAAAGCATATTAAATATGTGATATTTCATTTTACCAGATGTAAATGACAAAAATATTACGGAGAGCATGTAAGGAGGTATTATTTACATGGCTAAAAATAGATTATATTATTAAGACGGATCTCTACATATGCGCAACGGCCTTCTAGTAACTCCTGTAACCTTTACAGCTGTCGCGTATCTAAAACAGCCTCGTTTTCAAATTTCCTATACACATACCTTCAGGTAACAATAAAGCATACGTTTTTCAGTTTGATATCACGCAAAGATATATCTGATACGCATTTCCAGGTATTTACAGGTTCTATTGTGCCGTATATATTCTACCTGTTCACAGGTTACCCTAGGCGAGAATTTTTTTTTTGATATCGCGGAAATATTGTTGGGTATGCATGTATTCTACCTATACGACCTCCAGGTGTACGATCGAATCATAGACGTGTTCATCAAATCACGGGTACACGTGCATGAATCCTTCCAGCCTCTGCGCGCGCGTTCATCCGGCGGGCCTCACCTCACCTGACTCAGGGCCCTCCCTCAGGCGACAGACTCAAAGTCTGGGGTCGCATAGAGGGGGGGCTATACCTACTGGCATAGATGCAGGTAGGACGAAAGTGAAGTTGATTTTAGAATTCCGTACACCCGAAACAAAAGAGGAAGTACGCAGCTTCTTAGGTCTCGCCACGTATCTAGGAAAGTTCATCCCTGACCTTGGCACCACTACGGAACCCCTTCGAAACTTGATAAAACGAGACGAAAAGTTTCAATGGACTGAACATCATCAACTAAGTTTCGACAAACTTAAGGACACATTAGCTACACTTCCAACGCTGTCATACTTCGACCCTCAACGGAGAACTCGATTAGTAGCAGATGCTAGTCCAGTTGCATTGGGAGCGGTCCTCTTACAATTTGACGAGTGCCAGATGCCGCTAGTAATTTCATTCGCAAGCAAAAGCTTATCCCAGGTTGAACGTCGATACTCACAAACCGAGAAAGAAAGCTTGTCATTAGTGTGGGGCGTAAAGCGTTTTTATTTCTATCTGGCCGGATTGGAATTTGAATTGGTAACAGACCACAAGCCGCTGGAGGCGATATTCAAACCTACGTCGAAACCACCTGCCAGAATCGAGAGATGGGTACTTCGACTCTAGTCATTCAAATTTAAAATAATTCATCAGCGTGGAAAACAGAACATAGCTGATTCGTTATCAAGGCTGTGTCGACTGAATAGTGAAGAAACATTCGACCAACAAAGCGAACATCACATTTTCTCAATTATGGAACAGGGCGTACGAAAGGCAATGAAGATTTCCCAAGTTATCAATGAAAGTGGAGAAGACGAACAAATTAAGGAAGCTGTCGCCAAAATTAACAACAACTCATGGATACCTGCTGACAAAAATATTCTTCACCCGTTTAGATTGGAACTAACAACAATGGGACCAGTTGTCTTGCGTGGAAATAGGATAGTCATTCCTGAATCATTGCGACAGCATGTACTTCAGTTAGCACATGAGAGACACCCGGGGGAAACTGTGATGAAAAGACGCTTAAGAACCAAAGTCTGGTGGCCACTCATTAACAGACAAGTGGAACAATTCGTAAAGAAATGCCGAGATTGTTTATTAGTTGCACAACCAGACAAACCGCCGGCCATGAAACGACATATGTTCCCTGACGGCCCATGGCAATGCGTAGCCATAGACTTGATGGGACCCCTATCAAATAAGGAACAACTGCTGGTCATCATTGACTACTACTCAAGGTATCATGAATGCAAGTTCCTCAAAACAACAACCTCAAAGGTTATCATTGCGCATTTATCAGAAATATTTTCACGTTTAGGAATACCAAAATCAATTAGAGCCGACAACGGTCCCCAGTTTGCGAGCCAAGAATTCAAGAAATTTTGTGCTGATAACAATATTGAATTAATTCAAACTCCTCCTTATTGGCCACAAGCCAACGGGGAAGTTGAAAACTTTAACAGATCCATTCTGAAACGACTACAAATCGCCCATTTGAACACAAGAGATTACAGGAATGACTTACTCAAATTCACAATGATGTATAATGTAACCCCGCACGGAACAACAGAGAAATCGCCATCGAAGCTACTCCTTAACGGGAGCATTAGAGTTAAGATTCCTTCAATAATGGACCTAACGACCACTCCAGTAGATGAAGAAGCTCGTGACAATGACATAGTAAATAAACAAAAAGGAAAAGAAAGGGAGGACAAAGTGAGACGGGCTAAGGAAAATGACGTTAAAATAGGAGACAACGTGGTGATTGAAACCCCGCATAAATTGATTACCCGTTTCAACAACGCAGAGTATGTAGTCATAAAGAGGAACGGAAATGAAGTAACTCTTTCAAGAGAAGATGGGCAAACAGTAAAACGACATGTCAGCCATGTTAAGAGACTCCCTAGCACAACTACTTCTAAAGCATCATCATCACCGACTACATCCATCACAGACCTAATTCCAGAAGAACTCACTGAAGAATCTGCAGGGGAACTACCACAACTAACAAGACTGAACCGTCAGAAGCCAGATGAACCACAGGATGTGACAAAGATTAAAGAACAGGTTGAACCACTTAGGTTGAGAAAAATGGAGGGAGTGTGGAGACCGATGACTAGGCAAAAGGAAGTGGAAGAAGAAGAAGACGAAAAGGAGACTTGACAGATGATGAGTAGAGAATGTTGAGAGTAGTATTTGATATACCCTTGATTTATAAAAATAGTGTTCTGAAATATATATAGGTATATATAAACTAATTAAAATAAAAAGGCTTTTATTCTATTTGTGCTACTTAATTCCGGGTCAGCACAGCACTAATGATCAAGGGTTACCAAAAATTAGTTTTTAAGGTGGCCATATTTATGTGCTAAATTGTGGGTAAAATCACATGATTTTAAAGCGAGCTATTTTAAAAAGTATAGGTCACATTTATAAAAGTTGCACATAAACGGAAACTAGGAAACGTGTGCTTTTATATTGTTAAAAAGTAATATTTTCATAGATAAAAAAAATGCTTAACATGTACCTTAGAAACGATGTCAGCTCGCCACTTCAATAATTATTTTGCACTAGTTAAAATCAAAAATAGGGAAAACCAATACAGACAAGACCTAACTTAAACATTCACCCATATTATGAAACAAGAAAAAGTCTCATTAGACCCTTCATGTACTAGAAAGCTCGAATTAAATTTTGCGGTGCACTTTTCACATGTTTACTGATATTCTGACATATTTATTTGGCATAGAATGGAATTTTATAAGATTTCTTCAGCTAAAAGTTGTTGTCTTAGTTCGGTTACTGTCTCATAGATGACGCGACAAAAAAAGGCAATTATCTGAATTTTATATTTTTATATAAGGTGGACAGAAAAATCAATAAAATGGATCTAATATAAATCGATATAATCGTTAATAATAATTATTCCCCACAGTTATTTTTTTAAAACATCTGCTCTAAAAAAGTAAAATTTCACATTCATTCTTGGTTTTAAACATTTATTAAGTTTTAAAGGTTTGTAGCTGTTCTGCATTTACAAATGTGAAATTTGAAAATGTATAGGCTCTTTAGCAAACTTCCGATGTTTAATAATACCTACAATAATGACATACAGTTTATGTTTTCGTGCACTAATGTAAATTTCTTTGTTGTTTTGGATGAATTGCGGTAAAAATATATTATTTTAACATGGACAAAAAAACGGTTGTCTGTTTATACTTATATTGAATGCAACCGCTATTAGGATACATTGTTTTGGTAAATGTTCGAGATGTAAAGAAATCTGATGAGCTAAAAACCTTGTACGGTAGAGTCGTGAGATCCCATTTCTTTACTGACTTAATGTTACCTACCGAAGATAACTAACTAACGTACTATACCTACTTGTTGTATTCGTGAAACAAGCATTATTCGCTCCGGCATTTAAGGTGGAGTGGGGTAAGCGCGACCCTTCTTTTGATATTTTTGACTTTTGGCTGATGTCAGATTGTAAATATTTTTTAATTGAAATTCAGCTATTTAACATAGTAATCTTGGCAATGTTTTCTGTTTGTTTCGAAAACCAAATGTGGAAAAAAATGTCCCAAATTTATTTAAGCACATTACAAAAATTTTTCGCCATTAGGTCGCTCTTACCCCCCAAATATGGGGCAAGAGCGCACGTCATGCTTTGTACCTCATATAAGCAACTAGCAATGTCTACTGGGGCTAGAGCATTTTGTACATAAAGAACTGTATCATTTAGTTTTTGAATGGTTTTCGTATCTGCAATAGTTCGAAAGTTATGGCATTTTGTAAGTTAAAAATAGCAAAAGTAAGGATCTGAATTATTAAGCAAAATAGTTAAAAAAGTAAACAATTAATAAAAATGCAAATAATTCTAGTTTTAATCATTTAGTACAAAAAATACGTAAGTAATAACTAAAAATGTAGAAACAAAAATATATCCTTGTACTATAGTAATATAATATTCTTATAAGAAAAATTAAAATAAACATTGCATAAAATGGATCTTGTTACTTATTATTCTACATCAAATGTACTGAAACTTATTCCAAATATTATTTCACCACGTCGTCCAATAATTGGCTTTGGTAAAATTGATTCTATATCAATAGTTAACACTTCGGAAATATCGTCTTCATCCGGGTAGGTGAATGTGCCACTTGAAACGAATTTTCCTTTAGTTCGCCTTACAAATTTAACAATAGGCTCTCCTGTTTCATTGAAATATTCGATTTTTCCAACATAATATCTTATACTCTTTTTAGACGGAAATTTTACTAGAATCCAATCTCCTACAGCACATTCACTTACATCTCTAGAAACTTCATGTTCATCCAATGTGTTTTGAGTTTCCCTATCTATTAACTCGTCCAAGGATTCCTCGTCAGTCTCCCTTAAGCTGTAGTTGTCATTCTCTTCATGTTCAGAATCAGAAGTTTCTTCTATGACTTCAGATCTTCTTTTTCTTTTTTTTTCAGCGATTTTCTGTTTGTTCTTTCTTTTCTCCTCTAACTCTAACTTTCTTTTCAATTTCTTTTCTTCCTTCATTTTTTTTTCATCTTCTTGTTTCTTTAAACGGTTTAAAACTTCCTCTGCTGTGATGACTTCGGCCCCCGTGGCAACTCTCCGCTTTTTCACCTGTTCTGGAGTTCGATGCTGTGCTATAGTTTGAAGCAATAAGTCTTCGAAATTTGGTGGCGCATTGGTTGTTAATGAAAATGCAGTGGATTCTTGTATTTGACAATCTCCTGTCGATGCGGCTGAAGTAAATGGACTAACAAATGCAGTAGACGATTCTTTCTGGCACGAAGTAGATGGATGTTCATTGCATATCTCTAAGCTAGATGTTGATGGCTGCTGATTGAGTACATTTGGCTGTGAATTGGAGGTTGAATCAAGTTGTTTCTGCTGCCATTTTTTTAATTGGTTACTATCAAAAGCATTATCTGGGATAACTTCGTCATTGAAGGGATATATCCCACTTTTTTTGAATCCATTTATAATAATTTCAGGTTTAGCTTCCGTCCACACTTTACCCAAAATTTCAGCAAATGTTCTTTTGGGTAATTTTTGGCCAATGTGGTTCCTTTGCCATTTCACCACTTCCTTATCCCAGGAGCATTTGAGGGATTTGAACAAACTGAGATCTAAGGGCTGAAGAAGATGGCTCGAGTGTGGAGGGAGTTTCAAAATATGGATATTATTGCTTCTAGCCGTTTCTATGACATCCAACCCCATGTGGGTTGTATGGCCATCATAAATCAATAGCACAGGCCTTTCACCACCTACAACATTTAACAGGGTTCCCTCGAAGTAATCTTTAAATACTTTTGCTTGCATCCATCCATTGTCCGTTGATGAATACACTGCCCCTGGAAATCCACGATCTGGCGCAGCTACATGTCGATCCAAAAGCCCTTTGCCTCTATAAATTATAAGCGGGGGAGTTTTTTGTCCGCTAGCATTACATGCTAGTAACACAGAAATATTTTCTCTGCCTGGAGAACTTGTGGTTCTAGTAGATGGTTTATTTTTTTGTCCTACAACTTTTGTTTTCGACGGGTCCGTGCAAAAGGAACTTTCGTCAAGGTTCCATATCCTAGAAGGTTTATCATTGAGTTTTAGCTCTTTCAGAGTATTCTTCAATAGCTTAAAATAATCTTTTATGATGAAGGGATCACAAGCTTTGCGCCTTGCATACTCAACACTCTGAGGTTTCTTAATACTTAAGTTATGCCGAGTTTTAAACGATAAAAACCAGTCCTCTCCTGGGGTATCGTCTTTAAATGGGGTGTTCAATTTGTTGGCTTTTACGAAATCACTCACAAGGGATATCACCTCCTGACGCGAAAGCCCAAAGCCATGTTTTTCCATATAAATGAGACCTTGAGCTAACCTTTCTTCGTCTGCATATGGGATTGTCGTAGGACGCCCGAATGTTTTCGATTTTTGCCCACGGCGGCCAGCGATATGGTCTGTAAGTGTAGATTTTGGAATACCATATACCAAACAAGCTCTGTAAATGGTCAGTCTTCCTGCACGAATTTCTTGGAGTGCCATAGATAAATCCTCTTTTGAATAACTAAGGCCCCTTTGGGATTTCCTTATATAATTTCGCACCATATTTGCCTGTAAAACATTTCTATATATTGCCACGACCTGGGGGAGCCTAGGGAGAAGAGGTTGCTCTTTTAATAAATAAATTATTATAACTTTTACATATATTTATTTAACACACTAAATCATGGTAAAAATCAAAGATAAATAAAATGGAACTGGCAAATAAAATAATTAAAAATAAGACATAATAAAATTGATCAAAAATAATACATATAATAAAAGTGTTCTTACCAAATCATCCTAGTAGAGGTGTAGAGGAGATGTGCCTGGACGCCAATGGACTGACCATCATTAAATGATTCGAGTATTTATATAAATGCTATTTGCTTAGTCGGCATATTCCATATAGGTAGAATATAATTTATAGTTAAGTGAACTCTATTAATTATTATGTGTTTGAAATATGACACTAAGCTTCCTTTAAATATTGTAACATGCTATAAGTTAAATAAAATACATAAAATTAATTTGGGAAAGATACGAAAATTATTTTATTAGATTTAGGAATCAATTAAGCCTACCTACAGAGAACATGCCAATAAGTAATTTTGAAAATTTCACGGTCCTCGTGGCACATTTCCCCCACCTGACAAAGCTGGACTCCAGATTTTAAAACAAAAAAAAACATTGTATATACATTTAGTAAAAAAAAAAAAAGAGAAAAAAAAAATAAATAAAAATATCAAGACAATACAATACAAAAAGACAAATAAAGAAATATACACATTAGTACACTTTCTACAACAAACACAGAGTAAGTTCATGTAAATAAATTATAGTTTTTTGGCACACGTTTTGAAACACTGATTTCACCTGAGTCCGGTCCTGCGTTTACCGCACACCACCAAATAGCAATTTGTTGACCTAGTTACTTTCGGTTCTCCGACGTTGCGATTGGCAATTCTCAGTAGGAAGAGTTTTGTTTCTTAACTTGAAGTTGGCACACAAGGGAATGTCATATGTCATTTAATTTAGCACTATTTGCATTTAGTACAATCACAACTCTTCTTAAAATAATGGTGAATAAGCAACGCGGTTTTTCGTTTCATCCCTTGGATGGAAATATTACTTGTGTAATAAGTGTAAGCCACGTCCAATGGAGATTATCATGCCAAGTATTTTTTGTGTTGCTTGTAACTGGGAGTCCTCGGTGAAGTTCTGGTCTGGTAAAGAGGTGAGTACTTATTTACTTGGTTTGCTTCAAGTGAGTAGCTAACAATAGAGCAGTAGCAGTGACGTCACAGTATTGCCAACTGTCAGTTGCCTGGGTGGTAAATTCAGAAATTTGACATTTGAGTTGGGGTCAATTTTTGTTAAATATAAATTAAAGTGGAGGATTTCTTAACATCAGATAGATGTAGTGATGTTTATAAATATATATTTTTTAAATCTACTGTGAGAGAAAATTTTATATATACTTTATTAGTGTTGTTTTTACCAGTGTAAAGTTTGGTGTCAACAACGTTGACATCTTTGTGAACCCATAAATTAGTGAAAATAAAGGCTATATTGGATTTTTTACATTTTTTGTACATATATAATATCAATACATATTTTAGTAAATGTTTAATTAATATACGCTCAGTTACAGCTAGGCAGTGACATAGGTTAGGTAGTATTATTACACTAGGTTAAAAGTTATCAAAATACTCATTGATTTATGCCAATATATCAATCATATATTAATGGTTTTATAAACCTATTGTAAAATCTACGTTTTTTGACGATTTAAAATATTTCCCTTCAATATTTTATCGATTTATATCTTACTTTTGTTAGGCTCAAAAGTTTGTAACGAGTGTAAGTGTTTATCACATTACCATTGAAGCACCCCGTATACAGGCCGGTTATACATAAATTTATTTCCGCATTTATTTATTAAATTTAACATATTTCTTGACTTCCATGTAAACACCTACAAAATCAAACATTACAGGTACAAAATAAAAACGTTTGAATTCGTAATTTAGCTTCAAAATTGAGATTCTCATGAAATGCTTAAATATTAAAATTCATAATAGGTAAAGGAATAATATTACATGCATTTTTAAAACCTCCTAAAACGTGCATTTTGTGTGTCGAGTCCAGCTAGGGGAGATTATTTTATCTAAACAAGTAAAGTCGATGCGAGCGATGATCCATAGGTAGAGAACTTTAGGGCGAAAACGCGTTCTGAAAGAATGTTAAGTACATTTGTTACATCGACGTCGAGCACCGAGAACCTTTACTAGCTATCTCATTTACACTTTCGGGTTTTCTATATTCTTTCTTTGCCGAGGTTTCATATAAAACGTCGATTTTGGGGATCGGGGAGGATTATTATTTCAACTACCGCGTGCAGAGCTCTATTCACATAGTGTTGCTGCGTAATTTGGCTGGTTAAATCTGCAGGGCACTATTTTCTTAGTGCAGCTGTATACTAGTAGATAACTTCGGTTAGATACTGTAGTTTAACTGGTTTAATATGCAGAGCGCTATTTGGGTAAAGTTCAGTTAAATTTACTGTCAATCCGCGAGTCGTAATTTGGGGATCAAGTAATTATTATTGTTCATACTACCGCGTGTAGAACTCTATTTAAATGGTGTTGCTGTGATTTGGCTGGTTGAACCTGCAGGGCACTATTGTCTTAGTGCAGCTGTATACTAGTATATAACTTCGGTTACATACTGTAATTTGATCGGTTTAATCTGCAGGACACTATTTGAGTATTGTTCTTTTGTTCCGCGAGCCGTAACTAGGGTTTAAAACTACTATTTTATTTCCGCGTTTCGCAGAGCACCGGATTCTGCCAACATAGTATTCTCGCTAAATAAGATGCAGGGGGAGCACGAGATAATCTCCACAGCCGGGGGAGGGCCATTAGGCGACCTCACCTTATATCGAAATACAGGTAAAATTACTAAATTATTCGAACTTATTTTATTTGCTATTTTATGAATAAGGCATAGCGTAAAGTCACGGGTTATTTTACAAATACTCTAAATTAAATTCCTAGGGTAAAATAAACTCCCACACGACTCTATATTTTATGTACAAAACACGGGCACTATTCGAAACGTAATTATTAACTGTGGTATCTAGACAACCAAATACTGGGTAGGAAAATATGTACCAAATTATTTTATCTAAACATAATAATTTTCTAGCAACTTTATAGTGAAAAAAATTGATTGTTCATTTAAATTTTAATTACTCAGAATTATACTGAGTTGGGATGAATTTTAGTTTATGATGAGGTATGGAATATCTGAGAAATGTTCAGTGCAATTACACAGTAGTTTGTTGACCTTTTAACACCTACAACAGCTGTGTTTAGGGCGACGTTTGTTTGGTACACTGTCTCCGGACCGCCCGGGGTGCACAATTTGGGTCATCTGTGAGCAAACCACAGGGATGGTATACAAGTGTGCACTTCGGACAGCTGGGGTAGAAAAAATTATATAATTACAAAACATGATAAGATCTGGTTACTCTCTTTTGATGTCAATTACAGCAGCGGGCCGTTGTCCGCGGCGAACTGAAATATTCTTTCTGATTGTTCTCACAACTATCTACTACACATAACAAAATCTTCACAACAAAAGTGTTTCAGTCTGTGCTCACATTCGAAGGCAGATTTGTACACTAAACAAATATCTTAACAACAAAAGGGTTTCAGTCTGTGCTCACGTTTGTAGGCAGATTCGTACCCAAAATATCTTCGCAAAACGACGGTTGTAGAGACAATCAAGGGAAGTTTTAGTTTACCGTTGTTTCATGATTTGGGAAATACCCGAGCAGTACACCAGACTTTACATGTACTAAAGTCATGTTTAAACCTTTCAGCATTTAACAAGAATTCTCGTTATAACCACAGTCATTGACTTGTGGATCTCTGCGTATTGAATTGACCATTTCTCAGGAATAATAAAAGTGACAATTTGTCCCAGCAAGGTATATTTACTGGAGTGTGTTTATTTAAAACCATATTACCAGTACAATTTAATTTTCTATGGCACTTTCTCAACTGCAATATGCACATAAATACATACATCTTTTATTTACCGCTGAATACTGTTTGCGAAAATGGACTGAAAATAAATGTCTTAAAATCTCTCCCGACTTTTATTAATTATTTTAACTTTTAAATAAATAAGAATTAATACAATAAATAAAACTTAAGTAAACATAAGGTTTACTCTTACTTTTGAGAATATGGATTAAATAATATTCTAAACAAATTCAAACTAAGTAAACATAAAGTTTACTATTACTTTTGTGTATGTGAGGTAAATAAGATTCTAAAGAAAATTCAAATCTAAGTAAACATAAGGTTTACCATTACTTTTGAGAAGGTGAATTAAAGAACATACTAAAGAAAATTAAGTAAATATGAGATTTACTACCACAGGTACGTATGAACAAACAAGTAATCTAATTTCCCATAAATATACAGGGTATGGTGAGGTACATAAAATATATCAAATAAAGTGCAAATTCATAAAAGACAAACAAGTGCCGAAATAAATTTCAGTGTTTAAATTTAACCAATTACAACATATCTAACAAAATGCAGTAGTAAATATTCAGTGATTAAATCTATAACAAGTAAACTAATATCAATAAATCGAAACAAGTAATATCAAACTTTAAAAAGAACTATGGTAACAATAAACTACAAAACACAACTTAAATTTGAGTCCTACCACTAATAATCTAGACGATCACGTAAATGGCCAAACATGTATAATTATCTTCATAATTATACATCTAGGGGAAATGGGTACTTTTCTAATATAATAAAACAGAATTTAACAAGAAAAAGAACGACACGGGTGGGGGGTGTTTCACCATTGATTAAGTAGAAATAGATACTTAACCAAAGAATTTGTACTGTTAGTTCCGGTCTTAAATTCATAGATGTCGTGTGACTTTTCGAGTCGAAGTTCAAGCTGGTCTTTGCAAGGCGGGTAAATTAATTCATGAATGAAATGAAAGGTTGGGCGGGCGGGCCCGTGGGGTGTGGAGGGAGCTAAACGACCTAGAAACTAAGACAGCAGTGCAACCAGCGTTGCCAATTATTCGGCATGAGATTCACCTACTCGCAGAAAATTATCCGATTTTGTAAGAAATTATCCATTCTTGGCGTTTTGTACTTTTAAAAATAGCATGGAAAATACTTACATGTGTATATATTGCTTATAATACTATAATCGACTAAAAACATTATGTTTGATTAGTCTTAGAAATTATTTTACGAAGAAGAGCTTTTTTATTGTTTTGTCTTTATGCAAAAAGAATAGGTAGTAGGTATATGAAATTTATTTAATAGGAATGAATAAAAGTTTTTTTTTCAAGAAAATACCAGGAAGAAAATAAAATTTGTTTTATATACTTATAAAAGAAATATAAATACAATAACAAAATCACAAATATTTGGCAGACATCACCATTTATTGTATAGTTATAGTGTTTATTCCAAATGTACCCCGAAACGAAAAATGAAACATACTTCACGTATAAAAATTGACTCATGTAAAAGAGGCCAAGAATATTGAATATCATGCTTTGGCAACACTTTTTATTTAGTGCCACATTGTTTAAATAATTCGCAAAGTTGAGAAAATCAGTTTTTCGTAAATACCCAAAAAATGAAGAATTTTAGAAAATAATGTTTTACATGACAAATGTTGCTACTAAAAAGACCTACAAACATTTTCCAATAGGTTAATTTGTTTATCTGCAAAATAAAAAAAAAACGTCAAAATGGCCTCTTATTTCAATTATTAATAACTTATGATAAATTAAGCCTTGTGACATCGAAATTATCGGAAGTTGTACGTCCCAATTTATATACTTTAAAAATGCTAAAAATTTCAAATCTTTTAAGGTTTTTTGCAAAAAGTTATTTGTTTATTAAAAACTTGCTTTCGTAAAATTGTCGTAATTTTTTTTTTAGACATTTTAGAGTTACGGATCAAAGTGGATTCACATTTTGACAAGTTGTACTATCATATACATATCAAATTTAATTGATTTTCGCAAATTTCTTTGTTTAAAATCGAGTTCGAAAACACGTGCGTTTTAAAGTTATAAACAAATTGAATAATTTATTTATTTTTAAGGGTACTTCGTTCGGGCTAGGATCATTTTAAAGCTACGATTTTTCTGCGAATTTAAAAAGAATAATAAATGCTTCAAGTCACTTGGGAACTGAGATAATTTTTTTGTAAAATTCTTAGTTTTTTGGTATTTACGAAAAACTGATTTTCTCAACTTTGCGAATTATTTAAACAATGTAGCATTAAATAAAAAGTGTTGCCAAAGCATGATATTCAATATTTTTGGCCTCTTTTACATGAGACAATTTTTATACATTTGGAATAAATCTATTACACTAATGTAAATTTTTGTCGCATCGGTAATTTAGCTCAACATGTTGGAGCGCTCGGACGTAGTTGTACGGTTGGCTCCGAGTCTCGATCCGGGGAGGCAATTTCCTGTATTAAAAGAACTAAATAAATTTGTTATGATGATGACATAAATCCGAGGGTCGGGGGATCGATTCCTACCCAACACGACTTTTTTTTTCCTTAAAAATATATAAATATTGTCATATAATTAAACTGCATCATATATTCATTTGAAATTGTCACACAATGCAGAGCAGGTCTTGATCTACTTAAGGTGGCCATTCCCTATAAAGAGACATCCGATAGGGAAATATTTATTATTTTTGCCAATAACTTTTTTCTTAGTACGTATATTTAAAAATATATATAAGAGTACCTAACTAGAACTATAGCAAAACTATTACTATGAATTTTCACTCAATAATTTCAGTGGTTTGCAAAATAGCTCGATTTAAAACTACGAAATAGGAAGATTAACACAATTTTTAAATTTAAATCGAGCTATTTTGCAAACCACTAAAATTATTGAGTGAAAATTTATAGTAATAGTCTTGTTATGGTTCTACTTAGGTACTCTTATAGTTTTTTTAAATATACGTACTAAGAACAAAAAGTTATAGCTAAAAATAGTAAATATTTCCCTATCGGATGTCTCTTTCTAGGGAATGGCCACCTTAATGTGTTGATTTTAAATACAAATGCCAATAAGTGAATCAGCTATATGAGTAAAAGAAAAATAAAAAATTATCTCAGCTCACAAGCGGCTTAAACATTCTTATTTCTTTTAAAATTCGCAGAAAAATCGTAGCTTTCAAATGGTCCTAGTCCCAATGGAGTACGATTAAAAATAATTGAGTTAGTCTATTTGTTTATAACGTGAAAATGTACGTGTTTTTCTAACCCGATTTTAAACAATTAAAACTGCGAAAATCAATTAATTTTAAAATGTACTTGATGCTACAACTTGTAGAGAAGAGAATCCATTTTTGGTCATTACTCTACGGTGCCAAAAAAAAATTTGGACAATTTTACGAAGGCACATTTTTAATAAACAAATTACTTTTTGCAAAAACCTTAAAAGATATCCATTTGAAATTTTCAGAGTTTTTTTAAGTAAATTGATACGTACAACTTCCGATAATTTCAAAGTCACAAGGCTTAATTTATCATTAGTTAATAACAGTTGAAATAACATGCCATTTTGACAGTTTTCTTGATTTTGCAGATAAACAACCGATTTGAAAATTTCTTACTGGGTTTTGTAGGTATTTTTACTAGCTACATTTGTTATATAAAACATTATTTTCGAAAGTTCTTAGTGTTTTCGTTATTTACAAAAAATTGGTTTTCTCAACTTTGCGAATTATTTAAACAATGTGGCACTAAATAAAAAGTGTTGCCAAATCACTGATCAATCAATGATATTCAATATTCTTGGCATCTTTTACAAGAATCAATTTTTATTCATGAAGTATCTTTCATTTTTCGATCAAACCCTAATTCGATTACACTATACTAGGAGCAGTTAACAAAACAATGAATATAATAGTACATTATACACTAAGGGAGAGAAACGTCTTATTTTTCCTGAGGTGTAATTTGAGGCCCGAGGGCGAAGCCTGATCGAGGGCAACAAATACATCGAGGGAAAAATGGCGGTCTCTCCCGAGGTGTATATTTAACAATATTCTGAGTTCAAAGTCGGAATATAACAAAATTCCGAGATTGAAGTCGGAATTTAAGAAAATAAAATATAAAATTAATTGTGGCCCTTCTACGCTTTTATGATATACTATTCCTAGATGCCTACATTAATTTTAATATTGGAAAATATAATAATCCAATAATGTTTTTTCTTTGATGTAAGCTTTATTGAACCTAAGTTCAAAAGTTACAATAAATTTAGTGTAGCGCGTCTGAGGCTGCCCACGCTACGCGGGCGTACTGTCGTGTCGCCGCGTCGTGCGTTAAAGAAAATAATGTGGAGCCTAAATTTTTGATCGTAGGAAGAACTTCGAACTTCATACTTTCGAATGGCGCTATTAGTTTTTTTTAAGAAAAAAATATTTTAAGAGATTTTTGACAAAAAATAATTTGCAACTAATTTGTTTAACCAATGAAGGTCAAGGATTATTGTTGGTAACTTTTATGTTGTCCCTGACATGTTCAGAGATGTTTTCTCAAAAGTTACCGCTTCCCGGAATTTTTCCGAAGTGAAAACCTCTATCGATTCCACTACACTTAATTCTGTAAAAGAACAAAAAAATAGTTTCATGTAGTAAGTAACTAGATGAAAATATTTGATCGACCTAATTTATTTTATAATCACTTGAAAATTATTTTACTCAAAGGCAGCTTTTTACTGTAAATATAAATATGTTTTGACATATGCCATCTTCTGATTGTATATACCCTATGTACCTATTTACATGTTTAAATTTATACACAGAAATTGATGAAAAATACGTTTTAAATATATATATACTTACCATTAATCAATACAGAACCAATATGATTATCACGCTTACTCCCTAATTGTATTGATTTAATGTAAGTAGGTTGTTTTTGTTTTTAGTAATAAAAACTTAAAATACATTGGACTTATTTGGTTATTTGTTAATATTTGATGTACCTAGATGTAAAAAATTGCTCAATGTCAATATAATTCCTTTAGCAGAAAATCAAAAATATTGACGAAATTAACTAAAATACATGTAAGTATCAAGTCTATTTTTGTTGTTAAATTGATTACTTTAAGAAATTATCATAAATATAAGCAGCAAGTACAAGTTTTATAAACCGTTTGTAGGTACATTTATTTGTGAAAATCGCTGAACAGTGATCACTTGACTCTAAGAAGACAGACACGTCTCTCTCTTCCTCTCTGTGGTGAGCGTGCACTGGATGTTTTCAAAGATTAGTGAAAGTATTGATAATTATTGAATTATCAATGGTAGCAAGACGTGGCAAGACGTAATATCGCGTACTACGGTAGGCGGGGCTTACCCGAGGTCGGCGCTAAGACGTTAGCGGTAGAGTAGAACGAAATTCAACTGTTCTGCCGAGTGCCACATTATTATGGGATTACGTTGCTTCGGACATTCATCGATAGGTACCGCCACTCTCCAATAATTACGGGAATAATAATCTATTACTACTTAATCAATGACATTACTAACAACAATCAGAGGTTTGTATTATGAAATGCAGGAGTAATAGTAAATCTAATAAAAAGATAGGACTGAGATCATTTCAGTTTCCATTTAATTTAAATTGCGAGAAAATATGCAACATAATACGCTCCGAATACTTTATATAGCTATATACCTAGTTTGGTATCTGTTCCGATTCTTACAATTATAATTACAAAGGTTCAAAATATTGATAATGTACACAAATAAAATACCAGTGAAGGTAAGTGACCTAAAACACAACAGAATTTAAAAAATAACACACTTTTAACAGCATCGTCTACCATCATTGAATGTTTCAAATTATACATATTATACATAATTATAAGGGTAAGTATGAATAATAATAGTCTTATAGTTTAGATATAAATTTTATTTACAAGAAGGGTCACAATGGTTCATTAATTCAATGATATATTATATTTTTGAAAAATTGTCCAAGGATATAGTTTCAATCTCTCACTTTTAAATCATATAGGTTGGCTCCATTAATACATTTCAGCTTAGAAATGTAATGAGGGGACTCCTAAAATGTAGAATATAAATAAAATTATAATAAATTCACTGAAATTCACTTACCATATCGAAAATTAATAACTTTTGACAGGTACGCAAGATAACACGCCAGTTGAAAAACACAAATAAAACACTAAATTAAAGTCAGATCAATAAATCGCGAAATAGTTAATAGACGAAAAACACCCAAAATTGATGTGACACGAAAAAAACGTTTAAAAAAGCACTACAAATTCTTTAAAAACTCGAATTAGTCAGAAAGCATACAAATGCAAAACTAGGTCATTACCACCCAAGCAACTTTGGCGGCCATGTTGTGACGTCAGCTGCTACTGCTCTATTGTATAAAGCTTTATCACCTGTTTTCTAGGTAACGTTTACGAAGACCAGGGTAAACTTTTCAATAGGTGACAATTTTGCTTCTCGATTAAAATTTGGTTCCACTCCATCTCGAGTGAAATGTGCTCCTGTTAGACAAGGACGTAGGAAAATATGGCGAAATTGATTTGCAGAATGTGCAAATTTAGGAAAATGGCCAAGAATTTTGTCCCTTTACAGTTGCCTAACAGAGAGCGAAGCTCGTACTGAATTTACTGGAAACTGGCTCGTCCTCCGTGTGTACATCTGAACTCCATTTTAACCATTGGGCTTACAGTTGCCTAACAGAGAGCGAAGCTCGTACTGAATTTACTGGAAACTGGCTCGTCCTCCGTGTGTACATCGGAACTCCATTTTAACCATTGGGCTTCGGTATCTATGACAGCATTATGATCACTATTATGGGTTTGTGAGGCCCTTTCTAGGTCGATTTGTTGTGTGGTGATGTTTGGCTCTGGTCAGTGCTCCGCGTGCCTCGGAGTAATTCACATGAAAAAGACAATAAGGCTTTGGTAAGTAAAAAAAAATGATAAACTATTTAAAATCTAAAAGTACAATTTCATCTCGTAATTATCGACTTAAAAGAAATATTTCTTAATTATTATAGAATCTTCTGTTTTTAACAACAAAAAACAATGTTTTAATCAATAAACTAACATTCCTTGATGTTTTTATTAGACATGATATAATGCATGCAATTAGTACAATTATGTCCCTAATTCTTAACATTAGGTTATAAGTTATTTTGTCTATTTGTCCCTCTTCGTTTTCATATTAACACTTATATTTTCGAAAAGTAAAATGTATGAAACTTATATTTGTCTCTCCCTGTTCCTTGAAACAAGTCTTTCTATTGTTGGTTTAAATAAATTTATCACTACTCACAGGAGAAAAAAATTGATGTTCCTTTTACGTGGAACGACATATTAATTTCATTTTAGAAAATAACTTGTATCTTGCATGATTTATTTATTTCTTTTTGTTTCTTATTAAATTAAGCATCTGGCACTCCTATTCTGGGTGATGCATCACCACTTTTTATAAAAATTATTTTACTTTAGTAAAACACACAGAAAACAGAAATCTTATCCTTTTATCTACTTCATTTTATGTACTAGTACTTTCTTGAGCTGTGCTAATATAGCAATAATTCAAGTTACCAATTGTCTAGAATATTTATTTAATAATCTACGAAATTATTAACCTAAATAACCCAACGATATGGTATTTGCGAATTTGAAATGGGCCTTATTTTGGTAGCTCAGTTTTAATCATATTGAGTATTTTACTCAATTCTCATTTTAACGTATGGTACGTACCTATTAAAAAAAATCATTCACTACATCGTACAAAATGCAGTTAATTTAATCACCTGGTGCGAGGGTTGAAATATTTTCTTCAACCTCTAATATGTACCAGTTAATACATTGTGAGTTTCCTGCAAGTGTGTTTATTTCGTTAAGTATATATATATTTCTTCTATTCTAGATTTTTTAACGAGATTGCACCAATAAAGAAAATACTTAACCAGAAAATATGCAATGAATAATACCAATGGGGTGCATATACTACCAAAGAAAACATCATGGTGATTAGGAGTATTGTTTTCACCATTGGTTGGCGTGACTACTACCCCTGGAGGAGTACCAGGCCTCTTCTTTCTTGAACCAACTCGACTCATAAATCAATGGGATAATAGCTGGCTTCCTATCCCACCGTGGCTGGGAGAGCTTTCCAGAAAGTTCCTGCTGTTACTTCTCAATAATAAAAATCGTAGGGACAAGACAATGTACCTGTACTAAATATTAATATTATTAAAAAGATTTACTGTTTGTGCTTTGCATTGCTAGAAATTGCTAAGACTTAATTTCCTATATATACCCTATACATACATGCCCATGTATACGGGAGTCCATGTATACTGAGGTCCAGGCACAACTCCTCTTTTGGTGATCTCTCCTCCCAGGCTTTATTCGTGGCGTTTAAAAGTATACTTTAAATTACTGAGAAAAACGAGGTACAAAAAAATATAATAAATTAAAAGGGTGCTATTAGGGTTAAGTCAAGGAAACAAAAAAATACTATCCTGTACCAACCAGTTTACACGGGCTGAAATATGAATAATACTTTTTATTTTTGTTCTATTGTTTTATTTCTAGCCAGTTCCCACGGGCAATAGAAATACCACAATTGGAGGATAAATTAGTACCACCTACTAACCAGTTTACACGGGCTAAAATAAAAGTACCAATTTTTAATAAATATTTTTCATCATATTTCCAGCCAGTTGACACGGGCAATGGAAATACCATAAAAAAACATTGGTTTTATTATGGAGAATAAAACCCTAGGAACGAAGCTGGACGCCTCCACCATGTGCCACGACCTGGGGGAGCCTAGGGAGAAGAGGTTGCTCTTTTAATAAATAAATTATTATAACTTTTACATATATTTATTTAACACACTAAATCATGGTAAAAATCAAAGATAAATAAAATGGAACTGGCAAATAAAATAATTAAAAATAAGACATAATAAAATTGATCAAAAATAATACATATAATAAAAGTGTTCTTACCAAATCATCCTAGTAGAGGTGTAGAGGAGATGTGCCTGGACGCCAATGGACTGACCATCATTAAATGATTCGAGTATTTATATAAATGCTATTTGCTTAGTCGGCATATTCCATATAGGTAGAATATAATTTATAGTTAAGTGAACTCTATTAATTATTATGTGTTTGAAATATGACACTAAGATTCCTTTAAATATTGTAACATGCTATAAGTTAAATAAAATACATAAAATTAATTTGGGAAAGATACGAAAATTATTTTATTAGATTTAGGAATCAATTAAGCCTACCTACAGAGAACATGCCAATAAGTAATTTTGAAAATTTCACGGTCCTCGTGGCAATATAGTTGAGGTAAGTGCATCCAACACGGGGTAAGTACGACCTTAAGTCGCACTTGCCCTACGCACTTACCCCAACTGCAAATTTTGAAAGGGCAAAAGTGCGACCCACACCTTTTTTTTGAGAAAAATATATCTAAAAGCTTAATAATACTCACCAAAACCACTTAAAAACTTGAAGAGTTCATTTACAATTAATAACAAATCAAAATATTTTAATTCAACTACGTTATTACGGGACGAGTATAAACCTGCACATTCGACTCGCAACATTCAACTGAAGTGCTGGCTGTTTAACCATGCCGGTAGCTATATGCGTCAGATAGATGTCGCTAATGGTGTTCCGTTAATGCGCACAAAGATACAGATTATTTCATGCTTAGTGGAGTCAGTTTTACACGCACGAAATATTTTTAAAAGAGATTGGTCGCATTTGCCCCAAATTCGCTCTTACCCCACTGCACCTTATTCGATTTTTCATGTTTCAGATTATATCGATTACAAGAATTAGAGTAGTATTATTATGAGAAGATGCTTGGGGCGGAGCCAACGTGCGCGAATATTTTTACCAGTGACAGCATCATCTGGGGTAGAAGGATGTATAATAATTGTAATCAAATTTTCGAGGTCGAAAAGCTGTGTAATGCAGTAGATTAAAACCTCGTCACACTCTAGTGTTTACGATGAAGACATACTAAAAATAAGGTTATTTCATTTAATTTAAATCAGAAACGGCGAACACAACAAGTACAATGCAGCACAGACCCTGTGACTGTAGGTTGACGGTGCCTCTGGATTCGAGGTCAAATATGACGCAAATCGCTCTCATTGGCTTAGATCAATGAATGTACACAAAATCGTTTCTGCGCATCATTTTTTGCAAGCATCTTCTCATAATAATACTACTCTAATATGTTTCAATTTTGTCGATCTGTTACCGCTATATTTATAAAACTATTTTATGAAAAAACATGACATTTCGTTATAATAATTGACAAGAATCAAACCAAATAATACTTTATACACAGGGTGGACACCAAAACATAAAAGAAATGTGACAGGGAAGCATAATAAGTATAAGTGGAATATAGTTGACACTCCTTAAGAAAGAGAACCTGTTATAACTTTAAAACTAGATAAAGTATACAATGTGGTAAAAGAAGAAAATAATAATCTCCAGAATAATTAATAAGTAAAAAGTGGCAAATATATTATGCAATATTATATTATATGTACATTACAATGTACAATATCTTACTAGGATACAAAGTATATATAACGTACTAGGTAGGTACTGATAATATTAATGAAATTGTAATAACAGTATCACTAATATCACACAAGAAAAACAAGCAAGGGCCGGTTTATCAATGCGAGGATAACAAGTGTTATCCTATAGTTAAAGCACAGTTTGTAATAATACAGTAGGGTCACTTCCTCTGACAGTGATAGCCTCACTCCTGCTATCGACGCGTGAACTAACTCGGTAGGGGAAGTGTCCTACTATATTATTAAACTATTATTTCACTATAGGATGACACTACTTATCCACGCATTGATAAATCGGCCCTCACGCATATTCAGTACAGAACAGAAGGTTTTATTATTCAGTGACAAGCACGATTTCACAGATGACAGATTGATCGACTAAAAGAACAATATGCTCAATCGTATCTTCTTTTTTTTATGTTTTGTCAAAAGTGATGGGTTATAATAATTATTTAGAGTATATAGCATATTGTGCGAAAGTGCAGAATAATGCAAATTTCTTGCGAGTTGTGGTACGTGCATTATTACAATAAACTCTGTACAAAAGCATGTTTTTGAGGTAGCCGTAGAACAAGTAATTGAAGCTCTGTGCACCTTACTGACGTCAGTCATCCATAATATAGGTCAACATTGTACTGTTCACAGTCACATGGTTTTCGTTACATAAAAATTCAAATTTCTTACATTTACTTTTTTTATTTATTTTTTTATGGCATTGGACCTAATTCATTAGCCAGTTGCATATATTGAAAGCTAACCTAAACAACGGAGTGGAAAAATTGAAGACTAACAACAAGGACGTAAACAGGGACACCCTCTTCTCGTCCATCAGGGCATTTATAAAGACACAGGATAAAGACCACGGATAGTAGGTAAAATAAACACAGGGTTAAATACATAAATGAACAAATCTAAACCTATAGTGCCCTATAAAAGCTGGTTTACCTTACTCAGGAAACGTACTATTTCTTTATAATAGAATTTATATATATATATATATATATATATATATATATATATATATATATATATATATATATATATATATATATATATATATATATATATATATATTGCTGTGTATCCACACTGTGGAACACTACCCAAGTATCGTGTTTGAAATCATAAATAAAATTCACAAATTTGTATGTATTTTAGAAAATAATCATAACAGTTTTACTTTAACGGATCATACAGAAGCAGGAATATCTGTGGTTTATTTAATTGATTCAAGTTCACTTATTCTCAGCGAGTAGGATGCAGAGAATGAAACTTGATATTGAATACGAACAAAATATTTAAATAAACATAAAATGAGGTTATTTTAGTTTAACAAGGTAATTCTAAATAGTATATAATAAAACATGAACTTATAGAGAATCACAATCGCATTTAAAATGATTTAGAATGAAATTGGAAAACAAAAAAGTAAATTTTATAAAATCTGACATGCATGTCAAAACTTAGGGCTGAAAATCATATATTGTGTAGAAACACTGTAAATCTACACAAAATGAATATTAGATGAAAGACTATTAACAGTAGTTGCAGTGCAGCGTAATTAATTTAGAAATAGTAAGTCCATAGAATACAAAACACTGAATGACATTTTAAGTTTTCAGATATTTTTAAATATCATTGCAGAAAGGTGTTTTGTAAATGATATTTCACATCATGCAGAAAGAAAGGACTAATAGTATGATGTTAAATGTTTGTTGGCGTATCAATTTCTTGTTTTAGTTTATTGTATCAGTATTCTGTCAGCATGAAAAACTGCAGTACGTTTTTAGTTACTAGCATTTTGTGTTTATCATTGCTATTCATCTAAATGTATGAATTAGTATTTATTTGAGATTGGAATTGTTAATTGTAGTTATAAGTAGATTTTAAAAAGTATATGTAAAATGTCAATATATTTCGAGTAATTACAAATATTCACTTAATCCTGAAAGGTAGAATAAGAAACTTATCAGGAAAATTAAAGAATTAAAAACAGTATTCAATTAAGATAAAGAACAAACAAAACTGAATAGTTTAAATTTTAAATTAAAATTAAATTTTGAAATATTAGATCAAAATAGAAAAAAACAATTGAAATATTGGAAATTAACCCATTGAAACGACTAAAAATAACAAATCAGTTGATCATACACCGCTGAACAGCGAGCTGCGAAAAATATTCATCCAAGAATAAATAAATAAATTGAAAAGAAAAGAAAAGTGGTGAATAATTTGAAGGTTAGGATATTACAATCCAGATATATTGATATCAAGAATAAATTGTAAAAGTTGATTAAATATAAGAAGTGAGTATACTTTGAAAGTATTACGAAGTAGATTATCCGGAAAGCAGATTTAGAAGAGGGAAGTATTTGTTAATCCAGTTAGCAAATTTATATGGTGAAGAAATTTCAAACGTCAAGCAAGTGATAGAAATACTTCAAGGTAATCTTGAAAATAAATTGGAGGTTAGAAACAAACGTCAATCCAGTAAAGAAGAAGAAGAAGAAGAAGCCTTGAGAGGTTAAAAAGTCAGTCAAGTGACATAATATTTCAAGGATCATAATAACCAGTTAGAGGTTATAATATAACATTACTCGAGTCGAAAGAAAGACAAGGTAAAGCTTTACAATATCAGAAATCCATGGTACATATTTATTTTAAATAAAGGCCATATTTATCATTTTAGTTAAGTTAGATTTTGTTATTTAAATTTGTTAATTACATTCCAAGTTCAAATTTGTTAATAAATTAATACTTTGTTCGTTCAATACTGAGTTTGATTTATTTAGATTGTTATCTTGATCGATGAGCATTTATTGAACCGACTTCGTTGGACCCTGAGTAAGAGTCATTCTATAGATTGTAGATGGTCATGCTAATGGTGTTCTATAGTCTATAATATTAACAGCTTTTAAGAAACTGTTTGGCGCTCAATAAAATCATTTCAATTTACTTTCAAAAAGTAATTTCGAACGTATAAAAAATAAAATAGATATCAGAATATAGAACAATATATATATATATATATATATATATATATATATATATATATATATATATATATATATATATATATATATATATATATATATATATATATATATATATATATATATATATATATATATATATATATATATATATATATATATATATATATATATATATACAGGGTGTTCCACTTAAAACTCCCAACGCCGATTACTCTAAAACTAAGACAGGTATTAAATTTCTGTAAATGGCAAATAATTGGTGAGGTCAAGTGCTATATTTCGACTGATAATTGATGCCGACGCCTTTAACGGTTTAGGCGTCGCGACGACCGGAACAGAATTTTCGATGGCAGGAGTTTTGAAAATAGAAGATACCAATAGTATATTTAATTTTGAGCTTTTTTAATTATTAAAATTTTTTTGTTTTTTTCGTTCGTTTCGGAGTTATGTAACATTGAAAGTTTAAATACCTTTTATTAAAATTTGCCTATTTAATAAATTATCTGCATCTAATAGGCTTTGACTATTCTGTTAACCTAATTTTTAACTGTCAAAACAGTTGTCAAATGCTTAAACATTATTAAGTTTTGATTTTGGTGTTTGTTTTTTTGTATTTTTTAAAGTTTGATTCACTTTTTTGAAAAAAAATGGTTCAATACACGAAACAAGAAAAGCTAGACATGGTGTTGGTTTACGGTGAGTGTAAGCGAAATGCGTGGCAAGCGAAGAATGTTTACGCACGGCGTTATCCTGATAGAAGAAAGCCAGATCATAAAACAATTTTGAATTTATGCAAAAATTTCATGAATTTTGGTGCATTTGAAAAGCCAAAACGGGAACGGTCAAAAACAGTAACAAATGATTTTAACGTTGCATTGGTTCTCCAGCAGATTAATGATAATCCGAGGATGTCTCTGAGAGAAATTAAGAGAAATACTAATATTTCAATTAGTTCTACCAGAAGAATTCTTAAACAAAATAAATACCATCCTTACAAAACGAAACTTGTACATAAGTTAGAGCCAGGTGACCCTCAAAGGCGCATGAATTTTTTGGCAAGATTTGATTATTTATTTGGCCGTGATGAAAATATCTTTAAAAGAATTCTTTGGAGCGATGAAAGTAAATTTCACAACAATGGAGTTGTGAATAGACATAATTGCCGTTATTGGACACAAAACAATCCTCGATGGATTACTGAAAGAGGTAATCAGCGCGTTTTTGGAGTAAATGTATGGTGTGGTATACTGAACGGTTATTTAATAGGACCCCACTTATACGAAGGCACTTTAAATGGTGATCGTTACCGAAATTTTCTTCAAAGAATATTGCCTCGACTATTAGAAGATGTGCCGATTGAAACTAGGCGGAACATTATTTTTCAACAAGATGGGGCCCCACCTCACAATGCGCAAATTGTATCAAACTATTTAAATGAACTCTACCCCAATCGTTGGTTTGGGACATACGGTCCACTACAATGGCCAGCACGGTCACCGGATTTGACTCCTCTTGATTTTTTTCTTTGGGGTCACTTGAAAGACGCTGTTTACGTAGAGCCTGTTGAGGATATGGCAGATCTCCAAAATAAAATCATTGCGTCTTGTGCTGCTCTAAATAGAAGAACTCTGCTAAGAACTACAGATTTTGAGTTAAGACGCCGGTATGACTGTTGTGTTCGGGCAAGTGGAGAAAATTTTGAACAGCTGTTATAAAATATTATATTTAATTTAGATTTTAGATTAAAAATTGACTATGTTTAAAACATTTATATTTTTTTGTTTAAATATTTCAGTGATATTGTTGTATTTGTTGTTCTATTTATGCAAATAAAAATGTTATTCATTAGCTGTCGTCTAATTTGTTCGTTAAATTCAGGTTACCAGAATAGTCAAAGCCTATTTGATACAGACAATTTATTAAATTGGTAAATTTTAATAAAAGGTATTTAAACTTTCAATGTTAAATAACTCCGAAACGAACGAAAAAAACAAAAAAAATTTAATAATTAAAAAAGCTCAAAATTAAATATACTATTGGTATCTTCTATTTTCAAAACTCCTGCCATCGAAAATTCTGTTCCGGTCGTCGCGACGCCTAAACCGTTAAAGGCGTCGGCATCAATTATCAGTCGAAATATAGCACTTGACCTCACAAATTATTTGCCATTTACAGAAATTTAATACCTGTCTTAGTTTTCGAGTAATCGGCGTTGGGAGTTTTAAGTGGAACACCCTGTATATGTTATATTTGTTATTTTGAATTAGGCTTTTTAAAAAGTATTTATTTGTTACATCGATGACCAGAGCCCGGCGCAAACGTAGTTATGCCAGAGACGGTCTTCACACACAGATAAATATAATGTTTTGTATGATTCACATAAGCAAATAAATACATTATTTAGAGGAAACAAATACCTACTTTTGCGGTAAGAAATAAAAAGTATGGCATAAAACTCATAAAATAATAAATAAATAATTTATTATTGGTTTGGAGAAATTATTTATTTGGTGTTGTTGAGCAAGTAGATGTAAGAGATGTTTACTGAAACTGGTGGATAGAAAATACCAGACTTCGGCCGCACATTATGTACACCTGCAGCGTCGCGCGTCGGTCTGATTGTCTAATTGAAAACAAAAAACTCGGCACTTTAAACGGCATACGCCACTTCAACTTTTTATATCAGTTAAGGAAATGTAAACATCTTCCATATGTTTCTTCCAACTGTATTAAACAATTTTCAATTTAAAATATAATTTTTGTCTGTGCACATAATATAAGGCACTATAATTTAAAAAAATATAAGGAGAATTTTCGACACCACAAAGTCACCGCCACGCTTGTCACTCTCTTTCTGCTTTTTTACGACAGCAAATTAGAATACGGTAAACAATAATAATAGTAAGATAAACAGCAGGTTGCGTGTTATATTTTGCAGAAGACTTCAAACATACAGAAAGCCATGTGAGATTGTTTATATACACATACGCATTATGGAGTCATGTACTTGTCAGTACATTTAATAGCAGTAAATGTGTCGTGATTTGTTATGGCGTCGAGTGGTTTTCCATTAAATAAAACAGTACTTTCGTAGATTAAAGATTTTCTGGAACTGCGGTTTAACGGTGTAGAACTTTTCTGTGCCAGCTGTGAAAAAACGCTTTCGTGGACATGCAGTTCGAACATTTTAAAACAAGTTTCATCTGAACGTCATAAAAACTAAAATTTACATGGATATTTCTCACGAATCCCTCTAGCTATACGGAACGTTCAACGTAAGCCGGAAACAGATCAGTATACAGTAATTGATGTAATAAACATTACAGGTATTTGATCTACATCAATATATTTTTAGAGTCTCAGGGGATATTGCTGAGTGAAATACAAATTGAATACATAACAGTGTTAAGAAACAACCCCGGTTTTTCAACATTTTTGTGTGCGGCAAAGAAGTGGACGTTGAACGGTTGAACGATCCTTTTTCACAACACAAGTGGGATATTCAGTGACAGGCGCCGTAGTTTTATTTCGGACGATTTAGAACAAGTGCAAATAATATATTTTTATTATCCTAATAAGGTATAGTTACTAGGCGTTTATGTTTGTGCATCTAACAATAAGTGCATCAAAGTATGACTTATAACTGTTTCGGGGCCATTTACCTTTAAATATTACGGAATTCACCCAATATAATCATAATGTAAAATATTGCATTATTGCGCATGAAAATGTTTATATAGTTCATATTGCGCAAAGTCGATTCTGGCTTTTACGTCACAACTACTTCTGAGCCGGGGTCTGTCGATGACTCTTAAATGAAAACTAAAGTTATAAATTTAAACGTTTAATCTAAATGTGAGTATAATACTACATTTTGTAATGAGTTGAGTATAAGAATTGAATGTAAAAGCGTCTGCTGGTCATATTTATAACATAACAAAAGCATTGTCAGCTAGACAAAGAAAGGCAAATGTGCAATTTGGCATTAACTATGAGAATAGAAATATTAATAATTTATGTAACTTGTTACGTCAGGTAAGCATAAGCAAAGGAAGTCATTATCAGTTTACGTAATCTGATATCACTAAGAAATGTACTTTCTAACTCAGTTACGTAGTGTTAATTTTTAATATAACAACTTCCCCCTTAATAAAAAAGTTGATTGTTATACAACAACTTTTGAATAGAATGATTAATGAATATAATATAAAAGTAATAATAATGCAAAATGAATATAATGCAATACTAAAATTTGAATGAAAGAAATAATAAGCGTAAAAAAATAGAAACAATAAAAATTTATGGTAATAAACAAAAATTACTGATTCACTGGAAAGTCTATGATAGCTCGATATCTTCTTCTTCTTGAGATTTGATACCGGGTCGCTTTCTTGGAGGGATTAAACTTGGGATTTTCATGAATGTTCTGCTTCGTCCTGGAGGTGAAGGAGAATCATCTGTAGAGGGTTCAATTTTCAGTAGTCGTCTCTTTTTTCTACATTTACAAAGCACGTAAAGTATGATTATGGAAATGATGAATGTGATCGTGAAGTACGTGAACCATGACAAGTTTTTGGTCACGAAAGGTTCGTTGATAAGATCGTCCAGATCTTTGGAATATTGCTCCAACTTGTTTTTGGAAATGTCCAAATCTTTGATGTTTAGGTTGTTTAGTTTTAATGATTTTAATTTGGGTAGTTGAATTTTGTCGGGCATCTGGTTACAACATTCAAACGGAATTTGCACAGGATGGGAACTGTCCTTAATTTCGGAGAGGTCCTTGGCACTGGCTTGTATTCTGATAATACCTGCGAAGGCGTAACATCCAGGTTGTAGTTTGACAATTGAATTTTTATTGATCAGCTCCGTTGTTGTTACTCTCTTCGGGCAACTAATAGTGATGTGTAGAGGTTCGGAATTTATTATGAGCCACATGTTCTCTTCGAGTTCTTGAACATTGTACCCTTGACTAATAATGAAGGAGGTTTGGCAATTTTCGGGAAGTTTTATTGGTTGTTTCAGAATTCTAGCTTCACATATGGCATTCTGATCAATAGGGTATGCAAACAGGTTCGAGCATAGCTTGGTTCCAAAATATAGGGGTTTGCATTCTTTTAGATTTGTTATTTATACGTACATTAAATCTCGCGATAAATCTTTGAGAAATAGATAAAATATGGTGAAGTCCAGTTCTGTTATCAAATATAGGAATAGGGTATAAACGGTAGGTATTATAGTTTTGAGGTTCAACAAGTGGTATCTTTAAAACAAATATTAAGTTGGAATCTACTTGAAATGCTTTTAGTTCAATAATATCTAAATATTGAGCAACTGCCGATAATTTGATTGGAAGAGGCAAATTGTTTCTTCGCAAACTCTGTGAAATTTCTTGTAATGCTGTTACTAAATGATCAGGAGTTATGATTGATGAATGAATGATTCCCAATCTAGCAAATGTTATTGAATTTAGAATATCGTTCAAGTTATCTTCAATATACAAATAGCTTGCCATTAACTGTTCACAAATGTGTAAGAATATTAGTTTTGTTTCTACAACTTCGATGTTTCGCGTCATGGTTTCGATTGTGCGATCGATTTCTTGCATGTCTTTATTAAATGTTTCTTCGTCAATTTGCAATTTTTGAATGGTTGAATTGAAATTTTTAATTACCGATGTTGTAACTGAAATTTGTTTTTTTATTAGATTTTCTAACTGGTGTTCGTCGTTTATTTCATTTATTAATGCAATTCATTTATTAATGCATTTAGCGTAATATCGCAACAGACATCTTCGGTGTCTAGATTTCCGGTTATTGATTTGAAAATTGTACCGGTGCCATTTAGGTAATATTCCGCATTTATATCTCTTTGTGTCTAGAAATACTTCGTCAAATTTAGACTGAATAGCTTTGAAAATTAGTGTAAAAAGGTTAAGGTCTGTCTTGACTTTGCTCCGAAAAGTGATCATTTTTTCTTTATGAGCACCAGTATTTGAAATCGTGTCTTAAATTCGTTGGTTCTTGTCGAAGGATAGTTTTAATGGATGATATATTTTTATGTACCAGTAATATCTACTTTTTCGTTTGTCAACACGATGTTCTTATCTTTGTGGTAAAATACACCAACAGTGTTTTTTTTATTGGTATTATTTTGTATTGAGCGAGTGTTGATAATAAATTTGATTTTCAGTATATGGTTTCATTTTATCAAAATTCACTTTAGTTTTTTCATTTGTTTCGAGATTTAATAAGGTTTTCAATGTTTTTCGTTAAGTCTAGCCAATTTTATTTTACTCATTTCCTTCTTATGGTTTTGATGGTACCACGATGTAAATTATTTTGCTTGAATGATTTTGATCTAAAATAATTGGATTTTCGTGTTCATCAATAGTTTTAACATTTTGACAGATTACTATTTTTAAATCTTTCTGTGCAGAAATAAATTATAGAATTTTAGGTATTGGAAGATCCAAATTATTTTCTACATAATATATCTTAGACAGGTTCAAAATGTCTTGTCTTTTGAATAAAATTAAAAAGAGATACCCTATGATAGATTCAACATCAAAAGGTAGAGAAATGTTGAAGTACCTACTTCCTATGCATGATTTGCTTGAAACGACATTAATTGAATTGCGTAATTCGGGGTGTTCTTTGAAAATATACTAAATTATTTTATGATGCAAATCTTCGAATTTATTTAGTTGGAAGAATGTTATGATATTTTTATGTACTCTGTATAAAAGTTGTCTGTTCGAAATTTGAATTTTCGAATAATCTATTAAAGATTTTGTTTGCTTTACTAATTTAAAATAGTTTGTTGCAGTTTTAGGGTTCACTTTAATTTTGAAGAAATTTCTCCATACGTTTTAATGATTTTTCGAACATTAACCATTTAATATTATTGTTTTGTGTTACATGTAAAACGTATACCGGGTGTTAGAAAAGTATGGGAACGGTGAAAAATCTCGAACAGTTTGCATCAAATCGAAAAATAAAAAAATACGCGTCAAAAAATTTTCAAAAAACTATCTACTCATACCAAAAATGACCTCCCCACCCACCAACCAGGGGGTGGGGCGAGGGGCACCTTTAAAATTTCAAATGGAAACCCCTATTTTTCATTGCGGAATCGGATTCTACGGCAAAAAATACGTAAGTTTTATTCAAGACATTTTTTTCGATTCTTGCACGGTGTCGCTGTAATCGCAAAAAATGAAAAGAATGCATGACTGTTTCAAGAGTAGCGTCTTGTGCCCATAAAAAAAGTCCAATTCAAAAACTGAAAAACACGTATTTGTTATTTTTACGAAATCTATCCAATGACATTGGATTCGACTCTCCCGCCCCCAACCCAGTGGGTGGGGCGGGGGACAACTTTGAAATTTGTAATGAAATTCCCTATTTTTTATAGCGGATTCGGACTCTATGACCAAAAATAAATACGTGAATTTTATAACGGGAATTTTTTTCGATTCTCGCAAGGTGTCGCTGCAATATATATATATATATATATATATATATATATATATATATATATATATATATATATATATATATATATATATATATATATATATATATATATATATATATATATATACTTGTTTGTTTGCCAAGAGGCACCCATGTTAATGAATGTAATTCTAGCACCCGTTTTATACTCTCACACCATGATGAGTAATGGTCGTATATAGAAGACGTTTTAACAGTGTGGCACCCCTCTCTGTGTAAAACTTTAATAAACCATAGCATTGTGGCATCCAACAATGTTGCCTAGTTTACTGCTTTAAACTGTTAGGTTTCTTATAACTTTTACCGACTTATCTGAGAATTTGGACTGTGTAATTCGTCACACTGGGAATATGAGAGGTTGGACAGGCATAAGAAGCGTTAAATTTTTCAATTTAAGATATATCTAATATTTTTTATTATATTGAATGCAATGTTATAATAAGAATACACAAAATATTTAATTAACTGACGAAATGGAATGATTTATTTTCACCGTATTTGTTCTTCCAAACTAAATTAATATATAAGAATAATAGATTTAATTGAGAAAAATATATTTGATTCTTCCAAATCTATTACAATATTATAGTTATCTGCAAGAAAGAAATAAATTAGCAGAGATATAATCATGCTATATGATTTAAATATTTAATACTGCATAGTAATATTTAGTTTCCTTTATTAAAAGTAAAGCGGATATTAATATTAGACGGACGTATGCGGCATTGCTTCTGGAGCGTATAAAAGTACCTTTATTTTTTTCTTAGGTCGTCTCCTTTCTGAGTGCTATTTCCTTGAAGGTTCAAGTTGAAAGAGCTTCTTTGCTGGTCGTTTCCTAACCGCTTTATCGATTGTAATAAAACTAGGAAAGTATAGATAGTAAGTAGGTAATTTTTATTCAACGGTATGGTATCTTTTGCATCTTGTCTAGAAAGCCAGGAGTAGGACACCCCTAACGAGTTGTGCCTCTAAATATTGACAAAATAGTTTTCTAGAAAGACGGTCGTGTTAGTCATGAATAATGCTAAACATTTTTGACCAAAATTTGTTTTAGTAGTGTGTCACAAAAACTGACATTTTCCTATTTGGAAGAACTGTTAGGAAGCGTTTCTGATAAACATATTTGTCTTCTAAATTACTCGCAACAAGTTCCTACGTAAAATTCATGCCAGCATGGTCAAGAGATGAGAAATGTATTACCTATTTAAAAAAAAAACATTATTACACGCACTTCTACAGTGTTTTTCTTAAATTAATAAGTTTGTGGTTTTCTTAAGAAATAATGTTTAGTTTCTATGTAATCTTTAATATTTGTAAAATTTGACATTGGAATTCATTTAGTAATAAATTAATAAATTAATTTATATCAACATTTAGGATCAATACGCATTAGGGGTGTTCAACCCCTAACTCCCGAGACAAAATATGACATGTCTAAATCTGATACTCATTATTCCTCCTATACTTATACTGTCCAAACAGTACAATCGACAAAGCAATTTGGGCGCTATCAACAAAACCTTCTTCAAAATTTAACTTTTACGGATGATTAGTTCCTAAAGAAGGCCCTCTAGGAAAAAAATATATACGTGCTTTTAGTGCCATTTTCTCCCAAATTATACGCTACTGAAGTATTGCCCCAAAATGTGTAAGTAATCCATATGACAAAAGGTTATACATAATCCAGAATGTTTTAACAGATAAGTGTACTTTTACAATTAATCTTGTGTTTTCTAATTGCTATAAAATGCAGGCAAATAAACAAAGTGTACCAAAATTACTACTTTAAATTGCGAATATACTATTATATAGGAAGAAACCAAATGCAGAAAACTAGATTACATTTCTTTAGAATTAATTTATGCTAATAGGCGATATAATAATAAGATTCATACTGTATGTAAATCGTCTATACTTAATATAAAGTTTGGTTTGAATTAAGAGTGTCCTACGATCAAAAACCAACTAATTGGTTTAATATACTACTATACAGGGTGATTCACGTAGGCCATTCATTAGAAGTTTTTCAACTTGCAGTTGGATTCGAAACTTGAAATTTGGTATGCAGCCATAATCTATCATGCCTGTTCTATCTAAAATATTTTCAGTCCTCCAACTATACAGGGTGTGTCAAAAATTGGTACCAAGTTTCTTATTTTAAATGGAAACCTATATTTTTCTTTACATCGTTCGATTGGTCTTCTAATTCTCAGTTTAGAGAACCTAAGTTATGTTAACTTATCTATTACAATTTTTGACATATGTCCAATTTTTTGAAAAAAATTGCCGCTGTAGTAGTTTACGAACAAATTTGTATCTCGCAAACCTTTCAAAATTATGAAACCAAATTTGTGAAGCAGTTAGCTGGAAGTCCAGGCTAACTTTTGACGTCCCATCGGTGGTCCCATTTTGTACCATATGGGCGCAGTCGATTTTCAAATGTCGCAATCAAAAATTGTCAAAAAGTCAATTTTTTCAAATGGCACCTACTATTTTTTTTCACATCATTCGAAAGAAAATTGAATTTTAGTGTGAGTTACTTAAGCATTCCCTATACCTAACTTCACCACATATCGAGTTATTCAATAAAAATCAAGAAATACCTTATCTTGCCGAGAGATTCCTTACTTCATCAAGTATGCCATGGAAACAAAAGACAGTTGTAATAATTTTTAAAGAAAAATATGAATTCTTATTTAATTACACACAACACCAACAAATTATTATTAACGAACAAGTACAATGTTGACGAAATTCTGTCAGTGAAAACGGTGCACACATTGAGCATTTGCATTGAAATAATTATTTTGTTAATCTGTTTATTTGTTGTTATTTTGTTGTTATTATTTATTATTTCAATACGATTTTTGAATAAAAATTAAAATGAAATGATTGTTTCCAAAGCCTACTACCCTTGAGAAAAAAACAATATTTTTTTCAAAAAATGCCAATAACTCAAAAACGACTGTAGATAGACATACACAATGTTAATAAAAGTGACCCTAAAATTCAATTTTGCATTGATTTCTGGCGTCAGAAATGGTAGGAGCAAAGATGTGCTACGCAATCTGTTGAAAGTAGAATAATAGAATATTTGAACAAAAATATGGTGGTCACATTGAACATTTACGTCAGAATTTCGTCAACATTGTTCTTGTTCGTTAATAATAATTTGTTGGTGTTGTGTGTAATTATATAAGAATCCATATTTTTCTTTAAAAATTATTACATCTGTCTTTTGTTTCCATGGCATACTTGATGAAGTAAGGAATCTCTCGGCAAAATAAGGTATTTCTTGATTTTTATTGAATAACTCGATATGGGGTGAAGTTACTTATAGGGAATGCTTAAGTAACTCACCCTAAAATTCAATTTTCTTTCGAATGGTGTGAAAAAAAATAGTAGGTGCCATTTGAAAAAATTGACTTTTTGACAATTTTTGATTACGACATTTGAAAATCGACTGCGCCCATATGGTACAAAATGGGACCACCGATGGGACATCAAAAGTTAGCCTGGACTTCCAGCTAACTTCTTCACAAATTTGGTTTCATAATTTTGAAAGGTTTGCGAGATACAAATTTGTTCGTAAACTACTACAGCGGCAATTTTTTTCAAAAAATTGGACATATGTCAAAAATTGTAATAGATAAGTTAACATAACTTAGGTTCCCGAAACTCAGAATTAGAAGACCAATCGAATCATGTAAAGAAAAATATAGGTTTCCATTTAAAATAAGAAAGTTGGTACCAATTTTTGGCACACCCTGTATAGTTGGAGGACTGAAAATATTTTATATAGAACGGGCATGATCGATTATGGGCTGCATACCAAATTTCAAGTTTCTAATCCAACTGCAAGTTGAAGAACTTCTAATGAATGGCCTACGTGAATCACCCTGTATACGAAGTAACCAAATGCAGAAAACTAGATTATATTTCTTTAAAAGTAATTTATGCTAATAGGCGATATAATATTAATATCCATACTGTGTGTAAATTTAATATAAAGTTTGGTTTGAACTAAGAGTGTTCTACGATCAAAAACCCATTAATTGGTTTAATAGTATCATTAAGAAAACTTTACAAAATAGAGACGTGGCCTGTCAAGAAAATGAATAGACAAAAATGCGCAGTTCAAAATGTATGTGGCCAGTGTTGAAATCAGAATACCAAAATACTTAACAAAAATAAATTTAATAATGAAAATGATAACCTATATTAAATTAGTCCTAAAAAATAATAAACTTTTAGAGGACTTTTGTGATTATCAATTATTATACTCTTCGCAAATACAAAACGAAGAGTATATTGCATTCGATCGGCACATTTCTAAAACCGGTAATATTGTTCGTAGAGAAAAAAAATTTCAGATCACGGTGTTGGTGATCGAATTCTGAACAACTTTCAAAATGTCCGTCCGTCTATCTGTCTGTCTGTCCGTCCGTCACGTTTCTTGTAAGCACGATAACTTAAGAACGAGAAGTCCGATTGTATTGAAATTTGGGCAGTAAGTTAGTGTTAAAAAAAAACTGAAAAGAGTATCCTATAGAATGTACAACAATTATATATAACAGGTGTAGTAAATTGGTGAATAGTATAATGGTTAGCTTGTTTAATATGTATTATAATTCAATATAAAATCGTCAATATAAGTAATAGTTGTAATCTACATTTAAATAAACATAATAAAAATAAGTTGAGAATTTGTTACCTCAGATAATAATCTTAAGGGTTCTATTTGACTGAAATTACTATATTTGGCGCTAAATTAAGAACGACCATATGGTGTATTTAAAGAGAGCTTGACTGGTCAGGAAATAATGGACCTTATTTCTAACAACAAAAGGGATGCTTCAATTTATACTATTGTAAACTTTAAATAGATCTCAAAGCTACCATCATTCTTTTGGTGAGTAGTCAGTTATATATTTACAACTTGTGACAATACCATAATTACACCGTAAAAATCTATTACTTTTTATTCCTGTCCTCATATTGGGTGGTGGATTTTAGGTAAGGCGACAGAAACTGAAGTAACTTAACAAACAAACAAATATTTCAAAAAAAACCAGAATAACTTTTTAAATATTATATTATTTCCTTATATTTACTTATCGTAAATATTTTTCTTATTGATAATTCTAGTTATACATAGAAAAAGAGTTTATCAATTTTATGACAAGCAAAGTGTATTTCATAAATTTTCACTACAGAAATTCACTCCTCGTTACCTCATATTTGAAAACAGCTGGGGTAAGATAACACAAACGTTTCATTATAAGGGCTGATTATCCCAAAAACGGAAAAAATTGTTCACTATTGTGTGTTGTAAATCTCTCACTAACATTTAATAACACATTTTTACGATACTCTCGATACATTAAATTTAAGCTACCTTTTGAAGATCAATTATTACTTTCATGTCAAATTTTGTTATAATATGAAGAAATATACTTTTTATATGAGGTAATACTTTGGATTTTTTTAAATCAAACTTTCTTTATTATTTATAGAAATATATTAAATACTATGTCTTTGTATATAAGATAATTATTGTTTTGGGACATAAACTTTCAGTCAAATGAAACAGCTGGAAAATATTTTCAACATCTTCAATAGTAATCCAGTGTTATGCGAATGACACTCAGTTGTCATGTTATTTTGATCCAAACAATGTAGGTATGTATAAATAAATTAAAGCTTACGGAAATTGCAACAAATCCTCGGAGCCAGAAATTTGAAATAAAAAATACTTTTTTATCATTTTAAGTTAAAGGTTGGAAAAAAATAAATTTTAAAATAATTTTTGATATATTATAATATACTGAATAATACATATATGGTAGAAATATCAAGTCCGTGAATATAAGTCAAATGTCAATTTGGCAGATGTCAATATATTATATCAAAAATTATTTAAAAACATTTTTATTTGACCTTTAACTTAAAATATTAAAAAAGGAACTTTTTTTCAAAATTCAGACTCCGAGGATTTGTTGGAATTTCGGTAAGCTTTAGTTTAAAAAAAACTGTTCACTTCAGATTTGCGCTCTCTAGCCATTTTTGAACAAAAAAACTCGATTTGGGACCACCTTAGTAGCACAACATATTGGACCAATATATGAATATTGGTTCTATATAAGACCAATATTCATATATTGGTCCTATATGGATTATATATTATATTATATATTGGTGCTACTGTGCGCACGCCGGTTTCCATACTGACGGGCTTGAGTTTTCTTTCATGCACAGATGTAGATGACTTTTCTAATAATACGTTTAATTAAATAATACGTACAAACGATTTGAGATCTAATATACGATTCAAATGTATTGACCCCTCACTTTAACAGCAAATATCTCAGAAACGGAGAACCAGAAAAAATTGAAAACATTATGTGTTTATTAAGAATCTATTCTAAATCTGTCACTGAAATTTGAATAATGTACATTGGACACTTTTGAAGTTGAACTTAGTTATATTGAAAAATGTCCTACATTTTAAGGAAATTTTGACCATACCACAGGCTTCCGACTCAAATGGAAAACCTGGAGAACCTGGAAAATTCAGGGAATTTAAAAATCTTTAAAAAATACCTGGAAATATCAGGGAATTTTATAAATTGTATAAGAAATCAAGGAATTCTGCGTCTCGATATGAAAAACCATAGAATTCTTAAGAAGTTCCACTGATGCAATTCAATTTAAGGAATTATTTTATGTGGAGTAAAAAATTAATTTACTAAAATATGTATGGAAATCTATATGTTTGGTTATGAAAAACCTGGAAAATTCAGGGAATTTTTTCAGCTTCGCAAAGTCTGAACTCTGTACCAGTTTTATATCTATTACAGCTTGGAAATAGGCATACTTTGTAAATAATATTTTAGACACCGATAAAGCACGGCATTCTTTGTACAGGAAATTTTTTCAAAATTCTCTATTTTAAAATTTTGCAGTTATTCTCAAAAACTGGACGTCATGTTTATTCGGTCATTTATCAATGTATTTAAAAAATGTTTGTTAAAATAGCGAATTATGTAAAATTTGCAGAAAAAATTATTGGTATATATCAATCATTAATTTAGTTATGAAACGTAATAGATAATATTAGTGCAAACTTTGAATGGTATTATCCTTTACGCTTGATAACTAAATTAATATTTGATACATATCAATTATTTTTTTTGAAAATGCTTACATGTTACATAATTAACTATTTCAACACAAATTTTTTAAATACATTGATAAATAACCGAATAAAGATGACGTCACGTTTTTAAGAATAACTGCAAAATTTTAGAATAAAAAATTATGAAAAAATTTCCTCTTACAAAAAATTCCGTGCTTTATCGGTGTCTAAAATACTATTTACATAGTATGCATATTTTTCAAGATATGATGGATTTGAAACTGGTATGGTCAAAATTTTCTTAAGAAGTAGGACATTTTTCAATATAACTTATCAGAACTTCAAAACTGTCCAATGTACATTATTCAAATTTCAGTGACTGATTTAGAATAGACTCATAATAAACACATAATTATTTCAATTTTTGCTGCTCTTCCGTTTCTGAGATATTCGCGGTTAAATTGAGGCGTCAATACATTTGAATCGTATATTAGTACAAATTTTATGTTGTTTAGAAGAAATGATTTGACACACAACTAGAAACAAATGTCCTATTTCATTTTCTTTAATATTAAAAAAGAATTATTCCAGGGTTTTTATACTCCATTAAAATTTGTTGACTGTTTGATTTTGTATCCTAGATTTGAATCTGACCTATATAAAAAAGCTGTGGAAAATAAATAATATCAGACGAAGACCTGAATGCTCTCGGCTAGATTTCGAGATTTCAACTTTTAAAATAATTTATCACCATCACATTTTTATTATTAATAATTCTTTAAGCAGCCACATTAACTACCCACTAGATATTACTCTCTACTTAGATCAGATTTTTATGTATCGCCAAAAGAGGTATCGATCAACAATCAGATAGGCAGACACATGTAAGACTCAAAATTTACATGAAACGTAAAAATCTGGGATAGTATATTACCAAATATTTTTAACCCCACCCTGTTTATTTTTCAATAAAAATATATAAGGTTTTTTCCTTGACAATGACGTTAATAATTAAAAACATATATGGTTTTTTCTTTGACAATAGCGTTAATAATCCCTAATTATTATTTTTCACTGTCAAAGTTTTTAGCGCTAATAGACGGAGATGACTGTGAGGCAGACAGACTGATGGAATCGAAAGACTTTAATTTTCCTAATTCAATAATTAAAAACGGGAAAATTTTAAAAAAATAAAAAATAGTCGGGATTCTTTATACTTATTTCACAAATAAATCAAAGTTTCACGGTCACAACATGCGACGGGCCGCCGTACTTTATTAAAACGATAGTCAGATATAAGTGTTTTTACCGAATATAAAATATCTGAATACAACTGTGAATGAATCCTAAATATGCTTTCATGTTAAAGACAATAACTAACAGTGTTGCCATATTTCGGGTGCCAGTTTGCATTGGTATTCTCAGAGGGCCACTATGTCACTTTGTTATATACACTATATACAGATGTGTTTTAGCAGGCGCACTCTGGTGAAGAAGTTGCTCAACTATTGGAATATATGTGTCTATAAAATATGTAAAAATGGCACCCAATCAAAAATTGGTATTTTCGCCGATCTAGGCCAGAAGATGGGAAAACAGTCATTTTCTACTAAAAACAATGTGGCACCCAAATCTGGGTGCCACACTGTAAAATCGGGTGTCGGTATAACAAGGGTTATACGATTTGGGTGCCGCTATTACAATTTTTATATGTATATATATATATATATATATATATATATATATATATATATATATATATATATATATATATATATATATATATATATATATATATATATGAAAAATACTAGGTTCACGGGTTGAACCGCGTCTGAGATTATTGGAGTCTCGACGTTTCGGCTCCCACTTTGGAGCCATTTTCAAGAGAAAGGGGGGGAAGAAGAATCGATAATGTATGGGATATGGGAGGTCTAGTCTAGGAAGTGTAAGGAACGGTTCGAGTCCGGGGCCTCAATCTGCCTACTCCCCAGGTCGAACCGTGGTTCGTCTCTAAGATCTCAATCTCAGTTCTTAGAGAGAACCGACGAGTTGTGGGTTGGGGTGAGGTATTTATAGTAGGGTTGGTGGGTGTGGCGAGCACTGGTGCAGAACGGTTGCGCATGGTAGGAGGGTCGCTGTGTGGTCTTGGTAAGGGTTGTATAGTTAGTGGAGTTATTAGTGATTTCCAAGCAGTTGGAAGTCGAAGACTGTCGTCCCTTTTGTTTAAACAATTAGGACGCTTCTCGATTTCAATTGCTTCGCGGATCGTTCGTGTTTTTAGGGAATATATAGGTGCTATTGTTTTTGTGTTGTCAAAGTCTATGTTATGTCCAGTCTGGAGACGGTGTTGGGCTAAGGATGAGGTAGGATCAGTTTTTCTGACCGCTAAGCGATGTTCGTATACCCTGTTGTTAATGCGTCTGTTTGTTTGTCCAATGTAAGTTTGGGGACAGTCGGAGCAAGGTATTTCGTAAACGCCATGGGAGTCATTAGGGACTTGGTCTTTTGGGGACTTGATAAGGTTGGAAATAGTCTGTTGTGTTGTGAATATTGTTTTTATGTTGTTTGCTTTTAGGACTTTGGAGATTCGGTCTGTGACACCTTTGATGTAAGGTAGGAAGGCTTTGTGTTGTTCATATATATATATATATATATATATATATGCGTGACGTGTCTCGTAGAGCACGTTTATGTGTCAGAATGCATGGTGCACAATTTGAGCATTTGTAATTAGAAAAATAAATACACACAATTTCTTTTCAATATAGTAGTAGGTAGTACTGTTATACATAGTTTTTCGTTTTTTTCTTTGGATGTTCGTTTTGTACTTGTATTTTTATTTATGAGATATTTATTGGTTTGTATTAAATTGTAATAAATAATTACGGAATTATAATTATTATAAAGCGAATTTTTACTATAATGGCACAGCTGATTGTTACGATTCAATTATATGAATTGTGGTATTCGTAAAATATTAAATATTGACACTATCGGTTAAAATTTCTGTGACATGTTTTATATCGTTGGAATGAGAAAAAAATAACGGAATTAATGGCGTCATGGCCTACTTTGAGATATGTATTTTTTCATTTTTGCACAATAGCGTATGTCAAAGCCAACTGCATTTTTCGATTTTTTTGTTACACGTTATTATTCTTATTGTCTTTGCCGTCAACTTTCATTCCTTTAACTTTTTTCGTATCTCCTCAAATAAGGAAGCTATAACCGTTTGTGGTTTTCCTATTTTTCAGGTTTTTGTAATATATCTCATAAAGTAGGCTATGGATTTCAAATTTCTTTTTACTGAAATATAGCTCACAAAAAATGGGATAAATGTTTCTAAAACTTTATTCTTCTACAATAGATATTAAGCGAGATATTTGGTGTGGCCCTCGTAAAATAGACAGTCTGTATATATATATATACAGGGTGATTCACGTAGGCCATTCATTAGAAGTTTTTCAACTTGCAGTTGGATCAGAAACTTGAAATTTGGTGTGCAGCCATAATCGATCATGCCCGTTCTATCTAAAATATTTTCAGTCCTCCAACTATACAGGGTGTGCCAAAAATTGGTACCAACTTTCTTATTTTAAATGGAAACCTATATTTTTCTCTACATGGATCGATTGGTCTTCTAATTCTGAGTTTAGAGAACCTAAGTTATGTTAACTTATCTATTACAATTTTTGACATATGTCCAATTTTTTGAAAAAAATTGCCGCTGTAGCAGTTTACGAACAAATTTGTATCTCGCAAACCTTTCAAAATTATGAAACCAAATTTGTGAAGCAGTTAGCTGGCAGTCCAGGCTAACTTTGTATGTCCCATCGGTGGTCCCATTTTGTACCATATGGGCGCAGTCGATTTTCAAATGTCGCAATCAAAAATTGTCAAAAAGTCAATTTTTTTCAAATGGCACCTACTATTTTTTTTCACACCATTCGAAAGAAAATTGAATTTTAGGGTGAGTTACTTAAGCATTCCCTATACCTAACTTCACCCCATATCGAGTTATTCAATAAAAATCAAGAAATACCTTATCTTGCCGAGAGATTCCTCACTTCATCAAGTATGCCATGGAAAGAAAAGACAGTTGTAATAATTTTTAAAGAAAAATATGGATTCTTATTTAATTACACACAACACCAACAAATTATTATTAACGAACAAGTACAATGTTAACGAAATTCTGTCAGTGAAAACGGTGCACACATTGAGCATTTGTATTGAAATAGTTATTTTGTTAATCTGTTTATTTGTTGTTATTATTTATTATTGCAATACGATTTTTGGATAAAAATTGAAATGAAATGATTGTTTCCAAAGCCTACTACCGTTGAGAAAAAAAAAACAATATTTTTTTCAAAAAATGCCAATAACTCAAAAACGACTGTAGATAGACATACACAATGTTAATAAAAGTGGCCCTAAAATTCAATTTTGCATTGATTTCTGGCATCAGAAATGGTAGGCGCAAAGATGTGCTACGCAATCTGTTGAAAGTAGAATAATAGAATATTTGAACAAAAATATGGTGGTCACATTGAACATTTACGTCAGAATTTCGCCAACATTGTTCTTGTTCGTTAATAATAATTTGTTGGTGTTGTGTGTAATTAAATAAGAATCCATATTTTTCTTAAAAAATTATTACAACTGTCTTTTGTTTCCATGACATACTTGATGAAGTAAGGAATCTCTCGGCAAGATAAGGTATTTCTTGATTTTTATTGAATAACTCGATATGGGGTGAAGTTAGGTATAGGGAATGCTTAAGTAACACCCTAAAATTCAATTTTCTTTCGAATAGTGTGAAAAAATATAGTAGGTGCCATTTGAAAAAATTGACTTTTTGACGATTTTTGATTGCGACATTTAAAAATCGACTGCGCCCATATGGTGCAAAATGGGACCACCGATGGGACATCAAAAGTTAGCATGGACTTCCAGCTAACTGCTTCACAAATTTGGTTTCATAATTTTGAAAGGTTTGCGAGATACAAATTTGTTCGTAAACTACTACAGCGGCAATTTTTTTCAAAAAATTGGACATATGTCAAAAATTGTAATAGATAAGTTAACATAACTTAGGTTCTCTAAACTCAGAATTAGAAGACCAATCGAACCATGTAAAGAAAAATATAGGTTTCCATTTAAAATAAGAAAGTTGATACCAATTTTTGGCACACCCTGTATAGTTGGAGGACTGAAAATATTTTAGATAGAACGGGCATGATCGATTATGGCTGCATACCAAATTTCAAGTTACTAATCCAACTGCAAGTTGAAAAACTTGTAATGAATGGCCTACGTGAATCACCCTGTATATATATATATATATATATATATATATATATATATATATATATATATATATATATATATATATATATATATATATATATATATATATATATATATTAAAACAAAATATTTCTGTCTATCACCTCTGTGAATCCTTATTTTCATAAGGATAGTAAACCAAACTCCAACGAATTGCTAGTCTAGCCGCGTAATGGATAAAAATCACATTTTACCACAAAACGCTTGGTTTTGATTGAAACAAATACCAGCCGAAAGATTTATACCTAATTAAATGCAACTCTCGCACCAGCTGTCTCAGGCCACTTGCAGACTGCAGTTTCGCGCTGGTGGCGCTCGTCAGTGCGAGGCTTCCTGAGACGACTAACCCGAGAGTTCATTGTTCCCAAGTGAATATTTCGCCGTTGCAAAACGACGAAATAGGGGAAGCTCCATCTAGCGGTCAATATCTGTCTCAATCAAAACATTATTCCGACATGGGGTGCATGTAATAGTTCAAGACCATGCTTCTAGAGGACAGAATATATTAAAACAAAATACTTCTGTCTATCACCTCTATGAATCCTTATTTTCATAAGGATAGTAAACCAAACTGCAACGAATTGCTAGTCTGGCCACGTTAAGGATAAAAATCACATTTTACCACAGTATTACACCCCCTCGAAACTGGAAATTGATACGCCTATGCCTAATAGTGAGTGACTGGAAACTTGTAGAAAGAGATTTTTCTAGAGTGTGATGGGAGAAGATTCTTGATTGATCTAGAGACAATTTCAGAGTATATAAGGCGCGATTACCGGCGCAGAGAGAGAAGTTTTATAAAAGTGAAGAAGTTGAAAAGTGACGTTCGGTAACAAAAGTGAGGTTAAATATCAAGTAAACAAAGTGTAAAGGTTATTTTCAAGTATTGCATAGTCAGTAAATTATTAAATAAAGTGTTAGTGGTTTACCCCTTGTTAAAATTATTTAGAACCCACAGATTCATACATGGTGTTTCCTAAGAGATGGAAATACGCAACACTGGTGTCAGAAGTGGGATTTTAACAAGAGGATTTTTAGGAAGTGTTGAGAAGACTGGGACAGTTATCTCGGAGTTAGTGCTAACACAGGAAGGACTAATTTACTGGACATTGTTCGAGGATTATTTTCGAACGGAAAAATAGTGTTAAGTGCTTTTTTTGAGACTTTTTGGAACATTTTATTAGGACATTATAGTGATAGTAATTAAATCCTAATAAAAGACTCTGAACAAGACTTTTTCCTGTAGCTAATTAAGTGCATTTTCGTGTACTTTCTGGAACTTTTCTATTTGGACATTAGTAGCTAAGTGACAGAGACTCTAGATAAGACTTTTTTCGTGCTATTTCGAGATTTTTGGACAGTTACATTACCGATATTGACGTGATTGTTAAATTTTGTTGATTTTATCGCAATTATATGCCGGTAAAGACCAGAAGCATGGCATCCGAAAAACAAATACAGGACTTATTCGCTAAGATGATGATGGACCAAGGAAAGAAACGCCAGGAAGAGAAAGAAGAACAGGAACGAAAACGCTAGGAAGAGAAAGAAGAACGGGAAAGAAGACGACAAGAAAAAGAACGAAGACATCAAGAAGAAGAGAAAAGACGTCAAGAGGAAAAACAAGAAGAGGAGAAATGACATCAAGAGGAGAAACGACATCAAGAGGAGAAACGACATCAAGAGGAGGAACGCCATCAAAAGGAAAATGACGACTTGAGGAAAGCTATAAAGACGCAACAGAATGCCTTGTTTACAGTCGTTGAAGAAATGAAAAATGAGATTAAGAAAGATATGGGTAGCGTAAAGACGAAAGTTAATGAGGTTGAAGTAAAAGTAGGCAAGGTCGAAGAAGAAGTTGGTGAAGTCACAGGAAAAATAGGCCAGTTTAAACGACAGTTGAGGGATATAGGAAGTCAGCAGATAGTGTCTTCAGGCCAGCAACTAAAACTTCTCTCCTTTGATGGTCAAAGTTCCTGGATGACTTACAAGGGACAGTTTGAGGCAGCAGCCAGTACAAACAACTGGAACGACGAAGAGAAGGCTAAGGCGTTAGTCGTGGCTTTAAGAGGCCAAGCATTGAAGTTGCTCCAGACAATTCCGGTAGACCAACAACAGAACTTTAGAGTTTTAGAAGCTGCCTTAGATCTACGATATGGCGATCAACACCTTGCTCAAGTATACCAGACCCAGCTGAAACTGCACGTTCAGAAAGCTGGAGAGAGTCTGCAGGAATTTGAAGCTGCGGTGGAAAGACTGACACACTTAGCATATCCTAATGCGCCAAAAGAATTTAAAGAGCAATTGACAGTGGGGGCATTCCTAGACGGGATAAGGGACGAGGAGATCGGGCGAGTCCTCAGGTTATCCCGATATAACACTAGTAGTGAAGCTTTGGTGCGTGCACTAGAAGTAGAAGCCATTTATAGGGATACTCCAAAGTCAAGAGTGCGGGCAATTACGCTCGAAGAATCTGAGCCAGAAAAGGAGAACCAAAGCCCTACGCTGACCAAGATGGAAAAAATTATTACTCAACTACTGGCTAAATTGGATACTGCAGGAAGACAAGGAAAGCCAAGTGGGGGTATTAAATGTTACATCTGCGGCAAGGTTGGACATATGAAACGAGACTGTCGACAGCAGAACTCGGAGCGACGAGTAAATGCTGTCAATACTGAAGAGAAACAGGAAAACTAGAGATAGCCATCACCAAGGGGGCTGTGCTGGCTTGGGAACACGGTGCCCCCAGAGAAATAAAGATTTCCCAGCTTCGAAGAATTCCAAGTAGTCTACCGTTGCAAGGATATGTGCATGGAAGAAAGTGCGTGCTTACTATTGACACCGGTGCTACGTCATCAATAGTCCAGCCAGGGTTTATATCAGATTAACGAGAGACAAAGTGAAGTAACGATTCGGACAGCCACGGGAGACAGGGCTGCAGTCCATGGAGAAGTCAATTTGGAACTGCAGGTTGGACGGTTGAGATTCAATTACAAGGTCATTGTGGCTGACATTACAGATGATTTCATTTTGGGACTGGACATCATGGGAGAGCAGAGGTTTGTTGTTGACGTAGGGGAGGGAGTCTTGAAAATTGGAAATGAGGAATTTATTCTGGCAACCGCAGACAATCAATTCCATAAAGCAAGGCTATTGACAACACCAACGATTATGATTCCTGCCCGTTCAGAACAGATAATCGATGCCGCATTGGAAGGAAATCCTGGAGGCTACCGTGTTGGCCTGGTTGAAAGTGACGAATCGACTAAGTCCCTAACCAATATTATTGTGGCAAGAACCTTAACCCGGACAAGACAAAATCCCAATTAGAATCGTGAATTTAAATTCCCATGCAGTAACAATTAAAGAGGGCAAACTGATTGGCTCCTGTGAACTGGTTACGTGGGTAGCAACGTGCGAGGAGCAACCGGAGGGAAATTTATCTACGAATATAGACCAAGAAGTTTTGACCTTTCTGAGTTCCCAGCTGGCGCATTTATCGAAGATGAACGATATGAGGCGATCAAGTTCCTGGAAGAAAAGTTCAGTATTTGCCAAATATACAGAGGCCCTTACAAAAACAGATGTAGTCCAGCATCGGACAACAACCTAGAAGGCTTCCTCTAGCAAAACAAGAAGAAGCCTCAGCAATGATAGATAATATGCTACAAGATGGAGTTATTGAGGAGTTAACGAGTCCTTGGTAATCGTCAGTGGTTCTGGTTGCCAAAAAGGAAGGAACGTTAAGATTTTGTGTCGATTACCGAAAATTTAACGATGTGACGAAGAAAGGCAGTTACCCATTACCCCGGATTGACGACACATTAAGTACGTTGACAGGCTCACAATGGTTTTCTACTTTAGGAGTGGATACTAGCAAGTGGGGCTTCATCCTGATGATAAGGAAGAGACAGCGTTTTCAGCAGGCAGTGGTCTTTACCAATTTACTGTGATGCCTTTTGGACTTTGCAATGCCCCAGCCACTTTTGAAAGATTGATGGAATTCGTACTACGATGGCTAACCTGGAAGACGCGCCTGGTTTACCTTGACGTCGTGCTGGTTATGGGACGAGACTTTACAGAACATTTGAAAAATCTTCAAGAAGTATTTGAGCTAGTGCGAGAGCACACCTGAAGTTGAACCCGAAGAATTGTTTACTGTTTCAGAAAGAAGTCAAATTCCTTGGTCAGGTTGTGTCTTCGGAGGGAATACAAACGGACCCCGACAAAATTTCTGCCGTACGAGATTGGCCAAGACCATCTAACGTTCATGAAGTACGAAGCTTCCTTGGCCTCTGCACTTATTACAGACGCCTTGTGGAAGGGTTTGCAGAAATTGCAAAGCCATTACACCGGCTGACAGAGGAGAAAATGCAGTACCAGTGGACACCGGAGTGTGAAACGTCATGGAGAAAGTTGAAGACAGCGCTATATACTAGTCCTATGCTAGCATACCCACAACGGAATGGACTTTTTATTTTAGATGCGGATGCCAGCAATTCTTCGGTTGGTTGTGTGCTGTCCCAAATCCAGAACAGAGAGGAAAGAGTGATCAAGTACTTTAGCAAGGTGCTCTCCAAACCAGAACGAAACTATTGTGTAGCCAGGAAAGAGTTATTGGCCATTGGTCAAATCAGTGGACCGTTTTCATAAGTATCTCTATGGAGGACATTTCAAAATCCGGACTGACCATGCTGCGTTGAAATGGCTGTTGCAGTTGAAAACCCCGAAAGATCAACTGGCTCGTTGGACAGAACGGCTGCAACAGTACGACTTTAAAATCGAGCATCGCCAAGGAAGATCTTATAAGAACGCAGATGCTTTATCTAGAAGACCGTGCAAGGACGACTGCAAGCACTGCCGCCATGTGGAGAAACAGCATGGCACGGGAGTAGTTAACACTATTAAAATAGATGTTCCGGATGATTGGACAACTGAAGCCCTGAGACGAGAACAACTGAACGATGCAGAGATCGGGACTATACTGAGAGCAAAGGAAAAAGGAATTCGACCAGAGTGGAAGGATGTTTCGGACAAAGCAGTTGGATTGAAGACTTTGTGGGCACAGTGGGACTCACTTAGAGTTTTGAACGGGCTGTTAAAGAGAGCATGGGAGAGCCCAGATGGGAAACAAGTTGTTATGCATCTAGTGATTCCCAGGTGTCGAGTAACGAAAGTACTTCAGGAAGTGCATAATGGAGCAATATTATGAAGAAATTCATGGTGTCTTAAGCTTATATTTATCCATATAATGGTAATATATCCCTACTGCATGCGTGTGTGTGTATTGCATTGTGATACATTGTGTTGCATTATGTTACATTGTGTTGCATTGTATTTTGAATATTCTTACATTGTATGTTGCAAGTTGTTACATTGTGTTACATTTGTGTACATGCATGCGTACTTTATCCTTAATTACCCTCGTTTTATCCTTAATTATACTCGTTTTATCCTTAATTATCCTCGTTTTATCCTTAATTATCCTCGTTTTATCCTTAATTATCCTCGCTGTATCCTCAATTACCCTCGTTTTATAAGGATAAATAACATTGCATGCATGTGTTGCATTTTGTGTGTGCATTGCATTAGTGTACATGGCATGCATGTGTGTTGCTGCGGAGTTTGATGGAGTTGAGGAACTGAGTGAGGAGATTGAATGCTGCATACTATTTAAAAAAAAAGCAATCGCATAAATCTGCAAAGTTTTAAATATTATTACTGCGATTAGATACGCAATTCTTATTTCTTTAAGTAGTTTACATAATAAATGTAACAAAATACTTTGAAAACGTATGTTATTTACATGTGAAAAAGAAATCACATAAATCTACAGTAATAAAATGTTTGCCCATACAGTCACAAATGCAGCGATGAATGTAAAAATTGAACTATTTTACATAATTGTCGATTTGTAACAAAGTTCTTTGAAGACGTGTTACTTGCACGTATTCGAAAAAAAATCATATAAATCTCTACAGTTGTTTTTATTGCAGTAATGAAATGCGTGCCCATAAAATAAAAAATCACATTTGAATGCAGCGATGAATGTACAAATTAGACTATTATGCAAAGTTGGCTGAGACCTACGACATTTCTTGTATACAAGTAATTGCTATTAAAACGTACGTTCATCTAACACCGATAGATGTAAAATTTTAAATGTGAGAACTCCCTTTGTATAACAATTATCCATCGTAAAGAGAACATTATCACTAAGTATGGAAATAATGCATAGTATTCCTTTACTGTCGCGGTCTAGCCTATACACCAACTCCTCGTTCACCTGGCACCGACCTTCTTGGAGGTTGGGGGTTGAGCTACATGACCAGGTGCGTCTCCGGGTGGCGGATCTTTACAAGGAGTAGAGGTAGCGCCGGCCATACCGTCGGGAGACAGGGCTACTAACCCAGTCCATCCTGACTGAATCCACGCCGCGGACCAGCTCACGACTCACACCGTAAACCGTCTGAAGGTGCAGCGACCCTCGGGCCAAGGTCAGGGGTACGTGTCTCCAGGGGACACGGGGGCCTTGGCTTCATTGCCCGGACCACGTGGATGAAGTACCACAATAAAAACTTACCCAATCCCAAGGTATTATGCGCGCCGAAGGGATGCATGGTCGGAGGGATGTCCGGCCAGTAGCGACAAACCTCGGGGAACAGGGCGCACTCCGTTGTATAAATGCCTTCCACGTACGCAGAGTGCTTCGTGCGTGGCGACCACTCTTTCCCCCTTACTCGTGGGACCAATTATGGACCATTTAAAATCTAAAACAAAAAGAGAGTGGATCTCCTTGGGGACCGGGCCTTCTACAAAGGAAGGGATCACTCTAGGGAGTGGTCCTTCCATGCAAGAAGAGACCTCCCCAAGGGGCGGCCCCTCGAAACAAACAACAGTGCAGGAGTAATGGTAACGACAAAGCCAGCACCAATCAAGCAGCTCAGGCAGACTTGACAATGATGTGTGGCTCAAAAACAAAACACCCTTCAGGAGCCTAAAGGAGGAAGCTCGCGAAGCCGGCAAAGATAGCTACATGGATGTTCGAGAGACCACGACCACGCAACCAATTGCAACCAAGAAAAGGTAGGGAGGTTGTACCGGCAGGCACACCCAATAGGCCTAGACCGGACTCCAACTTTCCTACCAAATACCATCCTAAAAGAGTCAGGAGCGCCACGGCGCCGTCTGTCTCTTCCAGGGATGCTATGACAGGTACCAGGATGTCTGTCATTAATGTCAACCATCCTGATACCCGGTTGAATCAGCAACAAGCAGACCTGATTCAGTCCAAACTGGTGGAAGCATTGGACGCTATCCCTCGTGGAGTGGCGGGTCCGAAGTTCCAACGGGTCCCAAAATACGAGGGGGGATCCACAATGTCGTTTGTGCAGACCCCTTCACCGAAAACTGGGTCGTGGAAGCAGTACGAGGGATGAAGGAGTTTAAGGAGGGGGTGTCCATCACTGTTGTGAACACCAAAGACCTCCCCAAGCGACCGAAGGGCCTCGTCTACATCTCCGAGACAGTTGACGAACCAAGGGTCAGAGACCGGCTCAAGAAGCAAAACTACGACTTGAGTAGGGAGCGATGGTCCATGATGAGTCACAAAGTCGAAGAGAAGGGGCAAACGCTGGCCTACTCGAAAGGTCGCTGAAGGTGTTTGAAGGGACGGACTTCAAGGCCTACTACTCCCTAGGAAGAATCTCCTTCAAACAAGTAAAGGAGAGAACCAACACCCCTGATGAAGGTGATGCAAGTAAACCTTCACCATAGCAAGGCGGCAACGTCGGTCCTTGCTAAGGTCATGCAAGTGTGTCACATTGCACTGATCCAGGAACCTTGGGTCTACAAGGGTCAAGGTCAGGTAAGAGGCTTGAAGGAGGTTGGTGGAGAACTCATCTACAGTAGATCTACTGAGACTCCTAGAGCTTGTATTCTTGTTAAAGGTAAGCAAGCAGCAATGTCATTAACTATTTCTGTGGAAGTCAAAATTAGAGAATCATGTGGAGGTATGACGAGAGAGTTAATTCTGGGCTCTGCGTACTTTCCATGTGACGAGCCTAAGCCACCACCAACCAAGGTCGTGGAGGAACTGGTGAGGAGCTGCAGAGGAAGAGGATCACAGGTCATCATCGGGCGCGATACAAACGCGCATCACACAGTCTTGGGGAGCATCAACATCAACCTAAGAGATGAGTCCCTTTTTGAATTTATTATGGAATATAATTTAGACATAGCAAATGTAGGCGATACTCCGACTTTTGTAACTAGACAAAGGCAAGAAGTGATAGACAACAATATGAACAACGCACGTGTGTAACCTAGTTAATAACTGGCATGTGTCTGAGGAAGAGAGTTGCCCAGACCACAGACACATACGATTCAACATAACGGGACTGGACCGTGTAACTGAAATGTATCGTAACCCCCGCAGGGCGGACTGTGAAGGATATAAGATAGGCCTCGCCCGGAAACTCGAGGGGATAACGATAAACATGAGAAGAGAAGAGGATGTAGAGATAGCTGCGGAACAAATACAGAGCGCAATTATCTCTGCCTTTGCAGACCCCCCAGACAGCACGCCGTGTCTTAAAGACATCTTTTTTATGTACATATTATGTCTGAACGTCTGAAGACCTTAAAGAGACATCTTAAAGACATCTGTTTATGATTTTCTAAAGACATCTAAAATGGATGTCTTTAAGACGTCTCTTTAAGGTCTTCGGACCTGCATTTCAAAATTAAACTTAACTAAGTACATAAAATTGTGGAATGTATAATAAATATCTATATTTATATTTATTTTACAAAATGCGGTCATATAATTTTAAAATAACAAAATTTTTGGGAATGCAAACTTTAAATTAAAGATAAAGAATAATCATCATTAAATATTACAGTTTAGACAAAAACAATTTTAGTTAAATTATTAAATTTGATTTAAACGCCGTGCATCTTTCTTTCTTGTGTTTGTCGTTTATCTTTGTTTAGCGAAAGATAAACAAGGACAACGGATTATCGTGTGCATGCCATACATAGCCGTTACGTGTACTCTAGTCGAGACCCGACGTCGCTCTGTCCTTGTCTATATCTTTACCTTTTGCTGTCAAAAAGAGGCGTATTTAGTGCAATACGGTTCAGTCGTCAGTCCTTAAATAAAAAGCTGAAGTTAATTAGCATGCTTTAAAATATGTCTATCAAAGAATTAAACTTTTAATATAATTCTACGAAATACAGCGCATTCTATTATAGTGTAAATCTATTATTAGGCAATCCAACGACCTGTCATTTGTCAAACATAATTCAATATGGCCGACACGTCCGCACACAATGTTGATGTTAAAGTACTTCGTTTTGTTATTTTTTACGTGTTCATAGTTTTTTTTATAGTTTTGTGAGACTGATTTGTGTTATTACAAGCATAATGCCTAAGAGTTGCATTGTAGTTAGTTGTGGGAATCGAGCCGACAGGGTTGAAGTAGGTTTTTACTGTATACCCTGCGATTTCCAACCACAGGTTTTCAATGAATAAAAACGAATTATCCAGGCGTAGGGCCCTATGGATAGCTGCAATAAAGAGAGATGATCTCACATCAGAATCAAAACTCAAGTACCTACCAGAGAGTTTGTAGCAAACATTTTATAAGAGGTAAGTGAATTAATACATCGCGCCTGCATCGAAAACTTGACCATTATTTTTCAATGGCCTTTTATGAAACATAGTTTCTACTTCCGCGCTAACGTGTACCTTGTCTGTTCTTTTCAGGAAAACCTGCTTCTTTACTGAATGAAAACCATCCTCACTGGGTTCCCTCACAGAATATGGGACATATGTGTCCCAAAAAGTTCTAAAGCGGCCAAATGATGTTGAAAGAAAAGAGAAACGAGGCAAGAAGAGCAAGTTGTGTTGGTGAAAAATTTTTCAAATTTTAATTTTGGTACGTGATTTTTCCGTGTTCTTCTCATTAAACACCTCTTGCTTTGTGTGTGATTCTCGATTATTTCAATCACATCACGTTGTGAACAAGGTCATATCTAACTTTTGACCTACAATATAGTGACAATTTTATTACTTCACAGCTTTAAAATGAAAAGGACAGAATTAAATAAATATTATGTGCGGGCTGAGAGCGTAGTGTAGGAAATGACTGAAATCCTTCTGAAGAACCTGACAGCATGATCAGTGAAACACAGTTCCTTGTACTGTCACCGGTTTAGGTGCGGGCACTCGATCGGCGAAGTTAAGCTGCTCCGGTCGGGTCCAGCGCATGGATGGGTGAGTTCTCATTCAGGTACGTCAGTCTATGTCATGAGCTGAATAGCCTTGGCTGCACTGAGACGACTTGGCGAGACAATAAAAACAAAGGACTGATAACTTTACCAAAGAGCTCCTTATCAACAAACTCGAAGTCTTGTGAGGACCATGTCTGGATAAGGAGCCCTAAGGTATAAAATGGAGTACTACAATAGACCTATAACTGGTCGCAGTAGGCAAAGCCAATCGCCAACTCCTCCATCTAAAATCTAAAATCTAATGATCAGTGAAACGTCAAATTCGACAACCACAGCAACACCTGGAAGATACCACTTTCAAGTATGTTTAAGTAATATATTAACTTTAACCTTTTCCAAAAGAAATTATTTTTGCAAATTGATTTTCTTATTAAAAACATTCCTACTCACTTAACACTCCAACCTCAAAAAAAGAAGAATATTCATAACTTTTTTACGTGTTTGTAGGTCCATTTTTGCAGTATTTTATTTTTTCATGCAAAAATGGTGTACTTACATGATATGCAAAATATTCATTAGTAGTTTTCTGTTCCAAAATTGAAATTATTTACTAAACGATAACATAAACTTTTCTTTTAATTTAATAACTTAGTGATTTTGTTTTTAAAATTGAAATGAATATAAATAATCAAATTAGAAATAGCATAATTTTAATATTTTGATAAGTAACCATAAATATACTCTTGTGAGGAAAAAATGCAGGGAATTCTTCGAAAACATAGAATCCACTCCAGCAGGACAGAGATTAAACCAAACTTTTAGACACCTTAAAACATACAGGAGAAACAACAATACGCAGCCAAGAAAATACATACCACTGCAGCATTGAGTCAGGAAACTAGAAGAAGGAAACGCGGAGAGAAGTCAAATAGAACCAATACAAGAAATGGACCACTGGCCACTGGGAAAGCCACCGTCAAAAGACGAACTACTAGAAATAATGGCCAGAGCTAAAAGAAACACGGCCCCGGAAATAGACAAAATAAATAACGAACTAGTATACTATGGATCGGACAACATAAATCAGCTAACCTTAGAAATCATCACCAACGCATGGACGGAAACCACACCCGTGTCTGAGGAGTGGAACACAACCATACAGATACCGCTCCCTAAAACCAAATCACCACAAAACGTGGACGATTACAGAAAAATAACACTCTGCAGTGTAGGGTACAAATACTACGCACAATTCCTCCTTAGAGAAATGGAAAAATACATCGGCGAACTACCAGATTATCAAACAGCATTTATCAAGGGTAGATCAACAGACGACCATATGTACACCACCAGACGGATCCTGGAAGAAACATGGAAAGAAGGAACAAAAACTATATATAGTCTCAATTGACCTCCAAAAGGCATTTGATACCATAAGGCATGAGGCTATAGTCAACACTTTGCTCAACAGGGGAGTACCGCACTACTTAATAAACAGAATAATAAAAGCATGCCTACACAAAAACACTGCAATACAATGGTTTGGACAGACGACGAAATCAAAAATGAAGAATATAGGAGTCAAACAAGGATGTCCCCTATCCCCCCGACTATTCACCACAGTCCTGGACCAAGTGATAGAAAGCACAATAAAGGAGAATCAGAATTTCAATGGTAACGATGGAACGATAAAGCCCCCCCATCGTACTTGCATACGCCGACGATATACTCATCATCACCGAGGAAGAACAAGACATCGTTAAATTTCTAAGAAACATGACACCACATCTGGATTCCTCTGGAATGAAAATAAACTTCAAGAAGAGCCTAATAATGGTCCGAGACCCATTGACAAAAACAAGTCCAACAAGTGGGGAAGAATACAAAATAGGAGACTACACCCTGAGAACCACGAATAGAATGAAATACCTAGGAACACACCTAACGAATCAACTAAAAAGGAGGAAAACAGTAAGGGAAAGAATCAAAACAGCCTACAGAGTCACAAGAGCTCTACTACCCTTCATTGAGGACAACAAATCACCATGGTGCCTAACCAAAAAGATATACACGACCATCATAATGCCTACGATGATATATGGAGTCAAAAACGCAGCAACGACAAAGGCCAACAGAAGAAGCCTGAGAAGAGCTGAAAGGGACATTATCCAACTGCTAGCAAAAACAGGAAAACCACAAAAACGACAGAAAACGTCAACATTACTAGAGGGAAGAACAATAATCAAAAGAATAGAATCATACGCAATGAAATACTGGGGACACGTCCAAAGACGGGACTCGACACACCTACTAAAGAAAGCGCTGAGAATGAACAGCAACAAACTGAAAATAGGGAGGCCATGCTACACATGGATAACAACAATCGAGATGTTTAAAAATGAATTATTATTTGTTTGCTTATAATTGTATTGAAACATTCTTTATAGGATTTTGCAAACAGCAGAAAAAATAACTATCTATAACTAAAAGAAAAACTCTGTGTAGAAATATTAATGAAATCTTTGCATTCTTTCGATAACCTGAATTCTGGTTATGCATGCAAATTAAAATCCTAAAATGAATTTGTCAAATAAGAAATTAGATAATAATAATTTTAAACTGCTCGAATTTCCATGGCTATAACCGTACCTTAGGAAATATATTTGTAATATGATATAAGTCAACATAAAATATTTTTGTTTAGATTCAGTAGCAGCAGCAGGACTTGAAAAGTCTGTAAAAGATACTGAACGAGCAATTAAATTATGGTTAAGAAGAGCATCGGACCGACGAGAAAATATTATGAAAAAATTTTAAGTCATTTTGTATGTATATTAATATTTGTATTTTCTTGACTGTTGATGTCAAATTAGCTTGATATATATCCTGGGATTTTTCGGTCAGTTTTAAATGAAAATGAGAATTTCTTTACGTTTCGGTTTAATAAACCATCATCGGAGGAAAAAACTACAATATTTATAATAAAGCGCGATTGTTTTATACAATTTTACAGCTTGATTTACATTACTTACTATATCAGTGTGGTTGTTTATTGCGTTGTTATGTCACAATAAAAAACCGCACTGATATAAGAAAATTTAAGCAAAACATATTTCAACTTATTAAATTAACTACAAAAGGGATACTATTATAGAACATAATAATAATAATAATAATGAAAGTACTTTATTGAGTAAAAACCCAAATGGCCATTGACCGAAGTCCTTCAGCCTTTTTTTAACAATATAATAAATTTTGTAATAAGTATGGATAACAGACAGCAAATATTATAGAACAATATTTTTACATTTTTCCATCAAGTCTACAAGATAATTCCTAAAATATATTTCACACCACCAGTCATTAACAAAAACTCCAACGGGCAGCCATAAATTAAATTGTACCAATAGTGACATAACCAAACCTCTAAGTACAATACATGACCAAAAAACAGGCAATAGATTTTTTAGCATTTAGTTGCATTAAAACTCTTAACAGACACAAAATTGTATAATAGTGTATAAACAATTTTTAAATTCACAATAATTGTAAGTAATGAAATTCAAGTTGTAAAATTGTATAAAACAATCGTACTTTATTATAAATGTTGTAGTTTCTTATTCTGATGATAGTTTAGTAAACCGAAACGAAAGGAAATATGAGAATTTTAATTTAAAACTGACCGAAAAATCCCAGGATATACAGCAAGCTAATGTTATATTTTGTAAAATAAAATTATACTTACTGGTGAGGTGAAGTATTTTATTTCATATACCTACCTAGCAGTATCAAAAATTTCGTAACATCCTGACACATACATCTTGAAGATGTTGTACTCAAGACATCTTAAAGATGTTGTGATCAAGACATCTTAAAGACGTTGGGTTTTGTAACAACAGATGTCTTAAAGACATCTTAAAGACGACAAAAGGCGTAATGAGACATCTTTAAGATGTCTTGAATATCTCAACCCGACATCTCTTGGGCGCCTTTAAGATGTCTTTGGGCTGTTTGGGCCACTACCCTCTAGTGGTAAGGAAATCCACCAGGAATGTGCCCTGGTGGAATAATGACATTAGCAATATGGGGAAAGAAGTGAGAACAAAATTCAACACCGCGAAAAGATCAGCCAATCGGAATAAATACAGGACCTCTGTAACTGAGTACAACCAGGCACTGATGAGGGCTAAGAGAGAATCCTGGAGACACTGCGAGAGTATTGACAGTATCCCGGAAAGTTCCAGACTACAGAAAATAAAATTCTCTCTATGGACAATCAATCATTGCCCAATAAACTCCCTCCTAATGGAGACAGGAGAATACGCCAAGACAGAAAAGGAAACCATGGAGCAACTGCTCCGTGTGCACTTTCCTGGATCCAATATTATTGAACAATCACTTGAGGAATAGCTAAGAACACAACTGGTGACAACTGGAATCAGGGCCACCAGGACAGACTGGTCAATAACTAAAAAAGTGATAGATCAATCCGAAATCAAATGGGCAATAAACTCATTTGAATTCTGCCAATAATGCTTCAACAGGCTATAGACCTGCTGGCATCTAAGTTCTGCATATTGTACAGAGCCAGCCTAGTGCTGGGATACATACCAATGAGGTGGAAACCAGTTAGGGTGGCATTTATACCAAAGGCGGGACGGAACTCGTACACTCTAGCCAAGTCCCTAAGACCCATCAGTCTTAAGTTATTTCAACTTAAGACGATGGAAAAAATGCTCGACAGACATATTAGGGATGATGTTCTGGTTAGAAGCCCATTACGTCAGAGCCAATTTGCATACAGAACAGGCACGTCCACAGAAACAGCACTTCACCACCTGGTGAAGAAGGTGGAGAAGGTTCTGGAACATAAGGAAGGTTCACTGGGTGCTTTCCTCGACATAGAGGGAACACTTGATAACACCCCCTTCAACTCCATCATTAGAAATGCAAGAGAACGTGGCATCGAGGATACCTGCTGCAGGTGGATTGATGGTATGCTCAGAGGCAGGATGGTATTCACCACTATGAGGTGAAGACGCATCAGTTGCAGGAGGCTGCCCGTAGGGGGGTGTTATATCCCCCTGCTATGGAATCCTGTATTTGACGGCCTACTACTCACAATTCAAGGATTTGAAGCTCAAGGATATGCTGACGACATAGTCATCATAGTTAGGGGAAAGTTTAATAACTTAGGGATCGATTACAGAGGGCACTAAGTATTGTTAAAAAATGGACCGATGAGGAAGGGCTCAAGTCGGCTTCTCAAAAACCCACATCGTCCCATTTATCAGAAGAAGTCTGGAGGGCCTAGGTCCTTTAGTTCTTCAAAACACACGACTGCAGATGTCGGGAGAGGTTAAATACCTTGGAGTCACTATAGACTCCGAGCTCACCTGGAACCAACACCTAGACAGGATAATGCATAGCTATATTGGCAACCTGCAGGCCATCATATGGCAAACCATGGGGGCTTAGGCCTAGCGTATTGCCCTGGCTTTACATTAGTGTTGTAAGACCCCGCATTGAGTACTCTGCTCTAGTCTGGTGGTCAAAAACAACTCAGACTACTGCGGCGAATAAGCTGAGCTGGGTACAAAGACTGGGATTCTTAGGAATCATAGGTGCTATGAAAGGCGCCCCCATGGCAGCCTTGGAAATCCCATTAAACCTCCCCCCACTTAACATAGTGATTCAGGGAGATGCCAGAATGGGGGCATATAGGCTGCAAAACTCAAGTACCCCGAATCTCCACGGAGCAAGATCGGGAGGATAATTGAGGATAATAAACTCTGTAAAAGACCCTCTATTGAATATGAGGTCAGACTACATGATACCAAAAATCACCTTTAGCAAGCCCTTCAGTCTCACCATTAGAGATAGGAAGGACTGGTCAACAGAAGCTCCTGACATATTACGAAAGGGCCTAACCTGGTATACTGACGGATCTAGGACAAACACATGATCTGGAGCTGAAATACATGGTAAAAGACCCAGGGCAAGTATAAGACTTTCCCTTGGGCAACACACCACTGTATTCCAGTCAGAAATTCTGGCTATACTTGAATGTGTACGCGAGAATGCAAATCGATAATATGTTAACCAGCAGATCTCCATTGCATCAGACACTCAGGTGGCACTTTGAGCACTAGCCTCTAACAAAGTGTCATCTCGACTATTATGGGACTACGATGAAGATCTGAAAATTCTGGGCGAACAGAACAGAGTCAAACTACTCTGGGGGTGCCAAGACACTCCAGAATTGACGGCAATGAAAAATCTGATTAACTTGCTAAACAAGGGACAGCTAACATATTCTATGGCCCAGAACCCGTGCTGGGCATCCCTAAAAGCTCAGCCAGAAGGGCGATTAAAGACTGGATCAAGAGTAAACACAAGAACCACTGGAGGAATATTACAGGAAATCGACATGGAAAAGCATTCATTAAAGGTCCATATGCAAAACAAACTGAAGAACTGCTCGCAACGAACAGGACGCAGTTAAGACTAATAACCGGACTTCTGACTGGACACTTTCCTGTAATGAAGTACCTGAATACAATTGGCAAATTTGACGGCAACCTAGACTACAGTATGAGGCAAGGAGCCGGAAACGGTTGACCACATCATATTCAACTGCGAGGCACTGGCTGGCAGAAGATATGGCATCTACGGGCAAATACGAACAGACCAGAAACTCATCAGCACCCGCCCGACCATAGACCTGTATCAGCTGATTTAGGGATACAGGGGTACTGGAGTGGACGGAGTGATGCATGGTAGGGAGAACACAATAAGCCCATGAGCCTGCAGTGCTCTCGGAGTTTTCTTCCAACAGACGAGCCCTGAAAAAAAACATCCCCATTTACTTTTATAATAATAGGGATGCTCCCACCACCAGTGAATATTACTTCACAGTATTACGTCTTAATTACCTCCCACCACCACGTCAATTGCCCCTACACCTATGTAATTACCGTGAATACATTTATTACCACCAGTGTATGTAACGTCACAGCATTACGTCTTAATTTCCTCCCACCACCACGTCAATTACCCCTTCACCTATGTAATTACCGTCAATACACTTATTACGACCAGTGTATGTAACTTTACAGCATTACGTTTTAATTACCTCCCACCACCACACGTCAATTGCCCCTTCACCTATGTAACTACGGTCAGTACATTTATTGCCACCCCACCATACTAATTTCCTTCTCCCAGACCACGTCCCCTTGGCACCGTCTCCTAAGCTCCCCAACTCCGCCCCTAGGCCACGCCCCAAAAATAGTGGGGGATCTCCTCTGATCCAATCACTACCGGCATATACACACTACTACAGAACTGATATTTAATAAATAAGTAATTGAAAAATATTAGAAAGAAATCTGAGGCCTTGGCTTCTAGTATATATACACCAAATCTCAAGTTTCTGTACTCTTATCAGCTTGCTTTACTTATTTCTCCTTATTTTCCTCTATTTACCTCCCCACTCCTTCAACCAAATCATCTCAAAATATAATACAGTTTCAGATGTCGTTATAATACATACGCGTACCTACCAATTTTCAAGTGAAATTCTCAATTTTATTTTATCAACCCTTTTAATAATAGCGCTGGGAGTAGAGGGGTGGTTAAAAAATATTATAAAAATCTGGGGTCTTCGCTTTTAGTATATACACCAAATCCCAAGTTTCTATACTCTTACCAATTTGCTTTACTTATTTTCCCTTATATATTTACCCATATTTAACCCCCACCCCTTCAATAGAATCATCTCAACATATAATCCAGTTCCAAACGTCATTATAATACATACGTACCAAATTTAAAGTGAATATTTCAATTTTATTTAATTATTTAATTAAGCCTTTTAATAATGGAGTGGGGTGGAGGAGGGATTGAAAAATATTATTAAAAAATTATAGGTCTTGGCTACTAGTATATACACCAAATCCCAACTTTCTGTACTCTTATCAACTTGCTTTACTTATTTTCCTTATTTACCCATATTTAAACCCCAAACCTTCACCGGAATTAGCGTAAAATATAATATAATTCCAGGTCTTGTCATAGTACATATGTGTACCAAATTTCATGTCAATATCTTAAACCGTTTCTGAGAAAACGTTACAGACAGACCGGCCGACCGACCGACAGACAGACAGAAACTTTTTTTTTTTTTATTAAAAAATCTCTACGTTTTATGACATTCGCAACAAATTTGTATCTGGATTAGGATCTTGAATAATCGTATAGTGGGTCCAGCGTTTATCAAACAAACTGTGAAAGGTTTCGTGATTTCTTGAACGCAGATTTTTTGGGATTTTACGGAAGTACCAAATAAGGAAGAAAACAGACAAATTATTTTTCAACTAGATGGTACTTCTATACATTAGGTATTCGGTTGTCGTACATAGATGGCTTAGTGAAAATATTCCGAATAGATGGATTGGACGGAATAGCCCTATTATTCATTGACCGCCGCCATGTTCACCAGATCTAAGACCTCTAGATTTTTTTGTGTGGAGAAATTTAAAGGAAAAGGTTTACTACACGAGTTCACAAAATGTTGACGAATTAAGATAAGTACCTACAGCATTGAATTAGAGTGCAGAGAAATAACACCACAATAATTAATGAGGACCCGTCAAAATTAAAAACGACGTTATGAAAAATAAAATAAAATGTGAAGGGTGTTATATTGAGAACACAAACATTTGAAATACTTTGTTAGATTTTTTATTTATTAACCTATTAATTTATATAATTAATTAATTAATTAATTAATTAATATTTATTATTTTATTTATTAATTTATTAAAATTAATTTATTTATTAAGTTAACTTCGTTAACCGAGTTCCGATTTTCTCCTAACAGGTCCAGCTGAAAAGTGAATTTTTTTTAGAATTTGGCGTTTGAGTAACAAACACCTTATATTCTTATGTGACATGGAGCTAAAACTTTTCATAAGGTTATTTGAGATAACTGCTAATCGATTACGCCATACACTTTTCCGATAAGAAATGCCTATAGTCGATATCGAAATTTTGACCCATTTAGAGGACCTTAGTAGGCCATAAAAATATGAAAATTTAAATGTTGTTAAAATGGTCAATAACAGGGTGTTGCTGTATTAAACAGTACACACCGTATATAAAAAATATAAACAAAAAAGGTCTTAAATAATCTTTTGTGTCATAAAAGGTGTTCTTAGAGTCCACAGATGATGTATAATTTTATGCAGATTCTAAATTGCACCACAAAAAGACGTAACTTACTTTCAAACAATGACGAAAATTGTTAGGGACTATACTTAATTGCTAATTACTTCTAATAGAATACCGTGCCATGATAAAACAAACGCTTTCGTTACTCTTCGTCACCCACCGAAAATATCTCATGAACTGTCGGTTAGGTGGTCGGTTCAATAATCTTGTGTAGGTCAGTGTCAGCGTGTTTATTCCAATCCGAAAGTTTTAGGTTTGCTGTGTGCGTGTGGAGTGCACTGCAGAGGGAAATGAGCAAAGTGTAAAACAGTTTAGTTTTATTGTGTTTTTGTTGCCTCGACAAAGGTAAGTTATTCACTTATAAACATTATTTATCTGGTAGTATTCATTACTATCCTCAATCTGCTATTTTTCAATTGTTTTGCTTTGGACGATGTGTTGATAATAGACAATCGCTGAGAGTGTCGCACTTCCCATCTGTAGATGCGTGCGCATTCAACGTGGCTGAAAACAGAACCGGAATCAGAAACGAGAAACGAATTTTTACAGTCTTCAGCTAGTAATGCATATCAAATTAAAATAGCCGTAACTATGAAATTAAAAAATATGTTCTTAAAAAACAAATAATGTAATATGTTAAAACTGGCTGAGTAATTAAAATTATGCAAAATTATTTAAAGCAAAATTGGAATTTTAAGAGAGAAACAGTTCCAAAAACTAAATTAATTTAAGATAACTCTTGTCTCATCATTTTAAACATATTCGTATTTGACAAAATGACAGAAAAGAGCATAGGGTATCTAAAACAAGCTAACCGTTATACTCTTCGCCGATTTACTGCACTTTTTATATAATTGTTGCACATATAGGATACTCATCGCAGTTTTTTTGTAAATAATATTAATTAGTTTTAGACATTGTTAGTTTAATTATGAAACATTCGTTTTTAAGTTATCGTGCTTACAAGAAATGTGACGGACAGACAGACAGACAGGCGGACAGGATAGACAGACGGACGGACGGACATTTTGAAAGTGGTTCAGAATTCGATCACCAACACAGTGATATGAAAACTTTTTCTCTACGTACAATATTACCGGTTTTAGAAATGTGCCGATCGAATGCAATATATTCTTCGTTTTGTATTTGCGAAGAGCATAATAACATAATACATATGAAAATAAGATTTTAAAAGGGTGAACTACCCCAAAAGCCAACCGTATACACAAGTCTTGAAACCATTGAACGTTTTTTGCTATCAGACGGTGCCGCCGGTCTCTCAAATCATTCTGGCACTCGGTTTAAATCACATAATTTTGATATTAGAAAAATGTGCCCTTTTTGCAACAAACGCTACACAGTACTTAAACACGAAATATCAATAATAGCTGGAGGATTTAAATCAGCAGAAAAAATAGTTTCACTACATAAACGTCGGACTCTGACTTAAATGGAACTAATTTATTTATGCAACTTGGACACGGCACAAGCAGACGATTTTTGTCAATAAGTGCTAAGTTTGAGAACTACAGTTTGTTCTTGTCTTTTGGCAATTCATTGTTTTACCGGTTGCGACACCACTAGTGGTTTTTTTTAAATAGGAAAGAAATCTGCGTTTGATGTTCTCAAAAAAATCGTTTTTCAAAAATTATTGGAACGGCTATTGCTGTCTAAAGACGAAAAATCGTTACAAAATTGATTCTACTACTGTACAGAAACAAAGATTATGCTATTCAGATATTAAATAACCTTAGGTTCAAATTAGCAACAACAACAAACGGAGCTTCCTTCAACTGAAGGCGCCTTTTACGAGCACTTCTTAAGATAAACGTATATTTTAATTCAAGTAGTTAGATAAGATTTTTTGTCTAATATATTTAGATAATTATCGCAAGTTTATGCATCAACTTAGAATATGATACAGAAGCAATATACCCACTACACTTATAAATGCAGATGGTCCAGGGCGGAATTTAAGAGCGTTCCGGAGTTGCATGGATCATCCGATTTCTACAATATTAATTCAAATTATACCTTACATCAGAACATTACCTAGATGTCTTCTAGATAGCTTCGCGTCAATTGATCTTTCTTGCCCATATTCGCTACCGTTTACCGTATAAGTTGACCTTATTTATGATTATCTGCACTCTGTTTATTACTCCGAGAATAAGCGTATCATCAACGGGTTTTTATTATTGTAATAAAATAAAATATTGTGCACTAAATACCTATTTTTTGAAAACATTGCTTATGGCAACTGCTCTTATAGTTTTTATTTCAATTTTTTTATTGTTACTTAAAAATAGTTATTATTAAAGCCCTATCTGTCATGGAATTGTATATTGCTAGTTTATATTTTTGGATTAATTTGTGATATAAAATGTCGATATTTCAGTAAATTTGAATGTTAATTTACTTTTTGGTGTCAAAACTAAATTCAGAGAACTATTACGAGAAAAATGGACAAATTATTCAAATATGGTGAATATTTCCAAAAATACCTATTTTTGAGTAAATTGTGATAATTTAATTTATTCAAAAGGGTCAAAAAGGCAATAAATTCATAACACCGTGTAACTTTTATTTAAAATGCACGTGACGAGTTTTATACTAACAGAAATTTCACAATATAGTAATAATAATAATAATAATAATAATTGCACATTACAAGCGGCTGCCCAGCATTATCAGATACAAAATACCTAGGTAGACACAATCAGGTAGCCAAAATTATCCATTCCCACCTTGCTTCAAAATATGGCTCAATTCAGAATGTATATTACAAGTACACACCAGCCCCAGTTTTTGAGTCTAATGATGTAATTCTATATTGGGACAGGCAGATAATAACTGACAAAACAGTGGATTTCAATTACCCAGACATGCTACTAATCGACAAACAAAATAAGAAAGCATGGATAATCGACGTAGCAGTTCCGCTCACACATAACTTACAAAAAACAGAACAACATAAAGGACAAAAATACATAAATGTCGCTAACGAAATTAAAAGACTCTGGAAGCTTAATGAAGCCACGATAGTTCCTCTCGTGATATCAGTAGATGGAGTCCTCACTAAAAATCTGCAGCCAAAACTTACCATCCTAGAACTACCCACTTATTTAGTCTCCATCATACAAAAAGCCGTCATATTACAGATATGTCAAATAGTACGAAATTTTTTATCGTACTAGTCGCAGCTGGCCGAAGTGAATTCTTCTCCAACTGGGATAATGTTTTTTTATATAAAAGTCCGGTATAAACTGAGAAATAAAAGACAATAATAATAATACTAATAATAATAATAATAGTTATAGTAATAATAGTTAGGGTACGGAAAGCGGACCGGCAGCCTCAACGCGGTGTACCTGGACAGGCAGAGGTAACTCTGCCTGACAGATGTCGGACGTGGGTCTCAGGGCTAACCACTCTGTGACCCATATCTCTGGTTCCAACGGGCAGAGAAAGGGCTCCTCACAACCGACCCCATACGGATGGGGGTCAGAGAAAAGTTGGAGGGGCCATACCGGATGGTCTCAATGGTAACAACCCACGGATTGGACATGGATGCTTTAAGTGGACGAGGGAACTTCGGGATGACTTGCTGACCTGCTACGAGAGCAGCGAACCTGAGCGCAGGGGGTACATGGCGCGATTGCGCGAGGTCTGGTGTCAGCTGCACCCAGAGCATCGCGCCTTCTCTGAACAACAACTCAGAGGTCAGGTATCCTTTCTGCGCAGATCAGGTTATGTAAGGGCACCCCGTCAGCATGAGGAAGCACCAGTCGCACTTCCACCGCGGCAAATAGCGGCTGTCGGGGAACAACCCAGAAGGTACACCGATGTTAACTTAAGAACGAGGGTTAGCCTTAACAGCAGGGCTACCCTGAAGCCACAAGACCTAGCACGGATGGACGCTGCCATCGATGAGGAGCTGCCAGAAGACGCCGACATTTGGCAGATCAACACTGCCGTGTACAACGCTGCTAGCCAACTCGTTCCCCGCGAAAGGGCAACCAGGGCCCCAAGCGGTATCGATAAGGCCAAGCGGCGTGTACAAAAGATCGAAGGCAAGATACAGTTGGCCAGACAACACGCTTCTCGAATCCAAAGTGTGGTGGAACACGTCATAGCTGGCAAGGCATTCACGCCTAAAGTCCGGCGAATAGCAGCCGGCCTAAGACGCCAGCACCACACACTAAATCTAACAGTGATGCTTACCATTAAGCAACACTGTTTAGATCGGATTCTAGCGCTCATGGCTGTCAAGAAAAATCTAATAAGGCGGGTAAGGAGTATGGAACAAAATACATTGTTCCGTACGAATCCTTCCCGCCTATTTCAAGAGCCACAGCGTTTTGTCGACAATCCGCCAGCTATAGCCGATGCCGAAATCTTCTGGAAGGAAATCTACGAAACGACACGTCCATTCGATAGCGACACTCCAGCAATCGCACACTTCGAGGCTCTCTGCCACAGAACCTTTGAAGAGCCAGAAGAAGTGTGCCGGGCCATCAGTTCGGAGGAAGTTCAACAAGCTCTTGTGGGTACTAAGAACTTCGCTGCTCCGGGTCCAGACAGCATAAACAACTGATGGTGGAAAAAATTCCCTTCCACCCACCGTCGTCTGGCTCGAGTTTTCAACTCGTGGTTGAACGAAGAGGAGCAGATTCCGGACTGGTTTGTTGAGGGACGTACCGTGCTAATCCCCAAGAAGGGAGATTTGTCCGATCCAAGGAATTATAGGCCAATCACCTGTCTGAACTCCTGTTACAAGATATTTACACGTATCTTGTATGCTAGGACACTAAGGCAGGTTGATCCGGTCTTCCAGCAGATTTACGAGCAGCGTGGCGCCAATAAGGGCATGGCAGGTTGCAAAGACAGCCTGATGATAGACCGCTGTATTACGCAGGATTCTGTGCAGTACAAGCGCAACCTATCTATGGTCTGGATTGACTATCGTAAGGCATTTGACACTACATCGCACGAACTACTGGTGCATTTGCTCAAATGTCTTGCAGTAGCAGAGCCACTAGTGAGATGCATAGAACCACTACTGCTCGCTTCACCATAACATCTGGTGCACAGCGGGTTACAACAGAGCAGGTGGTATTCAGAAGAGGAGTTTTCCAGGGAGGCTGTCTGAGTCCCCTCCTCTTTGGCAGCTCACTGCTGCCGTTATCTGTTGAACTCCGCCAAACTCGCAGGTACCATTGGGGACCACCCAGCAACCGGAGGCATAAGGTCACTCATCTATTCTATATGGATGACCTCAAACTCTATGCCTCCGGAGAGCACGAACTTCAGAATGCTCTAAGGGTGGTCGAGGAGTACACGCGGGCCATTGGCATGGAGTTCGGGTTGGACAAGTGTGCGGTCGTCCATCTCAAGAGAGGACGATGCGGGGACTTTGCTGAAGATGCGCAACTCGCAGACGGAAGCATCCTAAGACATCTGGATGTCGGAGAGACCTACACATACCTGGGTGTGCAACAACATCACATCCAGGATGTGCAGCAAGTTAAAGAATCTCTACGCGGCAAGTACAGACGCCTACTCCGAAAGATTTGGTCATCAGAACTTTCGGGGAAGAACAAGGTGTCTGCGACTAATATGCTTGCCGTTCCTGTCCTGCTCTACTCCTTTGGGGTAGTCAAATGGACTGTAGATGAGCTGCGCCAATTAGATAGAAGTACCCGCAAGATGATGAATATCAATAGGAGTATTCATCCTAGATCGTCCGTTCCTCGTGCGTACCTCTCACGTCAACGGGGGGGCCGAGGACTTTTGGGTCTGGAGTGTCTGCATGGCAGAGTAGCACTAAGTATGGCATGCAACATCCTAAGGAGCTCAGACCCGCTTCTGCAATTAGTGAGAGATCACGAAAATGCAGGAGTAGGTGCAGGACTGTTTAAGGCGGCAAATCGAGCCGAAGATGAACTTGGTCTCGTATTCGACAACAGACGAGGAGGCCGGCGCGGTGCTGACCCAGAGTCAGTCACTGAACTGCAGCCACCTCGCCTGAAGGCCCAAATAAAAGCTGCCAAACAGGAATATCTGTTTAGGCAGCATGTCGATAAACCCATGAACGGGGTGTTCTATAAAAACCTAGAAACACTGGGTTTATCGACTAAGCTGACATTCGCCTTTTTAAGGTCAGCTGGGCTAAAGTCGGAGACCGAGGGATTCATTGTGGCCTGCCAAGATGGTGTAATCAACACTTTGGTTTACCGAAGCCGCGTAATGGGTGTAGAGGTTCCTGATATTAACTGCAGGACCTGTCGTCAGGCGCCGGAATCGCTCATGCATTTACTATCTACATGCCCGGTATATGCAATTTCGGCCTACATCCATCGCCATAACGCGGCGTTACGGGTGCTGTATTACCATCTACGGCACTCGTACGGAGTAGACCAGACACCAGTGCTGCCTTACGTCCCCGGAGACATCGAGTCCGTTGTCGAGAACAAGAGGTGCCGAATTTACTGGAACTTCTCGTTTCCGACAATCAGGCTAATTCAAGCCAACAAGCCTGATATAGTCCTCCTCGACCATCAAAACAAGGTGATGTTTGTGATCGAGTTCTCAGCACCTGCTGAGCCAAACATCGCTTTGAAAGAGGAGGAAAAACTGACCAAATATCGTGATCTCCGGTACGAGCTCCAACTGCTGTACCCAGGCTACTCGGTCAAGATGGTCGTTCTAATAATCGGTGTACTCGGAGATATGAAGCCTACGCTGCTCTCGGAACTGAAGACCATACCAGTCTGTCGGAAATCAGCCGAATGGCTAGCAGGCCAAATGCAGAAAGCGGTCATCTTGGGGTCCCTTCACCTACTTAGGCACATGAATCTGGAATGTACAGTCACTAACCCCACAGGTCGTGGGGAGTGGCTGTTATTATCGCCGGCGCGGCTACCGTGTGGTATCGGTCGGAAAGCACGAAAGCCCTGTCCGGCAACGGTGAAAACGGAAAAAAAAAAAAAATAAATAATAGCTAGGAAGTTCATGCAAGTCACATGAAGAAGATACAGATAAGATAATAGTTACTATGTTAGTGTTTGGCTAAAGGAAAGCCCGCATTAACATAAAAGAAACCGACGGCAAAGTCGAGAGAATAAAAAAAAATACCGTGCTAACCCCCAAAAAGGAGATCTGCCTGATCCAAGGAATTATAGGCCGATCACCTGTCTGAACTCCTGCTACAAGATATTTACACATATCTTGTATGCTTGGACATTACGGCAGGTTGATCCGGTCTTCCAACAGATTTGCGAGCAGCGTGATGCCAAGAAGGGCATGGCGGGCTGTAAAGACAGCCTGCTGATAGAACGCTGTATTACGCAGGAGTCTGTGCAGTACAAGCGGAATTTTCGATGGCCTGGATTGACTATCGTACGGCATTTGACACAACATCGCACGAACTATTGTTGTATTTGCTCAAGTGTCTTGCGGTAGCAGAACCACTAGTGAGATGCATAAAACAACTGCTGCCTCTCTGGAGAACTCGCTTCACCATAACATCCGGTGCACAGCGGGTTACAACAAAGCAGGTGGCATTCCGAAGAGGAGTTTTCCAAGGAGACTCTCCCCTCCTCTTTTGCATCTCACTGCTGCCGTTATCTGTTGAGCTCCGCCAAACTCGCGGGCATCACTGTGGACGACCCAGCGACCGCAGGCATAAGGTCACTCATCTGTTCTATATGGATGACCTTAAACTGTATGCCTCCGAGGAGCATGAACATCAAAACGCTCCAAGGGTGGTCGAGCAGTACACGCGGGCCATTGGTATGGAGTTCGGGTTGGACAAGTGCGCTGTCGTTCAACTCAAGAGAGGACGATGCGGGGACTTTGCTGAAGACCCACAACTCGCAGACGGAAGCATCCTGAGACATCTGGATACCGGAGAGACCTACACATACCTGGGTGTGGAGCAACATCACATCCAGGATGTGCAACAAGTGAAAGAATCTCTCCGCGGCAAGTACAGAAGCCTACTCCGAAAGATTTGGTCATCCGAACTTTCGGAGAAAAACAAGGTATCTGCCACTAATATGCTTGCCGTTCCTGTTCTGCTCTACTCCTTTGGAGTAGTCAAATGGACTGTAGATGAGCTGCGCCAATTGGACAGAGGTACCCGCAAGATGATGAATATCCATAGGAGCATTCATCCTAGATCGTCCGTCCCTCGTGTGTACCTCCCATGAAATCGGGGGGGCAGAGGGCTCTTGGGGTTGGAGTGTATGCATGGTAGTGTGAGAGATCACGAAAACGCAGGGGTGGGTGCAGGATTGTTTAATGCGGCAAAAAGAGCCGCACATGAACTTGGTCTCGTATTCGACGATAGGCGAGGAGGCCGGCGCGGTGCTGATCCAGAGTCAGTCACTGAACTACAGCCAACTCGTCTGAAGGCCCAAATGAAAGCTGCCGAGCAGGAACTTCTATTTAGGCAGCACGTCGATAAACCCATGCATGGTGTATACTATATGAACGTAGAAACACTGGGTTTATCGACCAGGCTGACATTTGCCCTTTTAGGGTCAGCCGGGCTAAAGTCGGAGACCGAGGGATTCATTGTGGCCTGCCAATATGGTGTAATTAACACGTTGGTCTACCGAAGCTGCGTAATGGTGGAGAGGTTCCTGATATAAACTGTAGGACCTGCCATCAGGCGCCGGAGTCTCATGCATTTACTTTCTGCATGTCCGGTGTATGCGAATTCGGCCTACATCCAACGCCATAACGCGGCGTTACGTGTGCTGTACTATCATCTACGGCACTCGTACGAGATAGACCAAACACTAGTGCTGCCCTACGTCCTCGGAGATATTGAGTCCGTTGTCGAAAACGAGAGGTACCGAATTTATTGGAACTACTAGTTTCCGACAGTCAGGCTAATTCAAGCCAACAAGCCTGACATCAAAACAAGGTGATGTTTATGATCGAGTTCTCGGCACCTGCTGAGCCAAACATCGCTTTGAAAGAGGAGGAAAAACGGACCAAATACCGTGATCTCCGGTACGAGCTCAAGTGCTGTACCCAGGCTACTCGGTCAAGATGGTCGTCCTCATAATCGGTGTACTAGGAGGTATGAAGCCTACACTGCTCTCAGGATTGAAGATCATACCGGCCTGTCAGAAGTCTGCTGATTGGTTGGCAGGTCAAATGCAGAAGGCAGTCATCTTGGGGTCCCTTCGCCTGCTTAGAGCACATGATTCTGGAATCTACAGTCACTAACCCAGCGGGATGTGGGGAGTGGCTGTGGATATATTGCTGGCGCTCTTTCCATGTGATGTCGGAGGCCACGGAAGACTGTCCAGTATCGGGAAACCGAAATAATAATAATATTAATAATAATAATAATAACAGTAATAATAATAATAATAATAGTAATAATAATGGAATGTACAGTCACTAACCCCACAGGTCGTGGGGAGTGGCTGTTATTATCGCCGGCGCGGCTACCGTGTGGTATCGGTCGGAAAGCACGGAAGCCCTGTCCGGCAACGGTGAAACCGAAAAAAAAAAAATAATAATACTCGGTAAGGCGAAACGCATGCGTCGTTCCCTCATGAGGCGGCGACTGTCACGGTATTCTCGAGCCAAGGACACGGAGTGGCGTTTCGTAGCGTCGTGCCGGCGTTGGTTGGTGCGTGCGGTGTGCGTGCGGCCGACGTCCGAGTGCGGCATCTCGTGCGTCAACTTACCTCCAGCCTGATTCGATTCGAGGACACTGCCAGGCGGGGAGTTTGACTGGGGCGGTACATCTGTCAAAGAATAACGCAGGTGTCCTAATGCCAGCTCAGCGAGGACAGAAACCTCGCGTAGAGCAAAAGGGCAAAAGCTGGCTTGATGCCGATGTTCAGTACGCATAGGGACTGCGAAAGCACGGCCTATCGATCCTTTTGGCTTGAAGAGTTTTCAGCAAGAGGTGTCAGAAAAGTTACCACAGGGATAACTGGCTTGTGGCGGCCAAGCGTTCATAGCGACGTCGCTTTTTGATCCTTCGATGCCGGCTCTTCCTATCATTGCGAAGGGTTTCACAAACGTCTGGAGCAGATTCCGGGAACACCAAGCGCTTACGAAATGCAGAAGATCGCGCTGTTAGGGTCTGCACATATACTTCGGAGAATAATAACGTAGGAGGGGAGAAGCCTTAGGAGTCTTGTTGAGTCCCGGCAGCAAACCGACACGTAGTCGAGAAAACAATAATAATAATAATAATAATAAACGTCTTTACTCAGTAAATGCATGCATTTAATTATATTTGAAGCGAAGTTAACCTGCACAGCTACTCTTACACAATAATATGTTATTATAACATAAAAGAGCATTCTAACATTAAGTACTAACAGACAGAAATAGTAGTAATAATTGTAGTAACTTAACGATAATGATAATGATAATAAAAAATCGTAGCAATAATAATAATAATAATGTTAATCCTAACTTAATAGTACAGAACAATAATAAAAAAGAGAGTAAAGAGAATATTTGCTCGAAAATATGATAGAAACGAGTAAAAAAAAAAGAAAACGATAATACACTATTGCGAGTTTAGTAAGGAAAGTTTGAGGTGGTGACGAAATGAGTTTATTGAATAGCAAGTTTTAAGAGTATTGGTTAAGGCATTGTAATGTTTAGCAGCATGATTTTTGAAACATGGCGGTCGAATGGTGTGGCATGGTTAAAGTGCGACTTCCTCTTATATTTACGTCATGGATTTGATTGCAATGTATTAACTTATCTCTAAGATATGTAGGTGTAAAAGTAATAAGTAGGCGTGAACAAAAACCAAAAAATGATATTTCCTAGTTAGATCGAATTTTAACCATTTTAATTCTAAAAATTTACCACTTATATACCTAATCAAATTTACGTAGCCCAGAGACAAATCGACAGCAGGTATTTTGTACTTTTGGTATACGACATTTTTTGACCGAATCTAAACAAGGGTAATATATAATATCACAGGAATGAAAAATAGGGAGCACTACAGACTCGCAGATTTTCTGTCTAATTTTATATTAATTAATCTTTCTCATTTTATATTAATAACAAGAACACTAGAAACAATTATTGTCTTGAATATGTTTTTGTTAATTTTGATAACCTTTATTTTGACTGGACGACATTGGACTTCAGATTGTCAGACCATTTAGGAATATTATTAACCTTACATCACCCTAAACCAAGATTAGCTTCCAAGAGAATAAATTATATTCCATTAAGTGATACTGGTTTATATTACCTAAATAACATTTTGCAAAATGTAGACTGGAGCTTTATAAAGAAGAACAACATAACCACTGATACCAAATTTGAACACTTTATTAACCATATAACATCAGCTGTTGAAAAAGCATTTCCTGAAAAAACAAAATTAGTAAATGGCATAAAAACATCAAAAATTCATTGGTTCAATGACGATTTACGGTATGCGAGAGACACTTTGCATTTCTTGGAGGATTTCTAAAGAACACATACAGATGACATAAAGTCAGGATTCATAGACAACAGTACAGGTCACAACTTTGTAAAGCGAGAAAAGATGCCCACGACAACCTCATTGTAAACTCAAGTGACTCCCAAAAAATCATGTGGCGAATCATAAATCACAATAAAAATCATCCAGTAAATAAGTCAGATAATATATCCGGCAACGAATTTAATACACATTTTGCTAATATTGCTAAGCATATAATAAGTAAATTACCTGTTACAAATAACACTTATAACGATTTCTTAGGCACAAAGGCGAGATATATTGAAAACCATTTCTTTTCCTTTAGAGAAGTAACTTATGTTGAAGTAAATGATATCATTACTAACTTGAAAAAGACTAAGGATGCTTACTTCATAGATATAAGAATCTTAAACGCAATTAGATACATTATATTAATCCCACTGACTAACTTAATAAACATTTGTATCCGTAGGAAAAGTGCTTTCATAATATTCGTAAGCTTGCTAAAGTCATGGCATTACATAAGAAAAATAACATAAACGATGTAGGAAAATACAAACCTATTTCTATCTTACCGTTCATCTCAAAAATCTTAGAAAGCATTTTAAAAATTCAAATCACTTGTTATTTTGAATCCAAAAATCCGTTTAGTTCTAGTCAGTTTGGTTTTAGAGCTAATTTATCCACCACTTTAGCCATAAATAAATTAACAAATTTAATAAGTAGAAGCTTTGAAGACGATGAATATGTATTTAACCAATTCCTAGATTTGTCCAAGGCTTCTGACTGTGTATCACATAACATATTACTAGATAAATCACGTTTTTATAACTTTGATGTGAATAGTAGTACGTTAATATAGTCATATTTTTGTAACAGATATCAGTACGTCTCTCATCAAAATCAAATAAGTATACTACATATGGAATATGGAGTACCGCAGGGCTCCATATTGGGATCGATCTTGTTTTTGATTTATATTAACGACTTAACTGACATCCCTTCATCAACATTTGTTCTGTTTGCAGATGACACCACAATAATTCAGTCACATAAAGATTTAGACACCCTTAGGGGTATAATGAATAATACACAGTCGAAAGCCCAGGATTGGTTTGCAGCAAACCAACTAAATAAATCTAAAACGGAATCAATGGTTTTTAGTTTAAGAAATTCAGAGGCAAATATCAGCAATAACTGCGTAAAATTTCTTGGGGTGTATCTTGACAGCTAGCTAGCTTGGACTCAGCATGTAAATTTTGTTTGTAAAAAATCTCCATAATATTCATTAAGAAATCTTGTACGTTATGTCTCCCAGAATACTCTTATCACAGCTTATCATGTACATACTATAATCCCTACTTTATATCAAACAATATCATCAATCAAACATAAAGCGAACTACAATTCTCATAGTGAAATTCATGGATATTTAACGTGAAACAGAAACATTATATATTCAGATTCTTTACGTCTGTCGAAGTCACGTACTGGAATAAATTATTACGCCATCAAATTTTTTAACCATGTGCCCTTGAGAATAGGAAAACTTGACCACGTTGTCTTCAAGAACACAATTGAATAATTTTTAATAGCCAAAATTTTATTCCTTTGAAGAATATTTATCCTCAAATGTTAATATTGTTATCTGATGAAATATAAATGTATTTGTAAGGTTTATATATATATATACACCTATATATACATAAATAACTCCACAACACAAATATGCAACATTGCAAATACATAGCATATATATATATATTGCTATGTATTTGCAATGTTGCATATTTGTGTTGTGGAGTTATTTATGTCTTCTAGATTTGGTAAAGAACTGATGAAGCAATTGAATATTTTGAATTGTTATTTAGTTGTTGTAGTTTGGTATAACTGTTTTTAAGTTAGGGAATTTGTTTTATAGTTTTTATATGTCATATATTGAGGTTATTATAATTTAATGACACTGACAATGAAAATTCTAATTTTGGGCTGAAGGGGTCAGGTTTGTAATAATAATCTAAATTTAGTTGTTTTAAAAAAACTTTGGCTTCTTGATTGAAAAGAAAAAAGATGAATAAAAAATAAAAGAAAAAAAGAGGGGAGAAGATCAATAGATACGGGAAGGGGATTGAAGATTGAAAGAGAATTAAAATTTTGAGAATTTTGGAGAGAAAAATAAGTAGAAGAAAGAAGATCAATAGATACGGCAGATACGTGAGAAAAGTTTTGAAATATGGAAAAGAAAATAGGTAGAAGGAAGGAGATAAAATTATTTGAAGAGAAGAAAAGAATATTAAGGCTAGTCGGAGAAGTGAAAAAAAAGTAAAGGAAGAAATAATTAAGAGGAGTTGAAGGATAGGAATTGTAAGGTGGAGAAAATAAGTAAAAGGAAGGAGTTAAATAGTTTGAAGAGAAGAAAAGAATATAAAGATTAGTCGGAGAAGTGAGAAAAGTGAAGAAAGAAATAATTAAGAGGATTTGAAGGATAGGAATTGTAGCTACGAAGAAAGAAATGAGTGAAAGGTATTAAATCAAAATTATTTATAAATTATCACATTCACATAATTATATCAAGAAATTAAAGGGTTGTAATAAATAAAAAATTAGTCCATTGAAATTTTAATTTTATATATAAAAAAAAAAAAGGAATTTCCAACATAGAAACCTGAACCTGCAATCTGAGATGGAATCGCATAGCCGGAGCTACAGAGATAATTAAGAATTGAATATTGTTGTTTTAGTTAGTGGTATTGATTTGAAAGATATAAATGGTTTCACACTAAATTTTTAATCAATCATATTAATAAAACATAACAATAATTGGCGCCCAACGTGGGGCAATTCGGAAAATTCATTTCAGGTCGGTTAGACAAGATTATTTAAAAATTTAAAGACAAAAAAAAAAGGAAAAAGTTTTTTTTGTTTGTCAATACAAATGTCACTTAAATAGGATAATTTTAGTAAGTATTAATTTTTAATTGTGTAAAATATTTTATGAACTTACGATCAGGAAAACAAACAAAGATGGAAAATAAAGATCAAATGCCAGAAACTTCACAAGGTGACACAACACAAATGACACAAGCACAAAATGATGACAAATTTATACAGTTAAGAACATGATAGGGAATAGATTTGACGAAAATAACAAGAAAATGGAAGAAAACAAACAAGAAATGAAAAATAGATTTGACGAAAATAGCAAGAACATGGAAGAAAACAATAAGAAGTTAGAAAATAGTATACTAGAGCTGCAAAACAAGGTGGATCAAAAAATTAAGAACATAGAAGTAAGTTTAGAAAAAGTTAACGAAGAGATAACTAAGAAAATTGATACAAAAATACTAGAAGCAACTAAGGAATTTAAAGGGGAAGTAAGAGTAGAAGTAGAACATGTGATATTAGAGGGTATGAAGGAAATAGATATGCGTTTGAGAAACCAAGAAGATATAGTGAGGACACAATTAAAAGAACAGGATGGTAAAATAGAACAGAATATGAAGATATTAAATAATACACATACACCTACACTTAACACATTTGCTGTAATACAAAATACGGCGATAAATCATTTCTATGGTGATTCTAGAATTCACCCAAAGGTATTTTTAGAACGTTTCAAGCAACATTTACAAAATATAAATAGTGGATATAATTTAAAATATGAAATACAAAAGGTATTAAAAGCAGAATCGGAAATTTGGTATCAAATAATAGAATCTAAGTTCGAAACGTTTGAAGAATTTGAACAATTACTATTAAAGAAATATTGGTCTGAACATTGTCAAGAGAAAATTCGTTTTAATTTATTTAATGGCAAATATTCAGAAAATAGTGGTATATCTAGGGAAAGTTATGTCATGCGTAAAATTTATAATAACTTGCACGAATTTATTACAAATTTACAAGGTAACGCGCATGCTCGAAGCTTTCGCATTTCGGTCTCTCTAGACGCTTGTAAACGTATGCCGTTTGGACTCAAGAATGCACCCTCTACTTTCCAAAGAGTCATTAACATTTTAAGGGGTTCCCAAAATGAAATTTGTTCAATTTACTTAGACAACATTAGTTTCTCTATATCCCTTCAGGAATACATAGACAGACTAAAAGACATATTTCTTGCGAGAAGCCACTCCTATCACCCGGTGTTCTGATAGTATAAGAGTTCATTAAAATTCATCTTATATGCAGTAGGATTCATCAGCATATTCAAGCATCCTTAAACAATTAACTATTATTACGATTATTGTACAGTGCCATTGCGATTCAAGATTATTAAATTATTTTACATATTAATGTTTTGCAAATGTATATTAACTATTATTACGATTATTGTACAGTGCCATTGCGATTCAAGATTATTAAATTATTTTACATATTAATGTTTTGCAAATGTACAATCCTTTAATTTCAAGGAAAGTTTACACCTTAACCAAGTATTGAAAGCTCTTTTAAAATTTAATCCTCAACGACAAATGCGCTGTAAAAGGCTAAGTTTTATAAAAGAAATTACCATTGTTAGATAGTTCAAGTTCGAGTTACTCCACTATTTAATTCTTGTACAATCAATTATCATAATTAAATTTTTTAATTGGTTCTATTCATATTCATTTTTATATAAATACGATTGTCTAAGCGTACTACGAATATCCTTAAATTTGGATCACAGGTTGAGTGAAACCTTAACTTGTACACCTGAATAAAAAGTACAGGTACAGACTGGCTCATTTGGGGTCCGCATTGTTTGTGTAATAATTACTGTTACCTAATATATTCACCTGGTTCAGTGGTCAATTGCCTGGATTTTCATTTCATTTATTTTTTATTTGTTTTTACTGAACTACATAACGTGTGTTCAATAATTCCGGACCTGGTCAACTACATTCATCTAGACTTCATTACTAGTAATTGCAGTAAATACATTATCACCTATGACTTATGTGAATAGAACGGAAGGTAGCACAGGCACACCTGGAGATCGTAATCTACGAGTGCCTTATTTTCTTTTCATTGTTTTTATTTCACATTTCTTTTTTTAAATTTTTTTCTTTGTTTCGTCTTTTCTCATTTTTTTTGTATTTAGCTAATTCTGCTTTTTAGATAGCACCCGTCTCTGGGGAAACAAATATATGTTCCCCATTTGAATTAGTTTTTAAGGCACATTTTCAACCGCTTGTTGGTCATTGGGCATCTACTCGCAATTAGATACCCTCCCCATAATAACTGCTTGAATTTGTTTTATTCTCTCTTTTCTTGTTCATTTATTTCATGTTTTTATTTTAATATACCCCTAATTGACACGAATTCCGCCTTTTATTTTCCGCACCATTCAGGGGCGTATCAAGGGGGATTCACTAAATAATTCATCGATATTCATATCCAGTGGTTGGACGGGGGAATAGTCCACCACTAGTACTCCCACTTCGGTAGTGACAATGAACTCATCCCTGAGAAGTCGACAAGGAGGTGTTCGACATCACTGGATCACTGGCGCCTTTTTATAAATTTGTGATCTGTGACTGAGGAGTGTAAGGGACGACTAGCCCTTAATTCTTCTTCTTCTTCCCCTTCGACACACATTCCGAACACTCCTAACGTCGACAGTCGCACAGTTGAGAGTGTCAAATATCGGTCATTAATTAGGGTTGTTACTCAATTTCTTCGAATATGACTTCCAGTCTCTATGTATCTTTGTATCACTCTTGAAACAGTTGTATGCGCCACATTAAATCGCTGTCCAATTTTTCGATAACTCCAACCTAGTTCAACCAATATTAATGCTTGAGCACATTCTTTACCACTAAGATTTCGTGTTTTGCGTTCCACATTGACAAATATTAAAAAAAAATAAAGCCATTACCACAATAAACATACTCCTTTCAAATACTTTTTGACATTTAATCTACATGTTTCTTCTTTGCTCCATAGCATGCTACTTACCTTTGTATTTCTAAAATGAAATGAATAAAAACAAGTCATGCTGTAAAATTGTGTTCACTGGTACTATTATAGATAATAAAGTGAATAAAAAAAGAGAATGTTAGAAAGGAGAAGGCTCGAGTAGGATGTAAATTCTAATTTGCTGATGTAATTGTTGAATTCCACATGGTGTTACAAACTTTACAGAAAAACACGTCGCAATTGTTACACCCTGTAATAAATAAAACAAAATTTCTTTGAAAAAAGAATAGTATATTCACATTCTTGAATAAAGAGGTTATCATACAAAAAAAAACCTCTTTGAAATCGGACAAGTGGTCTAAACAAAAATTATTTTTTTCGTGGTGCGTTAATTTCTTGGAGAAGTGTATTTACAAAAATACACCAGGTGCTTTTTTGAAAACGAGCCACCCTTAATAATTTGAGAACGGTTAAAGATTGTTTTTGCAGTTAACGGCATTTTCTTGAATGTCAAGAGGGGCACATTTTAACGAAAAAAGGTGTGATCCAGAACTCACCCCCAGCCACCCCAAGTTTATAATTTCAAATGGCACCCCTATTTTTGTCATCGATTTCTAATAGCAGAATTTTTTTGGAATGCAATTGTAAAAAAATAGTGTGACCTTGAAGAGGGAAATTTTTGAGTGAAATGCAAAAAACCTAATTTTTATAAAAAAGTGATAATAGCCATAAAAATCTAAGTAATGCGATATTACATTTAGAAGGCACACACTGGCAATTGCCAGCATGTTAAAAAAATCCCCATTTCCCTAAACTATCCCCGCTTCAAAATTATTTAATGTAATACCAATTCATTAGACTACGTAGGATTTATTAATTTATTTATTTATTAAAAGCGTCACTTGATATTTGTGTAAAACGAAGTAGCAGGCATAAGAAATCTGACAAAAAAAGGTGTCTCTATATAAGGTAGTTTACCAATAATACTAGCTGGGCATTAAACAAATGCACAGTAAAGGTAAGTGGGGCAAATATTTCTTTTAATTATTTTTATCACATTGATTCACAGCCCCACAAATAAAAAAAAAATATTTGGAACTGCTACCGAGACAAGTGTATCCCTATGTAATTCTTGACGCTGAATCCGAATCCGGGGTCAAAAAAAATCGTACACCCCCAAAATCAACCGCTAGCGCTAAAAAAACACTCCCTAAACAGGGTAAAAATTACTCAACGCTCCATGAATATTCTTAAATCTCAATACATCGAATTAAATATAAACATTCAAGTATATAACGCATAAATACATTGAAAATCACCCCCATGAATGGGTGAAAACTGCCACTCACACAACAGGAAATTTAAAAAACTGCAGTGATTGCAAAAAAGCTTACGATGCCCCGTTATTTTAGAAACAGTACGTAACTGCATTAGTCTCGATGCGTTGCTCAAAATACACCCCGATAGAGTGACGGAAACCACCCCTATATCGGGGAAAAAAATTTGTCATCGTGATTTCTATTTTAATCGATGCTAAAATTGACTAAATATATGCAGCACTGCAGTTTGGAGGTGAATACTTGCAATGCACCAAAGTCATTCAGTGACATCCCCATGAGAGGGTGAAAATTACTCATCACATAACAAAGAATTAAAGAAATAGTTGCAGTATCTTTTAGATTTAGAAGAATCTTTTATAACGTACTTGAAAAGTACCCATATTATGAAGTAACAAAAATTTACCCGTAGTCTTAACTCAATTAAATTTATTCTTTCTTCTTGTAACATCTTTTGGATTTGTTTTCGCATGATCTTCTGACCGACTGCCGTTTATGCTTTTCAGACGTCTCGCTTTTTAAGGACCAACAGTAATCTGAAATCATGTATTCGTCCCATCTTCCTTGCTACCTTTTTCCATTTCTGATATATCTTGGTGAAAGCATTCACCCTGCTCTTCACTGTAGTCGCAATTTTCTGGGAAATAATCAAGATGGAAATCGAGAAAATGAAGTTTCATGCTCATATTTCAGCCTAAAGATTTGAAATTTTTAATCATTTTATCAATTTAAATTTAGGGGTGGTTTCCGCCACTCTATGGGGGCAGTTTTTGAGCATCGCATCGAAACTAATGCAGTTACATACTGTTTCTAAAATAACTGGGGATCGTAAGCTTTTTTTCAATCACCGCAGTTTTTTTAATTTCCTGTTGTGTGAGGGGTATATTTCACCCACTCATGGGGGCGATTTTCAATGAAAAGTAGTGTATATATGCGTTATATACTTGAATGTTTATATTTAATTCGATTTATTGAGATTTAAGACTATTCGTGGAGCGGTAAGTCATTTTGACCCGGGAGTGTTTTTTAGCTCTAGGGGTTGATTTTGGGGGTGTACGATTTTTTTGACCTCTGATTCGGATTCAGCGTCGAAAATTACACAGGGATACAGTTGTCTCGATAGCAGTTCCAATTTTTTTTTTTTTTGTGGGGCTCTGTTATTATTTGTCTAAATCTTCCTGAATATAAGTGGGAAAAATTATTTTAATAAATAAGTACGTAGAACATGAATGCATACATAATCGATGCCAATTAATTGTGTTTAATCTCTCAAGAAAGAAAATTCTGTAATCGTTTCCCCAGTCACTCCTAGCTACCTTTTTTTTACATTGATTATACTAATATCACGTGTGGTAGGTCTATTTTGTTTTGTTTTTGTTGCACTGAATCGTACACGTACTAATTTGTTCCTAAGTTTCACTGTGCAGCTGAAATTGAAGTGTTAGGGTACTTCAGTATGGAACCTACCAGCTCACTCCAGAAAGTTTCCGCTTTAACTGGACTTTCGTATAACTCAGTTCGGAAGGTAACGAAACTACATAGATTCCTTCTCTACAAACTTCAGATCTATCAAGAGCTTGGTGAAGACGATTACAACCGCAGAGTTGAGTTTTGTGAAGTGATGACAAATATGATTAACAACAATAGAAACTTAGTGAAAAATATTTGTTTCAGTGATGAGTGCACATGTTTCTTACACGGATTTGTGAATAAACATAACTGTCGTTATTGGAGCAATGAAAACCCCCACATCTTCAGAGAAGGTCATAGTCAAACACCCGAAAAGCTGAATGTATGAGCGAGTATACTTGGGGATACCATTATTGGCCCAGTCTTCATTGACGGAAATTTAAATGGCGATATTTACCTCGATTTATTGGAAAACATTGTCGACCCTTTAATAGTAGATACGTTGGAAAATCAGCGTGATGAAGAGGGAAATTTGATTTTAAGTGAAGAACTGCTCTACTTTTAGCAAGATGGCTCTCTAATCGTATGACGGTTCGCCAATGGCTCAACGGCAGGTTCCCAAATAGGAGTATCGGACGAAGAGGACCTATTGAGTGGCAAGCCAGATCCCCTGACTTGACCAGCCCAGATTTCTTTCTATGGGGTCACCTTAAGTCAGTTGTATACAAAACTCCGCCCGAAAACATTGCAGATTTGCGGCAAAACGAATTACGCAGGAATGTAGATTAATTCCGAGTCCCGTATTTCAGAAAGTGCGAGAAGAATTCAAAAGCCGGCTGTATCACTGTATGGACAGAAATTGTGAACATATCGAACACTTATTATGAGGTTAGTAAAACAGCTTAGCTATCTGAAAATTATGTTGCGTTTCATGTTTACAATAATAATTACCTAAAAGTTCAATAATAAGTTGTTATCACATTAAATAATTTTCAAATGGTGTAGTTAGGGTAATGAGGCTTTTTTTATATGCCGGCAATTGCCAGTGTGCGTCTTCCAAATGTAATATCACATTACCTAGATTTTTGTGGCTATGATTACTTTTTTATAAAAATTGGATCACACCGTTTCTCGTTAAAATGGGTCCCCCTTGATATTCAAGAAAATGTCGTTTACTGCAAAAAAGTCTTTAACGGTTCTCGAGTTATTAAGGGTGGCTCGTTTTCAAATAATCACCCGGTTTATTTATACAATGTGTCCATGGAAAGCGATATTATAGGTATAAATAACCATTTTTTTTAACTCTGAACACAATTTTCTGTATTCTGCTCTTGCTTGACCCAAAACCCACTTTCAGTACATTAGAATTTCAAAAATGCATAGAGGGCGCTGATGGCAGCTTAATAATAAAATTCGCTTGAGGTAAACTGCCATTTCTATGCTAGATATTGAAAAACCTGCCAAGAATTAAAAAACACAACATTGTACCAAATTTGATAGCTATACAAGGTGATTCACGTTTCAGTTTAGGTGTCATGACATGAATTAAAAATGACATGAATTAAAAAAATTAATAAATACAGAAATATGCATATAGTCATATCAAATTCGGTACAGCGTCATATTTTTTTAAATTTTGAACAAGTTTTTCTAATAAAATTTTGCAATATCTAGCACAGAAATTGCAGTTTACCTGAAGCGAATTTTATTTTTAAGCGCCCTCTATGCATTTTTGATGTTCTAACGTACTGAAAATTGGTTTTGGGTCAAGCAAGAGCAGAATACATAAAAAAGTGTTCATAGTAAAAAAAAAAGAAAATTTCATTTTTAAGCTGCCACCAGCGCCCTCTATATATTTTTGAAATTCTAACGTACTGAAGATAGGTTTTCGGTCAAGCAGGAGCAAAGTACAGAAAATTGTGTTCATAGTAATAAAAAAATGGTTATTTATTTATTTATTTATTTTTATTTATTTATTTAACATACACCATTCAACAGTATTACACCAATTACTGAATGGGATCCGTACAGATTTTTAATAATATAAATTATGGTAATACAACAATAAGATTGGATACTCTATAAATACAATAAATATATGAATAGTTACATGATTACTGTGAATACTACAAATACTAAGAATATAGAAAAAAGAAAGTACAGAGAATACAGAAGCAATAATCGACACACACATTATAGCTTCAGGTTTTTTATTGAGGCTACACTGCAGTTGAACAGATCAATCTTGTTTTGAACTGAGTTATAATTGCTGCACATTTGATGGAGCGGTGAAAATTTCATAACATTAATACGAGGTGTTGGGAGATTGAAGGTGAGAGGTTGTCGTAAAGATGTATGAGGGATGCAGAAGTTTAGTTGGCTAAGAATATCCTCACTGTCAATGTCACTTGTAACTAATTTACGCAAGAAGACCAGTTGGGTAATAATGCGGCGACTTTCAAGCGATTCAAATGAGTGTCTTGAAAGTAGCTCTTCATGTGAAAATCCAACTGTCGGATATAGATTATCCTCCTTGTAGCTAAGATATTTTAGGAAACGCCTCTGGACTCTCTCTGTGTTTTGCACATGTACATTGTAGTGGGGACACCATATGATGGAGGCATATTCAAGTCGAGGTCTGACGAGAGTATAGTATAATAATTTAATGGTACTTAGATTATTAAATTCACGAGTGTTTCTTATCACAAACCCAAGAGATCTGAAGGAGTTTGCTACCATGTCATTTATGTGATCAGAAAATGATAGGCTAGGATCAAAAATCACACCAAGGTCGCGGATAGTGTTGGGTCTCTGCAGAGAGAGGTCCTCAATGACATTGTCATATTTTATGACGTTATGTTTCAAGGAAAAGGACATAACATTACATTTAGAGGGATTTAGAGGAAGATTGTTCAATGTACACCATGTGTTAACTTTGTTTAATGCTAGTTGTAGCTTATTACAATCATCAGAAGACTTTATGGTAGTATATATTTTCATATCATCCGCGTAAAGTAAACAATTTGCTTCCATATCATTTATAATATTATTAATATATATATTAAATAATAATGGTCCTAGTATGGATCCTTGCGGGACCCCAGAAGTTATAGATATCTCAGTAGATTGTTGACCACAACATTGTACAAATTGTTTTCTATCTTCAAGATAAGATTGAAAGAAATATATCATAATTTTTGACAGGCCAAGATTGTCTAATTTAGTTAGCAAAATACCGTGATTGAGTCTGTCAAATGCTTTTGAAAAATCTGTATATATAACGTCCACCTGCAGGCTAGAATTAAATGCATCTGCTATGTATTGAGTTATGCAGAATAAATTGGTAGTTGTAGATCTTCCCTTCATGAAACCATGTTGTTTTGGTGTAATTTTGCACTTTAGATGAAAAAAGAGAAAATCATGAAGCAACATTTCAAGACACTTAGAAAAATTAGTGATAATAGTAATAGGTCTGTGATTTTCAATTTGGTTTTTCCCACCTTTTTTATATACGGGTATTATTTTAGAAAGTTTCCAAGAAGAGGGATACGTAGATGTTTTAATAGAAAGATTAAATATTGTGGTAAGTGGTGTTGATAGAAGGCATGCGCAATCACGGAGAAAAAATGCAGGTATTTTGTCTGGACCGACAGTACCTTTGGGTTTAAATTTCTTAAGACATTTTAATACTTCAATTTCGGTGAATTGCCTTAAATGTAAGCTATCGGTCAGAGTATTTTGACCAGCATCGTCACAATGGTCGCTTTCTATATAGGAATTTTGAAAAAAGTCTGCAAAAGCATCTGCAATGTCTTTTGGGTCGTTTATTAGTCTGTCTTTATATGTCATAGTATTTGGCATGCCATTATTATTTCTTATATTGTTAACGAATTGCCATAGTTGTTTGGGGTTATTATTTAAGTTATTTTCGAGACGACTGCAATATTCCTTGTAAGAGCTACTTATATCCACTTTGATTCTTTGCCTCAAGAATTGAAATTCTTGTAACGCAATAGGGTCTCTATAGCGTTTATAATCTTTCCAAGCTTTATATTTAAGGCGGATACATTTTAAGATCGTGGCATTAAACCAAGGTGGGTATGTGCGCCTATGATGTTTGGTTTTAGGAACAAAGATGTCTAATAAGTCATATAGTTTTATGTAAAAAGCATCACAACAACTGTCTACATTGGTATAGTTATTTAAAAAACTCCAGTCTATATGAACTAGACTTTCATATAAACCAAAGAAGTCTGCCTTTCTAAAATTGTAAAATATATTGTCAATTTTTTGCCTACTATTTTTTTACACCTATAATATCCCCTTTCCGTGGACACATTGTATATTGATACCTTGAATTCATGCACTTATATAAAGGGCAATTAATGTGTTATATGTTAAGAATAATACAAGTCATTGGATGTTTTAATTATTTAAATAGAGCTTTAAGAGTGTCTCAATAGACGTAGCCGCAATTTTGATAGTTTTTACCACTATATATTTCTTTGGTAGCGACAAATAAATCATTGTCCATTTTGTATGCCCAAAGACACAAGTGTGTGCAAGTCTTATCTATACCACGAACTATCAGAAATAAGCAATTTTTTAGCGAATTTTAATTCACTAACAGCTATCTTTGATGATAAATATTTTAATTCTGTCGTAACGGCTAGGTATGTATTCACCTCCATGTTGAAAGCCACCAATGTAATAATTTGTAAAACATTGAGAAAAACATAGAGCGCAGTCCGGTGTGTGTGTCCGGAGATTCTTTCGAAATGTTCATGAATAGTTCCATTTTCGAGTATTTTCAATATATTTCCGACTTTTGCTCTTGAATATTCCAGAGTATTCTCCGATATTTCCGAGTATTATGTATTCCAGAGTATTTTCACACATTTCCTAGTATTCCTGACATTCTCAAAATGTTACCAGTATTCCTAACATTATGTACAGGTATTCCTGAAATGGTTGCCCCTTCGTTTTTTCCACTATCACTCCTCACACGAGTTGTAATATTAAAAGTTTATTTAAAGAGAGTACATTTTTTTAATGTAAATAGAGAATTTCCTGGTTTGACAAAAAAAAAACAAACCCTTCCAAAACAGGCAATTTTAATTATATGTACATACACCGGCTTTAAATAAATGGAGATATCATGATTTTTTTTAAAGGCAATTCGATTTGTTTAAAAACAGGAGCAAGCGTAGAGACGCCTGCCTATATTCGATACGAAAGGGTAGCAACATCGGGCGCGGTTAGTACCAGAGCTGGGCAGTACCTGAGTAAACTGTATTCGTAATTGTACTAAATACCCAAACTTCTCAGTAACAAGTACTCGCAAGTACTTTTATTTAGATGGCACCCTGTACTCGAAATTTTTAAGTACTTTACACTATCAGGTACTCGAGTCCTTTTGGCAGCCACAACTGACGAATAACGAGTACTAGTACCGACGTGCAACACAGGCAATTCTCAGCTTGTGTTTTTCCATACAAGTGTGCAGTCTAGTCAGTGTCAGTCAGGCGGCGTGAGAAGTGAGCGTTTGTCGTGTGAAACTATATATATTTTGTGTAATTTTTTTCTTAGAATTTTAAATTTTTGGTTTTGTTCATTTTTGTGTATAGTTGTCTCCAAATATTTAATGCAAATAAAAAGAAAATAAGCACAGGCCATTAAAATACCAAGGTCGGTATTTTTACCCACCGAGACGGTCCTATAGATCCGTACTTCATATTTTTGAGTGTTAGAATAAACGAAATAAATACTAAAGAATTACAAATCATGTCTTCGACAGAAATTCTCACTCTGTTTTGCGTCAAGATAGGACATATTACCCATTTGTTGACGTATTGTCCGTCCTTCGCATTATTGATAGATACATTCTGCTTATCTGTTACTTGGGTATGTCGTTCTAGGGGTGATTTGCGCAACTGTATTTCAGGAGTTAAGAAATTTTAATAAAAAATGCTTGTTTCCGTAAATATATGAAGACAACTATACTCATACATTTTTAATAAATGTAACTGTTTTTGTTACTTTTATTTACCGATAATGATGTAAGTGGTATTCTAATTTTTTGTCTATTACCTATTTCAATTTAGTATCTTTCGAAGTAGTTGTTCTCGCTACTCATTTTTAGAAGAGTACTCTCCAAATTTTGCAAAAGTACTCATTTTTAGAGTACTTCAAAAACAAGTTACTCAAGTTTTCACGAGTACTTTTTAAAGGTCCTTGTAGTGAAGTACTCGTGAGTACTTTAGTGCGGTGCTCTGCCTAGCTCTGGTTAGTACTTGGATGGGTACTCCAGAGAAATACAAGGTTCTCGCAAGTTAGGTTTGTCGATGTAGACAAAGTCTTTTTAAAAATAATTGAACACTTTTACTAAAACACTCTACAAAAATATTTATTGATTTACAAAGTTTTACAACAATATTTGGAACAACCGGACGGTGCGAGAATTCACGCCAGAATGGCTGTCGTCTTCTACTAGGTTCATCATGAAGGCATTAGTCGAGTCTGCTCGGGGATGTCCGTCGTCAACATTGTACGCTGGGTTGCTTACATAACACCTCCCTTGCTAGACAGAAGTTTTATTTGGGACAAATAAAACTTTTACTCCTTGGACCTTGTTATCCCTTGATTGGCGGTCAACTGTTCCGACCTTGTTGTCCCTTGATGGACCCTCAACTGCGGAAGCCTGCACTTGTTGAGTAGGTTGTTTGGATTTACATTTCCTAAGTCGATGAATAGCCAATACTGAAACAAATGTGACAAAAATTACATAAAGGGGTAGAGTCCAGTAGTGGGCCGTCTCGACGTCCTTCTTCAGTTGGATGGGTTCTATGTCGTCTTGGGTTTTCTTTAACATGTGAAGTTGGTCCAGAGGAACATCTTCTAGTTTCAGCTTCCTGGTATTGTTAATTCTTGTCTTCATCGTTTTAATTTCTGGTAACAATAGGGGTTGTCCTCTGATTGATTCCTTTTCGTTTGAGTAAGTGTATTCTGATGTTTTAAAATTACACTTAGGGGGTAAATTGAATAGGTAGGTGCCTCGTAGAATAGTAAAATCTGTCGTCCTGCAGGTGGTTTGAATTTTTGTTTCATTCGGGAAAATGCCTATGTAGTAAGTTTCGGTAATTTGTTCGACGATGGAATGTACTGTTCTTATTGGAACCTGGGTACATGTGTTGTCTTCTTGGCTGAGTTGTAATAATTGAAATATACAATCGTTTTGTTTCCATCCATCGACAAGAAGGCTTTCTTGGCAATAATATTCAGTATCGATCTCCCTGCATGGCGTTGGTTGATATTGGTAGAAGTTTTCGCTCATAGTCAGATAGGTATTGGAAGGAATTATGGTCGTATGGTTTGGGGTAGGTATTGAATAAAGGTGATAGTACGAAAAGTGTTCCGGGTGTATTAGCGGAAATTCTAATGCAAATATTATTTTCTTTTCCGAATAATATGCTTTTACTTCTACTATTTCGTAGTACTTGTGAATGTCAATTTTGTTTACATATAATAGATGTTCTACAGGGTGATTATTTCTTAAGGTATCTACAATAAATTCCAACTCATCGATTTTGACAATACTATGATGTAGAGTATTTAATTTTGCAAAGGTTATAGAATTTTCTATATCGGTTAATAACTGAATTATGATATTTAAACTTAAATTTAGTTGATCTAAAATATTTTTTACTTGTAGATAATCGAATATAAATTTGTTAAGATCTTTCCTAATGCAATCGATACCATTCGCAATTACATCTTGATTATGTAGAATTAATGTTATTGTATGATTGAAATTATCGATAATTTTTGTAGTAAGAGAAATCTCTTTATTGAGCTTATTGGCTATATTGTTTTGATTTTCTTGCAAATTATGTATTGCTTGATTAAATTTATCGGCATCGTCTTGATCTAAGTTGCCAGATATGCTTTTTATTATACTGCCAAGTCCGTTTATTAAACCACGTTTTCGCCTCTTAATAGGGTATACTGAGGTGAACTTTTGTTGAACAATTTTTAGTTGAAAAGATATTGCTGCATTGAAATTTTGCAGTGCCATAAAATAAGGTTGGCTTAGGCCGTCCGTAATTGCTTTCGTAATTTGGTTATATTGGTTTTTTAGTGTTTTGATTTCATTTTCGATAGGTTCTAAATCGAGATAATGTAAAAATGTGTGAATGCTTGTTTTTATTTTTGCCGTACCTAATTTGAAGGGAAGGATACCTGGGTTTTTTGACAGGTCAGTTATCTTTACTTCCTGAAGGTTCGCCAGTGTTATCAGAGACATTCTGTAACAAAGGTTGTCTAATTAGTTTTGGGCGTTTAATACTTTGCTTAGAAATAGCCGCGGATTTATTTGTGGATATGATTTTAGTGGTTTGACTTAGCGCGGTTTCGGGAACGCATCTCGGCGCTAATTTATTCCTACTATTGATTTTTTTATAAATTTTTGTTTGGGGTTGAATGTCTGGTTCTTTTTCTCTAGATTCGTTACGTTTGCTAATTGTTTTTTCTTTCTGCTGATGGCAGTCCTCGTGAATTTTTTGATAAATTAGTTTCGTCTTTTCTTTGTGATTTTCTACGTAATTATTTAATAAGACGTTCGTTATATCGATATCAAACGGATCTTTTGTATCTAGATGCCCATTGATAATGTTAACAGGTTTTTGTTTGGTTAGGGAATGATGACTGTTGTTATAACCTAATATTGCGTAGGGCATTAAGTTTGTTATCGAATTTTCATTGGGTTGTTTTGATTTTAGAATTCGTAAATGTTCTATAATTGTAGAATGAAATCTTTCGATTATACCCTTGCTTTGCGGATTTAGAGGTGTCGTGTAGTGAATTTCAATGTCGTGTAATTTAACAAATTCTAACATGAGATTGTTTTTAAATTCGGTGCCGCTGTCGGAAATTATTTTGAGCGGCGCTCCGTGGTGGGTCATAAAAATTAAAAGGTTTTTGACTATGTTTATAGCATTGTGGGTTTCTAGAGGGTACGCTTGGCCGTACTTCGAAAATGAATCTACAACAGTTAGAAACTTTTGATTAGAAGCCTGAAATGTATCGATATATATTACTTCAAACGGTTTTTTAGCCGTAGGTGTTATTGCAAATTGCTGCTTAATCGGGTTGCGATCGTATTTATTGGTTTGACAGATATCACAGTTATTTATCCTATCTTCTACGTCCGCGTTTAATGTGGGCCAATAATAATTCTGTTTTATTCTGAGTACAGTTTCAGGTATACCACGATGATTCGTTTTACCCTCGTGATGATGAGTGATAATTTCTTGTTGTCTAAGTTCGTCAGTAATGTCTTCTAAAACTGTGTTACATTTTACTAATTTAAAACTTGAATTTTTAAACGTGTCCTTTACAATATTACAGATTTCGGGATAGAATTCATCTGTTTTAAATAATAACGCGTATGTTAGTTTGGGGTCTAGATAGTTTTTAAGAAAATTTATTATTTCTATGTTAAGTCGGGATTTGTCTATTTTTACAAATATCCGCTTTTTGTTATGGAACAAATTTCTCAGTTTTACGCGTTTATAAAGTTCGATTTCGGAATATAACAGGAATTCAATTATTACCTGATTATTATAGAGATTTAGTGGTTTTTCGGATATCGGAATCGTTTGTACAGGGTGTTCTATGCTAGTGTGGGCGGTTTCGTTAGACTGGTTTTCGTCATTATTTTCGGGGATTTCTACTTCGTTTGCGTCCTGTGCTTGGTTTAAATTATCCGTTATCGGAATATAATTATTTTGTACTTGATTTATGTCACTCGCGATCGGCGCGTTATTTCCGGGTTCCGGGTTTGTTTGCATTTCGTCTAGTTCGTTTATCGTATCATAGTCGTAATTTTCCGAATTTTCGATGTCATTAAGATTTGGGGTTTCGTCAATATGATTTACTAGAGACGCATTATCGTCGGAATCCGAAATTTCTTTCATGTGAATTTCCACGCGTGAAAGGGCGTCGGCGTTTGTGTTGGCAGAAATGGTTTTGGAATGAATGAGTCGCTTTTTAAAAACCAATTTTATTGTTCACACATGAGAGATCAAGACAAGACTGACTATCATTTACAATTTGCTTCTATTTATAACATTCAATATGCTTACTCTAACATTTATTTATAAAAGGATTACAATATGCTTAGATATATAACTCCTCCATCCCTTGATGGAAATCATCCCTGATTTCTTAGATAATGATGTCTTCATTCTTCTGTGTCTTCTTTACATTTTTCTTGGATACATACTTATTTCTAATAAGATTACATACATATAATATAATAAAGGTAAATATGAATAAGTATAGGAATATTGTCCATATACTAGTTTTGTTAATAATTATGGGCTCATTTAATCCCTTAATTATTTTCTGTTGTTCCATCAATTCACTTTGGGTTTGTATTAACTTATGTGTATTGATGGTATTTAGGTTCAAAGGTCCTGGGTTATAATTAATATGATATTCTCTAGGTTGTGAAAAGTTAAGATAAGGTAACTCAAATTTATAGATCATTTGATTGTTACTATGAGTTTTCAATACACGGTTATTTATGGTTACTTCACAACTTTTATTTAAATTTAGTACATAGGTACCTTTTAATTGCATTTTATTCAATAATTTGTCACAGGTTTGGGTTATTACAGTTTCAGTAGGTATCACTAATATCCATTTATTAGTTTTAATTTTTTGAATTTGAATTTCGTTAATTTCAATTGAGATAGGTGAACAATCTAAATTGTCTTTACTGAAAGTTAGCAAACTAATTTCGCATGGCATGTTATTATGAATTTTAACAGTGTTCACACTCTTGCAAAGATATTCGTTATCAGTGATACTTTTACATTTATCGTCGGTAAATACATAGCTTTGTTCATTCAATGCTACATATTTAGATCGTGGTATAATGATTTGATAAGAGTCATTTGTCTTTACTGGCAGTGAATACAATTGAAAGTATTGATACATTTCTTTATCTACCAGAGGAATTTCTATAATAAAGATTATAGTAAAGTTAATTGAATAGGCTTTTATATTAGCTATATTTTCAAATTTTAAAATATTTTTTATATTTGCTTCGAATGGCAATTTAACTTCTGTTAAGTGAATTTCAGTATCTTTTATTTCTTTTAATAAATGGAATGGGTTAACAATTGAATTATGCAATGTGTTGAGCTTAGCAAATGTAATTGCAGTTTCTATTTTATCTAGCATGTTATAAATTGTCTGATAGATAAAATTTATTTGATTTAGTATCATTTGGGTTAAGAAATAGTGATGGCTATTAATTTCATGAATTTTCATTTCTTTAACTATTCTCTCTATTTGCAAAATTCTTGATTCTAATATTAATTGATTGTGTGTTATATTTTGAGTAATTTCGTTAAAGTTATTAATTGATGAATTAAGTAGAGTAACTTGATCTTTAAGTATTGATTTTATTTTTTGTTGATTTTGTTGTAAATATGAAATTTGTTGGTTATATCTTTCAGCGTCTTCATTGTCAAGATTTCCAGTTATAATTTTTACAATTGATCCTAAGCCATTTATTAATCCGCGTTTTTGTCGGTTTGACTCTAGATAAGTTGGGTTAATTTGACTGATTTGTTGAATTATTTTACTTTCTAAATTATTTATAATGTTATAAGAATTAAAGTATTCTGTTTTATACTTTTCATCCAAGTTTAATATACCTTGTAGATTATGAACATGTTTCTTAATCTGATTAAATTCAGTTATAATAGGGTTTAAGTCAAGGATTTGTATGTATGTCCAATAGTCATTGCTTATTTGTGTTTGTCCAAGTTGTAAGGGTAGTAATCCAGGATTGTTGTTAATCTTTGTTAATTCTGGGTAGGCTGAGGTGGTTCCGATGGTATATCTGAAAGATGAGGTTTCTTTAATTCTTTCAAATGTATTATTTCTGTTTGTTTATTACCGATATTTTTTATTTTGGCTTTATTATTTTGTAACAATTCAATAATAATAAAAGGGCCTAAATATTTATTCTTACTTTTTGCTGTTCGTTCTGGTGCCTTTTTATAAACTTTTTGATTTACTTTAAATTCATATTGTTTGGCTCCTTCGGTATTACGTTTATCAATCATTTTCTGTTTATTTGCTTTATCCTTATTTTCAACTTCTTGATAGAGGGTTTTTAATTTTTCTTGATGGGAAGTAATATAATCGGAATAAAAGGTAGTAGTAACTAGGTCTAAAGGATCTCTAGATTTTGTATGTCCAAAGGTCAATTCAAAAGGTGTAAAATTCGTGCTGGAGTGTATGCTGTTATTATAGGCAATTATTGCATAAGGCATTAAATTTATAATAGGTATAGAGGGATCATTACTTCTAAGAATTCGAATATGTTCGATTAAAGTAGAATGAAAGCGTTCTACAGGAGAATTTGATTCATGATGACGGGGAGTTGTAAAGTGTACTTGGATTTTTTGAGCTTTGAAAAGTTCTATTAGGCAATGATTTTTAAATTCAGTTCCGCTATCGGATACTATTAATTCAGGGGTGCCATAATAAGAGAAGTAATTTATTAGTTTATCTTGAATTGAAATTGCATTTTTATTACAAGGAAAGGCTTGTCCTAATTTTGTAAATTTGTCAATAATCGTTAAAAAGTATTGGTTCTCACATATAAATAAATCCATGTGTAATATTTGAAATGGTTTCGAAGGTGTTTCAGTCAATACTAGGGGTACATAAGGGGTGTCTCTAGAATATTTAGCTTTTTGGCAAGTAGTACAGTTATTAATATAATTTACTACATCTTGTTTCATATATTTCCAATAATAATTAATTTTTAATTTTGCTAAAGTTTCTGTAATACCGCGATGATTAGTTTTACTTTCATGTTGGTGTTTTATCATTAATAGGCGATCATCTTTATTTATTACTGTGTTGACTAATTTTGTACATTGTATAATTTTTAATGCTTGAAAGTTATGCATATAAGTTTTTACAAAAATGGGTATAATTTCTTTGCATTTAAAGTAGACATAAATAGTTTTACTAGGGTTAATATGATCTCTTAAAAGTTCTGTTATATACTTTTGGCTATATTTTGGAATTTTTGCGGTTTTAACAATATTTCCATCGATTGTCTTTTCTGAAATTTCTAAATTTGGATGTACGTTTCTATCTAGAATTAATTGAAAAGTTTTATTGTTTATAATATCATCTAAAATTGGTATTTCATTATTATCGGTTTCAGCTGAGGTATGTACTGTTTCATCGAGTTCGTCCAAAATTTCGATTACGTCATTATTATCATTTTGATTGTTAATAGAATTGTCATCAAGTCGTATATCCTGGAGAATATTAATTCGTTGATTATTGTTGGGGTTTGCGTTTGGTAATTCGTTATTATTAGGATTTATATCTGGTGGGTCATCTATTGGATTTTCTGCTAATTCACGTAGATAATCTAAAATGTCTTTATTTATTTCACCGGGTTGATTTATAATTGATTCCGTTTCGTGTGTATTTAATTGAATGCGACTTAATGCATCGGCGTTAGTATTTTGTTTTCCTTTTTTATATATTATAGTATAGTCAAACTCTTCAAGTTTTAGTCTCCATCTTACTAATTTCGAACTTGGGTCTTTCATGTTAAATAACCATACGAGGGGTCTATGGTCGGTATATATAGTAAATTTACGACCAAATAGATAAGGTCTAAACGTCTTGACAGCCCAGACAACTGATAAGCATTCTTTAAGTACCGTAGAATAATTAATTTCATGTTTATTTAATGTTCTAGAAATGTATGCTACTGGTTTATCATTTGGGGGTGTTCCTTGAGATAAAATGGCTCCTAATGCGTAGTTTGAACTATCTGTTGTTAATACAAAAGGTTTTGAGAAATCTGGATACTGTAGTATCGGTGCATTAATTAATAAATTTTTTAATTGATTAAATGACTCTAAAAATTCAGGTGAATGTACAATTTTTGATTCTTTTTTTAAACATTGTGTTAAAGGTTTCGATATTTTAGCAAAATCCTTTATAAATTTTCGATAATATCCGGCTAATCCAAGGAATGACTTTATGTCCTTAGGAGTTTTAGGAATAGGAAAGTTTTTGACTGCAGATATTTTATCGGGGTTGGGTTTTATTCCGTCCGGTGTAATTATATGTCCTAAATAATTTACGTTTTGTTTTAGAAATTCGGATTTATCTAATTGAATTTTAAAATTACTCTCGCGTAATCTTTGAAATATTTTTCTAAGTCGTTCTATATGTTCCTGTAAACTTGTCGAAAAAATAATAATGTCATCTAAATATACTGCGCAAATTTCATTTTGTAATCCGCGAAGAATATTATTCATAACGCGTTGGAATGTACTAGGTGCGTTTTTCAATCCAAAGGGCATTCTTTTAAATTCATAATGTCCAGAGTCTGTAGAAAATGCTGTTTTTGGTATGTCTTCGGGTCTCATTTCGATTTGATGAAAACCGTTAGCTAAGTCTAGTGTTGTAAAATAGTTACATTTTCCTAGTTTGTCAAGTATGTCAGAAATATTTGGTAGGGGAAATTTATCATCGATAGTCTTTTCATTAAGTTTCCTATAGTCTACAACCATTCGCCATTTTGTTTTACCTGATGCGTCTAATTTCTTTGGTACTATCCAAATTGGTGACGTCCAAGGGGAATTAGAATGTTGGATAATATTTGAGTTTAACATTTGATCAATTTGTTTATTAACTTCTTCTTTATGAACTATCGGGTATCTATAAGTTTTAGTATAAATAGGGCTTTCATTAGTTAAATTTATTTCATGTTTAATTTGATTTGTAAAGCTTAAGGGAATTTTATCTGAATAGAATATGTCTCTGAATTCATAGCAAAGTTTTCTAATGGCATCGTATTCTTCTTGATTGCAATGATTTAATCTCAAATTTTTTAAATTTTCTTTTTGAAGGTTGTCGGTATTTTTGTCAATATGTTTTTCCGTTTCAGTATTTTCTAAAAAGTTAATTTCATTTAAATCTATTTGTTCTACTTCCAGAGGTTTAAGTAGTGTAAGTTTTATTTCATTTTCCGCATTATTTACTAAAGTTGTTATTGCATGATTATTCTCTATTTTTACTAATGCTTCAGGCGTTTCTAATTCGTCAAATTGTTTATAAGGCATAATTGCGTATCCTGAATTTTGATAAACTGGTAATGTTACAATTTGTTGTGTACGGGGTGGAATTACTATTGAATGTGGATTTTTCAAACTAATAACTTTTTGGTTGGAAGTTTTTCATAAGAATTTAATGTCTGAGTGAAATGCATTGGAATGTTGACATTTGGTATTTCAAGTTGTTTTGTTCCTAAATTTATTTTTGCATTTAAATTTTCTAAAAAGTCTAATCCTATAATTCCTTCAAAGTTTGGTGAAAAATCAAAAAGATAAAATGTATGGCAATAATCTATATTAAAATCAGCTAGTAGTAAAAGATCAATTATTTCGTTGTGAAATGATATACCATGAGCTGTTCTGACTTCGAAATTTCTATTTTGTATTGAATCTGAAAAATAACAATGAGCTAATTTGGGGTGTATGAAACTTTTTGTGCTGCCTGTATCAATAAGGAATTTTGAATTTAAAGACGGTATGTAAATAAATGGAAGTTCTTGATTATGATTGTTTAAAAATACTATTTCGGAGGTATTTGAGTTTGAGTCAATTGAAAATTTTGTTCTTGGAAACAATTACTAAAGTCATTTGTTTGTGAATCAGTAGACAAAGATGTATTGTCATAATAGTTTGAATAGTCTATTGTTTCATCTTCGTAACCTATTTCTGGATAATAAGGTGTTGTCGAGTCAGGGTGATAACTATCCTGTTGATAAGAATGTGCGTTTTCAGATTGATTAATAAAATCTAGGTCTTGCTGACTGTTGTTTGTGTGCAATATGTTATCATTAGACATGTTTTCTGTAGACGTGGAGTCTGGTTGATTTGAATTTCCTGTCACGCAATGATGGTGCAATTTTGTAAATTACTATTATTTCTAGAAAATCGACTATTTCCAGATGAAAGATCCATAGGGGTTGGTTTAGGTAGGAATCGTGTGTCTTGCATGTGAGGTTTAAATACGTTAACTGGTTGGGTTTTAAATGGATTTTGGAAATTATTTTGCGAGTAGAAATTTTGTGGTCTTTGAATTGGTTGACTAGTATTATTCGGATTATTTTGAGAATAATGCATAGGGTTGATATTTCTTTGTAAAAATGGTCTTGGTAAAGGAAAATTTGTTGGTCTGTTAAAATTAGGATTTAAGGGTCTTTGAAAATTTACGGGTGGTCTTGGTATATTTGTCTGTCTGTTAGGAATATTATTTTGTACTGTCGAATTACGATTTTTAAACTGAATAAAATTTTCTTCTTCTATAACAAAACTAATAGCTTGTTCTAGAGATGTCGGATTTCTTAATCTAACCACTAATTGCATATTATACGGTAAATTAGTTATAAAAGTTTTCAAAGTTAAAGCCTCATAATTTTCAATTTTAATAATTTTTGTTTCTCTACTTTCGTTTGACTGGTTTAATTTAGCAAATAATAAACTTCTAACATTTTGTAACCTACTTCCATAATCAATTAATGTTTCTTGTCTATTAGGTTTTAAAGATAAAAGATCTTGAACTAAGCAATCAATATTTCTTTGATCAGAAAATGTAGTTATTAATGTTTGTTTAACCAAATCCCAGTTATTTAATTCATTTCTCGGGCATATTAAATCTGCTGCTCTACCTCTTAATTTAGAAAATATCGTGTCTAATAAGCATATATTAATCGGGGCATTAATGTTATTTCTGTCTTGAAAAGCCTTGAGGAGATTTTCAGATGATGTAATGAATCTTTGTAACAGTTTTGGATTTCCGTCAAACAAAGGGACATTGTCTGCTTGGTATCTTAATAATGAATAATTTGTTTCAGACATATCTGTTGGTAATGAACTTGAACTTGTGCTAATTAAATTTGATTGTGAATTTAAATTTAATTTTGTTAAGCCTGTTAAAATATCATCCATAAAATGTTAAATAGTTAATTTCTATAGAATTTCCTCTTTTACAGTTATTGTATATTATATTTTAAAGTAGAATAGTTTTGTGACTTAAAATAAATTAATACACCAAATCTGTATCGACAACGAGGGATCGGTGACTACAAAATTTGCAGGCGATGCTCTATCGAAAATACAGCGTGTTTTTGAAAGCAAATAGTTACAATACTATTCTGTTTAAATTTTGTTTACGATTAAAATTAAATTTCTTAAAATTAAATGTTGAAATTTTGCGAACAGAGCTACTTGAAATTGTGACTGTTTAAGCGATTTCAAATTGTTTGAAAGTACAAATGAAATGACTTACATTAATACAAGGGTGTAGAATCTGCTCATCTTTGTCGAATCTTCTTAATTCTAATCTTCCAGGGTCTTAGGAAGTCCTAAATCTATTCTTCCGGGGGTCTTCGGAATTTGTGCCTCTAACCACTAGGCTGCGTGGGAGTTCTTGCTTGTCGTCTCAGGGTTTCCAATGGTTGAAGAGATTCGCAGGATAAATCTGCTCCAATCCTCGATGGACAAATCTTCTTCGTTGGCTTCTGTAAGCTACTCAGTTCACTTACTTGATGGGTAGGCTACTCAATTCACCTACAGATTCGTTTTCGTGATGAAGGTTTGAAAACCAAGTTATTCTAGGACTCAGGATAAATCTGATCCAACCTCAGAAGGGCATCACTAGTCTAACTTCACAAAATCCTTGCCGACTGCGCCAGAAATGGTTTTGGAATGAATGAGTCGCTTTTTAAAAACCAATTTTATTGTTCACACATGAGAGATCAAGACAAGACTGACTATCATTTACAATTTGCTTCTATTTATAACATTCAATATGCTTACTCTAACATTTATTTATAAAAGGATTACAATATGCTTAGATATATAACTTGGCTTTACCTTTCTTATATTGAATTTGATAGTCGAATTCTTCGAGCTTCAATCTCCACCTGATTAGTCGAGAATTTGGCTCCTTGAGGTTCATTAGCCACTCTAGGGGTTTGTGGTCGGTAATTATCTTAAACTTTCGGCCGAATAGGTATGGCCTGAAGTACTTTGTCCCATAGACGCAGGCCAATGCCTCGCGCTCAATTGTGGAGTAGTTTTGCTCCGCACTATTGAGTGTTCGAGACGCGTATGCTATTGGTTTATCATTTCCGATCGGACCTTGCGATAAAACCGCGCCTATTGCAAAATTGCTCGAATCGGTAGTCAAATTAAACGGTTTGGTGAAATCGGGGTACTGCAGTATCGGATCATTGGTTAAAATATGCCGGCATTCGTCAAAACATTTCAGGAAAGCTTCGTTATGTTCGATTTTTGACCCCTTCTTTAGGCAAATGGTTAAAGGCTTTGTTAACTTAGCAAAGTTTTTAATAAATTTGCGGTAATAACCTACAAGACCTAGAAATCCTTTTATCTCTTTAACAGTTTTGGGAATAGGGTAATTTACAATGGCTTTAATTTTGTCTGGATTGGGTTTGACACCCTCCGCCGTAACTATATGGCCTAGAAAAGCAACTTCCCTTTTAAGGAATTCTGACTTATCTAGCTGGATTTTAAAATTAGTTTCGCGTAACCGCTGAAAAACTTTTGTTAAGTTATTAATATGTTCTTGAAGAGATACCGAGAAAATTACAATGTCATCCATGTACACCAAACATATATTGTTTTGTAAACCCTTGAGGATATTATCCATGGCGCGTTGAAAAGTCGCGGGCGCGTTCTTAAGCCCGAACGGCATTCTAACGTACTCGTAGTGGCCATTTTCTACGTTGAAAGCTGTCTTTTTTATATCCTCGGGTGCCATTTCAATCTGATGAAACCCGCTGGCAAGATCGAGAGTTGTAAAATATTGACACTTACCGATTTTATCGAGAATATCGGATATATTGGGAATCGGATATCGATCATCGATAGTTTTTTCGTTCACTTTCCGATAATCCACAACTATCCGCCATTTCTTTTTGCCCGAAGCGTCCGCTTTTTTCGGCACGATCCAAATTGGCGAGGACCACGGCGAATTACTGTGTCTTATAATACCTTGCTCTAGCATAGAATTTACTTGTTTTTCTACCTCCGGTTTGTGAATAAATGGGTACCTATAGCTCTTGGTATAAACGGGAATTTCATCAGTGGTTTTAATACTATGTTTAATTTGATTGGTAAATGTCAAAGGTTCGTTTTCGTATTTAAATATATCGGAGTATTTAATACATAACTTTTCTATTAAATTTTTCTCTTCCGAATTTAAGTGATCGGTTCTAATTAAATTTTTAATTTCGCGATGATTGCCATTTTCGGTATTGGATTGATCGGATTTAAAGTCGATATGAAAAATATCATATTCGTTAAGATTTATTAATTTTACTTCTAAAGGTGTATCTAAGTTTATGGTGACATCATTTTCATTCTCGTTAAGAACTTCGACCCAAGCATATCCGTTTCTAGCAATAGATAATGTTTCTTTTAACTCAACGTGTTGAACTTTTTGCTGAGGCACGATTACGTAGCCGTTATCTACTGTTACAGGAACTTGCACTCTTTGTCCCGTGTGAGACTTTATGTTTGCGTGATACGTGGAATTTATATTTGATAAGTAATATTTTATTTCTATGTCTTTATGTGGCATTTTGAACCTTGAATTTATAAAATCTAACTGAACTTTTAAATATTTTATAATATCTAATCCTATTAGTCCGTCAAAAATATCATGAAATTTAAATAAATGGAATTTTAATTTTTGCTCCGAGCCGAATTCTTTAAAACTGGGAATAAGCATACATTTAGTTTCCTTACTTTGCGAAAAAATAGTCGAGACTATAAACGGTTCCTCAAAAATACAATTTGGGTAATAATTTTCGGCAATTTTAGGACTCATGAAAGATTTTGTTGCGCCCGTATCGATTAACAGTTTTAGAGGCGGATTTTTAATTTCTATATAGGGTAATTCTTTTTTATCGGACGCTATATTAAGTTCTATTATGTTTCTTGGTTCGGATCGGGGGCCGTTTGAAAATTTCCAGATTCTTCTTCTTGATATTCTTGATTTTCGTATTCAAGTACGTACTCGGGTGAGTATTCTGCATATTCTTGGCCATTATTAGGCATTTCTTGCGTGTTTTCATATTCGACGTTGTATAGATATTCTGGCCTATTTGATGGTCCTGGTTGGGCTCGAAAATCTCCACCATATTGATATTGGGGTCTTCTGAATGTGTTTCGGGTTGAGGTGCTCATAGGGGTGCTTTGTTGCTGTTGAACATTTTGGCCTGGTTTCCATACATTATGCGGCTTCTTAAATGTTTGTGAATTCGTAGGGAACCTCTGTGGAGGGTAGTTTGTTCTTGGCTGTATGTTTATAGGCCCCGTCGGAAATTTAGGGGGTTGGAAATTGTTATATTGCGTTTGAAAATTTGGCTGCGCGAACCGCGGTACGTTGTTATTAGGCAAAAAATAATTTTGTAACTGTGGTCTCTGTTGGACCACAGGTTGCACTATGGGTTTTTTAAATATTGGCGGACTATTTAGGTTACCCGAAATATGTGATTTTTGTAAATATCGAATATTATTTTCCTCTACTATGAATTGCATGGCGGTTGCTAAATCTTTAGGCCGCATTGCCCTAATTGTGCTGCCTAATGGTTCCCTTAACCCTGCTAAAAATGTAACTAAAGCCTGCTGTGTAAAGAACTTTTTCTTACTAGTTTTAATATCGGCATCCGTATTATGAACCTCGATATAATTGCAAATGATATTTAACAATGACATAACCTTTTCATAGAATTGTTGCGGACTTTCGTTATTTTGTTTTAAATTAACCAAATCCCTATTTAAGCTATTTTCGTCTCTTTGATCGCCGAAATTTTGTGTTAAGACGGCTTTCACTTCATCCCATGTACTGGCACCGTAAATGGAAATAACTTCGCGTGCCCTGCCCGTGAGTCTACTTTTAACTCCCTCGAATAGTAATAAATTTTGCAAATTCCCTGGGTTTTCCTCATCAAAGTAAATAGTGAGAAAGGTTTGTGAGACTTTAAGATAATTATAGAGTTCGCATGGATTTCCATCGAAAGGTGGAATTATACTTAAATTTTTAACGTCAAAAGATGGAGTTGAAGACATTTTTTGGCTTTTTTGTGATTTGATATTATTACTTAAACTAGAACTATTTGTAGAACTATCGTGATTTAATTCACTATTATGTAAACTACAATCTTTATTTAAATTACTAGGAATATTTTCAAGTTCAACGTGGCTTTCAGTACTTTCGCTCGATGCTGCCGTAACTGATGTTTCGCCCAAATGGTTCTCAATTAATAAAATACTATTATATAAATCGCTTAAATCTAGCTCACCCTTCGCACTGTCACAAAAGGACTTTATGGGGGTTGAGGATTCTGACATGGAAAAAACTTCTACTTACATTAAAGAGAAGGCACACTTCATTGTCCGGGTCGTTGGTTCTTCACTTAGGGTACTCATTCGCCTAAGACTTTTCGGTGATTAATTGTTGACACAAAAAAAGACGATTCGCGATGTAAAGTCTTTTTCACCGATCCGCACGACTGCGCCAGTTAGGTTTGTCGATGTAGACAAAGTCTTTTTAAAAATAATTGAACACTTTAACTAAAACACTCTACAAAAATATTTATTGATTTACAAAGTTTTACAACAATATTTGGAACAACCGGACGGTGCGAGAGTTCACGCCAGAATGGCTGTCGTCTTCTACTAGGTTCATCATGAAGGCATTAGTCGAGTCTGCTCGGGGATGTCCGTCGTCAACATTGTACGCTGGGTTGCTTACATAACACGCACCACCTTCTAACGGCTTGTATATTAGGCATACGTAGCAGGCATGTAACTTTAGGCGGGCGTTACATAGCGAATATACCATCCTTCGGAGAGGTGTAAAACATTAAATGTTATGGTTAGGCATATAAAAAATCGGCAAAATTTCCAAGTTTGGGATAGCTCGTTTCCCGCCGTCGGTGATTGGCCTTAATAGCGGAAATAGGCCGACGTTAAATAAGTGAATAAAAACAAAATTTGTTCTATTTTACTATTTACTGTGGTCTAATTTTGTGTATATCTGCCAAAGTCGTGCAAATACGGTACTTCGAATTGGATTCGCCATTTTGTACTTTAACTAGTGACATTGGCTTCTGCATCAACTATTCCGAAAGTTCCTAATATGTTTGGTTGTTTTATTTTTTTTAAAGGGTTTAAAGTAGCTGCATTTTTTCAATAAAAGCATTTATCTATTTCTTTTGATGGTTCACTTTTTGTACATGATGATGCTAATTTTACTTTGAGACTTTATACTTTGGGTACCTACGTAAGTTTCATAAGAAATTAAACTCGATATTTACCTTTCCTTTTTGTGATCGTTTTTCAATAATAAGAATTTGTTTAATGTAGGTATTTTTTTACAGGAAAATGGAATTTCCTTTTACCATTGTCAGTATTTTGGCAGCGATATGTTTAGGCCCAACCTGGACCTTCAACGGAGAATTGGCCGAACTGGAATGTCCTGACGATTGCGACTGTCATTATTTTCGCATAAACTGGGTAACAGACTGCTCTGATAGTAATTTAACGCAAATCCCTTATAATGAACTGAGTCCAAATGTATACATCTTGGATCTCAACGACAATTTCATTCGTGAAGTTCTGCCCTTTCCGCCAGATTTTAAAGTACGGAGGCTGCAACTTTCAGCAAATCTTATGACAGAATTGAAGAAGGAATCCTTCACTGGTCTTCATTATTTGATCGATGCTGATTTTTCCTATAACCAGATTAAACGGGTAGAAATTGACGCATTTGAGTGAGTAAATTTATTGTGTACATTTATAATAAGTAATAGAGGAGTGTTGATGTTTGAAAATGTGTGTCCCAGAAATTATTCTTTAGAGGCACATTTTTTGCTTTGCTACCAGCAGACACATTTTCAATAAATATGCGGCACAGTTTTAACATAATGGTTTTACCTTTTTGTAGAAAAGTTGATAATAATATAAGAGTATCGTCACTCACTCACATTTTCATAGTTTAAAAACTATGTCCGATTCACGAATATACTTTACCAATACCATTTCAAAAGTATTTAAGTATAATGCAAGAGACAAGAACAGTACTATTTTTAATAATGTTTGACATAGAAGTAACATCTCAGCTGATATCACACTACAGATTGTCTTTTTACACTTGTTCGTATATTTGATTTTCACGACGATAGCATATAAGTACAAAATGCTTCGGAAATCCGACGATATGTAACTTCAAAAGATGTGCCTCCAATTTACCCTAAAATTTTAAGTATAACGATAATATAATTTCCGATCCTCAAATAATTAGCAACTTATTGGCTGAATATTCTCAACAATTGTATTCTGTTCCAGAACAATACAATGTCATTGAACATGAACTTTTTAAGGGGGCTCTTACGGATAGCAGAGTCAAATAAAATACCATCTTTTTCTCCAATACCATACTTTTAATATCACATTCATAATTCTAAAATTGAATATTAATTTTTTAAGAATTCTTTATATATTTTTTTACAGTTAAATGTCCTTATATAACATGTTTTTATAATTTTTTGAATTGATTGAGAGAGATTGAGAAAACTCTGTATTTATTCAGAACACAAACATTGTAGAAAAAATATTGCTTTGACGATTTCAAAGAATTTGAATTTTGAATTTTAGTATATTCACGCAAGCACCTCGATTCCCCTAGGCAGCCCAGCTTTGCTTTAAATGAAAGCTCGAGATATTGCTCTTTAGCAAGTGTAGCTTTTAATCTTATTATTTCAACTTGCGATAAAAAACGAGGTTATTTTGTCGTCGTAAGGCCCTATAGTAAAATCATCGATTTTAAAACTCATTTTTCATCGGGACTTGATCGGAAAATGCCGTTCATCGAAATACTACTAAGTATATGAACATATTTTTTATACATATATACAGCTATCAACTTATTCTGTTTAACTGAATATTTAACTGATGCAATTGATGATGGTAGTCAAGTTGGCATCAAGTTACACGGTTTTGTCTCACGCCAAGTACACTAAATACAGGGTGTAATTAGTTTCATGTCATTAAAAAAAACTGCTAATAGGGACCGACTAGGCAAACAAAAAACCTGTATGACTTTTTTCTCTAGGGACACTTTGAAAAAAACTGACCTGGGTTTACCTTTTTAATGTTAAGGTAGGAAACTTTTTAGGAACCACTGTTTTTCAGGGTCAATGGATCAATAGTTCCGAATATTAGAAATAATAAAAAACTGTAAAACCCGACTTGTGTTCCCGCCGGTAGAAGTGCGGCACTTTCATGGGATTATTTGTACCGAACTTTTTATACCACTAATTATGAAGGTGTAAATAATTCCTTCTCTTTCGGCACAACGCAAGCATAGCATGGTCGCAGGGGTTTAAATAGGATTTGTTTACATGTGTTTTTTAATTTGGAACAAAGTTATTGTATTGTCGTTTATAAGAATTTGTAAAATTTAAAAGTGGTTTATTAACATTTGTAACATTGTGTTAAAAGCTTAAAAAATTAGTAATTATTTTATGAAATTGGAAAATGAACAGTTAGACGTCCGAGATACGATAACAGAAAATAGTTGGGTATTTTAAGTTAGGAAAAATCTGATTTTTTTAACGGATTGACCGCATAGTTTTTCCCAATCAGGTATCGAAAACTAAAAATCGAGTCGTTGGTCTCTATGAAATTCAATGTAAACATTAATAAACAGATCAAAATAAGACAGCGAATAATAATAATAATAATAATAATAATAATAACAATAATAATCATACACTAATGCCCAATAGGTAACACCCAATAACTGAACAATCCTTTTGAATTTTTCACCAAAATAGTTCGAAATGACCTCCATCTCCACGTATACACATTTCGGCACGTCGAACTAAGGACATACGCACTCCATTCAATACATTTGGGAAATTAGGATCATTTTTTATGGTTTCTATGCACATTAAAATAAGTTGTTGCAATTATTCTAAAGTGTCAATTGGATCACGGTAAACCAGAGATTTAAAATACCCCCAAAAATGAAAGTCCATCGGATTTAAGTCGGGCGCTCTAGCAGGACATGGTACTCGTCCGTTACGTCCAATCCATCGTTCAGGAAACTTTCTGCTCAAAAAATTTCGAACAGCCAAACTAAAATGGACTGGTGCGCCATCGTGCAAATACCACATTCTTCTGCGCGTAGCCAAGGGTACATCTTCCAGCAAATTTGGCAATGTTTGTTGCCAAAAATTGAAGTATACATCACCATTTAATCCAGCGGGTAATTGTATAGGTCCAATTATTTCATTACCGCAAATTCCTGCCCACAAATTAACGCTGAACCGCCGTTGAAAATGCGCCCTTCTTATTACACGTGGATTTTCGTCTGCCCAACAGTGCATATTTTTAAAATTAAACACTACATTTCTGGCAAAACACGACTCATCGGAGAAACACAGAACGTTTAAAAGATCCTCACTTGCCGCGTGTTTTCTTAAAACCCACCTACAAAATTGCACTCGCTCTTCAAAATCTTGAGGTTCTAGTGCTTGGACACGTTAATAGTGATAAGGATGTAACTTCATATCTCTCAATGTCCTTCATACTACAAATTGGGATACTTCCACACGGTTCGCGATATCGCGGGTGCTTAAAGTTGGATCCTCTTCTACAAGTTCCAAAATTTGAACCTTTGCGTCAATTACCCTTTCTTCACGTTGTGGACCTCGTTCTCCTCCATGTCCATCGAGACGAACCGTTTCTCGAAGACGCTGGTCAATACCAACAAATGTACGAGCACAAGGATGACGTCGATTGGGGAACCTTAAACGATAAAGCTCTTCCGCACCAGCTGCATTTCCACCACTTTCTCCATACACCAAGTGCATATCCGCGAGCTCTGTATAAGTGTAATCTCCCATAATGTCCAAAATCTGCGTTTTAAAACACCACACTAAACTGTGATTTAACGTTATCAATAAAGAAAACAAAAGAAAAACTTGGTCCAAAATCCAAAAAGTAACACAAAAAGCACGAACGAGAAGTAGTGTCTTATGTAACCAAGTACCAACGACCTGAACGATAAGTCAATAAAATAAATCTTAACATAAGTGGCACAAAGCCAAGGAACGGCTAGGTCGCGCGCCGTATCGGCGTTATTTAAGGACACAAACTGAAATTATTACTTGAGAATATTACAAGGGAGAGTATAGCACTCCCAATAAGATAATTTGGCCGCGAAGAAGCAAAAAACATGGCGGTGTCCTCTGTCGGTCGCTTTTAACTGCTTCCCCTAATAGCACATGGACGTCCCGAAAACGTCCCAAGAATGTACTCACAGGACATGAAAACGTCCCGAGGACGTGCTCTACCGAGGTAAAACGTACCGAGGACGTTTGAGGGACGTTCCGTGTCAGCAGAACGGGGTGTCCCGAGGACGTCCCACCCAGGACTTATGTGGGACGAATGTAGGTCTAGAGAGGACGTCCTGAAAACGTTGTTGGAACATACTATGCAAAACATATAGGTATCTCCCCCTCCACCACTTTTAAGGTTTATTCACAGCAGAGGGTATTTATGTTCCTTTTTGGGTTTTCTTACCACATGCATTTCTTTCGAAATAGAATCCAGTGATTGGATTCTATTTCGAAGGGAACAAATGTGGTTAGAAAAGCCAAAAAGATAAAAAAATGACAATATATAATTACCATGTAGAAAAATTATTCAAATATATTGATTTTAATACTTGGTATTTTTATTTATCAACACCAAATGACAAATTTATGCGAACATTTTATTTCTATTGTGCTATTGAAAAATAAGTTATGGCATTTGTATTTTTTTAAAATTAACTTCTTACTCTACAAATTCAAGTGTCAAAAACACAATTTTTATGGGATTTAAAAGTTATATATTATAATACCTAGTACAGTAAAATATAGTTATATATACATTAAGTCATATTGAATATTATAAGAAATAAGCCAAGTGTGCAATAAAACGTAAGATAAATGTATATCTCACCTTCTCTTAACGTTTTGCACACTTCGTCTTTTTATAATTATCTTAGTTTATATTCTTTTCTAATATTCTCTCTTTTTTGACACCCTCTCTGTTCTTTTTTTTGCCCTCTTCAATCACGATGCAATAGCCATTTCGGTGCCCTTCCAACACTTTGAAGCGTAAGCGACTTTCAGCAGCCCCTGTGCAAATAAAAGAAAATTAACATTTCAGATGAAATCTTGGCAAAAAACATTAAGACTAATATATGCCATTTGATGGCAAGCTTATATTTAAAATAAATAGTTATAATTTTCTTGGTGTCCTATTTAAAAAAAAAAAAAATCAGTTTAAATGTGAAAATTTTTTTGTTTAACTGACTTTTGCATTTGAAAGGTTCCCTTGCTCATTTAAAAATTTTAAGAACACCTCTTTCTATGAATGATCGATTCTACAAATAATACCAAAGACCGAGAGAAGCAGAAATAGATGTTGTGGCTAATGCTACCAGATTAATAAGATTATTATAAGTTTAACGTTATATTTTTTGCCAATATTATTACAGAATTCAAGTAAAGAAAATGGCTATGGGTTAAGATGCATTAGGATTTACGGTTAGAAGCAGGTTTATTAGGTTGAACATTGATGATGTATAAAAGTTTTTGTACGTACGTATACGTACGTACAGCATAGTTTCAGAAAAAATATAACAAATAGGGCATATAAGTTACAAATTTGTAAATTTTCCTCAAAAAGTACCTTTGTTAGTGTTTTCCTTATATTAATTTACTGAAATCCCTAAATATACTTTACAAGTTTGTTGATGTTTTCTGACAAATGTTTTTATTACTCGATGTATCAAACCTTACCTATTAAAAGTTTCATCACCTCCACTTGTTCATCAGAGATGTCGAACCATATATAACACTTCGTTTAACACAGTGAGTAGGTGCTTCTTTTCAATTTTTACTTCCCTCGCATACCGAAGGGAATTATTGTATTTATAATGTTTAACCAACAATCTTCTTTTATGTGAATAAGTTCGCTCCATGATAAACAACTAAAAACTACATACCCAGGTTCATAGGTGATCTCCCATAGAATTTTAACAGAGCGGGGGTGGTAGCAGGCTATAACCTACAAATAAGCAGCACCAAATTTATCTACAATAAAATATTGATCTAAATACTTATATATTAATAAATCAATTAAATAGACTTACCTATTTTTGGTACTTTCTTTTGTAGCAGTTAAAAGTGACTAGTGGCAGTGTGCGGAAAAAATAAAAATGATGCAATGCAGTAACCATAAGGCTGCCAAATTGAATTCCCCATAGTTTGACAGCAACTGAGCAACTAAACTAACCGAAACTCCCGTTTGGCGGGAATTTTAAAATAAAAGAGTTTTATAGGAACTTATTAACATATTTTTAATTGTTATTCATTCCAGTAGGTATTTCCATTTATTCTCATTGCGATATTTTCGTACTAGATGATAGTAGCACACTAATATAGAGGATAGTAGTATAATAACTACACTGTACTGTCAAAAAGTACAAATTAATGTGATTTCGCAAGATGAAAAAAATAGTTGAAACGAATATAAGATTTCTGAAATCAGAAAAATCAAATTGACAAAATTTAAATGGACCATGAAATATGAAAATATTTTGTTATCAAAAGAAATTTTGTTAGTAAAACTTTTTAAGGATTTTAATTTCATTCTTACAGTTTTTAATTTCTTTTTTTAATCATATCCTCATCTGCTCAAAAGAAACATCACTCCTAGAGGTTATTTCACAAATGTGTTTAGGTTTGTCTTGACTAGACTCTAGCAGAATGTCCTTAAAACGTTTTGTTCAGAACGTTTTGGGGACGATAGCAAACGGACGTCCTTGGGACGTACCACACAAACCCGGGACGTTCAGACCTAACGAGGACCTAAGTGAACGTCCTGGGGAAGTTTGTTGTTATCAGGGTCGTCGGCATTTTTGATGATCTCTGCAGGAGTATGCCAGCAGTTCTCAAACTATGTTATTAATTATTTTGTCAATTGTTGTTTATTTGTTTTCTCCAAAACTATGAGCTTTAGACCCCATGTTATATAAGGTTTTTTGTTTGTCTTTTCGTTCCCTACCACCATATTTTTTTTAATGACATGAAACTAATTACACCCTGTGTATCCTCCGCGCTCACTAATAAGCTAGCAACCGTGTCACTCAACAGGAATAATATCTACTCCCTCCACCCCCTAACTTTTGCATTAGCATTTCTTAATAAATATACGGAGTTAACTAAGAATGTACTTACTTTATATACTAAATAAATTGATAATTCTCAATTGAGACCAGAATCAATTATAATAATTTCATATTAACATATTAACGAAGATTTGTCCATAGCAACGGGTAACTACTCGCCTCGCGCACCAATATCGAGAGTTTCATTTCTTGATCTAATATATATTAAGCGATTTGTCCCATTAACTTCAGCTCTCGTCGGTGATGGTCGGATCGAAAAGCTACGCGGGAAATTGAATTTATTAAGAAATATCGATCATGTTTGTGATGAACGGATAATGAAAAAATATTGATTGAATAAAAAATTTATTTAATATACAAATGAATTCATTTTGTGATGATTTGAGTTGATTAAGAAGAATCTTCGAATTTTAATTAATAGAGAATTTATTTAAAGAGAATTATCAATATACAAATGAATTATATCTATGATGACTTGAATTCATTAAGAAGAATCATCAAATTTTATTTAATAAAGTATTTATTTAACAGAATTTTTAATATATTGAATGAATGAAGAAGAATTATCGAATTTTAATTAATAAGGAATTTATTTAAACAGAAATAATCTACAGATGAATTCATTTAAACAGAAATAATATACAAATGAATAACATACAAATTACTTAATGATTCAAAATATAAAAGAAGGCATACAGCATTTTATTGAGTATAATTACAATGAACCGCCAACTCAGAGTATGAAAAAAAGTGAACTTTTCCAACACCATTACGAGTATGTCAAAGTCTGTTCTAATCCATGCGTACAAAGTCGATACTATACTTAAGACTGTTGAATAACGTTATGTATATCTGCTTTATTTAATCTTCAGCTATATTCAAATTTTCAAATTTCAAAATAAAGTTTTTTCACATCCGCCGCATCTCCAGTATTGTAACGCCAGTAGCGGTCCCCTAGGTGCGACTAGCATGAATTATAATTAAAGACAACCACCACCTTACAGAAACCTGCACTAGATCAACTATCTCTTCAGAGCGGAAGAAGATCTGTTTTTTGAATGAGTTCAGTTCAGTAAAGTTCAGCTAAACCAAAGTGATTCAAAGTGAACAGTAAAGTGAAATATCAAATAGTAAACATGGTTTTGTTACAATCTACTTTCGCACCTGTGCATTTAAATCTAAATCTCACAATTTTTCCCATGGTATCGTTTTAGTTGAGAACACATTCGCAAGCGCGGTTAGCCTACCAGACTCGCCGAATAGAGTAGGTATCTAGTATAACTGGTTGCCTACCGTTGCGCTCTATGTGGGCCATGCGTAGCCATGAGGTTCGAACCATCAAAACGGTGCTAGCATAAAGAAACTAGCATCACGGGGACGTTCGTTAATTCATTAGGAAAGCGAGTTCTTAACACTCGGTTATCACCTTCGCAAGACTGATCATGAATTAAACTTATTTTTAGTGAATGGGAATAAGAAATACGATATCATGTGTGGAAGATAAACGTCGTTAGGAAGATTTGTTAGAGTTATTGCTTACGCTGTGAAGGGGCCACATTGAACATGCCCACAGGTCAACTTGATAATTTGACAGGGACCATTTTTCGTGATCATTTTTTTCCGGTAGCCAGCCGAAGAAGTGGTGTCAATGAGGACGTGAATAGCAACCTTGAAATTTTGCTCCTTAATGGGAGCTCTAGTCGACAAATTTAGCAGCAATATTTAGCAATTTTGTGGTTGAGTGTTGTTTTTTTTTTATTGGAAGTTACCGCTACGGAATTTTCCGAATCATTTTCTAAAAGCACATGGCAATAGACTTCTTGAAGCCCACTCAACACCTAAGGGCTTTTAATTGTACTTTTAATCATACTTTTAATCGTGCTTTTAATCGTACTTTTAATCGTACTTTTGATCGTATTTTAATTCTAGTTTTACTTCTATTTTTACTGGTATCTTCTACTGGTGCCTGTTACGAGTACTTTTACTGGGATCTTTTACTTGTTGATGTCAAATTTTGGAGTACCGATCGTCTGTGTTTGGTTCAGACTTTTGGCTGTTGGATACCGTCTGAAGTTCCATATTTTAAATGGACAGCTCTCATAAGCGTATGAAGGTGAATTTGTTCTGCTCCCCGTTTGTGTATGGTACTATGGACCGCCTTGCTGATTGTCTTCCAGACTGTGGCAACTACTGCATAAGGTGACGCTACCCTGGTGGGACTGGTACAGGTATCGTGGAACCTGCCGGAAGGTAAGCGGGATTCTATTATTAACCAGGGGACCAGTATCATCACTCCGTTCACCGGAACGCTTACAACAAGGATGGCCATATTTTGCAAATAACCGCCTTATCAAATTTCATTGATAGAAACTTTTGTTTATAACTCAGTTAACAACTTTAGTCATAATTGTAAGATTCAGTACCTGCTATTCTATTTCTTTCTTATATCAAAACCTTAGTAACTCAAATAGTATTTGTCATATTCTTCATATAGTGTCCAATTTTAGTAAAGTTGGCACATTCCGGATATCGTTATGATTTTAAGTAATTTATATTTTATCGTACTTTTGGGTCACATTTAGTCTCTTTTACTATTTTGGGATATTTGGTTATTCGTACCTAAATTTTGCTTATCATTTAGTTCGTAAGATTGTGTAAAGCTACTATTTTGAGAGATTTGGTTATTCGAACATTTTGCTTATTAACTTTTGCTTATTAAATCTGTTACTAGTACGCCGTAGTTTTTGTTTTCACGAACGTACATCCACCACCCCAATTCGTCGAAGTCACCCCAAGGACCTGTCTAGTCGTCCGTGTGAGCCCTTTCACCACTAATATAATGCAGAGAGGGGGCTGCACGAAAAACACGAACATTTTGTTCAGTGCACAGTGTGACCTCTTACCCTGCAGTAGCTGATACTCAGCCTTCGCTTCTAAAATTGATTTTTTTGTACTACTCCCCTTAATCTCTGAGAGCCCCTGCAACAGTTTTAAGGTTATGCTAGTCTGATTAAAAACATATTGTAAGTTTTATTTAATAAATTGTGTTAGTGAGTACCACTTGTTATAATTTTCGAACCCACGGATTAAGGATGGTTTCCAGAGGATGGAAACCTGGGACAATTTGGTGTCAGGAAGCGGAATTGTGTAGCAAGAGAATTTCGGAAGTGTTCAAGAAGGTTATACAGTATTCTTAAAGGCACTTCATCCAACATATTTTGTAAATCATTTTGAAGGACGTTTAGATAGTTTTCTCCATTTACTAGCGGTGGAAGTTCAAAAGGACCCACAAGATAATCTCCAATTATTCCACACCAAAAATTAATTTTAAATTCATATTGAGAATATCTCACTCTTGCTGCCCTTGGATTCTCTTCAGCCCACAAATGACTGTTTTTTGTGTTAAAGATTCCCATTCGAGTAAACGTTGCCTCATCTGTGAAAAGAACTTTATTTAAAAAAGTGTGATCTCTTCCTTGCTTTCTTAACATAAATTCGTAAAATTGTATGCGACGAGGAAAATCACCTGGCAACAAATTTTGTACTGGTGTGAAATGGTATGAGTGTAATTGTTGCTCATGTAGAATGTTTGATACTGTACCACGGGTTAGTCCAGTATTTCCAGAGATTCGGCAAATACTTATTTCAGGATCGTCTTCAATAAGATTTAATACTGCTTTCTCTTGTGGGACACTACGAACTGTAGGGCGTTCATGGGAACGACTAGGACGACAGGAACCCATTCTTTTAATCTTGCAAAATGTCTTAAGAGATTTTCGATCAGGTTGCCTTCGATTTGGATAAGTATTCGCATATTTTCTTGCTGCAGTACGTCTATTATAATTTTCTTGAGCATAAATAGCCACCATATCAATCATTTCGCTATTTGAAAAAAAAATTATGCCTCGGCATTGTGCAAAAAATATAATTTTTTCGTAATAAATTACAACACAGTAACTGTCAGATTTAGCCGTGTTTAATTGTCAAAAGAATTGTTGACATCGGCGCCTACTACGTTAATGTTTCTTATAATGAATTATGCGGCTGACTGTTACAATGCGATTATCTCGAAAACGGCCAATTTTTGAGGCTAATGACAAGTAAGTATACTCTTTCTCCGTAAAATGATGTAGGCTTAGGATTTCTTGATTGACTGATTAATTTGCCAGCGTAAGGTGGGCACTGCTGCCGATTCCGGGTATCCATGGAGGTTCGTTCCAACACGCAGTTGATCGTCCGTTGAACAAGCCCAACGGACGAATAAATCGCGTACCGGAACCAAATCTCGGGTGTTTTATATACCGCCGGACCGGCTGCATACGCCGGGTTGGACACTGGACTGCTTGTTGTCAGCAGCGAGAGCTGCATGACGCATGGGGTGGGAATATAGAATGGGAAATGTAGGTGTTTGTGAGATGCTTCTTTTAAGTTTCCATGCTTCCATTAAGTTGCCATCTGTCATCATCGGTTGGGGTGTACAGGTGTTTGCGAGATGCTTCTTTTCAGTTTCCATGCTTTTTTTAAGTTTCCATCTATCGTCATCTCCTTATTTTTCGTCTTTGTTTTCGTTTTCTGTTTCTTCTGTTTCCGAATCTGGCAGCTTTCATTTTTTATTTTATTTTTTGTTTTGTTTTTATTTATTAACCGTTCCACAGGTAAATATCCATTTACAGTGGAGTTGCTGGGAAGGGCCCTATCGCGAGGTAACAATTTTTTTTTGCGCGTTATGAGAAAAAAAGAGGTCCGAAGGGATAGTTTGCTCACCCTGTATGTCGTTTTTTTGAGACAATCGGTTTCAGTCTCCTCCTTCTAAATTAATAATAAAATATTAGGTTTTAAATCAATAAATCGAGCTGATAAAAATTGAGATGCTAAAGATCAGATAGAAAGATAGAATCGAATGATATCAATTAAATAAATTAATTAATTTATAAGCTGTCTTTCTGCAGCGTCTTGTGATTGCTGTTTTATTTTATTTTATTGAGTTGGTTTTGTCCATTTAAAAACTTTCCATTGTATATAATTACTTTATGTCACAACACAGCTATATTGCTTTGTAAACATATGTGCCTCATTTTGACACTGACTGTGCTATTATTTATTGCCCATGAACCACTTAAAAAGTATCTTGTTGGGTCGTCTAGGGTGTACGTAGGGACACTGCACTTCACGTGAGCTTGCTTGCTTAATTTGATTTAATATTATTAGAAAATATTGTAATTATTAATTCCATATGAACTCTGTTTTTCTGTCGAGGCACTTCATTTCACGCAGAATTTTTTAATTTACCAGTGGTTGAAATTTTTTCGAGTTTAACGGGGTTTGTACCGCATTTTTACCGCTTTTTAGAGAGCATTTTAAAAACACGTCTATTCACGACGACACTTAAATCACTTTCCGAGGTAGGTTTAGGATTTTTTATTTTTTTATTTAAAAACTTCAACAACAGTTATGTAGGAAAATTATAATGTAATATTGACTTTAACACCCTGTATCTCTGTTAATATCAACTTTTGGACTAAGGTAAGTTTGGTTAAATCTTTAATGGACACCCTGTATATACATTTTATAAAAAAATGTTAAAATTAAATAACAGTTCCGTATACAGATAACATTTTTTAATTTAGTATTTGTATGTTTTAAACTAATGTAAAGTAAAGAGTGACCGCAAGAAAGGCCTAAAATTCGCCTGTTATTGCATAGTACATAGCGGGCCAAGGGAAAGAGCAAAATAAATTAAACTTTGAGAAATTTTAAGGTGAGCATATTTTTTGCTTTTTTGAAAAAATGCTAAAATCACTCCTATTTAAGGGTAGAAAATATTTTAAAAAGTATGTAATGAATATTTTAAAAATAAAACAATTTCCCTGTAGATATGGGTTCGACCAGTCATAACAATAATTCTAGTGAAAATCCCATGACAATTGTATCATGTGGGTAGGACTTCTGAATTTTTTCGTTTTCTTAGGGTTGGTATTTTAATTATTTATTACAAGGTGTTGGAGGGTTGTAGGACAATTTGTTAAAATCTTCCAAATACGCTACAGAATAATATATAATCCGTAAAAAATTCATACAATATAAAATCTGAGTACCCAACAGTTGTTTTATTTTTTTAAATATTAATTGCCTTTTAAAATATTTTCTACCCTTAAGTAGAGGAGATTTTTACATTTTTTCAAAAAAGTAAAAAATATGCTCACCTTAAAATTTCCCAAAGTTTAATTTGAGCCCTATAGGATTTATTTTGCTCTTTCCCTTGGCCCGTTATCTACTACGCAAAAACAGGCGAATCGTGCGGTCACTCTTTATGGTCAAAAATTTCACATACCCTCCCATTTTTGGAACGGCGACCACGCCGACCGCTGTTCTATCTGGCGTAGATTTTTACTTAAGAAAATACTTATTTTAAACATTTGTTTAAAAAGTACTAAACCTAAATACATTTCAAAATGGAACACTGCAACAATGGGCTAGCACAATTTGCCATAAAAAGATGTTTAAAGCTCAGATTAATTAATATTACTATTATTATCCAAATTAAATCTCCACCAATGATGGGTACACAAAAAAGTATCGGCCGCAGCAAGATATTTGTGATTACGGTGTTGAATTTAGAAATGAGCGGACAATTGAGGTAGTCGACAGGATTACGGCTTTCTAGACGGCTGCAATCTTATCGGCAATTCCAAGCTTTGTTAGATTGGCAACAAGAGTTTTGGGGATCGGTCATCGAGATTATTAAGAGAATTACTGCCACACTTTCTTGATGCCACATTTGTTGAATCTGTTGCCCGAGTCGCTGGTATTGGCATTCTTTTTCAGCAAAGTGGTTTTGGATGTTGTGATTATTAGGAATTCCTACATATAGTGCGAAGTGTGTGTGAATAATGGAGACGTCAGTTGTAAGATCCTCTCAAAAAATCAACTTTAAATGTTGTAAGAATAAGCTATTTATTCATTTTGTGTGCGGGAAATGCTTTAGTGTTTTTCATAAATGTTGTTTACCAAAGTTAAGAAGCCAAATTCGTTTTAAAAAAGACAATCTAATTATTTGCTGTAATGATAATATAAATAACAGTGAATGTAGAGATGAGGACAGTGAAAAAAGCGTGTTAGAAAAAACAATCAATGAACTAGTTGAGGAAGGTGAACTGAAAAATAAGTATATAGATAAGTTAAAATCTGAAAAAAATTCGTTTATACAAGATGCAACGAAAGCAGAAGAAGAATTATTGGATTTAATAAAAAGTCAAGAAAAAATTATCAGTCAACTGAAGGAACGCATGGAAGAACTAAATAATTTTGTGAGTGCTATAAAAAGTAAATCCTCAAAAAATGAAGGAACACAGACAAAAGTTTATGTTAAAAACATGTCTACGTCAACCGAGATTCCAATGAAAATAAATAGTCGCGGAATTACGAAAATTAAAAGGGCAAACGCTGAAACTAAAACTGTCGCTTACAATAATAGTGATATATCACAGAATATTGAATTTGAAGGTAAAAATCATGTGGATGTAAATATTAAACAGAACAACAATAATCAGTACAAGAAAATACTTATTTTAACTGATGACTATGGCCGTCATATAGATAAAATTTTAAATAGAAAAATAGATACTCACACCTATAAAGTGCAAGTTATTATAAAGCCAGGTGCTGCATTTAATCAAATTATTGAGAATTTAGAATCATTGACGAAAAGCTATACTTTAAATGATTATGTGATTGTTATTGATGGATTAAATAACTTCAACAATAAAAATAGATATCCATTGTTCAAAGATTCAGGACAAAAAGTGATGAAGTGCTCTAATACCAATTTAATTATTTCTACGGCACCTTTAAAGCACTCGAAAATAAATAAATTCATCAGTAAGTATAATAAGAAACTGGGTGAATTTCTCTTTTTGTTAGATAACTGCAGCATAGGAAAAATAAATTTGCTAGAACTAACTGAAAAAAATAAAAAAACAAACCAAAGACAAAAATAGCTGACAATATTATTGCTATACTGTTAAGCAAAAACGTTCCTCAAAATTCCATCTTAGTTACAAGAACATTAGACAATACTGAGCTAAGAGAAGTTATAGAAATAATTGACTTGATGCCATATTCCGTCAATGATTCACCTGCTTCTCCTGAACATAGTGATTATGTAGAAATCATCGATATCAATGTGAATGACCAGCCCATTTTGGAACAAACAACGGTTAGTGAAAATCGGCATTTTTTATATCCAAGACTTTCTCAGGAAACTTTTATAGTATAAATGGTGCGACTAAATGTGATGTAAATATTTCACATGCAGTAAGTAAGGCGGCTGAAATAGGATGTAAGCTAAACAGTGTCTTTCATGTAAATGTTCAATGTTTATCAACAAAATTACCTATGCTAGAAGCCATTTTGTCAGAACTAAATAATCCAAATATATTGTGTATTTGTGAACATTGGATGAACTTAATACAATCATCAGTCACCATTATTAAGAATTATAAGAATGTAAGTACCTTTTGTAGAACGACACATGTACATGGTGGGGTAGCCATACTTTGTAGAACTGACCTAGCTAACAATTGTAAAGTTCTGTGCACAAAAAAATACTGCATTGAAATGGATTTCGAAATAGTAGCGATTATATATAATGAACATACTTGCGTTGCTAATATATATAGGTCACCTAATGGAAATATTAATAATTTTTTACTGAATTTGTCCCTATTCTTAGGAGACATTATTAACAGATTTATGCACATAATTCTAACAGGGGATTTTAATGTAGACAAACTATCAAACACAAGACAAAGTAAATCTTTATCAGATATGATTGACTCCTTCTCATTAAGATCGCTGGTAAATGAACCAACAAGAATTGACTTGAGAGAAGGCTTCAATTCAAGTACAATCTTAGATTATGTCATTACAAATGTAATGGATTGTAATGTAAAATTAATTGATTCGCATATATCGGATCATAAAGGCCAATTGCTTAGTTACAACCTAATGAAAAAAAATTGTACTGGCCCTGTTTTAGAAAAAAAGACGATATGTAGAATTTTTTCGGAACAAAATATGTTTTATTTCGCTAATCTATTTCATAACGAATTTGACCTATTTACTGAGGAACATGATAATATCAACGACTACTTCTGTGAATTTTTGGCGCACTTCCAGTGGTGTTTGGATATGAGTTGCAAAAAGCAAGAAATTTCAGTTAAAAAAAATAGCAAACCTCAAAACGATTCTAGAATAAGAAAAGAACTAAACGACTTAAACTATCTCTATCACATTGCTAAAAACTCTGGTTGTCCTGAATTAATGAAATCATTTAGAAATTATAAAAAATGCATTAATAACAAGATATCCAAAATAAGAAAAGAAATAAACACAAACATAATTGAAAATTCAAATAATAAAAATAAAACCTTATGGCAAATTGTTAATAACAGATTAGGGAAACAGAAAGAGAAAATGAGAACTGGTATAAAAGTAAATAATGAAATAATAAATGACGATAAACAAATATGTGAAATATTTGCCAACTATTTTTCCACAAGTGTTAAAGATAAATTGAGTAATCATTTTGGAGATAACATATCAAATAGTTGTACGATATCCAGAAAAACTGTTAATTCAACAATTTCTTTTGAACCTGTCACAGGTGACGAAATTATTATTATAATAAACAATATGAAAAATAAAAATTCAACGGGTGTTGACGAAATACCTATTCCACTGTTGAAATTCAGTAAATACGTTATAGCAGATTCTCTTGCACATCTTATTAATTTATCAATACATTTTGGACAGTTTCCTGATATATTAAAATTAGGTAAAGTAATTCCCTTACTTAAGAAGGAAGATCCGCAATTGGTGGAAAATCATAGGCCCATAACTTTACTAAGCTACTTATCCAAAATTCCTGAAAGAGCAATTGCCAACAGAATACACTTATACTTAGAATCTAATAATATATTTACTGATAGTCAATTTGGTTACAGAGATAACAAATCCACAGAACTAGCAACTCTAGAATTTGTTCAGAAAATCTATCACTACCTTGATAAAGGTAAAAAAGTAGCTAGTCTGTTTTTTGATCTAACTGCCGCCTTTGACTCAGTTAATCCAAAATTTTTGGAGTTAAAGTTACAATCACTAGGAATAAATGGAAATATTCTGAAGTGGTTAAGTTCTTACCTAAAAAATCGGAAAATCTTAGTTTCAATGAATTCACAAACCTCTGATACTGTTAATATGGAAATCGGGGTAGCTCAGGGTTCCGTTATTTCACTTTTATTTCTAATTTTCATTAACGACTTGCCAGATTACATAACAGAAGGTGAGGTATTTATGTACGCGGATGACACATCTGTAATAATTCACAGTGACACAATAGAACACTTAGAGAGCAGAACTGCTGTAGTCATTAAACAATTTGAAGACTGGTGTTACAAAAATTCATTAATTATTAATATGAAAAAAACAGTATTCTTATATTTTACAAATATTTTATGTACTAATAGTCCCAAAATAGAATACGTTCAGACCAGTCTGAAAACAATATTCTTAGGTTCCGTAATAGACGCTACGTTGAATTTTATCCCTCAAATTGATGCTATCTGTTCCAGGTTAGCAAAAACAACATTTGCCATTTTAAACTTAAAAAAGGAATTACATATTAATGCATTAACGACATGTTACTATTCCTTAGTCTATTCAGTCATTAGTTATAATATTAGTATATGGGGTCAGTCGACTGAGGCAAGTAGAGTTTTTGTAATGCAAAAGAGAATCATCAGAATATTATTTGATTTAAGCTATAGACAATCATGTAGACATACATTTAAAACAGAAAAAATAATGACTGTAACGGGAATTTACATTTTCAAAATTTTTTGCTTCATGTACAAAAATTTGAACAAATTTAAAAAAAATAATAATATTCACAGTTACTCCACTAGAAGTGCGCGAGAAATACATATTAAAAGTTTTAGTCTTAGCAAATATAAAAAATCACCCTATTATGCTGGTAGTCATATATATAATAAACTTCCTGCAGAAATAACGTCCCAAAATTCGTTCAAATTATTCAGAAACAAACTGAAACTATTCTTAGCAGAACATTGTTTCTATAGCATGACTGAATTTTTGAATCGGTAATCTCTTTAATGCTAAATATATATATGTATATATATATATATGTGTATGTGTATACATATTTTTAGTTGTGTATGACACGTACCTTATAAGTACATTTATTTGTTAGTTTGTGCTTATGTTTTTCTGTTTATTGTATATTTTTTACAATTTTGTTTGTTTTATACACTTTTAATCTTATTGTACTTCATTGTATTCGATATTGCATTCCACATCTTTAAATCAATTTTTTACTTTGTAATTTTCTTTTTTTTTTTTTTAACTTGACAAAACCAATATTGTTTATGTAACAAGATTTATGGCGAATAAATTTTATTCTATTCTATTCTATATCAGGCAAGGTTCCTTCTTGAGTTTCTCCAACAAGATGATATCCAGTCTGTTGTGAACAATTGTTCGGTCCGTTAGCACGAAACGGTCTCAGTACAGCTTGTTGGTATCATTTTCGAAGACTGGACTTTGAATGTACTTGTAGTGAGTAGTAAATTCAACACCATAATCACAAGTATCTTGCTGCGACTGATACTAGTTTTTCATTCAGTAAGCCATGTTGCCGTGCCAAGCCCTGGTGGATAATGTTGGTAACTTGATTATGTCGAGTGAGGTATTCGGTGGCAGCTAGCATTTGGCAGACTGCTGACGGCATCTCCTGTACAGGTCATCTTCAACATGGGCCTTAAAGGTGTACCTTATATAATTTTTGGTGGCAACAACCTAATCCTGGATGGCAACCATGAAGCCTCCGTCTCCACGAAGAGAGTAGCACGCCCCAGCCAACCACATTAGGCTTTAAAATCAACATGTGGCTGACTGAGGACGTTCGCATATCTGTCGTGGAGTGGCTTTGTGATCCGAGCTACGTCGGTTGCAATTTCAGTGCCATAATCATGAAGTAAACCCAGTGGAGTGTGCCTGTTGTCCGATTTCTTTATAGTTCAATATGTCATTGGTCTGTCTTGCAAAGTACTTCTGGAGACCATGCGCTTGCTTCTTGCAAAGCCTACTGATGTCTATTAGGCCCCGTCCTCCTTCGTGGTGAGGTAGGTTATCCGTTCTAGCGCTGACCTAGGGTGATGCAACCGGAACTTAGTCAATAACCTTCGCGTAGCTCTCTTAACATCCCCAAGCTCGGTCTCCGACCAGTTAACGACTCCAAATTTGTACGTCAGGACCGGGATAACGAACATGTTGATTGCCTTAAACAAGTTTTTCCCATTTACACTTGACTTGAGAATATCGTTGACTCTTTGGAGGTAGGTATCCGTGACCCAACGGCGAATGTTTTTATGTTGAACACAACGTATTTGCTGAAGGCCTAAGTACTTACATACCTCGCTCTTGTCCATGGCATCGATAGAGGTCACGTCCACTAGTTCAAACCCCCGCTGGGTTACCTGGCCGTTCTCAGTACTAAATCTGCGACATTCCGAACGACATCTGGATATCAATCGAAAATCATTTCGTGAGCTGCAAGAAGGTGGGTGACCTGTCTCCCAGTGACCGCGTATAATTTGATGTCATCCATATACATCTAATGGGATAGCCTGTACTACGTTCTATCAGTTACCTTGATAAGAAATCCATATCCAGTACTATTTAGGAGTGCCGATAGCAGGTTTAACGCAAAGCAAAACCATAGTGAGCTGAGCTTCCTTGAAAAATGTTTCTTTTGAATGAAATAGGTTGAGAGCGAATGTAGCTTTCACTATGATACAGATGCAGGACAGTCTCCCACGACGACACTGTTAATATTATGTTTTTTTTTTTTTTTTTTTTTTTCGGTTTATACGGAATCCGGACAGAGCTTCCGTGCTTTCCGACTGATGCCACACGCTAGCGGCGCCGGCGATAATTACAGCCACTTCCTACGATCTTTAGCAAAGCATTTAGCTTATTTTAGAGAAGACTTAGATAGTTGATACCATTAGGCAATTTGTAAGCCAATAAAATCAAATGAAATAGTTGTCAATCACACCCAATATTAATTGAAAATTTTTCCCAATAGCGTCAGTAAAAAAATGCAGTTTTTTATGGACCAGACATGGTTGTTGTGAAATTCACAATTTCATCTGAATGAAGCCTGCTTCGTCAATAAACAGGATTTTTTTCGTAAATATTGAACTTATGCGACATATTTGGTCAAACCTTATACAAAAATTTAGCGTAGGCTTTCAGAGCCTGTTCCCTCTGCACATGAAAATCTTGCCACACCTTACATTTTTTGCTTCTCTCAATTTGCGGTGGATGTTTGAAAAATTTGGGCCAGTTAGAAACGCAAATCAAAGTATGTGTTCAACTTCTTATTAATAATATTAATATAGTTTTTCTCATAAGCGGTGTGTCCTATGGCTTTCTGTCAAAAGTACCAATTTTCGTAATTTTGTCCTAAGAAAATAATGGCAGTGCAAGCAATTTGAAAAACTTTATGACAAGAATATGGTAAACTTTGAGCGAACTCCACCTGGTTCACGGTTCACGCTCCCAGCTTCTGTAGTCTTTTCGTATAAACCGTTAAATTTCCCATAAAAAATGTACGCCTTGTACTAAATTTCATTATTTTACACAAAAATCTTTTGTACTATTTTCGAGGGCAGGGTGTCCAGGAATAACATCAGAATTAAAATCTGGAAATGAAAGAGAGTAATAAAAGCTCCTTATCATGCGAATCCTATAATAACATAGCCAGGGTCCGTGGTACCGAGCTCAAATGACAAAAAAGATCGAACAACTCAAATTTAAAAGGTGAAAATGGTTGCAATACATTTAAAATTCATGTTACTCCCGACACCTAGTAATTTGTTAATTGTTATTTTCTATGAATTTTTTAATTTAGCTTAATAAATGATTCTACTTTTCAAAACACCTACTTCAAAGTTTCGCAATTTGTGCTAAATAACGAACCATTTTTTAAATAATGTGTCTGACAATTTTTGTTAATTAATTGGTCAGACTTAATTTTTTATATATTTTTTTTTTTATGAAAGTACATTGCATAACACTTGATTTTTGTTTTAAAATGAAGTTTAAGATCTCTCCTATCTATTATAACTTGTCTAGCCGACAATTTTTGTTAATTAATTTGTCAGACTTAATTTTGAATATACAGCATCAATGAATCAGGATCAATCACAGGCATCTCATAACACCAACTAGAGATTAAAAAATGTGGTCGTGACCACACGCGCACTTAAAAATTAAATCTGTCGTAGTGAAAAACATTTTTTCGCAGACACATCAATTTTTATGCATAAAAGAGATGTCAAATTTAATTACAGAAAAAATGAAGATGGTGTTTTGACGCGGCCATTGTAAGAGCTTATTAAAAAAAAAAAAACAAAAAGAACAAAAGACGTTGTCACGGCGCTTAAAAATTAAGTTTGACATTGTGAAGAACATTTTGTTAATGACACAAATTTTTATGCATAGAGGAAATCTTAAACTTCAGTTCTTATTATTTTTTAAAGAGGTGTTATGAGAGGCCAGTGATTGATCCTGATGCATTTATGCTGTGCATTCAAAATTAATTAACAAAAATTGTCAGCGGACAGGTTGTAATAGATTGGAAAGATCTTAAACTTCATTTTAAAACAAAACTCAAGGAGGTGTTATGAAATGTACTTTCTTCAAAAAAAAATAAGTCTGACAAATTAATTAACAAAAATTGTCAGACAGACAAGTTTTTTCAAAAATCGTTTATTATTTACCACAAATTGTGAAAATTTCAAGCAGATGTGAAAAAGTAGGATAATTTTTTTTAATCTAAATTCAAAAACTCAAAAAAATAACAATTAACACATTTTTACTAGTGGCGGACGTAACATGATTTTGACATGTTTTGCAATCATTTTCACCTTTTAAATTCGAAGTGTTCGATGGGGTACCTTTTTTGTCATGGGAGCTTGGTCATTTCCTTCTATTATACAGATTCAGAAAGTGTTCGTTTTGGTATGGCAATAATTGGCAATAAGAGCAAGCGAGAGCGAAGCAACTAAGTTATTCATTTTCTATCCTATAAGGCCAAATGAAAACTGAAGGGTGCAAGACGGAAACAAATTGAAACTCCGCAGACAGGGCTGCCCACGCACATGTGTTGGGGATAGCAGTGGCACTTTGTACGATGTGTTAGGTTAAGCGCGCACGGGTGATTTTTTGTCACGCAACTATTTTGTCACTATCACCTAGTCATTAATGAGTGCGCTCACGAGTGGTGATAGTCACCACAAAAACTATTGTCGATATGGATTTCGTGGAGGCTGCAGCGGTGTGTGCTATTATTTTGAGAAATAAGCTGCTTTCTTTCTGCAGAGTGATTCGTAATCATACGAACCTGTTTCATGTGTTGTCTCTGTCCCTACCATACAATTTTGTATCTTATGATTCTGTTCATTGAAATATATTTATTATGTTCACTGTAATCGAAAACAGCTATAGAAAAAGGAAATATAAAAGATGTTATTGGGTCCATCCGCTTTGGAGCAACAGACAACTCAAAGGGAAATTTCGTTTAAATTTCGTTGAGATGACGTCTCCATTTTGGTTGGTATGTTCAAAAAAATGTTTCTTAGTACCGTGTTTCACGCAATATTCGTGGTGTCGCGGAGACTTTCTGTCACTCGTGCGCGCTGGTTCACAAAAAAGTTAAGACCCGGTGATAGTTTCGTCACTCAATTGTTGTCGGCCTGCGGAACTTAAAAGTCACCCTTCAGTCACGTCGCTTCGTGAGCGCATCTCCATAAGGCTAGGCGCGCAGGGGTGACTTTTGTCACGCAACTGTTTTGTCACCTACCTCGGAGTCCATCGAGCCTTATGGAGATGCGCTCACGAGCGACGTGACTGTCACGTCGCTTCGTGAGCGCATCTCCATATGACTCGATGGACTCCGAGGTAAGTGACAAAACAGTTGCGTGACAAAAGTCACCCGTGCGCGCTTAGCCTTATACTACGATAGAAAAGAATAGCGTAGTTGCTTCACTCTCGCTTGCTTTTATTGCTAATTATAGTCATACCAAAACGAACACTTTCTGAACCTGTACAATGTACATTATATAACATATTAGAGAGCTGTACTTTTCGAAAAAGTTTGTTCGAAATACATTTCCATCTGCTTCGGTTCAATCTCTGTTCTTGTCTCTGCAATTGGCATTTTTTAGTCGTTCTCTCATAACCAGTTATCATCGGGAAATTCAAACATCGTGTCGGGTTTGGAGGTTTTTCATAGTTTAATAAAATTCTTAGTTATTATTATTAATATTGTATATAAATTAAACAACAGACATTCGTTTTCTTACTTTTTATTGGGTATTTTGCCACTGAAAAATGTTTAAAAAGTTTGATGAAAAAACTGCTGCGCCAGATGGATCAGACAGAGGTTGGTTCTTGAATACGTGATTGTTACAAAAGTGTCACACCTAAAAATATATAAACTAGAACAATGTTATAAACTAAAAACTGGAAATAAAAACTAAAGACGAAGTAAGTAAAAATAAGATGAATATAATTTAATATCTCACGTGACTATGGAAATACATAAACAACGAATTGTCATGGCTGACGGACAAAAAGTTTTGAGAACGGAAGTAAATAATAATCTTCCGAAACGTTAACTGTCTTTAGTTTCCATTTTCAGTTTTTAGTTTATGGCATTGTTCTAGTTTATATAACCTTAGATGTGAGACATTTTGTAACAATCAAGTATTCAAGAACCAACCTCTGTCTGATCCATTTGTCGCATTGGCTTTTTAATTAAAATTTTTCAATATTTTTCAGTGGCAAAATACCCAATAAAAAATAAAAAAATCTTGAGTATGCCACAAATAAACAATTGGGGACAATATCTAGACGTTTGTTTCATATGAAATGATTGACAGAGGAAGATTAAGAACATGACATAAGTGGATAAATTAATTTAATAATTTATTTTTCAGTACAATTTTCATAATTATGGAAAGAAGTAATAGTGTGCCCATGGCTGGTCTTTCAGTGATTTGTTACTCTCTGTCTTTTCCATATAGGGTATAGATATATATTTTGTAAATAAATTTAATTTAGAACCCTTTGTTTTTAACCATAAGCAGATGTAGGTAAGAAAAATACAATGAAATTGATATTTCATTAAACAGATTTACATTTTTGATTGGTCAAAAACAAATAATTTATGTACTATTGAGTACTGTTATAATTTTATATGTACTACAAAATTTTGTTTTATTTATTACTTATAAACAGTGTGGCCCATTTGTTTTGGGGTCACCCTGTAAAATCTTTATTTAGTGTACGATTTTAACTGTTTTTTTTAAATTGTAGAGCTTGTTGAACTTATGAAAAACGCCAGATTCCTACAAAATCCGAGGCCTACTACGTCACCCTTTAGGAGTAAAATTTTAGTAATTCATTAGCGATTTTTTTAGAAAAAATCTATGCACGCCGCTGGATTCATGACCCCTCAAAACGGGCCTGTACGACATTTTGTCGAAAATTTTTAAATAATAACGGTTTTGTAAACATTAATAAGAAGGCACAATACCCATCATTTTCATAAATTTATTCTAAAAGTTAAGTTATCCATGAGAAAAAAATAAAATTAAGTTGAACTCTAGCAACATGATTTTATTATTATTCTTATGCCTGGTTTTAACTAATCAAAAAAAAAATAAATAAAAACAACAACACTGAAGCAAACAAAAAGAATTCCGTTACAACAGCTATTTAAAAATTTTCGACAAAATTTCGTACAGCCCCGTTATGAAGGGTGGTGAATCCAGTGGAGTGCATAGATTCTTTCTAAAAAAATCTCTAATATGAATTACTAAAATTTTACTCCTAAAAGTTGACGTATAGTAGACCTTGGATTTTGCAGGAATCTGGCACTTTTTATTCCAAAAACGCAGTTCAACAGGCTAGCTCTACAATTAAAAAAAAAACTGTAAAAATCGCACACTAAATAAAGATTTTACACGGTGACCACAAAACAAATTTGTCACACTGAATAAATACATAGAGGTCTTTAATCAAATCTGGGCTGTTAGAAAATTACAAGCATTAAAAATAGATGAATTATAAATGAATTTTCATTTTGAAGTAGTATTTCCTAATTATTTAATAGTTATTTTTATTTTAAATGAAACAGGTATTTTAAAATAATTCTGGACTAGAAAATTGTATTAATGATTTTGTAATTTTCAGGGATTCCGCCGGATTAATAAATTTGGAACTGCAGGGAAACCCTTTGGAGGAAGTGGAAGGTCCTTTTATAACGATGAAGTCTTTACTATACCTGGATATAAGTAATTGTAGTTTAAGAAAATTAAACGATCGATTCTTCGAAAATCTCACACACCTGAGTACCCTCGATTTATCAGATAATCCACTCTTTCAGATAGATAATAATGTATTCGAGCCTCTTACTAGTCTACAAACTTTAAAATTGAATTACTGCAGTTTAACTCATATCGCTGATACTGCTTTTAGTTCTTTAACACAATTAAAAATACTAGAATTAGTAGGTAATAACTTTTATGCCACGAACTGGAAAGTTGTTTTAGAAAATCTCGCTCTTTTAGAATACATAGACTTGAGAGCGTCCGGAATTAATAATTTACCTGATACGATGTTCGATAACAATCACTATTTGCGTACATTGATCTTAACTGAAAATAACTTAGCGGGTCTTAGTGTGGAGCAAACACTGGGAAAGCTTCAAAATCTCGACACGTTGGATTTGTCATATTGTAATTTAACTTTGCCATTGTCAGAGGATGCGTTTACAAACACTACAAAAATACGAAACCTATACTTGTCAGGTAATACGTTGTTCGCATCTGATTTACTTTTAGCCTTGTCGCCTTTAACAAACTTGCACAAACTCTCTTTGAGCAATTGTGGATTGAGTCGTTTACCAGATACGTTTGATAAATTTAAAAGTTTACGAGAGTTGGATATATCTCACAACCCCTTGAACGATACATTCGTTCAGTTACTAGCACCGCTGGAAACTTTAGAATATCTAAACATGGGCTACAGCAACTTGTCCCACATCGCCCCTATGTCATTTTCACAGATGACGTCGATGCGCCGGTTGATTCTATCGGGCAATGAACTAAATAATTTAGAGGCGGGGCTATTCGGAAACTTAACCCGATTGGAAAGTTTGGAGTTGAACTTCTGTGGCCTTCGACGACCATTGAATGCCACATTATTTTTCAACAATCTTACTTACACTGATTTGACAGAACTCCAGTTAGCGGGTAATCCCCTTCGTGTATCACAAACAGGTCCCCTGCTTCCAAAACAACTCTCCCGCCTACAAACTCTAGATTTAAGTAATTGTAACTTGACATTCCTGCCTCCCGAAGCATTCTACTACACGAGAAATATAACGAATCTAATTCTGGCAGGTAATCACTTTTCGTCCCCTAACGATTTACGTTTCCTTGAATTGCTACCAAAACTAGAAGTACTCGACTTAAGATATAACGATCTCACCACGTTCTCTCCTAAGGACATTACCTTGAATCCTAACGTTGAAAAACTTAAACTAATCGGCAACCCTTGGAGATGCGATTGTTCTGTGGCCAACCTATGGGACTGGGCCAATATAGAAAAGGGTAACTTAGGTATTCTAGAGGGCTCTACGTTAACGCAAGAACACGTGTCGGTTGGTAAAACAAAGAGGAAGAAATTATTGATATGTAATTACGATACAGGAACACAACCTTTCACGATCATTATGAATAAGACAGTACCGGGGAGGAGACCATTCATAAATCCTCAACGTACCTTGACTGCTACCAATCGCACATGGGCTAAATACGTACGTGAATCTGGATGCGAACAACCACCTAATTTACTGAGACTTCCGAGAGCCGTCGACGGATACATTGAGGTTGTAAATGTGGACGGAATAAAAACGCAATACGCAAAACATGGTCCTAATACTTGGGCAGCAGCAGCACTAAATGCTATAGTAGTCTACGTCACCTTAATTACCATAATAGGTTTAGCGTTAATGTTTACCAAAAAGAAGCGTTCGATAAGAATGAGCGCGACTGCTGGGAAAGTTAGTTAGATCGATGGTTGTATATATTTATTTTAAAGTATTATTTTATTTTTGATATTGTGTTTCGTGAGATAGTTTTCATGTGCGTGAGCATCAGGAATTCAATTCGGTACTCGAACATTAAATTCACAATTTAAAAATAAGCCTCTTGTACTCATTCCTGTAATTTCGTTATATCAATACGTAAGAGTTTTAAATATTCCTAAGGTTGATAACTTTTGTTGTATAAGCAAAATAAAAAATTGCGCATAAAGTATCTAACATATTTCAAAGGCCTGTAATATTTGTTTGTATTGTAGTAGGTGTGAGGTTGTAAGTAACTTATCATTTCGTATAGCGATTAAAAATATGCCTCATATAGAAAGTTTTTTTATTTTTAGTTCTATAGCATGTTGGGCGTATGGGTTAAAGAATCTACATATATAAAAAGGTTCTATTGTATAAAGTTCACAGTAGGGTCATTTAGCAATATAGCAGTTTCCTATTATTTATTTCTCATTATAAAGTATAATATTCGAAAGCGTAGAAGGGCTATGCCATTCATTTTTTCTAGTCTAGTCTAAATTCACAATTGTATCTCAGAATTCACAATTGTATCTCGTATTCCCAGTTGTAAGTCGGAATTCACAATTGTTAACTCGGAATTCACAATTGTTGAGTCGGAATTCACAACGGTGTCTCGGAATTCAGTTGCAAGTTGGAATTCACAGTTGTATCTTAGAATTCAAAATCATATCTCGGATTCACAATTATAAGTCGGAATTCACAATTGCCAACTCGGAATTCACAATTGTCAAGTCTGAATTCACAACGGTGTCACGGAATTCACGATTGTATCTCGGATTCACAATTGTAAGTCCTATGTATTTTTTAATGTTAACCTTTTAATGCCAAACAAGGTTTGTGGCAGTTAAAACCCATCTGAAGATTTGCTGCGTGCTTGGATTTACACTAGATAGGTCAGGTTAGGCTGGTCTTAAAAAGCACTACACCTTCGAGCAATAAGCGATTAATATTTGGCCCTTTTCAAACCTTTATTTCATCCACAGGAAAACACACCTCACACTTCTTTTTTCAATAAAACTAAGTTTTTGCCCTTTCTTACCCTTTGGAGGGCAAAGTGCCCCTTTTAACATCGGATTCGTGTTCAACGTTAAAAACTACATAGGAAAACACACCCAGCACTTATCTTTTCAATAAAATGGAGTTTTTGCCCTTTTGCGCTTTATTTTAGAAGAAGAATTCATAATAAGCGCTCAAAAATACATAGGAAATAGTAATTCTTATCTGGTTTTGGGGTAAGGACCCCTCATGTAAATACTTATAAACACATCTTACTTCAAAATTTGGCAAAAAATCGAGTTTTGACAATAAAAACCGGGATTTAATCGATATCTACACGGTAAAATTCTTTTAATTTTAAATTCGGTTTCAACACAAAATTACTTAAAACATGATAGGTTTAGTCCTTGGAGCAAAATTGTTTTTGTTTCTTTTTTTTTGTACACCTGTGTTGTTTATCTTATTTCAAATAAGGCAGCTTGATTCATTTGATTACTTCTGCAAAATGTAAAAATAATATAAGGGACAAAGGGCATATCCCAAATAGTCTGCTTTATTGGTTATTCGTCACGGTCCATCAAACCGAGAAAGAGTTTAGAGAAGGATGACGGGATTGGTTAAACTAGTTCAACCATGATGTTGTTTAGTACAAATATAGTAGATTTTCAGTTCTGCTTTAAATTTAATCATCATCAGATATTGCCAACATGGTAAACGGAACGCACGCCTAATAACAAGTCTTCAAGTGTAGAATTCAAGTGGTTTGGTGTTTGTGAAAACTACTTTAGAGGCACATCGAAGGTACCAGCTCCCCTCCAGCAATAATTAACAGGCGGCCTAGTGTCCAATTATATTGGGCTGCAGCATAACACTGTGACATTAACATATTTCAAGTAATAAATATATAAATATATAGCTTTGATTTAATTAACAATCATTGTTACTACTTGGAAACAATAAGAACACTTGGTGGTTGTCTAAAATCTTTGACGATCGGGAAATGCTATAGTGGAGCTAAAAGTAAAAGGTTTAAGTATACAAATTAAAGTTAACGAGTCATTCAACAATGCTAGCCTTTTTATATGGAAAGAAAATGGTGGGCTTTGCTCAATTCTGGACCAACTTCTTTAAGAAGTTTATAGGTGGTAATTTATTCGATAGAACTTTCTTGGAAAAATCTTGAATTTAGTACTGTTTCATATATCTTGAAATAGATATCTTGAAACATCAACAGAACACATCCCACTGGCTCATAACTTTATAATCTAGCATATAATTGCCACTTAAGAATTGTGAATTCCGACTTACAATTGTGAATCTGAGATACGATTGTGAATTCCAACTTATAATGTGAATTCCAAGATACAGTTGTGAATTCAGACTTAACAATTGTGATTTCCGAACAATTGTGAATCCGAAATACACTTGTGAATTCTGAGATACAATTGTGAATTTCAACTTACAATTGTGAATTCCGACTTATAATTGTGAACTCCGAGATACAGTTGTGAATTTGGACTTAAGAATTCTGAATTCCGAGTTAACAATTGTGAATCCGAGATACAATTGTGAATTTCGACTTAAAAAAAATACATGAATGCATGGCTTTTCTACGCATTCGTAATAACATGCTAATAGTATCAGAAAAGAAATTCAGCTTAATTGGATTAATAGGAATAGAAATACACACGGTCAGCTAAGGCAATAACATTGTCTTTAACATATTTTTGTGCTTGTTTCTCTACAATAAGAATTGACCGAGATATAATAATTTTAATTGACACATGATGTTTTTGACCTTATTAATTTACCAAAAAAGTTACTTGAAAGTAACTCAATGAATACTACTTAAAAAATACTACTCCTAACTTTTTGCAGATTATTAAACATACCTTTAGTTTTCTTCTGTTGTGTTATTTTACAATAAAAACTGCATGATTGTTTTATGACCAGAATTATGCCATTAGCTGAAATACGAAATAATAAAAAGGAAGACAACATATTTTTTAGGTTTATAAACATATAAAAATGTATTAATGGTTATTAAAAAACAGTTCAATTATCTATTTGTAATTATTTTTATTAGTGCATTACTTGCAATTAATAATTTATTATCTATTTTCTTATGAGAAAATGCTAATTTTGCAATTATTTGTTTAAATATTATTATTCAAATTAATAAATACTTAAATAGTTTTGTTAAATTTTAAATATCTTAACTTTAAATTGAGAGCGGTTAGTCCAAATTCTAACAATTGACAAAAATGGCATTGATGCAATGAGATATACACGATGTTAAGAATAATTAAAATAAATACAATTTAATGAAATTAAAAGTTTCTGCAATTTATTTGGCCACAGGGACATATTATGTTGATGTATACTTCATGATATCTCAAGTGCTCGATATCGATAACAGCTTTTAATGTTGGCTTCATATCGTATCGATGTCCCAGCGTTATTCACGAGTAAGCTTAACCCGCAGAAATGATGCTTACAATGGGAAAATAATCTTTTGGACGAACATAGCTTCTCTTTACTTTACTTTAATAGCTTACAGATCATTGAATACTAACTTAATTGCACGTTTCTAACATAAAGAAGAGTACGAAAGCGTAGAGAGGTCAGAGGGAACAATTAGGACATGGTATAAAATGATTTATGATTAAGTACCATTTTAAACTCACAATTATACATAACTGTAAGTTTAAACTTGCAAATATACATAATCCAAGTAAGAATTGTACGTGTTACACTATTGGCAACCTGACGTGGGTAATTTGATACAGTCGCAACGTTCTTCCAACCTATACAAGCACTAATTTGATCGATAAAATTCAAGTTGGTTCGACGTTGGAATGCACCCTAATTAAGCCTGGACTAAAGCACTAATATCAGAGCCGGATTTACGACATGGCAGTCAGAGCGGGAGCAACGGGGCCTCCACAAATCCCCAAATGCAAAATTTTATAACTATATTTTTCTTTAATTTTTAGTTTATAATTATGACACTATTAAAATATATGTGGTGTCCCTCAAAGGTCGATATTGGGCCCGTTATTGTACACTATATACAAAGAAGCATTACGCCATATGTGCACCCTTTGTTGCATGATACTTATAACATCATACCATTCACCATGGACTAATAGCCTATCAGAAAAGAACATGGCTATCCATAAAAAAGGAGCATTACGCCATCTGTCTGTTAGGTAGTGCATGATGATTTTACCCTTTGCCGTATGATGCGTCTAACAGCATCATATTATTTACCATGAGCTGGTTGCCTATCCGAAAAGAACATGGCTTACCTATAAGAAAAAAGCATTACGACATCTATCTGTTAAGTAGCGATGCTGTCTCTACCCTTTGCCGTATGCCATGACTGACAGTATCATATAATTTACCATAGATTACTTATCAGAAAAGAACATGATTGCCTATTATAAGAAAAAAGTATTACGCCATTTATCTGTTACGTAGTGTATGATGGATTTATCCTTTGCTGCATGATACGTCTGATAGCATCATATCATTTGCCATGAACTGGTTGCCTATCAGAAAAGAACATGGTTGCCCATAAGAAAAAAGCATTACGTCATATGTCTGTTAGGTAGTGCATGATGACTTTATGTGACAGCTCATTTGCTACTGAATTAGGATTTTTTATGTCAACTATGTATTTATAAGATAACCATTGGGTTAAAGATAAAACATAAGAACAAAAATAATAGGTAACATTAGAAATTTTCGTTCTTATGTTTTTTTCTTAACCCCATAGTTACCTTATAAATATATAGTTGACATAAAAAAATCTTAATTTAGTAGCAAGTGAGCTACCACACACTTTACCCTTTGCTGCATGATATGTCTAATAGCATCATATTATTTACCATGAACTGGTTACCTATCAGAAAAGAACATGACTGCCTATAAGAAAAAAGGCATTACGCCATATATCTGCTAGGTTTACCCTTTGCTGCATGATACGTCTGAGCATCATATCATTTACTGGGGACTGGCCGCCTATCAGAAAAGTCTATAAGAAAAAAAGCATTACGCCATCCGTCTGTTAAGTCGTGCATGATGGCTTTACCCTTTGCTATATGCTACGCCTGACAGCCTCGTGCCATTTGCCATGGATACTGTAGTGTAATTACCTAACTACTTTCTTAATTTACTTTTTATATTGCTTAATTTAATTTGCACAAAAGCTAGATCCCCATTTATAAAAATAAAATCAGTAACTTGGGTTACATTATTATTATGACTAATGAATCAATAAGATATTTGATTATCGAAAGAAGATTCTGATCATGTAAAATTTTATTAATAACAACATTAATGTTGTTATATATTTATATCAACTTTTTAATTATGTAGAAATCCACATAAATTTTGGTAATCCCGACGTTAAATTTTCGACAACATCAACGTTAGATTTCCGACGTATCTGACGTCCACAGAAGTTGGGAACCCTGATTAGATTAATTCTGGATTTGGATGGTGTTGAATGATGGAGGTACAAGATTTGATTTGTGAGATTTGGAAATATTTTTTGGACGTACTGGTTGAAGATCGAAGATTGAAGAACATTACACTCAAAATTTCAATTATTTCTCGTGGTTATTTAGGTACACAGTACATGCTCCTTTCCTTTATAATATATTAAACCAATAAATCAAATAATCCATCTGTTTAGACTGCCAATTCAAATATTTCTAATATGGCAGTCTCACACTCGGTCGTGTCAACTGAACTTGAAAACGCAATTATCGACCATCCGGCTGTCGCACATCAACAATATGTTACGTAATTAAAATTTCCCCCCTTTTGGACATCTAAACCAGAAATATGGTTTACTCAAGTAGAGACACAATTTAATGTTGCACGAATAACGTCAGGCCTTAAGAAATATGATCATATCATTATACCGCCAGCTGCTGATTTATACAATATTTTAAAGGATACTATTACTGCACGACTTTCTTCCAGCGAGGAGAAATGATTGGACGACCTTTCATCAGGTCCACAGATGGGCGATAGAAAACCCTCAGAGTTTTATCGTATGGAAACGACGCTTACCTAAGACAATTATTTATATAACGATTACTGCTTCAGGGAAAACGCAAATCCAGGGTATCATCGAGATTGCTGATAAAATTTGGGAATCATGTCAGAGTACGGTAATATCATCGTTCCAATCTAACATTTCCCCTGTTGCTAATTCAGTTTCGTCCACGTCATTATCAGATTTATCGAAAAATTTAAAGCATTTTCAACGGATTTTCAAGTCACGTTGAACCAATTTTTACTAAAACCTAGAAGCTCAAATATACTAGTCATCAGAGTCGTTTTTCTACCCCTTTTACTAATCATCAATGTACTAATTGTAACAATAGACCTCGTGCTCGTTCCAGATCTTCCAGTAGTAAGAATAAATTTGATCCAATAATATTGTTTACTGTCATCACCAAATATGGAAGGACAACGCTTTCAAATGCTTCGGGTCATGGTGTAGATACCTTTTAATTATAACAACCTGTTATGTAATAGTAGTTCTAGTTGTCAAAAAAACTGACCAACACTAGAGTATTATCTACGGATACTAGTGAAACTGACAGTAGTTATTTATGAAACGTCAAACAAATTACTTTTTTTTAATAGACGCTGGTGCAGATTTATCGGTTGTACCTAGAAATTTATTTACAGATTTTAAAAAGAATCCTGATTTTAGTCTTAACCGCAGCTAATGATATTATAATTTCTATCTACGGTAAGAAACTTATCCAAATTAAATTTAGGGCAACTCCCGCGAATTTAATTTAATTTTTACTATTGCTGATATAGACATTCCTATCATAGGAGCTGATTGCATAACACACTTTGGTCTAATTGTGGATTTGAAGAACAAACTGTTGATACATAACCAGACAAGTTTGTTAATAAGTTACGTCAAAAAATTTTCAGTCATTTCTCCCAAATTATTTTCTATAGAAAATCAATATACCAAGTTGTTGCGTAATTTTCATTTAACTAGCACGCCGGATTATTATATGCCTATTATGCATCCGGTGAAGCATTATATAGTTACAGAAGGACATTTGCCTTTTAGTCGTCCAAAACGTTTGGACGCTATAAAACTTAATATTGCGAAAGGGAAGTTTAATCAGATAGTCATGTTAGGTATTTGTGAACCTTCTTCATCGTCTGTTTCATCCCCACTGCATATGGCCGCGAAAAAGGATCCCACTGATTGGGGTCCTTGTGATGATTACCTCACCGTCCCTGGCCGATACCCACTACCGCATATACAGGATTTTAATGTCCAATTATTTGGTTGTACAGTATTTTCTAAAATTGACAGAGCTAGAAAGTGATATTTTCAAGACTGCGTTTTACCACTCCGTTTGGCTTGTTTCAATTTAAACGCATGCCATTTGGGGTGAGAAATGCAGGACAAACGTTTCAAAGATTTATGAACGAAGTCCTGTCACATTTGAAGTTTGTTTTTGTTTATCTGAATGACATTAGTCGCAAATAAAAATCATTTCGAACATTTAAAACATTTACAAATCGTTCTCGAACGCTTAGAAAAATATGGGATTATTATTAAACCCTCTAAGTGCATTTTCGGCACAGGTCAATTAACATTGTTAGGTCATTACATCTCTCCTAAATGCATTTCCCCTACTAGTGAACGCGTTGACATTATTAAGTAATTTGCACAACCTACAACCGTTAAACTTCAAAGGTTTATAGGCACGATAAATTTTTATCATAGATTTATACCGAATTTCGCTGAAATATTAAGCCCATTGCGTATACTAGTTACTAAGCTGTTACGTAACAGAGTAAAAGTTTTATATATATATTTATAGATAGTTTTATAAAAGCTAAGCAAACTTTAGTAGATGCCCTAGTAGTAGAGTTCAAAACGAGATCTATCTCGACTTCCGTGGAACATTGAAAGATAAAAATGTGTTGATTACGTTGTTGCATAGTATTTGGCTTGTATATACACCCCCTAAATTCGTCTGGCGATATTGGTGTCCAAACAACCCCCAAGGGTGAAAAAGTGAAAAAACTAGAAAATTAGATTTTTCCCTAGTCTTTCTAACAGTTTTCAAAATTTTGTTTTATTATGTATAATAATAAAGTTATAGCAAATTATTTGTGAAGAAATTGCATTAGTTGAAGCGGATAATGGTTGTTATATCCCAGCTAGCACACTGACGTCAATTTTCCGTCATCGGACGTCAGTTTAAGGTCAGTATCGGTCTACGACGTCATTTGTCGAATAAATGACGTCAAAATTACGTCATATTATAGTACGTCGCAGATACGTCGTTGACAGAACGTTGTTATGACGTCATTTTTTGAGTCATTTTCTGACTGGATTTTAAAATGACGTCAGAGTGACGTCACATTTTAGAACGTTGCAGAGACGTCGCAGACAGAACGTTGTTATGACGTCATTTTTGAGTCATTTATTGACGTCATACACTGGATTTAAAAAATGACGTATAAGTTACGTCACATTTTAGAACGTTGCAGAGACGTCGTAGACAGAACGGTGTTATGACGTCATTTTTTAGTCATTTATTGACGTCATACACTGGATATAAAAAATGACGTAAAAGTTACGTCACATTTTAGAACGTCGCAGAGACGTCGTAGACAGAACGTTGTTACGACGCCATTTTTGTGTCATTTAATGACGTCATACACTGGATTTAAAAATGACGTCAAAGTTACATCACATTTTAGAATGTCGCAAAGACGTCGTAGACAGAACGTTGTTATGACGTCATTTTTGAGTCACGTTTATGTTTTGGGTATTGTATAAATACATATAAACGGTCAAACACCTTTCTTTATATTTTCATCTTATATAATAGTTAGATTAGATTTTTTTATATATTTATATATAATAGTTACTTTTATATATTAGCTGTATTGATTAGTATTGAATCACAATAACTCCTATGTTCTTACTCTATCGCGTATGTAGGTACCACAGCTACATGTAAAATCTTTACCGCACATATGCCATGTAATTTTTATTCTACCTTTATTAGGTATTTATGACATTTAATTTCAAACTATGCTGCGTCTCTGTCACATCTGTGGTATACATCTTTATCGCCACCTTATTGGAAATAGGTCTAACAACCGGTAGCTGACCGCTGACCTATATTTCCCTCAACTTTAACATACCTATTATATATGTATATACGTATTTCAAAGCGCAGGGCAGGGACGATTATTAAAATGGCAGTCTACCACTACTATAGCAAACATTAGAAAATTAACTCTTATCTTTGACCATAATGCAAAATAGGAGTGCTGCTTGAAAACTCACTTTTTTCTTTTAACTTTAAAACATCCAACTCCCTTTTGTGAATAAAGAATATTTTTAAATATTTTTTAACACCCATATGAACATAACATCCATTGCTTAATTGAACAACATTCACTATTCGCATAACGTAAGTATTTTATAGAAATTTGCCATTGCACTTGATTTTATTAATGCACAAATTGTACATGGTTAAGGCTGAAAGGGAATATTATGTTTAAACCGGATACTCAACTGCAAGTACCTAATAAATACACTCTTTAAAGTAAAATTTCCATGAAGGACAATAGCCCAGAGGGAAGCGTACTGGACTACCCATCGAGAGACCGACGGTTCGACTCCCGCAGCCAGCGGATTTTTCAAGGTAAGTGTTTAAAATTACAGTGTAATTTATAATAATATATGTATATTCAAACCATTCCTAATTAATAAAAACGTTAAAATGAATAAAAACCGAAAGATTAAATTAATATTCTCAAGTTAACAAAGATTTTTATTTGGGCCCGTATTCGTCAAATCAAGGTCATATTAAACGTTATGTTTTATGTTTACGTCAGTATTAAACCTTGATTGTACGTCAAAATGACGTATGAAAAGGGTTCTTATTTTGGGCCATATTCGTCAAATTAAGGTCATATTGAACGTGACTGTGACGTCAGGATATGACGTCATTAGGATGTGACATTAGACCGTCACTTAGACATACATTGAACGTCGTTATATTGGGACTTATGACGTAAATCATGACGAATAAATGACGGCAAATTGACGTCAGTGTGCTAGCTGGGAGACCTATGTAACTTCCTTATTATGCATATATTCACTTTACTATTTTCGCAAATTCATTACACTCCTGACTAGGCAGAGGAACGAAAATTTTAGAAAATTGATAAGAATAAAAGTTGTAGCCTGTACTATCTAGGTTATAATCGTTTTTTGATTTTTATATTCCGCTTATAAATAAGAAATACTAACCTGTTGACAGAATTCCTGCAGCACCCCTGTTGCAGCTATCGCAAGATCTGTCTATTTCCCTCTCTCTCTCACTCGCTGCTCACATAGTCGTAAAAGTATTGCCATTTAAATTTATTCATAACGCAGGCTCCACACATGCGGTATTCGTAGACAAATGTTTGCTATTTGCAGAAATGTACGCAAGTGTGGTGTTATGTACGCCGCTGGCAATTTTAGGGTATTGTGTTGGCAGTGCTGTCTGTCAAAATATAGTTTTAGTTATGTTTGTCGGCTTGTAAAAGCAACAAGGTTGATTCCGTTATGTGTTAGGCTTTATCAAAGAATATATAATTAATCTTAAGGAACTAGTGTTTCATTTTAATACACAACATATTGGCGACGAGGATGCGATAGCCCAGATAGCAAAAACATAAACTTATGTTATTCCTAAGATATTCCTACAGAATATTTCATTATTCTTAGAATAACACGAAAATAATTATTATCTTTTAAGGATATTCCTAGAAGTAACAAACGGTACAACTATAGGTGTCTTTAGAATAATTTCGGAATAATTCGCACAGTATTCTCTGGAGAATCTAGAATAGTTTGAGAATATATTTTTATGGTTAATCATAGATTATATTTTCAAGTTATCTTTATACTAACCCCAAACTATATGTGCATAATACTAAATTATTCTTAGGATATTTTTATGTTTAATCTTGGATCATATTTTCAGGTTATCTTTATATTAATTCAGAATAATATGTAATATTTTTGACCATTACTTTTTTCCTTAGCACGTACATTTAAAAAACTATAAGACTACCTAAGTAATACCATAACAAGACTATTACTAGAGTTTCCACTCAATAATTCCATTCGTTTCCAAAATTGCTAGATCAAAAACTATGAAATAGGAAGATTACTTCGTACCTAATCTTTAAATTTAAATCTAACTATTTTGCAAACTGAAATTATTGAGTGAAAATTCATAGTAATAGTCTTGTTATGGTTCAACTTGGGTAGTCTAATAGTTTTTAAAATACACGTGCTAAGAAAAAAAGTTTATGGCCAAAAATAATAAAGATTTCCCTATCGCATGTTTCTTTCTAGGAAATGACCTACAAGAGTAACTACAAATATTTTCATTTTGAAATAATTTGTTATACAGAATGTTCAAATACGGACATTTTTAACTTATTCTTTAAAAAATACAAAAATTTCATTTCAGGCAGTTTATAAATATTTTAGATAAGGAATATATAGATTACATAAAAGCAAAATAAGACACTCCTTATAATTGGGTTAAAGATTTATTTGTTAAATATTTACTCTCGCAACATTTTCTAAAATTCCAATAACGGAACAAAACTTAAATAGTAAATTCAGTCGTTGGAAGAAGAATGATATAATAAATATACACTTCAGTCCATGTAGGTCTCTGCTAGCTTATTTGAAGAATGCAAAGGCTACTACTTACTATAGCGGTTCTGGTTTTTCTTTCTTTTCTTTAGTTAGCCATAAACTTCAATTTGTTTTGAAGTGACCTCAATATTATTTTTTTAAACTGCATCTGAAATTGAACATATACCATATACCCATACATTTTATAGCATTAGACAATTAAGCAGTGTAGTATGGAGAAATTGGATATGTCAACTTTTGTTTCATAATGCCTCACACACATTCACACTAAATAGAACAGAAAAAAATATGTGCATATATAAAACCGTAGCCTTACCAATAATCACATTGCATAAAATAGAATCTCCAAAGGTTTTCTCCAGTCTCTATGCCCATGTAAAGTAAATAATATTAAAACATTCCCTGAGATAAGTTTTGTCAAAAATCTTCTCCACCCTCAATACGTTCCACCACCCAATCTCGCCAGATTGTTCACCTGTTAATAAAAAAACAGAATTGTTTACTACTTTACTATAACTTTCATTTATAGACATATGCTAATGGTACTTTATAAACCACGAGCAAATTTTTAAAAACAGAACAATATACACATCTGAATTTAAGATTCCTAAGTAATACCATAACAAGACTATTACTAGAGTTTCCACTCAATAATTCCATTCGTTTCCAAAATTGCTAGATCAAAAACTATGAAATAGGAAGATTACTTCGTACCTAATCTTTAAATTTAAATCTAACTATTTTGCAAACTGAAATTATTGAGTGAAAATTCATAGTAATAGTCTTGTTATGGTTCAACTTGGGTAGTCTAATAGTTTTTAAAATACACGTGCTAAGAAAAAAAGTTTATGGCCAAAAATAATAAAGATTTCCCTATCGCATGTTTCTTTCTAGGAAATGACCTACAAGAGTAACTACAAATATTTTCATTTTGAAATAATTTGTTATACAGAATGTTCAAATACGGACATTTTTAACTTATTCTTTAAAAAATACAAAAATTTCATTTCAGGCAGTTTATAAATATTTTAGATAAGGAATATATAGATTACATAAAAGCAAAATAAGACACTCCTTATAATTGGGTTAAAGATTTATTTGTTAAATATTTACTCTCGCAACATTTTCTAAAATTCCAATAACGGAACAAAACTTAAATAGTAAATTCAGTCGTTGGAAGAAGAATGATATAATAAATATACACTTCAGTCCATGTAGGTCTCTGCTAGCTTATTTGAAGAATGCAAAGGCTACTACTTACTATAGCGGTTCTGGTTTTTCTTTCTTTTCTTTAGTTAGCCATAAACTTCAATTTGTTTTGAAGTGACCTCAATATTATTTTTTTAAACTGCATCTGAAATTGAACATATACCATATACCCATACATTTTATAGCATTAGACAATTAAGCAGTGTAGTATGGAGAAATTGGATATGTCAACTTTTGTTTCATAATGCCTCACACACATTCACACTAAATAGAACAGAAAAAAATATGTGCATATATAAAACCGTAGCCTTACCAATAATCACATTGCATAAAATAGAATCTCCAAAGGTTTTCTCCAGTCTCTATGCCCATGTAAAGTAAATAATATTAAAACATTCCCTGAGATAAGTTTTGTCAAAAATCTTCTCCACCCTCAATACGTTCCACCACCCAATCTCGCCAGATTGTTCACCTGTTAATAAAAAAACAGAATTGTTTACTACTTTACTATAACTTTCATTTATAGACATATGCTAATGGTACTTTATAAACCACGAGCAAATTTTTAAAAACAGAACAATATACACATCTGAATTTAAGATTCCAGCACGGAACAGATAACGTCCAAACTGATTAGTAGGTCATTCTTTGTATTTGTTGATTTTTTTAAATAATAATGCGTAAGCGAAGAATAAATTACGTACCTAAAATATGTAAACATTAAAAGTGACACTGACCTAGTAATAAGTTTAGCCAAAGATCAATCGGAAGCGTACTGCTTATTTTCAGTTGCATATAATACTGCCTACCATATAATACTACTTTAACAGACACATATTTAAGAAAAGGATTGTTGTGTAAAGAAGTGAAGTTTAATACCTATTTTCTTCCTAATAACGGAAACAAATATTCATTTTAAAACCAGCTAAAATATAGCTTTTATAAAGTTAGGTTAGGTTAATTGATGTTGATGGCGTGACAAAAATGATTTGTCCATATCCAAGATACATATATATTTAAATAGACAAAAAATTTATCGATTCACTTACCTTCTTTAATGGTTTTTTTGATTGCACATAATCGCAAACATAACGAACAATGAAATAAAACAAGCAAACCCCAAATTGTCAAGCACGAAGCACGCCATATAAACCTACGATTTCACGAGTAGTCTAATTAATAGTCAAAAGTTAACCTATTAAATTATTTATAAAATATATTTCAAACATATTCTATACTTCTCTTATTAAAATATTTTTATCATATTATTTTATGAAGTATTTTTAAAATAATAATCCAAAGATAAGTTTTGCAATTATTCATAAAATACATTCAAAATATATTCCATACTTATGTATTTCAATTATTCTAATGTTATTTATTAGAAGATGTTCTAAAAATAATAATAAATTATTTGGTTATTCAGAGTATAATTTAAAGATATTTTTTATAATTAATCGAATAATATTTTTTGGGAAGATTTTCAGATTATTCTTAGAATATCTTGTGCTATCTGGGAGGATTATCGTCAAAGATTAGACTGATTCTCGAATCTTTGTTATCGTGTTGTGAAAATACTTAGGAGTTGATAGTTCCTGTGTGGAAAGTGGAAAAATGGCGTTAATAGGTAACATAGAACAATTTAAGGGAAACGCAGAAGAGTTTGAAACGTATCTGGAGAGAGTAGAACATTTGTTTAAAGTAAATATTGTCTCAGAAGAAATGAAAGTGTCCATGTTTATAACGCTTGCCGGCTCGGAAGTGTACAAAACGTTAAGAAATTTGGCAGCACCTAAGAAACCTACTGAACTAACGTATGCAGAGACGATTGAGTTATTAAAAAAACATTATTCTCCCCCAGTGTCTGAAATATATGAGCGCTTTGTTTTTAACAAATGTAACCAAAAATCTGATCAGAATATAGCTGAATATACAGTGGAATTACGGAAATTGGCAAGTACGTGTGATTTTAAGCAATTTCTCGACGAAGCCCTACGGGACAGATTTGTCTGCGGTATTCGGTCTGAGAATATTCAAAAACGATTATTATCCGAAGCAAAACTTACATTCAGTAGTGCATGTCAGTTAGCCCAAGCATCAGAGTTAGCTGAAAAACAGGTCAAATCGTTTGGTGATGGCAGTTCAAGCAATGTTAATTATGTACAAAAGTATACGAAAGGAGGGCAGAGTACTATGGAACATACAAAGTATAACAAGCAGGTAAAACTTAAGCCAGTCGAAGAGGCAGGCCCGGGTAATGTCAATAGTGGGTGTCAAAGGTGTGGAAAAGGTCATCCCCAGGGCAAGTGTCCGGCTGTAAAATGGAGATGTTATGTTTGTTCTAAGTTCGGGCATGTGGCTAAACTATGTAGGTCGAAGACGTCTAAAGCTGTTGGAGCTGTCGAAGAACAAAATATGGCGGAAACTGTGTGCGAGGAGGTCAACGGGGACTTATTTAATTTGAATAATTTAAATAAACTAGGGGTATCTAGAATGTCTCCGTATAGAGTATTGTTAGAGATAGATAAGAAATTGGTAGCATTTGAAGTAGATACAGGAGCGTGTAAGTCAGTTATGTCATTACATAGATTTAAGGAAATTTTGAATATACCATTAAAATCTGTTCAGTATAAATTAAATGTTGTTTCGGGCCATGATATCAAAACTGTTGGTGAATGTCTTGTCGAAGTACCCGTTAACAATAACGGTAATTGAATCAGATAAGGACTTTGTACCTTTACTTGGTAGAAATGGGCTCAATGATTTGTTTCCTAGTTGGAAAAATAATTTCTGTGTAGATAATCAGTTAGTAAATCAGATAAATGGCACTAATAACATTCTGGATGAACTTAGGAGTAAATATAAACAGGTGTTTGATTTAAATTTGTGTAGTCCCATAAAAGCATTCGAAGTAAAATTCTGTATTAAAGACAATGCGGTACCAGTGATTAAAAAAGCATATTCAATGCCATATGCTCTAAAACCACGGGTAGAAAAGAAAATTGAGAAAATGGTGGCAGTAGGCATTTTTGACATATTTGACCAGTAACAAATAGTGACTGGGCCTCTCCCATTGTAGTAGTTCCAAAGAAAGACGGGGATATAAGAATTTGTACGGATTTTCGTTTAACTGTCAATAAAGCATTAAAAGTTGACCAATATCCTCTTCCAAAACCGGAGGATATTTTTGCAAGTTTAGCAGGAGGCAATATCTTTACAGTATTAGATCTATCAGGGGCGTATCAACAATTAAAGGTTCACCCTGATTTTCAAAAGTATTTAACTATTAATACGCATGTTGGATTATTACAGTATACCAGATTAACTTACGGGATATCGTCTGCGCCAGCAATCTTTCAGTCAGTAATCGATCAAATTTTGAGTGGTATACCTAGAGTGCATTGTTATTTAGATGATAACTTGATTTCAGGAAGATCATTACAAGAATGTCAACAGTTGGTTGAAACTGTGTTGGACAGGTTAAACAAGCATAATGTAAAAGTAAACTTAGAGAAATGTAAATTTTTTGAAAAGGAAGTTGTATATCTGGGGCATAAGATCGATAGTGAGGGGATACATCCGACAGAAGACAAGTTGCGTGCTATTAGAGACGCACCATATCCACAAAATATCACTCAGTTGCGTGCTTATTTAGGATTAATAAATTACTCTAGTAGGTTCATACCTATGTTATCTTCACAATTAAGACCATTATATAGATTGTTGGAGAAGGGAGTCGAATTTAATTTTGATAAAGAATGTCGCGAAACTTTTCAATTAAGTAAGGAATTAATAGCTAAAAACCAGATTCTAACACATTATGACCCTGACAAACCAATTGTGATTTTATGTGATTCCAGCTCGTATGGAGTGGGGGGAGTTCTGTGTCATAGGGTCAATGGTATTGAAAAACCAGTAGTGTTTGCATCAGGAACTTTATCAAAGGCCGAGCAAAACTATTCACAGTTAGAACGGGAGGCACTCGCGATTATTTTCAGTTTAAAGAAATTTCACAAATTCATATACGGGAGGTCGTTTATTTTAGTGTCTGATCATCAATCGCTGAAATTTATTTTCAATCCAGATCGTAGTATTTCGGTTATGTCGGCATCTCGAATCATACGATGGAATGTGATATTATCTGCTTATGACTATAAAATAGAGTACCGTAAGGGTTCCGAGTTATATGAAGCGGATATGTTATCCAGACTACCATTGCAGGAACCTACGGAGGTAGATACTTCTATAAATTCTTTCAATTTAACACATGAATTACCAGTAACTTATGAAGACATTGCCAAAGTCTCCAGTAAGGACCCTGTGTTGGCTAAAGTAATAGATATGGTTCGAACAGGGTGGCCCAATAAAATAGATTGTATAGAGTTAAAGCCATACTTTCTTAAAAGAAATGAACTTTCAATTGAAGAGGGCTGTTTAATGTTGGGCATTAAGGTCGTTGTACCACATTCTTTGCGTAAAAATATACTGGATATAATTCATGAGGATCATTTAGGTATCGTAAGAGCTAAAATATTAGCTAGGTCTGCATTTTGGTGGCCTGGGTTACAACAAGACATTGAAAACATGGTAAACAGTTGTCAAGTGTGTCAGCTGAGTCAGAACAAGACCGAAAAGTACTTGATATCTTGGCCAAAAACAGAAAATGTTTTCCAAAGAATACATATTGACTTTTTCTATCGTAATGGTGTAGCTTATTTACTGGTCGTTGATAGTAAATGGAAATGGATCGACATTCATTGTATGTCAAAAGGGTTAACTGTCACTCAGACCATTGAGAAATTAAAAAACACGTTTTCTGTAATAGGGTTGCCAGATGTGAATGTGAGTGATAATGGTCCTCCTTTTAACTCAAATGTTTTTGTTAAGTTTTGCCAAGTAAATGGAATTAATGTTTTAAAATCGCCTCCTTATCATCCACAGTCCAATGGTACAGCAGAAAGACATGTCCAAATTGTAAAAGCAGCATTGGATAAATTTTTATTACAAAAATCAACTTTAACAGTTGAACAACAAATTGTAAATTTTTTATTTAGTTATAGTTATAGAATACCCCATGTGCAAGTTCTGGTTTGAGTCCTAATGATATGATATTTAGAATGAAACCAAAAACTCGATTAGATTTAATAAAACCAAGAAGTGGGGGTAGTGTACAATTTAAGAAAACCTTTGATTTTGTGAAACCTATTATGTTCTCAGTGGGTGAGAATGTTTTAGTTGGTAAATTAGGCCCCTATTGTAAGGACAAATGGAAAGAAGAGGTAATAATGAAAAGTATAAGTGCTGTGACGTACCTAGTAAAAGTGGAAGATAAAATAATGTATAAACATGTAAATAACTTAAGAAAGTCTTTATTAGATAGGAATGTTGGAAATCAAATCAATCCAATGCCAAACATAAATGTGTATCTTGAGCCTAATTGTTATACTGATGTTTCTATTCCTAAAAGCAAGGTAGATACAAGTGAAAGGGAAATAGATGGTGAACCAGTGATTGGCCAGAACAGCAATGTGCCTCTGTCAAATCCTACTAGTACTTGTGCTAGTGGTACTAATAATGAAATTATTTCTAGCTCACCAGATTTGTCTTTGAGGCGTAGCAATCGTATTCATAAACCCCCTCAACGACTGGATTTATAATGTGTATTCTATTTTTTTAAGTAGAAAGGAAAATGTTATGTACGCCGCTGGCACTTTTAGGGTATTGTGTTGGCAGTGCTGTCTGTCAAAATATAGTTTTAGTTATGTTTGTCGGCTTGTAAAAGCAACAAGGTTGATTCCGTTATGTGTTAGGCTTTATCAAAGAATATATAATTAATCTTAAGGAACTAGTGTTTCATTTTAATACACAACATGTGGATGGAATGTTCGTGTTCGTGCACAAATATTTGATATTTGGTCCGAACACGGCCCCGCCGGCTGCACACATGGTGTATTCGTACACAAATGTTTGCTATTTGCAAAATGTACGCAAGTGTGGATGAAATGTTCGTGTTCGTGCAGAAATATTTGATATTTGGTCCGAACACGAACACGGTCCCACTTCGAGTCGGTAAATAGACGCACATCAAAGGGAACGAATATTCGCTGTATTGAAATTTTGTGCCCATTTGCATCTTTTTTTAAAATACACGGTTCTACTTTTCCAAGAAGAAACTCGAAATCTTCACTGGACATTTGGCAGAAGTTATGAAATTGTCCTGAGAGCTCTTTCAATAGTTCAGCTAGCATTTCGGTGCCACCATAGCTACAAAATGACTCATACATTACATTTTTTAAATGTTTATACAGTGTGACCCACTTAAGATCGCAACACACCTGTACAGTGTACACCCATTAATTGGCGGTAAGAAAAGATCAATGAGGTGATTCTTTGAACTTAGTGATATATGTGACACATGTCAGTAGCATGCGATTTTAAGGGGGTTTGAAAGGTCAATTCTTCAAGTATTGGCGATTTTTTTTAGAAAAAATAGAAATGTGTTCTTAATCAGCAGCTTTAGAAACCTCTTTGTTCAAGATTGCATCATAGTGAGTTCCAAGGTGTTTGAGATAATAGCTTTCAAAAATACAATTTTTTGAATCAAAACTAATTTTTTCCTGTAAAACGGATTCTCAAATCAAAAAAATGTACTCTTAAATTTTTGATCAGAATAATGCATTGTACTAGACTTGAATTAATTTTACAACAAAATAAATTTAAAAAATGTTTAAAAAAAGTGAAAAATAAACAAAAAAAAACAAATAAATGGGCACTTGCAATAACTTTTGTTTTCATGGCTTACTTAGGTCTTAATTGAAAATTATTTGTCAGAAAAATTGTAGGTATTTATGAATTCGAATTTTTTCCTTATAAAATAAATACATATTTTGTTATAAAATCGACTCAAACTAGTACATTGCATTAATCTCAATGAAAAATAAAGAACACATTTTTTTTATTTGAGAATCCGATTAAAATTAGTTTAGGTTCAAAACATTGTATTTTTGACAGCCACTATCTCAAACACCTTTGAACTCACTACAATGAAATCTTGTACAAAGGGGTTTCTAAAGGTGCTGATTAAGAATACCTCACTATACTTTTAGTTGAAAAAAATGACTTTTCAAACCCTCTTAAAATCGCACGCCATTAACATGTATCACATATTGCTAAGTTCAAAGAATCACCTTATCGATCTATTCTTCCCATGAAAGCTTGAAATTAATCAATTATAAATTAATGGGTGTACATGGGTGTTGCGATCTTAAGTGGGTCACACTGTATAAAGTATTTAGATCAGAAATAACTTATATTTCTATTTAGGGATACCATCCATCATTGTATTCTGTGAAGAACCTTTTCACCTGTTTCAGTTTAAGGAAATTATAGCTCATTAAAAAACCGCTGCCTAAGGAATCACTACTTCCACATCCCGATTTTTCATCCAAGTCACTTTAATGGAAACATCTTGACTACATTTGCACTCTAGTATGTGGAAATTATTGGTCATAGAATTTTAATAATATTTGGGGCAGACGTCATAGAGAAGTTTGAGGCATTGGTTTCTACCATATATGTTAAAAATGAAGTTTCTAGCTTACTCTATTTATTTTCCCCTATTCACAACCTACCCCTCCCTTCCCTTCAACGGAATAACCTCAATCAGATGTCACTACAATACATGCATGTACTAACTTCCGAGTGAATATCTCAATTTATGTTATCAATCCCATTAATAATGGAGCGGGTTGAAAAATATTAGAAAGAAATCTAAGGCCTTGGTTTCTAGTATATACAGCAAATTCCAAGTTTCTGTACTCTTACAGTTTACTTTACTTATTTTTCCCTGTTTACCTCTACTTACCCCCACTCCTTCAACGGACTCATCTCAAAATATAATTTAGTTCCAGACGTCGTTATAATACATACGTGTGCCAAATTTCAAGTGAATATCCCAATTTTATTTTATCAACCCCTTTAATAATGGAGTTAGGAGTGGTGGGGGGATGGAAAATATTGCAAAAAAAAATTTAGGCCTTGGCTCTTAGTACATTCAATAAATTTCAAGTTTCTGTACTCTTACCATTACTTATTTCCCCTTATTTACCCATATTTACCTCCCAACCCTTCACCGGATATGTTCAAAAAACAATTCTGTTCCAGATCTCGTTATAATATATACGTGTACAAAATTTCAACTCAATAGAGAGAAAACGTGCGGAGAAAAAAGTTACAGACCGACAAACAGACAGAAAATTTTCTTCGCTCAAATTTAAAATATCGATGTTTCATGACATTCTAAACCTATTTCAACAAAAAAGAGATATTTGATTTTTTTTTTACGATTACTAATACTTCCAATAAACTACGTGGATGTGGAAATAAAATAAACACCAGTTCAGTTGCAATCAATAATTCATTTTAAACGATACCACGACATACTCAACAAATACATGCTATTTTTCCGCCACGAATAATCGACAACAACGACGTATGTGTGGAGGGTTTGTTCGTCAAATATTCATATACGAATATATGTACACAAATATTCGTAAAACTGCCCGAATATTCGTGAACGCATGTGTGGAGCCGGCGTTAGAAATTAGCCTGGATAATGTGATATAACATAACAATAATTTAGGACGTAATTGTCCTAACAAAAATAAGTTAAAAATACATTAACGCAGATACTAATGAATTTTGGGAAGAAAAACTAACTAACTAATAATTATTTACCCACACCCTTTACTTGTCTTAATAATAATAATAATAATAATATAGGAGGCGTGTGAAATGCCACTATAATAATAAGACACATTGATTATTTATAAACCAATTAAGAATAATACTAAACAAATAAAATTGATGTTGAAGGTATTACAAGGTAATACATTTTCATATTAATTGAAAAATGCACATTATAATAAAATACAAAAGTAATGATCTCAGAAATCATAATTCTACTAATATATATAATTCGTCGTCCGTTTCTTCATCTGCAACTGTAATTTTGTCTGTGTATCAATTTATATTTTTTTGCACTGGCACCTCATGGTTGAGCATCCTGAAATGACATTTATTAAAGAACGTTGTTTAAACGATTTGCAATACTTTTACCTGTTTTACAATAACAAAATGACATTTCTGCAGTCAGAGTTGGCATTTGACGATTCATTTGTCCATATCTTAGAGTAGGAAAGATATATATTGTAAGGAGTCGTAACGCTACTGCCAATGGTGAAGCCGCCTGCCACCAGAGAGCAAGCGCGAGTGGCGGAACATACGTACAATATGTAGGTGTCAAGTTTATCACATCAAAGGAATAAAACGATACAAAACTGGTATTTTTCCAAAAACAGCTTCATAATAATACAATTAATATTCACTATCATAAATATATTTACTCATATCTTACATACCAGAATTTATTCTACATTCTATATAATATAACACCATAATCGATATACCTAGGCCCATGGAAAAAGTGTAATTTCGGATGCACTGTTCTATATTCAATGAAGAAAAGATGAGTGAAAATTTCAATCAAATAATGTGCAAATTGCATACCAGAAAATGATATACTATGCTTCTCATTATCATTGCATGCACACGGACATAATTAAGTTAATAATAGGCCTACAGTTAATTTAACTAGGTAAAGTGAAAACTGCATATACTTTAAAATGCAAAGCGTCACTCCTTTCAATTTTTTCCCCCTGTGATTTTTACAGTAGTTTATAGAATATGATACCATCATGTAGGTACATTACATAAATTAGCACTAAATCACTTATAAATCACTTCTATTGGAAAATTTCATTTTGCTTTCTACCGTTTGTGTGCCACCACCGCAATGGCGTCTTAGGCACAACTTGTTAGCGTGGCGATTATGCGCTGTTACGAGTCCTCACCATCTATCTTTCCTAGTCTAAGGTCCATATAGGTAAATAAAAATTATCTTCGTTTATTCTCCACCCGTACTCCAAAGGATTCGGCATATTAATACTGGGTTTAAAGCACTGCTCCATATAATAAATTGGTAAAATGCTCTCAAACAGTGTTGATTCAAGGCGTCACTTATAGGGGGGCAATTTGTCTATACTGAATTGAGATCAAATTGAGATGCCATCTTCGCCCTCAAATCATTAATATTATCGCAATTAGTGGGAGAGAACAGTAACATGCAACACTTTTCCAACTCCTGAAATTTTGTTACTTCTAAAGAAACATACTTTTCACATGAACGCGATAGCAGACTGCAATTTGTTTCAAAGATTTTCCCCGAATAATATATTTTATTTTAAAATGTTGTCAATATTGATAGAATTTATATATCTATTATTTTCATTTGTGCTGTCTGCATGTAAACATGTACGTCAAGACTTTCTATAAAATGAAGTAAGAGAATCAGTACATCAGTATCCTTACAGCTTATATTATAATGCATTCTGTAAAACCTTCAGATTTGGCTGATATGTGCAACAATATTCTAGTATCTGCCTTTTCATCATTAAAAGATAACAATTTCCTTGAATTAAGTGATTTTCTACTTTTTTTCGGCAATTTAAATTCCGCATTTAATTCATTTTCGGTATTACTTGATGAAGACTCCATATTTCACAATAATGTTATAAATATATAACAATATCTAATTAAACACCACTAAAAACATGTGATGAAACAATATTCTACACAGGAGTATGCATTCATATGTGAGAACATACAGCTTCGCGGGCCGAGGTGACAAGCGGGAAGACGTGTTAAAGTCCGAGGGAAAACGACAGAGTAGAGATAGTTGCAACTGGGGGTTGAATTACATTTTTAACAACAACTAACTATTTTCTTCATAACTCGCTCATTTATAATCCAAAAGTAAAACAAAAAAAACTGGTTTAATCCAGATAGTATAGACTACAACTTTTATTCTTGTCACAAGTGGAATGAATTTTCGAAAATAGCAAAATGAATATTTGCGCGATAAGAGAACTATGCTAGTTTTTAGGAAACAGTGTACGCTTTAAACAATACACATCTCTTACCTATAAATAGCCATAACTTTGTTACCATATATAATTTATCAAAAATGAAAAATTTGGCAGAAAGATGAGACAAATATCTAATTTTTCGTTTTTTTCGGTTTTTCACCCCTGGGGGATGCTTGAACACCGGTATCGCCTGACGAATTTATGGGGTGTATATACATGTTAGGTACTATATAATAAAGTACTCAGTACATTTTTACCTTTCAACGTTCCACGGAACATGTTTCTAGACGACTTTTTCGTGTTCCGAGTCTCTACTATAGTTGTAAAGATTGAGTGACTCTTTCATTAACAGTGCTCTCCTCAAATGTATCCATGGGATTAGTTTTTTAATAAAGTGATCGCCGTTATAGCTTTATTTTCACAAAAACTAAATGATGCTCAGAAGCGTTACTCAACTTTTGACAGGGAACTTCTTGCTGCTTACATATCGATAAGGCATTTTAGATATAAACCTTCAAAAGGTTCCCTGCACTGTTAGTCGGGCGTGCAGAGATATGTGGGATTTTTACCCACTAAAAAAACCCCCTCTTCCTCTCCGGAACTGTGTGAACATTGCTTCGGGGGCATAGTGTTCTATGTGTTGGTCGTCCTTTCGTCATCGTCCTTCGTCTTCATTATGGCGCAGCACATGTTGGAGATAGTTGCCCACTTCTCGGCAGTGGCGAGCATGTTTATAGTAAAGTTATAGACAGTAATTTCCTGGCCTATGTCTCTGCTGGCGTTGTTCCTGATTTCTTCCCACATTGGGCATTGAAACACAGTGTGCTCCGGGGTGTCCGGCGAGTATCCACAGTATCCACACGTGTCGTTCACTTTCTTACCAATTCGCCGTAGGTAACTATCAAAGTTACCATGGCCCGTCAGCACCTGGGTCAGGTAGTAGTTAAGATCGCAATGCTTGCAAGCGGTCCAGACTCGCACATCGGGAATAAACCGATGTGTCCATCTACCGTCTGTTGAGCTGTCCTACCGCTCCTGCCATCGGTCCATCATGTGGCTTCTATTTATGGCCTTCGCATGTTTGTCGGCGCCATGGCTGTATCCGCGTTTTTTTACGAGTAAGTCTGCGGGTGGCACCGCAGAAATTACCTGAAGGGCCGATGTGGGATACCGTACGATAGGCACAGCTAACTCTGATTAATACTAGACATTGTGAGCGAAGGAGGCGTTGCCGGTTTCTGACTGTCTTAAGGGCGTCAGCCCACGCGGGGGCAGTCTATAGTAGGATAGACATCGCCACGGAGCCCAAGAGCCTTCGAGCACTAGTCCTCGGTCCCCTGACCCTCGGCATAAGCTTGCGGAGGGACATTATCGCACTATCTGCTTTGCCGGCAGCATAATCGATGTGGTTATTCCACGTCAGTCCCCGGCCAATAAAGACTCCAAGATATTTAATTGCGGACTTGGCCGCGACGTCTTGTCCAAGGATGTTTACTCTTATTTCCTTGACCCGTTTCTGCCCCGTAAGCGCGATTACCTCGGATTTCTCCTGGCCAATTTCCAGGTTGTGGTTAGTCATCCAGTTGTTTACATCAGCAATGACTGCTGCGGCCTTTGCGGTAACATGCTCTTCGGTTGTGCCTATGACGACGACGATGAGATCGTCGGCGAAGGCAACGAGGCGACAATTCCTGTCAATGTTGGGTGGTCTCCATTTCGAGGATGCCATCGTATAGGATGTTCCATAGGAGTGGTCCAAGAACCGACTCCTGAGGTACACCGCCCGTGACATCCCTGGTGCTCTCGTCGACGAGCAGCGTCCTATCCGTAAGGTAACTCTTTACTAGTTGGACCAGGTATGCGGATATTCCTCTTCCTCTTCAAAGCATCAGTAATCGGCCCCCAGGGAGCCGTGTTGAATGCATTTTTTACATCCAGCGCCACAGCTAGACAAATCCCTCTGTGGCGCCAGTTGCTCGCATTTGCTTATCGCGCGATGCGTGCGACCTCGAGGGCCGCGTCCATCGTGGAACTGCCTTCTTTGAACCCGTACTCGCTCTTTGAGAGGCCCCCTCTCGAGTCCAGTTCGCAGGTAATGCGTGTTGCGATTATACGTTCCAATAATTTCGCGGCCAAATCTGTCAGGCATATAGGTCTGGGCGCCGTGCCCAGCGGTTTGCCTGGCTTTGGGACCAGGACAAGCTTGGCTTGTTTCCACTTTCGTGGGATTTCGCCAGAAATTACTATTCCATTGTAGACTTCCACAAATTGCCTTATATGTAGGTTGGCCGCAAGTATGACGATCTCAGGAGTATACCGTCTATCCCCGGTGCCTTCGTTAGCTTAATCCTGGCCGCGGCAGTTGCTACCTCTTCCAACGTGACTGAGGGCAGTGGGAGCTCACAGTGGGACCTGACACAGGTGTCAGTTCCCTTTAAGGAAACAGTGCCTCCGCATATTCGAGTTTCTGCTGAGTGGCGCACGGACGCCCGTTCTTTTACATACAATCTGGTAGCCGGCACCCTAGATGTCGTTATCTACGTCCTTGATTATCTTCTCCCAGCATCTGCACGTGGACGCTTTGATGCCGGTTCGGAGATCCTTCCTGGCGTTTCGATAGGCGATATAGCTGTTTGCCAGTAACGTGTTGTTAGGGAATGGTGTGGCCTTAATTCTGGTCAGGAGTCTCTTCTGCCTAAGGCAGTTGCGGCGGAGCGTCGTGATTTCACGATTCCACCAATAGACAGGTTTACCGCGCCTGTGAGCAGCCGCAGACAGGGTTGCATGTTCTGCAAACGTTGGTGAGTGCGCTAATCAGTTCGTCTGTATTGGGGCCCCGAAGTTGGCCGAGTTCCTTTTGTAGCCTCGCAACGACCTCCTGTTCCCTGCCGGGGTTGTAGCGCCATCTGCGTGCCATGTTGGCAAGATCCCGTGGTGATCCGTTCTCAGGAGAGTATTCAGGTATCTCAAACGCGATCAGGTGGTGATCGCTCAAGGTTTCATCATCGAGCACGCACCAATCTTGGATACGGTCCGCCATTTCGGCATTCGCGAACGTCACATCGATGACGCTCCCCTGATCTCTTCTGCTGAATGTGGCTGTGTTGCCAACGTTTACAACTACATAATCGTGTCCGGCTAGAAGATACTTCTTTCACCGACCATAAGCCGTTAGTTTCAGCATTGTTTTCTAAGACAGAACAGACTCCCAGACAGATACGTCAGTTATAGTACATACATAGCACAATTTACGAATGACATTCAACATGTTCCAGATGCTGAAAATGTTCGTCACTGACACCATATTACGTATGAACGATTGGTTGTTAATAAGCCGAAGTAAGTTGATGTCTCCTGAATTTATATATGCTATAGATTCGAATGAACTTAACTTAACAATATTAAAAAATGCACAAACGGATGATTCAGAATTACCTCTTTGTTGCAATCGCAGGAAAGTAAACGTAACAAGGTAAATTTCTTTATAAGGCAAATTAATATTTTGCTTCAAATGAGTTTATTTGGTGTGACATCTATAATTCTAGATGTGGTCCTTACGTACCCAAGGCTTTACACCGTATTGTTTTTGATATATTTCATAACTTAACTCACGCAGGTGTCCGGGCTACTTAAAAATTAATTGTTGATAAATATTTCTGGCCCAATATCAATTGCGACTTCACATTATGGACAAAAACTTGCGTGAGTTGTCAAACCGCGAAGGTAAATCGGCATACAAAGACTCCAATAGGTAATTTTGATGTGCCTAAGGGCCATCATTCCCCCACCAATGAAAAAATCACGACAAACCTGATAGTAGAAGAAGAACGATGGATAAACTATACAGGAACGAAGAGAGTACCCCACTCTTTATTTGACGCACTCTACCCGCATCAGCAAAATCCTAGGAAAGGGGCTAACCAATGCATTGCTCGAGGAGGAAATACTCAAAAAATCGAACATGCTTGTGCGCGTGTACACTTTTCCAACGAACTCAACATGGCCGCTTGTATATATGCTTAGTGGGCCAAATGATGTGGCTGTGAGATGTAAGGGAAACGTCACACGCCACACCGGTGTTTGGTCAAACGCTACGTCTCCCTGAGCAATTTTTTAACTCACATGTTGATACAGAAGTTCCTTATTTTACTGATAAATTACATGACATTTTTGACCAATTAGATTTTACAAATCCTAAACATCATATTTCTCAAAAATCATTCGTAAGTCCTGATGTTAATCCCTACAAATTTGTGTTTCTTCGAAAAGCACGTATTAAACCAGCATTGTCTCCTTTGTTTGAAGGACCTTACGAAGTGATTTTGGTATTGGACCCAGTAAAACGTTTGAAAAAATATCCAATTTACTATAATAGTAAATTCAGACAAAAATCCCAGGAAAAAATCATATTTAAACCATTAAACAGACTTATAACCACCTTTAGCATCATATTAAATCGAAATCTGCGTAAAATTATTTCACTAAAAATGACCAAAATCTTTCATCCCGAGGACGACAGTCAATCGCCTTTGGGCTCCGTCGTTCGAATTTTCAAAAGTACTCAAAAAATTGCACGGAGCGGAAAACCGCTCCGCCAGACGAACTTTTCGAAAGTACCACGAATTTGGTTTTTCGTTTTTTTATTCGTACAACGAATAAAATCGCGCAAGGCGGAAAACGAAAGTACAACGAATTTAACTTTTTGAAAATATCAAATATTTAGTTTTACGAAAGTACAATAAAGAGACTTGCACAAAGCAGAAAATCGCTCCTCGAGATGAATTTTTCGAAAGTACCACGAGTGGTTAACAGGGCGATATCCTCAATCAGGAGGTAGCGAGTATCTATTTTAAAAAGTCAATGGGACGGTTTTTCCAATGAAAACCAAAATCCTCATTTAACTATCCTTAAGGTGAGACAGCATAATCCTTATCCAAACCACTAGAACCTACAAAAAAAATAGTGAAAAAATTCAAAGTCGGAGGGTCGATTCCGACGAACACAAAATACTTTTTATCCCGGCTCAGGCGGACAGCGCCATAGTTGTCGCTCGAAGGCGAGTAGAGGAGAAAAAAGTATATTTGGGTTCGATGTCGATAGTACGTTTATAAAAGCAGAAAAGCCATCGAACTCATGTAAATAGCTTCTTTAAGCATCCTGACAATCATTTCGATAATTTCAGTGCAAAATTAAAAGTGATTAATTTTCAAAAAGAATCCGCATACATTTTACAATCTTTAATAATTGGGAGTCTGAATCTTTTTGTACAGTCGATTGTCATAGTTCTCTTGACGCTGGATGACTTACACTCCTACGGGAGGTAAGGGCTTGCCGAGTGGTGGTGCTCTTTGATGCTTGCCTTATATACATTAGTTAAGCAATGAATATTTATATTTTTTCCATTTTATGAATTATTTCAATAAATAAAAATATATTTTGAATTTCTTATTGATCCACTAATTATAAGATTTGTGACCGACGTGCGATTCTGTGACGTGAGTTGGACAATTACTTACCGCGGGTCACCTTTGATCCCGCCACGTTTGTGTACTTGCCCGAATACTCATAGAATCCATCTACGGACTTAATTATTAAGAAGTGTTTCTGAGAAAATGCTAATTATAAGACATATTCATTAAAAGTGCCCGACAATATTTCGACGGAGAGAGCAGACTGAACAATCACAGTAGGTAGGAGAGACTGTTGTACCTTGAGTGTAGTGTATCTTGGAACATTACCTGTTTTGAAATGGTTTCACCGTCTATCCAGTTATTGCGAAAGTATATTAGGGGGAAGTGTAAAGAAACTTAATAAAACGTATTTTCACTAATTCACATTGTTTGGTGTGGTTTTCAAATAATTTGGATATTATTGCATGTTAAAACGGCCGTTTTGTGTTTTGTTTCGTGATTTTTCATTCTTGGTGTAATACAATTAGAAAATTTCAAATTGGTGTCTTCAATAACAATATTTATGGTGAGTAAATGTGGATATTATTTTTTAGTTTTGACATAAGCCAGATGAGCTAGGCAGTTTAGTTTCGTTGCGTGTACCCTCGTGTACCAAGAAACAAGACTACTTCCTGTACCTTGGAACAAAACAAACTTGGTGTTGTTTTTATAGGTTCGCAATGCCATAAAATAAAATAGGCCTGAAAATGGCTTCAGTGAATTCCGCACGTTCATACAAAGCTATAGCTACCGTTTCATGTCATAATGACAGAAAAATTTCTTTGCGTGATGCCTGTAGGGTTTGTAATGTGAAACTCGTCATCTCGACATCTAAATCGCTTTAAGGAAAGTGAAGATAAAAATTACACTTATAAAGCGAAAATGGATGTTTATAAAGTTTTTAGTGAAGATGAATAAGAATCAGATTTAGCAAAATAAAGTGCATTTATTCATATTGCAAACATACGATATGGTCTCAGTAAATAGGGAGTTCTAGAACTTGCTTAGAAATATGCCTAAGCAAACGGAGGAAAAAATCCAAAACATAGGAAGAAAATCACATTGCTGGGAAAGAATGGATGCGTCTTTTTATGAAGAGGCATCGACCGTTATCCATCACTTTTTTTAAATTTCGTATTCGAAACTTTTAATAATTTTAATATATCAACAAAGATGTATTTTCAAAGTAATAGCATTTGCCTAATTTATCTTACCTTGCCAATATAGAGGAACACTATTTTGTCAGGTTTTATTGAGATAATCGCAAGTGTTCCAAGGTACGTGAGGATATGTTCTAAGGTACATGAACATAATGTACCATGGAACGATTCTCTTTTAAATTTAAAAATTATGAATTGACATTTTTACACCAATGGCCATCAAGAAATTTGGTTAGTTATCCAAATGTGTACTATTTAATGTATGATTTATGCAGTGCTGAAAAATTAAATTTTACGTTAAAAAAATCAAAAAGTGTTCCAAGGTACAATAGTCTCCCCTATGATTTTGTCTATTTTCGTCTTGGGGAGTCTGAAGGGTAACTTGAATCCTCCTTGTGAGTAGAGTTGATAAGTATCGTAGCAGCGACACGGTTCCGGCCTAAATTATATATAATCCTGGTTGTTTCCATCAGACCATACGATACTAGGTTCATCTACATGGCGCCCGAGCAGGGATCTTGCTAATTGCAAAAGTAGTCCGACGTTGCGGGATGGAAGGTTTCGTTGAATCCACTCCCAGTCGCTTTTACTACAACGATACTCTATTAATAGCAACTAACTCCAGAGAGATGGAGCAGCCTTCGAAGACACCCAAAGTCCTAGAACGGACAAAGTTATAACTGACGAGGTTCAGAGCAGCATGCAAGATATGTTTGCTAAGATGACTGAGGACTTTGCGAAAGCTATTCACAATGCCACCAATGTCCAAAGAGACAGACCACGACGACCTAACGTAGAATTTCACGGGCTGCAGTACGAAGATCCTGAAACCTTTATATGACATATGGAAGAGTTCTTCGTCCGTGCTCATACCACTCATGAGACGGACACACTATTCTCAATTACTGAACAATTAAAGAGAAATGTTAAGATATGGTTTGACCAGTATCGCACTCTCATCACCTGCTATAGGCTGTTTGTGGAAAGAGTCAGATCTCGATTTGACTCGAGCGAGATCATAACTCATGCTATGACAAAGCTTTACGGAGACCGTCAAGGTACTCACGAGGACACCGCGATGTTCATCACTCGCAAAATGTCTTTTCAATAGGGTAAATTGTTTCAAGCCCGAAATCCTTAAGACAAAAATAATTATGGATCAGCTCCGCCCAGAGCTTAGATCTCGCCTGAGAGGCGCCACGATTAATGACATAGAAACATTAGTCGAGACGACAACAGCCATCTAAAACGATTTGGCGAAAGAGCAATCCCAGGTCATTAAAAGGTTACAAAACGAAGATAGTTGTCCGTCGAATCCTCAAGGGACGAGACTAATGCAATCGCAAAACATGAGTTGGAGAAGCGATCAGCCAAATATATGACGCCCAGCCCAAACATCTTTCACGCCTCGAGTGCGTTTTCAAAACCTACTAGACGAGAGACCGATAGTAGTACCGGGAACTTTCGGGCGGCACGTCAACCGCTTACCCCTTGTCGTTACTGCTCCAACGAATAATGGCATAATCATGCAGACTGCCCTAACAATCCTTATAGGAACACACGGCAGGGAAACTCAAGGGGGGGCAGAGGCCCCAGCCAAGGGTTCTCTCCGAGGTCCCCGAATTTCAGGCCCACTCCAGCTCGAGGCGAAAGCCGAGAGCAATGAAATATAAATCTAAATTAAAACATCGATCCTTCGATGACCTTCCTGATCTGTCTTACTTATTCAAAGATCCCGAAGCAAAATTACCACTCGCATGCATTAACCTCACCAGCGAAGTATTCCCTCTACCGCGCATCAAAATTATAGTAAATAATCGAACCATAAATGCCCTCCTAGATACTACTAAACAATTGTAACGATTTCACAGCCCCTCAACAATTCTCTCTAGCTTGTGGAAATATGGTAGTAGATTCCTTAGGGACTACCAAAGTTATGATAAACATTTTAGACAAACCGTTCGAAAGTACCATGCAAGTAATCTCTAGTCTAAACAAGGAGCTGAACAATGCATTTTTTGATTTTGATAGGAAATGTGTGTACGTCGACATAGATGACCGCATCACCGTCTTCTGGAACCAAGCTACCGAACGCGATAAAATACAGCCTAGTCTACCCGAGGAGCTGGCCATTTCAAAGAGACTCTCAGACCGCTGTTCGAAGAGTTTTCGGAACTGTTCGCTGAGGTACCGACTCAAGCCACCACAGTAACTACAAAACACAAAATTCTAGTAAAAGACGATTCCTCATTTAATACAAGACCTTATCCCATGTCTCCCACAAAAAAAGATTATGTACGAACAGATCGAAGAGATGCTTAAGGCAGACGTAATAGAATCGAGTACGGCTCCGTACAGTTCACCCCGATAATAGAAAGACCTGACCAGAAGCTTCGATTTTATATCGACTACAGATATCTTAATTCAGTAACGATAGACGAAGCCTCCGTCTTACCAAAAATATATGAAAGCATTAAAGATTTAGGGAAGGCAAATATGTTCACCGTTCTGGATTTTAAAAGTGGCTATTTGCAAATCCCTGCCAAAAATGGCTCATAGAAACTTATAAAAAAATATATACGAGGATCTATGAGATTTAAGTTGGATAGTGAAACCGTAATTCCAAACAACCTCTCATAGAAGTTTACCAGTTTCAAACAGGCTTTGCCTATACATCTTTAATTATCATAAAATGGTTATTCCGTATATGACTGCTATAAATCTGTATAAGTTAAGTGATGGGCAGGTAACAGCAATTTCTGATATATTCTTATGTAAAAACAACAGGAAATCCATATAGACTAATTTTGTAGTTTATTCGAATTTTCATATCTAATAATTACGAGATCTTTTGAGAACGTATGCGGAAAAAACAATTCAATTAGTTGTTATTTACGAGACTTGATGTGACCTCAAAATGATATGTATGGGGATTTACCTGGGAATTAAGGCCCAAATGATCTGCACCTATTAGAGTCTATCAGTCCCTTTAATGGTAATCATGAAATTTTATGAGAATACATGTGGGAAATTTAATGGAGTATATGAGACTTGACGTGGTTCCACAATGGTTTATATGAGGATCTATCTGAGTGTTGAAGGCTAAATGATCTAAACTTATGAGATTTTATGAGTCCCTTCAATAATTGTTATAAGATCCTATAAGAATATATGCAGAGACCATAATGGAGTATGGCTGGATGCATGAGTCTTGATGTGGCTTCAAAGTGATATTTATGAGTATTTATCTGTAAATTGAGGTTCAAACGATCTGCATCTATTGGACTGTATCAGCGCCTTTTATGGTAATCATGATATTTTATGAGAATACATGTGGGAAACATAATGGAATACATGAGACTTGATGTGGTTCCACAATGGTTTATATGAGGGTCTATCTGAGAGTTGAAGGCTAAATGATCCAAACTTACGAGATTGTATGAGTCCCTTCAATAATTGTTATAAGATCCTATGAGAATATATGCAGAGACCATAATGGAATATGTCTGGATGCATGAGCCTTGATGTGGCTTTAAAGTGATATTTATGAGGATTTATTTGTAAATTGAAGCCCAAACGATCCGCATCTATTGGATTGTATCAGCGCCTTTTATGGTAATCATTAAATTTTATGAGAATACATAAGGGAAACAATGGAATACATGAGACGTGGTTCCACAATGGTTTATATGAGGATCTACCTGAGAGTTATGAGATTGTATGATTGTATGCAGACACCATAATGAAATATTGCTGGATGCATGAGTCATGATGTGGCTTCAAAGTGATATTTATGAGAATGTTCTTGTAAATTAAAACTGAAACGATCTGGCATCTATGAGATTGTATTAGCCCCTTTTATGGTACATGGCCATGAAATTCTAATATAAGTGGGAACCATAATGGAATATATGTGACATGACGGTCAAAATGGTATGGATGAGGATCTATCAGAGATTAGAAAACCAAATCATCTCAATCTATGGGATTGTATCAGTTCCTATAATAATTGTTATAAGATCCTATAAGAATATTAGCAGAAATCCTAATGGAATTTGCCTGAATGTACAAGCTTTAATGTGGTCCTAAAATGAATTTATGGGGTTTTATAGTAGAACTTAACTTACTAGAGACAAAGAAAGCAAAGCAAAGGTATGGTAATTGAATCTTAATGACCACTATCAATAAAATTATATAATCTATTAAAGGTAATTATGAAATTCCTTGAAAATATAAGTTGCAACCACAGTGGAATAATATAAGACTTGATGATATTCTAAAATAATATGTAGGTACGAGGATCTATTTGGGTTTAGTGTGAGAAGTCTTGTCAAACTACAAACTCGTGTGTTGTTTTTCTTTCCTGTTAAATAAAACATTACCTACCTGTTAATACGACTGTAAGAAATAAAAGATACATAGAAAATATTGTTTGGTATTCTTTTCTTTTATAAGGACATGACCATACAGCAACCAACAGCTATTCTCCGGACTGCTTGCCCCACCGATTACAATGGACATCGATCACTAGATTGAGCTTCCTAATTATGCTGCGTTTCTAAATCTTAAAATTTTAATTTACTAACTGTACCAATGGGCATTAAAATATATCATAGGTATATAGTATAGTATTCTCATACTCACATTGTCTTGATTACTGTATTATTTGCTGGGGAAATTGTTCTAGAATAGGGGAACTTCTTGTAATGCAGAAGAAAATAATTAGTGCAATGACTTTTAACGTGATTCCTGTAAAACTTTATTTTCAGAACTAGATACATTTATTGCACATATATTTTTATTTGTATATTTTAACACGTAACTCTTTACTTACTATTAAATTTGAGAATTATTATTATTATACATTTAAGGTCCTTTTTTAACATTTCCTTTGTTTTTTTTACTAGAGTTCTATACTTTGCAGTCTATGAAAATAAAATTATTATTATAATTATTATCAGTAAGGCTGTATCTTTGTTGATACGTAGGCGTAGAGTGGCAGAAGTCACGGTTATACATATGGGAAGTTATTAGTCTTGCAGTGGTAGATTAAATTAAAAACAAACTCAAATCTAATTACGCAGCTTTCATATATTTCAATCTTGTTCGTACAAATTACAGAGAACTAACTCAGAGTATGTAGAGAGGGCTTACTTTAATTTTATTTTTCATGCGTTCTGCTTAGTCAATAGTTTATAGTTTACAATATTATCACGTTACACACATTGGGAATACTGCGTAACTAAGATGATGTAATTTTTGTCAATAATTCCAACACACCCCCTCAAAAATTTATCAACTTATAACATAGGCTAATACAAACAAAGAACTTTAACTCATTACTGCGTTTTACGGGGATTTTAACATGGTTCAGCATTTGCTGCAAGGGAAAACCCCAATTCAAAAACCTAGTCAAACCATTCTAAATCAACTTATAATAATGCCTTACAGAAACATAACAAATTTTAAACAATTTGCTTAATTATTTTCATCCAGTAACCCCAGCTTGCTTCGCAACTCCTTGAAACGCGGGGCTGGCAGCGACTTGGTGAACAGATCAGCCTCCTGGTTACCTGTGGAAACATATTTTAGGCAGAATATCTTGTTCTCTATTTGCTCTCGCGTAAAATGATACTTAATATCTATATGTTTTGAGCGCTTGTGACTTGTCGGATTAGTTGCTATAGCTATACAACTTTGATTATCTTCAAACAAAGTAATTGGATGTAGAAATTGGATTTTTATGGTATTTAGTAATGATTTCAACCACAGAGCTTCTTTTACCGCTTCAAATAAGGCCATATACTCTGCTTCGGTTGACGATGCTGCAACTGAATTCTGCCGTTTTGTATTCCAAGTTACTATACAATTATCAAACATTTTAAACACATACCCTGTTGTGCTTCGTCGGTCAGATTCGTCAGTTGCCCAATCTGCGTCAACATATCCAATTAATTTTTCTACAAAGTCACATCTTTTGTATTTCAATTTTATGTTTATTGTCCCTTTTACATATCTTAAAACACGCTTCAAGGATTGCCATAATTCCTTGTTTGATTTACTTTGATATTTACTCAACATATTTAGTGAGGTACATAAATCTGGACGTGTACCAAGCATTGCATATAGTAAACAACCAATTAAATTTCGACAGGGTGCGCCACTGTCTTCATCTGACTCTAAAGCTTTATAGTTTAGTTTAGTTGGTAATGGTGTGCTTACTGCATTACACTCGCTCATATTGTATTTTCTTAAGACAGATTTTAAGTATGTACTTTGATCTAAAGAAATTTCACGTTCCGTTCTTTGTATCCTAATTCCAAGAAAGAAATTTATTTCTTTTAAATCAACCATTTGAAATTTAGTCATTAGAAAATGTTTAAAAGCATTCATTGTGTCTGTTTCTCGTGTTACAATTACTATGTCATCTACGTATAAAATAACATAGATATTTTTATTTATGTGACCCTGATCTTGGAAATATAAACAGACACAGAAGAATTTATGAAACCGTACTGTTTCAGCGTTTTATCAAAACACCCATTCCAGCACCGAGCTGACTGTTTCAAACCGTATAACGATTTGTTGAGTTTGCATACTATGTTTTCATGTTTAATGTTTATGCCGTCGGGTACTTTCATAAATATGTTTTCATTTAAATTACCATTGAGAAAAGCTGTTTAGACATCCATCTGATGAATTAAGAGTTTATATTGATTAGCAAAGGCTAACAGACATCGAAAAGTACTAATCCGCGCTACCGGCGCAAATGTTTCATCGTAATCTAATTTATATAATTGATTGAAACCCCGAGCTACCAAACGTGCTTTATACTTTGTCAGATTTCCATTCTTATCATGTTTTATTGTAAACACCCATTTACTATCAACAATATTTACATTCTCAGGCTTTTGCACCAACGTCCAAGTTTTATTTTGCATTAAAGAGTTCCTCTTCAACTGCTTTTTCCCACTTAACCCTGTTTTGATTTTTAGCTATTTCTTGATAGCACGTGGGAATTATTTCATCTAGGACTTGAATGTTTAATATATTATAATTGTTTATTTCTAAATCACGATCTTTATATGAAATTGGAGATTTTGTTTTGAGCCTTTCGCTCCGTCTCACATCCTGTATTTTATCTCTTTTTCTCACTTAGGAGGAAGAAGGAGAAGACAGATTTTTATCATCTGGTTCAGGGACATCTTTTATTTGAGACGTTTGACCTTGCCCTTCTGACTCTAGAGTACTCATGTTATTTGGAATACATTTATCAGTGACACCTTGTTTATTTAGGGTTTGATTGTATTTATTAATTATTTTATCTGTTTTACCAGGATGGATTTCTTTTATGGATTTTTCACCAGCACCCCCTGTTGCTGTGATTTCTTCAATACTTGAATTTTGTACCAAAGTATCCATATTTTCACCTAAATATCTGTCAATTTCGATCGTGTCATCAAGTTCCTTTCTTGATGTTTTAAATTGTAATTCGTCGAAAATTACGTCACGAGCTACAATAAATTTTCGCGTATTTGCAATATAAATTTTGTACCCATTCGGTACATACCCTACAAGAATTCCTTTTATTGATTTATCATCAAATTTATACTTTCTTGTTTTATTATGCACATATGCAGTACAACCGAATACCCTTAAAAATTTTAATTTAGGTTTTTTTTATTGTGCCACAATTCATACGGTGTCTTTTCTATTTTAATCGCTTTTGATGGGATCATATTTACTAAGTAGGTAGCAGTTAACACTGCTTCACCCCAGAAGCGCTTATTTAAACCTGCACTATGCACCATTGCACGTGCCTTCTCTGTCAATGTCCGATTCATACGTTCCGCCACAGAATTTTGTTGCGGAGTGTACGGCACCGTCAAATGATATGTGATCCCCTTTTCGTTACAAAATTCTTTCATCTCTCCAGATAAGTATTCACCTCCGTTATCACAATATAAATAGACCACTTTTAAATTAAAATGTGACTCACTTTTCTCTACATAGTCTTTAAAATAGGTAATTACTTCTGATTTATGAGCCATCAGATATGTTACCGTATAGTGAGTATATTCGTCAATAAAATTTACAAAATAATTTTTTTCATCAATTGTGGGTGGAGTTATCGGACCACAAACATCCGAATGTACAATATACAATGGTCTTTGAATGTGATTTTTATTTTTAACTTTTGCAAACGGAAGTCGTGTTTGTTTACTATTTATACAAGATTCACATAATGAATCTAGGGGATTGATTTCTTTTAGATAATTGCTATCTTCGGCTAGTACTTTTACTTTTATTTCAGTAAATTTATTTTTTACTTATGTGGCCTAACCGTTCATGCCATAGCTTATTTTTATTTTCTAGTCTAATTCTAGCAGCCTGACCATTTATTTGCATTAATGACGCATTTTGAACAGTAAAATGTAAAATATATAAATCGTTCATGCGCTTACCTTTTAATATGGTCTTCTGGCCGATTTTGGCAATTACTTCACCATTGTGATTAAAAATCACGGACACCCCAGCCTCTTGCATTCTTCTTACTGACAGAAGATTCAACGGGACCTCTTGAGCATACAGGACTCCTCGCAGGACTCCAACATGACCCAAGTTAGTGACTATTTCAATGTTGCCTACGTGTGTTGCCCAAATACACACTTCCTTTTTCGCAACCGCAATTTTTATCAGTTCCTTCAATTGCTCGTAGTCCTTGTAGAACCTTAGGTCATTTATCAGGTGTTCTGTTGCTCCAGAATCCAATACAAATTCTAATTTTTCTTCGAGCTGTTCACATTTTTCTTTAGAATACATCATAAAAGCGAAACTGTCCTCCCTTTCTTTAGAGGGTAACGCAACAGTCATAATTCCAGGAGTGCTCTCAGATCTGCGGGATTGTTCATGCCTTTTTGGTTGGCGATGTTCTTGTCTTTTCAATTCCTGCTTATAATAATAGCAGTCCTTTTCTAAATGGTTTCTGCGACCACAAAAATAACATTTTTGTTCAGTTTTAAATGTAGATTTTATATATGGTTTACGAGAATAATTTATTTTATTTATTTGCTTGCGTTTATTTTGGTATTTATTTACTGGTTGGAATTGCAGTGCTTTCATACTTGTATCAGTACGGTCTTTCTTTAATTTTTGTTCGTGTTCCAGTAACAACTTCTTAACAAAAGCTAAGGTGAGACGATCATCAGACATTGTTTTTATTGCTGTCACTACGCCATCGTATGAGTGAGGCAGTTTGTTTAATAAATACCATACTTTTGTCATCTTGTTTACACTATTTCCGCATGCGATAAGGTCTCTTATCATTTCATCCAAATCGACGAAATGTTTCTTCAAAGGCATCTCTGATCGTAGTTTATAATTAAACAGTTTATCTTGGACATTCAACTGCGTGGCAAATTTTTACATGCGTAGGTGGAGTCGAATTTGTTAAGAATTTGGTTGGCTGTCGCACCGTCTGGTATTTCACCTAACAGCGAATCTTCAATATTTTCGATTATTTGTCCTTTTGCAAATCTCTCCCAGTTCTTCCATTCATCTGTCAGGATTTCTGGCGGTTCTTCATCTAACACAGATAACGCCCCTTCCTGTTCAACTATAGCACGTAATCGGTATTTCCATACTAAATAGTTATCACCATTAAAAGGCTTAATGTTTCTTTTTGTATGTTTTTCACTTGACATTTTGTTTTCAGTTTTCGCACTTGAAACTTTCACTTAATTTGCACTTTTTAACTAACACTGTAGCCTGGGCCCATAACCTATGGGAAGTTATTAGTCTTGCAGTGGTAGATTAAATTAAAAACAAACTCAAATCTAATTACGCAGCTTTCATATATTTCAATCTTGTTCGTACAAATGGTTACAGAGAACTAACTCAGAGTATGTAGAGAGGGCTTACTTTGATTTTATTTTTCATGCGTTCTGCTTAGTCAATAGTTTATAGTTTACAATATTATCACGTTACACACATTGGGAATACTGCGTAACTAAGATGATGTAATTTTTGTCAATAATTCCAACAATACAATGCAAGTAACTTTCTGTCTACAACTAAATTAATTTCTTGCAGTTATATCATGCTTTGTAGTAGGTGTATCGAAAATACTTTTTTAAAATTTAAAAGTTCAAATTGATAGAAAGTTGTCTCTATGAATCCACACACACCACTCAAAAATGTAGCCAATTGAAAAAAAATTAGGTCTCCTGCAAGAGGCCTTTTATGGTGTATATGGGTTCATGTAGACAACTTTTTATCAACTAGGAATTTCCAAAAAAAGTTTTTTCGATACGCCCCACTGTGTCACTTTATAATTATTGAAAATATTGTTTCACTACTTTATATTAATTGATAGGCATGATGTAAATGATTTATTTATAAAACATTATTTATTTATAGTAAATAATGTTAGTTTAATGAACAACTCCGAAAATGATTCAATAAAAGTAAATATAAATATCATTTAACCTACGGCTATGCAACCGGCATAAATGAAATCAGGCAGAGGGCCTACAATGGTGAGTCAGGTAAACAATGGACTCCTTTCGTTTGAGGTAAGCGCATAACAACATTGAACTATATTTTTATACGGATATCGTTTGCAATATTCAAGTATGCGCCAGTACGTGGTCCCGCATGTTATTCTATCACGAATAGGCTTCGTAATGACTTATCCTGGTAGCAATGCTTTAGATTGAATTTACAAATTAATACTAGAAATACAGGCATTGTAACTATGAAATTTGCATAATAATGAGTTGGTAGTCCATACTCTTCTATAAAAAATTAATGTTTAATTAAATAAAAACCACAATGTTTGAAGTGATCAAAACTTTATTTAAATCTTTACAATTAATTGAGAGCTGAGTGAATGAAGAAGTGTTGCATTTAAATAAAAAAAGGCAATGATGCCAACTGTTATCAGATGTTCCATCAACACACTAAAGAGCACGACATGCAGCAAGGTTCCATGACACAAAAGTCTACGTCACCGTACTACTAAAATTTTCTTTGTGAATTTAACAGAAAATATTATAGAGAACATAGGATTAATTCAATTATTTTTAATTAAATTAATTAGTAGGCAAACTTCAGTATGTCATATATAATTCAATTCGATGAAATTGATAGATTATAGAGAAATATACATATTCTTGTAAAGGATAGTTCAAACTTTAAATTGAAAAAGTTTGTTTGATGGCGTAGGTGACTGGTCTTTTTGGAATAGTCTACCAAGTATGCCAAAATAAGGCAAGTAGATCAAGTTGATTATAAATAATTATTTCTCTATAATCAGTATAAATTTCATTGAGTTATATATGATATATTGACATTTTCCGATTAATTTAATTAAAAATTCGTAAAGAAAATTTTAGTAGTGTTACCACGCAGACTTTTGTGGCGTGGGAGGTCAACCTATGCACAGCATTACTGATATGTAGAAAGAGATTCAACTGCTTTTATTTGTTTATTTCAAAAGGCTACTAAGATTAAAGGAATATAGTTAACATGCTATTTTCAATGTATTATATTTAAATTAATTTCCAAACGTATATCTTGAAATGATCATCGCAAAGATATTAAATTAAATAATTATCACTGACTGATTATCACAGGCAAATTGTGTCACTTAAAACCTATTGTCAGTTCAATTTTAATTCAATATTACACAAATGATGGATATTAACATTACGAATATGAATTTAAAATAGAGGGCCTATACTATACCTATAAATCTATTATCATTTTATGTAATTGTCATTATAGTCCACTCTCCTATCGAGCAAAAAATATTGATATCTGCAAGTTCATCGTTATCGCCTTAGAGTATTAGCACTAACCTCTTTAGTTCTATTTCATATTACACCACAATTTAGAATTTTAGAATTACCTAATTACAATACTTGACTACTAACAGTTTTCTTAGGTTTCTTCGTCCCTAGGCGTTGTCCAAGTATACTCCCATTTCTCTAGCTTGAATACTGATATATTTATCAAACAGCTTTACAGGGCACCTGCAACACAAAGCAGATAGGAATAACATATATATTGAAATTTATTAGATACCTGAGCTGTTTTTTTTCGATTCAGATGTGCTTATAAGCGGACAGTTTTTCTTGGTTAAGCGGTGACGTTATTTATGAATGCGCTTTAGTGCGCTATATAGCGTCCTCCGAGACCCCTTCAAATACGTATTCGGGATTAAAGTGGGGATAAACCTCACATTTGTTGTTTCTTTCTGAATTTGAGGTTATTTATTATGTATCTTGACAGTGTACAAATAAAAACGGAACAAGGCTAGTCGAAATTACAATAAAGGCTTATTAATCACAGTCGATTCGGAGACTGCTCAAATTTTGCTGTTATTTGAGTAACATACATATTATTGGAGTAACGTCTTCAGTGCCATTTAACAGATGATGCAATAATAATAAATTGCTTTTGGTTTGATCATTTACTAAACTAAGATAAAGGTTTAGAGAGTCAAACTCCATTTCAATACATTATCCAAGGGCCAAAGACTTAAAAACAAAACGAAAAAACCAATGGCGACAAGGTCGAAGATGTCAAATCGAAGCGTATGCATTTTCTGCAGAATTCATTTTCGTGACGTCATCGTACAATGCGCTTATAAGCGCTCCATTAATACGCTCAATCAAAAAAACCAGCTCTAGTAGCTGACAACATTTTGAGTATTTTGTTTACGTAAACATCACATATAAAACAAAGCTGGGTGCCTTCTTAATTATACACAAAATACCAGTTTTGCAAGTCATCAAGGTACTTAATAATTTTACTATAAAATACAAATATATATGATCAGAGTTAGTATTAGAAACATATCAGTATGTAATCATTGTCTAATTTAGACAATAATTAGAATGAAACAATGACTACAGCAGTTTGGCAGTTGATTTGAAATTTAGACAAAAAATCTTTAAATTCATTATAGTATAAATGGGTCTGAAGTTAAATGCCATTATGATACGTACAATAATAGATTATGGAGATGTGTATAATTATGTATAAATTGATTCGTTCTTTAATATATGAGCCATTTTTATAGCCAAGCGAGCTTGCAGACAGGGTTAATAAGAAAAGTAAGTCAAGTAAAATTTTATTATGTACGGGTTGTTTACTTATATAAAACTTTATCCAAGCTCAATTCCGAAATTCAGTTTAGCAAGTATATCTTTTCTGTCAATAAAATATTTGATATACCTATTGTCATACAATAATACGATGTCGCAAAGTATCCTTTTGGTGTTACTAATAATAGCTGGAGTGAATAAAAATAACATGCATTGTATGATTGATATTAATCGCATAAGTAAACAACTTAATGTTAAAAAAACCTGTTTTATTAAATTTTATTTTTTATTCAATTCTGTGTTAAAATTTGGTAGCTTTTTATTTCAATAAAACGTTCACGACAAAATTTTAATGCTATTAATTGAAGTACAAATTTGACATTGCTTGTAATTTTTTAACAAATTTGTTATTGACGAGTGAATTCAATTTACCCACATTACGATTAAGGTTCAGTTATAAACACATAATTATATAGAAACTCCATTGTATATTATAAATAAAATATCATTTACCTGGGTATAACTGCATAAAACAATTTTATCACAGAGAAAGCTCTTATTTATGACCCAGAAGGGCTATTCAGGCTCATATTGTACTATCATCGGTCTACTACTCTGCTCAAAATTTTTCTAATAAGTACATTCTTCTTTGAAATAATTTCCTCCAATTTGAAAAGGACCTGTAAAATTTATTTACCTAATACATTTTGTCATTGGAATTCAGAAAATTAGGATAACGATTAATTTAAGTATATGTTATCGTTTTGATTGAGGTTATAGTCTTGTAAACATGCACCAGTAGGGTAGATTCTTTACCGTTAATTATACTTCAAATATTTATTATTCTGAACTTCCTTTGGTACACCTTTTCTACCAAGCACTACTTGCTTGGATACTTTGGTTTATTGTTATAAACGATACCTATAAGCAAATAAAAATGCACAAGAAATATTAAAAATAAAGTATGTAATGACGATTCATGTATTAAACAACTTCTTTATTTTCAACTTTACACCAACAGCTAACAAAACAAACAATTAGGTATTATTAAAAACTTTTACGAGACAAATTACAACGAACAAATGGCGTCAGCGTTCGGCGTGCATAAACAACTCTCAACCTGTAGGGAGCGAGGGGACGTATTTTCTACAAGTGCGCAGGCGGTAAATTCAAATTTTCAGTTATTAACGTAGAAAAATGAAACTTTATGTACATATTTACCTACTTTAATGGATAGACTCTGAAAAATCCTCAAACATTTTATTCGGAAAATTGGCTAAATTATTCTGAATCGTGTTGTATAATTCAAAATTAAGTTATATTGAGAAAATCATGAAAAAATTTGATGAATACAGAATTCAACATACCTATATGCAAATAGTTCACTTCGTAACAATTATTCTTAAAATTTTCCTGTAATATGATATCAAATGTATTCTAATGGGAATAATACTGAAATATTTCGCAAGGATAATTTTGGGATATATTCGGATATGCATATTCCGATGACAGGTATACTTACATTCCAGGAAAATGTAAGGATTATTCAGATACTTATATTAATGTGAGAAAGGAGATTTACAAACACACAAATTAGAATGGTATTTGTCTTACAAAAACTTGAAAATTCAAAAAAAAAAAATTCATGTGTGATAAAAACTTATAGGCTTTGATTAAATATTAATACCTACTGTATTATCATCATCACAACTCATAAACCCGTAGTCTGATAAAAAAACTAATAGGATACGATAGAAATTATAACTGTAGTTTCAGTTAAAAATTCATAAATCTTTAAGTATTTTGTGCCAGATAAATACTTATAGATAATTATAAGAATTTGATCTGTGTTGTCTTATTCGAACTCGTTTATCCCCCAAAATGTCTTGCCTAATAGAAACTAATAGAATACGATAAGAATTAAAACTGTGTTGACTCATTATAACTCACAAATCCTTAAACAACGCTCTTCTCGTAAAAGCTCATAGAAACCAAAAAGAGTTAATAAGAAACTGGCATATAGTATATATTCTTAATTATTTCTTTTACCGGATAAAAACTGTTGGGATGCAATGTAAACTGAAATTCTGTTCTCCAACAAAAACTCATAACTCCTCATGCAAGCACATAACCTGTCGTACAACTCATAGAATATGATAAAAATTAGAACTGTATTGTCTTATAAAAACTTGAAAATCCAAAAGAACTTTATGTCTGATAAAAACTTATAGGGTTAATACTGTATTTTCATCATCAAAACTCATAAACCCGTAGCATGATAAAAAACTGATAGGATACGATAGAAATTAAAACTGTACTTTTACTTAAAAATTGATAAATTCTTAAGTATTTTTTTCCAGATAAATGCTTATAGGTAATTATAAGAATTTGATCTGCGTTGTCTTATACAAACTCATTTATCCCCCAAAATTTCTTGCCTTATAGAAACTAATAGAGTACGATAAGAATTAACACTGTATTGCCTCATTATAACTCGCAAATCCTTAAACATCGCGCATCTTGTAAAAGTTCATAGGAACCAAAACAAATTAGAATTGAATTGCCTTATAAAAACTGGTATTTTCTCATTTAGCCCTAGAAACCTTATTAAAAATCATGAAAATTCTTAGAAAATGTATAAGTGACAGATCACACACTCATACATTACAGGTTTGGCTCATAGATCCTTAAAGAGACTCTTAATTTGTTTATATTCTTTTATAAGTCTGTATTGGGCATTTTTGGCAGGGATACCACTTGAAGAATCGTCGAAGTTAATGTCATGCCTTTTGAATTGAAAACTGCTCCTTGGACCTTTCAGAAGTTCATGGCGCGAGATGTTTTAACTAGATATCTCTACCACTTCTATAAGGTGTATTTAGACGATATAATAATATATAGCGAATATATCGATCAACACCTCTCGTTTAAGAACGGTATTCGAACGTCTGAGACTCCATAATCTGAGAGTATCCCCTTAAAAATGTGTGATAGCTACCAAAGAAATGAAATATTTAGGCCATCAAATTGCATCATTTAAAACACGACGTTTAGAGAAGCATCTCTTACAAATCCAAAGTTATCCTGTGCCTGCTACGAAGCGACAACTTAAGAGTTTCCTTGGCCTATGTAATTGGGTACGGGAGTATATTCCTAATGCTGCCATTATTACTACACCCTTGACCCGACTTCTCTCGAAGGAGTGGATCTTTAAGTGGAACCGGGATGCTCAAGAAGCGTTCGAGATGTTAAAGGAAATTTTAAAAAACCTTTAAAATCACACAGGACCGATAAAATATTTATTCTGCAGACCGATACATCCTTACAAGGGCTCTCCGCAGTGCTATATCAGCTGGGTGATCAAGGAGAGAAATATGTAATATCTTATGCGAGTAATACGCTGTCTCTGGCAGAAAAGAAATATCACATACACGAATTAGAATGTCTGACTGTGTTACAAACGAAAATACAAGATTTATTTAGTAGACAAACCGTTCATTGTGAAGACGGACAGCCGAGCTCTCTGGTTACATAAGCACAAAGACGAGAAGACCAGATTTACTCGTTGGTCATTGCTATTGCAAGAATATTCTTTTAAAATTGAACGTTGTCCTGACAAGGAAAATAACTTAGCTGATTACCTAAGCAGGACCCCCAGCGTACGTACCCAGCGACGGCGACGAGGATAGAATGTATCCCCAAATTTTAAGTATAGCGAACGCATATCAGCGATTTCGCACTTCGAACTGCACAACGACGTTAAAGAGGCTCAATCACATTCACGTGATATTCAAGAAAAGATTCAACGATGGAATCGATCAAATGTTCAGGCAGAGAGAACGGCGGTAGCGGTGAATTTTTTAAACAGCTACAAAGTATTCGAGGGCGTACTGTGGTCAAATTTTAATTCCAATCTACGATTAGTGGTACTTAAAAGGAAGGTGTTATTCATAATTTCATATTTTGACGACCGAGCAGAAGCCGGCCATCCTGGGCGAGACGAAGCCGATGAAACTCAAGAGCCGGCAAGCCCATCCGAACGCTCCTCTGAGAAGCCATGCGCCGAAAAGTCCGTTTGGAACCCTAAGCATAGACGTCATAGGGCCCCTTCAATGGACGCAGGAGGCGGAAAATCACTATATATTGATGGTAGAGGACATATTCAGCAAGTGGATCGAGGCAAAGGCATATACACAGATCAGTGACAAAACTATATCCAAATATTTAGAAGAGGAAATCGTACCACGATGCGGGCTACATCGAGCCATAATAACAAACCAGGGCGGCAATTTTAATGCAGGTTAGTACACTACCTTCTGCGAGGGAAATAACGTAGACATGTATTACACACCATCATATCATTCAAGATCTAATCCAGTCGAGTTTTAAAAACACTTATGTTTGGTCAACCCAATGATACCTGGGACAAATATGTATGCCAGATGGCCGTGCTATTTGCTTCTAGGCTATCAACTCGCCAAATCCGGAGATTGGGTTATGCGCGCCTATCAGCAAGAGCGTCAGAAACACGTCGACATTTCCCGACTTGAGCGCTTGGAAGAGGCTAGAAAGGCACAAGTCAGCTATCAAAGTAAATATGCCCCGAGGGTGGCTGTAACACCAATAGTTTTTAAAGTAGTAGATATGGTGATGGCGAAACGGATCAGGAAGGATCATATATTTCTACCATCGTGGACTGGGCCCCACGAAATATTAAAAAGACTCAAATGAAGTATATCTATTAGATAAAGGAAAGACGACAACAAAGTTGCATGTTGATGGCATCAGACCGGCACCGACTGGTCAACATGCACTGGAAACAGAATCATCAGAATCTGATGATTCTGTTTCCACTATCCTACGTATCATCTGATGATACGTAGGATAGTCCGGATGACCTGCGTCTCGAAGACAATTCTTACCCATCTGAAGATGAGATTGCAGACAGGTCAGACCGACGAAGCAATACAACTGTAGTTCAAGTACATGCACCTACGATTGTGCAAGGTGAGGCAGCACCAATTCCTCAACGGCATGCAGTCCACCGTCCTGCAGCATCGAATGCCTACCACTATATTGAAATCGATCCAGGTTAAAGGCAGATGTCCCGATAACCATTTCAAAATACCAAAATTCTTGTAGTAACTTATTCCTTATACGGAAAAGTTAGCAATTTCGCAAAAGCTGTTTCAAATGCCGTTCTTTTTATCAAAGCTTTAAAGACGGTGGATCCACACACAAGAGCGCGATGTGGATCGACTTGGTTTCTCAAGAGCGAGAACCACTAAGCCCAATGAAGGGACGAATTTCGAGACCTGTTCTTTTTATCGAGAGGACTTCTCAGTTTCAACCATATTCAGTCTATGAAATTTACGTTTTTCAATGAAGAATCCATGTACGAGCTTCACAAGCAGGTTTTTTCGCCCAGAAAGAACTATTTTAAACTTTTCTGGCTGTTCCGAACGAGTTTTGTTAGCAGACCTTCCTATCAAGAGGATATAAGAAGTCTCCGAGTACGAGCTTCGCAAGCAGTTTTCTGCTAAAGACTAATTTCAATCATTATGTCAACAAAATTTTCCAAGGAGGTATAACATCGAGCTTCGATAGCCGATGTTCCAATTTTAAAGTTTTATGTCACGATTGACAGTACAAGCCATGCTCCGCAGTGAACCTATCTTCCAGTTGGAAGAAAATTTTTCTTTTATAATTTTTTTCAACCTTTATAAGTCAACAAAATTACTGTACTTACATTACCCAATGAATGAAGTACGTATCGAGCTTCGACAGCCGATATTCCCCAATTTTAAAGTTGCCGTCAATACAATTGACACACATCCTACGAGGTTCCAAACGAGTTTTGAGAGCCGATCTTCCAGACGTAAGAATTTTTCTTTTTTATCATTTTTGCATCTTTATAAGTTAACGAAATTCTCATCGACATATGTCGAAGTGTGTTGATCACCAAACAGAAAACTTATATTTGTCTCTAAGTTACAAATATGAGATATTCCTATGCTTCATGTGCTGAATTGGAAAGACGGCAGGATACCACGTAAGAGCGCGTCCATCCAGGCCTAGCCATCAAGAGAGATCGCCACCAAAAGCTGTTCAATTTAGAAGATGAAAGATAGTGGCATGAAGATTCTCAAATCTTCACTTCTCTACTAGTGTAGTGTTTTCTACTTTTGCATTGTAACAAATGCTTCTAAAGCTTATACTTATTGGCATTGTGCTTAAGACCAATAAAATTGTTAACCATTTCACTTTGATTCTTAAATCATTAAAGTACCATTCAACTGTTCATAGAAAGATTTACCAACAGAAGGGGGGTGTTATTGAACCCAGTAAAACGATCCATTTGAAAAAAATATCCAATTTACTATAAAAGTAAATTCTCTTCACTAAAAATGACCAAAATATTGACGGTCCATCGGTTTTTTGCTCTGTCGTTCGAATTTTCAAAAGTACTCAAAAAACCGACTTTGGTTTTTCTAAAGTACAATGAATAAAATCGCACAAGGCGGAAAACTGCTCCGTCCAACAAATTTTTCGAAAATATCAAAAATTTCGAAAGTACAATAAAGAAACTTGCACAAAGCGAAAAATCGCTCCTCGAGATGAATTTTTCGAAAGTACCACGAATTTAGTGGTTAACAGGGCGAAGTCCTCAGTCAGGATGTAGTGAGTAGCTATTTTAAATGTCAAAATTCAGGAAAAAATCAATGGGACGGTTTTTCCAATAAAAACCAAAATCCCCATTTAACTATCCTCAAAGTGGGAGAGCATAATCGTTATCCAAACCACTAGAACGTACAAAAAATTAGTGAAAAAATTCAAAGTCGGAAGGTCGATTCCGACCAACCCAAAATACTTTTTATCCCGGCTCAGGCGGACAGCACCATAGTAGTCGCTCGAAGGCGAGTCGGAGAAAAAAAAGTATATTTGGGTTCGATGCCGTTAGTACGTTTATAAAAGCAGGAAAACCATCGAACTCGTATAGATAGCTTCTTTAAGCATCCTGACAATCATTTCGATAATTTCAGTGCAAAATTAAAAGTAATTAATTTTCAAAAAAGTTCCGCATACATTTTACAACCATTACTAATTCGGAGTCTGAATCTTTTTGTACAGTCAGTTGTCATAGTTCTCTCGACGCTGGATGAGTTACACTCCTACGGGAGGTAACGGCTTGCCGAGTGGGGGTGCTCTTTGGTGTTTGCCTTATATACATAAGTTAAGTATTGAATATTTATATTTTTTACATTTTATGAATTATGTCAATAAATAAAAATATATTTTGAATTCGATTTCTTATTGATCCACTAATTATAAAATTTGTGACCGACGTGCGATTCTGTGGCGCGAGTCGGACAATTACTTACCGCGGGTCACCTTTGATCCCGCTACGTTTGTGTACTTGTCCGAATACTCATAGAATCCATCGACGGTCTTAATTATTAAGAAGTGTTTCTGAGAAAGTGCTAATTATAAGATATGTTCATTAAAAGTGCACCGCCCGACATAAGATTTTGACGGAGAGAACAGACTGTAGCAATCACAGTAAGTATAATTTTGTCTATATTCGTTTTGGGAAGTCTGAAGGGTAACTTGAATCACCCTTGTGAGTAGAGTTGATGAGTATCGTAGCGACGACACGGCTCCGGCCTAAATTATATATAATCCTTGTCGTGTCCATCAGACCATACGATACTAGGTTCATCTACAATTTCACGTACAGATAAAGTTATCACCATCCTTGGGCGGGGAAAACAATTGACTGTCAATATTGACAGAATTAAACCAGCTTATTTATTGGCTGACGTTACGGATCAACCCGCTCCATTGGTGGCTAAAAGACTACATTTTGAGACTGATTGATTTATTAATTTTAATTTTTTTTGAAGAGGGAGTATGTGTAGTGTAGTTACCTAACTACTTTCCTGATTTACTTTTTATATTATTTAATTTAATTTGCATAAAAACTAAGATCCCCAAAGATAAAAATAAAATCAGTAACTTGAATTACATTATTATTGATGAATTAATATGATATTTTTGATTATAAGAAGAAGAATCTTTTAATGTAAAATTTTGTTAATAACATTAAAATTGTCATATATTTACATGGACTTTTTAATTCTGTGGAAATCCACTACCTACCGCTCAAGTTCGCTGCCCCTGAACGCGATGCATTCCTATATCATAATGTAAATCTCCACATGTAATTTTTTCTGTTATTATCGCATTAGAAAAAAGTGATTATAGGTTTGTTTTGGTTTTGAGAAATACCCTGTCCTCGGATGTCCTCGAGATCAGGCACATGCGCAGTTAGTAAAATGTGTTTTAAACTTACTAGCTGCGCATGTGCCTGACATCCGAGGACTGGTATTTCTCAAAACCAAAACAAACCTTATATTTATGCATTTTTCTACGCTATCATGCACCAATTCAATAAAGTGAAACATCCAACAGAATTACATCATCTGTCTTAAGTCATTCATGATGACTTTACCCGTTGCTGTATAATACGCCTGACAGCATAATGTTATTTACCATGACCACCTATTCTGATTTTTTTATCTATATATCTGTATGATATTTTCTATTTTTAAGTATCTTTCAAATTAGAAATTAATTAATAACAAACAACAATAACAAATGGACTGTAGTGAGTATAAAGAAGAAAAACTGACTTACCAAACTGCATTCAAACTGCACTAACACTATTGTTAGGTATAGGGGATGACAGGAGGGAAAAATGGGAAATTTAATACCTAACAATATTTACCAAAGAATAGTAATCCGTTTAAACTATATCTCGTGGTAACAACAATATGTTACGTCTAGCTATACACTTCTATTACTTGTCTATATAGGTTTTTCTCCTCAACATAAAAAAACTACCAAAGAAACCAACTATAATTTCACACTTTCTGTACAAAAAGCAATAATCTGTTATTCAAATAAAATACCTACTAGGGTCATCTATTGGTAATAAGATCAATTAGTGTAATAGGAATTACAGATATTTTAAATTAAAATATAATTCATTTATGGACATCCAGTCCCAACCATTCCCCGCCCCTGAAAGAATATTTCAGAAAAAAGGAAAAACAAAAACTAAGTATATGTTCGCTCCCTAAACTATTAAGCAATATACTTACAAATTATTGACTAAATTAATTACTACTAAACTAAAGTTTCTAAATATTTTATCGTTGAATAATTACTGGGTAGGCAATGGACACAATTTGACTACTGGGCGTTTAAAAATTCCATTTTTTGTTTTCACGGAGACCATACTAACCATACCGTCCTGTCCAGGAAATAATTCTACAATACGACCCAAAGGTCACTGTAGTGGTGGCGTATTAGGCTGTTGCATCAAAACAATAGTATCAGTTTTAATTGGATTGGAAGGAGTATTACCTGCGTTCGCGTACCTGTAGTGTATGTAAATATTCTAAATGCCATCGTTTCCAATAATCTTGAACCATACGATCTATCATTTGATATCGATCCAAATGATTTAATTTTTCATTAGTCAAATCAGAGGCAGGCAATCTACGAAGTGAAGTAACAGTTAAGAAATGTGCCGGGGTAAGCGCTAATGGCTCAGCGGGGTCAGAGCTTAAGACACACAACGGGCGTGAATTAAGTAACGCTTCTATTTGTATTAACAATGTGTTCATTTCTTCATATGACAACAACTGATTACCTACTACTTTGTATAAATGTGTTTTAACCAACTTTACATTACTTTCCCATAAAGCTCCAAAATGTGGAGTGGCCGGTGGGTTAAATTTCCAATCAATTCCTCTATTACCTAGTTCCGTAGAGATAGTTTCTACAAATTCTTCTGACTGGATTAATTGATAAATTTTACCTAGTACAGTTTTAGCGCCAATGAAATTCGATCCACAGTCGGAGTACATTACCGAACAAAGACCCCTGCGCGATAAGAAGAGCTTGAAGGCTTGTAAAAAATTAGCAGTTGACAAATCGGAAACTAGTTCTAACCCAGAAAACCAGATGACCAAAAAAATGTCGTCACTGCGACGTCCTTTTTGGGTCATAATTAGTCGACGACGTCACATGCCTATAAAATGACGTCGTACTGACGTTATTTCCTTGACGTAAAGACGATGACAGTCTGCAGACGTCACGTCGACGTCATAGGTAGTATTGTTTAGAGACATGTCAGCGTGCGACGTCATGTGACGTTATTCTTTAGTCATACACTATAACGATGAAGGAATGTTACAAGAATAGAATCTGACTGAATTATTCATTTCTCACGTGTGTGATGATGTCAATAAATATACTAAATATATTTTTTGTATGTTGCTTAAAATTGACGTCATTTATTAGGTGATTTCTCTTTAAAAAAATATTAATTGTAGTTGTCAGATAATTTATACGTCTAATGATGTAAGATTGTGGATTAAATTAATTCATTTGATTTAAAATAACTAGGAAACAAATAATTGTAGAAGTTTTACTACCTTCTGTACCCGTGTGCAACATAAAATCAAATCATTCATACAAACTTGGCGCCTCTGTGCGTCACTGGCCGGCTTCAATGCGCGAAAGTCAACCAATGGAAACTAACAAATACCATACCGACTTGTACCTCAATGTACTTGCAACGGTTGAACGCGACCATAGTCATCGCAGCCATTTTCCATTTTCTAATTCGTACTTACATTTGGTGGAGTAACGTTGCATCATTTTGTCGATTTTTTTTGCCCATTTTGTTTTGAATGTGTACCTATATGAAACCATAATATCCGTGTGTGACTCTGTGATGAAGTGTAATATATATTAGTCTATTTATTGCATATCGATTTATTGTTTGGTTTGGTGCTTGCAGGTAAGGTTATGTTGTTCTGTTGTTATATTTTAATTAACGCATTTAGGTACATATTATACAGTATCCAAGTTTGACTTGTGCATTTTTTTATAGTATGAGTAGTACATTTGGAGGATTTAATTCTTGGGTGATGATTCAGTAATATCTCTACATATAATTTATGCATTTATTAAAACACAGACGTTTCGGTGTGGATTTTTACACCCTTTTCAATGTTCATATCTAAAATATGTACTTTTTTTAAATATATTTTTCTGTCAGAAATGGAATGTTTTATGAACTGAAGTAATAATAATAAACACGTATGTTTAAAAGTGAATTATTTATTATTTGTTTGCTTATAGTAATGAAACATATTCTTTATAGGATTTTGCAAACAGCGGAAAGAAAACTATCTATGAGAACTAGTTCTCATAGATAGTTTTCTTTCCGCTGTTTGCAAAATCCTATAAAGAATAGGTATAAACACTTATGTATTTTAAAACAAAAAATTTTCAGAAAATGTGGCACTATTGAACTGTTTTTTTTTTCTCTTTCAGTGTCTAAGCATATTGTATATAAAGACCAAAACAGCTTCAATAAAGCTCTTAAGAAGAAGTAGTCAAAGACAGTAAATGGACACCTTACCCTATTAGCAGGTGTTAGCACATCAATATTGCGTAAAATATGCATATTTGAAATATATATGAAAATATGTAATGTATTGAAAATAAAAACTTGTAGAGTTAACCAAGAAAAATTAGGGTGTTATTGATTTCTATTTGTAGTTAATTATCAACTTGAAGATATATCCTACAGTTGGTACAAATATGTCAATGAAGAATAAATGTAATCTATATATTTTGAATTTTTTATTTGTGTAAAGCCATTGCCACAAAAAAACTTATGGAGGTAGTTTTTACTTCCACATCCACAAACTGGTGGAAGTAAAATTGTGAATTTTGTTTTTTTTTTGCTCAAATCGACTTCGAGTGTCACATAACGTCCAGATTTTAAGTTTAAGCGAAAAAAATTCTGTTTGTCTGTCTAACTAACATTTCTTGTGCGCACAATTTACTCTAAAATGGTTTAAGATATTGACTCGAAATTTGGTACACTTTGTTGCATAAACCAGATCTGGAACATATATTTTGTGCTGATTCTGTTAAAGGGTTGGGGGATAAATGGGGTAAATAGGTAAAACAAGCAAGTAAGAGTCCATATGGCATTTATAGATTGTCTACAAGAACAAATAAAGGTCTCAAACATTTTTTTTTTTGCATCAGACACCCCCACCCCATCATTATTGTATACGAATTTTGGGTGTGGAAGTAGTGATTCCCCGAACAGCGGTTTTGTTTCATATTCATTTAACTATTGTGTCAGTATTGTTAACAAGTAAGTTATATTTTTTAATATCCTCTATATGGATGCCAAATTTCATAATGGATTGTTTTCTGGATTTCCTGGTGTACTACTGCCTGTTTAGTTTGGGCTAGACTGTGCAGTCAGAGCAACAAGAAACAACAGTAGGTGGCTTCCAGCTAGAACTTAAGGATGGCAGATGTGATTTTGCCGATATGTCGTTCGGACGATCTTAGCCCCTCAGGGATCTTTGTTTTTCTGATTTATTTGAACCAACATTTTTAGGGTACATATATGACAGTTAGCTTATAAAAATCAGGTCGCGATGCAGTAATTTAAATTTTAAAATTTGTAATAAAAATGTAATTCTTTGACGTCACGCAGACGTCATATCTCGCCTGTATATGACGTTGTGGCGACGTCATTAATTGCCCATATATGACGTCGTCTGACGTCATATTTTGACGTCGTTTGACGTCAGATTGTGACGTCTTTGGGATGTGACATCCCCGTCGTGTGGACGTCACAACGACGTGATCTTTAACGTCACTATGTAAATAGGCCGTAATATTGACGTCTTTTAGACGTGATTGTGTTTGCTGGGAAGTGTATTGCCTTAGTGGAAAGACAGACAAACAGACAAATATAGGCCTTTTGAGATCGTGCGCCCCTTCTAAGGTTAAGTACAATATAAACTGGGCCGGCGAAATCTACTCCGGTGTGCAAAAAAACTTTAGCTTGTTGAACACGAGAAGGCGGAAGATTTCCCATCAATGGAAATTGTGGTTGAGGTCGGGCCTTAAAACAAATATTACATTTATGTATTCGATTTCGTACTACTCCACGCGCTGCTAAAATCCAAAATCGCTGTCGTAATAGTGACAAAACTAAATTAGCACCTGTATGAAGGTTGTAACAATGATAATGATCTATCAATAAATCTACTAAATTATCCTTTTTAGGAAGTAAAATCGGGTGTTGACTATCAAAATTTAAATGTGAATTTACTAGGCGTCGCCAACTCTAAGTATACCATCTTTTATGAATGGCCTAAGTTTACGTAAAGGTGAGGATAATATTTCTTTATTTTCTATCATTGAAATTTCAAGAGCAAAATGAATATTTTGAACAATTTTTATTAAAGTGTACTCTGCTGTCCCTAATCTCCAGTAGCAATATATTTTAGACGTGGCAATTTTTTATAAAACGTAAAATATAAACAGTACAGCGGAGTAATTTCAACCAAGATGAACAGCGATTTACTAAAGAAATCAAGGGATGAACAAAATCGTTATTAGTAGTCAACAATGTTACTAATTTCTGTTCCAATATAGTACCAGTTTCCTCGCTAAAAGATTTAATAGGCCAATGAGACTCATCGGACCTCAACCAACTAGGTCCAATAGTCCATTCTTTGGTAGCCATAAACCATGAGGGTGTTAATCCTCTAGAAAGACAATCCGAAATATTGTCGCTTCCATTTATGTGAAACCAATTTTTAGCGGGCACTAATTCTTGTATCTTTGATACACGATTTGCTACAAACGTTTTCCATCTATGTGGAGATGAATTTATCCAAGTAAGAACTACTGTAGAATCAGAGAAAGCAAAAATGATATCGATTTCTAAGTGTGATTTAAAAGTTTCTACTACAAAATGTACAAGTTTAGACAACAAATGCGCGGCGTAGAGTTCAAGTCTAGGTATTGAAAGAGTTTTTAAAGGTGAAACCTTAGTTTTTGCACATATCAAGTTAGTTTCAACTCTACCATTAGTTAGTGTTCGAAAATAAACAACAGCTCCGTATGAAGTTTCACATGCATCTGCAAATCCGATTAATATAACATTAGAATTTTCAAAGACCCCTATAGGACGTGGAATTTTAAATTTACTTAAAAGAGGTAATTCATCTCTAAAATCTATCCACTTTTTTACAAAACTATCCGGAGGGATTTCATCCCAGTCTAAGCGATAAGTCCGATTGTTTGATGAATGATTTAACTACTAAATTAACCGGAGCTATTAAACCTAAAGGGTCGAAAAGGCGAGCTACTGCAAAAAGAATATTTCTTTTGGTACATTCCCTAATCTCAGAAGGTATTTTAAAAGTAAATATATCTAAATTAGGTTGCCACTGTAGGCCTAAAATATTTAGATAGTCGGTTTCAAAATTAACCACATCAACTGTTACGATTTTCAATCGGTATTTCTTCTAAAAGTTCCTTAGAGTTAACCGACCATTTTACCAAATCAAATTCACCAGACTTAAATAAATAAATTCATTCTTTATACAATAATTTTGCCTGATTGATGTTTGATATGCTAGAAACGAGATCGTCCATATACATATCTCTACAAACTGCCTTTGAGGCTAATGGATATAATTTGACTTCATCTATAGCTAACTGACGTATAGTTCTCAAAGCTAAAAAGGGTGATGATTTTACTCCGAATGAAACAGTGTTTAATTCATAAGTAGAAATTGGATCATTAGGAGAAAATCTCCATAATATACGTTGAAAACGTCTATGTTCCGGACACAAAGCTATTTGTCTATACATTTGACGTATATCTGCGGTAAAAGCTATTTCACACAACCGAAAATTAAGAAACATGCTCAAAACGTCGGATTGTAATTTAGGCCCAGTGTACAATAAATCATTTAAAGAAAATGAACTATCTGTTTTTGCACTTGCGTCAAACACTACTCTTAGAGGTGTACTTGAACTTTCCAATTTAAAAACACCATGATGCGGTATGTAATATGAAGGTGATACCAAATCATTCGAAATTTTGGACATATGCCCCTGTACTATATAATCATTTATCACTTCAGAATATTGAATTTTAAAATTGTCCAGATGCTGAAATTTTTTCTCTAACGACATAAATCTTCTAAATGCAACCGAATATGAATCTCCTAGATTAGATTAACTATTTTTAAAAGTTAATGCTACACTATACCGACCAGAAGGATCTCGTTTATAAGTAGATTTGAAAATATTCTCGCATTCTGTATCTTCCGGATTTTGAAAACTTTGAAGTGGGATTTCCTCAATTTCCCAAAATTTACTAACTAAATTTTCAAGTGGAGGATCTACAATTGTACAAAAATTTTGTTGAATTGACTTGTTTGAAACAACAGGGGCTGTGCCCATTAAAACAAACCCTAAACTAGTTTCAATAGCTACAGGTAAATTCAGAGGTCCTACTATACGCGTTTGTCCTAGTAAATGTGGAAATAAATCCGCACCTATAATTCCATCAATTTTCCCTAGGAGATGAAAAGTGCTATCAGCTAATGGAAGATTACTAATATAAGAAAGGGAATCTGTTTGAACTACCGAAAAAGGTAACCTCTCGGCTATAGTATCCACTACTAACGCATTTAACGGATATCGTTTAATTGGGTCAAAACATGAGGTAATAATTATATTAATATGACCCCTTGTTAAACATGATGCTACGCCTATGCCTCGAACTGTCTAATGCATTTTCGATATGGGTAATCTCAAACGCCGACAACATTTTACTGTAATAAAATGCGATTGACTAGCAGAATCTAACAAAAATCTAGCTTTATATATTTCACCGTTTTGATCTAAAATATTAACAATAGCGGTGGATAATAACAGTTTTATTAAAATCAAATGTTGGTTTAATAGTACTAGAACAAATGTTCATTAATGATGTAGAATTTCTATTAGAATTATCGAAATATGTATTAGTAGTCGATGTCGCGGCCACCTGGCTATTAGAATTATTAAGATTTGCGATGACCCCACTACTCGATGGCATATCTACACTATCAGCGACCGTTTCACATACAGGCTGCGCATCGCAGTAATTACCGCGAGCCGATTTACCAAAATGCAACAACGAATGATGTCTAAGTTGACAAAATTTACAATTAACTTTACTTTTACATCCTACGATTTTATGAAAGCCTAAGCAATTTAAACACAAATTTTTATTTTTCGCTATTTTATAGCGTTCATTAGGAGAGAGATCTAAAAATTTATAACAATTAGAAATTAAATGTGTATTAGTATTACACATAGGACATTTTGTTTGATTGTTATTATTATTAATAACAAAACTATGTGTAGATTTGGGTTTATTACTACTATTATATGAAACTGATTTACTAACAGGACAAGTGCGTGAATATATTTTTGATTGTTCTTTAACAAAATCAATAATCTCCTGATAAGACGGTATGGCTGAGTCACTATGGCAATTGTCAAATAAGCGATTAGTTTTGGGATCAAGTTTTTTCAAAGCTAAATACGCTAAAGTGTAATCGAATAAATCAGTAATTCCTAATTTTTTAAGAGCTCTTGCGGCTGTATCAAATTTTTCTAAGAAGTTATTTAAATTATTAGCAGAAGCTGCTTGGGCTGGTTTCAGTTCAAATATTTGATCTAAATAACTATTTGCTAATAAACGTTTGTCCTGAAATTTGTCAACTAAGTCCTCCCAGATAATATTATAATTTTCAGCTACAGGTGGAATCCCAGAGCAAACAGCTAATGCTTTTCCACTTAATTTTCCAACCAAATAATTTACCCGATCTACATCATCATCCATTATGGACAAGACTTTTAAAACATTCATAAAATGTTGGCCATTCTTTAGGATTTCCTGAGAATCCCGGCAATTCTAGTTTTGGTAACTTGGGTATATTTTTAGATGTGCTAGAACTTTCACCGTTACTAGCACCATTTTTTATTTCTGTTTTTACAAGGGCCTTTTCAGCTATAGATAAAATGTTACAATATAACTCGTCAAATGTGTCTAAAGCCTGGTAATTTGGTGTGTAATTATTGTCTATTTCATAACTAAGTTCATTTATATCAGCGATAACTTTCAAAAATGATACTTTGGTGTCCTCTAGAGACTTAAATCTAATCCGAAAATTAGACAAGTTTGCCTTATCATCAATCTTTTTACCTAAATCAAATAAATTCTGAACCCTAATAAAATATTGTTCCTTTTTCGACACAAGCATATCAAGCTGATTTTCTTTTTTAGTTGGTGCCATGTTCAGTGGCAACTAGTATTTATCGAAAAATATATTAACTACGAAAATATTTACTACCAATAAACTAAATTTGTGATTACCACCTAATAAATATGTTGTCAAGAGAAAAAACTATATATAAGAAAACTACTATTAAAAAAACTAAACTATAAAAATTAACTAGAGGAAAATGAACAACAAAACTACTAAAACTATTTCGAGAATGTAATGTTTAAATACGGCTATATCAATTAAATCTAATTTGAAATATGACTACTAATGTATGATATTTTCTATTTTTAAGTATCTTTTAAATTAGAAATTAATTAATAACAAACAACAATAAAAAATGGACTGTAGTGAGTATAAAGAAGAAAAACTGACTTACCAAACTGCATTCAAACTGCACTAACACTATTGTTAGGTATAGGGGATGACAGGCGGGGGAAATGGGAAATTTAATACATAACAATATTTACCAAAGAATAGTAATCAGTTTAAACTATATCTCGTGGTAACAACAATATGTTACGTCTAGCTATACACTTCTATTACTTGTCTATATAGGTTTTTCTCCTCAACATAAAAAACTACCAAAGAAACCAACTATAATTTCACACTTTCTGTACAAAAAGCAATAATCTTTTATTCAAATAAAATACCTACTAGGGTCATCTATTGGTAATAAGATCAATTAGTGTAATAGGAATTACAGATATTTTAAATTAAAATATAATTCATTTATGGACAACCAGTCCCAACCAATATCTTAGTGTTTTTCTGCTATATTTCGTTATAATACAAATCCCACCTATATTTTTTTTACAATGCCATATAGTAGAAAAGCGAAAGTAAACCTAATTAACGATAACGAATGATAAACATGTTGAAATTAAAAATGAGGATAGAGGAACATTGTAAAAACTTAGAAAAATTGAAATAAATCATAAAAATTGTATGTGGATGTGCAGAATCTATTCTTCAGTTTCTCAAATCAAGTGCACATAGCTGAAAGACCTTTATTAAAAAATGAAAAATTGATAGTATAGGATAGAAACCTATTTAATAATTTAACATGATTTAATACGCCTTAATACAGTATATAGTATATGAATAATAAATATAACATTTATTAAAATTGGTTGTTTTATTTCTATCAAGTTGAAATATCTTAAAGTTATAAGGTCTCTATAAATGAATACTAAAGAACTTAATGGATACTCGAGAGAACTAATGTGATGCTGCCAGGCGCATCATACAGCAATGGGTAAAGCCATCATATGCAACTACTAGGTGATGTGATGTCATCGCCAACGCTGCTCGCAGTTAAATGAACGGGTGGCGCGCCGGGTGTCATCGGCAGGCAGACAGGTTCTGACCTGCGATGTGAACTGTGTTGCTCCCGCATGGGATGCCTCGGTCTCCGCCTGCAATAGGCGCTTGCCGTAAGTTGGAGACATATTAAGCTAGGCTTGCTCTTATTGAGCTGAACTGTTTAGAGAGTGAAAATATTTTGAAGTGTGATAATATGTATTTGTATTATATCTTGTGGTTTAAAACATACTCAGGGATGATTATGTTAGTATTGATTAGTGTGCATACATTTGTTTTGTTTTATTATGGCATCTTTTGACAGTGTGTATCGTGGTAAAGTATGGCTCTTTTAACGGATTTATTTTGTATTATGATGTTGTAGTATATTGTTTTGTGTGTTGTATATTTTTTTGTGATTTTGTTTTAATGTTTTGAGTATTTTTTTGTTATTTTTGTGTTTTATTATTTTTTTTGTGTATTTTGAATTTTTTCTAAAAACAAATTAGTACTAGGTGGGGTTTGGAAGCAGGAGGTAATTGAGGGATGGGTGTTTGGGGGCGTGAAGAAATTTGGGAATTAATAGCTCTAATAACGTGGGGTTCGATGATTGTTGAAGGGTGGAGATAAAATTTGGGATTAGTTTGTGGAGAATGAATTTATCTATTGATGGAGTGCCGGTGGTGTTTTGTGCTGTTTGTGCAGATGTGCCATAGGGGAGATTAGCTAACATTTTAAGAGTAGTGTATTGGAGTGTTTGCAGTTTATTTTTTTGGGTTTTAGAGAGGAGGGGATACCAGGAGGGTGCAGCGTAGGTGATTATTGGGCGAAGGTATGTTTTATAAATTAGAGTAGCTGTGTCTATGGGTGCATTTTTGAGGGTGGAATAGAGTGTTTTACGTCTATATTTGAAGTTCCTACTGATTTGTTCTACATGTTTGGTAAAGTTAACCTTGCGGTCAATGACTAATCCCAAGTAGGTCACAGTCATTGACCAATCTGTGTCGGTGTGGTATATTTTTATTTTATTGTTTGGCTTAGTATATTTACGCGTGAAACAAGCAGTTTGCGTTTTAGCGACATTGGTGCGTAGGCCCCAACTGTCATAAAATTCAACCGTTTCGTTGACCTGAGATTGGAGAAGCTCCGTTATTAAGGTTGGATTTTTTGACGTTGTTAAAAGTGCTGTGTCATCGGCAAATAGGCAGAGGGTGTTTCTATGGTCATTGGGGATGGGGATGTCGTGGGTATAGATATTGAATAGGACAGGACCTAGGGAAGAACCCTGAGGAACGCCAGAAAAGATTGGAGTGATAGGAGAGCACGCCTGATTGACTACTGCTCGGAATGTTCTTTCGGAGAGATAAGACTGTATTGTTTTAACAATACGTACGGAGATGCCCGAGATAAGGAGCTTGTATAGTAGTCCAGGGTGCCAGACTTTGTCGAATGCTTTTTCGAGGTCTAGGGCGACAAACCCCGTAAGAAGACCTCGATTTATGTTTGATGTTATAATTTCGCCGACGCGGAATAATTGCTGTGTAGTAGAGTGGCTTCTTCTAAAGCCGTACTGGTACGGGCTTTCAGAGTCAGCCAGCTCAAGTTGGTATTGTAATTTGCTGAGTAAAAGCGAGTCGAAAATTTTCGCTAGGGAGGATAGTATGCTAATAGGTCTATAGTTTTCTACAAGTAAGGGTGATTTGTTGGGTTTTGGGATGTTTATTATTTTGGCTATACGCCATGCCTTGGGATAGTAGGTTAGTCGTAGACATGTGTTAAATAATTTAGTAAAATGAAGATATATTTGCGGTGGAAGGTGTTTAAGTACAAAATTGGGTATTTTATCGAGACCAGGTGATTTGTTAGAGTGCGTTTTCAAAATTGCAGCTCTAACTTGTGAGGGTGTGAAATATTGCGGATCGTTCTCTGGTAATAATGTGAGCTTATAGTACATTTGCAGGATCGGGTTGATTCTGTCAAGTGTACTGTGCGGAATATTATTAGGTTGAAACACAGTGGATAAATACTTAGCAAATGACTCAGCTTTTTCCGCGTCGGTTTGGGCTATGCCTTGAGGGGTTTGTAGGGGTGGCATAGTGGTGGGTTTTTTTGTGAATAGGCGAGGGACATAATGAGGATCTGTAGGATGGGAGGCAATTAAGTCGACAATATCATTTTGTCTGAATTGTTTGATATCAGAGTCTATCTCTTTTTTTAGACGGTTAATTATTGTTTTTAAAGTGGGACAGTGTGTGTGATTGTATTGTTTTCTGAGTTTGTTCTTATGTTTGATTTTGTCGATTAATTGCCGGGGTAGTTGAAAACGGAAGGAGTTGGAGGGAGATCTTTTCTGGCTGTAGGATAGTGCAGTAGTAATGTTTGATGTGATAGTTTGTATTAGTTCGTCGATGTCCGTAGTAGAGTCAATATTGGAAATTTTTGGGGTATGTTTGGTAATATATTGAGCGAAGATTTGCCAATCGTAGTCGGTCTCACGGGGTTTTTTGTCCACTAAAGACAATTTGTGGTTGAGGGTAAAACTTGTTAATACAGGATAGTGATCGCTGTCTAATGCTGAAATGACTTTATTGTCATAGGTAAAGTCGATGTTATTAGTAATGCAAATATCAATGATACTTGACGCGGGATATGGCCTAGTGGGCTCAAGTGGCGCGATTATTTTTAAGTTGGGAGAATTCAACATGTAGTTATATAGATATATACCCGAGGGGTTTGAATTGTTAGAGTGAATATTCCATAAGTTGTGTTTAGCATTGAGATCCCCTAGGATAATAAATCTTTTGTTAATGGCTTCTATCTTATTTAGATCTGTGGTATCTAGATGGGCAATAGGACTTCTGTAAGCTGATACTATTAGTATTTGTTTATTGTCTAGTTTAAGCGTGATTGCACAAGTCTCCAGCGAGTTTAACTGCGGAATAAATGTCGAGTGATGTTCGATTTCTCTCTTGACTAGTATCGCCGTTCCGCCTCCGGTTCGATCTAGTCTATCGGATCTGTGAGTGTGTCATCGGGCCCTAAGCCCAAGCTAGGAAACCATAAAAATTTCTTAATTTTACTTAGGACCTAAGAAACATTCTCCCCTTTGAATCTAGTATTAAATTATATCTAAATGTGGCTAGCTTTACCACTAATATTTCATATCAGGCTCTCAGCCAAATTTAGCATAGTAATTTTATTTAACTTTAAGATTTCATTACTATTACAAGTGCACATTATCATAAACATTCATTTTAAGTCATAAGTATCCTCTCCGGTGTGCACCAGGAGATATAAGCTCCCTCCGAGCAAACATTGTAGATGTGCACAGGTCGAACGTCGACAGCCAAATGGAGAGGCACAGATCTGCGATTCATATTTATGTGAATCGGCGCAGCCCGCTTAGGCTCCACCCCTTAGCGCTTGCAACTTTGCGCGCTCTCCATTGGCGCGACTCGAACATATAAATATAACACGTTTTGCACTTGATAGTCAGTCGATCGCCAGCAGCCGCCGCGGCATCACTCACGTACCAGATTCTCAACTTTTCACTTTGTTATTTAATTTCCACTTTGTCATTCTGTCAGGCTGCACTTCATTTAACTAATTTATCATTTAACCCCAGTTCCGGCGGTGTATCGTCAATACACTGCACCGGCCCAGTTTACCCAGTTTCGTGGTAAAATATTATTAATATTTTTTCACGACCCAAAACTCTCGAGATTTTGGTGTGACAACTAGACACACCAAAATCAATCTAATAAAGGTATTCGAAATGCACACAAAATTTACGAACTCGGTATAGCCTTTTCCAAGGTTGCCGCCATCACGAAGATAAGGAACAGCAACGTCTCCGAGGGATTCTTCACTTCAAGTTGACACTCCGATAGTTACTACGAAATACGAACTCTCGTATAGACTGGTCAACCGCGCAAGACTTTATAGACAGTGTGAGAGAGTTCGTCGCCGTACAGGGACTAGGTAAGTGTCAACGAAAGTGCTCCGCTTCGCTTCGCTTCGATCTGTTCCCCTCACCACGGCAGAGTAAAAAGATACCTCTACCTGCTCGTGGCACCGATTCCAAGACATCAGCCGCTCCTGAATCAACTGTACTCCGCATCCAACATCATATCACCGCATGCTCCAATCATCCAGTGGCAAGTCAGTTCATACGCCACTGTCCATCCTGATCTCCACGAAACATTTCTGTTCCTGATTTCCGCTGTGTAATTCAGCACTGTTCGAGAAAGGCCGACTCAGGCGACTTCAACGTAGGCGACGTCCTCGTCTACATTGGTCTCTTGAGCCACTCGCCTCGTCGGGAATTCGGCAAGCTAAGGGACGCATTTCGACTCAACGAGCGTACCGGAGTGTTGAGAAGGAATTAGGCCCCTGCTCTTGTCAAGACGCGAATGACAGACGCTTCCTAAATTCAGACAAGGTATTTTACTTAAATTTTCAGTTAGGGCTGACCACAGAGTGCCTAGCTGCACGTCGGCAACGTCCGACCTAGCCACTCTGTTTATCTAGGACTTAGACTTGAAATATTAATTTATTTTATTTATCGACACACTGCTTTTGGCTCGCAGTTGTGTCGCTGCTCGCAACAAACTTTGCTTGCAGATATTATCTCGTCTACGGACGACACCCAGGGGGAAATATTTTAATTATTTTATTTATCGATACACTGCTTTTGGCTCGCAGTTGTGTCGCTGCTCGCAACAAAACTCGCTTGCAGATATTATCTCGTCTACGGACGACACCCAGGTGTTTTTGCTTTGAGTATTTTCCAGATCTAAATTAAGGAAATGGCACATTCTCAGTCGCCGCTTCCAGCAACGTGGGAACACTCCGCGCATGAGTTGGGTAACCCCGGCCGCTATCTATACAATGCCAGCACACACGGCTGTGCTCCACCTCTCACGGCGGCGTCGCTTCACGGCGTCCCCGTAGAGGCAGGGTTTGGTCTCCATTCAGGGGGCCAGATTCGTGGACATGGCGCCCAACGTGGGGCACCCGAATACAGAGGTATTCACTGAATTTCAAACGACCCAGCCGGCTTGTGTAAACAGTCAAAATTTAATAAACAACGATTTTATTAGGAGTACTTTCCAAACTCCTTGGCGCCCAACAAACCATCAAAATAGCACTCAAATCAGAAACTTGTCTGCAGGGCACTGCAGTAATATTTGTCAAGGGGAATATTGTGAGATTTTTGGACATTCAGGAGGGATTGAAATAATTCATGCGCCGGCTTTTCATACAAGCCAACATGGGACTGCCGAGACGATGCTCAATCGGCGAACGCCCGCGCCTGAAACAATTCAGCCGCAAGCTCCCGCGTCAACCACCGATCTCGTAAATGCTCTGACAGATTTAATTTCAAGGGTAGGAAATACTGATAGGCCGCGAGAGCCTGCACCTACTTTCGAGGGGAAAGACTGGGAAGATCCTTGCCAATTCATTTCAGAACTTCGACAATATTTTTATAGAAATCGTATACCAGAAGCTGACCAGGGGTATGTAGCGGCGAGCTACCTGGGGGGCAAAGCCAAAACGTGGCACGACATTTATAGGTATGAACGTTCTGACTTCAATACATTCAGCCAGCGTCTTATTAACAAATTTAACGACCCGGCGCTGTTATGTAATTTAAAATCACGCTGGTATGGGGACAAACAGAGAGCCAACGAGGGGATTGCATCATTTATCTTATACAAACATCAGTTAGGTAAAAGGTTGGGACTGACGGACGATCCGGCAGTAAAGTTTCGCCAAATTATTGAACTCGCTCTACCTCAGATTAGGTCTTTCTTGAGAACAAGAACATATACTGATTTAGACTCCTTCGTACAGTTTGCGGAGGAAATCGAGCGCGATGTGTCGGACAGGCCATCGCAACCGCGTCAGAATGTGACTACGAATCAAGAGAGGGGCGGGCAAACATCCCAACGCAGGGAATCTCAGCCGCAGGCAGCGAACCGCGCCGCGGCAGGCCAACAACAACAGGCCTCTGCTTCTCAACCCAACAAGCCACCGTCGCCTTGCAGGCACTGTGGCGATCACTGGCATTTTAACAGGGATTGCCCTAACAGGGGAAATAATAATGCATCGCAAAATCAACGACAAAGCTCAGGCCGCCCCGCTCAAGTAGCGACCGCCTCAGCTAACAATAATTTAGTTATAGACAACCAAATTGCCGGCCCATCGTCGGAAAACTAAAAGAGGGGCGAGTCACACTCCGCTCCTCGCCCCAGTCTCCACGTGCTCCACCAGCACCCCTCGCTGCTCCAAATGCGCAGATTAGCAGCCTGCAACATGCCTCATTGGGAAACACCGAACCTTCGCTTCTCAGCGTGCTTCTCAACGGCAAACACGCACTAGCTCTCCTCGACAGCGGGGCTAGTCACTCTTTTATTCATTCACGCATTGTAGACGACCTGCCGGTGCAGGCAGCGAGCCTCACCGTCAAACTCGCGGACGCGGCATGCGCCGTCGAGGCAACAGGCAAAGTCGTTTGCAACTTAAACATTATGGGGGTAGAGACGAACGTCTCTCTGCACATTTTAGACAACATGACAGACGACATTATCTTGGGTAGGGACTGGATGGCACAGGAAGGTGCTGTCCTCGATTTCATTAACCGGTGCCTTTACTTCGGAACAACCACCAGACACAGCGTGTTCTGGCATGCCCAGCGACGGCCTGCCGAGGTAGCCAAGACGCCGGTCATCTTGACAGACACCCAGGTCCCACAACAAGAACGTGAAATCTATCAGACCGCTCTAAATAAATTTTCAGACGTTTTCGCAGAGGGGCTTCGCCAACCTACTACTCGGGTATGTACCCACAAGATTAAACTTAAAACCGACAAACCCTTCAAAATTCGACGGACGCAATTTTCTCAGACAAAGAGACAGATCATACAAGAGGAAGTAACTAAAATGCTAGCAGCGGGTGTTATTCGCCGCAGCCACTCACAATACAGTTCACCGGTTGTTATTGTGACTAAGAAAAACGGGAAGCCACGTTTTTGTGTGGACTACAGGCAACTAAACTCCATCACAGAAGACGAAGTAGCGCAGCTACCGCCAGTGCGGGAGACCATTAAAGAACTCGGCGACGCTCAAGTCTTCTCGAGTTTAGACCTGCGAAGCGGCTATTGGCAAATACCCTTGGCGGCTGAAAGTATCCCGCTGACAGCATTTAGTACTCCTGAAGGGGCCACATACGAATTTACCGTCATGCCTTTCGGTTTACAAGGCGCGCCTGGCACTTTCACGAAAATGATGGCAGAAGTACTCTCAGGTTTCTTAGACAACTTCGTCAAGGTCTATCTGGACGACATTATAATTTATAGCGATACCCACGAAGAACATCTAGTCCATCTGCAGATGGTACTAGAACGCCTCAGGCTTCACGACCTGAGGTGTGCGCTTGATAAATGTATCTTTGGGGCGGAAGCATTAGATTATCTTGGCCACCGGATCACGGCCCGGCATAACGAACCAACAGAACATCACGTACTGCAAACGCAAAATTATCCCACTCCGAGGACAATGAAAGAACTGCGGGGTTTCCTCGGCACAGCAGGGTGGCTCCGCGAATACATCGAGGATTTCGCGATCCTCGCCGCCCCGCTGACCGACCTCACAGGGAAAAATAGATTCGTTTGGACTCGAGAGGCCGACGAGGCTTTTACTAAATTAAAGGAAGCTCTCTCTCGTCCTCTGAAATTGCACAGACCAGTCCAGAGTGAACGGTTTTACCTACAGACGGATGCAAGTTCTCTGGGCATGGGCTGTGTTCTGTTTCAGTTGGACGAAGAGGGCAACCGAAAGATAATTTCTTGTAGCAGCGCGAAATTCAATGCCACCGAACGACGATATCATATCAATGAGCAGGAGGTACTTGCCGTTATTTATGCGTGTAAGAGGTATCGCCAACACCTCGACGATAAACGCTTCACTCTTATTACTGATAGTAAAGCTCTAGTTTGGTTAGATAAATATAAAGACGAGAGGGCAAAACTTACACGCTGGGCACTGTTATTGCAAGAATTTACCTTCGATGTAGTGCACTGTCCTGGCCGCGAAAACCAATTGCCAGACATGCTTTCTCGCTTCCCAGCACAGCCTGAGCGAGACATCACCGACGTCGTGGACGAAGAACGCCTCTTGCCACCAGTCGAGCGAGACGCGGCCGGAGAGCTCCGCGTAATCAATGCGGGCGATCAGACTCTCTTCGAGGCCATCCAGCAAGCCCAACTCGCTGATCTGCGTTGCCAAGAGCTAGTCGTCCACTGGCATCAATATGTCGCCGGGGAACGGGGTAATTGGGATTTCATACAAAAGTTCATTGTAGAAGACGGCCTTCTTTATAATATCGAAACTGACAAAAAGTTATTACTGGTACCCAAAGGTTTACAGCAGCGGGTTATAAGTGCGTATCACGACTCTGTCCTCGCTGAACATCCAGGCAGAGATGAAACTTATCGACAGGTGGGGCAACGATACTTCTGGTCAGGCATGTGGAGACAAATTAAAACACACGTACGTTATTGTTTAATCTGCGCTTCGACTAAGGCTAGCGCGCGGCAACCGGCCGCTCCCTTGCGTCCTCGCCCGCCTACACGCCCTTGGCAAGCTGTTAGCATTGACCAAATGGGTCCTTACCCAGAAACGCTTAAACATAACAGATACATCATAGTCATTTCAGACCTATTTAGTAAGTGGGTGGAGGCTATCCCGACCGAAACGGCGACGGCCGCGGATATGATATATTGCTTAGAACAGGCTTTCTCGCGCTGGGGTTATCCGGAGAGCATCATCTCGGACAACGTCTCACAATTTTACAGTGACGCTTGGGACCGTTTTATTCAAAAATATCATATCGCCCATTATACTAGTCCAATATACCACCAGAGAGCTAATCCGGTGGAGAGGCGAAACCAGGAATTGAAGAAAGCACTGCGAGCCCAACTCATGCGCGCTCCACACACATCGTGGGACTCTCGTCTTCACGAAATTCTCTTCGCCCTCAGGCGCAGGAGAAACGCCGCCATGGGAATGTCTCCATCAGAGGCGTTACTTGGCGCCGACCTACCAATGCCCGGCTCTTGGCAGCACCCGGCCGAACGAGAGCCCGTTGATAATCGCGGAGTAACACGCGAGCGCCGCATCGAACAAGCTCAACGACGTCAAATCATTATACAAAGAGACCTTTTTCCGCAACCACGTACAGCCCCAGTCCAACTGACCGTCGGACAAAGAGTGCTAACGCGAACACACGACGAGGAAAGACGCGAGTTCGGTAGAACATGGTCAGGACCTCACTTAGTTGTCGCAGTGCGCGGGGATGGGGTGTACAGCATACAAAAGGGCGATCGTGTGGCCCTCATTCATATAGACGATCTCAGACCGCTACCGCCGGCTCGTGAACCGCGAGACGCGTTCCGCGACGACGGTGCCACAAGCGGCGAAGAAGATGATGAGGCCCAGGATTAGTTTTAAGAAATTTTGTATTGTTCTATCTGTTGTTAGTTTTAAGTACCCATCCATTGTCCCATTCTACCTTATAACGTTTTTTGAAAAAATTATTTGAATAAAGAGAACTTAAACAATTATTGCACACTTACACACACAACAGATCTCGAGAGGGGCGTGTCATCGGGCCCTAAGCCCAAGCTAGGAAACCATAAAAATTTCTTAATTTTACTTAGGACCTAAGAAACATTCTCCCCTTTGAATCTAGTATTAAATTATATCTAAATGTGGCTAGCTTTACCACTAATATTTCATATCAGGCTCTCAGCCAAATTTAGCATAGTAATTTTATTTAACTTTAAGATTTCATTACTATTACAAGTGCACATTATCATAAACATTCATTTTAAGTCATAAGTATCCTCTCCGGTGTGCACCAGGAGATATAAGCTCCCTCCGAGCAAACATTGTAGATGTGCACAGGTCGAACGTCGACAGCCAAATGGAGAGGCACAGATCTGCGATTCATATTTATGTGAATCGGCGCAGCCCGCTTAGGCTCCACCCCTTAGCGCTTGCAACTTTGCGCGCTCTCCATTGGCGCGACTCGAACATATAAATATAACACGTTTTGCACTTGATAGTCAGTCGATCGCCAGCAGCCGCCGCGGCATCACTCACGTACCAGATTCTCAACTTTTCACTTTGTTATTTAATTTCCACTTTGTCATTCTGTCAGGCTGCACTTCATTTAACTAATTTATCATTTAACCCCAGTTCCGGCGGTGTATCGTCAATACACTGCACCGGCCCAGTTTACCCAGTTTCGTGGTAAAATATTATTAATATTTTTTCACGACCCAAAACTCTCGAGATTTTGGTGTGACAACTAGACACACCAAAATCAATCTAATAAAGGTATTCGAAATGCACACAAAATTTACGAACTCGGTATAGCCTTTTCCAAGGTTGCCGCCATCACGAAGATAAGGAACAGCAACGTCTCCGAGGGATTCTTCACTTCAAGTTGACACTCCGATAGTTACTACGAAATACGAACTCTCGTATAGACTGGTCAACCGCGCAAGACTTTATAGACAGTGTGAGAGAGTTCGTCGCCGTACAGGGACTAGGTAAGTGTCAACGAAAGTGCTCCGCTTCGCTTCGCTTCGATCTGTTCCCCTCACCACGGCAGAGTAAAAAGATACCTCTACCTGCTCGTGGCACCGATTCCAAGACATCAGCCGCTCCTGAATCAACTGTACTCCGCATCCAACATCATATCACCGCATGCTCCAATCATCCAGTGGCAAGTCAGTTCATACGCCACTGTCCATCCTGATCTCCACGAAACATTTCTGTTCCTGATTTCCGCTGTGTAATTCAGCACTGTTCGAGAAAGGCCGACTCAGGCGACTTCAACGTAGGCGACGTCCTCGTCTACATTGGTCTCTTGAGCCACTCGCCTCGTCGGGAATTCGGCAAGCTAAGGGACGCATTTCGACTCAACGAGCGTACCGGAGTGTTGAGAAGGAATTAGGCCCCTGCTCTTGTCAAGACGCGAATGACAGACGCTTCCTAAATTCAGACAAGGTATTTTACTTAAATTTTCAGTTAGGGCTGACCACAGAGTGCCTAGCTGCACGTCGGCAACGTCCGACCTAGCCACTCTGTTTATCTAGGACTTAGACTTGAAATATTAATTTATTTTATTTATCGACACACTGCTTTTGGCTCGCAGTTGTGTCGCTGCTCGCAACAAACTTTGCTTGCAGATATTATCTCGTCTACGGACGACACCCAGGGGGAAATATTTTAATTATTTTATTTATCGATACACTGCTTTTGGCTCGCAGTTGTGTCGCTGCTCGCAACAAAACTCGCTTGCAGATATTATCTCGTCTACGGACGACACCCAGGTGTTTTTGCTTTGAGTATTTTCCAGATCTAAATTAAGGAAATGGCACATTCTCAGTCGCCGCTTCCAGCAACGTGGGAACACTCCGCGCATGAGTTGGGTAACCCCGGCCGCTATCTATACAATGCCAGCACACACGGCTGTGCTCCACCTCTCACGGCGGCGTCGCTTCACGGCGTCCCCGTAGAGGCAGGGTTTGGTCTCCATTCAGGGGGCCAGATTCGTGGACAAGTGGTATAGCCAGGAATTGTAAATGATTTGTTTGCTTTTAAGTTAGTTTCGCATAGACAGCAGATATGTATGTTAAATTTGTTTAATAATTGCTGGATTTCCGTTTTTTGGCGGATAACTCCGTTCGCGTTGAATTGTAGCAGGTTAATATGGTTTGTTTTATGTTTGTTTGTGTTAGCCATTGAAGAAGGATGTGATAAATTCTAGAATAATAAAGATTTTTTCTAGGGGGTCTGGTGTGGCTTTTAGTGTGGCAATAAGTATTTTTAGTTCGCTCCAGATCTTTTTGATGTTGAAATTTTTTATGAAATTGAATATTTCGCGGAGGGGGTTGTCCTCTGTCTGGTCTATGTTAACTGGTTGTTGGGGTGGCTGGGAGTTGGAAGCGTTATTTACGTCGTTGGCACGAAATTGTTGCCATGCGCGTATATTCTGGGTGGTTATGGCGTCCGCAGTCTCTTGCGAGAGAGGGTAGTTGATATTGGTATTGGTGGTTGTTTGTTGTCTGTTGGGTACTGTTGTGTTGGGTGGTTGTCTGTTTGGGTTGGATCTTTGTGCCGGGGTTGGAAGTTGGGTGTTTGGGTCTTTTGGTTTAGGGGTGTATCTTATTTTGGCTTGAATATAAGCCGGACAGCCTTTATAGTTGGCGGGGTGGTTACCACCGCAGTTGGCGCATTTGCACTCTTGTGCTATACAGGATTGGCCATGGTGAGAGGTGCCGCATCTGAGGCACCTGGGGTTGCGGTTGCAAGCGTCGGAGGAATGGCCAAAGTGCTGACACCTGTGGCATTGGGGAATGTTGAAACGATTATAGATAGACATTTTGACTCTGTAGTGACACAGATTAGTCAATTTCTGATATTTTTCTAATGCCTGTTTCGGAATAGTCAAAAGTAATAATGTGGATGGAACATTTTTGCCGTCTTTTGGAAGCATGATCCGGGCGACTCTAATGAACGGTAGCCCGTTCATGTTGAGCTCGTCCTGGATCTCCTCCGTAGAGACGTCAAGGGGTATATATTTTAGTACAATTTTGATTGGTTTAAATGAGTCTATATCGTGTGTAAAATATTCTATTTGGTTTGCGGTAAGTAGGTTTTTAATTTGAAAATGGTGAGCAGGTTGTTTGGGGTAGCATATCAGTGAATTGTTATTAAATCTATAGCCGGGTATTGGGGTGACAAGGGAGTTAATAGTTGCAACGGTGTTTTTAACATTAGCTGTATAGATATGGATTGGCGGGGGTGCACGTTGAGAGGAGGTTGGCACAGTGTTAGGCGAATTAGGTCGCGAGGTAGAATTTGTGTTACTAGTTTGGGGTGGGGCTGCTTGGGATTCCCTAGTAGCAGTGTGGGGGTTGGAGGAAGTGGGGGTGGGTGGTATGGTTTCTATGTTATCGAGGTTCTGAGGTTGGGCCGGTCTTTGTGTGACCTTTTTCCTTTTGTTAGGATTGGCTTTTGATGTGGATTTAGGGGGATTGATAATTTTACTCGATGCTTGGCTGGAAGATTGTTTGTCGGATTGTTGTGGGGTTGGGTTAATTATGCCGTGTATTTGGGCGAGGGCTACTTCAGGGGTGGTATTATAATTTATAATGCTTGGTGTAGATGGGGTATTTGAAGCTTGTGGGAAGAGATATAAATCGCTATTTTCGTTTATTAAGTCGTTAATAAGGGTGTCAACTTCCTTGGGGATTGATATCTTCCTTTTGGGTGGCTTAGCAGGGGTAATTGAAGGGGTTATTTCCATAGGTGAGCTGTGATGGGCGTCACTATCGCTGCCAGAATTATCTGGGTTTCTTGGAAGTTCATAATTTGGGATTATATTTGAACAAATGGGGGTTGATGAACATAAAGGGATAGAATAATTGACTGTTGAATTAGTGAGTGTGGTGGTAGTATAAGTGGTGGTAATAGTAGTGGCAGTGAGTGTAAGATTCAAATATGATGGGTAAATCGGTGGACTAGTAGTGTATACCATAGTAGTAGAGGGTGAGTCTGATGGGGCTGATACATTAAATGAGTTTAATGAGTGTATTGAGGTGTTGGGTGAATTATTAGAGCTATTGTTGTTATTGCAGTTAGTAGTGTTAGTAGTAGGGTGAGACAATGGCAAATATAGATTAGTACAGGGGTTAGTTTGAGTATTATCATCCCTGAGTATGTTTGATATATGTACCTGTTGTGTGTTTTGTGTGTCTGGTTCGCTTTCAGATTCGCTGGTGTGTGTATCGGTGGTGTGTGGTAAGTGTATGTTGTATTCATGCTGGTTCTCGGATGAAAGTGTAGCTTGTTGTTTAAGCCGTTCCCGTTTCCGTCGGCCCATATTTAGTTGGTAGGTTGGAGATGTCCACGGAAATTAGCCTTTTCTGTGTCGTACGGCTGTTGTGCACTCCGTGCAGTAATGGGTGGCCAGCAGTTTTGTTGCTGCTGGGTGACTGAGGCTAAATTTGAAGTGGTCAAGGCCAGCAGTTGTGCCAACTGCTCGTAAGTAGGTAGCCCCAGGCTTGGCTGGAGTTGGTCTGTCATGGCGGCAGAGGGGACTGGGATCGTCCCGGTCGTTGGCCCTTGAAGCACTAATTGTCTGGTTTGCGTCGCACTAGGCATTGTCGTCTGGTACGGTGGGGTGACGTGGTAGGCACCGGCCGACGAGGTAGGCGTGACGACGTACTGTGCGCTGGGTGACGTGCTTGGACTTGGGCTGGTTGCTGCTGGTGGCACCATGCAGTAAGGGGTGGCCGGCTGGCGGCGAGGCGTCAGCGAGGCGTCACTAAAGAGTTGTGGCCAGTCGGGTGTGTTGGCAATGTTGTACTGACCGCTGGGTAGCTCTGAGCCAGAGGTGGAGGCTTCCCCATGTGTGGAAGCGAACCTGGCGAAGCGGCGGCCTCCCAGCGTCAAGGAATCATCACTGGCCCGGGATGCTGTTGGGTCCACCATACAGCGAGGGGGCATCACCATAACATCGTCGCCATCCAACCTCCGTTTCATTGCCGAGGTTTCGTGCCAGGATGCTGCGTTGCGCACCATGCAGTGAGGGGGCATCGCCTGGGAATCGTTGCTGTCCAATCCCACGTTCGTTGCCTGAGTTTCGTGCCAGGTTGCTGCGCTGCGTGCCATGCAGCGAGGGGGCACCGTCGTGAAGACGTCGTGCGTGGCCCCAGTGTCGTGTCCCATACTTGTGGCGAGTCCTGCCTCGCTATGCCTAGATGCTTTGCTCGGTGACGCACAGTAATGGGGCGCCGTCGTCGCGACGCCATTCGTAGCACTGGTGCCTAAGGAAGAATCAGTGGGCATGCTTACCTCGCCGTGCCGGGTTGCTGTGTTGAGTTCCATACAGTGTGGGGTCACCGTCGTGGAGACGTCGGGCGTGACCCCAGTACCCCCTGTCAGGGCGTCGTGTTGGCGGAGCACTTCGTGGTCAGATGCTGTTAGTGGCGTCGTGCAGTGAGGGGGGGCCGGCGTGGAGACGTCGTTCGTGACCCCAGTGCCTACTGCCTTGCCACTACGGGTATGCATCGTCACTTGTCACTCAACAAATAAAACACACTATGTCACTTAACAACACAAGAGGAAGGGATGACCTCATCAGCTTTGGCGTTGGCTTCTGTGCTCAGTGACTTCAGTTTCGGGAGAAGACTCTGGGCGGGCTGAAGGCTGGAACACTACTTGTCTTGCTGAAATTTTTCCTGTTCTTTTATAGAAGTTTGGGAAAAATTCAGGCTTTTGATTGGTCAAACTTTTTGACTATATAAGAGAAATTTTGGACCGAGGTTATATATATGAGCACAGTGCGCCAGACAAGTCATAACTTGTTCGACGCCGACGCCGATGACACCACCCCCCTTTTTTGTGACTTTATTGAGTATTAATAAAGGCATACAGGTTATGTTTCAATTTCAATAATTTCAATTATATAAAGTAAGAGTAAGTAGGTAAAATATTTCAAAACTATAAACTAAGAACAAGTGTGTTAAGATATTTCAACATATATAGACTAAGATTAAGTGTGGTAAGATATTTTAAATAAGTAACTAATAGTAAGTCCATTAAGATATTTCAGGTAAAACAGGATATTTAAAATTAAAGTACTTCATGTGACATTTCATAAAACTTAAGATAACTGAACAAAATTCTGCCCTGTGGCGATAATTTATTTACATATGTACATTTTCGAAAGTTTCGCTTTTCTGGACGTCGTCTCCGCGACGCCCGGGGCTGCCTGATCCTGTTGCGAATTGGGGGCTGCTAGGTCCTGCTGTGCTGCGTGCTACGGCAGCGGGATTCTGGAGCGAACTTTTGAGGCTGCAACGTCCTGCTGTACTGCGGGCTAAGGCAGTGAGATACTGGAGCGCCTCGTGGGGGCTGCAAGGCCCTGCTGTGCTGCGTGCTGAAGCAGCGGGATACTGGAGCGGTGCGCCGGAGCCGGCTGAGCTCGGGCTGGCGTTTGGGTTGACAACTACTCGTGGCCAGACTGGGACAGGCATCTGGCTGGCGGATGGCTGCTGTCGGTCGTGGCCAGGCGTGGTCACGGCCTTCGCCCAGAAAGGCATCGGAAACTGTATTGGCGTCGTGTAGAGCGGCTGCTCTTGTCTCGACGTGGAAGGCCCAGGGTCTGCTGGCGGCGGCGGTGCGGCTGACAGCGCCGGGGGCTTCTTATCTTTTTTTGTCTGTTTCCTCTTGGCAGAGGTGGATGGGCCAGGCACGACTGGGGGCAATCGTCGGGCTGGTAATTTTGGTTCAGCGGCGGCTGTGGAGCCATGTCCGCGGAAATAGGCCTGTGCGTCGGCATCTGGCTTCGGGGCAGCGGGCACTACTAGTCCTGTGATAGTAGGCGTGACTGGCTTCGAGGCAGCGGGCACTACTGATCCTGTGGTAGTAGGCGTGACTGGCTTCGGGGCAACGGGCGCTACTGGTCCTGTGACAGTAGGCGTGGTTGGCTGTAGGGCAGCGGGCACTACTAGTCCTGTGATAGTAGGCGTGACTGGCTTCTGGGCAACGGGCGCTACTGGTCCTGTGACAGAAGGCGTGGTTGGCTGTAGGGCAGCGGGCACTACTAGTCCTGTGATAGTAGGCGTGACTGGCTTCTGGGCAACGGGCGCTACTGGTCCTGTGACAGTAGTCGTGGTTGGCTGTAGGGCAGCGGGTGCTGCTGGCTCTGGGGCAGCGGGCGCTACTGGTCCTGTGACAGTAGGTGCTGCGAGCCTTGGTGGGGCTGGATCGCCTGGATCCTCGGGATCGTCATCGTCATTGTTGCTGTCGTCATCGTCGGTATCAGCTGCGATGGCTCGTACGGCTGGAGGCACTGGAGGTCGCTTGACTGGTTTCTGACCCGGCATGGGCCTGATGTCATCAATGTGAATGGGCACTGGGATCTCGTTCCTGAGAATTTCGTAAGTGCTATCACCCAGGGCTCGAATGATAACAAAGGGTCCCTCCCATGTGGGTCCAAAGCTGGTCCGGTGCTCCTTGAAGCCTCGGCACATCACTTGTTGCTGGGGTCGATACTCGATCGGGGCTGTCCTCGGTTCTGGGAAAAGACTCCTTTGGTAGACTTGCTGTCGTTGCGCCGCTTTCTCCTGTCTGCTCCTGGCTGCTCGTCGGGGTTCTGGTAGCGGGCGGCGTTGCTCTGGGTGTTGCCAGTCTCCTGGGCGAGGTAACTCGGTCCCAAGCAGCAGCTCGCTGGGTGAGTAGCCGGTGGCAGCGTTTTTTCTATTGTGCAAAGAAAAGAGGATCTGCGACAGCACGACGTCCCATCGGTTTTGTCTTTTTCCCATTAGCTTTTCTCGTAGGGCCTTCTTTATTTCCTGGTTACGCCTCTCTACGGGATTGGCTCTCTGGTGGTAGATCGGCGATGTGAAATGGCGGATCTTGTTTCGCTTACAGAAGTTGAGGATCTTCTTAGCGGTGAAGGTGGGGGCATTATCGGTGATGAGTTCATCGGGATATCCCCATCGGAGGCAGACTCGTTCCAAGGCCCCTAAGATGTGGTTGGCATCAGCTTGGGGAGCAGCTTCGGCTTCGATCCACTTGGAACAGAGATCTGTTATCACGATGATAACTCGGTTGTGGGTTGGTGTCTCTTCGTAGGGTCCCATGACGTCTAACGAGAGTACTTGCCAGGGTTTGGTGGGTGGTCTCGGGCGGAGTGGAGCGGCAGCTTGAAGGGGTCCTCGTTTGGTCGCAGCACATACCATGCACAGTCTCACATGCTTCGTGACGTTCTTGCGGAGTTGGGGCCAGTAATAACGGTTGTTCACTGCCCGGTACGTCTCGTCGCGGCCTGGATGACCTGCATGTGGGGCGTCGTGGTAGTGGTGCAGAATGCGGGGCCGCAAGGCTTCGGGCACAACGAGGGCGGTCCTTCCTTCGGTGACGTGCCATAGGCGTCCATCTTCCACCCTGAACTGCTCCTTCAGGCGCTTCTCCCAGGGATCTAGGCCTCGTTCCTGATCCTGGATGTCCCCCCAATGTCCGATGGAACCAGAAATGGCGTAGTCCGCGAGTTGGGCGGCCTTGATTTCATCGAACAGAGTGGTTAGCTCCTCAGGTTCGGCTTCCATCATCTGAATTTCCTCCGTGGTCGGGGTATCGATGATGGCCCTTGGCGTGGTTGGTTGTTCGACTGCGGGTTCCTCGTCAGGAGGTAGCAAGCGGGAGTCATCGCCGGTATCAGCTGGCATGGCTTCTTGGGGATGACGTGACAGGAAGTCGGGCAGCTGGTTCAGTCGTCCTGGACAGTGTTCCACGGTGAAGGTATATTCCTGCAGCTGCAAGGCCCACCGGGTGAGCTTGGCCCTTTCGTCCTTAAACTGATTCAACCAGTGCAGTGCTCGGCTGTCCGTGACAAGCGTGAAATGCTGGTCCTCCAGCCAGTGGCGGTACCGACGACAGGCCCATACAACGGCGAGTGTCTCCTGTTCATTGATGTGATAGCGGCGCTCTGGTCCTGTGAACTTCGCACTGGAGCAGGAAATTATCCGTTTCTCCCCCTCTGGCGTTTTTTGATACAAAGCCGCACCCATGCCATGGTTGCTTGCATCGGTTTGGAGGTAGAACGGCAGTCCTGGCTCCGGTCTGCAGAGGGCTAGAGGCTGGGATAGCTTCTCTTTTATCAATGTGAACGCTGTCTCCGCTTCTGAGTTCCACTGGAATCTCTCCTTCCCTGTCAGGTTAGTTAGCGGGGCTGTCAGCTCGGCAAACTCGGGTACAAACTCCCTGAGCCAGTTGGCGGTGCCTAGGAATCCTTGGAGTTCCTTCTTGGTGCGGGGAGTGGGAAAGTCTCGTATTTGGATTACGTGTTTCTCCTGGGGTTGGTTCTGGGTAGTGGTTATCCTGTAGCCCAGGTAGTCCAGCTCGGAGGCTCCAAATCGGCACTTCGGGAGTCCACAGCGCAAACCATGTATTCTCAAGCGTTCTAATACCAGAGCCAAGTGACGAAGGTGGTCCTGATGGTCTTCGGAGTACACTATTATGTCGTCTAGATATACCTTTACGAAGACGTCTATGAAGTCGGCCAGCACTTCGGTCATTAACTTCTGGAACGTAGAGGGGGCGTTGCGTAGCCCGAATGGCATTACAAGGAACTCGAATGTCGCTCCGTCTGGGGTACTGAAGGCTGTCAGGGGTACACTATCCTCGTGCATCGGGACCTGCCAGTATCCACTCTTTAAATCCAAACTTGTAAAAACTTTCGCTGCACCTAGCTCCCGGATTGTCTCCCTTATCGGCGGCAACTGGGACACTTCTTCCAACGTCTGGGTGTTCAGCTGGCGGTAATCGACACAAAAGCGGGAAGTCCCATCCTTTTTGTTCACAATAACGATGGGTGAGCAGTAACGGCTGTTACTGCGTCGAATTACCCCAGCTGCCAGCATTTTCTTCACTTCCTCAGTGATTATTGCCTTTTTATTTGCCGAGTACTGGTAACGTCGAATTTTAAACGGTTTATCGTCCTTCAGACGGATTTCGTGTGTAGTAAGTTGGGTAGTGGGCTGCTTTAGCGTCTCTTGGAATACGTCAGAAAACTTGGTGATGACCTCCTCGTACGCACGGCTGTGCGTCTCTGGTAGCTGCTCTGGGTTGGCTGCTACGGTGCGGGCCGAGTCCTCGGTCCTAGCCTCCATATCCCAGAACAGGGTGTGCCGTTCTGACACCCCTGCGTGTATGCAGTGCCGTGGGAAATCTATCACTACTTCCTGCTGCGCTAGGAAGTCTCTTCCTAGGATTATGTCCTTTGTCATGTCCTCCAAGATGTGCATCTCGACCGAAACTGTCCAGTTCCCGATCTGCAGGGGCACTTCCACGCTGCCTTGGGTGTGCTTGATCTCCTTGGCGGCAGCCAAGAGCACGGGCATCGTCGGATGGTTAGTCCTAGGAAGGTCCTCCACATAGTTGCTGTGGATGAAGGAATGAGTCGCCCCGCTGTCCAGCAGGGCCAGTAAACGGCATCCATTGGCCTCGACCCACAAGTGGGATGATGGGCCGGGACCGGCCGTCAGTCCTATTGACGCACTTAATTCTGGAGCCGGGCACCCTGGCTTGGGCCGGCTCGCTGGTCGTTTCCCGCCTGGGGCTGACTGTTCGTCTGCTGCCGGGGGGCTGCCTGACTTCTTTGCTGTGGTGGTGCCTGGGATGTCTGTCCTGGGCCTGGGTTATGGATTGGACCTGCTTGCTGGTTAGCATTGTTTGGGTTGGGGCCTTGCCCACGGAAGTTGGAGTTGCCTTGCTGGTTAGGGCCATGTCCACGGAAATTGGTGTTGCCCTGCTGGTTGGAGTCATGTCCACGGAAATTACTACCCCCTGTCTGGGCGTTTTGTCCACGGAAGTTGGAATTGCCTTGCTGGGGTTCTGGCTGGGTCTGGTTTGTGGGGCAGTCTCGGTGAAAGTGGAATCCCGGGCACTTGCGGCACTTGGGTAGACTGCTGGTATTGTTGCTCGCAGGCGGAATGGTGGCTGGCCTTGGCAGCGGTCGGAGTTGCCGTTGAAACTCCCGATAATCTCCCTCGGCATTTTCAGCCACGGCTTAGGCTTTCCATAGTGACTACCGGGACGTTCCTCGTTGCAAACCTCAACTCCGGGCGCAGGAGCTCGCGCACTTCCATTACCATCTCCTCTTCCGGCGTATACCGTTCCACTCTCAGCCAGAGTCCTATTTTTCGTTGTATGAAAACGGCGGCGGGTTCGTCGTCTTTTTGCCTTTCCCCATGCAACCTGGAGCGTAACTTCCCCAGGGTGGCAGTGTCGTTGAACTGCCGCAGGAGCTTTTCCTTCAAGAATTCATACGTAATATTGTGGGACTTCCACATTTCCAGGGTGCGTCTGGCCTGACCCTCGAGCTGTTCGATGGCCACCCTCACTTTGTCTCTGCCGTGGATGTCTTCGTGGAGCATCGCCTCCTCGAGCTCGTCCAGGAAGTTTACTGGATCTTCCCACTCCAGGCCTGAGTAAGTGGGCAGCGCTCTCATTCTCCTCGCGGGCATCCTGTGATGGCCTTGCATTGCTTGTATTGCGGCTTGAACACTTCCCTCCATTAATCTCGTCATACTTTCTGCTAAATTTTGGGTTGGGCGCCACTGGGGGTCCATTTCCCCAGGATTTGTGTATTCGGGTCGTCGTGGATCCTCTTCCCTCCGGAAAGATCGAGCCTCACGCTGTTGGTCGCCATGTCCACGGAAATTAGCCTTTTCTGTGTCGTACGGCTGTTGTGCACTCCGTGCAGTAATGGGTGGCCAGCAGTTTTGTTGCTGCTGGGTGACCGAGGCTAAATTTGAAGTGGTCAAGGCCAGCAGTTGTGCCAACTGCTCGTAAGTAGGTAGCCCCAGGCTTGGCTGGAGTTGGTCTGTCATGGCGGCAGAGGGGACTGGGATCGTCCCGGTCGTTGGCCCTTGAAGCACTAATTGTCTGGTTTGCGTCGCACTAGGCATTGTCGTCTGGTACGGTGGGGTGACGTGGTAGGCACCGGCCGACGAGGTAGGCGTGACGACGTACTGTGCGCTGGGTGACGTGCTTGGACTTGGGCTGGTTGCTGCTGGTGGCACCATGCAGTAAGGGGTGGCCGGCTGGCGGCGAGGCGTCAGCGAGGCGTCACTAAAGAGTTGTGGCCAGTCGGGTGTGTTGGCAATGTTGTACTGACCGCTGGGTAGCTCTGAGCCAGAGGTGGAGGCTTCCCCATGTGTGGAAGCGAACCTGGCGAAGCGGCGGCCTCCCAGCGTCAAGGAATCATCACTGGCCCGGGATGCTGTTGGGTCCACCATACAGCGAGGGGGCATCACCATAACATCGTCGCCATCCAACCTCCGTTCCATTGCCGAGGTTTCGTGCCAGGATGCTGCGTTGCGCACCATGCAGTGAGGGGGCATCGCCTGGGAATCGTTGCTGTCCAATCCCACGTTCGTTGCCTGAGTTTCGTGCCAGGTTGCTGCGCTGCGTGCCATGCAGCGAGGGGGCACCGTCGTGAAGACGTCGTGCGTGGCCCCAGTGTCGTGTCCCATACTTGTGGCGAGTCCTGCCTCGCTATGCCTAGATGCTTTGCTCGGTGACGCACAGTAATGGGGCGCCGTCGTCGCGACGCCATTCGTAGCACTGGTGCCTAAGGAAGAATCAGTGGGCATGCTTACCTCGCCGTGCCGGGTTGCTGTGTTGAGTTCCATACAGTGTGGGGTCACCGTCGTGGTGACGTCGGGCGTGACCCCAGTACCCCCTGTCAGGGCGTCGTGTTGGCGGAGCACTTCGTGGTCAGATGCTGTTAGTGGCGTCGTGCAGTGAGGGGGGGCCGGCGTGGAGACGTCGTTCGTGACCCCAGTGCCTACTGCCTTGCCACTACGGGTATGCATCGTCACTTGTCACTCAACAAATAAAACACACTGTCACTTAACAACACAAGAGGAAGGGATGACCTCATCAGCTTTGGCGTTGGCTTCTGTGCTCAGTGACTTCAGTTTCGGGAGAAGACTCTGGGCGGGCTGAAGGCTGGAACACTACTTGTCTTGCTGAAATTTTTCCTGTTCTTTTATAGAAGTTTGGGAAAAATTCAGGCTTTTGATTGGTCAAACTTTTTGACTATATAAGAGAAATTTTGGACCGAGGTTATATATATGAGCACAGTGCGCCAGACAAGTCATAACTTGTTCGACGCCGACGCCGATGACAGAGACTGTTTGTGGTGTGGATGTATGTATCTTCACAGTTTCAAAGGTTAACACAGAGTTCAACTGAATTTAAAATTAAAAATAGTAGAAAAATTTAAGATATTAGAAAATAAAACAATTATCGTTAACTAAGCCTATTCTTCACGAATTGACCTGCGATGCGCGCCGCTACCCATATAAGTAACCTCGGTTACAAACGCTCTGGCCAATCAAATGCTCGGATTCTGGCAGCAGTTCTATAAAAGAACACGCCAGAATCCAGCAGGCATCAGTCGACGAGTATCCAGCCATCAGTATAGAGCACTATAGCCGATAAGGCTGCTCCCCTTCTTGTGTTTAAAAAGTGAAAGTTTGTTTTATTTACTACCCTCGCCCTTTCCAGGGCGCCTCTCTGGGCTAATAACCCGGCATTATAAAGGTTACCAACGACGATGTTCACTCGAAGTGGAAAGGCAGTAGGCACTGGGGCCACGGACGACGCTCCAGCCACGGTCCCCCCTCACTGTATGGTACCACTGACAGCATCCAGGAACAACGAGGTGCCATCCAACCAAGATGTCCAGGCAGTATTCACTGGGGTCACGGACGACGTAGCCACGGCGCCCCCCCCTCACTGTAAGGCATCCAGCACAGCACCCCGGCACGGCGAGGTAAGATTAACTGCGAACACGGCGATGGACTCAAGGGCTAACAGCGACGTCTCCACGACGGTGCCCCTTCACTGTATGGCATACAGCACAGCATCCCCGCAAAGCCAGGTAAGGTTCACTACGAGTACCAAGGCAACTGGCAGCCACGCATCCACAACGGTGCCCCTTCACTGTATGGCATACGGCACAGCACCCCGGCACAGCGAAGCCAGGGTCACTCAAGACAACACGGCGATGGAACAGAGGATGGACAGCGACGAATCCATGGCGATGCCCCCTCACTGTATGGTAGGCCCAACAGCATTCCGGGTCAGCGACGACTCGCTGTCGTCTGAAGATCAACGCTTCGCCAGGTTCTCTCCAATACATGAAGAAGCCTCCACCTCCGGCCCAGAGCTACTCAGCGACAGGCACTACAATATTGAAACCACCCCGGATTGGCCGCAGCTATTCAGCGACGCCTCGCTGACTCCTCGCCGCCAGCCGGCCACCCCTCGCTGCATGGTGCCTTCAACCGCTGCCTGCCCAAGCCGAAGTCCGTCACCGGAGGGGCAGCAACTCGTCTCGCCGACCTCACCGACCAGTGCCAACCACTCCATTGCCACCACGCAAGGACTGGGCTTCCAGGGGAGGACTACCCCGCTATACCAGACAACAGCACCTAGCGTCACACCGAGCATTCAACAGATAGCCATCCCAGGACAAACGACCGGGGCGATCCCGGCCCCCTCTGCATCCATGACGGAGAACCTCCAGCCAAGCCTAGGACTCCCATCGTACGAGCAGTTAGCCCAACTACTGGCCCTAACCACCTCCAATCTGGCGCAAGTGACGCAGCAACAACAAAACAGCCGGCCCCCCATCACTGCACGGAGCTCCTCACAGCCGTATGCCGACCAGGAGCCTAATTTCCGTGGACACGGGGTAATATTTAATACCTCGGTGCGCCGACCGCCAACCAATCAGCGCGCCGCTTTCGCGGCCGCGATAATATAAAAACTCGCCTGCGAAGTCAGCAAGTCAGCAGGCATCAGTCGATCGCCAGCAGTTCACCACTTAACTTCAACAGCAGCAATAACAGTGCTCCCCTGGCACTCTCTTGTTTAACCAGGTGTTTTATTAGTAGTGAATAAGTATTAATAATAATTATCTAAAAATATAAATAAACAAATAAGTGACGACGATGGCCACCAGAAGTGGTAAAGCCTTCAACCCCGCTCTGTCAGACACCGAGGGGGACCTTTTCAGTCAGCCGACACCCCCGCCCACCGATGCTACCACCACGACGTCCGACGCCGCGACGCCTCGCCCCGGCTCCATATTTCAGGAGGGTCAAAGGCTTTCAGAGGAATCGACGCCACCCTCCGACGTGGCCTGGGAGACTGTGACCAAGACACTCCCCAAGCATCTGGAACTGACGTCACCCTCGCATCGGCTCACACCAGCGGCAGACCGGCGACATACCCAGGCCCCGACAATGGACACCCGGACCACCGCCACTACGGAGGCAGCGACGACCCTACCCAGCTACGAAGAATTGGCGCACTTACTGGCCGTCGCCACGGCCAATCTGGCCAGGGTGGCCCCCCATCATGCAGGGTGCGTCTCACCGCAACCAACCACGCTGGCCCCCCATCAAGCAGGGTACGTCTCACCGCAACCAACCACGCTGGCCCCTCATCAAGCAGGGTACGTCACACCGCAACCAACCACACTGGCCCCCCATCATGGAGGGTACGTCTCACCGCAACCAACCACGCTGGCCCCCCCCATCATGCAGGGTATGTCTCACCGCAGCCAACCACGTCGCCCCCCCCTCATGCAGGGTACGTCTCACCGCAGCCAACCACGCTGACCCCCCGTCATGCAGGGTACATCACACCGCAACCAACCACGCTGGCCCCCCATCATGCAGGGTACGTCTCACCGCAACCAACCACGCTGGCCCCCCATCAAGCAGGGTACGTCTCACCGCAACCAACCACGCTGGCCCCCCATCAAGCAGGGTAAGTCACACCGCAACCAACCACGCTGGCCCCCCATCATGCAGGGCACGTCTCACCGCAACCAACCACGCCGGCCCCCCATCATGCAGGGAACGACTGGCAGCCACCAACAACAACAATCCCACACACTGCACGGAACGTCCAGCAGCCGGAGGACGAAAATAGGGACTTATTCCGTGGACAGTGAATGGCGTATTAAATTACCCTCTAAAGATACAAAGACTTTCCCTTTTATGTCAAATTTTAATTTATATTATTTTTCTCCATTAATAAATTTATTTTTGTCAGTCATGAAAATGTCATGGATATCAATAATATAGACAACAAAACCTTTCAGTTTTTATTCAAACATATTACATAACAAGAGCTGTAGGATTACTTATAAATTTATTATATAGAATCATTTCAACAAAATATTTAAGAGTATCATCACTTTTGAAAATTGGTCATTATACTAATGTAAAATATTTCTTGTGTTTTGTTGAGAACATAAATGATTTGGGGCACATAACTCGACGTGTGACGTAAAGCTACCCTCTGAGTATTTACTTCTTAAAAAGTCTATAGTAGGACAGCCCAGTTCTCAGTTTCCAGACACAATAAAATGTTAAAATATGAAGCATTAGTTTTTATTGTTTTGGAATCATTCGAGGTGTGCAGAAGAACTAGTGTACTACTATAAATATGTGCAACATTTTAGGGATGCTGGCATCCATAAAGTGTTTTTACTCGTAGGATAAAATATCACTTTATGAATATAGTTTGTATAATTGAAAGTACTACAATTGCAGTGCTCTACTATATACTTTATTTGCTATTAATTTGTAGTTTTAACAAGCACAGACATGCAATATGACGCCATTCACCATTATACTTTATCCCAAACTTATTGTCGTTATAGAAAATGTCGGGATCTTTGTTCTTTGCTACGCTATCAACGGAGCCGACATTTTTTATACGGATTAAGTCTGAGATAAACTATACCTACCCTTTATTTTCATATAGGACATCCAGAGTCAGTTTGAAATTTATAAAAAAGAGACCGACAAAGGAATAGTTCATAATCATAAGAGTCTGTTATTGTAAATATTATTTTACTACTTTATATTATTTGATAGGCATGATGTAAATTATATATTTATAATACATTATTTATTTATAATGTTATGAATTACACCCCCTTGGAACTGGAAATTGATACGCCTATGCCTACTAGTGACTGGGAGCTAGTAGAAAGAAATGGACTTTTCTGGAGTGTGGTAAGAGAAGCTTTTTGATTGTTTCTAGATGGATCTAGAGAGTCAAATTCGGAGTATATAAGGCGCGATTACCAGCGCGGAAGGGGAAGTTTACTAAAGAGAAGTTTATTAAAGTGAAATAGTAGTGAAAAAGTGAGGTTAAATATAAAAGTAAACAAAGTGTAAATGTTATTTTGAAGTATTGTATAGTCAGTAAATTATTAAATAAAGTGTTAGTGGTTTATCTCTTGTTGAAATTATTTTGGAACCCACGGATTCATACAGGGTGTTTCCTAAGAGGTGGAAAATACGCAACACTGGTGTCAGACGCGGAATTTTGACAAGAGGATTTTCCGAAAGTGTTGAGAAGACTGGGACAGTATTCTCGGAGTTAGTGCTAACACAGGAAGGACTAATTTACTGGGGATTGTTCGAGGATTATTTTCGAACAGAAAAATAGTGTTAAGTGCATTTTTGAGACATTTTGGGAACATTTTATTAGGACATTAGTGATAGTGATTAAATCCTTTGAACCAAGAAGAAATTAAAGACTCTGAACAAGACTTTTTCGTGTAGTTAATTAAGTGCATTTTCATGAACTTTCTAGAACTTTTCTTTTTGGACAGTAGTTTAAATGAAAGACTTTCTCGTGCTGTTTTGCGATTTCTCTGGACAATTCCATTACCGATATTGATGTGATTATTAAATTTTGTTGATAATTATATTCCGATAACAACCAGAAGCATGGCATCCGAAAAACAAATACAGGACTTATTCTCCCAAATGCAAAAGATGATGATGGACCAAGAAAAGAAACGCCAGGAGGAGAAGGAAGAACAGGAAAGAAAACGCCAGGAAGAGAAAGAGGAACGGGAAAGAAGACGACAAGAAAAAGAACGAAGACGTCAAGAGGAAAATGACGACTTAAGGAAAGCTATAGAAACGCAACAGAATGCCTTGTTTATAGTCGCTGAAGAACTCAAAAATAAGATCGAAGTAAAAATGGACAAGTTCGAGGAGGAATTAAGTGAAGTCAAAGAAAAAGTAGATCGGGTTGAAGGAAAAACGGATAAGGTCGAGGAAAAAGTAAACAAGTTCGAAGAAGAAGTCAAAGGAGAGATTGACCAGCTTAAACAACAGTTGAGGGATAGAGGAAATCAGCAACTGGTATCGTCAGGCCAGCGATTAAAAATTCCCTCCTTTGATGGTCAAAGTTCCTGGATGACATACAAGACACAGTTTGAGGCAGCAGCGAGTGCAAACAACTGGAATGACGAAGAGAAGGCTAAGGCATTAATCGTAGCTTTAAGAGGCCAAGCGTTGGAGTTGCTCCAGACAATTCCGGCAGACCAACAACGGAATTTTAGAGTTTTAGAAGCTGCCTTAGATCTACGATATGGCGATCAACATCTTGCTCAAGTATACCAGACCCAGCTGAAAGTGCGTGTTCAGAAAGCTGGAGAGTCTGCAAGAATTTAAAGCTGCGGTTGAAAGACTGGCACACTTATCATATCCTAATGCGCCAAAAGAATTTAAAGAGCAATTGGCAGTGAAAGCATTCCTAGGCGGGATAAGGGATGAGGAGATCAGGCGAGTCCTCAAGCTATCCCGACATAAAAGTAGTAGTGAAGCCTTGGTGCATGCACTAGAGGTAGAAGCTGTCTATGGGGATACTCCAAAGTCAAGAGTACGGGCTATGACGCTTGAAGAATCGCAGCCAGAAGAGAGAGACCAAAACCCTATCTTGAACGCGATTCTCAAAACGAATAAAATGATCAGTCGTTTACTGGCTACATCGAATCCTCCAAGAAAACACGAAAACCAACAAAATAGAGAAAGGCCATGTGGAGGTATTAAATGCTACAACTGCGGCAGGATGGGACATATGAAACGAGACTGTCGACAGCAGAACTCGGACAGACGAGTAAATGCTGTAAATGTAGAAGAGCAGCGGGAAAACTAAAGATAGCCAGCACCAAGGGGGCTGTGCTGGCTAGGGAACACGGTGCCCCCAGAGAAATAAAGATTTCTCAGCTGCGAAGAATTCCAAGTAGTCTGCTGTTGCAAGGATATGTGAATGGAAGAAAGTGCGTGTTTACTGTTGACACAGGTGCTACGTCATCAATAGTGCGGCAAGGGTTTATATCAGGCTTGCAGATTAAGAAGAAGCAAAATGAAGTAATTATTCGGACAGCCAGGGGAGACAGGGCTGCGGTCCATGGAGAGGTCAATTTGGAACTGCAGGTTGGACGGTTGAGATTCAATTACAAGGTCATTGTGGCTGACATTACAGATGATTTCATTTTGGGACTGGACATCATGGGAGAGCAGAGGTTTATTGTTGACGTAGGGGAGGGAGTCTTGAAAATTGGAAATGAGGAATTTATCCTGGCAACCGCAGATGACCAATTCCATAAAGCAAGGTTATTGACAACACAGACGATTAAGATTCCTGCTCACTCGGAACAGATCATCGATGCTGCCTTGGAAGGAAATCCTGGAGGTTACCGTGTTGGCCTGGTGGAAGGTGACGAATCGATTAAGTCCCTAACCAATATTGTTGTGGCAAGAACTTTAACCCGGACTAAAGAAAAAATCCTAATTAGAGTCAATTTAAATTCCCATGCAGTAACAAAGAAGGCAAACCGATTGGCTCCTATGAACCGGTTATGTGGGTAGCAAGGTGCGAGGAACAAACGGAGGGAAATTCCTCTACGAATATAGACCAGGAAGTCTTGACCTTGCTGAGTTCCCAGTTGGAGCATTTATCTAAGGATGAACGAGGGGAAGCAATCAAGTTCCTGAAAAAGGAAAGTTCAGTGTTTGCCAAGAATACAGAAGCCCTTACAAAAGCAGATATAGTCCAGCATCGGATAAATACTGGTAACTCACCTGCTATTCGACGACAACCTAGGAGGCTTCCGCTAGCAAAACAAGAAGAAGCCTCAGCAATGATAGATAAGATGCTACAAGATGGAGTTATTGAGGAGTCAACAAGTCCCTGGTCATCGCCAGTAGTTTTGGTTGCCAAAAAGGACGGAACGTTAAGATTTTGTGTCGATTATCGAAAATTGAACAATGTGACGAAGAAAGACAGTTACCCATTACCCCAATTTACAGTGATGCCTTTTGGACTTTGCAATGCTCCAGCCACTTTTGAACGATTGATGGAATTTGTACTACGAGGGCTAACCTGGAAGACGTACATGGTTTACCTTGACGACGTGCTGGTTATGGGACGAGACTTTACAGAACATTTGAAAAATCTTCAAGAAGTATTTGGACGAGTAAGGAATGCGCACCTGAAGTTGAACCCTCTGTACTTATTATAGACGCTTTGTGGAAGGGTTTGCAGACATTGCAAAGCCATTACATCGGCTAAGAGAGGAGAAAGTTCAGTACCAGTGGACACCGGAGTGTGAAACGGCATGGAGAAAATTGAAGGCAGCTCTATGCACTGGTCCTGTGCTAGCATACCCACAATACAATGGACTTTTTATTTTAGATACAGATGCCAGCAATTCTTCGATTGGTTGTGTGCTGTCCCAAATTCAGAATGGAGAGGAAAGAGTGATCGAGTACTTCAGCAAGGTGCTCTCCAAACCAGAACGAAACTATTGTGTAACCAGGAAAGAGTTATTGGCCATCGTCAAATCAGTGGACCATTTTCATAAGTATCTCTACGGACGACATTTCAAAATCAGGACCGACCATGCTGCGTTGAAATGGCTGTTTCAGTTGAAAACCCCGGAAGGTCAACTGGCTCGTTAGTGGTAGAAGACCGTGCAAGGACGACTGCAAGCACTGCTGCCATGTGGAGAAACAGCAGGGCACGGGAGTAGTCAACACTATTAAAATGGACGTTCGGGATCATTGGACAACTGAAGCCCTGAGACAAGAACAACTGAACGATGCAGAGATTGGGGCTATATTGAGAGCAAAGGAAAAATGAATTCGACCAGAGTGGAAGGATGTTTCGGACAAAGCAGTTGGATTGAAGGCTTTGTGGGCACAGTGGGACTTACTTAGAGTTATGAACGGGCTGTTAAAAAGAGCATGGGAGAGCCCGGATGGGAAGTAAGTTGTTATGCGTCTAGTGATTCCCAGGTGTCGAGTACCAAAAGTACTTCAGGAAGTGCATAATGGACCATCTGGTGGACACTTCGGCGTTAACAAGACCCTGAATAAAGTACGTGAACGATTTTACTGGGTAAATAGTTGTCAAGATGTCAAAGCTTGGTGTCGTAATTGTAAATTTTATGCAGCCAGTAACTGACCACAGACTAGAAGTAGGGGTGCAATGAAGCAATATAACGTCGGGGCTCCTTTTGAGAGGATTGCGATCGATATAGCCGGACCATTCCCAGTAACCAAGGACGGTAACAAGTACATACTGGTTGCCATGGACTATTTTAGTAAATGGCCTGAAGCCTACGCAATTCCGAACCAGGAAGCGGTTACTGTCGCCAAAGTCTTGGTAAATAACTTGATATGTCGGTTTGGTGTACCCCTGTAGCTGCATTCAGATCAATTGAGAAATTTTGAGTCAGGGGTATTTCAACAAATCTGCAAGTTATTGGGAATACACAAAACACGGACGACAGCCCTTTACCTGCAATCAGATGGAATGGTGGAGCGACATAATAAGACTATGAAAGAACATCTCTCTAAAGTCGTTCATAAAAATCAACGTGACTGGGATCTCCACATACCGTTTTTCCTCATGGTATATAGAGCTGCTATCCACGAGACTACAAAACAAACTCCGGCTGGTGTAGTATTTGGACATTAGATCAGACTGCCGTGTGATTTGATGTTTGGAACACCAGGTGGAGAACGGCTTCCTGTGAACAGCTATGTAGATGAAGTGAGTGAACGGCTAAGGAATGTCCATGAGTTAGTTAGAGACCAAGTTACCATAGCCAGTGACAGAAAGAAGGCTCGATATGACCGTAAGGGTAGTTCAGAAGGGTTCAAGGCGGGAGATCTGGTTTGGCTGTACAACCCACAGCGGAAGAAAGGAAGGTCACCGAAACTTCAACCGCCTTGGGATGGACCGTATACTGTTATTACCCGAATTAATGACGTCGTCTATCGGATTCAACGAAGCAAAAAGTCCAAGATGAATATTGCGCATTTGGACAGACTGGCGAAATACATCGATGATTTTGAGTTGCCTGATCGGGACGATCAGGCTTAAGGAGGGGGCAGTGTTATGAATTACACCCCCTTGGAACTGGAAATTGATACGCCTATGCCTATTAGTGACTGGGAGCTAGTAGAAAGAAATGGACTTTTCTGGAGCGTGGTAAGAGAAGCTTCTTCATTGTTTCTAGATGGATCTAGAGAGTCAAATTCGGAGTATATAAGGCGCGATTACCAGGGCGGAAGGGGAAGTTTACTAAAGAGAAGTTTATTAAAGTGAAATAGTAGTGAAAAAGTGAGGTTAAATATTCAATTTTTTTAATAATAATAGTATGAATATTATTAAAGGAGCACTCTAAATTAAATAATAACTTGTGCTATGCTCCTTGTTTAGTTATTGTAATTGGCATTAAAAAGACAGAGACAAAAGTCGTAGTGCAACATAAATTAATTTGTAATTTAAAATAATAATTATCAAAAAGACAAAAAAAGATAAGGATGTATATGATTGCTGTGAAAACTCCGAGAATGTAGTATTGATCAATAATTATTGTTAATTTTCAAATGAATTTAAATGTTTAGAAAAGTACCTTTATTTGTGTATAAGTAGTGTTTAACATGTTTGATGAATAATTTCACATTATTAATATATCTGATATTTATCGGCAAAACATTATAATATTTAGGACCAAGGTATGAAATAAATCTCTGACAAGACGTTTTCCTGTAAAAACTTTGCCTTATTTTATCGTTTGTCATCGTTCTTGTAGTATAATTATGCCTTATATGTTGTTTTTGATATTTTGTATGAATAAAAATTATTGATTGTAATATGTATGTTAGATCTGGATTTGTAGTTTTCACTTTTTAAAAACAATTTTTCAGTTTACACAAAAGAGTATTTTTATTATTAAGTAAATAGGTTGTTTTACAACTTTGAACACTTAAAACTAGATGATAGTTAATCTCCGGGCATAACCCTTAAATGGAGAAATTAACAATATTCAAAATGAAATTAATAATAGTAAAATACTAAGAGAGGCTATGCTCTTGTAAAATGAATCGAGTTAACTGAACGATGCAGACTGACTCGAAGGCGTCGTTCAGTTGTATTTATAAGGTGTGCATAAAATGCAAATTAAACAAAACTAAATCTACACATCATGGTTTCACAAAAGTAACCTAAGCTAGAACGTGCAATTTGGAATATTAAAGTATTGAATTACAAAGATAAAGAAAGATATGAAATAAAGAAATGAATTTGCTATCGAAAGTATTAAATTACTTATGTGAACGTGTTGATAAGAACTTAAAGAATAATATGGTTACACAAAGGTTTTATATAATACAATGTTTAAATCTAATATAACAACTCCCTTTCTTATAAAAAAGTTGATGCTATAAATCAACTTTTAAGCGTAAGTTTTGCTGTATGAGGGATTTAGTTCGATATCCTCGGGGATTTCACGAATATTTACACTTGGTCTTCTTTTGGGGAGTAAATGTCCATATCCACTGAAAAGCTTGGACTTTGGTGGTTGTGGAGGTCGCGGTGGTTGGTCGTTGGATAGGGAGATGCCGATCCTTGGGTCTCTTCTGCCTTTTCTGCATTTGCAGATTACGAATAAAATTATAAGTATGATAATCAAAGTTATCGTAAAGTACGTGAACCAAGAAATGTTCTTGTTGATGAATGGTTCATTGATGATTTTGTCTAGGTCGTCCGAGTATTGATCTAGTTTATGCTTGGCGATGTTTAGATCATCCGTGTTGAGGTTGCTTAACTTCAGTGGCTTCAAATTTGGGAGTTTGGATTTCTCCGGGAGATGGTTACAGCAATCGTATGGTATTCGAACCGGATGGCTGTTGTAAGTGATGTTGTCTAGCGGGTGCGATGAGGTATGGACCCTGGTGCTACCTATAAAGGCACTACTCTCCGATTTCAAAGTCAAGATTGAGTTCAGCTGGATTATTTTCGTAATAACGTCTCTGTTGTTGCACTTTACGGTTACCGGTAGATTGTCTGATACTAGTATTAGCCACTTATTGTTGCTTTGTTTTTGAATACTGTAGTCTTTAGCAAACAATAAATTTGACTGGCAAGTCCGGGGCACTACACTTAATTGTTTTAGTATTTGAGCTTCGCATATCGCGTCACTGTCTGTGGGGTACGGAAGCACATTTGAACAAAGTCTTACACTAGGGTTTAAGGATTTACAATTGTCAAGGTTCGGGAGAGGTACAAATAACAATGAATCATCGTCCTTTGCTATGTACTTATGTGTCGTTGATAAAATATGATGTAGTCCTGTTCGATTATCCAATATAGGAATAGGGTAAAGGTGGTAGAGGGTGTAAGTTTCTGGTTCTGTTAATGGAATTTTTAAAACAAATATTACTTTAGATCCAGATTGAAAAGCCTGGAGTTCTATTATATCAAAATATTGAGCAACTTTTGAAATTTGTGGTGTTATCGGCAGATTATTTTTGTGCAGAGATTGAGATACTTCCTGAAGAGAAGAAACTAAGTCTTTCGGGGCAATTATCGAACTATGTAGGATTTTTAATCGAGCAAATGTGATTGAGTTTAAAATGTTATCTAAACTATTTTCTAAAAACATGTAACTTTCCATGAGAGATTCGCATATCTCGAGTACTCGTAATTTCGATTGAATGTAAGCTAAATCATCTGATATATCATAAATTGATTTTTCTATTTCTTTAATATCATTATTAAAGGTTTCCTCGTCGATTTTTAGTTTTTGAATTGTAGAGTTAAAACTTTTTAACACCGAGGTCGTTACCGAAATTTGGTTCTTCATCAGATTTTCTAGTTGATGTTCGTCATTCGTGAGTTTATTAATACAATCTGTATAGTATTCACCATCAGAGGCGTCTAGGTTACCTCTGATAGCCTTCCAGAATGTACTGATTCCGTTTAAAATACCTCGTTTGTATCTTTTAGTGTCCACAAATATTTCCTCAACTTTTTGTTGTAATGATTGGGAAATTTGGGTTAAGAGACTAATATGCGTTCTAACTTCCGATCGAAAGGATGTCATGAGGGGGTTGTCTGTATCGAATGTGGTTATCATGTCATTTAGAATTTTGTTGTTATTGTCGAGGGTTAATTTAATTGGCTCGATGTCTTTGTAGACTAGAATTGTCCATTTATCATTTGATATCTCGATTCGGTCTTCTTCGTGATAGTATATTCCGATGGTATTGTTGATGGGTTCAATAGAATATTGGGGTGATACTGCTTTGAGCAGCAGAAGAAACCTGAAAATAAATTAATTTCATTCTGTCAAAGTTGGTTTTTGTAGTGTGTTTAGTCTGAGGGTTGTAAAGTATTGCAGTTGTTTAGAATTTCTCTAATTTCAAATGGTCCATTAAACTTGTTTTGAAGTTTATTCTTAATTTGACTTTCCTTTACATAGACTTTGTCACCTACTTTATATTCGGGTAAATTGTCGTGTACGTGTTTATCGAATCTTACTTTTGCCTTTTCTTTCTGTAATTGGGTCCTTGTGCGAGCTATTTTATAACAGTGCGATATTCTATTATTTAAATATCGCATGTACTTAGATATGAGTTGTTCGTGATTATAAAGTGTTTCAGGGGGACGACTTGCACTATGTCCGAATATTAATTCGTACGGGGTGAAGCCATGAGTTTTGTTTATAGAGTTATTATAACAAATAACTGCGTATGGTAAGATGGTTAACGGGTGTTCGCTAGGGTTTTCTAATTTATTAGCTCTTATCATTTCCATGAGCGTCGCGTGAAATCTCTCTAGTGAGCCGTTGGATTGTGGGTGGTGTACACTAGAATATGTTAATTTAATATCGTAAAGAAGGCAAAGGTCTTTAAGAAGTCGATTTTCGAATTCTCGGCCTGAGTCACAATGGATGCGAAGGGGTGTACCGTAATGTTGGAAGTACAGTAGAAAGTTCATCCCTGATTGTCAAGGCGTAATTTCGTGTAGGAACTTCAAGGATGTCAATGTTAATGCGTTAGAACGGGGTTTTCGGTGTCTCTGTAATGACTAGAGGATTGTCCAAGTTTTTACGTAAAATTTTCGCTTTTTGACAAGTTTCGCATGCTTTTATAAATTTTTCGACGTCTTTTGTTAGTCCGGTCCAATTGTACTTATTTTTAATTCTACGTATCGTCTCATTAATGTCGCGATGGAGATTATTTTTTCCTGCATGAAACTGATTTAGTATTATGGGAATTTGGTCTTCATCGGGTTTTGTTACGACGTCTTGACAAACGACTAGCTGTATGTCTTTGTCGCTAAAAATAAATGAGAAGATTTCGAGAATAGGTAAGTTCAAGTTATTCTCGACATAGTATTTTTTTGCTGGATTTATGTCGTTCTGGTTTTTGTATATCGTAACGAAAAGTTGTAAAATTGCCGACAAGGGGTCGAATGGTAAGGGTACGATATGATACGATCTCTTCTTTACTGTTTGACTAGATACGGTGTTAATTTTGTTGTTTGAAACTCAGGTTTTTTTTCAAGAATATCCTCGATTACTTTGTAGTGGATATCTTGCAAATTGTCTTGCTGAAAGAATGTAATTATATTTTTATGATCTTTATCGAGCAGTTGATTATTTGAAAACCTGATTTTCGCGTAATCGATTAGGGACTCTGTCTGGTACAATCTTTCGAAGGTTTCGTATTCTCGGGCTATTTGTTCCGGTGGTATGTCTTCGTCGGGAATGACTTCTGGGTCAGGCGGGTCTTCTGGATTTTGTATGTTGTTGTGGTACGCTACACATTTTTGCATGTGATTGACTTTAATGCGTGATAAGGCGTCAGCATTTTTGTTGATTTTACCTGGCTTGTATATGATCTCGTAATCATATTCCTCAAGTTTAAGGCGCCAACGTGCTAGCCTACTGCCTGGATCTTTTATAGAAAAGAGCCAAGTCAAAGGTCGGTGGTCAGTTATGAGTTTAAACTTTCGTCCAAAAAGGTACGGCCTGTAGTGTTTAACTGCCCATACGATAGCTAGAAGCTCCCTTTCGATTGTAGAGTATTTTGTTTCAGCATTACACAAAGTTCGTGAGGCATAAGCAATGGGAAGGTCCTTGCCTATAGGTCCTTGCGAAAGCACGGCTCCGATAGCGTACGCGCTAGCATCGGTTGTTAAAAGAAAGGTTTCATCGAAGTTTGGGTCTATTAAAATAGGGGTTGAAGTTAATGCAGTTTTCAATTCGTCAAAAGAATTTTTACAAGTGGAGTCGAAATTGAACGGGATGTCTTTCTGCAGAAGCTTAGTGAGAGGTTTTGAGATTTTTGCAAAGTTAGAGATAAAGCGCCTGTAGTAACCGGCTAGTCCTAAAAAGGATGTAATCTCTTTTTGTGTCTTGGGTTCGGGGAAATTTTGAATACAGTCAATTTTCGAAGGATTCGGTTTGACTCCGTCTTGGGTGATAAGGTGACCTAGATAAGCTACTTCTTTCCTTAGAAATTTTCACTTATCTGGCTGGATTTTGTGATTGGCTTTTCTTAACCTTTTGAAAACTTCGGTGAGCCTAGAAATGTGTTCATGGATGGTGAGTGAGTATATGATTATATCGTCCATATAAACGAGACAGCGTTCGTTTTGAATGCCTAGAAGAATATTGTCCATAACGCGCTGAAAAGTGGAGGGTGCGTTTTTTATACCAAATCGCATACAAACGAACTCGTAATGACCATTTTCGACTGAAAATGCTGTCTTTTGAATGTCATTTTTGTCAATTTCTATCTGGTGGAAGCCAGACGCGAAATCTAAAGTAGTGAAATACTCACACTTTCCTAGGTGGTCTAGGAGATCTGAACTATTGGGTAATGGGTACTTATCGTTAACTGTCAGCTCATTGAGTTTACGATAGTTAATCACAACTCTCCATTTTTGCTTGCCTGAAGCGTCAAGCTTTTTTGGTACAACCCACACTGGGGAGGACCAGGGTGAGATGGACGGCTGAATTATACCTTGATTGAGCATTTCTGTCATTTGGCGTTTTACTTCGTCCTTGTGAATTTGCGGGTATCTGTACGATTTAGTGAAGATAGGTTTAGCGTTATTAGTATCTATCGAATGCTTTATTTCATTCGTGAGTCGCCTTCTAAGTAAAATATGTCCGAAAATTTTAGACATAAGTCTACGATCGATTCTTTCTTTTCGTCGTTGAGATGTTCCAAACGTAATTGATTTTCAATTTCGTACAGTCTGTTGTTGGTATTATTTTGAAAGTCATTTGCATTGATGTTTGAAATATTGACATTACAGGTTAATTCAAATTCAGAATTTTAAGTCGTGAAAATCGATAGTTATCGATAGTATCGCATTTGCATTAATTATGGAAGTTAAAAATTCACCTTTTTCATTTACTTTAACCACGGCATTGGGTAATCTGACTTTTTCTTGTTCCTGAGCTAGCAGTATAGCATCAGTACTTCTTAAATCGCATTTTAGTTTGAAAATTTGTTCTGTACGTGGTTGAATAGAGATTACGTTTCTTATCAAATTGTCATTAGAGTGGAGATATTGTACATTCTTATTAATAACTGATGTTTCGATGTCTTCCTCGCCTGCTTTGAACAGGGGTACAGTTTTAAAATTAGTAATAAGTTGCCTATTTTTTATGTCTATCGTGCAATCATAGTGATCTAGAAAGTCCGATCCGAGTAATCCGTCGAATTCTATATCTAAGTTATGAATGAATACCTTGTGAGGGTCGCCGGGTTTAAATGGGATAAGTTTTGATTCTGTTATTAAAATTTTTTCATTAGTTATTCCTTGAATAACGGCATTTTCCTGAAATTTGTTAGGGACTCTTGCGGCGGTCTTTTCTTTAAAAATAGATATTCCCGCGCCCGTGTCAATGAGAAGTTTGACTGTTTTTGTGATACCTTTAATATAGAATAGGTTCCTGGACTTGACGGTTAGAAGTGAGTTTAGATGAAAATTTGTTCGGGGAAGTTCAGATTGGGGTTGTAGTCGTCTAGATTCATGGACTGAATTTGGGACGAGAGGTCTGCAACTGGGTTGTAGTTCTCTGAAATTGTTTCCTGGAATTGAATAGGGTTCTCTTCCATCAAAGTTTCGGGGTATTGGTTCTCGAAATTCGGGGGGTCGTGAAGGGTTTGAGGGCCTAGCTGAAAATCCTGAAAGTTGTCCGGATATTGATAGTGCTCCTCAGAAAAAGTTTCTTGTGAATTAGATGGAAATTCCTGAAACTCTGGATTATATGCGCCTTCTTGGTATTCCTCTTTAGAGTAATATTGTGCCTGGTAGTTAATATGATGGGTTCTTGGTTGATTGGCATTCCTATTATAGTTTGGGTTTGGTTGTATTACAGACGGTCGTTAAAACTGATTTGGTCTATTAGGGAATTGAGTGGGCCTCTGATTTTGATTGGGGAATGTCTGTTGTATAAACGGCCTTTGTTGTTGTTGCTGCTGTTGCGGTTGTTGCGGGGCAGCATATTGTCTTTGGAAATTTAAATTTGAATAATTTTGGGGGGTGAGATTCGGGTATTGCGGTGATTGTTGACGTGCACGACATTCGTTTATGACGTGTCCGGTTTTTTTACAATACGCGCAAATTTTTTGAAAAGGTGTTGTCGTGTTAGGTTTTCTTACTGGGGCTTGATTGTCTCGGGGATTAGTAATCGGTTTATTGAATTTTTGAGTCTCAAAATAGGAGAGTTGAAGCTCTCGTTTGATCCGTGCTGAAGCTTCGAGCATAGTATCGGGGTTTCCAGCCCTTATAATTTGACCTAACCGCGGTTCTAGCCCGGTAAGCAAGGTGTTTAGAGTCATAGTCTCCACGAGTTGAGACTGCATCTTTCTGATCTGGAGTTAATCGTGATTTTTGCACTGCGGCGTGCATTTTAGCGTTATGTGTTTGCAACCTGGAGAAAGCGGCTTCATTTGGCAATTGTTTAACGCGTTGCAGGTCTTGAATTAACGACGTCAAATCTCTGGAATCACCGAAATGAACTGCCAGTAACTGTTTAATTTCTACCCAAGTGGCTGGGTTCCTAGAATTGATTAATTGAGCTGCTCGCCCACGAAGCTTGTTTTAGATGTGAAGCGTCAAAAGAATACGCTGGTCTCCGACTGCCATGCGTTGTGCATGATCGCAAGCGTTTAAAAATGTGTTTAATAAAATTTGGTCTCCATCAAACTCTGGGACAATGGAGAATATCTCCGATAATTTGTATGGTTCTATTACTTGCTCACGCTGTTCGCGAATAATTTCTTGTTGCTCACGAGCTATTTCAACTTGTTCTTGAGCCGTTGTTACAATTTAATTATTTAAAATTTGAGAGAGAAAAGGAAAAAAAATTGGAGGTAGGAGATATTGGACAATAGAACACTTCGCGTTTTAAAAACAAAAAAAATTAAAATAAAATTCGATGCACTTATGATTCAATTGTTAAAAGTACTTACATAAAAGTTTTCATATGTTGCGGGATTGTGTGTTTGTTCTTAAGAGTGCTACGGTTGGTTTATTCTTAAATGCTAAGTTTCTTGAATGTGCGGTTTTCTTGGTTTGGAGGGTTTGAGGTTCGTTTTCCGTTGGAGGATTGAGATCCACCACTACCAGTTAGGCTCTGGTTCCTTGTTCTAGTAGAGTTGCTGCGGATCCTACCGGCTGCGCCAATTGTTAGATCTGGATTTGTAGTTTTCACTTTTTAAAAACAATTTTTCAGTTTACACAAAAGAGTATTTTTATTATTAAATAAATAGGTTGTTTTACAACTTTGAACACTTAAAATTAGATGATAGTTAATCTCCGGGCATAACCCTTAAATGGAGAAATTAACAATATTCAAAATGAAATTAATAATAGTAAAATACTAAGAGAGGCTATGCTCTTGTAAAATGAATCGAGTTAACTGAACGATGCAGACTGACTCGAATGCGTCGTTCAGTTGTATTTATGAGGTGTGCATAAAATGCAAATTAAACAAAACTAAATCTACACATCATGGTTTCACAAAATTAACCTAAGCTAGAACGTGCAATTTGGAATATTAAAGTATTGAATTACAAAGATAAAGAAAGATATGAAATAAAGAAATGAATTTGCTATCGAAAGTATTACTTATGTGAACGTGTTGATAAGAACTTAAAGAATAATATGGTTACACAAAGGTTTTATATAATACAATGTTTAAATCTAATATAACATGTATATTAATTTGATATTGAATAGATTTGTGTTATTGTATAGTTGTTCCGTAGAATATCTTTTTTCTTTTTTATATATCACTTTAATTAAATAATTTTGTGTTGTTTGTAGCATTTTTAAAGTACTGTCACACAGTCCACCCCAGTTTATAATAGCATATTTGAATATAGATTCCGCTAAAGCATTGTAAATCATCAACAATTGCTTATGATTTAGTATATTTCTCAATTGATAAAATATTGGTAACAATGCCCTTACTTTTGCAATTATAAATTCTGTGTTCTTTCCATCTTAAATGTTGGTCGACGATTACACCTAAATATTTTATTTTATATACAGAATGGATGGTCTCTGTACAGGAACAATTTACATTATTATTATGCAAACATGTGTTTGTATGCAACTTTATATCAGCTATTGGATTATGGCCCATATCTGTAGAAGAGAAGGAGATAAATTTGGTTTTTTCATAATTTAATGTTAGTAAGCTCTTATCCAACCACATACGCACTTTACTGAGTCCAATTGATGCATTATTTATCACCGTTTCCCACTTTTTTTCGCTAAATATTAAGACAGTATCATCTGCATATGATAGTATTTTTGCATTAATGTTTTGTGCGAACAGATTGTTTATATATATTAAAAATAAAATTGGCCCCAGTACAGTGCCCTGTGGGACACCTATTTTTATTCTTAATGCTGAACTTAATTTGTTATTAATTTTTACATATTGTTCTCTATTATTCAAATAATTTTTGATTATTTGTAAAGGCATTCCTCGTATTCCCATATTTTGCATTCTTTCGAATAATATGCTATGTGAGACCGTATCGAATGCCTTAGCAAGATCTAGAAATATGACTACACATTTATTTTTTTCATCTAAATTGTCATTAATAAAATTTATAAGTTCATATATTGTTAATTCGGTGTTTTTCTGTTCTCTAAATCCAAATTGGCTGTGTGACAGTAGTTCAAACTGCTCCAAAAAATTTGCTATTCTTTTTTTTAGACATTTTTCAAATATTTTTGTCAGATTATTAATTAATGTAATTGGCCTATAATTATTCATATCATATTTAACTCCTGCTTTATGAATTGGAACTATGACAAACTGTTTAAAGTGTGTAGGAACAATTCCTGTGGTAAAAATTAAATTAATTATATGTTTTAAAGGGATTAATATATGTAAGTGTATATTCTTAATAAGCATTGCAGATATTCCATCCAATCTGAACTGTATTTATTTTTTAAAGAATTTATTTGCATAATTAATTCCTTTTCATTTACAGGTGTAAGATATAGAGATTGTGGTGTAATTTCTTCTTTTATATTAATATTATTGTTTACGTTGTTTATTGAACTGGCCATTTGTACACCTATGTTAATAAAATACTCGTTAAATAAGTTGGCCATTTTAATGTCGTCAGTAACTATATCCCCATTCTTATCCTTAATGTTTATGTTATTCAAATGACTTTTAGATGTGTTGGTGGCCTCTTTTATTACATTCCACAATTTTTTAGAGTCATTGACAGAATTTTGTAACCTATCCCTATAATAATTATTTTTTGTATTTCTTATTATTATATTTAATTTATTTCTATACCTCTTATATTTATCAGAAACTACTCTATTGTTTAGATTTTTGCTCAATTCTTTTTTTAACTTATCTCTAGTTTTAATAGACTCTATAATACCTGAAGTAATCCAAGGTTTTATTTTTTTGTATTTATTTGCAATAACAATTTTTTTCGAGCTTTTATCTGCACATTTTAATAATGTAGAGACTAATTTATTTGTAACAATTTCAGGATTCTGACAATTTAGTATTTCAGTCCATGTTTATTTAGAGAGTAATTCTAAGAGTCTGTCTTCATCGATCTTTCTAATAGTTTGTTCAGTAATTGTTGGCGTATCAATTTTCTCAAAACATATATTTAAGCTTGTTGCAAAATGATCAGTAATTGAAACATCTAAAATAAAAGGTAATAGTTTAAGACTATTATTACTTTGTTTATTTATAAATATGTGGTCTATATTACTACGGGTGTTTCCATCAACTCTAGTATTTTTATTAATATAGGATATAAAACCAAAACTTCCAAGTAAATTTTTATAATTATTTGCCCACTCATTTTCTTTAAGTATATTTATATTAATGTCACCTATCAAAATTTCTATATTACTGTTATTAATATACTCGTTTAAGTAAATATTCAAATTATTTATAAACTCGTTTACATCGGATGATGGTGATCTGTACATGCTGCTTATTCCAAAATTTATATTGTTTACTTTAAATGTAGTTCTAGAGACTATAATATTATTATATGTTACATGCACTGTGTTACTAATTATTTTATTATTTATATATATATATCAACAATCCATCATTCTGATTAAATTGCGAATTATTATAAAACAATTCATATCCTGGTATATTATAATGTTTCACTTCTCTAATATTCCATGTTTCGGAAAGAATAATAATGTCAATATTTATATCATGTAATGATTCCAATAATATCAAAACCTCATCAAAGTTTTTGTTTATACTACGTATATTTAAATGTATAATATTAATACTTACTTTCTTAGCTCCATTATGTAGTACGTTTTTTGTATTGATCTATGCTACATTCCAGAGTCTGGATATCAGTCTCTTCTATTAGATTAAATAATTTATTAATTTCCATAATAACTAATTGTATGTACAAAAACCCTGCAAAGTTATGAAATATTACTAAAATTTTACCAAAATACAATATTTCTCATATATATGTAGAGAAGTATATATATATATATATATATATATATATATATATATATATATATATATATATATATATATATATATATATATATATATATATTGTTCTATATTCTGAATCTATTTTATATTTTTATACGTTCGAATTTACTTCTTGAAAGTAAATTGAAATGATTTTACTGGGCGCCAAACAGTTTCTTAAAAGCTGTTAATATTATAGACTATAGAACACCATTAGCATGACTATCTACAATCTATAGAATGACTCTTACTCAAGGTTCAACAAAGTCGGTTCAATAAATGCTCATCGATCAAGATAACAATCTAAATGAATCAAACTCAATATTGAACGAACAAAGTATTAATTTATTAACAAATTTGAACTTGGAATGTAATTAACAAATTTAAATAACAGCATCTAACTTAACTAAAAATGATAAATATGGCCTTTATTTTAAAATAAAATATGTACCATGGATTTGTGATATTGTAAAGCTTTACCTTGTCTAGGTTTCTTTCGACTCGAGTAATGTTAAATTATAACCTCTAACTGGTTATTATAATCCTTGAAATATTATGTCACTTGACTGACTTTTTAACCTCTCAAGGCTTCTTCTTCTTCTTCTTCTTTACTGGATTGACGTTTGTTTATACTATACCGAGTCAACAAAATTTCTGGGCACCTACGTAGACAGCAGATTAACATGGGAATTGCATATAGATCATATTTGTAAATTGCTAAATAAAGCATACTTTGCTGTTTTACAGCTAAAAGATACAATTGCCCAGACGGGTCTATTAAGCGTGTACTATGCTTTAGCTTATTCACATCTGTCATTGAATATATTAGCCTGGGGATGTTCAACTCATATACAAAGAGTTTTTGTGTCCCAGAAAAGGTTACTAAGATTAATTTTCAATATAAATAATAGAGCTAGCTGTAGGCCGTTATTTAAAAAATACAATATACTTACAGTCCCTAGCATCTATATTTACAAATGTCTGGTATTTGCAAAAATTAACTTGTGTACATTCTCCACCTCTGCAGATAATCATCTGTATAGTACAAGACATAAAGATTTGTTGGTGATCCCAGTGCATAAAACAGCGACATTTCAAAATTCACTACACTATAATTGTATTATTTTATTTAACAGCGTTCCTAAAACTATGAGACAATTAAACTTACCGTCATTTAAAAAAGAAATAAAAAACTTTTAATAACAAATGCATTTTATAGTGTTGATGAATTCCTAAATAGATAAAAATTTTATATATTTTTTAATCTCCCTGTCTATTTTACTATATTTTTACATTAAAAGAGTTTTTATATGAGGTTTGTTTATTTTATACGTATTATACATATACATATTATACATTATTTTATTATTGTACATTTTTTTGTATTTATGTGTTTTATAAGTTTGTGTTTTTATGTGCCTTATTTTAACTTTTATTACTATAACGAAACATAAATTAATTATGTTTTTAATTTGTACGAATTAACTTAAGTAAATATTGTTTTATTGACGTGCCAAATGTACATATTTGTATCAAAAATTGGTAAAATAAATTCTATTCTATTCTAAAATTCTATAACCTCCAATTTATTTCAAGATTTCCTTGAAATATTTCTATCACTTGAATGACGTTTGAGTTCCTTCACCATATAAATTTGCTAACTGGATTAACAATTACTTCCCTCTTCTAAATCTGCTTTCCGGATAATCTACTTCGTAACCCAGACAGCACACGATATCCTGAGGATATCCTATCACAGTCCCGTTGTCCCAGATTTGGGATTATCCCATGGACATATCCCCAGGTCATCCCAAGGTTGACCTGACTGGATATTAATGTCCTGTAAAGATCCAATTATGGATATCCCTAGGATATCCGCAACTGATTGCCTACGGATATCCTGACGGGATGTTAATATCCTATAGTTGTACAAAATACATATATCCTACGGATGTAATAGAATCGATATCCGTGGGTTATCCTGTCCAGATTGCCCACGGATATCCAATGATGGGATGGGATTTTTACCACTTTTTTTAAGAAACTTATTTGTACAAAAACGGTAAAACATTAAACTGTATTTATTTAGGCACACATTTTATTCTAGAATAAGAAATCGAAAATTTCAAAAATTTTGATTTTTCCTCGCCGGATAACTAAAAAAAATTATAATTTCAGTCAAAATGTTCTGAACAAAAGTAGTCTATTTTGGTCAGGCAATCCGAATTTGCAATAAAAAATAGGGGTTTCCATTTAAAAAACTAATTTGACCTTGAATGACCTATATATATGTTCTGTGGAAATTATTTTTATTATATTTTTTTTCCGGAGACGGTTGTCTTTTTAAAACGATGAAATACTCATTAAGATTCATATTGATAATTTCGAATGTAATGAAATAATTAATCAACAATAATCATGGAGTAAATTAGCTCTTTTGTAATTTAAATCTGGCCCTGGGGGAGGTGATGTATTATAGCTTATGCTCATTGGTTGAAAATCCAATGCAATTTCTTTAATCATTTCCCGAAACCGAATAACACTACGCTGATAATAAAGATGTCAATAATGCAGAAAATATAAGTCAGAGAGAGAGAGAGGAGTTACAGTAGTGCAAACCACAAAAAACACAAACGAAAATTCCCTGTTTCTGTCCTATCCTTCGAGCATATAGATATGCTCATAGGTCCTATCATCGTGAACATCAGCTGCTGTGAACATCGCCATATTTTTCAATTTTCAAAGTTCGACTGTGTTCTGTGTTTGAAGATAGACCATTTTAATGTGTAAAGTGTATTTTTTAATGCAGGTAAGGCTTACTGTGCTATATTATATACATAATTTAAGATAAATCTAGAGCAGAGTATTAGCTGTTTGATCTAGTGTAGTGGTAGAGACACTATAGAGACCGGTAAATTATTTTGCATGTGGCATGTGCTGTAAAAGGTAACCTCGAACATGTCTACAACAGGTAAAATAAACCAGTAGTAAAACTAGTAAAACAAACAGAGCAACATACTATAGATGTATCAAGAACAACTCTGTCAAAATATCATTACTTGTTAGTGATGATATTTCCACAAACGCAAATCACGTAGGTAGGTATCTAATATATTTAAAAAAAAACGAATTGCACTGAACAATACACAGTATGATTTCTTATACAGACACTTTGGTTCTTTATTTGCGATTGAATCACTTTTTCTTATAACACGTTCTTGCATTTGAAACATTTTGGTATAGAAAAGCCCAAGTTTTCTATACCATAGTATAGTATAGTATATGTGTATTATTTCTATATACATTAAGCCACGAATGGAGAAAATACATGAAGTATTTCATTTATATAATAACATCCTAATCTGGTATGACATTATTGTGAAAGACTAGTTATAGTCCAGGCAGAAATTCTGACTACATCACAGAAAACAAGTGATAATGTCCTTTTGTCGTATAGAATAATGTTTTTACATCTGTGTCCTCAGTCCTCTACTATAGTCACACATATAACAACTTACTACCAATTTGCATAAGGCCAAAATAACCATACGTTAAAATGTGTCAAAAGTTTTTGTCCCATATCGCTACCTTTTTTTTTTTTTAATTTAACTTTGGCTGTCTAATTGTAGCCTCAGCAGAAATTTTAATGATGCATGTCACAGAGGCAATGTTATTTAATTACTATACTTATAATTGAGTTTTTCCCATGACGACTTTCCTATCTAGATTATTACACTACTTCTGTTTTTGTGTCGCTGAATAATCATTATTTATGAAGATTAAGCGCATCTTTATAAGTCGTTTACAAATGTGTACTAATCTAGAAATAGCATTTATGATCGAGGCAGGAATTCTTACTATGCATATGTCATAGTGAAAACATGCGGAGCCAACATTATGTTCATGTCCTTGTATAGAAAAATTACTGCTGTTGTGACTTGTATCTTCGGAATTTTTGCTTTGACTATATTTTAAAAACGTTTTTTTTTTTTGTTTTAAATGTAAATGATTTTCATTTGTGTTATTTGTATATTTTTTAGAAGCTGTTTTAAAAAAACCCAAACTGTGTCAAGGCATCAGAAAAAACTGTGGAAGCTGCTATAAAAAATTGACTCCGACACGCCAAAGAAAGACTAGAAAGGGATAAGGAAAATGGAGATATAAGGAACAAAGGAAATTAAGCTGCTATAAAAAATTGACTCTGACACGCCAAAGAAAGACGAGAAAGGGATAAGGAAAATGGAGATATAAGGAACAAAGAAAATTAAGTGGACCAAGGAAATGCAGACAAAGAGAACCAATAGATATACTCATGTATATAGGTATAAATAAATAGATTTTTAAAATAAAGCTCAAGTGATTTTTTTATCCAAACATTATTAATACAAAGTGCATGATAAAAAGATGATGGAGTAGTTTTACAAACACCAAAACACTTGAACACAGCACTCGAATACTCTACTCGACTCGCATTTCACCAACCATGTTGGCATCATCTGGAGATGATTAAAACCTAAAAAAAAACAACTCTTAGTTGATGATTAAAACCTAAAAAAAAACAACTCTTAGTTTTAATCATCTCCAGTTGGCAAAACGCGTGTCGAGTAGAGTATTTGACTGTTGTGTTCAAGAATTTTGTTGTTTGTGGAAACTATTTTTTGGTGTTCGTGAAAACTACTTCATCGTCAGTGTCACACCGAAGGCTCGAAACCATCCAGATCCACGTGTATGACTCGGTGTATGATAAAAGGTAAAATATTAGTAAAATTAAAATAATATCGTCTCATATCTCATGAACTGACGTATCTCGAATTTTGACAACTTTACAGAATTACAGAAGACGCACATTTAACTTTTTGGACAGTTTTTAGAAATCAATACAATAGTGTGAATCAACTTAGTAGTGACTTTATAGCACAGTGTAGTTCATATGTATGCTAAACTAATAGCAATCGGTTACGTCAGTGTGAGTCGGATGCAGATAACAATATTGCTTTTTGTGTCACAACTTCAACAAAATTAGAATAGTGGTTTTTTTTTGTTTATTAATATTGTGCCAATTTAATTATCTATTAGAGGTGTTTTAAAATCTCATGAGCTGTGACCTTCATATGCGCACAGACATAATTCCTCCTGTCGACTCAGTTACACTTCTTAAAATTATTATATTTATTGTTTACAATTTATCCCGAACTCTTGTTAATGTATACAACAATTCAGCCGCCAGTGTCTTCAAAAAAATACTTATAACGCAGAATGAACTTTGGCGTTTGCGCATTTCGCGGCTCATAAGATTCTGAAACACCTCTAACTTTATATCAGTATTTATTTTGTGAGATTACGTAATAGTTCTGTCATGTAGTTGTAATTCTCTTGAATTCATGTTTATATGGTGTTTTTTTTTCTTATTTATCTAGAACCGTATACATTTCTAGAATTAATTTACAAACATCCTATATACTAAGGTTATCGAAAGGATATCCTTAAACACTTATCTAACTGTTTCCTAAGGATATCAAATCAAGAACAATATCGAATATCATCAGGATATACAAAAAAGGGATATGCATGTAGAACACTATTTCCAGCGGTTATTGTAGGGTTATCCTAGATATTGCCCCGATAGATCCTAAGGATATATGCAAATGTGTCCGAAGGTTGTTCTCAGGACATCTGGAACTGTCTCACCTGTACATCCCAGGGAAATCCTATGCAAATTTTAGGTCATCCTAAGGATATAGTCATAAACCAAGCTTTACGTCCTTAGAATATCCATCGGTTAACCTTGTGCTGATTGGGAATACTTTCAAAGTTTACTCACTTTTTATATTTAATATACTTTTACAATTTTTTCTTGATATCAATATATCTGGATTGTAATATTCTAACCTTCAAATTATTCACCACTTTTCTTTTATTTTCAATTTATTTATTATTCTTGGATGAATATTTTTCGCAGCTCGCTGTTCAGCGGTGTGTGATCAACTGATTTGTTATTTTAAGTCGTTTAATTGGGTTAAATTCCCATGTTTCAATTGTTTTTTTCTGTTTTGATCTAATATTTCAAAATTTAATTTTAATTTAAAATTTAGACTATTCAGTTTTGTTTGTTCTTTATATTAATTGAATACTGTTTTTAATTCTTTAATTTTCCTGATGAATTTCTTATTCCACTTTTCAGGATTAAGTGAATAATTGTAATTACTCGAAATATATTGACATATTACATATACTTTTTTAAAATCTACTTATAACTACAATTAACAATTCCAATCTCAAATAAATACTAATTCATACATTTAGATGAATAGCAATGATAAACACAAAATGCTAGTAGCTAAAACATACTGCAGTTTTTCATACTGACAGAATACTGATATTATAAACTAAAACAAGAAATTGATACGCCAACAAACATTTAACATCATACTATTAGTCCTTTCTTTCTGCATGATGTGAAATATCATTTACAAAACACCTTTCTGCAATGATATTTGAAAATATCTGAAAACTTAAAATGTCATTCAGTATTTTGTAATATATGGACTTACTATTTATGAAATATTCACGCTGCAATGCAACTACTGTTAATAGTCTTTCATTCAATATTCATTTTGTGTAGATTTACAGTGTTTCTACACAATTTAAAATTTTCAGCCCTAAGTTTTGACATGAATGTCAGATTTTATAAATTTTACCTTATTGTTTTCCAAATTCATTCTAAATCATTTTATATGAGACTGTGAGTCTCTACAAGTTCATGTGTTATAATATGCTATTTAGAATAACCTTGTTAAAACTAAAATAACTTCATTTTATGTTTATTTAAACATTTTGTTCGCATTCAATATCAAGTTTCATTCTCTGCATCTTACTCGCTGAGAAGTTCAGAGAAGTTCACTTAAACTTGAATCAATTATATAAACCACAGATACTCCTGCTTCTGTATGATCCGTTAAAGTAAAACTGTTATGGTTATTTTCTAAAATACATACAAATTTGTGAATTTTATTTATGATTTCAAACACGATACTTAGGTAGTGTTCCACAGTGTGGATACACAGCAATATATATATACATACCTACACATGAGTATAAAACCAATACAGAATAGAGAAAACAGTATATTATATAATCAGCAAATAAATAATTTTATCTAGAATACCCTATTCCGAAAAGAACATATTAAGTATATTTACTGACATAAAAGGTACAATGTTTCATAATTATATAATATTGCGATTTATTTAAAAACAGAGATAAAAAAACAACAATAAACATTTCTGTGTATTCAACTTAATAAGTAATATAATTTAAGCGTTTCATTTTCATTTTCATAATTTTCCTCATTATCTTGGAATTCTTCGTTTGGTTCATCTTCTAACTCGTTCGAATAAATTGTAATTCTTTCGGCCGTTTTTACAAATATTGCCCCATTTTTAGTCCATGTGTTTTTAAATCCATATTTATCAGCTGCTCCGTTATACTTGTTTAAGTTGTCCTGTGTTAGGTCTTCTTTGATAATTATTCCTGTGCCCTTAAACTGCTTTTTCATAGAGAGAATTTCAATCCTGTTTTTATAGCTTCTAAATTTTAATATTACAGCTCTTGGTTTGTTTTCTTTTTGCTTGCCCACTCTGTGACATCTATCAACATCTAGTTGAGTTATTTTAGTTCCTAGTGTTTTATTAAAGAGATCTATAACTACCATTTCAATATTTTCATATAAAAGTAAACAAAGTGTAAATGTTATTTAATATAAATAAGGCAGTAAAATAAAAAAAAATAAAAATAAGTATTGTATAGTCAGTAAATTATTAAATAAAGTGTTAGTGGTTTATCTCTTGTTGAAATTATTTTAGAACCCACGGATTCATACAGGGTGTTTCCCAAGAGGTGGAAAATACGCAACAATAATATAACGAGGTGAATTTTTGTAACCAAAAATGTAATTTAAATTAACCGTAGCCTTCGCCACTTGTCCCATCTTACGGCCGAAAAAACTAGAAATTGCTCTTTCCATTTTTATTTAGCCCGCGATCATGTGGTTTTATACAGTAGATAGAATAACGTAAAGTTTCACGGCAATGGGAAGTTACCTAAAATCAATTGTTTACGAGAAATTATCCCGGATGGCGCTGGCCGCAGTTAAATTATTCCCCACTCGGTATTCAAAACCAAGTTGGAGGGGATTTTTACTTTTGGGGTAACCAGCAAAGCTAGCACGGAGCAGGAAGTCCATTCCGGAGAGTCCAAAGAATCACCACGTGCGGATCTACAATTCCGATATCAACCGCCCGCCCGAAGATCGCCACGTGTGATTTAATAGACTCTGTCCACCGCGGTATAGCAACAATGTAAGTTAAAATCATTTTTTTGTATTTTTGTAAACTATAAAGTAAATTTCGTCTTAACAATTAAAGGCATTAATACATGGGGGCTCTAAAATTCCATAAAGACCGTCCGCCTGGAGAGCACCCCGTGCGAGTTTTCTTAACTGTGCCCCGTATACGAGCAATGTAAATTAACAATTTATTTTTATTTTGATGCACTTCATAAATAATATTTTTCTTGACAAGCTGGTAAATCTCTGCGTGTCGATCTATAAAATTACCGCTGACCGACCTGGTGGATAGACACTAGACACGTATGTGATTTGTTAGCCTTTGATACCGTCAAATAGCAGCCAGTGGTGGTTTATTAAAATTTTAATTACGCTGAAACCGGCAAATAGCTGGGCATGTGTTAAATATTCATTGTCCGATTTGTCTATATCACCGAAGTGTACATTAAAAATTATTTGCTACGCCACTGTTTCTTTGTTTCTTGTTAGGTGTTTTTTTCTCTCCGTTACCCGATAAGAATAATTCATTGAAATGCGTGATTAAAAATAAAACCTTAAAACGTTTTCAAATTTAATGCATCAGAATATAATTATTTTTTTCCAAAATACGGAGATAAATCATAGACTTTACATAAGTTACTATGTACCGAGGTTTACTCAACTGGGGGCCCTGTTAGATTCTCAAGATTTAATCCAGATAACTATGTGCCAAAGGATTTTCAATGTAAAAAGGACATAGACGATATTTCGAGAGATTATTATTCTATCTCAGACCTTTGAGTCAAAATAATATCAGCCAAGTTTGTTGGAATGACAGAAACCCGCTGTCCGTAAATTTCTGTTTTAGTTTCGCCGAATTTTTACAGCGTAATTCCTATTATTTTAACTTAACCGTTTCTGTTCTAATTTATTGGGTTAAAATATTATCCGATATTTTGCCGAAGTGAGAGAAATTAGTTTTCCGTATCTTTCACTTTTCCTAACTATTTCATGCATTAGCGAATTAAATAAAATCCGTTAGTTTTAAGTAGTTCTTTTTAGAAATTTGTTATATTCCGAGAGTATGAAGAATATGGGCAAATATCCTGAATACATAAATTATATTTATATTTTGATACATGAACTTTTCTACTGTGGCTCTGACAAGAAACGCGTGGTAAATTTTATCTCCGAACTGAATGTAATTAGAGGTACTCAGCTGTAGGGTTTGAGACGCTTGGCGAACCTCTCCGAACCGAACCGAAATAACACCGTCGAGATTATTTCTGTCTGTCCGTCCAGGCCGTTTTATTCAATATCAGTTTTCCGTAGTTTTGCCAAGTTCTTTACACCACACGCTGCCAACTTATACCTGAAATATATATGATATATTCTTTTACCGAGAATAATTGTTTGCTTTTGCTGAAAATTTCTTTACTTGCTGCTTTGATGCTGATTTGTTTAATCTTAACACCCACTGCTTGCCTGCTTACTGTTATTACCGCCTGAACCGCTTATTGCCGCTTTACCACTAAGCCCACTACCTCTTTGCACACTATTTGCTTGGCTCTGCTAATATCCAAGATAATACAATATTAAAATCTCTAGTCGACTACCTTCTCACCGCCTGGTTCCTTGTTTTCGTAGTTTCACTTGTAAATAAACCGAAATGCCATATCTTAAGTCTTACCTGTAAATTTTAATAATATGACATAGGTATCTAAAGTTTTGATAGTATTTACCTGAACTCTGCAGGAGTGCTTTGGTACCTGACCATTTATTTATTTTTGATAATTAATTTAGTGTTGAATATTTAATATATTTTAATAAATGTTGGTATTTTCCAATCTGTGCGTTTTACTGTTAAGTGTGAATGAAAATCTAATCTGCCGTCCGGACCGGGCATACCGTGTCTGCACTGTAGCTATCCCAGCCCTACTGCAACAGGCTGCGTTAGGAGGCTAATGTGGGACTTTTGCCCTACGTAAAAATTGCAAAGGTGCCGCTCGAGTTAACCGAATTTAACCGAAATGCAGCTCAGCGCTAAAGCGACGCTTCCGCTTGTCTATGCGATAGGCATCCGGAACAAAGCACGTCACAAAATGGCACCCGAGCAAGGATCATTACCAACGATTACCGATCATACCGATTAATCCTTGACTAAATTGAACACGGGGAACCGATTCCGACTACTACCGAACCGATCCGACCGCACCCGATGGCGTCATTAACCATTGAATAACACACCTGAAGAAATTTTTCAAGAACCGTTTCCGTGATGTTGCCACCTGAATAGGCTACACGAGTGATTTTAATATTTTGGCAGTTTCCTAATTTAAAGATTAACTTAGAAATTTTGGTGGGTCAGCATTGAATGAATTTCTAACCGTTTAAGACTTAAGGGACTTTGTCATTTTTTTTTGACAAATGGAAGTGTGCTGTAGCCAAGTTAAGAGGCCGTTCCCAGATTTTTTTATTACTAGTATTACTGCAGACCGTTGGCATCGCATGTTACTGGCCGTCCGGATTTTACCTGGAGCAACCGACAACTCCGGAGTGTGGAGTTACTAGGATAATAACTTGGAAACTTAGCATTGATTGTCGACCTGTACAACCGCATCACATCTCCGTGGACAGTGCCGACCTGATAGGTTGCACCTTCGATTTTACCGACTCAGCAATTTACTTTTAATTACTTGTTTTGGGGAAACTTTACCGATTTTACCGTTTACAACATTTTTTTTTGGTTAATCGAAACTTTACCGAATAGCGCAGGCGCGACAGTAATCTCACTGTGCGTAAATGTAGCTATTCCTAGCTGCTCCGTATATATAAAATAGATCCGAATCTGAGAAGAGTACTGGTGCAGATGACAAGACTCCCTGAACACCGAGGGGAATACAACCAACTAACTCGAAGAGTTAAAGAAGCCATGCAAGAGCACAGGCAGAACAGATGGCAACGTCACCTAGAGTCGCTAGACCCTCAGGACAGAAGCATGTGGACTACCCAGGCTCTGCGTGCCAAGCGAAAACCAGTCCCGCCCATCCACGGAGAGAATGGTATTGTCTACACTTGAATGGTATTGTCTAAAGTCAAGGCTTTTGCCGACAGTTTGGAATTGCAGTGTAGGGAAAACCAGATCGACGACGAGGACGAGGACTGGGAGGACGACGTAATACGCAGTCAGAAGGCTGCGACGCATGCCGGATGAAGGAATAATCCTTCCGACTTCTCCTGAAGAAGTCGGGGAAATCCTGAGAAGCCTCAAACCCCGCAAAGCGCCGGGGTTCGACAGAATAGGAAACATAGTACCTACTCAAAAAACTACCCCTCAAAGGAGTAGCAGCAATGGTTAACATAATCAATGCCATATTGAGACTACGTTATTTCCCCATCAAGTGGAAGAAAGCAGACGTCATCATGATTCCCAAACCAGGTAAGAATCTAACCTTTCCTTCAACTTACAGGCCCATCAGTCTCCTACCTGCGATAAGCAAAGTAGCAGAGAGGATCATCCTGAAGAGACTTAAAGCCCTGACCGATGAGCTCCAAATCATCCCAGATGAGCAGTTCGCCTACCGAACAGAACATTCCACCGAGCTCCAAGTACTTCGTCTAACGGAGTACGTCACGGAGGGTTTCAACCACCGTCAAGTCACAGGAGCGATCTTCTTAGATGTAGCCAAGGCCTTCGACAGGGTTCGGCATGAAGGTCTCATGGCGAAGATGTTGTCGATGGGTTACCCTGTCGGCATAGTCAAGCTTGTAAGATCCTACCTTCATCGGAAGCAACTCCGTGTGAAAATTGCCGACAATTTGTCAAACTACAGGCCCATGGAAGCAGGTGTACCGCAGGGATCAGTACTCCCTCCCCACCTGTTCACCATCTACACCTCCGACATGCCAAGAACCGCAAGGAAACCTCTTTGGCGCTCTACGCTGACGACACGGCCATAATCGCAAGATCATGGAGTGCAAGACTTGCGACCTGCAACCTCCAGGAAGCAGCATCCCTTCTGGAAGAGTGGTGCAACAACTGGAAAGTCAAAATCAACGCGGATAATAGCAAAGCCATCCTCTTCAAGAGAGTCAGGAAGCAAACTCCCACAGGACACGTCTCCTTGAATGGCGAGAACATTCAATGACACGATACCGTCAAGTACCTTGGCGTTATCATGGATCGAAGTCTGACGTGGAGACAGAACACGGAAGCGATAATACAGAAAGCGAGGATGAGGAAGAGTCTACTTTACCCTATGATAGGTAGACAGAGCCAACTCAACCTGAGAAACAAGCTCACGCTTATCAGGACCCTCAGTGCACCTATTGTGACCTGCGCCCCCGTTGCCTGGGGATACCAAGCAGCCACCCAAGAGAATACAAGCCGTGGAAAGCGTCGCACTTCGGTGCGCCGTGGATGCATCATGATTTGTCAGAAACGCCGATATCTTCAGAGACCTGGAATACACTCCAGTAACTGAATTCATCCGGGACAGTGCGAAGAACCTATACGCCCGTGCAGCAGAGCATGGGGATCCGCTGATCAGACAGGTGACTGACTATGACCCCAACGACGCTCCGAGGCACAAGAGGCCAGATCCTGGATAATGGGTGAGTATAAGTAACCCTTTATCTGCTTCAGCTCGATCTGCAAACCACACCGCAAGGAAACAATAACTAAAAACATCCAATTACCCGATCCCGGGGGTACCAAGCAAACAACCAGCTCGGTACCCTTACCCTAGCCCGTGCCGACCTCTAACGCTAAGAAAGCGTCTCTGGCCGAACACAATCCTGAACTACATAGTTCACACTCCCTTCCGACGAAATTGGAGCACATGATGCCAATTAGCACCCTGGACTTCCGACTAGTCAACAACCCCAAATCCCTTTCAAACTCCGAGAGGGCTTGGTAACAGCCGTTCCCTCTCACGACAGATGAAAGACGCTCCCGGGAGCCTATACATGCTAGCGAAGAAAGAAAACCAAGACAGGAGAGCGCCAGAAGAAACGACCCAGCTGGCAGGGTCCAGGGGAGGGGAGGTTTGCTAACATCGCCAATACCGTCCGCATTTGCGGGGGGGATAGGCGAAAAAGCAGGCCCACCCCTTACGAGGCCAGTCCAGGTCTACAGCGATGATTGGGGCAAGGAGCTCAAGCTCGACCTCTAGTCATCCGAGACCGTCATCTTTAGTCAAGGATATTGGCGTGAGGAGAGTAGAGTCTGAGTTAGGGTACTGTAAAGAACTCTCCAAGTACTGACACCGCTACTAATAGTCACCGACTTACACCGTTTCTAACTAAAATATTTTATTTTTCCACCTGCATCGCTTAATCGACTTACACCGCTTTCGAGTAAAATAATTTATTTTATTTTATCATCCGCCTGCATCGACTTACACCGTTTTTTAATAAAATAATTTATTTTATTTTATCATCTGCTGATATCCCGTACATCGTTGAATATACCGTCTGAGTTGGATATACCAACTTTGGAAAGAACAATTAGATGCCGAGTTAGGAAAATTTCATCTGAATATCACTGGAACCGTGGATGAAAAGAAGCACCAACTAGTTAAATTTATTAAAGAAGGCTGTAACACCTCACCGCAACCACAAGCCGTCAAACCGTTCGTCTTTCCACCAACTTTCGTACCCACAATACAGACAACCGCACCGCCGCCAACAACCGACCTTCGGGTTTTGGATCCACTTAAAATCCGAAAATGGTGTATAAAATCTGATGGTAAAGGAAATGCCGCTGCATTTTTAGAAAGAGTGGAAGAAGTCTGCTCATACACTGGTTTCCTTCCTGAACAATTATTACTTGTTCTTCCGGAGTTACTGCAGGTACCAGCGTTACTATGGTACCGCAACAACCAGACACGTTGGAGTAGATGGGAGGATTTTTCTGCAGATTTTAGAAATGTCTTCTTTCCTGTAAATTATACCGAAGATTTAGAAGCTGAAATCAGTCGTCGTTTACAGAAACCTGTACAGCCCGCTAGCAAGTACATTACCGACATGCAAACACTCCTCCGCCGCCATGGGGACTTTACTCCGCACCAACAACTCCGCTAGTTGTACCGAAACTTACTCCCTGACTACAGGCAATATATTCCCCGACCCGAGCTGACCGACGTAGCAACACTGATTGCCCGAATGAAGGAATATGAAATACTTCGTCAGAAAATTCAGCAGACATACCGAACCGCCGCCACTAACCGAGCCACCGCCACTACCGGTCCGACACCGTCCCAGATACATCACAACCGTTCAGAGACTTCAGATGATCAGCCGTCACAGTCGACACAAGCCGTAACAACTACCACCACTGGTACCCGGACCATTCAGGGACCTCCGAGATCCGCACCGCCTCAACCAGTCCGACGAGATACTCCTTTTAGAGGTGATCTTTCACGTCCACTGCCGCGAGATCTTTTAATCGAGACCCCCTTTGCTGGAGGTGTGGGAGAACTGAACACTACCGCACCGAGTGCCGTTTTCCACGCAAACTATTTTGTTCCCGCTGTGGCTGGACAGGCAGAATGACAAGAGATTGTTAATGCCCTAGGTCGGAAAACTAAACCGGAACTGTACTGTTACTAGGCCTATACGGTTCTGTCCCTCGGGAAAACCGCCTACATATCCAAACGAAAACACATGGCCGAAATTTTTCCTCTTTGCTTGACACTGGCTCCGTGCGCTCCTACCTGGGAAACCGAGTACGAGACTTCTGTTCTGAACAAGAGATACCTACCGTTAGTGTATCCCCGTCTGCCCAAGTCGCTGATGGGTACTGATAACCATCAGGCCTATGACTTAAACTTCACGATAGATCAGCAAGCGTTTCAAAACCGTTTATACTATCTACCGCATCTGCCTTCGGACCTAGTATTCGGAATGGACATCCTACATACCAGAGATTTTGGTATAAATCTGACCGCTGGCATCATCTATCTAAACCACCGTCCGATTTCCGTACCGAATCCTACTAGCCCATTGGGAGGAATTGCCCTAACGTTAACCGAAAATGAGAAAACTAGACCAAACAAGTTTCTGGCAACTGAATTACCCTATTTTAAAGACATCACCGGAACCACACAGCTGGCTCAACACCATATACGTCTTTCAGGACCCGAAACAATCAAACAAAGGTACCAACAACAGAATCCTCGAATGCAAGAAATCATTAACAGGGAAGTTGACGAAATTCTCACCAATGGTATTATAGAAACGTCCGATAGCCCATGGAGTTCTCCAGTGGTAATAGTCCGCAATAAAGATGGAAAGCCTCGATTTTTTATCGACTTTCGTAAAGTGAACGAAGTCAGCGAGAAGGATGCATATCCCCTGTCATACATCAACGCTATTCTGGATAAACTACGAAAAGCCCGTTATATTTCCAGCATCGACCTCAAGCAAGGTTACTGGCAGATACTGCTGACTGCCAAAAGCAAACCGATTACCGCTTTTACCGTTCCGGGAAGAGATCTATTCCACTTCCGCGTGATGCCCTTTGGATTGCACTCTGCACCCGCTACATTCCAACGTCTCCTTGACCGGATAATTGGACCTGACATGGAACCAAATGCATTCGCCTACTTAGTCGATATAATCGTACTAGGAGAAACGTTTGATCACCACTTGAAAAACCTACATGAAGTTTTTTGTCGTTTGAGAATTGCCAACCTACAACTAAATCCTGAAAAATGTCAGTTTTGCCGGAAATCCTTGAAATACCTAAGACATGTGGTTACCGCCGAGGGTATTAATACCGACCCGGAGAAGGTGGAAACAACTACGAAATTTCCCGCTCCGCGTACCGTCCGTGATGTCCGCCGTTTCCCGGGAGTTGCCTCATGGTACCGTCGATTTGTACCAGCATTTTCACAGATTGTAACTCACACAATTACGTAAGAAGAATAACCATTTTAAGTGGGGAGCTGAAGAAGAGAAAGCGTTCAGCCAGTTGAAAACCTGTCTCACCGAAGCATCTGTTCTCACCTGTCCTAACTTTGAGCTACAGTTTACTCTGCAAACCGACACCTCCGATCAAGGGCTGGGTGTAGCCTTGACACAAGATATTGAGGGACACGATCGAGTGATAGCCTACGCCAGCCGGATACTTAGCCCTGCAGAAAAAAATTATTCCGTGACCGAGCGAGAATGCCTCACCACAGTATGGGGAATGGAGAAGATGAGACCATATCTCGAAGGTTATCATTTCACCGTATTGACCGAGCACCAATCGCTCCGATGGTTACACTCTATAAAGGGTCCGACAGGTCACTTGGCTCGATGGAGCGTGTTTCTACAACATATGACTTCGAAATCAAATACCTACGAGAAAGTCTTTTTGTAGCCGACGCTCTATTGCGCCAACCATTAATGGAATCTTCCTCCGTGCTGAATACCGAAGAATCATGCGTTTTCTACGAGGCACCAAACTGTGCTTGGTATAAGCGGAAGAAAGAAGAAGTCGAACGAAACCCTGAGGTATATCCGGATTACTACATTCGTAAGAACAGGCTGTTCCGTCACTTTTGGGATTCCGGAGGTTTAACCGAACCCGACCTCTCCGATCCCTGGAAATTATGTGTGCCCACGCCACTCCGTCAATCCGTATTACTGGCATGGTATGTTCCGTGATGTGAACAAGTATGTGAGAAGTTGTATGCAATGCCAGAGATACAAAATTCCACAACGACAGACTCCCGGAAACATGCAACCGTCCGCCAATAAGCAACCGTGGGAAACCGTCGGTATCGATTTGATAGGGCCACTGCCTCGATCCAGTAAGGGCCATAACTTTTTAGTTGTTTTCCAGGGCCATTTTACCAAATGGATCCAGTACCATCCTCTACGAAGCACTACCGCCCTAAATGTTAGCCAACCTCTTTACGACGACATTATAACCTGTTTTGGATGCCCACGCACCGTTATTACAGACAAAGGATCTCAATATGATAGTGAAACCTTCCGACCACTGTTGAAAGAATTTGATATCCAACACCGTCGCCACAATCGCACCATAAAAACCATGACAGCACAATATTGTGTACAGGACCACCGCAAATGGCACCAAAATTTGAGTGCTCTGCAACTGGCCATAAACAATTTCAAACATGAATCCATCGGATTCTCACCTGCGTTTCTGAATTTCGGCCTAGAACTATCCATGCTGAACACCGTCTTTCAAGCCAAAAGACAGGAAAAGATTGAATAGGCTCAGAATACCGAAACCGATTCCGCAACCGAGAGTGACAACTCGATACCGCCTATACATACACTTGTAAAAACTTCAAGAAATCTTTGAATTAGTAGGGATCAAGCTGGCCCAAGCGTTCGGAACCCAAAGCCACTACTACAATCTACGCCGCCGCGATGTCCGCTATCGCATAGGAGATCGAGTAATAAGACGGGAACATTCTCTGTCATCCGCCATCAAAGGTTTCGCATCGAAACTAGCATCGAAATACTCCGGCCCGTACATCGTCACTGCCGTTCTCTCCCCTGTAGTTACAACCTCCGGTCCCGCACCGGCAAGAAGTTGACCATAATACACATCAACGATTTAAAACCGTATATTTCCAATGATGCTCCGAGGACTACCGACCGTACCCGCTTGACTTCCCGGGAAACCGCCCTGGGAAGTCGTCGTCCCACCAACCCACAGTTTTAGCAACGAAGCCCTGCGCAGCCAATCCAGGGCAGGAATCCACCGAACCCTCACTCAGAAGCGAGGCGTGTTTTCCAATACCGCAATACCGCCGCAGCCCGAGGCTGCACCCTTCCCAACAGCCCACCGATGTTTACATTACCGGCATTCACCACACCGCCATCCACAAGGGGTAAAGTAAAATACCATACCGGCCGTTAACCGTTTTTTTCTCTCTACTGTATTTCTACAAATGGCGTCCACCTTGTCATACAGCAGGCAGTGTAGCTACCGTACCTCACAACCGACACCGAGTCGTCGCATGAAGTACAGTTATATTCTTTTTTCTTTTCCGTTTCAGAAAAAGGATTTAGCCGCTCGACATGGGGGAACCAGTCCTGGATATTGACGTATCCCAAACGCACCTGAAATTCCTGATGCACGAGTTTGAGTAGTGGGAGCTCATCCGGGAGATCCACCCCGTGAGTTCTCACGTCGACACCGCGCCACTGCCCGTTGACACCGAACCGACCATTCCGGCGACCGGTGTAGAGCCGTTCCCCGACCGTTCCCCTACACTACCTGCACCGTCTCCGCTTCTCAATCCGCCGTCCCCGGTACCGACACGACCAGTCCCATCTGTTTGCCAGTGTAGCGATGTGGCTATCTCGGCCACGAACGCCGCACCTGCCAGCTACTGCGGCGAATTTTCTGCTACCAATGCGGGGCATATGGGGTGATGTCAAAGAATTGCGGCTGTACAAGCCGGCCAGTCACCAGCCAAGATAACCCCACCACGAGGCCTCCTGCTCCAGGCCCGCACCATGGACCGTCCGACGCCCGGTCGTCCCTCCAACCGAGGTACTGCAACTGCGGTAGTCAGGTGTATCTTTTCCTCCGATTCCCTTCCCGGATACCACATCACGGGGTACACAGTGTACTCTGTTGCAGTGAGAAGCGGGTGATGGGGAAGATCCAGAAGGTCCCGCTTCGTTTTTTTTGGGGTAAAATGTTATTTTCCATTGATATGACAAGACCGTCGAAACCGATGGAAATAGTATTTTTTAAATTGTTATTTAAGTTAGGGATCCGTACCGATACAGTAGAATTAGGAAAGAATTAATAATTGCATTTACTTTATTACTTTTCGAAGTAAGAGGGGGTTATGACGAGGTGAATTTTTATAGCCGAAAATATAATTTAAATTAACCATTGCCTTCGCCACTTGTCCCATCTTACGGCCGAAAAAACTAGAAATTGCTCTTTCCATTTTTATTTAGCCCGCGATCATGTGGTTTTATACAGTAAATAGAATAATATAAGGTTTCACGGCAATGGGAAGTTACCTAAAATCAATTGTTTACGAGAAATTATCCCGGATGGCACTGGCCGCAGTTAAATTATTCCCCACTCGATATTCAAAACCAAGTTGGAGGGGATTTTTACTTTTGGGGTAACCAGCAAAGCAAGCATGCACCGAGAAGGGAGTTCATTCCGGAGAGTCTAAAGAATCACCAAGTGGGGTTCTACAATTCCGATACCGATCGTTCGCCCGAAGATCACCACGTGTGTTTTAATAGACTGTCCACCGCCGTATAACAGCAATATAAATTAAAATCATGTCTTTGTATTTTTGTAAATTTTAAAGTAAATTTCGTCTTAACAGTGAAATGAAGTAATACGTGAGGGCCCTAAAATTCCATACCAACCGTCCGTTCCGAAACACCGACATAAATCATAGACTTTACATAAGTTACTATGTACCGAGGTTTACTCTATTGGGAGCCCTGTTAGATTCTCAAGATTTAATCCAGATAACTATGTCCCAAAGGATTTCCAAGGGAAAAGGAACAGACGATATTTCGAGAGAATTATTATTTTGTCTCAGACCTTTGAGGTAATATAAAACCAGCCAAGTTTGTTGGAATGTCAGAAACCCTCTGTCCGTAAATTTCTGTATTAGTTTCACCGAATTTTTACAGCGTAAAACCGTTTCAATCCCTATTATTTTAACTTAACCGTTTCGGTTCTAGTTTATTGGGTTACAATAATATCCTACATTTTGCCGGAGTAATAGAAATTAGTTTTCCGTATATTTTAGTTTTCTTAAGTATTTCATACATTAGCGAATTAAATCAAATCCGTTAGTTTTACATAGTTCTTTTTAAAAATTTGTTATAGTCCGAGAGTATAAGGGAAGAATATGGGAAATATCCTGAATACATAAATTACATTTATATTTTGATACATGAACTTCTCTACTGTGGCTCTGACAAGAAACGCGTGGTAAATTTTATCTCCGAACCGAATGTAATTAGAGGTATTCAGCTGTGGGGTTTGAGGCGCTTGGCGAACCTCTCCAAACCGAATCGAAATAATACCGTCGAGATTGTTTCTGTCTGTCCGCCCAGGCCGAATAATATCCACCGAGAGCTGATACCGAATCTGAACACCGTTTTATTCAGTATCAGATTTCCGTAGTTTTGCCAAGTTCTTTACACCACACGCTGCCAACTCATACCTGACATATATGTGATATATTCTTTTACCGAGAAAAATTGTTTGCTTTGGCTGGATATTTATTTGCTTACTGCTTTGCTGCTGATTTGTTTATTCTTAATACCCACTGCTTGCCTGCTTGCTGTTATTACCGCCTGAATCGCTTATTACCGCTTTGCCGCCAAGCCCACTACCGCTTTGCACACCATTTGCTTGGCTCTGCTAATATCCAAGGTAATGAAATATTAAAATCTATAGTCTACTACCTTCTCACCGCCTGGTTCCTTATTTTCGTAGTTTCACTTGTAAATAAACCGAAATGACATATCTTAAGTTTTACCTGTAAATTTTAATAATATGACATATTAAGTTTTGATATTATTTATCTGAATTCTGTAGGAGTGCTTTGGTACCTGGCTGTTTATTTATTTTTGATAATTAATTTATTGTTGAATATTTAATATATTTTAATAAATGTTTTCGAATCTGTGCGTTTTATTGTTAAGTGTGAATGAAAATCTAATCTGCCGTCCAGACCCCTGAACATACCGTGTCTCCACTATAGCTATCCCAGCCCTACTGTAACATGCTGCGTTAGGAGGCTAATATGGGACCTTTGCCCCACGTAAAAATTGCGAAGGTGGCGCTCGAGATAACCGAATTTAACCGAAATGCAGCTCAGCGCTAAAGTGACGCTTCCGCTTGTCTATGCGCTAGGCAACCGGAAGAAAGCACGTCACGCTGCAAATTCCGATCCTGGCCGCCTTAAGCATAGAAATCACAAGAGCTCTCGTCAACCAAGTGACCATTTCGACACGTTGTAAAACGACGAAATGGGGGAAGCTCCATCTAGCGGCAAATGCCTGCTGCAATTAAAACAATAATATCCTGACATGGGGCACGTAATAGTAAACAGCGGGCTTCCAGAGGGCAGAATATATTAAAATAAAATATTTCTGTCAATCACCTCTGTGAATATTTATTTTCATAAGGATAGTAAACCCAAACTGCAAATAATTGCGAACCTGGCCGCATTAAGTATAGAAATCACATTCTACAACAAAACGCTTGGTTTTGACTGAAACAAGCACCAGCCGAAAGAATTGTTCCTAGTTAAAGGAAACTCGTGAAAGGCGTCTCAGGCCACTAATAACGAGTTTCAATAGGATAATGCACTTGTAATGAAAATATAAAATCTCCCTTCTTTATAAAGTATCAATTATTACACTCATAGCTTTATTTTCGGGCGTAATGAAGAGTTAATTAAGATGGAGAAAGATGGGTTTTCCATTTATAATTAATCATGTGACTTTAGTACTTAATAATCGAAATCAAACATTAATTGACTTAGAAACAAAAAAAGTTCAATTTTAAATGAATTTAATTCAGGAACAATTCAATAAATAATAACACTTACATAGATAAACTTGTTGTGAACCACCGCTTGAAATTTCAGAAAAAAATTGTTTTGCATATGTTTTCACTCTCTTATGTAAAATATTATTTTAGATAAAGTCATTTATTATTTTTACTATTATTATTAACTAAATCGCAGTTTGCTCAATACTTGTCATGAAATTTAATCCCACTGAAAATATACTTTGCTATTATCAATATGATTTTAGAAAATATAAGAAATTGGAAATCTCGTTAAAGTTGAAGTTTTTTTAAATTTCCAAGTCAACTATTTTTTATTTAGGTACTGTTAAGAAAACTGACTGACATCACGTGATTAATTCTAAATGGAAAGCCTGTCTTCATTACGTCTGAATATAAAGTAACAATTAATAATTGGTACTTTAAAAAGAAGAACTTTATTTTCTTATTACGTGTACGCAAAGTATACTATCTTATTGAAATTCGGTATTAGTGAGTTCTGGAAAACAGCGAATAAGATTATGAGATCGTTTTACAGTTAACACTTTGCCTAATATATTTTTTTGGAAAATTATGTTCATTTTTCTACATAAGGACCGACGCCACTGAAGAATTTTTAAATATTTTACCGTGACATAATCTCATGGGTAAGTACCTTTCACCCCAATTTAAAATTAAACATTTTTTTAATAGGTTTAGAAGGTCTTGAAACGTGGAAATTTTAAATTAGAGCGAAAGACATTTTTTTATTATCCATTCCCTCTAGACGGTCTACCCTGTATATTTTCCAGTGAAAGTTTAACCATTTCTTCACTAGCAGTAGTTTCAAGTACCTACCAAATTCGACTGTTCCCCGTCAAGTTGTTTTTTAGTTAATGCACCAACAGACAGACTGACGGAATTGAGTAACCGATATTTTTGTAATCTACATCATATGAAAAGTGAAAATTCGAGGAAATCTCTGAGAGTGATTTTTTCTCGAATACAACACTTCTCTTCGGTATGCGAGGGCAGTAAAAAAATTGAAAATTTTGTAACCATTTCGCTTGAGCTTGGACTTCGAGAGGCATAAAAAACAGATTACCCCTCCTACATGAGGCAACGTCCTAGTCCGAGTTTTCAAGATCAAAAACGTGCTTTTGGTTGTGAGAAACTGTTGAAAACTCGGAAAATATGCACGTTACAAATAAATTACAAGAGACCAAAATTTTAAAGAATATCTTAACCTAAACCGTCTGAATTTTTCCAGATTTTCAAACTTCACGGCTTACGAGGGCCGATAAGGGACATTCTTTCATGTTTATCGGGAAAAACTTGGACAGAATGCACTTTAAGAAAAAATCATAAAGGAAAAAAAGTCTTGCATTTTAACAATATATTAACAAGAATTTTTGTGAATTTTTTCTCGTCACTTTTTATTCCCCGTCCCCCCTTTTTTAGAATAATTCGAGCCGCCGTATCTCGGAAAATAAGCATTTCCTCGAAAAATTTACAAGAGTGAAACGTTGTTATATTTCGACTTGTCTAAAAATACATTTTGTTTTTTAAATTTTGTTAGTCAACAAATTAGTAACAAAATGATTGTTTAACAAAACTGACCACCACCACTATGGCGGGGGATAAAATTTTCATTTTTTTTTTTTTATTTTCAAAACATTTTTTTGTTTAAATAGATTTAAAATGTAATGAAACGTGGAAATTTTAAGACTGAAAAAAAAATAATTCATAGTGGATAAAAAAAATTATTTTCAAAACAATTTTTTTTTGAAATATGTTTGGAATGTCATGAAACGCGAAAATTTTAAATTTGGGAAAAAATAATTTTTCCATCCATTTTATAAATAATAATTTTCAAAATTTTTTCTTTTTGATTTTCAAAAAAAAACGTGAAAATTCGAGGATATCTCGGAGGGTGATTTTTTCTCGAATACAATACTTCCCTTCGGAATGCGAGGAAAGTAAAAAAAAAAAAAAATGAAAATTTTATAACCATTTCACTTGAGCTTAGACTTCGAAGAGCACAAAAAATAGATTTCCCCTTCTACATGAGGCAACATCCTAGTCCGAGTTTTTAACAGTTTTTCATAACCAAAAACGTTCTTTTGGTTGTGAAAAACTGTTGAAAACTCGGAAAATATGCACGTTACAAAAAAATTACACTCGTGAAAAACTGTTGAAAACTCGGAAAATATGCACGTTACAAAAAAATTACAAGAGACCAAAATTTTAAAGAATATCTTAACCTATACGTATTTATTTTTCCAGATTTTTAAATTTCACAGTTTAAGAAGGCCGATAAAGGTTATATTTTCATGTTTTTCGGGAAAAACTTGGACATAATGCACTTTAGGAAAAAGTCATAAAGGAAAAAAAGTCTTGCATTTTAATAATATATTAACAAGAATTTTTGTGGGTTTCTTCTCGTCACTTTTTATTCCCCCATCCCCCCTTTTTAGAAAACCGCCATATCTCGGAAAATAAGCCTTTTTTCGAAAATTTTACAAGAATAAGACGTTATTTTTCGAAAAGTTGTCTAAAAACACATTTTGTTTTTTAAATTTTGGTAGTCAACTAATTAGCAACAAAATCATTGTTTAAAAAAATTGCGGGGCAATAGAGGCAAATTTTTTTTATGTAGTTTGATCCTAGACAATATTACGAACAAAATTCAGAAAGTTTCGTGAAAATCCACTGGTTCGGTAAACTTCTTAGTTTTGCTTGAATAAACGGGCTGTCAATAATTGGTTACTCTCTCATATTTTAAAATAATTATGCATGTTTCTTGTAACTCTTGTTTTACCCCCTGAATGAATCAGGTAAGTAAAAAAATCGGTAAGGGTATTTACACAGAACTTCCCACTTTATTTATATAGGGCGGTTACTCTAAAAAATTATTAATTAAGAAATGAGATATAGGAATTATAATCGAAATCTAGTTGGCCCTTATTACAGAGAAAACCTGTTCACTTTTTTCCATCATCTACTCTATAGTTTCGGGGGATAAAACTTTAAATTTTCTTAAAAATTTTCAAAACATTTTTTTGTTGAAAAATTTTTAGAATGTAATGGAAACGTGAAAATTTTGAAACTGAAAAAGAATTTCCATGTAGTGGAACAAAATTTTTATGTTCAAAACAATTTTTTTTAAATATGTTTAGAATGTTTAGAATAGTCAACAAATTAGCAACAAAATTATTGTTTAAAAAAATAGCGGGGCAATACCGGCAATTTTTTTTATGGCGTTTGCTCTAGACATTAATACGAACAAAATACAAAAAGTTTCGTGAAAATCCACTCATTCGATAAACTTTTTAGTTTTACTTGAATAAACGGGATGTCAATAATTATATTTTAAAATAATTATGCATATTTCTTGTAACTCTTGTTTTACCTCCTGAATGAATCAGCTATGTAAAAATAATCGGTAAGGGTATTTACCCAGAACTTCCCTCTTTATTTATATAGGGCGGTCACTCTAAAAGAATATTTTTTAAGAATGATATATAAGAATTATAATAACAATGTAGTTAGCCCTATTATTACAGAGAAAACCTGATAACTTTTCTCCGTCATCTACTGTGGGTGGGGGATAAAATTTTCATTTTTTTTTTAATTTTCAAAACTTTTTTTTGTTGAAATTGGTTTAAAATGTCATGAAACGTGGATATTTTAAATTTGAGAAAACAAAAAATTTTTACAATCATACAATATTTTCAAAATTTTCTTCCATTTTAAATTTTCAATTTTTTTTTTAAATAGGTTTAAAATGTCACCAAACATGGAAATTTAAAATTTGACGAAAGAAAATGTTTTCCATCCATTTTATAACAAATTTTCGAAATTTTTTTCTTTTCGATTTTCAAAAAATATGTATATTTTAAACATGTTTAGAATGCCATGAAACGTGGATATTTTAAATTTGATCAAGCAAAAATTTTTACAATCATCCATTTTCCATATTTTCAAATTTTTTTTCTATTTTAAATTTTCAAAAAATATTTTTTTTTAAAATAGGTTTAGAATGTCACGAAACGTGGAAATTTTAAATTTGAGCGAAAACTTTTTTTTCCATTAGACCACCCTGTATATTTTCCACGGAAAGACTAACCATTTCTTCGGTGGCAGTAGCGTCAGCTACCTATCAAATTTGACTGTTCTTCGTCAAGTAGTATTTTAGTTAATGCACTAACCGTCCGACAGACAGACAGACAAACGGAATTGAAAAACCTATATCACAGCATAAGAAAAAGACAGCAGAGAAACTCTCGCCAGAACCGTTGAATTTTCAAAACTAAAATCATTGACCTTGAAGACGCCATTTCGGTGTAAAAATCAGGGCTGGTTTCGAAATAATTTCATTTCACAAATATAATTCCGACAGGACCGTATTACACAATTTAAGTTAAACATAATAAATAAAGGTTGATGTAAAAAAATATATTTTGAATTTGAACTTTGTTTTATAATAATAATAATAATAATAATGTTTATTACAATATGATAGAATTTTATACAGAATAGATAACACTCAGTGCCACAATAAACAAGAAAGCCCTCCTAAAGTAAACCTTGTGCGGAGGATGACAATAATCGCGTTTTCCACCGACCACACCCCCGCGCACTCGATGTATCCATTTTAGCACCTGTTTTATCATATACATTTAGAAAGAATAAGATACCCCCAGTGCACAAAAGTGTAGCGAGTGGAAAGCGTCATAAAAAGAGTTAAAAAAAAAAATAGTACGTAATAAAATTCAAAAATACTTACACCTATTCACAAATACACAAAACTTACAGTATGAGCTCACACACATTATTAATTAATTAATTAATATATGGACCCTTTATATATTTATACCTTTTACTTAAAAAAAAAAAATTACTTTTTATTAATTAATAACAAATTATTTTTTTTTCTTTTTTTTTTTATATATATATATTTATTTGCATTCAATAATATCATGTACTTTTTGACGGGGAATAGAAAGTATATATTTTTTTAGATGGTTTTTAAATGTACATATGGACCTTATGTTGGTTATTTCACTTGGTAAGTTGTTGTAAAGTTTTGGACCCAAATACGTAAAACTTTTTTGTCCGATGGCCTTATTCATTAAAGGTGGTAAGTATGTCAAATTTCTCTTTCTTATATTATATGCATGAATATTTTTTTGCAGATTTGCCTCATTTTGATATAGTCTAATACTTGAATGTACAAAAAACAACTGTCGGGGATCCATTACTGCCGTTTCTTTATACAGCGCCTCTGTTGGAGAAGTAGGCTTTTTATTAAAAATTACTTTCAGAATTCTTTTCTGTACAATTATCAGGTTGTTTAAGTAAGTTTTCCCTGCGCTGCCCCATGCTAATATTCCATAGTTAATGTGAGATTCGATTAATGAATAATATAAAGTTTTCAGTTGTTTTAAATCTAATATATCTCTTAGTATTTTGAATTTATATATTAAGTATTGTATTTTTTTGATTACATAATTAATATGGTTGTCCCATTTTAGATGAGAGTCCAGCCAGATGCCCAAGTACTTTACCTCTGTAGCAGCGTGTATGATGAATCGATTGTCAATATTAAGATTTTGAAATGGTGGAATCGTAGATTTATTGCATGTCATTGGTAAGTAAACTGTCTTCTTAATATTTATTGTCAGCAATTTATGATCAAACCAATCCTTTACATTTTTTATGTCAGATTCTACTTTATTTTTTAGGGAATCCCAGGTGTTGCTGCGATAGAAAATTGCTGTATCATCAGCGTAGGTGATTATTGTACCACTGCTTTGTACCGAGAATAAGCCATTCAGATATATGTTGAATAATATCGGCCCCAGCACCGATCCTTGTGGAACTCCGTATTCTATTTGTTCGTAGTCACTAAGTAAATTATTGATCTTAACACATTGTTTTCTGTTGGATATATAACTTTTGAATAAATCTAGAGCTTTACCTCTAATGCCAATTTCTTCGAGTGATTCCACAAGTAGGCTATGGCTGACCGTATCAAAGGCTTTTGATAAGTCTATGAATACACATAGAGATAGTTCACCTCTGTCCAAAGCAGCACACATCAATGAAGTGACATGTAATATGGCATCTTGGGTTGATATACCTTCACGAAAACCATATTGATTGTCAGATAGCAGGTTAAATTTATTAATATATGCGTTGAGTCTCTTCTTTATAATTTTTTCAAAAATTTTTGTATAGCTGGTTATTAAGGATATAGGCCTATAATTACTTACAACCATGCAATCTCCGTTTTTGTGAATTGGTAGTACGATCGATGTTTTAAAAGCAGAGGGACAATACCCTGTCTCTATACACCTATTTATTATGTGCGCCAATGGCTTCGATATTGACGACGATATGTTTTTTAAGGTTTCTGATTTTAAACCATCTATTCCCGGCGCCTTATTATTTTTTAAGGACATAATCGTTTCTTTTACTTCTACAGAGTTAGTAGCAAATAAAAAAAAATGAGGTAATCGCATTTACTTTTTTAGGTCTATAATTAGGATCCCTTTTTATTTCTTTTGCTAGTTCTCCACCCATTCTAATGTATTTATTATTAAATGTATTAGTTATATTTTTTAAATCCTCTATCTTTTCGCCATTGTCATTTTTTATTGTACTAATATTACAACTATTTTTTGTTGTTTTCGAACAGATTTCCGTAACGGTCGACCATAGGCATTTTGTGTTGTTTTTGTTTCGGTCAATTTTTTCTTTGTAATAATCAATTTTCGCTTTCTTTATTAAGGACGTTACCGTATTTCGATATTTTTTATAATTTAGCATAAGAATGTCGTTGTTAGGTTCGCATAATATTTGCTGGTACATTTTGTCTCTCTTGTTTATAGAATTTATAATACCATTTGTAATCCAACATTTCCGTTTTTTATTCCTTATTTTAATATTTTCTGTACAGGATACAATATTTTCATTAATAATAGATATAAATTTATTTGTTGCAGATTCTAGTTCTTCCATATCATATATGCAGTTCCAGTCCACATTATTTATTTTATTTTTTAATTTATCATAGTTAATTTTTTGTATTATATTATAATTTTTATTTGTGGGTGTCATTTTCCTGTTTGAAAATATTATCTGTAATAAAATTATGTAGTGATCGGTTAAAGTAGTTTTAATTATAATAGGTAATAATAATTCTGTGTCCGAATTTGTTTTCATGAATATATGATCTATACAAGATTTGGTTAAATCTTTACATCTTGTATAGTCATTAATTGTGGACAAATAGCCCTGTTCGTACATGGTATTTAAGTACTCCAAAGTAATATCAGTGTTCTTAAGTATGTCATATTAATATCACCTACAAATATAGAGTAGTCGACATTTTTGCAATTTTCTAAATGATTTTTTATATTAGTAATAAATTCTAGGGGACAGGAGGACGGAGATCTGTATGCAGCAGTTATAATAATTTTTTTATTGTTATATTTTAATTTGAGTGTGATTATTTTGTTGTTATTGGAAAATTGTATGGTTTCATATGTGTACACTAAATCTGATTTAATATAAATAATTACACCGTCATTTTGATTAAATGTGCCCTCATTATATAGTACATCATATCCATCGATTTGGCATAAGTCTAAATCTTGTACTTGCCACGTCTCAGTTAGTACAATACACTCTATATCAGTAGTGAACTGCTTGATGTAACATTTGAATTCTTCTAGATTTTTACTAATACTACGGATATTATTGTGAATTAGTTTAATGTTACAATTATGTTGATTTACTTTTAGTATTTCATTACCTTCAATGCAATTTGATACAATTTCTGTTTTTATAGTATTTACTGTGAAATCTCTTATATACGGGTCCATAGTATTATAGTAGTTATAGGCTAAGATAGGTATATATGTACAAAAGATATGATTAAGTAATTCTAATACAATATATAACATACAATACAATACAACACAATACAATACAATTCAGATTCAAATACAAAATACAGTACCACACAACAAGTAATTTATAAATTAATATCTAAATTTCAATATATATCAACTACATTTATTTTCTTGGTTTCTTGGGAATAAATAATTAATTAAAGTAAAGGCTATTTTGAACTTAGTTACAATAGATAAAGGGAACAAATAAACAAATAAAAATAATAAATGTCTTTATTCGTACAAAATTTACATTTTACAAAAAAAAAATATGTATGAAAATGAAGGTCGGCAAGAGATATGTCGCCATTCCACTAATAAATAATAATTTTAGATGGAGTACAATATCTAAGTCTATAGGGGAAGATGAAATACCAGTAAAATTTCTGAAACATGTTGCTGCAGAAGTACCTATCTAATCTTCTGAGTCATATAATAAATTTATCGTTGCAAACTGGAATATTCCCAGAAAAGTTAAAGATTGCTAATGTAAAAGTTGTATATAAGAAAAAAAGTGGATAAGAATTTTTTTTTCCTTCTTCAATTCTTTGGAACTTCCTGCCACATGATGTTTTCTTTTTTAAGCGGTGCTCGGGGAATCTACAAAATGTCTCAATTAACCAGTATGTTACTGGTAAATAACCTCTACGCCTGTGACTTTTACGTGAAAGGATCAGTTAAAGGTAGCTAGTAGTATAGCTATAGGGATTCGGCGCCAAAATCCCATGTTATTTCTTATGGAGGTTCATTTTGCACATTTTGTCTGATTTTACCCCCACCACTTTTTAGGCTCCGCCTTCAGGGAAGGTCCTACTGGTCGAAGAGATATTATTGGCCGAGGTGTTTGGGCACATGATCGAGGAGCGTGATATACTATTGGCTCAGATTCTATTGGCTGAAGGTTTCTATTGGTTGAGATTCTATTGGTCGGGTGGTGTTTAGGCTCTTTCTACTGGTTGAGATGTATAGGTATGGTGTTTCAAAGATGGTGGACCTGGTTGTGGGTTCCCATAATTGGTCGAAGGAAGCAATGGCGGCTTAGCGAATCAGATGGCAGCATGCTAGATCAGATGGCAGCATGCTAGATCAGATAGAGGTCCATTAATTGAGAGGTCTAGGATTTATGGTGGATACTCTTTCTATTGGTTGAGATGTGTGTCGAAGATGTAGGCTTTTCCTATTGGTTGAGGGCAACAATGGTTGATTAGCATATCAGAATACAGATAGATGGTGTATCAGAGTATAGAAATGGCGGAGTCGTAGTTCATGAGAAAGACTGCGTAATAATGATATAGGTAATTAATTTTTCAGACTAGCCAGTACTCTAGCAAATCAGAATGTGGAATAAAGGTCTAGCGAATCAGATGGCAGCAATGGGGACTTAACAAATCGGAATATAGGTAGATGGTGTAGAGGTGGCGGTGGAGGGAAAGTAATGGCGCTATAACAAATAGTGGTCTATTGGTAGAGAGCGGAAGTGGCTGACGGCGTATCAGATAGAGAGGTTTATTGGGGTATAGAGACATGGCAAATCAGAATGGTGAATCAGATAATAGCATAGTGGTATAGCAAATCGAATGACAGATGGTGGATCGGAGTGTTGTAATGATATTTTTATGAACATGATAAAAGGCTGTATCATATGGTGATTAATTTATCGGTCTGTACTTCAGATTAAAGTATATATTTTTCCTGTGTAAATGAAATTCACATACAGGGGACATGGAGGTAATGAATTTTTTACGTTCTGGCTAAATGTTTAAGAGAAATTCTATTTTATATTTAATACTTCGGAAGATATTTTTTAGCTATATTTATTATTATTTACAAATTAAGTTAGCATATTTTTCATATATGGTGTATATATGTGAACCTAGTTACTACATTTTAAAAGCAGTACACAAGCCTCAGATACAAATTCCGGGGGCCACCCAGTATACAAGCGTGCCACAATAGGTCATGCATTAGTTATTTATTTTTTAAGCACGTTCAGCTTAAGGTGGGGACATTTTTAGAAGAAATCGCGGTTAACAGAAGGAACCCGATGAAAATAGATACCTGTCCATAGGTGGCAAGGTGAAAAAATCGAAAGGCCTTATTTATTAGAGATATATTATCCATAGGGTGAGAACTAGGAGTTTCTAGAACAAACGGTATAAGATATAAAAATCTAAAACTTATACTCGTTTACTGAAGAAATATATAGAAAAACAGTAGAGAAAAAGCATGCGCAGTGGAGACTTTTAGGAAAAAATATCTGTCCTTAAAGAAAATCATGCGCTGTGCAGATTTATAGGAACATCATAGACAACGTAAGGATTATTAGGGAAAGAAGTCGTGTGTATATATAGAAAAGCATACCTACGCAGTAGGAATCTTTTATAGTCTCTATCTCTGACATCAGACTAGGGGAGTCCATTATAGCAAACAATCGTGAACATATAATAAAATACCCACCTAATGATGGATACTATATTAGCGTAATCAAATATTTCAGCATCATAAACCGTATTCACCGCAATACGCTAGGGTGACCTCTACATTACGTTTAAAAATAAAATATCAGGTACAATAAACAGAAAGCATAAAGTTCTATAATCTTACTTATCACATTACTGTTGGCCGATACTTCAAGGTTACACTTCTAAGAAAAGAACATCCACAGCTACCATAAGCAGGGTTACATATACCTTACATATCATAATTAATAGAAGAATCAAATTTATGGATACAAATTCCGGCCCACCCTGTATACAAGCAATTATAATTTTCTCATTGAATAGTTATTTAAATATTGTTACATACACGAAACAGCTTAAGGTGGGTCATTATTAGATGAAATCGTGTTCAACAAAAGGTGCATGAAAATATGATGGATTTCTCATATTAGCACAAAAAAATATATTAAATTAATTTATATATTTTAAACTCTATAAACTAAATCATTCCAAACATAAAATATTGCCCATTCAGAACCGATACAGGCCTCAACAGTATTATTAAAATTTTTAAGGCGCGGTAAGATAGACTAAACAAATGTGTATATGAAGTATTAATGTTTATATTAACAGCGGACAAGTTTCGACAAGTTTCCGGCGGCACTTTAGATGTGACGATATCCAAGAAAAAACTTATAAGTCATCCACGCAGCTGTGCTTCATATCGGGTTTAGGTTGCTGATACGGCAGATGATGTAATCATTGTGCAATTGGTTTGCTATAAATCCCGGAGCAAAGCTCAGAAGCTCATTCCATGGTTCTAGCGTGTGCACGAATCAACAAAGTTATTTTTCACCCAGTTCAGCAATTATTAGTTAGTGTGTACTTCACCAATAAAATGTAAGTACATATTTTAGTTACATATGGTATCAAGGTATCATCTTGCTGTGATTTGATATATTATAACTAATCTTCAAGCCGGCAACGGACGATGAGCTATACTATAATATATATTATATCTTAAATATTACAAAAATATCGCTTCTCATTAGAAAGCACAGGACGCCGCGCACGACGCTGTAATATTATATCTATATCTAGGCGATATATTATGTGTCTGTAGAAATATGCTTTCCTAGCGATATTTTACAAAATATCTCACCCCCTCTTGCGTCTTGTCGCCCGCAAGTGTCAACCGGTTCGTTTTTGTTTACGTTTAGTAACTTGGGCCTTTTTTTAATGTGACTTGTGACTTGAATGTGAATTTTGTGGCAATTAAATAATTTCGAATTAAATATTTTGTTACTTATTTATATTTAAAAAATGGAACATTTCATAGAAAGCGTAAGAAAATATCCATGTTTATGGAAAGTGGATTTCGAGAATTATAAAAACAATGAAATTAAGGAAGCAGCGTGGAGAAATGTTATAGTGGAGTGCGAACTAGCAATAGCATGTCATTAATAACATTATTTGCCATTTTGAAAACAATACCACATACACACAAACTATACATCAGCCCACTAAATATAAAAATTTAATATCCTAGTCCGCTGCATTTATAATATAATATTATATTATATCCCATTACAAAGCTATAATATATATTATATTATCGCTCATCGTCCGTTGCCGGCTTTAAATCATAAATTATGTGAATCATATTTACGGGGTGGTAGCAATGACCTTTTTATTATTTGACTCCTAATTCTCTATGAATTTTTATAGCTTTTTCCTATATAAACTTGCAATAATTTATCGGATATTTAGAATCCAGGTTGTTCAGGGTGATTTGAACTATTAACGGCAAGGGGACACACCGTAGCAGAGCAGATTATTCGTTTGTTTATAATAATTCGGGTTATTGGAATCTATGCGCTAAGGAATTATTCATATTTGTTTTTATTATCGCTCCAGTTAATATTTGATAATCAGTATTTACATTAAAAAGCACGTTCTCGACTGAGGGGATCTACACATTGAGACAAGGCACCGTTTTATTCAACAAAAACATATTTAATACACTGAACTGAACTTGTGGTAGGTTCCTTGTGAAACATCTTGAAAATAATTGTTAATAAATTAAACACTGCTTTTAGATGAATCAATCAATATATTATAAATACTCTACATATGTTTCGGCTTATTAGGCCTTTATCAAGAGTATTACATAGTGAATACTAAAGTTTCTGACGTGCTTATTCAATTTATACCTAAAAGTATTTATGTTTTAATCTATTTATGACTTAAGCTACTTAATATTTAATTTAACATCTTCAATTATTTGAATGTTTGGAGTGGACCTAAGCTGATTATATAAATCAATGGATATTTCTTAACAATTGGTTTATTATAGGGGTGTTTAGGAAATTCTGCTGGTCATTTGTGGTGCAAGGGTTGTACTTGAAAGATTTTTTGATTTCTAGTTGTTCTAGCAGATCTAAACGTTTACCTTTTCTTTCTGAATGAAGTAAATTTATGTTATCAGTATCTATGAAATGGTTGTTTTCAATACAGTGTGTTGACATTCCTGTATTTTTATTGTTATTTAAGATTGATTTTTTGTGTTCTTTTACCCGGTTGACAACGCTTCTACCACTCTGACCGATATAGACAGCATCGCAATCCTTACAATTAATTTTATATACACCTGATTTATCAATTTTATTTAGTTTTTCTTTGTTATTAACCAAAATGTTTCCTATATTTGTTTTGTTCACACTTATTGTAGAGATACCCAAATTATTCAATTTTTTAGAAATCTTGTTACTAAATTTCGGAACATAATTAATAAAACTATATTTTGTGGGTTTGTTAGGCACAGTGAAAAATTCTTTTTGAAGCATTTTGCGTTGTTTGTTTTTGACCATGTTATCTATTAGTGACTCGTTGTATCCGTTATTTCTTGCAATTTGTTTAATTATATTTAATTCTCTATCAAAATCACTTTGATCTAAAGGAAAATTCGTCAGTCTATGTATTAGACTATGAAAGGGTGAAATCTTAATTTGCCATGATTGCTGCGAATTATAATGTATTACTGTATCTGTAGTGGTAGGTTTGCGGTAGATGCTAAATTTCAACTGATTGTTATGTTTTTTGATATTCATATCTAGAAAGTTTAATTGACTATTTTGCTCCGATTCCATTGTAAACTGAATTTTACTATTAAAAGAATTTAAGAAATTAAGGTAATTACTTAGGTTTCTTTCTGTACCGGTCCATATACAAAAAAATATCGTCTACATATCGAGTCCAATAAAACACATGTGTATTTAAACTGTTATTGCTATTAAAAATTAAATTTTCTAGGTTTGACATAAATATTTCAGCTAACAAAGGAGAAATTGGTGAACCCATTGGTAGCCCGTCTTTTTGTCTAAAGAATTCACCATTAAACTGAAAATAGTTTTGTTCAATACAAACTCTCGAAAGATTTTTTAACTCTGTTTTTTCGGTTTCGCTAATTTGTGAATTATCTATTAAATTATTTAATATTAATTTTAGTTCTGTGAGCGGAACTGAGGTGAACAGACTTTTAACGTCAAAGGAGAATAATTTTGCGTTATTTGGTATTATTAAATTTTTTGTATTTTCAATAAATTCAAATGAATTTTTTATGGAATATTTAGATTTAAAATTTATTAATTTTGGTAAAATATAATTTAGTTTTTTACATAATTTATAAGATGGAGCATTGATGTAAGACACTATGGGGCGTATAGGGTTATCGACTTTGTGAATTTTTGGAAGACCATAGAGAATGGGGGCCGAAGGGTTCATAAGGGTAAAAGAACACAAAAAATCAATCTTAAATAACAATAAAAATACAGGAATGTCAACACACTGTATTGAAAACAACCATTTCATAGATACTGATAACATAAATTTACTTCATTCAGAAAGAAAAGGTAAACGTTTAGATCTGCTAGAACAACTAGAAATCAAAAAATCTTTCAAGTACAACCCTTGCACCACAAATGACCAGCAGAATTTCCTAAACACCCCTATAATAAACCAATTGTTAAGAAATATCCTTTGATTTATATAATCAGCTTAGGTCCACTCCAAACATTCAAATAATTGAAGATGTTAAATTAAATATTAAGTAGCTTAAGTCATAAATAGATTAAAACATAAATACTTTTAGGTATAAATTGAATAAGCACGTCAGAAACTTTAGTATTCACTATGTAATACTCTTGATAAAGGCCTAATAAGCCGAAACATATGTAGAGTATTTATAATATATTGATTGATTCATCTAAAAGCAGTGTTTAATTTATTAACAATTAAAAACATATTTGTGTTTTATTTCTAATTGGGGACGTATAGCTATTAATTGTTTATGCTTCATATCTTCTACTTAAGATAATTATTTATAGTCCGGGGGCTGTAGGAGACTTTCACTAATATAGGAAAACAAATAGTAAAAACCCTACTTATGATAAAATTTATTGTCTGGGAGCTGTAGGGGACTTTTTCACTAATATATGAAAATAAGCGTGCTTTGCATTAGGTGACCAGGGAGGTACATAACTGTTTTAGCCTGTCTTGTAGTGGTGTAAATAATTTTAAATTTTATTTTCAGGGGATTAAGTTTAATAGTATGGGGTCTGGATAATTTAGGGATCTTTGATGTGTGTGTGTGGGGTATTAATATTATTCTTTTTGGTTTCATATCGAACTGTACAGAATATTTTTAGCTTTTCATTGAATAAGAGTGCTGGGCACATAGAAAGTATAAAGTCCTTGGAACACAGGAGTTCCGTTGGGTATTCGGTTTTCATGTATCATTTTTAAAATTTAATTTTATATAAGATTTAGTAATATTTCCTTAATGTTGCTATATATTACTATAGACCACCATGACTCTACTAGACTTTACTACTACTACTACTACTACTATAGCAAGTAATAGTTTATTGAGTTTAGATCATTTTAGGCGATTGTTGATTATTAGACACAGATACTTTACGTGCGTTGCTTTTCATGTAGGTGTCTATTGCATAGTCCAGGAGCTACAGAACTTTTCATTAATATATGAAATTTAAAGTAAAAACCTACTTGGTAATAATTACATATAGCCCAGGAGTTGTAGGAGACTTTTCACTAATATATGAATAAAAAGTATAAACTTACTGAAGATACATTTATAGTTTGTGAGCTGTAGTACTTTTCACTAAGGTATACTTAGACGTTTTGGACCAATTAAGTAATCGGAGGCGTACAGTAGTGCTGTTTTTCTATGATGCTTTTTAGTTTTTCATGTAATGTTGTAGTATAAATTTTAGATTTTTATTTCCAAAGAATTAGTTATATAATTTGGGTCCTCAGGTTCCTATTACTGTAGGGTATTACAATATATTTTTCTGGTTATATATATTTAGTTCTGAATAACTGCGTATGCAAATATAAAGAATAAAGTTCTGACACTGCAGGAGTACGTGAGTTCCGTGTGCAGGCTATTTTTAAAATTCAGTTTTGTATGATATTTAGCGGCATTACTGAATTATTATAGGTATATACGGCAAGCAAGTTTTGGCTTAGTATTTCTTTATGGAGTTTATGGCGAAGACATCTGCTGATTGATTGATTGATTGATTGATTTGCCAGCGTAAGGTGGGCATTGCTGCCAATTCCGGTGCAGGGAGATTTGTTCCACCACGCAGCCCGATCGCCCACCGATCATCCCACCGTGTGCCAGAACAAACCCCCAGTGCTTTTGTATACCGCCGGACCAGCTGCATACGCTGGATTGATATAAATATTCTTTTCTTAAATGTTTGTTGATTATTACTCCTAGGTACGTTACATTATTTCTCCAATAATTTCATTAGGTTACCTATTTATGTTGGTTATAGAGTAGGCAGCATATTTTTGTTTAGGGATAATTGAAACGAGTCTTTTTAAACCGATTTTTTATAAATTCCAAATATTGCTAGTAAATAGTATAGTATCATATGCAGATGATACGCAATTTGAAGTTTGGCTAATGAGTTAATATAATCTAAAGGAATTATTCATATGTCTCCAGCTGATATTCAATAATTAATCGGTTGTTTACATTTCAGTCACGTTCTAGATAACGTATCGATATTAGCATCAAGCAAAAGACGGTGGTTTATTTAACGGGTACATATTTTTTTTAATCGTCTTATTTATATTAACGTCCTGGCGGAGTTTAGCTAATGCTATTCCACCACTCAACGAGGACACATACACATACAGACATCAACACAACGACCATTCCCTGCGATATTGCTATCTACCGCAGCTGAGACTCGAACTCAGGATAGATATCAGCGACTAGACATGTTGTGCCACCCAACAGCGGTCTAGTACACTGCTACCATCTCGGTAACACATGAAAAACGCCACTAAACATCCATACCCTGGCCAGGATTCGAACCCGGGACCCCGTGGTCGCAAGCCAAATGCCTTAGCATTGCGCCACCGAGCCGGTGGCGCAATGCTGTATTTTATTTCTAATTGTAGCCAAAGGTGTGTGATCTGTTATTAAATTCATTTATGCCTCATCTCTTACTTACTTAAGATAAAATTGTTATTAGTCTGGAGCCTGTTACATGAAAATAATACTTTCACTAATATAGGAAAACAAATAGCTAAAAATCTACTTATGATAAAACTTATAGTCCGGCCAATATATAACAAAATTAATACATTCACTAATATAGGTAAACAAATAGTACAAAAACCTACTTATGATAAAATTGTTATTAGTCTGGGACCTGTTGCATGAAAATAATACTTTCACTAATATAGGAAAACAAATAGTAAAAACCTACTTATAATAAAATTTATAGTCGGCCAATATATAACAAAAATTAATACTTTCACTAATATAGGAAAACAAATAGTAAAAACCTACTTATGATAAAATTTATAGTCCAGCCAATATAGAACAAAATTAATACTTTCACTTATATAGGAAAACAAATAGTAAAAAAACCTACTTATGATAAAATTGTTATTAGTCTGGGGCCTGTTTCATGAAAATAATATTTTCACTAATATAGGAAAACAAATAGTAAAAACCTACTTATGATAAAATTTATAGTTCAGCCAATATAGAACAATATTAATACTTTCACTAATATATGAAAATAAGTGGCCTTTGTGTTTAGATGTTTAGCTTAAATTAAATGGTTAGAGGTATTTTAATTCAGTTGTTTTTCCATGTTGTTTTTACCTTTGTAGATGAAGTAATTTATTTTTAGTAACTTTATTTTCAAAGGATTAAGTTCTTCGCGTTTAGACGCTTAGGGCAAATAAAATGATCAGTGGCGGTACAATAGATATTTGGAATGTTCTTTTTCGACGTTTTAGCATTTCATATGGTGTTATAGTATATAATCATATTTCTTATAGCTATTAGTCCGAAAGCTGTGAAACAAAATAATACTTTTCACTAAAATGAGGAAATTAAAAGTAAAAACATACTTAAGATAATTGTTAATGTTTAAAAAGAAAGGGGTTAGCGAGAATAAGTATGTACCTAATGCTTTATCGTTTGGGGCCTATACACTATAAATTCCTTAATGACAAGCGCACCATGAAAAACTTAGTCATATAGTAGGCACTGTTTTGACTTTTATTGCTACGGTTTTTCTATGTTGTATTTATTGTGTCTTGTCATGATGTGTTACAGTATACAATAATTTTTATTTATGTACCTTTGTATTATGTATAGGTCGCGATAATGCCTACCGAGACCCAGTGAACTATACTGAATCGGTGACGGGCACGATATTTTTCTAGGAATTTTGGTTTCAGCCACGCGAATTTTTTAAATCCGTACGTGTTCGCGAAAGGCCTTCGGGCTACCGAAAACGCTCATATGGCTGTCTTGAAATTGTTTTCAATGGATATTTTCTATACAGGCGTCTTTAATTAAACAATAGCTTGCCTCCCACAATTAAATGTTAAGTTGATATGAATTCTATGGTGCTGGTATAACGTTTCAGCAGTTCCATCTTCATGTAACATTTTTCATATTTCAATGATATTCTTCAGCGTTTGTGGCGCTTGTTTTTAATCATATATATTACAGTTCACCCACGAGATTTTTGTGTTAGCTTATGCTGTTCATTAACCAAAAGATAGCTGGATTGGATGTCTGCATGTTTCCAGTCGTTCATTATTTTATATATTGTATGTCTACCCAAGATTTTTACGTGGTGGCTGATACCTTGCATTAACTAATTGTTAGCTAGATTGGATGTGTGCTTGGTAACACCGCTTCATATTTTACTCATAATAGTAATAATGATATGAAGTCATTCTTTAAATTGTATGTGCTAGCTTATGAGGTTTATTAATTGATTGGTAGCTGGATTGATGTATCTTTTACATATAATAGCGGTTCGATAACTGGTTTAAATAATCGGTTAAGGGTTTCATCCTCCTCTGCTTTTCCTAATTTTAATGCTAAATATTTCTTTCTAATAGCTCTCGCTGCTTTTACAATTTTCTCTTTAAGTTCTCTATCTTTCTCCAATACATATGGTTTTACCTTAGGTGGTTTATATGTCTCGAAAGTTATTTTATTAGACACCATTGTTAAACAGGTCTGTATTTAAACAGGTCTGTATTTAAACAGGTCTGTATTTAAACAGGTCTACCTTAACTGGGGGGCTTGATTGATAATGACTTATGTGTTCAAATTACATTCTTATATACTGATCAAAACCCTTCCGATAACGTCCATTATGCAAATCAAAATCTTTTACGATAACCATTATTCCATACTGATCGTTCCAACATTGTCAACGGATATTTTGAAACTGTTCAAGAGATCACTTAATCATTAGAGCATGTGATTAAGTTTTTGGCAAGTCTTCAGATGTATCTCAACCTGTCGGATAGTGTATGTAAAAACACAATTCACCCCGAACCAATCACTTTTGAATTCTAATCGCATTGACTTTCATAGTCGTGGAGAGCAATGATGTATAGTTGAGAATTAATTTATATAATAATTTCCATATCCCTCAAAGTATTGATATATACGAGATCTTTTCCGCCTAGACGTCTAATAATTTTTATTGCCTCAACTAAGTCGTTAGGATCAGTATCAGAGTCCCAATTCAATACTTCATTTTTTCTCATTATCTTTAAAGTAGGAGTTGATCTAGATATGGATGGCTCAACTAATTCCTCGTTGGTTTTAACGTGTTTTACTCTAGATATATCAGACATTTCTCTAATCCTCATCAGATCAGCAACCTTCTCGTTTTTTAGTTCCCAATTCAATATTTCATTTTTTCTCATTATCTTTAAAGTAGGAGTTGATCTAGCTATGGATGGCTCAACTAATTCCTCGTTGGTTTTAATATGTTTTACTCTAGATATATCAGACATTTCTCTAATCCTCATCAGATCAGCAACCTTCTCGTTTTTTAGTGTCTGTGTATCGTGTACTCTGTGTACATGAGACCTCAAATTATCTTTTCTTTTAAATGTCTTATTACACAAATCACACCGGTAAGAGAGGCTCTTATGAATATTAGAATGTCTGCTTAGCCCACTGAGCCAAGAGAATGTATCGCTATAAATATTACATGTATACATGTTCGCTGTATGAGGTTAAATAAGCAAGTTACCCTTATTTACCCCTATTTATCCTCATTTTTTACCCTTAATTATCCTCGTTTTATCCTCACTTACCCTCGTTTTATCCTCATTTATCCTGGTTTTATCTTAATTATCCTCGTTTTATCCTTACTTATCCACGTTTTATCCTTATTTATCCTCGTTTTATCCTCACTTATCCTCGTTTTATCCTTATCCTCACTTACCCTCGTTTTGTCCTCACTTACCCTCGTTTTGTCCTCACTTATCCTCGTTTTATCCTTAATTATCCTCGTTTTATTCTCACTTACCCGCGTTTTATCCTCACTTATCCTCATTTTACAGGCTCAGTTTTGATGAATCTATATTAATAAATTATTAGCTCCATAGACCCAAAGTCTTATGAGGGCGCGGTACGATAGTTTACATAAAATGGTTAAGGTTAGATAAATCACATAACAGCTGGATTGACGTCGATGTTACAGCATTGTATTTTTTAATCTATTCAAGTGTTATTATGTCATCGATTGCACCTAGTCCTACATTTTCTTCGGTATATGATCATTACTGGCAAGAAATTCATCGAATTAGTGGCATATCAAGAAGCTATACAGAATGAGGAAAGATTTATTTGTGAAAACGTTTTCTACGTCGAGTTTGTGTTTACATGAATAAACCCTACTACCTTGTTATGTCCCCAGAATGAATGGGGTTGTGGTTTCTGATGCGTAAAGCTGCTTTGTGGTTAAGTGGGGATATAGTAGTCTGAAATGTAAACAAGAGCAACCTGAGCAAAATGGCTGCGACGTAAAAAAAGATGGGTGTGATGATGACTGAAAAGTCCTATTGTGTGAATAGGAAGTTTGTGTTATCTAGAGAAAGAACCCCTCAAATCGGGTAGTAAAAAAGTTAATTTCATATATTTATATTGCTACCAGTCCCTAATGCTTATCAACTTAACAACAATAAATCCGATACAAATGCTATAAGATGAAGCTTTAATGGCTTTTATTTATCTCGCTTACACACTATTATACCATGCTTGGGAAGTTATAGCTGTGAGGGAAAGACGTTATCAATTAATTTTAAAATTATCATGTATACTTGTGTTATCATGCTTCTCACTTGTTTCAGATTACATCTCACCGACACAGATCGTTCCGAGAGTATATAAATAGAAGTGACAAAGACAATTTTTTTAGTTACTCCTGAACTTTCAAAGTGGTAACATGTCTGCTAAAGAAATTTTAAAATACTTGTGCTATACTATTTCTAGAATACTTAGCATGTTGCTGACATCTTATAATGAAGAGACCGCGGCAGATGGACTTAGACACTGTACCAAGGCGGTACGAAACATAAAGTTACAGTTGAAAACGGCAAAAACTGTGCAAGCAAAGCAAGCCTGCTATCAACTCTGGCCCAGATCAAAAGTTTCCAAAATCAAATAAAACAAACCCAAAAACATGGTTCTGGCACATCTACAAGAAAGGAAACTGCGTATCGCCGCGTTCATTGGGACGACACAGAGACAGCTTTTGATAGCCGCATTCGTGCTGGAGTGATCTCCAATTTAAAACATAAAGATCCTCGAGAATTTCTTAAGGATTGCTTCGCTTTATTCAAGCGGCGGATAAATAATACTTTGAAAAAGGAGGAAGCGGTTAAAGTCAACGCAATTTTTTGTGGAAAGTTTGTCATCATCAAGGCTGACCGGATAATCGAGGAGTTCAAATATTGTAACACCAAGAACGCCCCAATCTATCATGACACCAACTTGGAACAATGGTTCCAGGAAAATGTTACAACACCTATTTTAACCCAGCTCGAAGAGTTCCTTGAGAAGGATAGTGGTTGGGGGTTGCAAGCAATCACTAATTTGGGGGTTAATATCAACAAGTTCGTTCCACAACTTGGTTCCTCCTACATTGATCTACCTGCGTCAATCAAGAAAAAAGAAGCGTGTATTAATGTGAAGAATAATGATGAGGCATGCTTTGCGTGGAGCATTGTTAGTGCTTTATATCCTGTTGATAGGCAAAATCATCCAGATAGAATATCATCATATCCTCACTATGCTGATGTGCTAAATTTGACTGGGATTCAGTTTCCTATGACCCACAGGCAGATACCGAGATTTGAGAAGCAGAATAACATTTCAGTCAATGTTTATATATTACATGAAAAGAGAAAACATTTCATTACGCTACCAACATATTTGACGAAGGAGAAGAGGGATAAACATGTTAATTTGCTAATGATCCAGGACCAGTACTTTGACGACGATGATGATACTATTTCTACACCTGTCCGTTATCACTATTTATGGATCAAGAACTTTTCACGCCTTCTTTCCCAACAATTGAGTAAAATGCGCACCAAAAAATATTTCTGTGATAGATGTCTCCACTACTTTTACACCCAATCAGGCCTAGATAAACACACGGAAGACTGTATAAAAATGAACAATTGCAAAGTTAGACTACCACGTGATGACCAGAAACAGTTAAAATTTAAGAATTTCAAAAATAAAGAAAAGGCTCCCTTCATCATCTATGCCGACCTCGAGAGTGTTCTTGTACCGATGAACTCCAACAATAAGTATCAACAGCATGTGCCTGCCGCCATCGGTTATTATATAAAGTGCTCATATGATGATTCTCTATCCTCCTATCATTCATATCGAGGGGGGGATTGCATGTCTTGGTTCGCTCGACAGATGAATGAATTCGCTGAAGATGTTGAAACCGTTTTTCTATGCCCACATGATATGAAATTGACTGCTGAACAACAAGCTGAATTTGATGAAGCCACACACTGCCACATCTGTGAGAAACCCTTCAGCCCAGACGACGTCAAGGTACGAGACCACTTTCATCTTAGTCCAGAGAATAACTACATAGGTGCTGCTCACAATTCATGTAATATTAATTATAAGGATGAGGTGATTATACCGGTTGTATTTCATAACTTGAGCGGGTACGATAGTCATTTCATTTTAGAAAACATTGCTAATGACATGCCGGGCCGCGTCGATTTACTTCCCGTAACCAAAGAAAAATATATTTCATTTACTAAACATATTGATCAAAATTTAATTAAATTCAGATTCATTGACTCTCTTCGTTTTATGAGCTCCTCACTGGACACATTATCCTCATATCTGACGCAGTTTCCCAATCTGAAATCATTGTTTACCGAATTAGATAGCGAACAGTTTGATTTGTTGACGAAAAAGGGGGTATATCCATACGATTTTATGTGTAGTTTCGATAAATTTAATTTAGAATCTTTACCTGAACAACGCCATTTTTATAATAGATTGGAAAACAAAAATATATCGAATGCGCAGTACGAGCATGCGCAACGTGTATGGACCGCGTTTAACATTAAAGATTTAGGCCAATACACGGATTTATATATGAGAACGGACATATTGCTCTTGGCAGACGTATTTGAACAATTCCGTAGTAGTTGCCACCTATCATACGGTCTAGATCCCGCGAATTATTACACTCTACCCGGCTATACGTGGGACTGCATGCTTAAGCATACCGGATGTTCCTTAGAACTTTTAACAGATATCGACATGGTTATGTTTGTAGAACGCGGAATTCGAGGTGGGCTAAGTCAATGTTCGAAACGTAAAAGTGTAGCCAACAACAAGTACCTACAAAATTTCGATCCGGCTAAACCAACAAAGTATTTATCATATTTTGACATTAACAACCAATATGGCTGGGCCATGAGCCAATCACTTTCATTTGGAGGCTTTGAATGGGTTGATACTAACATTGATGTCACAACAATTCCCGATAATTCTAATGTAGGTTACATTTTAGAAGTTGATCTCGAGTATCCGGAGCATCTACACGATTTACACCGCGATTTACCTTTCTGTCCCGAGAATAGCACTCCCCCCGGATGTAAAGACACTAAACTTTTGGCTACTCTACATAATAAAACTAAATATGTCATCCATTACAGAGCTTTGAAGCAGGCACTAAAGAATGGTCTGAAACTAACGCAAATACACCGCGCCTTGAAATTTAAACAATCCCCCTGGTTAAAATCCTACATTGATCTGAATACCAAGTTCCGTCAGCAGGCCAAGAATGAATTTGAAAAAAATTTGTTTAAACTCATGAATAATGCGGTATTTGGGAAAACGATGGTGAACATTCGGAAACATTCAATCGTTAAATTAGTTAATAAGTGGAAGGGGCGCTATGGTGCAGAGGCACTAATTGCAAAACCTGAATTTAAGTAAGCTGTTATTTTCAATGAGAATTTGGTAGCTATCGAGCTGAATAAAACGGAAATCTATTTTTGTAAACCGTTGTATATTGGGATGGTTATTTTAGACCTTGCTAAAACGACTATTTATGACTTCCACTATGACTATATGATACCCGAGTTTAGTGACGACTGCTCAGTTCTTTATACAGATACTGATTCATTAATCTATGAAATTATCGATAAAGATATATATGAGATCATGCGTCGCGATTGTAATTCCCGTTTTGATACAAGCGATTACCCATTAGAGAACAGATATAACATCCCACATGTAAATAAAAAAGTTTTGGGTATGATGAAGGATGAGTTTAACGGCGTACCTATAGAAATTTTTGTAGGACTTAGAGCGAAAATGTATACCATTAAACGGGTTGGTGATGATACCACGACCGATGTGGATATAACAAAAAAGATTAAGGGTATTAAAAAGTCTGTCATAAAAAATGCTATCACTCTCGAAGATTTTATAGAGTGCGTTGATAATTTTAAAGATAAACACATTACGCAAAATTTAATTAGATCAGAGAAACATGTTGTTTATTCCGTGAGTCAAGAAAAAATTGCCCTGAGTCCATACGACGACAAGAGGCACTTAATTAATGGATCGTACGAAACGCTACCGTGGGGTCATTACTCCATTATGAATGATGAGTCTACGACTACCTGAATCTGTGTGAATGGTCTCGTTTGTATGTGTTTATATAATTGTATTTATATTTAGATGTATTTATATTATATTTTATATTTTCATATCATAGCTTTATATTATCATATTTTACATTTTATATATTTATATCTTAGCTTTATATTATTATATATTTTATGTATTTATATTATAGCTTTTCTATTGCTGATTTACATCAGCTTAGGATTAGAATATCTTTATTCACTTTACTAACTGTATACATGCAATTAAAAAAATAAAAGTACTTATTATTATTTATTGGTATTATTATTTATGAACCTGTCCCACACTCCTAAACCTTTTATTATTTGCTCTTCCACTGCTTAATCCTCTGCGCTACCACCGTTACGCAGAGTAGATGAGACATGTTGGCTTGACTATAGTCTATAGGCTAATAGCTTCACAATTTTTTCTTTATACCTTTATATGGTTTAATGACCTAGGTGTAATCTAAAGATAATTGTAGTACGATGAGAGTAATTGGTGGTAAGATGATAAAGCAGATAATTACAAGTAAGAATGTGGCTGGTGGGAGATCTTCAATTAGTTCTCTTATGCATTAAGCATTAAATATATCATTCTTTAAATTCTAAAGTCTTAGCTGCCCGCTTTTAGAATGTAGTAACTTGGTTCACATATATACATCCTGTATGGAAAAATATCCTAACTTAATTTGTAAATAATAATAAATATATCTAAAAATTGTCTTCCGAAGCATGATGCATTAAATCTAAAATAGAATTTCTCTTAAACATTTTAGCCAGAATGTAAAAAAATTCATTACTTCCATGCCCCCCGTGTGTGAATATCATTTACACAGGAAAAATATATACTTTAATCTGAAGTACATACTGATACACCTTTATGATACAGTATTTTTATCATGTTCATAAAAATATCATTACAACACTCCGATCCACCATCTGTCATTCGATTTGCTATACCACTATGCTATTATCTGATTCACCATTCTGATTTGCCATGTCTCCATACCCCAATAGACCTCTCTATCTGATACGCCGTCAGCCACTTCCGCTCTCTACCAATAGACCACTATTTGTTATAGCGCCATTACTTTCCCTCCACCGCCACCTCTACACCATCTACCTATATTCCGATTTGTTAAGTCCCCATTGCTGCCATCTGATTCGCTAGACCTTTATTCCACATTCTGATTTGCTAGAGTACTGGCTAGTCTGAAAAATTAATTACCTATATCATTATTACGCAGTCTTTCTCATGAACTACGACTCCGCCATTTCTATACTCTGATACACCATCTATCTGTATTCTGATATGCTAATCAACCATTGTTGCCCTCAACCAATAGGAAAAGCCTACATCTTCGACACACATCTCAACCAATAGAAAGAGTATCCACCATAAATCCTAGACCTCTCAATTAATGGACCTCTATCTGATCTAGCATGCTGCCATCTGATTCGCTAAGCCGCCATTGCTTCCTTCGACCAATTATGGGAACCCACAACCAGGTCCACCATCTTTGAAACACCATACCTATACATCTCAACCAGTAGAAAGAGCCTAAACACCACCCGACCAATAGAATCTCAACCAATAGAAACCTTCAGCCAATAGAATCTGAGCCAATAGTATATCACGCTCCTCGATCATGTGCCCAAACACCTCGGCCAATAATATCTCTTCGACCAGTAGGACCTTCCCTGAAGGCGGAGCCTAAAAAGTGGTGGGGGTAAAATCAGACAAAATGTGCAAAATGAACCTCCATAAGAAATAACATGGGATTTTGGCGCCGAATCCCTATAGCTATACTACTGTAGCTTTTTTTAAATTAAACAACACAAATAAGTATAAAAACTTGAAATTAAATATTTCGCCGACGTTTCGGAAATCTATTCTGTTTTCTTTTCAAGGCTTTTTTGAAAAATCGTTTTTTGCGAAATATTTAATTTCAAGTTTTTATACTTATTTGTGTTGTTTAATTAAAAAAGCGACCTTTAACTGATGCTTTGACGTAAAAGTAACAGGCGTAGAGGTTATTTACCAGTAACATTCTGGTTAATTGTGATATTTTGTAGGTTCCCCGAACACCGCTTAAAAAAGAAACCATACATGTGGCAGGAAGTCCCAAAGAATTAAAGAAGGAAAAAAAATAAGATAATGTCACAAATAACATTTAGACAATACTGGGATAAGAATGTTATTAACAATGATAGGCCTATTGCTTTACCCTCAAACATAAGCAAAATTTTTGAAAAAATAATATACTCAAGATTAATAAACTATCTACAGGTCTATTCTGTAATTTTTTGGTTAAAAATAAACGCCCTGCTAAAATTTTAATTTTAACGGAATGCTAAAAATAATAACTGATTTTTCTATTCTCTATGCGACCATTTAATGGACCTGTTAAAATCATAGTTTTTAACGACCGGTTATTTCTTTCCGTTATATGCTCAAGATCAAATTAAAAACAAACCTAATGAGAGCAGGGAAGTCATTGAATGAAAGTAGTTAAGACAATGAGTAGAGTATTAAGTTAAGACGGACAATAATCCCACAAAATATATAATACACGCAGATAAAATTGAATAACTACCGCATAAAATTATCGTCAAACAGGACCCGCGGCACCCGCGCTTCTATTTGAGGTTATGATCACGATTATTTGAAGGCGGAAAAATAATTACTGGATATAAATGAGAAAATGGGTCGTCAAAGGAATGTCAAACTCATTGACAAACATTTTATTCTAGTGAAAAGTCAAAAAATTGTCTTCGGAGTTATGCAAATAACAATTTTTCGGTTGGCAAATCAATTCTAAGTTTAGATTAAATATTTTGTTTCTGTATTTTGAATGGTCCTACCAGTTTCTTAAACAAAGTGCCATGTACTGAATGATATACAAAATTTTATGAACCGAAAATAAAATACGGTGTTTTTGCCCCTTTAACGGTACCGTTAAATTTTAGTGGCAGGTCCAAAGTCGCCTCTAATTTGAAACGATGTTGGTTAAATTTAACCTTAAAAAAAGTATACAGATACGACCGACCGTTAACTTCATTCCGCTAATTATTTTAACAGTGACCTTGCCGTTAAAACTTAACAAAAATGTTACAGAATAGACCTGAATATCAGTAGGGAACCTAAAAAATTACATTTTGCAAAAATAACTTTTGTTTTGGCAATGTTTTGCAGCACAAACAAAACCCATGTTTTAAAACAAGAACAGAGAAATGATCCTAGACAAACCGCACAAAGCACGTCTATGAATGCACTAAATTGTATGCTTTACCGCCCTCACTGTTTACAAGGTTTTACACCTAAATGGCGTCATGCGCGAACGATCAGCGCAAGCCTTTTAAGTTTGCCTGCTGTCTTTTATTTATGCTGTGCCTATATTTTCGTAATTTACATGTTCTGAAACGTGAGAATCCGAAAAAATCTCGGAGGGTGATTTTTTCTCGAATACAATACTTCCCTTCGGTTTGCGAGGGATCTAAAAGATAACAAAGTATGTGTAAATATCTTTATTTTTCCAAATCTGCTTACTGTAAAATATCTATATCATATTATTAATCTCGAAAAATGTCTTTACGTGTCAACGACTCTAATTTTTACCTCTGGTAATGTGTTTACGAAGTCAGTCGATACAAGGTAAAAATAACAACTGGTGGCTAACTGGTGACTGAATCTTTTCATAAGAAATTAATTTCTATCAAAACTAGACGTAATTTGACAACGCATTTTTTATGGGAAATTTCAATCGCTATAGTTAGCTAAATAGCGTGCAAATTCTACGATGAAAAGTTACCTTCTGCCATTCACCTCTATGAATCCTTATTTTCATAAAGATATTAAATCAAACTGCAACGAGTTGCTAGCTTGGCCGCGTTAATAGTGATGGGTCGTTCATGAACGAGTCGTTCAAAGTGAACGACTCACTTCGGTGAACGTGAACGAACGGCTCACATTTAAAATACAACTCGTTCAATACGCCATTACGACTCCGTACCATTTGTACCGCACTGCAGTTCAGTGAGCGCTGGCGCCTGAGTGGCACACGGCACAGATTGTGTGCTGAATGGTAATAGAGCTGAAGAAGTTTCGAATGGATCACGAGCTGCCGTAGCGTTATCGTTCAGTCGTTCACTCGTTCACAAACGACGCAAGTGCAGGGTAACTCATACATTTCTTCCACAAACTCGGCTCAGTTTAGTCAGTTTGGCATGCTATCCGCAAAATTATAACGTAAAGATAAATGTATAGAGTTTTTTGTCCGTTAGTTGTTAAGAAATCAATTATTTTTTCACTTTTTATTTATAATAAAACAAATTTAAAACATTCTGCATACATGACAGAAAATAATAATTCACCTTTAAAGAAAATAAATAAACCAAATGAAATAAAAACATTAAACACATAAAGCTCGTTGTTGATTTATACATAATATGACATAAGCACTGCGCAATTGCATTGATACTATACATATATCTTTGTCTGAGTATATAGTTTGAATGAATGAACGAAGTGCCGTCGTACATCAGTACGTCGTTCAAATGAACGACTCTCGATGAACGACTCACCTCGGTGAGCTGAACGAACTGAGCGGGCTCAGTAAAATTAGGTGAGCGACCCATCACTACGCGTTAAGGATAAAAATCAGATTTTATTACAATACGCTTAGTTTTGATAGAAGCAAGCACCAGCAGAAAGATTTATACCTAATTAAAAGCAACTCTCGTGCTACTCATCTCAGGCCACTTGCAGACTGCAGTTTCGCACTGGTGGCGTTCGTCAGTGCAAGGCGGAACCGAGACAACTAGCTGAGAGCTCCTGATACCCAAGTGAATATTTCGACGTTGTAAAAACGACGAAATAGGGGAAGCTCCATCTGGCGACTAATGCTTGCTTCAATTAAAACAATATCCCGACATGGTGCACATGTGATAGTTCTAGAGCATGCCTCTAGAGGGCAGAGTATATTAAAACAAGATATTTCTGTCATTCACCTCTATGAATCCTTATTCACAAACTGTAACGAGTTGCTAGCTTGGCTGCGTTAAGGATAAAAATCACATGTTATCACAAAACGCTTGGTTTTGATAGAAACAAGCACCAGCTGAAAGATTTATACCTAATTAAAGGCAACTCTCCGCCTTGCACTAACTTTCATGAAATTCCAGCAATATTAGTTTAAAAGTGAAAGACCCTAACGGTCCAGTTTAATTAAACAAACATCAAATACAACATTCGACCAAAAGATTTGGGCCGAAAAAAAAGTGAAAATATATCTGTAAACTTTGAACCGTGGTCCTCGTGTAGCGAAGTAAATCTTTAACCGCTACGCCACTCGCCTTCTGAAATTTCGAGCGTTGTAGAGGCAAATAAACAAATATGTCTTGGCAATCACTTTCAATAATTCCTGGGCACTCACCCCACCGACGCCTTTTAGGCATTTAGGCCATTCCTTCTTTGGAGAGATCCAAGCTAACATTTTAGCATATTTGCAGCCTTGTGCAAATGGGTATGTTGTCGAGTTGAGTAGCTCTTAAACTATTAATATGAAATTGAATTTGATTTTCCACCTCCATTGCAATACGAGGATTTTCGTCAGCCCAAATATGTCGATTTCTTCAATTAAATACATTTAATTAAATACGATTTGACAAAATTTTGCTTCATCTGCTCAGATGATTTTTTGTAAGAAATTACGATCGTGAATTCAAAAATTCTTCGCAAAAGTTGATCCTATGTACGTAGTTTCCGGGATGTAGTTTTTGTAGCCTTATAAATTTATAAGGATCTAACTTATGACCACAAAGAAATCTTTGCAGCGAGGTGTAGGAAATTCCCAAATCAGCAGATACTCTTCTGATGGAAGCACATGGATAAGCTTGAAAATATCCCAGGGCGTTAATTTCGATATCTTCATTTCCTGTTATAGGTTTAGTTCTCACAAAAGGCTTAACTACGTTTCCATAATAAAAAAATTATTTTTAAGAAATTTACCGTCATTTGCGGTAAACATGGATACTTGAAATTGAACACGCGGCATGTTCTGCCAACTAATCTGTTATTTTCACCATAAATTACAAATAAATCATAGACATCATTCGGATAATGTTTCATGATAAAAATTGCACGAATTAATTAAAACAGTAAGGTAACAATGACGCAATAGTGACTAGGTCTGACATTTGGCTTTTCTTCAAAGCCTGCTACAAAAATGCCAGTAACTTAAATACGACAGAAGATATGGATATATATTATTTCCACATCCCACGCACAGTGGGCGAGAAAATTCGAAAAGCGGCAAAAAATCGATATTTATAAGAATAATAGCACCGTTTACAGAATTTGCAGTTACTTAGAAAAATAGATAATGCCTGTTTTCCCGCAATTCCTAGCAGGTAGTAGGTATTTTCGTTCAGCTACCTGCTCACAAACACTTTCTTGTAACATCCATATAGATACAAGCGTTCGTTAATTATATTGCCAACATTCAACCATTGATTGTGTGTTATTAAGCGTTTGAATCAAAAGTTTAGGTGTACAGAAAACTTCCTCAAGGTATGTATTTTCATGTTATATATGCATATGACACAAACTTAAATGGGTCTAAACTTATAGATAACATAAATATGTAGTTGATTTTATTGAAGATTTTATGTTATAATTTAAATTCATGTTGGGCCATAAAAATGTTCAGGCCAGACCCGGCTTCAATCAAATAACTAAAAGATAGCTTGAACATTTCCTAATAATACACTAAAATTTGATAGGCGCGTTCAAGTGCTTTTTTAAGATTTACATTTAGGTTTTGCTTAGCTCTTATTTATGAATATCACCAACAGTAATGAACGCATACACTTTGAAACCGTAACTGCACATTTTGTTTTATAATTTAAGATGTAAAATCTACTGATTTCTATTCCATATTTCTGGTCTCTACTTTAGTTTTGTCTTCAGATTTACATTTATTCTCTTCTGTAGTGGTACCAATTTTTTTAGAGTCAAAATGGTGACCAGAGGGCAAGTTTTTGACGTCTTTTATTCAAAGTTTTGCAGCGCCGTTTACTCGACGCTTGATTAATGCGCAAGAAAAACGAAGACATTTTTGGAGAAAAATAAGGAGTGGTTCAATTTGTATTTTTTTTATATTATCTTATTTTATTCCCATTTGGGAAACAGCAGTTTGAATTAGGCACTACAAAAGTCAAAACAATATACAGGGTGTGCGGGGATTTCTCTCGGGCATCTTTCTCATTTGCAACTCGCTTTAAAAGGTTATTTTACCGCGATACAGATAACATAATAAAAAGACTCTCTTACAGCAAGTTAATATAGGTCTTGAAAAACAAAGCAAATAAAATGGACACACTAATACAGGACGCTGAAACGAGAACATTCCAACCACTGGTACAAAAACTCGACTGCGGCGGAAACTGCCTATATGGAGCATTAAGCCACCAACTGGAGGGAGAAAATATAACATCACAGGCACATACCAATGCAATGAAAACCCTACGAAGAAAAGTAGCTGATTATATCGAAAATCACTTAGATCATCTCATGCCATTCATGCAGGCATTCATCCATGAACTAGCACCCCGTTCCAATAGATACAACTCTAATACGGGAAAAATAAATGTGTTCATCCGAGATCTGAGAAGAGAAGGATTTTGGGGGGGGGGGTTGTCAGGAAACAATTGCTGCAACAGCAAATATGAAAAACAGAACAATAATAGTACAACAAGAAGAAGGAGAGCATATAACCTTCCATCCTACTAACCAACAGGGAAGAGAGAACATACCACTAGAGACAGTATATAGGAAGCACGGAAACGAAGGAGATCACTACGATAGCACAACCAGCATGTCCAATGTCCAATCCAGCGTATGCAGCCGGTCCGGCGGTATATAAAAGCACCGGGGGTTTGTTCCGGCACATGGTGGGATGATCCGTTTGTCGGTCGGGTAGAGCCGCATGAATATGTAATAGACGACTGGTCGACTGCAGATGGACGTTCGGCGGGCGATCGGGCTGCGTGGTGGAACAAATCTCCATGCACCGGAATTGGCAGCAATGCCCACCTTACGCTGGCAAATTAATCATTCAATCAATCAATCCCCACTTCATTATTAAATGAGTTGATAAAATAAAATTGAGATACTCACTTGAAATTTGATACACGTATGTCTTATAACGGTATCTGGAACTAGATTATATTTTGTGATTATTCCTTTGAAGGGTTGGGGGTTAATTAGGGGTAAATATGGGGAAATAAGTAGAGCAAGATAGTAGGAGTAAACTGAAAATTTGGTACACATACGTATTATAACGACAACTGAAATTAAATTATATTTTGAGATAATTCTGTTGAAGGGTTGGGGGTTAAATAGGGGTTAATAGTGAAAAATAAGCAAAATAAGCTGGTAAGAGTATATAAACTTAGCATTTGGTATATCCATTAGAAGCCAAGGCCTCAGATTTTTTATAATATTTTTCAACCCCTCCACCACCCCAACTCCATTTTTAAAAGATCTGATTGATTGATTGATTGATTTTTTAGCATAAGGTGAGCATTGCGGCCGATTCCGAGCATCCATGGAGATTCCAACACGCAGCTTGGTCCTCCGTCAAACACGCCCAACGGATGGTCATACCGCGTGTCGGAACCAAACCTCGAATGTTTTATATAGCGCCGGACCGGTTGCATACGCCGGGTTGGACATTGGACATACTTGTTGTGGGGTAGGAATATATAATAGGATGGAAAGTGTAAGTGTTTCTGAGATGTTTCTTTTAAGTTTCCATCTATCATCATATCATTTATTCTTCTTCTAGGTTTTCTGTTTCTGAATTTAGCAGCTTTTCAAAAAATTATTATTATTATTATTTTTTTATTTTATTAACCGTTCCACAGGTAAATATTCATTCACGGTGAAAGTGCTGAGAATGGCCCTATCTCGCAGTAAAAAAATAAAATAATTGGGTTATGAGAAAGAGATCCGAGGGAATATTTTATACACCCTATATATATGTTTTTTATTAAGCAATCCGTTTTAATTTCCGTTTTCCAACTTGCCGCTTTTCAATTCCGGGCATTTTTCCATTACATTACCTTTTCAATATTACTTTCAAATTTTTTCTCTGTTGTGTAATAAATTAAAAATTAATACACAAATAATAAACAAACAAAGAAACAAATACAATCAATAGACTAGAGTAATAGACTGGGATGTTAATAAATTAAGTTATGATCTTGGTTACAAATAAATTGAATTAATATAGCTTAGCTCTCTGCAATAGCCTGGTCCTTGGTTGCTGGTCTATCCTCTGATTTCTTTATTTACACTTAACTTCGTATTTTAGTGTTGCAGGATAATTTACGAGTTTATGATATGATGCACTTGATACCTGCACTGGTTCCATTGCGCGTGTTTATTTTCTTCTAGCAGCGTTATCTTATGTTGCCAGATATTTGTATACTTTGTCGAGTTGTCTATATACGCTTTTAGTGATACTATAATCAAATAACAAATATCAGCTACTTATATGAAATAGCCAAATTTATGCTAATTTAATCAACTAATGTAAGATTGTTCACGCGTTAATTCAAAACATTTCTGTACGTTTTCTAACCGTTTATACTCGAGTTTTTTCAAGATTTCGTGAGAGCCACTAAAACGCGTCTGCCTTCGTCGACGAACCGAACTAAACCAACTCCATTGAGCTGATGGAATAAAATTGCGATATTCACTTGAAATTTGATACACATATGTATTATAAAGACATTTGGAACTAGATTGTATTTTGAGATGATTCCGTTGAAGTGGTGGGGGTAAGTAGGAGAAAATAAGTAAAGCAAGTTGGTACAGAAATTTGGGATTTGGTGTATATACTAGAAGTCAAGGACTCAGACTTCTTTATAATATTTTCGACCCCTCATCACCTCCACTCGATTATTAAGGGGGATCATAAAATAAAATTGAGATATTCACTTGAAATTTGGTACACGAATGTATTGTAATGACATGACATCTGATTGAGATGGTTCCGTTGAACGGGTGGGGGAGGTAAATAGGGAAAAATAAGTAAAGCAAGCCAATGAGAATCCAGAAACTTCACTTCTGGCGTATATGCTAGAAACCAAATGTTCACATTTTTTTAAGACATCTGCCTCAAATATTATATTATTAAAATTCTATGACCAATTATTTGCAAATATGGTGAAGATGTTTTCCTTTAAAGAGGTTAGGAAGAGAAATCTGGATGTGGAATTAGTGATTAATTAGGCAGCGGTATTTTTAAGTAAATTGTTAAAATTGTCATTTGTTTCCATGATATACTTGAAAAACCAAGATAAGGTATTTCTTGATTTTTATTGAATAACTCGATTGGGGGTGAAGTTAGATATAGGGAATACTTAAGTAACTCAACCTAAAATTCAATTACCCTTCGAATGTCGTCAAAAAAACAGAAGGCGCCATTTGAAAAAGTCGACCTTTTAACGATTTTTCATTGCGACATTTGAAAGTCGCCTGCGCCCATATAGTGCAAAATGGGACCACCGATAGGACATCAAGTGTTAGCCTGGACTTACAGCTAACTGCTTCATCAATTTAGTTTCATAATATTCAATGGTTTGTGATATGCAAATTTCGTAAACTACTACAGCGGCAATTAAAAAAAAATGAGACTTATTAAAACCTGTAAGAGATAGGTTCACATAACTCGGGTTGCCTAAACACAAAATTGGAAGACCAATCTATTCATGTAAAAAAAATTTAGGTTTCCATCAAAAATAAGAAACGTGGTACCGACTTTTGGCACCCTTGTATAGCTGGAGGACTGAAAATATGTAGAACAGGCATGATGAATTATGGCTGCATAGTAAGTTTCATGTTTGTAATCCAACTGCAAATTGAAAAACTTCTAACGAACGGCCTACGTGAATCACTGTATACAAAGCGGTCATTAAACAGAAAAAATAATTTGTAGTTTTTTATATATGAAAGATGGGAAATAAGAAGGGGAGTTCTGTGAAAATACCTTTACCGATTTTTTTACTGCTCCGTATTTCACTTAGATATTTCGGGTGACAAAACCGGTAGTTTTTATCGTAAAAGACAGAAAATGTCAACTGAAGGTATTTTGATAATATGTAAAAAAGTTTTTTATAAAGAAAGTTTTCTCTGGTCCGGGGTATTTTGAAGTAACAACTCTTTTCTCTAAATTAATAAAGTTAAAAACACCATGTGTATATGCAAACAACTGTATTTTAAACAATTTTTAACCGACTTTAACTTCTTTTGAAAATGTAAGTTTTCAATTTGATTCATATGTATGTTCTTTTTTCCCCATGTTTGTTTAAATATTTCTCTGGAATGGCTTAAGGAATTTCTATGAACATCTTTTACAAAGTGTAGAATGTAGTTGTGACCCCCTACTAATTTTATCAAACATTGTCTAGTATAAGGTGAGCAAAAATAAGAAAAAAACTATTTTCTATTCGAGAATACGCGAGAATGTGGCGAAAGCGCCAATAATAAAATGTGTTGAAATTAGCAATTAGGTTCTTCTGAGTAGCTGATACTGAATCTAATATGTCAACAATTAAAATGGTCAAATTCAAAATGACAAATCCAACAGAGCTCTCATTATTGTATAATTCATGTTTACATGAAATTTGGCCACTAACAAGAGTGAAAAAAATTAAACTGTCTTTAAAAATGGTCACTAAATATTGTAAAATATAATTTCACCGTTGTTCGGTTAATCGAACCCTATTACTTAATAACATTGATCTTTAGGTCGGTATATAAATGAACAAATAACAAAATCGAACGTATTTTTAATCTCAGTTTTCATATTGGTAATAAGGTACAAATAACTGAACGTTGATGAAATTTTATTTCATAATTTTTGGTGACTGTTTTTTATATTTGCGACAAACTTATAACACCCCTCCTCTTTGCGTCGGAGGTTAAAAAATGCATTAAAAACCGCGCCGCCACCTATATGAATGCAAAGTGTAGGCCAGCTATTTAGGTATTTTTATGTAATTGAAAATTATTTATTCCGTACTATTATTGGATAAAACAACTTGCGGGGTGTTTACTTTTGGTATTACCAACGCTTATTATTTTCTTTTAATAGAAAACTGTTTTCAGTGACGTACTTTTAGAATTCGATCGATAAGTTTAGCACAAGCCCCTAATATTACTTAACAACTTAAGAAAATTTGAGGAATATCCAGTTAAACACCGATAATCGAAAGTTAATAATGGGGTGACGGATGTAACTATCTATTGTGCAACGGTAACGTAAAACAATAATGCGTCAACCAAAAGAAAGTGAATCAAATGCGTCCAAAATCCGGATTTCATATACATACAAGTTAACTAAGGATCCGGGCTGTTAGAGTCGGAATATTTAAAACATTGTTCTACTAGTAACCCTTCTTAAAGAGTGGGGCTAACTTTCACGTCAATATAAAACCACTGGGACATTTTAAAGTGTATTACTTTTCGTTCATCAACACGTTAGTGTGTTGTTTATACAATAAAATCTGATGTAACACATCGGTTTTCTTTGGATTGTAATGTGTCTGTGTTAGTGATTATTGATAGGTGCAACAAGGATTTACTTTTTGTGCAATATCTTGTGAACTGCTTTGGGATTATTACGAAGTAAGTAGTAAGTTTACTTATGGAAAAAAGGATAGACACTCCCGAGGCACAGTGACAGTGATGAAAATTTAATGCGAAACGTCGTTTATTTTGGGAAAGGCGGCAAGAACTGAATGTTACCGAATTTGTGGGAATCGCGTTTTATTTGTACAAACATTACAAATTTTGTGTTCTAACGTGTTTATATCAAGTAATCCGGATAGCTACCGGCTAAATAATCTCATCTCTGTGTATAAGATATAATATTGAGCACACAGAAGAATTGAAAGCAAGTCAGTGTGTCAACGGGCTTCCTTGCACAGAGGCGCACGCGTACGACATAAATACTACAACTGCTAATTAGTTGATACACCTCAACTTAGAATTCGCCGTAAGCCAATCATCTAGTTTCTCTGATTTTGTTATGTAAATATTGTTATTTTTTTTATTTCCGAACTGACAAAACATTTAATTATACCCACTGCGATTCTACTGCAACTTTGTTTTAAAAAAATTATTTTATGAAAAGAAAAGTACGATAAATATTACATACTCACAAACGAACTGCAAGGATTTGTTTACACGAAACATCAAATGCGACGACGTTTGATTTATGATTATAGTCGATATCCCTTGAGAAAAATTTTATTACATATTTCGAATACCTACTTTATTCTATGCAGAAATTGAGGCTGCCTTTGAAATGCCTAATAATCGTTTATTCACTTCTTATAAAGTTGCTTATAATTATAAGTCGGTCGGTGAAGAAATTGCGTGAATTAGATATATATCATATTTCTGTTTAGAAATATGCTTGCACCAAAAAAAATCTATTAACTTCATAAGAATATTCACTTAATGCTAGAACTACACCTGAAGAAAAACTTTTACCATAAGATATAATATGTAGAAAGTAGATATTTGTTAAAATAACAACTAACTAAATATTTTCGCACATTTAAAAAAATATTATTTGGATAGTGGAGTTTATTTTACATTTTTATTTTGAGAAGTTTGCTTTCTGTATCATTGAGAATTAGGAATATTATGATGTGCGAGATAGATTTCAGGACTTAAATTATTGTAGCTACTCGAGTTCTCCAAAATTATGATATATTTTTCATCCTTGGGAGGTTCGTGATTTGGACTATCAAACGCTTATAACAATAATAATTATTTTAGTCAGTTCTCTAATATAGCTTCATACATATGAAAATCAAGGAGGTAATTAAAACCGCACTTGCAAAAATGGTGAAATGCGTATCGTTTTTTTTGTGATTGTGGAAACAAATTCAGTGTTATTATCGTAGCGTGGGTTACGACCACCCATCTCTTTCTGAAATTGAAAACTTAAAAAATATGCATAATTGTGGTTTTCTATTTTCGCTACCTAATTTATTTCTTGAAACCTAATTATTCACAAGCGCCGCATAATTCAGTGTTTCAATAAATTTGAAAAAAGTCATTATTTTAATAGGCCACGTAATTATTTCGTATTTGGTGTTTATAATTATGCAATTTAGCTAGATCTCACCAAAACTTGTTATCACGTTTAGCTGTTGCCTCTACTGCGAATATATAATTTGTGCTCATTTGGAGCTCCATTTAAGAAAACATGAATGTAAATAATCATCGGTGTAACATTTCTAGAACATGAATAGCAATAATTAATCGTAATACCTACTGTTATTAACCGACATTTTATACATTTATTTATGCGTTAAAAAGAAATAGGTAGAGCAAATTTAAACATTCATAACCTAAAAAGTATGTATATGAAATTGACGTGTTTATTATTTTAATTTAACCGTATTGTTTTTAAATTAATTAACGGACTACTGTATTAGTTCATTATTTTAAAATATTTCCTTCACCCGTTGCGACTTAAATAAATTTAAAACTAGAATAAACATTATACTCTTCGCTGATTTATGGATCTTTTTATATAATTGTTGCACATTCTATTGGATAACCTTCGCAGTTCTTTCGTAAATAATATTAAGTTTTAGATATTTTCTGTTTTGTTGTTGTTCATTTATAAAACATAAAAAAGGACATCTTTATTTAAAATATTAACAACTTTTTTATTTATCGATCGATTTTGTTCAATAGGACTCTTCCTCTCTAGACAACACTAATTTACTCTCCAAATTTCGATACAATCAGACTTTTCTTTCTTAAGTTATCATGTTTATTAGAAATGTGACAGAAGAGCGGACATTTTGAAAGTTGTTCACAGTTCAATTACTTACTAACAAAACAGTAGGATAAATTTTAATTGTTTTTTATGTACATGTTTCCTAATATTTTTATCTAATTTTTGAAATATCAAATCTTGATTTGTTTAATTTTTTTTAATAACACTTCCCCGTCAACTACTTCTTGAAAGAGCGTGCCAAAAACAGTATTTAACTTTTATAATAAAATATATCTAATAAAACAGAAAAATAAACTTAGTACGTGTACTTTGCTAATAGAAGAGCTGTACCAAAATTGTTTCAACTACTAGGGGTGAAATTAACAACTCCCTTTAAATTTCTGGAAAATATTCAATTGTCTGCTATCTTTTTCTATCAAATTTCCTGATTCCAGATTATTTGAAAAAAAGAAAAATTACCGGTACCTAGGTAATTAATCTAAAGCAATTAGTTGACTAAATTAACCTAAAACACCAATAGGTTGGTCTCAACTTATTATTAGTAAAAGAAATAGATCTGTTAAATTTGATTTTTCAACTTGATGAGATAAAAATTATCGACAGTTCAATTTTCTTACATTTTACTAAAGGACATCCTGCATATAAAGTTAAAACTATCTTCGTCCGAAAATGGGAACAAATTTCTTTATGAGCTAAGGACATACATATTTCTATCATAATGATATAATGGCGTTAAGTGTAACATTCACATATTACCACAAAACGCTTGGTTTTGATAGCAAACACAAGACGAAAGAATAATCCTAATAAAAGAAACTTTGGTGATAACGGTTCCATACCACTTACAGACTGCAGTTTCGAGCTGCTGGCATATCAGTGTAAGTCTTTAACAGGTCTCCTGAGAGAGTTCCATCCTATATACATATACATTTTGAAACATAAGATTTATAAATGTAGGAAGCTCGATGTTCATTGCAATCGAAGTAGTGGCGTGATATCGGCATCGGCATATTAGTTCTTCTCCCACTTAGAATGCATGAATGAATGCAGAAATGAACGAATGAACGAATGCATGGACGGACGAACGAACGAACGAAAGAAAGAATTAATGAATGAACGAATAAACAAATAAACAATTAAATAAATAAATAAATAAATAAATAAATAAACAAACAAATAAACGAATAAGCAAATAAACAGACAAACACACAAACAGACAAACAGATAAACAAATAAATATATAAATAAATAGACAAATAAACAAGTAAACAAATAAGCAAATAAATAAATAAATTTATCAAACGCATTCCAGAGGGTGAAATATTTACTAAACGAAATATTGTTGTCAAACTCTATAAATCTTTAGTTTCATAAGGACAACCAGACTACAAATGAATTGCAAGTCTGGCGCGTTAAATGTGATAATCACATAATACTACTACAAAACGCTAGGTTTCGTAGTGTATATCGAAATTTTAACGTAACTTCTTAAATATTTTTAAACATAAATACTTTTAAATTATTAATATGGGTAGAGTAAATACATAGTTATATTTTAGTAATTTTCTACGCCTGTACTCAAGGATCAGTTCTTCGGACATGAAAATTGAAAAATATATCTTTCATGGGCTACGCCCTGTTATTCAAATAATTATTTTCAAGTTTTTCTAAAAAATCAAATTATTCTGTGTCATCCCTTTTAACTGAAGTTTATGAATATTCATTAAAAATCAATTTAAAACAACTTAGAAAAAATATATTTTATATGAAAGTGAATAGGAGCTCACAAAATGAGTCTCTTACGATTAGAAATACTCCTAGAACAGAAACTTCCTAGCAAATATGGCCATATATTCCTATTTGCATAATTATTAAAGAGCTAGTACTATTCTATTTTAATTCATATGGAATCATTCTTTATTATATTCGACACAGATTAAGATTATAAATCAGCTACTTATACTCTTCGCAAATACAAAACGAGAAGTATACTGCATTCTTTCGGCAAATTTGTAGAACCGGTAATATTGCTCGTAGAGAAAAAAATTTCATATCACTGTGTTGGTGATCGAATTCTGAACAACTTTCAAAAGTCCTTCCGTCCGTCCGTCCGTCCGTCCGTCCGTCCGTCTGTCTGTCTGTCTGTCTGTCTGTCTGTCTGTCTGTCTGTCTGTCTGTCTGTCTGTCTGTGTGTCGTCCGTAAGTTCGGCTATCTGCCTGTCTGTCCGTCCGTCCGTCACGTTCCTTGTAAGCACGATAACTTAAGAACGAAAAGTCCGAGTGTATTGAAATTTGGATAGTAAGTTACTATTAGCTAGAGGAAGAACCCTGCTGTTTTTGAATAAAATCGATCAATAAATAAAAACGTTATTAATTTTTGAAATGAAAAAAAACATTGTTTTGTAAATAAACAAAAAATGTTTGAAACTAATATACGATTCAAATGTATTGACCCCTCACTTTAACCGCGAATACCTCGGAAACGGAGGAGCCGAAAAAAATAGAAAAATTATGTGTTCATTATGAGTCTATTCTAAATCAATCACTGAAATTTTAATAATGTACATTGGACACTTGAAGTTCTGCTAAGTTATATTGAAAAATGTCCCACTTTTTAAAGAAATTTTGGCCATACCAGTTTTAAATCCATTAGATCTTGGAAAATATGCATACTATGTAAATAATATTTTAGGCACCGATAATGCACGGCGTTTTTTGTACGAGGGAATTTTTTGATAATTTTTTATTTTCAAATTTTGCAGTTATTCTCAAAAACGTGACGTCATGATTATTCCGTTATTTATCAATCTATTTAAAAAGTTTTTGTTAAAATAGTTAATTTTATAAAATGTAAGTATTTTTAGAAAATATTATTGGTATATATCAAATATTAATTTAATTATCAAGCATAATAGATAATATTATTGCAATCTTGCAATGATATTATCCCTTATGTTTGATATATACCAATTGTTTTTTCTGAAACTGCTTATATTTTATGTAATTAACTATTTTATCAAAAAAAATTTAAATGCATGGATAAATAACCGAATAAGCATGACGTCACGTTTTTGACAATAACTGCAAAATTTGAAAATACAAAATTATGAAAAAATTTCCTCGTACAAGAAATGCCGTGCATTATCGGTGCCTAAAATATGATTTACATAGTATGTATATTTTCCAAGACCTAATGGATTTAAACTGGTATGAAATAAATTTCTTTAAAAAGTGGGACATTTTTCAATATAACTTAGCAGAACTGCAAAAGTGTCCAATGATCATTATTCAAATTTCAGTGATTGATTTAGAATAGACCCATAACAAACACATAATTTTTTCATTTTTTTCTGCTCCTCCGTTTCTGAGATATTCGCTGTTAAAGTGAGAGGTCAATACATTTGAATCGTATATTAACATCATTTACAAAAAAAACTGCGAAGAGTATCCCATAGAATGTGCAACAATTATATAAAAAGTGTAGTAAATCGGTGAAGAGTATAATGGTTAGCTTGTTTATATTCATCTTCTATTTTAGTATCTGGATCAAAGTTAGTCAAAATATATCCCTTGGACGTTGTTGAATTAAATACATCAATAGTAACTATATTACTTGTCCTTTGTTACACCTGATTAAATTAAAATTTGAAAAGCAAGTCTTCGGGCATGTTCAAAGATGATATTGTTTCAAAAACATCAGTTGCAATTATTTTCAACCTGCAACAATTTTAATTAAGAAATTAGTATGGTATTATGCAGCAGCGTGGTGTAATAGTCCATTCGTAATATCGCACTGCTATATGTGAAAGTGGAATATAGGAAGAAATTTAAAGTCTCCGTTTTTCCCATAATGCTATTATCGCATCCTGAAATATTCCACTTGGATAAGGAATGGAAGATGAAACAGAGAAACAGAAGTGAACGTTGAATAATAACGATCATCGACTTTGATCCTACTAATCTACTGCAATGGATGCAGATGCTTAACGCATTATGTGACCTAAGTCAGCTAATAACTGACAATGTTAAGGAGTCCTCAGAATCCCCAATTCACAGATGGAAAAAAGCTCAAACAGAAAATATTGACGTAAAAGTGCACCTGGCTGTTCTGAAACAAAATCAACAGGGAACATAGAAAAAATGCAGACCAGGCATATAGTTCACTCTTCGTGCGAAAACTGTCTAGAATATTGTATGATGCTGCTTTTTTATAGGCGTGTTTTACGAAGAAATTGAGCTCTGTCACATCTCTCTATGATAAATACTTTCGAAGATATTGCTACTTGAAGAAAGGATACCAAATTGAAGAAATTGACTATTTTTCTGATTTTAATAAAATTTGCATGATTCAGGTATCAGAAACTGATACAGTACTCATGAAACCACATTATGTAATGACGAACATTTTTGGATAGTTTTCGAGCTGCACACGAAGAGTGAAAAATATAACTTTCTTGCTTTTTTCTGTTCTTTTATGAGTTTGTTTCTGCAAAATTACCGAACTCTCGTAGCCTGTGTAGTTCTAGAATGGCCCATGATGAGGTTCCTGGGGGAATGGAAAGACGTCCCGAAGCCTACTACTGCTACTGCCCTCTGTAAATATAGATCTTTAATCGATAATCGATTGTCGATAACCTAAAATGTTCTAAATGGTATTTACTGACGCGTATTTAAAATTCTGAGGATTGCTGAAATAGAGACAAGGGATATTCAGACAGAAGTTTCAGACATTCATTAATCAAGCAATATTAAACATGTTTGCGTAATTGATAGTTAAAAATGCTTATTTATTTGCATATTTTCCCTTAATTAAAAAGGTAACGTTCTTATTCAAAATAATGTTTTCACTTTTCGGGTGAACAATTACCTGTACCACAGCCATTTCAAAATAACATTTATTACATGTCATTATTTTAATAATGTACCATTATGTTTGTGAGGGATCGTTGACTAAATCCAACTCTCTACGAAAGACAATGGGAAAAGAGAAATTCTGCCAATTAAAATAAGAATGGAATTAGGTACGTATCCTACAAAAGCTGACACGCAAGTTTAAGGCAGTTACTGAATCATGATGAATTAATTCATTTTACAAGCTATTTCTAATCCAAGGTCATTGCATTTCGATGCCTACTTTCTATTCAGGGGCAACCGCAGGTGGGGATTTTAATACGAGTATATTAGAAATTATGGAAGCGTGTAGAAAAAACATAAATGGACGTTTGGGAAGATTAAGGTTTATTAACTTAGTCGGTAAGTGTTAGATCACTTAAGTCGGAGCACTTGTTCTACTTTCTAAGAGCATAAGAATGTCGGTCGTCGATGAAAAATAGATAGCACTACTTCTGCATTTCTCATTTTATTGGAGTGATTGCTAGCAAAAGCACAAGGACGTACTTACGTTTGATTTGATCATAATGTTAATAAAGTAGGACTGCCTAATTATTTGATCGTCCATTAAGGGCTAGTAAATAGGCGCTTAATGTAAATATATCAAATATATTATATTGTGTAGCTACTCGTGAATTTAATTCGGTGTTAAAACTATTTATATATTTATTTGACAATGATTATCGTAGTGCGTGGGAACAAATTTCGGCCTTCATGGAGCCCCAATCTAATCCTATTGGATAATGAATTTTACAATAAGCTGTCTGTCTTGAGGTGTCATTTTCCATTTAAATAAATGTCACAAATTAAAGAAAGCTTTTGTTAAAACAAATGACATTTTTCGAAAGTCTACAGCTGCTAATTCCTTTTACTTAACAATAGATATGGACACGGCTGTTTCGCGATAATTTGTTTCATAAACACACAGTTTGTACCAAATTAGTATTGCCATTATTATAAAAGATAGAAAGTTGAGAATTTTTGAAACAATTGTGTATTTTTGAACCTCTTATATTTCCTTAATTTAAATTGTTACGTCATTTTAACTTACACACGTACAGACACTTTTTAAGATCATTATAGTAGGGGCAAGAGAAAAAATACATCGTCTTTTGTTTTCAAGATATTGATTATAACTTTTGTTTTTATATGAATGCCACATTCGATTTCTCATGTGTTTGATAATACTTTTAATTCTCTTTTCATAGATGTGTACAATATGGAAAAATAAATGAACTTCCCATAAATAAACTTCGTTTTTTGTATGACCCCATAGAGAAAAATCAAGGTGATTTAGTTTTGGGGATTTTGTTGGCCACAAAATTTCGCCATTTTTACCGGTTACCTTGCCACAATATACTTATTCTAATTATGCCGCGGCTATGTGCCTACTAGTGGGCATTCAAGACTAAACACCCAATTTATGAAACAGATAAACCTTCAAATTGATACGCACTTTGTAGGCAACTAAGGATGCGATAAGCATTGCGATAAGCGTTGACTTAACGCCCGATAAGTACTGTAGTAGTCACATAGGATGACCCTGTTCGAAAGACAAGTTCTAGCCGAATCCCTCCTAAACATATAAAAACATCAATTGTAGCAAACGTGGGCGGTTACGTAAAAAACAAATGCATGCGCACAAGGTGTTACATATCAATTTTGGCGACCACATTACATCCGTTGTATTAAACCATTGTGCTATGGATCTGCGGCCTATCTGGATATATCAGTCTGAATGAGTTACTATAACGAAGATACTTAACATGAGCTGCAACGCGCGTTAACTCAACGTTTGTCCGTGGCCGATCTAGCACGCATTAATCGTCTTTTTCACGTATTATTTTCCATAATAAACAAAAATTTATTTTTTACGCCTTATTTATATTAACGCCCTGGCGGAGTATAGCTATAGCTATTCCCTCACTGAACCGGGACACGTACACATAAACATCAACACAACAATCACTTCCTGCGACATTGCTACCTGCCGCAGCTGAGAGTCGAACTCAGGAAAGATAACAGCGACTAGACACATTATGCCACTCAACACTGGTACCTTCTCGACAACACATTAAAAATTCAATTAAATATTCATACCCTAGCCAGAATTTGAATCCGGGACTAAGTGGTCATGAGCCTAACATATCAGTACTGCGCCACTGAAACGCCTTTGTGTGTTTGCCTTGCTATTAAACCTAGGATATAATAATGTAATAGTAACATTTGAAAGATTAGTTCCTGTATTTTGGTATGAACACTAAACCGTAGCCTACTAATAAAAAATTGATTTTATTTGTTTTTATCTAATTAAGAAAATAATTTTGTTGTATTGTAATACATCTTTGAGAATGGAATTAAAAGTACTATCAAATACACAGAAAATCCAATTTGGCGTCCATATAGAAACAAAAGTTTTAGTCAATATCTCAAGAACAAAAAGCAAATTTTTTCTCTAGCCTTTACAAAAATCTTAAAACAGTGCATATACAATGTGTACGTTAAATATAATAATTTATATTAAGGAAATCTGAAGAATTTTCAAAAATACATGATTGTTTATTACAAAAACTAAGAAAGTTATATCAAACCTAAAAGCACCATAGAAATGCTCATAAAATTTTCTCATTTTCTATCTTTTATATGCCCCCAGTTTGGGACACGCTGTATGTGCAAAGGATTCCTTAATATACAAGTGTTTATCGATAATCGTTTTTCTACCTTTCAAGAGCATGCTGAACTTTAATGGGCAACTAATATAGCATACCCACCATTGTCATTTCCCAATAGTTACTAAGATCAAAATATTTTTATCCCACTGCGTAAAAATATGAAAATGATGAAATTTATATGCTGCTGCTGCTGCTGCTACCGGTGCTACTGCTGCTCCTCGTTGCTCGAACTGAACGAACAGTTCAGTGCGACCAACGAGGAGCAGCAGTAGTACCGGCAGCAGCAGCAGCAGCAGCAGTAGCGGCGGCAGCAGCAGCAGCAATAGGCAGCTTCCAGCTAGAACCTGAGGATGGCAGATGAGATTCCGCCGAAACGTTGTTCAGACAAGCGTGGCTCCCACAGGAGCCTACCAACTACACGGGAAAATACCCGGAAGAACACCAACACTTCATATATATTTATCTATTCTTCTTCCCTTTTCTTTTGAAAATGGCTCCAAAGTGGTAGCCGAAACGTCGAGACTCCAATAATCTCAGACGCGGTTCAACCCGTAAACCTAGTATTTTTCATACAGACAACCGCGGAAACCATCCGAACTGCAGGTTTTGTATCCCGCAGTAGCTTGAATAATAGCTAACTTGGAAATAAAATAGAGGATGACTTTGTATCGATTTGATGTTGAATTATTATTTATGAAATTTCAGAGATGAAAAAATATTAATGAACATCCGTGCGGAAAATCATTTCATTAGAAATAATTTAATCGATTATGCACGTAGGATATTGTATTCAGACTGTTACAAAAGGAGAAACTATTCAAAATTATTTTTATATTTACCCTTTCCCCCACCCCTATTTTACCAACCTTCTAGTATATATACCAAATCCCAAGTTACTGTACTCTTCCCCAGCTTGCTTTACTTATTTTCCCTTATTTACCCCTATTTAACTCCCAACCCTTCGCCGGAATTAGCGCAAAATATAATCTAGTTTCAGATCCCTTCATGGTACATATCTGTAACAAAGTCAATATATTTAAAAAATTCCTGAGAAGAAGTGGGCACAAAGAGTTACAGACCGACCGACCGACAGACAGGCAGAAATTTTTACTCTCAAATTTAATCTCGACGTATTGTGACATTCTAAGCCTATTTCAACAAAAAAAAATTTGAACATTTTTTTTACAATGACTATACTTCCACTCCACTGCGTGAACGTGGAAGTTACGAAGGCGTAGAAGGGTCACGGATGTTTTTTTTTTCATTTATTCCCACATAAACTTGTAAATGATTTTATTATTCCCTGTTAAATCTGTAAATTATTGATTTACTCCCAATTTCAACTGTAAATATTATTATTCCCAGTTTAAACTGTAAACAATTCAATTGGTTTCAGTTGAATCTGTAAATAATTCAATTATTTCCAGTTTAAACTGTAAATAATTGAATTATCCCCAGTTCAAACCGTACTTTTTTTAATTCCCACTTTAAACTGTAAACAATTATGAGGTGATACATCATCTTCCACTGTGCTATAATAAACCACTCAACAACACAGCATCAAAACAATTGTATTAGAAAAAACAAAATATAGGCATTTACATTTTTAAAAGCTGGAAACGATTGAATTAATTGCAGTTACAGCTGTTCCACTTCAATTATGTACTGTACTCAAATGGAAATAATATAATTGTTATGCCTTACACCCCCTAAGAAGTGGAGACTGTTACGCCTATGACTACTACTAGCTGAAATGAAGTAGAAAAGTTAGGCAACCAATAATACACGCTATCACTTCTGAAAGCGTGTAGATCGCTCTAAAGTTCGATCGCTTTAAAGTTAGAGTCTATGCTAGATTTTTATGAATGTTATTCTGTTGAATATATATTTCACGGCGAAGGAGTAAGAAGTTGAAAAGTGACAAGAAATCCGAGGTGATAGAAATATAAACTAGTAAACATTGTTAATGGTTAATTTAGTGTATTTTATTTAAGGAAAATATTGTATAGTTGTAGTAAGTTATTAAATAAAGTGTTAGTGGTTACCCGTTTTGGAATTATTTTGGAACCCACGGATCCTGAAGGGTGTTTCAGAGGTGAAAATACGCGTTACTTACAGTTTAAAGTGGAAATTAAAGAAAGTACAGTTTGAACTGGGAATAATTCAATTATTTACAATTTAAACTGGGAAAAATTAAATTATTTACGGTTTGAACTGGGAATAATTCAATTATTTACAGTTTAAAGTGGAAATTAAAAAAATACAGTTCAAACTGTAAATAATTGAATTATTTACAAATTGAGCAGTAAACAATTGAATTCTTTACAGTTTAAAGTGGGAATTAACAAAAGTACAGTTTGAACTGGGGATAATTCAATTATTTACAGTTTAAACTGGGAATTATTAAATTATTTACAGATTCAGCTGAAACTGATTGAATTGTTTAGAGTTTAAACTGGGAATAATAATATTTACAGTTGAAATTGGGAGTAAATCAATAATTTACAGATTTTTCCTTATCGCTTTCAACATGTTTGTATATTTTTTAACTTTAAAAATACTTAAATTATTTAAAATACGAACTTTTATGTTTTCTCCAAGAAAGCGTTCCCAGAGTGAAAACTAAGATATGTGTCAAAATAATTTTAGGAAAATGCCCTTTCATGCAACTCAGATGATAATTTACTTGTTCGCTGAATTAGGAGCACTACTGTCGTCTATTTGTCAATGGATTGAATGCAGAAGTAAAATACATTACAGTTAAATAATGTCATTTAATCAGACTATCATCATATAATAGGTATGCCAAATTTAAAATTGTTTGGACTGCAAATATCAAGCACAGAATTTCGAAATGGTTAGAAGTTACTATGTCATCCCATTAGCCAGGTATCAAAGATTTCATATTAAGTCCATTTTTAATACGCATTTAATTAGCTTGATTCGTAACTTTGTATATACGAAAATATTGCAACTCACCAGATGTCGTATTGGCTTGAAACGCACATGTTCACGTAAAAATATAATTTGAAATTTTTTATAGAAAAATCTAAGATAGCATTTCCGAGATGGTGAATAGTTTATTATCATTTAGTATCCTTTTCTACTGGAAATTGATATCTGGCGATTTGTGAGGTCGTGAATTACAAATAAATATGTAATCGAAACTCAAAAATTATAAATAAAGGAGTGAATATGGCAGATAAAATCGGTATCTGAGGATTATAGAGGTTGTAGATTATAAATATTTGGTCAAATTTAACAATTGAAATGGCGGCGTCAATATGGAGGATATATGTTGTAATTTATGCTATGATTCATATGATAATCGGTATCTGGTATTTTTGTTCTTGAGTTTCGACTAAATATTTATAGTTTGCGACAGATTATAAATATTTAATCTCAAAGCAGAAACGGAGAGTATCATCATAGCGGCCCAGGGCCAAGCCCTTAGTACGCGTTATCATCAAAAACGCATACAACAGAAGATGTTGACAGCAGATGCAGGATGTGCCACCAGCAGGAGGAGCATATCAGCCACATTATCTCTGGCTGCCCACTATTAGCCCCAACAGAATATACACAACGACACAACAAAGTAGCTAACTATATACACTGGGCAATGATGAACAAAATAGGATTTAAAACAAATGAAAAATGGTATGAACATCAACCAGAGCGAGTAGTAGAGAAAGACGACATCATCATCATGTATGATATGGCAGTAAGGACAGACCGCACCATAAAAGCAAACCGACCGGACATTATATACCACAACAAGAAGTTCAAAATATGCTTGCTTATCGATGTCTCCGTGCCCGACGACAATAATGTAGCTCTAAAAGAAGTGGAAAAGAAAAGTAAATATAAAGATCTGGAAATAGAGATAGCTCGAATGTGGAACACCAAAACTAAAGTTATCCCAGTCATTGTAGGAGCATTAGGGACAATCCAGAAGGGCCACTGCAAATATCTAGAACACCTCCCGTGCAGAGTAAGCCGGTGTCAGATCCAAAAAATAGCACTCCTTGGAACAGCCCACATACTACGGAAGGTTCTATCTTTGTAAGACCAACATTCCTGAGATCTCAGGTAGAGATCTGGAATGAAGGTAAAGTGTCCTCCCCAACCTCAAGCTGAGGAGGTGAAATGAAGAAATAATAATAATAATAATAATAATAATAATAATAATAATAATGGGATGGGGGTGGGATGAGGCCTACGCTGCTCTCAGCATTGAAGACCATACCGGCCTGCCAAAAATCAGCCGAATGGTTGGCAGGTCAAATGCAGAAGGCAGTCGTCTTGGGATCCCTGCGTCTACTTAGGGCACACGATTCTGGAATTTACAACCACTAACCCTGCGGGATGTGGGGAGTGGTTGTAGATAATTCGCTGGCGCTTCCGCCGTGAGAATATCGGAGACACGGGAGAACTGTCCAGCATCGCTAACGCGAAAAAAAAAATAATAATAATAATAATAATAATTCGTCTTTTTAAGGTCAGCTGGGCTTAAGTCGGAGACCAAGGGATTCATTGTGGCCTGCCAATATGGTGTAATCAACACTTTGGTTTACCGAAGCCGCGTAATGGGTGTAGAGGTTCCTGATATTAACTGCAGGACCTATCGTCAGGTGCCGGAATCGCTCATGCATTTACTATCTGCATGCCCGGTATATGCAATTTCTGCCTACATCCATCGCCATAACGCGGCGTTACGGGTGCTCTATTACCATCTACGGCACTACGGTACGGAGTAGACCAGACACCAGTGCTGCCTTACGTCCCCGGAGACATCGAGTCCGTTGTCGAGAACGAGAGGTGCCGAATTTACTGGAACTTCTCGTTTCCGACAATCAGGCTAATTTAAGCCAACAAGCCTGAATAGTCCTCCTCGACCATCAAAACAAGGTGATGTTTGTGATCGAGTTCTCAGCACCTGCTGAGCCAAACATCGCTTTGAAAGAGAAGGAAAAACGGACCAAATATCGTGATCTCTGGTACGAGCTCCAAGTGCTGTACCCAGGCTACTCGGTCAAGATGGTCGTTCTAATAATCAGTGTACTCGGAGGTATGAAGCCTACGCTGCTCTCGGAACTGAAGACCATACCAGCTTGTCGGAAATCAGCCGAATGGCTAGCAGGCCAAATGCAGAAAGCGGTCATCTTGGGGTCCCTTCGCCTACTTAGGGCACACGAATCTGGAATGTACAGTCACTAACCCCACAGGTCGTGGGGAGTGGCTGTTATTATCGCCGGCGCGGCTACCGTGTGGTATCGGTCGGAAAGCACGGAAGCCCTGTCCGGCAACGGTGAAACCGGTAAAAATAATAATAATAATAATAATAATAATAATAATAATAATAATAATAATAATAACAATAATAATAATAATAATACCAATCATATCAGTAACAGGGGTAGTAAAAAAAGAACCGAGAAAAAGACTAGGAATGATAATAATAATGATAACAATAATAATAATATATATATATAAATACACACCTCAAGCTGTTCTTGAAAATGAAGAAACAGTACTGTACTGGGATAGACCAGTCCAGTCTGACAGAACTCTAAACCACAACCGCCCTGACATCCTGGTGATCAAGAAGAAAGAAAAGAAAGCCATCATTTTAGACATTGGATGCCCCCTAACAAACAACTTGCAGAAGACGGAGATGGAAAAGATAAATAAATATCAAAATTTGGCTATCGAGCTACGGCACGTATGGAGAGTAGAGGAGGTGCGAACTATCCCAGTCATAATATCAGCTACAGGTGTAGTGACAAAGAGGTTCTTGAAACATATGGAGCAGCTTAACTTACCCAGCACCCTCGTAAAGATTATTCAGAGGACGGTGATTCTCCAGACATGTCACATGACAAGAAACTTTTTGAACGATGGAGGATAGGCATCTGAACCATCCATCGGACTTATGGGATATGATGAATTTCATCTCCATTAACCGAGCCGAATCCCAAAGGCGCGAGCGAGAGATCGGTAAATTTTTTTTCAGCCTGGGCTGAGAAAGTGAATCGCATAATAATAATAATAATAATAATAATAATAATAATAATAATAATAATAATTGTCTTCTTTTAGAGCATTTTCTGAAAGTTTGAGTTGGCTTTTAATAGCGTATTTTTATTTCTTTTTAATTATTTATTTTTAAAGGAGGTGCAGTAAAAATGTCCTTTGTGATTTTTTTTCCAAAAAACTTAATTAGATATCGGTACAATTTCTTATGGGCTTATATATATGTACATGCTGCAAGAACACAAAAAAACTTTTTTTTTTTTGAAAAAAAATTGATCATTAAACACAGCACCGTAAAAAATAAAGGCAAAACGGCGTACATGATTTTTTGATAACCAGATATTTGACAAAGAAATCAAAATATACATATTGAAGTGTATAATATTAATTCTGGTATGACCTACATATATGCCAAAAAATCTAATTTTGAAAAAATGGCGCCGTTATGAAAAAACAAAAATGAAAAAATTATGAGAATGTTGACGAAAAATCGCTTTGAAAAGTGTGGAAATCATCATACTAGAGAGAAATCAATTACAAATAAAATAACAAAAGGAAGAATTCAAATCGGTCGCGTAGTTTCCAGAAGCTTTACACCTCATGGAAAAGTGTAGCTTAGAGATAAATGCATTTAAAGTTTCGAGTATAGAAAAACTAGTAATAACGTTAATTTGTTAGTAACTTACCAGTATTCATTTATTCCTGAACCGTACAGTAGCCCCTCTATTTATTCATACGCCGGCTCTACACATGCGTCCAGGAATATTCGGGTACTTTTACGAATATTTGTGTATACACATTCGTTTATGAATATTTGGCGAACACACCCTCCACACATAACATCGTTGTTTGTATGCGGCAAAATTTCAAAAAAGTGAAAATTCGTTCCCTCTGATGTGCGTCTGTTTACCGAGTCGAAACGAAAACGTGTTCGTGTTCGAACCAAATATCTAATATTTGTGCACGAACACGAACATTCCATCAACACTTGCGTACATTAATACAAATGGCAATCATTTGTATACGAGTAACGCATGTGTGGAGCCGGCGTTACAGTGCTTTCTGTTGAGAATTAGCTGCTTTGTTGTTCATTTTTCCTTTTTAGCTACTTTTATTCAACCGCTATCAAAGACGAACCGCGATAGCTATATGACACTCTACACCAAAGAATAATTCGAATATCATATTTTGTACATATATTGTCACGGCCTTATGGCATTAAGACTTTGCGAAAGAAAATTTACATTTTCCGACAAAATGTCGAGCGAAGGTCCCCTTAAAAAGTTAGTTCATCGGTAGGTTGTTTGTTCGCCTCGTCCGTTAGGGTTGCACGCCGCGTCGCGCGCCGCGTCGATGCCTTTCTTGATTTTGATACAATGTAGAACAAGCCTTGGAAATTTAGAATTGTAACCAACTGGTTACAATCCCAAGTTTCCAGGGCTTGTTCTATATAAAGCAAGCAATAATTATTTTAATGAATTCAGGTGGTAACTGCAATAAAAATAATAACGAATAAACATATGATGATACACAGTGGCTAGATGGATGAATCGGCATTGCATTCGTGATGCGGTACGCTAAACTGTGCCTACGGAGTGTGTTAGTGGGTCAGAAGTCTGTCAGGTGCAGAGAAGCGAGGTGTTCCTCATTATATCTGCTGCTGTACCACAAGGTGCTTTCATTATTTTCATTACAGAAACAAATTAGCGGCTGGACGCTGGCACGATACACATCATGACAAGGTCACTAAAGCGCAACTTACTAGAGCTATTGGCTGTAATGTTATTAGTAAGGGTAAGTTTTCTGTGAATATTTATATACACAACAGCAAAGCTTTGTCGTCCTAATGTTTGTTCCTTATAGCTCAGTCAAATTCGACCATATAAAGGGAAAAAACATTAACAAGGTACATTTCTGTGTGGTCCTTTATTTTTATGTCCCAAACAAAATCTTAAAAGTCCTCATCAACAGCACCACCGCAAAAATGTATAAAAGTGAAAGGGGAGTAAAATTAAGTTTTCACTATTATCTCGAAAACTATACATTTTTTTGAGAAAGAAAGTTGTCATCACAATTGTAGCTCGGAGAATTTGCTACAAAAAAGGTCTTTCTGACCTATTTCGTGTAACTAATCGGTCTCGAGTAAAACGTGTGCCAAAGTTGCAATGTCTGTAGTTTGTGGAAAAACCAATTCCTTTTCATACTACCGTAGAAGTAGAGTAATAGTTGCGTTTTTTTATGTGATGTCCATAGCAGGCGTAATCCACGTTAAATAGTGTATCTGTGTTATTATTGTTAATATTGAGATAATTTATTACTGATATTAAAAGAATTTTGCCTGTCTTTTCCTAAACTTTTGAAGGCTCTTCTACTTCTTCCAGAGTTCCATCAATTTCCGCAGAGGTTTTCTCCGTCTGTTTCTAATGGAAGACCATTTCTGATACCAAGAAAGATAATAGGATCTATATCATCGTAAGGATCCAAATTACTTTCAGTCACTTCAAATTTTTCATTTAGACAAGATTGTCCACGCCAGTGGCCGTATATGGCGCACAGCAGTGAATACCTATATCTCTGTAACTACAGCTTGCACTGTAGCCTTTAGTTTAATTGCAAAAAGTGGTATTGAGTAATAAATCATGAGCAAATGGCAAATGAGTTTGAATCGACTCCAAATTGTTATTGATAATCTTCCACTCCCATTCTTCTTTATTTAGGTAATCACCTAGCTATTTTTGGACTTGGAAATAAATACTACTGTAACACATGGATTGTGGATGGTAGATTTTATAATTTTACTGCGTTATTTAGTCTAGTTGCCTTTAATAAATGAAGAGTATCGATAAGAATTAAGTAATAGAGCATTGCACATTACCAGAAGGAAGCGAATTTTCAGTAATTGTTTCTCGTAGCCCTTTTGATACTTTAAGAACTTTAACACAATCCTACAAGTCCTTGAAAGTATGTAGCAACACAACTACCTTTATTTCCAATTTGAAATAGGGCAAATGTTGTATCATACTTGCTAATAGCATGAAGAAATAAAATGTAAGTTTTGCTGTTGTCAAAGTTGCCAAAACTTTTCATTGAGTATACTCTAGTTTCAGCTTTCCCTCTTCTTGAATTTAAAAAATAAAGGAGGAGTGTCAATAAGACCCGACTTTTGGGCCCCTTTTAATTTGGAAAAAATCATTTTAAACTTAATTGTGAACATAAATATACATTTTAAAAAAGATTCCAGTTTGAACGAAGACATCCCACCCTCTCCAAGTCATTTTCACCCTTCCCACAAATTTTCATGTTTCTACGCTTCTATGTTGGATCGTACCTTATCTATCACCTTAAGTACACTCCCGAGTCCTTCTAATGGCTCGAAATGCATCTGTTGCTTGTTACTGGCCTACCACACGCATCACTCCGCTTAGAGTCTATGAAAAAGTTGCAAAAAAAGATGTAAACTTGAAAAGTGCTGTGACCAGGACGAGACCTGTATAGCCTCCCGTTTCTGAGGGTGCTGAATATGATGGTGATATTTTTAGGCCTCCCACCCTTCAAAAACTACCCCTAAATGCGACAAACCACCCCCTTTCACGTTTTTTCCATTTTAGGCATGCGAGGGCTTGTCGAATCGGGTTCCTCGGGTAGGCTGTATGGACTTTGACTATCCAACATATTGTCAATCTCTGAGGTTGAAACTACCCCCTCCCCTATTAATAAACTCTTCCCAAAAATTCAAACTTTGTGGAAACTATTTATACCCGTTTTTGAGGGTGCTCAACACAATGGCAACATAATTTCCTCCCCCACCCTTTACTGAACCGCCCTCAAATCCCCAAAACCACCCCATCGTAATATTTCTTGCTACTGGGCATGTGGGTACTCGTTGGATCGGAACGATTCCCCATATGCCCAGTAGCCAGAAATGTAAAAAGGGGGTGGTTTCGAAGATTTGAGGGTGGTTAGTGGGAGTAGGGTAGAGGAGAAATGTATGTTGCTCGTGTTGAGTACCCTCGAAAACGGGGATAAACAGTTTTCACAAAGTTTCAATTTTTGGGAAGATTTTCCCGTAATAAGGGGAGGGGGTAGTTTCAACCCAGGGGACTAATATGTTGAATGGTCAAAATCCATACGGCCTAACCGAAAAACCCGATCCTACAAGTTCTCGCATGCCTAGAATGGAAAAATCGCGAAAGGGGAATGATTTTTCGCGTTTAGGAGTAGTTCCAGAGGAGTGTTAGGTCTAAAAATATCACCATAGTATTCAGCACCCTCGAAAACGGGGGAATACCCTGATCTCGTCCTGGTCACAGTACTTTTCAAGTTTCAAGCTTTTTTGCAACTTTCTCATGGACTATAAGCAGACTGAGTGATGAGTGTGGTTTGCCAGTAACAAGCAACATACATGTTTTGAGTCATAAGAAGGACCCGGGAGCGTACTTGAGGTGATGGATAAGGTACGATCCAACATAAAAGCGTAGAACGTGAAAATGGGTAGGAGGGATGAAAATGACTTGGAGAGGGTGAGATGTCTCAGTTTAAGTTTTTTTAAAAGGTATATGTTCACACTTAAGTTTCCAATGATTTTTTTTTTCAATTTAAAAGGGGCCTGAAATCGGACCTTATTGACACTCCTCTTTTCCTGATCAGTTCGAGCTCTTGTAATTAAAAGTACCAATAAATCAACATCCTAATGACATTTGAATATTAGTATGACCTTACATCAATGTGGTTTTTACGATCAGAACACCAGCGTCATCCTGGGCCTATTTGATACAAACAATGGTATAATGCCAAACTCTCTTTCATTAGTAAATACTTTTAAAACCTTTTTTGACAATAAGGTTATTTGTATTATAACTTCGATGCACCTTACGATCACATATAATACTAAAGTAGAGTGCACATTTTCCTTAAAACTTTCTTTGTCTTTGAAGCGGCTGATTCTACGAGTAAAAGTCAATGGACCTATTTCATAGCTAATTTTGCGAGTTACATATTTAGTAATAACTGTTTTTCTCCAAAATTTGTCAGTTTTCGAGAGAATCGCAAGAAATTGAATTTCACCCTCTTTTACCCCTTAAAAAAAGATTTTTGAGGTTTTGCTTAAATCAAAAATAAAAGCCCATACAAAAATAGGTTAATAATTTGTTTATAGTCAAAATCTAATTTTTTTTTATAGTCAAAATCTAATTTTACTGGCCTATTAAGAGTTTCGTCAACAAAATCTAGCCCTCGCTTTTCCTATTACTCCTTTCGCGACTTTTCCCACTACTCCATCATTTGTTACACAATCATACACATTTCTTAGGTTGTCCATACTAAGAGATTGTTTTCAAAATTTTCTCTAATAAAACATAATCGACTTTACAACAAAGCAGGTATCACTAATATCACTAATTATTTACCACGTCTCTTTCTTTATTCGTATGCAGTGGTGTCAGGTTAACCGAAGACTATATACATTGACACATGTTTAAGAAGTATTTATATGTATAGTGGAAACACCAAATTTCCTCATTTAGAGAGCCTATAACTGTGATACGAAGAGATTGAAGAAGGACGTTATGTGTACAAACAATCCAATGGCAAGCGTATAACCTTAAAGTATTTCACATATTATATAATCTTCCTATTACCTTGTATTAAAAAAACCGACCAAGTGCAAGCGTACTTGTCGTACTTGTGCAATTAGTGTTCGGTACCGTCAATTGCTTTTAAATATAGATTTGATAGATTTATATAGATTATTGTAATAAAAATATTTATATCTGTTAGTAATTGACGACTACACCAATACTTAAAATAAAGTCCTTGATTTACTAATTCCTATTATTTCTAGAGGTACCTGTTGCTTTATTACTAATATAATTTACACCTGATTCAAGCAAATGGTACCAAACAGCAAAACAAATTTTGTTGTTGAGCTTTCTCTTTATAGGAAAAAATAATTGTTTGAGATATTGCAATCCTGATTATTTTCATTCAATCTACGCCTTACTCCCAATGTTTATGATTTTGTTCGATTTTTCTGATCGAAACTTTTGGATATTGGATATCGATTTTTAAGCGGTTTTGTCGGAAAAGTGTTTGATACCTTACACGACGACCTTGAAAAAAAATTTTTTCTTCCTATTTTATCCCCACAATCAAAATTCTACCTTTTGTTCTTCACGTCTGAAATTGGTCCACAACTTCCTACAACTGTGCCAAATTTCAACCTTCTACGTAAAGCTGCCTGTGACAGACGGATGAACGGACACACGCCAAGGTGATTCCATAAGTGGTAATTTTGGTACGGAACATTAAAAACGTGACAGTTGTACCTGTAAAAGAAATTTCTACTATTGGATGGCATTGCGTCACAAGAACTTATCTATTATCTATCTATTATCTAAATAAAAATTTCGTTGTTCTCTTTAAGCAAAGTCAGAAAAACTAAAATATATTTACGCTAAATAGTTTATTTTCGTCGAATAATTAATTTACATGGACCTCATAATTCATAATATGCGGGTCGAAATTATTCTAGGCTATTTTTCTAATCTTTCCTTCTCCATTAAATCTTCTATAATACCATTCAAAGGAATCCCACAGTAAAGCACTTCAACTGCCTTGTCGGTTTTCCAATAATAATAATTTCTCTGTCTACCAAACAAATAATCCCGACACCATTGAAAATTCACATTCCCAAGCTCATATAGTACTGGCTATTTTTATGGTTTCGTATAGTGTCATTACGTCCGTTTGTCCGTCCGACCATGTCACAGCTGTTATTCACAGGGAGTATTGGGCCCACATGGCTGATATTTTGCACAGTTAATAATTGTTATAGCCGCTACACAGGCATAAAATAAAATCTTTAATAAACCTGCACATTTCAATTCTGAAATGGCTACGGAACCCTATTGTGCGTGCCCAACACGCTCTTGGCCGGTTTTATTATTTATCCCATTGTCTAAGCACTCGGATATCATTATTATATATGCCAGTTAAGCATAATGGGGTGTTTGTATCATATTTAGATAAATTCATTGGATGAGAAGTAGGGACAAATTAGTCAACTTGTATTTTCTTATTTCTTCAAATAATTAATATTCTCGTCATAATTAAATGGAATATGTATGAGAATATTACGTACCGTAAGGCACTAAACAATGTGAGATGGAAAAAATTAAGGACTATACCATTACAGATGGAGACACCCAGATACCTAATTTTTATTGTTCGTCAACTATAGAAAGTAAAGTCTGGTTTGATGAAAGTTGACAAATGTAAAGTTGGCAGAGTTGGTAGGCTGCATTCTGTTTTTACCATCTATAGCGAGAACTCGTGATGCAATATGTGCTGAATGACTGGCAAGGTGAAGTAGTTATAGGACGAACTAAGATTTCTAACCTGAGGTTTGCGGATGATACCACTTTGGTTACAAATAGCGAGGTTGCGTTCATACACCTGTACCCTCCAAACAAAGAATGTACAGTTTGCGTGTAAGTTATAACATAACAACAATTATGATTGTAGACCGAGCAAATGAAAACCACCCAGGCACGTTAAGGATAGATGATTGTGAAATAGTAAATAAAATTATGTACCTTGGAGTCCTGCGGACAACTCCGAAAACTATCACAGTCAGCGTGAGCTGAATATTACAAGACGTATAAAGATCAGACTTGCTAACACTCTAGTTTTCATTATTTTTTATTATGTCACAGGCATAGACTGTTAAGAAGCCAGACAGACGGCTTATTTTCGAAATGTGGATTTGGACACGTTTGCAGCGAGTTCCCTGGACTCTTCAGTGATCGAATTCTCTCGAATCCCACATATCTTGGGTATAACAACCGGAAAGAGGACAATATAAAACGACTGTTAATCCAGGAAAAATTAATTGGCAAGAGGCGAACAAAGAGCTAATGGGAAAGAGATTTGATGCCGATGTGTGCCTAACGGGCAGCAGTGATATATGGTGTGAGGTTGTCGGACACGCTATATGGCAAAGGGAGGCTAGCTATGACTAAAACATTACATGAAACACAAAATGTTTGTCAAAACCTTGCTAACAATAAGAAGAAGAAATTCGTTAAGAAAGTGAAAGGGATGTAGTGCGGGAAATCGTGGTATTCCACGATTTTCAAAACCCACTACTTTTGCGCCACCAATCTGCGAATAAAGTAGTATCCTTTCTATAAACTAATACTTTTATTTCACCCGTGTCAGTATTATAACTTCATTGACTGATGTCGTGTTAGAAAATGTAATACAGTTAGGAATATACCAGACAAATGCAAGTCGTACCTACGCAATTAGTGTTCCGTCCCATCAGTTGTTTTTAAATATAGATTTGATAGATTTATACATATTATGCTGATAATGGTTAATTAGGTAGGTAGCGCTCATATCATTCCTTATGGCTAGCGTCGAAAAGTATATTAATAATATCTAAACCATGAACGTTTGTGACTTTTCGTTCTTCTAGATACGAGGAAGGTGCTAAAATATTTATTTTCTTCTTATTTTTTTATTATGTTCAAATTTATAATAAATTACCACTGGGGTGCAATACGCTCATATAATAACACAGGCACACCAAAAACATTTTTTTTTTTTCAAAAGCATTGACCCCTTACCCTTATGTATGTATTTTGACGTCTTGAATCCGAATTTTACATAAAAAATACAGATTTCACGGTTCACTTTTTCGCTAGCTACCCACTTACCTCTCTCAGAAGTAATCTTTGAACACACACACAAAAAAAATGTTTTTCCAAAGGACTGACTCCCCCACCTTTATGTATTTTAACCTCCTGAATCCGAATATTGCATCAGAAATAGATGTTTCATGGTTCAGTTACTCGCTAGCTATCAAAAACCACTTTTGAGGAGTCTCAACGGTGGTCTATAAGTATCTAGTGAAAAACTGAACCGTGAAATTTTATGCAAAATTCGGGTTCAAGAGGTCAAATACATGAGGGTGGGGTATGGAGTTAGTTCTTTGGAAAAAAAACTTGTTATGTGGACCTGTGTAATTATATTGCTGCTGGAAAAATATGATAGTACCTAATATACGATCCAAATATATTGAGCCCTGACTTTAAGCATGAATATCTTCAAAATGGAGAATTGGAAAAAATATACATTCGTTTTTTGTCTACTCTAAACTACTCACCGCAATTTTAATAACTTAGGTTCAGACATTAAAGATTATTTATTTTATACCTAAAAATGTATAATTTTTTAACGAGATATGTATAGAAAGAAATGTTGAATGGAAAAATTCTTCGGTTTAAAAAGATGTATATAATCATCTTATTTTCAAATGTACAAAGCGGCAACTTCTGGAGTTAATCGACGCCAACGGCAGGTATGAGTTATCCTATTCTTTAAATCATTAAGAATATTTGGATCCTCAGCGTATATAATTTGCTTTAACTGACCCCATAAGAAAAAATCAAGGGGCGACATACCAGGTGACTTTGCATGTAACTTAACAGGTACCTGATTACCAATTCAGTTCCCTCCAAATATCCAAATCTTTCAGTCAGGAAGCGTGTTACAGTATTGCATGTAATCAAGGTGAGTCTTATTAGAAAATGGGACATGGCGGAATCAAGATTAAGCTGTTGATATGTCGTAAACCATTGATGATAGGTATAAGACATGGTTAATAAAATTTGTTCGGAGATAAAAGGAGAATTCATAAATATAAAAATATACAGTGTTTAATTTAAAAAGTAAAGTTACAGCACCTACCACTTTTTTAAGGTGCCTTATAAATTTGAAAATAAAACGACTAAATGTGTCATTTTAAACAGAATAATTTTCCATTTAACATCTCTTTATATGTCTCACCGTTTTCTAGACAATGCTTGTCTAAATAGAGCTGATACACCCTGTATATAAGTGGTTGATTACAGCGTTTGGAATAAGTAAATAAGAGAAAATAATGCACTCCGTAGAAAGAGTGTCAGGGGGCATGCTTATAACTGCTAACGTACATAAAACGGCTTCGTACACATTTTTGTTTGACAATATATAATATAGTAAATATGACAGATTATTATTGTTCTTTTTTAATACTTTGTTATAGAGCGAAATTCAGAAAAATTAGATAGATATATTTAAATGCTATGAAATGTTATGAGCACAAATTTTTATCAAATTCTTTATTAGGATAATATATCAGATTTTGGGAAAAAATATTCTGTAGGAACACTACATTACCGCAAAAAAAATTTGTTTGTATATGGTTGTTTTTGTTTGGAAATATATGAGCACATTATATTGAAACTTTTGTAGACACTGCCTGAGCAAAATTACGAAATGTGCATTAGTTCTCGTTTTTGATAATAATTGCAAAGTTGTAGAAATAATTATAAAAGATACACTCTTGACGAATGACTGAAATCTGATATGATGAAATTGTATATCAATATAAATTAGCATATGTTCTACATTCCCAAATTTAGACATTTTAAGAGCATTACATGTGATTAAGAATGCACTTAATCAGTATGTTTTACTTTTGCCGTTTATCCCAGTGTCAGCACATTTATAAATAACATAAGTTTTAAATGCCTTAAGAAATAACCGAAAAATCTGTTTAAAAAGTAGGACATTTTCAAATATAACTTAGCAGATCATGAAAACTTTAGTGTAAGTTATTCAAATATCAAGGAGTGACTTACAATGAATATGTAATGAACACATAAGTTTTTCATTTTTTCCGCCTCTCCGTTTTTGAGGGACCCGCTATTAAGTGAGTGCTCAATACATTCAAATCGTATATTAGGTGCAGTAGGTAGGTACTGTTACGTTAAGGAGTACACCAGTATATTTTCAAAAGAACATAGCTCTTGATTTACTAATTATTATTGTTACCTACCTGTTGTCATATCATTAATAATCTATGTTTTTCAAGCAACTGGTGCCAAACCGTCAAACAAAGTTTGTCATCGAGCTATCTTTTTATGTACCAAAATTATTATTAACGCAATCTATTTGTGATAATTCTGGTTATTACCAATGTTTATGATTTTTCAGATTTCTCTGATCAATACTTTGGAGAAAAAGTAGCGGGCAGTGAATTTTAAGCGTCTTTTTTCGGAGAAATGTTAAAAAATACATGAAGAATAAATCAGATATTTTTGAATTCGTGCTTTAACAAGCTTTCCTTTAACATTTTTAAGAATTTAATTATTTTCTTTTTTTAGTTTCCCATTTTACCTCCCGAAGCTAACAGCCAAAATCATAATTCTACTTTTTGTACCTGACGTCTGTGCCGTCTGTAATTGGACCACAGCTTCCTACAACTGTACCTAATTTTAACTTCCTACTTGAAACATCCTCTGAGAAAATGGTTGTGACAGACGGACGAACGGACAGACACTGAGGTGATTCCGTAAATGTTCCGTTTTGCCAAATTTGGTATTGTACATTGATAATAGATGAACTCACAACTTTTATAACTTTGGTTCTATGTCCATATTATGTGTAAGAGCTGTGGATGGTGAAAAGTCGCACCGAAGTTGTCAGATCCTGCGGAACATTATCGGTCACGACATCTGTCAGTGAACCTCTAGTACTAACACAGACTGAATAATTATATTCACCTAATTAATCTCAATTCATAAAATTAAGGTTTTTATAATATCGGGTTTTACTTCTAATGTTCAATATACTTACTACTACTACTACGTCATCATATTCGTATAATGGAATTAATTATGTTTTAATTTTAGATATAAACTTACCAGATACGAAAAAGAACATGAAACTAGGAAAAATTTGCAACAATATTTAATTTAGAACACAATGAATTTATCGAAAACATACTGCAAACACTCCATTCCTGTATTCTTGAAATAGTTTCCAGCATCCTGTTTTTTATACATTCTCTCTTCACAATTCTGTCTTAGTCTCTCTCATTTTCAAAGGTCGCTTTGTGTGTATCTCAAAAGTATGCACCAATTTCTAAGCTTCAATTCTAATGTGCCCTCACACTCTTGCTTAGTGGTCATTGATTATTATGATTTTCTTATCAAATGTATCCACTGTCCATGTTTACATAATCAACCCTCTGCGAATTTAAGTCCTTTATTATAGTACAGTAGCAACAGGTAAAGGAAGAAAGTAAGCAATCAAAATACCTCCTGTCCCAACAACAAAATTTGGTAAGAAAGTTAAGAAATTGGTTCCAAATAATATCTATTTTGTTCGTCAACGATTTGCTTTATCAGTTTACAAGGAGTAAAACATGTTTATACAAAAAAATGTACTCCTTCAAATATCATCATACGTAAAATTGTTGAGGTAGAGACACCTAATGAATAATACGCCGTATCGCTGAAAATTTCTAATAACTATGTTGTTTGGAATTGACCTCTTAACATTCTGTTTAAAATATGTCTGATTTCTCTCAACTAATATGTCAATTGTATGTAATTAAATATTTCTCTATTTCAAAGATTGTACTTGCTATGCACCATTTTGAACTTTGGTAGAGAAATATCATCTTATTCGAAATATCTTTTTTTATTTTTGTCAATGATGAGGGAAGAACTATGTTTGATGTTGCGTACATCAGTTTAAAAGTAAAAACTAAAAGCTGTGTAGTGTAAGGTAATAGCTAGCGATCTTTTACCAACATTGTTGGAAATGACGAATGCGCTTGTGATAAAAATAAACATAAACATCTAATATATTACGTTAGATAACTTCAAAACCCAAGGCCAAAAGCTGCCAGGAAAAGGATTGTACTTTTTATAAAACGCAGGCACACATCCACCGATATTGCCAGTGCTGGAGCTGAGAATCGAACCTATACCAGTACGATAGGCAGAGCAAGCAAGCATTCTCTCCACACATTATACACAACCCTGCCGGTAGATGAACTCTTACACATAATCTGGAATATTTTTTTGAATTACATGTTCAAAATATTTTATGATCCATTAGTAAAACAGTCGACCTTAGAAGAGTATCAACGATTCAAATCTCATTATGCACGCAAAATTACACACTTTTCAACTCTGTCTTGAATTTGATCACGCTATGCCACATTTCCGTGACTTAGGTACAATTTTCGTGACATGCTTCTTTATTCAAAATTAAGCTCAAAGCCTTGCGTCGTCCCAATATCAGGATGATAGAGTGCCTAGAGGAGTATAATTTAAAAATACTTTAAAATATACCGGGTATCCATTTAAGCGTGATATCTTAAAGATATGTTTTTTCTAATGGAATGAAACATTACTACATATTTGGATTCTCCTTTTAAAGACGATTAAAACAAAGTCTACTTGATAGGTCTGCGATGGGTTCAATATGACGTACCAAATTTGATAACTATACAAGGTGATTCACATTTCACCTTAGGTTTCACGACAGATTTTGATTAAAAATAATAAATATATTCAAAAATATGCATATAGTTATCAAATTCGGTACAACGTCATATTTTTTAATTTTGAGCAAGTTTTTCTTATACAATGTTTCAATATCTAGTACAGAAATGGCAGTTTACCTGAAGCGAATTTTATTTTTAATTTGTCACCAGCAGCAGAGCCTTCTATGCATTTTTGAAATTCTAACGTACTGTGAAAGTAGGTTTTGGGTCAAGCAAGACCAGAATACAGAAAACTGTGTTCATAATAACAAAAAAGAGAATTTAATTCTTAAGTTTCTACCAGCGCCCTCTATACATTTTTGAAATTCTAACGTACCGAAAATAGGTTTTGGGTCTAGCAAGAGCAGAATGCAGAAAATTGTGTTCATAGTAAAAAAAAAAGGGTTATTTACACCTATAATATCGCTTTTCCGTGGACACATTGTATATATATATCAAATATTAATTCAGTTATCAAGTGCAATCTTAGAGTAGGAAAGATATATATTGTAAGGAGTCGTAACGCTACTGCCAATGGTGAAGCCACCTGCCACCAGAGAGCAAGCGCCAGTGGCGGAACATATGTACAATATGTAGGTGTCAAGTTTATCACATCAAAGGAATAAAACGATAGAAAACTGGTATTTTTCCAAAAACAGCTTCATAATAATACAATTAATATTCACTATCATAAATATATTTACTCATATCTTACATACCAGAATTTATTCTACATTCTATATAATATAACACCATAATCGATATACCTACGCCTATGGAAAAAGTGTCATTTCGGATGCACTGTTCTATATTCAATGAAGAAAAGATGAATGAAAATTTCCATCAAATAACGTGCAAATTGCATGCCAGAAAATGATATACTATGCTTCTCATTATCATTGCATGCACACGGACATAATTAAGTAAATAATAGGCCTACAGTTAATTTAACTAGGTAAAGTGAAAACTGCATATACTTTAACCTGCAAAGCGTCACTCCTTTCAATTTTTTCCCGCTGTGATTTTTACAGTAGTTTATAGAATATGATGCCATCATGTAGGTACATTATATAAATTAGCACTAAATCACTTATAAATCACTTCTATTGGAAAATTTCATTTTGCTCTCTACCGTTTGTGTGCCACCACCGCAATGGCGTCTTAGGCACAACTTGTTAGCGTGGCGATTATGCGCTGTTATGAGTCCTCACCATCTATCTTTCCTAGTCTAAGAGTGCAATAGATACTTTTATTGCAAGCCTGTAATAATATTATCTATTGCGCTTGATAACTAAATTAATATATTTGATATACAGTGTGTCCCCGGATGGACCTAACTCTACCTGTAATTTTTCTTATTTCGCATTTTAAGAGAAAAAGTCGTTCTCCATAAAAAGTTTTGCTTATCGTGAAAAGTCATTAGCCATACTCAGACTTTCAAAATAACATACAGGGTGGAAACGTGAATTTGTGCCAAGAGTAAAATATTAGTTGTTTGAGAGGAATATAAAAATGCTGCTGAAAGAAGTTGTTTCTAATGTTAATAGTAGTCCAAATATGAAATTTGAACGTCGTATCTCAAAGTTTACATTTTTGCGAAAATTATGATTAAAATTATTTTATGAATAAAGAAAGCACATAATTTATTAAATAAAATGACAAAAAAACTGTTCTGTGTTTTCCTTCTACTGCTACACATTTTTCAATATTTTTTCTAAATTTTTCATAAACTAAATGAATTGTATCCTCGTTTATGTCGGCTATTGCTTCTGATATGTTCTGCTTGAAAAGGTTTAAGTTATCTTTTAAATCATGGGCATAAACTTTTTGCTTCAGGTATCCCGATAAAAAGAAATTACGAGGGGTTCTGTCTGGCGAGCGTGCAGGCCAGGACCAAACCGTCCCATATATTTATTGTGGAAATGCTGATCTAACCAGTTTCTTACACTAATTGCACTGTGTGCAGGACATCATGTTGATAATACAATTTTCTTCTGTCCTGTTAATTTATATCATCCAGAGCAGGCATTAAAAAGTTTTCCAACATCTCTATGTAAGTGTTCTGATTTACGATTGCATCGAAAAGATATGGTGCAATACTTTTTTTATAACGTATCGCACACCAAACATTTACTTTTTTATATCGTTGACTTTTAGTAATAATACGGAAATTTGGATTTTCTTCCGACCAGTGCCTACAATTTTGGTAACTAACAACTCCATTCGTAGTAATTGTTGCTTCGTCGGAAAGTAAAATATTTCTGTAGAAAAATCTATCTAACATAATTTGTTCCCCCCATTAACAAACAAAATTCTAAACGAAAGGTGTCATCCCCTTCTTCAAGCTTATGTAATCTGTTTGTAGGGATGTATTTTATTATTTGTCAGAATTCTTTGCAAGTGGCTCTTACTAATATTTAAATCTACTGACCTTTTTTTTAAAGATTTCTTGGGTTCATTTCTTACCGAATCAATAGCAAGCAATGTAGCAGCATCACTTTCATCATGATTCCGTTTCTGTTTTTTTTATATCTTTCACATCATCAGTGTTATCGAACTTTAAAATCAACACTCGAATACAGTTCACTGAAATGTACACCTCGGGATATTTTCTATTGAAAATTTCAATTGCATATTTGTTTGATATTTCACCAATACCGTAACATTACTTAAAAAATTGTCTGACAAGGGCTTGACTCTTTTATAAATAAATGCCAGTGTATGTTGTCATGGATGCAATACATAGAATAGTTTTGTTATCATTTTATTTAATAAATTATGTGCTTTCTTTAAATTTGAGAGATATGATGTTCAAATTTCATATCTGGACACTTGTAACATTAGAAACAACTTCTGTCAGTAACATTTGTATATTCCTCTCAAAAAACTAATACTTTATTCTTGGCACAAATTGACATTTCCTTATTTGCTAACCACCCTTAATGCTATTTTGAAAGTCTAAGTATTGCTAATGACTTTTCATAATAAGCAAAACTTTTTATGCAGAATGACTTTTTCTCTTAAAATGCGAACTAAGGAAAATTACAAGTATAGTTAGGTCTATCCGGGGACACACTGTACATATATCAATTCTTTTTTCCGAAAATGCTTACATTTTATATAATGAACTATTTTATCAAAAATTTATCAAATACATTGATAAGTAACCGAACAAATATGAAGTCACGTTTTTGAGAATAACTGCAAAATTTTAGAATAAAATATTCTGAAAAAATTTCCTCGTACAAAAAATACTGTGCTTTCCCGATATCTAAAATATTACATAGTAGGCGTATTTTGCTATATATAATGGATTTTAAAACTGGTATGGTCAAAATTTCCTTAAGTAGGACATCTTTCTATATAACATAAAATTGCCAAATGTACATTATTCAAATGTCAGTGAATGATTTAGAACAGAGACATAATGAATACATCATTTTTATGCTACTCCGCTTCTGAGATATTCGCGGTTAAAGTGGGGGTCAATACATCTGAATAGTATATTAGTTACCGGTAATTGTCGAGAAACTTCTAGTTTCTCTACTGTTATTAGATCTAAGAAAATCGGCTATTTTATACGGGGAGGGTAAGTCGGGAATCGCTAAATCTACTTTTTCTCCTTTTTTTCAAATAGAACGTCAGTACGTAGTACCAAAGAATAGAACTTTGGGAGAGCTTTTTACTAATATCGGGTAACATGGGTCTATATGTCACGAATGCTAAGATATTTGACATAAAAGATTTCTTAAAACAGGATGAAATCAATTGATTTCTGGAGTTTTGATCAAATATATTTATAATTCAAGAAAACTTAATCATTTTTCAACTCTATCCTAGGTACTACTTACGTAGAACTCACCATTTTTCTCAAAATTGTAAGAATCACACATAAAAAGAGTTCCAAAAAAGAGCACGAAAAATGCTGAAACTTCCAATCGTTCCAACTCAGTATATTATTATCGTACAAATAACTAAGGAATTTTATAGCTTTAAAACAGCTCAATACCAAAGAATTTATATAAATAGAAGCAGATACACATTTTTTATAAGTGTGTTGAAAACATAGTTCAGACATTACATTTTATAGTCATCTCCTTCTTTATGACCAAGATTTCCATAGCCCCATCTTTGTTGCAGCCACCCTCATTTTGACATGACAAATAAATGTAAATATAACCTTAAACACCCAATTTGTGAAGCATTTTGATCTGTAAATAAACCATTCTCAAGTGCTGAGGAGACAGAATAGAACTTAAAATTGCATCAAGTAACGTTTATATGCTGTTTCTATAATGCGACGACAGTTTCAAAACAAAATATGTGTCGGTCGTCAACTAATTCTGAGCTCTACATATTTATTTTCCTAAAGTCAATACTTTTAGTTACCGCCAAACCGGGCGTCATTTATGGGAAATCTGAAAGTTAAAAAACAATTCAACGCAATTTTGCGATAAGCCTGGTAATAGTTAAAAAGTAAAGATAATAGATATTCAATATTTTGTTATATATGTATAAGACATGGTTTCAACAAAAACATGCACCACAAACAACACAGTTCTTCCCCATATTTACAGTTCAATAAGAAAAAACGTATACACACGCTAAACATGAAAATAATTTAAAAGTTATTAGTTGAGTCAAACATGAACAGTTGTTATTAAATAACTGGATTTAGACACATGTCTATGCTACACTGATACCACGGCCTTGGCCAGGCTGCAACAAAGATAGCGTTACAGTCAATATTGTATCTTAGAACGAAATGGTGAGAAAAAGGTATGTTGGGCATGTTAGCAACAGTATCGTATGACTTTTACACTTTATCTCGACTTCTATTTATATAAATTCTTTGGTCAATGCAGCTTTTTCGCTAAAATCATGATTGACATATTTAAAAATAGAGGCAACACTTCTATCTCATTTTTTCTTTTTGTGGCAAATTTGCAAGATGTCAACCATCTGTAAAAATTGCCTAAAATTTGTACAGTGACTGCTGACGATGGTTTACTTGTCGTAAATTTCCTACTAATTTTACTGTACGGAAAATTACCCTTGACAAAAGTAGCTCATTTCAGAAAATACTTAAATTTATCGTGCGTTGACTTTATGTATTTTATACTTAAGTGTCTTTCTTTATTGGAGTACGTCTTTTTACTCCGAGTAGAATTATTAATATTTTCGAAATTTTCGCGCTGAAAAAAGCCGATTTCATCTAAAATTCATCAAACAATTGTAGATTTTAAAAAAATCTTGAATTGTGACAAATATCTCGACATACATGACAAATCGACCTATATTGACGTCTAATTAGTGGAAAGTTCTGCCAAAAGGGCATCCTTTGATATTATACTATAGGTACAGAGTATTCCATTTTAAGAAATGTAGATTTAGCATTTCCTAACTAACCCAAAATAAAACAGGCCGATTTCCTTAGATGTAATAACAGTTTTGCAAGCTAGAAGTCTTTGAACAATTTTTGAAATATACTAGGTCTCAATATACTGCTCCCTTACATTACAGTGAGATATGTTCTTGGTACAAACTCATCCATATTATGATAAAAACTCATCGCAGACTTATCAAATGGGATGTTGTTTAAATCATCTTTAAAATGAGAATTCCAATATGTAATAATACACCGAGTGTTCCATTTAAAACCACAAGTTTTAGGTTTAAATCAATCACTTTGTATATTTTTAAATATACCAACTTTTACCCTCGTTTTTCAATGTTTTGGATACCTTCGATAAGAGGTCCAGGATATTTGAATGATGCAAGTCTAAGGCACTGTAGAATAAAATATTCTGAAGCGATTTGTTAAATATTTACACAATATTCTGGAGATATTATAAAAATAATGAATATATCCGGGTAAGTTACGGTATCTAATTAAAAGAGCTTCAGGACATACTATTCTACAAAGTTTTAAGCTTTATTTTGGGAAATTCATTATCTCCCAAAGTTTATAACATAATTACAGAAACACCCTGAATGTATTATCACAGGTATGAGAAAACTACTGAAGGTTTGAGACGTGGAAGTCTCCCTTAAAAGCCATCTCCACATATTTTTATTAGTGGAATAAAGAGCGCTGGCCATTCCTTAAAATACACCTAAATTTCTAGAATTCATTTTCGTTGTTACTCTTACAGTTATATTTTCGTTGCGACTACGCGCTGTCAATTCATTTTGAATTGCAGACATAATCTTCTGACATTTTTTAAATAACAAGTACAAGGGTAATTTAATGCATCCATTTAAACGTTTTTTTTTTTCATGTAAATAATGATAATAACATTTATGTATATATATTTATTAGGAAATAAACTGCGATGCCCCTCTTTCGGATTCTGCGTCACTCCCTCTAGAACATAGGACGGTGTATGGTCCTCCGTTGTCCGGTCCCGGATATGCACCAGCAGGTCTGCTCCAAGGAGGAGGGGATGGTGTTGGACCCTCAGACGACCCATGGCCCTTGGCTACTCCTGATATGCCACAAATAAAACACTTACAAGTTCAGTGCGAAAAGACACACATGCGAGTTAATATCGAGTTCGACCGACCATTTTATGGGATGATTTTCTCGAAGGGGTTCTATAGTGACAGTCATTGTGTTCATTTAAAACCAGGAACGGGACATCTAAGTGCTACTTTTGAAATATTTCTTAACAGCTGCGGTATGTCTTCGTCTGCTAACCCCAACGTTGCCAGCTACGGAGGACCAACGCCCAGCGGAAGTTACGTTGAAAACACTATTATTATTCAGTACGATCCTTATGTCCAAGAAGTGTGGGATCAGGCTCGAAAATTGAGATGTACATGGTACGACTTCTATGAAAAAGCTGTCACATTCAGGCCGTTCCAAGTTGACATGTTACATGCAGTAACTGCTAACTTCTTAGGAGACAACTTACAATGCTGGATGCAGATTCAAGTCGGTAAAGGTCCTTGGGCGTCCGAGGTATCTGGTATTGTCAAAATCGGCCAGACAATGACGATGGTTCTAGCCATTAAAGATGACGAGAATAAATTTGATATGTTAGTGCGTAATTGTGTGGCTCACGACGGAAAAAGAGCGCCGATTCAACTAGTCGATCAATATGGTTGCGTAGTAAGACCTAAAATCATGAGCAAGTTCCAAAAGATAAAGAATTTCGGACCATCGGCATCTGTAGTATCCTTCGCATATTTCCAGGCGTTTAAATTCCCAGATTCCATGAATGTGCACTTCCAGTGTGTTATCCAAGTGTGCAGATACAACTGTCCTGAACCTAAGTGTGGTGGTGGGCATAGGTTAGGCTTGACCGGCGAGTACGGAACTCCTCCACTAGGCAACGCCCTCGGCAGCGGAGACTTTGGTGGTCATGGGAATTTTAATACGGAATATGGTCCACCACCTTCTAGCGAGTATGGTTTACCTCCGGCATTCCCTGATCCTAGACATCCCTCCGGACCTACTGGCGCATATTCAGAACCGAATGCAGAGATAGTTCCAGCTCCACAAGTCCAGACTTCTTCTCCTTCAACATCGAATCCGCCCAGTCTATCATCACCCGCTCCCCAGGTGCCTGCACAAACTAGCAACGACATACACCTACCTCCTCCACCGCTTCCAGGGCATCATGGTATTTACAACACCGTAAAAAGGAAAAGTAGTATTGCTGATGAATTCGAAGGCAATTTGGCAACCTTAGGAGGCAGACCCAGATCTGTGGAAAACCTAGCGGCCGAATTACAAGGAGCCAGAAGAAGGCGTGGTGTGGAAGCTATGAATGTAGTAGTAAGTCATGTATATAAACGTGAAGCCCAAGAAATGACAGATGTGAATACTAGCAGGATTATACAAGTTGTAGCTCCGGGAGACGTGAATTTTGCGTTAAATTCGGCACAAAATAACGAAACCGTAGTTATTCAGTCAGCCTCATCGCAAGATTCGGAAACGATTTGTATGTCTGTGCCGAGCTTCGTGGCGGGTTTAGTAATGCTTTTGTTAGTGTTGATTGTAGCAAGTTTAGTAGCCGCATTTCTCTTTGTTCGAGTGAGATCGATTGATAGAAAAGGTATCGGGCAAACTTTTGTTAGTGCGCGAGGGTATGATAATTCAGAGTTTGTGAAAGTGGCTAATTGATCTTGGAAAAGTCATAGTAGGTGCGTTCCGAAGGTTCCAAAGATGTTCAGGTTAAGCAAGTTATTTTTGCGCGAGTGATTTTTTCTGCGATTGTTCTGGTATGTCCTTGTAAGGCCAATCAGAAGGAATTCCGATTCATTTTAAATCCGGGCGTTTTAAAATATTTTGAGAATATTCATATTCACATGCATGTTTCGGGGACATATATAAAAAATGTGTCTGTAGAAAACCAAAATTCTAATCTTTTCTGTATATTTATATATTATACATTGAACCGTTTATGCCCCAGATTAATGTTATTTATTGTATTTTATTGTTTCCTTCATAAAATCTAGTTGATTGGACATTTATCTATTTATATCTCCCCATATACAATTATATTTTTTGTTATGATTACATTTTAAAACTGGCAATGTTGTAAACATTAAAATAGATGTGTAGTTTGAAATTTCTTGCAAAAGTATAACATTATTATTAAGTCTTCAAATCTTTTATTAGTCCAAATTTTCACATACAAATGGGACTTCTATATGATTTTTGACAATTGTCAGTTGAATATTTCTATTGATTGACCTATTAAAGGGCTCTACACACGATACAATTTCTAGGATCCAATTTGTAGGGATCATTGTAGGTTAGGGTTGTGTGTAGGCTAATCGGTACTATTTTTACTTTTACGAGTTGGTCAGTAAACTAACAAAAATTGTGTCCAGCGTATACCTAATTTGTGTCCACCCTGCAGATTGAACCCAACAAATCATATCGTGTATAAACTCTAAGGGGTCTACACAGGGTACAGATACTCGGGTCCAATCTGCCGTAAATCCTGTAGATTGGGTCGTGTGTAGACTAATTGGAGCGATTTTTATTACTATTATGAGTTGGGCGATCGGTCAGGGCCATGTATTTCCAAAGAAGAGCTAGTTGCTGACAGATGCTCAATGTGTCCTCGCGGATTTTTTACCCGGGCAATTATATTGTGTGTAGACCCTTTTAGGCGCAATCGATCCATTTTGAAATGGAAATGAAAGGGAAGCTGCCAGTCTTTGAAATGTCTCCGAAAAATGAGGGGACAGCTCTCTACTTACTGTGTTCATTGTTCGATATGCATTCGAAAAGTCTTTATTACATCGTTAATTCGATAGGCAGCATCTCTCTCATTTTCGCTTAGTTGAAAGATTGTACTATTTCCTATTTATGACCCACTATTTTCATCACGCCATTTCATTTTAACTATTAATTCATCCAAAGTTACTCATTGTTGATCATCATGCTCGCAATTAGTGCGAATTCTGCCTTTGCCAGCATGACTCGTCTCATTTATCAATTAGTTTTCATTCTGTACATGAGATTAATAATTGTAAGTAATCACTAATCAGCTGTAGGGGCTGAGGCTGAGGCTTATACTTGAAGGGGCATGGTCAAACTCCCTCTTCCCCGTGAAATATTTCGAGAATTATATTATATAATATGCTTGCCTCACTTAAAAAAAAAGTGATACAGCAGTTTAAAGTAGCACACAGGAGGAGAAAACCGTTCCAAATATACAGTAAAAGAGTGCAAAGGGACGAGAGGAGATCATATCATTAAGAGACCTTTAGAAATTTTCTGGCGAGAGGATCCGTTTGACATAGGTCCCCCTAGAGTGTACACGTATAAGATATATTCGGCTGACAAACATTGGTTATTTTTTTGAAAATGTTTTAAGACTTATTGCTCTGATGACTATACCGCAATCGCATACACTGCCATCTGCCTCAAATTCTGTCATCAAGTCCTAGTCTTGTAGTTAGGTATAATTTATATGTAAATAATCCTGTATGAAAATACTCACTAAAAAATGTAACGAGCATTACTAATCAATACATAAGCAACCATTCAGTTACTACCGATCTCCAGGCATTCTGTTTCTTGAAAGAATTTACAGTATTACGTTTACTTATTTAATTATTTATTTATATATTTATACAATTATATAGTTGTAATATTAGGCTATTTGAAAAAAATTGTTGTAATTGTGAATTCGTTTTCCGATCAGGAAAATAAAAATATTTTAAAAATAAACAAATTTACAAAAAAAATGTACTGTGTTGTGGTATTTAATTCCAGGTGAAAGAAATTTTAGGTTGGAGCAGTTTCTATAGTAAGTTGGGTATGTGAAGGAGATGGCATTCTACTTGCACAGCGAGTATAAGTATGCGCTTTGGTTTTGGCAAGCGCTATCTATTTGTTTCCGACGAAATTTTGTCAAGTAGGGGAGAGCGTTGTACCTTGGGACGGTTTTACCTTGGGACATCGTATCTAGAAAGTGCTGCGCTCATGTGACTGAAGCGGAAACTACGTCAGAATAGAGTTATGCTTACGTTCATGTAGTGAATGACGCGATATTGTCGTCAGTTGAGTTTCGACACTGCAGTGAAGTGATTGTGTTTTTGCCTGTTAAAAGTAAATTTTACATACCCGTTCTCTAATCTATAACTGTTTGGGTAAGTGATTTTAAATTATGATATATTTTAATTGAGGCAATTTTAACATTGCTCTAATGTATTTTATAGTTAGACTTGTTTATTTTTTAACGGTTATAATTTTATATTTAGTTTTATTTATAATGTGATTTTTTGTACCTTGAGACATACATCTGGTTGTACCTTGAGACTGTCCCAAGGTACAACCAATTACATGTTAAATATTTTATTGTTACAGACATGGGGAGAAGTAAGACAGGTGTAAAGAGGAAGAAAATTGAAACAGAAAATATAACTACTGCAGCAGAATGTGTTCTACAAAATAGATTGTCATTACGTGAGGCTGCGAAAACGTATAATGTGTCAAGATCTTCTTTATCTCGTCACCTCTTGGCCCATAGAAGATCTGGTGTTGACCATTTTGTGTATCGGGCGTCAAATGCAGTCAAACAAGTATTTTCATTAGATGAAGAAAAGCTTCTATTAGAGTACTTGATTACTGCAGCTAAATGGAATTATGGCCTCTCAGTGACAGAGGTAAGAAAATTAGCATATGAATATGCAAAAGAAAACAATAAAAAATATCCAACATCCTGGAATCATGAGAAAATAGCTGGACGCCAATGGTTGCGAGATTTCAAAAAAAGATATGAGAAAAGGTTATCACTAAGGAAGCCAGAAGCCACAAGTTTGGGGAGAATGACAGCATTTAACAAAGAAAACGTAAAACTTTTCTTCTCAAAACTAACAGATGTGTATTCCAGATATAAATTACAGCCGACTCATATTTGGAATGTTGATGAGACAGGATGTCCAACAGTCCACGAACCAAGCAAGGTAGTTGCAGAACGAGGAGTCAAACAGGTTTGTATTTTAGTACATTTCCGACTTCAGAGTTTAGACGGTCTATGACTGAAATTTCAAAAAACTAGAAAACAATTGTGTGTTAGACTGGAAAATTATGTGACAGTTTTACACTTTAGAGTGTTCAGATTTATTATTTGTTTCCAGGTTGGTGCAGCGACATCTGGAGAACGGGGTGTCAATGTGACTTTGATAACATGTGGAAGTGCAGCTGGGTTATTTATACCACCTTTATTCGTTTTTCCTCGCGTGTATATGAAAGACCATATGTTAAAGAATGCTCCTCCCGGATCTATAGGAGCAGCAAATAAATCAGGCTGGTCCAACTCTGAAATTTTCATTAAATTTCTTACACATTTTATAGACATAGTTAAACCGGAAATGGGGAAAGAGGTACTTCTGGTGCTCGATAACCACGAGACCCACTTGTCACTTAATGCATTGAATCTGGCTAAGAAAAATGGGATTATTATATTAACGTTTCCACCACACACGAGCCACAAATTGCAGCCCTTGGACAGGACTGTATTCTCACCCTTTAAGAAATATTATAACAAAGCTTGTAAAGAGTGGATGTTGTCAAATCCAGGGAAGCCAATATCAATTTACGATGTAGCCGAACTTGTAGGAAAAGCTTACTCTCAAGCGTTCACACCAAGAAACATCAGCTCCGGATTTGAAGTGTCTGGGATTTGGCCTCTCAATTCGAACAGTTTTAAGGAAGATGAGTTTTTGCCGTCGGAGGTTACTAATCGTCCAGAACCATCTGCTGCTATAGTCCATGAGGTTCAGGAATGTCGTGGTGACATGTCTCTGGAGGTGCTTGAACCTGAACCATCTACTTCAAAAGCACATGAAATTGAAGATAATCACCGAGAAATATTGTTGGATGTAACGAATCAATTAGAATCCTCTAATATAAGGTTGCATAATGTGCAAGCAGACCATCACATGCCGGTAATCATTAAGACTCCGGAGCAACTACGTCCATTACCAAGAGCTCCACCAAGAAAGGAAAATAAGCGAGGAAGAAAACGGGGGAAGTGTAGGATTGCAACGGACACTCCTGAAAAAATGGAAATAGAGGAAGACTTCAGAAGAAGAGAAGAAAAAAAGGTAAAGGCTGTCACAAGAAAAATAAACCTACAGAAGAATATTCGTATTCAAACTGTCACGACTGTGAGTAGCAGTAGCGATGAAGATAAAAACTTAAGTGTTCCATATACTGACTCATCTGATGATGGTGATTTTGTAGAGGACGTTGAGGAAGATAACAGTATTACAGATATCAAAAGTGGCGACTTTTGTATTGTGGAGTTAAGAGGAAAAAAGAACATAAAAAACTATGTTGCCGTGATCATAAACATCGACAGAAATGATCTCAAAGTAAAATATTTGAAAAGAATTACTGGAACTAACAAATTCATTTATGAGGATGCCAAAATATATGATCTCCAGTTAGATGATGTTTTATTAAAACTGCCTCCTCCTACAACAGCCGGTGGCACAGCTAGACGTGAATCCCAGATGGTCTTTTCGATTGATATTCAATCATTCAATTTGTAAAAATATTAAACTAAATAATACCTAATAAATATTTCTCAATAACTATTAAATAAGATGGTTTCTTTTTCCTCAACCTCTAGTACCAAGGTAAAACCATCTATGTCCCAAGGTACATACATGAGTTTACCTTGGGACGAATTTCAGGTTTTGGAAAACGTTAATTTTAATATAAATCATGACATTTTGAGCGAGTTTTCTCATGACACTTTCTTTGTATTAGTTCATGTTACACACTGGCGATAAAACAAGTGCGTATGCTATAACCATGCATTTTTTAAAAGGAATTTTATAAAAGCGTCCCAAGGTACAACGCTCTCCCCTACGTATGTTTTGGATCTTATGTGAAACGAAACCGTATCCAGTCTTAGTTAGGAATCAGGAGCCACAAATTCAATCATAAAAAATGTGGATAATCTTTGGAATGACCTTGTGAGTTTAAATGTGGAAGGCGCCATTCTGCCCGCAATTACAAAAAGAGTACAATTTTTTTCTTTTCGAAAATTTTTGTGCTATTTAAATTTGATTAATTTGATGGCTACACCGCATTTACAGGATTATTTTTTAGTGTTTCTGAATGATTTTAAAAAATGGAAAGCTTATTCTTTTTAGATTCAGGCGTTGCTAAATTATTTCTAAATTTATTGTTAATGAATGTTACAGAAATTATTTAAACACGGCCTACCCGAAAAGTGCTGCGTAAATTTCACCACTGTGGTATTATTGCAGATAGATACATACTTCAATGATATGAAATTTAGAGAAAAGAATGGAGCAAGTTTTTATGACTGAATTGTTAGCATAGTTTTATTGTTTAAAAAAAGGGAGTGTGTGCAACTGTGCAGTCAGTACACAAGTTTGAAGTGTAGCTTTCGTAGTACTGATGGGAATAATCGAGATATGATAATCAAATTAGTCGATTATTCAAATATCTCGAGATAATCGATTATGACTCTGAAAATTAGTATATACAAATATTAGTATTACTGGGAAAACATCCGGAAGTACAACAACACATCATTTAGTCGGCGTTCTACGCGTACGCACAGCGCAATGCATAAGTAAGTACATGGCCACGTCGCACAGTGATTCAAAAATGAATTTTGGTGGACAAAATTCGATCTACATCTGAGTTTTGCTTGAAATAAATATATATTTTTTTTTGTAAGTATTCTCAAAACAATACTTTACAATGCCTAACTGCCCAAATTGAAGCAAATTAGCTAAGAACCTTAATTTTGATTTAGTATATAAGAGATAAAATACTCGTTACTAATTTTTGGAAAATTGATTTTTCCGGTCTCTAAGCACAAAAATTAATGCAATTTTCACAAAAATTACATTAATGGCATTCATTATGTTAGTCCTATGACCTTCCAGATTTTTGTCGCAATATTCTCTGAAAATTTAAGCTGAATCGGTCAAGCAGTTTTTCAGTTATAATCAAACAAACCAACATATATTGGATTTCCTATATTAGTAAGATTAGTAAGATAAATTGATATTCAAAAAATCAGTACTTCTTTATTTATCAATCCAAAAAGCTTAGAATGCTATGATCATATTATAGTTTAATGAATTATGTAGTAAAAACCTCGAAAAATTTTAAAACCACCCCCCAAAAATTGCCAATTTTTCAAAATTGCACCACTTTTGGGTAAAACGAATATCATATTCGTAATCAACGACCCAAAAACATATTATACAACCATAAAAAAACAGAGATCTTAAATGTTAACTTTCACTGTAAATATTCTATTTCTCAAAAAATTAGTCAAAAAACAAAAAAATCATGGTTTTTAGCCAATTTTCCTCAATTTGGGCAGAATGGGTGAGAATACTTTAAAAAAAAAATAGCCATTTCAAGAAAAGTCAGGTGTAGATCGAATTTTGTCCACAAAAATTCAGTTTTGAATCACTGTGCGTCGGCGCACCGCACGGCGCACATCGCACATATCACAGCGCCTGGTCTGGTCAGCATACAAAACAAATTGCACTAATTGTAGATATACTGTTCGACTATTTCCTTCCATAATTTTATTAAAAACACGGTATCGCCCGTACTGAAGGCTGTGCGATATCGAGGGCTCAAGTTGTTGATTCGGTTACTCTCATTTAAAATAATGGTTGTATTTAATTTTGCTGTGCGATGTGCAAGGCTCAAGTTGTTGATTTGGTGACTCTCATTTAAGATAATGGTTGTATTTAATTTTGCTGTGCGATGTGAAATGTGTGAGGGGCGCCGGTATATCCACTCTCATTTAAAATAATGGTTCTATTTAATTTTAATGTGCGATGTGCGCTGTCCGGTGCGCCGACGCAGTCATGCACTAAGAACGTAGCGTTTTTCTTTAAATAGGTAATTTATAAATTAAATTTAAATGTGCGTGCAATTATTTTAAATTTTAAACAAGTAATTATTGTTACCCATTTATAAAGTAAATAAAACGCCAAACCTAAATTTTTAAGATATATAAAAAACAAATCATTGATTGATTGATTGATTGATTTGCCAGCGTAAGGTGGGCATTGCTGCCAATTCCGGTGCATGGAGATTTGTTCCACCACGCAGCCCAATCGCCCATCGATCATCGTGTGCCGGAACAAACCCCCGGTGCTTTCTTATACCGCCGGACCAGCTGCATACGCTGGATTGGACATTGGACATGCTTGTTGTCAGCAGCGAGAGCCGCATGACGCATGGGGTAGGAGTATAGGATGGAGCGTGTAGGTGTTTGTGAGATGTTTCTTCTTGTTTTCCTTCTGTCTTCATCGGATGGAAAGTGTAGGAGTTTGTGATATGCTTCTTTTTAGTTTCTGTCTGTGATCATCTTCTCTCCTCTTCTACTTCTGAGTTTTCTGTTTCTTCTGTTTCTGAGTCTGGCAGTGTGTATATCCTTGATATTTCTTTATTGTATTCCATTTTTTGTTGTGCCAGCTTTTCCCAGTGTGTATAATCCTTTCCTAGCTTATTCATAATCCTCTCGATTGTTGTTATCCGTTGTGTAGCATGGCCTCCCTATTTTCAGTTTGTTGCTGTTCATTCGCAGCGCTTTATTTAGTAGGTGTGTCGAGTCCCGTCTTTGGACGTGTCCCCAGTATTTCATTGCGTATGATTCTATTCTTTTGATTATTGTTCTTCCCTCTAGTAATGTTGACGTTTTCTGTCGTTTTTGTGGTTTTCCTGTTTTTGCTAGCAGTTGGATAATGTCCCTTTCAGCTCTTCTCAGGCTTCTTCTGTTGGCCTTTGTCGTTGCTGCGTTTTTGACTCCATATATCATCGTAGGCATTATGATGGTCGTGTATATCTTTTTGGTTAGGCACCATGGTGGTTTGTTGTCCTCAATGAAGGGTAGTAGAGCTCTTGTGACTCTGTAGGTTGTTTTGATTCTTTCCCTTACTGTTTCCCTCCTTTTTAGTTGATTCGTTAGGTATGTTCCTAGGTATTTCATTCTATTCGTGGTTCTCAGGGTGTAGTCTCCTATTTTGTATTCTTCCCCACTTGTTGGACTTGTTTTTGTCAATGGGTCTCGGACCATTATTAGGCTCTTCTTGAAGTTTATTTTCATTCCAGAGGAATCCAGATGTGGTGTCATGTTTCTTAGAAATTTAACGATGTCTTGTTCTTCCTCGGTGATGATGAGTATATCGTCGGCGTATGCAAGTACGATGGGGGGTTATATCTTTCCATCGTTTCCATTGAAATTCTGATTCTCCTTTATTGTGCTTTCTATCACTTGGTCCAGGACTGTGGTGAATAGTCGGGGACATCCTTGTTTGACTCCTATATTCTTCATTTTTGATTCCGTCGTCTGTCCAAACCATTGTATTGCAGTGTTTTCGTGTAGGCATGCTTTTATTATTCTGTTTATTAAGTAGTGCGGTACTCCCCTGTTGAGCAAAGTGTTGACTTAGCCTCATGCCTTATGGTATCAAATGCCTTTTGGAGGTCAATTGAGACAATATATAGTTTTGTTCCTTCTTTCCACTTTTCTTCCAGGATCCGTCTGGTGGTGTACATATGGTCGTCTGTTGATCTACCCTTGATAAATACCGTTTGATAATCCGGTAGTTCGCCGATGTATTTTTCCATTTCTCTGAGGAGGTAGTATTTGTACCCTACACTGCAGAGTGTTATTCTTCTGTAATCGTCCACGTTTTGTGGTGATTTGGTTTTAGGAAGCGGTATCTGTATGGTTGTGTTCCACTCCTCAGGCAGGGGTGTGGTTTCCGTCCATGCGTTGGTGATGATTTCTAGTTTGTTATTTATTTTATCTATTCCCGGGGCCGTGTTTCTTTTAGCTCTGGCCATTATTTCTAGTAGTTCGTCTTTTGACAGTGGCTTTCCCAGTGGCCAGTGGTCCATTTCTTGTATTGGTTCTATTTGACTTCTCTCCGCGTTTCCTTCTTCTAGTTTCCTGACCCAATGCTGCAGTGGTATGTATTTTCTTGGCTGCGTATTGTTGTTTCTCCTGTATGTTTTAAGGTGTCTAAAAGTTTAGTTTAATCTCTGTCCTGCTGGAGTAGATTCTATGTTTTCGAAGAATTCCCTGCATTTTTTCTGTTCGTGCCTCCTCTCTGCGTCTCTTTTTTCTTTCCCCGCTTCTATTATCTTTTTGTCTATGTTTAGTGTATATTGTTTTCCTGTGGCCTTTATTTTCTTTAGTTTTTCGTAATTTCTTTTCATGTCTTTTTTTCTTGGGCTCATAGGGGATTTGTTCCTTTACAACGTTTTCCTCGCCGCTATTTTGATTTTTAAGCCCATTGTTGACCAATTTAGTTCCTTTCCTGTTAACTGTTTTTCTATCTCCCCCTGGTATTTCTTTTTTATTTCTTCGTTCTGTAGCAGTGAGATGTTCCATGTGTCATTTGCTGTTTTGTTGTATCTTTTTTTGCTTCTTGTTTCTTTATTACTAGTGTTCCATATAATATTTTGTGATCTGTTTTGACGTTTGTTGCTTGTTTTGCCTTAATGTTTTTGACCCTGTCCCTTATTTTTCTATCCACTAGACCACTAGGATATGGTCTATTTGAGAGTTGATGTTTCCTTTACTCCAGGTATTAAGGCAGGTTAGGTTCTTGCTCCATGTGTTTCTAACTGTTAGATCGAACAGATGTGCCAAGTTTTTTAGCGAGCTTCCATTATCGTTTGTCCATGTGTGAAGTAAGGTTTTTCCTATGATATTCTTGTCTTCATGTGTTTGGTCGTCCTTTCCTATATGCGCGTTGAAATCTCCTAGTATTATTATGTTCATTTTTCTATTCCTATTTCTTCTAGTCTCTTGGGTGATCTGTCTGAATACTCGTCCTGCACGTTTGTCGGAGGGAACATGTACTCCTAATATGCATATGTTTTCCTTTCCAATTTGTAAGTCTGCCATGGTTATGTTTTCGTTTACTTTTCTTGTCTTTATCTGAATAGGGGTGTTCCGTCTTATTGCCCATGCGACTCCTCTGTTGGTTTTTTCTTTGTCCCCTCCACTATATATATATATATATATATATATATATATATATATATATATATATATATATATATTTACATCCTGCAGTGGATAAGTCCTCCTCATGGGAAGCAGCAATATGTCATCCCCCAGAAATAGTGAATATATATATAATTTAATTCATGTATATAGTATATTAAGTCACCTTCATAACAATTCCACCAAAAAAATCGAATTTAATATTTTAAATTTGCATATAAGTTGCGATCTTTACCTCCTCCGACTAAATCACAGTGGTTGCGTCATCCGGATGTATATTTTGTTAACCATTTCTCAGCTTTCAGTCTCCCATTATATACATAATATACAAACCACGGTGGATCGGTGGCCCGGCAACGTTGCCAGCGTTTCTTGATCAAACAATGTAACAAAAATAATTCCTCTCCCAGCTCTCTGCTTTCGCATATTTCGCAAATCAAACTAAAAGAATTCTTACTAAATAAATGTTTTTATTCTATATCGGATTTCTTGTGTACGCGTTAGTTTGTAAGTTTTATATCTTTTTGTGAGTTTTCTTATTTTTTCTAGAAAGAGAAAATGTAATAGTTCACTATGTTATTACTTACACTTTAGGTACATTTTTATAAAAAATTCGACATGCCTAGTAAGTGAGAAACGCTGACTATTCCTATACAATGTATTGTCTTAAGGAAAATAAATGATATTATTATTATTTATTATATTTAAGTATATTTGATACAAACAAGAGCAGTACCAGTAGTGAAAGTGTCTTGCGTCAAACTTCAATTATTTAATCTGGTAAGAAATGATATGGAAAAAGCTGGCGCTGTTCAGGAATCCATCCAACAGCTTATAGATTTGCTGACGATGTTTACCAGAAGGTCAGAATATCCAAATTTCTTATACATAATATGGAATAGGGCGAGGTTTGTCAGAATTTAGATGAAATTAATTTGAATTTAGAGATAGATTTGATAAAACAAATGCTGGGTTAAAGCAAAGACAAGTTTTGATATAATCAAATGAGACAGAAGAAATTATTGATTTTATAGGCAGAACACCAAAAGGACACTTCAAAATTCATATAAAAGAAAAAGAATCTTTATAAAAAGCTAAACGTAATGATCTCATTTTAAAGGACCCTGATTTATTCAAAAACAAAGATTGGCGAAAATCAAAATCATTGTCCAGAACAAATATGAAAATAATGGAAAATGAAGACTAATAGCGGCATTATTGATACGTTTTATTTTGTTTTCTGTTTATATCGTTTTTTTAATCTTCAGGGCCAAAAATGGTACTTTTATAACAGGAGCATAAACGAAGAAAAACAAACGAAATCCACACAGTATCGATGGAAAATTATAAAATGATATCTTCATATGCAAGGGAGTCTACTATCCATGGTGGGTCCTGTATATTTGTAACAAAAACCTCTGACTACGTAGAAGACATCGGCTTAAAACAACAAAATGTAGAAGGTCATGTAGAATCTTCAAATGCTGTGAGTAAGGCCAATAAAATAGTAATAATATGTGTATATAGACCACCAACAGGTAACATTAATACTTTTTTTAACTCAATAAACTACATGTTAAATTATTTCTCAAATAACTACAGTACTTATAAATTGATATTATGTGGCGATTTTAATATTAATCTACTAATTTCCAATAATTATACAAAAACATTTCACGACATACTCTTATCATTTAATCTAGATCAGACTATTTTTCTACCAACTAGAGTTGCAAAAAATTCAGGTACCCTCTTAGACAACATATTTGTAAACTTTAACTCACCTTTTGCCAGTGACATTTTGCAAACAGCTATTTCTGACCACTATGCTCAAACTATATACGTTAAAACATCTCTAAATAAAAGTTGTAATCATAAAATATTTAGAAGAGTATTTTCAGATACAAAAATGCTAAGCTTTAAACATGAACTAATAACCGAAAATTGGGTTGAAGTTTTTAACTCAAACGATTCAAACGAAGCTTACAATACATTTGCTAATAAACTGGTTAATTTAATGTCAATAATATTTAATAAAAAAGTTGTCAAGAATAAAAGACCAAACAGTTGGATTACAAAAGGGATTAAAATATCTAGTAAAAGAAAACGATACCTATTCAAACTAAAAAATCAAGGCTTAGTTACTTGCAACTATTACAACCTATACTGCAGCATTCTCAAGCGAACGGTTAAAGAGGCAAAGAAGCTCTCCAACATGAATTATATACAAAATGCACAGAATAAAAGTAAAGCGGTGTGGACACTGGTAAAAAATTATACAGGTAAACATATAACTGATAGAAATTCAATTCTCACTAATTTAGAAGACGAACATAAAGACCAAAAAGAAATTCTCAACGATGTAAATACTTTTTTCTGCAATCAATGCCCAGATCTAAATGCCAGAAATGAAAATTATGCACTACACAATATTCAAAGAAATGTCAACTCATTGATTTTATTCCACGCTGATTATAACGAAGTATACAATGCAATTATGTCACTAAAAAATACCAATTCAGTTGGTGAGGATGAAATACCTGTGAAACTCCTTAAAGTAGTAGCCTCTGAAATAACTCCACCTCTAGTGCACATTATCAATCTAACCCTTGATAACGGATATTTTCCAGACAGATTAAAAGTAGCAGAAATAATTGCTTTGTATAAAAAAGGAGATAAAAACTTGATTTCAAATTACAGACCAATTACATTACTATCAAATATCAGTAAAATATTTGAAAAGATTATTTACAGCAGGTTAATATGTTTCTTCGATCGCTTCAATGTCATATCCACGTCGCAAAATGGATTTAGGAAAAATAGGTCAACAACTACTGCCATATATCAAGCACTGTGCAAGATCATTAACTCACAAAATGAACGCCAACCTACATTTCTTATGTGTCTGGATCTGTCAAAAGCATTTGATAGTGTAGATCATTCAATACTATTAAATAAACTTGAATATTACGGGGTAAGGGGGGTGTCACTGCGGCTGATGGGATCATATCTTCAAAATAGAGTGCAGAGAGTGGTTGAACGAGATAAGAATGGAGAAATATTAAAATCAGAAATTATCACTGCTAAAAGGGGCGTTCCTCAAGGTTCTGTGCTGGGCCCGCTCCTTTATCTTATCTACACCAATAATCTCGCATGCACTATTGACGAGGATGTAATTCAGTTTGCTGATGACACTTCTCTAATCTTTAGTGATCCATCAACTGTAAATCTCACTACAAATATTTTTTCTACACTCGAAACCTTAGAAAATTGGTTTGCTGCAAATAATCTTTTACTCAACACAAATAAAACTCAATTAATAAAATTTGATTATAGTCAAAAAAATAATGAGTTGACAGTCACTAATAGAACTAAACAAATTACAACTGTAAACAGTGTGAAATTCTTGGGGATTCAAATTGATTCCCGTCTTGATTGGCGATGCCATGTTGGGATGCTTGCAAGCTGCCTAGCACGATACTGCTATGCCTTGAAAGTGATTTCAAGCATGGTTAATGCCAGATCAGCCCTAATTGCTTACCATTCATACATACAATCCAGAATAAGATATGGAATTATTTTTTGGGCTAATTCTCCAGAGATGTTCCGTATCTTTGTATTACAAAAAAGATGTATAAGAAACATCTATCAATTACAGAACCACGAATCATGTAAAAATTATTTTATCAATAATAAAATACTTACTCTGCCGTGCATTTATATCTATGAATCGGTAAATTTCATCTGCAATAACAGGGATCTCCTTGAGAACTGCAATAGGCAGCACAGCCACAATACTAGAAATAGATCTGATCTGATTACTGATAGAGTAAATTTTACGTATATTCAAAAAAATGTGAAATACTCCATAATAAAAATTTATAATACATTACCAATCTCAATCCGGAATCATCCGGTAAAAAAGATAAAAACAATGTTACATAATATCCTAGTACAGAAGGCCTACTACAGCATTGGAGAATTTTATAATGACCCTAATTTCTGTCCCAATTAAATATGTTTTTATAATCAATGTTATACTTATTATATTACCTGTTATACTACTGTAATTAACTTTTTAACGTGTTTGTTTGTTCTATTTATTTAATGTACATTTAAAGTTTGTTTTTAGACATGTAACTACATTTTATTTATTAACTTTGTAATTTTTTGACATGTTCTACACCATAAAGGTATTTTTGAGAACCAATAAAGATAATCTATCTATCTATCTATCATATAGATAATGCTATTTTAGGCGCAAATTTAAAGTCAAAATTGACAAAGAATTAATGCTATACATATATTGAACTACAGTAATTATGATACTCAGAAATACATGCAATAAAATAATATTTCATAAATCAGCAAATATTTGTACATTTAGTTGATAATAATAATAATAATAATAACACACAGGGAGCGGCTGCAATTATCGCCGGCGCGGCTACAGCGTGGAATCTGTTGGAAAGCACGGAAACCCTATCCTGCAATGGATAAACCGAAAAAAAATAATAATAAAAATAATGGTAATGCCAGGAGGCGGAAGATGCGGACAAAAGAACCAGGGATCTAAGGAGCCACTACTATCACATGCCAGTAAATAGAGGGACAAGACTTATAAGCGACTTATAAGCGGCATATATATAGGAGGAGATACTACTGTATAGATTATAAATAGATTAAACCTCAAATTAGCAAACTATTGCAAACTCGGAAATTCATATCGCCAACCGTTCTTGAGATATAAACTGGCAAAGTTGAGTTAAGGACGAAATCCTATTCTACCGGTGCGGTAACATGGTAGAATTCTATATTCTATAACTTTGGTTCTGATAGAGGTTCGACACTAAGAGACGTCATATCAGTACAAAATTAAACAAAAAAATCTATTGGCGCAAACCGGAAGTTCATATATTCAGCCGTTTCTGATACACGGATAGTAAGACGTCGGGTTCGATATTTTCATCGCAGCCACCTTTCCCATTCTCACATCTATATCTCGAGAACAGAAAAGACATCGATCTCTTGTCTGCGTAGTTCTATTCTTCTCCTTATCCACAATTCTTTTCAGAATTTTTTGGGTCCTTCCGATTTGACATGTCCAGAGGTCTTTTTTAACATTTTAGGAAGAATCTGAAAAAATCATGGATATGTAAAATGACGAAACAAATCAAGTAGTGTGGAACGCTGGGCAATATCTGGATCTGTTTTCGAGATATGGAAAGTTGGGACTTCGTAGGATTTTGACACTTGGATTATCGTGCTGTAACTTTCTAAATGTAATATTGAACTCTCTTTGTTAGTATTCAGTTATATCGAATGAGGATGCTCTTTCCAACGATGCATCGAGCGCTTTTCTGTCTACATTATTTCTTGAGATATGTTCAGTTGAATTTGACCTACGCGCGATTTCCTATTTTGCCGTGACGCGGTCGCGATTTCTATTCGATTATTTTTGTTCATCGTGAGATATTAAGAAAAACTTTCTTGATGTAAAATTAAGGGTGAAATCGCTTCATATCTCCAACGGATTTTGGAGTTACATATTGCGAAACTTCGAATTTGATACTCTCAGCCACTCTTGCGTCAATATCTCGAAGACTATTCGAGATACCCAACTCTGACTCAGGCAGTTAGATTCTTCTCCTTATCCCACGTATTCGTGAAGTTTTTCAAATTTTTAGATAACCGGATGGATATAACATGTTTCGTATTTTTGAAATGCGATATTAGTAAATATATTATTTTTCCGGAAATGAAACATTTTAATTGAATAACAAAATAATGAAAAAGTCATGGGTATATAAAGTGATGAAGCAAATTAAGTGGTATAGACTGTAAGTCGATATCTGGATCCGTTTTCTACATATCGACGAATGAAACTTGGGAGTTGATTCGATTTTGACAACTATACTTACTTATCGTGCTGTAACTTAATAAAAGAATAACTCTGCTTTCTTCATATTCAGTAAATTCTAAAAAGGATGTTCTTTCCATGCATGTATTGGGTCGGTTTTCTATCTGCATTATTTCTTAAGATTTATCCAGTTGAAGTTTTCTTAAGCTGGATATCCTACCTTGCCGTGGCACGGTCGTTTTCTATGTGCGATAATTTTCTTTTCGTGCAGAATACAATATTAGGAGAGAATTTGCTTATATAAAATTCAAAAACAAATCAAATGGCGTAAATAATAAGTTGGTAGCTTCAACGGTTCTTGATGTGAGCTCGCGAATCTGAAGTATGGCCGAAATTTTATTCTGCTGGTGACACCGTCGAGTTTTATGCTACGTAATTTCTCCTCGAATGAAGGCTCGACTTTAAGAGAAATATATTTTATAAAAAATTGAACGAAAACTGGCGTAGACCTGAAGTTTATACTTCCATTCGTTTCTGAAATATCGATGGTGAAACATCGAATTTGATATACTCATCGCATCCTTCTCCAATTTTTCACGTCAGTATCCTAAGAACTATTCGAAATATCGGACTGTGGTCTATGCACTTCCGTTCTTCTCCTTATTTTACGTGTCCAAGAATTTCTTCAGATTTTTAGATAATGGAATGGAAATTTACATTCTGCATCTTTTACAAATATTTGCATATTAAAAAATACATTATTTTTCTGAAAATGAAAATTTTTATTCGATTATCAAAAGAATTAAAAAAAAATCTGGATATGTAAAATGATGAGGCAGATTGAATGGGATAGGTTACAGGTCGATATCTGGATCCTTTTTTTTAGATATCGACAGTAGAAAGTTTGGTTTTGACATCTCTTTCTTTATCTTGTTGCAACTTTAAAAGAAAAGGCTTAAATACCTTCCAATTCATTCTAAAGAGAATAGTCTCTCCAACGATGCATCGAACGGTTTTATATCTGCTTTATATCTTGAGATATATATGAGTTGAAATTGGCTTACCCTTAATTTCCATATTTCCGTGACATGATCCTGTTTTGTTTGCGATAATTTTTGAAACACGATTAAGAAAAAAATATTTATTACAAAATTGATTGATAAATCGAATGGCACAAAGAACAAGTTGATAACTGCAACTGACTTAGTGTCGATTTACAAACGTATTGCCATCATTGATATCGCATGGTCTTTGACGCGTAACGTGCAGAAGATCGAGGCCAATAAAATTTCAAAGTATCAGAATGTGGAAAATTACATTAAGATAATCTCTAAAGTAGAAAATGTGATATATCCACCTGATAGTCTGGTTCACAGGAATAATCTCCAACAACTTGTTCAAATATCTCGAAGCGCTGGCTACCCCAGTGAACTAACATCTATTTTTGAGAAAAAAAAGATTTAGTTTGTCACACTGTGTACTTCTGTAGGTCATGATCTTTTGCTATTTTTATTAATTTAAAATGTATGTATACCTTTAAGAAATATATACTTTAATTTCATAAATTTTAGTGCACTTTTAATTTATTATTCGGCTTTTTATACAAAAAGATACCATTTTAGGGTTCTAAAGTGACAAAATAAAATGGTCGAATCGATAGCTGTTAAGAAGAATTTTCGTTTCTTTGAAATAAATAGAAAAATCACGCCTCGGATTATTTTCACTAACTCGCCATATTATATCTTTTCTTTGTTCAGATTTCAGAAATGTTCATTTAACTTACGTATGCTTATTTGTGTTGGCTGTTCTGTATTGTAATAAGTACTCATTGTTGTTGAAATATTTTAAAAATCATCTTTAATAAAAATAAATTTCAGTATATTTATTCTGTTTAAAAAGATAAAACAGAAAACCGAACTCGTTTTTCTCTACCTGAAGTTACTCACAATAGTTGTGGAGTGGAACCTTAAACAATGAACTGAAGACAGTGTTGTCGATATTATGGAGGACTTATTCACCGCAAATCTGATATTAAATATACGGGGGATGACTAATCCACTGCAAAGTAGGTGCAGAATATACGCTCGGCTATATACGCGCTATGGTGGCACCACCCGTTCATACGGTAAAGCCCGCAACTAAAGTATTCAAAATATCAAAAAAAACGCTGTAACTCACCCAGCTGAAAATTTACCAGCCAATGTAGGATGATGAACTGAGTCTGTTTACACAGGAAGCGATAGGTCCTCCGTATACGGGCGACCTATCGCACCCGGATGACCTATTAAATGCAAATTGTCTATTAGCGGAGGACCTATCCACCGCAGTATGCATATATATATATATATATATATATATATATATATATATATATATATATATATATATATATATATATATATATATAAAAACAAATCGTAAATGGTGTTGCAGGTGGACAGCGGGATATCAAAGTGCGAGATGCAAATAAATCCTCGAATTTGAATTGCCAGCGAATAGGCATTATGTTGCATGCGCAATGGACGCGGATAATGTTACCATTTTTCGTTTACGTTTTAGAGGGGGGAAACGTTGTATTTGCCTGCTTAACTACATAATGAAGTTAAAATATGATTTTTTTTTTCTATACCGCTCCGTTGTTTTCTGCTACCGTTTTGAGTTTATAGAAGCACCTCTCGCGCTCTAGCCAATCAGTTACTTATACCAAAATATACTGTGATCGCAAACAATGAAGAGGACACTAGAATATTTACCATTATTTAGTATTCACGACAGCTTACAATATACTAATAGTTTTATATTAATGTTACATAAGGGTAAACGATGATTTACTCATCAATATCTAGGGCGATAACAGAGTTTTTGCATGATACTGCACAAGGGTGGACTAACCGACTACAGGGCCCTGGGCTATTATTAATGCTTTGAAGCCCTTCGCATCTCAGAGATACATAAAAGATGTATGTGACAGATGTATGTGACAGTGTGACTCGCTTAAGATCGCAACACTCCTGTATGCCCGTTAATTGATGCTTGGTTAACTTCAAATTTTGGTGGTAAGAAAAAATCGATAAGGTGATTCATTGAACTTAGTAATATATACTACATGTCAGTAGCGTGTAATTTTAGGGGATTTGAAAAGTCGATTTTTCCAAGTATTAGAAGATTAGACAGTAACGTAGACATTTTTTAGAAAAAAAACTGGTAAGGTATTCTTAATCAGCATTTTTAGAAACCCCTTAGTAAAAGATTGGATTGTAGTAGGTTCAAAGATGTTTGAGATAGTGGTCGTCAAAAAAAAGAATTTTTTGAACTAAAACTGATTTTTATCTGTGAAACGGATTCTCAAATCAAAAAATGTATTCTTTATTTTTTGTTCAGAGTGCCAGAGTATTCTACTAGTTTGAATTGATTTTACAACAAAATAATTATTTATTTAATAAGGCAAACATTCTACGTCTTACATACCTACCATTATTCTAACAAATAGTCTTCAATAAAGACCTAAATAAGCCATATAAACAAAAGTTATCACAAGTATCAATTTATTTTTTTCCACTTTTTCCTATTATTTTTTAAATTATTTTGTTGTAAAGTTAATTCAGTCTAGTACAATGCAATATTAGCTAAATACTAGGCCTTGGTTGCAACTAGTCAAATCCAGATGCATTCAGTGGCGCAGAGACTGGATTGAGATGCGGAAGCAGACAAGAGTAAAATATGTTATATATACTCATATATTTATTATTTATACTGTCAATGAAGTCACCAGTATAGAGCATAATCATAATCATATCGTATTTGATTTTTAAGCTCGTTCTCAGCTTTCGGGGGCCCCTTCAGCATCCGGCCCCTAAAGCCCCTCCTTTAGTCCACTTCTGATAATATAGCACGGTCATCCAGTATTCTGTCCTCGGACGATATCTTGGTGCTGTAATGATAAAATATTTATTAATTTTGACTATGTCTACTGCATGTATATTTTGAAACGGGCTGTGCAGTGGTTCCTCAATTAGGCTTGTTTTCAATGAGGACAGAACACTAATGTCATTAAGGGCAATCACTGCCACGCAAGGGCTACCACTTTGCTAGCAGTGCCGTCGAAGGGCAGCTATTGCCAACATGAGATAACTATAACTACCGTCAGGCTACCATTGCCATCCAAGGTCTACTATTGCCATCAAGAGCTGCCATTGCCATCACAGGACTACCATTACCATCAAAGGGCTACTATTGTCGTCAAAAGGCTACTATTGCCATCAAAGATTTTAAGTGTTTGATTCCCACGACGGCTTCATAAGGAGTACTTGATCGGCTAGTATGCATATCTTCCTCGATTTTATACCGGACATTTGGTAAGATTCTACTACCCGGAATGATACTTTAAATTTTGGTAGACACTTTTTACTTGATGGCTAACGACTTTTGTAAGTACGAGATCCCCTACTTGAAAAATATTTGGAGGTAACCGCTTTTTATTAGAAGTTAGATCTTGCCTTAATCTGTCTTTTTCTAGCTCTTTAGATGCTTTTTCTCTGAGTTTTGTTACATCCTCTCTACTGAACCGTTACCCCTAGGTAAGCCTACTGCTGCTACAAATAACTTGATTCTCTTTTCTTCATTAAAGTCTTAAGTTCATTCCTGTGTAGGGTTCCCAAATGTTTTAAATATTTCCTCAAATTTTTCCACAAAGTGCTTTGCTGATGTATCAAATACTGATTTTAAGTGGACAAATTTTCAAAAACATTTCCATTCAATGTTTCCACAAATGGGCCTAGATGTACAAGGTATGATGTGGTCTGGCGTACTTATCTCCATTTTCTTTATGATATAGACATGGTAAGCATGCAGAATTTGTCAGTGCCACAATTTTTCGAGCATAATTCCGAAAAATTGTTTTAACCGATGTTGGTTCTTCAGGCATGGAAATTTTGCATGGCCACTTGGTTTGATTACATTTTCGGAAACTTTATAACGTAAGTAAGTGACATGATTCATCAGGAACAATGATTTTTTAATTTTAACATTCAACCCGTAAGATTTGAATATTTTTAGGATTTCACGTGAAAGACAGACCCTCATTTATATTGCAAGAAGGTAGTAAAATATCATCCAAATATGGTATTACATTATAAGAACAAAAAGATTGAAATATTTCATTCATGAATTTTTGAAAGACAGCTGGAGCGTTACGAAGATTAAATTGAACACGTACATATTCTTAGGCCTTTCGGGTGTTGAAAATGCAGTATTTGGTGTTGCTTCTGAGTTCATGGGTATTTGATGATATCGTGATGCTAAGTCGAGTAGGGTAAAATATTTGTAACCACCTAAGTTATCGATAATTTCTTCAATAATTGGCATTGTAAATGAATTTCCTACTGTCATTTTACTTAAAGAACGATAATCAACAACTAATCTTTTTTCTTGGTTCTCCTTATTGACTAATAATGCAAGACTGGCATAGGGTGATTTACTGTCCCGAATAATTCTTGCATCTAACAATTCTTTAATGATAATTGTTTTATCTTTTTCGGCCACCCTGTATGCTGGATGGGTAACAGGTTTATTGCTAGTTAATTCTATTGAACAGAATGGAATGAGATTTGCCGAGATTGTTTAAATTTTGAAAGATACAATATTCATATGTTAGCATTTTTTTAGAGTTTGTATCTCTGAATCTGACAACGATCCATGTGTGATATTTTCAGCCCTGTATGACATTTCATTTTTGTACTTAAACGTTAGTTTGTCATTAAGGCGATAATAGATTATGTTTATATTTTTAGTGAAATTGCGACCGAAATAGTATTAGAGCATGAATCATTGCTTGTTATAAAATATTTTGTGTTTACCTTTACACCATCTATATCAGTAATAGCCTGGACAAATTGTGTAACGTTTATGCCAATGTCTAAAAACCCAGATAAGGTTACAGGACTGTCAAAAATTCAATACCTAAATTAAGATTTTGTGCAAGAGAAGTTGCTAGGATTGGACAAGCACTGTCAAAATATATAAAGGCGTTAACATTAATTCCATTTATTTTAATTACATTGTAGAATTTAGAAGAGTGCGAATAACTCTTCTAAATTAGCTGAATGTTTTCCAGTTCTGTAGGATTTTTAACTGCTATGTTTCTTCCTGGCTTACTATTACTTTTGTTTGGAATGTTATTCCTTCTGAAGCAAACTTCTTCAATATGATGACCTTTTCTTGCACAAAAATTACAAACTGTATCTTTCGGTCTACAAACACTTCATTCGTGACCCATTTTATCACAGGCCCTGCAATTTATATTTTTCTTTTCACTTTTTACGAAAGTCTGTAACTCAGATTATGAGCGTTATAACTGGAAGTGCTAGCAGGTACAGAGTTGGCCACGCCAACGACTTAATGAGACTTTTACATTTTATTAAATAATAAAATTTATTTAAATAAGTAACTATTTAAATGAATTACTATATAGTTAAGATATTATGATTTGTAATGTTTACGGCCTCAACCGCCGATTGGTCCATTTGTGTGTTTTGGCATTAGGTTAGATGATTTCAATCCATTTGGTTACATCACATAGTTTTTGGGTCAAGTTCTGGTATTATAGAGGAAACCGTGATGTTTCAGTTAGCCTATTCATTTTAGAATTGGGGGTAACGATCGCTTATAGTTTTTGATCTTCTTATCCTTTTTGTGCGTTTACGGTTTCGGCTTCTACGCTCACTGAATGTCGATCTAGACTTCGAAGATATAGAGGTGGATGAGGTAGACGACGATGTAGACGTCGAGGGCGATCGATTTTTTCTACTCCGTTTCCGACCTTTGTTTGAACTTCGGGATTTAGGCATCTTGAAACAGTCGAAGTACAAAATTTCTTCCCAGTTCAACAACCACTTCTGATGTAGTATTTGCCTGAATACTATGATTCATAATTTAATCACGAAACTTCGAAAGAGACTGTGTTTAATAAACGACAGCTTACAACGTATAGTATTATATCAATGTTACATAAGGGTACCCAAATAGCATTTATTATTCCACGAATGTATATTTTGCATTCCCATTGTTCTAATTGCATTCTATACTGGCCATGTATGTACCCCCAACATTCATATATAAATAATATTTTCATTTACGATATGAATATACATGTACTATGTATACGTGTCGGGGAACGTTCTTCGTATATGTGTTCACGTACATCGTATAAACATTCGTCAATAATTTTGTCTGTATAATACAGGTATACTTTTTGTAGAATAATTTGGATCGCCTGAGCAAACACCAACGCCAAGAAAAGTTCCGCATTTTTAACGCGTATCCTAATTGGTTCGATTTTTGAATTAATAACAATAAAACTGCGTCACAACTGATAAGACAGTTTTGATAGTTTTATATAGTATCTACCTCATAAAAAAACATATTTCTTTATCTATAGATTTAATTTAAATACATTTATAATCATTCCCTGCCCCGCGCCCCGTGGTGAATGACATACGTTTTATAAATTTTAAATCGTTCGTCAAAATTGTAACTAGATGTGAAGTATGATTTTAATTTTGAATCCAAACTTTAGACTTGGGATCGAATATTAAATAATAATGGATAATAAAACTTTTAATTTATTGAACCCTTTTTTAATTTACTGTGTTAATTAGTCAATATCAGCATTTCTCAAGCAGGTAGTTCGGATTTAGAACGATTATTAATTACGTATTTAGATTTCCGCTTTCCATGTCCAGTTATGAAATTTTTTAAATGCGTGCCACGGTCCTTAGGTTAGTGTGCATGCTCATCGCGCTGCTATTATTTTCCCCACTGACCGATTTATTTGCTGCCAAATGTTGATTTCAATTTGTTTGTGTTTTGTTTGCCAGAGCTGGGTAGTAATCAAATACTGAGTATTCCGAATACTATTCAAAATACTATTTTGGTATTCGGTATTCAGTATTGAATACTGTGTGTTTTTCACTGCCTAAGTATTCAGTATTCCTCAAAATGAATATTACTCATTATTCAATACTTAAATGTGATATTTATGAATACCAGCAGTATTCAAGAATACTAAGTATTCATGAAACTTAGAGAATTCATAATTATTTGTAACATTATTCTCTTCACAAATATCTGACTTTTTTTTATTAACAAGTGGTATTGACAAATTCTAGGAACAAGCAGCAGTCATAACAAAGTTTTATCAAATAATTGACTTCACTTCCCTTAAGTGTAGTAAGTAGTCGTGTCGTGGTCAAACCGTGCTGTGCTTTCCTGTTCCTTGACTTGATTTGTGTTAGGTAAGTCAAAAAATGTTATGTGACGTTATGATGTATTATTTCTGGTTATTCGTTATGGTGAAAATTGGTGTGATGTGCCTGTAAAGATGCAGATGCAATCCAATTTAATTTTTGAAATAATGATGATTTAAAGATATGTGAAAATTGAGTATTGTATCCATAACCCTAAAAGCTATAAACGAAAACTTTCGAAAAAGAAAGTGTCTACTATTTGGCAGGGTATAGGTTAAAAACGATGAGGATCACAAAATGTTAATTTCGCTAAAAATGAATGTTAAAACGTATAACCCTGTATATTTACTTCCACATCCACATAGTGGATTGGAAGTATAGTAATCGTAAAAAAAATTTCAATTACCGGGCAGTGTTTGGAGCGTCTACTGCACCATTTGTCACTTTTGAAGATCTACCTGATGAAAAGCGAAACTTGCGTTATTTCTTATTTAGTGATAATCTTTTCACTAGTTATCATTTACTAGCTTACTTCAAGCAACTAGGGCATGAAGTCACTGGTACTATGAGAAAAAATCGTATTCCAAAGAACTGTCCCATAATTTCAAAGAAAGCAATGAAAACGGAAAACAGAGGAGAAGTCGCTTCTTTATTAGACCGTGAAAACGTCATCATGTTAGTTATATGGGTTGACAACAACGTATTCATCGTTGCCTCAACATCTGACGGAATATATCCGATGGGTACCGTCAAACGTTATTCTCACAAAGAAAAAAGAAACATAAATATTAAACTGCCGTCACTGATAGGTAAATACAATTCTGCATTGGGTGGTACCGATCTCATGGATGGGAACAATTCCCTCTAGAAAACCGCCCTGCGATAAAAAAAAATGGCGGTGGTGCCTGTTTACATGGCTAGTAGATGCCACCATCCAAAATGCTTGGGTTCTACATAAAAAGGCAGGAAATAAATTTACCCAGTTAGAATTTAGACGGGAAGTCGTCAAAACTTACTTGAGAAGATTTAGAAACCCGCGTGGTGTGGGGGTAGCCCATCAATGAGCGTATCAAGTAAGTTATGCAGCCGAGTTTCTGATGACACTAGGTACGAAATTATAGGATACTATTTGATCTCTGTACCAGATAAGAAAAAAAAAAAAGATGCGCCGGCGAAAACTGCAAGTCTATTATGAGAAGTATGTATATGAGACTGTGTTTGAACTGTAGTTTGGAATTTCATACTAATTTGTAATGTTTTATACAAATTTTGTAATATTTTCATTAAAAATGCTTAAATTTTAGGTCATATATATATTTATTAAGCCATTTGGCAGTAGAGTTCTAAACCTGTCCTCTTTGAGTTCTAGCGTTGCATGACAACATGGATTTTTATAAAAAATATTGAATTTCTGCTTATTTGTATGTAATATCTTTCAAAATTAGAATGAATCCTAGCATTTATACATGAAACAGTCTTTTTTTACAAAAATTGAAACTCCGTCCTTGATGGGTTAATGTTAATAAATAAATTAATTAAAAATGTCTAATTCTTTTTATTGGTTAATATTTTAACTAAGAATTTTACTGCTTCATTAAGTATTCATGGTATTCATGTCATTATGAATACCGTGAATACTGGTATTCAAGTACTTTTAGTCTAAAGTATTCTGAATACTGCAGTATTTAAAATACTTGTATCTATAAGTATTCAGTATTCTGTATTTAAATACTTTTTTAGTATTCATACCCAGCTCTGTTGTTTGCCCGTGATTATTACCATTTATTAATGAATCCAAGTGTACTTTAATTGCATTGCAGTAAGTATTTTACAATTGCATACAATGTAATTACCAGTTAGTTTTAATAATGGCCCTTTTTGTTGTCGTTTGCAGACATTTCAATGTTATGTTTCACATTAAAGTTTAATGTATCCCTTTGTATATTATAATAGTAAGAATATTATATTAGTTATAATAATGATGACGTAGCATCGATTTTTTCTAAGAAAAAACGGATGTGATCTAATTCGAAGGGGCTCATTCCACGAAAAGTAAATTTAGTGATTACCATTCAAATGGAAGCAATTTGACAAATCATTGAGAAACACGAGAAATCCCAGATGAAACGTGGATACTTTATGGAGTGTCTAAATCTTATTTTCAAGAAGGTAGGTTCGGTCTATTTCAATAATAACGAGCTCTTGTTTATTTAAATCACGACTGTTGATTTTGATTACAACATATGAGTTGTCATATTTGTACTAATTTGCTTTATACCTATTTTAGAGGACTATAAGCTGCAATAAAATTTAGTGGACTGAAAAACGGGGAAAAAGTCGCTTCCTTCTCGACTTTTTTTTAGGGTACAACCACATGGGATCTTTACAAAATGATAGATTGGGTCCCTGGCCATCTGAAATCGGCAATTACAACATTTTTTAGTAGGGACAACATTTTTTATTGCGAAATTTGTCAAAAATTTGTCAAAACTTTGTTTTATTACTTTTCACACATACCTCGCGATATCTCCGGAACCAATTTAGATATTATTTTTTTTTTTTTTGTAATCGATACAGGAAGTGTGGGCGAAGATAACTGCGGTATTGTCGTTAGTATGAAAAATTTGGTTTTTTTGTGAAACTAGGAAAAACTTTGATATTTACTTTTTTGCAGCACTAATTTCAGTAAGCGAGAAACTTTTTTGTTTTAAGAAATTTTGCTATACTATCTGTGTACCAAACAAGGCCAAAGCTTCACAAAAGCTTTTTTTTAAAAAATCACTATTCTATGTCTTATAGTTTTCGAGTAATAGGCAGTTAAAGTTGAAAGTTTCCGCAGCCGCCTTTAATTATTGTGCATCGCCTTCTAAAGAACGCACCGCGCAGGCCGGCGAGCAGACATATCCGCATCCGCATGCTACTTATACAGTCTTGATTCACTTTGCTAACAAGTTACAAACTGTCTTTGCGTGTTAATATTACTGCGATTATATATTATTGTGTATATTTGGAGGTGTGTGTCTACCCATTTTTTTTGTTAACAATGGAGTGTTTATTTTGTGAGCAGGCTCTACAAGAAAATGACAAACATGTGACACAAAATCCGAGATTGCAAGAATTAAAAACAATTATAAGTGCTGCAGAAAAAAGGAAAGACATTTCTGCTCAAAAGATTTTACAACAAAAGAAGACATTCTAGGAGGAAAGGTTAAAGCAAGATTTCATTTAACTTGCAGATAAACATTTATTAGTTCGCAAAATATTGGATATGTTTCCCAAAGCAGTGAAAACGAAAATGCGTCATCGTCTCGGGCAAGATACCATAAAGACGCATTTAATATTTGGAAAATGTGTCTAATATGTAACAGATCTGGAAAGAAAGTTCAAGAGCGCTTAACATCTGTGCAGACAGGTAGGTTAATAATTTTTTTTTGGGAAATTTTGTGAAAATATAATTCTTAGAAATATAAAAGCCAAATTACGTCTGCTTTAAAAAATCTTGCTTCACTATATGAATTTTTATAAATTTTTAAGGGGTATTTATTTACTAAACTCAAAAATACTTGATCACATTTAGGCAAAAAACTTTTTTCCTCGTAGCTATTAGATTTTTTTTTCTCACAATCCGTTAGCTGTCAAGTAAAATGCTGTTATCTGTTGTTTTTTTTTTTTTTTTCTATTTAGAGACCGGAAAAAATACGTACTCTAAGATAATCAAAGCTGCCCAAAATCGACAAGATATTGACATGGTTTCTAAATTGGCTGGTTATGAGGACCTCTTTGCCTATGATGCTAAATATCACAAGAGCTGTTATTGTCAGTACATTGGTAAGCGAAACATCAAAGCTTGTCAAAATAATTCTGATGCTACCACAACTTCCCAACCATTGAGAGATCAAAGTATTTTATCAGAATCAGGGTCAACCAGCTCAGACTCAAATGTCTCTTCTAAAATAAACCCAAATGAAGATTTCCAGGCTATTAAAGAGAACGAAATCCTTATTTTACACAAAGCGGCGGGTATTTTAAAGAAAAGAATTAGAGAATTTAAGACCCCACAAAGCAATTTTCCAATTCCGGATGATATGAATCAGGTGGGGTTTGAAAAGCAAGTTCCTAATGAGTTGCTATAATTTGTATCATGGTTAATAGATGATGTTTGCTACGAAAGTGTAAACGATACAATTATATCACAAGCAGCTGTTCCGTGTAATATTATTATGAGCCTTTCTGATAAAACGTTTAGAAAAAATAACTTTCAAATGGGACTAGAAATCTATGTTTATCATTTGGTACGCAGTAGATAATAAAATTCTGGTAAAATCTGTTGATACCGACGTCCTGATCTTGCTGTTACATTTCTATTGTAAAATATCAGTTATGTCCCAAAGCAATATATACATACAATTAGGACATGGTAAAAATTCACATTTTCTGTCTATTAACAATATTGTAGCAAATTTAGGGGCAGAAATGTGCGAAAAACTACTGGCAATTCATTGCTTAACTGGCTGCGACACAGCAAATGCAATGTATAAGATAGGCAAGAAAACAGCATTTGATATGTTATTCAAAAATATTGATTATTTAAAAGATTTAGAAAATCTTCCCTTTTTATCAGAAAATAAAGCATTGGAAGTTAGTACTAAATATATACTTTACTTGTATAGAAAAAAAAATAAAAATATTGTTTCCTTGAATCAATTACGATGGTACCTAACAACGGAATCAAATCGCCCAGCTTCTGAGTTGCCTCCTACCGATCATGCTTTTAGACAACATGTAAAAAGGTAATAATTATTTTTCTAAGTCGTTCATGCTTAATAGAAAATATGTACATACATCTATTATTGTTTTAGGTGTCTGTATCAATTAAAAATTTGGTACAGTAGCCACATTCAAGAGATGCCAGTAGAAGATCCGACTCTAGAAGAAAATACTTGGAAGGCCAATTTTTCTTCTTAAGAACCAGTACCCGATGATATAAGAAAAACTTTGTCGATACGATGTTCCGACAAAACTTGTAACAATAATAGGTGTACCTGTGTTTTACAAGGGTTAAAATGCTGCAGTGACTGCAAATATGCAAACTGCAGTAACAGCTTAATCAACGAAACTTCATCAGATGGCGAAGATTTGTTAATCTAAACTGAAGTAATAGCTATAATAATATATTTTTAAAATGTTTAGGAAGTTTTATTTACAGGTATAATCAAGACGCTCCCACAATATCGCTGTACCAACAGTATTTACACCTAGCCGCACGGCCTGGCCGGCTAAGCCACACCGGCCAGCAGTTAGTACTACACGCTTAAACGGAGACTTTCTCGCTCTTTCAACTTTAACTAACTATAACTTGAAAACTATAAGACATAGAATAGTGATTCTTTTTTTAAAAACTTTTTTGAAGCTTTGGCCTTGTTTTGTACGCAGATAGTATAGCAACATTTCTTAAAACAAAAAAGTTTCTCGCTTACTGAAAATAGTGCTGCAAAAAAGTAAATATCAAAGTTTCTCCTAGTTTCACAAAAAAACTAAATTTTTCATACTAACGACAATAACGCAGTTATCTTCGCCCACACTTCCTTTATCGATTACAAAAAAAAAATAATATCTAAATTGGTTCCGGAGATATCGCGAGGTATGTGTGAAAAGTAGTAAAACATAGTTTTGACAAATTTTTGACAAATTTCGCAATAAAAAATGTTGTCCCTATTAAAAAATGTTGTAATTGCCGATTTCAGATGGCCAGGGACCTAATCTATCATTTTGTAAAGACTACATGTGGTTGTACCTTAAAAAAAATTTTTGAAACATTTTTACTTCTTTTTCAATCCACTAATTGGAAAGAGCAGAACTTACATCTGATGTACAGAGTGAACAAAAATAAATCAAAGGACTATGTACAAAAAGCATATTATTCCTCCCATATTGGAAGCCGTCAACTTCCCAAAGTGAAAGAAATTTTGCCCTTACCAGAAGGTGAAACAAAATATGTTGTTCTTCTAATAACTCTGGTAGGTATTTAAAATCACAACCGAATTTTAAAAAAAATACCCGCTTTGTAAAGTAATGATAATAACAATTTGTGTAATGTATTTTTGATTATTTTTATTTTTGTAAGATGTTTTGTATTTTTCAACTTGGCCAGTTTTTAAAGTGAAATAGGTATTCAAATATAATAATCGTTGTTTATTTTATAGTTGGAACTATCACGTGTATATCCCCACCTCCTCTAGACAGGAAAAAAATACCTTCTCCCAAGAATTGGAAAAGCCAAAAGAAATTATTCAGCCAACAGGAGCAATCTCAGACGATGTGTTGAGAATGCCAAGTGGAGTTTCGCAATTACAAGTATTAGTATCGGCAACACCTAGACACTGGTTTTGAAAATGTAAGCCCTTTTTTGTTAAAAAATGTCAATTTAAATTCTTGGCACAATTGGTTTTTTATTATTGCAATTCATTTTACTTCCATATCCATGTAGTGGAGTGGAACTACAGTAATCATACAAAAATGTTCATAAATTTTCTTTGTTGAAATAGGTTGAGAATGTCATAAAACGAGATTTTAAATTTGAGCGAAAAAAAATCCTGTCTGTCGGTCGGTCGGTCATTTTTTTGTGCGCACGTTTTCTGAGGAACGGTTTAAGATGTTAGCTTGAAATTTGGTACACATATGTATCATGACGAGATCTGGAACTAGATTATACTTTGTGCTAATTCCGATGACGGGTTGGGGGTTAAATAGGGGAAAATAAGTGAAGCAAGCTGGTAAGAGTACAGAAATTTGGGATTTGGTGTATATGCTAGAAGCCAAGGCCTCAGTTTGTTTTAAATAATATTTTACATCTCCCTCCCCACCACCCTCACTGAATTATTAAAGGGGTTGACAAAACGAAATTGAGATATTCACTTGAAATTTGGTACACGTATGTATCATAAGGACATCTGGAACTTGACTATTTTTTGAGATGATTCCGTGGAAGGGTTGGGGGTTAAATAGGGGTAAATATGGGAAAAATCGTAAAGCAAGCTGGTAAAGTACAGAAACTTAGGATTTGGCGTATACACTAGAAACAAAGGCATCACATTTTTCTATAATATTTTTCAACCACTCCACCACCCCCATTCCATCATTAAAGGGACTGATAAAATAAAATTGAGATATTCACTTGAAATTTGATACACGTAGATATGTATTATGACGACATCTGGATGTAGATTATATTTTGAGATGATTCCGTTGAAGGGTTGGGGGTTAAATAGGGGCAAATAAGGGAAAATAAGTAAAGCAAGTTGGTAAGAGTACAGAAACTTGGGATTTGGTGTATATACTAGAAGCCAAGGTCTCAGATTTCCCTATAACATTTTTCAACCCCCCACCACTTCAATTCCATTATTAAAGGGGCTGATAAAATGAAATTGAGATATTCACTTAAAATTTCGGACCGGAATAACACTCTATTTCTCTTGAAAACTCGTATTATTTTCTTTTTTGGGCTGAACGTGGGGGGGGACTCGGAGATTCCCGTTATCGCTGATAACGAATCTGATGTCTAATTAGGGAGAATTCAAAATGGCGGACCGGAAGCAGTATATTTTTCAGGAAATACTTTTTTATTTTACTTTACTATTATACTTTCAGCCCGAAAGTAAAAAATACGAGGTTTTCCGAAGAGATTGGCTGTTCCTCCCGTGTCCGTCATTTTGAATTTCGTAAATTGGACCTCTGATCCGTAATCAGCGACCTTAAAAACCCCTGAGTCCTCATTTTCAGCTCAAGAACGAAAAAACATGAATTTTTCCTGATAAATTGACTCTACTTCCGGTCCGCCATTTTGAATTTACCAAATCAGGCCTCGCATTCGTAATCAGGGACCCCGAAAACTCCCGAGTACAGATTTTCAAGGCCAAGATATCCATTCTCATTCCTCTTATGGAAGATGGCCCGATTTCCGGTTCGCCATTTTGAATTTCCCAAATTGGACTTCAGATTGGTGATCAGCGACCCCAGAAACCCCCGAGTAACCATTTTTGTTTAATTATATGGCATATTGTGTATGATAACAAATTTTTCAATTAATTTAATTAAATTGGCCAATTATCGGAAAAGAAATGAAACCAAACATTTCCGCCAAAAAATAAAAGGTACTGTTTTTTTAAATGCCTTTCTGAACTCTTTGCAACAAGAATTAAGTCAATTGACCCTGTACCTTTTTTTTGAGGTTTTCAGATTTTTCATGCTAAAATGACGCGACTATATGGAGTCCTTGTTGTATTCTATATGCACTTTTTCTTCATAAAATTGTTCGATATCTTAACAATTTGACCCATTTTTCGGTACCACCGTCAACTATTTTTTACAGTCCTGCCAAACCGGTGATCACATGACATGTGTCAAAATGTAATTTTTTGTTGTTGGACATGCATAAACAAACCCCCAATAGAGTTTTTTAGAAATGTAAAAAATACAATTTTTTCCCATATGTAGCCAACTTTATGGAAACTGTATAATCAGAATTCCACTAAAATTATGAAGTTACTAAATTAATAATCTTAACATTTTATGATATCTTTTATATATTTTTAAAATTATTAAGCGATATCATTGCTGAGAACTGTTTGAGAACTACTGGTGTTTCTTATGCTTTAAATAGAATCTTAGTTCAGACGTTTTAGCGGCCATGACACACGTCAGTTTAAATTTTACCCGACTCTAGCAGACGCAATCGTTATGGTGGCTCGACAGGTGAAAGTATAATAAAGACAGAAGATGTTATTCCCGCCTGTTACCCGCCTTGCGTCTTACTCGTAATCATTATAACGATTGCGTCCAACAAAAAATAAAAATATATTTAAAGTAACACAACTGTTTTGTTTATACCTTTCTTATTTTATAATTTGAGATACATAATTATTACAACAATGTAGTAAAGTAGTTAATAAAATAAAATCATGTTTTGCTCTAAACAATTTAACACATGATTTGAATTATATAAAACTTTAAGGTAATGTAATATGATCATCAGATTTTTTATTAAATAACGTTTTAAATATGATTTTTAAGGCTGAAATTTTCAGAGTAATAAATGTTTCACGCATTTTAAAATCGTTTTTAACAGATCTTATACAAACGTAAAAGTAATTTTTTACATATGATATTCATGAGCCATTGTAAAGTACTGTTATAACAAATGCAGTTTTATTGATAAGTTTATTTAGCATTTGTGTGCTCCATTCAACAAAATTTGATCAATAAAATATGTTTGATCTTGGTTGAAAACTATTACGATTACTGTCTTTCTCTTGTAGGTAAATTAAACGTATACATCTTCTTATATCACTTTTATTTTAATAATACTGGTTATACACGAGACACAAGACAACGTACACTTTTTTACCTTTTTTTATATCTGTCAAACTTCTTGCTACTTCTACCAACTTAAAAACAACAAAACAAAAACTTCTTCTGATTTACCATTGCTACCAACATACATTTTGGTTTCTCAACACTCCCCCTCAATGGTTAATCTCTTAGCCTATTCTAAATTTAAACTCACACAAAAACTGCTGAACAAACTTAAACAAAGAGGTTTGGTGAACATGTCAGCTAACTGTTCTTTGCTACATACATATACTTAATTTCTACCTCATTTTGTTTCACTTTGTCTCTAATAAAGTGGAATCTAATATCCACATGTTTCAAACGTTTATGGAACTCAGGGTTTTTACACACCTTTATTGCAGACTGATTGTCCTCAAAAATAGTTACACATATATAGTTATTCTGTATGTGCAAATCATAGATCAAAAATCTCAGCCAGCAAGCTTCGCTAACTGCTCCGCTCAGCGAAACGTATTCAGCTTCGGTCGACGATAAGGCGACAGTAGATTGTTTACGAGATGCCCATGAAACTGTACATCCGAACACTTTAAACACGTATCCTGACGTAGATTTCCTATCTACCTTATCACCTGCCCAATCTGAATCTGCGTAGCCCTCAATTATATTTTTAGTATTATTTTTTACAAACACTAAGCTTAACTGTAACGTTCCTTGAATATATCTTAGAACTCTCTTGATTGACTGCCATAATTGTTGACTCGCACAAGATTGATATCTACTCAAGATACTTATACTAATACAAAGATCAGGCCTCGAACAAAGCATAGCGTACATTAATGACCCTTTAGTTGCTCGACACTTTCTCTCAATATCAACATTTTCTGATTTTTCTCGCTTTAACATATCATGATTGAAATTTACATCCATTGGTGTCTTTGAAGGTTTACAATCTTGCATATTACACTTATTTAAAACATTTTGTAAGTATTTTGTTTGATTTATTACTATTTTACCTTCAGAAACATCTTGTGAAATAGTTATGCCTAAAAAATGCTTTATTCGTCCTAAGTCTTTCATTTTGAATGTTTCCATCATAACCCTTTTTATAGTTTTTACTGCGTTTTCATCTGTCCCAGCTACTAACAAGTCATCAACATAAATCAAAATATAAATTTTATAACATTCAGTAATTTTAACATAAATACAATATTCAAACTCGGATCGAGAAAAAGATAAAGATAACATTAATTCATGAAATTTTTAATTCCAATTTTTGGGTGAACCTTTTAACCCATATAAAGATTTTTTTTAGCTTGCATATTGTACCTTCTTTCTCTCTAAAGCCTTTGGGGAGAGAAATATAAACTTCCTCTTTTATGTCCCCATTTAAAAAGGCACTGCAAACATCCAACTGATGTATAATTATTCCTAGATTATTACACAAAGCTAAAAACACCCTTATAGAAGTTAATTTTGCAACCGGACTATAAAAATCTGTAATAGAACTACTAGTTTGCTGAAACCCTCTGGCAACCAGTCGCGCTTTGTAATGCACTTTACCTTCGTTTTCGGCTTTCTTTTTCTTAAACACCCATTTGCATTCGATCGCGTCACTTACGTTGCATTTTTCTACACACACCCACGTTTCACTTTCTTTTAAAGCACAAATCTCTGCTTCCACTGCCTCTTTCCACCTTTCTGCCTTGTTGCTTGACAACGCTTCGTCATATGTTTTCGGTTCAGTGTCTTCGCAGATAGTCATTAAACTTGTTTCAAAATCAACCTCATAATCGTCAAATTTTGAAGGTCTTTTAACATTTCTTCTTAAATTGTACCCTAACTCATTGTTTTGGTTGTTTTCTTCAGATAATTCATGGTCACTTTCAGAGTTCAAATCTAAATCCCTAACGTTTTCCTCTTCTAAACTTGAGTTTTCGAGGTTGTCATTCTCTACTGTTTCTAGCTCATTTTCATTTAAAACATCTATTACCTCATTTTCTACATCATTTCCTACAATTTCTGATGATATTTCTTCGACACTTGGTTTTACAATTTCTTTACTCTCTACAGTCTTTTCAGGCAAAAATATTACATCCCTTAAAATTTCAACCTTATTCCTCTCCGGTAAGTATATTCTGAATCCTTTCACATCTTCACTATATCCAATAAATATTCCAAATCTGTTTTTAGGATCCCATTTCACTCGAGTTGCTTTTGGAACGTGAACTGAAACTTTACTTCCAAACCTTTTAAAGTCACGAAAATTTGAAACCTTTTTGTACCACAGCTCATACGGTACTTTATCCTTGACTGAACTTGAACCTGTTCTATTTAAAACGTAACTAGCAGTGTTTACTGCTTCTGCCCAAAATTGTTTACTCATACCTTGAATCATTGTTCGACCTGCCTCAACTAACGTTCGATTCTCTCTTTCGGCTCTCCCATTCTGTTCAGGGGTATATACCACTGTACGCTGAAAACGTATACCTCGAGATTCTAGTATGTCTCTAACCTCCTTATTTAGAAATTCTAGACCATTATCAGTCCGCAAAACTTTCATTTTACATCCAGTTTCCCTTTCGGCTAATGAAATGTATTTTTAAATATTTTTAGCAGTTTCAGATTTTTGTTTCATGAAGAATACATACCGATACGATGAGTAATCATCTTTTAGCAATAGATAATAACGTGCTCCTCCTAGCGACTCCATTTCCATTGGCCCGCACACGTCTGCATGAACCAATTCTAAGGGTTGACTGGCTCTCGACTCGCTGTTTATAAATGGTCTTCTATGTTGTTTTCCGGCCAAACACTCTTTACACATGCAATTCTTTTGATTGTCTATATAGTCAGTATGATTCATTTTTAAAAACTTTCTCACTTGATTAAAGTTCTGATGGGCTAGACGACAATGCTATTCTGTTAAAGGTTCTACCATTTTTACTGCTCTACATTCCGAAATGTCAAAGCTCCCGGCGACACCACTGTCTTCTTCTTCTGCATCGAAACCCCGATCAGTGACTCCCATTTTAGGCGAATATTTCTTGTCATTACTGCAAGTGAACTCCATTTTATAAAGTTTATTTTCCCGTGTAGCTAATGCCCTCACTTGACCTTTTTTATCAACAAATTCACATTTCTTATCGTCTGAAATCATTTGATAGCCTTTATCAAGTACACATCCAGCAGAAAATAAGTTAAATTTAAGATCAGGCACATACAACACTTTGGATAGTGTCGTGTTAATTAACTTCTCACCATTTGACGCCCACAATTTGATTATTCCTATGCCTTTCACTTCCAATTTTTCGCCATTTCCAACTCTTACTTTTCTGTCAGTTTTCATTTCTGTGATACTGTCAAAGAGCTTTTTATCCCAGCACATGTGTTCAGTCGCTCCAGTATCCATGCACCAGTCATGCGCACTATGTATTTTAGATGCCCCTATGAACGCATTAGTTTCTTCCGGTTCGTTTTCTTTCTTAGTTTCTCTCTTTGTTTTATTCTTTGAATCGCTATTTCCTTCTCTGTTTTTCTTAAAACGACAGTTTTCCCATTCATGCCCTGTTTTCTTACAGTAGGTACATCTTTTTTCGTTTTCTTTCCTTTTATAGCAGTTTCTGGCAAAATGCCCTGGTTTTTGACAGTAATTACACGTTAATTTGTTACTTTTTCCACCTCTTTGTATGCTACTTTGTTTAGCTGCTAATGCTGTGCTTTGCTCTGTCGACTTTGATCTCTCTTCTTCAATAAGTAAGCGTGACGTGAGTTCTTCCAGAGTTTGCTTTTCGATAGGAACTGATTCCCAAGCAGACCTAAAATGCTTGAATTGGTCCGGCAAAGACATTAAGACTTTGGTAATAATCATTTTGTCAGATAGTTCCTCACCTGCTTGCTTTAATTTATTTCTGATCTCTTCTAATTTATAAATATATGTCGACACTGTACTGTTTTCAAATTCCATTAAGAAAAATCTTTGTTGTAATAAGTGGATGCCTACTACTGATTCCTTATCGTACACCGACCTTAATTTCGCCCACATGTCCTTGGAAGTCTCACAAGAAAGTAAATGTGTCAGTGGCCCTTGATCCATTCTTGTTACTAATATTTCTTGAACCTTGGCATCCTCCTTTTCCCACGCGGCTTTTGGAGCGGCTTCTTTTACCCTTGTTCCGGTTACTATGTCATAGAGATTTCTACTTTTCAATATCACCGTCATTTGGAATTTCCACACAACCCAGTTGTCCCCATTCAGCTTTAAAACGGGTATTTGTGTTGATTGCGTCTCCATTATTTCAACTACTTAGTTACACTATATTATGCTTCTTCCCGCTAATTTCCTACCAGACAAAAACAGCACCTATTCTTAAAAAAAAACACACAGTGACTGCAGGGACTGGGACCATAACCTATTACGATTACTGTCTTTCTCTTGTAGGTAAATTAAACATATACAGCTTCTTATATCACTTTTATTTTAATAATACTAGTTATACACGAGACACAAGACAACATACACTGTTTTACCTTTTTTTATATCTGTCAAACTTCTTGCTACTTCTACCAACTTAAAAACAACAAAACAAAAACTTCTTCTGATTTACCATTGCTACCAACATACATTTTGGTTTCTCAACAAAAACTAATGGTAAAAACAAATATTCTGTGCATACATTTCACATTTACTTACATAATGTTTATCACAAGGAATGCGTAATGTGGAAAATTAAGTATAATTTACATGTTGCCAGTAAGCATGCCAGTGGAAGTTGCCAATGACTGGCAAGTTAAGACTGGCAACGTATAAACACCTTGTTTCCAGAGACCGGCAAGGCAGCGTGCCAGTCGCTGTTGATGCCAGTGAAACGGATATATTTATTATGTTTATTTTACTGGCGCGTCGGAGCTCTACCCACCACTACTTGAGACTGGCACCTCGCTGTTTACACTGTGTAAACAGGTCTCGCCAGACGTGTTGTAACTGTTCAAATTGTTCTGCTACAAGTCTAATAACTGCTTCAAATTCCTGAGGATCAGTTGAATGTAGCTATCTTAGAATAGTTTCCTTTTATTACTCAACCAAGCTCGTACCCACTTCCTTTTCTTTCTTATTTTCTTCTATTGCAGCAATATCTGTAAAAGTTCTTCAAACCTAACTAAAGAAATCAAACGCAATGATCTTTAAAGTATTACTTGTCTAAATGCACACGTCATTATTTTAAACTGTAACAGTGGACAGCTGCATTGACTTGTACTATGTAAACGAATATTGCCAGTACATCGTCAATAGCTAGTATTAGCCAGTAAAATACCTCAACTTGGACGTCAGTTACTAGCACCGTGTAAACAGTCCGTGCCTCACAGTAACAGTGCTGGCATTGCCATAAGTACCACAACTGGCATGCCAGTAACTGGCAACGTGTAAACGAGCCTTAAGTACTTCACTTATATCATGTATTCTCTTCGTAGTCTAATTACCTATTATAATAATTTATTATCTATTGTAATCATAGAGTCGCTGCTTCATCCTGAACATATTCCTAATGAAGAAGTGAACGGGAAGTAAAACGTGCGTAAAATGATTTACAAAACGTGGCCGCAATTGCCGTCGAGTTGCCGACGGCACAAGACGCCTAAATAAAGGGGGTCTGATACATAATGTTCATTCTTACAATATGCGTGTATCTTAGATTTATGATCCACGTGTATATACCAGGTACCTACAATTTCCTTCCTGCGAAGGTAGTATGCATATACCGTGAACATGCAGGATGGTCCTTTCTCCTATATACCTAATGTATCTATCAGTATATCAATACACGTTTTTGGCTCATATCAAGTACCATTTTGGTTCATTGGTATGTTGTGGGAATCTTACTCGCATATTGAGAGGCGGTAATCTGAACGTCTCTCTGACATTGAGATTATGTACATGACATACAAAATGAATATTAATTCTTAGTTCCATTGTACATAAAGTCAATTCCGAGCACATGCTCTGAATGTAAAAATGCTATATGGGTAAACGATGATTCACTCAGCAATATCTAGGGCGAAAGCGGGGTTTTTGCATGACACTGCAGCATTTAGAGGAGATAGGAGCTAGAGGAAATACTAACTAGATACTAGGGTGGAGCGAAAGTACATGCAAAATATTATTTTGTAAAAAAAGTTTGTCCTATATAATAAGAGGCTGTCTTTATCTTATATTAAATCACCTGTAAAAGTGGAACCCTTTAGGATTATCGCTTGGGATGGCTACAACCCCTTGAAATATGTGTAATAGGTACAATGCTATTTACATGAACATTTGTGTAAAAAATATTTAAAATGCAGCACTTTGCTTATTTTATAAGAAGACAACCCAGAACTCACCACTTGGAGGTCGCTGCATAACAAGAACCACCGCCACTTCCCACCCCCACCCTCATGCCATCTACAGTACAATCAATTGTCTGTTTAAGTACACTTCTAGAAATCAAATTTTGTTTCAAACTGCGGTAACATTTTTCTAGATTCACTTTTTTCCCTTATGAACCCTTGTCTAGCTTCTTCGCCACCAACTGATGCTGACGCTTCGGTGACGAACAAAATACACCTCTCTACTGCTTGCGTGTGACATGGAAATTTGCTTATTTCTATTACATCTGGGATATTTTTAACGATATTTTGCTAGATCCTTATCGGAAACGTTTACTATTAAGGGAGGTACCGTAAAGGTACGAGACCAGTCGATAACGTCAATATAATCAGAAGCGTCAAAGTTGAATACTGGAACCTTAATAAATTCCTTGTTCTATTACTTCTCTTTCATTGGCTGTATTAAGCTCACTACGTATTTTTTGGTTCTTTTCTAATTTTGCTTCGGTCGATTATATTTGAAGGGTCATCCTGTTCTGTCACGCTTGAGCCTAATTTGGTAATGTTATTCTGGCATTCTTTACTACAACAGAAGTTGAAGAATCCAGGTGAAGTGTATCATCTGATGTGGTCGTGAACAATTCCTCATGATCTGTATCGGGTGTCTTGAATATCAATGCCATCATTATTTTATGCAAAGTTTTAAACGATATTTTAAAAAGCTTTTTATCAGCTGATCCTCTAAACACTTCAATTTTTTGAAGACACATTTTATTATGTTGGGATTTTACATGTACTTCATATTATATATCTTTATCATATGCAAGATTTGCTGATCCGAAACCACAGGGATAGGAAGCATTCTGCCAAATTTCCTTTAACTTTATTTTGATACGTCACTTACACTTGGATCTTGACCACTGTTTGTTTCTTTTAAAAATGTTTGAGTCTACAAATAATACCTCATATTATCGGAATATGTTGATATGTTGGTAGCACATTTGATTTTAATTTCATCTGTGCTCCAAATAGAGGATAATCTTCGCCTCGACGCATTTTCGGCATTCTTGTAAATATTCTCTATGACGAAAACTTAACTTTTACGATTCTCTTACAAATGGACAGCACGAGGTTTAGCGTGGTACTAAACCAGAAACAAGTGCACCCGACACGGGAATATAAACCTTGCACGTGGCGATCATGTTCGACAATTTCTAAAATTAACAAGAATGTAGCCACCCCTAGATGACGTCACATAAATTTCAGATTTTAGTAGCTTTCTAAGATGATTGAAATACAACTTTTGCACGTATAGGGTTTTTAATTTAAAAAAAAAAAAAAATTCGCTCCGCCCTACTATATACCTTCAAAATGATATCAGTGATTAATTTCTTTTCAAAATTAGATTTGATATTTTGTACGGTCGGCAATTATTTACGGGAGTTTGAAGAAATTACGCGCCCAATTGTGCCACACCAGTAATTCTTTTAATCACGAACCGACTACAAATTTCAGTGCAATCGGACTTGTATCTTTAGTTATCGTGCTTACAAGAAACGTAACGGACGGACGGACATATTCAAAGTTGTTCAGAACTCGATCACCAACACAGTGATATGAATTTTTGTCTCTACGGGCAATACCGGTTTTAGAAATGTACCGATGAAATGCAATATAGTCTACGTTTTGTATTTGCGAACAGTATAATAAAGAACAATGTTGTGTGAGTGTATGCGCGCGTGTTAGTCTAACTTCTGTTATACCTAAATTTCTTGTTTCACATTTTGAAACATGTGTAAAATAGTCCTATTGAAATTGGAACTTGGGCCATATACGCCATATAGGACGATCGCCAGAGGCGTGTAAACTACAATTTTTTGTATAAATAAGGTTTTGTTATGAATTTAAAGCAAAATGTTGATTTTTGCTTTAGCACACAAAAATGCACAAGAAGCGTGAAAGCTGCCATGTTTTATGTAAACAATATTTCATGATCATTTAAGAGCAAAATACTACTATAATTTTTGATTAAGCAGCCAAGAATTCGAAGAAGTACAATATATCGAAACTGCGAAGTTGGTCTAGATTAGGTAATATATCAATTTTAGTTGAAAATGATAAGACATTTTTAACTAAAGCTATTACGAACTGAATGAAAGTTGTAGTCTAGCATTGCCGGCTGCAGATATCTATTAAACACGATAACTTTGGTTAAATATAACATTTTTATTTCAAATTTGAAACATATATAAAATAATATAATAGAAATATATTGAAATATATCCATATCGACCACATCCATCATACAGGGTGATTGCCAGAGGCATATGAATTGTTATGTTTTATTATAATTTAAACATCTTTAATTAAACACAAATATGAAGATATACAATATTCTAAGTTTTACTCGTTTTTCATGCACAAGAAATTTTAAGTTTATATAGTTATACGTTATTTTCTGTATCTTATTAATAGTTTTAGTAATAAGGGGATGTATAAAAATAATCATATTTTTTACAACAATGCTGATAATTCTTTCGCTAAAAATTGATCCATTCTTTTCTGTAGATTTCATGGCTTAATAGCATGCAAATAAACTTCATTATTTATGACTCTATAGAAGAAAATCAAGGGGATCTAGGTCTGAGGACTTTGCTAATTACAAAACGTCGCCATCATTACCGATTATCTCGCCAGGAAATATTTTATATATATATATATATATATATATATATATATATATATATATATATATATATATATATATATATATATATTTTTAAGGATTTAGTTCTTGGGTTTCGGTTCATTAAAAGTGGAGGTTTTATGCGATATGCATTTATTTCATTATAATTTTTGTAAACGTTTCGGTGATTGTTTCCACCTTTTTCAATACAGGACAACTAAAATATATTTTATATGAATTTACATTTAATTTAATTTTGAAAAAATAGAGCATACCTTGAAACAATGATGAGTTGTGGCACTATTAAACTAATTTCATTTTTTTTTTTTATAATATACTAACTTATTTAAGTGGTTAAATGCACAGTTTTTTTTGATGTTATTGCTTGCACTTCTTTAACAAAACTGATTTTTACCGTTTCTATTGACGGGCCTGTTTATTGCTTTATTGGGAAAAGTAGTATCCGCACATGTTACTGTCTAATATACTTTAGGTAGATTCAGTGGCGTGGTTTGTTGTTTTTCATTGTAGGTTTTGATGATTTTTAATTTAGAAGATTATTGTATATTTTATTTAAATTCTAAATTAAAAATCATCAAAACCTACAATGAAAAACAACAAACCACGCCACTGAATCTACCTAAAGTATATTAGACAGTAACATGTGCGGATACTACTTTTCCCAATAAAGCAATAAACAGGCCCGTCAATACCAAATAGAAACGGTAAAAATCAGTTTTGTTAAAGAAGTGCAAGCAATAACATCAAAAAAAACTGTGCATTTAACCACTTAAATAAGTTAGTATATTATAAAAAAAAAAAATGAAATTAGTTTAATAGTGCCACAACTCATCATTGTTTCAAGGTATGCTCTATTTTTTCAAAATTAAATTAAATGTAAATTCATATAAAATATATTTTAGTTGTCCTGTATTGAAAAAGGTGGAAACAATCACCGAAACGTTTACAAAAATTATAATGAAATAAATGCATATCGCATAAAACCTCCACTTTTAATGAACCGAAACCCAAGAACTAAATCCTTAAAAATATATAATTAAACAAGGTTCAAGAACAACCAAAGAAACTAACCTTTCTTTCAAAACTATATATATATATATATATATATATATATATATATATATATATATATATATATATATATATATATATATATATATATATATATATATATATGTATATATATATATATATATATATATATATATATATATATATATATGTATGTATAATATTGAAGTGTTGACGTGCTTCCGGGTGTTTGCCCTTGTAGTTGGTAGGCTGTTGTTGGAACCATGGTTGTCTGAAAATATATATATATATATATATATATATATATATATATATATATATATATATATATATGCAAATTAGCCTGAGGCGGCTGGCATGAGAGTTTCCTTTAATTAGGTATAAATCTTTCGGCTGGTGTTTGCTTCAACCAAAACCAAGCTTTTGTGGTAAAATGTGATTTCTACACTTAACGTGGCCAGGCTCGCAATTATTTGCAGTTTGGTTATTATCCTTATGATAATAACGATTCATAGAGGTCTAAGTGTAAATATCACAGTTTACCATAGTTTCGATTGCAACAAACACCAGCTGAAAGATTTCTATCTAATTAAAGGATTAAGGGAACTCTCGTGCCAGCCGTTCCTGACAACTTTCATGCTGTAATTTCGAGCTGCTGGCTCTCATGAACAGTAATCGAAAACATTATGGGCATTAGTTCAAAAGTATACTTCTAGAGGGTAGAATATTTACTAAACGAAATATTTCTGTCGTCAAGCTTTCTCTATATTAAGAGCAAGAGCATCACGTATATATAGAATATAGTGGAAAGGCACATTTATCTACGTGTATATAAAACAAAGCACTGTATTCAGGTACCGGCACGGAGCGTCGGCATTGCTCGACTCCGATTTTACTGCTATTATGTTGTGTATGACTTTTTATAAATAAGTATCATTTATAATTATTATTTTCTATTATTTCCTTCAACAAATATTGTTTAATATAGCACGACGCAAATTCGCACCTCGCTTGCTTCACTACTTCTACTTCAATATTTTTTACGAAAAACTTGTGACTTTAATTAAGAAATTTGTAGACATTTTTTGCTTAGACATGTATGCTCTTTCTGAAAATATTTTTTACTTTCCCATACATCGACTCATGTTAAAATTTTTCAAAAAATACACCAGAAAAAGGTTTTTCATGTTTCTTTCTTAATGTTGCCTGTCTGAAATTATGCAAACTTTAGATAATCTTATTAATTACACTTCAGAAACTCATAAAAAAATCAATCAGCCTCCAAACATGTTTGAAATTTCTAGACAAAATTAGCTACACCACCTGAGCTGTGATCTACCTGAATCTATCAGTCTGAATGTTTTACTACGACGAACATATTCAGATGCTAGCGCAACATTTTGGGCCAAGTCTAGCAAACCTCGGCCAAAGCCAACGTGTGGATGGTAAGTTGTTCTTCACTGGCCCCGAGTGGGCCAAGTTTGCTTGTGATTTCCTCGGTGTCGGTAAATAGTACACAAATCAAAGGAATTTGGGGCGTGCTTGAGTTAGATACCAATTTCCGTCCACACGTTGATGCATAAATACCACTTACAGCGTGCGTATATATGTTTTTCCTGTAGTTAGTGTTGCGTTAAAATGGCAGTTTGGAACAATGATAATATTTTTAAGTTTTTAGTACTACATCAGGGAGAATCTACGATATGGGACCCGAAAAACAATTGCCTTGAGATTTTGAACAGGTAATGGAGACTTCTATAACTGTCACCAGTAGCTATATTATAGTCCAGGCGACAGGGAGATTTTCCCTGTGTTATTGTGACAAGCTCACTTTCTCGCTGTTTTTTGCACACGTTTTAAATCCCCCCTCATATCCCAAATGCACAAAATTCTATATTTTTTAAGTCCCGGGGGGGAGGGGACCTTACAGGTGTAGAAATTGTTTTTCAATTCAATTATCTCGAATTTTATTGAAGCTACGACAAAAGCGTAACGTAGAGGGCGCTTCAGGTACTACAACTTTGCTTCTTTTTACTTTCGTCGTAACTGCAACGGTTATCGATTGGGGGATGGAGTAAACTTTTTCGGAGCAACAATTTTTCTTTAATAAAATCGTTTATTTGTAACCTGTTACTACTATTTTTTGCATATATGAACCTTTTTATTATTTATTCAGGAGTTATGAAACTTGTAAATTTAGAAACAACAATTGTTATGGTAAGTGTAAATTGGAAAATATCTACATTCTGTTAATAGTAGGTGCGAATACATATTTAACAATTTCGTGCTAGTATGTTAATTTTATTCAGCTTTTCTTCGCATTTTTTTTACATTTGAATATACATACATATTACTCACACATTAAAATACATATACATTTCATGTAGACTCTCTTCCACACCACGACAGAGGTAGAGTACTCTCGTTGTTTTCAGTGTTGGTATTTTCTAAACATTAGCTGCCTATTACTAACGTTATAAAGTGATAAAATCATCACGAAATGGTTAAAATAGTAAAAGTACGTTGCAAATAATCAATTTAATTTTTTTTAAATTGTTCCGAAAAGTTTGCCCCACCTTCCAATCGATAACCGTTGCACTTACGTCGAAAGCCATAAGGAGCAAAGTTGTAATGCTCGAAACGTCTTCTGCGGTGGTATCATCACTTTGGTCGTAGCTTCAATAGAAGCCGATATAATTGAGAAACAAATTTTGCACCCGTTAGGCCCCGCGCCTCCCCCAGCACTTAAAAAATATAGAATCTTGTTCATTTGGGATACTGAAGGGGGGCTTAAAACGTATGCAATATATCAGCGAGGTAGGTGTGCTTGTCACGATAATTTACCTGCCTGGACTATTAAACTAATAGCCAAACGAACTTTGGCTGATATAGCTTTTCATCAATCAGTATCTCTCCTTGAAATACTTGGTCCTATTTTCCATACGAGAAATTCGATAGAAAGTCAATTGATGATATCCTATAAAAATTCTCGAATTCACCATCTTTTAGGTTCTAGCAAGCACTGCTGTATCGGCCAACGTATGGATGGTATATTTGTAAACAAATGTTTCGACAATTGTATTGGCAATTGTTTCGGCCACAATATGGCCCAACGCTAACATGACTCAAGCACGCCCAAATCCCTTTGATTTGTGTACTATATACCGACACCGAGGCGATCACAGGCAAACTCGGCCCATTCGTGGCCAATGAAAACAAACTTACCATCTACACGTTGACTTTGGCCGAGGTTAACAAATAAATAAACGCCTTTTTCATGCATTACTTTCCTTAATAGATAAAACTCTCTATGTACAGTGTACACCTTGCTACTAAATCTAGGATACAATAATGTAACAATTACTTTCGGAAAATTAGTTCCTGCATTACGATATAAACACTAAACCATAGTCCACTAATAAAAATGGTTTTATTTGTTTTTATCTACTTAAACAACCAATATTGCCATATTGTAATAATGACCTTTAAAATGAGAATTGAAAGCACTACCGAATGCATAAAAGATTCAATATGGCCAGGGCCGTCGAGAGGGGGGGGGGGCAGTAGAATAACTGCCCTGGGGTCCGTGTATCTATCGGGGGCCTGAACACGAAAATATATAAACCATAAACATCTTATAGATAACTACTTAGACACACACTTATATATGTACTGAAGCTCAGAAATACGCACTACCCAGGGCCCGTTGTGACTGTAGACGGCCCTCAATATGGTAGGTATTTATATAAAAACAAAAGTAGTAATTGATATCTAAAGAACAATATTTTTTCACTTCTCACCCTTACTGTATAAAGATCTTAAAAAGTGCCTAGCAATGTGTAAGTTAAAATAACGTAACAATTTAAATTAAAGAAATATGATAGGTTTTCAAAAACGCACAATTGTGGGTTCTAAGGACTATTTCAAAAACTAAAAAAGGTAGGTCAGATCTAAAAGCACCATGAAAATTCCCAAGAATTGTCTAAAACTTTCTCCACTTAACTGACTTTCTGTTTTTCATAATAACGGGGATAGCATACTTTTTATTCAGAGCGCCTTGGCGGATGTCTTGTGATTCAAGTAATGTTCCAGGTTGCCTCCCTTTGCTGTATAACCTATCCATATACATGCAACTTCAATTTGGGGCACACTGTATGCACAAATTTCATTCTGAATTGATGTGTAAGAGGGTACCAGTGAAAATTAAATTTAAAATATAGGCTTTTCATGTAATTGTTTTGATTCAATCAATCATTATAACAGGACAATTTTGAAAAACCATCACAGAAAAAAATGTTTGTAACGATCCGCTTCATGATGTTCTGGATTTTATAATTTAAGGAAATCGAGGTGGACTTATTCTCATTTGGGACGCCTCAAATGGCCCTAAAAAAGACACATTCAGCCCGCTGCTATAGGACAGTACCTATATTACCATTTTTACTCCCATTAGGTGGTTCCTCAGTTACTTTCACTAAATTAATTAGTTACGACATTTTATATACAAACGATGTCGATAAGAATATATCTGGAGTGTATGATATACCAGCAGTCGAAATGTCTGAAGCTTATCACTATTGACAAATACACCAGTTATCCTTACCTCCTAACTCAGATTTGCAAATTTCCCATTCTAAACTTAAAATTATACATCCACAGGTAACATCAACTTGCTTCACGATGCGTCAAAGACTAAACTGATTACATTAAAAGTACACTCATTTGGATGTGAATGTTTTTAGATTTTGTCATCGACAACAGTTTATCTAAACTGTTGCCGATAACGTCGAAAACAAAGTTGCTCGGACCTGGACGGGCTTTTCTCTTTATATGTGTACTTCAAGTCAGGCCTGTAGCTAGGGGCCACGCCCGCCCTGGAATAATTTTTGCCCATCCTGCGGCGACTGAAGAAAATAATTAAAATCGCAGTACACCCAAACCACAGTTGGTGAATGGAAATAATTGTTGAGAGGATATAGACCAAGCTCCCACTGCAAAAATGGTACCCCATCGAACACCTAAAAATGAAAATGTGAAAATGGTTGCAAAACATGTAAAAATCATGTTACGCCCGAAAGACAAGTAAAAATTTGTTGTTAATTGTTATTTTTTATAAATATTTCAATTTAGATAAAAAGAAGTTATTTTACCTTTTCAAACACCTGCTTGAAATTTACACAATTTGTGGTAAATAATGAACCATTTTTTAAAAAATTTGTCTGACAATTTTTGTTAATAAATTTGTCAGACTTAATTTGTTATACATAATTTTGTTCATGAAAGCGCACTTCATAACACCTTGATTCTTGTTTTAAAATAAAGTTTAAGATCTCTTCTATCTATTACAACTTGTCTGCCTGACAATTTTTGTTAATTAACTCCTATAATATTTTATTTTATTAATTAATGATTTTAATAAAAGTACATTTCATACAATCTCACGTTTTTTTACTTATAGTTTGAGATCTCTTTTATGCATAAAAATTGGTCTGTCAGCTCGCAAAAAAGCCTGCAACACGCAGGACTGGACTTCAAATGTATTTTCAAATTCAAACAATAAATTAAAGGATTTGAATACTTGTGCAATTGTTTCTCATCTCTTTCTTTTTAACAATTTTTTTTGTAAAGTTTAATTTTACTGTTTAATTTCAAGATAAACTATTTATTTCAACAATAGTGTGCAAAAATTAATAAATGTATTGTAAACTTTTATGACAAAGAAACAGCTTTTTGCTGGCGCCTTGTACATTCCAGAGAAGAATTTCATCTTATCCTGGACTGTTTAAAAATGTTCATTCTTAATATTAGTATTATAATATTTTTATATGTTTCTGTTAAGAAATTTAGATATCTGTTTTATATGGGGGTTATTTATAATTGAAAATAACAATAAAATATTTAGGCTCACGGGCCCCCTCTGAAAATTTGTTTGCCCGCCCTTAAAACAGTTTCTAGTTACAGGCCTGCTTCAAGTCCTATTAGTTTTTGTTACATACTATATAATATTGTCTCGTATCTAACGGCAAGTCTTTCATTTTGAATACCCGACATCTTACAGGAATTTTTTTACAAATAAATGGGAAATGTCAGTAAATAAATGTAATGGGAATAATCATCGCAGCACAATAATTGGCTATCATTCAAAGTCCATTATTATGTTATAGTTTAATTTGCTCAAGAGATGTTAAAACAACTAAACACCACATGCTATTACTTGACGTCAGTTTCATCAATCATCTTGGCATTATCAAGAGATGTTTAGATTTCGAATTTTAATCATTTTCAGACGATGCTAACATGACGAAATGAGCATTGAGTATTAGTACTCGAGTGTACTATTTAAGTGTATTGGTGTTTGTGGAAACTACTTCGGATGTAGTGTTACACCAAATATTCCAAATACCTCCAGAATGCTCAAAATAATTTAAAAAGTGTTACCTTTAAAAAGTATCCTACTACTGGTTAACCTGTAGAAGGAAAAAAATCTATAGAAAGAAAATCCGAGCGTTATGCAATTTTTAAAAAGATACTGTACAAAAATGATTATAGCGGGTGCCACAAGTAAGTGGCTCACCCTTATATTTCTTTTATTTTTTAACTTATTCATTTGAAATTGATTTTTGGACATGAAAAATGGTATGAGACCATTTCCGGTTTACCCGGAAATGACCGCAACTTTCGAATTTTAAATGGAACACCCTGTATATTTTTACATATTTGGATTCAAGACAACATTCTAAATACAGCATGAGAATTTCGCGAATTTTTGAGTCGATGTTCAGTTTTTTTAAGCATTTTAAGATATTCGTCTAGAGTGCTTTGAAATACCAAAATTTGTTCTACGATATGTAAAGTCCAAGGGAAAATATAATTTTTCATTTAATTTCATTAATAACCATTTACGAAGCCTCCAAAGTTGAACATATCACTTTTTTATCGAAAACTTTTTTTTTTCAAATGGAAAGGTGGTGGCTCATTATGTTCAATAAATTATAGATTTTTTTCTGAATTTTTTGACATATGAAGTAATTTAATACCACTTCCGGTTTCGCAGGAAATAATCCTAACTTCTGATTTTCGAATGGAACACCCTGTATACTATTACATTTTTTGATGCAGAATGAATTTTTGAACGTGTGTGGTGATTTTTATAAATTTGTGGCAAGTTGGTATTTTTTATAGCAATTATAAATTTTAATCTAGACTGCTATGAAATAAAAAAATAAGTAGGTACTATTTTAGATTGTACAGAATTTTTTTTTTATACATAGTTACTATTATTAACCATTTTGTAGGCATTTTAATGCCAGTAATTTAGTTTTTTTGAAATAACTCTTTTTTGCAGATAGGACGGTGGTGGGTCCTTATATCCATTAAATTGCCCTTTTCTACGAATCCATTGATATCGCTATGCTTGGGTTTTTATTAACATTTATTTAAAAAACTGTAAAAACAGATTGTACTTATGGTATTTTAAATCTATAGTTATTATTACATGGCTATCAAAAAATTTCGCATCAAGTTACCTTTGCATTTTAAAGAAAAAAAACGTATGTTTATTATTATTCGAAATTCTAAATCAAAAATTTTAAATAATAACACATTGTAAGAAAACTGAATCAAAATTAAAATATTTACAATTAACAAAAATTACAAGCATTGTTCAAAGTGGCCTCCCCCACGAGCTATACCACTTTCTTGCTCGATTTTCTCTCTCTCGAATGACGTTTTTCAATATTTCAGATGTTATAGTATTGAATGCAGCTCTTATTCTGTTTTCTAGATTTTCTAATGTCAAAACTGGTATCCCGTACACTTTATTCTTGAGACATCCCTATAAATAAAAATCCAAACAGGTTAAGTCCGGAGACCTGGCAGGCCAACGTACCGGACCATGAGTTGCTATTACTTGTTACCATACGTCTCAGTGAGATGATTTAAAACAATTCTGGTATTGTGCGGAGGAGCACCATCTTGTTGAAAGTATAAGTTCCTAAATTGAGCTAATGGTAGCTCTGCAACTTCATCCCATATCTCATTTTGTAGAAACTCGAGGTATCTTTCACCCGATAATGTTCCTTGAAACAAAATAGGCCCTACTATGCGGCGTCCATAAATTCCAGCCCATACATTTATGCCAAAACGTTCTTGAAAATTATTGGTTCTGACTAAATGTTGATTTTCTTGAGACCAGTATCTAGTGTTGTGTCGATTAAACATTCCATTTTTTGTGAATCTAGATTCATCTGAGAATAACACATTTTCTAAAAATCTGTCTTGTTCACGTTTATTACGTAATCACTCACAGTATTTGTATCCTTCGATCATTATCAGCTTCATAAAGATGCTGGTGTAAGTTGTATTTAAAAGAATGATGCGTCTTACAGTTTAATTATTTGAACCCAATTCCTCTGCGATTTGTCTCGTAGAAGCAATTTGATCATAGTTTACTATGGCTAGCACATTAATTTCCAACTTTTTCATTATTTGTATACACCATTATTGCAATACTTAACTAAAAGTTTCAATTAGAGAACTGTCATTTAATTTATTTTGTTTCTCTTTTAAAATACAAGGGTAACTTGATGCGAAATTGCAATAGTTAACTAAAAGTTTCAGTTAGAGAATTATTGTCATTTCGTTTATTTTGTTTCTCTTTTAAAATGCAAGGGTAACTTGATGTGAAATTTCTTGATAGCCGTATAATAATAACTGCAGATTTAAAATACCACAAGTACAATCGGTTTTTACAGTTTTTTAAATAAATGTTAATAAAAACCCAAGCATAGTGATATCAATGGATTCGTAGAAAAGGGCAATTTAATGGATATAAGGAGCCACCACCGTCCCATTTGAAAAAAAGAGTTATTTCAAAAAAACTAAATTACTTGCACTAAAATGCCTACAGAATGGTTAATAATAGTAACTATGTATAAATATTTTTTTCTGTACAATCTAAAATGACAAAGTACGTATTTTTTTTATTTCATAGCATTCTAGATTAAAATTTATAATTGCTATAAAAAACAACAACTTGCCATAAATTTAGAAAAATCACTACACATGTTCAAAAATTCATTCTGAATCCAAAAAATTTTCCATTTGAAAATCAGAAGTTAGGGTTATTTCCTGCGAAACCGGAAGTGGTATTAAATTACTTCATATGTCAAAAAATTCAGAAAAAAATCTATACTTTATTGAACATAATGAGCCACCACCTTTCCATTTGAAAAAAAAAGTTTTCGATAAAAAATTGATGTGTTCAGCTTTGGAGGCTTCGTAAATGGTTATTATTGAAATTAAATAAAAAATTATATTTTTCCCTTGGACTTTACATACCGTAGAACAAATTTTGGTATTCCAAAGCACTCTAGACGAATATCTTAAAATGCTTAAAAGAACTGAACATCGACTCAAAAATTCATGAAATTCTCATGGTGTATTTAGAATGTTGTCTTGAATCCAAATATGTAAAAATATACAGGGTGTTCCATTTAAAATTCGAAAGTTGCGGTCATTTCCGGGTAAACCGGAAATGGTCTCATACCATTTTTCATGTCCAAAAATCAATTTTTACAGGTAGTTTATGCACCCCAAATTTCAAATGAATAAGTTAAAAAATAAAGGAAATATAAGGGTGAGCCACTTACTTGTGGCACCCGGTATTTAACCATTGCTATAACTATGAGCAATAAACATGAAGAATACAATGGTGAGGGTACATTCCTATATATATAGTAATATACAAGTAAGTAAAAAAACCTATTTTTATTTTTCCTAACAATTAATTCTTATGTTAAGGTTAGCTCGATTATCATTATGAAAATAATTAATATTCCTTAAAGTGACATGTTCGAATAAGTAACTTCATGAAAAATAGAAACCAGTTCTTATTCGAAACTATTCCCACATAGCATGCGATATTAAATGAACATTCAAAACTCACTGTCTACATTCAAACAATATTCAGAACTTCTTTTACATATAGCCGTAATATACGTTTTGCGACGTACTTATATCAATATAGGAAAGATATTGCCAGTACGTTGTACGATATTCCTATATATACCTATAATATACATGAAATAATGTTGATTCTGCGGTATACAGAGAATATTGTACGAATCTTCTCAAAAATTTACTGATGTGTCAAATATTATATAGATATACAATAGGCAATATTTATGCTACGTACTTAATTCAGTCTCTTTACAATTTACAAATGGAATATTTTTACAACATGATATTCTTGTATACTGTAGATATATACAAAAAGCTATATTAATTATGAAATCTTTAATAAATAACACATAAACATTTAATGGATAATAAGTATATGTGTATCATCACATATATCGTGATAATGGACCAGTGGAACATTTCTGCAACATGAAATCCATGTTTGTATTTTTAATATTCAAAAAATGACATTCAAAAGTTGAACACATGTACACTACAGCTCTATATGCAATAAAACCCAAATTAAATTTTAGAATGGGGTGTAAATATTTTGAGCCAATCGTTGGCACACGTAAATTATATATACCCACCGACAAAGCAGTTTTAGCAACATTGCAACCGAAACTTGAAACAATATAACCCTAGTAATATTGCACAGCAATGTTACATTTTGCAAAGTACCAACAAGATTTATGCGGTTTCTGATTGATTTTGACATCATAATGCTGCATGCATTTGGGCTTTATTACATAAAAATTATGGTAAGTTAAATATTAATTCTACGGCAGTATTGTTGAAATATTGCCTTGTGCAGTGTCGGTATAGTACCTAAGTATCTACCTCATAACAAAAACAGATAGATATTTCTCTATCTAGGTTTGGTTTAAGTACATTTATAATCATCCCCTGTGGTGAATGGCATACGTTTTATAAATTTTAAATCGTTGGTTAAAAATGTAGATATGACATATGATTTAAATTTTGAATCCAGACGTTGGACTTGTGATCGTATATTAAATAATAATGAATAATAAAAATGATAACTTATTCATCCCTTTTTCAATTTTCCTACTGTATTTAATTAATTAATCACTATCGGCATTTCTTAAGCAGATAGTTCGGACTTGAGAAATGATTATTTAATTACATTTTATCGTTATATTAAGATTTCCGCTTTCCATGTTGTTACAATCATCCCCTTGTCGAATTTTTAAAATGCGCGCCACGAACCTTAGATTAGTGCACATACTCGTTGCGCTGCTGATATTTGCCACCATCCATAGGGCACAAGCTGTCAAATGTCGATTTCAATTTGTTTGTGTTTTGTTTTTCCGTGATTATTAATTATTAGTCCAAGTGTAGGTACATTAATTGCATTGCAGTAAGTATTTTACAATTGTACACAATACAACTACCTACCACATAGTTTTAAGGATGGCCCTCTTTGTTGTCATTTGCAGATATTTTATATTCAGATACTAAAGTTTAATGTATCCCTTTGTACTTACCTATATTATAATCCTAGCATACTTTATTAGTTGTTGTAATAATAACGGCGTTTGTAGGCACCAATTTTTTTAAAAGAAACGGAGGTAGTCTAATTCGGAATGGTAACACTCTGCGAAAAGGAAGTTTGGTGGTCACCATTCAAACGGAACCAATTTGACAAATCATTGAAAAACAGGAGAAATCCCAGATGAAACTTGGACACTTTACGGGGTGTTTAAATCTTATTTTAAAGAAGGTAGGTTCGATCTATTTCAATATTAAGGTGCTTTTGTTTATTTAAATAACAACCATTGTTTTGGATTACAACATACGAGTTGTTATATTTATTCGTACCTATTAATTTGTTTTATATCTATTTCAGAGGATTATAAAAAGCTGCAATTAGGTAAATGGAAGAGATCAGAAATCACATCTGATGTACAGAGTGAACAGAAACAAATCGAGAGACTATATGTACAAAAAGCATATTAGTCCTCCGAAAAGATTACTATTGTCAGATGAACATAGTGATATCGAAGAACGTATTGGAAGCCGTCGACTTCCCAAGCTGAAAGAAATGTTGTCCTTACTAGAAGTTGAAAGAGAATATGTTGTTCTTCTAATAACTCTGGTAGGCATTTAAAATCACAAACACAAACATTTCCGAATTCCAAAAAAATACCTATAGGTACCTACCTATGTTTTGTTTTATGATAATATCAATTTGTTTAATTTATTTTTGATTTTTTTTTTTTTTTTGTAAGATGTTTTTATATTTATTAACTTCATCAAGGCCAGTTTTTAAAGTGAAATACCTATTCAAATATATTTACTTGTTTTTTCTTTTATAGTTGGAACTAGCTCGTATATCCCCACCTCCTCTACTCAGGAAAAAAACACCTTCTCCCAAAAATTGGAAAAGCCAAAATAAAGTATTCAGCCAATAGGAGCAATCACAGGTGATGTGTTGAGAATGCCAAGGGGAGTTTCGCAATTACAAGTAGCACCTTCGGCAACACCTGGACACTGGTTTTGAAAATGTAAGCCCTCCAGTTTTTACTATTTTACTTACTGGCAAAATATTCCTTATAGTAAAATATGACAGTTTATAAGTTGAAAAGAACATTTTTTTGTTAAAAAAATATCGATCAGTTCATAAGTTGCAAAGCACATTTTTTTGTTTAAAAAATATCGATTTAAATTCTTGGCACAATTGTTATTTATTATTGCAATTCATTTTGTAACAAAAAATAAAAATATGTTTAAAGTAACACAACTGTTTTAATTATAACTCTTCCTATTTTATAATTTAAGATACATAATTGTTACGACAATGTAAAGTAGTTAATAGAATAAAGTAATCTTTTGCTCTGAACAATTTAAAACATGATTTGAATTAGATGAAACTTTAAGGTAACGTAATATGATTATCAGACTTTCGTAAATAACATGTTAAATATGAGTTTTAAAGCTGAAGTTTTCAGAGTGATAAATGTTTGATGCATTTTAAAATGGTTTCTAACAGATCTTATTATTAACGTAAAAGTATTTTTTTGCATATGATATTCTTGGGCCTTTGTAAAGTATTGTTATGGCAAATGCAGTTTTATTGGTTAGTTTATTTAGCATTTGTGTGCTACATTCAACAAAATTTGAGCAATAAAACATGTTTGAGTTTAATTGAAAAGTAATGGTAAAAACCAATTTTTCCATGCAGTGTACATTGTGAGAAGCAATAAATATATATTTCGAAATATCCTTACAATCTTTTTTCAGCATATATGCAGATCTACGAGACGTATGTGTACGATATGCTGTGGGATGAGAACAACCATTAGTATACAGGGTGTCCCAGTAAAAAGTCTCAGACCGGATATCTTCTAAACAAATAGAGACGTTTTAATTCTGTAAAAGCCAGTTTGTAGCACATAAATATTGTTTCAGTTTTGAATATAAACGAATGGTTTTTGAATATATCAATATGTAGATGGCGCTGGGCTCTAAATAAATCTTATTTGTTTGGGAGAAACTTTGAAATCTGGTTTCTGTGGAAGGGAAATACATTTCTAAGTAGATTTTGCTCTTAAGAAAAAAGGCAAATCTAGCCGTTTTCGAGATGTATCCAAACAGTGCCATTTGTTCCTATTGAATCGTTGTAATCTCTGAAATATTTATTTAGTCTTTAAGAGGGATAATCTGTATATCATAAATTTTGAAATTTTGAATTATATGAAAAATGCCTTAAATATGATTTTCTTTTAAAATCACTTAAATATTGAAATGTTTCGGAGATAATTATTTAACAGGAGCAAATGGCAACATTTGGACACAAATATCTCAAAAACAGTTGGATTTGCGATTTTTTGGTTTTTTAACAAAATTTACTTAGAAATGCATTTTCCTTTACACAAACCACATTTCAAAGTTCCTCCCGTCGAAATATTTCTTGCTCAGTGTTATATATATATATATATATATATATATATATATATATATATATATATATATATATATATATATATATATATATATATATATATATATATATATATATATACATATATAAAACCAGAAAGGTAGTCTTGACTGACTAGTTAAGCAGAAAAAGTAAATTTTTCTTGAGGTTGCAGTCAGAAGTGTAAAGTTGTTATGGCCAAACACACAAAGAAAACTCTTCGTTACTTGTCAAGCTTTCGGAAATGTTTATTTCCTTTCTCAAGACATCTATAAAGTGTATTATTTTATAAATAAGTCATATATATAAAACAATTAATTACTTACTAACATGAGGATGTTTGTTGAGGTGAAGCACAAAAATAGAAATAAAATCATCCTCGAGGAAAAACATAGAAGGTTAAAATATTCTTATAAACTATACCATATTAATAATTTAAAAGCATTTTAGTGCGAAAATCTTAAAACAATCACATTTTAAAATAGATATATATCAATACATTTTGTTAACATTAGACGTCTACTAGTGAAGATAAGGAGAAACAATTCTACGAAAAAATATGAGAAAAAAACTTTTAAAAGAACAAATTTGATTGGTGTTAAGTGTTTGGGGAATTTTCTAGGGTCCCTAGGCTACCGACTGGTGACGATTTATTGCCAACTTGAAGGTTACAAATTTTGATTTGTCGTCCTAGCATTTAGATATTTGTCTTTCTCTAACTTTAGAATGTAGGTGTAAATGTTGCTCAGGTTTTCAATGTCTGATTTCTTATTTAATATGTGAGTTTCGTTGTTTATGTGAACCATTTCTAAGAAAGATCTCTTTTTTAGGTTTTGCTCAACCGCTAAAATTTTGGTACTTTCATAACTCATCTTGGGGCCTGTTGTTATTACGTATGCTCTGGCCGAACACGTAATAACAATTTTCTATTTCTCTATTTAGACATTAGTGGTTAAGTGACAAAGACTTTAAATAAAAGACTTTTTCGTGCTGTTTCGCGATTTCTTTGAACAATTCCATTTCCGATATTGACGTGATTGTTAAATTTTGTTGATTTTATGGTAATTATATGCCGGTAACGGCCAGAAGCATGGCATCCGAGAAGCAAATACAGGATTTATTCGTACAAATGCAAAAAATGATGATGGACAAAGAAAAGAAACGCCAGGAAGAGAAAGAAGAACAGGAAAGAAAACGCCACGAAGAGAAATAGAAACGGGAAAGAAGACGACAAGAAAAAGAACAGAAACGCCAAGAAGAATTAAGAAAAAATCTTGAGGATCAAAAGAAACAACTTCAGGAAGAATTGAGAAAAATCATGCAAGACTTGGACATTAAACAACAAGGAGAAAGAGACGAACAAAGGCAAGTTATCGAGACACAACGAAGTGCCATATTGTCAGTCGCCGAAGAAAGTCGGACAAGAAGTGAGTGGATTCAAAGGCAAAGTAAGTGAAGTCAAAGAAAAAGTACATAAGGTCGAAGGAAAAGTAAACAAGTTTGAAGAGGAAGTCAAAGGAGAAATAGACCTGCTTAAACAATAGTTGAGAGATATAGGAAGCCAACAAGTAGTATCATCAGGTCAGCAATCAAAACCTCCCTCCTTTGACGCTCAAAGTTCCCGGACAACGTACAAGAGACCGTTTGAGGCTGCAGTGAGTGTGAACAACTGGAATGTCAAAGCTAAAGCCATGGCATTGGTCCTGGCTTTACGAGGCCAAGCATCGGAGTTGCTCCAGACAATTCCAGTAGAGCAACAAAAGAACTTCAGAGTTTCGGAAGCTGCTTTAGACTTACGATACGGCGATCAACACCTTACCCAAGTATACCAGGCCCAGCTGAAATGGCGTGTTCAAAAAGCTGGAGAAATCCTGCAGGAATTTGAAGCTGCGACAGAAAGACTGGCACACTTGGCGTATCCTAATGCGCCAAGAGAATTCAAGGAGCAATTGGCTGTGGGGGCATTCCTAGATGGGATAAGGGACTAGGAGATCAGGCGAGTCATCAGGCTATCCCCATATAATAGCAGCAGTGAAGCCTTGGTCCGTGTACTAGAAGTAGAAGCCGCCTATAGGGATACTCCAAGGTCAAGAGTGGGGCTATGACGCTTGAAGAATAACAGCGAGAAAATGAGAACCAGAATCCTATGACCGAGACGCAGAAAATGCTTACTCAAATACTGACTAAATTGGATGCTGTAGGAAGACAAGAAAAGCCAAGCGGGAGTATTAAATGCTACAACTCTGGCAAGGTAGGACATGTGAAACGAGACTGTCGACTGCAGAACTTGGAGAGATGAGTATATGCTGTGAATACTGAAGAGAAACAGGAAAACTAGAAATTGCCAGCACCAAGGGGGCTGTGCTGGCTAGGGAACAAGGTGCCCCCAGAGAAATAGAGATTTCCCAGCTTCGAATAATTCCAAGTAGTCTGCTGTTGCAAGGATATGTGAATGGAAGAAAGTGTATGTTTACTATCGACACTGGTGCTACGGCATCAATAGTGCGGCCAGCGTTTATATCAGGCATGCAGTTTACCAAGGTGCAAAATGAACTGATTATTCGGACAGCCACGGGAGACAGAGCTGCAGTCCATACAGAGATAAATTTGGAACTGCAGGTTGGACGGTTGAGGTTCAATTACGAGGTCATAGTTGCTGACATTACGGATGATTTTATTTTGGGATTGTACATCGTGGGAGAGCAGAGGTTTATTGTTGACGTAGAGAAGTGAATCTTAAAAATTGGAAATGAAGAATTTATTCTGGCAACCGCAGACGACCAATTCCTTAAAGCAAGGCTATTGACAAGACGAACGGTTGAGATTCCTGCTCATTCAGAACAGATAATTGTTGCTGCTTTAGAAGGAAGTCCTGGAGGGTACCGTTTTGGCCTGGTTGAAGGAGACGAATCGATTAAGTCCCTAACCAATATTATTGTGGCAAGGACTTTACCCAGACTAAAGACAGCATCCCAATTAGAGTCGTTAATTTAAATTCCCATGCAGTGACAATCAAAGAAAGACCGTTGGCCCCTATGATCCGGTCACATGGATAGCAAGGTGTGAAGAACAAGCAGAGGGAAATTCATCTACGAAAATAGACCAGAAAGTTTTATTGACCTTGCTGAGTTCCCAGTTGAAGCATTTATCTGAGGATGAACGAGGGAAGGCAAGCAAGTTCCCGAAAGAGGAGAGTTCAGTATTTGTCAAAAATACAGAGGCCCTTACAAAAACAGATATAGTCCAGCACCGGATAAATACTGATAACTCACCCGCTATTCGAGAACAATCTAGGAGGCTTCCGCTAGCGAAAGAAGAAGTCGCGGCAATGATAGATAAGATGCTACAAGATGGTGTTATTGGGGAGTTAACGAGTCCCTGGTCACAGCCAGTAGTTTTGGTTGCCAAGAAGGGCGGAACGTTAAGATTTTGTGTCAATTACCGGAAATTGACTGATATCACGAAGAAAGACAGTTACCCATTACCACAAATTGACGACACGTTAAGCACGTTAGTATGCTCACAGTGGTTCTTTACGTTAGACCTTAGGAGTGGATACTGCATTTATCCTGATGATAAGGAAAAGACAGCATTTTCAACAGACAGTGGTCTTTACCAATTTACTGTGATGCCTTTTGGACTTTGCATTGCCCCAGCCACTTTTGAAAGGTTGATGGGATTCGTACTACGAAGGCTAACTTGGAAGACGTGCCTGGTTTACCTTGATGACGTGCTGATTATGGGACAAGACTTTACAAGAACAATTAAAAAATCTTCAAGAAATATTTAGGCGAGTAAGGAATGCACACCTGAAGTTGAACCCGAAGAAGTGTTTACTATTTCAGAAAGGAGTCGAATTCCTTGATCACGTTGTGTCTTCGGAGGGAATACAAACAGACCTAATAAAAATTTTGCCGTGCGAGATTGGCCAAGACCATCTAACGTTCACGAATTACGAAGTTTCCTTGGCCTCTGCACTTATTATACACGCTTTGTGGAAGGGTTTGCAGAGCTTGCAAAGCCATTACACCGGCTGACAGAGGAGAAAGTGCAGTACCAGTGGACACCAGAGTGTGAAACGGCATGGAGAAAGTTGAAGATCTATGTACTAGTCCTGTGCTAGCATACTCATAACGGAATGGACTTTTTATTTTAGATACGGATACCAGTAATTCTTTGGTTGATTGCGTGCTGTCCCAAATCGAGGATGGACAAGTGATCGAGTACTTCAGCAAGGTGCTCTCCAAACACGAAATAAATTAATGTGTAACCAGGAAAGAGTTATCGGCCATCGTCAAATCCGTGGACCATTTCCATAAATATCTCTATGGACAACATTTCAAAATCCGGACCTACCATACCGCATTGAAATGGCCGCTGCAGTTGAAAACCCCAGAAAGTCAATTGGCTCGTTGGATAGAGCGGCTGCAACAGTATGACTTCAAAATCGAACATCGACCTGGAAGATCTCATAAGAACGCAGATGCTTTATCTATAAGACCGTGCAAGGACGACTGCAAGCACTGCTGCCACGTAGAAAAATTACTGGGCACGGGAATGGTCAACACTATCAAAATAGACGTCCCAGATGATTGGACAACTGAAAACCTGAGACAAGAACAATTGAACGATACATAGATTGGGGCTATATTGAAAGCAAAAGAAAGAGGAATTTGACCAGAGTGGAAGGATGTCTCGGACAAAGAGTGGTACTGAAGGCACTATGGGTGCAGTGGGATTCACTAAAAATCCTGAACGGGCTGTTGAGGAGAGCATGGGGAAGCCCGGATGGAAAGCAGGTGGTTATGCGTCTAGTGATTTCCAGGTGTCGAGTAGCAAAAATGCTTCAGAAAGCGCACAATGGAACATCCGATGGACACTTCGGTGTTAACAAGACCCTGAAGAAAATACGAAAACAATTTTATTGGATAAAAAGTCGTGAGAATGTGGAGGCTTGGCGTCATAAATGCAAAATTTGTACACCCAGTAAGGGACCACAGACTGGAAGTAAGGCGGAAGATCTGGTTTGGCTGTATAACCAACAGCGAAAGAAAGGAAGGTCACCGAAACTTCAATTACCTTGGGACGGACCGTATACTGTTATTACCCGAATTAATGACAGCGTCTATCGGATTCAACGATGATGACTCTGAATTACCTGACCGGGACGATGAGGCTTAAGGAGGGGGTAGTGTTACGCATTACATCCCCTTGGGAAGGGAGGCTGATACGCCACTGGTAGAAGTATGGTTCTAGAAATGTACAGAACAAGATCGAATTTCTAATTGTTCTGGATCGCCGCCGAGAAGGGTATAGAAGATTTCTAGATAGCTCTAGAGACGTTTTTGGAGTATATAAGACGCGATTCACGGCAGAAGAGGGAAAAGTTTTTTGGAAAGTGAATTTTGTTAGCGAAAAGTGAGGTTAGAAATCCGAAGTAATAAACATTGTAAAGTTATTTTAGAAGTATTGTGTAATTATCAGTTAATTATTAAATAAATTATTTATCCCTTGTTAAATTATTTTGGAACCCACGGATCCTGAAGTGTGGCTTCAGGGATGAAAATACGTGAAACGTTATTCGCACCAATAGTTATTGCTATTTATTAAGTTTTGCCTACAATTACTCAAATTATTCCGTTCTCCAACAGAAAATTTGAATGAAAATGAATATCAAGTGAAAAGAGATTTCCTCCAGATTGCAATTTATAAAACATCACATGAGATTCATCTAAATCTGCCCAATATTTTTCATTTTGGTTAGTGTAAATAAAACAAAAGTATGATTCAAATAATCATCACCAAATAATTAAGTTTCAATTTACATTCATTTTGTAAATGTAAAACTTATAACTGCAACAGTGATTGTCGTTGCCGTGCAGCAAAAAGTACGTATTGCTTAATTAGTTGCGAAGGGAAATGTTCCGAGACATCATTATTTGCAAGAACATTATAATATTTTAAAAGTTCACATAGATGTGGAATCGAATATTTTTTTGTGATTTTTTTATCGACAATAGAAAACCGTACATAGCCGCGAAGAAATATTTGCGTTAATTCTCCAATTAATATTATTTTTATAGGAGACATTATGATATTAGCAATAATAGAAGCTTAACACACAAAATAGATAAATAAGGTGTTTCAATGTTTATTAAAAATGTTCAGTAAATAGGCACAGTGACAAACTTATGTCCACTTATGAATTTATGTTAAAATGTTGTATAATCTTCCAGTAGATTTTTTAATAGATATTGTTATATTTTTGTCTTTACTTTTAACAATAAATTTATTATGTATGTACTAGTTCATATTATTATATTATTTCTAGGCATTATGGTTTTTTATTTCTGATTCAAAATTGAGTTCCTTTCAGTTGTGTTACTTTAAAAAAATCGCGTATTCATTCATATAATTCTTCAATTCTTGTGTTTGTGTAGTTCAAGAAGATTTTGAAAATGCGTTTTCGTATTTTTGCATAACATTTAATAGTTGATATATTTTTTATGAAAAGATGTCATGGTAAAACCATTTTGCTTCATACATCAATCAAGTACAATATCAGAGGAATATATTCGTAAAATTTGATATCAATATCTCTCACAAGGCTCGAGATACTGAGTAAGAAATAAGAAAATGCACATTTTCATGCTTTTCCGAGTTTTGATAAAAATATGTTTTTTTCTCCTTCGCAAAATTTTACATAAGAATCGGTTTTTCGTTTTTGTATACCCTTTAGTCGACGCCTCCTCCTTTATAATGCATCGTAGCGGGCTCTAGACTCTCTACTAATATGTTGAACTTTTTATACCATTAAAAATGAGCCGTTTACCGTTGCCGACACACCAACTTTCACCTCGTCAAGGTAAAACTGTAAACGAGGTGAAAGTTGTCCCTGAGCGAGAAACCATAAAATAATCTTCCTTTATTCAGCAAAGAGATTCAGTATGTTTATGTTAGCTTAAAATAAGCGACAGTGTATCCTCGAAAAATATAAATGTGAGTTTAAATTGCAACATAGGCTCCCACAGAGAATTTATAGGGGTGGAAAATAACAAAATTACGCAATAGGTGTAAAATATATTTTCAAACAAAAAAGAAAAATAACAATATCTATGAGGATCCAGCATTTGCATGGAATAATTAATGAAAAAATGTTCCAAATAAAAGTTTTAATATTGGAAATGTTTAAAGAATCGGTAGTGTAACGCTAGATGTTATGAAAATATGTAGAATCTAACAGAGGAACCGTAGAAGCTATATATGGTATGCTGTGTGAGTTCTGTGTATAGGTGGCACAAACTTTTAAAATGTAACTAAATGTTCGCTCGCGACCGCTAGACGCAGGGGTAATCCGATGGGAGCGTTTTTGGTATCGTTGTGTAGGTTTGACCTTTTTGTATTGTATAAAAGTAGTCCGGAGGTTTCACGATTATGCGGGTATCAATGGGAGAAGAAAATGTTGGACTCTTACATTTTGGATATTTTCATAAGACCCTGTTGATATTTAAGTGAGCTATAAATGACTTTAATGTAAAAGCTAAGCTTTCAGAGTCAGTTTGGGTATGGAGTAATTTAATGTGTAGGTGTAGGGGTGGAAAGTCACTATGTGGTTTTCAAAGGCGAAAAAAAAAAGGGAAGTATGCAAAAATGGCTTGGTAGATGATAGCGAGTGTTGATTACATGTCGATAAGGGGATGTGCGGTTGGATGGTTTTCATGGTTGTTTGGTAATTTGGGAGTTGGGGTGGAAATATGTATATGTAGAGGTTATAGAGGTTATATGTATACTGAGTGAATACGTCGGAAATGGGCGGAGCTTGACCTAATAGGATATTTCATACAGGACGAGTCAATACTAGGTAAGAATTGGGTTCACTGTTTAACTTAATCGAAATACACATATACAGGGTGAGTCAGCATCAAGAGGACTATAATTCAGAAATAGTTGGTCATGTACAGGCCGATCATGTTTCGAATGGTAATACAAACTTAAGAAAAAAATATAAAAATTACGTGGTAGATAGGAAGTGTTGTTAACACTTCGATAAGGGGTGTGCAGTTGGGTGGTTTTCATAGTGTTTATTAATTTGGGGGTTAGGGGCAGAAATATGTACATGTCAATGTTATACGTATAGTGAATGGATACGTCGTCGAAAATGGGCAGAGGAAGCGACCTAATAGGATGTATATGTACAGGGTGAGTCAGTGATGTGGAAAGACTCAGCATCAAAAGGCGAGTTGTCAGTGCAATGAAGTTCAATATTGGGCTTATTGTCTCGAAAAAACAAGATGATTCAGGATCAAAAGAACTATAATTTGAAGATATTTGATTATACAGGGCGATCATGTTTCGAATGGTAACACAAAAGAATATTTCTCTTTAAGACCCCTGTATATTTTCACAAGTTTCAATTCCTCATAAAATTACAAGTACACTAATATACGGTTTGATAGATCTGATCCATTCTCTCGAAAATATTTCAGAAACGAATTTCATCAGACCTATCAAACCTGACATCAGTTTGCTTGTAATTTTACAAGCAATTCGAATATGTAAGAGTATGAAGAGTGTCATTTAAAAATCACACCATTGTGTTTCTACCCGATGCATAATCACCCTATATATTGTCAGTTATGTTTAAATTATAATCCTTTTGACTCTATATATCTGGTTATTAAGTTGAAAAATAAACCCAAAGTCATTAATTGGCCACAATGATAATGATCAATATAGTAGCAGCGATAACGATGAAGTCCAAGAACGTAAATAGAGAATGGCTCATAGTACTAGGAAACCGTATTATAAGGGCAGTAAGCCACGTGTCTTGCATTTGAAGGATTATGTGGCGTCAGAATATGGCTCTTATTTTGGCGATTTCGAGACAAGGTATTAGACGTTCTGAATAGAAACGCTAGCCTACATATTTTCGATGAGCATAAAGAGTTACTGTTCGAATGTCGTCGTGCTTGCAACGGTGGTATGAAGATGGAACGGAACGCTACGTCTCTTATAATTAATTTCAATAATAATTATGATGAAGTCGACGACAATTTTGATCTGTCGTGCATATGTATATACAGGTTAACTATATTCGAGCAGGTATATCAAACCAGCGATCAACTATTAGGCCAGTCATAGCGAAAAAGGTATGAAAAATAATGAATCCGGTTTTTGTACCCTTTCCGCCCCCCGCACCATTGTTAAATTAACAAAAATCGTAAATTTACAATAACTTTTTGAAAAATTCCGAAATTTATGCAAACCCTGGAGAACATTTTAATATTCTATCAAGCTTGCACCCTCCTGCAATGACCGGAAAATTGCAAATAGTTGTTTTTTAAGTTTATTATGGTATATTTTGTGGAGAAAAATTGCGAAAGTTATGCAAATGATTGTTTATGCAACAGAATGAGGTCACAAATCCGCTTGTAATTTTGCAGAACTTTTTACACCCCAGTTATATATCTAAGTATATTGTAATCCTTTAATAAATAAATATAGAATAAGCATATTGTATGTTATAAATAGAAGTAAATTGTATATGATAGTCAGTCTTGTCTTGATCTCTCATGTGTGAACAATAAAATTGGTTTTTAAAAAGCGACTCATTCATTTCAAAAACATCTCTGGCGCAGTCCTGAGTCCTAGAATAACTTGGTTTTCAAACCTTCATTCATCACGAAAACGAATCTGTGGGTGAATTAAGTAGCCTACCCATCAAGTAAGTGAACTGAGTAGCTTACAGAAGCCAACGAAGAAGATTTGTCCATCGAGGATTGGAGCAGATTTATCCTGCGAATCTCTTCAACGATTGGAAACCCTGAGACGACAAACATGAACTCTGACGCAGCCTAGGGGTTATAGGCACAAATTCCGAAGACACCCGGAAGAATAGATTTAGGACTTTAAGACCCTGGAAGATTAGATTTAAGAAGATTCGACAAAAATGAGCAGATTCTACACCCTTGTATTAATGTAAATCATTTAATTTGTACTTTCAAACAATTTGAAATCGCTTAAACAGTCACAATTTCACGTAGCTCTGTTCGCAAAATTTCAACATTAATTTTAAGAAATTTAATTTTTAATCTTAAACAAAATTTAAACAGAATAGTATTGTAACTATCTGCTTTCATAAACACGCTGTATTTTCGATAGAGCATCGCCTGCAAATTTTGTAGTCACCGATCCCTCGTTGTCGACACAGATTTGGTGTATTAAAATAATTTTATTTTAAGTCACAAAACGATTGTACTTTAAAACATATAATATATAATAACTGTAAAAGAGGAAATTCTAAAGAAATTAACTATTTAATATTTGATGGATGATATTTTAACGGGCTTAACAAAATTAAATTTAAATTCGCAATCAGATTTAATTAGCACAAGTTCAAGTTCTTTACCAACAGATATGTCTAAAACAAATTATTCATTATTAAGATACCAAGCAGACAATGTCCCTTTGTTTGACGGAAATCCAAAATTGTTACAAAGATTTATTACATCGTCTGAAAATCTCCTCAAGGCTTTTCAAGACAGAAGGAACATAAATGTCCCGATTAATATATGTTAATAATATTTTCTAAATTAAGAGGTACAGCAGCAGATTTAATATGCCCGAGAAATGAATAATAATTGGGATTTGGTTAAATAAACATTAATAACTACATTTTCTGATCAAGGATATATTATATTGATTGCTTAGTTCAGAATCTTTTATCTTTAAAACCTAATAGACAAGAAACATTAATTGATTATGGAAGTAGGTTACAAAATGTTAGAAATTTATTATTTGCTAAATTAAACCAGTCAAACGAAAGTAGAGAAACGAAAATTATTAAAATTGAAAATTATGAGGCTTTAACTTTGAAAACTTTTATAGCTAATTTACCATATAACATGCAATTAGTGGTTAGATTAAGAAAACCGGAATCTCTAGAACAAGCCATTAGTTTTGTTGTAGAAGAAGAAAATTTCATTCAGTTTAAAAACGTAACTCGACGGTACAAAATAACATTCCTAACAGACAGACAAATATACCAAGACCACCCGTAAATTTTCAAAGACCCTTAAATCTTAATTTTAATAAACCAACAAATTTTCCTTTACGAAGACCATTTTTACAAAGAAATATTAACCCTATGCATTATCCTCAAAATAATCCGAATTATACTAGTCAACCAATTCTAAGACCACAAAATTTTTATTCGCAAAGTAATTTCCAAAATCCATTTAAACCCCAACCAGTTAACGTATTTAAACCTCACATGCAAGACACACGATTCCTACCTAAACCAACCCCTATGAATCTTTTATATGTAAATAGTCGATTTTCTAGAAATAACAGTAATTTTATAAAATTGCACCATCATTGCGTGACAGGAAATTCTAATCAACCAGACTACACGTCCATAGAAAACATGTCTAATGATAACATATTGCACACAAACAACGGTCAGCAAAAACCTAGATTTTATCAATCAATCTGAAAATGCACATTCTTATCAACAAGATAGTTATCACCCTGACTCGATAACACCTTATTATCCAGAAATAGGTTATGATGATGAAACAATAGACTATTCAAACTATTATAACAATACACCTTTGTCTACTGATTCACAAACCAATGACTTTAGTAATTGTTTCCAAGAACAAAATTTTCAATTGACTCAAACTCAAATACCCCCGAAATAGTATTTTTAAACAATCATAATCAAGAACTTCCATTTATTTACATACCGTCTTTAAATTCCCAATTTCTTATTGATACAGGCAACACAAAAAGTTTCACACACCCCAGATTAGCTCATTGTTATTTTTCAGACTCAATACAAAATAGAAATTTCGAAGTCAGAACAGCTCATGGTATATCATTTCACAATGAAATAATTGGTCTTTTACTACTAGCTGCTTTTAATATAGATTATTGCCATACATTTTATCTTTTTGATTTTTCACCAAACTTTGAAGGAATTATAGGATTAGACTTTTTAGAAAATTTAAATGCAAAAATAAATTTAGGAACTAGTCATTCCACCCCGTACACAACAAATTGTAACATTACCAGTTTATCAAAATTCAGGATACGCGATTATGCCTTATAAACAATTTGACAAATTAGAAACGCATGAAGCATTAGTAAAAATAGAGAATAATCATGCAATAACAACTTTAGTAAATAATACGGAAACTGAAATAAAATTTACAATACTCAATCCTCTGGAAGTAGAACAAATTGATTTAAATGAAATTAACTTTTTAGAAAATACTGAAACTGAAAAACATATTGACAAAAATACCGACAACCTTCAAAAACAAAATTTAAAAAATTTGAGATTAAATCATTGCAATCAAGAAGAATACGATGCTATTAGAACACTTTGCTATGAATTCAGAGACATATTCTATTCAGATAAAATTCCCTTAAGCTTTACAAATCAAATTAAACATGAAATAAATTTAACTTATGAAAGCCCTATTTATACTAAAACTTATAGTACCCGGCAGTTCATAAAGAAGAAGTTAATAAGCAAATTGATCAAATGCTGAACTCAAATATTATCCAAAATTCTAATTCCCCTTGGACATCACTAATTTGAATAGTACGAAAGAAATTAGACGCATCAGTTAAAACAAAATGGCGAATGGTTGTGGACTATAGGAAACTTAATGAAAAGACTATCGATGATAAATTTCCCCTACCAAATATTTCTGACATACTTGACAAACTAGGAAAATGCAACTATTTTACAACGCTAGACTTAGCTAACGGTTTTCATCAAATCGAAATGAGACCCGAAGACATACCACAGCATTTTCTACAGACTCTGGACATTCTGAATTTAAAAGGATGCCCTTTGGATTGAAAAACATACCTAGTACATTTCAACGCGTTATGAACAATATCCTTCGCGCATTACAAAATGAAATTTGCACAGTATATTTAGATGATATTATTATTTTGTCGACAAGTTTACAGGAACATACGACTTAGAAAAATATTTCAAAGACTACGCGAGAGTAACTTTAAAATTCAATTAGATAAATCCGAATTTCTAAAACAAAACGTAAATTATTTAGGACATATAATTACACCGGACGGAATAAAACCGAACCCCAATTAAATATCTGCAGTCAAAAACTTTCCTATTCCTAAAACCCCTAAGGACATAAAGTCATTCCTTGGAATAGCCGGATATTGTCGGAAATGTATAAAGGATTTTGCTAAAATATCGAAACCTTTAACACAATGTTTAAAAAAAGGAATAAAAATTATACATTCACCTGCATTTTTAGAGTTTTTTAATCAATTAAAAAATTTATTAATTAATGCGCCGATACTACAGTATCCAGATTTCTCTAAACCTTTTACGTTAACAACAAATTGTTCAAACTACGCATTAGGAGCCATTTTATCTCAAGGAACTCCACCAAACGATAAACCAGTAGCATACATTTCTAGAACAATTAATAAACATGAGATTAATTATTCTACGGTACTTAAAGAATGCTTATCAGTTGTCTGGGCTGTCAACACATTTAGACCTTATCTATTTGGCCGTAAATTTACTATATATACCGACCATAGACCCCTCGTGTGGTTATTTAACATGAAAGACCCAATTTCGAAATTAGTAAGATGGAGACTAAAACTTAAAGAGTTTGACTATACTATGATATATAAAAAAGGAAAACAAAATACTAACGCCGATGCATTAAGTCGCATTCAATTAAACGCGCACGAAACAGAATAAATTATAAATCAACCCGGTGAAATAGATAAACATTTTAGATTATCTACGCGAATTAGCAGAAAATCCAATAAATGACCCACCAGATATAAATCCTAATAAGAACAATTTACCAGACGTAAACCCCAACAATAATCAACGAATTAATATTCTCCAGGATATACAACTTGATGACATTTCTATTAACAATCAAAATAATAATAATGACGTAATTGAAATTTTGGACGAACCAGATGAAACAGTACACACCTAAGCTGAAACCGATAATAGTGAAATACCAATTTTAGATGATATTGTAAACAGTAAACCTTTTCAATTAATTCTAGATAGAAACGTGCATTTAGAATTTTCAGAAAAGGCAATCGATGGAAATATTGTTAAAACTGCAAAAATTTCAAAATATAGCCAAAAGTATATAATAGAACTTTTAAGAGATCATATTAACCCTAGTAAAACTATGTATGTCTACTTTAAATGCAAAGAAATTATACCCATTTTTTGTAAAAACTTATATGCATAACTTTCAAGCATTAAAAATTATACAATGTACAAAATTAGTCAACACAGTAATAAATAAATATGATCGCCTATTAATGATAAAACACACGTGAGAGTAAATCTAATCACCGCGGTATTACAGAAACTTTAGCAAAATTAAAAATTAATTATTATTGGAAATATATGAAATAAGATGTAGTAAATTATATTAATAACTGTACTGCTTGCCAGAAAGCTAAATATTCTAAAGACACCCCTTATGTACCCCTAGTATTGACTGAAATACCTTCAAAACCATTTTAAATATTACATATGGATTTATTTATATGTGAGAACCAATACTTTTTAACGATTATTGACAAATTTACAAAATTAGGACAAGCCTTTCCTTATAATAAAAATGCAATTTCAATTCAAGATAAATTAATAAATTACTTCTGTTATTATGACACCCCTGAATTAATAGTATCCGATAACGGAACTGAATTTAAAAATCATTGCCTAACAGAACTTTTCAAAGCTCAAAAAATCCAAGTACACGTTACAACTCCCCGTCATCATGAATCAAATTCTCCTGTAGAACGCTTTCATTCTACTTTAATCGAACATATACGAATTCTTAGAAGTAAATATCCTTCTACACCTATTACAAATTTAATGCCTTATGCAATAATTACCTATAATAACAGCATACACTCCAGCACGAATTTTACACCTTTTGAATTGACCCTTGGACATACAAAATCTAGAGATCTAGAGATTTTTAGACCTAGTTACTACTACCTTTTATTCCGATTATATTACGTCCCATCAAGAAAAGTTAAAAACCCTCTATCAAGAAGTTGAAAATAAGGATAAAGCAAATAAACAGAAAATGATTGACAAACGTAATACCGAAGGAACCAAACAATATGAATTTAAAGTAAATCAAAAAGTTTATAAAAAGGCACCAGAACGAACAGCAAAAAATGAAAATAAATATTTAGGCCCTTTTATTATTATTGAATTGTTACAAAATAATAAAGCCAAAATAACAAATATCCTGTTTAAAAATGAATTATTTATTATTTGTTTGCTTATAGTAATGAAACATATATTCTTTATAGGATTTTGCAAACAGTGGAAAGAAAAGCTATCTATGGGAACTAAAGGAAAAACTATATATATAAATATTAATGAAATCTTTGCATTCTTTCGATAACCTGACTTCTGGTTATGCTACCAAGTGAAAATTCTTATCAGCCACTCTCATTTTAACACTAGCATCCAACCTAGTCCCCTACGACTAAGCAGGCTAAACTAGTATCCACATGATCCCCTACGATATGTAAATTCAGTTAAAAATGAGAACTAAGGCCTGAAATTAATTTATTTACGTACCTTGTCTTTAAAAAATTTTTTTCATTCTAATAAATTACATTTTCATAAAATCTCATTCAGTTTCTTGGAAATGCTTAGCCTTTGAAACATTTTTCGTCCTTATTGATGACTCATCAGAAAAGCCCAAAGCCACTCACAACGATGTTCCATGCAAAACTAAGACAATATCCATGAACAAGTTTAAAATAATTATAATTTTGACATTGACTGATAAAAAACAACAGATCTACACCTATCTATTATCTAACTAGTATTGGAGCCTATATACTCTATGCATGTTTAAAAATGAATTATTTATTATTTGTTTGCTTATAGTAATGAAACATATATTCTTTATAGGATTTTGCAAACAGTGGAAAGAAAAGCTATCTATGGGAACTAAAGGAAAAACTATATATATAAATATTAATGAAATCTTTGCATTCTTTCGATAACCTGACTTCTGGTTATGCTACCAAGTGAAAATTCTTATCAGCCACTCTCATTTTAACACTAGCATCCAACCTAGTCCCCTACGACTAAGCAGGCTAAACTAGTATCCACATGATCCCCTACGATATGTAAATTCAGTTAAAAATGAGAACTAAGGCCTGAAATTAATTTATTTACGTACCTTGTCTTTAAAAAATTTTTTTCATTCTAATAAATTACATTTTCATAAAATCTCATTCAGTTTCTTGGAAATGCTTAGCCTTTGAAACATTTTTCGTCCTTATTGATGACTCATCAGAAAAGCCCAAAGCCACTCACAACGATGTTCCATGCAAAACTAAGACAATATCCATGAACAAGTTTAAAATAATTATAATTTTGACATTGACTGATAAAAAACAACAGATCTACACCTATCTATTATCTAACTAGTATTGGAGCCTATATACTCTATGCATGTTTAAAAATGAATTATTTATTATTTGTTTGCTTATAGTAATGAAACATATATTCTTTATAGGATTTTGCAAACAGTGTAAAGAAAAGCTATCTATGGGAACTAAAGGAAAAACTATATATATAAATATTAATGAAATCTTTGCATTCTTTCGATAACCTGACTTCTGGTTATGCTACCAAGTGAAAATTCTTATCAGCCACTCTCATTTTAACACTAGCATCCAACCTAGTCCCCTACGACTAAGCAGGCTAAACTAGTATCCACATGATCCCCTACGATATGTAAATTCAGTTAAAAATGAGAACTAAGGCCTGAAATTAATTTATTTACGTACCTTGTCTTTAAAAAATTTTTTTCATTCTAATAAATTACATTTTCATAAAATCTCATTCAGTTTCTTGGAAATGCTTAGCCTTTGAAACATTTTTCGTCCTTATTGATGACTCATCAGAAAAGCCCAAAGCCACTCACAACGATGTTCCATGCAAAACTAAGACAATATCCATGAACAAGTTTAAAATAATTATAATTTTGACATTGACTGATAAAAAACAACAGATCTACACCTATCTATTATCTAACTAGTATTGGAGCCTATATACTCTATGCATGTTTAAAAATGAATTATTTATTATTTGTTTGCTTATAGTAATGAAACATATATTCTTTATAGGATTTTGCAAACAGTGGAAAGAAAAGCTATCTATGGGAACTAAAGGAAAAACTATATATATAAATATTAATGAAATCTTTGCATTCTTTCGATAACCTGACTTCTGGTTATGCTACCAAGTGAAAATTCTTATCTTAGTTTTGCATGGAACATCGTTGTGAGTGGCTTTGGGCTTTTCTGATGAGTCATCAATAAGGACGAAAAATGTTTCAAAGGCTAAGCATTTCCAAGAAACTGAATGAGATTTTATGAAAATGTAATTTATTAGAATGAAAAAAATTTTTTAAAGACAAGGTACGTAAATAAATTAATTTCAGGCCTTAGTTCTCATTTTTAACTGAATTTACATATCGTAGGGGATCATGTGGATACTAGTTTAGCCTGCTTAGTCGTAGGGGACTAGGTTGGATGCTAGTGTTAAAATGAGAGTGGCTGATAAGAATTTTCACTTGGTAGCATAACCAGAAGTCAGGTTATCGAAAGAATGCAAAGATTTCATTAATATTTATATATATAGTTTTTCCTTTAGTTCCCATAGATAGCTTTTCTTTCCACTGTTTGCAAAATCCTATAAAGAATATATGTTTCATTACTATAAGCAAACAAATAATAAATAATTCATTTTTAAACATGCATAGAGTATATAGGCTCCAATACTAGTTAGATAATAGATAGGTGTAGATCTGTTGTTTTTTATCAGTCAATGTCAAAATTATAATTATTTTAAACTTGTTCATGGATATTGTCTTAGTTTTGCATGGAACATCGTTGTGAGTGGCTTTGGGCTTTTCTGATGAGTCATCAATAAGGACGAAAAATGTTTCAAAGGCTAAGCATTTCCAAGAAACTGAATGAGATTTTATGAAAATGTAATTTATTAGAATGAAAAAAATTTTTTAAAGACAAGGTACGTAAATAAATTAATTTCAGGCCTTAGTTCTCATTTTTAACTGAATTTACATATCGTAGGGGATCATGTGGATACTAGTTTAGCCTGCTTAGTCGTAGGGGACTAGGTTGGATGCTAGTGTTAAAATGAGAGTGGCTGATAAGAATTTTCACTTGGTAGCATAACCAGAAGTCAGGTTATCGAAAGAATGCAAAGATTTCATTAATATTTATATATATAGTTTTTCCTTTAGTTCCCATAGATAGCTTTTCTTTCCACTGTTTGCAAAATCCTATAAAGAATATATGTTTCATTACTATAAGCAAACAAATAATAAATAATTCATTTTTAAACATGCATAGAGTATATAGGCTCCAATACTAGTTAGATAATAGATAGGTGTAGATCTGTTGTTTTTTATCAGTCAATGTCAAAATTATAATTATTTTAAACTTGTTCATGGATATTGTCTTAGTTTTGCATGGAACATCGTTGTGAGTGGCTTTGGGCTTTTCTGATGAGTCATCAATAAGGACGAAAAATGTTTCAAAGGCTAAGCATTTCCAAGAAACTGAATGAGATTTTATGAAAATGTAATTTATTAGAATGAAAAAAATTTTTTAAAGACAAGGTACGTAAATAAATTAATTTCAGGCCTTAGTTCTCATTTTTAACTGAATTTACATATCGTAGGGGATCATGTGGATACTAGTTTAGCCTGCTTAGTCGTAGGGGACTAGGTTGGATGCTAGTGTTAAAATGAGAGTGGCTGATAAGAATTTTCACTTGGTAGCATAACCAGAAGTCAGGTTATCGAAAGAATGCAAAGATTTCATTAATATTTATATATATAGTTTTTCCTTTAGTTCCCATAGATAGCTTTTCTTTCCACTGTTTGCAAAATCCTATAAAGAATATATGTTTCATTACTATAAGCAAACAAATAATAAATAATTCATTTTTAAACATGCATAGAGTATATAGGCTCCAATACTAGTTAGATAATAGATAGGTGTAGATCTGTTGTTTTTTATCAGTCAATGTCAAAATTATAATTATTTTAAACTTGTTCATGGATATTGTCTTAGTTTTGCATGGAACATCGTTGTGAGTGGCTTTGGGCTTTTCTGATGAGTCATCAATAAGGACGAAAAATGTTTCAAAGGCTAAGCATTTCCAAGAAACTGAATGAGATTTTATGAAAATGTAATTTATTAGAATGAAAAAAATTTTTTAAAGACAAGGTACGTAAATAAATTAATTTCAGGCCTTAGTTCTCATTTTTAACTGAATTTACATATCGTAGGGGATCATGTGGATACTAGTTTAGCCTGCTTAGTCGTAGGGGACTAGGTTGGATGCTAGTGTTAAAATGAGAGTGGCTGATAAGAATTTTCACTTGGTAGCATAACCAGAAGTCAGGTTATCGAAAGAATGCAAAGATTTCATTAATATTTATATATATAGTTTTTCCTTTAGTTCCCATAGATAGCTTTTCTTTCCACTGTTTGCAAAATCCTATAAAGAATATATGTTTCATTACTATAAGCAAACAAATAATAAATAATTCATTTTTAAACATGCATAGAGTATATAGGCTCCAATACTAGTTAGATAATAGATAGGTGTAGATCTGTTGTTTTTTATCAGTCAATGTCAAAATTATAATTATTTTAAACTTGTTCATGGATATTGTCTTAGTTTTGCATGGAACATCGTTGTGAGTGGCTTTGGGCTTTTCTGATGAGTCATCAATAAGGACGAAAAATGTTTCAAAGGCTAAGCATTTCCAAGAAACTGAATGAGATTTTATGAAAATGTAATTTATTAGAATGAAAAAAATTTTTTAAAGACAAGGTACGTAAATAAATTAATTTCAGGCCTTAGTTCTCATTTTTAACTGAATTTACATATCGTAGGGGATCATGTGGATACTAGTTTAGCCTGCTTAGTCGTAGGGGACTAGGTTGGATGCTAGTGTTAAAATGAGAGTGGCTGATAAGAATTTTCACTTGGTAGCATAACCAGAAGTCAGGTTATCGAAAGAATGCAAAGATTTCATTAATATTTATATATATAGTTTTTCCTTTAGTTCCCATAGATAGCTTTTCTTTCCACTGTTTGCAAAATCCTATAAAGAATATATGTTTCAACAAATATCCGTAACACACAAACAGAAATAATACATTTGAAAGAACTAAAGAAACCTCATCTTTCAGATATACCATCGAAACCGCCTCAACCTACCCAGAATTAACATCAATTAACAACTTTAACGAAATTACCCAAAACACGACACACAATCAATTAATATTAGAATCAAGAATTTTACAAATAGAGAAAATTCATGAAATTAATAGCCATCACTATTTCTTAACCCAAATGATACTAAATCAAATAAATTTTATCTATTAGACAATTTATAACATGCTAGATGAAACAGAAACTGCAATTACATTTGCTAAGCTCGACACCCTGCATATTTCAATTATTAACCCATTCTATTTATTAAAAGAAATAAAAGATACTGAAATTCACTTAACAGTGTTAAGTATACGCTAAAATCATGTAGACGTTCATACGAACGTACCTTATTGTTTTTAGTAGTTTTTAGTAGTTTTTAGTTAGTAGGTTGGTAATAGATTAAGTAGAGAAGTTAGAGAGATGAGATAGACATGTTAAATGGATGTAAAAAAAGTGAAATATTTTAAATTAAACAATACAGATAAAATCAATACAAGTGTTTTATTTAGAGGAAAGTAACCAATAAAAAAGGAAAGTTAATAGGTTATGGGCCCAGGTTATGGGCCCAGATCCCAAAAAGGAAAATGTGGTAAAAAGTTAGAAAGAAGAAAAGTAAGGTTAGAATATAGGCATGGCACAAGTTGGCGCTAAAAGTTTGTTGATTGAACCACTTGATGGTGAAAATTACTATAATTGGAAATTCAGGATGGAACTTATATTGGCAGAAAATGGTGTTGCTGATTGCATAAAAGAGGAAGTAGATCTTACAACATTATCAGAGGAGAATAGAAAGAAAGAAACGAACATGGACAATAATGCAAAATCTCTCATTGTGCAATGTGTAAAAGATAATCAGTTAGAAAGTTTAAGAGAAAAGAAAACAGCATACAGTGTGGAAAATATTAGAACAAAAATATGAGAAAAACGGTTTGCCAGGTCAACTATATCTAAAAAAAAAATGTTATCGATGAAGCTGAATGAAGAACCATTGTAAGGTTTTTTAAATAAATTCGATGAAATTTTAAGGCAATTGAAGGCAACTGGAGTGGTCATATATGAACAAGACATAATATGTAATTTATTGTTAACACTGCCAAAATCCTTTGAAGGAATTCGGTTGAGTTTCTCAAAGTGAACAGACGCTTCGAAGAAAGCTCTCCAAAATAGCTCAGAAACATAGGTTAAAACACCGCTAATTTATATAAAATTTAGGCCATCGATAGGTCAAGAAATTCTGCGTGTTGTGAAGTGAAATAGTTAAAAAACAAAGTTTATATGGAATAAATATTTGATTATTTCTAGTACAGGGCTTTCTGTAATATAAGAAATAAACAAGTAAGTGCGGGCTTGAAGCCAGTACAGGGTAAGTTGCTGTACAACACACTCTCAAGCAGACCTATAGCGTGTATTGTACAATTGTACATAGTAGTAGAATAAGTTGTGTACTAATCCCGGTGCTTTGCACCGACGATTTTGTTACAGCTATCCTAACAGCGTCGACGGAAGAAGGAGTGAAGAGCTTCGTCATATGCTCCACCTACTTCCCAGGCGAGGAGAGATCCTGTCCACCGCAATTATTAGGCGACATTGTTGCCTACTGCGGGGACAGGAACCTTCCAATGCTAATAGGATGTGATGCCAACGCACACCACGTGGTATGGGGAAGCACCAACATCAACACAAGGGGTGAGTACTTATTACAATTCATTCTAGGTGAAGGGTTATTATTAGCTAATATAGGCAAGAAACCTACTTTTGTTACTTCGGTACGTAAAGAAGTTTTAGATTTAACCTTATGTACAAGTAATATAAACAATACAATTAAAAATTGGCATGTGTCGGAAGAGCCATCAGGCTCCGACCACAGGCACATAAGATTTGATATCACGACTCCAGCCTTGACGGAGACGAAGTTCAGAAATCCCCGAGAGACCAACTGGGAAGGATACACACAATCCCTCAGAAGGCACCTGGAGGGGGGAACAGCGTCCGGGAGAGAGGTGGAGAGCCTTGAGGTGGCAGTGGAACAGGTAAGCGAGGCAATACTAGCTGCTTACCAGGAAAACTGCCCCGAGAAATTAAGGAAAAATAGAGGTAAAACAATCTGGTGGAATAAACACCTAGAAGGCCTCAGAACAGAAGTGAGAAAACTGTTCAACAAGGCCAAATCCAACCAAGATTGGGATACCTATAAAACAAAACTCACGCAATACAACACAGAAATCCGCAAGGCCAAAAGAGACTCTTGGAGGAGGTAATGTGAGGAGGTCGAGGATGGCCCAGCAGCCTCCAGAATCCATAGGGTCCTGGCCAAGGATGGTTGTACTGCAAAGGAAGTAGGCTTTCTCAAAAAAGATGATGAAACCTACACGGAAACGCTAACGGAAAGTATTAAATTGCTCATGGAGGCACATTTTCCGGGCTCACTGGTTTTGAGGGGCTCAGAGGATAGTCGACAACCAGATCAGAGGCCGGCACGGCCCAGATCTGTGGACTGGAGGCTGGCCAATAAGGTAATAAAACCTGATAAAATTAGATGGCCAATTAGCAAGTTCCAACCATTTAAATCTCCTGGGATGGACGGAATTTACCCAATCCTACTCCAGAAAGGACAGGATGTATTACTACCATATTTATGTAAAATATTCAGAGCTTGTTTGGCCTGGAAATACATACCACGTTTATGGCGGAAGGTGAAGGTCACCTACCTCCCAAAAATAGGTAGGATTTCGGACCAAACACCCAAGTCATATAGACCCATAAGCCTGTCCTCTTTCCTACTTAAAACACTGGAAAGACTACTGGACAGGTATATTAGAGACGAAGTTCTAAGGGAAAATCCTCTTAGTGATCGTCAGTATGCATACCAGCCGGGAAAGTCAACAGACCTTGCGCTGGATGATTTAAATAGGCTACTGGTCAAGTCATTAGTTGACAAGGAAATTGCACACTGAGAAAAAAATTTAGTAGTGGTAAGTGAAAATTTAATTATGGCAACTAAAAAGTTGCATACTATATGGGACAGATAGACAAGTTAATTGTCGTAGGTAAAGATTTCTAAAAGTAATGACTTGCCACAAGTGAACAACTTTAATTGGAAATAATTCGAATATTTTAATAGTAATAAGCGAAGTTGATTGCTGGAGTCACTAAACTATGTTTTAGTGGTATTAAACTTTTCAGCTAGGGTAATTAAACTATTTTCCGTGGTCAGTAGAAGTAAGTAAGCATAGCAGCTGCTGTGATTAAACTGTTGACTTATCCTTATTAATCTGTTTGCATACCATTATGAAATACTACATCTGTCCTAATTTAAGTATTCACTTGCGATTATTAAAGTTTCGAATTAATAATAGGTGGGAAATGTACAGTTCACTTACCTTCATTGAACTAATTAACTTGTGGCTAGTAAAAAAACTAACTGGAATAGATAATTCAGTCAATTATTGGCATAAATGGTGCGCTACAGTAAAGCCGATTGCACATCTGCATACACCATGGTGACGATATCATCACGAGAGTTATCATGGAACCCCGGCTAATTATTTTAAATGCAAGTTCGCTTACTAAAGCCTCTAATATTATACCTCACATTGTGATATCGTTACCACTGGGTATGCATTTTAGAGTATCCCATATTTTCATTTTCAGAAAATGAGAGCCAATGTAAATCTCGCAGAGCTTATGTTAGACTTTTGTTTCTATATATACAAATTCTATAAAATATATTTTTTACCAATGCCGTATAACTTTGAAAAATATATATACCCTACATAGGTACATCATATATATATATATATATATATATATATATATATATATATATATATATATATATATATATATATATATATATATTTTATCCTTATGAAAATTAGGATTCACAGAGGCGATTGACAGAAATATTTTATTTTAATATATATATATATATATGTTATATGAAAAATATCCCATATTCTTTAGAATATTATAAGTCCAAATAAATACGCAATAAACCCTTACTAAGACGTAATTCATGCATGAGATCATCATGATTTCATTGTTATTGTATGACACTATTGTTTATACTCTAAATTGCCACTAATGGAACCTTTTATAAACTATCTTTATTTTGTAAACTTTGAAACTGCTGATGATTGACATTTTTGGTTGTTATTGCCTTAATGTGATTTATTACCTTATTTTTCTCAAACGCATTATTCCAAAACATTACACAATCTTGAATCAGCAGATTCAAAACATATAAAAAGCAAACTCATGTCAAAATGATCATTCTATTTTATTCGGTCGCGTAAGCAACATTCTATTTTATTCACTTAACCTAGTTACATCTAAGATTAATTTGTAAACTGAGAATACCAAGCTTGGATTCTCATGTTATAAAGTTATACTAACCAAACGAAATAAAGTTTTTTTTAAAAAGTAAAGTTTGTAATCAGTGATATAACAATTTTGGCGCAGTCGGTAGGATCCTCACAACATTAAAAAAAAAAATTAATGGTGGATCCCAATCCTTCAAAGGAAGAACCAACGTTCAAAATTTTTGAAGAGAAAGAAACAAGTTTTAAGAAGACAATTATTGAAGAAACAATTACTAAAGAAACAATTGAAGAAAAAGAAGAAAGAAAAGAAATAATAATTGAAGAAAACAATTGCATGAAAGCAATCAAAGTAAGCATATTCATCAAAACGGTGAAAATCGAAAAACAATCAAGAAAAATCAGAATCTTCAATATTCGAGGACAATATCCTGTGGAAGGAACACCTAGTGACACCCCTGGCAGAGATAGCCCTGTGGAAGGAACACCTAGTGACACCCCTGGCAGAGCTCACTCGATATCTGAAGATAATTGATCCTCATCAAAGAGAACAACCCTGTGGAAGGAACACCTAGTGACACCCCTGGCAGTGGAACTCCCTGATAGAAGATCAAACGCTGGACCTCATCAACGAGAACAACCCTGTGGAAGGAACACCTAGTGACGCCCCTGGCAGCGGAACTCCTTGCTTGAGAACCAACGGAAGAACTCAACGGAAAATCCAAGAAAAGAAAACATGAAATCAACATTTTCAATGTAAGTAAACATTTTTGAATTGTCATCCTTTTTATATCACCAAGAAAAGAATTCATTTAGAAACGTAACTAGAATAATATAGAATCTAGTAAATACAAATATATTTACTATACAAAATCAAATCAAACAATTGTCACAATTTTTAAAATAAAACAAGAAAAAGAAATTAAAATGTCAACTGAACCAGAAACGGAAGTAGACACTACAATTGAACCTTACAAACTTTCAGAAATTTTCTCACTAATTCCTGAATTTGACGGTGACCAAATCTTGCTAAATACTTTTATTAATGCTTGCAACCATGCATATCAAATGTGTGTTGAAGAACAAGTGACTCTTCTAACAATACACATAAAAAATAAATTAAAAGGTAAAGCTGCTCAGTTAATAAATTCAAGAGATTCACAAACGTGGTCTGAAATTAAGCAACTATTATCAATTCATTTCGGAGATTCTCGCGATTTAACATCATTAATCCAAGATTTACAAAGATTACATCAGTTACCAAACGAGTCACCCCTAACTTTCGTGTCACGGTTACAAACGCACAACGCAAAAATGCACGCCTGTATACAACAACAAAACATGTATCAGGATCAAAAAATTGCTCAGCAACAACTAATTGAACAAATGACATTAAATACGCTTTTAACCGGACTAGAACCTCGATTAGGACAAATAATTCGTGCTGGAAATCCTCCAGATATTCTCACGGCATCAATGAGAATTCGCAGAGAGTTACAACTTTCATATTTTGAAAAACAAAAATTCCAAAATTCAAATCAAAACAAAAGACCCAATAATTCATTTAATCAACAACACACAAAAATATGTTCATATTGCAAAAAGAAAGGACATATTTATAGCGAGTGCAGGTCTCGACCAACTCAAAACCAAAATCAACATTTTCAAAATCAAAATTCCCAAAGCCAAAACTATCAAAGTCAAGCAAGAAATGTTTATCCTCAACAACAATTTCAAACGCGACAAAATTTTCCAAATCAACAAAGTAATCAAAATCAATTTTATAGACCACAAAATCAAAATCAAAATCAGAATCAAAATCAAAATCGACACCCAAACCACTTTCAAAAACGACCCCCAATGCAGCATAATCAAAGTAATTATGCACCACAACAAAAACAATATCACGTAAATGATTTTGAAAATAACTATCGAAATGATAATTATTTCAATGAATTTCAAAGCGAATTTCAGAATGAATTTCAAGATGAAACGACAAATTTGAATTTTCAATCAAGCCCTTATCTAGACAACCCTCCTCCAGATTTGCAACAACGAATTTCTCAACTAGAGAATCAACTCCGAACACTCAATTTGAACCACCTCACAGAACAGAATTTCATGTAAAAAATTTACTAACTGTCAGTGCAAGAGATTTATATTATATAAAAGACATTACAAACACATTCAAAATTTTAATAGACACGGGTGCAGGACTCTCAATATTTAAGCCAAAAACAGTTGAAAAATATCCCCAAAGATGTACAGAAAATTTAGTTATTCAAGGTATAACTGGTCAATCAATTTTAATAAATCAATCAACGTACATACCTTTTAATTCGAGTGACCCACATAAAGTTTACATTTGCAACCTAGATATTGATTTTGACGGACTTTTAGGCTCAGATTTTCTCGAACACTACGATTGTGTAGTCGACATAAAAAATCGAAAGTTAATCACAAATTTTAAAACTGTTCCCTTGTTTAAAGCCGGTGAAGAAACAAATCAAATTGAAACTACCAATCAAACAAAAAATTTCACAAACAAAATTCTAATTGAACCTCGAACAGAAAAAGTCGTTAAATTAAAATGTAATTTAGCAAACACTGAAAAAATTTTATTGGCACAAGAAAAAGAAAAAGTCTACATACCAAACGCTCTAGTCAAAATAGATGGAAACGGAGAATTTTTGACCACCATTGTAAATGCAAATGCAATTGCAAAACTAATTGATTTTTCGGACGTACAGTTTGAAAACATTCCAAATTCAAATCAAATTTTAAATTTTAATGAAGAAAATTTTTCAAATCAAATTACTGACCCATACGACAGAAAAATGAAAATTGCAAATTTATTAAGACTTGAACATTTAAACGACGAAGAACAAGAACTAATAACTGATATTTGTTTAAAGTTCCCAGATATTTTTTATTTAGAAGGCGACGCATTAACATTTACGAATGAAATAAAACATTCAATCAACACGGGCGAGTCGAAACCCACTTATACAAAATCATATCGTTACCCGTATGTACATAAACATGAAATAAAAAAACAAATCGCAGAAATGCTTGATCAAGGAATTATTCAACATTCTATCTCACCATGGTCGTCCCCAGTGTGGGTAGTACCGAAAAAATTAGACGCTTCTGGAAAACAAAAGTGGCGTGTTGTAATTGATTACAGAAAACTAAATGAAGTAACTGTCGATGATAAATATCCTTTACCAAATATATCCGATTTACTAGACCAGTTAGGACATTGTCAATATTTTTCGACTTTAGATTTAGCTTCAGGATTTCATCAAATTGAAGTAGATCCAAAAGACGTACCAAAAACTGCTTTTTCGGTAGAAAACGGACATTACGAGTTTTTGAGAATGCCGTTTGGTTTAAAAAATTCACCTTCAACATTTCAAAGAGTAATGGATCATATATTGGTAGGACTACAAAATGAAAGATGTCTTGTGTATATGGATGATATTATTATCTATTCGGCGACTATACATGAGCATATTTCTAGACTAAATGAAATTTTTACCAGATTGCAACAAGCTAACTTAAAATTACAGCCAGGCAAATGTGAATTTTTACGAAAAGAAGTAGCTTATCTCGGACATGTCATAACCAAAGATGGTGTAAAACCAAACCCAGAAAAAATAGATTGTATTCAAAATTTCCCTCAACCTAGGAATCAAAAAGAAATAAAATCATTTTTAGGTTTAGCGGGTTATTATAGACGATTCATACCAAATTTTGCAAAGATATCAAAACCACTCACCACATTGTTACAAAAAGATATCCCATTTAATTTTAACAAAGAGTGTGAAAAATCTTTCAATGATCTTAAACATGCATTAATAACTTCTCCAATTTTGATTTACCCAAATTTTGAAGAACCTTTCTTATTAACAACAGATGCAAGTGCATTCGCCATTGGTGCAGTACTTTCCCAAGGTCCTATAGGCAAAGATCTACCAATAGCTTTCGCATCTAGAACTCTATGCCCTGCAGAATCACGATATTCGACGATTGAACGTGAACTATTAAGTTTAGTATGGTCAGTGAAGCATTTTCGTCCATATCTCTTCGGAAGGAAGTTTAAACTCATCACCGATCATCGACCTCTAACTTGGCTATTTTCCATAAAAGATCCAGGTAGCAGATTGGCTCGATGGAGGCTCAAATTGGAAGAATATGATTACGAAATCATATATAAACCCGGAAGAATCAATAAGAACGCTGATGCACTCTCAAGAATCAAGATAAACCATTTAACACACAATCAGAACGGAGAAACGGAAGAATCAGATCAAGAAAGTGAAAACAACGAGGAAGAAGAAGAACCTCAAAATGGCACTCAAAATCAAGACGAAGAAACTGAGAATGAAAATGGAAATTCAGAAGAAGAAGAAGTAGAAGTTTCACCAGAAGAAATTTCTCAAGAATTTGACACTTTTCAAAATTTGTACAAAACAACATCATTAATTGACTATTCGAAAATAACATTTTCAAATACCCAGTTATTAGACAAAGATCACAAAAATATAATAACGTTTTTCCAACAAAACAATTTGACAGATTTTCATTACGAAATAATTGATGACATATTCGAAGAAAATCCCAATTTCGAAAACAACAAAATTAACATCTGTTCAAGTAAAAGAGTAAAAAACCGAAAATATTACATAATTCCATTACCATCGAATAATGAAGAAGCAATATTACGCTTATTTGTCACTGTTTACAGAAGTCAAAATCAAATAAATCCCTCGAAAACATATCATGTTGAAAATAATATAAATTTACCAATACTAGAAATACTATCCTTTATTTTAGCAGAAAAGGAACTAAAACTAGTAATTTGTCAAAATATAGTGCAAATTCCCGACGAAGACCAAAGACCTATAATTTTAGATCAATATCATAACGGAAAAAGTCAATTACATCGAGGAATAAATGAAACAATTCGAAGAATAAAAGAAAAATATAATTGGCCCGGAATAACTAAAGATGTAGAAAATTTCATTAAAAAGTGTGAAACTTGTCAAAAAATAAAAATATGCCGTAAAAATCTCGATAGACCTTTTGTAATAACAGAAACACCTAAAACACCTTTTGAAAGAATTAACATCGATGTTCTTGAAATACCAACAAAAAATTACGTTCTAACCATTCGGGATGAATTAACAAAATTCACACAGGCATACCCTATGCAAAATAAATCAGCCAAGTCAATTGTAAACACCCTGTTACTCTATTTTCAGCATTATGGCACTCCTCTCCGAATACACTGTGATTCCGGAAGAGAATTCGAAAATTCATTACTAAAAGACCTTTGTAAATTATATGACATTAAAATCACACATTCCAGTGTAAATCATCCACAATCAAATGGCTCTTTAGAAAGATTCCACGCAACACTAACGGAAATGATAAGAGCACATAAAACAGAAAACCCAAATGAACACCCTCTAACGATTTTGCCATATGCGACTATTTGTTATAATAACTCTATGAATAAAACACATGGGTTTACCCCGTATGAATTAATTTTTGGGCACACCTCTGGTAGACCTCCTGAAACATTATACAATCAACAAGAATTAATTACGAAGTACATTAGAGATCTAAACAACCGAATATCATATTATTATAAACTGGCACGTTCACGAACAGATTTACAGAAAGAAAAATCTAAAATACGCTTTGACAAACATGTCTCTGAAAATATTCCAGAATATCAAGTAGGTGATAAAGTGTACATTAAGGAAAGTCAAATAAAGAGTAAATTACAAAACAAATTTAATGGTCCTTATGAAATAACGCAAATACTTAAGAACTCAGCAATTGTTTATAACCCTAGAACAAAACATAGCACTAAAGTAAATTTTGACAAAATGAAACTATACACCGAAGATTAATTAAAAGCATAAACAAATTTAATTTATTTATTTTCAGGCTCGTTGCGGCTATCGCAATAATAACAACTAAATGCTCCTCATTACCGGACCGATACGTTCTTAAAACAATAAATAATACACTTGGAATTTATTACCATGAAGAGGAACATCTCAAAGTGTCGAATGACAAATGGACTTTGTTGGTTTATAAAGACATGTTTACTTTAAAACAAAATCTCGATCATAATGACAAAATATTAAATAGTTTGATTGATACTGTAAACAGTAGGGATACATTGCGCACACAAGTATTTTATTCTGAAGTTCAAACGCACATAAGTTTAATACAACAATTATCGAATTCTTTAGAATTGAAATATGAAGAAATTTTCGCAGACACAAAACGTTACAAACGTGGTATTTTAAACGGTATTGGAACTATTTTCAAAGCTATAACCGGAAATCTAGATTCATCGGATGGCGAATTTTATACCGAGTGTATCAATAAATTACTGAATGATGAACATCAATTAGAAAACTTAATGAAAAATCAGATTTCTGTAACAACTTCTGTTATTAAAAATTTCAACGAAACAATTCAAAAATTGCAAGTAGATGAGCAGACTTTTAATAAAGACATTCAAATTATTCAAAAAGCAATCTTCAATATATCTGACACAATAGGACTTTTAGAATCAAAATTAAAAGTACTTGAAATTTGTGAAAACCTAATGGAAAGTTATATGTACTTGGAAAGCGAGTTGAATGATATTTTAAATGCCATTACTTTTGCTAGACTAAAAATAATACACAGTTCAATTATAACCCCAAGAGATTTGGTTCTGTCATTGCAGCAAATTTCTCAGAGTTTGCAAAGGAATAACTTACCTTTAACTGTATCTAGTACAAAAATTGCTCAGTATCTTGACATAATCGAACTTCAAGCCTTTCAGACGGAAACAAGAATAGTTTTTGTTTTGAAAATTCCTCTTGTAGAACCAGAACTATATGAAATTTATAAATTATACCCTATACCAATTTTAGACAACAGAACCGGACATCATCATATTTTAAGTATATCACAAAAATATATAGCAAAGGATGATGACTCACTAATGTTTATACCGATGTCAAATTTAGATAATTGTAAAGATTTAGACTTTCGTACAAAACTTTGTTCAAATATATTACCCTATCCAATTGATAGTGATTCGATATGTGAAGCTCAAATTTTGAAAAATCCTGTTATCTTACCTAAAACATGTCAATCAAATTTAATTCTTGCAACAAATTATAATATACAAGAACTAGAAGAAAACACATGGTTAATTTTAGTATCAGATCCATTAACTGTTACCATTAAATGTCAAAATCTAGATGTTATCACTAAAATAATTCAAAGAACTTCAATTTTGCAACTCACTATAACTTGCAGTGCATACATAGGAAATACAAAGGTACAACCAAAAGCAAAACAAATGACAGATTTAAAAATCAATTATCATGCCGTAACTGTACCTTATGATTGTTGTAATCATTTACCCAATAGTGTAAAAGAGCTAGAATTAAAGCCCCTTAAATTAAACAATTTTAATACTGAAGATTTAGATATTGCTAAACATAAACTTGAGCAATACTCCAGAGACATTGATGACATAATTAATGAACCTTTTGTATCTAAACACATATCGTGGTTTACCTATTTCATTATTGTTTTAATTATAGCTCTTGTGTTATTGTATATTTTCTGTAAATGTAAAAATCGACGAAATATTAAGATTGGTATACAAACTGCAAATGATCAACCACCAAAACCACCTAGGGATAATAAAGCTTTTAGACAGATAATTAAATACTTCCCAAGGAGAAGACCTAGTGTGGGTATTCAAGAAGATGTCGAAGAAGAAATTGAACTTAACACAAATTTTAATAAAACCTATGCTTAAAAGTTGCTGCACATATAGCACCAACTTTTTCAATAAAAGGGGAGTTGTTATATGAAAAATATCCCATATTCTTTAGAATATTATAAGTCCAAATAAATACGCAATAAACCCTTACTAAGACGTAATTCATGCATGAGATCATCATGATTTCATTGTTATTGTATGACACTATTGTTTATACTCTAAATTGCCACTAATGGAACCTTTTATAAACTATCTTTATTTTGTAAACTTTGAAACTGCTGATGATTGACATTTTTGGTTGTTATTGCCTTAATGTGATTTATTACCTTATTTTTCTCAAACGCATTATTCCAAAACATTACACAATCTTGAATCAGCAGATTCAAAACATATAAAAAGCAAACTCATGTCAAAATGATCATTCTATTTTATTCGGTCGCGTAAGCAACATTCTATTTTATTCACTTAACCTAGTTACATCTAAGATTAATTTGTAAACTGAGAATACCAAGCTTGGATTCTCATGTTATAAAGTTATACTAACCAAACGAAATAAAGTTTTTTTTAAAAAGTAAAGTTTGTAATCAGTGATATAACATATATATATATATATATTGCTGTGTATCCACACTGTGGAACACTACCCAAGTATCGTGTTTGAAATCATAAATAAAATTCACAAATTTGTATGTATTTTAGAAAATAATCATAACAGTTTTACTTTAACGGATCATACAGAAGCAGGAATATCTGTGGTTTATTTAATTGATTCAAGTTCACTTATTCTCAGCGAGTAGGATGCAGAGAATCAAACTTGGTATTGAATTAGAACGAAATATTTAAATAAACATAAAATGAAGTTATTTTAGTTTAACTAGGTTATTCTAAATAGTATATAATAAAACATGAACTTATAGAGAATCACAATCTCATTTAAAATGATTTAGAATGAAATTGGAAAACAAAAAAGTAAATTTTATAAAATCTGACATGCATGTCAAAACTTAGGGCTGAAAATTTGAAATTGTGTAGAAACACTGTAAATCTACACAAAATGAATATTGAATGAAAGACTATTAACAGTAGTTGCATTGCAGCGTGATAAATTCAGAAATAGTAAGTCCATAGTTTACAAAACACTGAATGACATTTTAAGTTTTCAGATATTTTCAAATATCATTGCAGAAAGGTGTTTTGTGAATGATATTTCACATCATGCAGAAAAAAAGGACTAATAGTATGATGTTAAATGTTTGATGGCGTATCAATTTCTTGTTTTAGTTTATTGTATCAGTATTCTGTCAGTATGAAAAACTGCAGTACGTTTTTAACTACTAGCATTTTGTGTTTATCATTGCTATTCATCTAGATGTATGAATTAGTATTTATTTGAGATTGGAATTGTTAATTGTAGTTATAAGTAGATTTTAAGAAAGTATATGTATGATGTCAATATATTTCGAGTAATTACAATTATTCACTTAATCCTGAAAAGTAGAATAAGAAACTTATGAGGAAAATTAAAGAATTAAAAACAGTATTCAATTAAGGTAAAGAACAAACAAAACTGAATAGTTTAAATTTTAAATTAAAATTAAATTTTGAAATATTAGATCAAAATAGAAAAAAAACAATTGAAATATTGGAAATTAACCCATTGAAACGACTAAAAATAACAAATCAGTTAATCAGACACCGCTGAACAGCGAGCTGCGAAAAATATTCATCCTCGAATAATTAATAAATTGAAAAGAGAAGAAAAGTGGTGAATAATTTGAAGGTTAGAAAATTACAATCCAGATATATTGATATCAAGAATAAATTGTAAAAGTTGATTAAATATAAGAAGTGAGTATACTTTGAAAGTATTACGAAGTAGATTATCCGGAAAGCAGATTTAGAAGAGGGAAGTATTTGTTAATCCAGTTAGCAAATTTATATGGTGAAGAAATTTCAAACGTCAAGCAAGTGATAGAAATACTTCAAGGAAATCTTGAAAATAAATTGGAGGTTAGAATCAAACGTCAATCCAATAAAGAAGAAGAAGAAGCCTTGAGAGGTTAAAAAGTCAGTCAAGTGACATAATATTTCAAGGATCATAATAACCAGTTAGAGGTTATAATATAACATTACTCGAGTCGAAAGAAAGACAAGGTAAAGCTTTACTATATCAGAAATCCATGGTACATATTTATTTTAAATAAAGGCCATATTTATCATTTTAGTTAAGTTAGATTTTGTTATTTAAATTTGTTAATTACATTCCAAGTTCAAATTTGTTAATAAATTAAAACTTTGTTCGTTCAATTACTGAGTTTGATTTATTTAGATTGTTATCTTGATCGATGAGTATTTATTGAACCGACTTCGTTGGACCTTGAGTAAGAGTCATTCTATAGATTGTAGATAGTCATGCTAATGGTGTTCTATAGTCTATAATATTAACAGCTTTTGAGAAACTGTTTGGCGCTCAATAAAATCATTTCAATTTACTTTTAAAAAGTAATTTCGAACGTATATAAAAAATAAAATAGATAGCAGAATATAGAACATGTATGGCTTGTTAACGTGGAGCGATCAGGAAAGCGATTGAATAAATACAACTTGAGAATAGTTTATCATTTCAAGCATACATTTGAAAGATAATAGATCAAATAACATTTTGATAGTTTTGACAACAAGGCATTGTCAAATTAAATACAAATATAATTTATATGAGGTTAAAGTCAGGTAAGACAACAATGAATCAAGAAGAAACTACACCAGGTACATCCACAGTTCCACAAACACAAGTTGGTGACACAAACACACAACCAGACACAAACATGTTCCAGAAACTCATGGAAATGATGGGTGGAATGAAGGAACAAATGGTACAAAATAACCAAACTTTAAAAGAAGACATGAATCAAAATAACCAGAGACTTGAAGAAAACATGAATCAAAATAACCAGAGACTTGAAGAAAATATTAACAAAAATATGCAAAAGCTAGAAGAAAACATGGGAAAAAAATAGATGATAATATACAGAAAATGGAAGAAAGCAATACAGAAGTAAGAAATAAGATTGAAAATCTAGAGAGTAAATGGGAGCGAATGGGAGAGTCAGTCAACGAAGAAATTGGTATTAAGGTAAACGAGGCAGCAAAAGAAATAAGAGAGGAAGTTGTAACTATGTTTGAAGATGGAATGACTGCAGTAGATAGCAGAATGAAGAAACAGGAGAATAAATACGATAGCAAAATAAAAGAACAGGATAGCAAGATAGAACAGAACACGAAGTTGTTGAAGGATACCACACGTACACAATTAACACAATTACCCACACATACTTACACATGCAACAAAACACCATTTTATTTTTACGGAGATAACCGCATACACCCTAAAATTTTCATTTCACGTTTGAAACAACACATGGAAACACAACACGTAAATGCAAACCTAAAAGCAAACATACAAGACATGTTAAAGGGAGAAGCGGAAATCTGGTACTCAGTTATAATGGACAGGTTTGAGACTATAGAGGAATTTGAAGCTCTAGTCTTAAAACAATATTGGAGTGATTACACTCAGTTGAAAATAAGACAAGACCTATTTAATGGTAACTATGTAGAAAATAAAGGTACTTCTAGGGAAAATTATGTACTTAGAAAAGTATACAATATTAGACATCTAGACCCAAAATTCACAGAAAGTGAAATGGTCAGATATTTAGCTAGGCATTTTTCAGGGGATATCCAGAATGTTATTATTACGCAAAGAATTGCAAAGTTAGACGATTTAATTGATTATTTAAGAGAATTAGATGATTATCATCAGAGTTTTGATAGGAAATCTAGTCAGAATAGGGAAAATAATAGTAGATATTATAATAATTGGGGTTATGATCAGAATAGGAATTAGAATGATAGAAGAGAAGGACAAGGTATGGTCAATATGATAGGAAGGAAAAGCAAGGTTATGGTCGTCAATATGACAATGATAGAAAGGAACGAGGGGGTTATGAGAAACGTCAATATGACAATGATAGAAATGAAAAGCAGGGTTATGAGAAACGTCAATATGACAATGATAGAAAGGAACGAGGGGGTTATGAGAAACGTCAATATGACAATAATAGGAATGAAAAGCAGGGTTATGAGAAACGTCAATATGACAATAATAGAAAGGAACGAGGAGGTTATGGTCAATATAAATATGACAATTATAGGAATGAAAAGCAGGGTTTTGGAAAACGTCATGATGATAATGATTGCAGAGAGAGAGGGGGTTATGTTAAAAATAATGAGTCATATGCACAAGTGGCTAATATCAATATTCAAAGGGGCAATAGAGTAGATGAAAACACGCACTCTAATATGAATAAAATAGAAACAGCACAAGTAAATGATAGAAATAGAAATCAGGATTTTTAGATAAAGTTGTTTTAAATGTAGGTAATAATTGTAAAAAAATAGGCGACTGTATAGAAAATGATGTTATATTGGGAGACGATATCTTATCAGAAAAAAAGGCAAATATTGTATTAGGAGAAAGAATCCTAAAAGTAGAAGGTGAAAGAATACCTTTCTGTAGTATTAATGAATTGAATGGCAAAGGTGCCGAAATAGTTAATGATTTAACTGGCAAATGTGCCGAAATTGTTAATGAATTAAATGGCAAAGGTGCCGAAATAGTTAATGAATTGAATGGCAATGATGCCGAAATAATTAATGTATCAAATGGCATAGAGTCCAATAATGATAATGAATTTTGCGGTGAGCATATAGTGGGAACCACATGTGTTCAAATAAATAATGATAAGAAGCCTGAAACCTTTCTGATAAGTCGTTACTCCAAATATGATAGAATATTTAAAAATTTGTCTAAAAAATACAAAAATTCAATAGATTATGAACCTACAATAGCAAAAGGCTATGCGCAACAACTTGAAGTAGGTAATATTTTAAATGAAAACGAAAATGTTTTAAACTATAATAATGAAGAATCATTACCGGGAAGTTGTCACATGGGGATAAAATATCCATATGATCCAGGATAGATAACTCTTAAGTTATCCAAATGATCCTGAGTAGATCACTTTTAAAGTGTAAATAAACTTTGACAGTGTGAATGTCACATCATGTTGTTAAAACTAACAAAATTTTCACATGTCAAAATTCTATTAGTTTAGGGGGTCTTATGCTGTGTATCCACACTGTGGAACACTACCCAAGTATCGTGTTTGAAATCATAAATAAAATTCACAAATTTGTATGTATTTTAGAAAATAATCATAACAGTTTTACTTTAACGGATCATACAGAAGCAGGAATATCTGTGGTTTATTTAATTGATTCAAGTTCACTTATTCTCAGCGAGTAGGATGCAGAGAATGAAACTTGGTATTGAATTAGAACGAAATATTTAAATAAACATAAAATGAAGTTATTTTAGTTTAACTAGGTTATTCTAAATAGTATATAATAAAACATGAACTTATAGAGAATCACAATCTCATTTAAAATGATTTAGAATGAAATTGGAAAACAAAAAAGTAAATTTTATAAAATCTGACATGCATGTCAAAACTTAGGGCTGAAAATTTGAAATTGTGTAGAAACACTGTAAATCTACACAAAATGAATATTGAATGAAAGACTATTAACAGTAGTTGCATTGCAGCGTGATAAATTCAGAAATAGTAAGTCCATAGTTTACAAAACACTGAATGACATTTTAAGTTTTCAGATATTTTCAAATATCATTGCAGAAAGGTGTTTTGTGAATGATATTTCACATCATGCAGAAAGAAAGGACTAATAGTATGATGTTAAATGTTTGATGGCGTATCAATTTCTTGTTTTAGTTTATTGTATCAGTATTCTGTCAGTATGAAAAACTGCAGTACGTTTTTAACTACTAGCATTTTGTGTTTATCATTGCTATTCATCTAGATGTATGAATTAGTATTTATTTGAGATTGGAATTGTTAATTGTAGTTATAAGTAGATCTTAAGAAAGTATATGTATGATGTCAATATATTTCGAGTAATTACAATTATTCACTTAATCCTGAAAAGTAGAATAAGAAACTTATGAGGAAAATTAAAGAATTAAAAACAGTATTCAATTAAGGTAAAGAACAAACAAAACTGAATAGTTTAAATTTTAAATTAAAATTAAATTTTGAAATATTAGATCAAAATAGAAAAAAAATAATTGAAATATTGGAAATTAACCCATTGAAACGACTAAAAATAACAAATCAGTTAATCAGACACCGCTGAACAGCGAGCTGCGAAAAATATTCATCCTCGAATAATTAATAAATTGAAAAGAGAAGAAAAGTGGTGAATAATTTGAAGGTTAGAAAATTACAATCCAGATATATTGATATCAAGAATAAATTGTAAAAGTTGATTAAATATAAGAAGTGAGTATACTTTGAAAGTATTACGAAGTAGATTATCCGGAAAGCAGATTTAGAAGAGGGAAGTATTTGTTAATCCAGTTAGCAAATTTATATGGTGAAGAAATTTCAAACGTCAAGCAAGTGATAGAAATACTTCAAGGAAATCTTGAAAATAAATTGGAGGTTAAAATCAAACGTCAATCCAGTAAAGAAGAAGAAGAAGAAGCCTTGAGAGGTTAAAAAGTCAGTCAAGTGACATAATATTTCAAGGATCATAATAACCAGTTAGAGGTTATAATATAACATTACTCGAGTCGAAAGAAAGACAAGGTAAAGCTTTACTATATCAGAAATCCATGGTACATATTTATTTTAAATAAAGGCCATATTTATCATTTTAGTTAAGTTAGATTTTGTTATTTAAATTTGTTAATTACATTCCAAGTTCAAATTTGTTAATAAATTAATACTTTGTTCGTTCAATTACTGAGTTTGATTTATTTAGATTGTTATCTTGATCGATGAGCATTTATTGAACCGACTTCGTTGGACCTTGAGTAAGAGTCATTCTATAGATTGTAGATAGTCATTCTAATGGTGTTCTATAGTCTATAATATTAACAGCTTTTGAGAAACTGTTTGGCGCTCAATAAAATCATTTCAATTTACTTTTAAAAAGTAATTTCGAACGTATATAAAAAATAAAATAGATAGCAGAATATAGAACAATATATATATATATATATATATATATGAAGTGTTGGTGTTCTTCCAGGTGTTTTCCCGTGTAGTTGGTAGGCTCCTGTGGGAGCCACGCTTGTCTAAACGACGTTTCGGCGGAATCTCATCTGCCATCTTCAGGTTCTAGCTGAATGCTGCCTGCTGCTGCGGCTGCTGCTGCTGCTGCTGCTGTTGCTGCTGCTGCTGCTGCTGCTACTGCTGCTCCTCGTTGCTCGAACTGAACTGACGTTCTCTCTGTTGTGCGGCTCCTTATATACGTTGTGGGGTGGGGCGCACCTGCGCACTTGGCTGCGTGTTACTGGCCCTCTTCTCTCTGTTGGAGGCGTAGCGGGCGCCTGAGCTAACCCGACACGAGGCCTCGTTGAAACGTCACGTTTCACGTGACTTCTCGTTGATGGTCGTGCGTCCTCGTGTCTAGCCGGCTCTGGAGGTTGTCGTGGTCCTCCTTGGTTGGTTAGCGCTTGGCTCCGGCTCCTCGTGATGGGTCCCCTTGTAGCTGGCTGTGGTGTCTCTTCCTGAATGGTCGATACTCGACGGTGCCTCGTTGCGATCTGTTCGTTTACCGTGGGTCGTCGTCTGTTTTCCGTTACGTAACTTCCTGACAGTGCGGGCTTCCATGCAGTGGGTAATCTTTGAGTGTCGTCTCGTTTGTTAAGATTTTGAGGTCTTTTTTCAATTTCTATAGCCTCTCTGGTAATCCTTGACCTCCAATGCTCGATATTGGCTATCGTTCTGGTGTTGTCGAAGTCTATCTTGTGTCCTGTGGTTTTTGCGTGTTGTGCTAGGGACGATGTTTTCTCCTCTTTTTGCACTGCATTTCTATGTTCTTCTCTTCTTACACTTATCCGTCTGTTCGTTTGTCCTATGTATGATTTGTTGCAATCTTGGCACGGGATTTCGTATACTCCTTGGTTTTCTAGGGCGATTTTTGATTTCGGGTTACGTAGAACTGCGCTGATTTTTCGGTCTGTTTTGAATATTGTGTCTATGTTGTATCCACGTAGAAGTTTTCCGATTTTATCTGTTGTCCCCTTCACGTAAGGTAAATATGCTTTTGCCACTGGTTTCTCAGATTCTTCATGGATTCGTGGTCTGGATGGTTCTTGCGACTTCTGTATTGTATACCTTGAAAATCCATTTCTCATAAGTGCTTTCTGGAGTGATCAAAAATCGCCCTAGAAAACCAAGGAGTATACGAAATCCCGTGCCAAGATTGCAACAAATCATACATAGGACAAACGAACAGACGGATAAGTGTAAGAAGAGAAGAACATAGAAATGCAGTGCAAAAAGAGGAGAAAACATCGTCCCTAGCACAACACGCAAAAACCACAGGACACAAGATAGACTTCGACAACACTAGAACGATAGCCAATATCGAGCATTGGAGGTCAAGGATTACCAGAGAGGCTATAGAAATTGAAAAAAGACCTCAAAATCTTAACAAACGAGACGACACTCAAAGATTACCCACTGCATGGAAGCCCGCACTGTCAGGAAGTTACGTAACGGAAAACAGACGACGACCCACGGTAAACGAACAGATCGCAACGAGGCACCGTCGAGTATCGACCATTCAGGAAGAGACACCACAGCCAGCTACAAGGGGACCCATCACGAGGAGCCGGAGCCAAGCGCTAACCAACCAAGGAGGACCACGACAACCTCCAGAGCCGGCTAGACACGAGGACGCACGACCATCAACGAGAAGTCACGTGAAACGTGACGTTTCAACGAGGCCTCGTGTCGGGTTAGCTCAGGCGCCCGCCACGCCTCCAACAGAGAGAAGAGGGCCAGTAACACGCAGCCAAGTGCGCAGGTGCGCCCCACCCCACAACGTATATAAGGAGCCGCACAACAGAGAGAACGTCAGTTCAGTTCGAGCAACGAGGAGCAGCAGTAGCAGCAGCAGCAGCAACAGCAGCAGCAGCAGCCGCAGCAGCAGGCAGCATTCAGCTAGAACCTGAAGATGGCAGATGAGATTCCGCCGAAACGTCGTTTAGACAAGCGTGGCTCCCACAGGAGCCTACCAACTACACGGGAAAACACCCGGAAGAACACCAACACTTCATTTAACACCCGTGAAAACCTAAGAAACAACATATATATATATATATACATATATACAAGAAGTCACGTTTCAACGAGGCCTCTTGTCGGGTTAGCTCAGGCGCCCGCTACGCCTCCTACAGAGAGTAGAGGGCCAGTAACACGCAGCCAGGTGCGCAGGCGCGCCCCACCCCACAACATATATAAGGAGCTGCATGTCCACGGAAGTAAGCCTTTTCTTGATCGTACGGCTGTGATGCACTCCGTGCAGTAATGGGTGGCCGGCAATTTTCTTGTTGCCGGGTAATGGAGGCTAAATTTGAAGTGGTCAGGGCCAGGAGTTGTGCTAATTGTTCGTAAGAGGGTAGTCCCAAGCTTGATTGGGGTTGGTCCGTCATGGCGGCAGAGGGGACTGGGGTCGTCCCGGGCGTTTGCCCTTGAAGCACTAATTGTCTTGTGTGCGTCGCACTAGGTATTGCCGTCTGGTACGGTGGGGTGACGTGGTAGGCACCGGCCGACGAGGTAGGCGTGACGAAGTACTGTGCGTTGGGTGGCGTGCTTGGACTTGGGCTGGTTGCTGCTGGTGGTACCATGCAGTGAGGGGTGGCCGGCTGGCGGCGAGGCGTCAGCGAGGCGTCACTAAAAAGCTGAGGCCAGTCGGGTGTGGCAGCAATGGTGTACTGACCGCTGGGTAGCCCTAAGCCAGAGATGGAGGCTTCCCCATGTGTGGAAGCGAATCCGGCGAAGCGGCGATCTCCCAGCGTCAAGGAATCGTCACTGGCCCGGGGTGCTGTTGGGTCCACCATACAGCGAGGGGGCATCACCATATCATCATCGCCATCCAATCTCCGTTCCATTGCCGAGGTTTCGTGCCAGGATGCTGCGTTGCGCACCATGCAGTAAGGGGGCATCGCCTGGGAATCGTTGCTATTCAATCCCACATTCGTTGCCTGAGTTTCGTGCCAAGTTGCTGCGCTGCGTGCCATGCAGCGAGGGGGCATCGTCGTGGAGTCGTTACCATCCACCCTCAATCCTATCGCCTGGTCTTCGTGCCAGGTTGCTGCGCTGCGTGCCATGCAGCGAGGGGGCACCGTCGTGATGACGTCGTGCGTGACCCCAGTGTCGTGTCCTATACTTGTGGCGAGTCCTGCCTCGCTATGCCTAGGTGCTGAGCCCGGCGACGCACAGTATTGGGGCGTCGTCGTCGCGACGCCATTCGTAGCACTTGTGCCTATGGAGAAATCAGAGGACATGCTTACCTCGCCGTGCCGGGTTGCTGTGTTGAGTTCCATACAGTGTGGGGCCACCGTCGTAGAGACGTCGGGCGTGACCCCAGTACCCCCTGTCAGGGCGTCGTGTTGGCGGAGCACTTCGTGGTCAGATGCTGTTAGTGGCGTCGTGCAGTGAGGGGGGGCCGACGTGGAGACGTCGCTCGCGACCCCAGTGCCTACTGCCTTGCCACTACGGGTATGCATCGTCACTTGTCACTCAACAAATAAAACACAAATAAAACACTATGTCACTTAACAACACAAGAGGAAGGGATAACCTCATCAGCTTTGGCGTTGGCTTCTGTGCTCAATGACTTCAGTTTCGGGAGAAGACTATTGGCGGGCTGAAGGCTGGTACACTACTTTCAAAGACTCGATCACTTCTGGCTCGCTGAAATTTTCCCTGTTCTTTTATAGAAGTTTTGGAAAATTTCAGGCTTTTGATTGGTCAAACTTTTTGACTATATAAGAGAAATTTTGGGCTGAGTTTATAAATATGAGCACAGTGCGCCAGACAAGTCATAACTTGTTCGACGCCGACGCCGATGACACCACCCCCCTTTTTTGTGACTTTATTGAACATTAATAAAGGCATACAGGTTATGTTTCAGTTTCAATAATTTCAATTATATAATGTAAGAGTAAGTAGGTAAGATATTTTCAAAACTATAAACTAAGAACTAGTGTGTTAAGATATTTCAACATATATAGACTAAGATTAAGTGTGGTAAGATATTTTAACTAAGTAACTAATAGTAGGTCCATTAAGATATTTTAGGTAAAACAGGATATTTAAAATTAAAGTACTTCATGTAACATTTCATAAAACTTAAGATAATTTGAACAAAATTCTGCCCTGTGGCGATAATTTATTTACATATGTACATATTCGACAGTTTCGTTTTTCTGGACGTCGTCTCCGCGACGCCCGGGGCTGCCTGATCCTGTTGCGAATTGGGGGCTGCTAAGTCCTGCTGTGCTGCGTGCTACGGCAGCGGGATTCTGGAGCGAACCTTTGAGGCTGCAACGTCCTGCTGTGTTGCTTGCTAAGGCAACGGGAGACTGGAGCGATTTATTGAGGCTGCAACGTCCTGCTGTACTGCGGGCTAAGGCAGTGAGATACTGGAGCGCCTCGTGGGGGCTGCTAGGCCCTGCTGTGCTACGTGCTAAGGTAGCGGGATTCTGGAGCGGTGCGCCGGAGCCGGCTGAGCTCGGGCTGGCGTTTGAGTTGACGAACACTCGTGTCCAGACTGGGACAGGCATCTGGCTGGCGGATGGCTGCTGTCGGTCGTGGCCAGGCGTGGTCACGGCCTTCGCCCAGAATGGCATTGGAAACTGTATTGGCGTCGTGTCGAGCGGCTGCTCTTGTCTCGACGTGGAAGGCCCAGGGTCTGCTGGCGGCGGCGGTGCGGCTGACAGCGCCGGGGACTTCTTATCTTTTTGTGTTTGTTTCCTCTTGGCAGAGGTGGATGGGCCAGGCACGACTGGGGGCAGTCGGCGGGCTGGTAATTTTGGTTCAGCGGCGGCTGTGGAACCATGTCCACGGAAACTAGTCTGTGTTTCGGCATCTGGCTTCGGGGCAGCGGGCACTACTAATCCTGTGATAGTAGGCGTGACTGGCTTCGGAGCAGCGGGCACTACTGATCCTGTGATAGTAGGCGTGACTAGCTTCGGGGCAACGGGCGCTACTGGTCCTGTGACAGTAGGCGTGGTTGGCTGTAGGGCAGCGGGCACTACTGATCCTGTGATAGTAGGCGTGACTGGCTTCTGGGCAACGGGCGCTACTGGTCCTGTGACAGTAGGCGTGGTTGGCTGTGGGGCAGCGGGTGCTGCTGGCTCTGGGGCAGCGGGCGCTACTGGTCCTGTGACAGTAGGAGCTGCGAGCCTTGGTGGGGCTGGATGACCTGGATCCTCGGGATCGTCATCGTCGTTGTTGCTGTCGTCATCGTCGGTATCAGCTGCGATGGCTCGTACAGCTGGAGGCACTGGAGGTCGCTTGTCGGGTTTCTGGCCCGGCATGGGCCTGATGTCATCAATGTGAATGGGCACTGGGATCTCGTTCCTGAGAATTTCGTACGTGTTATCCCCCAGGGCTCGAATGATAACAAAAGGTCCCTCCCATGTGGGTCCAAAGCTGGTCCGGTGCTCCTTGAAGCCTCGGCACATCACTTGTTGCTGGGGTCGATACTCGATCGGGGCTGTCCTCGGTTCTGGGAAAAGATTCCTCTGGTAGACTTGCTGTCGTTGCGCCGCTTTCTCCTGTCTGCTCCTAGCTGCTCGTCGAGGTTCTGGTAGCGGGCGGCGTTGCTCTGGGTGTTGCCAGTCTCCTGGGCGAGGTAACTCGGTCCCAAGCAGCAGCTCGCTGGGTGAGTAGCCGGTGGCAGCATTTTTTCTGTTGTGCAAAGAAAAGATGATCTGCGGCAGCACGACGTCCCATCGGTTTTGTCGTTTTCCCATTAGCTTTTCTCGTAGGGCCTTCTTTATTTCCTGGTTACGCCTCTCTACGGGATTGGCTCTCTGGTGGTAGATCGGCGATGTAAAATGGCGGATCTTGTTTCGCTTACAGAAGTTGAGGATCTTCTTAGCTGTGAAGGTGGGTGCATTGTCGGTGATGAGTTCATCGGGATATCCCCATCGGAGGCAGACTCGTTCCAAGGCCCCTAAGATGTGGTTGGCATCAGCTTGGGGTGCAGCTTCGGCCTCGATCCACTTGGAACAGAGATCTGTTATCACGATGATAACTCGGTTATGGGTTGGTGTCTCTTCGTAGGGTCCCATGACGTCTAACGAGAGTACTTGCCAGGGTTTGGTGGGTGGTCTCGGGCGGAGTGGAGCGGCAGCTTGAAGGGGTCCTCGCTTGGTCGCAGCACATACCATGCATAGTCTCACATGCGTCGTGACGTTCTTGCGGAGTTGGGGCCAGTAATAACGGTTGTTTACTGCCCGGTACGTCTCGTCGCGGCCTGGATGACCTGCATGTGGGGCGTCGTGGTAGTGGTGCAGAATGCGGGGCCTCAAGGCTTCGGGCACAACGAGGGCGGTCCTCTCTTCTGTGACATGCCATAGGCGTCCATCTTCCACCCTGAATTGTTCTTTCAGGCGCTTCTCCCAAGGGTCTAGGCCTCGTTCCTGATCCTGGATGTCCCCCCAATGTCCGATGGAACCAGAAATGGCGTAGTCCGCGAGTTGGGCGGCCTTGATTTCATCGAACAGAGTGGTTAGCTCCTCAGGTTCGGCTTCCATCATCAGAATTTCCTCCGTGGTCGGGGTATCGATGATGGCCCTTGGCGTGGTTGGTTGTTCGGCTGTGGGCTCCTCGTCAGGAGGTAGCAAGCGGGAGTCATCGCCGGTATCAGCTGGCATGGCTTCTTGGGGATGACGTGACAGGAAGTCGGGCAGCTGGTTGAGTCGTCCTGGACAGTGTTCTACGGTGAAGGTGTACTCTTGCAGCTGCAAGGCCCACCGGGTGAGCTTGGCCCTCTCGTCCTTGAACTGATGTAACCAGTGCAATGCTCGGCTGTCCGTGACAAGTGTGAAATGCTGGTCCTCCAGCCAGTGGCGGTACCGACGACAGGCCCATACTACGGCGAGTGTCTCCTGCTCATTGATATGGTAGCGGCGCTCTGGTCCTGTGAACTTCGCACTGGAGCAGGAAATTATCCGTTTCTCCCCCTCTGGCGTTTTTTGATACAAAGCCGCACCCATGCCATGGTTGCTTGCATCGGTTTGGAGGTAGAACGACAGTCCTGGCTCCGGTCTGCAAAGGGCTAGAGGCTGTGATAGCTTCTCTTTTATCAGTGTGAACGCTGTCTCCGCTTCTGAATTCCACTGGAATCTCTCCTTCCCTGTTAGGTTAGTTAGCGGGGCTGTCAGCTCGGCAAACTCGGGTACAAACTCTCGTAGCCAGTTGGCGGTGCCTAGGAATCCCTGGAGTTCCTTCTTGGTGCGAGGAGTGGGAAAGTCTCTTATTTGGATGACGTGTTTCTCCTGGGGTTGGTTTTGAGTAGTAGTTATCCTGTAGCCCAGGTAGTCCAGCTCGGAGGCTCCAAATCGGCACTTCGGGAGTCCACAGTGCAATCCATGTATCCTCAGACGTTCTAATACCAGAGCCAAGTGACGAAGGTGGTCTTGATGATCTTCAGAGTATACTATTATGTCGTCTAGATATACCTTCACGAAGACGTCTATGAAGTCGGCCAGCACTTCTGTCATTAACTTCTGGAACGTTGAGGGGGCGTTGCGTAGCCCGAATGGCATTACAAGGAACTCGAATGTCGCTCCGTCTGGGGTACTGAAAGCTGTCAGGGGTACACTATTCTCGTGCATCGGGACCTGCCAGTATCCACTCTTTAAGTCCAAACTTGTGAAAACCTTCGCCGCACCTAGCTCTCGGATCGTTTCCCTTATCGGCGGCAACTGGGACACTTCTTCCAACGTCTGGGTGTTCAGCTGGTGGTAATCGACACAAAAGCGGGAAGTCCCATCCTTTTTGTTCACAATAACGATCGGTGAGCAGTAACGGCTGTTACTGCGTCGAATTACCCCAGCTGCCAGCATCTTCTTCACTTCCTCAGTGATTATTGCCTTTTTATTTGCCGAGTACTGGTAACGTCGAATTTTAAACGGTTTATCGTCCTTCAGACGGATTTCATGTGTAGTGAGTTGGGTAGTGGGCTGCTTGAGCGTCTCTTGGAATACGTCAGAAAATTTAGTGATGACCTCCTCGTACGCACGGCTGTGCGTCTCAGGTAGCTGCTCTGGGTTGGCTGCTACGGTGCGGGCCGAGTCCTCGGTCCTAGCCTCCATGTCCCAGAACAGGGTGTGCCGTTCTGACACCCCTGCGTGTATGCAGTGCCGCGGAAAATCGATCACTACTTCCTGTTTCGCTAGGAAGTCTCTTCCTAGGATGATGTCCTTTGTCATGTCCTCCAAGATATGCATTTCGACCGAAACTGTCCAGTTTCCGATCTGCAGAGGCACTTCCACGCTGCCTTGGGTGTGCTTGATCTCCTTGGCGGCAGCCAAGAGCACGGGCATCGTCGGATGGTTAGTCCTAGGAAGGTCCTCCACGTAGTTGCTATGGATGAAGGAATGAGTCGCCCCGCTGTCCAGCAGGGCCAGTAAACGGCATCCATTGGCCTCGACCCACAAGTGGGATGATGGGCCGGGACCGGCCGTCAGTCCTATTGACGCACTCAATTCTGGAGCCGGGCACCCTGGCTTGGGCCGGCTCGCTGGTCGTTTCCCGCCTGGGGCTGACTGCTTGCCTGCTGCCGGGGGGCTGCCTGACTTCTTTGCTGTGGTGGTGCCGTGGATGTCTGTCCTGGGCCTGGGTTACTGATTGGACCTGCTTGTTGGCTAGGGTTGTTTGAGTTGGTGCCGTGCCCTCGGAAGTATGCATTGCCTTGCGGGTTAGGGCCATGTCCTCGGGAATTGGCGTTTCCTTGTTGGTTGGAGTCATGTCCACGGTTATAGTTGGAATTGCCCTGCTGGGGTTCCTGCTGGGTCTGGTTTGTGGGGCAGTCTCGGTGAAAATGGAATCCCGGGCACTTGCGGCACTTGGGTAGGCTGTTGGTATTATTGCTCGCAGGCGGAATGGTGGCTGGCCTCGGCAGCGGTCGGAGTTGCCGTTGAAATTCCCTGTAATCTTGCTCGGCGTTTTCAGCCACTCGGCTTAGGCTCTCCATGGTTGTTACTGGGACATTTCTCGTAGCGAACCTCAACTCGGGGCGCAGGAGCTCGCGCACTTCCCCCACCATGTCCTCCTCCAATGTGTATTTTTCTACCCTCAACCACAAACCAATTTTTCTTTGAATAAAGATGGCGGCGGGCTCGTCATCTTTTTGTTTTTCACCGTGCAGCCTGGATCGTAGTCTTCCCAAGGTGGCGGTGTCGTTATATTGTCTTAATAGTTTTTCCTTCAGAAATTCGTACGTGATATTGTGCGATCTCCACATTTCCAGGGTGCGTTTCGCCTGACCCTCGAGCTGCTCGATGGCCACTCTCACCTTATCCCTGCCTTGGATGTCCTCCTGGTACATTGCTTCTTCTAGCTCGTCCAAGAAGCTTACAGGATCCTCCCATTCCAGGCCTGCATAGGTTGGCAGCGCTCGCGCTCTCCTCGTGGGCGTCCTGTGGTGGCTTTGCATCGCTTGGATGGCCGCCTGAACACTTCCCTCCATTAATCTTGTCATGCTTTCTGCTAAATTCTGTGTTGGGCGCCACTGGGGGTCCATTTCCCCAGAATCTGTATAGTCGGGTCGTCGTGGATCCTCTTCCCTCCGGGAAGATCGAGCCTCACGCTGTTGGTCGCCATGTCCACGGAAGTAAGCCTTTTCTTGGTCGTACGGCTGTGATGCACTCCGTGCAGTAATGGGTGGCCGGCAATTTTCTTGTTGCCGGGTAATGGAGGCTAAATTTGAAGTGGTCAGGGCCAGGAGTTGTGCTAATTGTTCGTAAGAGGGTAGTCCCAAGCTTGATTGGGGTTGGTCCGTCATGGCGGCAGAGGGGACTGGGGTCGTCCCGGGCGTTTGCCCTTGAAGCACTAATTGTCTTGTGTGCGTCGCACTAGGTATTGCCGTCTGGTACGGTGGGGTGACGTGGTAGGCACCGGCCGACGAGGTAGGCGTGACGAAGTACTGTGCGTTGGGTGGCGTGCTTGGACTTGGGCTGGTTGCTGCTGGTGGTACCATGCAGTGAGGGGTGGCCGGCTGGCGGCGAGGCGTCAGCGAGGCGTCACTAAAAAGCTGAGGCCAGTCGGGTGTGGCAGCAATGGTGTACTGACCGCTGGGTAGCCCTGAGCCAGAGATGGAGGCTTCCCCATGTGTGGAAGCGAATCCGGCGAAGCGGCGATCTCCCAGCGTCAAGGAATCGTCACTGGCCCGGGGCGCTGTTGGGTCCACCATACAGCGAGGGGGCATCACCATATCATCATCGCCATCCAATCTCCGTTCCATTGCCGAGGTTTCGTGCCAGGATGCTGCGTTGCGCACCATGCAGTAAGGGGGCATCGCCTGGGAATCGTTGCTATTCAATCCCACATTCGTTGCCTGAGTTTCGTGCCAAGTTGCTGCGCTGCGTGCCATGCAGCGAGGGGGCATCGTCGTGGAGTCGTTACCATCCACCCTCAATCCTATCGCCTGGTCTTCGTGCCAGGTTGCTGCGCTGCGTGCCATGCAGCGAGGGGGCACCGTCGTGATGACGTCGTGCGTGACCCCAGTGTCGTGTCCTATACTTGTGGCGAGTCCTGCCTCGCTATGCCTAGGTGCTGAGCCCGGCGACGCACAGTATTGGGGCGTCGTCATCGCGACGCCATTCGTAGCACTTGTGCCTATGGAGAAATCAGAGGACATGCTTACCTCGCCGTGCCGGGTTGCTGTGTTGAGTTCCATACAGTGTGGGGCCACCGTCGTAGAGACGTCGGGCGTGACCCCAGTACCCCCTGTCAGGGCGTCGTGTTGGCGGAGCACTTCGTGGTCAGATGCTGTTAGTGGCGTCGTGCAGTGAGGGGGGGCCGACGTGGAGACGTCGCTCGCGACCCCAGTGCCTACTGCCTTGCCACTACGGGTATGCATCGTCACTTGTCACTCAACAAATAAAACACAAATAAAACACTATGTCACTTAACAACACAAGAGGAAGGGATAACCTCATCAGCTTTGGCGTTGGCTTCTGTGCTCAATGACTTCAGTTTCGGGAGAAGACTATTGGCGGGCTGAAGGCTGGTACACTACTTTCAAAGACTCGATCACTTCTGGCTCGCTGAAATTTTCCCTGTTCTTTTATAGAAGTTTTGGAAAATTTCAGGCTTTTGATTGGTCAAACTTTTTGACTATATAAGAGAAATTTTGGGCTGAGTTTATAAATATGAGCACAGTGCGCCAGACAAGTCATAACTTGTTCGACGCCGACGCCGATGACATGCACAACACGGAGAACGTCAGTTCAGTTCGAGCAACGAGGAGCAGCAGTAGCACCGGCAGCAGCAGCAGCAGTAGCGGCAGCAGCAGCAATAGGCAGCTTCCAGCTAGAATCTGAATCGTTAATAATAACATGACCAAGCGTTCAGCAAATTTTGAGGTTGAGGTCATTTTGACGGTTATACAAATACAGTTATACAAATAAGTTCAAGCAATTGCTACATGTAGGCGCCACCAACTAATACATATATACTGTATCGCAATAAATGCTGTGCGTACATGCTTCCGCAACGGTGCATGTGCGTAGGATCCTCCAAAGTTTGGCAAACGCGCGGTAGGCTTATTTGTGCATGTACGTGACAGCAACAATAAACACTTTTATGAGTTAAATATAGTTACGATTTCGCTTTTAATGCTAGCGTGTAACAAATTTAATTTGTATAAGATAAAAGAGTATAAATACGTAGTTTTATTATAAATGTTTTATTTAATCAAATAAGTAAAAATAGGTAAATCATATTTCACATGTGGGTAACCCTATTGCTAACGAGGAACAGATGTATAATTTTAGTTATATACCGGGCGTCCATAAGATTAGGTACACCTCGCTTTTGTCTTTATTTTTCAAGATAAGCACATGAAATTAGAATACAGAATATTTCACACAAAAATATATTGAAATAACCGGACCCAATAATTAACTTCCGGTTTAACCGGAAATACTACCAACTTCATAAATTCGAGCGGCATATATTTTTTTATCTTATCTGATAGAAGTTTCAATTACTTTTACAATGTTTTTTTTTTATTAAACTCGAATCAGAAATTATCTTCTAAAATACTACGCTTGTTGCAGAAAGCTAAGTCCTCATAGTGTCATCTTCAATTTCAAACTGTAGTTTCACATTTGTTTATGAATCGATTTTAAATTTTAAAATTGTGTTGGAGAGCTAATTTAAAACTCTACCGGCACAATGTCAGAAAAGCACAGGGTGTTATTTTAAAAATTCAGTTTTGGGCAGTTTATTTTTTATAAAATATTTATTCCAAAAAATTTCCACGAATTAATCCTACACAGTCGTTTGTATTAGGTGAAAAATAGATAAATAAGCCTTTCTATTAAATACTGTTGGTATTTACTAGGTATTATTTTCATGATTACTAAGTAATTATACAAAATTTCATTTCTGATTCAATTTTGATTTTGAAAAAATTGTAAGAATAATTCAAATATCTATCATATAAGATTAAAAAATGTAGCATTAAAATAAAAATAGGTAGCAGTACTGCCGGTTAAACTGAAAGTGTTTTCGTGGGTCTACTTATGTCTAAAAATGTATTTCTATACCAAATATCCTGTACCATAATTTCAAATTTCCATCGTAAAAAAGAAAGAAAAACGTGCGTATATACGTGATCTCATGAATACCCGGTATATACAGGAAGGGCGAACTAAAAAAATAATTAATGACAATATTTGGCATGTAGCTAGCAGATTGATCAATAAAGAAATCTGCTACGCTAAAATGATGGAGGAAAATAATATTTAGAATATTGCGAAGGAGGCAAATCTATATACTTTTATTGAAATGGAAATGACCACGGCCAGCCAAGATAAACTAAAGTGATGTACAAAATATCTAAATAATTACAATATTAGTACTGTATCTCAGATTCGAACAAATTTTACAAGAATTACATCATATATCATCAATTTTGTTTTAAATTGTTCTAGCTGATACAAATTTGTCAGGTAATTGCACGCTGACTATACTATAGCAGATTCATTTTTTTAAAGTGCTTCGTCTACTATCAGCTATCTGGAGTGACCTTGCATACGTTTGCAAAGATTATATTATGTGTCGCCTCATTTTAGCATGAAAAATCTAAAAACTTCTAAAAAAATGTATATAGTCAACTGACTTCATTTTTGTTGTACAGAGTTCAGAAAGGCATTTAGAAAAAACAGTACCTTTTATTTTTTGGCGGAAATGTTTCATTTCATTTTTTTTTCCAATAATTAGGCAATTTTTATGGCCAATTTAATTAAATTAATTGAAAAATGTGTTATCATACACAATATGCCATAAAATTAGAACGAAAATGTTTACTCGGAGGTTTTTGGGAAATTCAAATGACGGACCGGAAATCGGGCCATTTTCCAGAAAATATGAGAGTGGATATTTAGGCCTTGAAGATCTGTACTCGGGGATTTTAGGGGCTGATTACGAATCCGAGGTCTAATTTAAAGTGGAGTGACTCGGCACCCATCTAATCTCTCTCACGACTCCGAGAATATAAAATGTATATTAAACCAGAAAATCTACTTTTTTATAATGTTAAAGAAAATATTTTTCTTATACTATATTGGATTAAAGTTGTCTATACCGAATTGATAGTTTGGGAATTTACAACTATTATTCATAAAAACTGTCAAAATAATTATTAAGAAGTACAAGAAATATACCCAAACTGAGGCTGTATGTATTGCTAACTCCGTTATTATATTAGGTAGAAAGTCGATTAAATGGAGAAAGTTTTAAATACTTTCTTGGACATGTCAATGGAGCTTCTAGATTTGCTTTAAATTTTTAGGTTATGAAATAATTGAGAAAAATCACAATAGTGCATTTTTGAAAGTCTATCATATTTCCATAATTTAAATTTGTATAACGTTTTATGATCAAAGATAAGTTAGTAAGGGTTAGGAGATAAAATATTTTTTATTTTTGAGATATTAATTAGTTCTGTTACCAAAGACAAAACATTTCTCGAACTTCGGAAAGTAAACAAGAATGGCTGAAATTTGGCACACGGGTATTTTCAAAGTTTATTATTTAAAAAACGCAAATTTTTACATATCTATGTGGAGCGCTTCCGTAAAAAATTGAGATTAAACTATGGAAATTCCATTTTTCTTATATATTTTAGGAAATATTGATCGAGTCAATAAAAAGTTAAATTAGATTTTGAAAAGGGGGAAGACATAAAAAAAAAAATTTAAAAAAAAACGGCAACACGTGTCACAGTAGGCATGCGCATGTATTATTCACGACACCTTTTCTTAAAGAATTTTACGTGATTTAAACTACTTACTTTTCTCTGACGGTCGTATCAAAAGGAATTATTATAAATTGAAAGCGTCAAAATGCAAGTTCTAAAATACCGAATACTGTTCGTAAATTAAATAAATCCACATTTCAAATATACCCACATAAAAGTGAATTGAAGAGAAAGTAAATTGTGAAATTAAAAACTGTGTTACACATTACATAGAACACAGGTTTAGCTTCATCTTTCAATTTTTACTTTTTGGTAGGAATGAATTTCGCGATTTCACAACTATTTCTGAGGTTAATCTCGAAACTGTCGAAATTCGCAAATTTCAACGTGCTCTGTTTTAAAGATAATAAACGTAAAACGCTCTTTGGTATTATTAAAGTATCAATTGTATTATTAAGAATGCAACCCGACAGGAATTGTACATTTTGATCAATATTTGAAGATAAAACAACATTATAAATAGAAAAGTTTTTTTTCCGTGAAGTAATTTTTTAAAATGAATATACATTCTTCAGAAGCAATGCCCTATAGAAATAAATCAGTACACCTTCTTCTTTAAGATGATTTTTCTCATTATTTCAGTCATTTTTTACGGACATGTGACGCTTTTTGTGATGTTGGGCCTATTGGATTTTTTAGTTTTCCTTCCATGCAATAGGAAATTAGTAAAATTTACTCATTTTACATGAAAACTATTAATCCCTCAAAAAAAATCATACGACTATTTTTTTAATAGTCCTCTTTAAAAAAGAATTTAACTTTCTTTCTGACCGATAAAAATTTCCCGAGATATTAAAAAAAAACGGAATTTTTAAAATTCAAATTCAACTGTTCCAATGAAGCGCCTGCCCCATATGTAGATGTAAACATATTTATTTTTCAAACAGTAAAATTTTGAAAATATCATACCCCAAATTTTCAGATTAAAAGCTTTGATAACTGGATTATATTGACTACAACTTTTGCTTTTTATGTGATTTTTTGTGCATTTTTTTGTATTCGATGGTACTTTTAATGATCTGCGATGTATTACTATAATGCAAATTCAATTTCTTAAGAAGATAAAAAGAAATAAAACCATTTTTAGTAGTCTGTGGCCCAGTGTTTTTACCATAATGCAGTAACTCATTTTTAAAATGCCACTATTATGTTATCGTGTCTTAATACCAAGGCATAGACACATACCTTTTAAATTACGTTTCTCAATATAAAGAAAAATTGAAATACAAGAATTTAGGTAAATTTCTTAGCTTTAATTTAACTTTAGCAAACTTTTCTCACAAAATGTATATTTTCTCAGGTATCCATTTTATTGAAAAGTCATCCAGAAATCAGTTTTTTGAAGAGTCGTTAAAATATGGCTAAGTTGACGTTCCCTTTTCTTTATATTAGAAACATCCAATACAGTCAATATGGTCTATCTCCCCCAAATTTTAAGCTAAGATTGACCTTTTAAAATTGAATAAAATTATTTAAACGTTAGTTTATTTAAACAGTAATTTCTTAATAGATAGAATAAAAGATTATTGTAATAAACCGATGCCTAAGATATCACTATTTCCACAAGATTTTCCATTCAAATATCTTTTAAAGAAAACATCTATATAAAATATATAAACTATATTTGCACTCTAATATCTGGAAATAATTGATCATAGAATTTTAATAAGAAAAACCGCTACCTAAGGAACCACTACTTCCTCATCCAGATTTTCCATCCAAGTCTCTTTAAAGGAAAACATTTTGACTATATTTTCACTCTAGTATGTGAAAATAATTGGTCATAAAATGTTAATAATAAAACATCCAAATTTTCCATCTAAATCTCATTAACGGAAAAGATCTTGACTATATTTGCACTCTAATATGCGGAAATAATTTGTCATAGAATTTCCATAATATTTGGGGCAGATGTCATAAAAGAATTGAGGCGGTGGTTTTTAGCATATACATCAAAAATGAAGTTTCTGAATCCTTATTAGCTTGCTCCACTTATTTTCACCAATTACGCCCCCCTCCACCTCTTCAACGAAATTATCTCAATCAGACGTCGTTACAATATATACATGTACCAAATTTCAAGTGAATATGTCAATTTAATTTTATCAACCAGTTTATTAATAGAGTATGTTGGGGAGGGTTGAAAAATATAATAAAAAAATCTGAGGCCTTGGCTTCTAGTATATACTCCAAATCTCAAGTTTCTGTACTCTTGCCAGCTTGCTTTACCCATTTTCATCTGCTTACCTCTACTTACTCCCCCCCCCCCTCCAATCCTTTCAGCGGAATCATTTCAGCATATAATCCAGTTCCAGATGTCACTATAATACATACTTGTACCAAATTTCAAAAAAACATCTCAATTTAATTTTATCATCCCTTTTTAATAGTGGAGTGGGTGGAGGGGTTGAAAATATTATAACAAAAATTGAGGCCTTTGCTTTTACTATATAGGTCATATCCCAAGTCTCTGTACTCTTATCCAGCTTGCTTTACCTATTTCCCCTATTTAACCAATCCAATGCTCAAAATTTGTTTGGCCTACTGGGAAAATAAAGTATTTTTATTATTATTATTAACCCCCAACCTTTCAACGGAATCGTCTCAAAATAGAATGTAATCACTGATATCGTTATAAGACATACAATATACATGTGTCAAATTTTAAGGGAAAATCTCCGTTTTATTTTATCAGCCCTTTTAATAATGGAGTGGGGGTGGTGAAGGGGTTGAAAAATGTTTTAAAATAGTCTGAAAATAATCTAGTTCTAGGTGTCGTTATAATAAATACGTTTGCCAAATTTCAAGTGTAATAAAACCACCCCCTCTCCGAGGGTGCAATCCCCCCTCCGGAGCAGGCGGGCGAGTTATTGTTTTTTTTTGAAAGGGGTAGCGATTGCTGCCACCAGGTCAGGATATTTTAGATTTCCGCCTGACCTCGGAAATGAGAGAAAAACTGGTTTTTTTGAGGCACCTATCTCTTCGTGGGCTATAGGCCCGGCCACGGCTTATATGCGTGGTCTTTTGGATAAGGGATGAAGCTGACAATTACTAGGTAATTTATAAATAAAGCAACCGCTAAAGATTAATACGAGTATAATAAACTTCGAGTATAAGGTAACAACACTTCAAGCTATAGATATAATATTGTTATAAATAAAGCAACCGCTAAAGAATTAATACGAGTATAATAAAACTCCAAGTATAAGTTAACCCTTCAAAGTATAGATATAATAATAATTTCACAAAACAACAGCACCTACGTGAAGACTCACGCCTGAGCCACCCTGTATTTATTCCCGTTCTCCTCGAAGAGGAGTTCGTATAAAAAAACTTTGCAATGACAGTGAAAAACTACCCTAGGGAGAGCCGTATCTCTGCGCGCCCCCGGTATGTCCTGAAAGCGGTAAAAGCAATATTTTTGGTTTCAACTTTAATCGGAACCCCCTATCATATTTTGGTTAGTAGATTAAAATAACCCTGAACCCAAGACTGACTCACCCTCTTCCCAGTTTGGTAACAGTATCGGACAGGTATCCTATTTGTCCTTCCTAGCGTATTTCAAGCACTTAATCCTTTTCTAGCTGTCACGCCACACACTAAATTTATTTATCCCTAGGCTATCTTAGCTTCGACTATGAATAACTCCCGGTTGCGGTCTCGAGGAAACCCCAAACCGATTTCGCTAGCTTGACTCTATTTCTATTAACTCATAAACCTGGTTAGACTAAAACCACTTTACACAAAAACACAAAACTAACTCCGCGGGTGTCGCGACGGACCTTCAGTGAAGACCCTTTTCTTCCAACCAAAACCCAATTCTCGCAAAAACCGCGACCCGACTTCTTCTCTCGCGAAACGCCGCCCAACTCCCTTCTTACCCAAAAACTACCTCCCTTGGCTCCCTTTTCGTTCTCTCAGTTTCCCTCTATTTCGTATTTTTGCTAAATTTGCTAAAAAATCCCACTCCATTTCATAGATTTAATTTATTGATTCTCTCGTACAACTATCGCCCTCTACTGACGATGATTTGAATCTTTCATTCTAGCCTACCGGTTCCTACTTTTACCAGCTACTTTAACGGTTCGCCACTAATTCGCCTGTATACGCGCTTCCTCTTGGTTTTCCGGGAGGGCGCTAGGTATGAAAATAAATGCCGTCTGTTCACAGAATCATTAACTCAGCGAAAATTTAGAGCGTCTATGACCCAACCCCAAATTCCATTCTCACGGTACTCTATACTGATAACGCGTTATCCCAGGAAATTCGTAATCTGTTTCCTTTCTTGTAGACTAAATAATCCAGGCAATTGGAACTCTGATAATACAGGGTGACTGACGTACAGCCATAATTCCTATAGTTACACACAAACTAATGCTTTAACATTCTCACAAGGCCCTCTGGTTACAGTATAAATCTAAGTAATAACAATATGAAGGGTAGTACTATTAAGAGGGGGGGGGGTATTTACTACATTACTCCCCCTTTAAAAAAGTTACGGCCTAAGTTGGCCGTGACCTTTTAGTTACAAACCTAAAACGTAGATTGCCGCCATTAGTATAGTGGACTATGTATCAACATTCTTAATCTTTGCACCAATGGAGACAACCTAACAATCTATGGACCTCCTAAGATTCTTAACTACATGTTTACAAAATAGTGTCCCCCGAATCGCGACAATAATAATTGCGCACCTCGCGCACTACGCACAGATAACTTTTCTCGCGCACACCTATCTTCTATCTATACTCTGGCTGACCTACAGTGGGCATGTGGGAAAATAGGGGGCAACACTATTGTCTTTAAACGTATGTCCATGCTTTGGCGAGCATCACTGTGTTACCCGTTTTAGAGTCTAGGATTGTTTATCTGTCCAATGGGGCGCGGCTGGTATGCTCGGGTACATCGGCACTTGCTGGTTCGAGTCCATCACGTGCGTTTCACCGACGTCGCTAACAACTGTCTTAAGTCCTTCACTTCCCGGTTCATTGTCTTTCGCGATTTGAGTCTGCTTCCGTTGGTGTCGATGAATCATCCACATGGTAAGGGTATTCCACAGGCACGCCAACATTGCGAATCCTCCGCCAACTGTTTGATACAGATGTAGTCCATTGATCAAGACACCTATCATATACTTAATGGCACGAAATATAACATAAAACCCCATCATACCGCTCATAAATACTCCTATGTCGGTAAACCATCCCCATATCTGTTTCATCGTGGTGTCGGCTAGCTCCTTCATCTCCTCTGGCCCAAATATACGTAGGGTGGAGAAACCTTGACCTCCGGTTTCCATTCCGCCTGCCCGTCGGGTAATAATATTATCCACTACCTTTCGCTCCACTCCAAAAGTCAGCAACTTTTGCACCTTTCCCACCTCCTCCTGTGTATATAATCCAAGAGACCCTATAGGCTGTATTGGTTTAAATGAGATCTTCACATCGGTGGCTACTTCCAGTTCCTTGGGCGGCTGTCTTACTGTCGGGTTAGGTACTAATCCTATCCACTCTCCGTCTATAGAAAATAAGGGAGGGGTTAACTCATTACAGTCAATCTCCTGCCCGTAGTTCTGTAATATTCTCGTTATGGGTGCCATAAATCGTGTTTGATTGTTGACCAACACTGGTAGCTCCTGGTAGCATCTCGTTGACCTTCCTATCTCGACCTGTTTGGGTACACACTTCAGGATGTATAATACCTCTCCCAACACATGTCCTATATATCCTTCTCTATCTTGAATGATCTGGCTCAGGGCATCTGGAACCATTGGGGCCAATAATAATCGATTCTTCAGGATTTCCCTTTGTACTAGGCATCGTCTGTGTATAGTGTCTATGTATAGCGTTTCTATATCCCGCTTATATGCCTGTTCTACGTACAAAAACTTGCTATTAACATATAGCATTAAGTCCGTGTTCTGTGGCAACATCGTAGTAGTCTGCTGCAAAAATCGTTCCTGGCCTTCCAGTACCAATAGCTGAGGATGTTCCGTTTGTCGCAATTCCATGGCACACAGATGAATTTTCTTTACAAGGGTTAAGGCCTTTGTATCTTTGTCCACTACGATATATTGCTCTCCTGACAGTGTATTAGTGATCTTTTCGGCTTTACCATCATAGAGAATGCCGAACTTATCCTCACAGCTTTCCGGTTCCCTCTGGTCCCAGGTAGTCTCTCCTAGAGTAGTATCAAAGCAATAATGATCCAAGAAGGGGCATGTCACCCCTCCTTTTAAACTTATCTCGTTATCCTTTAACCTTACCATTGCTAGGTAGTCCGTGACTTGCACCTTCACAGTCGCCGTGATTACCACGTTGCTCCACGACCTTCCATTCTCTTGATAACTTACACCTTCGCATTTTCCTGAATTATCCAAATATCCATGGAGCGTTACAGAAGCAGTAGTCGTACCATTTAGGTTTATCTGCCCCACGGTTTGTTGATTAATTGTTAATTCCCTATACCGGTGAATCGCCCTACATTCTTCTGCGCCTACTCGATGTATGTAGCTTAAAAGTCCTCCCGACACTACCGAGCTGTGGCTATGCATGCCACAGTGCGTCATCAGACGGGTAACCTCAACTAAGCAAGTCCACACTTTTTGTAGTCCGATTTCAGTTCTCTGCACGATCCGCACTATTACTGTTTTGCTCAGATAATCTGAGCTCGGTTCGGGACACTTCGCGACGCTCCTTAAGGACACAGTCGTAATATTCGCGTTCTCGTCCTCACAATCATAGGCTATTAGCCCTACTATCCCATGCCACTGAGACAGCCAAGTATACAGCATGAAAGTTGCTACCACGGTCCGTAGTTTGATGTGCTCCATCCTATTGCGTTTCTAGTCTAGCCGGCTAGCCCTACATATACAATAAAACATCAATATTACAATCGATCATTCAACCATTTAACATATTCTAGCTCAACTATCTACATATAAAACAAATTAGTAAAAAATAAAAAAAACTACTCCTATATCTAACTTTAACTGAGTGCCTGCGGAGGTCCAATTACAGCCACTGAGTTAATTATGTTTCATCCCATTTTTCTCTGGGTTAAAATAATACCATCTTAATAGGTATAAAACGTTATTGCTGAAAAAAAAATTAAAACCCTTCATTCTTCCCAACTGATTAATCTAGAGCGTGATTTGAGATACGCGTTTTTATCTACTCCCTTACCCAAGCCATATCATATGCAACAAAAAAACCTAATCGATCCTCGATCCGAGAACAACGCGAGCGCCCATATAACCTCTTACAGACTCAGTCTGTCCGGCGGACGTCTTACCCGAGCGGATCTCCTTAACGGTATCTCGCGTTCCGTTTCTACTTCATCGTTACCATCATCGTCGTAGCCATCCTCGCTTATATCGCCTCCCGCATTTTCTATCAGTTTTTCCTTTTTGCAGGGCACTTCCAGCCATTGGGGAAAAATTGGTCCCCTAGTCGTCCCTTCATTGCCTTCCTCCTTCACTTCATTTTCCGGCTCCTCTCTACTGGAGTCTTCGTCTCCGATCTCATCCTCGCTTGTACTCTCTATTTCGTAGTATCTTTTCAACCTATTCACATGCACTATGTGCTCTTCTCGTCCTCCTGCCTTCCTCACCTTATAAGTTACCGGTCCAATAATGCCTATAACTCTATATGGGCCTTTCCATGGCCTGACAAGTTTCTTTGAAACGCCTGTCTTGGTACTCATAAATTTCAGATAAACAAGATCTCCTAGCCTAAAGATTTTTGGTTCCGTCTTCTTGTTAAATTTAGTAATTCGCGTACCCTTCACCTTCTCTGTATTCTCGTCAGCTTGAGTATAAATTCGCTTCAGCCTTGCCATTAACTCTGACGCGTAGTTATCCGCGCAATCATATTTCACGCGCCCCGAACGGATAAAACTATCCACAGGCAACACTTGATCCCTCCCGTGTAACAAAAAATACGGGCTAAAACCCGTGGTGGAGTGTATACTCCCCCTATATGCCATTAGTACGAAAGGTAACCACTCGTCCCAATCTTTCTGGTTGTCTGCTATGTAGTGCGAAAGCATATCCTTCAGCACTCTATGCATTCTCTCGATCTGTCCATTGGAGGTCGGAGCGTAGCTGGCCGTCTGAATTTTTTCGATACCCAGGGTGGTACAGACCTCCTTAAACAATTTTGACACAAAGTTCGATCCCTGATCCGTCAGTAATTTCTTCGGTGTTCCATGTCTGATAATTATCTTTTCTACGAAAGCTCTAGCTACTGTTTCCGCTTTCTGGTCTGGTAGAGGTATTGCCTCGGGGTATTTCGTAAAATAGTCCTGAAACGTAAGTATGTAACGGTTACCGTTCATTGAGGTAACAAGTGGTCCCACGATATCCATAGAGACTAATTCCCATGGTTCATAAGTCTGGGTGAATCGTTGTAAGGGCGCCTTCCTCATATGTGGCGAGGTTTTTCTTTGATTACAAGATTGACACCTCGTGCAATACCGATTCACATCCGTCCTCATACTGGGCCAATAAAACCTTCTCTGAATGCTTTGCAGCGTTTTCTGTTGTCCTTGATGGCCTGCCATTGGCGAGTCGTGAAACCCTTCTAATACCTTGGCGATAAATCCCTTCGGTACCACGAGCTTATCGGCCATATCTTGGTCATCCTTTCTATATAAGACTCCCTCATTATCAACGTAATACAATTCGTGCATGTCAGGGTCTTGGTCGTCTAACTGAGCGTTAATAAGTTTACAATAGTCATCCCGGTCTTGCTCCGTTTTTATGACTTCCTTATCCCAGATGGGTTCGAATTCATCTTTTTCCACCACGTTTATCCGGACCATATTCCTTACTGGTAGTAGATATATTACGATCTCCATGTTCGTTCCATAAAAGATAAAATTTATCATGTCCGAGACTTCTTCCCATAGTAATCCGTCTAGGCCGCAGCCAATCCTTGGCATCACAAGTTTTTTGTCCCTGTTCTTTTCACATAGACACCTTAAGTTTCTGAGCGCATCCCATACATCTTTGTATTCCGGCTTCTCGTAGTACCTTTCCTTCGTAATCAAATAATAAAGATTCCTATTTTCTCGTTGAATGCAAGCGACTTCACCAACGGTTTTACTTTGATTTCTTAGCTCCTCTACTCCTCTGAAAATCTTCCCGAATTCCTTCGCGATACCTTGTCCCATCTTAAAGTCCTGTGAGACACAGTGGGCAAGACTGTAGTCTATAGGTGATGCAAATAAGTCCCCTTCTATAATCCCTATATTCTCTACCTTCGGCACGGTGTGTTCCTTTCAATATTCCACAAACTCTTCATAGGTTGTATCTATGAAATATTCGTCTCTATTATACATTCGGCTCAACGCATCAGCGTTGCCGTGCATTCGTCCCGCCCGGTGTACCACTTCAAAGTCATATTTCGACAACATCAGGGCCCACCTAGTTAGCCTTGAACTAGGATCCTTTAAGGTGAAGAGCCATTTTAAGGGCCGGTGGTCGGTAATGACAGTAAACTTATGTCCGTACAGGTAGCAATTGAACGTCTTAATCCCGAACACCACCCCACATAATTCCTTTTCCGTTGTCGAATAGTTCAGCTCCGCCTTCTTAAATGGCTTACTTGCGTAAGCTATCGGCCGTTCCTGCCCGTCTCTTTTTTGGCTAAGGACGGCTCCCATACTCTGTCCCGACGAATCTGTTGCTAATATGAACGGCTGCTCAAAATCTGGGTAAATAAGCAGCGAATCCGATTTCAGCGCAGTCTTCAGGGTGCTTATAGCATCTATAACTCCGTTAGTAATTTCAAATTTTGAATCTTTCTTAGTCAAGTTTACTAGCGGTGCCGATATTTGAGCCACGTTGGGAATAAATCGTCTATACCAATTAACGATGCCTAAAAACGATCTAACTCCTTTAACATTCCTAGGTATGGGAAATCTTGCAATCGCTTCTATCTTCTCGGGATCCGGAAGCACTCCCTCTCGCGAAATAATATGGCCAAGATATTTAACCTTCTGTAGCAAGAATGTGCATTTCTTCGGTTTCAACTTTACATTGGCTTCCCTTAATCGGTCAAAGACAGCCTGTAGGTTAGCTATATGTTCTCTAGCCCCTTCGGAGTTAAATATAATTATGTCATCTAAGTAAACCATACATAATTCTCCCGTGAGTCCAGATAATGTCAGATTCATAAATCGTTGAAAAGTTGCCGGCGCGTTAACTAACCCAAACGGCATCTTCACATATTCGTAGTGCCCTTGAAATGTACTGAACCCGGTCAGTGGTATATCCTTTTCCTCCATGTCTATTTGATGATACGCCTCAGCCACGTCTATGACTGAGAATAATACTCTCTGTCCCGCCTTATAACCTTGTATTAAATCTGATATATTTGGTAACGGATAATATTCCTTTTGCGTGACACTATTGAGTCCTCTATAATCGATACACATCCGGATCTTTTCCTCCCCCGTTGGTAGCGTTTTTGTCACTAGTACTACCGGTGCTGACCATGGACTAAAGGAAGGTCTAATAACTTTAGATTTTAATAGCCTCTCTATTTCTTCTTGTAATATTTCTCTTCGTTTATATGGTATTCTATAAGGGGCTTTACATATTGGCTTTGCTCCTATTTCTAGCGTTATTCCATGCTTGACTTTCGTCGTGCTAGTGAGGATGTCATCGTCTTCCATAAATAAGTCGGAATATCTACGTAGTAAATTCTTTAGCTCGGCCCTCGTCTCATTGTCAAGATGAGCCAAGTCAAAACCTTGTTGTATCCACTTATCCTTGGTCACATCGATTTTTCCAATGACAGCCTGATTCCCCGCTGTTCGTGTCTCCTCACCTCTCATGGCTGTACCAATCTTTTGCCCCTTCGTTATTTTCACCTCCTCCCATGAAAAGTTTATTATCCTCATGGGCACAACCTCTCGGTTTTCAACAACTGTGCATGCCACGTGCGCGTCCTTATGGCCTATCTCTGCCGGTTCGCAAACTAGCACCTCTCCGCCAATATTTTGCTTTGTCTTGCCCAAACACCTAATCTCCGTCCTGGGGGGTATAGTGACTTCTTCTACCGATAAAATGCTCGACTCTATTCTCGTACAAGCCTTCTCCTTTCCATTGGTCATGCCCTTACTTCTACGGTCATGTTCTTCATTAACTAGTGTATGCCAATTTTCTAACCTGGCGATTGCATTTTCTGCTTTCTCTAATCTATCCTGTAGGCATTTAATTCCTTGTCCCCTAGATTTTTCATCAAGCCCGAACAAAACGTCCTCCGATTGCCTGTCGCTGCTATTAGTCCGTGAGTTCTTTATCATAGATTCTTCATCTGTTGTTTCTTTAATTTTTTGTTACCTCGTTTCCATCCGTAGCATTTTCTTCATTATCCTCGTTTGCGCTGCGATGCACCTGAGCCGTAACGTATATTTGATTATTTTGCCTTCCTGATCTGTTATAAAATTTTTCCACTTCCAGCAGCCAAGTTTTCCATTGCTTTCCATCTTCGTCATTATCTTCCTCCCTAGCCATTTTCACTTCTTCCTTTGAAAGCTCCTGCTTATTTTCCAATTCTGGGCCAAGATGTTCCGGTAGCCCAGGAACTTCCATATTTCCCGGTAGCCTCTCCAGAATTTCTCCGTTTGATTTGATCACCGGCTCTATCCCACAAGTAATACGAACCTCATGAGCTGATAGAAAATCCCGTCCTAATAGTATCTCCATCTCTCCCAAAATATCATCGTCGCATACGATAAACTTCCCTTGCATGCGCATTTTTGACACCGGTGCTACGAAACTTACATAAACTAGGCCGTAAGTTGACAGTGCATGACCGGTAATTCCGGTTAATGCCATTTCCTCACTTCCCTCTATTTCCATTTCCTCTTCTACAATTACCTTTTTCTGAATTAATGACACAGCTGCTCCTGTATCTATTAAACAACTACGAAGTTTACCCCTAAGATACAGGGAAACTACATAAGGACTCTGGTCTTCCTCATCCACTATACTAAGTGCAGGTATTATGGAATTAAAGTGTCTCCCTTCAACCCTTTGGCGTTCCGTATTTCTCACGTCTCCCACAAAGTGTCTCCTTCCGGGCGTAGCCCTGTCTAATCGGCCGCCCACCGACATATACCCATCGCAGTCTTCATTAGTTCCTTGGTTACCCTTTTCCTTGGAAAAGGTGGTTTGGCCTCCCCTGCCTTACAAGAATGCCAGTTGGCCTCCTAACCGGGGCATGTTAGAAGACTTTAGTAGTTTAAAGATGAGGAATGCACCTTTTGCGAATCCTCCATACCACTAGCTACGTTTCTTGGAACCTTTGGTATAGCGCCCATGTTTCTATTTCCTGCAGCAAGTCCTGGTCTCTCAGGTTGTGTTCTAAAATTACCTTCTAGTCTCGCCTCTCCGTGGCCATATTCGGTCTCTCGTCTCGTATCGTGCTGACGAGGGAAATTTGCCAGTCTCCCGTCTCGTCGTCCTTGATTTCCTTGATTCTCATGCCGTCTGAAATTACTGCTTGGGCCGCCTCTGCCCTTATCCTGAACATCAGTTCTCGTCGTCCAACCTTCATTTGTTCCTCTAAAATTTTGACCCTTATTATGCCAGGTTTCGTTACTTCTCTCTCTACCTCCTAGTCCGATGGTGTTTCGCTCTCCTCTATTTTCCAAGTGTCGGTTGGGGCATTCTCTTGCCCAATGTCCGGGTTGTTTACACAAAAAACAACCATTCTTATCTCCTTGTCCCCGGGGGTTCTGCCGATTATTGTCGCATTCCCGTGCCAAATGTCCCGTTTTCCCACAGGTGTAACAATTTACTTGCATTACTCGCTGCCCAGAATTTCTACCTTGTAACATCCTTACCGTGGTCTCGTGTAGCTTCACTAACTCTTCTGCTTTATCCAAGGTCAATTTCTCCTCCTTGAACAACAGAACGCCCACTTCCTTCATAGTTTCTTTTCTCAGCCCGATTTTAAACTGATTTAAAATAAGATCTTGGCTTTTTTTCTTTATTCCTGGCTGTTCCTGTGGTGTTGCGGTACTGAGATCCTCCTCCAAGACCCTTGCTCTGGAAATTCTGAGTCGAGTGCAAAAGGATGAGACGCTCTCGTCGTGCCTCTGATAACACTTACCTAACTTAAATTGATTCTCTCCCGGCAAACTAGTTTCCGCAAAATTATCAATTAACTTGGCCTTTAATGCCCAAAAATTTAACCCCTCTAGACTCGAATCAGACCTTAAAAAATCATAAGCTTCCCCTACACATTTATATTTCAATAACTTTAAAGTTTCTTCCTCTGTCCACCCATCTAGTTTGGCGCGCTGCTCCAATTTCCCTAAATACCTGTTTACGCCCTTACCACTAAAGTCATCCACCGTTGACGCTATCATCCCCAACGAGTACATAGCTGGAACCCGGGAAACGGTTCCAAAATTCGAGGGCAATCCGGATGTCCTCTGGGTTGTTGGCGTTACAACCGGAGTTGTAACCGACGGTGTAATTGCTGTAGTAGTAGTGTTAGTAGTATTAGTAATGGGGTCCATTTTTCCTACTTAACTATAGCTATAAGCACAAACCTGTTGGTTGTATATAATTCTTCAGTTATTTTCGACTCTCCCTGTATACGCAAAGTTCTACTCAATTTAGTTTTTATTACTAAACCAATTCATCAACTTTTCTATATTTACTAGCGGCTTCAACAAAAAAAAATAAAACTCACCAGAGTATCAACTCGATTATAAAATTTAGAACTTATTCAAAACCTAGGGCATACTGTTACTTAAGTATTTTTTTCCAGTACTTCTAATCCAGCACTATGTATATATCTTTTAATCACACCTATATAACCCTATACCTATATATCCACTTTTTCCAATAAGAGAAATTACCCAGTTATTTTTTTTTCAGCCTGCATTTAACACGAAAAATTTATCAATTCACTTTTCAGACAGTTTTAAAGCGATCCAAGCTACCTTAAATATCCACGCGTTATTATTATTATTATTTTCCAAACTAAAATACTCTATACCTGTGTTTTCGTTTTTTTTTTTTTGTACAAGAAAAGTCACTATGTTTTTCTTTTACAATACCCTAGTAATTTTCAGATCATTCCACCCAAAATATCTAGATTTTTTCTATCCACAATATAAATCACCTCTTCTCAACAATTTTTTCTTTGAATCATTTTTTTCTACAGTGGCTATACGTATATATTTTTTCCCATTCCAAAACCATTCATTGTTCTAACAAGAAAATATTTATTTCAATCAAAACAATACTCCTTTCTAATCAACACCACCTTTTCATACCAACATTAACAGCTTATTAAATGAATCCCTCTTGTTACAAGTTATTCTTTTTTCGTAAATAATCCCACCTAGTTATTCCTGTTCAATTAATCTCTTTTCAACTAATCTTTTTTAACTCATCCCCCAAGTTATTTCTAGAAAAATCAATCTTCCCTATTTATTTCTTTTTAAATTATCCCACCAAGTTATTTCTAGTAAATTCCGATATTTCCCAATTAGTTTAGCACCTTTAAAGCTACCCTAGACCTCCCCACAAAAAAAATTAACTAGGTTTTTCTTAAATACTTTTGGCCACCCTGTACAGTTATTCAGAAAAATGTCAGATATTTTCCAACTTTAGCCACCCTATATACTTATTCCGGGAAATTACAACTATATCCCCCTTAATCTTCGCACAGTCAAACCTATTCTTATTTTTCCCACTAGAAAAAAATTACCCGGCTGTACTTCAGCTGACCTCTATGTCTCACTTTCCCAAAAGAATCTATTATTGTCCTATCAAAACAGTATAAAAACTTATCCCCGTGTAATCTACTTCACAATGACTATATAGCTAGCTACTTGCTAAGGTATTCACTTCTTTTAACAGCTTTCTTTCTAGGTCACTCTCAATTTAATTGTTCCTGTCAAATCATCCCCCTTAAAACAACACTTTTAGAACAACTCATGTACTGCAACCATCCCTGTTTAAAACATTCTAGCTTTAATCATCCTCTTTAAAACATATCCATTTTACACCCTTGTTAAACAATACACCCAAAATTATCCCAACCTTAAAATTCTTTACTTTAAAATATTTTCCTTAAAATAATGTAAATAAAATTTTTTAAAAAAATAGCCCTTTTGAATCACCCTTTTTAAATCATCATTTTAAAATGCTCCCTTTTAAATCACTCTATTAAAATATCCCACCTTAAATCACCCTATTTAAATCATCCCCTTTAAACAAACCCTTTAAAATCTCCTCTATTAAAATATCCCCTTTAAACAAACCCTTTAAAATCTCCTCTATTAAAACATCCCACCGCTGCCACCAGTTGTAACAAAACTACCCCCTACCCCGCTGTTGTCCTCTCTAGGGGCGCAGGAGGGTGAGTTGTTTTTAAGAAAGGTAGCGATTGCTGCCACCAGGTCAGGATATTTTAGATTTCCGCCTGACCTCGGAAATGAGAGAAAAACTGGTTTGTTTGAGGCACCTATCTCTTCGTGGGCTATAGGCCCGGCCACGGCTTATATGCGTGGTCTTTTGGATAAGGGATGAAGCTGACAATTACTAGGTAATTTATAAATAAAGCAACCGCTAAAGATTAATACGAGTATAATAAACTTCGAGTATAAGGTAACAACACTTCAAGCTATAGATATAATATTGTTATAAATAAAGCAACCGCTAAAGAATTAATACGAGTATAATAAAACTCCAAGTATAAGTTAACCCTTCAAAGTATAGATATAATAATAATTTCACAAAACAACAGCACCTACGTGAAGACTCACGCCTGAGCCACCCTGTATTTATTCCCGTTCTCCTCGAAGAGGAGTTCGTATAAAAAAACTTTGCAATGACAGTGAAAAACTACCCTAGGGAGAGCCGTATCTCTGCGCGCCCCCGGTATGTCCTGAAAGCGGTAAAAGCAATATTTTTGGTTTCAACTTTAATCGGAACCCCCTATCATATTTTGGTTAGTAGATTAAAATAACCCTGAACCCAAGACTGACTCACCCTCTTCCCAGTTTGGTAACAGTATCGGACAGGTATCCTATTTGTCCTTCCTAGCGTATTTCAAGCACTTAATCCTTTTCTAGCTGTCACGCCACACACTAAATTTATTTATCCCTAGGCTATCTTAGCTTCGACTATGAATAACTCCCGGTTGCGGTCTCGAGGAAACCCCAAACCGATTTCGCTAGCTTGACTCTATTTCTATTAACTCATAAACCTGGTTAGACTAAAACCACTTTACACAAAAACACAAAACTAACTCCGCGGGCGTCGCGACGGACCTTCAGTGAAGACCCTTTTCTTCCAACCAAAACCCAATTCTCGCAAAAACCGCGACCCGACTTCTTCTCTCGCGAAACGCCGCCCAACTCCCTTCTTACCCAAAAACTACCTCCCTTGGCTCCCTTTTCGTTCTCTCAGTTTCCCTCTATTTCGTATTTTTGCTAAATTTGCTAAAAAATCCCACTCCATTTCATAGATTTAATTTATTGATTCTCTCGTACAACTATCGCCCTCTACTGACGATGATTTGAATCTTTCATTCTAGCCTACCGGTTCCTACTTTTACCAGCTACTTTAACGGTTCGCCACTAATTCGCCTGTATACGCGCTTCCTCTTGGTTTTCCAGGAGGGCGCGCTAGGTATGAATGCTTCAAAATAAATGCCGTATGTTCACAGAATCATTAACTCAGCGAAAATTTAGAGCGTCTATGACCCAACCCCAAATTCCATTCTCACGGTACTCTATACTGATAACGCGTTATCCCAGGAAATTCGTAATCTGTTTCCTTTCTTGTAGACTAAATAATCCAGGCAATTGGAACTCTGATAATACAGGGTGACTGACGTACAGCCATAATTCCTATAGTTACACACAAACTAATGCTTTAACATTCTCACAAGGCCCTCTGGTTACAGTATAAATCTAAGTAATAACAATATGAAGGGTAGTACTATTAAGAGGGGGGGGGGGTATTTACTACACAAGTGAATATCTCAATTTTATTTAATCAAACCTTTTAATCATGGAGTGGGGGTGGAAAATATTGTAAAAAAATCTAAGGCCTTGGACTCAAAGGTATACACCAAATCCCAAGTTTCTGTATTTCTAAATTCTTACAAGCTTGTTTTACTTATTTTCTCATATTTACGCCTATTTAACCCCCAAGCCTTCAACAGAATCATCTCAAAATATAATCTAATTACAGATGTCGTTATAGTACATATATGTGACAAATTTAAAGTGAAAATCTCCATTTTATTTTATCAACCCTTTTAATAATGAAGTGCAGGAGGTGAAGGGGTTGAAAAATGTAATAATAAAATTTGAGGACTTGACTTCTGGTATATACACCAAATTCCAAGTTTCTGTACTCTCACCAGCTGGCTTTATTTATTTTCCCATATTTGCCCCTATTTAATCCCCAACCCTTCAACGGAATCGACTCAAAATGTAATCTAGTTCCAGGTGTCGTTATAATATATATGTGTACCAAATTCCATGTGCATATCTCCCCTTTAATAATAGAGTGGAGGTGGTAGGGGGATGGAAAATATTATAAAAATATTTGAGACCTCGGCTTCTTGTATACCGGGTGAGTCACGAATTGCGCTCGCCCCGATATTTCCTAAAATATTTGGAATAGAAAATTGAAATTTGGAGGCCTTATTACACGACTAAAATGCCATTTTTCAATAAAAAATCAAGTTTGGTGCACATCCGGTTTGACAGGAAATGCCCACAACTTTCGATTTTTAAATGGAACACCCTATATATTTTTACGTTTTTGGAATCCAGAGGAAATTTTGAATACAATACATCCATTTTGGTCACTTTTTGATAAACATTAAAAATTTTATTAAAAAATCTATTACTGAATCGAGAGTGCTGTGGTGCCCAAAATATATTTTAGTTTGTGTGCTACGTTACTATAAAAATAAAAAGAGCAACATTACTTAATTCTCTAGAGGCGTTAAAAATTTTTAAATGTGATTTTTACCCACTAACTCGGTTTTTTTAAATGGGAATTTAATCGTTCACCAACATTTTTAAATACCTCATTTTCATACGAATCTAATGACACCAAAATTTTGAAAATCCGCTCAGAAATATTTGAGATTTCAGCCAAAATACAATGCAACCAAGCATTTCAAACATGCGGCCAATAGATAATAGATTAGTGGGCTTTGGAAACTAAAATGGCACATTTCTGTGTAAATCTGATAACCTAATAACATTGGAAAAATCATAGTAGCCATTGAATGTAATAAAACAATATCAGCTGTCAGACAGACTCGTGTAGTTATAGGCAATCTTGAGCTATCAAACATTTAATAATTGTGAGCGCAAAGAACGTTACAATTAAGTTTAGCATAGGTATGTGGATGTAAACACAATTACATCCACAAGGACATTTGCAATAGAATGCGACATCAGTTCGGTTTTCAGAGTTTTATTTAAATGAACATAAATATCGGGCCTATAAATAAATAAAAATCAATTCCGTTTGAACAATTAAACTCAAACTAGGTAACAGTAGGTATCTTTAAAATAATTAATATAATTAAACCATAAATTGACATTTATAGATATTGTTCAAAATGACCATTTTTTCTATACACAATTCGGCTCTACGTACAGTTGCTTGAATGGCTCTACGCAATTCAGCCGGCGTTATTTCATTAAGAGCCCGTACAACTTTATTTTGCAGCTCTTCGCGGGTATTTGAAGTAGTTTTATAAACTTTATTTTTGAGTGTGCCCCATACATAATAGTCGTGGGGTGTTAAGTTAGGTGACCTAGGAGGCCACCTGATATGACCTTGATTTGCGATAAGGCGTTCACCATGCAAGTTGTTTAAATATTCCATCACTCTTCTGGAATTATGTGGGGGAGCACCATCTTGTTGGAAAAACAGATTTTGTAAATAGGCAAGAGGAAGTACCTCGGATTTTCTTGAGCCCAGTACCTAGTATTATTTCTGTTAAACATACCTTGGTTCGTAAATCTACTTTCATCTGAATATAAAATATGAAAAGGAAAACCTGGGTTTTGTTGTACTGCATTTAAGAACCAGTTGCAATATACTAGCCTCCTGTCGTTATCATCTCCAAAAAGATGTTGGTGTATTTGGTATTTATAAGACCGAAACTTATGTTTCTTTAAAATTCTGCAAACCGAAGACTGACTAATGTCGCATTGCATTGACAATTCCCTTGTTGATGTTGTTGGGTGTACCACCACAAATCCTAAAACATCAACTTCTTTGTCCTCACTTACAATAAATGTTTGATGGTCATCTTGTTGATTGGGTTCGTTTCTTAATTCTTGTTCTACTCTGGCAAACAAGTGTCTGCTTGGATGACGTCTGTTGGGATATCGTTGCTGATACAGTTCTGCAGCTGCAGTTGAATTTTTGAGACGCTCTCCATATATCAGTAACATATCGACCTTTTCATTTCTACCAAAATTATTCATTTTCTTTAATTTTTACTCAAAGAGATTTCCGCAACGCTTTATTTTGTATCTGTCTGACAGCTGATATTGTTTTATTACATTCAATGGCTACTATGATTTTCCCAATGTTATTAGGTTACCAGATTTACACAGAAATGTGCCATTTTAGTTTCCAAAGCCCACTAATCTATTATCTATTAGCCGCATGTTTGTAAAAGCTTGGTTGCATTGTATTTTGGCTGAAATCTCAAATATTTCTGAGCGGATTTTCAAAATTTTGGTATCATTAGATTCGTATGAAAATGAGGTATTTAAAAATGTTGGTGAACGATTAAATTCCCGTTTAAAAAAAACGAGTTAGTGGGTAAAAATCACATTTAAAAATTTTAAACGCCTCTAGAGAATTAAGTAATGCAATTATTAAGTTATTTTTAAATAGTACTGATTGTGACATTTTTTGTGCATCAGAACTTTGGGCAAAGGAAGATCAAATCCAATCTTTGAATATTGATGGATACTGTTTCAGTAGCTATTTCTGCGGGAAAAATTTTAAAAATGGAGGTGTAGGTATTTATGTCAAAGAAAATCTAAATTACTTGAACCTAAATTACATCAACGATCTATCTATAGAAAAAGATTTTGAATGTGCAGCTATAAAATGCATGGTAAATAAAAATGAATATCTTTTAATTTTGACATTGTATAGAAGTCCTGATGGTAATATTCCCATATTTTTTAGCAAGTTAACTGTTGCACTAGACTTACTACTGAAAAATCACAAACAACATAACATAATAATATGTGGTGATTTTAACATAAATTTCTTATTGCCCTCAAAATACCGTACTGATCTATTAGATATCCTTAATTCATATTGCATAAAGCCAACTATTAATGAATGCACCCGATTAAAATCCTGTATTGATAATATTTGTGTCAATCTCAGTGATAATTTATACAAGGGCTCTGTGGTAAATAATGGTATGAGTGATCACAATGCTCAAATACTATCTGTTTGCTTAGAAAGTGATAAAAATATTAAGAAACAAATTAGGTATAGGCAATTTAGAAATCCTAATAATATTCAACACTTTTACTCTCTACTTGAAAACGAAAACTGGAACGACATTCTAAATTCAAATACACAAAATGCAAACGATAAATTTAATATATTTTATGATATTCTCCTATATCATTTTGAAACAGCTTTTCCAGTAAAAACTATGACAATAAGAAATAATGGGAAACCTACAAATAAATGGCTAACAACTGGTTTAATAATATCGTCAAAAAGATTAAAAGAATTGTACATATTAACTTTAGATGGAAATGATGATATAAAATCACATTACAAAAAGTACAAATCTATTTATAGACAACTTTTAAAAAAAGCGAAAAAGATGCATAATAATAATCTACTTGTTAACACAAAAAATAAATCGAAAATGGCGTGGAATATTATCAGGCCCAATAATAATGAAAATAAAAAAAATGACCTTATTTTAGATATAAATAATGTTCAAACAAATAATACAACTGTTGTTAGCAATCACCTAAATAGATATTTTAACGATGTTCCTAAATCGTTACGTCCTCACATAACACAAAGTACTGCCTTTGAAATTAGTATAGAACAAAATCCTGTATCATTCTTTTTCGAACCAGCAACAGAATTAGAAGTTTAATGTATCACCAAAAATTTAAAAAATTCTAGTTCGTCAGGTGAAAATAATATTAGCACAAATTTATTAAAAAAATGTATCATGCCAATTCTGAAACCGCTGACAGAACTCTTAAATTGTTCTCTAAGTGAAGGAATTTTTCCGGATAAGTTAAAAGTTGCCGAAATAGTACCACTCTATAAATGAGGTTGTAAGTTAAAAGTGGAAAATTATAGACCAATATCTCTCTTAAGTCCATTTTCTAAAATCTTTGAAAAATATGTTGCAAAAAAAATTTTAAACTTCTTTAATAAGCACAAATTACTGAACAACAATCAGTTCGGTTTCCACAAAAATCTCTCTACCACATGTGCCATTATAAAATTTTTAAACAATTTGTATGAAAACCTAGATAGTAACAAAAAAAGCATAGGTATCTTTCTGGATCTAAGTAAGGCTTTCGATCTAGTTTGCCATTCTAGACTTATTGAAAAAATGGAGAGGTATGGTATAAGAGGTCAACCGCTTAACTGGTTCAAAAGTTACTTAACTGATAGGACTCATTATGTAAAAGTTAATAATGTTAAATCTGATAGTCTATCGACCACAATTGGAGTACCCCAAGGATCAGTTTTGGGACCCTTATTATATATAATTTTCGTAAATGACTTTCTAGCTGATGCGATATTATTTGCCGATGATTCATCTTTCCTTATATCTGATCAGAAAGTAAAACATACTGTAAGCAAAGCTAATGAAACACTTTTACAAGCCCACCAATGGTTTACTGAAAACAAACTTGTTTTGAATAATAATAAATCCTTATATTTAAGATTTAGCAAGCTGAAGACAACATATGACGAAAGTCTTTTAATAAAAACAAAAAATGGCACGATTAAACAAGAACAAACTGCTAAGTTTCTTGGTTTACTTATTTCTGACAACTGTTCGTGGTCTTCACACATAGAAAGCATATGTAAAAGAATTGCTTCAGTATGTTACTGTATTAATCAGTTACGAGATATGGTTGACCGGTCAGTGTTGGTTACTTACTATTATGCTCACTTTCATTCAGTGATTTCTTATGCCATTATTGCCTGGGGAGCTGCAAGTGATAGTAACAGGATCTTTAAATTGCAAAAAAGGGCAGTTACATTTATTGTTGGATTAAGGAGGAGAGATAGCTGCAGGGATTTGTTTAGAAAATTGGGAATATTGACACTACCATGCATTTTCTTGTTCAATTTATTAATATATGCGAAAATCGAGTTAAGTACAAATACAATCAGTACTCACCATACGTATAGCACAAGAAACAGCTCAACACTCGAGATACCACTGCATAAGTCATCAAAATTTAAACAAAGCCCAAAATACTTGGCCATAAAAGCTTACAACAATTTACCTCCTAAATATAAAAATCTTGATCTCAGCCGATTTAAAGCAGGAATTAAGATACATTTAACAAATAAGAGTTATTATTCTCTAAATGAATATTATAGTGATGATAGTCTGTGATCTTGTTATTTCTTTTTTTAATTAATGTTTTATCTTTTGTGTAACGTGTTCTTTTTAATTGTTTTGTATGTTTTTATTCTTAATTGTACCCCCCATATTTTTAGTTATAAGTAACATGTATGTACTATCTATTTTATTTCTATTGCATTCTGCTATATGACTTATCCTATATCATGTAATGTGATCAAGTGGATGAATAAAATTATTATTATTATTATTATTATTATTAATCATATTGCTCTTTTTATTTTTATAGTAACGTAGCACACAAACTAAAATATATTTTGGGCACCACAGCACTCTGGATTCAGAAATAGATTTTTTAATAAAATTTTCAATGTTTATCAAAAAGTGACCAAAATGGATGTATTGTATTCAAAATTTCCTCTAGATTCCAAAAATGTAAAAATATATAGGGTGTTCCATTTAAAAATCGAAAGTTGTGGGCATTTCCGATCAAACCGGATGTGCACCAAACTAGATTTTTTTATTGAAAAGATGGCATTTTAGTCGTGTAATAAGGCCTCCAAATTTCAATTTTCTATTCCAAATATTTTAGGAAATATCGGGGCGAGCGCAATTCGTGACTCAACCGGTATACACCAAATGAAAAATGTTTGTACTCTTATCAGCTTGCTTTAAGTATTTTCCCGTATTTACCCCCAACCCTTCACCGGATATGATAAAAAAACAATCCATTTCCAGATCTCGTTATAATACAAACTTGTATAAAATTTCGCGAGCCAGGGCTCGGGGTAAATATAGAAAATATCGATCAAAATCCGCGCCATCACCGCCCCGTCGCTTGTTCAAGCAGGTCGAAATTACTACTGAACGTGGGTCACATTTTGGGTCTGTAGTGGCCACATTTTGGACTTTTGAGGTGGGGCTACCGGGCATTTACCCGATTGCTCGGCGGTCCAGTCCGACACTGAGCTTACTTTACTTATTTCCCCTATTTAACCCAACCATTCAACGCAATCATCTCAAAATGGAATCTAGTACCAAATTTCAAGTGAATGTCTCAATTTATTCTTTCCACCCCTTTAATAATGAAGTGGGGGTGATGGGGACGGACGGAAAATATAATTTAAAAAACTGAGGCCTTGGCTTCTAGTATATATATATATTTTCCCTTGTTTACCCCTATTTATTCCCAACCCTTCATCGGATAAGTTCAAAAAACAATGCAGTTCCATATCTCGTTATAATACATACCTGTATAAAATTTCAAGTCAATATCTTAAACCAGAGAAAACGTGCGCACAAAAAAAGTTACAGACAGACCGACAAGAAGTTTTTCTTCGCTCAAATTTAAAATCTCTACGTTTCATGACATTCTAAACCTATTTCAACAAGAAATAAGTTTTAACATGTTTTTACGATTACTATTCTTCCAATCCACTACCTGGATGTGGAAGTAATTAGCATTGTCATAGAAAAGGACAGTTTTTTAAATTCAAATTATTCACTAATAAAAATATTTACGCGTATAAGTAAACTCGTTTTTAAATAACCCTTCATAGGTTTTTAGATTTCATATTCTGTGAAAATTTTCCACACCTTTATATTATTACGTAACATACGTAATAATAATAAAATGTTTTTAATCATAAATCATTCAGTATTTGTCGTATAAAACACAAAAAAGGAAAAATATTTTGGTAATCTGTAAAGTAATATTTTTTATAATGAAGGCATTCTTGGGGTAATTCTTAAATGACAATTTATTTTTACCTATATTAATAAACTTAAGAACAAGGGTTTATCCAAATAACTGTATCTTGCTGAATTTTTATTGTAGAGAAACAGGCAAAAAACCTTACAAACATTTAAAACAATTTTATTAAATGCACAAAAACACTATTTACATTTTTTAAGTAAAAATATTTTTAAAAAGCATACAAAAAGCTAAATGATGGAATAGCTATTGCTAAGTTTCACCAGAACGCAATATAAAAAAGGCGATTAAAAAGAATACCCACCTCCTACGCTTGTCAGGTAGCTGATTCCGTTATTATACAATTTATTTTCCTAAAGCGTAGGTACATTATTACCTAAGTATATGATTGCAAACTTTTAGGCAGCTATGTATTTTTAAGTGATTGAAAATTACTGTTCCTGTACTATTATTGTATTGTAGGATGATAATTAATAAAACACTAATTACACCCAAACATAACTTTAATTAATTAGTGAATTGAATACAAGAAAATAACAGCAGGTAAAGGAATACAAAAGCGCGGTTATTATTAGTCCCGCGTGGTCTATCTGTCAACTTAGGCAAAGCTTATACATGGGATAAGTATCGCGCACACAAGGGCAGACCGTAAGGCTGCTTCACAATGGGGAATTAAATAGGCGGTCGCTACACACTCCCCCTTTGGATCACACTACCGTCCCGGGTGTGATACAAAACAGAAAAAAGGGGTCACACGTCCACGACGCACTTGACGCGGCGCACTCGGGAAGAACGGCGCGGTACAACACTTTGGCACTGTGGGCGAGGAGCTGTCGGTGAAGGTCTAGAGCGTTGACTAGGCGTAGATGGGGTCCTGGAACCTGGATCTGGAGGTGGACCTAGAAGAGGCGCTGCTGGAGCAGGTTGCGGCGGTAACTGGCGTCGAGGGCGTCCTCTGCGACGTATGGGGTGAACTGGGGCCGGATTTGGCGTGGCAGTGTCCTGGGTAGGCGGCACATATTTAGTCAATGCCGATACGTGGTAGGTACCGAGGGGTACTGTGGGATTCGTTGGATCCTTTATTTCGTAGGAGGTAGGACTCACAATTCTAGAGACCTGGTATGGGCCATCTCTACGTGGTACAAATTTGGAAGTGATTCCAGCTTTGGCTTTGCTTAGCACATGAGTATTGACAAGTACGAGGTCTGATACTTTGTAGGTCACATCACGACGTTTGCTGTCAGCATTTTTCTTTCGGGTATCTTGTTGGCGTTCATGAGTTTCTCGAGCTTGGCTGAGAGTGTTGGCTAGGGTACGCAGATAAGGAGTAATCTGAGGTACAAAATTGTCACTTTCGATGATGGCCCTGAAATCTCTCCGCACATCATCGGGTGTTCGCAGCTCTCTACCAAAAGTCAGGTAGGCTGGAGTGAATCCTGTCGATTGGCACACTGAGGTATTCATGGCAAATCGTACCGAGGAAATTTTGTCCTTCCAACTGGTGTGGTCATTTGCAGTGAGAATAGCCAGAAGCGTTTTCTGATCTCGGTTCTTACGCTCTACCGGATTGGCGGCAGGATGATAGGCAGGAATAAGGCTTTGGGTGAATCCCAGAGCTTGGGCTGCATGTTGCATGACTCCGCTAATGAATTGGCTTCCATTATCGCTGATAACTTTTCGGGGAGTTCCATAACGAAGTATGATTTCATCAATTAGGCATTTGGCACAGGCTTCAGCGGTGGCTACCTTAAGTGGAAACATTTCTGTCCAGCGAGTAGATGTATCTTCGATGATAAAAATCCATCTTTCTCCCGTAGGAGTCTCTGGAAGGGGCCCAAAAAGGTCTATCGAAATGACTTCGAATCTTCGTGCTTGTACAGGGGTCTGAAGCAAGCCAGATGGCTTCATGTTAGAAGATTTGTACCGTTGGCAGTCTATGCACTGAGAAACGTGGGGGGTAACATCTCTTCGCATACCCATCCAATAATAGCGAGGGGTGATCCGTTGTAGGGTGCGTTCCACACCATAGTGGCCAGCAAGCGGGGAGTCGTGAGTTTCTTTGAGTATCTTTTGAATCTGACCCTTTGGCACGACTTGCTGCGCTTCTTCTCCGTCATGATCTGGAGAGTATCGGTATAAAATACCGTTCATCATTAGGTAACCGCGGTCACTCCATCTGTGACTGTCTACCGAGTTGGGTTCTGGTGACTCGAAGCAGTTGATTATTTTAGCTACATCCGGGTCTGTTAATTGCTCTTCTCTCAAGACTTTAGCATCATCCGTGGGAAGGTTGATGGTAACGAAGCAAACATCACATGTTTCGGTTCTGCTGCTGTCATGGCAGTTAGGGCGCGACAACGTGTCGGCTAGAACGTTCTGACGTGCAGGAACATATTCTATGTTCAGATTGTATGGCTGTAGGGACAGTGCCCACCGAGCAAGTCGTCCTGTCGGGGATTTCAAGGACATCAGCCACCGAAGGGGTTGGTGGTCACTTTTCACAGTAACGTTTGATGATTCAATGTACCCGCGAAACTTGGCAAAAGCCCAGACAACGGCCAAGGCTTCACGTTCCGTGGTGTGATAGTTCCTTTGCGCAGGCGTCAGCAAACAACTTGCGTATTCGATTGGTTTTTCGTCTGCTCCCTCCCCCTGGAGTAAAGCTGCTCCTAATGCGTATGCGCTAGCATCAGTGCGTATAATAAACGGTTTGGAGGGGTCGGCTTGACACAAGATAGGCGTAGATGTTAATAATCTCTTTAGCTCATTGAAAGCCATTTCCTGAGTAGGTCCCCATTCCCATTGGGCAGTTTTTCTGGTTAGGTTTGTCAAAGGTCTAGCTACCTCTGCAAAATTCGGGACAAACCTTCTGAACCATGAACAGGTTTGCAGGAAGCTAAGAACTTGTTTTACATTTTGTGGTGTACGCATGTCCACTATAGCAGATATTTTATCTGGGCAAGGTTCGAATCCATCCTTGCTAACTATATGTCCAAGATACTTCACATGATCTGTAGAGAAGGTACACTTTTTCCGGTTAACGCGAAGTTTGAATACCTTCAGTCTGTTGAAAACATCATTTAGATCGTTAAGATGAGCTTCGAAAGTTGGTGACATGATAATTAAATCATCCAGGTAAGCCAACATAGAGATATGTGGTAATCCAGAGCGGAAACGGTCAGCGAGACGTTGAAAAGTCGCAGGCGCTGTTCGGAGTCCGAAAGGCATCGCTTTGTACCGGTAGGTACCGAAAGGAGTAATGAATGAAGTTTTATCCTGATCCTCCTTGGCAACTGGGATTTGGTGATAACCACTTTTTAAATCCAGAGTAGTTATATAAGCAGAATTGGACGTAGAATGGAGTAAATCATCCACTCTAGGCAATGGATACTGTACAGGGACTGTTACAGCATTGAGTCGTCTGTAATCTACGCATAGACGTGGGGTGCCATCTGCCTTTGACACTAAAACGACAGGTGCAGCATAAGCTGTTTCACATTCTTCGATGATTCCATCTTCGAGTAATTTATCTAGTTCCTGACGAAGAATTTCCTTCTGCGCAGGGGCAAGTCGGTACGGAGGTTGAAAAATGGGAGTCTCATCCGTTAACTTAATTGTGTGCTCCGCGTACGGAGTAAGCTCTTTGTTTTTCTCAAATACGGTTTGATGTGATTGTAGTAGCTGTTCTAACTGTGCTTTCTGACTTATAGTTAGGTTTTTGCCATCATTTTCTTTGAGTTGGAAGTCCGTTTGATATGCACTAACTATAGGGCAAGGTGGGGCTGTTGTAGCAGGCTCTTTGAAAAATTCAAAAGCTACCGAAGGGTTTTCCTCGAAAAACCATTGACCCTTGGCTATGTTTAAAACCATTTGTGCATTTGTAATGAAATCAATTCCTATGAGCGTTTTGCTGTCTACAGGTATTGCTATGAATGTAGTTGGTATACTCCTTCCTTGCAAGATTACTTGGGTTTCAAAAATTCGCGCCATTACTCGACGTAGGTGTCCATCCGCTAGAACCATCTGTAGGAACTCTTCTTTGTACGGTAAATTCGATTTACAAAAATGTGTGTAAAGAACGTGTCCTGCGATGCTGTTTCGAGCACCAGAATCAATGTAGGCAAGTCCCTCTCTTCCTGCAATTTCAACATGTACCAGTGGTCTAGGCATTGTAGAAACTGAGTTAATTTCAGCAGAAAAAATGTCTATACTCGAAGCATGCGTCGTAAAGTTGTTGGTAATCGGAAGTTTCGTGCTGGAAGTACTCTGAGTACGACAATTGGGGCACTGGGAACGTATGTAACCTGGCGTTCCACATCCAAAGCAACTAATACTAGCAGTCGTGGTAGATGAGTTTTGACTGACACTTGGCTGACTGACTCTTCCTTGATTAGCGGCATACTTGCGGCATTCTGCTTGAGAATTGCCAAAATTCTTGCAAAATTGGCATTTGGGGCGAAAACGTGCCGTTTTGTCGTCATTTGCACTACTTTGTTTTGAGGTAGTAGGTAACGTTGTCTTGTTTTCAGTAAAACTGTCTTCAATCGATCTAGCTTTCTCAATTAGTTCAGAGAAGGAGGTCACTTGTTCTCTAGGTAATCTAAATCTGATTCTTCGGTTTAAGAGACCGTAAATCATGTCTAGCTGATGCGTTTCGTGCAGTGCTGGAGTTTTCGGTAAGCGAGCTAAAAGAGCACGTGCAGAATTCACAAAAAGATCTGTTGGTTCTTTATCCCCTTGTTCCTTAGAGAATAATTCCTTGAAAATCTTGTGCGGTGGCTTATTGTAACCGAACGAATGTCGTAATGCCTGTACTGCCCCATCCCAAGTGGAAATTGTAGAACTGATTCCACGCCACCAGGTTGCAGCATTGTGGTCAAGTAACATCGGCAATCCCCTGATTGCATTTTCCTCTGTAATATTTACACAGTTTTTGTAAACATTAATAGCGCTAATAAAGGCTTCCACATCCTCATCTTTGTTTCCGGCAAACCGCGAAGCACATTTCGAAAAGTTGCCGCTACTAGTTGAAACTTGTGCTTGCTGACTAGCGACCAAAGCTTGAGTCACGCCCTTTAATAGGTTTTGCAACTGTTCCTCTGTCATTACAATTGAGTTAGGCATCGTTACAGCTGATGAATCGGTAGAATTTGATGTACTACAAACGTTAGATTGACTCCTAAGATTGTAACTCATTAATTCGCAAAATTCTGTAGCATTTTGATTGCATGAAAATCCACTTCCAAATTTGACTGCATACAAATCCGCAGAAAAGTCAAAAAAGTTCTAGCAAAATGAAAGAAATTGTCAATTGAATGTTCAAATACGTTAAACGCGCACAAAATGTTCGTGAATAGCACACAGAATTTGTCTATCTGAGGTAGAATGTCTTTTCAAAACAAAATATGCACGAAAGTTCATGAAACAACACGCTAAAGTTTATTTAACATGTAACCAGCGACGATAATGTTCTTAGTCGAAAATTAAGCACGAAATGTTCATGAAAATGATGTAAAATGTCTATTTTACTTGAACGAAGCACTACAATTTCATGTAGGGGTGCACAATAAAGTTTATTTTTATGTGAAACCGGCGACGTAGAATGTCCTCCTAGTCGAATTAAGCACCGAACTGTGGGTGATAGTCTTTGAAAAAACCGAAATGAATGCACAACGACGTGTGAGTTATTCAAACTTGCAGCAATCGAAAACTATTAAAAGCTGTACTTACAGTTTCAATCCTTTGTTTACCTTACAGTTGTGGAAATTCTTGCACACCAACTGCCTGGATTTCTTTACTCAAAACACTGGATTTTCCACTTTCGCAAAAGATGCATTATTGTCCCGCCAAAAGTTATTAACCTAACTTCGACACGAACTGACATAACAGTCTTTTGTTGGAAAGGGTCCCACTTGAGCGCCACTTTTGTGTAGGATGATAATTAATAAAACACTAATTACACCCAAACATAACTTTAATTAATTAGTGAATTGAATACAAGAAAATAACAGCAGGTAAAGGAATACAAAAGCGCGGTTATTATTAGTCCCGCGTGGTCTATCTGTCAACTTAGGCAAAGCTTATACATGGGATAAGTATCGCGCACACAAGGGCAGACCGTAAGGCTGCTTCACAATGGGGAATTAAATAGGCGGTCGCTACAGTATGAAATAACTTGCGGGGCGAGCTCTTCGTTCCACCAACAATTTTACATAGCACTGTGGTAACATTTACGACAAATATTTAGCCATAACAACAATATTGTGATAATATAATTAATCTTATTGCTACGTCGAGATTCGGTGACTAATTTTTATCAGTTGCAAAACGTAAACATCTCGGTAATCGATCGTCTTGCTTTTCACTATGGTTTACAAAATAAACATTTTGTATTTAAATATTCACTTCTACGACTAGCTAATCGCCCTACAAAAAATCTGATTTGGAAAGTTCGTACTTTATAATTAATTTATTGCATTCCTGCATTCTTAGGTTTTGTGCAATATTGAGTTCAGCGCATACCACGGCACGCGAATGTGAACTATTTGACCGATGCTACCGAACGCTGATAAATCCGTAACAACAGTTAAACTAACTGGTGATACGTCCACTTAGATGCGGCAACAATGGTGGAGGAGAGGGCGCATATTGGACATCACGCATTAACACATGGGAGGCACATATACTGCTCCGTACCAGGAGTTCGGTATATATGTTGTATATTCCGTTTTTCTACACATATACAACTTATCTTAAATACTAAAATAATTTACCCCTCTTTTGATGCCATTCTTGTATTCGCATTAAATAGTGTTTTGCAAAAAAATTTACAGGCATAAGTCGTTTCCTTGGGGCGGAGGTTTGGGCGTCTGTAGTCCGTTCAGGAGGTGAGTATGATAGCTGTGCAAATATATATATATATATAGATATATAAACGGTCAAGATGAGATCATTTTTGGAAGGCGAGATCCGATTTCGGATCTCGTCTTTTTCGACGTGTATATAGAGTTTTTAAGACATAAGAGAACCTGCGCAGGCCGCTGTTAAATTTTTGATCGGATCTCATTTTCCTCATTTTTATCTGAACTTATACACCTTAAGTTTGAAGAATTGTATGTAGGGGGCGCGCGACACCTTATGTATATGTGTGATATATCTGACCAAATTGAGATCCGACAACTTGGCAACCTTGTGGATCTCATGTTGATTCTTTTTTTATTATGAATATATTAAATTAAGTTAATACACTGATAATATAGCTTTGGGATCACGGGGACACTTACGTCAGTAGATGGGTAATGGGGAGATCTCGATGGCATGTGTCCATCCGGAGCAACTGTGGATAGTTGGGTGAAGGCGAAGAGGTCATCAGACAGTAAATATTCAATATTAAATAACAGGTCCCAAATATGGGACTTGCGTAATATTTTTAAAAATTTTCGCCATGGTTGAAATATTTCTTAGGATTTTTCAGTAAAACCATAATAGGTGCCATTCTTGTCAATTGTGTTAAAAAGTTGTCAAATATCATTTTTTTAACATAGGTTTAGAATGTCATGAAAAGTGGAAATATTAAATCTGAGCCAAAAGAAATGTTTTCCATCTAGCATCTAGAAATTTTCTTACGATCCACTCCCTAGACGGTCTACTCTCTATATTTTCCAGTGAAAGTCTAACCAATTCTTCACTGGCAGTAGCATCAATAACTACCTATCAAATTTGACTGTTCCCCGTCAAGTCGTTTTTTACTTAATGCACTAATAGACAGACTGACGGAATTGAAAAACCTATATTTTTGTAATCTACATCTTATGAAACGTGAAAATTCGAGGAAATCTCGGACGGTGATTTTTTTTCAAATACAATACTTCTCTTCGGTATGCGAGGGAAGTAAAAAAACTGAAAATTTTGTAACCATTTCTCTTGAGCTTAGACTTCGAGAGACATACAAAAACAGATTTCCCCTCCTACATGAGGCAACATCCTAGTCCGAGTTTTCAACAATTTTTCATGATCATGCTTTTGGTTGTGAAAAACTGTTGAACTCGAAAAATTTGCAGGTCTGCATTTTCCAGGTTTTTAAATTTCACGGTTTACGAGGACCGATAAGGGCCATTTTTTCATGTTTTTCGGGAAAACTTGGACAGGGTGCACTTCAGGAAAAAGTCATAAAGGAAAAAAAGACTTGCATTTTAATAATGAATTTTTAAGAATTTTTGTGGATTTTTTCTCGTCACTTTTTATTCACTTTTTATTCCCTACAAAAATTCGAACTGCCATATCTCGGAAAATAAGCATTTTTTCGAAAATTTTACAAGAGTAAAACGTTGTTATTTTTCGACAAGTTGTCTATAAAATTGCGGGACAATAGCGGATTTTTTTTTATGGAATTTGATCCAGACATTAATACGAACAAAATCCAGAAAGTTTCGTGAAAATCCACTCGTTCGGTAGACTTTTTAGTTTTACTTGAATAAACGGAATATCAAGAATTTTTCATATTTTAAAATAATTATGTAACTCTTATTTTACCTCCTGAATGAATCAGCTATGTAAAAAAATCGGCAAGGGTATTTACACAGAACTTCCCTCTTTATTTATATAGGGCGGTCACTCTAGAAAATTATTAATTAAGAAATGATATATAAAAATTATAATCGCAATGTAGTTAGCCCTATTATTACAGAGAAAACCTGATAACTTTTTTCCATCATCTGTTCTATATTTTCTTTGTACTTTTTAAAACAAATAATTTTTTTTGATGTATGTTTAGAATGTCATGAAAAGTGGGAATTTTATATTTAAGCAAAATAAATTTTTTTGCACCATCCATTTTATAAAAAAATTTCAATTTTTTTTAATTTACAAAAACTTTTTTTTAATAGTTTAGAATGAAACGTATTCTTTATAGGATTTTGCAAACAGTGGAAAGAAAAGCTATGTCTGAGAACTAAAGGAAAAAACTATATATAAAAATATTAATGAAATCTTTGCATTCTTTCGATAACCTGACTTCTGGTTATGCTAACAAGTAAAAATTTTTTTATTTGCCATTCTCATTTTAATACTAGGATTCAACCTAGTCCCCTACGGCTAAGCAGGCTTAACTAGTATCTACGTGATCATCTACGATATGTAAATTCAGTTAAAAATGAGAGCAAAGGCCTGAAATTAATTTATTTACGTACCTTGTCTTTAAAAAATTTTTCATTCTAATGAATTACATTTTCATAAAATCTCATTCAGTTTCTTGGAAATAGTTAGCCTTTGAAACGTTTTTCGTCCTTATTGTGGACTCATCAGAAAAGCCTAAAGACACTCATAACGATGTTCCATGCAAAACTAAGACGAAAAACGTTTCAAAGGCTAAGCATTTCCAAGAAACTGAATGAGATTTTATGAAAATGTAATTCATTAGAATGAAAAAAATTTTAAAGACAAGGTACGTAAATAAATTAATTTCAGGCCTTTGCTCTCATTTTTAACTGAATTTACATATCGTAGGGGATCATGTAGATACTAGTTTAGCCTGCTTAACCGTAGGGGACTAGGTTGGATGCTAGTGTTAAAATGAGAATGGCAAATAAAAAAATTTGTACTTGTTAGCATAACCAGAAGTCAGGTTATCGAAAGAATGCAAAGATTTCATTAACATTTTTATATATAGTTTTTTCCTTTAGTTCTCATAGATAGCTTTTCTTTCCACTGTTTGCAAAATCCTATAAAGAATATGTTTCATTACTATAAGCAAACAAATAATAAATAATTCACTTTTAGTTTAGAATGTCATGAAGCATGGAAATTTTAAATTTGAGGAAAAAAGATTTTTTTCCCTCATCTATTCTATAGTAGGTAGTGGTAAAAAAAATAATGATTTTCATTGAGCATGTTTCGAATGTCGTGAAACGTGGGAATTTTAAATTTGACAAAAAAAATATTTTTCGATTAAAAATTTTGTACAAAATTTTCAAAATATTTTTTTTTTCCATTAAATTTTCAAAAAAAAAAAATATTTTTTGGAATGTGTTTGGAGTGTCGTGAAAGGTGAAAATTTTAAATTTGAGCAAAGAAGAATTTTCTCATTATCCATTTTACTCAAATTTTCCAAATTCCAAAAATTCAAAATTATTTTCTGTCAAATCTTCAAAATATTTAAAAAAAATAGGTTTAGAATGTCACAAAACGTGGAAATTTTAAATTTGAGAGATTTTTTTTTTCCAATATCTATCTCTTTAGACGCTCCCTGTATATTTTCCAGTGAAAGTCTAACAATTTCGTCGGTGGCAGTGGCGTCAGCTACCTACCAAATTTGACTGGTCTCCGACAGACCAACAGACCGACAGACTGACGGAATTGAAAAATCTATATTTTCGTAATCTACATGATCTGTAACGTGAAAATCCGAAAAAATCTCGGAGGGTGATTTTTCTCGAATACAATACTTCCCATCGATATGCCATGGAAGCAAGAATTTTCAAAAATTTTTTCTTTTTGATTTTCAAAAAAAAAATTAGAATATGTTTAGAATGTTATATGAAACGTGCATATTTTAAATTAGAGAAAACAAAAAATTTCTACAATTCACCATTTTATATTCAAAATTTAAAAATTTTCTTCCATTTTAAATTTTCAAAAAAAATTATTTTTGAAATAGGTTTACAATGTCACGAAACACGGAAATCTTAAATTTGAGGGAAAAAAATTCCATCCATTTTATTTTATTTTTTTCTTTTTGATTTAAAAAAAATATATTTTGTTTTAAATATGTTTAGAATGTCATGAAACATGGAAATTTTAAATTTGAGCAAACAAAAATTTTTACAATCTTCATATTTCAATATTTTCAAAAATTCAAAATTTTTTTGTATCTTAAATTTTCGAATTTTTTTTAATAGGTTTAGAATGTCAGGAAACAGAAAATTTAAATTGGAGCGAAAATATGTTTTTTCCATTATCTATTCCCTGTATATTTTCCACTGAATGTCTAACCATTTCTTCAGTGACAGTTGCGTCAGCTACATACCAAATTTGACTGTTCTCCGCCAAGTAGTTTTTTTAGTTAATGCACGAACAGACAGACAAACGAAATTGAAAAACCTATATTTTCTTAATCTACATGTTCTGAAACGTGAGAATCCGAAAAAATCTCGGAGGGTGATTTTTCTCGAATACGATACTCCCCTTCGGTATGCGAGGGAAGTAAAACATAACAAAATATGTGTAAATATCTTTATTTTTCCAAATCTACTTACTATAAAATATCTATGTCATATTAATGTCGAAAAATGTCTTTACATGTCAACGACTGTAATTTTTCCTCTGGTAAAGTGTTTACAAAGTCAGTCGATACAAGGTAAAAATAACAACTAGTGGCTGACTGGTGACTAAATCTTTTCATAAGAAATGCATTCCTGTCAAAACCAGACGTAATTTGACAATGAATTTTTTAAGGGAAGTTTCAATCACTATAGTTAGGTAAATAGCGTGCAAATTCGACCACGAAAAGTTTTAGATCGAGCTCCCACGACAAAAAAGGTACCCATTGAACACCTCAAATTTAAGGTGAAAATGGTTGCCAAACATATAAAAATCATGTGCCCGCCAGACTAGTAAAAATTTGTTAATTGTTATTTTGTATGAATTTTTGAATTTAGCTTAAAAATTATTCTTCATTTCAAAACATTGCTTGAAATTTACGCAGTTTGTGGTATCTATTACAACTTATCTGGCTGATAATTTTTGCTAATTAATTTGTCAAACTGAATTTTGAATGTGCAGCATCAATGCATCAGAATCAATCACTGGCATCTCATAACACCTTAAAAAAACAACTGAAGTTTAAGATCTCCTCTATACTTAAAAATTTGTGTGTTATTGAAAAAATGTTTTTCAACATGTCAGACTTAATTTTTAAGCAACGTTCTTTAAAAAAAAAAAAGCTTTCACAATTTCCACGTTAAAACATCACCTTAATTTTTTTCTGTAATTAAGTTTTATGCATAAAAGAGATCTTAAACTTAAATTCAGAAAAAATGCTGTTTTGATGCGGTCATTGTAAAAGCTTATTAAAATAAAAAACGTCACGGCGCTAAAAAATTAGGTCTGACATGGTGAAAAACATGTTTTCAATGTCAAGCAAATTTTTATGCATAGAGATCTTAAGCCTCAGTTTTTTTTAAGGAGGAGTTCTGAGATGCTAGTAATTGATGCTGATGCATTGATGCTGCGCATTCAAAATTAAGTCTGATAAATTAATTAACAAAAATTGTCACACAGACAAGTTGTAATAGATAGGAGAGATCTTAAATTTCATTTTAAAACAAAAATCAAGGAGGTGTTATGAAGCGCACTTTCATAAAAAAACAATTTATAAGAAAAGCCTGCCAAAAGTTAATTAACAAAAATGGTCGCCAAAAATGGTTCATTATTTAGTATAAATTGCGTAAATTTCAAGCAGGTCTTTTGAAAAGAAGAATCATTTCTTTTAGCTAAATTCAAAAATTCATAAAAATAAGAATTAACAAATTTGAAGTGTTCGATGGGGTATCTTTTTTCTCATCGCCTTTAAACAAATTTTGTAAGAAAATACGAGCGCTATAAATCACTCCCAATAATCGTAGATCAGAAACTAACTACCTCAATTTTAAAATATTATCTTCACGCATGCGCCATGTGTCAAGATACTTGGCAACAACGCCGGAGCTCGTCTTGAGATATACTGCTCTTTTTATACATTAGAAGATCTCTACTTGTGCGTAAATTATTAATAGATTCCAACGGATCTCGCCCGGCCAAACTTTTATAAAAAAAAATCAAAACATTATTCCTTTACCCCTCTCGGCGGATTCGACTAATACCAACGATTTCTAAGCTAATTATGAAATACATACTCTAAAATTACTTTGATTTGTGGCGGACCTCGGGTAGTCCAATTTTTATCCGGATCGTAGGGCTTCGAAGCCGAAGCCCTACGATCCTTAGAATTTATCTTTTAACTGTCGGACGTGACAACCTCTCATTATATTTATATATATATATATATATATATATATATATAAATATATATATATATATATATATATATATATATTTGCATAACGGTATATCCACCTCTGTATGTACACATTGTATCATCCTACTCTCCTCCGAATTCGGAGCTAAGTAGGTAAAATCGGAGGAGACTACGTATCCCTGTGTATAAGTACTTCACATCGTTAATAATAACATTACCAAGCGTTCAGCAAATTTTGAGGTTGAGGTCATTTTGACGGTTATACAAATACAGTTATACAAATAAGTTCAAGGAATTGCTACATGTAGGCGCTACCAACTAATACATATATACTGTATCGCATTAAATGCTGTGGGTACATGCTTCCGCAACGGTGCATGTGCGTAGGATCCTCCAAAGTTTGGCAAACGCGCAGTAGGCTTATTTGTGCACGTACGTGACAGCAACAATAAACACTTTTATAAGTTAAATATAGTTACGATTTCGCTTTTAATGCTAGCGTGTAACAAATTTAATTTGTAGGTATAAGATAAAAGAGTATAAATACGTAGTTTTATTATAAATGTTTTATTTAATCAAATAAGTAAAAATAGGTAAATCATATTTCACATGTGGGTGACCCTATTGCTAACGAGGAACAGATGTATAATTTTAGTTATATACCGGGCTTCCACAAGATTAGGTACACCTCGCTTTTATCATTATTTTTCAAGATAAACACTTGAAATTAGAATACAGAATATTTCACACAAAAATACATTGAAATAACCGGACCCAATAATTAACTTCCGGTTTAACCGGAAATACTACCAACTTCATAAATTCAAGCGGCATATATTTTTTTATCTTATCTGATAGAAGTTTTAAGTACTTTTACAATGTTTTTTTTTTATTAAACTCGAATCAGAAATTATCTTCTAAAATACTACGCTTGTTGCAGAAAGCTAAGTCCTCATAGTGTCATCTTCAATTTCAAACTGTAGTTTCACATTTGTTTATGAATCGATTTTAAATTTTAAAATTGTGTTGGAGAGTTAATTTAGGCACAATGTCAGAAAAGCACAGGGTGTTATTTTAAAAATTCAGTTTTGGGCAGTTTATTTTTTATAAAATATTTATTCCAAAAAATTTCCACGAACTAATCCTACACAGTCGTTTGTATTAGGTGAAAAATGGATAAATAAGCCTTCCTATTAAATACTGTTGGTATTTACTAGGTACTATTTTCATGATTACTAAGTAATTATACAAAATTCCATTTCTGATTCGATTTTGATTTTGAAAAAATTGTAAGAATAATTCAAATATCTATCATATAAGATTAAAAAATGTAGCGTTAAAATAAAAATAGGTAGTAGTACTGCCGGTTAAACTGAAAGTGTTTTTGTGGGTCTACTTATGTCTAAAAATGTATTTCTATACCAACTATCCTGTACCATAATTTCAAATTTCCATCGTAAAAAAGAAAGAAAAACGTGCATATATACGTGATCTCATGAATACCCGGTATATACAGGAAGGGCGAACTAAAAAAATAATTAATGACAATATTTGGCATGTAGCTAGCAGATTGATCAATAAAGAAATCTGCTACGCTAAAATGATGGAGGAAAATAATATTTAGAATACTGCGAAGGAGGCAAATCTATACACTTTTATTGAAATGGAAATGAGCACGGTCAGTCAAGATAAAATAAAGTGATGTACAAAATATCTAAATAATTACAATATTAGTACTGTATCTCAGATTCGAACGAATTTTACAAGAATTACATTATATATCATCAATTTTGTTTTAAATTGTTCTAGCTGATACAAATTTGTCAGGTAATTGCACGCTGACTATACTATAGCAGATTCATTTTTTAAAGTGCTTCGTCTACTATCAGCTATTTGGAGTGACCTTGCATACGTTTGCAAAGATTATATTATGTAGTCGCCTCATTTTAGCATGAAAAATCTAAAAACTTCTAAAAAAAAGGTATATAGTCAACTGACTTCATTTTTGTTGTACAGAGTTCAGAAAGGCATTTAGAAAAAACAGTACCTTTTATTTTTTGGCAGAAATGTTTCATTTCATTTTTTTTTTCCTATAATTAGGCAATTTTAATGGCCAATTTAATTAAATTAATTGAAAAACGTGTTATCATACACAATATGCCATAAAATTAGAACGAAAATGTTTACTCGGAGGTTTTTGGGAAATTCAAATGACGGACCGGAAATCGGGCCATTTTCCAGAAAATATGAGGGTGGATATTTAGGCCTTGAAGATCTGTACTCGGGGGTTTTAGGGACTGATTACGAATCCGAGGTCTAATTTGAAGTGGAGTGACTCGGCACCCATCTAATCTCTCTCACGACTCCGAGAATATAAAATGTATATTAAACCAGAAAATCTACTTTTTTATAATGTTAAAGAAAATATTTTTCTTATACTATATTGGATTAAAGTTGTCTATACCGAATTGATAGTTTGGGAGTTTACAACTATTATTCATAAAAACTGTCAAAATAATTATTAAGAAGTACAAGAAATATATCCAAACTGAGGCTGTATGTATTGCTAACTCCGTTATTATATAAGGTAGAAAGTCGATTAAATGGAGACAGTTTTAAATACTTTCTTGGACATGTCAATGGAGCTTCTAGATTTACTTTAAATTTTTAGGTTATGAAATAATTGAGAAAAATCACAATAGTGCATTTTTGAGTCTATCATATTTCCATAATTTAAATTTGCATAACGTTTTATGATCAAAGATAAGTTAGTAAGGGTTAGGAGAGAAAATATTTTTTATTTTTGACGTATTAATTAGTTCTGTTACCAAAGACAAAAAATTTCTCGAACTTCGGAAAGTAAACAAGAATGGCTGAAATTTGGCACACGGGTATTTTCAAAGTTTATTATTTAAAAAACGCAAATTTTTACATATCTATGTGGAGCGCTTCGGTAAAAAATTGAGATTAAACTATGGAAATTCCATTTTTCTTAAATATTTTAGGAAATATTGATCGGGTCGATAAAAAGTTAAATTAGATTTTGAAAAGGGGGAAGACATTTAAAAAAAAAAATTTAAAAACAAAAAACGGCAACACGTGTCATAGTAGGCATGCGCATGTATTATTCACGACACCTTTTCTTAAAGAATTTTACGTGATTTAAACCACTTACTTTTTTCTGACGGTCGTATCAAAAGGAATTATTATAAATTGAAAGCGTCAAAATACAAGTTCTAAAATACCGAATACTGCTCGTAAATTAAATAAATCCACATTTCAAATATACCCACATAAAAGTGAATTGAAAAGAAAGTAAATTGTGAAATTAAAAACTGTGTTACACATTACATAGAACACAGGTTTAGCTTCATCTTCCAATTTTTACTTTTTGGTAGGAATGAATTTCGCGATTTCACAACTATTTCTGAGGTTAATCTCAAAACTGTCGAAATTCGCAAATTTCAAAGTGCTCTGTTTTAAAGATAATAAACGTAAAACGCTCTTCGGTATTATTAAAGTATCAATTATATTATTAAGAACCCAACAGCAACCGACAGCAACCCGACAGCAATTGTACATTTTGATCAATATTTGAAGATAAAACAACATTATAAATAGAAAAGTTTTTTTTCCGTGAAGCAATTTTTTAAAATGAATATACATTCTTCAGAAGCAATGCCCTATAGAAATAAATCAGTACACCTTCTTCTTTAAGATGATTTTTCTCATTATTTCAGAGTCATTTTTTACGGACATGTGACGCTTTTTGTGATGTTGGGCCTATTGGATTTTTTAGTTTTCCTTCCATGCAATAGGAAATTAGTAAAATTTACTCATTTTACATGAAAACTATTAATCCCTCGAAAAAAATCATATGACTATTTTTTTAATAGTCCTCTTCTTTAAAAAAGAATTTAACTTTCTTTCTGACCGATAAAAATTTCCCGAGATATTGAAAAAAAACTGAATTTTTAAAATTCAAATTCAACTGTTCCAATGAAGCGCCCGCCCCATATGTAGATGTAAACATATTTATTTTTCAACCAGTAAAATTTTGAAAATATCATACCCCAAATTTTCAGATTAAAAGCTTTAATAACTGGATTATATTGAGTACAACTTTTGCTTTTTATGTGATTTTTTTGTGCATTTTTTTTGTATTCGATGGTACTTTTAATGATCTGCGATGTATTACTATAATGCAAATTCAATTTCTTAAGAAGATAAAAAGAAATAAAACCATTTTATTAGTAGTCTGTGGCCCAGTGTTTTTACCATAATGCAGTAACTCATTTTTAAAATGCCACTATTATGTTATCGTGTCTTAATACCAAGGCATAGACACATACCTTTTAAATTACGTTTCTTAATATAAAGAAAAATTGAAATACAAGAATTTAGGTAAATTTCTTAGCTTTAATTTAACTTTAGCAAACTTTTCTCACAAAACGTATATTTTCTCAGGTATCCATTTTATTGAAAAGTCATCCAGAAATCAGTTTTTTGAAGAGTCGTTAAAATATGGCTAAGTTGACGTTCCCTTTTCTTTATAAGTATTAGAAACATCCAATACAGTCAATATGGTCTATCTCCCCCAAATTTTAAGCTAAGATTGACCTTTTAAAATTGAATAAAATTATTTAAACGTTAGTTTGTTTAAACAGTAATTTCTTAATAGATAGAATAATAGATTATTGTAATAAACCGATGCCTAAGATATCACTATTTTCACAAGATTTTCCATTCAAATATCTTTTAAAGAAAACATCTATATAAAATATATAAACTATATTTGCACTCTAATATCTGGAAATAATTGATCATAGAATTTTAATAAGAAAAACCGCTACCTAAGGAACCACTACTTCCTCATCCAGATTTTCCATCCAAGTCTGTTTAAAGGAAAATATTTTGACTATATTTTCACTCTAGTATGTGTAAATAATTGGTCATAAAATTTTAATAATAAAACATCCAAATTTTCCATCTAAATCTCATTAACGGAAAAGATCTTGACTATATTTGCACTCTAATATGCGGAAATAATTTGTCATAGAATTTCCATAATATTTGGGGCAGATGTCATAAAAGAATTGAGGCGGTGGTTTTTAGCATATACATCAAAAATGAAGTTTCTGAATCCTTATTAGCTTGCTCCACTTATTTTCACCAATTACGCCCCCCTCCACCTCTTCAACGAAATTATCTCAATCAGACGTCGTTACAATATATACCTACATGTACCAAATTTCAAGTGAATATCTCAATTTAATTTTATCAACGAGTTTATTAATGGAGTATGTTGGGGAGGGTTGAAAAATATTATAAAAAAATCTGAGGCCTTGGCTTCTAGTATATACTCCAAATCTCAAGTTTCTGTACTCTTGCCAGCTTGCTTTACCCATTTTCATCTGCTTACCTCTACTTACTCCCCCCCCTCCAATCCTTTCAGCGGAATCATTTCAGCATATAATCCAGTTCCAGATGTCACTATAATACATACTTGTACCAAATTTCAAAAAAATATCTCAATTTAATTTTATCATCCCTTTTTAATAGTGGAGGGGGTGGAGGGGTTGAAAATATTATAAAAAAATTGAGGCCTTTACTTTTACTATATATATATTTTCTCATATTTACCCCTATTTAACCCCCAAGCCTTCAACGGAATCATCTCAAAATATTATCTAATTACAGATGTCGTTATAGTACATATATGTGACAAATTTAAAGTGAAAATCTCAATTTTATTTTATCAACCCTTTTAATAATGGAGTGCAGGAGGTGAAGGGGTTGAAAAATTTAATAATAAAATTTGAGGACTTGACTTCTGGTATATACACCAAATTCCAAATTTCTGTACTCACACCAGCTGGCTTTATTTATTTTCCCATATTTACCCCTATTTAATCCCCAACCCTTCAACGGAATCGACTCAAAATGTAATCTAGTTCCAGGTGTCGTTATAATATATATGTGTACCAAATTCCATGTGCATATCTCCCCTTTAATAATAGAGTGGAGGTGGTAGGGGGATGGAAAATATTATAAAAATATTTGAGACCTTGGCTTCTTGTATACCGGGTGAGTCACGAATTGCGCTCGCCCCGATATTTCCTAAAATATTTGGAATAGAAAATTGAAATTTGGAGGCCTTATTACACGACTAAAATGCCATCTTTTCAATAAACAATCAAGTTTGGTGCACATCCGGTTTGACCGGAAATGCCCACAACTTTCGATTTTTAAATGGAACACCCTTTATATTTTTACGTTTTTGAAATCCAGAGGAAATTTTGAATACAATACATCCATTTTCGTCACCTTTTGATAAACATTACAAATTTTATTAAAAAATCTATTTCTGAATCGAGAGTGCTGTGGTGCCCAAAATATATTTTAGTTTGTGTGCTACGTTACTATAAAAATAAAAAGAGCAACATTACTTAATTCTCTAGAGGCGTTAAAAATTTTTAAATGTGATTTTTACCCACTAACTCGGTTTTTTTAAATGGGAATTTAATCGTTCACCAACATTTTTAAATACCTCATTTTCATACGAATCTAATGATACCAAAATTTTGAAAATCCGCTCAGAAATATTTGAGATTTCAGCCAAAATACAATGCAACCAAGCTTTTACAAACATGCGGCTAATAGATAATAGATTAGTGGGCTTTGGAAACTAAAATGGCACATTTCTGTGTAAATCTGATAACCTAATAACATTGGAAAAATCATAGTAGCCATTGAATGTAATAAAACAATATCAGCTGTCAGACAGACTCGTGTAGTTATAGGCAATCTTGAGCTATCAAACATTTAATAATTGTGAGCGCAAAGAACGTTACAATTAAGTTTAGCATAGGTATGTGGAGGTAAACACAATTACATCCACAAGGACATTTGCAATAGAATGCGACATCAGTTCGGTTTTCAGAGTTTTATTTAAATGAACATAAATATCGGGCCTATAAATAAATAAAAATCAATTCCGTTTGAACAATTAAACTCAAACTAGGTAACAGTAGGTATCTTTAAAATAATTAATATAATTAAACCATAAATTGACATTTATAGATATTGTTCAAAATGACCATTTTTTTCTATACACAATTCGGCTCTGCGTACAGTTGCTTGGATGGCTCTACGCAATTCAGCCGGCGTTATTTCATTAAGAGCCCGTACAACTTTATTTTGCAGCTCTTCGCGGGTATTTGAAGAAGTTTTATAAACTTTATTTTTGAGAGTGCCCCATACATAATAGTCGAGGGGTGTTAAGTTAGGTGTCATAGGAGGCCACCTGATATGACCTTGAATTGCAATAAGGCGTTCACCATGCAAGTTGTTTAAATATTCCATCACTCTTCTGGAATTATGTGGGGGAGCACCATCTTGTTGGAAAAACAGATTTTGTAAATAGGCAAGAGGAAGTAAGTCAAGAAATTCTGCTGTCTGGTTTTGTAAAAAGAATAAATATTGTTCGCCAGTAAGTGTTCCATTAAAAAATATGGGTCCAATTATTCGATCTCCAAGTACTCCAAGCCAACAGTTAAACCCAAATCTTTCCTGAATATTCCCCCGCCCTACCAACCTCGGATTTTCTTGAGCCCAGTACCTAGTATTATTTCTGTTAAACATGCCTTGGTTCGTAAATCTACTTTCATCTGAATATAAAATATGAAAAGGAAAACCTGGGTTTTGTTGTACTGCATTTAAGAATCAGTTGCAATATACTAGCCTCCTGTCGTTATCATCTCCATAAAGATGTTGGTGTATTTAGTATTTATAAGACCGAAACTTATGTTTCTTTAAAATTCTGCAAACCGAAGACTGATTAATGTCGCATTCCATTGACAATTCCCTTGTTGATGTTGTTGGCTGTACCATCACAAATCCTAATACATCAACTTCTTTGTCCTCACTTAAATAAATGTTTGATGGTCATCTTGTTGATTGGGTTCGTTTCTTAATTCTTGTTCCACTCTCCAAACAAGTGTCTGCTTGGATGACGTCTGTTGGGATATCGTTGCTGATACAGTTCTGCAGTTGCAGTAGAATTTTTGAGACGCTCTCCATATATCAGTAACATATCGACCTTTTCATTTCTACTAAAATTATTCATTTTCTTTAATTTTTACTCAAAGAGATTTCCGCAACGCTTTATTTTGTATCTGTCTGACAGCTGATATTGTTTTATTACAGTCAATGGCTACTATGATTTTTCCAATGTTATTAGGTTACCAGATTTACACAGAAATGTGCCATTTTAGTTTCCAAAGCCCACTAATCTATTATCTATTAGCCGCATGTTTGTAAAAGCTTGGTTGCATTCTATTTTGGCTGAAATCTCAAATATTTCTGAGCGGATTTTCAAAATTTTGGTATCATTAGATTCGTATGAAAATGAGGTATTTACAAATGTTGGTGAACGATTAAATTCCCATTTAAAAAAACCGAGTTAGTGGGTAAAAATCACATTTAAAAATTTTAAACGCCTCTAGAGAATTAAGTAATGCAATCATATTGCTCTTTTTATTTTTATAGTAACGTAGGACACAAACTAAAATATATTTTGGGCACCACAGCACTCTGGATTCAGAAATAGATTTTTTAACAAAATTTTCAATGTTTATCAAAAAGTGACCAAAATGGATGTATTGTATTCAAAATTTCCTCTAGATTCCAAAAATGTAAAAATATATAGGGTGTTCCATTTGAAAATCGAAAGTTGTGGGCATTTTCGGTCAAACCGGATGTGCACCAAACTTGATTTTCTATTGAAAAGATGGCATTTTAGTCGTGTAATAAGGCCTTTAAATTTCAATTTTCTATTCCAAATATTTTAGGAAATATCGGGGCGAGCGCAATTCGTGACTCACCCGGTATACACCAAATGAAAAATTTTTGTACTCTTATCAGCTTGCTTTAATTATTTTCCCGTATTTACCCCCAACCCTTCACCGGATATGATAAAAAAACAATCCAGTTCCAGATCTCGTTATAAAACAAACTTGTATAAAATTTCGCGAGCCAGGGCTCGGGGTAAATATAGGACATATCGATCAAAATCCGCGCCATCACCGCCCCGTCGCTTGTTCAAGCAGGTCGAAATTACTACTGAACGTGGGTCACATTTCGGGTCTGTAGAGTGGCCACATTTTGGACTTTTGAGGTGGGGCTACCGGGAATTTACCCGATTGCTCGGCGGTCCAGTCCGACACTGAGCTTACTTTACTTATTTCCCCTATTTATCCCAACCATTCAACGGAATCATCTCAAAATGTAATCTAGTACCAGGTGTCGTTATAATATATTCGTGTACCAAATTTCAAGTGAATGTCTCAATTTAATCTTTCCACCCCTTTAATAATGAAGTGGGGGTGGTGGGGACGGACTGAAAATATTATTTAAAAAAACTGAGGCCTTGGCTTCTGGTATAATTACCAAATTCTTGTACTTTTACCAGCTTGATTTACTTATTTTCCCTTGTTTATCCCTATTTATTCCCAACCCTTCATCGGATAAGTTCTAAAAACAATGCAGTTCCATATCTCGTTATAATACATACCTGTATAAAATTTCAGGTCAATATCTTAAACCAGAGAAAACGTGCGCACAAAAAAAGTTACAGACAGACCGACAAGAAGTTTTTCTTCGCTCAAATTTAAAATCTCTACGTTTCATGGCATTCTAAACCTATTTCAACAAGAAATAAGTTTTAACATTTTTTTACGATTACTATTCTTCCAATCCACTACCTGGATGTGGAAGTAATTAGCATTGTCATAGGTTTTTAGATTTCATATTCTGTGAAAATTCCACTCCTTTATATTATTACGTAACATACGTAATAATAATAAAATGTTTTTAATCATAAATCATTCAGTATTTGTCGTATAAAACACAAAAAAGGAAAAATATTTTGGTAATCTCTAAAGTAATATTTTTTTATAATGAAGGCATTCTTGGGGTAATTCTTAAATGACAATTTATTTTTACCTATATTAATAAACTTAAGAACAATGGTTTATCCAAATAACTGTATCTTGCTGAATTTTTATTGTAGAGAAACAGGCAAAAAACCTTACAAACATTTAAAACAATTTTATTAAATGCACAAAAACACTATTTACATTTTTTAAGTAAAAATATTTTTAAAAAGCATACAAAAAGCTAAATGATGGAATAGCTATTGCTAAGTTCCACCAGAACGTAATATAAAAAAGGCGATTAAAAAGAATACCCACCTCCTACGCTTGTCAGGTAGTTGATTCAGTTATTATACAATTTATTTTCCTAAAGCGTACATTATTACCTAAGTATATTGCAAATTTTTAGGCAGCTATGTATTTTTAAGTGATTGAAAATTACTGTTCCTGTACTATTATTGTATGAAATAACTTGCGGGGCGAGCTCTTCGTTTCACCAACAATTTTACATAGCACTGTGGTAACATTTACGACAAATATTTAGCCATAACAACAATATTGTGATAATATAATTAATCTTATTGCTACGTCGAGATTCGGTGACTAATTTTTATCAGTTGCAAAATGTAAACATCTCGGTAATCGATCGTCTTGCTTTTCACTATGGTTTACAAAATAAACATTTTGTATTTAAATATTCACTTCTACGACTAGCTAATCGCCCTACAAAAAATCTGATTTGGAAAGTTCATACTTTATAATTAATTTATTGCATTCCTGAATTCTTAGGTTTTGTGCAATATCGAGTTCAGCGCATACCACGGCACGCGAATGTGAACCATTTGACCGATGCTACCGAACGCTGATAAATCTGTAACAACAGTTAAACTAACTGGTGATACGTCCACTTAGACGCGGCAACAGTGGTGGAGGAGAGGGCGCATATTGGACATCACGCATTAACACATGGGAGGCACATATACTGCTGCGCACCAGGAGTTCGGTATATATGTTGTATATTCCGTTTTTCTACACATATACAACTTATCTTAAATACTAAAATAATGTACCCCTCTTTTGATGCCATTCTTGTATTCGCATTAAATAGTGTTTTGCAAAAAAATTTACAGGCATAAGTCATTTCCTTGGGGCGGAGGTTTGGGCGTCTGTAGTCCGTTCAGGAGGTGAGTATGATAGCTGTGCAAATATATATATATATATATATATATATATATATATTTATATATATATATATATATATATATATATTTATATATATATATATATATATATATATATATATATATACGTTTTCTTACCAAGTTGAGATCCGGATAAAAATTGGACTACCCGAGGTCCGCCACAAATCAAAGTAATTTTAGAGTATCTATTCCATAATTAGCTTATAAATCGTTGGTATTAGTCGAATCCGCCGAGAGGGGTAAAGGAATAATGTTTTGATTTTTTTAAATAAAAGTTTGGCCGGGCGAGATCCGTTGGAATCTATTAATAATTTACGCACAAGTAGAGATCCTCTAATGTATAAAAAGAGCAGTATGTCTCAAGACGAGCTCCGGCGTTGTTGCCAAGTATCTTGACACATGGCGCATGCGTGAAGATAATATTTCAAATTTGAGGTAGTTAGTTTCTAATCTACGATTATTGGGAGTGATTTATAGCGCTCGCATTTTCTTACAAAATTTGTTTAAAGGGGATGACAAAAAAGGTACCCCATCGAACACCTCAAATTTAAAAGGTGAAAATGGTTGCAAAACATGTAAAAATCACGTTACGCTCGCCAGACTAGTAAAAATTTGTTAATTCTTATTTTTATGAATTTTTGAATTTAGCTAAAAGAAATGATTCTTCTTTTCAAAAGACCTGCTTGAAATTTACGCAATTTATGCTAAATAATGAACCATTTTTGACAAAAATTTGTCTGGCGACCATTTTTGTTAATTAAGTTTTGGCAGAGCTTTTCTTATAAATTGTTTTTTTATGAAAGTGCGCTTCATAACACCTCCTTGATTTTTTATTTAAAATGAAGTTTAAGATCTCTCCTATCTATTACAACTTGTCTGTGTGTCAATCTTTGTTAATTAATTTATCAGACTTAATTTTGAATGCGCAGCATCAATTCATCAGCATCAATTACTAGCATCTCAGAACTCCCCCTTAAGAAAAACTGAGGCTTAAGATCTCTATGCATAAAAATGTGCTTGACATTGAAAACATGTCGGTCCTAATTTTTAAGCGCCGTGATGTTTTTTATTTTAATAAGCTTTTACAATGACCGCATCAAAACAACATTTTAGTTTTTTCTGAATTTAAGTTTAAGATCTCTTTTATGCATAAAACTTAATTACAGAAAAAATTTAAGGTGATGTTTTAACGCGGAAATTGTGAAAGCTTATTTTTTTAAAAAAGAACGTTGTTGCTTAAAAATTAAGTCTGACATGTTGAAAAACATTTTTCTCAATCACAGACAAATTTTTAAGTGTAGAGGAGATCTTAAACTTCAGTTGTTTTTTTAAGGTGTTATGGGATGCCAGTGATTGATTCTGATGCATTGATGCTGCACATTCAAAATTCAGTGTGACAAATTAATTAGCAAAAATTATCAGCCAGATAAGTTGTAATAGATACCACAAACTGCGTAAATTTCAAGCAATATTTTGAAATGAAGAATAATTTTTTTAAGCTAAATTTAAAAATCCATAAAAAATAACAAATAACAAGTTTTTGCTAGTCTGGTGGGCATAACATGATTTTTATATGTTTTGCAACCATTTTCACTTTAAATTTGAGGTGTTCAATGGGTACCTTTTTAAATATATATATTTTTTGAAAATCAAAAAGAAAAAAATAAAATAAAATGGATGGATTTTTTTTTCCCTCAAATTTAAAATTTCCGTGTTTCGTGACATTGTAAACCTATTTCAAAGATAGTTGTTTTTTTTTTATTTAAAATGAAAGAAAATTTTGAAATTTTTTGTTTTCTCTAATTTAAAATATCCACGTTTCATAACATTCTAAACATATTTCATTTTTTTTTTTTTTGAAAATCAAAAAGAAAAAAAAATTAGAAAATTCTTGCTTCCCTGGCATATCGATGGGAAGTATTGTATTCGAGAAAAAATCACCCTCCGAGATTTTTTCGGATTTTCACGTTACAGATCATGTAGATTACGAAAATATAGATTTTTCAATTCCGTCGGTCTGTCGGTCTGTTGGTCTGTCGAAGACCAGTCAAATTTGGTAGGTAGCTGACGCCACTGCCACCGAAGAAATTGTTAGACTTTCACTGGAAAATATACAGGGATCGTCTAAAGGGAATAGATATTGGAAAAAAAATATCTCTCAAATTTAAAATTTCCACGTTTCGTCACATTCTAAACCTATTTTTTTTTAAGATTGGACAGAAAATAATTCTGAACTTTTGAAATTTGGAAAAATTTGTGTAAAATGGATAATGGAGAAAATTCTTTGCTCAAATTTAAAATTTTCACCTTTCACGACATTCCAAACATATTCCAAAAAGATTTTTTTTTTGAAAATTTAATGAAAAAAAAATGAAATTTTGGAAATTTTGTACAAAATTTTTAATCGAAAAATATTTTTTTTGTCAAATTTAAAATTCCCACGTTTCACGACATTCGAAACATGCTTAAATAAAATCATTATTTTTTTACCACTACCTACTATAGAATAGATGAGGGAAAAAAATCTTTTTTCCTCAAATTTAAAATTTCCATGCTTCATGACATTCTACTATAAAAAAAAGTTTTTGTAAATTAAAAAAAAAATGAAATTTTTTTATAAAATGGATAGTGCAAAAAAATTTATTTTGCTTAAATATAAAATTCCCACTTTTCATGACATTCTAAACATCTATCAAAAAAAAATTATTTGTTTTAAAAAGTACAAAGAAAATATATATATTTTTTTACCATTATGTTAGAATAGATGATGGAAAAAAATTTTTCCTTCAGTTTTAAAATTTTCACGTTTCATTACATTCTAAACCCATTTCAACAAAAAAATATTTAGAAAATAAAAAGCAAGTTGAAAATTTTCTTCCACCACCACTATAGAGTAGATGATGGAAAAAAGTCATCAGGTTTTCTCTGTAATAATAGGGCTGCTACATTGTGATTATAATTCTCGTATGTCATTTCTTAATTAATAATATATTAGAGTGACCGTCCTTTATGAATAAAGACGAAAGTTCTGTGTGAATACCTTTACCAATTTTTTATAAAATGGATGGAAAAAAAAAATGTTTTGCTCAAATTTAAAATTTTCACGTTTCATTACATTCTAAACATATTTAAAAAAAATTGTTTTGAAAATAATTTTTTTTCAGTTTTAAAATTTCCACGTTTCATTACATTCTAAACCTATTTCAACAAAAACATGTTTTGAAAATTGAAAAAAAATGAAAATTTTATTCCCCACCGCTATAGGGCAGATGATGGAAAAAAGTTATCAGGTTTTCTCTGTAATAATAGGGCTAACTACATTGCAATTATAATTTTTATATATCATTTCTTAATTAATAATTTTCTAGAGTGCCCGCCCTATATAAATAAAGAGGGAAGTTCTGTGTAAATACCGTTACCGATTTTTTTTCATAGCTAATTTATTCAGGAGGTAAAATAAGAGTTACAGGAAATATGCATAATTATTTTAAAATATGAAAAATTCTTGATATTCAAGTAAAACTAAAAGTCTACCGAACGAGTGGATTTTCACGAAACTTTCTGGATTTTGTTCGTATTAATGTCTGGATCAAACTCCATAAAAAAAAATGTCCGCTATTGTTCCGCAATTTTATAGACAACTTGTCGAAAAATAACAACGTTTTACTCTTGTAAAATTTTCGAAAAAATGCTTATTTTCCGAGATATGGCTGTTCGAATTTTTGTATGGAATAAAAAGTGAATAAAAAGTGACGAGAAAAAATCCACAAAAATTCTTAAAAATTTATTATTAAAATGCAAGTCTTTTTTTCCTTTATGACTTTTTCCTAAAGTGCATCCTGTCCAAGTTTTCCCGAAAAACATGAAAAAATGGCCCTTATCGGCCCTCGTAAACCGTGAAATTTAAAAATCTGGAAAATGCAGACGTGCAAATTTTCCGAGTTCAACAGTTTTTCACAACCAAAAGTACGTTTTTGATCATGAAAAATTGTTGAAAACTCGGACTAGGATGTTGCCTCATGTAGGAGGGGAAATCTGTTTTTTTATGTCTCTCGAAGTCTAAGCTCAAGCGAAATGGTTACAAAATTTTCAGTTTTTTTACTTCCCTCGCATACCGAAGAGAAGTATTGTATTTGAAAAAAATAATCACCGTCCGAGATTTCCTCGAATTTTCACGTTTCATAAGATGTAGATTACAAAAATATAGGTTTTTCAATTCCGTCAGTCTGTCTGTTGGTGCATTAAATAAAAAACGACTTGACGAGGAGCAGTCAAATTTGATAGGTAGTTATTGATGCTACTACCAGTGAAGAATTGGTTAGAGTCTCACTGGAAAATATAGAGGGTAGACCGTCTAGGGAGTGGAAATTTAAAATTTCCACGTTTCATGACATTCTAAACCTATTAAAAAAATGATTTATTTTAAATTTTGATGAAAGGTAATTACCCATCGGGAGATTATGTCAAGGTAAAATATTTAAAAATCCACCAGTGACGTCGGTCCTTATGAAGAAAAATGAACCTAATTTTCCAAAAAAATATATTAGGAAAAGTTTTAAATGTAAAACAATCTCATAATCTTATTTGTTGTTATCGAGAACTCACTAATACCGAATTTCAATAGTATACTTTGTGCTCACTTAATAAGAAAATAAAGTTTTTCTTTTTGAAGTACCAATTATTAATCATTACGTTATATTCGGACGTAATGAAGACAGGCTTTCCATTTAGAACTAATCACGTGATGTCAGTCAGTTTACTTAACAGTACCTAAATAAAAAAAATCAATTTTAAACTAATTTAACATTCCTAAGGTAATAATAAGCACCATAAGTGCAACTTTAACAGGATTCGATCGATATCCAATTTCTTGTATTTTCTAAAATCATACTGATAATAGCAAAGCACATTTTCAGTGGGATTAAATTTCATGACAATTATTGAGCAAACTGCGATTTAGTTAATAATAATAGTAATAATATTAAATGACTTTATTTACAATAATATTGTACAGGGTGGGCAACTAAGAATGGAGGTCGGCCATATCTCAGAAACCAAGCATCGCACAAATTTAGGAAAAAAATTACCTTAAGTAAAGTGACCACGAAAAATCGCTGGAAAATATTTTCGAGTTTCTAAAATGGCCGCTAGGGGGCGTAACAGCCACAGCAGAATAGAAAATCAGGTTTTTTTCAGTATTTTGCTCAATTAAGTGGTATTGAAAATACATGCATCGTAATCCTAGGACAATTTTGAATCTTTTTAGTTTTCCATTTTTTTTGTATCTTCAAGAATAAAGTGGTGGGGAGATGCCAAAAATACATTTTTTCAAATGTCGATTACTCCGATTAGCCTTAACGGAATTTAACAAACTTAGTCTCATTGGAAAGTGCTTTTCTTGGTCTATCGAGTGCATGTTGTGCTATTTCCATTTGATTATTACTGTCGCCGCTAGAGGCCGTTATTTGACATGACAACAAATATCGCGCTTTTTCTTAAAAAATTTAAATGGAATAGTATATTTATTTTTACATGGTAAAATAGAGAATTAAAAGCCTCAGATATCAGTGAAAACCGCAACTAGATAGCTTTTCTCTAACGGAAGATATTAGCAAACAAAGTTGAAATTATGAATTATTATCAGATCTTGCCGACGGGATTTGCAAAGTAGCTGTTGAAAACAAGTAAGCTGTGAAAATGACACAATGAAGAAACAACATATTATGTCAAAATATTTAACTTGTCATTATTGTTATTTTGTGCAGTATTTAGTTTTTTATTTGAATTTGTTTTCGTTTTGGAATTAATTTTTCAAATTATAATGATTCTTACAAATGAAGCATTTGACATGTTAGCGATTTAGTTCGAATGCATGAGACATGTAACTCTTGCTGCCAGAGTCTATGCAGTGCAATATCCTGAAAGACGTCATCCAAGTGAAAAAGTTTTTATTTGACTGGCACATGGTTTTCGTACGAAGGAAGTGTACCGTGTATCGAAGACATCGTTACGAAATTTTAAATGTATTTAACGTCCCAATTTTCATAACTGTCAGTTTCATTACATAACTAGTGATGTAATGAATTTTAATTAAACTGTTATTATTAAACCCATCATTTAGAGAAAAGACATTAAGGCACAAAAAACACTTTATTAATAAAATGCAAATAGAAACATTCCGTCATCTGCATTTTTAACAAAACATTTAAAGTTTTCTTCTGTTAAAATAATAAATTTCTTAGCGTGGTAACCTGAAGATCTTCTCTTTAAAAATGGTATTAATATGGTATATTTTTTGTCAATGTTTCTTTTGGCATTTAATTCTTTAATATTGATTCCTACTCAATATTCATATCGTGACGCTTTATAATTTTTCATCGTTTCGAAATTTCGAAAAGAGAATCTTTTCACATACATCTTTTTATTCACTTTTGTTGACACCAGTTTTCAAATTTCGTATATTATACTTCCTCATATATGCTTTATGATTTACCAGGTAAGTATTATTGAATTTACTGCTACTCTTTTATATCAGATTGAATATCCACATCTAAATCAACAATTTCTGACTTAATTTGCTTAAAAAAATTCAGCAGATTGACAACTGAACTTTGTTAATACAAATGTCAACCTATACCTACTAATGCTCAGGTACAGCGATAAACACAAAATTCATTTGTACCACTGTAGGTGTAACAATGTTTGAAACCGCAAAATAAAATTCAATATAAATTGCAATTTCTTTTCTATTTTAGAGCAGGATTAGATAAAAACGTTATGAAACAGTAATTTTACTTGACTCGCGTAATTTGCAAATATTGCATTCGTCAAGTAAAATTAGTCTTTTCATAACTGTCTACATAAATATATTGTTATTATTATTATTAGAATTGTTGTCTGTTATTAATTACTAATTTTTATATTATGTAATATATTCTACTCGATATGTTTGATATATGTTGTTTCTTCATTGTGTCATTTTCACAGCTTACTTGTTTTCAACAGCTACTTTGCAAATCCCGTCGGCAAGATCTGATAATAATTCATAATTTCAACTTTGTTTGCTAATATCTTCCGTTAGAGAAAAGTTATCTAGTTGCGGTTTTCACTGATATCTGAGGCTTTTAATTCTCTATTTTACCGTGTAAAAATAAATATACCATTCCATTTAAATTTTTTAAGAAAAAGCGCGATATTTGTTGTCATGTCAAATAACGGCCTCTAGCGGCGACAGTAATAATCAAATGGAAATAGCACAACATGCACTCGATAGAACAAGAAAAGCACTTTCCAATGAGACCAAGTTTGTTAAATTCCGTTAAGGCTAATCGGAGTAATCGACATTTGAAAAAATGTATTTTTGGCATCTCCCCACCACTTTATTCTTGAAGATACAAAAAAAATGGAAAACTAAAAAGATTCAAAATTGTCCTAGGATTACGATGCATGTATTTTCAATACCACTTAATTGAGCAAAATACTGAGAAAAACCTGATTTTCTATTCTGCTGTGGCTGTTACGCCCCCTAGCGGCCATTTTAGAAACTCGAAAATATTTTCCAGCGATTTTTCATGGCCACTTTACTTAAGGTAATTTTTTCCCTAAACTTGTGCGATGTTTGGTTTCTGAGATATGGCCGACCTCCATTCTTAGTTGCCCACCCTGTACATAAGAGAGTGAAAACACATGCAAAACAATTTTTTTCTGAAATCTCAAGCGGAGGTTCACAACAAAATTATCTATGTAAGTGTTATCATTTATTGAATTGTTCCTGAGTTAAATTCGTTTAAAATTGTACTTTTCTTGTTTCAATCAATCAATTAATGTTTGATTTTTACTGTCGGATGACCTCTTCGCCTTCACCCAACCATCCACAGTTGTTCCGGATGGACACATGCCATCGAGGTCTCTCCAACATAAGGTGTATAAGTTCAGATAAAAATGAGGAAAATGAGATCCGATCAAAAATTTAACAGCGGCCTGCGCAGGTTCTCTTATGTCTTAAAAACTCTATATACACGTCGAAAAAGACGAGATCCGAAATCGGATCTCGCCTTCCAAAAATGATCTCATCTTACCTACTTTTTAACACAAAATGATCTCATCTTGACCGTTTACATATCTATATAAAAGTAGGTAAGATGAGATCATTTTTGGAAAGCGAGATCCGATTTCGGATCTCGTCTTTTTCGACGTGTATATAGAGTTTTTAAGACATAAGAGAATCTGCACAGGCCGCTGTTAAATTTTTGATCGGATCTCATTTTCCTCATTTTTATCTGAACTTATACACCTTAAGTTTGAAGAATTGTATGTAGGGGGCGTGCGACACCTTATGTATATGTGTGATATATCTAACCAAATTGAGATCCGGCAACTTGGCAACCTTGCGGATCTCATCTTGATTATGTTTTTATTATGAATATATTATATTAAGTTAATGCACTGATGACATAGCTTTGGGATCACGGGGATACTTACATCAGTAGACGGGCAATGGGCAGACCTTGATGGCATGTGTCCATTCGGAGCGACTGTGGGTGGTTGGGTGAGGGCGAAGAGGTCATCCGACAGCAAAAATTCAATATTAAATAACCAAGTCCCAAATATTCAAATTCAAATTCAAATTCAAATTCAAATTCTTTATTCGCTTTATGCCATAAAGTACATTTATGGATTAGCTTTGTCATGCAGGTACAGAAAGATGAGTAAAAAAAAAGTAGTGTATAAAAATATAAATAAAATATGTAAAAACTATTCTACTAAAAACATATAGGAAAAAAAGGTAAGTCTAGTTAAAATTACATATACACAATAACATTTTACAATATAAAACATAAACATAAGTATGTGTAAATAAAAATACACTAATACATATTTATGTAGGCACATAAACTGGTTGGGACTGTCTAGCTGCGATACAGTATTCTTCGAATTCTTTTAGACTATAAAAGCATTTCTCTAATAATAGATTTTTTTATATTACTTTTAAATATACGAGCCGATTTGCTATTCTTTATTTCTGGAGGAAGCAAGTTATAAAACTTATGGCCAGCATAATATGGGGATTTTTTATAATATGTGTGGTCAAATTTATCAATATATATATTGTTCTTATTTCGTGTAGAGTACATGTGAATATTTGTGTGTTTTTTATAATTGTTAATGTTTTCATGAATATATATATTAATAGTTTTAATATGTAAATGCATGCAAGAGTTAGAATTCTTTTATTAATAAAAATATTTCTACAGGATTCTCTTAGCTTCACTCCAAATATTAGACGTATTATACGCTTCTGTATAGTAAATACCCTTGAGTATTCGGTTGTCTGTCCCCAGGAGATTATGTTATATGATAAAGTGGAGTATACACAAGCGTAATAAAAATTTAGCAAGGACCCTTCGCTCAAAGTATTTTTTAATGTTCTTAGAGCGAAGAACGATATATTTAGTTTTGAGCATATGTGAGCAACTTGCTCATTCCAACTCAGGGTGCTATCTATGAAAATGCCCAGGAACTTGGTGGATTTACTAATTTTAGCTTCGCCTGAGCTATTGTCACAATTAATACGTAATTCTAAGGATGTTTTGTATAAACCAGTGAATTCAATATATACTGTTTTGCTTGAGTTGTTTATTAGGTGGTTTGCTGTACACCACTTTGTAAACTCTTGTGTTACCTGTTCAACTTTGTGGGTTATTTCCTCTTTACTTTTTCCCGAAACTAGAATAGTGGTATCATCTGCATACATAAACACTCTTCCTCCATGTATATAATTTGGCAAGTCATTTATAAACAGTATGAATAGTAGAGGTCCAAGGACACTGCCTTGGGGAGTGCCTAGTTGAACATCATATAGTTTAGACATGGAATTTTCTATCTTAACTGCAAGCTGACGATTTGTGGTGTAGGATATTATCCAGTCATTTATATTGCCCCTTATACCTAAATGATCTAGCTTCTTAGCCAGATATACCGAATTTAGGGTGTCAAATGCTCGCGACAGGTCAAAAAACACACGAACTACAGTTTCCCCTTTGTCAATACTACTAAGTATATTGTTATGAATTACACCCCCTTGGAAAAGGAGATGGTACGCCTATGCCTCTGATGGTGACTGGAAAGGCTCTAGAAAGAGCCAAGGACTTTTCTAGCTTATGGTTGGAGAAGATTCTGGATTGATCTAGAGCTAATTTCGGAGTATATAAGGCGCGATTACAAACGCGGAAGGGGAAGTTTATTTGAGAAGTGACACGCTCGGTAAAAAGTGAGGTTAACTATTAAGTAAACAAGTATTGTAGTCAGTAAATTGTGAAATAAAGTGTTAGTAGTGTTTAATCTCTTGTTAAAATTATTTAGAACCCACGAATTCATACAGGGTGTTTCCTAAAAGGTGGAAATCCGTAACATTTTGGTGTCGGAAGCGGAATTTTAACAAGAGGATTTTCCGGAAGTGTTGAGAAGACTGGGACAGTATTCTCGGAGTTTGTGCTAACACAGGGAGGACTAATTTACTGGACATTGTTCGAGGATTAATTTCGAACAGGAAAATAGTGTCAAGTGCGTTTTTAGACATTGTAGAACATTTTTGTTGGACATTAGTGGTTAAGTGATAAAGACTCTGAACAAGACTTTCGTGTAGTTATTAAGTGCATTTTCGTGAACTTTCTAGAACTTTTCTATTTGGACAGTAGTTTAAATAAAAGACTTTCTCGTACTGTTTTGCGATTTCTCTGGACAGTTCCATTACCGATATTGACGTGATTAATAAATTTTGTTCATTTTATCATAATTATATGCCGGTAACAACCAGAAGCATGGCATCCGAACAACAAATGCAGGACTTTATGGCCCAAATGCAAAAGATGATGATGGATCAGGAAAGGAAGCGCCAGGAAGAGAAAGAAGAACAGGAAAGAAAGCGCCAGGAAGAGAAAGAAGAACGGGAAAGAAAACGACAAGAAAAAGAACAAAGACGTCAAGAGGAAAAACAAGAAGAGGAGAAACGACGTCGAGAGGAAAAACAAGAAGAGGAGAAACGCCGTCAAAAGGAAAATGACGACTTAAGAAAAGCTATAGAGACACAACAGAATGCCTTGTTTACAATCGCTGAAGAACTCAAAAATAAGATCGAAGTAAAAATGGACAAAGTCGAGGAGGAATTAAGTGGAGTTAAAGAAGAAGTGAGCGAAGTGAAAGAAAAAGTAGACAAGGTTGAAGACAAAATGCACCAGGTAGAAGGAGAAATAGACCAACTTAAACAACAGTTGAGGGATAGAGGAAACCAGCAAGTGGTGTCATCAGGCCAACGATTAAAAATTCCCTCTTTTGATGGTCAAAGTTCGTGGATGACTTACAAGACACAGTTTGAGGCAGCAGCGAGTGCAAACAACTGGAATGACGAAGAGAAGGCTAAGGCATTAATCGTAGCTTTAAGAGGCCAAGCATTGGAGTTGCTCCAGACAATTCCGGCGGACCAACAACGTAATTTTAGAGTTTTAGAAGCTGCCTTAGATCTACGATATGGAGATCAACACCTTGCTCAAGTATACCAGACCCAGCTGAAAGTGCGCGTTCAGAAAGCTGGAGAGAGTCTGCAAGAATTTGAAGCTGCGGTGGAAAGACTGGCACACTTAGCTTATCCTAATGCGCCAAAAGAATTTAAAGAGCAATTGGCAGTGGGGGCATTCCTAGACGGGATAAGGGACGAGGAGATCAGGCGAGTCCTCAGGCTATCCCGACATAAAAGTAGTAGTGAAGCCTTGGTGCATGCACTAGAGGTAGAAGCCGTCTATAGGGATACTCCAAAGTCAAGAGTACGGGCTATGACGCTGGAAGAATCGCAGTCAGAAAAGGAGAACCAGAACCCTATGTTGGCCGATATACATAAAATGTTCAGTCAATTACTGGCCAAATTCAATCCTCCAAGAAGACAGGAAAACCAACAAAATAGAGAAAAGCCAAGTGGGGGTATTAAATGCTACAACTGCGGCAGGATGGGACATATGAAACGAGACTGTCGACAGCAGAACTCGGACAGACGAGTAAATGCTGTAAATGTAGAAGAGCAGCAGGAAAACTAAAGATAGCCAGCACTAAGGGGGCTGTGCTGGCTAGGGAACACGGTGCCCCCAGAGAAATAAAGATTTCCCAGCTGCGAAGAATTCCAAGTAGTCTGCTGTTGCAAGGATATGTGAATGGAAGAAAGTGCGTGTTTACTGTTGACACAGGAGCTACGTCATCAATAGTGCGGCCAGGGTTTATATCAGGCTTGCAGATTAAGAAGAAGCAAAATGAAGTAATTATTCGGACAGCCACGGGAGACAGGGCTGCGGTCCATGGAGAAGTCAATTTGGAACTGCAGGTTGGACGGTTGAGATTCAATTACAAGGTCATTGTGGCTGACATTACAGATGATTTTATTTTGGGACTGGACATCATGGAAGAGAAGAGGTTTATTGTTGACGTAGGGGAGCGAGTCTTGAAAATTGGGAATGAGGAATTTATCCTGGCAACTGCAGATGACCAATTCCGTAAAGCAAGGCTATTGACAACAAAGACGATTAAGATTCCTGCTCATTCGGAACAGATCATCGATGCTGCCTTGGAAGGAAATCCTGGAGGCTACCGTGTTGGCCTGGTGGAAGGTGACGAATCGATTAAGTCCCTAACCAATATTGTTGTGGCAAGAACTTTAACCCGGACTAAAGATAAAATCCCAATTAGAGTCGTCAATTTAAATTCCCATGCAGTAACAATTAAAGAAGGCAAACCGATTGGCTCCTATGAACCGGTTATGTGGGTAGCAAGGTGCGAAGAACAAACAGAGGGAAGTTCATCTACAAATATAGACCAGGAAGTTTTAACCTTGCTGAGTTCCCAGTTGGAGCATTTATCTAAGGACGAACGAGAGGAGGCGATCAAGTTCCTGGAAAAGGAAAGTTCAGTATTTGCCAAAAGTACGGAGGCCCTTACAAAAACAGATATAGTCCAGCATCGGATAAATACTGGTGACTCACCTGCTATTCGACAACAACCTAGGAGGCTTCCGCTAGCAAAACAAGAAGAAGCCTCGGCAATGATAGATAAGATGCTACAAGATGGAGTCATTGAGGAGTCAACGAGTCCCTGGTCATCGCCAGTAGTTTTGGTTGCCAAAAAGGACGGAACGTTAAGATTTTGTGTCGATTATCGGAAATTGAACGATGTGACGAAGAAAGACAGTTACCCATTACCCCGGATTGACGACACGTTAAGTACATTGGCAGGCTCACGATGGTTTTCGACGTTAGACCTTAGGAGCGGTTATTGGCAAGTTGGGCTTCATCCTGATGATAAGGAAAAGACAGCATTTTCAGCAGGCAGTGGTCTTTACCAATTTACGGTGATGCCTTTTGGACTTTGCAATGCTCCAGCCACGTTTGAACGATTGATGGAATTTGTACTACGAGGGCTAACCTGGAAGACGTGCCTGGTTTACCTTGACGACGTGCTGGTTATGGGACGAGACTTTACAGAACATTTGAAAAATCTTCAAGAAGTATTTGGACGAGTAAGGAATGCACACCTGAAGTTGAACCCGAAGAAGTGTTTACTATTTCAGAAAGAAGTTAAATTCCTTGGGCACGTAGTGTCTTCAGAGGGAATACAAACGGATCCCGATAAAATTTCTGCCGTACGAGATTGGCCAAGGCCATCTAACGTTCATGAAGTACGAAGCTTCCTTGGCCTTTGCACTTATTATAGACGTTTTGTGGAAGGGTTTGCAGACATTGCGAAGCCATTACACCGGCTAACAGAGGAGAAAGTTCAGTACCAGTGGACACCGGAGTGTGAAACGGCATGGAGAAAATTGAAGGCAGCTCTATGCACTGGTCCTGTACTAGCATACCCACAACAGAATGGACTTTTTATTTTAGATACAGATGCCAGTAATTCTTCGATTGGTTGTGTGCTGTCCCAAATTCAGAACGGAGAGGAAAGAGTGATCGAGTACTTCAGCAAGGTGCTCTCCAAACCAGAACGAAACTATTGTGTAACCAGGAAAGAGTTATTGGCCATCGTCAAATCAGTGGACCATTTTCATAAGTATCTCTACGGGCGACATTTCAAAATCAGGACCGACCATGCTGCGTTGAAATGGCTGTTGCAGTTGAAAACCCCGGAAGGTCAACTGGCTCGTTGGATAGAACGGCTGCAACAGTACGACTTTAAAATCGAGCATCGACCAGGAAGATCTCATAAGAACGCAGACGCATTATCTAGAAGACCATGCAAGGACGACTGCAAGCACTGCCGCCACGTGGAAAAACAGCAGGGCATGGGAGTAGTCAACACTATTAAAATAGATGTTCCGGATGATTGGACAACTGAAGCCCTGAGACAAGAACAACTGAACGATGCAGAGATTGGGGCTATATTGAGAGCAAAGGAAAAAGGAACTCGACCAGAGTGGAAGGATGTTTCGGACAAAGCAGTTGGATTGAAGGCTTTGTGGGCACAGTGGGACTCACTTAGAGTTATGAATGGGCTGTTAAAAAGAGCATGGGAGAGCCCGGATGGGAAGCAAGTTGTTATGCGTCTAGTGATTCCCAGGTGTCGAGTACCGAAAGTACTTCAAGAAGTGCATAATGGAGCATCCGGTGGACACTTCGGCGTTAACAAGACCCTGAATAAAGTACGTGAACGATTTTACTGGGTAAATAGTCGTCAAGATGTTGAAGCTTGGTGTCGTAATTGTAAAATTTGTGCAGCCAGTAAAGGACCACAGACTAGAAGTAGGGGTGCAATGAAGCAATATAACGTCGGGGCCCCTTTTGAGAGGATTGCGATCGATATAGCCGGACCATTCCCAGTAACCAAGGACGGTAACAAGTACATACTGGTTGCCATGGACTATTTTAGTAAATGGCCTGAAGCCTACGCAATTCCGAACCAGGAAGCGGTTACTGTCGCCAAAGTCTTGGTAGATAACTTGATATGTCGGTTTGGTGTACCCCTGGAGCTGCATTCAGATCAAGGGAGAAATTTTGAGTCAGGGGTATTTCAGCAAATCTGCAAGTTATTGGGAATACACAAAACACGGACGACAGCCCTTCACCCTCAATCAGATGGAATGGTGGAGCGACATAATAAGACTATGAAAGAACATCTCTCTAAAGTCGTTCATAAAAATCAACGTGACTGGGATCTCCACATACCGTTTTTCCTCATGGCATATAGAGCTGCTATCCACGAAACTACAAAACAGACTCCGGCTCGTGTAGTATTTGGACATGAGATCAGACTGCCATGTGATTTGATGTTTGGAACACCAGGTGGAGAACGACTTCCTGTGAACAGCTATGTAGATGAAGTGAGTGAACGGCTAAGGAACGTCCATGAGTTAGTTAGAGACCAAATCACCATAGCCAGTGACAGAATGAAGGCTCGATATGACCGTAAGGGTAGTTCAGAAGGATTCAAGGCAGGAGACCTGGTTTGGCTGTACAACCCACAGCGGAAGAAAGGAAGGTCACCGAAACTTCAACCGCCTTGGGATGGACCGTATACTGTTATTACCCGAATTAATGACGTCGTCTATCGAATTCAACGAAGCAAAAAGTCCAAGATGAAGATCGTGCATTTGGACAGGCTGGCGAAATACATCGATGATTCTGAGTTGCCTGATCGGGACGATCAGGCTTAAGGAGGGGGCAGTGTTATGAATTACACCCCCTTGGAAAAGGAGATGGTACGCCTATGCCTCTGATGGTGACTGGAAAGGCTCTAGAAAGAGCCAAGGACTTTTCTAGCTTATGGTTGGAGAAGATTCTGGATTGATCTAGAGCTAATTTCGGAGTATATAAGGCGCGATTACAAACGCGGAAGGGGAAGTTTATTTGAGAAGTGACACGCTCGGTAAAAAGTGAGGTTAACTATTAAGTAAACAAGTATTGTAGTCAGTAAATTGTGAAATAAAGTGTTAGTAGTGTTTAATCTCTTGTTAAAATTATTTAGAACCCACGAATTCATACAGGGTGTTTCCTAAAAGGTGGAAATCCGTAACAATATGTTGTGTCAATTCAGTGGTTGCGGTCTCGGTTGAGTAACCACTTCTAAATCCGTGTTGACATTTACTTATTAAGTTATGTTTTAATAAAAATTCTTTCAGGCGAATATAAACGGCATTTTCAATAATTTTTGAAAACGGAACGTAACAATGGCTCTATAATTTTCGATTAATTCGGGGTCATTCTTTTTAAATATAGGTGTGGTTTTTGCTACTTTCAGCTTGTTTGGAAATTTACCACTAATGATTGACTTGTTTATTATATCTGTTACATAAGGGCTTAATTCTTTGTTACATTCTTTAACTAGGCGTGTGGGTACTTCGTCAAATCCAACAGATGGTTTATTATTTAACTGGGCAATTATTTTTTGGATATCGTCAACAATAAAGGGTCTAAAGAACATAGTGGAATTGTTTCTGATTGGTAACGTACATTCATCACCGCTTTCCGAAAACATTACACTAACTTGTTCGGCAACCGAACTAGCGAAATATTTACCAAAGTGATTTACTATATCGCCGGTATCTGTAATAAGGCGATCATTAATTCTAATGTTTATTTTATTCATATTAACATTTTTTCGATTTAGTTTCAGATTCACGAGCTCCCATAGCTTTTTTGTTTTGTTTCCAGCATTATTTATTACTGAGTTATAATACAGTTTTTTCTCCGAGTCAATTTTTTTACTTAGCTGTTTCTTGAGATGTTTATAGTTTTCGTGCACGGTATTATTATTAGTCGTTTTTCTATACCAATTTAATTCTCTGAGTTGACGAGATTCACTTTTTAGTTCATCAGAAAGTTTAAATAAGTTATTTTTAGGTGAATGTATATTTTTTGTTGTTTTTATAGGGTGAGATAATTTAAAGCACCAATCAAAATTACTCCAGAAACGTTCAAACGTTTCATCTACATCTATAATTATGTTATCATGTGTATTAACATTTGTTGACTCCCTATTAAATAGCATAATAAATTCATTTATTGTATTTTTATTTATTATTCGCCTTTGACGTTGGTGTACCACTGAGGCACACGTTTTTCTCAAGGTTGGTGTTTCCCATTTAAAAAGTAAGGCAAAGTGATCGGACACACCAAGATTCAATACCTCTAATTTATTATTTTCTATATTACTTACCAAGTAGTCAATGGCAGTAGATGATACCACATTCCTTGAATTAATTGCTATTCTAGTGGGTTCGTTAACAAGACACTTAAGTTGGAATGAGCAAATTAGGTCTTGCAATTTTTTGCTATAGGTTGAAATGGTCATTTTGTCTATATTTAAATCACCACACAATATGATGTACTGATATTTATTTGCTACAAAGTTAAATATCTTTTCCAAGTTAATTAAGAAGTTATCAAAGTTACCTTGATTTGGAGGCCTGTATATTGTAATTATACATATATTATTCTCCAGACTTACAGCAGAGCACTCAATACACTGCTCCAGGGAAATATTTTTTATAAATGTTACCTCTTTGCAGCTTTTAACTGTATCTACTCTTGCATATATTACTGATCCTCCATGTATTGCATTTTTTCGGCAAAATTTGGAAATGCTTTTATAACCCTGTAAGTATGTGCTCTCTAATTCAGTATCATTAGTATACCAGTGTTCTGTAAAACACAGAAAATGCGGTTTTCTTTCCTCAGTCAAAATATCAATAAAATTAATTTTATTTGAGAGACTCTGTACATTCAAGTAAATCATACTCCATTGACTTGAACTATCGTCTTTCTCTAAAGGTATTACTGCTGCTAATTCACTATTACTGTTTTCGGAATATTCTGAAACTTCACTAAAGCTTTGGACATTTACATGAGCAGTTGTCATTAATTTTGGCTTCACATCAAGTTTATTTGTGATAGCCTGGGTATAAAAAATCACTATTGCTCTTATCTACTCTATTGCTATCATTAGAAATTACCCCAGAATTGCTGTTTCCGGAAGTAGCCATGGTAATTTCATCCAGTAGAGATATGGTAACACCGTACTCCTTGGTATACTCTTGCTGTGGATCATCAACATTTTTGTTGATGGCTGGAACATTCCGGATGATTTCTGAATTTTTTGTATTAACAAATATCAAATTTTTTATTTCATTTTTCTTTTTAACAATTTTAATGATTTGGGTGGTCAGTTCACTTTTAATAATAATAATAATAATAATAAACGTCTTTATTGATCAATGTATAATAAATTATACAAAGTTCAGGGCGAAGTTTAGCCTAGGCTATTCTTACACTTAACCCCAAGAGCGAAAAGAATAATTTTCTTTTCTCAGTATAATAATTGATAATAATCTGACAACATTGGTACTTACTAACTAAAATTAAATACTAACAAAACCCCTAATTATCATTCACTAAGCTATTAACACACCTACATTTTATATATACATATATATTTATGGACATAAATAGGCAGTCATAAAACATACACAACCCATACATACAAGAAATGCTATATGGAAAACATTACTTTTACATTGCACATACATTACACGTGCACATACCCACACCTACACATACAAAAAATTCTATATTAAGATAAAAACATTACATATTACATTGCTCATTTAAAAGTAAAGTTCTTAACTGTTTTTTAAAGGTTGATTCAGACCGCAATTTTAAATCGGTTGGTAATTTATTATAGTAATACGCGGAACAGTAGGTAAAACTATTTTTATACATTTCTGTGGTGTGAGATGGTATATTATACATATGAGATGTTCTGGTATTTCTAGAATGAACAAAGGATCGTTGAACTAGTCTATTAAAAAGATAACTTGGAACTGTTGAACTAATTATTCTTTTGACGAAAACTAAAAAATGTAATTTCCTACGATTTTTCATGTTTAACCAGTGTAAATCTCCGTAAGTATGTGAGATATGGTCATATTTTCTTAGGTTAAAAATAAATCTAATGCAAGTGTTTTGAACTTTTTGGATTCTATCTTTGTCAGTAGAGTCTAGGCAAAACCCATAAACAACATCACAGTAATTAAAATGTGATAAGACTAATGTTTCACATAATATCTTCTTTAGTTTAGGTTCCAAAATATGTCTACTGGCATATAGAAGTTTTAGAGCACAATAGGCCTTACTCAATAAAGAGTTTACATGCTCCGTATACTTAAGGCGATTATCAAATATAATTCCAAGGTTTTTTGTACTATTTACGACTGATAGAGGTGCATTATTAATGGAAACATTAAGATCGGCTGGCATGTTCTGTAGTTGCTTTCTAGACCCGAAAATTATTAGTTTACACTTTGATGGATTAAGATGTAAATTATGGTCAAGGGACAATTTCCTAACAATTTCTAAGTCTGAGTTTATACAATTTTGTACTCGTTGCACTTGACAGGGAGGAAAACTGATATATATTTGGGTATCATCTGCGTAGGCTTGTACCTTACAATATTTAGTTGATTTTAGTATATCTGTTGTATATATAGAAAATAGTAGAGGCCCAATTACCGATCCTTGTGGTACACCTGACACTACCGGAAGTAAATTAGAGCATTCATTATTAAATAAAACCATTTGCTGCCTATTAGTTAAATATGATGTAATTAAAGACACTGCATTATCGGAAAGACCATAATATTTTAATTTAAGACAAATGAGGTCATGGTTAATAGTATCGAATGCCTTAGAAAAGTCAAGCAACGCCACAGCTGTCATTTCTTTGTTATCGATTCCCCTAAGTATATCATCAGTAATTCTAGTTAGAGCTGTGGCGGTACTATGTCCCTTTCTAAAACCTGATTGATACTGGTCAATTATATAATTATTATTGGCATAGTCGAATAATTGTTTACACATAACCTTCTCAAATATCTTCGATAATGTAGACAAGATACTAATAGGTCTTAGGTCTTTTACAGAAGATACATCCGCGCCTTTTGGAAGAGGTATTATCAGTGCATTTTTCCAATTACTAGGAAAAACACCAATTTCTAAGCAGCAATTAATTATATGTGTAATGAATGGAATAATCTTAGGACAACAGTACTTTACCATAGTTAATGAGATACCATCATGACCACTGGCATTTGTTTTTATACCATCAATAATATCTTTTACCTCATCTATTGTTGCAAGCTTAAAATTAAACGACTTATTGCTAAATTTGTTGTTTTTATAATAATTAGTTAGTACACTATTATTGTTAACAGTATTAGTAAATGAGGACACGAAATGATTATTAATTTCAATACAATTGCCTACAGTAAGAGGTATATCTATGTTATTTGTCTTTTTGACATTTAACGTTTGTAGAGTTTTCCATGTATTGCTTATATTACCTTGATTAGAGGTTCTAGATATAAATGCTTTTTTTTCTGATCTTAATGTACTCAAAGTAATGTTTCTTAATTCTTTATAGAAAATATGGTCGTTAGGATTTTTTGTACTATTATATTTTGCTAAAGCCTGGTCTCGAATTTTCATTAGTCTTTTTAGATTCTCAGTAAGCCAAGGAGCCTTTGGCTTGCTAACTCTAACTTTTTTCATTGGGGCATGTATCTCAAATAATTTTGTCATAAGGAAAGTGAGCATATCAACTTTGGAATCGATATTATGACACCGTAGAATTTGATCAAAAGGGACATTGTCTAAATCGTTTAAGAATAAATTATAATCGAAATTTTTGAAGTCTCTGAATTGCACAAACTTCTGTTTAAATTTTGGTGCATTAACCTTTAGTTCACAAAAAACCATTTTATGATCTGATATTTGATCAACATTTTGTGTACCGCAAGAGATGACAATGTCTCTGTTACTGACAAAAATAGGATCCAATAGTGTACTGCTTGTGTTAGTAACTCTTGTTGGTTCATTTAAAGATTGTGTAAAACCATAGGAATCAAAGCAGCGTGATAGGGCGTTATCTAAGTTAAACAGATTGACATTAATATCTCCAATACAGATCACTTCATCGACGGTAGGAATAATCAACGATAATGCTTGATCTAAATGTTCTATACAATCCAAAAGATTATAATTTGGTGGACGATAGAGGATTCCAATGGCGTATGTCTTACATTTAATTTTAATTTTAATCCATAATTGTTCTAAAGAATCCTCACATGGGATGTCTAAATTTATCACTTGTGCGTTAAGTTGAGTGGTAACGTATACACCTACACCTCCACCCCTCCTACTGGCTCTGTCACATCTATAGAATTTAAAGTTTGGTATTTTAACAGTGCTAGAATCGACATTCTGAGAAAGCCACGTCTCTGTAACTGCAAAAATATCAACCTTTTCAGTTGCTATTAGGGCATTGAAATCATTAAAACTACTAATAAGTGACCTTACATTTAAATGAGCAATCTTTAACTTGTTTAACATTATTTAATAATGTCTAACTAATATTATAATGGGTATAATGTTATATGGTATTTACTGGGTATAGAGAATTACAAAAAAGTATATACAAATAAGTGGCGAGTAACAAAAAGATTAATAGAAAAAGCTGTAGTTGTTATCTGCAAGGTGCGGTGTGTATGATATGATATATTTATAAACTAACAATATTCAAATACGACATAAATAAATACAAAATTTAACACAAGTCAACATAAAGAAATATAAAAAGAACGTATTTATAAATAAGCAAAATATGTATTATAATACTATTATTTTTTATTTAGAATTAATATATTGTATTAAGTGACGTTTTCCTTCCTGAAGATGAATAACTATTGGCTATTTCGTACTATTCTGCGCAATTTTCGTGTTTCCTTTGTTGGGCCCTAGTCTTTATTTTCGGTTTAGCTCCACTTGGTTTTGAAGGAGTTTCTTCAAATTTTCGCTTTTTTTCTTCTGTTAGTGGTAAAGGGAAATCAAAAGTATTTGCGAAGTTGGGTGTTTCGGGAGCACTATTTACCTGAGTGGCAGAAGTAAATTGCAAATCAGTTTCATCATGCACTTCAAGATCACCAGATTGTGATAATTCTGGGAGTAAATCATTGATTGGGTCATTTGATTTTAAATATTCATAAGTATATACTTCACCATTTACAATTAGTGTGTTATTTTTTATATTGGCCTTATAATGTTTTGCTCTCGCTGCTTTTAAATGTTCATATAAAATTTTTCTTATCTTGTAGTCCTCTGATGTATAGTCTTGAGCAATGAAGATTTTTTTCTCTTTCAGAATTTTGTATTCAGATTTAGCTGCATTGAGTACATCTAATTTTAATTGATAGTTTATAATTTCTAGGGACACAGGACGAATTTTACCATCGATAATTTTTCCTATCCTATATATGTCTCTAAAATCGTACTTGTTGCAATTTATATGTAGAATATTGTTTATTAAATTTAGGACCTCATCCGCAGTTTGAGCCTCACTTTCCCTCAAACCATAAATAATAATATTGTATTTTTTAAACTTTCTTTCTAACTGGGACAAGTTGCTCTTTAAAATACTATTTTGTTCTTTTAGTTGTTTATTTTCTATTTTTAGATATTCAATTTCTTTGGTTAAGTCACTTCTGATATCTCTTATTTCTTGTTTTATTTCCTTATTGCCAGTAGTAATTAAATTATACAGAGTTAGATATTGTTTAACACTTTTATTTACTTCCAAGGTAGATATATTGCCGGGTACGTAATGATTTATCTTATTAATAAATTCCTTTAACTTCTCGTTAAATTTAAAAATGAATTTATTTGCATTATAGTCATTTCTGTATGCCACTGTAGCAATTGTTACATTTAAGTTTACACACTTTTTTATTTTATTACAAATATCTCTAAATATAGGATACTTCTTATGTCTAGTAAAATTATTTGATCCAGCGATAATGATAACATGATCTTGCGGCGAATAAGTGGAAGTTAAGGCCTCCATATCTTCAATGACTTTTTGGAAATCAGCGCCAGGTTTGATTATAGTTTCTACTATATAATTTTTCGAGTTTAGTCTACCCATAAGAATTTTGGGGCTTGCGTAATACCTTTACAAATTTTCGCCGTGGTTTAATTAATTCTTAGGATGACCACCCTGTATATTTTTCAATAAAACCATAATAGGTACCATTCTTGTCAATTGTGTTATCTATATACCATCTGTCACATTATTGGTTGTACATTCACGTAGTGGAGCGGTAGTAGTGGTTAAAAAATTGTCAACTATCATTTTTTTGAAACATAATTTATAAGTAAGTAAGTAAGTAAGTAAGTAAGTAAGTAAGTAAGTATTTATTGGTGCATTATACGATGGTATTTACACAGGTCAAAATAGAGTATAACAAAAGGTCTGCCAAAAGTTAATTAAGAAAAATGGTCGCTAGACAAATTTTTGTCAAAAATGGTTCATTATTTAGCATAAATTACGTAAATTTCAAGCAGGTCTTTTGAAAATAAGCATCATTTTTTTAGCCAAATTCAAAAATTCATAACAAGAATTAACAAATTTTTACTAATCTGGCGAGCGTAACGTGATTTTTACATGCTTTGCAACCATTTTCACAAAACACTTGGTTTTGATTGAAACAAACACCAGCCGAAAGATTTATACCTAATTAAAGGCAACTCTCGCACCAGTCATCTCGGGCCACTTGCAGACTGCAGTTTCGCGCTGGTGGCGCTCGTCAGTGCAAGGCTTCCCGAGACGACTGACACGAGAGTTTATTTTGTGATAAAATGTGATTTTTATCCTCAACGCGGCCAGACTAGCAATTCGTTGCAGTTTGGTTTACTATCCTTATGAAAATAAGGATTCATAGAGGTGATAGACAGAAATATTTTGTTTTAATATATTTTGCCCTCTAGAAGCATGCTCTTGAACTATTACATGCACCCCATGTCGGGATATTGTTTTGATTGAGACAGATACTGACCGCTAGATGGAGCTTCCCCCATTTCGTCGTTTTGCAACGGCGAAATGTTCACTTGGGAAAAATAAACTCTCGTGTCAGTCGTCTCGGGAAGCCTTGCACTGACGAGCGCCACCAGCGCGAAACTGCAGTCTGCAAGTGGCCCGAGATGACTGGTGCGAGAGTTGCCTTTAATTAGGTATAAATCTTTCGGCTGGTGTTTGTTTCAATCAAAACCAAGCGTTTTGTGATAAAATGTGATTTTTATCCTCAACGCGGCCAGACTAGCAATTCGTTGCAGTTTGGTTTACTATCCTTATGAAAATAAGGATTCATAGAGGTGATAGACAGAAATATTTTGTTTTAATATATTCTGCCCTCTAGAAGCATGCTCTTGAACTATTACATGCACCCCATGTCGGGATATTGTTTTGATTGAGACAGATACTGACCGCTTGATGGAGCTTCCCCCATTTCGTCGTTTTGCAACGGCGAAATGTTCACTTGGGAAAAATAAACTCTCGTGTCAGTCGTCTCGGGAAGCCTTGCACTGACGAGCGCCACCAGCGCGAAACTGCAGTCTGCAAGTGGCCCGAGATGACTGGTGCGAGAGTTGCCTTTAATTAGGTATAAATCTTTCGGCTGGTGTTTGTTTCAATCAAAACCAAGCGTTTTGTGATAAAATGTGATTTTTATCCTCAACGCGGCCAGACTAGCAATTCGTTGCAGTTTGGTTTACTATCCTTATGAAAATAAGGATTCATAGAGGTGATATATATATATATATATATATATATATATATATATATATATATATATATATGTTGTTTCTTAGGTTTTCACGGGTATTAAATGAAGTGTTGACGTGCTTCCGGGTGTTTTCCCGTGTAGTTGGTAGGCTCCTGTTGGAACCATAGTTGTCTGAACGACGTTTCGGCGGAATCTCATCTGCCATCTTCAGGTTCTAGCTGAATGCTGCCTGCTGCTGCGGCTGCTGCTGTTGCTGCTGCTGCTGCTGCTGCTACTGCTGCTCCTCGTTGCTCGAACTGAACTGTTCAGTCACTACACGGGAAAACACCCAGAAGCACGTCAACACTTCATATATATATATATATATATATATAGTAAACAGCGTGCTTCCAGAGGGCAGAATATATTAAAATAAAATATTTCTGTCAATCACCTCTGTGAATCCTTATTTTCATAAGGATAATAAACCAAACTGCAAATAATTGCGAGCCTGGCCGCGTTAAGTATAGAAATCACATTCTACAACAAAACGCTTGGTTTTGATTTAAACAAGCACCAGCCGAAAGAATTATTCCTAATTAAAGGAAACTCTCGTACCAGCCGTCTCAGACTAACTTGCATACTGCAGTTTCGCACTTCCTGGTGCTCATCAGTGCAAGGCGAGCCCGAGACGACTAGTACAAGAGCCTGGGTTAACCAAGTGGCCAGATCGACGTTGTAAAACGACGAAATGGGGGAGGCTCCATCTAGCGACAGCTGCCTGTTGAAATCAAAACAATAATATCCCGACATGGGGCACGTAATAGTAAACAGCGTGCTTCCAGAGGGCAGAATATATTAAAATAAAATATTTCTGTCAATCACCTCTGTGAATCCTTATTTTCATAAGGATAATAAACCAAACTGCAAATAATTGCGAGCCTGGCCGCGTTAAGTATAGAAATCACATTCTACAACAAAACGCTTGGTTTTGATTTAAACAAGCACCAGCCGAAAGAATTATTCCTAATTAAAGGAAACTCTCGTACCAGCCGTCTCAGACTAACTTGCATACTGCAGTTTCGCACTTCCTGGTGCTCATCAGTGCAAGGCGAGCCCGAGACGACTAGTACAAGAGCCTGGGTTAACCAAGTGGCCAGATCGACGTTGTAAAACGACGAAATGGGGGAGGCTCCATCTAGCGACAGCTGCCTGTTGAAATCAAAACAATAATATCCCGACATGGGGCACGTAATAGTAAACAGCGTGCTTCCAGAGGGCAGAATATATTAAAATAAAATATTTCTGTCAATCACCTCTGTGAATCCTTATTTTCATAAGGATAATAAACCAAACTGCAAATAATTGCGAGCCTGGCCGCGTTAAGTATAGAAATCACATTCTACAACAAAACGCTTGGTTTTGATTTAAACAAGCACCAGCCGAAAGAATTATTCCTAATTAAAGGAAACTCTCGTACCAGCCGTCTCAGACTAACTTGCATACTGCAGTTTCGCACTTCCTGGTTTTCCGCGTTTTGTTGTAGAATGTGATTTCTATACTTAACGCGGCCAGGCTCGCAATTATTTGCAGTTTGGTTTATTATCCTTATGAAAATAAGGATTCACAGAGGTGATTGACAGAAATATTTTATTTTAATATATTCTGCCCTCTGGAAGCACGCTGTTTACTATTACGTGCCCCATGTCGGGATATTATTGTTTTGATTTCAACAGGCAGCTGTCGCTAGATGGAGCCTCCCCCATTTCGTCGTTTTACAACGTCGATCTGGCCACTTGGTTAACCCAGGCTCTTGTACTAGTCGTCTCGGGCTCGCCTTGCACTGATGAGCACCAGGAAGTGCGAAACTGCAGTATGCAAGTTAGTCTGAGACGGCTGGTACGAGAGTTTCCTTTAATTAGGAATAATTCTTTCGGCTGGTGCTTGTTTAAATCAAAACCAAGCGTTTTGTTGTAGAATGTGATTTCTATACTTAACGCGGCCAGGCTCGCAATTATTTGCAGTTTGGTTTATTATCCTTATGAAAATAAGGATTCACAGAGGTGATTGACAGAAATATTTTATTTTAATATATATATATATATATATATATATATATATATATATATATATATATATATATATATATATATATATATATATATATATATATATATATATATATACATCACGCTACCTTTTATATAATGAAAATTATGTATGAATAAGCGCAGAAAAATAGGTTACGTTTGTAGGTTTCAAAATATGTAGATATACTTTGATGGACGCAGAACCCTTGCAAAATGGAAAGACGCAGAAAAGATAGCGTTTTGTGTACACTTTGCAATGTTTCTGCGTCTTTACAGTTTCCTATTATTTCGAGGTCCAGTATATATTTGACAAAATTCTATGTTTTCTGCGTCCATGAAAATATATATTTACATAATTCAGACCTTTATGCGTCTGACATTGTTGCCACCTCTCTTAGACAGCATTTCCAGCTGACTGGTAACAAATCATAGAAAACAGTGTATTATGTACCACGTGATACTTTTAAATAGAGAATGCAGTTTAGGTGGGCCCGAGGTTTCCTAAACATTCGAGATCTGAAAAATTACTTGCTGTTCGCGGTTACCAAATAGTTTTTTGCAGTACTGTGCAAATCAACGAAAGGTAATAAGTAATTAGTTAATATTGAATTATTGACAACGACTTGTTAAACTGGAATTTTCTATTTTAATAAATTAAGCACAGCCTAGAATTTAACAAATGACCGCTCAATAATTAAATAATTCCTTGGATAGTCAATTCAAGTTCGGGCATAATATTTATTTATAGTGTATTTAACAATACATATGGATACCGAAGAAACTGCGACTATTACTTGTGCGGCGCTTTTATCAGAAATATCGAAGAAAACGCATGAAATTATTTACGATCTTTTTAAAAAGTAGGTTATTAACCCAAAAATTATTATTTTTTATCCTGGCAGGTAAATAAATTGGTACATTGGGCTGTAAGTAAATAATATAGCCTTGCAACTATGCTCATTAATAACCAGACCCCGGCTCAGAGGTAGTTATGACATAAAAGCCAGAGTCGGCTTTGCGCAATATGAGCTATATAAACATTTTCATGCACAATAATACAATATTTTATCTTATGATTATATCTACTGAATTCCGTAATATTTAAAGGTAAATGGTCCCGAAACGGTTATAAGTCATACTTTGATGCACTTATTGTTGGATGCACAAACACAGACGCCTAGTAACTATACCTTATTAGAATAATAAAAATATATTATTTGCACTGCTTGTTCTAAATCGTCCGAAATAAAACTCCGGCGCCTGTTACTGAATAACGTAGCCCGTATAGCCACGACAAACTGTCTATTCTAGCCTAATCGAAAAAGTGAAAATATAAAAATAAAAACAACACGAGGAATAAACGAGGACACACTCTTCACGCAGGGGTCTTTCAAGGCGACTTTACATAAACATACAAAATTGGAGACCGCGGTTGGTAGGTGTTGCCAACATAGGGTTAAACAATAAGATACAACTCTAAACCTACGCCAATCTATAGCTTAACTCTTATCTAATATAATTAGAGCTAGAATGTTTGATGTATTTGTTGGGAGCATTAAAGATAAGTTTGCAATATTCGTGAGAAACCGATTAATCCCAATGGTATGATTTCCACACCCAAAGAATATGTGATTCAAATCACATATCGATACCTTGTCACATGTGCATAGGTACATTTTGTAAAGATATTGTTTAAAATTACCATGGTTAAAAGCAACTCTATAGCTAGGGAAACATAGGGAATATCCCACTTGTGTTGTGAAAAAGGATCGTTCCACCGTTCAACGTCTACCGATGTAATCGGCGCATATTTAAAATAAGTATAGTTCCTTATAGATGGCAGATTTATGTCCGGCATTGAACGGTCCACTTTTTTGCCACACACAAAAATGTTGAAAAATCAGGGTTGTTTCTTAACACTGTTATGTATCGAATTTGTATTTCACTCAGCAATATCCCCTGAGACTCTAAAAATATATTGACGTAGATCAAATACCTGTAATGTTTATTGCATTAATTACTGTATACCTTAGAGTAGGAAAGATATATATTGTAAGGAGTCGTAACGCTACAGCCAATGGTGAAGCCACCTGTCACCAGAAAGCAACCGCCAGTGGCGGAACATATGTACAATATGTAGGTGTCAAGTTTATCACGTCAAAGGAATAAAACGATACAAAACTGGTATTTTTCCAAAAACAGTTTCATAATACAATTAATGAGTGCAATGGATATTAATTCGACAAATTGTGCATACAGTGAGTCTGAATAGTATGAAATAAATTCATTGGAATTCAAGTGTTTGGGAAAACTATTGGGCACGTCGATCTTTCCCTGATAACACCAAACGTCCCCAGGACGTTCACTTAGGTCCTCGTTTGGTCTGAACGTCCCGGGTTTACATGGTACGTCCCAGGGACGTCCGTTTGCTATCGTCCCTAAAACGTTCTGAATAAAACGTTTTGAGGACATCCTGCTAGAGTCTAGTCAAGACAAACCTAAACACATTTGTGAAATAACCTCTAGGAGTGATGTTTTTTTTTTAGCAGATGAGGATATGATTAAAAAAGGAAATTAAAAACTGTAAAAATGAAATTAAAATCCTTAAAAAGTTTTGCTAACAAAATTTCTTTTGATAACAAAACATTTTCATATTTCACGGTCCATTTAAATTTTGTCAATTTGATTTTTCTGATTTCAGAAATCTTATATTCGTTTCAACTATTTTTTTCATGAGTTTCGGTTATATTACAGCCATTTTCACCGCAATATTTAAGCAGAGCTTATGTAATGTTACTCAACCTGACTCAACTCAGTTCAGATATATAATTCTTTATCTATGACTCAGTTGCTGTCAAACTATGGGAAATTCAATTTGGCAGGCATTGCATCATTTTTACAAAGAATTTATATAAATTCTTTGCATTTTTATCTCTTCTGCACACTGGCACTAGTCACTTTTAACGGCTACAAAAGAAAGTACCAAAAACAGGTAAGTCTATTTAATTGATTTATTAATATATAAGTATTTAGATCGATATTTTATTCTAGATAAATTTGGTGCGTCTTATTTGTAGGTTATAATAAATATACTACCACCTACCTTATTTGGCTCTGTTAAAATTCTATGGGAGATCACCTGTGAACCTGAGTATGTAGTTTTTAGTTGTTTATCATGGAGCGAACTTATTCACTTAAAAGAAGATTGTTGGTTAAACATTATAAATACAATACTTCCCTTCAGTATGCGAGGGAAGTAAAAATTGAAAAGAAGTAGGTACCTACTCATGCAGTGTGTTAAACGAAGTGTTATATATGGTTCGACATCTCTGATGAACAAGTGGAGGTGATGAAACTTTTAATAGGTAAGGTTTGATACATCGAGTAATAAAAACATTTGCCAGAAAACATCAACAAACTTGTAAAGTATATTTAGGGATTTCAGTAAATTAATATAAGGAAAAAACTAATAAAGGTACTTTTTGAGGAAAATTTGAAACTTATATGCCCTATTTGTTATATTTTTCTGAAATTATGCTGTACGTACGTACAAAAACTTTTATACATCATCAATGTTCAACCTATTAAACCTGCTTCTAACCGTAAATCCTAATGCATCTTAACCCATAGCCATTTTCTTTACTTGAATTCTGTAATAATATTGTCAAAAAATATAACGTTAAACTTATAATAATGTTATTAATCTGCGGTAGCATTAGTCACAAAATATATTTCTGCTTCTCTCGGTCTTTGGTATTATTTGTAGAATCGATCATTCATATAAAGAGGCGTTCTTAAAATTTTTAAATAAACAAAAGAACCTTTCAAATGCAAAAGTCAGTTAAACAAAAAAATGTTCACATTTAAACTGTGATTTTTTTAAAAATAGGACACCAAGAAAATTATAACAATTTATTTTAAATATAAGCTTTTAAATATAAGCTTGCCATCAAGTGGCATATATTAGTCTTAATGTTTTTTGCCAAGATTTCATCTGAAATGTTAATTTTTCTTTTATTTGCACAGGGGCTGCTGCAGTCGCTAACGCTTCAAAGTCTTGGAAGGACACAGAAATGGCTATTACATCGTGATTGAAGAGGGCAAAAGAAAGAACAGAGAGGGTGTCAAAAAAGAGAGAATATTAGAAAATAATATAAACTAAGATAATTATAAAAAGACGAAGTGTGCAAAACGTTAAGAGAAGGTGAGATATACATTTATCTTACGTTTTATTGCATACTTGGCTTATTTCTTATAATATTCAATATGACTTGATGTATATATAACTATATTATACTGTACTAGGTATTATAATATATAACTTTTAAATCCCATACAAATTGTATTTTTGACACTTGACACTTGAATTTGTAGAGTAAGAAGTTAATTTAAAAAAAATACAAATGCCATAACTACTAAGTATTAAAATCAATCTAATTGAATAATTTTTCTACATGGTAATTATATATTGTCATTTTTTTTATCTTTTTGGCTTTTCTAACCACATTTATTCCTTTCGAAATAGAATCCAATCACTGGATTCTATTTCGAAAGAAATGCATGTGGTTAGAAAACCTAAAAAGAAACATAAATACCCTCTGCTGTGAATACACCTTAAAAGTGGTGGAGCGGGAGGTACCTATATGTTTTGCATAGTATGTCCCAACAACGTTTTCAGGACGTCCTCTCTAGACCTACATTCGTCCCACAAAAGTCCTGGGTGGGACGTCCTCGGGACACCCCGTTTTGCTGACACGGAACGTCCCTCAAACGTCCTCGGTACGTCTTACGTCGGTAGAGTACGTCCTCGGGACGTTTTCATGTCCTGCGGGTACGGTCTTGGGACGTTTTCGGGACGTCCATGTGCTATTAGGGTTTTTATTTGGCAGCTCTCATCATTGTGGATATATATTTTTGGTTGTCCCCACTATTATCAGTTATTATAAACAATTCGAGACATTACATTTTAAAAAATGTCGAAATAAATTGGGTGTGATAGTTCAAAATAAAAACAAAAATTAACGTGTCAGTCAAATACTTTTCCTTTCACTGTTAATTAAGCTTCACTTGAATATTTCTGAGACTGAATGTATACCTACTCAAATTCAGTTAATTTGTTTAGAATACGTACCTTGATTATTATTAGTGCTACATAAAATATACGTAAACTTTTTACTTACTTAAATTCAGTTAATTTATTTAGAATACGTACCTTGATTACTATTAGTGCTACTTATTTCACTTGTTTTTCAATTATCTGTGTGATAAAAAATAATACATAATGTATTGGGTAGGTATATTTATAGAAAGTAACACCCAGCTAGATGCAAATACAACAAAACATTTATTTCAAAAACATACAAATAATTTTCGTACATTATTACTTGGGAGCATTTTTTCATATATACATTTTATATATTCGATGTCATATGATGGCATCTTTTTGTTCTCTGAAACAAGAAACAAATATTACGTGCAAATAAAAGGAAAAGTCAGATCACGACTGATTGCCTGTTGGCGTACATTGTTAAAAAAAAAAGATTATTCAAGAAACGATGCTCAAGGTGTGCAAGTAGCTGGGTAGTTCTAGGAAAATTGTTGGCACAGCTTCATTTAATAATTTCATTTTATTTCCCTCCGATTGGTAGAACCATTTCTTCAAATCTTCAAATTAATACCATAAAAAGCCTATCATAATTTGATGTTGAAGCTCAGTCTACTAATTTCTGTTTTCTAGCCATAATTTTCGTTTATTGGGATCGTTTGGAAACCTAAGAAAACAGAGTAGTATAAATTCAAATGTAATAATACGTTTTATAGCATTTATTACCAAAATTTCCTTAAAATAAAAAAATACATACAGGGTGTTTGGAGGGTCGATGCAAACCCTTGCGGAGGTGATAGGAGAGATCATTTAGACTGCATTAAGCCAAACGTACCCTAGTACAAAGTCTTACGGTCGAAAATCTCAAAATATTTAAGACTGTACTAAGGTATGTTTGGCTTAATGCAGACTAAATGATCTCCATTGTCAACTCCGCTAGGCTTTGCATCGACTCTTCAAACACCTTTGTATGGTAATGTATATATTATAGTAATAATTTATTAGTCAAAAGTAGTTGCACCGTAGTGTATTGACATAAACAAACAAACAAAACAAAGAAACTCGCAGTTATTGTAAATATTTTAAAATGAAGCAGATATGGCATGCGAATATTTTGCTTGAATATTTCAGAATTCACTTTTACTTGAATGATGCCACTGAGATTGACTACATAGCCAAAACATTTTTTATTTTTATTGCCCAAATATTTAAGACTATAATGAAACGAATGAAAGTTGATCATATATTAGATTTCACCATGTTAGAATTAAAATGGATTTTTGTAGAAATAACTTTTTTATTTCTACCACGATAAGAAAATTTATCTCGTTATAATATACATTTACGTACTTATATCAAGTAGGTATAAAAGAAATATATTCAAAGAAGGAAACCAGCCAGCCACTGTAAATATGAACCTAACCTATACAGACAGACGTTGGGTTTATATTTACACAAGTTATAATTACTTTGAATGCTGTTTTTTATCTCACTTTTATGATTTTCCCAGTTTTGTCCAGTGGGCGGGATTTTTCTAAAAAGAAAAACTGTTTTTTGCCAAACTTACTGCCTTCAGCCTATAGTTGGAGGTTGACAGCTAACCATCTCACTACCTATATTCAATAATTAAAAAATGTTTCGATAACATGAGCATAGAATAATAGCTACTATATATATATATATATATATATATATATATATATATATATATATATATATATATATATATATATATATATATATATATATATATATATATATATATATATACGTATATATATATATATATATATATATATATATATATATATATATATATATATATATACAGGGTGTCTCGCTTAAATGTGGAAGAAGCCTGTAACTCCTTTGTTTACTGACCGATTTGATTTTTTCTTTTTTAGTAATGTAGTGCTACATAAACTCTATTCTTGAATAACACAAATGATTTCTACAACGCAAAACGTGGCCTACTGCGAGATATTTTCAAGGTCAAAAATCAGTTATTCATATTAGCGATTTTTTTTTCAAAAATCTGATTACATATTCTTTTTCACCGTCCCTTTAAACCCTGTTCTTCACAGTTTCATATAAATCGATTGTTGCTTTTGAAGTTTATTAATTTTTTTACGAATAAAAATTATTAATTAAATAAAACCTAAATAATTAATTTCTAATACCATTTTATTTTTTTTTTCATAATGAATATAAACAAAAAATAAGTAACATTACATCAAAAACACCTGAATATGAATATAGAAACTACCGCACAACGAATTATACATTTTAAATCGAGCAATAAAATAAAAAAATTAAAGGAGTAATATTTCAGTTTTAAGTAGGAATTATAACAGAATTCAACTGAAATATTAAAATAATCTAAATTGTAGTTCCTTCTATTAAGTCCCCATTGGCAAAAAATACACTTTTCTACTCTCCTTCTGTTATTAATAACAACTTTTCGTAGTTGCTATCGAGTAATAGCACGACAAGCAGCGGTAATTCCGTTTATTAATTCCTCTACGATAGCTGGGCGGTTCTTGTATACTTCCTTTAACGTACCCCCATAAAGAATAATCTATTTTGATTACAAAAATTTATTATTAAAAAATTGGTAGGTGATGGAGTGAAACGGACATGGGATTCATGTTCAGCACGTATAAGTACATAGAGATTACTATGTCGGGTCCGGTAACAGATCCCTTTCTTTTATGTGTCTGATGTTATTAATTAAATGAAACCTAAATAATTAATTTCTAATACCATTTTACCACTTTAATACAACAGAATAATTTATATTTTTTGTCTCTTTAGTACAATGATTGTTTGCTACCAATATTTCAGTAGGCGTCCAAGTTATAAAACTTTTCAAAATGTTTAGTAAACCTTGAAAACAATTGAAGCGCCAAATTATTAGAATATCAAACATTTTACACTTGTGTCTGTTATTCAGTATAACTAGTGTTATTGACTATTTTAAAATGTAAAATGGGCTGAACAATTGACTGTAGCGGAAAAGGTCTCAATAATTAAACTTATGGGAAATGATGAACGTACAATACGGCAAGTTGCACAAGAATTAATAATTTTAATCCTTGGACGTAATATAAGCCACTCAACAGTGTGTGGAATTAATAGACTCTTTGAAGAAACGGGGTCAGGAGCACGACGGAAAGAAAACGGAAACAGGATAAGAAATAATGGCTATGATATAATTTTATTACATTTCCGTGAAAATTCCTCAAAACAAGTATCAGAAAAGCAAGTATGTATTTAAATAATGATAAAAGTAAAATCTAGAGATATCTCAAAAAGCATAAAATGGTACCTTTCAAACCCAAACTTCTACATACGTTAGAAGGAGGTCTCCATGCAAAGACGTATTGTTTGTGGCTTCAAGGGAAACTTCTAAATGATTTATAAATAATATTTTGTTACAGACGAAGCTACATATAATACAAATGGGACAGTTTGCGCAAATAATTCTCGATTTTGGGTTGAGGATAATGAAAATCCACATTGGACTATCAACTGAAGAAGACAGTACTCGCACAAAATTAATGCTTGATGTGGGATTCTAAACAAAACATTAATTGGACCATATTATTTTCGAGAAAATTTAAATGGAAATTCATTTTTACAATTCCTCCAAAATGATCTGTGGGAAGCATTACATGATACGCCCATTCAACAAAGGAATTAATTTATATTTCCAGTTAGATGTGGAGCCTTCATACATTATTCTTTAGTTGTGAGGAAACTGGCTAAACCAGAATTTTTCCAACAAATGGATCGGGGCATAACAGCCTTATCATCGGGTGGCCACCTCGATCTCCAGATTTGACCCTTTAGATTATTTTTTATGGGGTATGTTAAAAGAAAAAGTATACAAAGACCGCCCAGCTACCGTAGACGAACTAATAAACGGATTGCCGCTGCTTGTCGTGCTATTACTCGACAGCAACTGCGAAAAGTTGTTATTATAAACAGAAGGAGAGTAGAAAAATGTATTTTTACCAATGGGGACTTAATAGAAGGAACCATAATTTAGATTATTCAAATATTTAAGTTAAATTGTGGTATATTCCTACGTAAAGCTAAAATATTACTCCTGTAAATTTTTAAATTTTGTTCGATTTAAAATGTATAATTTGTTGTGCTAGTTTCTATATTCACATTCAGGTGTTTTTGATGTAATATTACTTATTTTTTATTTACATTTATTATGGAAGAAAATAAAATGGTATTAGAAATTAGTTATTTAGGTTTTATTTAATTAATAATTTTTATTCTTAAAAAAATTAATAAAGTCCAAAAGCAACAATCGATTTATATGAAACTTGAACACGGTTAAGAGGGACGGTGAAAAAGAATGTGCAATCAGTTTTTTGAAAAAAAATCGCTAATATGAATGACCGATTTTTGACCTTAAATCTAAATATCTCGCAGTAGGCCACGTTTTGCGTTGCAGAAATCATTTGTGTTATTCAACAATAGAGTTTGTGAAGCACTACATTCCCATATAGCATTTTTGCATTCAGAGCATGTGCTCGGAATGTACTTTATGTACCAAGGAACTAAGAATGAATATTCATTTTGCATGTAATGTATATAATCTGAATGTCAGAGAGACGTACAGATGACCGCCTCTCAACATCCGAATAAGATTCCCACAACATTCCCATGAACCAAAATGGTACTTGATATGAACCAAAAAGGTATATTGAAATATTGCTAGATACATGAGGTATATAGGAGGAAGGTCCATGCTGCATTCATAATGTACGCTGCACGTTCACGGTATATGCGTACTACCTTCGTAGGAATTAAACTGTAGGTACCATACTACCATAAATACTTCACTCATGCCATGTATCTTTTTCAGAGTTTAATTACTACAATAATTTATGACTTACTGTAATCATAGATGAGTCGCTGCTTCATTCTGAGTATGTTCATGATGAAGCAGCCACTCATCTATGATTTCAATAAATAATAAATTATTATATTAAACTCTGAAACATGGTATGAGTGAAATACTTGCATATAATAAATCCAGTATCTAATTTTAGTATTTAATTGTTATAGTCAATTATTACTTATTCCAATTTTCCACAATACACATTCCTCGTGAAGAACATTATATAAGTAAATGTGGAATGTATGCACAGAAAATTTGTTTTTATCACTAGCTTTCAATTAAAGTCAATCATGGTTTATCGATCAAATTTTGTTTGAATAGAGCACACAAATGCTGAATTTGTTATAACAGTACTTTACAAAGGCTCAAAAATATCATATGTAAAAAAATTAGTTTTACGTTTATACAAGATCTGTTCAAAATCATTTTAAAATACATCAAACATTTAACACTGAAAATTTCAACTCTAAAAATCATAGTTAACACATTATTTCTGATGACCATATTATGTTAGCTTAAAGTTTTATCTAATTCAAATCGTGTTTTAGATTGTCCAGAGCAAAACATGATTCTATACTATTAACTACTAATTATTGTTGTAACAGTTATGCATCTTGAATTATAAAATAGGAAGAGGTATAAATAAAACAGTTGGTGCTACTTTAAATATATTTTTATTTTTTGTTATAGTAGACGCAATCGTTATAGTGACTCTACGAGTGAGACACAAGACGAGGTTTAACTGGCAGGAATAACATCTTCCGTCTTTATTATACTTTCACGCATTGAGCCACTATAACGATTGCGTCTACTATACAAAAATGAATTGCAATAATAGAAAACAATTGTGTCAAGAATTTAAATTGATATTTTGTTAACAACAAACTGTTCTTTGCTACTTATGAACTGTCATATTTTGCTATAACCAACGTTTTGCCAGTAAATAAAAATTAGTAAAAATTGGAGGGCTTACATTTCCAAAACCAGTGTCTAGATGTTGCCGATACTGATATTTGTAATTGCGAAACTCCACTTGGCATTCTCAACACATGATCTGTGACTGTTCCTATTGGTTGAATACTTTCTTTTGGCTTTTCCAATTTTTCGGAGAAGGTATTTTCTTCCTGTCTAGAGGAGGTGGGGATACACATGCTAGTTCCAACTATAAAAGAAACAACGAGAGCATATTTGAATATTTGTTTCACTTTAAAAACTGACCATAACAAAGATGAAAAATATAACATCTTACAAACATCTTGCAGAAAAAAATAAAAATAATCAAAAATAAATTAAACAAATTGATATTATCATTAATTGATATTATCATTAATTTACAAAACAGGTATTTTTTTGGAATTCGGAAATATTTGTACTGTGATTTTAATACCTACCAGAGTTATTAGAAGAACAACATATTTTCTTTCAACTTCTAGTAACAGCAAAATTGATTTCACTTTGGGAAGTCGACGCCTTCCAATATGTTCTTCGATATCAGTATCTTCATCTGATAATAATCTTTTGGGAGGAATAATTTGCTTTGTACATAGGCCTTTGATTCGTTTTTGTTCACTCTGTATATCCGATGTGAGTTCTGCTCTTTTCAATTTAACTGCAGCTTATAATCTTCTATAAAAGGCATAAAGCAAATTAGTACAAATATGACAATTTATATGTTGCAATCAAGACCGATGGTTGTGATTTACATAAATAAAAGCTCCTTAATATTGAAATAGATCGAACCTACCTTCTTGAAAACAAGATTTATAGTGTCCACGCTTCATATGGGATCTCTCTTGTTTTTCAATGATTTATCAAATTGTTTCCGTTTAACCACCAAACTTCCTTTTCGTGGAACGAGTCACTTCGAATTAAACCACCTCCGTTTTTCCCCAAAAATCGATGCCTACAAACGTCATTATTCGTATTACCTACAATAAAAGCAAAGATTAGACATAATCTTTAATAAAAGTACAAAGGGATAGGTAAGTGTAAGTACATTCAACTTTAGCGTCTAAACATAAATTAAAATATCTGCAAATGACAATAAAGGAGACCTTAAACTATGTGGTAGTTGTATTATATTATTGTAAAATACTTACTGCAATGCAATTAAGTAGTAATAATCATAGGCAAACAAAACACAAACCATAAACAAATTGAAATCGACATTTGACATTTTGACAGCAGAGGCCTAGCGGAATGGAATGAGAATATTGAGCATGCGCACTAACCTAGGGACCGTGGCGCGCGATCACAAGCCTAGTTTGAATTCAAAATTTAAATCATATTTCACATCTACAATTTTGCCAAAGATTTAAAATTTATAAAATGGATGTTATTCACCAATGGACAGGGAATGATTATAAATGTACTTAAATCAAATCTGGATAGAGAAACATTTATTTATTTTTATTATAAGGTTAAAGTAGATACTATATATAAAAGTAGCAATAGGTAGTCTCATCAGTTGTGATGCAGTTTTATTTTATTAGTTCAAAAATCTAACCAATCACCGTTCGCATAAAAAATGCGATCCAAATATTTCTACAAAATGTACACCTCTATCATACAGATAAAATCATCGACGAACGTTTATACGATGTACATGAACACATATACGAAGAACATTCCCTGACATGTATACATAGTACATGCGACTATGAACATAAACTTTTGTGTATGTTCGATCTATATCGTATGTATATTCATATTGTATATGAAAATATTATTTATATGAGAATGTTGGGGGAACATACATGGCTAGTACAGTATGCAATTAGAACATTAGGAATGCAAAATGTACATTCGCGGAATAATAAATGCTATCTGGGTTACTAAAAAAAAAAAAAATCAAATCGGTCAGTAAACAAAAGAGTTACAAGCTTGTTCCACATTTAAGCGAGACACCCTGTATATATATATATATACATATATCGTAAGAAATATATTGGTATATGGAAAGTCGTGATCGCGTCACGCTTTTCTTCCAACTTTAATAACAGTCTGTGATTTTTTAATATCAGTGATTAAATCACAGTTCGTGATATATCGTTCATCACTAATTTGAGGTCTACAGTGTTGCCGTTTTGCCAGCAATTACTGGCATTTGCGAGGAATAAAGAGTCCTGTGTCCTGTCAGTAAACTTGCCAGGATTGACTTAACGCCAGGAATTTGCCAGGAATAACGAATATTTTTAATTTTTTTTTTATTAGCATTACATATGAATTACAAAAATTACTTTGATGGATTTTAAGAATGTCGATTTACGGTATCACCATTAGATGACTGTGTTAGGTATGCATGTTTGCAACGGCTTTAATTAAAGGCGTTCTCAGACAGTTGTGGGATGTGTCCTTCTTTTATTATTACTTCTTTGTAAATTATAAGAGGTAATATATAATTTTTTATGTGGAAAATTGCATTCTAAGGAATACTATGACCCGCGCTTAGAAATTGCAACCGGGGTAAAAAATTGTATCGCAAGGAATCACCCCCTCTCCTGTTCTCCGAAATTGCAATTAAGGTAAAAATTGCATTGCAAGGATTAGCACCCTCCGCTCTTCGAAATTGCAATCATTGAGATAAATATTATACTTCTACTGTGAGGAATTTCACCCCTCGCTCTTTAGAATTATACCGAAAAGCTGGGAGTGGGGTCCCGCATATGTTACTATCCCTGGGCCCCGATTTTCTCTCGACGGCCTTGGGAATACAATATTGAAATTTAGCCAGGAAATGCCAGGAATGCAATCAAGTTTCGACTGTAATTTCGCTTCGACCTCGTGGCAACACTGGAAATTTAGTTGCGTTTTCGATTTATGACATTTATGTAATGTTTATGTACGTATTACACGTACGTACAGCGTAGGTGGCAAGTTATTTGCAGTAGTATTAATTTTACAGTCACGGATACGTCTTTGGAGGTATCAACGGCCAAAGCAGAAAAGAAAAAATGTGCAGGTCATGACACCACCACTCCTACCCCTCAACCAATTATGCCCAAAAAGACTATGATCGCCAAAATATGTCCGTCATGTAAGCAGCAGGTATGCAAATTTTGGGTTGTTTTTTTTTCCAAAGTTATTTTTCATAAGTGAATCTTGTAGAGCACTGCAGTTCATCCCTTTTTCTTTGATCGTGCATCTAGTACATTTGTTATTTTTGTATATGTCAACTCTGTCATTTATTAGTAATTAAAGTTACAAATTAATAATTTTTCAGGTACCAGTAGCATGCAAGTCTTGTTCATGTGGCCATTTTTTTTACAACGCTAGACGTATAGCAAGAGAGTTTGCTATCGAAGCAGATTACAGAAGGAGAACAGCGAGAGTCCGGAGAGAAAAACCTAATTATTACGATGCTCTGGAGTATGACAAACATATTAAAAAGGTACCTTTGAACTTATCTAATATTTTCCAGAATTGCCACATTATTATTATAAACTTTTTGATTTCTAGATCAAGAAAAGGATAAGCGAGTGTGAAGTTGAGGATGAGGAAGAAAGCAGAAAGGATAATGGAAAACACAAGAAGAAAAAAATTAAAAAAGAGGATGATGAAGATGATGAAGTAATATCAAGATTTACACCCGAAATGCAGGTACATTGCCAGATGGTGTTGGAACAGCTAAATATGAAATTGCAAATGGTCACTTGGAAACCAACTTAAATATTTTGGTCTCCCTGTAGCCAAAAATACATTGTAGGGGGTGCCGAAACTTTTTTTTGAAACAACTGCTAGTTGACTTTTTCTTATTTGCCGGTAATGTGAGTCTTCAAACTTTTCCAGGGGGGTGCCAGGCACCTCCTGGCATACCCCATGTCTACAGGCCTGGTCTATCAATATAAATGTTAGCACCCCGTCTATATAAAACAAATATAGTACGCCTGACCTGCCTGACTACATATGTGACTATTTTTTCAGACTTTTATTAAATGTGTAATATGTTGCGCAGTACGTAGTTTCTGAAATGAGTGATGTTAATAATTTAGATATTTATAGCAAATTAAGGCGAAAAGTATGTACATATTGAGTATGAATATGTTAATATGTGTGCAATTAACCCCATTTTAATTACAGGTTAAAATAAATTGAAGTACACTAGCGTGATGTAGATTTTTATTATAAATAGGGAGTTTTTAAGCCTCTTATTTCGTCATGTATTTATAGTTATCGTTATTCCGGGCATGCGCACTACTCAAACGCTGACTCCTTAACTTTATTAACCTTCCAGTGGTCGCGCACGGTGTACGAGACCGGCGCAACAGTTAATCTGTGATATTTCAAATGATAGGATAAATTCATCCGTTTCAGTCAGTGTTCCTTTCATAAAGTTTCTGGTCTATACACTGCTGCAGTTTTTATTATTCCATGTGCCTATACAACTGTTGCAAACACACGCACGGTGTCTTAGACTGGGTGCGACTACTAGTGAGATAAAATTTCTGTCATTTGTTTTGGGTTATTCTTTATATTTCGGTAAGTATTTACATTCTATTATCCTAACTTTACATAAATATTAATTGATATTTAGATTGCACTATGACAAAGTGCAAGAAAGATTACTGAGGCTGTTCAAAGAAGTACTCAGTAGAGAAGAACATGATGACGAAGAAAACACGGAAAGAAGACAACATCGAAGAAAGATCAGAATATAGCGATACAGAACAGGAATTTGATGAAAGCGAAGGTGAGGAAATGAATGGAAGTGGATCATATTTTATGGAAAAAGATAGAAAAATGAAATGGAGCAAACATTGTTCACCCAGAAATGTCAGAACAAGGAAAGAGAACTAAAAATATTTTTATGATTTTTATAACCTGCATGCTTTTTTTTAGAACACAACCAAAGACTTTTATGTACAAAAGTAGATTATCTTATGTTTCTAGAAAACAAGTTTACTTTAACAAAGGTTTTATGAGAATTTTTATTTCTGTTATTCAAATATACATAGGGCGAGCCAGTATTTTGTTTATTTTTCTTGTACGAGACCGGCGCAACAGTTACAGTTAATCTGTGCTATTTCAAGTGATAGGATAAATTCATCCGTTTCAGTCAGTGTTCCTTTCATAAAGTTTCTGGTCTATACACTGCTGCAGTTTTTATTATTCCATGTGTCTATACAACTGTTGCAAACACACGCACGGTGTCTTAGACTGGGTGCGACTACTAGTGAGATAAAATTTCTGTCATTTGTTTTGGGTTATTCTTTATATTTCGGTAAGTATTTACATTCTATTATCCTAACTTTACATAAATATTAATTGATATTTAGATATGCACTATGACAAAGTGCAAGAAAGATTACTGAGGCTGTTCAAAGAAGTACCCAGTGGAGAAGAACATGATGACGAAGAAGAAACAGGGAACGAAGACAACATCGAAGAAAGATCAGAATATAGCGATGCAGAACAGGAATTTGATGAAAGCGAAGGTGAGGAAATGTATGGAAGTGGATCATATTTTATGGAAAAAGATAGAAAAATGAAATGGAGCAAACATTGTTCACCCAGAAATGTCAGAACAATGAAAGAGAACTAAAAATATTTTTATGATTTTTATAACCTGCATGCTTTTTTTTAGAACACAACCAAAGACTTTTATGTACAAAAGTAGATTATCTTATGTTTCTAGAAAACAAGCTTACTTTAACAAAGGTTTTATGAGAATTTTTATTTGTTATTCAAATATACATAGGGCGAGCTACTATTTTGTTTATTTTTCTTGTGCATTGAAAAATTAAGGTTTCGATAAATAAATATTTCAAAAATCTATTAATTATATACATATCGCTTTGAGGTCCCTTCAAAATTATTTCTGAATTTTTTATTTTAAAGGTATTTTTTTAAGCTGGTGTCTGAGACCGTGTGCGACCACTAATGTAAAAAAAGTTCGCGCGACCACTGAAAGGCAAGGCGTCTTCTAAAGTTATGGTTATTTTTCCATGACAGCGTTGCCACGAATAAACATAAGTAGCAAATTTTGAAATGTCTCTCAAGTATTCTTGGTATAGATACAACCTTTTGTTTGCAAATTTAATATAACGTCATAAATGGGTACCCTACTATTAGTCAAGTGGTTGTCTGTTGGTCTGGTTGTCTTTGTAGCATATAAGGTGTCTGAAACCTTGAACTTAATTATACCTTATATTGTAGAGGAGTAGCCTTGTTTCAAAGTCCGCCATCTCCAAAATTTAAAAAATTTAAAGTTTTAGCGCCATTCCGCTTATAATATTATCCTTCGCCTATCTTAGAATCAAAACCCTTCAAATCCATCATATTCTGATAATATTTGAGTATGAAAGCTTTGCCTTACTTTCAAAGTCCGTCACATCCAGTACCTGTTGAATTTCAAATACCGCCTTCTCCAAATTAGCCAATGAAATACTATAGTTTGAAATCACCTGATTTTAATTCACAATTCAGTTAAAAATTTGAAATCTAAGGCAGTTGATTAATGATTGTTGTGATGTGGTTACAGTGTTATTAATTTGTATCACACATAATTAAAATAATGGAAAAAATAAAAACAAATGAGAAAATCTGGACAAGAAACCAACTGAGTGGAAAAGGGCAAAGGAAAAGCAGAAGAGGTATGTTTAGCAGTTTTATACCTATTTTAAAAAATTGCACCTTGATTTTTTTTATTGTAAGTATTCATCAGTTTGCCTTAATATCCAGTATGTAAACATAGTAGTAAGGCATGCCAATGCAGTACTCTTACAATGAACAATGTATATCAATTTCATAAAAGTTTTTATTCAAGGATAAATAAGATTGAGCAAGACAATTTTATTTTGAAATATTGTCGATGTCAAAAATCAGCTCAAAGGCGTCCGACACTCGGTAATCGTAGCGCTAAAAATGTGGTGTTGAAGTATTTTATTCGAAAGCATCAAGACAAATCGTTAGTCAAGCGCGGATCCACCGTTTTGGGCACTGTGGGCATGCCCACAACCCTAATGATTTAGAGCAGACTGTCTCCGGAGGTACTCGATTTATTTCAGTTGGGAGTTTTTGTACCTAAACCCAATGTCAGTGTCAGATACTGGGATATCGATATCGAGACAGTAAAAAAAGTAGTCCAGATGTATCGGCTATTTATTAACGATAGTGAATCAACTGTAATAAACGAATTCCGACTCTGAATAGCTAAATGGAAAAGAGAATGTGGAAACAATTCCACCATACCAGTGTCGGTAGCTCGTCTCATTGAAACATGCGACCAAGATTTGTACCCTAACATAAAAATTTTGTTACAAATACAGGCGACTCTTCCTGTCAGCGTAGCTACCACGGAGATATCGTTTTCTTCTCTGCACAGAGTAAAATCTTGGTTGCGTGACTCAATGACACAGGAAAGATTATCCGGGCTAGCTCTCCAAAATATACACAAAGATGTGAACCTGGATAACGATGAAATTATCAATGGTTTCGTGAAAGAGAAACGTAAACTTGAATTTGTTATTTAAATACAATTATTCAGTGTAAAATGTTTACCATATTTTAATAAAACCTGATATGCTTTCAAGCTGTAAAAGTTTTATCAAAATTAGAATAGTAGTTTGGAGTCTAGATGTGATATCGTAATGTGCAAACAGACACATTTATTTTTGTAATTTTCATGAGCAAACAGGCTAACATTCTACAGATTTATTAATTTACTAGTGTTCGCCCCGCGATCTCACTGTACAAGGTCTTGGCCGAGACGTCATACATTTTGTAAATGTCTCCTTTGTACGAATGCAATGTATCGTTCGTAAGCGAGTCCGATTCGCACTTGGCCGATTTTCGGATGGCCGTGTCCACAACCTTTTTTTGGGGGCTGGATCCGCGCCTGTCGTTAGTGCCTATCTGCAGAAATACTTTTCTTGATATTTTGTTGTTGAAAAAAGACAGAGTTTTAGGAGTTGCACAAAGACATTTTCTATCAGGTGTTGTACCTCATGAAAGACGTGGAGATCGTCATACAGAAAAGTTTTCAGATAGAAAAGCTGCAATTTGTGACTTTATCAAACAATTTAAACCTGTTGAATCCCACTACTCTAGAGATAAAAGTAATCGTTTATATTTATCTTCTGAGCTTAATATTTCCAAAATGTGGAGAATGTACTGTAGTAGTTCCCTGTCTGAAGAATTAAGAAAAACAACTAAAGAGTCTTATTTCAGAAATGTCTTTAATAACAACTTTAATATCAGCTTTGGAACACCAAGAACTGATGTATGCTCCACGTGTATGGAGTTATCTGAGGGAATTGACAGTGCAAATAATGTGCAAGAAAAGAGTAGGCTTCAAACGGAAAGACAAATTCACAGCCTCAGAGCAAAGGCATTTTTTTTTCTCTTTTAAAGGAGGAAAGTGAAGGTTTAAAAATAATGTCATATGATTGCCAAAAGAATCAAGCTATGCCAAAACTCCCAGACCAAGCCACTTACTATTCTCAACAGCCATACATATATAATTTTTCAATAGTTACAGGCAGTTCTAGGTCCTCACTAACCCAAAATAATGTTCATTGCTACATCTGGACAGAAGATGAGTTTTTGAAGCGATCAAACCAAATAGCATCTGCAGTTTTCCATCGTTTATGCCATACTGATTTTGAAGGTATTCATACTGTTAGACTTGTAGCTGATGGGTGTGGAGGACAAAATAAGAACACCATTGTTCTTAGAATGTGCTGCAAATGGTTACAGTGTAATGCTCCAAAGAGTATCAAAGCTGTTGAGGTCATTTTTCCAGTAACAGGACATTCATTTCTCCCACCTGATAGAGTATTTGCCTTAATCGAAAGAGAGATTAATAAAAGGGAAGTTATTGTAGAACCTCGGGAGTATCACGAAATTTTTGATAAGTATGGCGCAATATTGCATTTGGGTAAAGACATGGAGGCAATGGCACTTTCAGTTTAGTACTACAAAAGTTTCATACTTTCGAGAGGAGCCAACAACTGTGTGTTTATAAGACGTGAAGCTTACTATAAATCAGATGTAAGTACTGGAAAAAATATATGCAAGAAGGGTAAAAAGGTAGCACTTATAAATCCAGAACCAATATTCAGTGGAATATCACCAAAACCATTAAAATTGAGGGATGTTAATGTGTTGTTGGTGAAACACTATGGAATATTTTGGAAAATGCTACCATCTCTAGAATTTTATAAAAATATATTGGAAAAATATGCTGGAGAGTAGCTGGTGAAGAGGACAATGAACATGAAGAGGACAGTGAAAATGAAGAGAGATGTTGCGGATTAGAAGAAATTCCGGGAATTATTATTTAAAACGTTTTTTTTTTTTTTTTAATAAAACACACATCATGAATAACATATTGTCTTTATGCTTTTTAAATTCTGTCTATCTTGAAACTTAACTTCAAAATCCGCCAGATCCTCAATTTAGTGTCAAAAGCCGCCATCGGCGCCATCTTCATATTTTAAAACAGAATTAAGGCATTATTAATAAGTTTACGATAATGGCGATCATAACAATTAATTTAGACCTAAAATACTTAATTTTGATTAAAGCAGCAAAGTATAAATGCCTAGAGTCAGGCCAAGATAGTTATTTGGCTGTGCTGTAAATTTAAGTGAAATGGAAATGGCCAGCTTTGAAACTGGGCTACTCAGGTAAAATGTAGAATAGTAGTTGGCATCAGCTGTCAGCTGTTACATCTTACATCTTTTATTAAGCGGTCTAAACCCTCTTCTTTTAATAGTCGTGGTAATCGTTATCGTTAATAAAGATAACCATAACGTTGCTTAAAACTTAAAACTGACGTTATTTTTGTTGGCTTAAAATCTCTCTATTGTATGGAACCATTGTATTTTGTTACTGTTATTGATATTTAAAAATAATGATTACTATATGGGAATTGTAATTTAATTGAAATAAAAACATTGTCTCAAATTATGGTTTTAATCGGTTTTAATCTCGAGACTTCCACACAATTTTTGGAAACAAAAAATTAAAAATTTATTCTTGAGTTTAATAAATTGATTTTTTGCATGTGTGGATATACGCCATCTATGATTTGATAGGTGAAGCAGGAGTGTCATATTTCAGAGAGGCCGTACACAAAAGTCAAGAATAGAGGTCTATTTAAATTATTTTCAACGGATCTGTAAGCGATGTTGCCACGTGCTAGAAAAAGTAAGGAAATGGGTATTTTCCCTAATATAACAAACAAATCAAATGTAAAAAAGTAAATCACTTGGTATTGGAATAGGCAAATTAATTGAATATAAAATTTACAGTTTTGTAACAACTAATACCTATAACTAAATTTACAGATGTGACACTGTGGTCCGAATAAATAAAAAGATAACAAAATTCAAAGAACCCCGCACTAATCTTATGGAAATTGGGTTTCGGCGGAATTGTCTGAATTTTTGGTATGTTATGCCTTTTGTCATCCTGAGCAAGTCTCCATGGCCACGATGTTCCTTATTGAACATTTTGGCTCCTATGGAGCACCAAAGCTCCATATAATCCGCACTGATATTGTGGAAATTGGGTTTCGGCGGAATTGTCTGAATTTTTGGTGTATTGTACCTTTCGTCATCCTGAACAAAAGCCTCCATGGCCACGATGGTCCATATTGAGTATTTCGGCTCCAATCCCACATAACATCTCATGGATATATACATCCATAGCATATGCATTAGGTGTTGGAATTTGAATATGTATTGTTAAATATGCATATATGATATGAAATGTATATTCAGCTACTGATATGCATCAGCGTCATATACAGTGTATATTGCTGGAGGTATATACATGATTTATACATAACATGTCCATTAAGGTATAATTAAATTATACGCGTACATGAATTTTATCTCATTATCTGATGCGCATGCGCTACCCTAGTGAAACTGACATATAGAAACATATTAAAAAAAACGTATATGAATTTATATGGTTTGTTGTGTGTATCTGAAACTGGAATGTGTGGGTAATACCATATAGGTTCCCCATATGAAACAATATGTAAATAAAATAAATCTTACTGTTACTCCTTATAAAATCATATTGGGAGCATAAGATTTACTTAGTCATACATATAGGTACATATTTAATGTTTCCATGGTAGACCATATATGTTTCCATATATGAAATATCCTGAAGATTTATAGTAATTTCATATAGACTCATATTAGAAATTCGAAATTTACTGTTGCTTCATATAAACTCATATCAGTTTCCTTTTCTATATTCTACCATATAGGTTTCCATATATGAATATGCCATGCAGATTCGTTCAGTTTACTATTCATCCTTATAGATATACTTTAATACCACAAAGGATATTTACTATCCATTCTCCTAATTTCATATTAATTCCCAAGACAATTTTAAATACTAGAAATAAGAAAAATTCCCACGATTTTTTAATTTATAATACCTTATTCTAAGATTAAAAAAAAACACTTAAATTATAAACATAAGATGGATAAGAAGTACTATAAGGAATACTTGGAACATACATCTGAAAATATTAGTAGACAAACACAGTGGGGTTGGGAAAATAGACTTCAAGATATGTCAGGTTAATATTCAAGGAAATAAGTATATAAACGTTTATTATTTGGTCTTAAAAAATATTGCAGACACATTACAAGTAAGACAAGAAAATGAAAATGATGTAAGTATCCTGTACTATTTTTGTTCCATGTTTTATGTGTTTTTTTAAGTTTACTATCTTTTTAACCTTATCGTCCACAAAACTAACATAAGCGAAATTCATTATGTAAAATATTACTTGTGGAAAATATATAACACACTTTTCACAAAACACATAATCTACAACGAAGTGGAAGCTTTCACTTCATTGCCCACAAACACAATCAACGATGGCCGAAAAAACAGTGCTACCAACATAGGAACAGGATTAAGACTACCAACCTGTTATGTATTAAGTGCTACCTACAATAAATTATATGGAAGTTGATGAATTTTCCATATAGACATATAAAGACATATTCATCCAGATACAAACATTATATATGATTCGGACACATATAAATCCTTCAAAATACATATAAAATTGCATGTTGGTTTCTAATATGAATTAATATGTTCTTATATGTTTATTGAGCCATATACAATCCATATAAATCCAGATACCGTTTTATCCGGCCACTTTGGCTTTTCCATATAGAACATATACAAACATATAAATTCATATTTGTTTTTTTATATGTATCTATATAGCATCTATGGTGCATTTTCACTAGGGTACTAATTTATGGCATACTACGTCAGCATAGCCGCAATAGCCGGCTCCAGCAGCCATTAAGCGATTAAGCCCTGTAGTGTTGTGTGCATAGTGTTTATGTGTGATGAAAGTTAACTCTTTCTCATTCTCTGGATTTTATATTTGCTTATTGCTATATTATGCTGTTACATTTGCATGAAACTCCCATGATGTAAGAGTATATTTATTATAATGCAATTCTTTAGATTCGTAAATACATACTCTTTTAGGGTTAGAAAATTTACAAGTTTCATATTTAACTGATTGTGGCAGGTGTGTGTTTAGTAAAGATGGCGGAAAGTGACAGAGGCCTAAAAATTTGCTGTTATGTCATATTGGGTATGTATTTTATAAATATAGTGAATAAAAATTACATACGTTCATATTATATAACTTATTACTGATGGTTGAGAATGTTTTAAACATATATGTAGGACATAAGTAACTATATAGTAGGTATTATACATATGTTTACAATTTGTTAAACTACCGGAAGGTAAAGAAGTAGTATTAGGTTATTTTGTAAAGTTTGTGTATGTTTAAAATAGTTATATAAAATTAATTTCTTATTAATAAGCTATCTGTGTTTTATTACCTCTTATATGGATACTATTGGATACCTCTGAAGTAGTTCCCACGAACATCAAAACACTCGAACACTCATTCGATGCGTGCTGCTCCAATCGTGTTGGTATCATCGGGATCATTCAAACTTTTCGTTTTAATTATCTGCCGATGATGCCAACATAACTGGGCAACACGCGTCGGGTGCAGTATGCAATAAGCGTTTTGATGTCCGTGGAAACTACTTCAGAGATATGTAATGTATATTCATAAAATATACGATTGTGTATATGATGTGTGTTTCATATCCAGTGAATGTACATTGCATATGTTTATGTACATTCACTGGATATAAAATAGATATGGAAGTCGGCGACAAACGTATCTGCTGGGAATGTTAATTCCACATCCATTAGATGTACATTAGACATACCTACTATCTCCATCTTGTGGATATACATATCCATAGATTGAAGATACAGTGTATGTACATTGCATATCATTTTGTTATGTGGGATGGAGCACCAAAGCTCCATAAGCCGCACACTCTAATCTTATCGAAATTGGGTTTCGGCGGAATCGTCTGAATTTTTTGATATCCCCATCTCTGAACCACCTTAATCCATTGTTATCTTGTTCCGTTTCATTTATGAGTATCTGTCCATCGTTATTACGATTGTCAAAAAACATGGACCTAAAATTGTCAGAATATCAGGAGCTACAATGAGACAAGGCTTTACTAACAGCCGTATGCACCGATTTTATGTTTAAACGCGTTTAAATAATCGCGATTAGAAAGTTAGGTTTTGTTTCTTATGCACCGTTGGTACAAATTTGTGGATTAATTAATCCGGTCATCGATCTGACAACGTCGATATATCTAGGGAGATTTGTATTTTAGCAGAAAAGTTATGTGGTGTTAGTAACAAAAACGTCAATGTTTTATGTCTTACATAATTTTTAATAGGTTAAGTTTTTAACGTGGTTTTAATAATCTTTGCTTTTTAATAATAATTCCTTAATATTTTTTTAAATATGGAACAAAAAAAGAGATCGCCAAATTTTACTGTGGAAGAAAAATATAATTTACTACATTTGGTAGCAAATATGCCTCAGTTTTAGAGGATAAAAAAACGAACCGGACTTCCGTTCTAGACAGAATGAAGTCATGGAAGAAAATTGAACACGAATTCAATGCTTCATCTAGTTTTTCGTGATTGGGAAACTTTAAAAAGGTTTTATGAAAACAGAAAAAAAGAAGTACGTAAGCTAAAAGCAAAAGATACTCGTAACCAGTTTCAAACTGGAGGAGGCCCAGAAATAAAAAGCGAAATGGATAGTGCAGATCTAATTTTGATATCTATCATGAATGGGAAAACTGTCAATGGACTAATTAATCCTCTCGATTGTGACAATGATCAATCAGAAATTGATCCTAATAATGAGACAGATATTGAATTTTATTTTGAAAGTGAACAGTTGGGTGTACAGGTATGTAAATGTACCTCAAATTTTTGCAAATTAATATGCAGTTCTGATGACTATGGTGCCTACTTAAAATATATTGATGTTTTTTTTTAGGATTATCATAAATATGATAATAGAACACATATAGAAAGACCAGTCAAGAAAACATTAATCGGAGAACTTGTAGCCATAAGGGACACAGATAAGGTAATTAAGACAAAATTGTTTTGTATTTCATGATGAGGGTCTTTGTTAATCAAAACTAAAACTTAGCCACTCACAAGCTAGTTTTTATTGATTCAGCGTACTGATATGCTTATAAGCGGACAGTTTTTCTTGGTTAAGCGGTGACATAATTTATAAATGCTCTTTATAGCGTCCTCTGAGACCGCTTCAAATATGTATTCAGGATTAAGTGGGGAACGTCACATTTGTTATTGTTTCTTTCTGAATTTGAGGTTATTTGCTTGTGTATTTTGACAGTGTACGAACAAAAACGGAAAAAGGGCTAGTCGAAATTACAATAAAGGCTTATTAATCACAGTCGACTCGGAGACTGCTCAAATTTTGCTGTTATTTGAATAACGTACATATTATTGGAGTAACGTCTTATCAGTGCCATTTAACAGATGATGCAATAATAATAAATTGCTCTCGGTTTGAGCATTTATTAAACTAAGATAAAGGTTTAAAGAGTACGACTCCATTTCAATACACTATCCAAGGGCCAAAAACTTAAAAACAAAACGAAACAAACAATGGCGACAAGGTCGAAGATGTCAAATCGAAGCATATGCATTTTCTGCGGAATTCATTTTCGTGACATCGTAAAATGCGCTTGTAAGCGCACCATTAATACTCTCAATAAAAAAAAACAGCTTTAATGTACTTTTGCATGATGACATAATTTGAAACCCTCCAAGTAACTTTGGATGGAAAAACTCAAAGAAACAGAACTTAAGTAAATAGTTCTTAGAGGTGTTTTAAAATCTCATGAGCTGTGACCTTCATGTGCGCAGAGACATAATCTCTCCCATCAACTCAGTTACACTTCTTAAAAATATTATATTTATTGTTTACAATTTATCACGAGCTCTTTTTATATATACAGCAAGGCAGCCCCCAGCGTCTTTAAAAAAATACTTATAACGCAGAACAAACTTTGCTTCTTGCGCATTTCGCGGTTCATAAGATTCTGAAACATGTCAATTAATTTTAAATATTAATAACTTCGTGTAACTTATTAGTCTTTTTATTGTCTTAGGAAAACCAAGAAATTAGCACTGATCACACTTCTCAATCCTGTGTTACGAGTTCATCCAAGTTTTTCTGAACCATCAACATCTGGGATGATTACATCTCCTGTCGTGGAAGCAAGATCTGGTAGCGAGTCTTTGAAAAATTCAAAAACACCTCTTAGTAACAAGAAATGAAGGCCAACTCAGACCATTAGAGCACTTTCTTCGTCTGATGTGTCAAATAAATACAATACATTATTGGATCGCCGGCTTGTTTTAGTTGAAAAACAAATTCTTCAAATAGATGAAGAACGAGCATTTCAAAAGGCAAAACATAAATTGGAAATTGAACTGCTAACAATGGAGGTTGAAAAAAAGAAAAAGGAGGCAACTTCTTAAAATTATTATTTGTGTGGTATTACTTCACATTATTTTTGTTCTTTAAGCTCTGTTAAAACAGCTTATTTTAGTAGTATAGCCCACTCACTGAGGGGAAATCTTGTGAATTATGGATTTAGACCTAATTTGTTTGTTTTATTATCAATTTTAATTATTTTAAACTTTTGAGATGTGATCGTATGAAAGAAATGAAATTAAAAAATTGTTTAATTTCATATATCTATAATATTAAAATTGACCGTTATTTAGAGATGTTTCTTTTTGAATTTATATTATTAGTATTTGGTCTAAGTTTATATTTAAAAACAATAAATAAACAAATAAATATTGAAAACAATTTTATTTTCAGTAAATTAAAATTTTCAACTTCACTAATTTCGAGGTTTTATATATTCATAACATGCATGAGCATGCAGTTTATATAACCTAACTTTATATATGTCAACATGAACTAGCTTCCAGCTATTTCCTTACCAGGCAAAAAAAGTGTCTGTTAAAATAGCTGTGATTTTATATTACGATTTGAATAAACAGTTTAAGGTTAATATAACCTGCAGCTAATACCTGACGAACGGCTAAAGTAGATGACCGCACACTGATAAATTAGCCCTAAATGTTAAGGTTTAATTCTCAAAAATAAGCATTTTTAATTGTTTAAAGAATGATAAAAAAATACTCCACACTTAAAGTACCAAAACTATTTACGGGTTTTTCGATGAGGAATACTACCTGTTTGATTAAGATGATAGATATACACGTAGAAAAATTCAAATAACACCCGCACTCAAGTTCTTAACAACTTACCTTGGAGGTTATTTAATATTTATCAGAAATGTAAAACCCATGTGAATGCATACTTAGCTCTAGTATATACTATTTAAAAAATATTGTAACGTAAAATACATTTTGAAATTAATTTTATTATTATTATATTATATTTATAGCTGTGAAAAGAAATTATTAATAAGTTGTTCTCTGTATGGTATAGCCCTATTATTACGGTCTGCACAATTTAATTGTTCGACTAGTGGAACATTAGGTATTTCTCTTTGCTGAACTAGATAATTTAGTCCATCGATGCCAATATTTTCTGCAGGAAGTGGTACATTTTCATTAATTTCCACTGCAATATTGTAAAGTACAGCTGTAGCGACTATAGTGGTTAATACTGACTGCAACTTGCACCGTAGTCCATAGGCTAATACTGGAAATCTTCGTTTCCAAACTCCAATTAATCTTTCAATGGTGTTTCTGGTTCTAATGTGAGCTTCATTGTATAACTGCTCTCTTGTTATGGGATTCATAACAGGAGTTAATAAATAAGGATGTAAGGCATAACCACCATCACCTAAATAGAAAGCAGAATTATTACCGATTTTTTCGAATAGTACCTCCTCTCTGCAAAAATTACAAAAGCTTCAATCCAAAATGTGGTTGGAAATGGAGAATAAAGAAAATTAAATATTTTATAGTGCATTTTCAATCTAAAAATTGTAGTATCAAATTTTTTTTGAAGAAACAGGCTTACCAAGAAGAATAGCATTTGGAAACTCCTCGGCTTCAAAGCGGGCATAAATTCTAGAATTATGAAGAATTGTGGTATCATGAGTTGAGCCAGAGGCCATCTTGTCACAATGTCCATAATTTTTAACTGAGAATTGCCAACTACTTGTGTGTTGATTGAAAAATAAGATTTTCTATTCCTATATATTTCTGCATCTTCACTTCCTAAAAAAAAACTAGTAGAATTCGTAATTTGTTAGAAATCGAGGAAACAATGACTACCTGGAGACTAAATTCTTATGTGAGTTCCGTCCAAGCAACCTAAGACTTTAGGAAACCGAGATATAGCATAAAAATTCTGAATACGAATGCTTTCATGTGCTCCTGGAATTTTAATATAATGAGGTCTTAAATTTGCAATTAGGTTGAAACTTTAGAAATTATTCTGGACACAGTAGATTGATGGCATCCCGTAAAGTCTCCTAGGCCAATTTGATGTCCATCACATGCGTAAAACCGTAAAGTTGTCAATAATTGGTTGATAGGAGAGACACTATTGTTTCTAAAATAATCTAATAACTACACAACGTATATACTTACAAATCATTATGAAACTCCAAATTATCATCAGTTTGTTCAAGCACCGCAAAAACTGTTGGCTTGGTCAACCTGAATCTCCTAAAAAAAGATAGATCACCCATATCATGGAAGTAATCAGCTCTTTCATAGCGACGTCTAGGAAAACCGTAATCAATTATATTAATTATATAAAACCTAAAGAAATCAGAAAAGAATTTGTAAAAAAATATATTAATCGTTACAGAATTAAAAAAAAACTGGTAGACGTACAGATTTGAACCCGAGACCCTTCGCGTCTTAAGCTAAAGCGTAACCCATGCGCTAATCACCTCGCTGAAAGTAGACTCTAGAGCAAAGAAGAAATAGTCAAAGTAATGATATCGCGTGTTGGACGTGTCGAAACTTTCGCATTTCGGTCTCTCTAAGCGCTTATAAGTAATCTTTGCATATAACCTCAAACTAGAATCTAGAGTAAATATTGTTTGAATATAAAGCAAATTCTTTATTTGTGTCGAAAAAGAGCGTGTACTGTTTTCACTGCAATAAGATTTTTTCTAGCCAAAACAATCTCGATAAAAACCTGTAGAGCATACAATTAATAACAAAATAATAAAAAAACTACCCAAGAACAATAAGTAACTATTATAAGGAGAGATTATTCATACAAATCCCAGTTGCTCCAGGTTAAAAGTTTAAAAACTGTACATAGTTCATTCAATTTAGGTTGGTTTTCTTTTCGTTTTTAATAAAATAATCGCAAATACTCCCATTGACTGGTGGCTGTAAAGAATAATTCTATGAAGGTGAATTTATACGAATCCATCAGAGCTGGGAGGTGATTATAATAGGGCGTTTTCTTTATTTCAACGTTGAGTCCATCAGGTGGCACCAGTTCCACCAATGTTGTTCCTTTATTGTCTGGTGGATCAACCAGATGGTTAAAATTTGTTCTTTTATTTATGATGGATATGATCTGGTGGCATTACCTCAGACTAGATTGCATCACTGTGCAACCTTAAACTTGTGATGGTGGACTGATGAATGTTGTTTGGTGGATGTGAATCTAACCTCAAAAGTTAGTTATAGACAATAACATTGTATAAAATTAAGGAATTCTTATTTCTTAGATCGGATAACTATAAAAATAACATAATGACATTGAATACACGACTGATCCAACAGGAGCATGATGTGCCACAGTTTGTAAAATATAATTTTTTATTTTTACATATGTGGCTCCCTTTTAATTAGAGAGATATTGCAACTTCGGTTTACAGATCCTTTAATAAAAGTTTCCTTTAATTTGACATGTACGCATGCGCATTGAAAATATCGTTAAGCATTTTCTTTTAATAAAATACAGGCATCCCGTATTTAACTTAAATACGGGCAAGGCTTTCCTTTATTAAAAGCACCCTAATTTTGACACATTTAGGAACTTTTGCATCAGACGAAAATTCCCTAAGGAAATTGTTACTTTTGTTGGCGATAATGGCACAAGAAAAATATAAAAACGTGTGAGATTCAATGATTCAAATATGAGGACAATGTAATTTCGCAATCGTATTATATCCCATCGTTGAAAACGAAAATTAACTTCTATTTCATCGTCAATCATATTATTTAAATCGAAGTTCACAGGGTCTACGGCGTTAATTTGTTATGTAGAAGTAACATTTCAATTTCTTCATCATTAACTCCAGCTAGGATAGCTACTTTTAATTGTTCTTCCATATTCATTTTAAACTCGAACAAATGATAATAATACAATACCGGCAATGCCCAATTTGGATTTTTTAGGTTAGGGAACATTGTCAAAATAAAGTATCAACATAAGGTATGAGGAGGACACCGTTGCAATAACTCACTTTAAAAATGGATGATAAATTGGAATACAGGATACTTTATTTAAAGTTTCTTTTAATAAAGTCAGCTCCTTTTCGTTTTGCAATAACTCTCTAATAACAAAGTTTTTTCTACTATTTTCTGCAGATTACTTGCATCTCAGATAAAGAGACTTGGAACTGCTTGGAATAAAAGCTGCTTTCGTATTCGTTCAGCACTCAGCAGTGATTCGTAATCATAATAAACAGGATTTCTGTGAACAGTAATCATGATACAAAAGCTGCTTTCGTTTGCAGTGAACATAACAAACAGTATTTCAATGAACAGTGATCATATGATCATACAAAATTGCATGGTAGGGGCAGAGACAACACATGAAACAGGTTCGTTATGATTACGAATCGCTCTGCCGAACGAAAGCAGCTAAAATTGCATGGTAGGGACAGAGACAACACATGAAACATGTACCATATGATAACGAATCACTCTGCTGAACGAAAGCAGCTAAAGTAAACTGAAGTAAACAAGCTTAATATTAGGTTAGGATAAAACCAACAAAACTATTCTTTTATTGCTAAACTGCTGTGTTCATCAGTGGATGACGTCATTCCACCATATCCATCACAGATGGTTTCCACCAGAAAAAAATGTTGAAATAAAGAAAACGCCCATAGTCACCTTGAAGAAGAAAAAACGTTAAAAAAAAAATTTAATAAAACATTGTAATTTTTATAATAATCAAAATGATGTTTATTCATATTATAAAAATGGTAAATCTTTAAAACACCGCCCGCTTTCGGATTTTTTTCGAAATTTTTTGCAGATGTGTTCACAGACATTACAGAGGTATCATTTTCGATACCTGAAATTTTGTGCTTATGAAAATAATTTTTAGGGTAAGGACAATATAAGTACCTACTACTTTGGCAAAATCGGTGAGTTCTTGCCATAAAAATAATTCCCAAAATTTCATCTATCGGAAACAATTACTGTAATGTCTGTGAACATATATATGCAAAAAATGTATTGCAAAATTTATTTATTTTGGATGTGCCTTGATTTTTTGCATTTCTCTTTCGTCTGTTTCGGGTTTAATTCTCGCTTTTCCTAAAATAATCAGCTAAGTTCACTATTGCAAATATTTTAACTTTTTTATTATCTCTTATTTGCTTTCTTCCTGTGGATTTCACATATCGTACATCATTATTTTTCTCTTCAACTTTTAGCCATATCTCAAATTCTATAACTAAAATTAACAATAAATTCAGTTATTACCCACACAGCACAATCGGGATATGGGATGTCAAATTGAAGTACCTGGATATCCCAGTACGTAAAGTAGATAGTGAAATGGACGTCCCATTTAGGATATACCAGGATATCCTTCAAAAGGAGGCCAAGAGGATATCCTGAACTGGTTTCATTTTGGCATTAACTGTGAATTGAGATCGGGATTGAAAAAGGACGTCCAGTGAAGGGCCCTGAATCTCCTTAAACTGTGACCCAATGTATTTCTTTAATATGTTCAAATAAGGCGCCATTACTATTTCCGGCGGCCATATCCAATTTCACAAACCTGTACTTCCTATTGTATCTGGTCTTCGATCTTTAGTGTAAACAAGCTTGGAATATCAGTTAATCTATCTACATCAAATAATATAAATTATTAGTGGTTGTTGGAAATATTTTTAACACTTGATTGTGTTTTAAGTATCTGTTTAATTCAGTTTTATTTGAGAGTTTTTTGTTCGACACTATAGAAAGTAAGTACAAGCCAAAAATAACATAACCTATACAACTTCCCAAATTTAACACAATTTTGTAAACTTTCAGGATGCCAAGGGAAACTAAAAAGAGGAAACTTTATAGAAAACTTACGGTATTAAACCAAAATTCTGGCTCCCTTATTTTCAATGACCAACAAACCTACAAAATGAAGCTTATTTGGCCCAAGAATTGAATGTTACGAAACCAGGTTGGAGAGAATGTGAACCAGGTCGTATTTAGTGTTGTGAAGTTTGACGATGAACAGTGTATGAAAATAGGTAAGTAAAAATAATTTTGCTTCAAGATAATTGTTTGAAACTTTCATACTTTCATTACACTCTTAAAGGTAAATATGTATCAGACAGGACATGCGTGGATAAATTTTCAGTTAATTTGCAAATCTGTCCTGATCCTGAATAGTATATTGTTTCCTTTTGAGTAAATTGCACAAAACGATTATTGGTTTATGAATGGTGTTATGTAAATGGCTTCGCAGCCACAGCCATATGTGACGTGTATGGAACACAGATATAATGCATTAAAATGAAGTAATACAGGATTGCATTTTATAATGCGACAAATTATTCTTATTAGTGCTTCAAACCTGTATCCCTCGATGTTCTCTATATTATCTTTATCTTACCCAGTTTTCATATAGATTAAATTTTTGTTGATAATGCTGATTCAAATAATAATTAAATGTTTGTTTTAGATGCAGCCATGAATGGGTACCTATAATATGAAATATGTAAATACGAAGCAGAGAAGTGTTTAAAAGAATCCGAGTAGGGCAAAAAGAAAAGCGAGGCAATAAAGAGAGTAGAGGAGTAGGAACACATTACTTGATAAAAAAATATGTTTCTATATAATTCAGTTTGAAAAATGTTATTTTATGTTCTTGCTTTTTGATGTTACAAATGAGTTTTGTCTTTAAATGTTGAATATATTTAGCTTCTTATAACCCCTATAGGTATTTTTAATTTCTTGACTGATAATTCAAATACCTTCATATGTAATTTTTTTATATAGTTCGGTCAGTTTATGATATTTTCTAACATTTTCATGTATATTAACCTTCGACAGAAATAAAATTTTACAAAAAAAAATATTTATGGAGTTATGTGCAACATACTTATTTTATTATTCCATATTTTTTCGAAGTAGTTTTTTTTTAGTAGTTTGACATTATAAATGTGAGTCTGTTTTTAAAGTCTGTCTTATATCTGATTTTATTTTCTTGACCGTTTATATCAATTATAACTAGATGAGTAGTTCCTTGGGTTTTTCGGTCAGTTCAAATGAGAAATATAATATTTTCTATTGTTTCAGAGTATTAACCATCGTCAGAGAAACTACAATTAAAAAAAACAAAAAATATATATGTGGATTTATGAGCTACCTACTTATATATATAATTATAAGTAGGTAGCACTTTGGTCCATACATATAAAATATTTTTACTTTATCTTTTTTGTAAAAATGTGGTTTCTTTGGCGATGGTTAAATATATTGAAGGTATATATGGATGGTCAAATCTGGTGATCGAATTTTTGACCACTTCCTGATATCCAATCATACTGAAATTTTGCACACGACTTTGGTTCTGCAGAAAATACAATATAGTATATTCGATACTATGGTAGATCCAATATGGCGACCACCACAAAATGGCGGATTACCTTTTTCTTGACAACCCCCTCGATATGGGTATCAAACAAAAGGGTATATAAAGTAAAATACAATAAGCTGTGTAACGCCATTCTAAATCCAATATGGCGGCTGGCAAAATGGCGGATCACCTATTTTTTTACAATCCCCTCGACATGATTATCAAATGAAAGGCTATATAAAGTAAAATCCAATAAGCTGTTTGACGTCATTCGAAATTCAATATGGCGGCCGGCACAAAATGGCGGATCTCCTATTTTTTACAACACCCTCGACATGGATATCAAATGAAAGGGTATATAAAGTAGAATACAATAAGTTGTGTAACGTCATTCTAAGTTCAATATGGCGCCGGCATAAAGTGGCAGATCACCTATCTTTTTACAACCCCCTCGACATGGGTATCAAATGAAAGGGTATATAAAGTAGAATACAATAAGCTGTGTAACGTCATTCTAAATCCAATATGGCGGCGTCATAAAATGGCGGATCACCTCTAACTTTTCACAACCTCCTCGACATGGGTATCAATTGAAAGGGTATATAAAGTAGAATACAATAAGCTGTGTAACGCCACTCTAAGTCCAATATGGCGCCGGTATAAAATGGCGGATCACCTATCTTTTTACAAGCTCCTCGACATGGGTATCAAATGAAAGGGTATATAAAGTATAATACAATAAGCTGTGTAACGTCATTCTCAGTCCAATATGGCGCCGGCATAAAATGGCGGATGACCAAAGGCAAGAGTTTGACAAGAGTAAACGAAATTATGGCGTTTGGATAAAAAATGAGGTAGATGGAAAACTTAAAAGTAAAAACATTGATACATTGCATCTATTTTCGTTCTAAATCCAATATGGCGGAAGCCATAAGATGGCGGATTACATTTTTGTTCGCAACCCTCTTGATATAGGTATCAAATGAAAGGGTTTGACGTGCAAAATACGGTAAATTATGTGACATCATTCTAAATCCAATATGGCGGACGCCTCAACATGGCGGATTACCTTTTTCTTCATAACCGCCTTGACATGGGTATCAAATGAAGGGGATTGACGAGTAAAATATGATAAACTATGTGGCGTCACTTTAAACCCAAGATTTCGAACGACCTAAGATGGCGGATTACCTTCTCTTCACAATTCCCTTGACATGGGTATCAAATGAAGGGGTTTGACGAGTAAAATACGATAAACTATGTGACGTCATTCTAAACCCAATATGGCAGATTACCTTTTCTTCACAATCCCCTTGACATGAGTATCAAATGAAAGAGTTTGACGATGACGATATAATAACAATATTCATATTGCCCAAGGGCTATCGAAACAACTTCTACAGCATATTTCCGCGTTCAACGCTTTTAGTTGTTTTTAAAAGTTTCTTTCATATATTTTATCAATCTCTTAGAAGACATTTAATAATATGCTTACGATACAAGAACAAATTTTATATACAGTTGTGAATAAAAATTATTATACTTATACGCTGGCAGAAGGGTCGAGCGCCCACTGTCTGTAAATAATTATTTGCTCGTATCTTGAACGGAATGATTTTTTTTAAATGCTCATCTTTCTCCGGTGTTAAAATACGCTTTGGTTAAGTTTTGTCATATAATCAACAGTTTTCTGGATTTCTCTACATTTCTTGTTGATCACATTTTTTTTTCTGGTGCAATATTATTTTCTTCTAGCTACAAAATTCTCAAAACCCAAAATACAAGGGAAGGTGTGATATAATATAAAAGTTACAGATAGAGATCTTATAGAGCTTTAAATTCGATTTAGAATGTCATGAAACGTGGCCAGTCGTCTGTAACTTTTTTGGCACGTTTTCTTTGGAATGGATTAAGATATTGACTTGAAATTTGGTATTCTAATGTAAGTATTATAACGAGATCTGGAACTAGATTATATGTTGAGATGGTGGGGATAAGTAGGAGTAAATAAGGGAAAACAAGCTAACCATTATAATAATACTCTTCGCCAATTTACTGCACTTTTGATATAATTGTTGCACATTCTATACCCATATAGCATTTTTGCATTCAGAGCATGTGCTCAGAATGTACTTTATGTACCAAGGAACTAAGAATGAATATTCATTTTGCATGTAATGTATATAATCTGAATGTCAGAGAGGCGTACAGATGACCGCTTCTCAACATCCGAATAAGATTCCCACAACATTCACATGAACCAAAATGGTACTTGATATGAACCAAAAAGGTATATTGAAATATTGCTAGATACATGAGGTAGGTCCATGCTACATTCATAATGTACACTGCACGTTCACGGTATACGCGTACTACCTTCGTAGGAATGACCATTATGTATCAGTGGCAGCTATAAATACTTCACTCATGCCATGTATCTTTTTCAGAGTTTAATTACTACAATAATTTATGACTAACTGTAATCATAGATGAGTCGCTGCTTCATTCTGAGTATGTTCATGATGAAGCAGCCACTCATCTATGATTTCAATAAATAATAAATTATAATAATTAAACTCTGAAGAGAATACATGGTATGAGTGAAATACTTGCATATAATAAATCCAGTATCTAATTTTAGTATTTAATTGTTACAGTCAATTATTACTTATTCTAATTTTCCACAATACACATTCCTCGTGAAGAACATTATGTAAGTAAATGTGGAATGTATGCACAGAAAATTTGTTTTTACCACTAGTTTTCAAGTCAATCATGGTTTATCGATCAAATTTTGTTTGAATAGAGCACACAAATGCTGAATTTGTTATAACAGTACTTTACAAACACCCAAGAATATCATTTGTAAAAAAATTAGTTTTACGTTTATACAAGATCTGTTCAAAATTATTTTAAAATACATCAAACATTTATCACTGAAAATTTCAACTCTAAAATCAAATTTAACACATTATTTCTGATGATCATTTTACTAATTATTGTTGTAACAATTATGCATCTTGAATTATAAAATAGGAAGAGGTATAAATAAAACAGTTGGTGCTACTTTAAATATATTTTTATTTTTTGTTATAGTAGATGCAATCGTTACAGTGACTCTACGAGTGAGACACAAGACGAGGTTTAACTGGCAAGAATAACATTTTCCGTCTTTATTATACTTTCACCCGTTGAGCCACTATAACGATTGCGTCTACTATACAAAAATGAATTGCAATAATAGAAAACAATTGTGTCAAGAATTTAAATTGATATTTTGTTAACAACAAACTGTTCTTTGCTACTTATGAACTGTCATATTTTGCTATAACCAACGTTTTGCCAGTAAATAAAAAACAGTAAAAATTGGAGGGCTTACATTTCCAAAACCAGTGTCTAGATGTTGCCGATGCTGATATTTGTAATTGCGAAACTCCACTTGGCATTCACAACACATGATCTGTGACTGCTCCTATTGGCTGAATACTTTCTTTTGGCTTTTCCAATTTTTCGGAGAAGGTATTCTCTTCCTGTCTAGAGGAGGTGGGGATACGCTTGCTAGTTCCAACTGTAAAAGAAACGAGAGCATATTTGAATATTTGTTTCACTTTAAAAACTGGCCATAATAAAGTTGAAAAATATAACATCTTACAAACATCTTGCAGAAAAAAATAAAAATAATCAAAAACGATATTATCATTAATTTACAAAACAGGTATTTTTTTGGAATTCGGAAATATTTGTACTTGTGATTTTAATACCTACCAAAGTTATTAGAAGAACAACATATTTTCCCTCAACTTCTAGTAACAGCAAAATTTATTTCACTTTGGGAAGTCGACGTCTTCCAATATGTTCTTCGATATCACTATCTTCTTCTCATAATAATCTTTTGGGAGGAATAATTTGCTTCTTGTACATAGTCCTTTGATTCGTTTTTGTTCACTCTGTATATCCGATGTGAGTTCTGCTCTTTTCAATTTAACTGCAGCTTATAATATTCTATAATAGGTATAAAGCAAATTAGTACAAATATGACAACTTATATGTTGCAATCAAGACCGATGGTTGTGATTTACATAAATAAAAGCTCCTTAATATTGAAATAGATCGAACCTACCTTCTTGAAAACAAGATTTATAGTGTCCACGCTTCATATGGGATCTCTCTTGTTTTTCAATGATTTATCAAATTGTTTCCGTTTAAATGGTGATCACCAAACAACTTCCTTTTCGTGGAACGAGTCACTTCGAATTAAACCACCTCCGTTTTTCCCCCAAAAATCGATGCCTACAAACATCATTATTCGTATTACAATAAAAGCAAAGATTAGACCTAATCTTTGATAAAAGTACAAAGGGATAGGTAAGTGTAAGTACATTCAACTTTAGTGTCTAAACATAAATTAAAATATCTGCAAATGACAATAAAGGGGACCTTAAACTATGTGGTAGTTGTATTATTGTACATAATTATTGTAAAATACTTACTGCAATGCAATTAAGTATGTAGTAATAATCATAGGCAAACAAAACACAAACCATAAACAAATTGAAATCGACATTTGACATTTTGACAGCAGATGCCTAGCGGAATGGAATGAGAATATTGAGCATGCGCACTAGCCTAGGGACCGTGGCGCGCGATCACAAGCCTAGTTTGAATTCAAATTTAAATCATTTCACATCTACAATTTTGCTAACGATTTAAAATTTGTAAAATGGATGTTATTCACCACTGGACAGGGAATGATTATAAATGTACTTAAATCAAATCTGGATAGAGAAACATTTATTTATTTTTATTATAATTAAGGTTAAAGGTTAAAGTAGATACTATATAAAAGTAGCAATAGGTAGTCTCATCAGTTGTGATGCAGTTTTATTTTTATTAGTTCATGCGATCCAAATATTTCTACAAAATGTACACCTCTATCATACAGATAAAATCATCGACGAACGTTTATACGATGTACATGAACACATATACGAAGAACATTCCCTGACATGTATACATAGTACATGCGACTATGAACATAAACTTTTGTGTATGTTCGATCCATATCGTATGTATATTCATATTGTATATGAAAATATTATTTATATGAGAATGTTGGGGGAACATACATGGCTAGTACAGTATGCAATTAGAACATTAGGAATGCAAAATGTACATTCGTGGAATAATAAATGCTATCTGGGTAGACACTCTTCGCAGTTTTTTTGTAAATAATATTAGTTTTAAACATTTTTTGTTGAATTACAGAATATGAAGAAATATATATATTTTTTAAATTAATAACGTTTTTATTTATTGATCCATTTTGTTAAAAAACAATAGGGTTCTTCCTCTAGCTAACACCAACCTACTGTCCAAATTACACAATACAATGATCGTGCTTACAAGAAATTTGACTGACGAACAGACACAGGCGGACAGACAGACGGAACAACATTTTGAAAGTTATTCAGAATTCGATTACCAGCACAGCGATATGATTTTTTCTCTCTATGAGCAATATTATCGGTTTTAGGTTTAGGTTTTAGTAATAAGAAAAACAAGCTAATATAAGAGTCCAGAAACTTCATTTTAAAAAGCTTTCATTTAACTTGCTTTGTATGTCAGTTAGTATATATTATATTTGGGGTGTTAGATCTTGCAATGAAAATGTATCCTGGCGAGTAGTGTTCAATACTGGATTGAGATTTTTTTTAATATTCGTGTTTAAATTACGAAGAGATCTGTCATGACCGATTTTTTGAAATATGCAAATCTGACGACAATTAATGTGCCTAAATGTTTTTTAAAAATTTTACAGAATTTCTTTTTTAACCAATTTTCATAAATCTTGCTACTCGGAGATTTTCGAAGTCGCTGATAATGAATCTGACATCTAAATTGTCGTGAACCTACCTACAAGATGGCGGAATCAATATGGCGGCTATAAAATGCTAAGAAATGTTAAAAAAATATATATTTTCGTTAAAGTTAGTACTAACAAGTTTCAAATATTACCTACTGATTACTATTTTTGAATACAAATTGTCTCAGTTTTAAGTTCCAGTAAGAAATTCAAGGTGGGGGATCCAAATTCGACATCAAATAATTATTTAAATGCATTATTCTAATATTTCATAATACCAGCGATGTCATAAGCGCTGACCGACAATTTTTAGAATAACTCTCTAATTATTGTTCTACTTTTTTATATTAATTGATAGACATGATGTAAATTATTAATTTATAATGGGATATTTATTTATAATACATAATGCTAATTTAATGAACAACTCCACAAATGATTCAATAAAAGTAAATAAATATCATTTAACCTACCTATGGCTATGCTACCGGCAATATTAAAAATGAACGAAATGCAGATAACGGACTTGTAATGGTGAGCCAGGTAAACAATCGACTACTTTCGTTTGAGGTAAGTAGTAAAACAATATTGACAATAATTAAAAAATTATTCTAAAAATTGTCTATGTCGGCGTTTATGACATCACTGGTGTTACGAACTATTAGAATAACGCATTTAAATAATTCTTTGATTTTCATTTTGGATCCGCCATCTTGAATTTCTTACTAGAACTTAAAATTGAAACAATTTGAATTTAAAAATAGTAATCAGTAATATTTGAAACTTGTTAGTATTAAAATTAACGAAAATATATTTCTTATCATTTTATAGCCGCCATATTGATTCCGCCATCTTGTAGATTGGTTCACAACAATTTGGATATCAGATTCGTTATCAGCGATCTCGAAAACCCCCGAGTGGCATGATGTATGTAAATTGTTAAAAAAAATCTGTAAGACTTTTATAAAACCTGGCCATTTAGACATATGAACCGTTTTCAGGTTTGCATATTTAAAAAACAGCGATGACAGATCTCTTCGTAATTTAATCACGAATATTTAAAAAAATTATCCCAATCAGTTGCAAATAAATGAGAGCTCTAGAAAATTTTATACCTTTTTCTGGACCATTGTGCAGCGCCCGAATGCAGATTTGGCAGCGCTCGAATGCAGATTAGGCAGCGCCCGAATGCAGATTCGGTAGCGCCCGGAAGTCACCTTGCCATTCGGGAGTGCCCGAAAATTACCTTGGTATTCGACAGCGCCCGGAAATTACGTTGGAATTCGACAGCGCCCGAAATATGGATTCGGTAACTCCCGGAAGTCACTTTGGTGTTCGGCAGGATCCGAATATGGATTATGCAGAGCTTAAATATAGATTCGGCAGCACCCTAATTTTTTTATGACATATCTACATCAAATATATTATTAAAATTCTATGACCAATTATCTTCACATCCTAGAGTGCAAATATAGTATCAAGATGTTTTCCTTTAAAGCGACTTGGATGGGAATTCTGGATGTGGAAGTAGTAATTCCTAAGACAGCGGTTTTTTATACATATTTTCTAATCTATGGAAAACTCTTTCAAATCATCCTGTATATTTTGTTTTGATATCTTGTACATCTATGTATACTTTTGTGTGCTTAATCAAAAACCTTGGTAACAGTTGCCTATAAAGTTATAATAAAACACAATTATATAAATACCTAATGACAACTTGCACACCCCTGAAGATCGCCCTGTATATATGGCCGATATTACTCAATTTCAATAGGGAGTATTCTGCTATGCTATTTTATACATGCCTCAAATTTGAAACACAAATTTTAAATCTAACAGAAGTTATCGTATTTACAATTCGCGGATTTTCTTTCTGCGGCTTTTTTTTCCGAGGCTTTTTTTTCCTAGACTCATGTTCTCTGTTTTCTGTAAAGCATCTTTTTCTTCCGCGGCTTTTTTTTCCGTCGGCTTTTTTTTCCGCGGCGTTTTCTTCCGTCGGCTTTTTTTTCCAGGATTTTTATTCCGCGGCTTTTTTTTCCGCGGCTTTTTCTTCCGCATACGATTTGGAATGATACACCCTTCCATGCACTTAAATATAAGCAGTTAATCTCCTTTATATATTCTATTGCATTCATATTGTTAATTTTATGCACCATACATGTATGTTTGTTTATTGAGATTACTTTGGTTTGAAAAAGTGAATACAGTGCCCACTCCATTTCAATAATTGTACACAAATAAAGAATTTATTTTAATTATTATAGCAATAATTTTTTGAGTTTGAGGTTATAATGATTGATTTAAAAGCACAGAGTACGTAACTTACACGTACTCTGTGTTAAAAGAACCATGGTAGAAACATATTTCTACCATGGTAGAAACATATATAAGGTATATGCTCGTCCGGGTTACCAGAATTTGACTTTTCTGCGCATGGAACCAACGGGAACGCCATATTGGATATATCACAGTATATATATATTGACAGAGAATCGTAATATTCTGTGATATTACACATTTCAAGTTTTTATAATATTATCCCTCAACATATTGTACCCCTGCAACCAGGTGTAAAAGTAGCCGTGTTGGGGTGCGTAACTGCGTAATATCATTTTTGTGTTTGGTTTCTCTATGTTGTGATATTTTTGAGGTTAAAAAACAAACGATTATTTATAGGGAGTTGCTACATGGACGCCGCGGTGGACATATATCATTTCTTAGCTGTCCGCCGCGCATGCGCATTCGCTTTTGCACGACTTATTGAACCGCCGTACAGAGAAACTGGAATGTTTTATGCAATTTTATGAAAAAGAAGGCGGGGGGACAGCCCCCGCACCCCCCGTTTTGCCTGCGGCACTGATAATTTATTGACAATTATTTAGCAAAATAAAAATCAACCTAACTAACCCAACTACCATCACATGAAAGAGATAAATTATTATATGAAAAAAAAGAACATTTCTGTCGTCAAATCCAACCAGAATTTGTGAAAAAGGATCTTAATCGTTACAAAATATTTAAAAAAAAGTCCAGCCGGCAGTATTTGAACTCGGGACCTGTCGCGACAACGTTACGTATAGGCCAGCGATCCACGTGGAGAACACCGCTAATAGCACGGAATAAATAGTATCTAACCAAACCAATTGCCGCGGCGGACAGCTAAGAAATGATAGATGTCCGCCGCGGCGTCCTTGTAGACAGTCCCTTATTATGGTTATGGTTGGATGCAGTATAAACAGTTGCAAAATTAGGAGTGGAACTTCAACTGAAAGAAAATGTCTCTTTCGGTTCCCAAAAAATGAAGAATATCTAGAAAATGGTTAGAAATTTGTCCAGTAAAACCTGATCATTTCAAAAACGGTAATTATAAAAACAATAATTATTTAATACATTGGCTTATTTACAATTACAAAATATGTATTAGTAAAAGATGTACCTATTTACGATATAAAAGTTTGCATTTGTTATTTAACACAAAATGTGGTCAGAAATAAAAATTGTTTTTTTTTACAGCTCGCATTTGTTCAGTGCATTTTAAGAGGGCAGATTTTAAAGCGACTCCAGAGTAGGTATCTCAAAAATGTTGTAAACTATTCTCCAACGAATATCCGTGTCCTTCTGCCTCATGCAGTACCTATATAGAACATTTGGCAAGAACCATTCTCCAAGATATAACGTACAAAGCAAAAAGTAAGAACAAGTAAACATATTCATGCATATCGTTTAATTTCAAAGAAAAGTTAGTATGCAGTACGTATGATACGTAAATCTAGGATATCTAAAATTGTAGGAGTATTTAGATTTTATTCTGTAAAATTTGATTAATGACGCTTACATCTCTTGTCAAGATACCTACTCTATAATAATATATATACTCTATATGTTCTAAAAAGTCTCAGTATAATACTTATTTTATTATTTATTAAGTATATAGTATGTTTATTTTGTTATAGAATAAAAGTATAAAATAAGACGAGTATGATTTCTTGTGTGACTGTCCGGTATACCCTCACAATAAGGTGTCAATACAATTAGAAGTTATATATTACCTGTGGTGTATGTATTTTTCGTAAATATTGGTTAAAATTTACTATGACGATAGCATTTGTAACTAAAAAGATTAATATTGTTGTACAAATAACTTATATATTACATATAATATATTCCTTATATTAAAAAATTGATATATCTTAAAATCGTACTAGTCATATAGTATTCATGAGCCGTTTGATAAATATTGATTATATAGAACTATATATATACGTTATTTTTTTTAGTATTGATAACTTAACCTATAAACCCTTTAAATCGCCGAACTAAATCATATAAAATATATACCTATATACTGCATGAAAGAAGTACCTTTTTACCATATTTTTTACAAATGTCTTGCATATCATCCATAACTACACGATAGTAAAAAAGCACTAAAACTACAATGAAAATTTGCTACATCAATGTTGAAATGTATGTATGTACAATCTTACATTATTATTCAAAACCATTCTAAAATTTTTCCAAAAGAGTAATATTTCGTCAAATTTTAACCTTATTTCCAAAATGAGTCATCTGTTTTTAAATGGTATGTGGAATCATCTCCTTTTGTACAAAAGAATACATTATATTATTTGAAATATGCGCACGAAACGCTATTGGTCCGATTATCAATATGGTTCCTGTTGGTTCCAAAGCATATGATTGGTTACTGCAAAAGCTGCGCAACAGCATACCTGTATATATTTCTACCATGAAAAGAACAATATCAAGATAGAGAGAGTAGAGCAGCGCATGCGCGAGCAATGGATTGTGTTCCTGCAATTAGAGGTGTTTTAAAATCTCATGAGCTGTGACCTTCATATGCGCAGAGACATAATCGCTCCTGTTGACTCAGTTACACTTCTTAAAAATATTATATTTATTGTTTAGAATTTATCCCGAGCTCTTGTTTATGTATCCTGCAAGGCAGCCTCCAGTGTCTTCAAAAAAATGCTTATAACGCAGAATAAACTTTGCCTTTTGCGCATTTCGCGGCTCGTGAGATTCTGAAACAGCTCTATACCACCTCGTGTTTTTTTAGTGACCTTGGCTACTGACAGTCAGCCTTAGAGTAGGAAAGATATATATTGTAAGGAGTCGTAACGCTACTGCCAATGGTGAAGCCGCCTGCCACCAGAAAGCAAGCGCGAGTGGCGGAACATATGTACAATATGTAGGTGTCAAGTTTATCACATCAAAGGAATAAAACGATACAAAACTGGTATTTTTCCAAAAACAGCTTCATAATAATACAATTAATATTCACTATCATAAATATATTTACTCATATCTTACATACCAGAATTTATTCTACATATATAATATAACACCATAATCGATATACCTACGCCCATGGAAAAAGTGTCATTTCGGATGCACTGTTCTATATTCAATGAAGAAAAGATGAATGAAAATTTCAATCAAATAACGTGCAAATTGCATACCAGAAAATGATATACTATGCTTCTCATTATCATTGCATGCGCACGGACATAATTAAGTAAATAATAGGCCTACAGTTAATTTAACTAGGTAAAGTGAAAACTGCATATACTTTAACCTGCAAAGCGTCACTCCTTTCAATTTTTTCCCGCTGTGATTTTTACAGTAGTTTATAGAATATGATACCATCATGTAGGTACATTACATAAATTAGCACTAAATCACTTATAAATCACTTCTATTGGAAAATTTCATTTTGCTCTCTACCGTTTGTGTGCCACCACCGCAATGGCGTCTTAGGCACAACTTGTTAGCGAGGCGATTATGCGCTGTTACGAGTCCTCACCATCTATCTTTCCTAGTCTAAGCAGTCAGCTGATTCGGTCGTTCTATCAGGACAGTGTTGTCCATTTTTCACTATTGGCCTCTCTTTCTAATGTTACATTGTCACATCGTGGCAACTGCTCGAGAACTCCAATTTAAATGTCGAGGTCAATGACGCCATTGCTAAAAGATGAAAGGTTTTCCGACAGCTGTTTTATATTGGTAATTCCCTAATTCCCTAATCTTTGACTATACTATAGTTCAGAGAACGAATCATGGAAAGGAATAATTACATAATGGTTAATTTGTCTCGCGACCTGGCAGTGGCAACACTGTCGTACGGACCGTACGGTATTGTAAAAAATTAGAGTTCCAGAGCATGGGTATTATTTGTTTATGTTTATTGTTATAGGGTTTTATAGCTTGTTCTGTGTAAATACGTAGTTAATTAAGTGAATTAACACTTTCGGTTATGTTGCCATGCAGATTAGTAAACATCAACAACAATAAATTCAAACCGAACTGTATTTACACATTATTTAAAACACATGTACGTGAAAAGCCAAAAATATTTCTTCGTTTTCACTCTCAAAAACGTTTAGAGGAAGCTTATAAAGTAGTTAAAACTAAGTGCCAATGTAAGTGAATGTATATTTCGTTATTCTAGTAATTTACGTGCTCGTATTTTTAGCAAAAAAATTACCAAAGGATGTGAACCCAAAAGCTGTATTTGCCTGCAATGAACTAGATTTAAAAGAAGTTAAAGTGTACGGCTTTGATTATGATTACACCTTGGCTTGCTACAAACCATCCTTAGACTATCTATTATATAACTTAGGTCGAGAAACCCTCATCGAACAATTCAAAGTAAAAATGTCTTTAACTTCATATCTGTCAGACTGCATTTTTTAATTTTAGTACCCTCAAGAAATTGCCACTTTAGAATACAAACCAGGGTTTGCTGTTCGAGGATTACATTATGATATTGAAAAGGGGGTCCTGTTAAAATTGGATTCGTTTTTACAAATTCAGTTTGGCTCTGTTTACAAGGGACTGACCCCTCTATCAAATGAAGATGTCCTGAAATTGTACAAAAATAGGATCATCCCCATCGCATATGTGGAAGGACCTCTAAGAAACAACTCGGTAATGTACTTAAAATCATTGGTTTTCATCCATATATGCATCCTTCTCTGTAGTTATCATTTAATATAAATGGGGAACATTTTAAACTTTAAATTTGTTCTCTCAGTCCATTTATCTGTCATATGGGTGTTTACAGCTGTAAATATGACATGCCATATGTCGTTAGAGTTTGGTGTTCCGCAGACAGCTCAGAAGTCAATGCCCCAAAAATATTTTTTGATGGTTTTTTGTGAACATTTTTACAAGTTATTTTTAAAATTTTCTCTTGCATGTTTGTTAAAAATGTAATGTAATGTGCAAGCCAAAAAATCCCACCATAAATAGAAATCGACGAGTCCGAGTGTTACTTCGAATTTATTCTTCTTATCGTCAACACATTATTTACAAGTAAGCCTGTGAGTCCAACTTGACCGGTTTCTCTAATATGATAGTTATTGTATCCCATGTGTCTCTTCATAGAAAATAAAAATTACTATTATTTACTAATATTATTGTTCATTCGATATTAAACAAAATTTTTTGTTTCCCTGTATAGACAGATTGGCGTTCTTCGCCAATAAATACGTGTTATAATTAGTTTCCCATTCACAAGTTTTGCTTTGTGGTAAAAATAACTCGGGATTGGAACTTTTTCCGCTTAAATCCTTTATTAGGGTATCTAAAAAAAAATGTGCCTTTATGAATTTCAACTTGATCGGAAATATAGAAAAATAAAAGGTTTAATGAAAAAAAATTCCGTCTAGATGATGAGTGAATCCATTTATTCTGTTTTCACTAATTTCTGAATAGTTTTGGTAGATCACATTTCATAGTTGATATTACAGGAGTCTCATTCAAAAATGGTGCAACTTGCCGACTTATTCTCTGTGCCTGAAATGGGATTGATCTGCAACGTAGCTGATTACTTTGAGAGAAATCATATTGATTATCATCCTGAAATTCTTTTTAGAGATATAAAGGTAATTGTGATGGACCTTCCTGTGATACAGATTAATGTTATGTATATTTGTAGAATTCGATACGAAATTCCCACCCTATAATGCATAAAATCGTCTCCCAAAACGTATCCGAATACATAGAATACAATGATAAACTTAAGACGTTTTTTGACAGACTGGTTAGTGCCAATAAAAAACTCTTTTTGGTCACGAATAGCCCATATGGATTTGTGTATGTTGTTTAGTTCGTTGTGTTTGTTTTAAATACCTCTATATTGGTTTTTTTTAGGAACAAGGGAATGGAATTTATGGTAGGTCCAAATTGGAAGGATTATTTTGATGTGCTTATTGTACAGGCTAGGAAACCTAAGTTTTTTACAGATCTGTCTAGACCGATCCGAGTATTTGACGAACAAAGTGGAACACATATCTGGGACAGAGTAACAAAATTAGAAAAAGGAGTTATATATTATGAAGTAAGTAAGTAATTAATTGTTTTGTCAAGCAATTATGGAAGCATCAGCAATGTATTTGAGGTTTTAAAACTCAAGTAAAAGGTGGCAAAATAGGTTTGAAGCTTTTGGGGAGTAATTATATCGCACTGTATTTTTGTAGGGCACTGTTAAACAGTTGCAAGAGTTAACGGGATGGCGTGGGCATCAAGTGTTATACTTTGGAGATCATCCTTACAGTGATTTGGCCGATGTAACATTGGAGCATGGCTGGAGGACTGGAGCCATAATTTTTGAGTTAACAGTAAGCTAAAGGTTATGTGGTACCTATTACAGCTTTGCACCAAAGTATTTTCGCTTGTTTTCTAAAAGCAATTTTCTTCGAGAATGGTCATTTAACGCCTTAGCTTAACAATGACCAATCTCAAAGGAAGTTGTTTGACAAGTCGATACCCTTTTTTTTAGCATGAAATAGCTACTTTAAATAAATCAGAGTTTAAAAAGAATGCAAATTGGCTTCAAATGCTGACCCAGTTAATTGAGGATCATCAAGACTGTGAAGATCCAGACGAGCAAAGAATTCTAGCCAAGTGGATGGCAGAGAGAGACAAACTAAGGTAATAAGTTTATTTTCATTTGTATAACAGTTAGTGCGTTGATACATCCGCCTATATATAGTAATTTTTGGATGATGTACTATACGCTATTACATCCAAATATTGGCAACGTCGCGAATAACGCCAGAATGACCATTTATTAAGTGTTTTTAAAAAATGTATCGGGTTTAAAGAATTACAGTGAGCCTTGTTAGGCGCTGCTTAGAATATTTAAAAATTTGTGGGTCATCAGTTATCACGTAAAATTCTCTGCCGCTTCTGAACCTGAATTTCTCCACATAATTTCGAAATATTAGAAAGACATGTTATGTAGATATTGAAAAATCATAAAACATTTATTTTTCATTTCTCTCTCAATGCTTCGTTTCCTTTAGAGCAAGCACCAAAGACGATAAGAAGACAAAAATGTTGACGCGTTTTTGCCTTTTTGAGGCAGTTTTTTTTATCGTTAGACTGTATAAATCTGAATAAGTACCTAGACTGGCGAATAAAAATATCCTGTTTACTTTTTAACAGTCAAGAAAATTTTGAAAAAATAGGATTTTGAAAAGGCAGAAAAAATATTCGGATAAAGCTGTAAAAAAGTTATATCTATTTGTTAAGTCCGATGTAAGAATAATGAAACCTCAGAACTAACAAAAACCAAAGAAACCAACTTACTCCTTTGAATCCAAAATATTATAATAGTATTCTAAAGAAGGTTACGAAAGAGTGAAAATCAGGAAAGTCGGTATAGTTTCTGGGATCGGACACGAATGTAGAGGTTCTTAAACTAAAATTGTAAGTTTATATCTCTATTTTTAATATCTGTACCTACAGGCAATATTTTTCTTAAATTTAATTTAACCTCCCTTTAAAATTTTTTCAAGTTTGTTAAATCGCTCTAATATTCATAATTTTTTGGGCGTAGCAGAATAGACGAGGTAAAATGGCTTTTGGAGCTTTTGGACCTAATTCAGTGTCAGTAGATTTACAACTGGAAAATAAACATTTTCATCGAATGAAAAAAAAAATGTATTAAAATAATTATTTAATCATGAAAATAACGATTCGTGTACACAAACTTTTTACCAAAAATGTACTGCTATGAGTAGTTTACTATCGATTTTTTTTCAAATTTTTATAAGCGGTGCTCCTTAATTAAAAAAAAAAACATATGACGAAATGTTTAGTATTGTTCACTATTGAAACATATTTCTATTTCTTACGTATCATTCATTCAGATATTGCCACTGGGGCGAGGTATTGATTGTTTATTTTATTATTCACTGAAATATAAATTGTTAACACAAAAAATCGTACAAGTGAATTGAAAATGTTAACTTTTTCTACAAGCTGCATATGTTACTTATGTTGATACACAATTATCTATGGAAACAAAGAAGTTTTAGGTAAATATATAGGGTGTCTCACTTAAAAATCTTGGTGCTATTTTATTTATAAGTAAAAGAGATATTTGAATTCTGTAAGAGGTATTCACCAGAATATATAAATGACCTCAGTTTTACTTCCATATTCACGTAGTGCATTGGAAGTATTATAGTAATCGTGAAATAGGTTTAGAATGCCATGAAACGTCGACGTTTTAAATTTGAGCGAAAAAAAAGCCAAGGTCTCAGAATCTTTTATAACATTTTTCAATCCCCCACCACCCCTAGTCCATTATTAAAGGGATTGATAAAATAAAATTGAGACAATTTGAAATTTGGTACACGTATGTATTATAACGGCATCTGGAACTGGATTATATTTTGAGATGATTCCGTTGAAGGGTGGGGGTTAAATAGGGGTAAATACAGGAATATAAGTAAAGCAAGTTCGTAAGAGTACAGAAACTTGATATTTGGTGTATGTACTAGACGCTAAAGACTCATTTTTTTAATAGTATTTTTCAACCCCCCTACCACCCCGACTCCATTATTAACACGTTGACTGCTGCTCTATATTTGGTGACCTACCCCTAATGCTGAGCTCAGACTGATTTATTGAAATACTTAGTCGTTATGTCGGCCAAAGCCGTCACGCGCACTACCTGACATTCACAGATGGCGGCCAGAGCCGACATGCGCACTGAACGTGTTAAAGGGGTTGATAAAATAAAATTGAAATATTCACTTGAAATTTGGTACACGTATATATTATAACGACATGTGGAACTAGATAAAATAAATAAAGCAAGCTGGTAAGAGTATAGAAATTTGGGATTTGGTGTATATACTAGAAGCGATGGCCTTAGGTTATTTTATAATATTTTCCATCCCCCCACCACCCCCCACTCCCTTATTAACAGAGTTGATAAAATTAAATTGAGATTTTCACTTGAAATTTGTTACACATATAATGATATCTTACACTAGATTATATTTTGACATAATTTCGTTGAGAGACTGGGGGTAATTGTTGGTAAATAGGGAAAAGTAAGTAAAGCAAACTGGTAAGAGTACAGAAACTTGAAATCCGGTGTATGTTCTAGAAGCCAAGGCCACAGATTTTTTAGCAATATTTTTCAACCCACCACCACTACCACCCTTAATCCATTATTAAAGGGGTTGGTAAAATGAAATTGAGATATTCACTTGAAACTTGGGACACATATGTATTATAACGACATCTTGAACTAGATTATATTTTGAGATGATTTCATTGAAGGGTTGAGGGTTAAATAGGAGTAAATAGAGGAAAATAAGTAAATCAAGCTGGTAAGAGTACAGAAATGTGGTATATGTACTAGAAACCAAGGTCTCAGATTTCTTTCTAATATTTTTCAAACACCACCATCTCCGCTCCATTATTAATGGTTTTGATAACATAAAATTGAGATATTTTCCTGAAAGCTGGTACACATATGTAATGACATCTGATTCAGATGATTCCACTGAGGGGTGGGACGTGGTAGATTGTGAATGGGGAAGAATAAGTAGGGTCAACTAAAAACTTCATTTTTAACGTATATGGTAGAAACCAACGTCTCAAACTTTTCTATGACATCTGCTCCAAATATTATTAAAATTTTATGACCAATAATTTCCACGTACTAGAGTGCAAATATAGTCAAGATGTTTCCTTTAAAGTGACTTGGATCAAAATTCTGGATGTGAAAGTAGTGATTCCTTAGGCAGCGGCTTTTAGTAAAAGCGACTTGTCTACAAATTTAGGTATAGAGGTGCTTGGCACGAAACATTACAAAAGTTGCTTAGAATGTATCTAAGCAACTTTTGTAACACGAACAATGTTTCGAAAAATCATCGGTTTTCAAGATATTTCAACTTAAATATTAAAACTTTCTTAATAAATGAACTGAATTTAAACTATCTGCATAATTTTTTTGTTAACTTTATTACAGTCAATTGTCGATATTTGAAAATTACTAAAATAAATATTTTCAAAATTTTCGAGACAGCTTTAAAGCATATAGTTTTCAATGTATTGGGTATTGGTATTCAGAAAATATTTAAAGAAGCAACATTTAAAGGCAAGGAGGAGGGTTTTTTCGTTTATCATGATCGCGAAAATAAAAGATTATTTGAACCATTGCTTTATATTTGTTTTTAGTTTAAGTGTTCAACATTATATTTAGATACAAAATACTACAGTAAATTGTATCAAGGATCTCTCGAACAGAGCATATTTGTTGGTTTCCTGATATTTTGGACGTTTTTCGAGCTTTCAATGACATTTCATTATAAAGCGCAAGTATGTTTTATATAAATTTTATCTAAATGTAATGTCGAACAGTTGAACTAAAAATAAATATAAGAAAGTGCCTCTCAAATAACAACTTTTTATTTTCATTTTTATGAGGTTAGTCTTTATAAAAATAACGTCAATATTATGGAAATACAATAAATATTAAATATCTTTTCGGTAAGTCTAAAATAGGATTATGTCAAATAAAGGCAAATTCTGTAATTTTTGCACAGTTAAACGTATTATTGTGGCAAATCCATTAAGTCCTTACTAGCCGACATTTATTGCACAGTTGGATTTATTATCATCGAAAATCCTTTAAGTTCCTACCAACTGAAATGTTTCTAAATAATTTAGAAGCCATACCCACAACAATAAATTATAAATTCACACAAGTAAATAAAGGACCCTTTATCACATCAGTTAAATTATACAATTGCTTGCCTCAGAAATTTAAAGATATAAATAGCTTAGATTCTTTTAAATGCTCTGTTAGAGAATTCCTTATAAACCAATGTTTTTACTCAGAAAATGAATTTTACAACTTCTGTGATAATGTTTAGAATTGAATAGTGGATTGTTATGTGTATATTTTAATTGTTATAAGAGTTTATTTGACATATATTATATTATATAACTGACTTGACTATGTAAATATTCTTACATTTATGTATTATCATAACCACTAGGTATTATTATTCAGACATAAATAGTAGGTATCCACCTATTTTACATCCTTACTTAAATTTAATAATAGCTTTGATTTTATACGACCTAGATTGGCCACCAATGTAAACAGTTTTTCGACAGCTTTTGGAGGTGAATAACAGATGGAGCCCTGGTATTCGCGGTACGAATTATATTCGACATACGTTGCAATTCTGCAGCCAATTGACGGCATGTCATTACTTACTTCAGTCTTTGCTAAAAGACGCGGAACCGTTAGTGAAAGCTTTGATTGAAAATCAAAGATGAAGCGCGCAAATAAATCGTTTCAAATTTCCTTGGACAATATTCCGAGGATTAAAAAACAATTTTTACTCGGCCATTATTTTTAAATTGTAAACATTACTTATTTATAATTATTTTGGTTTCTAAAATAGAAAAGTATGATGTTTAAAATGAAATTAATTCTTAAATAAATGTGTACAAAGCGCCGTTTGGAAAATATATATTTTTAATTATATATTGTTATTATATACACTTTTGCGAAATTTTATGTTTATTTTGTTCTGAATATATATCATAAATCAATGTTTTTTTATTTTTTTACTTCTACTAAACCGATTCTTATGAAACTTTGCACACATACGTAGTTCCGGTGACAATGGATTTTAACCCTTTATGTAACAAAAATTCAAGACGGCGGTTTCAAAATGGTAGACGAACTTTGTCATTTATGGTCCAATTTGATTCAGAGTCGACATCTAGAGGTTCTCGGAGTCGCTAATTACAAATTTTTGGTAAAAATTCAGAAATCAAAATGGCGGCGCCAAGATGGCAGACAAATTTTATTATTTTTAGTCCTATTCTACTCAATGTCTATATTTGGGGGTATTCAGGGTCGTGAATTAAAAATATTTTGTCAAAATTCGGAAATCAAAATGGCGGCGCCAAGACCAGCGGATAAATTTGATCATTTATAGTCCGATTCGACTCTAAGTCGATATATGGGGGTTTCCGGGATCTCGAAGTACAAATTTTTAGTCAAAGTTCGGAAACCAAAATAGCGGTGAACAAATTTTATTAATTAACACGTTTTAGGTAGACCTGTGTGTAACTAGGTAACTATGTCATGGAGTGTAAGGAACCAAATTTGACTCACTTCTGATTGTTGTAGTAACATTAAACTTGACGATAAATGTTAAAATACCTAAATGTTCTTTCTAAAAATAAGACGAAAAAGTTAAAAATAAAAATAGGTAAAAAAACTTCCAAGTTAAACGGTTTTATTTTAAATCATCAGCTCTACTAAAAACTAGAAAATAATTAGGACACAAACTCGGGCCTTCTTGAGTTTCTGACGTCTGGTAAGAAATCAACTAAAATAAAAACGTGGGCGCATAAAAACTTGTATACCAACTGAGGTATAATTAAATAAGAAAAATGTGTTTCCCAGCATACCTACCAAAAGAAATATTTCAAATGCGTTTCACATTTTTATTTTAGTCGATTTCTTATTACCATACGTCGGAATCTCAAGAAAGCCCAGGTTTGTGTCCTAGTTTTTAGTACAGCCGATGATTTAAAATAAAACCGTTTAACTTTAAAAAAATGTTACCTATTTTTATTACAAGCTTCTATTTAACTTCACATGTATGTATGTATGTGTATATGTATGTTAACAAATCTTGTAAGTCAAAGAACCACTTCCTGTAAACTTAAGACTTTGAAATTTTGTGCATATGCGTAGTTCCGGTGACAATGCATTTTACCACATTTATGTAACAAAAAATCAAGATGGCGGTTCATTTATGTAATTTATGGTCCAATTCGACTCAAAGTCGACATCTGGGGGTTTTCTGGGTCGCAAATTACAAAGGCCTAAATGTTCTTCTTAAAAATAAGACGAAAAATTTATAAAAAATAATAAATTTAAAAAAAAATTAAAACAAGCTTTTATTACGCGAACCCTTGATTTTTAAATGTAAAATCAAAGCGTGAGCTAAGTAGAAAATAATTTGTTTCTGTGAGCCATATATATGTGACTATTAGTAAAAGCTTGGGGTGCTCAGGTTTTAAATGTTTAAGATATGATACATAAATGCAAATCAAAGTAGGGCTCAAAAGACCAAATTAAATACAATTACTATAAATGATAAATTCAGTGAGCGCCCCAAGCTTTTGGTAATAGCTTTGATAAGCTAATAGCTTTGATTTTACATTTTTTAAAACCAAAGCTAATAGTCACATATATGTGGCTCAGAGAAACAAATTATTTTCTACTTTTTAGTTCACATAATAAACGCTTTAACTTTTAACTGGGAAAGTAAACATCCCTAATCCGGGATTTAACCTCCTACTTTTGCCACAGTTCCGATATTGGCATTTGTTTCCACTCATAGTTTAAAAAAAATTCCGCAAAATTAGAGGAAGCTTAAATTTAAACGGAGCCCGAACTTTTAAATTGTATTGAAATACTAATACAGTACCCTAGCTTAGAGTATACGATGTATTTAGCTAACTAAAATAAAGAATATTTAAATGGTTTTAAATCGATGCGCACCGGCTTTGATTTTACACTTTCAAATCAAACGCGTTATAGTTGCTTAGCAACAGCATTTACGTTTAGTCATATAAAGTCACACCAACACCGCCCACAAAATTAATCTGGTCGACTGTAAAAATTTGCTTAGTTGACTGTTGCGCTCTCTATGAGTGGCATCCAAAAGTAAAATTTGTTGCCACGGGCTCGCCTATTACGTGGCCAATCTAAGTCGTATAAAATCAAAGATAATAGACACCATTTGACTTGTCCAATACTTGTACTAAGCAGGTCTAAAGGAAATAAAGTTATATTATTATTATTATTATTATTATTATATTTGTATATCCAGGGAGTTTAATGATTCGATAGACAAAATATTTTTAAATCTTTGGCGAAAAATAAGAAAAAAAATCCTATAACATAGATTTAGAAATGCTTCATTTCCGAGATCTACAGTGATAAAACTAATTTTTATTCCCCTTGGTATTACACAGTTTTAAAGATAATTTAAATTCGAATATAAAACACTTTTTGGAGTTCCTACCAAGTATTTTTATTACCATTCGAAGTAATCTACAGGGTGATATTTTTTTGGAAAACTGGACCCCTTTTGCCTGAGAACTTTTTCACATCGATACTAACTATCCTTTTACAAAAAGTCAACTTTTTTTTATCTTTTAACTTTTTGGACTCTTGCAATTTTTCGACATTGTGTGCTCCTTGGATGATATTTGGCAAAATAAAGCATGGCTAAATTCTTAATATGGTCAATATAGTTATTTTTAGCTAAAACTGTATTATTTAAAATTCTAACAGTAAAACTCATTATTTTGAAAAAGCTAAGGTTTTGGAGAATCTTGGAAATTATGACTCAAAGTAATAAGGCTATCCTGTAAGCGTTTAATTTTCCGAATATGAATGAGTTATCTTCAAAAATGTGAAGGATAAATGAGAATGTCAGAGAAAAACTATTACTCTGACTCTCAGCCTTATGTTTATATCCATTTTTTCTTATCTATGATCAAAGAACGATCTGTAAAATTTTGCCTGTCGAATATTTCAACACCATTTAATGGTGTGGACGGCATTTTCACAAGCTTGTTAGGCTCTGTGAGACAGTCAACAAATTTTTTAAATCATATTAACAATTTTCAGAGTAATACATTTAAAACAGGTGAATACAATATTAATAAAATTAGTTTTATTGACACAGATACAAAACAATATATTAAATCGACACACTGGTCAGCATTAATTCACAACACATCGAAACTTCTTTCATAACATCAATATTCCGATGACATTAAAAATAGTAATTGTAACAACGAATTAAACATAATTAAGCATATTGTTACGTATTTTCCACCTTTTAGGAAACACACTGTATGAATCCGTGGGATCTAAATAATTTCAACAAGAGATAAACACCACTTACACTTTATTTAACAATTTACTGACTATACAATACTTCAAATTCACTTTGTTTACTTGATAGTTAACCTCACTTTTCACTTTTCAACTTCTGCACTTTTATAAACTGCCTTCTTAATAAAACTTCCCCTCCAGAATCTTCTCCAACCACACTCCAGAAAAGTTCATGGCTCTTTCTAGAGTCTTTCCAGTCACTATTAGTAGGCATAGGCGTATCATCTCCAGTTCCAAGGGGGTTCTTGGACTTTTTGCTTCGTTGAATCCGATAGATGACGTCATTAATTTGGGTAATAACAGTATACGGTCCATCCCAAGGTGGTTGAAGTTTCGGTGACCTTTCTTTCTTCCGCTGTGGGTTGTACAGCCAAACCAGGTCTCCTGCCTTGAACCCTTCTGAACTACCCTTCCGGTCGTATCGAGCCTTCATTCGGTCATTGGCTGGTGATGGCTCCGCTATATCGTTAGCCAACCTCTTGAAAGGAACTCCGGCGTTGAACTGCTTCTTTTCACCCTTACTTCCAGTCTGTGGTTCCTTACTGGCTGCACAAATCTTGCATTTGCGACACCAAGCCTCCACATCCTGACGACTTCTTATCCAATAAAATCGTTCTCGTATTTTCTTCAGGGTCTTGTTAATACCGAAGTGTCCATCGGATGTTCCATTATGCACTTCCTGAAGCACCTTTGCTACCCGACGCCTGGGAATCACTAGACGCATAACCACCTGCTTTCCATCCGGGCTTTCCCATGCTCTCCACAACAGCCCGTTCCTGACTTTCAGTGAGTCCCACTGCGTCCATAGTGCCTTCAGCCCCACTCTTTTGCCTGAAACATCCTTCCATTTTGGACGAGTTCCCCTTTCTTTGGCTCTCAATATAGGCCCAATTTCCTCATCGTTGAGTTGCTCTTGTCTGAGCGCTTCATCTGTCCTGTCATCCGGCACCTCCACCTTGACAGTGTTGACTGCTCCCGTGACCTGCAGTTTCTCCTGGTGGTAGTACTTGCAATCTTCCTTGCACCTTCTTCCGGATGAAATATCTTCAATTTTCTGGGGTTTCATTTTATTTTCACGTCCTGGTAGTAGTGGACTTCTCGGAATGCTTCGAAGCTGAGAAATCTTTACTTCTCTCGGGGTACCACGTGCCCTATCTGTCACAGTCTCTCTGGTACCAGTTTCATCTGATTTTCCCCTCAGCTTCACAGCATCTCTGGCTTTCACTCTCTCCAATCTCCTTCGTGGACATTCAAGTTGGATATGTCCTAGTTCTCCGCAACTGTAACATTTCATACGCCGTCCACTTGGCCTTCCACTACTTTTATTCTGAGTCTCGTCAACCTTTCTAGCAGTCACTTTCCTCGAGTTCCGATATCGACAGTCTCGTTTGATATGTCCCATCCTGCCGCAGTTGTAGCATTTAATACCTCCACTTGGCCTTTCTCTATTTTGTTGGTTTTCCTGTCTTCTTGGAAGATTCGATTGAGCCAGTAATTGAGTGATCATTTTACGTATATCGGTCAACATAGGGTTCTGGTTCTCCTTTTCTGACTGCGATTCTTCGAGTGTCGTAGCCCGCACTCTTGACTTTGGAGTATCCCTATAGACGGCTTCTATTTCTAGTGCACGCACCAAGGCTTCACTACTACTGTTATGTCGGGATAACCTGAGGACTCGCCTGATCTCCTCGTCCCTTATCCCGTCTAGGAATGCCCCCACTGCCAATTGCTCTTTAAATTCTCTTGGCGCATTAGGATATGCTAAATGTGCCAGTCTTTCCACCGCAGCTTCAAATTCTTGCAGACTCTCTCCAGCTTTCTGAACGCGCAATTTCAGCTGGGTCTGGTATACTTGAGCAAGGTGTTGATCGCCATATCGTAGATCTAAGGTGGCTTCTAAAACTCTAAAATTCCGTTGTTGGTCTACCGGAATTGTCTGGAGCAATTCCAATGCTTGGCCTCTTAAAGCTACGATTAATGCCTTAGCCTTCTCTTCGTCATTCCAGTTGTTTGCACTCGCTGCTGCCTCAAACTGTGTCTTGTAAGTCATCCAGGAACTTTGACCATCAAAAGAGGGAATTTTTAATCGCTGGCCTGATGATACCAGTTGCTGGTTTCCTCTTCCCGCAACTGTCTTTTAAGCTGGTCAATCTCTCCTTTGACTTCTTCTTCAAACTTGTTTACTTTTTCCTCGACCTTATCTGTTTTTCCTTCAACCCGATCTACTTTTTCTTTGACTTCACTTATTTCCTCCTCGACCTTGTCCATTTTTACTTCGATCTTATTTTTGAGTTCTTCAGCGACTGTAAACAAGGCATTCTGTTGCATCTATATAGGTTTCTTTAAGTCGTCATTTTCCTTTTGACGGCGTTTCTCCTCTTCTTGTTTCTCCTCTTGACGTCTTCGTTCTTGATCCTCAAAAATTTTTCTTAATTCTTCTTGACGTTTTTGTTCTTGTTCTTCTTTTTCCTGTTGGCGTTTTTGTTCTTTTTCTTGTCGTTTTCTTTCCCGTTCTTCTTTCTCATCCTGGCGCTTCTCTTCCTGATCCATCATCATCTTTTGCATTTGGGCCATAAAGTCCTGCATTTGTTTTTTGGATGCCATGCTTCTGGTTGTTATCGGCATATAATTATCAACAAAATTTAATAATCACGTCAATATCGGTAATGGAATTTTCCAGAGAAATCGCAAAACAGCACGAAAGTCTTTTATTTAAACTACTTAGAAGAGTTCTAGAAAGTTCATGAAAATGCACTTAATTAACTACACGAAAGTCTTGTTTAGACTCCTTAATCTCTTAGTTCAAAGGATTTAATCACTAATGTCCTAATAAAATGTTCCAAAAATGTCTCAAAAAAATGCACTTAACACTATTTTTCTGTTCGAAAATAGTCCTCGAACAATGTCCAGTAAATTAGTCCTTCCTGTGTTAGCACTAACTTCGAGAATACTGTCCCAGTCTTCTCAACACTCCCGAAAAATCCTCTTGTCAAAATTCCGCGTCTGACACCAGTGTTACGTATTTTCCACCTTTTAGGAAATACACTGTATGAATCCGTGGGTTCTAAATAATTTCAACAAGAGATAAACACCACTAACACTTTATTTAACAATTTACTGACTATACAATACTTCAAATTCACTTTGTTTACTTGATAGTTAACCTCACTTTTCACTTTTCAACTTCTTCACTTTTATAAACTGCCTTCTTAATAAAACTTCCCCTTCCGCGCTGGTAATCGCGCCTTATATACTCCGAAATTGACTCTCTAGATCCATCCAGAATCTTCTCCAACCACACTCCAGAAAAGTCCATGGCTCTTTCTAGAGTCTTTCCAGTCACTGTTAGTAGGCATAGGCGTATCATCTCCAGTTCCAAGGGGGTGTAATTCATAACAATATATATGTTTTTTACCACTTTTTATTAAATAGCTTGAAAACTAAGAAGCAATGGAAGAAAACTTTAGAATTAGTATTTTCTATAAATAAAATATACTTATTTGATTTCATCAAATAGATGTGTGTAATCTGAAAAGCTCATAGTCGGGAGAAAAACTATCTGATCATCATTTTCGTAAATTACGGTTCATTTCGGTATTTCATGGTGTCTCTAAGATTAGGTACACATTTAATATCGTTTTTATTTTCACTGTTCAAATGGGCACTCATTTTATAATAGTCCTAATAAGAATAGGTAGGTACCTTAATAACATTTTAAAATAAAATTATGTTAAGTTAGTTCTAAGCGGAAAGACACATTGTATATTATAGTTTAGATATTCTTTACATCTTCGAATTTTTGTTTGTTTAATGGAAAACCGTAACATTTTGCTCTAAAACTGTAATAAAATCTAGTTCACCTGACCAAGAATTGGTAATAATGATTTATTGCGAAATTGTGTTATACCTAATTTTGCATAAAGGTGCAAAGTATACAGACACAGGAAAAACCTGGGATAGATATTAGCCTAAATAAATCAAACCAGCAAAGTGATTAGTTTTTAATTGCATTATTTGTGTTAGTAATTTGTGTGTGTAGCTTTTTACATTTCACAATATTTTAACAATTTTATCGCAAATTTACAAAAAATGTGTTTTACCCATAAGAAATACAGGAGAAACTTTATAATCACCGAGGTACGTTTTAATATCAGCCCAAAAAAAACAGGGTGAGACAAAAAAAATCGTAATTTATTTTTCACAAGTATAAATTTGAACCACATGTGCATATATTTTAGAAAATAGTAAAGTAGTATAAATTTCGGACATTTCATGAAAATTAGGCGTTTTAATAAAAACAGACTTTTTCTCGCAAACTTATAAATAAAATAGTTTTCTTTCTTGCGAACTGAATCCGTGGACATACTTTATATATGTCGTTGACCAAAGATTTCGACTAAATGCGTATTTATTAAATCAAACATGAAAAGAAGCATATTTGATAAAATATGGTAAAATGTACAAACACAAAATAATATATAAAAAGCATATAATTTTCATTTCAACAAATGTGAAATGTGTTGTAAATTTTGAAACTAAATACTTCGTGAAGGTGAGTCAAAGTAAACTGTACATATTAAGTGTCAATTTCGCGCTATTTTTACGGAATTTAACTAAGCGACCGTAATAAAATTTTACCTAAGGACTTGTATAGTGTCTATAATAATAACAAATACTTGGAAGGCTGACTCATTTTTTAAATAGAAAGCAAAGTACGTGTTACACACTTTTGTTAAATAAATTTTAAGCAGCACTTTGATTTAAAGGAAAGTGAAATTTTCACCAAGTGAAAAATATTTGTTAATTACATAAGATTTTATATGCCATGAACAAATTAAGAAAGACATTATTTGAGACTAAATAATAAATAATATTTTATAATTTTTTTTTTCAAAATAAATGTAACCATATGTACATAAATGATCTGTTAAATATTCAATATCTCATTAAATATGTTAAGTGCCCAAATGATAGAAAATTATAGAAAAATTACAAATGCATTGTGATCCTTAATTTGATGTAATGGCAGAATACTTGTATTGAAATTGGACCATATCCACCATACAGAGCGATCGCTAGAGGAGTATTATATTAACTGCATATTGTATTAACTGTTTTATTATAATTTCGGAGCAACATTTTATTAAGCTTTTTGATGAAGCACATAAAAATACGACGTGCAAAATGTCGAAACTATTTAATATACGGTATCTTTCAGGTTTCAATAAACTTTACATACATTAGGTGATATGTCAATTTTACATTCAAAACTATGAAGGCACTTCTAGAAAGCTTATTTGGAAACCAAAATATAACTTATACGCGTCCAAATAATTTAAAATAATTTATTTCGATTTCACATCTTTGATTAAAAACAAAAATCCGCTGCCTGAGGAATCATTACTTCCCCATCCAAATTTTCCATCCAAGTTTATTTAAATAAAAACATATTGATACTATATTTGCACTGTAGTAAGTGGAAATAATTGCTAACAGAATTTAAAAAATATAATTGAATTCGTCTACCCCGAGGTTTATTACCTCGGGGTAGCTGATATCCAAACATTTTTTGAGAGCAGATTATGCAGAGTGACAAACGTTATAAAAATAATTGAGTCTTGGCTTCTAATACATACACCAAATTCTAAGTTTCTGGACTCTTACTTTACTTATTTTCCCCTCAATCCTTCAATAGAATTATCTCAAAATTTATAGTCCAGTCGGTAGAGTAAGAAATACACCAGAAGCTCGCAAAAAATGTTATCTGAGATTTTCGTTCCGTAACTGTTATAGTGCGAGGATTAAACATCACAAAACCACAAAAATAAGTTCGGGGGTGACGCGCAACCCGCCAAAAAAACCACCCCTTTGGTGAAAAAAGCTTTATTTTACTGATAACTCGCTCGTTAACCGTTGAAGATATAAAAAAATTGCTCATCATAAAAAGGAAGCTTGACTAATTGCTTAAAATAAAATCCTCTAGTAGTTTTCTTGTATATGCCATGGTTTTCGAGAAAATCGGTATTGACAAATTATGCAAAATTTGTATTTTTAATGTGTGCGAATTTTCGTTTATTTGAAATTTTTTGCGCGCTGCCTATACAAAAAATTGAATTGCTCGAAAACCAACAAGCTAGGAAGAAAAATTGTTATTTTTATATACTAATAGATATCAATACCCATCAAAAATGGAAACACAAAAGAGTATTTTATATCCCCTTTAAAACTCATTTTGATTTTTCTTCCTAGCGTGTTTGGTTATCGAGCATTTCAATTTTTTCTATAGGCCGCGCGCAAAAAATTTCAAATAAACGAAAATTCGTGCGCATTAAAAAATCCAAATTTTGCAATTTTCTTCAATATGGATTTTCTCGAAAACCATGGCATATATAAGAAAATTACAACAGGACTTTTTAGGCAATTAGTCAATCTTTCTTTTTTATAATGTGCAATTTTTTATATCTTCAACGGTTAACGAGTTATCAGTAATATAAGGCTAAGCTAAGAGGTGGTTTTTTGGAAGGGTTGCGCGGTATTTAGAGTACGTTCCACATTTGTCGCAATGAAAATTGATTTTATTATGCAGCTTAATATTTTTTATTTATGTACTTTTAGCATGTCATACTGTGTCATTCTTAAATTTCTTTAAAATTTTGCTAAAATATGTTTTAACTACTCTTTCGTTTTCTTCACTGTAGCTATAGGACTATTAGGGTGGCCCTTATTTGTCAAAGTCAGAAATTTTCGTATGCTATGCTAACCTCTAAAATAGTTCTTTACCATGAAAAAATAAATCCCTGAAAATTTCATTTGATTAAATTTAACCCGTGCCGGAAAAGCTTTAATACCTGCATTACAACGTTGCATTGTAATTGCCAGCCGCCACGTGCCGCGCTGCACAACTTTGCACCGTAGGTTGGTGAAACATGATTCATTGTTGTTTACTTTGACTATCGACAAGTTCAGACTTTCATTAACGCAAATGTCTGCCACGTTACGGAATACTGACATTGTCTTGATAGTCATACATAGTCATACATTGTCTTGATAGTGATAGATTTTGCAGCAATTATTGAATAATGTAAGACAGTTTTTGTGCGCGCGTGTTATTTGTCATGGCTTCATCTTCGAAAAGAACTTTGCGAAAAGATTGCGAGGTATTTTTAATATGAAATTATTCACCTCAAATTATTGGCAACAAGTTACCATCAAAGAGAGAAGTGTTAAAAGTTTTATTTTTTAATTTGCGAGAAGTAAAATTAACGTTACAAGATGGTGCACGTTTAGCGATTAGGGAAACACTGTTGTTTTGGGAGAAGGCGAGAATTCCAACCCAAAGTGAGAAGAACTATATACCAAAATTAAAAAAGTTGCACGTAGAGTGGCAAGATTTTCAAAAATATGCAAAAATGAACCCGTTACCCCCTCCCATAAATCTGCGCTCGTTTCCTAATGAATCTTTTTGTATTAAAATTAGACCCTGATTTACCTAATTTCTTGATTTTTGTCAATAGGACAGAAAATAGAATTAATGAGCACGAGCGAAAGTGAAGAAGACGTTAGTGATAATGGGCAAGACGTACAACCGGCTGCATGTATAGTTACTCAGAAAAAAATGCGAGGTCGCCAACAAATAATCACTGAACGTCTAGTTTCTGCTCTTGATAAGTGTAAAGTGGGTGATCGGGAAGCTATTTATATTATTTCAGCTGTAGCAGATGCCTTGGGACATGATTTAAATGAATCAGTTTTAAACAGAGTGTCTCTTCAACGTTCTCGTCATGAACTGCGAGAGAAAAAAGTCGAAGAAATCAAGAATGAATTTAAAAATATCGATTTGAATGCAGCAGTAGTTCATTGGGATGGGAAGCTTTTACCACCATTAACGAGTCATGAAGTGGTTGATAGACTTCCTATAATTATCAGCAACGGGGATGTAGAACAGATTCTTCATGTTCCAGCATTGGAAAGTGGTGCTGGCAAAGCTCAAGCCACGGCGATTTTTCATGTTTTGTGTGACTGGGGTTTGGAAGAAACAGTGAAGGCTTGTTGTTTTGACACTACTGCGACGAATACCGGTGAACAAAATGGTGCCTGCGTTCTTCTGGAAGAGTTATTAGAAATAAAACTTTTATATCTTCCCTGCAGGCACCACAGTCTTGAAATAATTTTAAAAGCGGTTTTTGAGCTTAAAATACCGGTAAGATCTGGTCCCAGTGTTGCACTTTTTAAAAGATTTTATCACGCCTGGTCTCAAATCGATCAAAGTACATTTTTATCAGGAGTTGAAGATGGAGAAGTATACGAAATTTTCAATGGCGAGAAATCTTCCTTAATTGATTACTTAAAGACTTTAACGAATTTTTCAAGAGGTGATTATAAAGAATTTGCAGAGTTATGCATAATTTTTTTAGGTGAAAATTTACCTGTACAGTTTCATTATCCAGGTGCAATGCATCACGCCCACTGGATGTCAAAGGCAATTTATTCGTTAAAGATTTATCTATTTAGAAATCAATTTAAGATGAATGCCAGTATGAAGAAAGCACTTCGTGACGTTTGTATTTTTATTGTGAAAATTTATGCAAAGAATTGGTTTCTATCTCTTCTCTCAACTAAAGCGCCGCAGTCTGATTTGAAACTACTTAAAAATCACTTTAACTAAATTGCTCAATCATTTGTGGTACTTGAACCCTGAGGCTGTTGCCTTTTCCTTTTTTGATGATGATGTCTCCTTTGAAATAAAAGAAAAGATGCGTCAAAAAATGAAGGAACCAGAATGTTCAGAAGATTTCAACGATGAATCTGATAAAGAAGTGCACGTTATAAAAAAAATTATTTACAATCGTTCAGATCTTGAAAAAGTTGGAGAACTGGACGAATTTACTTCTCCCAAGACAAACATATTTTTCACTCGTTTTAACATAGAACATCTTTTCTCGAGAAAAGTCCTTCCGAGTAGGATGCAGATGAAGGCTATCGACGAGCAAAAACAATTGTACAAAAAATTAGTTAGAGTTAGAGTTACAAATGATACAGCAGAAAGAGGAGTCGGATTGATGGAAGAATACAATGATAAGTTGAGCTCAAACGATGAGCAGCTGTAAAAGTTGTATCTGACTACCGAAAAAAGTATCTAGACTTCAAAAAATCTACTCTGTGTACGGGTACTTCTTCAGATAAATAGATTGTGTCAATGCTGTATAATTCAATAACGCAATAATTTTAATTTTGTTTTTTTTTTAAATTTTGTTACAATGGTTTATATTTTGTTATTTCAATAAAGAATTCATTTTATTTATAATCTTAGCTTTTTTGGAACGGGTTAAACTGTATCACTTTGGTTGAAATTTGCATTTGTGATCATTTTTTCATAATAGAGAATGTTTCTAGTGGGTAGCATGCCAAAAAAAAATAAAAAAATAAATTGCCTATATAAATAAGGGCCACTCTAAGGACTATATTAGTATTTGTTTCTATTATAACCCTTTGATAAATAGCCTTTCATTGAAAATAATTTATTAATGTTTGTAATTTATTAATAATATATAATATTAAATAAATCTATCGTAAAAATAGGACTTTATGAAAATACATATACTTTTGCGTATTATGCATTTTATCTAGACTTTTGTTATTTTTGAAAAAATAAATAAACTGAAAATATGTGTATACTTCTGAATAAAGTAGACCATAGATTTTCTGAAAGTCGTTAGGAACATATTCTCTAACGAAGGAAATGTAACAATAAATGAATTATGTAAAACTAAACCCCATGTTTCTGTTATTATTTTAGTTATACAAAGAATACAAGTCATAAGTTCCATTTGTCACAAATATATCATTGAGTATATGTACCATATCAGCTCATGAGCTGATACCCGTTAGTAATATATTTGAAGATGATGTTAATAGATTTGAAAAATAAAAGAGGTTTATTTCATGTTTAGGCATTTTGCTTTAATATTACAGGGTTATTAGACAATAAATCAGGCAAATATATTTTAATTTGAATTCTTACCAAGAGCCAAGAAAAAATGAGAGAAGAGTTGTATCTTTGTTTTTTTTTCTGTTTGAACGCTCTTGTCAAAAATAAGTTTTATATTTTTTATACTTCCGAAAACGAATGCACATATTAATAATTTAATTAATATCAGTGGTGACATCCTTGCCAAAGACTGACTCTCAAAATGTGCACATCATTATCGTATTCATGTATTCATTGATACGTAGATAAAAGTATTGTTCATACAAAATATCATGAACTTAAAATCCATAAGGCCACACCATAGTCAATACATTACTTTCTTAAGATTTACAATATAATAATAATAATAATAATTTATTGGTCCTGTCGATCACAAATACATGATATAGGATATGTCAAATGTAGATACATAGAAGTATAAGCAGTATATTATACATAAATAAACTAAGTCAAACTATGAAGTATCAAATTAAAATTATACAAATATATGTATAAAACATGTATTAAATAACAGTTAAAGATACGAACACAAAAAAAAGAATAGAGAAAAAAATATATAATCACAGACTTCTATCATTATAGTATTCATTTAAAGAATAATAACACTTAAGTATTAATAATTTCTTAAGTTCTGATTTAAAATATTTTATTTGCATATTTTTATACCTAACAGGTAAATGATTATATGCTTTTATTGCCAGATATTTTGGACTTAGTTCGTATTTTGTTAATCTATGCATTGGTATTTCCAGTGTTGTGTTATGAGAGTGATAATTATTGAGAGTATTCAAACTTAGTTCTGTTTTAGCATATATTAATAGATTCAATAGCAAAGTGCAGGGTAATGTTAATATTCCCAATTCCTTAAACACAGTCCTGCAGCTATCGCGCTTACTTAATCCGACAATAAATCTCACAGCTCTTATTTTGTAATTTGAAGACTCTGATACTATCGCTTGCAGTTCCCCAGGCAATTATAGCATACGAGATTATAGAATGAAACTGCGCATGATAGTACATAATCAAGACCGACCTGTCAACAACATCCCGCAACTGATTAATACAATAGCAAGCTGGAGCAATTCGCTTGCAAATGTTGTCAATGTGTATAGACCATGAACAGTTGTCTGATATATGTAAGCCCAGAAATTTAACAGTTTGTTCTTGCCTAATAGTACCAGTATTCGTCTTTATTAAAAGACTTTCCTCATAATTGTTCTTTAAGTTGCTGAACCTTAAAAATAGAGACTTTTTATTATTTAGAATAAGCCTATTTTCCGAAAACCATTCTTGAGCTTGTGAGAGCCTTACGTTAGATTTGTCCACAGTTTGCTTTATATTACATTCCGATATTAAAAGAGATGAATCATCAGCGAATAAAATAGAGTCGTCCACAATAAAATCGTTCACATAGATAATGTACAGTAAGGGACCTAAAACTGACCCTTGTGGTACTCCTGTTGAAGTTTCAAGGACGTCAGACTTGCAGTTATTAATTTGAACAAAGTGTGCCCTGCCACACAGATAGCTTTTAAACCAATTTAGTGGTTCACCTCTTATACCGTAGCTCTCAAGTTTTCTTATAAGGCTAGCATGGCATACAAGATCGAATGCCTTACTCAGGTCAAGAAAAATACCGACACTTTTTTTATCTTTATCTAAGTTCTCATATAGATTATTCAAGAAGTGTAGCTGAGATATAGTGATAGCTTTGATAGAATTGATTTTTATTGAACAACTTATGCTTTTCAAAGAATTTTGTAATTTTATGTGCCACATATTTTTCAAATATTTTAGAGAATGAACTTAATATTGATATTGGTCGATAATTCTCGACCTTTAAATTACAACCTGACTTAAATAAAGGTACTATTTTGGCAACTTTCAGTTTATCTGGAAAAATTCCTTCACTTAGTTAACAGTTTAATAGTTCTGTTAATGGTTTCAAAATTGGAATTATACATTTTTTTAGTAAATTTGTGCTAATGTTGTCCACACCTGAGGAATTTGAATTTTTCAGATTTTGCACAATACTCAACACTTCGTACTCAGTTGCGGGTTCAAAATAAAATGAAAATGGATTTTGTTTCATATGAATTTCATGGAAATTTTGTTGAGGTGGATTAGGAAGCAATAAATTAGGTACTTCATTGAAATATTTGTTTAGATGATTACCTACAATATAATTATCATCTATGAGAATATTATTTATATCTAAAACAAGTTCATTTTTGTATTTATTGTTGTTTGGCTTGATTATATTCCATGCCATTTTTAATTTATTTTTTGTATCAGTAATTAAATTATTGTTATACATTTTTTTAGCTCTTTTTAGAAGTTGTCTATAAATTGACTTGTATTTTTTATAATAAAGTTTCATATTCTCATCTTCATCTAAGGTTAATGTGTATAAATCTTTTAGTTTTTTTGATGAAATCTTTAAACCCTTTGTTATCCATTTTCTGGAGGAATTTTCATTGCTCTTTATAATTTTAGTTTTTTCTGGAAATGCTATGTTGAAGTAATACACAAAAATATCAAAAAACATTGCAAATTTGGTATTTGCATATGTACTTGAATTTAAAATATCATTCCAGTTTTCATTCTTAAGTAATTCACAAAAGTGGCGAACATTATCTTGATTATTTAGTTCCCTGTATTTAATATGTTTTTTAGTATCCATCTCACATTTTATTGTCACTGATATACTTTGAGCATTATGATCACTAAAACCATTATTTATTACTGAACTCTTGTATGATTTTTCATTTAAATTCACACAAAATGTTATCAATGCAGGAATTGACTCTAGTACATTCCGCTATGGTAGGTCTAATACAATATGAATAAAAAATAATGCATCACATATCTCAGTTATGTCATTTATGAAAATAATGAAAAATAACGGACGTAAAATAGAGCCCTGTGGTACCCCCAGTTCATTTTTCATGGTGACAGACTTTTTACCATCCAATGTCACTTTGTGTTCTGTCTTCTAAATATGACACAGCCCATTCGTGTGCGACTCCTCGAACACCAATGTTATATAGCTTTTGGGTTAATAGATTGTGGTCAATAGTATCAAAAGCACGGCTAAAATCATGGAAAAGACCCAAAACTTTACTATGATCATTTAGTGCTGCGTGGATAAACTCAAGGCATTGTCAGATGGCTGTATTCGTGGACTTTTTTTTCCTAAATCCATTTTGATTTTTGTTAAGCAAATTGTGGGTTTCTAGGAAGTTTGTTAGTCTTACACTATAAGATGCCTCAAAAAGTTTTGCTATTTGACTTTGGACACAAATTGACCGATAATTAATAATGTCAGTTCTTGGACCTTTGTTTTTATAAACTGGAATACATTTTGACCCCTTTAACGGTTCAGGGAATTTTCCAGAGATAAAAGATTGATTTATTAAGTATGGAAGTGGTTGAGCAATTTGGTTACTTACAGATCTAACGACTTTGCCGTGAAGTTCATCAATACCTGCAGCAGCTTTTCGTGTTGTTTTGTTTAACAGATTTTCAACTTCAGTAGCAGTTGTTGGATTTAGGTATAAACTTACAGGTGAATTATATTTATTTGTTCTATTTAAATTTGGTTTAGGGCAATTCTGAGAAAGGCTTATAAAATATTCATTGAACAAGTTACATTTTTTTTCAGAATTATTTATTGGGTTTCCATCACTATTGAATACAGTTATAGTGTGCTTTGTGTCAGTATTTCTTTGTTCGTTTATGATTTTCCAACTTTCACGTGTCATACTCTGTGCATTTCCAATCCTATGATCATTTCTTTGTTTTTTAAAATTGTCAATAATATTTTTATATAATTTTTTAAACTCTTTGTATCTAGCCGTATACTGTGGATTATTTAATTCTATATAAAGTTTTTCCATTTCACAGAGTTGATCATGCATTGCCTTTATTTGTGAATTGTACCATGTTTTATTTATATTACTTGTTTTTACTCTAGCTACTGGAAATGCACAGTTGTAGTGATAAATTAGCGTGTTATAGAACGCATGGAATTTTGTATCAAACGTGTCTGCATTATACATTTCAGACCAGTTTTCTTGAGATAGAATACTTCGAAATATTTCTATATTACCGTTGTTGAAGTTCCTTCTATAAGTGTATTCGATACTATTTAGTTTTTTATATGGAACATCAAATGAGCATATTTGAGATGTATGGTCAGAATAGAATGTGGTGCATATTGTCACATCCCGCTCTGTGAGGTTTGAAAATATGTTATCTATACAGGTCATCGAAGTTTCTGTTAGTCTAGTAGCTTCCTGAATATGATGTTTTATATTAAATTCTAACAGGAGGTTGACTAAGGCATTTTTGTATATATTATCATCCAAAGAAAACAGTATTTACTTAAACATAAACACTCAAATTGTCATTACATATTAAAATACTAGTGAAATTCAAATCAGAATCTTTAAAAAGTCTAAATTTTAAAAAGACGTAATGTGAGGTTATGTCATGGAGGAAAATTCAACAAAACTGTGTTTAAATTGTTCAGAAGATATAGGAGATGACAACTTATGTTATGAGTGTGATATATGTAAGAAGAAAATACATAAAAAGTGCATTAATATGTCAGCCTCGGAAACAAAATGCATGCCTCTGAAAAAAAGAACCCTGATGTTAATTTGTACACGCTGTAAAGATGTTATGGCTAAAGTACCATTAATATATGATATGTTCGAAATAATGAGAGCAGAAATGTTTGAAATGAAAGAATATATGAAGAAAATGTCAAATAGCGTAACAAAAAGTGTACAGAATATATACAACAAAAGAGATGGAGAAGAACCTAATATGTCTAAATCATATAGTTCAGCAGTAAAAAGGAATAAAGAAGTGATAACGGTAAAACCAATTAATGAACAACAGAAAAGTTTTGAAACACAAGAAGAAATAAAACAAAAAATTGATCCAAGTAAGTTAGGAGTACGAGTGGAAAATGTTAGAAATATAAGTAAAGGTGGAATCATTATTAGCTGTACAAATGCAGATTCTAAAGGTAAATTAAAAATGAAGGTGTAAGAAGAATTAGGAAACAAATACAAAATTGAAGATCCCAGTTTTAAGAATCCAAAAATAAAAATCAAGCATGCAGAAATAAAATTCATTGAAAAAGGAGATGAGGGGATATTTTACAGGACTTAATTGAATGGGAAGACGAATTTAAAGAAAAATTAAAAGTAATAAGGAAGTATGAAAATAAGCGGAGACGGTTCCAGTGGGAATATTATTATGGAAGTAAGATATGATATTTTTAAAGATATTATAAAAAGAGCTAAATTAAATGTTGGATGGAGAGTATGTGAGATAGAAGAATACCACAGTATAGTGCAATGTTACAAATGTGCTAGATTCAATCACTTTGCGAAAGACTGTGAAAATAGTATTACTTGCTTTAAATGTGCTGGAAGTCATAAAACTGAAGAATGTATGAATGACTATGTTAAGTGTATAAACTGTGTCAAAACAACAGAAAAATTAAAAATTAAATTGAATATTAACCATACCTCTTACGATAAATATTGTCCGTGCCTCGCTAGGAATATTGAACGTGTCACTAACCGCACCAACTATGGTTTATAGCCATTACAAAATACCAAGAATAACATAAAAAAGTCAGATTGTAGATACAAAGATGTTGTATATTTAAACTGTCAAGGTTTTCTAAATAACAAAGATCAGTTAATGCACTAGTATCAGAGTGGGAACCATTAGTATTATGTTTAACAGAAACACATGTTGGCGCTGACATTAAACAGTACATTAAGTATCGAAGTATAATGAAACAAAATTTGGAATTATATCTATGGCTACTGGCAATTGAAATAATAATTGAAGGTAAACATATTGGAATTACCGTGTTGTATCATCCTCCCCAGGTTTCTGACAACTTATTTTTAGACTTCTTTGATAATTTTCTGGAAAGTACATTTAGTAATAATTTATTTTATTTATTTATTTATTTATTTATTTATAAAATACATACATATTCACATTGCACTTTAACAATTTATTTATTTTATAATTCTGTTTGGTCAGTGTAGCACCTAAACATCAAGGATGTTTGTATGTGCTAGGTATAGCATATGGCAGTCTTTGGTTTTTAATTTTGTACTTTTAGATATAATAATATAACTAGACACTTACTTACTACCTACTTACTAATCTAATTATAACTATAAATTTTAAAGGAAATATTATTTCACAAAAATGTGAAAATAATATAAAAGTGTGAGTAGATCATTAAGAACAAATTTTAAGCATTTTAGAATAGTTCTATAAATTTTTCATAATTACTTTTTACGAATGCTTGACACTCATGACGATATTTCTTTTTATTTCTGGGGCGAAATAATTTATGGATCTCAGATTGATGTTTTTGTTCACAACTGGTATTTCCAAATTACAATTATTTATATTTCTAGTTCCATACTGATGTTTTATATGGTTTTTTAAATTTACAGATTTATTTATATGTGTGCATATGGATATCATATATAGTGGAGCGAAATTGAGCATAAAAGTCTCTCCGTTCTCGAGAAAAAAAAAAATTAGCGTAGAACCAGTTCAGACCTTATAGGTTTTATAAAGTGAACAATTTTACATAAGAAATAGCTATTTACGATATTTTTTTGTGGTACTGACATTTTTTATTTCGAAAAAACTTCAGAAATTGGTTGTTTAGAAGATTCGTGTTTTTTAAAATTAATATCCTCATATCTTCAAATCTAATTGGGCTATCGATCTGATTTTTTTTTAAATTCAAGTACACACCCAAGCGCTTCCAACGGTGTTTTTGTTTATATCAATTATTGTTTATTATTTTCTTTAAATAAGAATGAACTTATTACTTCGCAAAGAATGCACTCATATTTTCACTAAGCGACAAACTTTTTTATTTTTGCAAATTATCATATACATGCAGCGGTGCAATTGAAGCCAAGATATGGGACAAGTTTTTGAAAAAAAAATTTTTCATCTAGGACTTATAGTTTTTTATTTATGAATATTTTTGTAACGCAGTAGCTATGTACACCGACAGGCGTACGACTACCGGTATCCAGTACTGCGTCCGCACGAGCGGAGCGCTAAATATGATTGTGCTGTCGTAATAAAATAATGTGAATTCGTATACATCGTGGATGTTGTTGGGTGTAATACAATTTTCTGAAGTTACTTTTAAAAGAGTTATTATTTATTCATAATGGAGTGTATTATGTTATCATTAATATCTAGTGCCGAGAAAAGACAAGATGACTGTGGAAAACAAATTCTACTTCAAAGCGCTGGTATTTTGAGTGGGGAAATTAAAGTGAAATATCACGTAGATTGTCGCCAAAGTTATACAAGTCAACAAAATATGACTGCCCAGTCGACTAGTGGTCGAACCTCTCAAAGTGTAAAACCTATTTCTGTAACACGTCACTCTAATTCTCCTTACAACATCCGATCTATGTGCTTGATTTGCAATAAAAGTGAAACAAAGAACAAACGACAATTAGTATCAGTACAAGCAGGTAAATCCATTAAATCTTATGTAAAAATCTGTTATAAGTACTTTTAGGAGCCGGAGGGTCTACTTATGCAAAAATTATGTACGCTGCAGAACAACGAGACGATATAGATATGATTGCCAAATTAAGTGGCTATGAAGATATATTTGCATATGATGCAAAATATAATAAGAGCTAAAAATAATCCGGAAACTACACACTTACCCGATGACTTTGACAAGTTTAACTCGTCATCAAGTAGTAGCGATTTTAAAGAAAATTTCAAACTCAACGGCTCTTCGGAAATACTGATTCTCCTCAGAGTAGCATCGACGCAATTCAATGCATACATTTGATTTAAAAAGGCAGGGATTTCCCGCACCGGGTGATATTAATAAAGCAGAGTTTGAAAATCAGGTTCCAAATATGTTACTTCTTTTCATATCTTGGTTAATAGATGGTAAATTATTTGCGGAGGTAAGCAGTATTCTATTCAAAGTTATACTGAGTTTTACTTTTTTTGTGTATTGTGATTTAAATTCTAAAAAAAACTTTAACAATATGTACTGAAATTGCAGATGTATGCATCAGTTAAAAATATGGTACTCCAGTAATGATCCAAATCCGCTGCTTGAAGCTACCGAAGGTTGGGGGTGGACTTTAATAAATGATTGTTGGAATCCTGTTTTTTCAAATCAAAAACCTATTCCAGATATTGTACGACAATGTTTAAGCCTTTATTGTTCCGATAAAAATTGCAATAACAAAAAATGTAACTGCGTGAAAGAAGGTCTAAAATGTTGTAAGCAGTGTAAATGTGTGGTATATGCAATAATTGTGCAGAATGTATGGTTGAATTTGAGGATGATGAGGATTTTTTTTAACTATCGTTAAAATTATAAAAATTATAAAACAATAAATATGTATGTTAAAATGACCTGTGATTAAAATTTATACTTTCTACTTAGACAATATTATATTTATGTATTAAGCTAGAAGGGTAGTTCTTTTGATTGGTTCTCCAATAATGGGTATTTTAAAGTGTTTACCTGATTAATATATTTGCGTGACGATATTTAAGCTCCAATATACACAAAACAGATCATTTTATATTAAATAAAAGTGTGAATTTAAACTAATTATTTTCGACATACTTTTTTCTTTAAAATACTTCAATACTTCGTCAGTAATAACTAGAAGAGTAGTTGTTTGGACTGGTTCTCCAATAACGATAAAGTATTTATACCTAACTAATTAGTATATTACCGAGACCAGTTTAGGCACCAATATTATACAGAAAATAGGTAATTTCATATTAAACAGAAAAGTTTATAAGTTGAAATTTGCTTAATACCTAAATAATATTTTCTAATGATTAAAGTAAATAAATAAAAAATAATTACTTTCTACTTGTTTCCAAATTTTTGTCTATATTACTCGTAATATTTCATATTGCAGTGACAATCACGCGCCTTCCGAGTGTATGCCATATGTTACTGCGTCACAAAAATATTCATAAATAAAAAACTATCAGTCCTAGATGAAAATTTTTTTTTTCAAAAACTTCTCCCATATCTTGGCTTCAATTGCTCCGCTGCATGTATATGAAAATTTGCAAAAATAAAAAAGTTTGTCGCTTGGTGAAAATATGAGTGCATTCTTTGCAAAGTAATAAGTTCATTGTTATTTAAAGAAAATAATAAACAATAATCGATATAAACAAAAACACCGTTGGAAGCGCTTGGGTGTGTACTAGAATTTAAAAAAAAAATCAGATCGATAGGTCAATTAGATTTGAAGATATGAGGATGTTAATTTTAAAAAACACGGATCTTCTAAACAATCAATTTCTGAAGTTTTTTCGAAATAAAAAATATCTGTACCACAGAAAAATATCGTAATTGCCCATTACAGGTCCCAAATAACCTACTCTACAAAATCTACAGACTTTCATCTGGTTCTACGCCAAAAAAAATAAACGACACATTCCTGGGTCGATTTCGCTCCTCTAATATAGAGTACGTATGTTGCATAGGTCTGTTTCGGTGTATAGTAAGTTGGTGGGACATAATCTTTCTTTTTTATACATAACTTTTATGATACTGTTTTGGGCTATTTTTAGTCGTTTTATTGTATTTTCATAGGCTCCACCCCAGACGGATATACCATACTGCAGTATTGACTCAACCAAATTTTTGTAAATTGTTGTTAATAGTTTTTTATTTAAGATGTCTCTGAGTATATAGAATTTATGTATAAGAGTTCGTACTTTTTTTGTTAAATGTTTAATTTGATTTTCCCACTTTAGATGTTTATCCACTAATATGCCTAAATACTTAATACAATCAGTTTCTTTTATTTCTTCATTTAGATTTTTTATTTTTATTGTGTTGAAATTTGGACGGCTTGCCATGGTTACTGAGAAGGCTATATACTTTGTTTTTCTTATGTTTAGTGACAGTTTAAATGTATCTAACCAGTTTTTAATCTTTTGCATTTCTTCTTGAGCTTGTTTTTGTGCCATATGCCAACTGTCACCACTAAAAAAAATGACAGTGTCATCGGCGTAAGATATGACTTTTCCTTTTATTTTTATATTTGTGAGCTCATTTATATAAGTGTTGAAGAGTAGTGGTCCAAGAACGGTACCTTGTGGGATTCCCATTTTGACATTTTGTGAGTTACTTACAGTGCTGTTTATTTTAACATACTGTGTTCTTTTTGTCAGATAGCTTTTGAGGACATTCCACACTGGGCCCCTTACTCCGTAGTGCCATAAAACATCTAGAAGCCTATTATGGGGCACAGTGTCGAATGCTCTCGCTAAGTCTAAAAATATTGCTATACATTTTTTGTTTTCATCTAAAAGTTGTGTTATTGTTCCAGTAAGTTCACACATTGCATCAGTTGTACTATTTCCTTTTTTAAAACGATATTGATTTTGGGATAGTGTATTGTTTTTTTCAAAAAAGTTGGTTAAGCGTTCTTTTAAACATTTTTCGAATATTTTTGCGCAATTATTAATTAAGCTTATTGGTCTGTAGTTTTTTAAGTCATTTTTGTTACCAGATTTGTGGATGGGTATTATAACTGACGATTTAAATTGTTTGGGTACTTTTCCGGTCTTAAAAATTATGTTAATAATGTATTCTAAAGGTGCAAGGATATATTCATGTAAATGTTTGATTACTTCTGTTGAGATTCCGTCTTCACCTGGACTGGTATTATTTTTTAAATTATTAATATGTTTTACTAACTCATTTTGTGTGACTGGTTTTAAATACATAGATGAGATACTACTGTTTGTTGTAATACTTTCCGGACTTGAAGGATTCGGTATGTTATTAAACATGTCTAGTCCAATATCTGCAAAGTATTTATTGCTGTAATCAACCATGTTTCCTTTATTATTAAAAGGTGCATTTGCATCATTAAATATCTGAATGTTTTTGTTATTTATGTTTGTATGTCCATTTGTTACATCTGTTATAATTTTATATATTTTTTTCATGTCTGAGTGTGCACTATCTATTTTGATTTTATAATAATCATTTTTCGTTTTTGTTATAATTTTGTTTAAATTGTTTCGGTAGTTCTTGTATTCTCTCTGTTTTTCTGTATTGTAGTTTTTCTGTAATTCTTTTTTCATTTTGTCACGTTTCTTTATAGAGTTTATTGTACCTATTGTGATCCATGGTTTGATTTTTTTATATTTTTTACTGCAGAGTATTTTTGTTGTTGATGATTTTATTATTTCTGATATTTTACTTGTTAGATAATTTGTAGCTTCTTCTGAATCCGCAATATTTTCTGTCTCCCTCCAATCTGTTTCGATTGCTAATTGTTTTAGCTTCGTGTAATTTAATTTTGTATAGTCATTTTCGGAGTTATTGTCATCTACTTGTTTTTTTGTTTTATGTTGGATATTTAATACAATAGGAAAATGGTCCGTTATGTAATTGTTAATAATAAAACATTTAATCTGTAGGTTTTCATATCTTATAGGTTTTTTTATATGTATGTGGTCTAAACAAGAAGACGCATTATTGTGGATTCGCGTTGGTTGATTTATATATGGTAAAATGGAACATTTCTTATTATAGGCGATTTTAATTTTGATGTTAGTAAAGACACATATTATACAAATAAATTTAAAAACATTATATATCAAAATGGATTATACCAACTTGTAAATACACCTACCAGAATAACACAACATAGCTCCACAATAATTGATCTCATAATTACAAACGAGAAGAATATAATACATGAAGTACATAGAACACCTAAAGTTAGTGATCACTGTATCCTTTCAGTGCAAGTAAAGCAAACGAACATACGCAAAAATAATACACTAAAAGTTTGTAAAAGATCATTTAAAAATTACGATGTAAATATATTCCATGACTTATTACAGCGAACATATTGTGACAATAATATATCAAATGTAAATTACCTCGCAAATATGTTTACAACAACACTTACAAACGCATTGGACGAAATATGCCCCAAAATTGAATTTAAGATACCTGAAAAATATGTAACATGTAAATGGATAAATCAAGAGATAATAAATATGATGAAGGAAAGAGATAACAAATATAAAAGAGCAACTTTTACACAAGATGATATTGAATGGAAAGAATATAAAGAATTGAGAAATAAAGTAACGAGTAAAATCAGAAAAGAAAAAGAAAGATATTTTAATAGGGTTATAGATGGAAATAAAAATAACTCACATCAAATGTAGAAAAACTTGAAAACACTAATACCCAATAACAAGAAATCAGCTGGAAATGTAGTAAAATTTAATGATACTGAAACATCAGATACATATATGATTGCAAGTGAGTTCAACCGTTACTTTCTAGAAAGCATAAATGTTATTACCACGAATGTAACTCAATTTAATGACGTTGAATTTACACTAAGTAAAATAGATACAAAAGGTACTCTCGACAATTTTAATACCATAACATTAGATGAATTGAAAAAGGTTGTAAAAAACTTAAAAAACACATCTGAAGACGAAAATTGCATTTCAACAAAAATATTAAAAGACGCAATCCAGATAATTGGAAATCGCCTGCTAGACGTCATTAATGAATCGTTAAGTAGTGGAATATTCCCATCTGAATGGAAAACCTCTGTAATCGTTCCAGTGCCCAAAGTAACTAATACTATTGTGTGCGAAGAATATAGACCAATAAATACAGTACCTGTGTACGAGAAAACATTAGAGATTGGAGTAAAAGATCAGCTTTTAAAATTCTGTGATAAATATTCTATAATAGTGCCTAATCAATCTGGATTTCGTAAAGCTCACTCCTGTGAAACAGTGATAATGAACATTTGTGATATATGGTTAAAAATTTTAGATAATGATGAATATGTAGTGGCAGCGTTCCTCGACTTTAGAAGAGCATTTGAAACTGTGGATAGAATTATGTTATTAAATAAACTAGAGAAATTAGGGATTAGGAAACAAGCTTTATGTTGGTTTAAATCATATCTCAATAACAGATATCAAAAAGTAAAGTTTAATAATTATTTATCAGATGCTTTAGAAACTAAGTATGGAGTACCACAAGGTATGGGTGGTACACAGGGAAGATTCCGTGAGGCGAGGACCAGGGTTGGTAACTGCAGAACGCAACCGGTGGTAATAGTATTATCCGAATTTTTCTACTTATTCAACTTTCATTATTCAACTTTCGATAAACTTCAAATATTTCTAAATTTTTACCATTGTTATATGTTATATATTGCCTTCAGCTATTTATTAATTTTTTTACATTTTATTATTTAATCACAGCTTAACGATAAATTGTCATATTTTGTATTCTTTTGGTCTTCAACCTAACCATACTTATTTATTATATATGTAAACTGTAAGGAAGTAGCTACATCCGAACCATAAGGTGTAACATTTAAATCAAATCGCGTCAATATTTGTAATAGAGTCAATAAACCAGATATATTTAACAAAGTAGTGTTTATCTGTGATTATTTTATTTATTTATTTATTTATTTATTTATTTGTTACAATATCCAACAGACCAAGTCCAATTACAGGATAAGGGTAGATACATGCATAAATGTATAACTACAAGTACAAAGATACAAAAAATAAATGAACAGAAGACAAACAACTTAGTAGATTAGAATATAGATAAAATACAAAAATAGTGACATGTGAAACGTGAGTAAATACAAACAAATTGTTGCAATACATAAAGACGGTAAAACATACACATTTACGTATAAAATATGCATTTATATACATTTTAATAATCACAGTTGCTTAATTTTATGGATGTTAGTGTTAAAAATATCTATTTGAGCGTTTACACTATTATAGTTTGAGAACATGTGGAAGAATGGTGATTGCACCAGTGCATTTGTTCCGGGGGCAGGAAGCAAAAATGTATCACTGTGCCTTGAGGCAATACGCGGTACAACATAAGAAATGTTACTGTGGAGATTTTCACACTATGTGATTGTGAATAACTTTGTAAAAAAAAATTGATTGAGTAGTCCTTCTCTTTAGGAGACTATCAAAGTTAAAAGTGGATAGGAGAACATCTTGGGGAAATCCTTGAGAAGGGTAATGCCCAAGTGTTTTGAAATATAAGTTTTTTAGGAAGCGCCGTTGGATATTTTCGAGTGTTGAAATGTGACAGTTATAAATTGGATTCCATATAATTGATGCGTACTCCAACTTAGATCATACGAGACAGTTGAATAATAGTTTGCATGAATCGATATTATTGAAGTCCTTGATATTTCTTAAGAGAAATCTTAGTGTTTTATAGGAGGTTGTAACAGTTAAGTCAATATGGTCAACAAACGTTAACTGTGGGTCAAAAAGGATACCAAGGTCTTTAATACAATTAAGTCTCTCTAGAGGCATATTAGAAATTTTGTAGTCAAATAGACAAGTATTATGCTTTCTCGAGTAGGATACAACATGGCATTTACTGATATTCAAAGATAGATTATTTTCAATACACCAGTTATATATATAGTGTAGGTTTCTTTGCAGATGTTCGCAGTCTGCTAGTGTGTTAATTTGACTGAATATTTTTAAATCATCGGCATATAAGAGGCAATTAACATCAATTCTAGCTGCAATGTCATTGATAAAAATTATGAAAAACAGGGGTCCAAGAGTGGAGCCCTGAGGTACACCAGATGTTTGCAAAAATTTGTCAGACTTATGGCCATTGGAGGCATTTATTACCAATGAAAGTGTTCCGTTAGATGTCATATGTCTCACTGAACACTGGTTAAATAGTGATGAGTCGGATTTCTTTGAAATAAATGATTACTGGGTAGCTAGTATATTTTGTAGATCTGAATTCTGTCATGGGGGTACCTTGATAGCATTAAAAAAATCTCTATGCCATAAACCCTTAACTTATTTAAATTATTTCTCTGCTGAAAAACACTGCAAAATAGCGGCTGTAAAAATAGAAAGTTTTAATATTATTGTTGTAAACATCTATCGTTCCCCAAATGGAGACTTTATTATCTTCTTTGAAATATTAGAAAAATTATTAAACAAAATAGGCACCAATAATAAGGTAGTAATGTGTGGAGACTTTAACATAAAATTTAATACGTCTGATCGAACAAATACAACATTAATCGATCTACTCAAAACATTTGGTTTTGAGCAAACAGTGTTTGAGAATACAAGATTGACCAATTGCATCGATAATATTTTTATAAATTTTTCAGTAGATGACTACAAGTCCTACAATACCGAACCACTCTTATCAGATCACATGTCAGACTATAGAGGTGCCAATATATTCTAATATAAAGAATCAAGAACATCACAAACTGAGTAAACTTATCACAGTTATCGGTAAGAACAAATTTCATGAAATTATGTCTATGTGCACTTGGGACTTTATTGATAATGACAATGACACTCTGAACATTAATGAAAAATTTCAGTTATTTTTAAATATCATCTTAGAAGCTTACAATGTTTCTTTCCCAGGAAAGCTAATTCATTTTAAAAACAACAATTCTTTTAAAAGCGCTTGGTTCACAGAAAACTTGAGACAAATGCGAGATCATTTGCAATTTCTCAATGAAGTCTGTATAACTCAAAACGCAGAGTTAAATAAAAACATCAGAAATGCATTTAAACTAAGATACAGAAATGCACTAAAAAATGAGAGAATCAAAGCGAATGATAAAAATATAAAAAAATCTGGTAATGCTGTAAAAACTATGTGGCAAATAATAAATTCAAAGAGAAAAAAGAGTTTTAAACCAGTTTCACAAATTGAACCAAATGCTTTTAACAAATTCTTTATTAATGTCGCTGGAGATATTATTGAAGGGCTTCCTAAATTAAATGTTGACCTTCTGCACTATGTCGAACAAACAAATAGCACTGAACCCTTTAACTTTCGTGAGGTCACATACAATGAAGTTAGAGATATACTAAATTCCCTGAAAAACAGTAATAGTAAGGACATATATGGCCTGAATACTGAATTAATAAAGATTGCAAAAAATCACATCGTAATTCCCCTAACTAAACTAATAAACATGAGTTTCAGGACTGGCGTATTCCCAGATGCACTTAAAATAGCGGCTGTTGTCCCAATTTTCAAAAAAGGTGATACAGAGGAATTAAGCAACTATAGGCCAATTTCCCTGCTTCCAATTATTTCAAAAATATTTGAAAAAGCCATTAAAATTCAAATAACGGAATATTTAGAAAGAAATAAAATGCTATTTAAACATCAGTTTGGATTCCGTGAGAACTTGTCAACAACAGACGCCATTTTAAAATTTACAGAACACACATTAGAATGTTTCGAAAAGGGACACTACTCTGCTTCTTTGTTCTGTGACCTCAGCAAAGCATTTGATTGCGTATCACATACTTTACTGGCTCAAAAATTGTCCAAATACAATTTCAGTACGAGTATCGCACTAATTAAATCCTATCTAGAGAATCGAAGGCAAACCGTCAGACTAAATGGAATAACATCTGAGGAGTTATATATTAAGTCATGAGTACCACAGGGTTCAATCCTGGGCTCTGTCCTATTCCTAATTTATATCAATGACTTGCCAAAAGCACTTGAGAAAGTCACTTGCATATTTTATGCTGATGATTCAACACTCCTAATGTCTGATTCTAACTTGGGTAACCTAATGTCGAAGTGTGATGATGCGCTCTCACATGCTGAAAAGTGGTTTACATTTAATTATTTAACACTTAATGCAACTAAAACAATAAAAATGATCTCAAGTACACGCGACCTAAAGAACTTACCAAATAACCCCATAAATAGTAAATTTCTAGGAGTATTTATTGACCAATCTCTCAGTTGGGATGCACATATTGATTATGTTGCTGAACAATTGACAAAAAATATATATTGCCTGAGGCAATTGTCTAACTCAGTGTCTTCAAATGTGCTAAAAACAGCCTACTTTGCACTGTGTCATTCTCGATTGTCATATGCCATCCTTGCTTGGGGGCACTCTGCAGATAAGCACCGACTTTTTGGTCTTCAAAGGAAAGCTGTCAGGATTGTGGGTGGTGTACGGTACCATGATGATACCAAATATCTGTTTACATCTCTCAACATACTTACCTTACCTTGCACATATGCATTAGAATGTCTTTCCTATGTACATAATCATTTGAATGATTTTAATACCCATGCTGACCTGCATCAGTACGAGACCAGACACAGAGACAGTATATATCCTGAATTTACAAGGCTTACCCGGCGACAAACTGGTGTTAAATACTATGGGATTAAAATATATAACATGTTACCTGATAACATGAAAATTCTGCCCCCAACAAAGTTCAGAACCACAATTAAAGACTTTTTTATAAAACACGCGTTCTTCTCATTACAAGAAATTGAATGCGAGATTACAAATATAGATCTCTATCTATCTATCTATCTAGACAGTTTCCATACTGCCGGAAAAGAGCAAGTCTTTAAAATCATATTATATATAATGCAGAGTGGATTTGCAAGAATTATGGCACAGTCGCGAATAAGAAACGCAGGTATATTATCTGGTCCCATAGTCATGTTCGGTCGAACTCTTTTGATGGCTTTTTCAACATCATTAGGAGAAACATCAGTTATATGTAAAACACTGTTTGGAGCACTACCTTCCAGATTATTTGGATGAAAGTTTAAAGCAGATTCAGAAAATAATTTGGAAAACAAATCAACAAATGCCGAAGCAATTTCAAAGGGATTGTCCATGTCTTTACCATTGTATTTCATGTTTAGCGGCATAGACGGAGAAGATTTCTTAGAGTTTAAAAATGTCCAAAATTTGTTTGGATTAACTTTTAATTCATTCTCAATTTTAAGAATATATTGCCTGTAAGCTAAGTGATTTTCAGTTTTGAACTCTGCTCTTAGTTTTTGAAAGATATTATAATTTTCAGAACTTTTACCTTTTTTGAATTTCTCATATGCTTTATTTTTAGTTTTCAATTTGACTATTAAGTGTTTATTATACCAAACAGGGTATTTCCTAGAGCAAGTTTTCTTTTTCGGCATATGTTTTTCAAAAAGAGAGTACAATTTAGAGTTGAATCTCCCCACCATGTCATTAACGTCCTCTATATTATTTAAAAAACTCCAATCAGTTAATGCTGGATCGTTTATAAGTATCTATGACATTTTAATTATCTCTGAGTAGTCACAGTCGTACAGTTAGACAAGTACATTGTAGATGCTTTTTTATATGACTACTGGCGCCGAACCAAAAATAAAAATTTTTCTGAATAATTTCGAACCACGACCCAGTCTCCACAAACAAAACGAGAACCGGGCAACCTCAACTTCCTAACCTGCTGGGGACAGAAGTTGATGGTACACAAGTGTCACTGTAAAACGTGGGGCTCTATGCTTGTAATTTGTACAAGATAGAAAACGAAAGTTGAGTAATATACATTTTTTGAAAATATTTGAGCTGTGTTACTAATTGAAACGTAATATTCCTTCTTTGTTGAATTTTATGCTGTTTTATAATTTTGTATGCATTATTGATATCTATGTGTTGTGTTTATAATTGAGACCTCAAGCTCTGATAAGAATTAGTCGTGAAAGAAGGGTTAAATTATAGCGGTAGACAGAAAGGAAAGTTTTGATAGTCTGTATTGTTCGATTAGGGTAATCGTTAGGAAAAAAACGACTTATTGTGGGATTTTAGAATACCTTCGAAAAATACTGAAATTTTAGTCAAGAGTGCATAAGGGCAGAATATTTGTTAAACCATTTGATTAATTTTTTGTGTTACCTTGCATTTTGAGCAGTTTAGGATAATAGTATTAAGAAAAGATTTGCAAGATGTCTGAAATTTTCATACCAAAGTTATTGCAGGCGGACCAAATAGATTACGAACTACGTATAAGAGGTTGTACTACAGTTAGAGAAGTAGAGTCACAGTGCAGAGTACTGGCTAGAGCTTTAAAGATTAGACCATGCAATGATCTAACGCTTACTGATCCACTTTTTGAATTTAATACTGAAAGACTTCAAGTTAACAATACTTTAGACTCACTTAGAAATATAGTTAATAATTTGAACCATCCATCTGAGAATGATTTACCGGTTAAGCAATTAAAATCACAATTAGTGCATATAATGGTAAGAGTTAATAGAATGCCTATCCCAGAACGAGATCCTGAGGAGTCAAAATGAAAGTAGGGCAACAATTTATCTATTAGAGGCTGACCTTTTTGAGAAACTAGGAACGGATGACCAACCTAACTTACCAGTAGCTGTAAATATGCCTAGTTCAAGTGCTAAATTTGTACCTATTTATAAGTGGGGTGTCACATTTGATGGCCAACCTAATAATGTTATTTCATTTATAGAGAGAGTCGAAGAGTTAGCGGTTGCTAGAAATGTAACGAGGGGTGAATTATTTCAATCAGGTTTAGATCTTTTTCTGGTCCAGCTTTACAATGGTACCGATCAGTGCGAAGTAGTAATGAGGTTAATAGTTGGGAAACTTTAATTGAGCAATTAAAAAATGATTTTTTGCATGATGATTTCGACAAGAGTATGTTAGATTACGAACATAGCTTCTTTCAAAAGAATAGTTAAGGACAATTATATATAAGTTCTCTGTCATGCTTACCTTGGATCTTATAGTTTATAATATCTATTAGTGATGTGTCGTTCATGAACGATTCGTTCATAATGAACGAATCAGTCCGAAGACCTGTGAACGATTGGATCACTCTCTCTGACCCTATCGTTCATTTGACCTGATCGAACTTCTAAATCATGTTCTGAACGTATTTTCTAAGCAATTCACGTCATTCACAATCGGTGCGCGGCGAACGAGAACCAACAAAGAACACAATGAACCTAACTGAAATAAACATGCGGATGTTTACACTCTATCGGTATATTGCCGCAGTAAATTCCTTCGTACATCTTGCTGTGAATTGTAATAGAAAATATATTATTATTTAAAATGTTTCATATTTCGGCGAGATGTTGACTTTAAATGATGTCGGTACCTTTTTATTGATTCACTCAAAAAATGTAAAAGTTCTGAGTTATTCACACTAAAGTTATTTTCGGTGGCAAGTGCTTAATACAAAAGATAAAACATCAAACGACCCGTCACTGCACGGGAATGAACGTTTGAGTTGTTTCGAAACAGATCTCACGCGAGCCGCGCTCTAAGCCATGACCAATGACCATGTCGTTCATATGAACGAATCATCGAGAACGGGTCATATGTGTGATTGACCTGGTAAGACCCGGATCACTTAAATGAGCCGGGTCTTACCATCACTAATATCTATATGTATGTATATGTGTATATATTTTATTTTATTGTGAACATGTATAGCAAAGTGCTAAATAAAGGACTATTATTATTATTATAGAAAAACGAAGTCAGCACATGGATGAACCAGTGCACATTTATATTAGGATTATGGAAGCCTTGTATAATAGAATTAAATCGAAACCAAATTTGGAGGATCGTATTAAGCAAATTAGGAAAAATTTGTTGCCATATTTTGCTAAACCTTTAGCTTTGCTTACTATAAATTCAGTTTCTGAATTAATTTCTTATTGTAAAAAAGTAGAATATGCCGAAGAGAGTACTAAAAAATATCCTCCAATGAGGAGTAATTTGGTAGAAAAAGATCTTTTGTATGTAGGGGTTTCTTCTGTTAATATAAATGAGTCGCATGAAAAATCAGATAAACCAGTAACTTCAAAATCATATTTTAAGCCTACTCGTAAGAATCAACCAACACAATCTAATGTTAATGAAATAAAAACGACCAAAAGTACCAGTAATTTATTTGAACTGTAAAGGAGAAAATCATGTTTTTGGACAATGTAGGGCTAAAAGAAATAAGTTTTGTTTTAAATGTGGTGATTCGAATGTCACATTTAACGATTGTAAAAAATGTTCAAAAAACTAACCAGGGGGCCACGTAATGTTAGTCGTCGTCCAACCCCTCGTAGTTCTAGTAAGTTTAAAAACATTAAGACTAACAAATCAGATTGGAATCTTTGGTTAAGTAAAGTAGGGAATTTTTACAAAACTTATCGTACAATTAGTGATAAGGTACGAGTAACGCCTCTATTTTTGTCTAAAAATGGTGACGATAGACCATACATTTCAGTCTTTTTATACGATAAAAAAAATTTAGCTTTAGTAGATATTGGTTGTAATCGTTCAGTAGTTGGAAGGGATGGTATGAAAATTTTAGAACGATTTAAATGTAAAATTGTAACTTCAGAATTAAGATATGTAACTACAGCAAACGGTACTCTTCAGACTGTCATAGGTATAGCTCACCTACCGCTCAAGATCAACAACATTGTTCGAATACTTAAGGTCTATATAGTTCCATCTTTGCCTATTTCTTTTATTTTTGGAATAGATTTTTGCAGATTATTTGGCATTCGTTTAGATTTTGAATCAAATAAGTGGGTAAATAAAGTTGGTAGCATTAAAGTTTCTGCTCTCTGTCATGTGAACACAACTGACACCAATGATGGTGGTTTGACTGACTTAACTGAAGGTTGAAGGAGTCAAGCAGTTATTTAAAGGTTTAAGTAGTGGGAGGTTAGGCCTTACCGATATGATAACGTATCATATAGACACTGGTAATGCACAGCCTATCAGGCAACGCCAATATCTTTTATCACCACACATGATGACTATATTAAATAAAGAACTAGACAAAATGTTAAGAGGACGATGTAGTTGAGCCTACTTTTAGTGAATGGAGGTCAGCGGTCTTGCTAGTTAAAAAAGATACTGGAGATTATAGATTTTGTTTTGATGGTAGGTCTTTAAATTCAGTAACTGTCAAGGATTCCTATCCCTTTTCCTTCCTTTTTTCCTTTTTTTAGATGGTATTTTGATATGTTACGAGATGCAAAGTATATCAGTTCAATAGATTTGAAAAGTGCTTTTTGGCAAATTCCACTTTTGGAAACTTCTAAACCCAAAACCGCATTCGCAGTTCCGGGGAGAGGCTTATTTTGTTTTAAAGTGTTACCGTTTGGTCTTGCAAACGCCGCACAGGCTATGCAACGTTTAATGGACATTGTTATAACGCCAAGGCTAGAAAACAAAGTTTTTGTTTATCTAGACGATATAATTGTCACCGCTTCTAGTTTTGAGGAACATGTAAAACATTTTAAAAGAAGTGTTTGATAGGTTGAAGGATGCTAACCTTACAGTAAATTTCGAAAAATGTCAATTTTTTAGGAAGTCTCTTAAATATTTAGGTTATGTAATCGATACTGAAGGGGGGATTACGTACAAACCCAGAAATGATGATCAATTATCCTCGTCCGACAAATACAACTCAAATTAAAAGATTTATTGGCATGTGTTCTTGGTACCGAAGATTTTTACCTTATTTTTCTAGTTTAGTTACTCCGCTAAATGATTTGCTTAAAGGGAGACGTGGTAAAAGACAACCGATTAATTGGAACGAAAAAGCAGAGCAAGCATTTCTGGCACTTAAACAAGCACTTGTCTCTAACTCCGTTTGTTACGGATAGTTTAGCGGTCAGAGTAGTATTATTATGAGAAGATGCTTGCAAAAAATGATGCGCAGAAACAAGTTTGTGTGCATTAATTGATCTAAGCCAATGAGAGCGATTTGCGTCATATTTGACCTCGAATCCAGTGGCACCGTCAACCTGCAGTCACAGGGTCTGTGCTGCAGCTGGCTGCAGTATGCATGTTGTGTTCGCCGTTTCTGATTGAATTAAATGAAATAAACTTATTTTCAGTAAAAAATGTCTTCATCGTAAACACCACTGCATTACACAGCTCCTCAACCTCGAAAATTTTATTACAATTATTATACATGCTTCTACCCCAGATGATGCTGTCACTGGTAAAAATATTTGCGCACGTTGACTCCGCCCCAAGCATCTTCTCATAATAAGACTACTCTAGTTGATTGCATCAGTCGAAATCACCAACGGGCAGATTGGCTCGCTGGATGGTTAAATTACAGCAATATGACTTTAACTTAGTACACCGGAAGGGTAATTTAAATGTAGTTCCTGACGCTTTATCTAGAGTAGTGCATCATGACGAACCGTCATCTGTCATTGACGAGCAAAATTTCTCAGTCGATTTGTTGTCAATTAATCAAGAAAATTTAGATGAATGATATATTAACTTACGTAGAAAAATGTTGGCAAATCCAAATTTATATCCATTATTTAGAGTAGTGAATAATTTAATTTTCAAACATGCTGCTAATAAATTACCAGTAAAAACTAATTTAACTGAATGGAAACTTTTGGTACCAATTTCACAAAGAAATGAAATTCTAAAACAATGTCACGATGAGAGTACGTAAGCTCACTTTGGGTATTTTAAAACACTGAAGAGAATTTGCGAAGACTATTATTGGCCTAAGTTGCGAAAAGACGTATTGAAGTATGTCAAGTCATGCGAGATTTGCGGTTCTCAAAAAGTTTCATTTTCACGTTACGGTTTAATGGGGAAGGAAAAAAAAGTAGAATTTCCTTGGCAGGTAGTGAGCGTAGACATTTTTGGTCCGGTAACACGGAGTAAAAGGGGCTTTTCATTTCTATTGGTAGTTTTAGATTGGTTCACTAAGTATGTACTCGTACACCCCATGAAAAATGCCACTGCACAGACTATCACTAAATTTATGGAGAATGAAATATTTTTGATTTACGGTGTGCCATAGTTCATTATGGTAGACAATGGGAAGCAGTTTGCTTCTATAGTATCTAAAAAACTGGCCAAACGGTACAAGGTACAAAAAATTTGGTTTAATGCATTATATCACCCACAAGTTAACCCATTCGAACGATCAAACGCTACTGTAGGTAGAGCTATACGCAGCTATATTCAGGATAATCATCAGGATTGGGATGTAGAAATTTTCAGAGTTGCTCATGCAATCAGAACGGCTACTCATGAGGTAACAGGTTTTCCTCCTACCTTTTTAAATTTTGGTCGTAAAGTTCCCATTTCAGGAGACTTTTACGGGCAAGTACAGTCAACTTCGGGAATTCAATTAGCACCTGGTGATAGGAATAAATATTGTGATGATATATCTAATCTTTCGGATATATATAAAGATGTAGTACAGGGGTTAAATGATGCATACAAGAAAAACCAGAAAACCTACAGCTTGCGTAGACGAGAAGTTGAGTATGCTGTAAGTGATAAAGTTTGGAAGAAAAACAAGGTTTTATCAGATGCTGCAAAACATTTTTCAGCCAAGTTAGCACCCAAATTTGTACTTTGCACAGTTCGCCAGAAAATTTCAAAATTGGTTTACACGTTAGATTATGCAGATGGGTCCGACGCAGGCCATTGGCACGTTTCTGATTTAAAGACTTACTATGGATCAAACTCCGACGTTTCGGTCGGGTAAACAATTTTAATAACTCCCTAAGTTTAGATAGGAGCACAAATTTTAGTTAAGATACCTGGAGGGTTCATGTCTTGCATTTGTAGTAGTTTTCTAGTAGTGTGGTATGTTGACAGTAAACTTCAGAAATATTTTTCCGGCTGGATATCTTTTATCCAAGGCTTGAAGGGTGGGCCACGGTTAGTGGGTGTAGCGTCTTCAGCGTCTGCACGCCACGCAATTGATGTCTACCAAGCAAGTGAAACTGGAGGGAATATTTGTCCTGGATGGTCAATTTGCCCTTTGATAAACAGTGATTTAGTTTTCCTTTCATTATGCTTTGCTTGAATATTCCTTATGTATTTCTGTCGTTTCTGGATAGCATCCGACTTGAAATCCTCTAGTATCTTAATTTTGTTTAAGTGTTCTGACTAACTGATCTAGGCTATCAGATCTAGTTGGAGCCCTTTTTGAAAACTTTAGTTACCGTTTTGTAGTCACAGTACCGAATATCGTTCGTACTTGTATTAGTGTGTAAATTAGTTACTTTTCGTATTATCTTTTCTTATTGTTTACTGTATGGAAGTAAACATTTTATCATTATCCTAGTTCGTAGGATATTTAACGGCCATTAAAGGAACTTGTTCTGGGATCGGGATGGACTAGTTTTGGTTGGGCTGTCTTGAATGACAGGTGGTCAAGGAGGTTGGAGTGTAAACGTAGGTAAGGGGGCTTGTCAGTCAGGAGTGACCTAGGTCGTCTGATGTTCTTCGAGAGACATATCTTCCTCCCCGCTTCACCTCAGCCCTTGGCCTATCGCTCGATCGAAACACTGTTCATCGCACCTGAAGCAAGAGCTTTCCAGAACAATGGTACTTTTTGTTGTTTAGTCGTCACGTACTTCAGCCCCTTGGAGCTATATCCAAAGTATTTTTAGTAGATACGTACGTCTAATTTCAGCCCTTGGAGCTATATCCAAACAAATTTTTTGATTTATTAACAGTCTGGATACTTGCTCCCACTGTTAAGGATAGGCAGTTGGTTAGCCTTCTGTATCATGGTTTAGGTGTTCTTATGCCTAATACCAATTTTAGTACTGGCAACCACTACAACGCTGCTTAGGCATTCCACCACAGTGTCTGTGGAGACTGATTCTTCGAGGTCCTCTCCTAAAACATTTCATCTTTTCTTTTCTATCACTCTTTTATTTCCGTTACACTGGGGGAAGCATTATCTCATCTGGGATTGGAAGTAGGTGATGATGGCTACTTTGTCCAGTGATAAAACGATTTTCATGTGGGTTCTAGTATGAACAGTTAATTTAGTTTCTCTTACTTCTTCCGTAGGTTAAGTTAGGTTAAGTATGTTTAGTTTATATGCTATTTATGTTGGATTAGTATTCCGATGACTTACCAATTTTGACTTTCCCGATAGTGTTCTTACCGATTTTGTCCCTAAATATTAGGCATGTAGTACGCGAAGCTACTATTGAGTATTAAATTTTTCCTTCTAGCAGTGTATAGTAGTAAATACTGATATTTACTTATAGCATAGTTATTAAAAAGTTAGAGAGTGAGTACCAGAATTGCCTTCTTTTTGCTTAATTTAGTTTGTAGTTCAAGATAATTACAGTAATTGTTTTAAAGAAATTTTATTAACTATTTAGTGTAGCAATAGGTTTTAGTAATTTTGTTCAACTTTGGAAATTGAAGTCTCAATTTATAAATAAAAAAAATACATGTAACTAGGTACACATATTTTTTTTTGACAGGGTGGTAGACAGTGTGACATTCAATATTACCTGAATGCCACTTGTTAATTTTTATTTTAATAGCAATGAATTTTTGTAGTCTTAAACCATAATTCAGTAAACTTATTAATTAATTTTTCAGTTAAATCCTGAAGCCATCCCTGTCTCACTGAATCTTGAAGAACCTTGAAGTTCATCATCTCAACTTTAAATTATAAATTAGCATACAAGCGCCATCTGTTACTTCTCTTGCTATACACCTACAAGTCATCAGGTACAACAAATATTAAAAAAAGAAATCTATATTAAGTGAATAAATCCCAAAAATCAATAAACAAAATTATTAATCGATAATTCTGATTAAATTAGAACTCATGAATGCATAGAAATGATGCAGTAGAGTAGTTTGACGTTGCTGTATCCATGATGATCTTCTAGCAATAAAGAATTATCTTATCTTATCTTAGTTGTGTAGATTTGTATTGTATTTAAAGAATTAATTGTTACCAGTAGTTGTCAGCGACATCTCGCGTATTTATGGGTAACTAGGCCATATAAGATATTACACGGGACCGAAAACAGAGCGATTTTCCTGTCTACTTCGAGCAATACAGACGTAGTTCTGACCGGTTAACACCTCATCTGGATTGGAAGAGGTGTTAAGTTAACCCTTAAGATTGGAAATTTTACCTTCAATTGGGCTTAACCTTGTGCCAAAAAAAAACTGGGCTGCTGCTATTAATCCATGAAAACCAGATTATTTGCCAAAAAGGAGTCTTTGTAATCCAAATTTGGAGTGTCTTGGTATAGAATAGTCCCCACTGGATGAGAGCACCAAGTTGTTGGGTTTGGTAATCTCTCACAGGAGCATAAGTTCTGAGAAGTCGAGGTATCTCTGCTAGATAGATGTCAATGATCGAGTGGTGGTACACAGGGAAGATTCAGTGAGACGAGGACCAGGGTTGGTAACTGCAGAACGCAACCGGTAGTAATAGTATCATTCGAATTTTTCTACTTATTCAACTTTCGATAAACTTCAAACATTTCTAAATTTTTACCATTGTTATATGTTACATACTGCCTTCAGCTATTTATTAATTTTTTTACATTTAATTATTTAATCACAGCTTAACGATAAATTGTCATATTTTATATTCTTTTGGTCTTCCACCTAACCATACTTATTTATTATATATATAAACTGTAAGGAAGTAGCTACATCCGAACCATAAGGTGTAACATTTAAATCAAATCACTTCAATATTCGTAATAGAGTCAATAAACCAGATATATTTAACAAAGTAGTGTTTATATGTGATAGTTTTATAAGTATCTATGACATTTTAATTATCTCTGAGTAGTCACAGTCGTACAGTTAAACAAGTACGTTGTAGATGCTTTTTTATATGACTACTGGCGCCTAACCAAAAATAAAAAATTTTCTGAATAATTTCGAACCACGACCCAGTCTCCACAAACAAAACGAGAACCGGGCAACCTCAACTTCCTAACCTGCTGGAGGCAGAAGTTGATGGTACAGTCTCTACCAAATGTATTGAATTGAATGGAGATTTACTTCAAATAACCAACATTTAAAATGGCCATACTGCTGGGTCAATTCGTTTTATTTTTTCTTGTTTGTTTGTTTATGGTCTCTTATGTTATTTTATTACAAACCTATTAATTTCTGAAATTTTTGCTAAATTAGTAAATTATTAATTTTAATTATAATTTTTTATTTGATGTAACAAAAGAATTGATAAAGTTTTTGTTAAATTGAGAAATTCTTAATTGTAATGTACATGTTAACTGATTTTAATAAAAGATGTGCAGTTTATTTATAAAATACCAATTCTAAGGTGTGACAATTTGTGGTTTATAGGGCTTTAATTATTTACATAATTCTCCAAATCTAGCTTATTATGAGGCGTGTTTAAAAAAACAAACATTGCCAATATTGATTAACTGATGATTATAAATTTTTAAAATTCAACTGATAACGATCTAAAGGAGCATTGTAAACAATACTATTTAAACAATTGTCAAATTACACGACGAACATTCAAAATATTTAGGTAACCAATATTTCTTGTTAAATTTCGGTCACACCCATTTGAAGGTATTCTAAACCCAATGCCGTAGTCAAATTTGAGATGAATTGCTAACACTTTTTGTGGATTCTTAGTCTTGAAAAAAAGGTTGAATAAAAAAATCAATTAAATCGGCCAATAAATAAAAATTTTAGACAGGTGCCCTGCCCTACCTTTAGATGTGTATAAATAATTAAAATTAGAAATCCAACTTATATTTTTTATGAGCTAGTTCAACAAGTAACCGGCCACTCGAAGTAAATTTCACCCAGTTTCCACTTAACCTTAATATTTTAAACATACCAATTGTGTCCCGTATTTAATATATATTTGCATAATGTAGAGGCAGGTAAAAAACGCAATGTTGTCGAATTTCGGAGGGAACTAAATCGACGATTTAAATTGCAACCTTATATAACATTGTGGCCCACACTGTGGAGGGAACACAGAATGAAATTTGTAATTTACCAACACGATTGCAGCGCCATCGGTAGTAAGTCGAACTAAACCCCTCATTTTCAAAACAAATATATACAAAGGACCCTCCAGACATTTTTTATTTAATTTTTGGGAATAAGGTTGGACCATCATCCCTCCAGAATCGGAGGGAACTTCGTTATATATGAGGGAACTAGGCATTAAATATAAATTTATAGTTTTGAGTTGATAGCCTACAGTTTTTATGCCATAAGTTTGATTTGTAAATTATTAAGTATTTGTCAAGTATTTGGCCGAATTTGTAAATTGAGGTTATGAGGTCATGTGCTGTTCAGCGAAATTAAATAAACTATGCCTGAACGTTCCAACAATGAGTGTGAAGACAAGTTTACTGGAAAATTAATAAAATGCAGTGCCTGCAAATTCGACTTTTGTAAGACGTGTAGCCAGCTAACAGACGGAGATGAGATATCTCTCGTTACGTAACCTCAAACTTAAGTTCATTTGCATTAACTGTGATCCAGCAGGGAAGCGGCTAGTGGTGATACCCTGCCCGACGATGCATCAGAAGAAAATCTAACGGAATCAGAGCATAATGGTAAGCAGAATAACTGCTGTAACACAGAGAATAACTCAGTAGGGCTCTTCATCAGTGAAATCCAAAAACTTACAAATATTATACAAGACCTTCAGAAACAAGTAGATGATCTAAAACTTAGTAATATCGATCTAGTCAAAACTGTAACATCGGAGGAATTTTAAAAAGTCGCACAAATATAATGCCAGGTCTGCAGAAAAAACCAAAGGCAACAGAAGTGTCTACTGGAACTAACGCATACTTCTACGCTCCAACCTCCTATACTCAAATGGCTGCTAACAGAAATACCTTATCAGTAGGATTGACATCCCATACAGGTGCAAACCAAGGCAAGACCCTCCACTAGGAAGCAATACAAGACAAAGAAATGAAGAAAAAGATAACAAATCCAAAAAAACAATACAAATGGTAGTCTTACCACTACAGATAACTTTACACTTGCAACGGGACATATAAGAATGAAAAAATGTATAGTTTAGTTATGTTAAATTAAGTTGTGTACTTGCTAATGTTAATTAGGCATAGAAGGAAAAAGGATACGTTTATTTCGGTCTCATTTCACTAATAGGACACTCGTTATATTCAAATTTAAAATAAATAATTAAACTTCACAACTAACAACTTCAAAAACATCCTCCATATAGGTAACCTAAAATCGAAAATATATTAAAATATAATTAAAAGTGCTAGTTACACTGTGGTAATGACAACATTTGTAAAATTTATAAATAATACTTGTAAAAAGGTTATAATTAAATCTAGAACTGTCAAAACATATTTATCACCAACTCGGCAGGGATAATAATAATAATAATAATGATGATAATAATGTATTTCCATAAGACCTGTAATTTACAAGAATTGAAATTGTCAGATAAAAATATAAATGAATACAAAAGTGCATAATAAAAGTGTCACTAAGAATATAAATGACACACAGACAACATCATGATAAATTTTCACAGTTAAAAAATTCATCAATAGAATATAAACTATATTTTTGCAGCATGTTACGAACTCTGGATTTAAATAAAATAAAGGTAGATATAGCCTTAATAGAGATAGGTAATGTGTTATATGTTTTAACAGCCATGACTAGTGGCCCTTTTGCTGATGCCGACATAGTATGCCTTGGTATACTTATAGTAAGATTTGGTCTAAAGTTGCAAGGTGAATTTATGTCTCTTGTAAGAGTAAATTCGTCAGAGTGGGACTTAACGTAACAAACGCAATTTAAAATGTATGTGTTAGTTACAGTTAAAAGGTTTAATTGCTTGAATAAATTTCTGCAAGAAAATTTTGAGCGTTTGAAAAGTCATTATTCTTAAGATCCTTTTTTGGAGGATTAAAACCTCACTGACTCTTGTTGAGTTGCTCCAACATATTATACCATAGTTTAATGTGGAGTAGACGTAAGCATACTAATATGTTATTAGAATATCAGTACATAACTTCTGAGCTGCCATAAGACAAAACATGAAGTTGATAGTTTTTTCAATATGATATCAATCTGATTGTTCCATGTCAAATGAAAGTCCATAAGCAAGCAAAGAAATTTAACCTGAGCACTCTGTTGAACACTTCTACTATTTACTTTTATTAGTATACTTTCATCCATTTTTCTTGGAGAGCACAATATTAGATCAGTTTTGAGATCATTGAGTATAAAACCAGTGTACTGACAATAATTTTTCATGCAATGAATTACATCATTTGCTATGGTACTTAAATCATTAATATTATCTGAACTAACTGCTACTAAGGCGTCATCTGCGAAAAGAGACACAAAACTATGTGGAAAATAAGAGAATATGTCATTGGTAAATGTTATAAATAATAGAGGGCCCAATACACTCCCTTGGGGTACTCCTGTTTCAATATCTTTGGGCAGTGACTTGAAAGTGGTATTGTTGGTTTTTAAAATAACTTCTTGACTCCTCCCTTAAAGGTAGGAGGAGAGCCAAAGTAAGGCAGGCCCACGGATGCCATAATTGTATAACTTATTTAACAATAAATCAATATTAACGGTGTCAAAAGCACATTTGAGGTCAAATCAAATACACGCTGTTTTATTTTTAAGTTCAAAATTATGCAGGATATAATTATATACTGTGAAAATAGCATTCTGGGTTGATAAATTGCTCCTAAATCCAAATTGGTTGTTTGACAAATTTTTTCTGTTTCTAGAAATTTTGAGAGTCTTGTGTGGAATGCATTTTCATACAGTTTAGAAAAAGCTGACAGGAGGGCAATTCCTCTATAGTTTGTAATTTGAGATATATCACCTTTTTTGTAGATTGGAACAATTTGCGCTTTTTTCAAAAAGTACTGGAAACATACCATCTTGAAAGGGTAGATTGATAAGTATAGCTAGGCAATTTGTGATATGAACAGCCACTTTGATTAATAATGAGCAGAGAATCTCATCATAACCTGCAGAATGCTTGTTGGATATTTTTATTAATATTGATTGTACTTCTTGAGAAGTAATAGGAAATAAGAAAAATGTCTTTTCTCGAATATCAGAGACTGCTTGTGCACTGACAGACATCTTGTCAGTTAAATCATTTAATGAATTAATAATATAATCATTGAATGCTTGGGTGGCATCCTGATGGTTATTGATATTATGTCCTGCTTCGTCTACTAGGCATGGTGATACACTATGCGTTTTCTTTTTGTTCACTTGGCCATTTATTATTTTCCAGGCAGTAGCAGATTTGTTACTGGAGTTTAGCATTAATGAGTTATGGTAATTTGTTTTCCATTTTTATATGGTATGAATTATAACGGATAGGAACATAGGAACATAGCTATCCATAGTAGCTCTATAAGTTTTGTACGACGATTTTACCCTCATCAATAAAATGTTGTGTAAACTAAGGTTTATGGGAAATTGATTGTTTGCGGTTTCTAAATGTTTCTGATGGAAAAGCGTGGTCCAAATGATTAAGAAATATATAATAAAAAGATTCAAATTTAGTATTACTGTCTAAGAAAATCCCAGTTTTCAAGGGCTAATAAATGGTTAAATTTGGCTATATTATTCGCATTGTTAAAAGATCTCTTCAGCCTGATATCAGGGTGAAAGTCAGTATTTTCAATATGTTCATAATTATTGTAAGTAATATGCTGCAAAAAATGGTCAGACATATCACAGTTTACAACAGTAGGGTTTAGTAATAATGAGTCAACATTATATAAGATATTGTCGATAATAGTTTTTGAGTTGTCAGTAACACGAGTATACTCAGTTATACATATATTTAGTCCGAAAGACCTTATTAAATTCGGAAATTCCCTACCATGCTTGTCTATACAATTGTTATCAAGATTTATGTTAAAATCTCCACATATAACATTTATAATAATAATAATAATAATCTTTATTGATCACGTTGGCTGTCTCATATGAACAGATGTGAGTTTGTTTTAAAGGCAAGACATAAAAAATCAAACATTCAGGTTAAGAACTTATTGTAATTTGTATATTCAGGGGGTCTATAGACACATCCAATTTTGATATGATTATTTGTATTCAAGTTAATTTCTATTAAAGCATATTCGAAGCAAGACTCTTCTTTTTTTATACTACATTCTCTTACAGTGTAATCCAGACCCTGTTTTGCAAAAATGGCTACACCTCCACCACCACTGGAACTACGGCAGTAGTAATCAGCTAGAATATAAGGATATAAGTTTATCTGAGTTATTTCGCCTTCTTTATAGTGTGTTTCTGTGACACAGGTGATATGGGGATATTTCAATGATTGTAAAAGAACCTCAAACTTAGAAATTTTGTTTCGCATGCTTCTGATGTTAAGATGGCAAATCACAATGCTCCGAGCCTGATTTTTAGTGGTTTGATTTTTTAGTTTATCCGTTAATTTTTGTGGTCTGTTTCTATTTGTGCCTTCACTAAAAAAGAACATGGTCGATTGTCCCTATCATTGTCCTTGATTTTTTGTTTGTGAAGATCAAAATCAAAGCGTTTAAACCAAACTCCATTTGGCCAGAAACTTGAGTTATAGAAATCGTTTTTTAAAGCAAAATCGGCAGCCACCATATATTCATTATATCTTCCAGTCCCTTTAAGCTCTTTAACAATAAGTTCTTCATCATTTTTCCCTGTCTTTCCTTTTAGGTATTCTATAATGTCATGTTCTGAAATATTTGGTTCAACTCTATATAAGTACAACCATACTTTTGGTTTCACACCTCTAAATTTCCCATTATTATTTTATGCTCGACCTGTTCCCGACTTTCGATATTGTCTAATGTTTCTTATCTGTATTTGCCAGTCGCTATCCTGTTTTTTGAGGCCAACTTGTGGAGTCTCATCAATATTTTGGCTTTCATTAGTGCTGGAGGCTGTGTTACTTACAGATTTATTTAAATTAATTATATTTTGCATCACTGTAGAGTACTGAATGAATAAAACTTCACTTCACCGATTCACTACCACTTTATTTGGTCAACTCTCTACGACAGAATGCCTTATCATAGTGCCAGCCTTAAGCCTGGCTTACTCATGATGCCGCATCAGTTATGTAAGGACAATAATAATCTAATATTCCTATTTAATAAATTGCATACACTACATCCCTTCCTTTTTATAAATATTTCAGTATATCATAAATCAAGCTAACCTACGCCAATGCAGTCTAACTTAAAATAATGTCATTAAATAACTTATACTGCAGTTATAGATATTTATTCAATAAATAATATTTTATGTGATAGCTGTTATACTTATACTAATATCAACTTTAATTATAACAATAATAAAATGTTTCGGTGTTGATTAATTGTTATTGGCTAATCTTTGTAGATTTATTACCTAAAAACATAGTTGATTTTTTATATTTGCAGTGTTAAAGGCATCGACCCCAACCGAGTGTCAACATTGAATTCCAGTGTACAGAGGTACCTTTATGTTTTTTACTTATGTGGTTTTATCTCCTTTAATTATACAACACCTCCGAAATTGTCAAACATTTCAAAATCGCTTTTGACCTACATGGTGGCAATGATTGACATTTACGCCAACTTTTAATAAAGGAAAAAGGTAGACCATCCTAGATTGCAGTTTTGCAAACTGTAGTGGAAATCTAGCCATGTGTATGTACATATGCAGCTTCAAACCTAGTGTGAAATTATAGAGTCAGCGGTATACAAAAATGTCTATCTAGTCCTTCTCAGGCTGCAATAGACTTGTGGATTCGCGATTTCCCACAGAGCTGTGACAAGTACTTTTAAAAAGTACTCCCAGTACTAAGTACAAGTAGTTCAAATTTTCATTTTTACTCCCAGTACTAAGTACAAGTACTTCGAAAAAGTACTTGGAGTTTTAAGTACTTTACTTGAAATTCAAAATTTAAGTAACCAGTACTAAGTAATTACTCCATAAAGTACTCTAAGTACTTAAAATACTTAGAGTACTTTAAAATACTTTCAGCATTTTTTTAATTACTTTACTTGAAATTCAAAATTTAAATAACCAGTACAAAGTAATTACTCTGTAAAGTACTCTAAGTACTTAAAATACTCCTGGTATTTTTTTAAGTACAAATAAAAGTAATTTCTCTTAATGGGAGTATTTTTAAGGTACTGTAAGACTTTTTTAGGTAGGTACCACTAATTTTTAAATTAAGGAGTGTCCTACGCTGAAGGACGTACATTTTACACCCAAAATATTTAGTCGTTAGCAATAATCATGTTTTTCGCTTCAATGCAAATTTCAAAAATTTGCTGCTTTAGAAACCTGCAACCTGCAATCTGCATATTGCTCTACTACTTTAAAAAAATATATATATATTTTTTTTTATTCATTTAGCTACAAACAGACGCAGCGTATAGCGGAGAAATTATCTGATTTTAACCAACTGTATACAGGGCACTCAAAACATTTCTTAACAGAGAAATGCTTCGCTGCAGAGGTAAAATATTTCGTGAAACCTAAACCTAAAAGTTATAAAGTTATATATGTGAACTAATAAACTACGATACAAAAAAGTGATGGAAACTAATTTTTACAAACACATTTTTATTTAAAAACTCACTCAAATCAAATAGTAACAAAAATAAATATAATGTATACAATAAATGGGTAAATAAAACAATTAATGTACCTACAACTGCAAAACAAACTAAATATGCAATGTGCTGTTACTCTTAGGCAGCACAAGTTTTTCAAAGTTAACGTCACTTAAAGCATGTCGTCTGGGTGCATTTATAATTTGGGCAAAAGAAAACAAGCGTTCAACAGGGGCCGACGAGGGCAAAACTGAATTATATTTAATAAATAATTTCTTCATCGTTGGATAGTCTGTTAACGTTTGAATATTGGATCTTGAGTAATTTAAATATCACAATAATTCATATTCATATTGGTTTTGGTTTGAGAAAAATATCAATGAGACTGAAGAGTTGAAATCCTCTTTCTCTTTGAAATCGAAGAATGGATCCTCTTCAATATTTTCACCGTCTTCTACCTCAGACTGTTGCACCTGGTCCAACTCAAGAGCTGCCTCTAGTACCCATGATTGAATATCTTTGCAAGTAATTGTAATCTTTTCGTCTCTCAGCCCGCTGAACCAGCGCATTTTAAATCCTGGGTTCGTGACCGCTGCTATTACTGCCATTTTGATTTAACCGTAAACAAATCTTTGAAACGTTTTTGGTGGATATAATCTAAAATATATTCCAAGGGCTTGGACAGTTGCCTTATTTCTCCAGAGAGCTAATTTTTTTTCTAATTTCGTATACATGGATATAATACTAGGGAGAAAGTAACCATAAAATTTGTTTTGATCCCCTTGGAGAAAGTCCAAAGTTTCAGCTAAAGGCTTCATAATTCTTATATATTCCTCCAAAAACAAAATACCGTTTTCTGTAAAAGAAGGAACTAATAGTTTATCACATAGATTCTTTAGTTTTTCCTTGCACGATACAATTTTTTTTTATGGCGTCATACGTCGAATTCCATCTGGTGACACCAGGGTAACTCACGGTATGACCCAAAACTTGTTGGACTATTTCAGCGGATTTTGGTCTCCTAGCCTTTTTCCACAAATTTCCACATTTATTAAAAACAGAAGTGTTTTTGCTTCTTAGTTGGTAAGAGCTCTTTAATGAATTGCTGTAGTCTGTTGTAGCTATTAAATTTAATGTATGTGATGCGCATCGAAGATGTTCTGATAAAAACTTATCTGGTTTTGGTAGTTCAGACACTGCAGACGTAGATACTTGGTATATCCAGAGAGTCGGCAACACTGACAAATTCTAAACCTAATGGAATTTCAACTTCATCCAAATTATCTATCTCGTAATTCTCGTCAAAATCGCCGATTGATTTTTCGGAAACCAATTCATAATCATTCATTGTAATTCCAAATTCCTTAAAACATTTCACAAAATTTGATCCATTATCCGTAATGGTTGCCAGAATTTTCGTGTCATTTAAATCATATGCTCAATGAATTTCATCCAGGAGTTCTGCAATCCTGTCATATGAATGTGTCCCGTCAAATCTTCGACAAGATAATGCCACAGAATGCCTTTCTAAATTTTCATCTATATAGTGACAAGTCCCAGAAAACTTCTTCTCTTAGAAGACCATATATCTGTTGTTGTACCCACAAAATTGCATGTTGATAATTCCTGTTTTAATTTTTTCATACATTATATAAAAAAGTATTTAGAGTACTTACTTAAAAAAGTACTTAGAGTACTTTTTATATAAAAAAGTACTTAGAGTACGTTTTATATAAAAAAGTACTTAGAGTACTTTTTTAAGTAACAAGTATTACTTATTTCGAAATAAGTACAAGTATCCAGTACTTTTAAGCAAAGTACTTAGAGTACAAATAGGAGTACATGAATTTTAAAAGTACTTGGAGTAAAATACTTAGAGTAAAAATGTACTGAGTACTTTACTTGGAGTACATTTTTGTACTGAGTACCTCAACTCTGATTTCCCAGAACTGCAATTTGATGGAACAGATTTTTTTTTGTAGTAGTTGCAACAAAGTAATTTCTTGAACATCTAAAACAAATGTTAATAGATATATTTCCTCACAAAAGCATATTAGTGCTAGTGGCTCTATTGATAGTGACAGTCAACTTAGCTTTAATTTAAATTTAGTGGAAGTGATGTGGGATGTAACATAGGTACCGTGGTCAAAACTAGACAATCCACTTTTTAGACAATTTTTGGAAAAGTATATTAGTGGCAAATATAAATGTTTAGGTGCCGTCGGAAACAACACTCAGAAGAAAATATTTATCAACAGAGTATGATAATGTTAGAAAAAAAATTTCTTCTGAGTTTACTGGGAAATACATCTAGGTTAGTGTGTACGAAACCACCAATGCTTGTGGTGAGAAGGTAGTGAATGTTTTGGCGGGTGCATTGGAGGAAAATTGTTCAGTGCGTGGACACTTGATCACCTCTAAAATTGTAGAAACGACAAATTGTCGCATTATAGTGAAGGCAGTGAATTCAAGTCTACAAGATGGGGTAACAAATATGAAGGAAATAAATAACAAAGTCTTATTATGGAGTGGAGTGAATTATATGAAAGCTACAGGACGAATTATGAAGGAATCATATCGCAATATGCCGTATGTAATGTCTAGCACATGGACTCCGTAGAATTGCTGGAACTATTACAGGGTGCTACGCTAATGTTGATAACTTAATATCTAATGTAAAGAAAGTTTTCCTGAGATCAGCACACCATGTATGGTTATTTAAAAGATACTTCCAAATACACCATTACCTCCAGCGCCCATTATAACATGGAGGGGAACTTGGCTAGAGACGGCATCATACTATTTTTGCCATTTTGAAAACTTCAAACTAGTAATGCTGCAGTTTAATCCAGATGATGCAGCTGTTATTTCACAGAAACAACACGCATTTATGTATCCAACTTTTCAAGATCTTAAGACCATACTCGGAAGTTTGTTGCGAATTCCTCTAGCCATACGGGACCTTCAACATATACCAACCACATCAAAATTTACCTGAGTTGATGCAATAAACATCGTGTTCGATCTCCGGCAATATATTTTTAATTACCTAGAGAAATCGCTGAGAGGGTTCAAACAAGATTCCAAAGACTTTTGAAAACCAATCTCGGATTTGTAACAATGAGATCTATAATAAAGCTCTTAAACTGTAAAGAAGTAGACTTTTCCACACCAGGCGTCAATAGGGCAACTTTAAGAAATTTCACATATTTTAAGTACGTCCCGAGATATCTGTTCAGGTTGAGCGGTCTTTTTCTCATAAATGGATTTTTAATGGCAGGCGGCGAAGGTTAACTTTAGAACATTTAGAACAAATATTAATAATATAATTTTATATTCGTTATAGGTCGTGAAAAATTACATGTGTGTGGTACTCTAAAAGGGGTAGTGAAAAATACATATGTGTATTCTAGTTCAATGTTGCATCCCCAATACATCATTTTCGAGTAAGTGTTTATAATAAAATGACCATATCAATTTAATTAATTTAAATATTAGGGAATTCCCTAAAAAAGTACAACTTGTATCATACTTGCATAAAAATCTTTCCGCGTGGGCAGAGCGAACCCTGACTTTTACGTCACCAAGATAAGATTCCTGATCTCTGCTTATCAAACACTAAGGTGTGTAAATTGATCAATAAAGTGATTCTATTCTAATCTATAAAGAATTATACAGTTATAGAGGTGACCTCACATGGTGAATGGGTACATTCAAAAGATTGCCATGCCTTGTCAAATAATTCTAACAGTTTAGCCTTTTTTACAGACTTAAGTCATTTTTTGTGAGCGTTATACATGTTAGGATGTACATAGATGGCATTGTGAGAATAAGCTGTTCTTTAAATAACACTCTCTACAACTCATATTTACCTTTAAGTCAAAGATTAACCTGATACATTTTTTTTGTCAAATAAAAACTCTTTCACACTCGGAAGTCCTGCCCCATGCGAAAATATTGAAGGATATACGACTATAGGCCATAGTATAGTAAATGTTTAGAGTTCATTTCAACAGTAACATTGCAAAATATGCCTTATTTAGTTGTTTGTGCACATGGTCGATATGTCTATACTAGGATAGTTTGGGATCGAGAGATGTGCCGAGAAATTTCGCCGAATCCGATAGTATAATATTTTCACTAATCGTGAAATTCTCTGGCAATGGTTATTGGATATAGAAGTTTAAACAAACGATTTTTTCTTTTCGTTTAGTATAAGTTTGTTTCTTAAGCACCATACACCTAAAGATGCTCAGACCTGTCGATTTCTGTTTGAAATAGCACTATGCAAACATTGTTTTAGTGTTTTTAGATGCAACATTCCCCAACATATGGATCGAGAGAAGATATTAAGTGGCCATCTAGGTCTCCTGATTTAACTCCTTTAGATTTTTTCTTGTGGAGTTTCAATAGAACAAATAACTTTGAGGACTTGAAAAAGGCCGAATGTGCCAGGAAATCCTTCTGATTTTGTTAGAAGTATTCAAGAAAAAATAATTGTGACATCAAATGCTCTCTAATTTTGAACATTTATTTTAAAAAGTAGTTATGTTAAAGTTTGTCCACTAGCTAAATGATTGTTTCAAAATTTTTCTAAATATTTCAGAAACCATTGATAATAAATGTGTATCAAATTCTGTAGAAATTTACAAAGTAGTGTAAGTGTCAAAAATGCCACTTCGCCAATAGAAATCGACGGATTCGAGCGTTTTTGCAGAAAGAAAATATTAATGAATTAATTTCTTTCATGATGACCTCACTATAGAATCTGGGGCAATATCATGTGTGCGTACTTTTAAACATTTAAAAATATTGTAGATTTTGACAAACATATACCACATGTTAATATGATATTGTCAGTTGGAAATTGCAATATTTTTTGCAACAAGTGTGTCTATAGTTTATCTCAGATTAAAATGCAGTGCTTGTAAAGATAGGAAACACGTATCCTTGTCTTTGATTGGTACATTTGCAAGCCAAGTTTATACTGGGGAAATTGGTAAATCAGAACGGATTTCTTGTTTTATTCTTATTGCAATAAAATAAGAATATTTATGGTGTAATTTGAATTGAATAAATTAAGTGTATTGTTGCGAATTATCCGCCTTTTTGGAAACGCCCTGTGTGAATCCGTGGGTTCTAAATAATTTCAACAAGAGATTTATTTAGTGGTTTACCACTACTAACACTTTATTTAACAATTTACTGACTATACAACACTGTTTACTTTTTACGATTTAACCTCACTTTTCACTTTTCAACTTGTTCACTTTTATAAACTGCCTTCTTAATAAAACTTCTTCCTCTGCGCCGGTAATCGCGCCTTATATACTCTGAAATTACCTCTAGATTGAACCAGAATCTTTTTCCACCACATTCTGGGCAAGTCCATGGCTCTTTCTAGAGTCTTTCCAGTCACTATTAGTAGACATAGGCGTATCATCTCCAGTTACAAGGGGTGTAATTCATAACAGTATTTATAAGATAACCAAATGCCAAATGAAAGTGAATTTAAGTCGTTAATTTTTATTTTGTGTACCAATGGCCTTGACATGTCCAGGGCCGCGCCAACCAGACATTGAGGTGTGCATCACATAAGGGCGGCCGCAGAAGCATAATTAATACTGAACACAAACCTCCGATCAAAGAACCAGTCTAGATACACAACAGCTATCTCTTCAATACATACTTTGTTTGCTTCCAACATAATAACATTATATAGCCATAAAAAAGGATAGATATTTATTTATTTATTTGATATATCTTAAAAACACCAAGTGGTAATTACAAGTAAGAGAACAATGATGCTAACAACACAAATTTTAATAGCTATGTTAACTTAACGATAAAAATATGCGCAATATAATTTACAGAACAAAACAACTATAATAACTAACACTACACAATACAAAATCATACCTAAAACAAGCTTCTTATATCCTCTATATTTGTATCAAAAAGATCAATAAAATTTTTGGTATATTAAATTACACTGATGTAACATATTGTTTACCGGTGAAGAGCTAAAGGGGTCTACATAGAACAATTTGTATTTGATTATCCTTAAGTGAATCTTAGGTACATTAATACTTATATAATTTATTATCGAACAGTCTTTGTACTTAAAGCTATTGAAATATAATAAATAAATAGTATAGCATTCTCGAGGCAACAGTGACGGGTATGTGTAGAAGGGTAAATATTTTCATCAAAATAAATTATTGCAATTCCTGCATTACCTGCTCTTTATACAACAATGTGATGTATAGTCATGTAAAATTACAGTAAGATAATGTTTGATATATTTAAAATTTAAATATATCTGTTGTCACAAATGTATTAAATAACTGTGTAAGAGTAGCCGTGCAGGCTAAACATCGCCTCAAATATAATTAAATGTATGTTTATATGCATTCACTGAATAAAGACGTTTATTATTATTATTATTATTATTATTATTATTGTAAATTAAATCTCCACTAATAGTGGGTACACAAACAAGTATCGGCCGCAGCAAGATACTTATGATTATAGTGTCGAATTTAGGAATGAGCGGACGATTGAGGTAGTCGACAGGATTACGGCTTTCTGGATGGCTGCAATCTTATCGTCAATTCCAAGCTTTGTTAGATTGGCAACAAGTGTTTTGGGGACTACTCCGGTCGTCGATTATTAATATTATTATTATTATTATTCCTCAGTACTCAGCACAATGCTGGTATTATCCACTTATCCCGGGTAATTAATTACCAAGGGATTAAGCTCTGTTGGGACCCATCTCGGTTTGTTGAGCCCTTTCCAGTCTTAATCTCCCAATACCCTTCTGACAATGCTACAAGTGTCCAGCAGGACACTTATTATCATTATCGTTATCATTATCATTATTATTATAACTCATCATTTATAAAAATTACATATCTCCATTCTTTCTGAAAGTTTACATGTAATAAGAGGATAAATTATACATATTCACATGGCTAAATTGTTAATATTGAATGTTGGTCATTATAATTTATTATATTTCTGCACTATTGAATGGCATATTTATAAACACACCACAAATTAGACAAGCCTCAAATTCAATGTCAGGATTGTCTCAAATAACAGACATGCATTCGTTACTAGCGAACATTACCATGTAGAAGCTGGAAATTTAATTCAGTTATTGTTAGACAATGGGATGGAATATGTTACCCACAACACTCTGTAGCTCATGGAGTTACCAAGTCGGTCAAATATTCACAACCACCAGATGTACAGAAAGTTAGAGAAAAACAAAAATAGTAAAGTATCTTTATTTTCATATACCAAAACAGAAATTATTAATTTTTAAACCAGCACGGTAGCTCAGCCAGCTAAGCGTCTTAGTGGCGAGTGCGCTTGGTCAGACTACCTAACGTGTACTGAATTCGATCCCCAGCACCGCTACTGGCAATGTTGGTGGGTAATGGATGTTGTCTGTGTTTTTTTAAATGTGTAACCCCCTTCTGGACAGCCTATGAGAGACTTTGGATTTGTGGGTTGTCTACTATGTGTGGTATTTATGTTTATGTTATGTTTATAAATAGTACAGTTTTTGTTAAAATACTTCTTATTCTGTTTCCTCCTACAGAGTATACATTAACTTGGCCGGTGCAAAGGTAGCGCACTTATTAACTCATACACAAGATAAGTTACAGTTTACTCGACTTTACTAATAATCATTGTAAACTTTTATTCCCATTAAAGTAATTTTATTATTACTAGTAATTACTGTGTTCTGTTTATATATTAGCTCAGCAGAAATATAAATTATTATTATTGTTTATTGTACTTTATTAATTTCACCAAAAGGCCATCGACCGAAGTCCTTCAGCCTGTTACATATATTTACATTGCTTTATTTATACATATTAATTTTTGCAACATAATATAAATTATTTGTATTACTGTCCAGTATCTAAAAAAATAGTAATGAAATTAACATAGTGGGTACGTTGCGTTCGATCCCCAGCACTGGCAATGTTGGTGGGTAATGGATGTTGTCTGCATTTTTTCAAATGTGTAGAGGTGTTTAAAAATCTCATGAGCTTTAACCTTGGTATGCGCAGAGACATAATTTCGGCGATCGTCTAAATTACACAACTTCCTAAAAACATCCGATTTAGAATTTGCACGTTATCCCGAGCTGTCGTTGTTTACAGACCTCCATTAAAACTGCCCTTTGGAATTAATTTAGAAACTAGCGAATTTTGCACGGGGTTATTTATCTAATCCCAACAATTTGTAAGTAAATCATTCTATTAAATTTCTGTGATAGCCGAGTCAATGTATTCAAAATGTACTTATGCTGAATGAACTCCGCCTTTTGCGCTTATCGCGGTTCATAAGGTTCTGAAAGTACTCTAACCCCCCTTCCGGACAGCCTATGGGGCGCTTTGGATTTGGGGGTTGTCTACTATGTGTGGTGTTTATGTTATGTTATCATGTGTTGTGTGATAAATGTATATTTGTTTTTGTGTAATTTCCAAACATTGAAGTTTATTCAAGAAAATAAATATGTAGGCATTTATTAAAATAATGACAATATTGTATTTATTTTGTGTAATAATTATTGGTGAAATTTTCATAAATTTCTAGGTACATAACCGTCTGCGGTGATTAACAAATATAATAGGTAGTGAGTACACATGTTTTATTCTAAGGAAACGATGTACTGAACGGATTAAAATTTAATTGTTATTTCACCTTATTACAACTGTAAACAGCACCCCATCATGTTACAACTATGAAGGTCATACTTACTTATGAAACAATTGATTTACATCTTTTCTAAACAGTTTTCTGCAAACGGAACAGCACTTCACTATTTTATAATACCTATATTGTCAATAAAATGTAGAAAATATCAATTCTTCACCACTAAATCACTCAGAAATCCTGCATCTGCCAAATAAATTATTTTTTATTATTTTCCTTATATACATACATCCTTTTTAAACTATTCGCATTTTAATCTATAATATACATATTTTTTAAACTATTTTCTTTTAATCCATATATACATTTTTTAATATGTTTCATGATTGTTATTAAAGCTTAGTTCTTAAGATTGTGTGTTGACTATATTTCTATACTTTTGTAAAGTCTATGAAAATAAATTAAATAAATAAATAAATAAATAAATTTTATAGATATAATAACATGTTTGGATTTTTATACAATATTTATAAACTATCAGATGAAGAAATTTTGAAAAACTCTAAAGACCTGCGTTTAAAACTTGCAAGATGTATCGCATGAAGAGTCAGATGTTAACGGTGTAAATTTATGTGATGAGATCAAGATGTTAAAATTGCATTTAAAACCAGAGTTATATTATCTAATCCGTAATCAGTTTTACAGTATATATTTGAAAATCAACTTCTCGCTACATTTCCAAATATTTCTATAGCACTCAGAATGTTATTAACATTAGTCATATCTGTTGCTTCTGGAGAGAGAACTTGCTCAAAATTAAAAATAATAAAGAATTATTTATGATCCACTATGATACAAGATAGATTAAATGGCTATATATAGCCATAATTGTCATAGAAAGTAAAATATTAGACAGTCTAAATATTGAACAAACTGTATCTGAATTTACCGAAAATAAAGCATAAAAAATTAATTCTTTATAAAAATATGTATAGTTATTTACTTATTACTATTATAGTTTATGTTATTTGATTTTTCTATATCAGTTCAGAGTCTACAAGGGTGGCTAAATTTCTTGGCACGGCCTTGGAGACGGCCTCGATGGGGATTTCACTTACTTGGGAATTCTCATGTACTTGTGTAAACTTTGCTCCACTCATAATGTAAACAACTGCATTGTAATCTGAGATCTACTATAGTAATAATTATTAAATTTGTTGCTGTGTTGTAAAGGGACTAAACAATAATCGATTATTTCATTTTGTTAAAATCGCACATTAATTATGTTAATTTTTCAGGAATGATATTAAATATGTTTTCAACAAGCAGTTTGGGAGTGTGTTTCGAACTTACCACAACCCTACCTACTTCTCCAGGCGTCTTTTCCGATTCGCTGACATTTATACGTCAAATATAACGAATTTGTTACATTATTCTGTAAACCATACATTTTATCCTCGAAGAGGAGTTATGCCTCATGAATATATATCATATTTTGTTTGATAAAAAATTTACTCATCGTTAGTCAATTTCATAGGCCTGTCATTTAAAGAGGTACTAAAGTGCAGTTAGGAAATAAATAAGAACAATTATTATAAACAGAATATTTTATGAACCTTGAAACAGCCTCAAATTTTGTTCCATATTTATGTCCATGCTCGCAGCTTTTATTGGCAGGTCTATAAATAGCCTTCATTTTTTCATGTTAATTTATTGGTAATATTGACTGATAAGTACTAAATACTGGTAGGTTGTTAAAATATTGTATTATATTTATTACGGATATTAAGTAGCAGATGTTTTGGTATTTTCCATATAATCATGATATTATTTAATGCAATTTTACTTGGAACGTGTATTATAAATATAATCTTATTTATTTGATTCAGTTATATTTTACTTTGATTTATTTAGTATTATTTTGTTTCTTGTATAAATTTATTAAATTGAAAAAAAATGTTTTTTTTTGTTTATTTTTCCTTTCGTGTTGCAAACTATTTTTCAAAACTTAACATGTTCTGGATCTCATTACATGTTTTGTACTTATTTTGCTGCTGTAAGATTAAAGTGAGTATTTTATTTTGTGTATTCAATACTAACAATGTTTGCAGAGAAAAGTTGGCTTGGAAAACTAAAATAGAATGACGCTTCTGTTCAGGGGTGGACTGGCAACAGTTTAGTGGTGCTGGATTTTAGAACTCGCACTTATTACTTTATTATTTTTATTCTTGCCATTATTAATGCCTATCTAGTAATTAAGGTAGATTTATATTAGCACACAAATCGTTTTACAGTGGATTTTTAAATTTTAAATGCAACATACTTTAAAAAGGCGACATGCTTTATTTGAACAATAGATAAATATTTAAATAACACCCGTAACAAAATTTCACTTATTTGCATTTTATAAAGACAATTTCCTCAACAAACTGCTTTCCTTGGAGATTTCATCAATTATGTTATCACTATCTAGGTTATATAACACATCTTTTTCTACTGCCATCAATAAAAATGCTTCCAAGTGATTATTGCTGAGTGTACTCCTTAGTCTGGTTTTCACAACCTTCAGGGCCAAAAAACACCGTTCACAAGCTACTTGTGTTATGGGTAATGTCAACAAATATTGCTAAGCCAGTGTTAATATAATTCCCTGCATAAGTTATATTTTATAAGCACACCGTAACAGCGTACTGCACAATTCTTACAAGTTTTTGAAGTTTTACAGAATTTAAAATTTTCACCTTCTTCCCAAGAATCTTATTCTTGGTCTGCATCATTTTCAACTTCATAATATTGTTCATACTCGTCTGTAACAGTTTTTAAAAAAATTTCATTTGTAGCATCTCTATTGAATGTTACTAATTTCGAACATAATGTTTGTATTGCTTCTAAGGGTAACTTCCCTCTTCTTTAATATGATTCAAATTTGAAAGAGATAAAAAATTTAAATTTTAATACATCTTGTTTTTACAAAAGCTGTTGATCATGCTCTCAATTACAATGTCAAGAGTAAACTCTATAACCTCTAACCTTCAAATATGGATAACACAGACAAATAAATTTTTTATCATGCCTGTCAGCTGCTCAGTCTTTTTTTCGGTGGATGTGACTAAGGGGAGATATTTATTAGTTAACGAATGACAACAGATTTGTTTTCACTCTATACTTGTCAACTGGGCAATTATTTGTACATGTACATGAACAAAAGAATAATAAGTTTGTTGATTTTAGCAGAAACAATAACAAGATAAAATCGAAATACAAGATAAGGAACAATAAGGGCGCCACGCAATTAATGCAAGCATTAGCTGTGAAATTTGTAAGCTTCTAAACTTCATTTACTATTATTTTTATCTAATAAATTTGGTGGTTTTGACTTTGAATTAATAGACATTTAGAGAAATAAAACTATGAAATTGAATCAAGCAATATATTATAAAAGTGGATAGAAAATATCACAGAATAGAATACAAACATCAGAATGCACAGCAAATTTCTTAAAGTGCATTAACGGTGTGGACACAAATAAAAGATTAAAGAAATCGCTACCAACCAACCATGCAGTAACCGATCCAAACTGTCCATGTTACCAGAGAATTATAAATCTAGAAGAGAGGAAAACAATGCAAAACTTAGCAATTAGAGTCGAAGAGACTTATCCAACATTCCGAAGCAGAACACCAAGGTTCAAATACGTGCTTAAGCCTGTTCCACATGAATGTTCAAGGGATTTCAAACTGTGTAAATGATATTAATGTAGCCATTTCATAGCGCTCTGTGAGCATTGGCAGAATAGTCTTAGTATTGCTGCTTTTCAGTTGGAAAACTATAAATTAGTTTCGTCCTATTGTAGAGCAGCAAGAAGTGCTCATCGAGGTGTTGTGTTATACGCTCTAAATTCATTATCTACAACCATTCGCGAAGACATAAATGCATTAAGCGAGGACTATTTATTTGAATGTACGGCGGTAGAGGTTAAAATTAGGGTTATGTGCTATGTGATATGTGTTGTATACAGACCTCCGGCTTCCAGTATTAGTACCTTTATTGATAAACTAGAGTGATTGTTAGAGCTGGCCACTGAGAATGAGAAATTTGTGATAGTAGCAGGAGATTTTAATATTGACATGTCTTTAAAGAATACCAAGGATAAAGCTCTGGTTATGAACTTGTTAAATTCTTATAATATAAAAATCACAGTAAATTTGCCTACTACAGTAACTATAATATAAAAATCAGAGTAAATTTGCCTACTAGAGTAACTATAACTACTACAACATGTTTTGACAATATTTTTGTTTCACATCTGATAGAATGTAAAACAGAGGTACTAGATGTAAATATTTCTGATCACTTTGCTCAGCTACTACGTATTAAAGGCAACGTAATTGCTAAAACCCAAACATATCAATATAGGCGTACTTTCAGCACAGAAAACTGCCAACTCTTTAATAGTCTACTAGTGCAGGAGACATGGCTATCAGTGTATGAAGCCACAACTGTTGATGACATGTACAATGTTTTCATTCGAATTTTATTAAACTACTTTAACTCATCATTTCCTCTAAAATCCGTTAAAATACAACAATAAGAGTAAATAGATCTCAAGAAATATTTATAATGCCAAAGAAACGTTAAATTTATTACACGAATCGTATCAGCAAGGTAGGGTCACAAAACAAACTTCTGTAAATTATAAAAATTATTATACTACTCTACTTATACATGAAAAGTCTAATTACTACGAAGCACAAATTAATAATTCCTGTAATAAATCTAAGACGATTTGGAATATTGTAAACAGTGAAAAGGGAAAAGATGGAAAAAATAATCAGTAATTTATTGAAATTAATGATATTGGTAGTAGTCTGACTGTCGCCGGGCTCGCACGTGTTTTACTAAGCGCTAGCTTGCACTTAACAGTGGTTGGTGGTTGTAAAATGCCCGACTTATGATCGAAACAAGATGGAACAATAATATCATTTATAAAAAGTAGTGAGTTTAAGGAAATTATTAATACGTGTATTAAAAATGAAACTACAAAATTAGAAGAAAAAATAGCAAAACTAGAAAATGAAGAAATACAACTAAGAGAAAGCAACATCGAGTTAATTGGCATATTAACTTCAAACGAGTATAAAAATATGAAAAAATCACATCCAGAAGAAAATCAAAAAAACGTCATCGCTAAGAAAACATTCAGGCAGTGACAGAAAATATAGCAGTCAACCAGCGGAGGACTCCAAGTAAGAACATTGAAGAAAATAAAGTAGAAAAAAGAACATTACAAAATCAAATAACTAATCAACCTAGTTCAAGTCATGATTTAATAGATGGCCGCAGTAATGGTAATATAGAGAAAAATAAATCAGAACCGAAGGAGCAAAAAACGAACACGAAGGAAAGTGGGAGTTCCCAAGACATAAATATAAGAAGTGAAATACTACAATATATGGTAAAGGAGCACAACAGCACATTCAAAGGAGTTGTGAGGTATATAGATTACCATATGTTTAGGTGCCCGCCAGAAATGTCTACCTTTGACATCATTACGTATCTTAATTCTAAAAATATACCAGATGTCAAATGCGAGGCGATGAAATCTAAAAATCCAGAAATATAGGCATCCTTTAAAGTATCAGTACCTGCAAATTATGTAGAAGCATTCAAGAACCCTAACATCTGGCCAGAGTATGTTGGAATTGACCGATACCAAAATCGGTTTTTATTACAGAGACCATTACCCCAAGACCATCCCAAGTAAACACAAACAGAAATAAAACGAACTCAACAAATAAGGAAGTGAATATTACCGAGAATTATATCTCAAATTTTACAATGCTACATTATAATATCCAATGTGTGACTAACAAAATTGATGAAATTAATATCCGGCTTAACAGCATTCTGCCACAAGAAAATTCCACCGTCGACTTAATATATGTTTCTCCGAAACTTGGATGAAATCCGAGCGAAAGACTCTTCTTAACATAGGAAATTATAAAATAGTAGGCTTTTACTGCCGACAAGAAAGGGCACATGGCGGAGTTGTAATATACGCTAAAAACGGTAGTGATTTTATGGAAGTAAACAATTTGAAAACCGAACAAAGAGAATTACATTTTGAATTCACTGTTGTCCATAGTAAAAAATGTAAGTACACTATTATTTGTCTGTACAGAGCCCCGGTGGGCGACACAAAAATATTTTTGGACTCTTTCTATGAACTATTATTTGAATTAAACCAATTACATTATAAAAACTTTATTATATGTGGTGATTTTAATATAAACTTTTTAGAAAACTGTAACATTACAAATGACTTAGAATCGATTTTAAACAAATATGACTTAAAAATTACCATAACCGAACCTACAAGAATAACATCTACATCATCCAAAACTATTGATAATATTCTAACAAATATAAAGGCACAATATAATTCACAAGTAATTGATCTGGGTCTCTCAGATCATAAAGGCCAAATTTTAAAAATCGTAAATAAAATGAATGTGTCAAGTGAGCACAAATTTACAGAAAAAAGATTATTTACCCCAAAAAATAAAGTAAAGTTTCAAAACCTGCTAGAATCTATAAATTGGTGCACTATAGAGGACCACACTGATGCAAATGTGGCTAATGATACCTTTTATTCTCTGTTTCTGGATTGTTTTCATGAAGCATTTCCTACGGAAAAAATTAACATTTCAAAAAAACTAATAATGGCTGGCTAACTACAGGTATTCGAACTTCGTGCAAACATAAGCGCGACTTAATTCATTTAAAACAAAATAAACAAATAAAGGTCGTTGTTTCATAAACTATATTAAAGCATATTGTAAGATTTTAAAAAAAGTTATACACGCTGCAAAAAAATTATATTTTGGTGATAAAATTCTACACTCTAGTAATAAAATAAAAACTACTTGGAATATCATAAACGACATTCACGGAAAAAACTCTGATATGCAAGAACATATAATGCTGTCCAAAAATGATGAAATAATAAAAGATCCTTATCAAGTAGCCAATAAATTTATTGACTTTTTTGTGGACATTGCCAAGACACTAACATCTGGTTTACAAAGCATGCACTCTGCCGAATATTATATCAATAAGATAAACAAAAATACCCTGAACTCTCTGTACTTTATGCCGGTTACGGAAAACGAACTAACTGAAATTGTTAAGCAGTTAAAACCTAAAGAATCATTTGGATGGGACGAAATTCCAATTACATTAATAAAAGAGAACATCTCAGTTTTAAAGAAACCATTAACACATATCGTAAACTTATCACTTTCCCAGGGGATATTTCCAGATAAGTTCAAAATAGCAATTATTAAGCCCCTTTTTAAAAAAGGCGACAAACATAATATTTCAAATTATAGACCTATTTCACTCTTGCCAACAATCTCTAAAATATTAGAAGCAGTAGTAAAAAAACAGTTAGTAAACTATCTAGAAAAATTTAAAATTTTAACACCATTTCAGTTTGGATTCAAAAAATACTGTAGCACATCTGACGCCGCATTTAAACTAATAAATTATATTAATAATATTCTAGAAAATAAACATATTCCTATGGGCGTCTTCTGCGACTTGTCTAAGGCTTTTGACTGTGTAGACCACAATATCTTACTAATGAAGCTCAATTACTACGGAATACGCGGTACACCACTTCTGTGGTTTAACTCGTATTTAAAACATAGATCAGCACATGTCAGACTTTATGACGAATCTCGGGGAGTTGGAAAAACCGCTATTACGGAAGCAAAAGATATAAAATCTAGAGTACCACAGGGGTCCATATTGGGTCCAGTATTCAATTCAATTCAATTCAATTTTTATTGGTGTTAAAATACACAAAGTGTTTACACACGTCAACATACGATACAGGTTAAAATATAAAGTATTAACTGTATAAAACAGATATATAAAGTGAAATAAAATACAGAGTACAGTTTAAGATACATATACAAAAATAAATATAAACTTTATTAATTCTAGTAATTGTGTTTTAGTTATGGCTAGATATCTTATTGATGATGTCATCATTTTCTACTCGCTCCATCTTTGTGTTATTTGTCTGTTTCAGATTATCTAGGAACCTTCGCCCTTTTTTAAAATCGAACATTATGCCTGATGGCCAAAATTTGCTGTTGTATACTAGGTCATGGAGTACCGGGTCAAGTCCTATCATGAAGCTATTATTGTTTTCTACCTTATTATAGAGTTCCAGAGATTTAACATAGATATTGTTAATGTCTGTGGCAGATTTCCTTGCAATATATTTTTTTACAATTTCTTGTGTCACATTGTTTGAGGCTTTTGAAATGAACAACCAAATTTTCTTGTTACGTTTTGGATTACTACTTTCAAATTTCACATTCTCTTCTTCATTGGTTTCTGCACTACCTATTTGTCTTGTCTTTTTGCGTTTTTTTGTTCTTGTTGTCCACTGATTCTCTTTGTCAGAAGAACTCATATATCCGGTCTTTCTTTTTCCTTCTTTATTCGTTTCTTGATTTATGCTGTTTTGGTCGGCGATTTTCACGTGCTCACCATTATTGTTAATTTTCTTGTTTACAAGTTTATTTCTTTTTGAGTCTTTGGAGGTAATTTCGCAGTATGTAGTTTTCGCTGTTGGTCTATCAAGTCCTGGTGAATATTGAATAAGTTTCAGTAAATCAATGTTGGTTTGTTTAAGATTCTGTAGCTCTACTTTCATTGAAGATAACTCCGCCATAACAGTGTTTATAATAACTTCTGTGAATTTTGTTTTCAGTGGCTCTTGTAGGTTTTTGTATGAATCATTTGTCTGCATATTAATGCTTGAGTCCATCAGTTCATCTATTTTTTCTTTTAATTTCTTGTTTTCTTCTTTTAGTTTGTTGTTAGATTCTTTTAATTGTTGGAAGTCAATTTTTATAACATTTTTGCAATCCTCACAGTGATATTTTAATAGCCGGTTGCGTAGTATCATACAACGTTCCTCGGTTGCACTTAGCTCAGCGCATTTTTTGCAGATATTTGAATGACAAAAATCGCATTTGAAGGTTGTGCAGCATTCTTCGCAATTATTTCTTATGCAGACTTTACACAAAAGCACCGTATCAGTACTCTCACAATTGCTGCACTGTGCCATTATTCAGTCATTGTTAGCTTGTTTGATCCACTGTGTAAATACTGTATGGTTTTTAATCAGTTTTTCTGTTGGATATACTTTTTTGTTGACACTTTTTTAACTGCTATGTATTCAATGTTTATTTGTTGTATATTATTTATTTATTTTAGGGTTCTAAAGTAATAAAGATTTAATTTACTTTTGTATCACTAGATCACTTAGTAGTTAGTGCACACTTTGATATAATTTCCAGTTATTATTTCACCATTGAACCCTAGTAAATGGTGAATTATAAGAGCAGTCCACACTCTACCAGTAGGCCATTTTATTCACTTATTTATTATGAATATTATTGAGTATTATTTTTAATATATATAAATGATCTTGTTGATAATTTCCCTTCGTTACAATTTTCGTTTTTCGCTGATGATACCAGTATCTTAGTGAATGATGATAACTTAGACGGCCTTAAAGTTAAAAGCGAAGAGGCAATGAATGGTATTACAAACTGGTTTCATGCTAATAAACTGCTCTTAAATGTTGAGAAAACAATGAATATAACATTTGAAAAATCACGCGCACCAATACCAGATATAAATATTCAAACAGATCTAGGTCAAATAGCATCAGTAACTGACACTAAATTCTTGGGAATATATATTGATAAATCGTTAAATTGTTCGACACATATTTTTGATTTAAATAAAAAACTTGGACATGCAATTTATGCAATAAAGAATATCAAAGAAAATATCAGCCTTGCAGCAGCACTATCTGTGTATTTTGCATACTTTCAAAGCATATTGCAATTTGGTGTAGAATTTTGGGGAAACGCAACATGCCTTCAAAAAATTTTAATCACACAAAAAGTGCTATACGAGCAATTTGTGGTATGCGCCCGAGAGAGTCCTGTAGAACGGTATTTAAAAGCTTACGTATACCCACTGTAGTCAATCTCTATATATATAAACTAACCATAATGATTTACAGACAACGGAATGCAATATCGACAGCCACTGATATTCATGATTACAATACCAGATCTAATTCAAAACTAATTGCACCAAATTATAGATTTGTCACAAATAGAAAAGGACCTCTATACTCCGGAGTAAAAGTTTATAATCACCTACCAAATTCTATCACTGGCATAACCAACCCAAACTTATTCAAAATTAGACTAAAGAAAGTTTTGAATAATTACGTGTTCTATAACCTAGAAGAATACTTCACTACAAAATTTCATCCATAAAAGGTTTTCAAAGGGTTTACTTCCAAACTTTTTTCAATGCATTGTATATTTATAATGTTTGAATTTATTTAAGTAAGCACATTGTATATTTCTTATGAATGAACGTATTTAACTAAATGCACTTTCCCTTATGTCTTGATTAAGGCGCACTATGTTAGGTATGTAACTATACAAGCATATTGTATTGTTATTGTTATGTAACATTAATTCTTGGGAAATAAATCTAATCTAATCTAATCTATTATCACATCACCACAACTAGCGAGTGAAATTTTTAATAATGCCTTTATTAATATGGCTATGGATCTGGTTGGAACAATTCCTGCTAATAATACCTTCGAACTTATCACTTCTAATCCTAATTCAATTTTCCTATTTGAAGTAACACCAAATGAGATCTTGGAAATTGAAACGGACCACCCAGTATACTATGTTTTTTAAATTTATTCCCGCGCCTATTAATCCAAATTTACATATTTCTAAAATTTCTAATAATTTGGTACGAAACTAAATATCGCCCGGTCACTGCCTAATAATATTTTACGCATATTCGTGTAGTAAAATGTAAAATTCTTAAATCCATACAATTCGTACAATTTTGAGATTCTCTAAAACCACCCATATCGGGTGAAGCCAGTGTGCGAACGGAGATAAGAATGGACGAAGCTCTCGAAGTAATTGCTGTAACATAAACTTTCTACGATAACATAAACACAGGTGGACACTGCGTTCGTGTGAAACTAGGTCCAGAACGACACGTTGTGGGGATGTTACGTCACTAATTGTGGAAAAATTTCGAGTATAAATACTCTAGAAAAATTATGCACTTGGTCAGTTAAGTTTGTACCCTCTAGTGGACTCGCTCGTTGAATTAATTTTCTCCCGAGCAGCTACTAGATTACCAGTACTTTATATTTTGTTGGCAGATTGGCTCGGGGACTTGTCTTTTCAGAGCTAGCTGTTTAATGAATTATTTAGTGAGGTATCAATTTGATTGACCACCATCGATTCATTTGGTATTACTACAATTTTTGTAGATTGGCTCGCATAGTGGTTTTATTCAGCTGAGCTTGCTGTCGAAGAGATTGTCAGTGTCCATTTGATTGACTCCCCGTCAATTAAATGGTCACTGCCAGTTTTAGGCAGATTGGCTCGCAGCATATTATGATTAAGCCGAGCTTGCTACACGATAAGTTGTCGTTGCCATTTTAATCGATCGGACAACGTATCAGGGGACACCGACAGGGTATTATAACGAGGGGGGACTTATAATTAGGCCGGCGACGTCCAGTTACGACGTTGCACGGGATATGTGGGAACCGACAGGTAAAACGTGGATTTCGTATTTTATTTTAATGTAGGCTGAAGGACTTCGGTCAATGGCCATTTGGGTTTTTACTCAATAAAGTACTTTTATTATTATTATTATTATTATTATTATTTTAATGTATTAACCTCAATTAAAATCAAATCGGGAAAATTAGATTTCAATTTCAAATTTGGTTATTCGACGGTATGAAACTCGCGTGGATATTTTATTGTGGCACTTTGATAATTTTAATAAGAATAACAAACTTCAATTAATTTTTGTGTTAAGTTTGCAATACAGCTATTTATTTAATCTTTACCTCACCTAATATTTGGTGTTGTACATTAATTTAAGGAGCTCTGCATTGTAATCACGATCTTATTACTCATTCAACTTAATTTACTGAGACTAGGTAAATTTTATAAAACTTCATGATTTACTTCCATTGGCATATTTTGTTTGGGATAGAGGGTTACTCTACACTTTATTTATTAGATGTTCAACGAATGCAACAATATTGTACTGTCTGGGCAGTTCACAGCTGTTCAGACGATCGGTATATTTATTGTTTGCCACTCGGGGTGCATCGCAGGCCACTTGTGTCCACCACAAGCAATGATCTGTAATGTGTCTCCCCGATGGTTAAGAATAATGAATAATTTAAAGAACTATTACATGTTAAACTTTGTACAGGGTGTTTTGCTTTGCCTTCACTGGCAGTGGCAGCTTTCAGAGCCACGGGCGAATTGGAATTGATTTTTAATTGCTTGTTCGTTCAATTGTTTGAACAAATACAATCTTCGCAACACATTAGCCAATTGGCAGCCAATAGGCTGGATCTGAGTCAAGTTTATTGACCAGATCCCATCACTCTACGCTTTGCAACCTCAAACAATGTTTGATTGAGCGATTAATTGAGATTTCAATTTGCCATGTATTTAACTTCATCATTTATTGCGAGATTTCGCCACCCAATACAAACTTTTCATGTGCCGAATTCATCACTTTTGCTACTTCAATTTGTACGAGGATTCTCGTAATAATCATTATCATTTTAGTGATTATTGTTGTATTTGATTGAGCATCTGATGGATATTGGAGTGACTGTTTGTCCCAACGAAATCTGTGACTGGAAATATAAATTTGTGATTATTTTTCACTGTAAATTTATATTATTTTATGGCAGTTGCCACAACGTTTTATTTTCGTTCCTGTATTGTAACCTGACGATTGTCTGAATATACGTATTAAATCGTTCCTTTTTTTTTTTTATATTATTTTACCTTTAAATAAAAATAAAAATTCAATTAGTCCAATTAGTCAAACATAAGGTTTGATCTAATCTAAAAGAATACATAGTGAATAAAATAACATCCAATTAACCAAACATAAGGTTTGAGTTAATCTTAAAGAAAAGTGAATTAATAAATTAAACTATGCAAACATAAAGTTTGTTTTACCTAGGAAAAAGTGAATTTACAAAATAAATTAATGAAACATAAGTTTTGCTTTAATTTAAAAGAAAATGAATAGAATGAAATCTAAAATTAAATATATAAATTATACTTATCAAATAAAGTGCAAATAAAGAACAGAGATCAGTGCCTAAATAAAGTACCGAGTGTAATCAGTTCGGTGAAGAATATTTAATCAAGTGCAGTAATCAATTAGTTTCCTATAATTAAAACTCTAACAAAGTAATTAATATCAATAAATAGAAACAGTAATATCAAACTTTAAAAAGAATTATGGTAACAAGTACTACAAAATCACAAACGTAAATTTGAGTCCTACCACTAAACTAGACGATCACACAGCCAAATTAGTTTAATTGTTTTAATAATTAGACATTCAGGGGAGAGGGGAGTGTAACTGGTAATTAACCAAACCAGAATTTAACAAGAAAACAATAGACAGAGGGGGGGTGCGTCTCAGAAATCATTAATGGCTTAAAGAATAAGTATTCTAGTGGTGATGATAATATTAGCAATATCATGTTAAAGAAAATGGTACCTACATAGTTGAACCTCTGACTTATGTAGTAAATCAATCTCTGAGATACGGCGTTTTTCCGTCAAGATTAAAGACAGCTGTTGTCAAACCTCTATACAAAAAAGGGGATCCATCCCTAATAGAAAACCAGAGACCCATAAGTATGCTATCGTCCTTTTCCAAGTTACTTGAAATTGTCATGTGTAGGAGACTAATTCCATTTTTAAAATCATACAATATTATAACTGAAAGTCAACATGCTTATCAGAAAAACAAATCTACAACAACAGCCACCTTTGATTTTGTCAGAAGAATACTGGAGTATCTGGACAATGGATATATTGCTCTTGGTATATTTCTCGATCTATCAAAAGCCTTTGATTGTGTTAATCACAATACACTTCTCAGTAAACTGGATAAGCTAGGCATAAGAGGAATAGCGAATAAATGGTTCAATTCTTATCTCAATGAAAGATATCAAAAAGTGTGTATTACGGCAAATTCATCACCCAAAGGGTCCTACTAGGTGTACCACAGGGCAGTGTACTGGGGCCAATACTCTTTCTATTATATATTAATGATTTGCAACAGTATTTATATAAAGACTCAGTTTATATAACATCTTATGCTGATGACACAAATATTCTAATTTTTGATAAAGAGTATGATAGTTTAGAGACCAAAGCATCTAACGTAGTGCAAATAATATCGGAATGGTTTCAGCAAAATTGGTTGATATTAAATAATGATAAGACGAGTTGTATTTTGTTCAAACACAGTAGAAACAAAAAGGAATTCCCGAACCAGATAGAAATAAACAACGTAAACACTGACTACAAGGAAAGTACAACATTTTTAGGGGTGACTATTGATGTACACATGGAGTGGAGGTATCATGTACAAAAGCTTTGTGGTAGACTTAGTTCGGTTTGTTACTCATTAAGAGAACTGAAGAAAGTAGTGAATAACAATACACTTCTTACAGCTTATTATGGCCATTTTTTCAGCTTAATGTCATATGGAATAATATTCTGGGGTGGCATGCACATTCATGAAATATTTATAGTTCAAAAAAGAGCAATACGAATCTTATCCAACTTAAAGGTAAATGAATCAAGTCGTAAACATTTTAAAGCATTAAATCTGTTGACAGCTCCGGCTCTTTTTGTTTATGAATGTCTTTGTTTTATTTTCAAACATATGAAGGAGTTCAAAAACAACATTAAGGATCATAGTTATGGAACAAGGCACAAGAATACTTTGTCTTATCCAATTCATAGCACTACAGTCTTAGAAAAAGGCTGTTTTTATAGAATGTCTGTATTTTTATAACATGTTACCTACCGAACTGAAAAACATTACATCTATAAAGATTTTCAAAAATAATATAAAAAACCACTTAATATGTGCAGAACCTTATACCCTAGAGGAAGTGATGCGGAGCAGTAGATGTGCCTCCCATGTGTTAATGCATGATGTCTAATATGCGCGCTCTCCTCGACCACTGTTGCCGCGTCTAATTGGACGTATCACCAGTTAGTTTAACTGTTGTTAAGGATTTATCAGTGTTCGGTAGCAACGGTCAAAAGGTTCACATTCACGTGCTGTGGTATGCGCTGAACTCAATATTGCATAAAACCTAAGAATGCAAGATAGCGGTATAGTATAGAGGGATAAACAGGGTCTCAACAGTGTCCCTGCAAAAACTGAAAAACAAGTGGAAAAACTTGAATTTAATAGTGATGTTTGACACCAATCTGAAGATAAAAGTACAGGCTTAAAAGTATTGAAAATTACACAAACAATAGTGTTTTGGATAATTAAATTGTGAATAATTTATACTAAACATATTAAAACAACAAGCAAGTTTCAATCCAAGAAAAAAAGTGATAAAAAATAAAGAAAAAAGTTGTGTAAATTCAGGCATCAGTGCTAATCTATAAAGAAACAATAGCTTTTTTGTTTTTATTTCCACAAAATGAACAGGACCGGACTAAGAAATAATGATACAAAGTTTCTATGCTGTAATAAGGAACTAAATAGTTATTGTTGTGTGACATGCAATAACATTTTCCATAAAAGTTGTTGTGAAAGAAGGAAAGGTTTTATTATTTTAGAGAAGCAGAAAATTTACTGCTCCAAAGTATGTGCAGATAAAATAAACATTGACGAAGAAGTTCTTGAAAACTTGAAACTGCAAATGAAACAACTAAATACTGAGCTTGAAGCAAAGGATAGCTACATACAAACTATTAAGAGAAGATCCCAAAATTTTGAAAATGATGTTTTAGAATCGGAACAAAAATACATGTCTGAATTGGAAAAAAATAAAGCAGTCATTGGAGATCTAAAGTCAAAGTTGGCTCTAATGGTGAAGAAGAACTGTGAAATTGAAGAAGCTCTGTCTAATGAACTTAAAAACAACAAAATACCAGGAAGAAATTGATGCTCTAAAAGAAAGAAATCTTATTATGTTAAAATACACTGTGGATCTAAAAAAAGAGAATAATAAAATATTAGATGAAATAAAAATCTTAAGACGAAATAGGGCTGAAGAACAACAGGACAGGCAGCCTAAACAAGTTGTTGACAAGTGCTTAAATAAGCAGGAAAATACAATTAAACCATGTGTAAAGAAAAATCGCTTACTTATTTTAGGCGATCAAAACGCCAAATTTTTAAATCAGGACTTGAGAAAATGTATAAGTTGTAAGTACGAAATTACCTCTATTATAAAACCTGGTGCCCATCTAAGTCAGGTCCTACATGATTTAGACGTGTTAACTAAAGACTTCTCCCTTAATGATCTTGTGATAATAACAGCAGGCTCTAATGATATAGATGTAAAGAAGACACCATCTTTTAGTTATATTTGCCGCAAATTAAAGTTATGTTCTCATACAAATATCACCTTTCTGTCAATTCCTTACTTCAAAGACGATGCATTGAAAAACAAACATGTTCTCAAATACAATGGTAAGCTGAATGATTTTTTAATAAAATTTAATAACTATACCGAAGGGCAAGTGAAACTCTTAGATATAACGAGTAAAAAGGAACTTGGTAATAGAAAATCTAAGACTCGTTTGATCGTAAATTTTCTGGCAGCTCCAAAACAAACAAAAAACCTAAAGTTTATTGTAGTGGATAATTATGCTGATAATGTAATACTGGAGGATAAGACAACTGATAACACTATCGTTAATGTGATATGTAATGATGAATGTGATACCGAGAATTTTTCTGTAAGAAATGAAGACAATTTTTTATACCCACGTCTTTCGCAGATTTCAATTGTGAAAGAAAATCTGACGATTTACTGATAATTCATCAAAATGTTCAAAGTTTAGCAAATAAAACACTACAAATAGGGCACTTTCTGAAGGAGATTTCTTGTGATGTAATATTACTGAGTGAGCACTGGATGTCAGAAGACGAAATTAATTTAATACATTTTGATGGTTTCAAATTATGTGCCTCCTACTGCCGTGAGAAGTCTAAGCATGGCGGTGTTGCAATTTTCTGTAGAACAAATTTAAAAACTAAATTTCTAGACTATGAGAAATTTTCCCTATCTAATGTGTTTGAGTGCTGTGGTATAGAAATTATTGGCACTAATATAATTGTAGTAGCTGTTTATCGTCCACCAAATAGTGATACTTTTCTTTTTTTAAATAACTTTGGTAACCTTCTAAATTCTTTTTTGCATAGTAATAAGTTTTTGTTGATAGGTGGAGATTTTAATATTGATTTTAAGGTAAACTCTACCCTACTTCATGATCTAACACTTACTTTGAATTGTAACAATATGTACACAACAATTCATGAGTCCACCAGGGTGACACCTTTCTCCAGTAAATGCATTGATAACATAATAGTGAATGACATGGATAAAGTGTCTGAAGCGGATATCATAAAGAGTAACCTATCAGATCACTATGCACAATATGCCATTGTAACTGGAACAGTGTCAAATTTTGATGAGAGCATTAAATTTAAAGGTTTTTTGAATGAAAACAATATCAAAAATTTCTGTCATTTATTAGAGAATACTTGCTGGGCGGAGGTTTATGCAATCCCTAATTGCAATGTAGCTTTTAAGACTTTTATGGAAACTATTTCTCTTCACTTTGAGACATGCTTTCCACTGAGAAAAATTACAAATAAAATTATAAATAAACCAAAAAAAGCCATTTCAGTACCAACTTCTAATCAGAAAATAATCAATGCTAAAAAACAAGTATCACTCTTTGCAGACCTAAGTAGAAAATACCCTCAGTTTAGAGACAGTTTCAAGGCAGCAAATAACGAATATAAACGTATTTTATCAGATTTTTTTAAAGACCGTAACGATAAATTGGTTATGTCCTCTAATAATAAGAGCAAGGCTATGTGGAACATACTAAATAATACTCTGGGAAAATCAAAAAATAATAATAATAAAACCGGTATACAAATAAAAGAAAATGACAAGCTTTTAAATAATAGTGAACTAACAGAAAAATTCAATACTTTCTTTATTAACGCTCCCAAAGTTGTTACCTCTAACTTACCTCCATATATTGACTACCACTTTATAGATAGATGTTTGGAAGTCTCGAATCATTCTCTATTTCTTAGGCCTCTTTCTAAGGAGGACACTTTAGTTTTAATCAGAAAATTGAAAAATTCCAACTCTTCGGGACACGACGAAATATCAAATATATTATTAAAACGTATAGCTACATATATCGTTGAACCTTTAACCTATCTGATAAATCTGTCTCTTGAGCAGGGAATGTATCCATCGGATTTAAAATTGTCAAAAGTTATTCCGTTGTTTAAAAAAGGCGACCCAAACTTGTTTGAGAATTATAGGGGCATTAGCCTTTCTCCTAGTATGTCAAAAGTTTTTGAGTCTGCAGTAAACTCTCAGTTAATAAGCTTCTTAATGATGCACAATAAGCTTTCTCCCAGTCAACATGGTTTTACAAAAGAAAGAAGCATAGACACTGCTTTAAGCGACTTTGTGGACGGTATTGTAACGTCCATGGACAAAGGACAAATAACTCTGGGACTCTTTATAGATTTCTCAAGGGCGTTTGACTGTGTAGATCACTCTATATTATTGACAAAACTTGAGAAATATGGAGTTAGAGGTGTTGCTCACGATTGGTTTGTGTCATATCTTTCAAATAGAAATCAGCAGGTCTGTATTGAGGATGTTATATCAGACTCGCAGACTGTCAGCGTTGGAGTACCTCAGGGATCTATTTTGGGGCCCACACTTTTTATTATTTATATCAATGACATGCTGGATTATATTCAATATCCATCATGTTTGACAGTTTCGTATGCCGATGATACGAACATTTTAATAAAATCTAATACTCTCGCTGATGCTGAAAACTGTGCAAAAACTATATATGCCAAAGTAATATTGTGGACTGAAAATAATAAACTATGTATTAACCAAAGTAAAACAACCTGTATTCTCTTTAAAACTTTGCAGTCTAATATTGTCTTCAACACTAATATCCTTCTATCTCCTACTGCAAGTGTGGAGTATGCCAATGAATCAAAAATGCTTGGTTTGAAAATCGACTGTAGCCTTAAATGGTCTAATCATATTCATGATATGTGTGTTAAACTGTCAAAGGTCTGTTATGCTTTGGCTATAACATCCAAACAATGTAGCTTATCAATAGTAAGACAGTTGTATTTTGCTACTTTTCATTCTTGCATAAAGTGCGGTATAGTGCATTGGGGTTCCTCATCTGAAGCAAATAGAGTTTTTTTACTACAAAAAAGGGCAATACGTATAATAGCCAATCTGGGATATAATACTTCCTGCAGGGAAGCCTTTAAAAGCTTAAACATTCTTACTTTGAACTCTATTTACATTTATGAGCTGTCATGTTTTGTTTACAAAAATAAAAGTAAATTTAATGAGATTAGAACTGATCATCCATATAGCACTAGGAATAAACATCTCCTTTTACCAAAAGAACACAGAACGGCTTTGTACCAAAAAAGTCTCTGTTTCATGGGCTGTAAATTTTTTAACTGTTTGCCGGGGAACATTAAATCTATGCGAACATTTTTTAAGTTTAAAAAGGCATTAAAGTCATTTTTGTTGGACATGAACAGCTACAGTGTTGACGAATTTTATACAAAATGTGGGACTAATTTTGTATAGTTCTAGTTATAATATTTGTTTTAATTGCTCACTGTTCACGTTTTTTACTTTCTTTCTTTCTTTTGTGTGTACTTATATGTTTTTACAATGTTATTTGTGATATTTTCTTTGTATTTCGACGATGTTTCTTAACTGTAATTGTACATTTTCTGAAACTAATAAATATTATTATTATTATTATTATTATTAATGTAATAAATTAATTATAAAGTATGAACATTTCAAATAAGATTTTTTGTAGGGCTATTAGCTAGTCGTAGAAGTGAATATTTATATACAAAACGTTTATTTTGTAAACCATAGTGAAAAGCAATGTGATCGATTACCGAGATGTTTACGTTTTGCAACTGATAAAAAGGAGTCAGCGAATCTCGACTCAAGAATAAGATTAATTATGTTATCACAATATTGTTATGTTATGGCTAAATATTTGTTGACACAGTGCAATGTAAAATTGTTGGTGAAACGAAGAGCTTGCCCCGCAAGTTATTTCATCCAATAATAGTACAGGAACAGTAATTTTCAATCACTTAAAAACACATAGCTGCCTAAAAGTTTGCAATCATATACCTAGGTAATAATGTACACTTTAGGAAAATAAACTGTATAATAACTGAATCAGCTACCTGATAAGCGTAGGAGGTGGGAAAACGGCGGGCTATTCCATCATTTAGCTTCTGGTATGCTTTTTAAAAATATCTTTGCTTAAAAAATGTAAATAGTGTTTTTGTGCATTTAATAAAATTGTTTTTAAGGTTTGTAATGTTTTTTGCCTGTTTCTCTACAATAAAAATTCAGCAAGATACAGTTATTTGGATAAACCCTTGTTTTTAAGTTTATTAATATAGGTAAAAAGAAATTTGCATTTAAGAATTACCCCAAGAATGCTTTCAATATAAAAAAGTATTACCTCGCAGATTATCAAAATATTTTTCCTTTTTTGTATTTTGTACGACAAATACTGAACGATTTATGATAAAAATTGTATGTCACATAATAATATAAAGGAGTGGAAAATATTTCACATCAGAAATCTAAAAATCTATGAAGGGTTATTTAAAAAACGAGTCTACTTATATGCGTAAATATTTTTATTAGTGAATAATTTGAATTAAAAAACTGTCCTTTTTTATGACACAATGCTAATTACTTCCACATCCACGTAGTGGATTGGAAATATAGTAATTGCCAAAAAAATGTTCAAACATATTTCTTGTTGAAATAGGTTTAGACTGTCATGAGACGTCGAGATTTTAAATTTGAGCAAAGAAAAACTTTCTGTCTATCTATCGCATGTCGCTCTGTGTGTAACTTTTTTTGTGAGCACGTTCTCTTTGAAAGTTTAGATATTGATTTGAAATTTTATACATGTATATATTATAACGAGATATGGAACTGTATCGTTTTTTGAATTTATCTGATGACGGGTTGGAGATAAATAGGGATAAATAAGGGAAAATAAGTAAATCAAGGTGGTAAAAGTACAAAAATTTGGGACTTGATATATATACTAGAAGCCAGTGGCGGCTCGTGATATTGTCTGCAGAGGAGGCTTGATATTCTGAAAGACAACTGATGTGCAATATGACTACAATTTGTACATTTCCCCACCACCCCTGAGGTAGTACAATGGCGCGTTACATTTTTTTGCCGTGGGTTGTTCGCCAGGATACCGAATCACGACTTGAGAGAATAGAACTAATAAAAGAATAGAAAGAAAAGGAAATAGAAAATATGATGAGATGAAAAAATCATTCTCATGAAATTCTCGTTCCTACGACTCGAGTATCGGTATCCAAAGGAGACCTACTATCCCACTTGTAATTAAATTATATAACTTTTAATAAAAATAAGAACAGGTTTGGTAAAAAAATTAAAGTGTTTTTCTACAAACAAAAAATTGTATTCATTATCACTGCCAGGAGTGTAAAATTATAACTTTTAATAAAAATTAAAATAGTTTTGAGACAGAAGTTATATAAAAAAATATAACCGCGGAACCTCTATATTATGGACAATTAAAAAATATTTCCTAAAAAATAAATAACATAAATAAATATTTTTTCTAAAATAACAACTACCTATATTAATCTCTGCTTTAAAGCCTAAATATTTATATAAATGAGTGGTAACCTGCGATTTTCGGAACTGGCAAAATGGTTGATTACTTCATCATAAAATGAATCGTGTTCCTTCAATTCTGACAAAAAATGTTTTTCTATTGAAATACATTTGAGAGGCGGTCTTGACTCATTTTGTTTCTAGTAAATGTTTTTATGCGTTTAAGTGCTGAAAATGATCGTTCTACAGAAACTGAGGTTACCGGAATTGTTGACACTAATGACAAAAGTTTGTACAGTTCGGGGACACAGCTTTTTAAATTGTTATTATTTATAAAAGTAAGCATTTCTTGAGATGATTTTGAATTTGCTAAAAGTTGCTGGTCAGAATACAACACGCATAGTTCATTTCTTAACGAAATACGGTCAAAAAAAGGATAATGGTCCATTAATTTCTCCCTTAGACTAGTAGGAAATGATTTAAAAAACGGGATTTACTAAATCGAAACATTGCAAAGAATATAAATCAGAAAATCTCATTTCAATTGGGACTATAATGGTGTCCAAAATTTCTATAAAAATTTGTTTGTAATGTGTATCTGCCCTGTCAAAGTTATATGTTGTCTTTCTCTTTTTACATTGTGGCTGTGGCTCATCGTCATCGTCTACTTTTTCAACATTTTCTAAAAAAATGTTGTATAAAGTATTGAAATGTATTTCGGTATTGCGAAATTCTTTTAATTTAGATATTAGTGAAGTCTAATTTTAGAATATGTTATATCAGTTAGTTTATTCTGTAAAATTTGGAAAACAACATCAGTTTGCTCAAAAATCATTTTAAAAGCCTTTAGAAAAAATATGAAATTTTTATCCAACAATAACGATTTTAATCCGTAAGCTGCTCGTAAAGTCTGATCGTCATTTAAAAAATCTCCACTTTCCGAAATAAAATTAAAAACGTCAATAAGTTCTTTCCTGTATTTGTCAACAGTGAAAACAACTCTAGATGAAAAATTCCAACGCTCCCAGCGTTTGTCGCAATTCTATGTTTCATATTAATTCTATTTAAAACATCAGTTCTTTTGGTAGATTTTGAAAAAAATGACGAAAAACCAGTAATATTTGAAAAAAATATTCTAACTTCTGTAATTCCATTACATGCTTTACTCAGAACTAAATTTAATTGATGTGTGTAACAGTGAATGAAGTAAGCTTGAGGAGCAATATCTTTTATTTTTGTTTGGAGTCCATTAAGATGCCCTGACATAACTGCAGCGCCGTCATAAGTTTGTGCTATTAATTTATTTTTCAAATCAAATTTACCAAATTCCTCGATTAATAATTTAAATAAGCTCTCCGCGTTTATTCCACTACTCACATCAAGAAAACCAACAAACCTTTCAATAACTTCTCCGTGCATTACATATCTAAAAATTACGGAAAGTTGAGATTTACAAGTAACGTCCGTCGTTTCGTCAATTTGCCACGAGAAAAATTCGCAATTATATAGTTCTTCATAAATTTTGCCTTTAATAATCGAGCTAACACTCTTAATTAGATCATTTTGAATTGATTTAGACGTTCCGGAAAAAACAGTGGCGTTATTCAAAAAGTTCTCTAATTTTGGGTCATACGTTTTTAAAAAATCTATCAGCTCTTTGAAATTTCCTTTATTGCACGATTCTCGTTTTTCGTCATGTCCTCAGAAAGAATTTTCTTGTGAAGATAAATATATAACGGCATCTATTAACCTCCTTAATATTTCCCTATTTTCACGGACCTTTTCGTTAAAATTTTCTATTTCTCTCTTATGTGCAGAATCCAAGAAATTTACAATATTTTGTTTACCAAACATTTCGAATTTAATGCAAGATGAACTGTGCTCCTGGGATTTTTCGTGCCTTTCTAAACCTCGCGATAAATTTTGCAAATTATTAAACCCGGCCCTGCCCCAATTTGAGGATTGATCATTAGTAAATAATAAACATCTCCAACAATATAATTTGTTTCTAACTGTTGATGCCGTTAACCACTCGACTTTTTTATAATTGTTATCACAAAACCCTCTGTTTTGTTTACCACTTTTAAAAACTAACGAAAGCATTGCTGGTGTAGGCCTGGCATTTCTTTTAATTCTTACCTTTTCGTAAGTAAGAGTAGTAAATCCATTTAATAACAAATAATCCACCACGTCTGGACAACAAGACATGTTGTTGGGAATATTTTCACCTAGAGCACTCATTTTTAGCCCGCCAATCAAATGTTTTATGTATTTTTACGTCAACTTAACCGGCTAAACACAACTGACAGTTCGTTTTCTTTGTGAATCACCTGAACGACCTGTGCACTAGGGTGGTGCGTCATTTTTTATTTTGGAAATTTAAAAAGCCTGTTCTAGAAAAAGTTGTGTTTTAATAAAAGAGGGCTGATAGTTTAAAAAAAAATTATTTGATAACCCCTTCCACCCCCCCAACACCCTCAAATGTGAAAAAATCTGTTTTTACGAAATTTGACAAACCTGTAGGCAGTAATTGTGTATGTTGATGAAAGAAGCCAGCCATTTTTTTTTTAGAATTTTAAGTTAACCCCTTCCACCTCCCCGGCACCCTTAAATATTGTGATTTTTAATTAATTAATTTTAATTTAAGTACTTAAAGATTCCTTGCCAAAATTTAAGTAAGCAGTAAACTTTAAGGATATGCAAGATTTTATTTATTGTTTTTGTGCACATATAATAAAAAAAAATTTATAATAATAAACTCTATACTTACTTAAATTAGGTAATAACAAAGTGTAAAAAAAAATGTATTATGCAAAAACTTATTTGTGGTTGAAATCTCTCTTGGTTCCAAATTTTGGCATTGTAGTTCTGGATTCAAGGGTACTTCTGATTACACCATCTCTTCTGTTTTTGTCACACACTGTGTTCGAAACTTGAGTGACTAGCTTCACGGCCCTTTCAACAGCTTGTGTGTGACAAGGGTAATTTTTAGTGTGAGAAATTATAGAAGACTGGGGCTCCTCTACAATTTGCCATAACTGGTCTTCGGATATATCTTTGGTAACGGGAGGTTCCGTGTAATTAATATTTTGCCAGTCAATAAGTAGCGGAAAAGTTAAATTTCGGGACGGTAAAACGTCGAACGTGCTTGTTATTATCAGAAAGAGCCTCATTTCTTCGTGCTTTTAAAATTTTAAGACAAGCAAGTTTCCTAATATGAATGCAATTATCCCATAACATACTTAATAGTAGATTTTCGGGGTGTCCAAAATATCCGTTTCTTTGAATTACAGGATAAATAATAATTTTTAGTTCCTCTGATAAGTATTGACACAACTGGATAGTTTCAAAAAGATGCCTCGCTCTGTAAATGCAGGAAGACTGTGACTTGATGTTAAACCACATCAGTGCGTAAACTTTTATAATAAATGTGGTTAATATTATCAATTATTTTGATGGCTTTGCACTGGCAATATATAAACGAAGAATCCTATTTGCCGTAGTTAACCAACGGGAATGATTAAGTCTTCCTGGGTCGCGTTTAGACATGCCTTCGGAGCATATACCAGTTATGATTACCTTTCAGATATCAAACAAATATTTTTGATCTGTACCTAAATGGCTTCTAGAGATTTTAGGAAATGTAGAATTAATTACTTGAAACTTGTCAACAGGAAGCTTCTCGCACTGGGTTAAAGCTCGTCCAATAGGTCCCTGAAAACCACGAGGACCAGTTGTGTTGCCATCTAAATTCTCTAGTAAATGACGTAAAGGCAATTCGTTTGCATGAAGTTGGCAAATAAACCATTGCAAGGGTCTTTTAAAGTGATTTTCCAAGAGCGTAATGACTCCACCTTTATGTCCCGTATTGGAGTTAGTTCCGTCACAACCGACTGCTTCTAAAGCATCTATTGAAATGGAAGACGACTGAAAGAAATCTGTCATACTTTTTACAATATTCCGTGCAGATCCAGTTAGAGGTGAAATGTGTCCAAGATATTTGGAATCCGGTTCCTGTATTAGAACTATATGTTCTTCCACGGTTGTTCTTTTTCTGTTGTCACAAAACGTTAATGTTTTGTCTTTCCGACCATCAAAATAGAGGCTCTGTAAAACTATAGCTTTACTCTGTTCTATTTGGAGTTTTTGACGTTCGTTATCGCGGGCTCTTCTAAACTACAAACTGCTGTGATCTAATTACACACAAAGGGAGGGGTTGGCGGTGGGGGTGGTGGCCAGTACATCCGCTTCTCGCACCATCTAAGAACGTTAGTAGGTACTTTCTACTCTACTTAGCGTGTTATATTGTTAATAAACAGATTTTTCATATAATATGATAATATTTAATTATTATGAGCGAATAATTAAATTTTATAGTATTGGGGAGGTGGAAAACGTTAATAAAAAAATCTAAAAAAAAAGCAGCTTTCCATTTTCGCCAAGAGAAAATGTTTATTTATACAGGCATTTCATTAAAAAAATATATATATATTTTTATTTTTGGACCTATTGGGGGGTGGAAGGAGTGGGAAAAAAAATCCAAAAAAAAGTTACCTTCACTTTCTTATCAAGACAACTTTTCTACATACAGGCAATTTAAATTTCCACAAAAAAGATAAATGCGTATACGGACGCACCACCCTACTGTGCACATGCGCTATAAAGAACTGAGATCTGAGGCAAGCTTCCTTTGGCTATTCGAAGTGCTGCTATTTTACACAGCGCAAAGAAATTCAAGGTCATTCATGTTATAAGTAAATGCGTTAAAGTTGGAAGCTATTAGCCTCCAGCAAACCGCAGTGTTCGTTCAGTAATAGACCGACCGACCGGGAAAAATGCATGCAAAGACTATCCGGACTGTAACGTTATAGGTATGTTTATGGAAAGGAAAGCAAAACTTTTATATATACACTGAAAATTAATTAATGAATTATAAACAATAAAAAATATTGAACATTGAGATATACCTAATTGAAATTTCTTAAGATATTACTTTTGATGATATGGTGGTTCTTCCAAGGGGAGGCTCAGCCTGACGAGCCGCCACTGCTAGAAGCCAAGGCCTCAGTTTTTTTAAATAATATATTTCTTCCACCCCCACTCCATTATTAAAGGGGTTGATAGATTAAATTGAGATATTCACTTGAAATTTGGCACACGTATATATTATAACGATACCTGGAACTAGATTATATTTTAAGATGATTCCGTTGAATGGTTGGGTTAAATAGGGGAAAATAAGTAAAGCAAGCTCAGTGTCGGATTGGGCCGCCGAGCAACCGTCCAAATGTCCGTTAGTCCCCTCAAAGGTGCAAAATATGGCCCTCTATAGACCCAAAATGTGACCCCTTGCCCCACGTGGACATTCTCAAATCACAATCTCAAAGCCTCCAATAAATCACTTTAATTTTGAAACTCGAAAGACCTCACAATACTGGAAAATAGATTGTTTACGTTTAGTAGTAATTTCGACCTGCTTAAACAAGCGACGTGGATTTTGATTGATATTTTTTATGTTTATGTTTTTATACACGTATGTATTATAACGATATCTGGAACTGGATTGTTTTTTGAACATATCTGGTGAAGGGTTGGGGGGTAAATTTTTGATTTGGTGTATATACTAAAAGCCAAGGCCTCAGATATTTTTATAATATTTTCCATCCCCCTACCACCCCCGCTCCATTATTAAAGGGGTTGTTAAAATAAAATCGAGATATTCCCATGAAGTTTGGTACACATATATATTATAACGACACCTGGAACTAGATTACATTTCGAGACGATTCCGTTGAAGGGTTGGGGATTAAAATAAATAGAGGTAAATATGGGAAAATAAATGAAGCAAGCTGGTAAGAGTACAGAAACTTGGTATTTGGTGTACATACCAGAAGTCCTCAATTTTTTTTATTACATTTTTCAACCCCTCAGGCCTCAGATTGTTTTGCAATATTTATTTTATTCTATCCCCCCACCACCCCTATTCCATTATTAATAGGTTTGATAAAATAAAATTGAGATATTGGAACTAAATTATATTTTGAGATGATTCTGTTGAAGGGCTAGGGAGTAAATTGGGTTAAGTAGAGGAAAATAAGTAAAGCAAGCTGGCAAGAGCATACAGAAAGTAGAAGCCAAGGCCTCAGACTGTTTTAAAACATGTTTCAACCCCTTCACCACCCCCACTCCATTATTAAAAGGGTTGATAAAATAGAATTTAGATTTTCCCTTAAAATTTGACACATGTATGTCTTATAACGACATCAGTAATTAGATTATATTTTGAGATGATTCCGTTGAAGGCTTGGAGGTTAAATAGGGGAAAATAAGTAAAGCAAGCTGGATAAGAGTACAGAGACTTGGGATATGACCTACATAGTAGAAGCAAAGGCCTCAAATTCTTTATAATAGTTTAAACCCCTCAACCACCCCCACTCCACTATTAAAAAGGGCTGATGCAATTAAATTGAGATATTCTCTTGAAATTTGGTACAAGTATGTATTACCGACATCTGGAACTGAATTATATGCTGAGATGATTCTGCTGAAAGGATTGGCGGGTAGGGATAAGTAGAGGTAAGCAGGTGAAAATGAGTAAAGCAAGCTGGTAAGAGTACAGAAACTTGAGATTTGGTGTATATTCTAGAAGCCAAGGCCTCAGATTTATTTATAATATTTTTCAACCCTCCCCACCACCTCAACTCCATTAATAAAGTGGTTGATAAAATTAAATTGAGATATTCACTTGAAATTTGGTACTACACGTATGTATTGTAACGACGTCTAATAGAGATAATTTCGTTGAGGGGGTGGAGGGGGGTGTAACTATTGAAAATAAGTGGAGCAAGCTAATAAGGACTAAGAAACTTAATTTTTGATGTATATGCTAAAAACCGCCTCAATTATTTTATTACATCTGCCCCAAATATTATTGAAATTCTATGACAAATTATTTCCGCATACTAGAGTGAAAATATAGTCAACATGTTTTCCTTTAAAGAAACTTGGATGGAAAATCTGAATGTGGAATTAGTGGTTCCTTAGGCAGCAGTTTTTCTTATTAAAATTCTATGATCAATTATTTCCAGATAGTGGAGTACAAATATAGTCAAGATGTTTTCTTTGAAAGATACTTGAATGGAAAATCTTGTGGAAATAGTGATTCCTTAGGCATCGGTTTTTACAATAATCTGTTGAAAAAATCACTGTTTAAATAAACTAATGTTTAAATAGTTTTATTCAATTTTAAAACGTCAATCTTAGATTAACATTTGGGGGAGATAGACCTTATCGACTTTATTGGATGTTTTTATTATAAAGAAAAGGAAACATCAAGCCATATTTTAACGATTCTTCAAAAAATTGATTTCTGGATGACTGTTCAATAAAATGAATAACTGAGAAAATACACATTTTGTGAGAAAAGTTTGCTAAGGTTAAATTAAAGCTAAGAAAGTTACCTAAATTCTTGATTTTAATTTTCTTTTATATTAAGAAATGTAAGTTAAAAGGTGTGTATGCCTCGATATTAACACACAATAACATAATAGTGGCATCCTAAAAATGAGTTACTGCATTATGGTATAAACACTGGGCCACAAACTACTAATAAAATGGTTTTATTTCTTTTTATCTGCTTAAGAAACTGAATTTGCAATATAGTAATACATCGCAGATAAGTAGTAGTACCATCGAATACAAAAAATGCACAAAGTCACATAAAAACCAAACTTTGTAGTCAATATAGTCCAGTTATCAAAACTTTTAATCTGAAAATTTGGGGTATGATATTTTCAAAGTATTACTGTTTGAAAAATAAATATGTTTACATCTACATATGGGGCGGGCGCTTCATTGGAACAGTTGAATTTGAATTTGAAAAATTCCGTTTTCTTAAATACCTCGGGAAAGTTTTGAACGGTCAGAAAGAACGTTAAATTCTTTTTTAAAGAAGAGGACAATAATAATAATAATAATAATAAGGTTTATTGAATAGGAAATCCTAATATACAAATTCACTTTCTAATGTATTTACAAAGAATAATAATAATAATTTATACCTAAACAGATAATACATGCACTTACACATCAAACTGGTATATACACAATTATACAAAAATACAATAAATAAAAAGGAGAAATATATAACTAAGTGGTGTTAATCAATCGACTTTATATGTTTTACGATTTTACGTTTGAATTCTGGTAGAGATATAGCTTCCTTTATTACATCATTTGGTAACTTGTTATATTGACAATTAAAAAAATAGTCATATGATTTTAATCGTGGGATTAATAGTTTAAATGTAAAATGAAGTAAACTTTACTAATTTCCTATTGCATGGATGGAAAGCTAAAAAATCATAAGAAAACCCAATAGGCACAACATCACAAAGAGCGTCACATGTCGTAAAAAATGGCCGTGAAATAACGAGAAAAATCAACTTAAAGAAGAATGTGCAGACTTTCAGATGTATTGATTTATTTCTATAGGGCATTGCTCCTGAAGAATGTATATTAATTTTAAAAAATTACTTCACGTAAAAAACACTTTTCTATTTATAATGTTGTTTTATCTTCAAAAATTGATCAAAATGTACAATTCCTGTCAGGTTACATTCTTAATAATATAATAGATACTTTAATAATACCGGAAAGTGTTTTCCGTTTATTATCTTTAAAGCAGAGCATTTTGAAATTTGCGAATTTCGACAGTTTTTCTCAGAAATATTTGTGTTGTGAAATCGCGAAATTCGTTCCTACCAAAAGGCTAAAAAATGAAAGATGAAGCTTAACCTGTGTTCTATGTAATGTGTAACACAGTCTTTAATCTCACAGTTAACTTTCCTTTTAGTTCACTTTTATGCGGGTATATCAAAAATGTGGATTTATTTAATTTACGAACAGTATTCGGTATTTTAGAACTTGTATTTTGATGTTATCAATTCATAATAATTCCTTTTATATGACCCTGTCAGAAAAAAGTACAATAGGTTTAAAAGCACGTAAAATTCTTTAAGAAAAGATGTCTTGAGTAATACATGCTTTTGACACGTGTTGCCGTTTTTTGTTTTTTAGACATTTTTAAAAAAATCTTTCCCCTAGTCAAAAAATTATGTAACTTTTTTTTTACCCGATCAATATTTTTCGAAATATTTAAGGAAAACGGAATTTCCATAGTTTAACCTCAATTTTTTACCAAAGCGTTCCTCATAAAAATGTAAAGACTTGCGTTTTTTTAAATAATATACTTTGAAAATACCCGTGTGCCAAATTTCAGCCATTCTTGTTTACTTTCCGAAGTTCGAGAAATTCTTTGTCTTCGATAACAGAACTGATTAATATATCTCAAAAACAAAAAAATGTTTTTTCTCCTAACCCTTACTTATCTTAGATCATAAAATGTTATACAAATTTAAATTATGGAAATATGATGGTCTTTCAAAAATGCACTATTGTGCAATTGTATAACGGAGTTAGCAATACATGCAGCCTCAGTTTGGGTATATTTCTTGTACTTCCTAATAATTATTTTGACAGTTTTGACTTCGCAAATACAAACCGAAGTACCGAAGAAAAAATTTTCATATCACCGCGTTAGTGATCAAATTCTGAATAACTTTCAAAACGTCCGTCCATATAAGTACGATAACTTAAGATTGAAAAATCCGATTGTATTGAAATTTGAACAATAAATTAGTGATAGATAGAGGAATAACTCTTATTTTTTCAACAATATTCCTACCTCACTGGGAGAGTTGTTAAAAATAGAAAGAAGAGAAAAAAATTAAATCGCGAACAGTATCCTATAAAATGTGCAACAATTACATAAAATATACAGCAAATCGGTGAAGAGTGTTCCGTCACCAGTTATTTACTAGTTTTATTTTTAATTATTATAGGTATTATATTACTTTAATTTTATATTTCATTAACTTTATTTAACGCTAGCTTTAAGTAGAAATAAAATGCACTCGTACGTCGTTCATTTTTGGCTCACCCTGTATCTTTGCGCGTTAACAAAAAGAGATTTTGTGTGATGCCTAACAAAATATTCGCTGTCTAACCTCGTGTCACTGTAGACGAGTGTCGTATACCGCAAAGATTATTACTAATCAACTTCGCTTTTGTGTTTATATTTCCGCTTGTGTGTGTACAAGGGTCATTTTGATCTTTGAAGATTAACAACATCTTGGGATTCCCTATCTGGAGGCCTTTTGAAGCTGGACCACTGAATTCTGGAGGGAGTAAAGGTAGGATCCATATAAATCTCTTTTTCCGCAACAGTCCACTATCTCTTTATTTTTTTAATACATTAAAATTATTTTCATTCACCGCCCGTTAGCGGATTACTCTCAGTTCCCTAACATTTTTTTTGGTCCATCGAGCCAAGGATTACGTTTTTTTTGCTCTTCTACCATATATCATTCAGATATTGTTTTTTCACTTTCAAATTTAGTTTTTTTTCATTTTGTTTTAAATTACATTTCATTTAAATCATTTAAATTCATTATCATTATCAGTTTCGCGTTATTTACTATATCTTTTCGACCATAAGTGTATTTTATTTCGGCTTAAAGTTACTTTATTAAATTAGCATAATTTCCTTAACATCAAATCTCGCCATTTTTATATTTGATAAGTACGATTTAGAATTATCAAGGCATCGCGTAAAATATAAAATTTATATCGATAGCGGCTCGAACGTGTTCACGGGCTCTTATCAGTTAGGGCAGTTTTTGTGACGCTAAAAATATTGAATACCTTTTATTTCGTATTTACTTTTGCATTTGTTACCGAATTAAGTTTCTTGCAATGGAGGACAAATTAAAGAAATTACGCACTTTTCGACAAAACGAAATTACCAAAATGCACGAATTATATAATATTGCACACATGGCCATTGATAGTCAGGCTTTACGTCGATCTTTTAAGGTTCGCTACGCAGTTATGGAACCGATTAAAAAAAAGTATGATAGAAATCATAATTCTATTCTCGCCCTGTTAGCTGTTATAGATGGATCTGATTTTGAAGTTGAGGCTCAAGTTCGTGAATCATTTGACAATGAATACTTTGATATTAAAGTAATTTATTCAGATTTATTTGAGAATATGGCCAATTCTGTAAACACGGACGTTCAAGCGCCCGTCATTAACAATTTTTCGCATATTAATTTACCTCCAGTTGAATTGCCTAAATTTAAGGGGGATTTGAAAAATTTTCCATCATTCATAGATATGTATAATTCTAGGGTACACCATAATCAAAATTTAAATGACATTGATAAATTCAACTATTTACTTACTTCTTTAACAGGCCCTCCGCTTAATATCGTAAAATGCGTTCCTATGACCGCAAATAATTATAAAATTGCTTATGACCGTTTAGTGCAACGCTATTCGAATAAACGTTTACTCACTACTGCCCATTGGGTAGAAATTGAAAATACTAAAAAATTACATTCGGAAAATTTTCGGGCTTTGAGATATCTGCTAGACATTTTTCAGGAAAATTTATCCGCTTTGGAAAATTTAGGACTCCCCGTAGAGCACTGGGATTTTATTTTGATGCATATGCTCTTGAGCCGACTTGATACAACGACCATATCACGTTTTGAATTACATTTTAATTCTAATGAAATACCCACTTTTAAGATTTTAATGGATTTTTTAGAAAGTCATTGTAATGCTTTAGAAACCTTAAATTTTTCTGCTTCGCAAAATAAACTAAGAAAATCATTAACACCATCCACTCGGCCATCTAGTTCGTCATTTTTTGCCAATACTAATAATTCGATAGTTTGCCCTCTATGGGAATCAGTGGTGATATAAATGGTTGGATAGAATCTTTTTTGAAAAATCGAAAGGTTTATGTGAAGTTAGAAGACAGTAATTCACACAGTCGGGAAATGAATTTCGGTGTTCCACAAGGAGCAGCTTTATCTCCCTTACTGTTCGCAATGTTTGTCAATGATCTTGATGAGTATATGAAAGAACAAGACTCACTCCTAATAATGTTTGCTGACGATATAAGCTTAGTAGTATCGGCTGATTCTCTAGAAGCTCTCCATAAAACTACGACAAAACTACTTACCAGATTTGAAAAATGGTGCAATAAAAATAAAATAATAGTTAATGTATCCAAAACCAAATATATCACATTTCACAAAAAAAAAGTAATAAAACCAATAAAACTCTTAATAAACAAACAAATCATATCTCCATCTGAACACACTAAATTTCTGGGCATTACAATTGATGAAAAGCTTTCATGGACAAATCACATTAACAATGTAGTGGGCAAACTTAATAGTGGTTATTTTGCAATTAGAAATCTCAAATCCTTTTTGGATCGTAAATATCTAATTAATGTTTATTATGCATTAATATACCCACATTTAAAATATTTAATCATATACTGGGGTCAGGGAACTGATTGGAACAGAGTCTTTATCTTACAAAAACGCGTCATAAGACTAATTTTTGGACTATCGCCAAGAGATTCTTGTAAAAATACTTTCAAAGACAACAAAATATTAACTTTACCTAGTATTCTTATTTTAGAAGTAGTAATGTTCACCAAGCAAAAGCCAGACTTATATAATCACAGGAATGACATTCACAACTACTCTACACGAAATAACACAGATATACAAATTGACCAGTTCAACTTAAGTAGTTTTAAAAAAAGCCCAAAATATACATGTAGTAATATCTATAATAATATCCCTCGTCATTTAAGAGGGTTAAGCAGAAGCAAGCTAAAGAAAAACTTATTAGAGGTGCTACAAAACAAAGCATATTATTCCATAGGCGAGTATTTTGATCGGGAGTGTACTTAAAATATATTACATCTTAACATATTAGAATTATATTTACTCCACTTTTAGATCTGTATTGTATTTGTTTAAATTATGTTATTATTGCTGAGTATGTATTGTAATTGCTATTATTTATTTTAAATTAACCTTTATTTGTAAAGACGTTTCATATCCAATGTATTTTGGCAATTGAAATAAAACATAATAAATAAATAAATAAATAAATAAATAAATATGCAAGAAAGGTCACGTACTATATAAATGTCAGGAATTTCATAATAAATCCCCTCAGGATAGATATCATTTTTCAAAACAGAATCGATTGTGTGTAAATTGTTTAAGTTCGTCGCATACTTTTAAAACGTGCAATTCTACATCTACCTGTCGCAAATGTCAGCAGAGACATCATACTATGTTGCATTTCGAAAAAACCGATACTCATATATACCGGCTGTCTCAGCTGATACGCCTACGCAACAAGTAGCTAGTATTTCACCTAATGATGGGATCGCGGTTGTCGCTACTTCGACACATTCTTTCTCAGGTTTCACACCACAAACCACCCCCGCTTTAATAGAAATATCCGATAAATACGGTAATTTTCATAAATGTAGGGCACTTATAGATTCAGGTTCCCAAACAAGCTTTATTTCGCAAAAATGTGTTCATAGGTTAGGCCTAACACATTTTAATACATCTCTATCAATCCAAGGTTTGGGTCCCATGCATACTTTTACTAGTTCTAGTGGAGTGTCTCTTAAAATCCGCCCGCTCGGAAAATCGACGCCTTATTTAGATTTTATGGCTATAGTACTTCCGAGAATTTGTAATGATCTGCCAACTATTAGTTTTTCTTCCGAAACTTGGTCTCATATTAAACATTTGCAATTAGCTGATCCTACTTTTAATATACCAGGGGCGATTGATATTCTACTTGGAGCTGACATTTCCTAATATCATCGAAACTGGTCGAATTGTTGGAAATGACGATCATCCTATAGCTTTAAATACAATATTTGGTTATGTTTTAATGGGAAAACTGCCTATCACAGCTTTGACTGTGATTAAATCTTTTTTTTGTTCTCTTTCCACACCCCCCGTAGAAGACGTTCTAAAAAAATTTTGGGAAGTTGAAACTGTTCCGGAAGTCAACTCTCTGTCTCCTGACGATACACTCTGCGAACAAAAATTTATAACAACCTTTTCTCGCAATGAAACTGGTAGATTTATTGTCTCACTTCCTTTTCGTAGTAATGAACCCATTTTTCCCAACTCTCGTAATTTAGCTCTAAAATATTTTCTTTCTTTGGAGCGTAGACTACGTAGAGACCCCGCTTTATATAAACAGTATTCAGATTTCATGCAAGAATATTTAGATCTTGGTCACATGGAGCTTCTCATATCTCCTTCCGATTCTCAAAAAACTTATTATATCCCGCATCATTGTGTTCTTAAACCTTCAAGCAGTACTACGAAACTACGAGTAGTATTTAATGCTTCCGCTAAAATTCCGCCTCATTCTTCACTTAATGATACCCTTTTAACCGGTCCCAAGTTACAAAGAGATATCGTCACCATTTTGTTAAATTTTCGGCTTCATTAAATCGCAGTAGTGACAGGAAGTCCATCGCTGGAAAATGCTTGTCATTTAAAAAATGAACTAGTTGAACTTCTAAAGAGAGGTGGTTTCGAGCTAAGAAAGTGGGCTAGTAATGACCCCAATTTATTAAGTGATTTACCTGCCTCTCACTTGTCTAGTAGTCCCCTTTCTTTGGATGACGAGTGTATTTTAAAAATCTTAGGTTTACATTGGTATCCAGCTTTGGATACATTTTCATATAACGTAGAACCTATAGAAAGATCATGTACTAAACGTCATATCTTATCAGGGTTAGCCAGAATTTTCGATCCACTAGGTTTTTTAGCTCCCATTACATTCTTTACTAAATATATTATTCAATTATTGTGGTCTTTAGGTTTAAATTGGGATGAAACACCGCCAGATGATGTGCTCTCTATTTGGTCACGATTCAAATCTGAATTTCCTCTGTTGTCTCGTGTTGCCATTCCCGTCACTTACGCATACTTGACAGTTTATCTTGTGAAGCACATGGTTTTTGTGATGCATCCATGAAAGGCTACAGTGCAGTAGTATATTTTAAAGTACTTAATGAAAACGGCGATATTACTCCCCTTTTAGTTTGTGCAAAGTCTAAGATAGCGCCACTGCGCCGCATTTCAATACCGCGCCTTGAACTTTGTGGTGTATACTTCTTGCCGATTTGTTTTCCTTTGTTTTGCGTACGTACCATGATAAGATACATTTCAGTAAGATTTGTGCCTGGACTGATTCCACTATTAATTTATCATGGATAAAGTCCTCTCCACACAGATGGAAAACATTTGTTAGTAATCGTATTACTTTTATACAAGACAAAATTGCATCCGAAAATTGGTTTCACATTTCTTCTGGTGATAATCCAGCAGATCTTGCCTCTAGAGGTTTATTCCCACCCGAGTTACTTAATAACGCTTTATGGTGGGCGGGACCTATTTTTTTGTCTGACCCACAAGCCTCCTGGCCCCCTCATGTTTCTGACGTTGCGTTATCTTCTGAAGCACTCGCAGAGGAAAGAAAAATTACTTTACATTGTGCAGTTTCTTTAAATATTTTTGATCCTCTTGTAAATAACTACTCTTCCCTTAGCAAACTACAACGCGTGGTCGCGTATGTTCAACGCTTTATATTTAATATAAAAAATCCCGCTATTAAAAAAAATTCTTCCTTTTCCTTTCATGAAATACATCAAGCTCTATTAATGTTAGTTAAACGCACCCAACATTTGGTATTTTCTGATATTTTAAATCAACTCAAAGCTGGGAAACCGCTTTCTAAACCTTTTCGAAAACTCAGCGTTTTTCTTGATGATCAAGGTATCACAAGAGTAGGAGGTCGATTACACCATTCTTCATTGTCTTACGATAAAAAACATCCTGTTTTATTGCCACGTTCTGGTCGTCTTACAGAATTAATTATTGAATATTTTCATAAAAAATACTTACACGCTGGCTTACAATCTGTTCAATTTCTGATTATGCAACAGTTTTGGATAATGTCCTCAAAAAGAGCAATACGTGGCGTGGCGTCTTATCTGTGTCATAATTGTTGGCGACTTCACCCTCTCCCCTGTCAACCTGTAATGGGAAATTTGCCTTCCCCACGCATCTCACAGGTCAAACCATTTTTGCACACTGGTCTGGACTTTGGCGGTCCGTTTCAGATTACTTTGGGTAAACGACGAGGTACGAAGTCCCAGAAGGCATACTTATGCCTATTTGTTTGCTGCGCCACAAAAGCTTTGCACCTAGAGCATGCGTGCGACCTGACAGCTGATGCATTTCTTGCCGCATTGCGACGTTTTATTGCTCGTCGCGGACGATGCAACCATCTTTATAGTGACTGTGGCACCAATTTTGTCGGCGCTTATAATCAGCTTTCCGCACTCTTAAAATCCGCTGCTGAATCTGAGTCCATTGAATGGCATTTTAACCCTCCTTCCGCTCCGCATTTCTGGGGACTTTGGGAAGCCGGAATTAAGTCGGTTAAGACACACTTAAACCGCGTTATTGGCCAACAAATTCTGACATACGAAGAATTATACACATTACTGGTTCAAATTGAAGCATTTTTAAATTCGCGTCCCTTAACTCCAATAAGCACTGATCCTAATGATCTCTCCGTTTTAACGCCCGGACATTTTTTAACGCTTGAGCCTCTAACTGCCCTCCCGGAAACTGACCTGACTGCGGTGCCCGTGGGACGTCTAACTCGCTGGCAAATGCTACAACGTTTGCACCAGGATTTCTGGTCGCGGTGGCATTCTGAGTATCTACATACTCTGCTGCAAAAAAGTAAGTGGACTTCATCCTCTGATTCTGTTATACCGGGATCCATGGTTTTGATAAAAAAACTCACTGGCTCGCCCTTTGCAATGGCAACTGGATCGCATTGAATCTGTACATCCTGGTGCAGACGGCGTTGTTCGCGTTGCTACTGTGCGTACAACTAATGGGCTCCTAAAGCACCCTGTTGTTAAATTATGCTTATTGCCCTATTCTAAATTGTAAAATACGTTGTATTTTAGGTGGGCGGTATGTTCCGTCCTCAGTTATTTACTAGTTTGATTTTTAATTATTATAGGTATTATATTACTTTAATTTTATCTTTCATTAACTTTATTTAACGCTAGCTTTAAGTAGAAATAAAATGCACTCGTACGTCGTTCATTTTTGGCTCACCCTTTATCTTTGCGCGCTAACAAAAAGAGATTTTGTGTGATGCCTAACAAAATATTCGCTGTCTAACCTCGTGTCACTGTAGATGAGTGTCGTATACCGCAAAGATTATTACTAATCAACTTCGCTTTTGTGTTTATATTTCCGCTTGTGTGTGTACAAGGGTCATTTTGATCTTTGAAGATTAACAACATCTTGGAATTCCCTCTCTGGAGGCCCCCTGATGCTGGACCACTGAATTCTGGAGGGAGTAAAGGTAGGATCCATATAAATCTCTTTTTCCGCAACAGTCCACTATCTCTTTATTTTTTTAATACATTAAAATTATTTTCATTCACCGCCCGTTAGCGGATTACTCTCAGTTCCCTAACAAAGAGTGTAATGGTTAGCTTGTTGTTTGTTGTTATTACTGAATAAATATTGTTACTGTTATAATTGATATAATTTAATTTTTTGCTTTCCATCCCGGTGCTCTAATTAAATTGTACCCTTTCAGCCACATTAAAACACGTGACTATTTTTCGCAACATTTATTTGTCCAATTTTTACCAGAAAAAAATTTAAATTAAAGTTAAGTAGTTACAAAAGTTTTAGAAATTATGGCATGTTTTTAAACAATCAGTACTTTGGGAGGTGTTTAACTAGAAGTACCATATTTCTCTTGCAGTTAAAATTTATAAGAGAAAATTATCTTCGTCAATTTTTACCGCAGTGTAGTCAATTTTTTTTTCAATTCAATTAACTTTATTAGCTTAGCTAAAACAAATACATCGGTATTTAAATACATACATACTGAATGACTTGTAAAAATAAAAAATGTTTTATCAAAATAATGATAGACTATTAAATTATCACAGGGGCCATTTTTCTTTAACGTAGACTATACTTTTATGCTTAAATATATTAACATTTACACTATTTTTTACATTATTCGGTATTTCATTATACATCTTTAGTCCCTTTATAAATAACTGATTTTCTTCATATTGAGTGTTTGTTCTTTGAATATAGAAGTTGCCCTGAGACCTAGTATCGTAGTTATGAATATCCAACACAAATATACAGAATTCCAACATATGCTTGGGTAGCATATTATTTAATAGTTTATATATAAAAATAAAAACATTTAACATAACAGTTTGTTGCACAGATAAGACTTTTAAATTATCCAACATATAACTAACACGAGTATACCTATCACATTTTAATATACATCTTAAAGCACGATTTTGAATCACTTGTAGGCTGTAATATTCCTTCTTACTGAACATAAACATAATTGTTGGACAATAAGCGAAATGTGGCGCAATTATTGTTTTATAGATCACTAATTTTGTCCATGTACTTAAAAATTTTCCAATTCTAGAAAGGAACGAAACTTTTTTTGATACCTTTTTACATAAATATTCACAATGATTAGAAAAACTTAGATTATTGTCAATGATAATACCCAGGTATTTAAAATGTAAAACACTTTCAATTTTATGGCCCTCTATTACAATATTTAATGTTTGGTTATCACGATATTTGGATTTTAGTAACATACATTTGGTTTTCTCTAAATTCAAACTTAAACTGTTTTCACCTAACCACTTATAAATATTTCCTAATTCCATATTTAAGGTGTGTTCTATAAAATTAATATCATCGCCTACACAATAAAGGAGCGTATCATCTGCAAATAGTTGAATTTGGCATTTTTGTACTACACTAACGATATCATTAATGTATAGAATAAACAATATGGGCCCCAATACAGATCCTTGAGGTACACCATATTGAATTTCTCTTAAGCTTGATGTACTGTTACCAAACTTAACCGATTGCCTCCTATTGGACAAATAAGATCGAAACCACTGTACACTGTTCCTTTTAATCCTAGCTTTTCTATCTTCTTTAGCAACACTTCTCTGTCTATAGTCTCGAATGCGCGTCTGAAATCCAGAAATACCACACCGATATATTTCTTATCGCTCACTGCATCTTTCCAATTTACAAGTACCGACTGTAGTGCTGTTTCACAAGAGTTACTCTTTCTGAACCCAGTTTGATGTTTCGTCAAAATATTGTTGTTCTCTATGAAGTTGATTAACTGATCTTTTACAACGATTTCCAAAAGTTTTTCGTACAGAGGCAGCATGTTTATTGGACGGAATTCGTGGCACAAAATAGTGTTTTCCCTTTTTTCGATAGGAACAACAGTAGAATTTTTCCAGTTTTCTGGTACCATACCTTTTTGAAGCGACATATTGATTGCATCAAGGAATCTGTTTCCTATTGCTTCAAACGCTAGCTTTAATATTTTAACTGTGATACCATCAGTGCTACTTTTTTTATTTGGCATGTTGTTTATAGCGTCTCTAAGTTTGGGCAAATTACACATTTCAAAAGATTCCCAAGTACTATCTTCTATTTGTACGGTTTGTAGGTTCCCTAAATGATTGTTATTTGTGTCATTTCTAGGTAAATTTCCTCTAATGTCTTCTATCGATTTAATGAAAAATTTATTAAATTCTTCACATATTTCATCTGTTTCTGCAATTATATTGTTATTAAACTTGATTTCTTCTTTCAATTTTTCTGGCTTTCCCTTCACTAATTCTTTTAGTGTTTTCCACATTTCGCAAGAATCTCCTTTGCAGTCATCTATTTTACTCTTGTAATATTCCATTTTACATTTTCTTAATAAGCTTACACCTTCATTTCTTTTTGTTTTAAAAATTTCCCAATCTTCCCTCTCGTTTGTAATAGTTGCTCTTTTATATAATCTGTCTCTTTCCAATAATATGTTTTTTAGTTCTTCACACCACCAACCTTTTGGTTCGGCATTTGGTTTCATCCATATATTAACCACAGGAGCATGTTTATCTAGAGTTTTCAGTATACTTTCAGTTAAGTTGCTTGCCATTTCATCAACATTTGTTATATTTGAATCCCAGTCCACATTCATTAAATCAAGCTGAAAGTCTAAGTCTATAAATTTTTTAAATTGTCTAACCGATTTAAAGTAACCTTTCTTCTCATGTGATTCTTGTAGATATACAGCTATTATGGAATGATCAGTAATTTTTGGTGTAAGGAAAACCCCATATTGTAACTTTCTCTTATTCGTCACAATAAGATCAATCATAGTACTACTATCCTTTGTTACTCTCGTAAACTGATTCATAATCTGATACAGATCAAGCCTATTTATACATTCTAATAATTTAGTTTTATAGAAGTTATTTACAGCTATGTTTACATTGAAGTCTCCTATGATTATTAATGTACTATTTCCAACCTCCAGTCTATTAATCAATTCTTCAAATGCTTCGATAAACTTACTATGGCTAGAACTTGGGGAATGATACACTGTTATTAACACATATGGTTTTTTGTCGACTACTATTTTTATACCCATTAACCAGTAATTATAATCTAATACTTCTTCCATAATTCTTGAATATTTGATATCTTCTCTAATGTACATCGAAACACCTCCCGTATGTCTGCTTATGGAAAGACAATTTTCAAGTCTATAGTTCTTAATCATTAATTCACTTTTATGAATTGTATTTGTAATGTGCGTTTCTGACAAGCAAATTACTGCAGGATTAGTCCTGTTAACAAGCATTTCAAGTTCGTCTTTATTTGTTATTAAACCCTGTATATTTACGTATAAGATTTCATTGTCAAACTGTTGTTGCTATGAACTGTAATTTTTTGTTTTTTTACTTATGGATTCAATTATTCTTTTATAGCAGGGACAGTTACGATCGTAGATGGAGTGATTTATGTCTAGCTTTAAATTAACTTTCTCATTCATCTTCTTACAGTTAATACATATTGGTCTGTTTGATGTACAATAACCTTTATGTTTTTTGAAGCAAGTAAAACATACTTTATCTTTTTTACAATCAATATTTTTATGTCCAAACTCACCACAATTGAAGCATCTTAGCACATTAAAATATTCATGGACTCTACAGTTACGAAATATTACATGTATTTTTTCTAAATCCATCAACTTCTTCATTACATCGGGTTCTGCTTCTACTACAATATTTCCGGAATCTTTCTTTACTACATATTTTTTAATTAATCTCATCTTACTTTCTTCTCCTTTCAGTAGCTCGTTCTGTTGCGCTAAAATTTTTAATATATTTTCTTCGCCCATGTTAATAACTTTCTCTTCTACTCCCACTATAATCGCCCTCGGATTCTTCAGTTGTGTCATATCTACTGTATATTTGCTACCTAACTCCTCTATAACTTTATTCTTCATAGTCTCACTTGATCTATGGTCTGCGCAGTTTATAATTACTCCGCCATCTCTGGTACTTCTCATTTTATTTATTCCGACCGCTAATTCAGTTGGGTCAATTCTAGCTTGAATATCATTGATTGTTGCTTTACACTCTTGTTCCTCTACTGGTTTTATGATAATAGCTGGTTCCTTAACAACATTAGCAAAAGTTTTAGTAGTTGGAAATTGGTTATTACTATTTTCTATACTACTCGTAGAATTCTTCGAAACCATTTTACTTAGAATCTTTATATTTTCGTCCATTTCACTAATTTTGGAGTTTTGCTCTTTAATTATTCTTAATAATTCTAACAGTGAATTCTTTACATCTAACTCTCCATCCTCATCAATTTTACTAATCAAGGTATATTTCTCTTCGCAATTATCGCAGTAGAATTTTAGCTTACGGCATCCTTTTAGCGTTACAGCTCGTTGTTCTGTTCCATTTAGTTTTGAGCATTTTAAACATAATGTGCACTTGCATATATCACATATTGCACATTTCTCTTCTAAAATGACATTTGTGCACAATTTACAGTTTATTTTTGCCATACTACATATCTATTTTCAGCTATTTCCTTTAAACTTTTGTAAAGTCCAGTCTTTGCACCCCAAGATAAATATTTGGGTACACCACTGCCGTGTACTCAAAAAAGATAACTGACTGATAATTTTTTTTTTCTTATACTTTTTGTTGCAGAAATGTTCTATAATTTCACAATTATTAATAATTAATAACTTTATGACCAATGCACCACACTTTTAATTTATACACTTATTAAAGAATATAACTTTTTAGCTTTAGACTGGTATCAGTTTGGATTATTATTTATTTATTTTAGACATTGACTATCTTACAATCTCCCAATCTCCTCATATTTAGTCAACAATAAATCAAAGTAAACCTATGTTCATTAGGAACAGAAAGTTTTGTTTATATATTTTGTAAAAATTAATATTTGGAAATAGGCCCACAAAAACGAATTTCCATCCCCACAGGTAGATGATTTACTTAACTAATTTTTATGTAAAATATATGCTATTATCTATACAAGTCATATTAATATGTTTTCATACCAATTTGATTTAACTTTATTTCCTGTATTATAACTTACAAGTGGTGTGCTTATAATATTAGTTCATTTGTCAAATTTATTCACATGCGATTTTCTCCGAAAGTGGTAACTTTAGAAAAAAAGCTTTTGTACAAATATATATATATATATATATATATATATATATATATATATATACGTATGCACAGTACGTTGTCATATCCAAAGTAGGTACTAGCTACACGCTGTCACCTCATATATAACGCTGCTACATCCGATTTCGGAGGTGACAGCGTTTTGCCTTGTTTTCAACTTTATAAGCTTATAGATGCCATCAGAAACCTATACTCAAATTTTTGTGTGGAGGTCAAAAAGTTACGTCTACACCCGCAAATTAAATTTTTAGTTCCACTATATATCAGTGGCGCTGCTATCGACTTCATTTGTATAATAGTTAGTGCGTTGATACATCCGTCTATATATAGTAATTTTAGTATGATGTATTATACGCTATTACATCCAAATATTGGCAACATCGCGAACGCCAGAATGGCCATTTATTAAGTGTTTTTAAAAAATGTATCGGGTTTACAGGATTACAGTATGCTGAGTTGGGCGCTGCTTAGAATATTTAAAAATGTGTGGGTCATCAGTTATCACGTAAAATTCTCTTCCGCTTCCAAATGCTGACGCGTTCTAAACTTTTTGAGGCAGATAGTTGCTGTTTTTTTATCGGTAGACTGTATAAATCTGAATAAGTACCTAGCCTGGCGAATACAAATATCTTCTGTTTATTTTGTTAGTCGAGAAAATTTTTAAAAAACAGGTTTTTGAAAACACAAAAAATATTCGGATAAAGCTGTAAACATAAAGTTATTTGTCGATTTGTTTAAATCCAATTTCAGAATAATTAAATTTAACCTCAAAACTAACAAACGTCAAAGGAACTAACTTACTCCTTTAAACCCAAAATATTATAATCGTATTCTTAAGAAGATTACGAAAAAATGAAAATCAGGAAAGTCGGTATAATTTCTGCGATCGAACACGAATGTAGAGGTTCTTAAAGTAAAAATGTAGGTTTATGACATATGAGAATTATAATCGCCATGTAGTTAGCCCTATCATTACAGAGAAAAACTGATAACTTTTTTCCATTGTCTACTGTATAATGGTGGGAATTCTTTCTATTTTCAAAATATTTTTATATTGAAATAGGTTAAGAATATAATGAAACGTGGAAATTTTAGAATCTATTCTATTGTGGTGGTAAAATAATAAAAAACAAATTTTCAAAACAAATTTCTATCTTGAAATATATTTAGATATTATTTAAAAAAAATGTTCACAATTTTTTTATTTTCTAAAATTTATTTTTTGAAATGTTTAGAATGTCATGAAACGTGGAAATTTTAAACTTGAGTAATACAATTTTTTACCCATCATCCATTTTGTACAAAATATTTAAAACATTTTTTTAAAATAGGTTAGAATGTCACAAAACGTAAAAATTTTAAATTTGGGCAAACATTTTTTTCCATCACCCATTTTATAAAAAATTCTTCTTAAATTCTTAAAATTTTCAACAAATTTTTTTTTTCAAAAAAATTATTATTTTTTTTAATAGGTTTAGAATGCCATGAAATGTGGAAATTTTAAATTTGAACAAAGAAAAAAAATTCCATATATTTTAGCTATAAAATTTTTTTAAAAAATGTTGGTAAAAAAATTTTCAATTTTTTTTTTCTGAAATAGGTTTAGAATGTCATGAAACGTGGAAATTTATAATTTTAGCAAAAAAAAATGTTTTCATTATTTATTCCCTTTAGATGGTCCAGTGAAAGTATAACCATTTCTTCGCTGACAGTAGCGTCAGCTACCTACCAAATTTGACTGTTCTCAGTCAAGTAGTTTTGTAGTTACTGCACCAACAGACAGACAGACTGACGGGATTGAAAAACCTATATTTTCGTAATGTACATGATCTGAAACGTTAAAATCCGGAAAAATCTCGGAGGGTGATTTTTTTTCGAATACAATACTTCCGTTCGGTATGCGAGGGAAGTAAAAAATGTATTAAAATAATTATTTATTCATGAAAATAACGATTCGTGTACACAATTTTTTTACCAAAAATGTTCTGCTATGAGCAGTTTATTGTCGTTTTTTTTAAAATTTTTAGAAGCGGTGCTCCTTAATTAAAAAAAATAAAGACTTAAGAATGCAACGTTCAGTGGCGTTCACTATTGAAACGTATTTCTATTTCTTACGTATTATTCATTCAGTTATTGCCACTGAGGAAGAGATATTGGTTGTTTATTTTATTATTCCCTGAAATATAAATTGTTAACACAAAAAATCGTAAAAGTGAATTGAAAACATTAATTTTTTCTACAAGCTGCATATGTTACTCATGTTGATACAAAATTATCTATGAAAATAAAAAGATGTAACTTATTGTTGTGCAATAAATATCGGCTAGTAAGGACTTAATGGATTTCCCACAATAATACATTTATTTGACTTAAACTTACCGGAAAGATATTTAATCTTATCTTATTGTAATTCCATAATATTGACGTTACTTTTATGAAGCCTAACCTCTTGATCATGAAAATAAATAGTATATTATTCAACGAGCATATAATGATGGCTACTATTCACGATGGTAAAGTTTAAGACACGAGCCGCAGGCGAGTGTCGTAAATCACCAGAGTGAATAATAGCCATTATATGCGAGTAGAATACTATGCTTTGTCCACGACTATTAAATATTTAATATTTATTTAATTCATCTTTAATTCATTTCTCCTATTTAGGAAAGATTCATATGTCATAATATATAATTTTCTCGATATTTCGGGCAACAAGTTTAATGTGGCGATTTCTGCAGTTTCCTTTATCTCTGGCGGTGTCAAAGAAATCTCGTTTTCACTGTCAGTATCCATTTATTTAATTTTATTACTCTTTTTGAGTACCTAATGTGTAAAATTATTATAAATAACGTTGGCGTTGAAATGACAAATTTTGACGTTTCAAATCAGAATTACGCTTTGACACATTGTCATGGCTTACTAATAAAATAATACAGTTTCTAGGCACAGCTAAATGGTTTCAAAAACAATGTTGGGGATTGCCGTGCGTTGCTAATAGATGATGCTTTGAAAACAAATTACTCATGTAGTTTTTGAGTGTTCATTAAAGTACCTTTTCGGCATGTACCATTGAGTGCTTCCTAGAAACCTTAAAGAGACAACACTTGTCTTTTGGTTGCTGCAATTTTGACATTTTGAATTTTTAGAAAAATGTCACAAATGTCAATTCTTATAAACAACTGACTGTCCTCATTATTCACTGCAATCAGTGAATAATGAAATCATTATTCACTGTAGGGAATAACGGATAGCATTATCATTGAGGAAACACGTACATAATGAGTACATTATTTAATAGTCGTGGACAAAAGTTATTATTACATACTCGCGCTTCATAATGAGATGTCATTGAAAGCTCGAAAAACGTCCAAAATATCAGATAACCAACAAATGCTATGCATGCGATGTTAGAGAGATCTTTGATTCAATTTACTGTAGTATGTTTTATCTATGTTTTATTTAAATGTTATGTCGAACTTGAACTAAAAACAAATATAAAAAGGCATTGGCTCAAATAACGTTTTATTTTCGCGATCATGTTAAACGAAAGAACCCACCACCTCCTTGCTTTTAAATATTGCTTCTTTAAATATTTTCTGAATACCAATACCAATACATTGAAAACTATATTCTTTAAAGCTATCTCGACGAAGAGGACATTGTTTTTGGCATTTTTTCAAATATCAACAATTGATTGTAATAAAGTTAAGAAAACAATTATGTAGATAGTTTAAATTTAGTTAATTTATTAAGAAAGTTTTAATATTTAAGTTGAAATTATATCCAGGGAGTTGTATTATTCGATGGACAAAATATTTTTAAATGTTTTTCGAAAAATAAGAAAAATAAGAAAAAAGATCCTATAACAGATTTAGAAGCGCTTCACTTCGGAGATCTAGTGATAAAATTAATTTTTATTCTCTTCAGTATTACGGTTTAAAGATAATTAAATTAAATTTGATATAAAAAACACTTTTTGGACTTCCCACCAAATATTTTTATTACCATTCGAAATAATCTACAGGATGATATTTTTTTGGGAAACAGGACCCCTTTGGCCTGCGAACTTTTTTTACGTCGATACCTACTAACTGTCCTTTCACAAAAAGACTTTTCTTTTTATCATTTAACTTTTTGGCCTGTTGCATTTTTTTGACATCTCGTGCTCCTTGGGCGATATTTGGCAAAATACACCTTGGCTAAATTCTTACTATGGTCAATATAGTTATTTTTAGCTGAAATTGTATTATTTAAAATTCTAATGGTAAAACTCATTATTTTGAAAAAACTAAGGTTTTGGAGAATCTTGGAAATTATTACTTATAGTAATAAGAATATCCCATAGGTACTCCTATAAGCGTTTTATTTGCCGAATTCGAATAAATTATCTTTAAAAATGTGAAGGATAAATAAGAATATCAGAGAGAAACTCTCAGACTTATGTTATGTCCATTTCTTTCTTATCTATGATCATAGAATAATCTGTAAAATTTTTCCTATCGAATATTTTAACTTCATTTAATGGTATTGACGACGTTTTCACAAGCTTGCTAAGTACTGTCACAGTCAACAACATTTTTAAATCATATTAACAATTTACAGAGCAATACATTTAAAACAGGTAAATAAGCTATTAATAAAATTAGTTTTATTGGCACAGATACAAAACAATATATTAAATCGACACACAGATCAGCATTAATTCACAACACATCGAAACTTCTTTCATAACAACGAATTAAATATAATTAAGCATATATATGGCTTTTACCACTTTTTATTAAATATAATAACTTGAAAGCTAAGAAGCATGGAAGAAAACTTTAGAATTAGTATTTTATCATTACCATTTACCATTTAATGCTAAAATATAAAAATCGGTAAAGGTATTTACACAGAACTTCCCTCGTTATTTGCGCATGAGGTCGCTCTAAAAATTTTTCAATTACGAAATGACATTGGGAATAATAATCGGAATATAGTTATTGCTATTGTTACAAAGAAAACCTGGTAACTTTTGGTCAAGAAAATATACAGAGTTCTCATCCAACAGCAAAAGTTCAATACTAAATAGCAGGTGCCACATATGGCAGGCTTGCGCAAATACCTTTACAAATGTCCGCCATGACTGAATTATTTCTTGGGATGACCACCCTGTACATTTTTCAATAAAAGTATAATAGGTGCATATGCCAGATATTATTGCCATCTGTCACATTTTCAATCCAACATTCACGTAATGGAGTATAGTGTGTGGTTAAGAAATTTCATTTTTTTAAAAATTTTTCAAAAGATGTTGGTAAAATAATTTTCAAAATTTTTTCTTCTGAAATAGGTTTAAAATATCAAACGTAGAAACTTTAAATTTGAGCAAAAAGGAAAGTTTCCTTCTATTCTATAGTAGTGCTAAAAAAAAGTTTAAAAATTAAAAATTACGTATTTTTTAAAATAGGTTTAGAATCCTATGAAACGTGAAAATTTTAAATTTGAGCAAATAAAAAAAAATTCGATCTATTTTGGTGGTAAAAACTTTTTGAAAAATGTTGGTGAAAAAAATTTTCAAAATTTTTTTTCTGAAATACCTAGGTTTAGAATGTCATTTAAATTTGAGCATTCTAGTGTTAAATTTTTTTCCAAACTAGTAACAAAATGTTGCAAATTTTTTTTTCCGAAATTGGTTTGGAATATCATGAAACGTGGAAATTTTAAATTTGAGCAAAAAAATTTTTTTCGTCTGTTCTATAGTAGTAATACATAAATGGATTAAAAATGTTTTAAAATTTTTAAAAAAATTCTTCAAAACCGTTTTTAAATTTGTTTGAATAGTTTTAGAATGTCATGGAAACGTGGATAGTTAAAATCTGAACAAAGAAAAAAAATTGTATCTTAGTGGTAAATAGATTTAGAACACTATGAAACGTGGAAATTTGAAATGTGAAGAAATAAAAAAAAATCCATCTATTTTAGTGGTAAACAAATGTTCAAAAATGGTAAAAAAATTTTCAAAATATTTTTTTTTTCTGAATCAGGCTTAGAATGCCATGAAACGTGAAAATTTTAAATTCGAAGAAAGAAAAAAAAATTATTTCATTTTAGTAGTAAAAATTTTTTCAAAAATATTGGTTAAAAAATTTTTCAAATTTTTTTTTCCTAAAATAGGTTAAGCGTGTCATGAAACGTAGAAATTTTAAATTTGAGCAAAAAAAATTTTTTTCATCTTGGTAAAAATTTTTTCAAAAATGTTTGAAAAAAATTTTCAAATTTTTTTTTTCTGAAACAGGTTTAGCGCGTCATGAAACGTGGAATTTTAAATTTGAGCAAAAAAAAATTAGTTTCACTATTTATTCCGTTTAGATGGTCCACCCAGTGAAATTTCTACCATGTCTTCGCTGACAGTAGCGTCAACTACCTACTAAGTTTGACTGCTCTCCGTCAAGTAGTTTTTTAGTAAATGCACCAACAGACAGACAGACTGACGGAATTGAAAAACCCATTCGTAATCTACGTGTTCTGAAACGTCAGAATCCGAAAAAATCTCGGAGGGTGATTTTTTCTCGAATACAATACTTCCCTTCGGTATGCGAGGGAAGTAAAAACACGAAATAATATATAAAGTGCATATAATCTATATTCATTTCAATAAATGTAAAATGTGTTCTAAATATTGAAAATAACTAACATCGTGAAGGTGAATCATTCAAAGTAAACTCTAGATATTCGGTATCATTTCCGCGCTATTTTTATGGAATTTAACTGGGAGACCGTAATAAAATTTTACCTAGGGACTTGTATAGTCTGTTTAATAATAAGAAATACTTGGAACACTGAGTCCTTTTTTAAACTGAAAGCAAAGTACGTATTACGCACGTTTCTTAAAGAAATCTTGAGCCGCACTTTGGTTTCAATGAAAGTGAAATTTTCACTAAGTGAAAAATGTTTGTTAATGGCATAAGATTTTATTTTCAAAATAAATGTAAATATATTATTGTATGCACATAAATAATCTGTTAAATATTCAATATCTCATTGAACATGTTAAATGCCCAAATGATAAAGAATTATAGAAAAATTACAAATACATTATGATCCTTAATTTGATGTAAGGCAGAATACTTGTAATTAGGAGCCACATTTTATTAAGTTTTTTGATGAAGCACAAAAAAATACGACTTGCAAAATATCGAAACTAATTAATATACAGTTTATCTTTCAGGTTTCAACCAACTTCACATATATTAGGTGATATGTCAATTTTATTTTCAAAAACTATTAAGACACTTCTAAAAAGCTTATTTGGAAACCAAAATATGACTCATATGCGTCCAAATAGTTTAAAATAATTTATTTTGGTTTCACATCTTTGATTGAAAACAAAAATCCGCTGCCCGAGGAATTATTACTTCTTCATCCAAATTTTCTATCCAAGTTTATTTAAATGAAAACATATCGATATTATATTTACACTCTAGTGAGTGGAAATAATTGCTCACAGAATTGAAAAAATATAATTGAACTCGTCTACTCCGAGGTAATAATGAAGGTAGTCCAAAACCTTTTGAGAACAGGTTATGCGGAGTGACAAACGTTATAAAAAAAATTGAGGCCTGGCTTCTAACACATACACCCAATTCTAAGTTTCTGAGCTCTTTACTTATTTTTACCTCAATCCTTCAACAGAATCATCTCAAAATGTAATCTAGTTCCAAATGTTGTTATACATGTACCATGTTTTAATTATGTTTTTCACTCTCACTCCATTATTAAAGATATTAACAAAATAAAATTAATATGTTGACTTAATATTTGGTATGCGTATATTGATAATTAATCGAATAAATATGAGATCACGTTTTTGAGAACAACTGCAAAATTTTAGAATAAAAAATTATGAAAAAGTTTCCTCATACAAAAAATGCCGCACTTTAATGGTACCTAAAGTATTATTTACATAGTAGGCATATTTTTCAAGAAATAATGATTCGAGTACATAAACTTTTTGCCAAAAATGTACTGCTATGAGTAGTTTATTTTCGAGTTTTTTCAATTTTTTTTGAAGCGGTGCTCCATAACTAAAAAAATTAAGACTTACGACACAATGTTTAGCGAATGTTCACTTTCGAAATTTGTATTTCTATTTCTTACATATTATTCGTTCAGATACTGCCACTGTGTACAAGTGAATTGAAATCATTAACTTTTACTATAAGTTGCATAATATGTTACTTATCTACGGAAATACAGAAGAAGTTTTATGTAAATATATAGGGTGTCTCCCTTAAAACTCCTGCTGCTATTTTATTGATAACTAAAAGAGATATTTGAATTATGTACATAGCTATGACCAGAATATGTAAGTAACTTCAGTTTTTAATAATAACGATCTCGCTACAAATTAAAGCATACACATGCATGGCATAATCTGAACAATTTTCGAAAAATCAGCGGTTTTCGAGATATTTCAACTTAAATATTAAAATTTTCTTAATAAGACTCGCCATAACATTTTTTAAATAAACTGATTTAAAATTTTGTGAATAACTGTTTTATTAACTTCATTTGATCAACTGCTAAAAATAATATTTTCTCAAATTTTACATGAAAATATATAGGTGCCTCAACAAATAATAATGCACCTATCTAAAACTTATTTTAAAAAAGTTATGGCATTTTTCTTACTCAAAAACATTATATGAAATGTAAATATCTGTAAAATCAGTGTCTTCTCGTAAATTGTTCATATTACAAAAGTTGCTTAGAGTAGGTATATTTTTCCCCACATGCACCTCTTTTCAAGGTTCCTGATGGTTCCTTCAGGTTCCTCATTTTGATGCAAAAAATACTCTAACGTTTGATTCACTAATGAAGATTTCGATCTCAAATATTAGGGCAATAGACGTGTAAAACTGGTTTGTATAACATTCGAGCTACTTTTTCTTATTAAAAATAAGTAGGTAGTAGACTGACAAAAAGTAATACATAAAGACTGAAAGAATTTTAAAAATATGCGTTTTTTAAGGTGGATGCGAAATTTGTTAAACATTTTAACATTTTCCGATTTCGCTAAATTATTTCGACATAAGATTATTAACCAAACATTCAAAAGACTTAATCCAAATTCTTATTATGCGTGATGTTTATGAGTATATTAAATATATGCTAGGAATATACCACATTTATAGACTGTTTATAGCACCTTCTGTGCTAGAGATAGTTTTCAGACAATATAGTTTTCAATGTATTGGTATTGAGAAAATATTTAAAGAGACAAAATTTAACAGAAAGGAGGGTAGATAACGCATTATTTTTTTGTTTATCATGATCGTGAAAATAAAAAGTGTTAAGCATTACGAATAGATCAAATTTATATAAAAAATACTACAGTAAGTTTCATTAAAGATGTCTAGAACAGAGCATATTTGTTGGTTTTCTGACATTTAGGATGTTTTTCGAGTTTTAAATTACATTTATTTATGAAGCGCAAGTATGTTTTATATACATTTATATCGAAACAGATCTCCGGTTTCTTTTCGTATTTCACCAAAAAGATGTAATACACTATATAGATACCAGGCTTTATAAAAATTACGTCAATATTATGGAAATACAATAAATATTAAATATTTTTCGGTCAGGATTCTGTCAAATAAATGTAAATTATATAATTTTATGTACTGAACGTAATATTTTGGGAAACCCATGAAGTACTTACTAGCCGACATTTATTGCACAGATGGATTTATTATCGAAAATCCCTTAAGCTCCTACCAGCTGAAATGTTTCTAAATAATTTAGTAGCCATAACACAGAACAGTGCATTATATATTTGTAAATACAGGGAGTTGTATTATTCGATTGAAGAAATATTTTTAATTCTTTGGCGAAAAATAAACAAAAAGTTTCCATTATATAGGATTAGAAATGCATCATTTCGGAGATCTACAGTGATAAAATTAATTTTTATACTCTTCAGTTTTACAGAGTTTTAAAGATAAAATATTTAAATTCCGTATAAAATAATCGGTAAAGGTATTTACACAGAACTTCCCTCTTTATGTATACCGGGCGGCCACTCTAAAAAATTATTAACTGCGAAACCACATATGAGAATAATAATCGGAAGATATTATTACAAAGAAAACTTGGTAACTTTTGGTCAAAAAAATATACAGAGTGGTCATCCGATAGCAAAAATTCAATGTTAAATAAAAGGTGCCAAATATGGAAGGCTTGCGTAAATACCTTTACAACATGGTTCAATTATTTTTTAGGATGACCATCCTGTTATAACAGGTGTCTTCCTTGTCAAGAGCGTTAACTATATGTCAAATATTATTGCCATCTGTCATATTTTTGGTTCCATATCCACGTAGTGGAGTGGAAGTATAGTGGGAAGATACAAATGAATGTTTCAAATAAAAATTGTAGATAATTAAGTTATCTATTGACCCGTTTAAATCTCAATTGGGCACAATTTTACCTCCTTATCCACGTAGTGAAGTGAAATTAAAGTAATCGTAAAAAATAATTCAATTTTTTTTCCTTGCAAAAATCAGTTTTTGTTCAGAAAGTAGTTATTTTGTAAATATTATTGTTTTTTTTAAATCGTCTCGTCTACTATTTAAATAAACCCACTTTGAATTTCGTGTTGATAAGTTGAGTATTTTAATTATTATAAATAATTATTTCGCGTGCCACTCTTCTCCGCGTTTATTGGAGAAATAGCAATAAACAATTCAGGTAGTTCGATAGATAACTTTATTGTCTACAATTGTTATCCGAAACATTTTATTGTATCTTTTCAAGCAAAAAGCTTATCGCTAAGAGACCTGTCTTTTGCCAAAATTTTATTGGCTGCAGAAAAATAAACAGAAGAGATTATTATTCGTAAATGTTGGTACATTTTTCGTGGAGTAAAATTAATCAAAACCTTAATTAATTAGCTAATCAAAACTTTTTTTTGTTTTCAACTAGGTTATGTAATGAAATAAAAGAAAGTTTTCCAGAATAGGGTAGCCGCTTTGTCCTATGAATCCCTAAATAATGAGCCAATTTATGTACCTGACGCCAATTTTAAATTTCATCTCAATAAATATAAAAAATATCGATTCAATGTGTAGGACAAAATGAGAGATGAGGAAATTATATAGAAAAAATGTTTTATGTATTTCCCGTAGATATCATGGTACCATTAATTTGTCGTTACTATATAATGTAAAATTGGTTATGACTGGTGAATTAAATTCGATAGATTGAAATCGACGAACTCGTACTGGAATTTACACCACACTGGACTACACTGAAAGGCAAAGAAATCGGAATAGATATTTTGAATAGTTAAATGGAATATTGTTATTTCAACAATTTACGGTGAAGAAATATGAAGAGATGGAATAATGTTCCATATACCGTTCAATGCGTTAAAAAACGATAAATAAATATGCACGCCTCCTCAGGTTCATTTGCAATCATTATTGTTCAAATTTCAATTAGGACCTGGCTTAATTGTTGTACAGTTAATATGTATAATAAAAGAATATGTATAATTAGTCACATAAAATATATTGATTTGAAAAATATTAAAATTAAAGTTAACTTAAAAAATCTTTAAGAGGACTAACTACTGTAATTTTAGATTTCTAGTGTTGAACAGAGTACAAGATATTTATTTAAAGAGATTACATTTTTTTTATATACACATTGCGTTTTAATATTTCTAACAGTAATAATGTGTATGAAAACAAATATTGAGGTAAATATTCCTAAAAAAAGTTTTGCAGCAAGAACAATTATTAATGACAACGCAAGTAAAAAGCCTGCTAATACAGCGAAACCCAATTCAAACTATCAAGAGGGAAAGAATGTGGACAGAATTAAGGTAAACAATAAAAATAAATAGAAGGCAATAGCTAAAAGATATGTTTTAGGATTGGTTAAACAATAGTGATTTTGGCAATTTGTCAGTACTAGAGCCGCAACAATTAAAAGATGAGAATGAAGTAAACTGTTGGTGACAAGTCGTTTACAGTTTTACAACCCGTAAAGGTTGAAAGTAATATAAACATCAACTGTTATTCAATAGGTACTAGTCCCGACGCAGACGTAGATTTTTGAAAAACTACACAATTTGATCGGCTGCCTTCGGAGCAAATGTACTAATTTATATTTGTTTTAAAGATATATTTTTTGAAAATTACATATCTATTAGTTGTTTATTATCTATTCGAATATATTATTTATTAATTCACATTATGTAATTAACAAGTTCTTAAAGTAAAAGTATTTTTTGAAAATTTTGATGTTTAGATTATCCTTAATATGAAAAAGAATGATAAAATTTATTTTTGACATGTGTATACATATTTATTTATAAAATATTAAGTTGTATAAATAAGTTTTTAAATTTATTTAAATCAGAGGTTTTAACCATCTGTTTCGTAAATACGTTTTGATAGTGGAGATAAGTCTTTACAAATAATACTGAGGGAGATGAAATGTATCTTTCTCTTGGCTTGTTTAGCAGTATTTGTGGATGACAGTCGAATTTAGAGTTAAACTTTACTCTAAATTAGTAGGTACAACATTAAAGTTTTTTTATGTCTAAGATCATATTATAAATATCAAAATTTTAGACAAATACCTTTATCATTATCATTGATAAGCCAAAAATATTTTTGTATTGATTGATTGATTGATTGATTGATTTGTCAGCGTAAGATGGGCATTGCTGCCGATTCCGGGCATCCATGGAAGTTCGTTCCAACACGCATCTTGGTCGTCCGTCGAACACGCCCAATGGACGGCCATACCACGTGTCAGAACCAAATCTCGAATGTTTTATATACCGCCGAACCGGCTGCATACGCCTGGTTGGACAGTGGATATGCTTGTTGTCAGCAGCGAGTGCCGCATGGGGTGGGAATACAGGATGGGAGCTGTAGGTGTTTGTGAGATGCTTTTTTTAAGTTTCCATGCATCTATTAAGTTTCCATCTGTCATCATCGACTGGGGTGTACAGGTGTTTGCGAAATGCTTCTCTTCAGTTTCCATGCTTCTTTTAAGTTTCCTGTATGTAAAAATTAAAAATAACATGGTATAAAGGTAAAAAGTGGTAAAATCGTAAAAAAGTAGGTAACTGAACGACTGTATCTCAATCAATCTTTATCACCATTTTAACGGAATTACGTCAGCTTTCCTTTTTGTGAACGAATGCCTATACCTAAATCCACTCAGAGAAAAGTTATACACAAACATTAAAAGAAAAAGAAAGAATCGAAAATTTTCGATTTTTAAATAGTTTTTTTGACTTATTTTGTTTAAAAAAATTGTTGACTTAGGAAATTTGATTGTCTACAAAGAACCGAATTATGTGTATATACTAAAAATGTATAGCTTTTGAGTGATAGTTAAAAAAACTACAAAGTACACAAATTACTCCGTTCTCAAAAATTTAAGCCTAAGTTTAATAGCACTTTATGGATTTATCATTTTTTGTGTACAATTGAACATATGAAGCAATAAAATATCTTCAACGAATTAGTTCCTTATTTAGTTATATAGTCAAGAGCCTAGAGTGAAGAAAATGTAATTGACAATAAATGAATTATGTGTAACCAGGACCCTGTGTTTCTGTTATCATTTTATTTATTTAAAGAACACGATTTCTAAATTGTAGTTCCATTTGTCACAAATATGTCATTGAGTGTATGTACTACATCAGCTCATGAACTGGTACCTGTTGGTAATATACTTGAAAATGGTGGTAATGTATTTGAAAAATAAAATACATTTATTTCGTATTTAAGCATTTTGCTTTAAAATCAGTTGTTAAACAATAAATAAGGCAAATGTAATTTAATTTGATGTCTTACCAAAAGTCAAGTAAAAATGAGAGAAGAGTTGTACCTTTGTTTTTTTTATTTTAATCAGAAAAAGACTAATACGATTCAAATGTATTGATCCCTCACTTTTACTGCGAATATCTCAGAAATGGAGGAGCGAAAAAAATTATGTGTGTATTATGTCTATTCTAACTCATTCGTCGATTTGTAATGTACTTTGAACAGTTTTGAAGTTCTGCTAAGGTATATTGAAAAATGCCCTACTTTTTAAGGAAACTTTGACCATGCCAGTTTTAAATACATATCTTGAAAAATATGCCTACTATGTAAGTAATATTTTAGATACCGATAAAGCACGCCATTTTTTGTACCATGAAATTTTTGTATAATTTTTTTTTATTTTGCAATTATTCTCAAAAACGTAACCTCATATTTATTCACTTATTTATCAATGTATTTAATTTTTTTTAATAAAATAATTAATTATATAAAACTAAAGCATTTTCAAAAAAATCGGTAAAGGTGTTTGCACAAAACTTCCCTCCTTATTTGTGCATCTCGGTCACTCTAAAAAATTAATAATTCCGAAATGACATTGAAAATAACAATCGGAATATAGTTATCACTATTATTACAAAGAAAACCTGATAAATTTTGGTAAAAAAATATACAGATTGCTCATCCAACAATAAAAGTTCAATACTAAATGACAGGTACCAAATATGGAAAGATTGCGTAAATACCTTTACAAATGTCCACCATGACTGAATTATTTCTTGCGATGACTACCCTGTACATTTTTCAATAAAAGTTTAACAGGTGCACATTCCAAATATTATTGCCATCTGTGACATTTTCAATTCCTCATTGACGTGGAGTGCACGTATAGTGGTGATTAAAAAATTTTTTAAAATTTTTCAAGTATTGGTAATGTTTCCAAATTTTTTTGCTTCTGAAATATGTTTAGAATGTCATGAAACGTGGAAATTTTAAATTTGTGCAAAAAGAATTTTTTTTCCATCTATTTTGGTGGTGAAATATTTTTCCAAGATGGTAAAAAAATGTTGCAATTTTTTTTCCAAAATAGGTTTGGAATGTCATGAAACGTGGAAATTTTAATTTTGAGCAAAAACAAATTTTTCATCTATTCTATAGTAGTGAGTAGATTAAAACATTTTTCAAAAATATTTTTAAATTTGTTTTTGTTGAAATAGGTTTAGAATGCCATGGAAACGTGGAAATTTTAAATTTGAACAAAGAAAAAAAATTTGCCATCTATTTTTGTAGTAAAATTTTTTCAAAAATTGTGAAAGAATTTTCTAAATTTTTTTTTCTTAAATAGGTTTAGAACGCTATGAAACGTGAAAATTTTAAATTTCGAAAAAAAGAAAAACAAATTTCCCTCTATTTTAGTGGTAAAAAAATTTTCAAAAATGTTGGTAAAAAATTTTTTTTACAAATTTAAGGTGGCCATATTTATGTGCTAAATTGTGGGTATAATCACATGATTTTAAAGCGAGCTATTTTAAAAAGTATAGGTCATATTTATAAAAGTTGCACATAAACGGAAACTAGAAACTTTAACTTAGGAAACGTGTGCTTTTATATTGTTAAAAAGTAATATTTTCATAGATAAAAAAAATGCTTAACATGTACCTTAGAAACGATGTCAGCTCGCCACTTCAATAATTATTTTGCACTAGTTAAAATCAAAAATAGGGAAAACCAATACAGACAAGTCCTAACTTAAACATTCACCCATATTTTGAAACAAGAAAAAGTCTCATTAGACCCTTCATGTACTAGAAAGCTCGAATTAAATTTTGCGGTGCACTTTTCACATGTTTACTGATATTCTGACATATCTATTTTTCATAGAATGGAATTTTATAAGATTTCATCAGCTAAAAGTTGTTGTCTTAGTTCGGTTACTGTCTCATAGATGACGCAACAGAAAAAGGGAATTATCTGAATTTTATATGTTTATATAGGGTGGACAAAAAAATCAATAAAATGGATCCAATATAAATCGATATAATCGTTAATAATCATTATTCCCCACAGTTATTTTCTTAAAACATCTGCTCTAAAAAAGTCAAATTTCACATTTATTCTTGGTTTTAAACATTTATTAAGTTTTAAAGGTTTGTAGCTGTTCTGCATTTACAAATGTGAAATTTGAAAATGTATCGGCTCTTTAGGAAACTTCCGATTTTTAATAATACCTACAACATACTGTTTATGTTTTCGTGCACTAACGTAAATTTCTTTGTTTTGGATGAATTACGGTAAAAATATATTATTTTAACATGGACAAAAAACGGTTGTTTGTTTATACTTATATTGAATGCAACCGCTATTAGGATAAATTGTTTTGGTAAATGTTCGAGAAGTAAAGAAATCTGATGAGCTAAAAACCTTGTGTGGTAGAGTCGTGAGATCCCATTTCTTTACTGACTTAATGTTACCGAAGGTAACTAACTATACTTGTTGTATTCGTGAAACAAGCATTCGCTCCGGCATTTATTCGATTTTTCATATTTCAGATTATATCGATTACAAGAATTAATATATTTCAATTATGTCGATCTGTTAGCGCTATATTTATAAAACTATTTTATGAAAAAACATGACATTTCGTTATAATAACTGACAAGAATCAAACCAAATAATACTTTATACACAGGGTCGACACCAAAATATAAAAGAAATGTGACAGGGAAGCATAATGAGTATATACGTAAGTGGAATATAGTTGACGCTCTTTAAGAAAGAGAACCTGTTATAACTTTAAAATTAGATAAAGTATACAATGTGGTAAAAGAAGAAAATAATAATCTCCAGAATAATTGTGCCAAATATATTATACAATATTATATTATCTGTACATATTTATAGAATATCTTACTAGGATACAAAGTATATATGACGTACTAGGTAGGTACTGATAATATTAATGAAATTGTAATAACAGTATCACTAATATCACACAAGAAAATAAGCAAGGGCCGCTTTATCAATGCGAGGATAACAAGTTATCCTATAGTTAAAGCACAGTTTGTAATAATACGGTAGGGTCACTTCCTCTGACAGTGATAGCCTCACTCCTGCTATCGACGCGTGAACTAACTCGGTAGGGGAAGTGTCCTACTATATTATTAAACTATTATTTCACTATAGGATGACACTACTTATCCACGCATTGATAAATCGGCCCTCACACATCTTCAGTACAGAACAGAAGGTTTTATTATTCAGTGACAAGCACGATTTCACAGATGACAGATTGATCGACGAAAACAACAATATGCTCAATCGTATCTTCTTTTTTTTATGTTTTGTCAAAAGTGATGGGTTATAATAATTATTTAGAATATATAGCATATTGTGCGAAAGTGCAGAATAATGCAAATTTCTTACGAGTTGTGGTACGAGCGTTATTACAATAAACTCTGTACAAAAGCATGTTTTTGAGGTAGCCGTAGAACAAGTAATTGAAGCTCTGTGCATCTAACTGACGTCAGTCATCCATAATATAGGTCAACATTGTACTGTTCTCAGTCACATGGTTTTCGTTACATAAAAATTCAAATTTCATATATTTAAGAATCCTCTTTTGTGATTTTTTTTTATTATAGTGTAAAACTTAACTTTAATTTTTCCCGATTTGAATCAAATTTTACTCAAAGATACAACATGTTAGGATCTACTTATGACTATATGTACTAAAAAAATGAAAAAAGCATATTAAGCATCTTTTATTCGTAAATTTTACTAATGTAACCTGAACTGTCAAGTAATTGAGAAGTAGTTTGTAAATTTATTTTTGCTTTTTGTGTATTCTGAAAATTCTACAATCAATATCTTTTTCATGAAACTTTGGATTTAATCATTTTGTGTAGTTCTAAACAATTTTCATTTAATTTTTTTTTTAGATTTTTCAGTTTATTATTTAGAAATTTTGTTCAAATTGGATAAAATTTAAAAAGTTTATAAGGTGGTATAATACTATTATGGCAAAATAATTAAACCATTTTTAAAATTTATGCATCTTCCCCATTAAAGTATGTGCACCTTGTTTACATTATATAATTTATGAAATTTTCATAATATTTATTATTCAAATAAATTTACAAATACTATATAGTGTAGTAACTTGTATTGTGTCTTCCCGTAGCCATTTTGTGCAGGTTGTTTGAAACATACTTAAATTAAGCTTAAGGTGGCCATTCCCTAGAAAGAGACCTCCAGTAGGGAAATATTTATTATTTTTGGCCATAACTTTTTTTACTTAGTACGTATATTTATTAAAATTATAAGAGCACCTAAGTAGAACCATAACAAGACTGTTACTATGAATTTTCACTCAATAATTTCCGCGGTTTGCAAAATAGCTAGATTTAAATTTAAGAATTATGTCAATCTCCCTATTTCGTAGTTTTGAATCTAGCTATTTTGCAAACCACTGAAATTATTGAGTGAATATTCATAGTAATAGTCTTGTTATAGTTTTACTTAGGTACTCTTATAGTTTTTTAAAATATATGTACTAAGATATAAAAGTTATGAGCAAAAATAATTGATATATCCCTATCGGATGTGGCTTTCTAGGGAATGGCCACCTTAAATGAAGCACTAAGATGTGTTATGTCTTCATTTTATTATCTTAATTTTTTACCTTGAATTTATGGTCAAATGTCAATATTACTGATTTTTTGCGTTTATCTTTATCTATTGTACAGGCTATGAACATATTAGTTTGTAAAAATTAAAGTGGCTTGAAAGAGTTTCTATCTTAGTACTATCCCATAGAGGCGACCGATATTTTTTTAGGGAGTTTTCTATAGATGTTTGAAAAAAATTACAGTCATCCGCTTTTCATGAGTATATATTTCACGAACTAGGAGCGGGATTTATTTCAAATTTAGGCGGTACGTGCAGACTGAAAATGTGATTGCATTGAAGTAGTGAACTTTGATATCGCTCATTACAGTGTGGCGTTACTTTAAGGAAAATTTGAAGAAAAAATATTATCGACTTTTTATAGAAATTCTTATTTTAGATTTGTATTCACTACCATCAAAACCCCATTTTCACCAAATTTGAACAAAATATACACTGGCTTCTCAATAGGTGGCCAAATAAAGGGACATGGGATGGGGAAATCATTTTTGGCCATAACATTATTTCGTACTACGTATATTTAAAAAAAACATAAGAATATTACTATGACTTTTCATTCACTTCACTCAACTGGTTATTTTTATACTTAGGTAATATTATAGTTCTTTTTTAAATATACGTTACCAAGTAAAAAAGTTATTGCCAAAAATAATAAATATTTATGTATGGAATGTCCCTCTCTTGACAATCGCCATCTTATTAGATTTCATACAAATAATTGCTCTAAACCGTAGTCCAATGAATATGTTTGAAATACTTTGGGGTTTCTTTCAGTATATATTTTTTTACATTTTAAAATTTTTTAATGATTTCCAAGGGGATTTTTTAAGGAAAAAAAACTTTATTTATACAGGGCGGTCGTTCTAAAAAATTATTAACTACGGAACGACATATGAGAATAATAACCTGTAGGTATCACTATTATTACAAAGGAAACCTGATAACTTTTGGCCAAGAAAATATACAGAGTGCTCATCCGACAGCAAAAATTCAATATTAAATAAAAGGTGATAATTCTGTTAACTATATGCCAAATATTATTGCCATCTGTCACATTTTTAGTTGTACATGCACGTAGTGGAGTGGAAGTATAGTAGTGGAAAATTGTCAGTTTCTCTTTTTTTACAATGACATGAAACGTGGAAATTTTAAATTTGAGCGAAAAAAATTTTTTTTCATTATCTATTCCCTTTAGACGGTCCACCCTGTATATTTTTGTTCGAGTCTTATTACAGTAGATATTATAAATAAATTGTAATATAATAGATATATGTAATAATATAATAATTATAAATGCCAATATTTCACATGAAAGCTCTTCTGGATCCAGAATAACATTCAAATGTACCATTGACCTATAAATTAAAATCCAGTAAAATAATGAGAAATATATTTCGACCCAAGCGTTTCGATATGGAAGGGGGGAAAGGGGATCGGCATGCGGTTAAAAGCAGGTAGATAGATGTTGTTTACATTATTTCGATTTGGAACACTTGTTATTTGGATTGCTCAAGCGAAGTAATGTTTACAACTGGATTAGTTTATAGGATTCTTTATTGAATTTTCACGAATAAACATCTATAGTAAATGATTCGTCCGCTACCCGCTAGGTACCACCACTTAACGGATGGTTAACGACTACCCTTTTCTATGACGTTGTCGAGGTTGTTCTCTTTTGCGAACATGGCGCCCTTAAAAAAATGTTGGAAATTTTAAATTTGAAAGAAAATTTTTTTTCATTTTAGTGGTAAAAATGTTTTCAAGTGTTGGTGAAAAAAATTTTCAAAATATTATTTTCTGAAATAGATTTAGTTTGTCATGAAACGTGGAAATTTTAAATTTCAGCAAAACCAATTTTGTTTCATTATTTACTCCCTTTAGTCGGTCCACCCTGTATATTTTGAAGTGAAATTTTAACCATTTCTTCGCTGACAGTAGAGCGTCATTTACCTACCACTACTCTCCGTCAAGTAGTTTTTTAGTTAATGCACCAACAGACAGACAGACAGACTGACGGAATTGAAAAACCTATATTTTCGTAATCTACGTGTTCTGAAACGTCAAAATCCGAAAAAGTCTCGGAGGGTGATTTTTTCTCGAATACAATACTTCCCTTCGGTATGCGAGGGAGGTAAAAAAGAATTGGTATATATCAAATATTAATTTAGTTATCAAGCGCAATAGATAATATTATTGCAAGCTTGTAAGCTTGCAATAATAAGTATTACCTATTGCTATAATTTAATTAATATCAACGGTGACATCCTCTCTCAAAATGTGCAAATTATTATCGTATTCATTTATTCATTGGTACGTAGACAAAAGTAAAAGTAATATCATGAACTTAAAACCCATGGGGACACGTCATAGTCAAAACATTACTTTCTTAAAATTTACAATCGGGCATATTGATTCAACGATATATATGTACATTTTATCACTGTGGATAATGACAGGACGTTCCTATTTCCAGAGATATGGCAACGTTGTTAGATGTAATAACGAACTATCAGTATCTTCACATATATATATTTAGGATGTGGGAACGTATCTTCAGTATCCTACAAAAATGAGCAAACAAAAAATAAGAAATCATTTCCCCTCTCTTGAAATCTGGATTCTGGAGATTCCCCTCAGCATATATAGATCAAATTAATAGCGGTAAATAAATGGAATGACTCGGATATGGGGACGCCTCTTCTATATGACGGAGGACAACTTAACTAGTATCAATATATATATATATATATATATATATATATATATATATATTTGTACAAAAGCTTTTTTTCTAAAGTTACCACTTTCGGAGAAAATCGCATGTGAATAAATTTGACAAATGAACTAATATTATAAGCACACCACTTGTAAGTTATAATACAGGAAATAAAGTTAAATCAAATTGGTATGAAAACATATTAATATGACTTGTATAGATAATAGCATATATTTTACATAAAAATTAGTTAAGTAAATCATCTACCTGTGGGGATGGAAATTCGCTTTTGTGGGCCTATTTCCAAATATTAATTTTTACAAAATATATAAACAAAACTTTCTGTTCCTAATGAACATAGGTTTACTTTGATTTATTGTTGACTAAATATGAGGAGATTGGGAGATTGTAAGATAGTCAATGTCAGTGCTATAAAATCATATATTTCTACAGGAAAAACTGTGAAATAATAATCCAAACTGATACCAGTCTAAAGCTAAAAAGTTATATTCTTTAATAAGTGTATAAATTAAAAGTGTGGTGCATTGGTCATAAAGTTATTAATTATTAATAATTGTGAAATTATAGAACATTTCTGCAACAAAAAGTATAAGAAAAAAAAATTATCAGTCAGTTATCTTTTTTGAGTACACGGCAGTGGTGTACCCAAATATTTATCTTGGGGTGCAAAGACTGGACTTTACAAAAGTTTAAAGGAAATAGCTGAAAATAGATATGTAGTATGGCAAAAATAAACTGTAAATTGTGCACAAATGTCATTTTAGAAGAGAAATGTGCAATATGTGATATATGCAAGTGCACATTATGTTTAAAATGCTCAAAACTAAATGGAACAGAACAACGAGCTGTAACGCTAAAAGGATGCCGTAAGCTAAAATTCTACTGCGATAATTGCGAAGAGAAATATACCTTGATTAGTAAAATTGATGAGGATGGAGAGTTAGATGTAAAGAATTCACTGTTAGAATTATTAAGAATAATTAAAGAGCAAAACTCCAAAATTAGTGAAATGGACGAAAATATAAAGATTCTAAGTAAAATGGTTTCGAAGAATTCTACGAGTAGTATAGAAAATAGTAATAACCAATTTCCAACTACTAAAACTTTTGCTAATGTTGTTAAGGAACCAGCTATTATCATAAAACCAGTAGAGGAACAAGAGTGTAAAGCAACAATCAATGATATTCAAGCTAGAATTGACCCAACTGAATTAGCGGTCGGAATAAATAAAATGAGAAGTACCAGAGATGGCGGAGTAATTATAAACTGCGCAGACCATAGATCAAGTGAGACTATGAAGAATAAAGTTATAGAGGAGTTAGGTAGCAAATATACAGTAGATATGACACAACTGAAGAATCCGAGGGCGATTATAGTGGGAGTAGAAGAGAAAGTTATTAACATGGGCGAAGAAAATATATTAAAAATTTTAGCGCAACAGAACGAGCTACTGAAAGGAGAAGAAAGTAAGATGAGATTAATTAAAAAATATGTAGTAAAGAAAGATTCCGGAAATATTGTAGTAGAAGCAGAACCCGATGTAATGAAGAAGTTGATGGATTTAGAAAAAATACATGTAGTATTTCGTAACTGCAGAGTCCATGAATATTTTAATGTGCTAAGATGCTTCAATTGTGGTGAGTTTGGACATAAAAATATTGATTGTAAAAAAGATAAAGTATGTTTTACTTGCTTCAAAAAACATAAAGGTTATTGTACATCAAACAGACCAATATGTATTAACTGTAAGAAGATGAATGAGAAAGTTAATTTAAAGCTAGACATAAATCACTCCATCTACGATCGTAACTGTCCCTGCTATAAAAGAATAATTGAATCCATAAGTAAAAAAACAAAAAATTACAGTTCATAGCAACAACAGTTTGACAATGAAATCTTATACGTAAATATACAGGGTTTAATAACAAATAAAGACGAATTTGAAATGCTTGTTAACAGGACTAATCCTGCAGTAATTTGCTTGTCAGAAACGCACATTACAAATACAATTCATAAAAGTGAATTAATGATTAAGAACTATAGACTTGAAAATTGTCTTTCCATAAGCAGACATACGGGAGGTGTTTCGATGTACATTAGAGAAGATATCAAATATTCAAGAATTATGGAAGAAGTATTAGATTATAATTACTGGTTAATGGGTATAAAAATAGTAGTCGACAAAAAACCATATGTGTTAATAACAGTGTATCATTCCCCAAGTTCTAGCCATAGTAAGTTTATCGAAGCATTTGAAGAATTGATTAATAGACTGGAGGTTGGAAATAGTACATTAATAATCATAGGAGACTTCAATGTAAACATAGCTGTAAATAACTTCTATAAAACTAAATTATTAGAATGTATAAATAGGCTTGATCTGTATCAGATTATGAATCAGTTTACGAGAGTAACAAAGGATAGTAGTACTATGATTGATCTTATTGTGACGAATAAGAGAAAGTTACAATATGGGGTTTTCCTTACACCAAAAATTACTGATCATTCCATAATAGCTGTATATCTACAAGAATCACATGAGAAGAAAGGTTACTTTAAATCGGTTAGACAATTTAAAAAATTTATAGACTTAGACTTTCAGCTTGATTTAATGAATGTGGACTGGGATTCAAATATAACAAATGTTGATGAAATGGCAAGCAACTTAACTGAAAGTATACTGAAAACTCTAGTAAACATGCTCCTGTGGTTAATATATGGATGAAACCAAATGCCGAACCAAAAGGTTGGTGGTGTGAAGAACTAAAAAACATATTATTGGAAAGAGACAGATTATATAAAAGAGCAACTATTACAAACGAGAGGGAAGATTGGGAAATTTTTAAAACAAAAAGAAATGAAGGTGTAAGCTTATTAAGAAAATGTAAAATGGAATATTACAAGAGTAAAATAGATGACTGCAAAGGAGATTCTTGCGAAATGTGGAAAACACTAAAAGAATTAGTGAAGGGAAAGCCAGAAAAATTGAAAGAAGAAATCAAGTTTAATAACAATATAATTGCAGAAACAGATGAAATATGTGAAGAATTTAATAAATTTTTCATTAAATCGATAGAAGACATTAGAGGAAATTTACATAGAAATGACACAAATAACAATCATTTAGGGAACCTACAAACCGTACAAATAGAAGATAGTACTTGGGAATCTTTTGAAATGTGTAATTTGCCCAAACTTAGAGACGCTATAAACAACATGCCAAATAAAAAAAGTAGCACTGATGGTATCACAGTTAAAATATTAAAGCTAGTGTTTGAAGCAATAGGAAACAGATTCCTTGATGCAATCAATATGTCGCTTCAAAAAGGTATGGTACCAGAAAACTGGAAAAATTCTACTGTTGTTCCTATCGAAAAAAGGGAAAACACTATTTTGTGCCACGAATTCCGTCCAATAAACATGCTGCCTCCGTACGAAAAACTTTTGGAAATATAACTTACAAGTGGTGTGCTTATAATATTAGTTCATTTGTCAAATTTATTCACATGCGATTTTCTCCGAAAGTGGTAACTTTAGAAAAAAAGCTTTTGTACAAATATATATATATATATATATATATATATATATATATATATATATATATATATATATATATATATATTGTTTTATATGAAAACAAATATATATATATTTGTTTTCATATGAAACAATCTATTATCGTATCAAGAAAGTAGCCCAGCAAACATTTTTGTCAAAATTAGCTCCAATTCGACTTGGGACAAGACAAATTTACTTACCAAAGTAATTATAACGTAAAATTGACTGGAAAAATAGACCTCCGATAAAAATTGACCAATTAGTCTTAATTTAGATTTAAGTTTACGTAAATAATACCAATTAATCTACCTCATACAGAATTTTCTTTGAAAGTAAATTTAACGAAAACAACAAGTGGAAAACTACTAAAAGAATCTACCAAAATTGACCTCAAGGGTAAATTTCCAATAAAGTCGAAATAGGTAATATAATTAGGTAGTATTTACCTTTTTAGCGACTAAAAATATTTCTAATAATCGAATATCTTTCTAGGTAGATTTTGTTGGAAATCCTACGTAATATATACCTAAATAACAACTTATTTGGTCACTTTTATTACTCCTCTTTGAAGTAATATTAGGTAGACAACATCGATAAATTCTACCTAGATTATCTACCTAATTTCACCAATTAGGTCAATTACCCTTAAACTGACGTTAAAGTTACTCTAAAAAAATACATTTTAAACCTCTTTGTCGCAGTAACCTGGCAAATCGACTTCAAAGTAAACTTGACTATAAAATAGTAATTCAGAAGCTAACCTCCGTCTAACCTGTTTGTAGAATTCATATTATTTAGGTTATTTGAACAATTAGGTACTTAGGTGGTATAGTTATTATCTAAAAATTATTTCAGTCATTAAAAGAGGCCATTAACTTAGCATGGTTGGATAATTCGTGGTGCCAATATACAAATGAAGTATGCCAAAGGTAAAAAATCACCGCTTAAGGAATCACTACTTCCGCATCCAGATTTCCCATCTAAGTCTTTTTAAAGGAGAACATCTTGACTATATTTGCACTCTAGTATGTGGAAATATTTACCTATATATAGAATTTCAATAAAAGGGCATTGCCGAATGCCAGCCGAGCTTCCAGAACTTTCGGGCGCTGTCGAATAACAAGACAATATCATGTGACTCCATTATAACAACTCACTCGTCAACACACACTAGTCGAGTTAAAATTTACACATAAGTAGAATTTACCAATAGGTAGTATATTCAAAATAAGGTAATATAATTAGGTTATATTTACCTACAAGTAATTATTTAATATAACAACAGAGTTAATAATACGTTAAATAGGTAAAGTTAATCAAAGTGTCGTAAATTTTAGTGTAACTTGACTTTTGATAATTTTCACCTATAAAATACGTAGATTGTCATGGTAATTTTAACTTAGAGGTCTAATTAGCACAAGATGCCATATTTTCTCAGCGTAGTTGAAGTGTGATTCCAAATTGTAGTTTGTAAAATGAGTGTATATGGAAACAAACTGACGAAAAGTTTAAGAAAATACATAATTATACCTGTAAACTCATATTTAACAATTATAATATAGTTTCAGCTCAAAATATTACAATATTTTTTTTATTTGGTAAAAGAAATTTTCTTGCAGATGAATATTTTTGAGGCGCATTAGTATTTTATGGGGTACAGCTGCTATTATTCACGGAAAAACTTTCGGCTCATTGATTTCAATAGGCGAGAACTGCAAATACTTTCCTCATAAATTGTATTTATTTTAGTTACCGGCATTCATCTTGGATTGTTATTGTGAGTTAGGTATCTCTTCAGTTTTGTAAGTGACTGACAACCATAAGACTAGTCAATTTGATGTCAAATTGACGTTGAATTCAAGTAAAATTTACCTAAACAGGTATTAGTAACTAAATGTACTGTGCGACTTACTCTGTCGCTAATTTCCCGTCCGGTAGATATATATATATATATCTTTGCTCTGAGTGCAACACCACTCACCCTTAAAGCACCCTTCCACTTTGAGCGGACACCCAGACAGAAACCACACAAAAAAAAACACTTTCTAATTAATACGAGCACGTACTCGATTTTTCTAACAATAATAGAATATTAAAACTACGCCTTTTATAACCCCAAACTAAAAGACTCTATCCAAGACACTTTTATCAAATAAAACCTCAAAGTAAAATCGGTAGACTCTACACCAAAATGACTTCACGTAAAAACAAACTCTATATAAGAATATAAATTCACTTATAAAACCGCAAGACTCTGTACGAAACTTTAAGAAAACTACCCTCGCGTCGGACGGACCCGTTTTCCGTCAACTGCCCCTTTTTAACGCGCCCGGCTGACTGACTTTCTAAAACCCAATCTTTTCGCCATTAAAAGAAACTCCCCTCTTTATATATATTTTCGCTGAGTTCGCAAATTCGCGCCTAATTCTTTGTTCTAACCGCCTCGTATTCTCTGTAACTTTTTAGCATTAAACCATAATTGAAAGTTCTTCCCTTCCCGCCTAGAAGCCGCTGCATATACCAATTCTTTAATTCATCCAAATAAACTTATGTGAGTAGCGCTGACTCGACACCAGACGGGCACATATGAGAAATCGCTTTTCAATTCGTTCCCACGTCTCTTATCAGTAACCCATTATCAAGGCTCAGAAATTCGACACTTTTTTATCAGCCAGACCAACCATCCGGCTATAACATAAATTCCCTACATACCGGGTGGCCCAAAGCTACATAAATTCTTCACTATTAAAACTAGTAAAACATACAAATATATGAAAGTACACAGAAAACAATAGCTATAAAGCAATTACCGGGGGGTGGTGGTTTACTACAACTTTCTTATGGACTACTCTGCTAGGGTAATTGTACAGGAATGCAAAAAGTCTTTACTATGCAGAAGAGAATTATTCGATGTATGTTTAAGCTTGATTACACCACATCATGTAGACCTTATTTTAGACAGCGTGGTATACTCACTATTTTCAGCATGTATATTTTACAGTCAGTGTACTTTGTGAGGAAAAATATAAATAAATTGCCAAAATGTAATGAAGTCAACAAGTATACCACTAGAAGTGCAAATAATCTTTATGTTCCAGCACATAGATTAACACAAGTAAATAGAGGACCTTTTATCACGTCAATTAAATTATACAATTGCTTACCTCAGAAATGTAAAGATATAAATAGCTTTGATTGCTTTAAACATTCTGTTAGACAATTGCTTATAAACCAATGTTTTTATTCACAAAATGAATTTTACAACTTCTGTGATAATGATTAGAATTGAATAGTGTATTTGTGTTATGTGTATATTTTGATTGTTATAAGAGTTTGTTAGACACATATTATATAATAATTTTAACGCTATTTCAGAAGTATGCGATATTAATACTAACTCCTTAAATTATATTCGACAGGTTTTGATTGAGAACAATTCATAAGAGAATGACATGTATTCTGGTAAGTTTTACTGGTCTTATAAATTAGTTTTTTAGTTTTATTTTTTTGTTCACACAGTGCTATTTTATATTATTAAGTTTATTTACAATGTCATTTATTGTGGTAATGTTTGTTTCATACATGAATTTATTAAATTTGATGTTACCATGTGTTTCCTGTAAATGGGTGTAACCTGTTGAAAATAAAGATCTATTATTATAATATAACTTAAATTGGCTATCTAAATATTCTTACATTTATGTATTATCACCATACCTCGGATGTAGCGGCTAGAGTCCAGGGTTGTCTTTTACAAATAAGTACGTATATATTGTTATATTGTAAACACCTACTAAAACATTCCCAAACTACAAACACAGAAACGATGCAACGTATTAATTGAATTTCATTAATTTTACCATGGTAATGCATTTAGTCGGTGACGCACTATACCTATGAAATACAAATGTAAGGCGTAATAGATTCTTTTAACTTATAGTGCACGTGCACTTTACGCTACCCGATCCTGCTGGTGCGGGAGGAGAGAACATTACCTGAAGCACATATTCTAAAGCAGTAGCAGAGATAACGTCGCGTGTGTTGATCGGTGACAAATATGCAGAATATACGGACAAGTTCTTATTATTCCTTACCGATGGAGTGAATTATATGAAAGCTGCTGGAAGAATTTAGAAAGAAACATATCGGAATATACTGCATGTAACATGTTTGGCACTTGGGCTGCGTAGGACTGCTAAAACTATTAGGAGGTGCTACACTAATGTTGATAAATTAATATCTAGTGTAAAGAAAGTTTTTCTTAAAGCACCAGGTCGTGTACAGTTATTTGACGATATTCTACCAAATATTTCATTACCTCCAGCGTCCATTATCACATATGATCGGGATCTTGACTACAGGCCGCATTGTACTATTACTGTCATTTTGAAAATGTGAAATACGTATTACAACAGTTAAATCCAAATGACACAGTTGCCATTTCACAGGCGCACCAGGCATTTCTAGATCTAACCTTTTAAGAAAATCTGGATACCATACACGGATGTTTCTCACGAATTCTCCTAGCCATACGGGACCTTCAACATCAGCCGACATCAGTCATTACTATAGTTGATGCAAGAAACGCTGTGTTCGATCTTCGACAATATATTTTTCAATTACAGGGAGACATTGCTGCGACAGTACAAAAAAAAATTCACAACTGTGTTAACAAGAAATCTCGGATTTGTTACGATGACAGGTGTAACAGACCTTTTACAAGACAAAGAAGTAGACTTTGCTACACCCGACATGAATGTGGTCACTGCGAAAGTTTCGATATTTTGAGTATGGCCCAGTTATAGTAGACGTAATAGATATTAGGTATTTCCTCTTAGTAAATATCAAAAGCACCGGGTATGCCGACAAAGGAATTAGCCGGCGCGTACAAAGGATATTGCGCCTTGCGTCTCACCCGTCGGGGCATAATTTCATTTTCGTGTACTATACATCTGTCGACGTCGAGAGGTCCTTCTAGCAATATAAATGGATTTTTACCGAAAGGCGCCGAAGTTTAAAACTCCAAAACATTTATAGCAGATATTAGAAATATCCCTAAAATTAGTGATATACTTTTATTATTGTAGTGAGTGTTATAAAGTGGCGTTATTATACCTTTCGATACTATACATAATTCACTACAAAATATTTCAAGGTAAGATGTCGTTTCATCCATGCATGCAACTCTTTATGCGCTAATACATCATCGTCTAAAGCCAACCCTGGTTTTACGTCATATCTGGGCGCTTAATCCGAGGTCTGATTATCACAACCACTAGGTATTATTATTTCACACAAATAGTATGTACCCACCTACTATTTTACATCTATGATTAAATTTAATATTAGATACCATTTGACTTGTCCAATACTTGTACTCAGCAGGTCTAAAGGAAATAAAGTTATATTATTATTATTATTATCATTATTATTATTATTAATTAGAGAAAAAATTAGCAAAAGATAAAGAACTGTAGACGTTATTCAATCAGGTCTCTCTGATCATAACGGCATAATAGCTGAATTTAAAGATAGTGTTATAAATATACCTGAATCAAAATTAGTTAAATTTTATAGTTATAACAATATAGAGGCTTTGAATGATTATCTAAAAAACGTGAACTGGTCTGAGGTATATTTGAGTAAAACGTCGGAGGATAAATATAATTCATTTGAAAATACATTCATATACTATTATAACATTTGTTTTCCAATGGTTAAGAGACAAATTAAACAAAAAAGTAGAGTAAATTGGATAACTCCAGAAGTAACAGCTGCAAAAAATAATCTAATGTTTATATATGAATTTAAAAGCCGAAATCCTACGGAACAAAATGAGGAAATTTACAGAGAAAATAAAAAAGAATATCATAACATGTTACAGATAGCAAAACAAAACTATTACCACAGATTATTGAACAACACTGATAATTATAGTAAAACGGTATGGCAAATAATAAATACTGAAACAGGCAGAAAAAACAAAGATTCAATGAACCCAGAAAATCTTACTTTGGATCAGTTGAATCACTTCTTTGTAAATAATATGAATGATATGGTAGAAAATACATCTAAGTCACATAATGCTGTTAGCTTTATATGAATGAAAGTTTAAACTTAAAAGACTGTTTTTGAGACCTATAATTCCAGATGATATAAGAACATTAGCGCATAAACTAAAAAATAAAAAAACTGAGGATTTAAAGGGGATTAATGCTTTTGTCATAAAGAAATGCATAGCCTATTTAGCTGATCCATTTACTGATATAATAAATACATGTATTAGTGAAGGTCATTTTCCCAGTGAGATGAAAATTGCGAAAGTCCTTCCCGTATATAAAAAAGGTGAAAATTCTGATCCACAAAATTTCAGGCAAATTTCTATCTTGCCAACATTTTCTAAACTGCTGGAAATGGTAATCTATGAACAATTAATGGTATATTTAGAATCAAATAGTATCTTGTGCCCTCAACAATTCGGTTTCAGAAAGAACTTGTCAACAACTGATGCAATTCATAATCTTACAAACCACATCAATGAGGCCTTTGAAAACAAAGACAAATATGTTGGTGTTTTCGCAGATCTGACTGCAGCTTTCGACTGTGTAAATCACCAAATTCTAATTAGTAAGCTATATTTCTATGGTATAAGAGGTATAAGTCCAGATATTATTCGTTCATACCTAGAAAATAGATATCAATTAGTGGAAAGCGATCAAAATCGAAGTGGTAAATTGGAAATAATCAGAGGCGTGCCCCAAGGCTCGATACTGGGGCTGCTGTTGTTTCTCATATATATAAATGATTTGCCACATGCAATCATTTCATCTGGTATAAATAGTACATTATATGCAGACGACGCAATACTAAGCAAAAATGTGAGCAAAGATGAAAATACTCACCAGATTATAACTACAATTTTAGAAAAGGCAATTCATATCTAATCAACTTGTGATAAATGAAAACAAAACAAAGACATTAAATTTTGAGACAAAAAAATCAAATAAATCGGACCAAAGTGTTAAATTTTTAGGGGTTCAAATTGATGCAAATCTAATTTGGATAGAACAAATTGAAAAACTCTCTAGCAAATTAAGTAAGACTGTATATGCAATTAAAAGAATTCGTAATTCTGTAAACCAAAATGCGGCATTAACTACCTACCATACACTATTTCATTCAGCTATGAGTTATGGTATAATGACTTGGGGTAACGCATCACATACTCACATAGAAAAAATATTAATTATTCAAAAATCTGCTGTGAGAAGTATAGTAAGTGCTGCACAGAATGACAGCTGCAAGCCTATATTTATATTTCTGAAAATAATGACAGTTTTCTCTACAATTATATATCAAAACCTATTATACATTCAGAAAAATATTTATCAGTATCCGTCGAATACATATGCAGATGTACATCACCATGATACACGCAATAATATGAATATCGTCCCTCCATTAACCAGATTGAAAAAAACGGGAAAAATCGGCATTAAATTGTACAACTCTCTGCCTTTGGATCTGCGTAATTTATCACTGCGAAAATTTAAAAATAAATTAAAGGGCATATTAACAAAGAATCCATTATATAACCTAAATGATTTTTTTCATATTGAATATGACAGAAACGATTCTGATACACAAAGGTCGCACTGATCACTGATACTGATTTCATTTTATTTAAATGTGAAAAGATATTTTAATGTGTTGTAGATTTATTTCCTACTAAATAGAGTTTTATAAAATGTTTTGTCTTAGTTCTAAATTTTGTAAACTTGCTTTGACTTGTCTATAAATGTATCATTTCGAAGGATGAATAAACATTATTATTATTATTATTATTATTAACTTGCGAAACAGTATAAAGAATTCATGCAAGAATACCAAAGGCTTGGTCATATGGAAGAAGTTCTGCCATCATCAATTGAGGACAAAAAATATTAAATTCCGCACCATCCTGTAATCAAGGAGTAGTACTACTACAAAACTTTGAGTAGTATTTGACGCATCCTGCAAATTGTCCACTAGCATTAGTTTCAATGATTTGATGCATGTCGGTCCAAGGTTGCAACAAGAATTGGCCAATATATTACTACGATGGAGAAAGCATAAAATAGCCTTCACTGCCGTTGAGAAAATGCATCGTCAAGTAAAAATATCAACAGAAGATCAGAAGTTTCACAGAATTTTATGGAGATATGACACAACCAAACCAGTTCAAGAGTACGCCTTAAAGACTGTGAGGTATGGACAACCGCTGCAGCGTACCTTGCCATAAAAACACTTCAACAATTGGCAAGTGATCAGAGGGACACGTTTCCTGAATCATGCAAAGTCGTCATAAAGGACTTCTATGTCGATGATTTGTTATCCGGAGCTGACACCACAGAAGAAGCTGTTCACATGCAATCAGAGCTAACAGCATTGTTGAAATCCGGAGGGTTCACATTGCGAAAATGGTCCAGCAATACACCACAGGTATTGCAAGATATACCGGAAGAACTAAGGGATCAAGACGCCTTAGAGATAACAGAAGATAAGACAAAAAAGTCACTAGGAATTCATTGGGCAGCCCACGATGATACGTTCCGGTTCAAAGTTGATGCAGGTTGTCAACAGAAAATTACAAAACACAGCATCCTGTCACAAATAGCCAAACTATTTGATCCACTGGGATGGTTAGCACCCATATCCATAAAGGCCAAGTTACTTATCCAAGAGCTCTGGTTGCAAGAGTTAGAGTGGGATTAACCTGTTCCAGCTGATGCCGCATCAGAATGAACAGCGTTCAGTGACCAGCTCAAATCCGTAGGAGAAACTCAACTACCACGATGGATAAATTATACAACTACCATTGATCTACAGATACGTGGGTTCTGTGACAGCTAGGAAAAAGCATACGGAGCTGTTATATATACTGTGACAACAACCAACCGAGGCAAGACCACAAGCACTCTCTTAGTTGTCAAGTCAAAGGTTGCACCGGCCACAGCAAAAACAACCATTCCAAGACTAGAGCTTTGTGCCGCTGCACTACTGGCCAAATTGATGAAGAGAACAATAACTGCATTAGAAATTGCAGCAGTACAAACGTTCACATGGACAGACTCGATGACTGCTCTAGCTTGGATTCAAGGCGACACGTCCCGATGGAAGACGTTTGTTGCAAACCGAGTTGCCGAGATAAACAGAGTACTGCCCAGTCAATCCTGGCACCACGTATCTACAGAAGAAAATCCAGCAGACCTAATTTCCAGAGGAACAGAGCCTGGCAGAATCAAAGGGTACGAGTTGTGGTGGCACGGTCCCAAATGGCTTTTGAATCAAAATCAATGGCCCAAAGAAATTCAAACAACTTCTACGAAGGAAGAAGCAAAACATTGTTACCAAGCCACCGTTCAGCAGCTTGAAAATTCAACCATAGAGAGATTTTCGTCGCTAACAAGAATGGTTCATGTATTGTCCTACTGTAAGAGGTTCATCAACCACGCACGGAAACAACCAAAACATACAGGGTTGCTCACGGTACACGAATTGGAATCTACATTACGACAATTAATTAGGATAGTTCAACACGAAGAATTAGGAAGAGATGTCAAGATGTTAAAAGAATCGAATCACGTAGATAAACGTAGTAGCATCTTAAATCTAAATCCATAGATTGACCAGAATGGGCTACTGCGAGTAGGAGGAAGATTCAGACATTCCTCAATCTCATATGACCAAAGGCATCCGATTATCCTACTAGCACATAATCACATGTCAAAATTGATAATCCATGATGCTCATATTAACACGCTACATGGGGGAAACCAATTGACCTTAGCATATACTCGCGGAAAGATCTGGATCATTAATGGAAAAAGAGCTGTCCGTTCGATCATCAGCAAATGTGTCATTTGCATTCGCTACAAAGAACAAACAGCAAGCCAAAAGGGTTAAGAAAATGGCTGAAAGTGAGAAAGTAAATGAAGAACTCACTGAAAAAACATTTAAATGTTGTGTTAAAAAATCAACAAAAATTGCAGTATGCATTCACTGTGGTAGTGTGTTCCATAGAAGCTGCCTAGAAAGAAAAAGTTATACAATTATAGATGAAACACGCATAATATGCTGCACTGTGAATAACAATAGTGAGAGCAAGCCATCATCAGATCCTCATGAAGGTATTGTTAATATAGATTTATTAGAATTCTTTAAAAATGAAAACAATTTATTAAGAGAACTCCTGAAAGAAAAAGACGAAAAATACAGAATATTAGTCGAAAATAAACAACTACTTGAAGATAAAATAAATTATTTAATGGAAGGAAATAAAAAGTTACAATTTGAACATAAAAACTTAGGGAACAAAAAAAATCAGGCAAAAAGAAATGAAATGTCTACATCAAATATAACAACAGATCTGAGTAAAGCTACGAATGATAATACAAATGAGGCTTCCTCCTCTTCTATACAAAAGCTAAAAGATACAGAATTAATAATTAAGGAAACAAAAAATGACAAACTACAAGTAAACAAGAAGGATCAAGATAAAGATGAAGAGACCTTTATAGCTGTAGAAAGGAAAAAGAAAAACAAGAATAGAAACAGGGAATACAGTAAAAAGCTGATTGGTAATGGTGAATCAGAAAATAAAGATGAATTTACAGTAGAGGAGCGAATTCGAGACTCTATCGTGCCGTTTTTTTTTTTTTGGCGTAGAACCAGGTCAAACATGGTAGGTTTTGTTAAGCATGTCACTGGGCATATGAAATCGTATTTCACGACATTTTTTCGTGGTCTGGGCCTTTTTAAATTAAAAAAAAAGGGAAAATATTGCATTTTAAATAAAATGTGTTTTGTTTTGTTTCCACCGTCATATCTTCAAAACTAATGTTGCTATCGACGTTGTTTTTTTTTTCAATTAAAGTACACACAATAGCGCTTTTAACTGTACTAATGGTTTTTACACAGTTCGCAATTTCATTTATTTAAAAATTAGGAAAACTAGATATTTGAATTTTACGTATTACAATTTTCACCAATCGATAAACTTTTTTATTTTTGAAAATTTTTATACACATACAGTGAAGCAAATGTAGCCCAAACATTAGAAAAGTTTTTGATATAATTATTTTTTTCCCAATGTGTATCGTTTGGCAACAGTGATTTTTTTTAAAGCGCGCTAAATTAGTCATATGTATTATTGTACACCGCGTATGGAAGGTAGGATAAGATGCGTCTAACTAATAGACTATTCAAATTTATTGACCCCTCACCTTAACCGCAAATATCTCAAAAACGGAGGAACGGAAAAAATTGAAAAAATTATGTGTCTATTGTAAATCATTCACTGAAATTTGAATAATGTACATTGGACAGTTTTGAAGTGCTGCTAAGTTATATTGAAAAATGTCCCACTTTTTAAGGAAATTTTGACAATACCAGTTTTAAATCCATTATATATTTGAAAATATGCCTACTATATAAATAATCTTTTAGATGCCGATAAGGCGTGGTATTTTTTGTACGAGGAAATTTTTTCATAATTTTTTATTTTAAAATTTTGCAGTTATTCTAAAAAACACATCATGTTTATTTGGTTATTTATCAAGGTATTTACAAAAATTTTGATAAAATGGTTAATTATATAAAATGTAAGCATTTGCAGAAAAAAGAATTGGTATATATCAAATATTAATTTAGTTATCAAGTGCAATAGATAATATTATTGCCCGGGTTCTGCAATAATATCTATTGCACTTGATAACTAAATTAATATTTGATATATACCAATTCTTTTTTCTGAAAATCCTTACATTTTATATGATTAACTATTTCATTAAAAATCTTTTAAATGCCTTGATAAATAGCCGAATAAAGATGAAGTCACGTTTTTGACAATAACTGCCAAATTTTAGAATAAAAAATGATGAAAGAATTTCTTCGTACAAAAAATGCCGCGCTTTATCGGTATCTAAAATATTATTCATATAGTAGGCATATTTTTCAAGATATAATGAATTTAAAACTGGTATGGTCAAAATTTCCTTAAAAAGTAGGGTATTTTTCAATATAACTTAGCAGAACCTCAAAACCGTCCAATGTACATTATTCAAACTTCAGTGAATAATTTACAATAGACACATAATGAACACATATTTTCTCAAATTTTCTCTGGTCCGCCATTTTTGAGATTTCGCGGTTAAAATGAGGGGTCAATACATTTGAATCGTATATTAGTAGTTTGCGGGATTTAGAGTATACGTATAAATAGTTTTAAATAAATGCGATGCTGTAGAATATTCGCAATTTAGTTTTCTAAAATAATGGAGTGCATTATTTGTAAGAAAATTGCGCGGGATGATGACAAATATGTGGTACCAAGACCTAAGATACAAGGTTTGTTGTCACTAATATCTAGTGCTGAAAAAAGACGACATCGCGGAAATATTGTGTCAGAAAAGATATTTTAAATGACGAAATTTAATTAAAATATCATATAGACTGTCGTATAGGTAGACAAGTTTTAAAAACATGAACGTTTTTTGCAATCATACAGTGCCGCCGCGCCGCGCCGATTTGCAACAGATGTTGCACAGTACTTAATCGAATACGAAATATTAATAATAGATGGAGGATTTAAATTAACAGAAAAAGTAGTTTCACTACATAAACGTCATTCAGAAATGACCAAAAATCTATTTAGTAAACAGCAAGATATACCAGGATGATTTTGCATGCAATGTACGAAACTAAATTTAGCAAACAAACATTGGTGAAATTAGTTGATATAGATGTATTAATTTTACTTACTCTCCTTTTTTCACTAGCAGACAATTTTTGTAAATATAGAAGGTCGTGCAAAGTTTATGAACTACAGTTTGTTCTTGTCTTCATTGTTTTACTGGTTGCGAAACCACTAATGGTTTTTTTTTAATATTTAAAAAATCTGCGTTTGATGTTCTTAAAGAATATTGTTGCTTTTAAAAAATTATCGGAATTGCCATTGCTGTCTAAAGACGAAGCTTTAAAAATCTTTACAAAATTGATTCTAGTACTGCACAAAAACAAAAGTAAACAAATTCAGATATTAAACGACCTAAGGATCAAATTAGCAACAACAACAAACGGAGCTTCCTTCAACTGATATAGTTAACTATTGCAGGTTTATGCATCAACTTAGAATATCGTACAGAAGCAATATGCCAACTACATTTATAAATGCACATGGTTCAGTACGGAATTTAAGTGACGATGTTTGGACAATATTTTCATTAAGTATTTATTGTTCAGATAAAAATTGTGAAAATCGAAAATATGATTGTGTTAAAGAAGGCCTAAAATGTTGTAACGAGTGTAAATGAAATACTGACTTGAAATACTGTTATTTAAAGGTTTCGATGAATGTACAGACGAACTAGAATGCTTTTAACGCAGGGCCTACGTAACTAAATACTCATTTTTCAATAGAAAAATAGTTGCAAAAAATAAAGTTGTTTTATTCCTGCGTCTTGGTTTAATTCAATCAAAAATGTGTAATAACCTACTTATTAGGTGGGTACTTACTTTATAACAATGATTTATATTTACCTGCTTTTAAATATTTTTTACCTTAAAACAACAAAAGGTAGGTTCGTACCTATTTTGGAGCTGTTAATAAAAGCCCGATTAGTACACATGAATCCAACAACCGTAGTCCGCAGGCGGTAAGCAGTATAATGAGAGCCGGGCGTGCAAGAATATGATTTAGCCCGTTTAAAAAAAATCGCTGACTACATACTATAACCTGCACATCAAAAATTATGATTCTAAAAACTTTTTTCATATATTGGCTTCAATTTGTTCACAGCCTGTATATACATATTTTCATAAATAAAAATTTTTCTCGATTGCTGAAACATACATTCACGAAAATAACAACTTTAAGTTTGCTATTATTTTAACAATTAAAAAATATATATTTTACAATCACATTGTACATAGTTAGAAGCGCTATTGTGTCTACTTCAATTTAAAAAAAAAATCAGTTCCATACCACAATTATTTTTAAAGATATAACGATGGGGACGTTAAAAAACATGTTTCATGGAAAATTCATTTTTTTACAGTTTTTTCGAAATAAAAAAGTTCCAGACCACCAGAAAATGTCGTGAAAAGTGGTTTCATGTACGCAATCACCTAATTAAAGAATCGCACCAAGTCTGGTTTGGTTCTACGCCAGTTTTTTTTTTCTCGGAAACTAAGCGTCTTTGCTTCCCAATTTTACTCGTCTACAGGGGTCATACCAAAAGTATGGATGTACCTGTACAGAGTAAAGCAGCATGTTACAACTGAACATATTGTAAAATACATAAAAATATAACTATTAAAACCAGAAAATGCTGAAGAGGAAATTATAGTTAAGGAATTAACTCTGAGAATAAACGGCTCAAGTGCTTTATGGTGGGTGCAGACTTTGAACATAAAGATAACTTCTATAGTTCTAGCTTCTGGCCTAGAGGAGTGGGCGTTAAAAGATTTGACTTTAAACGCTATCATGCTTACAACAGGAAAAACGAAAATGGGAATGAAGATTTTTTATAAATACTACAGTACAAAATAATATGTTCATAAACACATTAAATAAGCATACAGTAAACAATGTCCAAATAGATGGTTCAACTTTATCTGTGATATACCAAAATGTTAGAGGATTAAATACAAAAATTACAAGTTTTTTTAATACAATTTGTGAAATTGTAGATGAATATGACATATTTGTAATCTCTGAAAGTTGGTTAAAACCCAGTGTGTACAAAAGTGAACTATTCCCTAGTGAATTTATAGTCTTTCGGAAGGACAGAGATTTTGAGTTAGCAGGAAAATGTAATGGAGGAGGCGTTTTGTTAGCCGTAAAGAATTGTTTTCAATGTTAAGAAGTTAATTTAAATTAGATCTCTGTACATTCTCTGTGTCTGTTCATTCGTGCATAAGAGTACTAACCCAAACATAAAAACCTTCGTTAAGCATTCTCACAATACCAGATGTAAAATTAACAAACATTTAAGTATACCGAACAGCAATACTAATATCAACAAACGGTTTATAAATTATCTAGCTCCCAAATTCTATAATCTAATACCCAATCAAATAAAATCTATAACAATCCTAAAAAAATTTAACCAAGAATGCTCTCAATACATATATAACAATCCAAATAAATTCCTATGTTTTCTATAATGTACTATATAATTAACATACGACCTAATTGCCATTTCTAACCGTTATTCTCATTGTCCTTCCTTGTCTCTCCTATATTATAATCTGTGTAGTGTAACTATATAGTTTACCTTAAATTTAGTGTAAGTTTTTAGTTTAGTGTAAGTTTTAGTTTTAAATTTTGTATGTTGCTGCACATACGGATGTTAAGTCATCTAGGTGCAATATTCTTAAGAAGGAAATTCTCTACATCTAAATATTGTATATATATTTTTGTATTTAATATTTGGAGTAATAATAATAATAATAATAATAATAAAAAATTGGTAATGTAATAGGCATTTTAAGATAAAACATGTTTGAAGTAGAATTATTCACAGCTTATAGGAATATATATAATGGTCAGCCATATTTGGAATGTCTTAAATTGAACAAAAAAATGTAATTTGTACCTGATAGAAATGTTTTATAAAGACAATTTACATATATACTAAACCATATTATGGGCAGATGTTAGAGCTCTCTTTACTTTTTAAGTCACAAAAAAAAATTATATATTTTTAAAAAATTGCGTTTTTAGGGAGCACACGAATTTTTAAGAACTATCAAATACATGTTTTATACTAAAGTTAGCCTCGTTGAAAATTTTAGCCCACTATAAATTAGTCCCATCAATTCATTAGAAGTAGTCCATCTTTAACCATTATTCTGAACTGTTCTTAGTAGTGTCCATTTTATACACATAAAACTATAGCAGCCCATAGTGCATGTATAATAGATTTATTTGCTTTATTTTTACTTCATTAAATACAAAAAGTTCACTCAGAAAAAAAAAAAAAAAAGATTCAGAAGTCGATATTCTCTGCGTAAAAAGTACTATTAGTAAAAAATTATCTATATACATATTCGCAGTGTACATTGCCCCAAATTATTCCTTGTTGTCATTAGAAAACTTATTTAATTTCCTAGAAAATTTACCATTTCTGTACAACAGCAATTATCTCATAATAGGTGATTTTAATATCTCCAGGTTAAATGATTATTACATAAATAACAATTTTAATGATCCCCACGTCAATGAATTGTTGAACTTTTTAAATTTCTTTGATTGTGAGCAGTATAGTCGTATTTCAAATCACTTGAATCGTTTATTAGATCTCGTAATAGGAAATGTCAATTGTGGAGTGAGTCGGGCAATATTTGGATTGGTTGAGGAAGATATACATCATCCTACTTTACAAATTCGTGTGTCATTAAATGTAGACAAAGCTAAAGATTTAAAGGTAAATATACCTAACAAGTAATTATAATTTTAGAAAAGGAAACTATGCACTTATGTATGAATTGTTTAGGAGTGCAGATTGAACTGAGCTCGAGTTATTCACTGATATTAACCAGGCTGTTGACTTTTTCTACTCAAAAATCTATAGTATATTCGACATCTGTTTGCCCAAAACTAAACCCAGTAAAAAAATACCCTGTTTGGTTTGATAGACAAATTATTAAAACTCCAAAGAAAAAAGAAAATACCTATTCGGAAAAAATATAAAAAAACGGGACTAATAGATCTAAAAAATGAATATGTTAATTTAAGAAATAAACTAAAAAGAGATATAGATCTGGCTTACAAAATATATATAAATAAAATCCAACAAGACATAGGTGAAGACTCGAGATCATTTTGGCAGTTCATTAACAATAAAAAAGAATCTATAGCTATTCAAACGTGATGAATTTAAGAGGCAATGAATATAAAACAGGGCCTGCAATAGTTGATGCTTTTGCTAATCATTTTAGTAGTGTTTACACTGTAGATGGTAATACTGATGGCTCACATATAAAGCTAGCACCTTATGTTAATCCAGTAATTTTAAATACAGTTACAAATGAGGATGTATACGAAGCAGTGAAATGCTTGAAAGCAAACAAAGCCATAGGCCCAGACAAAATTCCATCTTATATAATTAAGGGTTGTGTTGATTTTTTTGTACATCCATTAAGCGTATTATTTAATCTAAGTTTAAAAACAAAAACGTTTCCTGACATCTGGAAAGAAGTGAAAATATGTCCTATTTTTAAAAAAGGAGACAAGAATAACATAGAAAACTATAGGCCTATAGCCGTACTCCCAGTACCTGCAAAACTTTTTGAATCTATTATTTTTAAATATACATATAATGTAATCCAACATCAAATATCAATATATCAACATGGCTTTATGAAGAATAGATCTACTGTCAGTAATCTAAGTAATGTTACCCAATTTATATCAGATACACTAGATGATAGAAGTCAGGTTGATGTCGTGTATACTGACTTTCAAAAAGCATTTGATATGGTGTCTCATAAAATCCTAATTAGTAAGCTATCTAATGAATTTGGTTTTCACGAAAATCTAATTGAGCTTATATCAAGTTATTTACAGAATCGATAGCAAAGAGTATTTATGAAAGGATATGTATCAGTCTTTTATAGCTACATCTGGTGTTCCTCAAGGATCTAACCTGGGGCCACTGCTATTTCTAATGTTTATTAATAGCATAACAAAGTTAGTTACATCATCTAACGTCTTATTATTTGCGGATGATCTGAAAATATTTATTAAAGTTGATGAACAAGCAGACTGTCTAAAATTACAAAATGATTTAAACAATATATATACTTGGTCAATAGAAAACAAACTATTTTTCAACATTAATAAATGTAATGCAATGTCATTCACAAGAAGACATTACATTATTGATTACACTTATACAATACAGGAAGTAGCATTGGCTAGGGTGAGTGAGATGAGAGATATAGGTGTAACATTTCCCAGATAGCACAAGATATTCTAAGAATAATCTGAAAATCTTCCCAAAAAATATTATTCGATTAATTATAAAAAATATCTTTAAATTATACTCTGAATAACCAAATAATTTATTATTATTTTTAGAATATCTTCTAATAAATAACATTAGAATAATTGAAATACATAAGTATGGAATATATTTTGAATATATTTTATGAATAATTGCAAAACTTATCTTTGGATTATTATTTTAAAAATACTTCATAAAATAATATGATAAAAATATTTTAATAAGAGAAGTATAGAATATATATGTTTGAAATATATTTTATAAATAATTTAATAGGTTAACTTTTGACTATTTATTTTGAAAGTATAATGTAGGTGTCTCTGATGTAGGTAGGTATATAGAAAGTATGGTAACGTGCTTGACAATTTGGGGTTTGCTTGTTTTATTTCATTGTTCGTTATGTTTGCGATTATGTGCAATCAAAAAAACAATTAAAGAAGGTAAGTGAATCGATAAATTGTTTGTCTATTTAAATATATATGTATCTTGGATATAGACAAATCATTTTTGTCACGCCATCAACATCAATTAACCTAACCTAACTTTATAAAGCTATTTTAGTTGGATTTAAAAGGAATATTTGTTTCCGTTATTAGGAAGAAAATAGGTATTAAACTTGACTTCTTTACACAACAATCCTTTTTTTAAATATGTGTCTGTTAAAGTAGTATTATATAATAGGCAGTATTATATGCAACTGAAAATAAGCAGTACGCTTCCGATTGATCTTTGGCTAAATCTCTTACTAGGTCAGTGTTACTTTTAATGTTTACATACCTATTTTAGGTACGTAATTTATTCTTCTCTTACGCATTATTATTAAAAAAAAAACAACAAATACAAAGAATGGCCCACTAATCAGTTTGGACGTTATCTGTCCCGTGCTGGAATCTTAAATTCAGATGCGTATATACACTTTGTTCTGTTTTTAAAAATTTGCTCGTGGTTTATAAAGTACCATTAGCACATGTCTATAAATGAAAGTTATACTAAAGTAATAAACAATTTTGTTTTTTTATTAACAGGTGAACAATCTGGCGAGATTGGGTGGTGGAACGTATTGAGGGTGGAGAAGATTTTTGACAAAAATTATCTCAGGGGATGTTCCAATATTATTTACTTTACATGGGCATAGAGACTTGAAAAAACCTTTGGAGATTCTATTTTATGCAATATGTGATAATTGGTAAGGCTACGATTTTATATGCACATATTTTTTTCTGCTTTATTTAGTGTGAATGTGTGTGAGGCATTATGAAACTAAAGTTGACATATCCAATTTCTCCATACTACACTGCTTAATTGTCTAATGCTATAAAATGTATGGGTATATGGTATATGTTCAATTTCAGATGCAGTTTAAAAAAATAATATTGAGGTCACTTCAAAACAAATTGAAGTTTATGGCTAACTAAAGAAAAGAAAGAAAAACCAGAACCGCTAATAAGTAGTAGTCTTTGCATTCTTCAAAGAAGCTAGCTGGGATAGCTCCATGTAGGCATGGACTGAAGTTTGTATTTATTATATCGTGCATCTTCTAACGACTGAATTTACTATTTAAGTTTTGTTCTGTTATTGGAATTTTAGAAAATGTTACGAGAGTAAATATTGTAACAAATAAATCTTTAACCCAATTATTAGGAGTGTCTTATTTTGCTTTTATGTAATCTATATATTCCTTATCAAAAAAAAATATATAAATTGCCTGAAATGTAATTATTGTATTTTTTAAAGAATAAGTTAAAAATACGGACAAATGGAACATTCTCTATAAAAAATTATTCCAAAATAAAATTATTTGTAGTTAGTCTTGTAGGTCATTTCGTAGGGAGAGACATCCGATAGGGAAATCTTTATTATTTTTGACCATAACCTTTTTTTCTTGGCACGTATATTTTAAAAACTGTAAGACTACCCAAGTTGAACCATAACAAGACTATTACTATGAATTTTTTCTCTATAATTTCAGTTGTTTGCAAAATAGTTAGATTTAAATTTAAAGATTATGCTAATCTTCCTATTTTGTATTTTTTAATCTAGCAATTTTGGAAACGAATGGAATAATTGAGTGGAAACTCTAGTAATAGTCTTGTTATGGTTCTACTTAAGTAGTCTTATAGTTTTTTTAAATGTACGTGCTAAGAAAAAAAGTAATGGTCAAAAATATTACATATTATTCTGCATTAATATAAAGATAATCTGAAAATATGATCAAAGATTAAACATAAAAATATCCTATGAATAATTTAATATTATGCACATATAGTTTGGCATTAGTATAAAGATAACTTGAAAATATAATCTATGATTAACCATAAAAATATATTCTCAAACTATTCTGGATTCTCCAGAGAATACTGTGCGAATTATTCCGAAATTATTCTAAAGAGACATATAGTTGTACCGTTTGTTACTTCTAAGAATATCTTTAAAAGATAATAATTATTTTCGTGTTATTCTAAGAATAATGAAATATTCTGTAGGAATATCTTAGGCATAACATAAGTTTATGTTTGTGCTAACTGGGTTGATAGTCAAATTACCTTCAATAAACATATCATGAACATAACAAGTAAAGCTAGTAAAATGTATGGATTTATTGTGCGAAACTCACAACAGTTCACCAATCTTAAATGCATTAGACAATTATACATAAGCTTTGTTCGAAGTATTTTGGAATATTGTGCCATAATATGGTGTCCACATTATAGGTATCAAATACATAACATCGAAAAAATACAAAATAAATTCTTAAGATATCTTAACTATAAAGAAACTGGAGTATATGATAATACCACATCAAAACAAGATCTCCTATTACAATATAATTTTAATACGTTAGAGAAACGCAGAAAAATAAGTTGTATAATGTATTTACACAAAATAATAAATAATGGTATGAACGATTTCTCATATCTATCACTAATTCATCTAAATGTCCCGACCCATTCCATCAGAAATTTTAGAACATTCTACCTAGAAACGGCTCATACTAACAATCAAATTAACTCACCGTTACATCGAATGTGTTCACTATATAATAATATACAAAATACTGTGGATATTTTTCATGTCACTCAAAGTAGACTAAAAAATATATTAAATGATGTGATGTAATCTCTGTGATATCTAGGCATGTATTTATTAAGTTACCCATATGAATATCTATCTTTGTTCATGTTAGCTAATGATATATGATTTATTTTATTTTGTATGTTTATATTGTTTGTATGTGTGTGTTATGTATATTGTATGTTCTCACTACTCTATAATAGGGTTTGTACCTGTTGAGTATTTATTACCAAATAAATAAATAAATAAGCCAGTTAATGGGAGATCTTCCTGTACCCCGAGTCACACCCTCTCCACCCTTCTTACACTCTGGAGTGGACTACGCAGGCCCGATTCAAATAAGCACCACCAAAGGTTATACACTTGGAGGTAGTCAGCGATATGACTGCAGACACATTCATGGCAACATTCCGCAGATTCACAGTCAGAAGAGGCCGCTGTGTTCACATGTACAGTGACAATGGGACCAATTTTGTTGGTGCTAGTGTTATAGAAGCAATTTTTTTCAAGAGCTATTCAAAAAATCTCAAAGCCCAAAAAAGCACAATCAAAAAGTCTATCGATTGCCAAAGTCAAAAATCAAATAAAATCATAACTACTATTTTTTAAACCATTTTTAAACTCGATATATGGCAACGAACGTATAGAGCCAAGAGGCCCTTACTACTCATTTCGGTTACCGTTCTACTATTCTATTTGACACTTACGACTTAGAAAATTTCGTACCACTTCACTTCAGGACATCCTATGCTAAGATGTATCCTCCCTGTAGATTTCAAGTTTATAATTTCGTACCTGTGTTAGCCCGTCAATTCAATTTGTTATTAATTACCCTCGGCGCGCGTGCAGATAAAGCACAATTGATATTCAATAAACTATTCATTTACCATTGCATAAGATTTTTCAAGAACAATCCTGAAGAATCGCCTTTTATAAAACTCACAAAGTAAACGCCGATGTCTTTGCCATCAAAGTTCCGTTTTTACGTAAATCACGTAAAACAAGAAACCATTCATATCTTAGACATCTCTTTTTTTTTTTTTTTATTTCGTGTAAGACAATTACAGTTGTGTACACTCGTCAATAAAACATTGTTAATTACATGAAAAGGAAACAAAAAAATACAAATTTATAATTACTTTGCAGATTACAATTAATGTAAAACAGAAAATATACAAAATAATGCTCTATTCCCTAAAGAGTATTACAGGAAACGTCAGATTATAATTTAGAGTAATATCAAATAATTATAAAATGAGATAACAGTAACGAAATAACGATACTGCTTACTGTATTTTATCACAAAAAAAAAAACACAAAACAGATATAAATATGCACATGTATATCCATGTATGCAACAAACAAAATAAGAGACAAACCAATATTGATACGAACTTCTATTCTCAATGTTCTAAAAACTCATTAATAGAGTAGAACATTTTTTAATATTCTAATACTGTAAATAGCTGAAGCTAGTTTTTTGCAGAGCTCATCAATGTGCAACAAAGAGATATTGACCGCCGTCTTTCATAAAATTGCAATGAATAAGTACTTGGACGTTTTCCAAAAAAGAATAAATCCTTTAAAGCCACGAGCCGACTACCCCTTTGTCGCGTCAAATGAAAAGCAATAAATTTATATCAATAAATCGCCACTGACACAGAAAAAATAGATTTTCAAAGAGCTATTCATTATCGAAGGAGCAAAGAGAACTGAAGGCCTCCATTCAGAAATTTTCACATAAAAACGCATTCGCGCTAACTTGGATATCAATAAAGGCCCTGGACCCGACAACATACCGCCAATCATCCTTAAGAGCTGTAGTTTTATCCTAGCTAGACCTCTATTTATCATGTTTAACTTATCCCTTGAAACCGGTGAATTCCCAGAATTCTGGAAAGTTAGCTTTATTACGCCTATTTACAGGTCTGGAGATAAAGGAAATGTAACTAACTACAGACCCATCTGCATTTTGAGTGCTATTCCAAAACTATTCGAATCTCTTGTTGCTGATTTTTTGACGCCACAAATTGACATTACCATAATTGACAATCAATTTGGCTTTCGTTCAGGAAGATCCACGGACTTGAAATTACTCTCTTACACTGACTACCTGTCACTTGCTCTTGAGAATGGATATCAAGTTCATGCCATCTATACAGACTTTGCAAAGGCCTTCAACAGAGTTAACCATCGATTTTTACTAGACAGTTGAAATTGGTAGGCATAAATGGTTTCTTTTTGAAATGGTTCGAAGGCTACCTACTTGATCGATCACAGATCGTTCGTGTAAATAATTTCAGATCAAAAGAAATTCAAGTCACGTCAGGTGTACCACAAGGTTCTCACTTGGGACCCCTACTCTTTAATTCATTTAATAATGACATTCACGAATGTTTTACAAATAGTAGTTTCCTCCTATTTGCCGATGATCTTAAACTGTTTTCTAAAGGAACCACCACTGATGATTGCAATAATTTACAAACAGACCTGAATAGCCTTATCGCATGGTGTTGCCGTAATGGTATAGAACTAAATGCAAGTAAATGTCACACTATGGCATTCTATCGCAACAGAGATCCTCTTCAATACACCTACTACATTAATAACACATCTCTGGATAATGTTAATTAAAGACCTAGGTGTAATACTTGACTCATCATTATCCTTCACATCTCACATCTCTCAAACTGTTACCAAATCATTAAAAATGTTAGGTTTCATTAAACGAAATTCGTGTGATTTCACTAATGTTACTTCTATTAAACTACTCTACTGTACACTTGTAAGGCAGCACTTGAAATATGCTTTATGTGTTTGGACCCCATATTATAATACACACATCGCTTTTAAATCGAATAAGAATCTGGATTATACAAGGCTTGAAAATGATCTTCATATCAATTCGCTTAGTGTTCGGCGGAAACACAGAGATCTTAAACTACTATTTAACATAATAAATTCCAATGTTTCCTGTCCATATTTATTGAATAGAATTGGCATTCATGTCCCATCTAGAACTACCCGTTCAGCTATTATGTTTCATGAACCAGTTCATCGAACCAACTATGGGTTCACCTTGCTACATGTTTTTTAGTGGTTTGTTGTCTATATTAACTGTTTTTTTGTCATTTAAAAATTAGTGGTTTATTTTTTAAATATAAACACGGGTTGTAATAGTATTTCTTTTAGTTATTTGCTAATACGTATATAGATAAAGCGACGGGACAGCTAATTTCACTTCATAATCCAAATTATATGGATTTCTTGGTTTTGTAAATTGGTTAACAAATATTTTCGAATTACATTGTTTTATGCTTGAAATAAAAGTAAATAGTATAAATTTGTATAAAGTTGCATTTGACGAATGATCTGAAAAATGCACACATACTTTAAATAAATATTATACTATTATTATATAAATTACAACAATCTTTTGCGCTCATTTACCTTACAGCTAGTTACCACAGCAAACTGCAGTGGGCTGTTTCACGCACACAGTTGTATATTTAACAGATAAATTTACATATTGATAAATAAAATTTCACATAGGAATATAATAGTATTTTGTGTTTTTAATATAATTCATTGTACTTTATTTAATGTTCCTGAGTCGACCCTGTTATCGCTGAAGGATTCCGAATCTTGGTCATGAGTAACAACCCTTATATTCGTTTAAGTACATCTCTACTGTCACGTACATTTTAATGATAATAATAATAATACTTTATTTGTCTTTGGGGCTACATTATTTGTAGATAAGGTGTCATAAAAAAATGTAAAATACAAAGAGAGAATAAAAATTACAATAATAAGACTTAAGAGCTACATTAAAAAAGAAATTAGTTGAGGTAATTTAAAATTATATATCTAGAAATATTTGTTCAGTTTAGATATTTAAAACTGCAACCACAACTTCTCAGCTGGCAGCTGAGGAAGCTATAAAAGAGTAGCAACCGGTTAGCTCAGGGCTGGTCAAGGGTCACTCGGTGGCGAGAAGAGTTATATATTTTTTTGAACCATTATTTGCTTGTTGAATTAACCAAACAAAACTTTAATAAACTACAAAAATTTGGACGCCAGCGTATTCAGTAAATATCACTCTTGCAAACTTTATCAGGGGGAGAAAACAATCAGAATCAAATATAAAACAAATAATACATTAACATAAGTATAAGCAAACATTTTTTAACACTTTGCAAATGACTACAAATATTTAAGTATGGTGAAATGTGAATTAATTAAAAGACAAAAAATTCAGTTAAAAAAAATTAAATTTGAAGATTAACAAAAAAATTACAATAAGAAACAATCAACTGGTTTACAATTTTTCTTTTGACCAAAAGTTGAATTTTGCACATAAATTTGGGCTACATAGCTTAGCGGAGACGTGGAATCCCAATGGGGTCTGGTCCTGAAGATGGCCACGGGTACCTGGGAAGGAGGACGTAATATTCAGGTCCTGACAACGCTGATTTCCAGGAGACGCTGCGTCGGAATAATATCCAATACTTTTAGGATAACTCCAAATATTCAATTTATGCCTCGTGCCTTGCTTCAATGGTTCTTTGGTCCAGGATTTTACATGAAAAAGGGGTAATGTAAAGAACCAGTTGATAATAGAAAAAAAAATTAAATTGTGACAAAAAAGAAATACAAGAAAACTACAAAAAACTATGGTGACGAAGCTTACTGCAAAACCAAACTATTAGCAATTTAACAAAAACCCTGAGTTTTGATAAAATTTTACTTTATTTTACTACCGAAATATATGAATAAGATACTGATTAATATAGGTAATAAATGAAATGAATAAATAAGAAAACTCTACTCTCATGAAATTTAGCCGTTCACAAAATGGCTGACTGGTTATGACCAAAAATTTGAATAAAGGTAACAAAATTTAGTTAGAATTAGAGAGAAAATATCTGAATTACTATCTGAAAAAAACTAATACTGTAACAAATATAGCAAACAAAATTATGGGTTTAATCTCCCGAAAAATAAACTAACAAAAAATTATCTCTTTAACCTCTTGTACTAACACGAGGTTAACTAAATGCAACAAAACAACTTTAGGTTTCGACTTTTAATGAGATGAGATTGTCTACACATTAAGAAACAAAGATTTTAATTTATCCCTGGAATAATTTCCGAGTTTAATCCTCGTCCACAATAATCTAAATAATGACAAAACACCACGGTATTGTGTCTCAAGCGACCACAAAATACAAAATTATCACGATAATTAGTGAGTTAACATGTGTCCAATGGACGCGGAAATCGCACAAACATGTGCGTTAATAAAAAGTAATTATTACACGGAATATCCTTTGATTCCAAAAAATAACTATACAGCAACGTTAACTCAATAATATGACATCATTTAATAATCAAATATATTCAAAATATCAAAGGATTAAAGAAATAAACGTGAAAATCCGTTAAAGAATAAGTAAACGATCTTAACTCACCCAGGTCAAAAGCGGAAGTAAAGTAATATCAGTGACCAGTGTTGCCCATGATATTAGCTGTAATTATCCGCCGACTGACATGAAAATATCCAATAATGTCCGATTCGGTGGTGCTGCAGCCTTTCCGGCTATATCGGTATATGTATTAAGGCAGATAGAAAACAAATCCGATCGGCCGCACTGCAATACTACATTAAAATTATCCGTTTTTTATTTTAACAGGGTGAAAAATATCCTCCACCTTCCTAGCGGATAATTAACTGCTAATTGGCAACACTGAGTAGTATGGATATTTAAAATGGCCTCAGTTCTGTTTCTGCCGCGTATGCGCACTTTTGTTGACTTCACATCGGCATTTCCGCGGGTAATTCGGATTTATGTAGCACGTATGCTTAAACGAAAAAAATTTTTTCGTTGCAAAACAAACTCGCCAATAGTATAAAATGCATTAAATTAATTGAACTGAGTCTACGGTAAGTTCTTGGTGAAACATACTAAATAGAATGAGGATTAAAAACACTTTGGTATTACTGTTCTACAATTTTTATTCAGATTTCTCGGACATATGTTTCAGCCTTTCGACCATTATCAAAGAGTTATAATAACTATCCTAAAAGTGACCATTACAAGATATTTATAGGATTTGAGAGGTATATATAACCTAATTAACCAGCTGCGATGGCACAGATGCAGCAGATGTGCTCAGCAATGAGTGCATTCTTCGCTCAAATGCCAAATATGCTCAAAGAGTAGATGGCTACTACGCTGGTGAAGCGGAAAATCTTGCAGATCGCCTCATGAAATGTAAATGGCCTCCAACAGAGGAAGCTTGAAATAGAATAAATCTTGAAGAGGTACAACATCGACGTGATGGCCCTGCAAGAAAACAAACTTCGCCAGGATAATACGAAACTTCGAATCCCAGGCTACGAAGTCTAGAGAGAACAACAAAGAGCAAACGCAGGAGGAGTTGCTCTGCTCGTCAAGAGGACTATAGAACACCACCTCATCGACACGCCAGAACTGGTGAACATGGAAGCCACTGCCATGGTAGTGTCAACGGAACGAAACGGCCCACTAAAGATTGTTTCCTGTTACCAGATAACTCAATGTCCGCTCCGACACCATGACCTCAAGGCCCTCATAATACGGGGTACCCAGATGGTGGCTATAGGAGACTTCAACGCCAAATCGCCAGTGTGGAATAGCAGAATCACCAACATCGGTGGACGGGTGATGCTGCGATTCCTAGAAAACTTCGAGGGAGAAGTGCAGGTGTTAGGTCCGGAAGAACCGGCGTTTGACAACAGAAGACGTAGGCCCAACGTGCTGGATATAGCCTTGCTCAACGTGATGACTTTCACTACAGAACTTTAAACTCAAGCTGAAGGTTCCTCGGATCATAACCCCATCTTCCTAAAACTAGGAGATGGTGTTCCTGAAGAGGAAACTTTCACTAAGAGAAGAGCGAACTGGGAACAGTTCCGAGCAATTTTGCAAAGGAACATTGCACACGTTCCCAGAATCGATAGTGAGGAAGAAGTAGAAGAGGCTATTATCTCCCTGGAAAAGCACATCCAGGCAGTGCTAACGGAAAGCACGACGGAAACTGTAATGAAAAGAGTTGCAATTCCAATGGGAGAATCCCTGAAGACACTCTGCAGCTCATTCGAAACAGAAGGAGGGTAAAGAAACTGGTACAGACGACTAGACTCCCAGAACACCGAAGGGACTACAATCAGCTAACTCGAAGAGTTAAAGAAGCTCTGCAAGAACACAGGCAAAACAGATGGCAACGTCACCTGGAGTCGCTGAACCCTTAGGACAGAAGCATGTGGACCATCCGGAAGGCTCTGCGTGCCAAGCAAAAACCAGTCCCGCCCATCCACGGAGAAAACGGTATTGTCTATACTCATCAGGAAAAAGCCGAGGCTTTTGCGGACTGATCGACGCCGAGGACTGGAAGGACGACGTAATATGCAGAGTCAGAAGGCTGCGACGCATGCCGGATGAAGAAATAATCCCTCCGACTTCTCCAGAAGAAGTCAGAGAAATCCTGAGAAGCCTCAAGCCCCGTAAAGCTCCAATGTGCGACGGAATAGGAAATATTGTAATCAAGAAACTACCCCTCAAAGGAGTAGCAGCAATGGTGAACATCATCAACGCTATCCTGAGACTACCTTATTTGCCCACCCAGTGGAAGATAGCCGAAGTCATCATGATTCCAAAGCCAGGAAAGAACTTAACCTTTCCTTCTACTTACAGGCCCATCAGTCTTCTACCGGCGATGAGTAAAGTAGCAGAGAGGATCATCCTGAAAAGAGAGAGAGAGAGAGAGATATTTATCCATGTGAGACAAAGAATTGTGTACACTCGTCAATATTTAGTACATAGTACATAGATTTACTCTGATTTATATAAAAATAACTAAGAAAGAACTACAATAAAACAAATGGCAAAGTTATTTCATTAATAAAATTTAAGCTAAAATTTAAGACCTTAAAAAACCAAAAAAAAAACACTGAAACATTACAATACACACTTATTACATCCTAAGTTAAAAACTTTTTTTTTTAATTTAAAATGATTATAAAATTCATGAAATTCGTAGAACACATCTTCCCTCAGAAAACATTTGACTTGTTTTTTAAATTGATATTCAGCTAAATCCTTCCATTCATGGGGTAGTAAGTTGTAAAATTTTACCGAGAGATATCTAAAGGAGGAAATGTTCTTTGATACTCTAAAATATGGAGCAATTAAAGGTTTGTGTCTCGTGTCATATTTATTTACAATTTGGTAGTGTAATATTTTTTTTAGCATAACACACACATTCGTAAATATACTGATTCGTACATGTCAAAACTGCTAAGCTTTCAAATAAAGGTCTGCACGAGTCTCTGCTATTTGAATTAGTAATCAGTCTGATTGCCCGCTTTTGTAGACGTAGTATCCTTATTGCATGTGCTGAGCCACTCCAGAGCAAGATACCATAACACATAACACTATGAAAAAGAGCATGATATGCCATCAGAACGAAATTTTTGTCTATCGAGTCTGTCAGGTTTTTTAAAAGGTACACGCTGCTGGACAATTTTTTTGATAAGGAAATTATGTGTGGTTCCTACGACAACTTGCCGTCTAGTGTAACACCCAAGCATTTTACTGTGTCATTCATCATCAACATGCGCGGGTTAAGACTGAAGATAATGGTTTTTGTTTTGTCCTTATTTAAACTTAACCAGGGGCGCGTTTAGGTAAATTGGGGCCCTAGGCGCTGTGAGATTTGAGGGCCCCTCGATTAAAAAAATATTATGCAATATTTGAAGGCAAGTATATTTTTACAAATACATATTATCATATTATTTTTTTCCGGCTTTATGTGTTAGCAAACTTGTCAATTTGAACGTTTGATATCACAGTTTTGTTTCCTCTGATACAGTATCCAGAAGAGACAATAAATTTTGAAGTCGCTGTTGCCCCGAAGTACTTCGTAGGTGGTTATTAATTATTTTGAGCGTCGAAAAAGTGCGTTTACATGAGGGATTACTGACAGGAATGGTCAAGTAAATACACAAAAGGGTTTCAACATTAAGAAATGTCGCCTGCAACACATTGAGAATAAAGGACTCCGCAGTTTTTTATAGTAAGAATGTTCTGTGGAAAATATTCTCCTGGATCCCCTGATTAAAATTCTCTCTGACCACCAGTCCGACCGAATTCGATTTTTTGATCTAGAGGCGACTGAAACTGTGAACATCTTCGAAGGTCTGCGTAAATGTTCCATAAAAATTCTGAAAATATTCATGCTCATTTCTTGAAGAAAAATAAGCATCTTTTGTCTCTTGGCATTTTTTTCAAAGTGCTTCCTTCTCCCGGAAAAAAATAACAAACAAACAAAAATATTTTTTGTATTTTTTTACGGGAAAAGGAAGCAACTTGAAGACAAACACCAAGAGACAAAAGATGCTTATTTTTGTTCAAAGAACACGCCTACCGGTTTTCAGAATTTCTTAGACAAAAATAATTTCGACCAAGAATTTCCCTAAAATTTTATTTTTTTCTACTTCAGAAAAATCCCAAAATATTCAGGCAAGTTCTTTAGGTAAAAATAATCAGCTTATGCCCCTTCAACTTTTTCTTCAAAGTGCTTCCTTTTCCCGTAAAAAAATTGCAAAAAAATTATTTTTTTCTGTTTTATTTTTTTCCGGGAGAAGGAAGCACTTTGAAAAAAAACACCAAGAAACAAAAGATGTTTATTTTCTCTAAAAAATGAGTGAATATTTTCAGAATTTTTATGGAACATTTAAGCAGACCTTCGCATATGTTCACAGTTTCAATCGTCTCTAGGTCAAAAATCGAATTCGGTCAAAGGGAATTTTAATCAGGGGGCCCAGGAAAACATTTTCCCAAGTTTCAGAACTATCAACTGGTCCTTTATATATTTCAGCAGGCGACTTAAGCCGACATATATCAAAAATTGATGCAATTTATCTGGAGATAGCTCGGAATCTATGTCGCCTCTATAGGTTGATACTAATGCATTGATCATTGCATTGAACTGATTATTAGCTTATTTTGCTTCCTCATACTCTTTTTCCAAATTTTCTTTATTTTCAGATTCTTTTTCTATTTGTTCATCATCGCCAGATTCACTAGAATCGTTTCCTAATGGTTCTTCCTGTTCGCAGTCCTCATCACTGGTTTCAAAATCAAAATTTTCTCAGTTATTTTCTCGGGTTTTCTAGATTGTTTGTCTCAGGTTCTTGAATTTTCGCATCATCATTATCAGTAGATTTATTTTCATTAATGTGAAATAGACCGAAACGCTGATTCGTCATCTGGCACGTGCTGACTGCCGAAACTTAAATAGTAACGTCTGAGGAATTGCCAACAAATTGGTCTGTTAATTGATTGCATCTTTTTTTAATACACTGAAAAAAATATGTTCAGTGAATGAAAGTTCATTGAGAATTTATGAATCTGTTTATTGATCTAATGTATATGTTCATTAATACAATGTACACATTTATTGTTACTATGTAAACGTACATGAACCGATTCATTAATATTACGAACATATTTTTTTCAATGTGATGCAGTGAATAAAGATTAAAAAAATGAATATTCAAGAATATTCAAACACGATAAACACAAACAATAAATTCCTATAGACTTCTACATTGAAATATGAAAAAAATTGAAATGCAAAGGAAGAACTATAAAATGATTTCAAGTTCAAATGATATAAAATGTAAATAAACGACAAATGTTCGTGAACACATTCTCGCATGAACCATTCTTATTTTGTCATTTTTGTTGCAATTGAGATCTGATGAAGATGATATGGAAAAGGGAAAAAAGAAATGTATTTCATGATAGTAAATATCATTATTGCTATCAGTAAAGCGAAAATAAATAACGTCATAACAAAGAAATAAAATTTTTACATCGCTTTTTTACCTCAATAAATCGGGAAATGGGGGCCCCTGGAAAAGTGGGGCCCTAGGCGCGCGCCTAGTGCGCCTAGGCCTAAAGGCGCCCCTGAACTTAACTCAATATTATTGTAGTAGTCTTGGGCATTTGACTGTACCTCCAGATCCTTGTCTATCAAGGTGTCTAATTCACTATTCGCTGTTAATAAGGTAATATCATCTGCATATCCTATAAAGACTTAAAACCCTGACCGATGAGCTGCGGATCATCCCAGATGAGCAGTTCGCCTACAGAACCAAGCACTCCAACCGAGCTCCAAGTGCTTCGTTTAACGGAACACATCACGGAGAGTTTCAACCATCGACAAGTCACAGGAGCAATCTTTCTCGACGTAGCTAAGGCCTTCGACAGGGTTTAATAATAATAATAATAATACTTTATTCATCCAAGGATCACAGAGACATAGGATACATCAGAGATTGAGTAGTGGCATAAAGCTTAGAACCACATACCAGAGCAAATATCAAATACAAGTAGAATAATGACAACAATAGTAATAATAAACAATAAAATATTAAATTAGTAGTATAAATTACTTGCAATAATTTTTTGCAGTATCACATTTAAAACTTATGTTAACATATCACACTTTAAAACTAATTTTTAACAAAATCACATTTAAAACTTAAGTTAACATGTCACAATTTAAAAATTCAGCAACACTGTTGAAACTGTGTTGTAGAAGTAGGTTTTCTGTTTTGATTTTAAATTTGTTAACACACATAGTTTTGTAATGCCTGGGCAACTTATTATACAGCAAAATGCCTTTATACTTTGGGCTTTTTTTATACGCACTAATCTTATGATTTGGAATTTCCAACAATTCTCCATTACGTGTGTTATAGGTATGGGATTCACCAAGTTTTTTTAATGTTGCGATATTTTTGTGTGTGTGTATTAGTAGTTGTTGGATGTATACACATGGAAGCGGTAGGATTTTAAGATTTAAAAAAAACGGTTTACAAGATGATCTGCCATCAGCATTTACAATTAATCTTATAGCACACTTTTGCATTATGAACACTCTAGAGGAGTCTGTTTCAGCTCCCCAGCATATTAAGCCAAATGATAAAACAGAATGAATCTGGGCAAAGTAGTAAGATTTTAACACACTTTCATTAACATAGGCTCTGAGTTGTCTTAAGGTGAAACATAACTTGGATATTTTATTACAAACATTATCTATCTGATACTGCCACTTTAAACTACTGTCAATGTTTAGCCCTAAGAAGCAGTGACAAGGTTTTTGCTGTAAGCTCTTATTTTTAAATTTTATTAGCAGACTTTTGTCCAATCCATTTCTCAGCTCAAAGTTTATAAATACAGTTTTGTTATTGTTTAATGAAAGTTTGTTTCCAACATACCAATCGTTTAAACGTGCAATACCAGTAGATATCTTTGTCCGAGTCTCATCCTGATTTTCAGTTGCTGCCAGAAAAGTGTTGTCATCCGCAAACATGACAATTTTCCCAAATTCCATAAATTAAGGTAAGTCATTTATATAGATACTAAACAGCAGAGGTCCTAAAACAGACCCCTGTGGTACTCCTATAGTGTTCTCAAAAGCCCTCGAACACTCACCGTTCACCTCTACATAGCATCACCTATCTTTGAGATAACTACTGAACCAATTGTAGGGCCCACCTCGCACACCATAGCACTCCAATTTTGCTAAAAGAATGCTATGATCCACAAGGTCAAACGCCTTGCTCAGATCCAGGAACAGCCCTATAACATTATCACCAGAGTTTAAATGTTCATAGAGCTCATTTAGAAAATCTACCACAGCGTCAGCAGTTGATAAGCCTTGACGGAAGCCAAATTGCTGTTGGCACAATATATTTGATTTTAGTAAAAAACTTGACCACCTTAATGCTATGATTTTCTCTAATATTTTAGAAAAGCTGGACAAAAGAGAGATCGGCCGATAGTTTTCCAGAAGCAATTTCGACCCCTTTTTATGTATAGGTTTAATTTTTGCCATTTTTAGCCTATTTGGAAACAAACCTGTTTCCAGTGATATATTAAATAAATAAGCCAACGGCTTGCTAACTAAGTCTGCAACACTTTTTAACAAGTTAGAACTAATTTCGTCTATCCCAGCTGAATTTGATGGCTTTAGTGATTTGATTATATCTACAATCTCGCTTTCATTGGTTGGTGACAAAAATAATGTTTTGTTATTTCTATAGTTTAATTTGGGTTGCGATTTTTCATCATTATCTTTTACTTGCATTGGGATATCGTGGAAATATTGACCGAACTGATTGCTTATTATTTTTGCATCTTTAACTATATCACCTTTATCTTAGTTATTTCATCAGGTTTATCACTATTACTTCTGGTGTTATGCTTTATTATATTCCACGCGGTTTTTGTCTTATTTTTAGAATTATTTATTAATTTTGTGTTATGTAGCTGTTTAGCATTGGCCAGTACTTTCTTATACAGGGTGCGCCAAAGTTCTGAATTTGGTCGATTACGGCTCTATATGAACTGGTGGAAATATATTGTCTATAGATTATTTTCTTGATTTTCAATTCTGAATAACCAGAAAATATGTACAATTATACAGGGTATTCCGTTTTCGTTGTCCGGGCAACAACTTCGTTATTTTAAATGGAACAACCTATATTTTTTTCCTTTATCGAGTTACTCATCTAATTATATTCATAAATCTATTAAGGTGGTAGGTACTTAAAATTAACCGTTTACGATATAAGAGAGATTTTTTGACAAAAAGTGAGGTTTACTGACAAGTTTTTGAGTACCTCTGATTTCATAGACAAGAGAGTTTTCAAAATTCTGCTTATACCGTTATGTTGGGCATATTAAGGGCTAGTAGGGCAGAAACATTATTAACATTAATCTTATACAGAGTGTTGAAAAAATTGAGTTTATTTTTTCGCTAATAAAAAAGGCCGTAATTCAATTTTTTCAAATGGGACGTACTATTTTCAGTTCTGTCATCTAATGAAGTGTTAAATTATCTTTCTATTGATATATCATAGTAGGTATTTATCTTTAAAAGTTGCATAGATATTAAGGTTAATTGTCTGGATCAGACTAATTGTGTAGTAGTACAAGCAGTTTTCCATAATTAATTATTAGCCTTCTGAAATATTATTTTTTTACTTAGAATTGTTGGACAAAGAATTGAAATTAATACCAGCACGTATGTAATAAAGAATTTACTCATAATAAAAAAACAATTATTTTAACAAATGTTCAAAATGTTCACCATTTCGATCGAGACACATCTGAGTCCTCTTCCTAAATGAATGACGCATTTCTTGCAGCATCTGCGGAGTAATGGATGCAAAGGCACGTCTGATCCTATTTTTCATGTCATCAACAGTGGTAGAAGTGTCGCGATAAACTATATCCTTTACATAGCCCCGTAAAAAAAAGTCCATACCTGTCAGATCGGGCGACCTTGCAGGCCATGCTATTGCTGCGCCACGCCCTATCCACATATCATTGAAGTTGCGATCTAACCATTCTCTGACATTTGCTGCAAAATGAGGCGGAGCTCCATCTTGTTGAAACCACACTTTTTGCCGTATATCAAGAGGAACGTTTTCTAGGAGAACCGGCAATTCATTTTCCAAAAAATCGTGATATATTCTTCCATTTAAGGGTCCATTAAAGAAATGAGGTCCAATAACAATCGGCCCTACTACAGCACCCCATACATTTAATGACCACCTCTGTTGGGAAACTGTTTTTAATAAATGAGGATTGACATCTGAATAATAATGAAAATTGTGTCCATTGACAGTCATTTTTCTTGCTGGAACTTAATTCATGAGGTTTGTACTGCACCACCAGTTTCGATAAATCTGTCTCTAAGATTACTAAATGCAGGTTCTAAAGGGTGTCTCCTTTCAGGATATGTGGTTTTATAGACTCGGGATGCTAAGAGGCTGTTCCTTGAGCACTCCCCCAGAATAAAAATCATGTCAACCATTTCTTCCCGCGAATAATTCATATTTATTTTGAAACACTTCTTCACTGGACAAATCAATAGACAAACATAAACTAACGACAAACTAGAATGTGCAAATACCTAATACGTTCCACTCCAGGCAAACCTAGAATTACATAGCGGGTTACAACGTGAATGAATGCGATGGATTTAAGATAAACAACGATAGATATAATTTGCAGCGATGTCAAGTTAATAACAGTGTCCACACCCCAGATTAGTAAAGTGGGAGGTTGCCTATTGACTTTTCAAGGGCGAGTCAAGATGCCATATTGCGCGTCATTGTGCCTGCCCTGTGTTTGAACAAAGCTTTTCTGTATGATTTCATTTTGAATACGAGTAATATAGAACACTAAAACTTAGGTCGAAAAGAAAAACACGGGAATGTTACATAAATTACACCTTTTCAATATGAAATCATACAGAAAAACTTTGTTCAAACACAGGGCAGGCAATATGATGCGCAATATGGCGTCTTGATTCGACCTTGAAAAGTTAGTAGGCTACCTCACTCATGTTTACTAATCTTGGTCCACACCATCGCCTCGGCGCGGAGCGAACAAACTCAACACGTGGCATCAACGGATGTATCACCTCTCTGTCTACATGAGCCACCATGAGCAGTATGCTTTGAAGATTGTCGTGCCAGCTCGTAAAAGTTGAGTTTGCACGACAAACAACAAGTCATACTGTCAAAGTTAATTTATGTGATGTAATGTGATGTAAAATTATGTGAATTTCAGTCAGACAGATATTTAACCTTAATATCTATGCAACCCTTAAAGATAAATACCTATTATGATATATCAGTGGAAAGATAATTTAACACTTCATTAGATGACAGAACTGAAAATAGTACGTCCCATTTGAAAAAATTGAATTACGGCCCTTTTTATTAGCAAAAAAATAAACTCAATTTTTTCAGCACTCTGTATAAGATTAATGTGAATAACGTTTCTACCCTACTAGCCCTTAATATGCCCAACATAACAGTATAAGCAGAATTTTGATAACTCTCTTGTCTATGAAATCAGAGGTACTCAAAAACTTATCCGCAAACCTCAATTTTTGTCAATAAATCTCTTTTATATCGTAAACGGTTCAGTTTAAGTACATACCACCTTAATAGAGTTATGAATATAATTAGATGGGTAACTCGATAAAGGAAAAAAATATAGGGTGTTCCATTTAAAATAACGAAGTTGTTGCCCAGACAACGAAAACGGAATACCCTGTATAATTGTACATATTTTCTGGTTATTCAGAATTGAAAATCAAGAAAATAATCTATAAACAATATATTTCCACCATTTCAAATAGAGCCGTAATCGACCAAATTCAGAACTTTGGCGCACCCTGTATATCGATTTATACCGTTTATAATAATAAATGTCATAGTCATTTCCTGAAAATGTGTTATAATACAATACCTTTAGCTGTTTTGGTGATATTGATATTCCCCTAGTTATCCAACCATTTGTTCTTGTTTTAATGCTTGTTCTTTTTAAAGGAAAAGCCATTTCGAAGTAATGCCTGATAATTCTCATAAAAGTATCAAATTTCTCATTGAACTCTATTTCTTTTAAAATTTCTAACCAATCCTCATTTCTTAAATAATGTCTAAATGTATTGAGACGCACCCCCCCCCCACCCCTCTTATTTTGTTGTTAAATTCTGGTTTGATTAATTACCAGTTACCCTTCCCTCTCCCCTGATTGTCTAATTATTAAAACAATTAAACTAATTTGGCTGTGTGATCGTCTAGTTTAGTGGTAGGACTCAAATTTACGTTTCTGATTTTGTAGTACTTGTTACCATAGTTCTTTTCTAGGTTTGATATTACTGTTTCTATTTATTTATTGATTTGATATTTAACTATTTATTATGACATTTAATGATTCGTTCTTTACTCTACATATTGCTATGAATTTATTTGGCAAAGTTCTAATTATAGTTCTTTATTTAATTGTTCAAATTAAACACTGAATATTGTTTTGGCACTTGTTTATTTAATCGATAAAATAATTAAGTATTTTTCTAATGCACTGTATAAAGTTCAAACTCAAAATTATTCTTTTTATTTAATTTATTGAATTACCTATTTTATCTTTTAGGTGAACTTTTGTTTAAGTTTTATCATATTTTAGATTTCATTTTTTTTTTATTCACTATTGTAATGCACAAGTAAACCTTTTGTTTACTTATTTTATTTTAAATATTCGTTTTATTTACGCCCAAGTAAATCTTATATTTACTTGTTCACTTTTCCTTGTTATAATGCACTTTATTTTCAATTTCTGGTAGAGGTAAAAGAATTAAAAACAAGTAACGTTTTTATACGTATAATCAGACAATTGTCAGAAAGGATCAGTTATAAAAATATTGATGTGGCAATGGCCAGAAAATAGTTGCTTACATACAGGGTGCGCCAAAGTTCTGATTTTGGTCGATTACGGCTGTATTTGAAATGGTGGAAATATATTGTCTATAGATTATTTTCTTGATTTTCAATTCTGAATAACCAGAAAATATGTACAATTATACAGGGTACTCCGTTTTCGTTGTCCGAGCAACAACTTCGTTATTTTAAATGGAACACCCTATATTTTTTTCCTTTATCGAGTTACCCATCTAATTATATTCATAATTCTATTAAGGTGGTAGGTACTTAAAATGAACCGTTTACGATATAAAAAAGATTTTTTGACAAAAAGTGAGGTTTGCGGATAAGTTTTTGAGTACCTCTGATTTCATAGACAAGAGAGTTTTCAAAATTCTGCTTATACTGTTATGTTGAGCATATTAAGGGCTAGTAGGGCAGAAACATTATTAATATTAATCTTATACAGAGTGCTGAAAAAATTGAGTTTAATGTTTCGCTAATAAAAAAGGCCGTAATTCAATTTTTTCAAATGGGACGTACTATTTTCAGTTCTGTCATCTAATGAAGTGTTAAATTATCTTTCCATTGATATATCATAGTAGGTATTTATCTTTAGGAGTTGCATAGATATTAAGGTTAATTGTCTGGATCAGTCATTTTTCTTGCTGGAACTTCATGAGGTTTGTACTGCACTTCACCAGTTTCGATAAATCTGTCTCTAAGATTACTAAATGCAGGTTCTAAAGGGTGTCTCCTTTCAGGATATCTGGTTTTATAGACTCGGGATGCTAAGAGGCTGTTCCTTGAGCACTCCCCCAGAATAAAAATCATGTCAACCAAGGGATAATTATCAATATAATTATATGCAAATGCAACTTCCTGGAACTGTAAAAGCTACTAGTATTTTATTAGCTAATAAAATACTAGTAGCTTTTACAGTTCCAGGAAGTTGCATTTGCATATAATTATATTGATAATAAAATATAAAAATAATTAATAAAATACTAGTAGCTTTTACAGTTCCAGGAAGTTGCATTTGCATATAATTATATTGATAATTATCCCTTTACGGGGAATTTCCTATAATCTAATTTTAATTTTTAATATCCTGTTCTGGTAATCCTTTGATAGTTATAACACGAGTATTTGCTTACATATTTCAGTTGATTGTGAACTTTAGAAAAAGCTGCACTGAAGAGACATAGATGTCAAAACACGTGTCTGTGGATGTTCTAAAGTTTTGTGTTACTGCTATATCGGTAAGTGCTTTTGTTTTGATTGTCTTTAATAAAATACTAGTAGCTTTTACAGTTCCATTTCCAAGTTGCATTTGCATATAATTATATTAAATATGAATTATTCGCGGGAAGAAATGGTTGACATGATTTTTATTCTGGGGGAGTGCTCAAGGAACAGCCTCTTAGCATCCCGAGTCTATAAAACCAGATATCCTGAAAGGAGACACCCTTTAGAACCTGCATTTAGTAATCTTAGAGACAGATTTATCGAAACTGGTGAAGTGCAGTACAAACCTCATGAAGTTCCAGCAAGAAAAATGACTGATCCAGACAATTAACCTTAATATCTATGCAACTCCTAAAGATAAATACCTACTATGATATATCAATGGAAAGATAATTTAACACTTCATTAGATGACAGAACTGAAAATAGTACGTCCCATTTGAAAAAATTGAATTACGGCCTTTTTTATTAGCGAAACATTAAACTCAATTTTTTCAGCACTCTGTATAAGATTAATATTAATAATGTTTCTGCCCTACTAGCCCTTAATATGCTCAACATAACAGTATAAGCAGAATTTTGAAAACTCTCTTGTCTATGAAATCAGAGGTACTCAAAAACTTATCCGCAAACCTCACTTTTTGTCAAAAAATCTTTTTTATATCGTAAACGGTTCATTTTAAGTACCTACCACCTTAATAGAATTATGAATATAATTAGATGGGTAACTCGATAAAGGAAAAAAATATAGGGTGTTCCATTTAAAATAACGAAGTTGTTGCTCGGACAACGAAAACGGAGTACCCTGTATAATTGTACATATTTTCTGGTTATTCAGAATTGAAAATCAAGAAAATAATCTATAGACAATATATTTCCACCATTTCAAATACAGCCGTAATCGACCAAAATCAGAACTTTGGCGCACCCTGTATAAATCAAAATGTGAGTAATTTAACCACAAATTTATATTACAGCAACAGATTTCGTTGGGACAACAGTCACGTGTAAGATTGTCGAATGGTCAAATAAACAACTCCAATAATCACTAAAAATAATAATGATTATAACGAGAATCCTCGTTCAAAACTGAAGTGAAAGAATGTTGATTTCGGAACATGTAAAGTTCATACTTGGGTGGCGAAATCTCGCAATAGTTGATTTAATTGAATGCACGGCAAGTTGAAATCTCAAGTAATTGCCCATTCAAACATAGTTTGATTGCGAAGCGTATCTGATCAATAAACTTGATACAGAACCAGCCAATTGGCTACCAATAGGTTTGTGTATTGCGAAGATTGTAATTGTTCAAACAATTGAATGAACAAGCAATTTGTATCAATTTCAACTCGCCCATGACATAAATATGTCATCGTGAATGAATAAAAGGTAAAACACCCAGTACAAAGTTTAACATGTAATAATATTTAACATGATTATTATGTCAAACTAGCAGGGGGCAAATCACAGGCCTTATCAGTGGATAACCCACAAAAGTCCAGTGATCGCATCCCTACAAGTAGGACATAAATAAACCGGCAGGTCCGAAGAGCTGTAAAACCCTTCGGAGAATCAAATATTGCAGAAGTTCATTGACCACACAACAAAACAAAACGCGACAGAAATTGTTTACCAACAAAAATCTGCCGCTGTTGAAAAGTAAATATTTTAAAAGTTATTGTTTTAAATAAGACATGATTTGACATAGCCTGAAATTCAACAAACAGCTAATTATGCGACAAGAAAAATTTAATATTATAGAAAATTTCTAAATAATAAAATTCTAACTAGTCAAAGTGCCACAGTAAAAAGACCCCCTCGCGATTCCGAGTATCCGAAATATAGAATCAATTTGTTAATTGTTTAAAGCTATAATGAAGTAAAATAGTCCCGGCTTGATATTATTAAGTTCACGTAACTACATGTAAATACCGAAAAACCGAAATAATCATATTGATTTACCTGGTAATTGATAAACCGCTAAATGACCAGTGTCATTAGGGATGTTATCACGCGGCTCGCTCATGTCCAGCGAGTCGTAGCTAGACGGCGGTGTCTTATTAGTTCTGGACATCGTCCCCTTGTGTCGTACTAATCTGCTAAGACTTCAGCAATACAATAATAGTACGGCTCTGTAGCAAGTTGGTTGACCAGTGGTCTGCAGCGGTCAATTCGTAGTGCGAGGATTAATTATCCCACTCAGACTCAAAGAGACTGAGGATTAATTATCACTCTGCTTATTGAAGTTTGCTGTCAAAGTAAGGACAATGCTTCGGAATCGGCTTGACCAGTGGATGGCGGTCAGCTAGTATATTGATAATTATCAGACTCGTATCCGAGGATTAATTATCATTCAGGATGGTGGTCAGCAAGTAAAGCATTGATAATTATCAGACTCGTATTCGAGGATTAATTATCATTCGTAGTAGCGGTCTCAAAGAAGTGACCCTTGTACAAACTTCTCGCGGGTATTTATACCCGAAAGAGCGATGACGTTACACACAAAACTGCGTAGTTTTTGGTACCGTTCTCACGGAAAACCGAGCCATCTGTGCCTATGCCTTATCTTTGTTTAGATTAACATCGTAAAATTTCAAGTGATATGTGCCTTTTCGAACTGGCCTTTACATCAAGTTTTGTACGTTTTAGGTAGACTTAAAAATATTTAAAACTATATGAATCGGACAGATTCTAAAACATTTATGTTCTAGCATGAAAATTGGGGTAAAATATTATTAGGTACGTACCGGGTGATATTTAATCGCGTGTCGAATTATACAGAATTTCAGAATTACGTAAATTTGGATTAATAGAAGCGGAAATAAATTTTTAAATTAATACACAGGGTGTGGTTTTCTTCACTATGTATATTTTGTTTATTTATCTGTCTAATAAATTTATATTCTTTTCTTTGCGCTATGTCTTCAGAAAATACTTCTAATAATTGTGCTGTATGGTCACTTAATGCAGAAAGAATTACCTTACTCTGACTGTCAAACATCTGATTAAAACATATTCCTATATTGTCTATACAGGTCTGGGTATTTGCCGTGATACGAGTAGGTTCAGATATTGTTAAACTAACATTAAACATATTTAAGGTATTAATAAGTTTTGAGGTTTCAGAGTTTGTTATACACAAATTTATATTTAAGTCACCTGTAATAATGAGATTTTTGTTTTTACCTGGCATTTGCAAGTAAGACAGACAGTTGCCCAGACACCCCAAAAACTCGTCGATATGACTACTAGGGCTTCTATAAACATTCACTATTATAAAAATACTGTCACGGATTTGGCACTTTATGGCACAGCATTCAAAAACTTTTTCTACACTAAATTCTTGGACATTAATTTCCTCATAAGCTATACTTTCTTTGACTAATATCATTACTCCACCATGTATTGCCTCCTTACGGCAGTAATTGGTTGCGGTGCTGTAACCTTCAATTTTGACTGAACTTGCTTGCATGGGCTGGAGCCATGTTTCGCTTAGACATAAAATATCACAGTTATGTTCATCTAGGAATACTTCAATTTCAGGTATCTTATTGTTAATGCATTGAATATTTTGATGCATTACCGCTAGTAGTCGCGTTTTTGGTGGACTACTTAGGTTATTGATGCATTTGTCTGTATTGGATTTCCAGTTCTTTGTGGAGTCAGTTTCGATAAAAAAGAATTTTTAAATTCAAAATCACGTATACATACACCTTTTGGCCAGAAATCAGGATCTTTTATTGCGCTTACCAAATTTTCTGGTACCCCTAACTTAAATGATGAGTTTTTGCCTGCCGTTTTTAGTTTGACAACTTGAATTTCTTCCGCTGTATCAGAATCTGATAAGTATTCTTTCATGTCCTCAACACTTATATCTGAGCCAGTTACACTCCCAATGTATAGCCACGTCAATCTTTTGACTCCAACTATCTTATTGGATTTATTTACCGTATTTTTTCCTGTCCCATAGCAAGATGTATCATGATTATAGATTCTTCTTTGTTTCGTAGCTGCCCGGTTCGAGCCTTGACTGCCTTTTTTTGTTACTTCAGCCCATGTTGATACCTGTGACTTATTACTCTCCGAGATACTTTCTGATTTCAAGCTTGCTTTTGAAGCAGAACTTGAGGTGGCATGCGTTGTTCTCTTTGATGACAATGTTCTTTTCTTCTGTTTGCCAATAGAGGTTTTGTAACAGCTGGTTTTCACGCTTTAAGTTGTCCACATTCACATTTTTATTTATTTGACTGTTATTTATCACATGTTCGTCTTCCGACATAACCTCACTTTCACAACATTTCATTCTTGACTCATCTATCATTGTAAACTTGAATCTCGTGCAGCAACTTTTGTGGTAAACTGCCCCACAATTAACACAAATTATTGCAGAACATGCTCGAGTTTTGCAACAACTGTATACTAAGTTATTTTGCTTCTGTTTTGGAACTAAATTTGCGTCCGCCATCGACATCGCCAACGCGCGCACGATGGTCTTCTGGCGAAGATGCCGTCGATGGGTTATCCTGTTGGCATCGTCAAGCTAGTGAGATCTTACCTTCTACGGAGGCAACTCCATGTGAAGATTGCCGACAAGCTGTCCAACTACAGGCCAATAGGAGCAGGTGTACCACAGGGATCGGTACTCCCCACCCACCTGTTTACCATCTACACCTCCGACATGTCAAGAACCGCAAGGACCTCTTTGGCGCTCTAAGCAGATGACACGGCCATCATCACAAGATTATGGAGCGCAAGACTTGCCACCCGCAACCTCCAGGAAGCAGCATCCCTTCTGGAAGAGTGGTGCAACAAGTGGAAAGTCAGAGAAGAGCAAAGCCATATTCTTCAAGAGAGTCAGAAATGAATGAATGAATGAATGGCTTTGTTGAATAGGATTTAATATCCTAATATATTTACAAAAACTATTAAATTAATACAAATTACACAACATATGTTACAATGAATATGGTAATTTAAAAATAAAAATAATTACTAAAAATGTAACACCTAACGTAATTTAATTATTGCACAACTGTTACAATGAAAATGATTATTTAAAATAATTATTAAAAATGTAATACCTAAGGTAATTTAATAAATGTAATACTTAATACTCGCCTTCTTTGAATCATGTTCTAGATAATGTTTAGTCTGTACTACCCTTTACTTTTTAATATAATTAAGAAGTTTACTTTTAAACTCGGGAACTGATTTGGCGTTTTTAATAACATCTGTCAATTTATTGCAGTCGTTAAGGCCTTTATAGAATAAAGATTTCATAGATCTACTTAAGTGGTACTTTGGCAAATAAAAATTAGAATTTGTTCTAGTTGGATAACTATGTATTTGAGAATTGTAAATGAGAAACTCTGCAAAATAGGAGGGTAACAAATTATTTAGTATTTTAAAAATAAATATCATGGCGTTTAAATACAATCTCTCAGATATTGAAATCCACTGTAATGTATTAAGCAACAATGTTATACTTGTATATTTACTACATTTAAGTATTGTGCGCATACCACGATTTTGCAATTTTTGTAATGCTCATAATTTATTTAAATCGAGGGAATAAAGTAGGCTGGCACAATAATTAAAATGCTGTTGTATTATAACGTTATATACTGTAATTTTTTAGAAAGCAAACTCCCAGGACACATTTCCATGAACGGCGACAAGATCCAATGGCACAATACCGTCAAGTACCCTGGCGTTATCATGGATAGGAGCCTGATGTGGAAACAAAACACGGAAGTGATTATACAGAAGGCGAGGACGAGAAGGACTCTGCTCTATCCAATGATAGGCAGACAAAGCCAACTCAACCTGAGGAACAAACTCACGCTCGTTAGGACCCTCATTGTACCCATTCTGACCTACGCCTCTATTGCCTGGGGATACCAAGCAGCCATCTACTTGAAGAGGATACAAGCCGTGGGAAACGTCGCACTCAGGTGCACCGTGGATGCACCATGGTTTGTCAGAAAGGCCGACGTCTTCAGAGACCTGGACAGAGCGAAGAAACTATACGCCCGTGCAGCAGAGCATGGGAATCCGCTGGTCAGATAGGCGACTGACTACGACCCCAACAATGCTTCTAGGCACAAGAGGCCGAAGCTCCAGATCCGGGATAACGGTTAAGTATAACTAACCTTCCTTTCAGCCCGATATTCAAGCTACGCCAGAAGGAGACAATGACCAAAACACCCAAATCACCCGATCCCGGGGTATCCAGCAAACAACCAGCTAAGTACCCTTACCCTAGCCCATACTGGCCTTCAATGCTAAAACAAACGTCCTTGGCCGAACACAATCCTTGAGCTACACAGCCCAAAACTTCCTTCCGACGAAATCGGAGTACATGTTGCCAATTGGCACCCTGGGCTTCGACTAGTCACACACCTCCAAACCAGATAGGCGACTGACTACGACCCCAACAATGCTTCTAGGCACAAGAGGCCGAAGCTCCAGATCCGGGATAACGGTTAAGTATAACTAACCTTCCTTTCAGCCCGATATTCAAGCTACGCCAGAAGGAGACAATGACCAAAACACCCAAATCACCCGATCCCGGGGTATCCAGCAAACAATCAGCTAGGTACCCTTACCCTAGCCCATACTGGCCTCCAATGCTAAAACAAATGTCCTTGGCCGAACACAATCCTTGAGCTACACAGCCCAAAACTTCCTTCCGACGAAATCGGAGTACATGTTGCCAATTGGCACCCTGGGCTTCAACTAGTCACACACCTCCAAACCCTTCCAAACTCCGAGAGGGTACAGCAACAGCCGTTCCCTCTCACGACAGACGGAAGATGCTTCCGGGAGCCTACATGCCAGAGAAGAAAGAAACCCAAGACAGAAGAGCGCCAGAAGAAACGACCCAGCTGGCAGGGTCCAACAGCCAGGACCGGGGGAGGTCTGCTAACTTCGCCTACACCGTCTGCATTTGCAGGGGGGATAGTCGTAAAAAGTGGGCCCACCCCTTACGAGGCCGGTCCAGGTCTACAGGGATGATTGGGGCAAAGAGCTCAAGCTCGACCCCTAATCATCCGAGACCGTCATCACAGTTAAGAATATTGGCGCGCACTTATTTCTAATATAGCTACTACTGTTAATTTAATTTAAATCTTTAATTACTATTTCTGGGTATGTTTAATTTTAGTATGGTGTATATTATGGGAGTATTATGAAATTTAGTTTGTGTGTTAGTAATGTTTTTCTGTTTATTTAAGGCCTTCTTGATTTCCAAAATTTCAACCATGTCTAACCTATTTTCCTTATTGGGGAAGAGAAATAGGTTAGATAAAATAGGTAAATTAAAGATACCCAGAAATAGTAATTAAAAATTTAAATTAGATTCCTAGTAGTAGCTATATTAGAAATAAGTAATAAAATGTTAATTAGGTTATCTGTACCTCTCAAATCCTATAAATATCTTGTAATGGTCACTTTTAGGTTAGTTGTTATAACTTTTTGATAATGGTCGAAAGGCCGAAACATAAGTAAGTATGTCAGAGAAATCTGAATCAAAATTGTGGAACAGTAATACCAAGTGTCTTTAATCCTCATTCTATCTGGAATGCATTACTTGCTAGGTAATTTTTTAGCTTCTTCTTAAAAACATGAACATAGGTAAGTTCCTGAGGTTTACTGGAAGTAAATTATACATAAAGAACCCTGCATAGAAGAGTGATTTCTCATAAAAGGTATGATGGCGTTTTAAAATTTAGCAGGTGACAATATCTACAAGCAGGTTAAGACTATAATTAAAGTTATGCTCGAGTTGTTTTTTGTGATATAAATGGAATAATGGATAGGGCAAGTTCTGAGGAATATGACTTGTACACAATATATGTATGTGTGAACTCCCGGTGATAATGAGTTCAAAAAGAGCCGAGATGAAAAACGGCAGAACTCCATTATGGATGAGACCTCCAATCAAAGAACAAGTCTAGATACATAACAGCTATCTGTTCAATACATACCTTGTTTGCTTCCAACATAATCACATTACATTCCCGAGGCAACAGTGGCGGTATGTGTAGAAGGGTAAATAAATATTGGGGACATTGGCTGAAGGAAAAACCAAGGCCAAAAAAAAAAAAAAAAAAAGTAAATATTTTCGTCAAAATAAATTATTGTAATTCATGCATTACCTGCTCTTTATACAACAATGTATAGGCATGTAATATTATAGCGAAATAATGCTCGATATATTTCAAATTTAATTAGCTTAAACTTTTAAATATATCTATTGTCACAAATGTATAAAATGTCCCATCATTCATAAAAATTACATTTCTCCATTCTTTCTGAAAGTTTACATATAATAAGAGGATAATTTATTATATTTCTTCAGTATTGAATGGCACCACAAATTAGACAAACCTCAAATTCAATGTCAGAATTGTTTCAAATAACACACACATGCATTTGTTAGTAGACAACATTACCATGTAGAAGCTGGAAATTGAATTCAGTTATTGTTAGACAATGGAATCAAATATATGCTACCCACAACACCCTCTAGCTCACCGAGTTATTAAGTCAGTCAAATATCCACAACCACTGGATGTACAGAAAGTTGGAGAAAAAAAAAACATATTGTAGAAAGCATCTTTATTTACATATACCAAAACAGAAATTATTGATTTTTAAACAGTACCGTTTTTGTTTAAATATATACTTATTCTGTTTCCTCCTACATAGTATACTTTAACTTGGCCGGGCCAAAGGTAGCCTTGTTGACATACGTGAACAATGATTTTAGGCTATTGCTTTAAACTCATACACAAGACAAGTTACAGTTTACTCAACTCTACTAATAATCATCGTAAACTTTTATTCCCAATAAAGTAATTTTATTATTACTATTAACTATTGTGTTCTGTTTATGTATTAGCACAGCAAAAACATAATTTATTTGTTTTACTGTCCAGGATCTAAAAAAATAGTAATGAAATTAACATTGTGGGCACATCATGTGTTGTGTGATAAATGCATATTTGTTTTTGTGTAATTTCCATGTATTGAAGTTTATTCAAGAAAATAAATATGTATTTATTAAAATAATGACAATATTGTACCTATTTTATGTAATAATTGTTGGTTAAATTTTCATAAATTTCTAGGTACATAACCGTCTGCGGTATTTAACAAATATAATAAGTAGACAGTACACGTGTTTTATTCTAAGGGAATGATGTACTGAAAGGATATTCAAATTTAATTGTTATTTCACCTTATTACAACTGTAAACAGAACCCCATCATATTACGACTATGAAGGCCATACTTACTTATGAAACAATCCATTTACATCTTTTCTAAACTGTTTTCTGCAAACGGAACAGCACTTCACCTTTTTATAATAACTATACAGATTCAGAAAGTGTTCGTTTTGGCATGGTAATATTTGGCAATAAGAGCAAGCGAGAGCGAAGCAACTAGGTTATTCTTTTCTATCGTATAGGGCAAAACGAGAACTGACGTGTGTAAGACGGAAACAAATTTAAACTCTAGGGATGTCCACACACAATACACATGTGGTGGAGATAGCAGGTGGCGCTTTGTACGATGTGTTATACATACGATAGAAAAGAATAGCCTAGTTGCTTCGCTCTCGCTTCCACTTATTGCCAATTATTGCCATACCAAAACGAATACTTTCTGAATCTGTATTGTTACTAAAATGTACAAAATATCACTTCTTCACCACTAAATCACTCAGAAATCCTAAAAACACCTGTTACCCTTAATGGTGGACACGTAGAGAGGTTCGTCATTACGGTACACGAACTTGCACGATCGTCTCCGAAACGTTGCGGATGTCAAATAAAATCCGTGAATGGATCGACTAGCCAATCAGGACGTCGGGAATGTTTACAACTGAAGTACCTCAGACGGTGATTATCTCAGCGACAAACGAAATAATACACATTATGTATCTAGGGATAAGTCCTTTGATCGGAGGATGAGTCAGACATCTTCGCCATCAATAAAAACTAGTGCCAAAGAGATATATTGCTATAGTGTTGATATAGAATATTGCCTCTATTATTGATTACTGGTAATAATATAATTACATTTTGTTATTAAAAATATCTTATTTCTGTAATTGTTCAAAATCCCTAAACTTTTGTGTGTGGCAGATACTTCCATATCATAGCATTGAAACAGTTATCATCTGCATGCACTAAGCATTAAAACGTCTCTAATGCTGTCAAGGAGATTTTAACAAAGTACGAACAGCATAGTCCCTAAAACCGAACCTTGTGGTACCCGACACTTTGGCTTGACTTCACATATTTATTACAGAGTGTGATTTTTAACGATTTCTTTTTATTGCTATCTATCTTCGAAAAGGAGATCAAACCAGTGCAGGATGACGCCATGAAGGCTGCAACTGTCAAGCTGTTCCAAGAATTCAACATGTCTATTTCAGTCAAATGGCCAGTGAAGATCACAGATAAACTGAGCACCGTCACACCTTGGATCAAAATGGTTAGCTGTTTTGTTAACAATTGGATACTCTGCTTGGTTAAGAATGTATTGAACGTAATTCACTCTTGTCCACCATTTTATAGTTCTGTTGTTTAAACCAATGGCAACCAGCATTTGATTAAGTGTCACACGAAGTCTTGCTATCCAAATTGCAGTTTTACGGGTCAGAGGAATTGAACTGAAATTAATAAGTCCTATTTCTCGAACAGATACCAATCAACATTCTTTAATAATGAGTTAAGTTCAAGTTTGCAAATCAAACATGGAATCCCGCAAGGAAGTGTCCTTGGGCCACTACTTTTCTTAATTTATGTAAATGACTTCTCCACATCAAATATCTTTTTTAATGTACTTTTTGCTGACGACACTACCCTAGCTGTAAAAATTGCTAAAAACGTATTAATTGACCTTATAAGAAAGGAAATTATTGAGACTGCTTCTGATTGGTTCAATGCAAATTATTTATGTCTTAATAGCAATAAAACTCAATCATTAGAGTTCTCACTAAAGTCAAAAACCAATAACACTGTAATATTCCTAGGACTTAACATCAATCAAAATTTAAATTGGCAGTCATATTGATAATCTTTCAAAAAAATTGTCATCCATCATATATGCTATAAAAAACATAAAATAAATATACATGCAGCTCTAATAACATATCATGCTTTATTCCACAGTACTATGATTTACGGATTATTAAATTGGGGAACTTCTTGCCATATACAAAAGATTTTCATAAAAAAAAAAAAATTAGAACATTAGCTGGTTCCAAATTATGAAAGTTGTAAACCATGGTTCACTAAGCTTAACATATTAACTCTGCCTTCTTCAATTATTTACTTTAATTTAGTTTATGTAAAAGAAAATTTAAACAAGTTTGCTACTAATATGGAATTTCATGATCATTTGACCCGGTCACGGACAAATTTAGTAATTCCTTCACACAGATTAACAAACACAAATAAAGCATATATTGGTATAAAACTCTTCAATAAACTACCAATAACTGTGAGAGAGGCACCACTGACTAGGTATAAATTAATCATAAAGAAACTTTTAAGTGAAAATGTTTACTATGGTATAGATAACTTTAGTTTTAGGTAAAATTTTAAATAAAATGTCTTTTGTTGCATGTTGATATACTTACACAATTTATTATTTGTTGTTTGAATTTGGTATATTTTTTTGTACTGTGTGATATATTTATTTTATTTTATACAAATAGTTTACCTAATATGTTTTTTATGTATCTCTCTATCTTTGACCTGTCTAAGCACTGCAACCACAACTTCTCAGCTGGGTGCTGAGGAAGCTATGAAAGAGTAGCAACCTGTTAGCTCAGGGCTGGTCGAGGGTCACTGGGTGGCGAGAAGAGTTATATATATTTTTGAATAATTATTTGCTTGTCAAATTAACCAAACAGAACTTTAATAAACCACACAAAATTGGGACGCCAGCGTATTCAGTAAATAACACTCTTGCAAACTTTATCAGGGGGAGAAAACAATCAAAATCAAATATCAAACAAATAATATATTAACATAAGTATAAAAGAGTGAAAATTTTACAACACTTTACAATTATTAAAAATATTAATGTGAAAAATTTGATTTAATTAGTTAACATGTTGAGCCCCGCTGTATAATAATTTTTTGGTTTGTTCAGACCGGATCTTGATTTTCTTATTAAATGTTAATATTTGTAACGGTCCTTATTTCTATGTTTTTAAATTTCGAAAAAAATCTTTTTTTTTACTATTTTTGAGAAAAAAAAAATGAGGCATCACGTTGATGCCTCGTGGACTGAAAGAGGAAATTGTTTCTTGTGGAGAGCGTGGTATCAATGTATTTCCTCATAACAATCCAGTCTATTCCTGTTGCAACTCAATAATCATGATCCCGAACCTCATATTTTGACAGAAACAAAGAAAAATAGGTGTGTGGTGTGTTATACGAAAATGAAGGAATAGTATGGTAGAAAAGAAGCCCAAAACAAGTCGTCTAGATGCAAATACCAGTGTAATATTTGTAAACATAATTATTGCATAGGTATCTTGTTTTTTTGAACAACATAAGGCTACCCCTATAAACTGTCTACTGTTTGAGAAATATAATCATTTTTTTACAATTGTGTCATATTTTTAAGTTTTACAAATTTACAATGTAATATATTCCATATAAATGTAGCTATACCTAACCCGCAACTAGCAGTGTTCTTGTTGGACTGCACTCTTTCTATTCCCATTTAGATTTCATTGCTAAGAGGCATCACGTTAATCTCACGCAGTCCCAACAACATCTAAGCTGTGTGGCATTACGTTCGTACCTCGCGGTCCCTGAAGTGTGTGGTAGTGAGGCATCGCTTAGATGCCACCCGGGGCTCAACGTGTTAACTGACAAAAATTTAGTTAAAAAAAAATTAAATTTGAAGATTAACAAAAAAATTACAATAAGAAATGATCAACTGGTTTACAATTTTTTTTCTGACCAAAAGTTGAATTTTGCACATAAATTTGGGCTACATAGCTTAGCGGAGACATGGAATCCCGACGAGGTCTGATCCTGAAGATGGCCGCGGGTACCCCAGAAGGAGGACATAATATTCAGGTCCTGACAACGCTGATTTCCAGGAGACGCTGAGTTGGAATAATATCCAATACTTTGAGGATAACTCCAAATATTTAATCTATGCCTTGTGTCGTGCTTCAATGTTGGTTTGGTCCAGGATTTTACATGAAAATGGGTTAATGTAAAGAACCAGTTGATAATAGAAAAAAAAAAATAAAATTGTGAGAAAAAAGAAATACAAGAAAACTATAAAAAAAACTATGGTGACGAAGGTCACTGCAAAACCAAACTAGGTATTAGCAATTTAACAAAAAACCTGAGTATTGATAAAATTTTACTTCTGAAAATATATGAATAACCTACTGATTAAGATAATAAATGAAATGAATAATTAAGAAAACTCTGTCATTAAATTTTATCCGTTCACAAAATGGCTGACTGGTTATGACCAAACATTTGAATAAAGGTAACAAAATTTAGTTAGAATTAGAGAGAAAATATCTGAATTACTATCTGAAAAAAACTAATACTGTAACAAATATAGCAAACAAAATTATAGGTTTAATCTCCCGAAAACTAATAAAAAATTATCTCTTTAACCTCTTGTGCTAACACGAGGTTAACTAAATGCGACAAAACAACTTTAAGTTTCGACTTTTAATGAGATGAGATTGTCTACACATTAAGAAACAAAGATTTTAATTTATCCCTTGATAATTTCCGAGTTTAATCCTCGTCCACAATAATCTAAATAATGACAAAACACCACGGTATTGTGTCTTAAGCGACCACAAAATACAAAATTGCCACGATAATTAATGAGTTAACATGTGTTCAATGGACGCGGAAATCGCACAAACATGTGCGTTAATAAAAATTAATTATTACACGGAATATACTTTAATTCCCAAAAATAACTATACAGCAACGTTAACTCAATAATATGACATCATTTAATAATCAAATATATTCAAAATATCAAAGGATTAAAGAAATAAACGTGAAAATCCGTTAAAGAATAAGTAAACGATCTTAACTCACCAGTGTCGAAAGCGCAAGTGAAGTAGCATGGATATTTAAAATGGTCTCAGTTATGTTTCTACTGCGTATGCGCACTTGTTGACTTCGCGTCGACATTACCGCGGGTAATTCAAATTTATGTAGCACGGGTGCTTCAACGAAAAAAAATTTTTTTCGTTACAGCACTACGGTGTAATATAAGACCGATACATGATATATTTATCTATAATAACACTTTGTTCAATAACACTTGCAAGCCTTTTTTTCTTAACTCAAATAAGCCATTCCGAATGTTTTTGATGTACTGAACATGATGCCGTTGGCTGTTTTGCGCCATCACGTCACAGTTTTGATAAAACCTAACCTAAAAGTGGTAAAAAGGCCAGAACTATATTCATGCTCCAACGATTATGATACGAAATTGAGTCACACGTACCAGACCATCTTATTCAGCTGTCCAAAATCTTCAAAAACCAATAGATACAATAAACAGAACATAACAATAGATGGCACAAACATTATTTTTGAAAATTTTGATCCAGGTCTCTCCGATCATTTTGCGCAATTAATTACCTGGAAAATGTCTCCACTGTTTAAGAAAAACAACCAATTGCAGACTATCACGTTCAGGAAAATCAACGAATCTCTATCAGAATTCACCAAACTCTATCTATATGATTTAACATTTTTCGAAATTTTGTATCGGAATACTTTTGCTAATATAAACCAAGCCTACAATTTTTTCTGGGAGCATCTCCACTGGTGTATGGAAGCTGCTTTCCCTACCTGTACAAACAAGTTAGGACTTGTAATAGCAATAAAAATTAAATTAGATTCATTTCCACTTTGTCAAAAAAACATCAGGATTTAAAAGACTTAAATAATTTAAGAAAATTAACTAATTCTCCTGAGCTCAATGCTAGGTACAAATTTCTAAAACAGGAAAAAAGAAGCTATTACTCCAATAAAATACGCCTCTGAAAATAAAGCAAAGACTCTATGGAGTATAATAAATGATAATGATTGCAAAAGAACCAGGAAACATATTGAATTAATAAATAATAACAATGTAGTAACTGATAGTACAGCAGTTTCAGAGCTATTTGGCAATTTCTTCTCAACAATAGTGGTGGATAAATTGAAGAATCACTTTCAGGGTAACTATTCGGTGAACTGCACGACATGTAAAAATGTTTTATCGAATATGTTCTTTACACCAGTAACTGAGCAAGAAGTTCAGAGAGTAATTACCAACTTACGTAATAAAAAATCTACTGGGGATGATGAAGTTTCCATTAAACTAGTTACAAACTGTCGTGACATCTTGTCGGGGCCCATAGCACATTTAATTAACCTATGTCTTATATACGGTGAATTCCCAGATGCTTTAAAATTGGCCATACTAATACCAACACCGAAAAATGACTGCTCATTAAATTTCGAAAACTATCGTCCTATCACTTTACTTAGTGTAATATCAAAAATAATAGAAACTATTTTATAGGTATTCAAGATGGCTGAAAGTAAAGATGTGTGTTTACATCTGTCCAACTTTACATGCTGTAAAACCAAAATTTTTACACATTATATCTGTACAAAGTGTTTTAATATTTTTCACAAGAGCTGTCTCTTACGTGACAAATCTTGAATTTTATTTACCAGTGAAAATAAAATAATATGCTGTGGAAAAGATAGTGACTGGACTGATGAAGAGCAGGACTTAAGTGTTCTAGAAAAGACAATTAGTGATTTAGACGAAGATAACAAAATAAAAAATCTCCACATACAAAAACTAAAAAAGAAATATGAATTGATGACGCAAGAAGCATTAGAAATGGAAAATTCTCTGAATAAAATTATACAAGATAAACAAAACCAGATTGATAAATTAATGCAGGAGATTAAATATTTAAATAAAAACATGAAAAAAAAGAACATAGAAACAAAAACTGTAAACACCCAAACTGATAAAGTCCTACAAAAAATTCAGTCTACAAATACATTTAAAACAGCCATAAATCCTACAGAATCACAAAAAAATGGACACGTACAAACAATTAAATTACAAAAAGAAAATGAAACCCTGACTGAAAAAAATAATGTGTCTCATGCTTGCACATCCTCAACACCAACATACAAGAAAAACATGGTACCATATTCCGAATGTGGCAAATCGGTTATTAAAAATAAGTTCCCTAAAAGTAAACAACTGTTAATTTTGGCTGATGAACTGGGAAAAGGACTAAATATGCCGTTACGTAAATCTGAAAAACTTCAAAATTATGAAATAAACTCATTTAACAAACCAAATGCAACATTGATGTCTGTAATGCAAGGCATGGACAAGTCAACAATGAATTTTACAATAGACGATTATGTTGTAGTAATGGGCGGGAGCAATGATGTTAGAAACAGATCATATCCATCATTCAAAAATATGTGTTCAATTAAAGAAATCCAGCCATACTAATATTATTGTATCATCTATACCATGTAGCAAAAATGGTGTGACAAATAATTACATCTTCAAATTTAATTCTAAATTAAATGAATTTATATGAAGACTAAATAGGGTCACTGAGGGTAATATTATTTATTATGAAATAAATAATACCATGCCCAAAAAAAAAATAAATATTGCCAACAATATAGCAGCTATTGTTACTAGTACTATGAACCCAAAGGGCTTAATATTTATTCCAACCAACTGTGACAAAATATGCATGGCCAAACCCACTCAAATAGAAGATAGGAGATCAAATACCACCAGTGACATACCACGAAACATAGGATAAGATCCATCTGTTATAGAGGCTATAGAAGAGAATGTCATTCTGGCTTCTCCAATAGAGGAAAACATTAATTATGTGAAAAATGTAAAAGACCCTAGTTTTTTATACCCAAGGCTCTCAGAAACAATATTTCTAACTTAGATAAACAGGATAGAATCATCAAAGTTTGCTCGATAGTGTACATATTTGTGTATGTCATATAAATGTACAGAGCTTTTTAAATAATTATAATTTAATTGAAACATTTTTAGAAGTCAGGAAAACTGATATCCTCTGTATATCTGAACATTGGATAAGCAGATGTAATATTTCCAATTTTTATTATTCCGGATACAAATTGGTCTCAAATTTATCTAGAAATGAACATATTCGGGGGGTTCTCTTATTTTAACAAAGCATGGTATTGAGTCAGCTGAAATCTCAGCTATAGCGGAGCTATCCATGGAATGTCATATCGAAATGTGTGCTGTAGGTATTAAGTTATTTAATAAAAAAATTATTAGCATAGTAGCTTATAGACCACCAAGTGGACATATTGATTTATTTATTACGCATCTCTCTCAAGCTTTAGATATTGCCTCAAAAAAAAGTAGATGTATTATATTGACTGGGGACTTTAATATAAATTTCAATGAAAATTGTACTTCCACAAATTTACTGAAAGACCTATTCACTTGTTATGAACTTACTGTAACTTGTCCCAATGAAAATCCCAGAATATTCACATATAGAAATGGTTACCCCAGTTCGACTTGTATCGATTATACGGCCACTAATATGCCAGCAAACATGTATGACTGTCAATTAATAAATCCAAACATTGCAGACCATTTATCGCACTTCCTATGTATAAACTCATCTGCCACGCATGAAATTCGAGGTAATGAAGTAGAAAATTACAAAGTCTTAAAAAAACGAAGCATTACAAGTAACAATATAGCACATCTAAATGTATTACTTAGTAAGGTTGACTGGTTTTATTTATTTTATTTTAATGTAAATGATGGATTTTTGTTTTTTATAGAAACAATCGTGTGGTATTTTAATGAATGCTGTCTGGTTAAATATATAAATAAAAAATGTACAAGAAATAATAATGCAAATAATGCAAAGTGGTTAACTGAGGAACTAATTAAATAGGGCACTGAAATAAAAATATGTTTTGGCTTATGAAAACTTCAGATTGTCATCAAGTTAAAAATGAGTATCAAATAAAAAAAAAAGAATATAAGAAAAATATCAAAATTACCAAACAGACTTATTTTAAGAACAAAATTAATAATTCGTCAAATAAAACAAAGGAAACATGGAACATTGTTAATTCTAGACTTGGTAAATGGAATAAGAGCAATAAAAATATTATACTTAAGTACAATTCAGAATATGTGTCTGACCCATACGAAGTCTCTGAATTGTTTGCATCCCATTTCTCCACAATAGCAGAAAACAAGATTAAAGAGCACTTTCATCAAAATCAAAATTTGACATCACCCTGTATTGCTACAGTAAAAAAATACAATAATACATCGGAATTCTTTATAGAACCTGTTACTGAAAAAGAAATTATAGACATAATTAATACACTTAAAAATGAATTTTCCTGTGGCACTGATGATATATATCTCTGTTTGTTCTTAAGAATATTAACATAAATATTATTGGTCCTTTTGTGTATTTAATTAATCAGTCATTTTGCCAGGGTTATTTTCCTGACATATTTAAAATTGCACGTGTTATTCCACTATTTAAAAAGGGCAGCCCTGAAGACATCGACAACTACCGACAGATATCTATACTCAGCACCATATCTAAAATTATCGAAAGGGCTTTTTATGTCAGATTGATTGAATATGTTGAAAAAAATAATTTCTTAACACCATCTCAGCATGGCTTTAGATCTGGCAGATCAATAGAGACTGCCTCATGTCATTTGCTAAATTATGTACACTCTTGTCTAGATCATGGCAAGTATGTTTTGTCAATGTTTTTCGATCTATCCAAGGCCTTTGATACTGTTCACTCCGAAAGGCTTTTAATCAAACTATTTGACCTTGGAATTAGAGATACTGCCCTGAGATGGATCCAGACTTACATGGAGGGACGGTCATTAACAGTAAGTTACAACAATGCTATGTCATCTGTTCATAATGTCAAACTCGGAGTACCGCAGGGCTCAGTTGTTGGACCCTTGCTCTTTATGCTGTATGTTAATGATTACATAAAAAGTCCTGGGCATGTCACCATGTTTGCTGATGACACGACTATTTCAGTATCGGCAATAAATAGTGATGATATCCAGTTGTATGCTGAAAATGTCGTGAGTATATTAAGGGCCTGGTGTGATAGTAATCGATTAATATTAAACAAATAAAACGATGAATATAAACTTTCACATTAGAAGACCTCTACCTATAAATTTTAAAATATTTGATATAAAGCTAGAAGAAATTAAATATCTTGGTACTTCCTTAGATTCTAAATTATCATGGGACAAACATATCGATGACATATGTAATAAATTAAACAAAGCTTTTTTTGGCATCTTACAATTGAAAGACATGTTAGACGAAAGTGGTCTACTAAGTATTTGCTGTACCTTAGTCTACTCGCACATTTCGTTAAACATCATAAGTTGGGGGTGTGGTAGAGAAATGGGTAGGGTATTTATTCTACAAAAAAGACTAATATGTCTTATATTTGACTTAAAGTACAATGAAACTTGTAGAACAGTGTTCAGAGAAAAAAGAATTCTGCTCGTTTGCTCAAGTTGCAGATTCCCATACATACAAAACCAGACATGGGAAACTCTTAAGTATCCCATTTCATAGAACTACTTCTTTCAAACATTCCTCATGGTATAACTGCGTTAATCTGTACAACGCAATACCTGAATCTGTGAGAGAAATAAATTGCCCCAAGTTATTTAAAAATAAAGTTAAAAACATGCTACTAGAGGGTGTTTTTTATAGTACTGACGAATTTGTGTCCGGATCTTCTTAACCTTATGCAGTTAGCAGAATTAAAACCTGCTTATACACTATTTATTTATATTGTGTCTGATTTCTTGTATCTATAGTATTATATGTGTATCTGTGTGTATGTATATATATATATATATATATATATATATATATATATATATATATATATATATATATATATATATATATATATATATAATGAGAGGTTGTCACGTCCGACAGTTAAAAGATAAATTCGTAGGATTCGTAGGATCGTAGGGCTTCCGAAGCCCTACGATCCTTAGAATTTATATATATATATATATATATATATATGTTTATTTATGTATTTTATTTCGCTGATTACTTTATACTTATATACTTGTCTCACATGCCATATCTACTCTATGTATCTTATGTGGTTAATAAATTATTATTATCTCTCAAAAAATTAATGAATACCTCAATACATACATAACGTAACTTCATAATAAGAAATCTACTGGGGATGGTGAAGTTTCAATTAAACTAGTTAAAAACTGTCACGACAGTTTTTAACTAGTTTAATTGAAACTATGGGCCACGATATCTTGTCGGGGTCCATAGTACATTTAATTAACCTATGTCTTATACACGGTGAATTCTCAGATGCTTTAAAATTGGCCATAGTAATACCAATACCGAAAAATGACTGCTCATTAAATATCGAAAACTATCGCTTTACTTAGTGTAATCAGGGGTCCCAGCAATTATTTGAATATTTTTTTAGGATTTTAGGACTTCATTGGCCAAGATTTTAGGATTTTTTAGGATTACCTCTACAAACGACCTACATATCTTTAAGTTATAATATATCAATATTTTTCCACAACGACCCAAGGTTGACACAGGAACACTAATAAAAAAGTTAAAAACTTATTGCACTTGAAGTTTTAAATAGCTCGAAAGATATAAAATTATAATTTTGATTTTTTATTAGACGACTTCCCTGCGTTGGTCTTCTTTTCAAGTGTGTCCAATTCTTGTTTCAAATCGCTTAAATTATTATTGATTTCTTGTATCTTATGAACTCCAGCACTAATTATTACGTTAGCCTCAGTTAAATCCTTCTTTTTCAATTGTACTTTTGATAAGTTAGCTTGTAACTTATCATTTCCTTCTGTGACAAGTTTTTGGGCAATATCTAACTTTCTGTGCTCCTCATTTATTAAACGTATGATTTCCTCGGTTTCATCTTCTCTCTTACGTTTAATTCTAGAACGATCCTCAATCTTCTGTTCTTCCTTTCGTTGCTTTTCAGCTAATAATTTCTCTTGCTTTTCTTGTTCTTGAAAACACGTATATGAAACATAAGATTGTTTTGCGTATTGAAGCAACTTTTGAGTTATTGGTATTTTTTCCATTCCTCCATAGAGGTAAATCGCATCTTTAACTATTCGCAAAGCAATGATGGTATCTTCTTTTAGAGAATGTCTATTTTCTAATAGAGCCTTGTTTAAGCTGAAGCCTCTCTCGAGAGTAGCATTGGCATGTGACAAACTCAAAATAACTCTTGCCAATGAACTTAGTCTTAAATACTTGTAATTATTTTGTCCATCCCTCATGTCTCCAACTTCATTCCTGTATAAATCAATTCTCGAAAGTCGATTAGAAATTGAATTTATGTTATTATCGTCCTCCGTTTCATATATTCGCCATTCTCTTTTAATCACATCGCATAACGTTTCAGGATCACATTCCACATTAGTATTAAATGTTTTTATGACACCCTTTAAAATTTCAGCTAAAAATGAATTACATATTATTAGTAACTGTGTTATCTTGTAAATACCAATTTATTACTTGTCATCATCGTTAAGCGACCTACAGCATCTAAACTGTACTAATCTTTTCTTTTATTGGGATGCAGATACTGAGCATCTCTAATGATAGAATTTCTAATGGGGAGTTTTTTTTGGAGATAACTAACCAGACAACAAATGTTGTCTGTTTGGTCTTCCCAGTTTTAATATTGGTTATATTCGAATGGCGTTTAGATTTTTCGTGAGATTTGAGTTGAGCTCGACCACTAGAATTTATTTTGAACGAAATTTTACACCACTTGCACCGTGAATAAGAGTCTCCTATAATGACCTCTACCCATTCAAAATTAGTTTCCCACACACTGTTGTATCTCGTCGGTAATTTAGGTATTTCATACGTTAACACTAAGATAGACAACTATAATAAAAGAACACAAATGAAAGAAATAGTTATTAAAATTGAGATCAACACAAGCAAAGCACAATGTGTATCACGAGATCGCAACAAACTTTGCGAACAAAACCGTGTTTAGTATATGCCATTTTAGCGGTTTGCGCATTCCTTGACTGACTGGTCGTTTAATCACGCCTACCTCTACTACGCGATTAGAAAATATTTGTTTTGTTTGTGCTCTTATGCCTACCGCTACTATCCGGATTAGTTAAACGAATTCGAGAAAATTTTAGGGTTTTAGTTGATTTTTTCTAAATTGTAGGATTTTAGGAGAGTGTGCTAAATTTTAGGATTTTTCAGGATTTTAGGATGTCTGGGACCCCTGTAGTAATATCAAAAATAATAGAAACTATTATCTCTCAAAAAATTAATGAATACCTCAATACTTGTCAATTGAGATGGAGGGTAATGCAGGTTCTTTATTACCAGCTCCCAAAGAAAGTGAAAACTACACGTGTAAGCATTGCTTAAAAAAAGTTGTATCTAAAGTAAAATGTGTTAAATGTGCAGATGTGTTTCACCCAGCATGTTTTAAACAATCCAGTGAACAAAAAAACGCAATATGCAAGCATGAATCAGACCAAGGTATGTGTGACATAAATAATCACGAAAAAACCTACCTCAAGGAAGAAAATAGACTGCTGAAGCAAATGTTAGCTGACAAAAATGTAATAATCTATGACAAGGAGCAGTTAATCCAACTATTGCATGAGAAAATTGCACATCTAGAAACACAAATTAAATCAAGCAATAATTTGACACCCACAGAAAAACATATAAAACAAGCAAAAACTGTGACTTCAAAAAAAAGTGAAACCTTAAAAAAACCCCAACAAACAAACTCTTTGTCAACTGAAAACTTAAATAGGAACTCCAACATACAGGGTGACCCCATTATTACAGTAAACCAGGTAGCTAGTGAAATTATGAAGATCCAAACTGAAAAAAAAGCAAGTGAAATAATACATTTGGTGAATGATAACTATACCAAGGGTAATATAACACAAACATCAAAAACTGAACAAAATGGGTCCTCAGATAATGGTTTCACCATAGTGGAAAACCGTAGGAAAACAAGAGCCTATAAGGTCGGAAATGGAGAAGGAGACGAAAATTTCCAGGGAAACGAGGGAACTGGGAAAAATAAAAAAATTTGGCTGTTCATATCAAAGGTCCCAGATAGAATTTCAGAAGATATGATCAAAAAGTATATTAAAAAACAAACAAACTCTGATGACATTTTTGTGAAAAAACTTAAAACACGAAAAGTTGTAACAAATAACCAAGCATACATGATCGGAGTGGAGCCAAGTCTGAAGGAACAAGTCTATGAGGAGAAATTCTGGCCGAGAAATATCTACTTCACCCGCTTCGACTTCAGACGGGGACGTCAGTTCCTGGATAACCCACATGATATTCCAGGCCAACCAGAATCAAGCAGGACAGAAAATTTTCAGAGACTTGCCTCTCACCCTGTCGCTGCAAACCCTTAATATCAATGGAGGAAAAACATAATTTACAGTTACTACACCTAAACTCTCAGTGTTTGGCAAACAAAATTGACATAATAGAGTTGCTTTGTAAAAACAGTGCACCAACTTTTATATGTGTATCCGAACACTGGATGTCTGAAGATAGACTAAAAAGCTCTAATATAACCGGTTACGAATTAGTGTCTAGTTTTTGCAGGACCCAAACTGGACATGGTGGTACAGCAATATTCGTCAAGTCACAATTTTATAAAAGCAACAATTGTAAAACCATCCGCTACCTTTCCGACTGCTCCCTTGAATTGCACTTTGAATGCTCGGCCTTAGAGGTAAATAAAAATCTTTGCATAGTTACTATATATCGCAGTCCTTCAAAAAACTCTGATATACAGCTGTTTTTTAATCAGCTAGACTTAGTTTTAAATCATATAGCAGCTAAATACACAGACCTAGTGGTATGTGGTGACCTGAATATAGACTTCCTGACAGACAGTCGCCATAAAATACACCTCTTTGACTTATTTGAGATGTTTCAGTTAAAATTACTATATGATGAGCCTACTCGTGTAGCGAAATACGGCAATCATACAACAGCTAGCGGCCTCGACTATATAGTCAGTAACATTTGTTCCGCCTCCTGTAAGGTCTCTGAGCTAGGAGTCTCCGATCATGCAGTTCAAATCATGACTTGGTCAGTTGAAAATAAGTGCCATAAAAAAGATGCATACATCAACACGCGAAAAATAAACAGTCAGTCAATATCTGAATTTAAGGTTTTACTGAAAAATAATTATACGTTTGATGCACATACAAAAAGCCCTAATGACATGTTCGGTAACTTTTTCTTGCACTTCCAGTGGTGTTTCAATAAAGTATTCCCCAAACAGAAAGTAAAATTGCGTGGAGCCATTGAGAATGGTAGAGTTCCCTTCTCAAGAGAACTCCGTGCAGAGCTTGATAATCTTAAACAGTTGCATCTGCTAAAAAAAACTACACACGACCCCCATATAATTGAACACTATAAACAATCAAAGAAAATACTTGACATTAAAATTTCCAACCGGAAAAAAGATTATTATTCTAATATTATTCACAACTCAAATAACAAAATAAAGTCTCTTTGGGGCCTGGTCAACGTTAAGATGAATCGAGCTACAACCAAACCTAAGATTGTTCTAAACCATAATGGTGAACAAAAAACTAATAATACAGAAATTGTGAATATTTTTGGTGAATACTTCACAACATCAATTACTGAAAAACTAGAGAAACTAGAATTACCTCACAATATGTGTACTAAAGTAGAAATACAAGGCTATAACTCCATGTTTTTTGCACCCGTTACGGAACATGACATTAAGTGTATAATCTTAAGACTGAAAAAGAAATACTCAGCAGGAATAGATGACATACCAGCGACCATTTTAAAGGAATGTGTTGATGAAATAGCACCTATCATGGCACTAATCACTAATTTCTCTGTAACTGAAGGACAATTCCCGGACCAACTAAAAACTACAAAGACTATCCCAGTGCTAAAAAAAGACGACCCCCACTCTGTAGAAAACTACAGAATGATCTGTGTATTGAGCTGTTTTTCAAAAATTATGGAAACAGCTGTATATGACCAGTTAATAAATTATCTAAACAGATACAATATAATAACACCGTGCCAACATGGCTTTCGGAAGAACCACTCAATTGAAACAGCCTCTGCCGACCTAGTCCAACTTATTTATGATAACATCAACGAAAATAAACTCGTGGTAGGAATATTTCTCGATTTGAGTCGTGCGTTTGACACTATTAACCCAATATATCTAAAAATCAAACTAGACGCAATGGGCATAAGAGGCCCTATTCAACGATGGATTGAGTCATATATGTCTGGTAGGACCATTAGGGTGCAGCTTGAGGCAGAGCAGTCGGACAACTTTGACATTCCGATTGGAACTCCCCAGGGCGGAGTTTTAGGTCCTCTACTCTTCTTGCTCTATGTTAACGACCTCCCTAATCATATTGAATATGGGCAAACTTTCATTTATGCAGACGACACCACAATTATTGTTGCAGCTGATACCATATTAGAATTAAAAAACAAAATAAAAACGGTTACAGACAGCTTCAAAGACTGGTGTGACAAAAATCATCTTATTAACAACATCAATAAGACAGTCCTCATTGAATTCACTAGTCCCCTCAAACCACCCCGCAATCTCTCATTTGATATCTGTGATGGAAAAATTATCTCATCCCAACTAACAAGATTCTTGGGTCTGGAATTAGACTACAAACTTACCTTTAACCAACATATAGAATATATCTGTAAAAAACTAAATAAGCTCTATTATGCATTTACCACCTTAAAATCTAACTTTCACAGGCATTACCTGATAAATATATACTACGCCCTGGTGTACAGCATTATCAGCTGCAACATAATTGTGTGGGGCAGGGCAACACAGGCGCCCAGGGTACTCATAATTCAAAAAAAATTCATAAGGCTTATATTTGATCTGGACTATAGAGAGTCATGTAAGGAAACATTTAAAAAAAATGAGATACTCACATTCAGCTCCATCTACTTATACAAACTATTGTTGTATACCTTCAATAATATGGAAAAGCTAAGAAAAAATAATGAATACCATGACCATAACACCAGAGCACAAGATGATTTCCATATGTGTCAAATCAATAGGCTGCAACACAAAAAATCACCTCTGTATGCTGGAGGCCATCTTTTTAATCTATTACCAAACAACCTAAAATCAATGACTGACCGAAATAAATTTAAAAGAAACCTGAAGCAATTTCTTATCCACCATGCCTTTTATTCATTGGATGAGTATGTCCAGTTTGGGTCATAACCATGGATGAATTATGTTTTTAATTATCTATTATTTAATTATGTTATTTAATATTTTAATATTTTTACTATATTTAATATTTTGCCGCACATAACTGTCCTTAGTCCTGTATTAATGTTTGTTTACTCGTATCTCTGTTATATACTATTGCCATTTTTAATTACTTTTCATTGTACTAAAGTGTGCTTTATTGCAATATGACCTGACTTATCTCATGTTATGTAAATAACCAAAGGAGATGAATAAAGATATCTATCTATCTATCTACATATGGACTATTAACTGACAGTCAACATGGTTTTAGGAAATAATACTCTACTACAGCAACTAGGGATTTCATTCAATATATTAACGATAAAATAGATAATAACGATATCGTCGTTGGAATATTCTTCGATTTATCTAGGGCCTAGTGTCGCCGAAACTCCCATCTTCTATATGCAAGCCATTCTCACTACACAAACAGGAGTTGAACTAGACAAAATCGCCGAGCTAGCAGACAAAATCAATGAGACCAGCCACGCACGACACGTTGCACAAGTTAGTACGAGCAGCGAATTAGAACAATTACGCCAAGAATTACACGAATTAAAACTTTGCGTGACTGAACGCACACACTAACGTGGCCGCTCACAAAACCGCCGTGTAAACAGATCAAGGACGAGAAACCACTCCCGCAACAACAATCAGCGCAGTGAGGAAGAAAATCAGTGCTGGTATCATAGATGCTTTGGCGAAAATACAAAAAAATGTACTGCACCAAGTCGACACGCGGGAAACGCCAACAACCGTCTTTAGTCGTGGCACTAAATGATGGTAACACAGTAAGCCGCCTATTCATAACCAATCGAGTTTCTAAATACTCGTACCTAATCGACACAGGCGCAGACCTATGTGTTTTTCCACGAAAGCTCATCAGACACCGATTACAAAAATCGACGTATGAACTAGCCGCAGCAAACGGATCTATAATCAACACATATGGAACTCTTACAGTGAACCTAAATTTGGGACTTCGACGCGAGTTCAAATGGAAATTCGTGATCGCGGAAGTGGACAAAGCAATCATATAGGCTGTACATATTTCCAAGTGTATCAAGTGTGAGTGATAGTCCTATTAAAAGTGAGAATTTATAGTGGAATAACTCTATTAATAAAATTGCATCTTACATTAGGATGTATCTAAATAAATGTTGAATAACTATATGTGATATGTTTATGTATATTGCGAACTATTACATCGCAATATGCAGTTTTAATTTCAAGACACTTGGATTGTTTACCAGTTTATTTACTTTTTGCTGTGGGTGGCTAAAAAACAATATCTTTTTTACTGTTTTAAAGTGATAGGTACCTTATCAGTTTGATATAGCCAATACGAAATATACAGGGTGTACTAACTAATATTGTGAGGAGTAATATGGAAATGTCAAATTAGGACAAAAATGGCCTGTGTCAAATGCAAAATTGAACTGTCCTCTGAGGAACTTAGTAAAAGAATCAGATGTGATCAATGTAATGCTAGACTATGCCAAGCATGTTCAGGCCTAAGGGAGACCGAACTACGAGTTATGCAACTCAAAGAAAAATCTTTGAAGTTTAAATGTGATGTATGTGAATTTAACATACCTAATAGTTTTAAACAATTGGAACAAAATGTTATAAAAATAATTGTCGATGTTCAAAATAACTTTACAGGTCTCTTAAATTCCCTCAAAAATAAACTTAACGAGGGCATATCTCAAACTAAGTCTGAGGTCACAATACTCAGAGAAAGCAACATCGAACTGGTTAATCTTATGACCAATTTTCAGAAACCGCAGATCCCTTCTTCATATTCACATGCAATAGGCTCTGTGTCATCAGCACCAGAAAAGGGTAAAAAAACTAATGACCAATAAACCTATTAATAGAGATAGATTAATACCCAATACCATTAATCTCTGCTAGGACAACTTATCCTCATCACATAGGACAACTAAATCATCGTACGCTGAAACAACTAGGAAGAATACGTACTTTAATAAAGGCATTAATAAAACTACCTCAAATTTATCAACGCAGCAACCAATCATTCAGTCAACCAGTAAAATGAATGTGAACAATTCCCAAATTGCTGATGTCTTGCATACGACAGATGCCATAAGTCAAGACCTAGCTAATGACAATTTTCAGTCAAATTCTACCTATACTGAAGGTGAATACCAAACTATCAACAGAACATGACGAAAAAAAATCAATATTGGCAGCGGCGATGGGGATGAAAAATTTTACGGAAAAGCCGAGAAAAACAAGAAAATTTGGTTGTTTATATCCAGAGTACCTGACGACATAGGAGCGGAAGATATCAAAGATTATATTAAAAATGACACAAAGCAGCTTAATTCCTCAGAACATCCATCTATCGAACGCGACATTGAAGTTAAAAAGTTAAATACAACTAATACTAGACACAATAACCAGTCTTTTATGGTAGGAGTTGAGCCCGAGTTCCAGGATGTGATCTATAAATCAAGTTTCTGGCCCCGAAGAATTGGCTATGAAAGATTTGACTTCAGAAGAGGCCAACATTTTTTGACGAATATGAAAGAATCTTCAGACCCTAACGACCAACCACTTTTTTAGACCAAGATATGTAGACACAACTGCATCCTACTATTGTCCATCTAGCTTATGTTGTTACTACCAGAACGCCCGAGGCCTAGACACAAAAACTGTTAAATTATATAACGCCATATTGTCATGCAACATAGACATTATTTGTCTGACTGAAACCTGGCTCTCTTCTAATGTGTATTGAAAGTAAATTACATTGTCAAACACTTATTATATTGTCAATATATAGACCACCTCATGGTGACTTAAAAGTGTTCCTTAGGAAATTAGACAATGCTCTAGCTTTGTTTTGTCATGAAAGTGCAAAAAAGGTAATAGTAGGAGACTTTAATATAAGCTTAAACCATGATAATCAAAACAAGTTTGAATTATGTTCACTTCTCAATTCATATGATTTTCATCAAACGATATTCGAGGATACACGAATCACTCCACAGGGTGCATCATGTATTGACAATATTTTTACAAATCAAAGTGTCTATAACTCTAAAGTTATTCATTCTCTAATTTCTGATCATACAGCACAAAAAATCACTCTTGAAATAAAATATGAGCACACAAATACTTTTACTTATAGGAGATACATTAATGAGAGTAACAAAGAAGTTCTCTTAAACAGCTTGACTAACACACAATGGGATGGGGTATATGATACTCCACCAGAAAATGTAAATAAACAATGGGAAATATTTTTTTCTATTTTCATTTCTAAATTTGATGAGGCCATTCCAATAAAAAAATTTAAAGCATGTGTAACACACAAAACAAATGTTTCCCTAGATACTCCGGAAATTAAAGAATGCAAAAACACATTAGATATTTTATATGTGATAAGCAATGTGGACAAAAACTATAAAGCTTTATATAACAAAACAAAAAAAATGTACAACAAATTACTTGCAGAAGCTAGGTCGGCTAAACTACAGATGAGAATACGGGATTCGGATAACAAGTCAAAGTGTGTATGGAATATAGTCAATGAATTAACGGGTAAATCTACCGATAAAAACACTCGTATACAGGGTGATCCTCAAACAATTGCAAATGAATTTAATTTGTATGTTGTGAATGCTGCATCTAATCAAATAGCTCACTTACATCCTGAACAGTTTTACTGTAATTTTGATGAACCAGAAGAACTCATGTCCCTTGAATATGTAACCAGTGACGAAATTTTAGATATAGGGAAAAAAATTAAAAATAAAATGAGCAGTGGGGAGGATGGTATCCCCGCTAGTTTACTAAAACTATGCATACCAGTAATTGTGCAGCCTTTAGTATTTATTATCAACAACTCTTTGAAATATGGCATTTTCCCAGACAAGTTAAAGACTGCTTTGGTAATTCCAATATATAAAAATGGTGACCAATCCAAAATGGAAAATCATAGACCAATTAGTTTACTTCCTTCTTTTGCGAAGCTATTTGAATTAGTAATGTATGATAGACTTATGAATCATATGATACTACAAAATTTGCTAACTACCACTCAACATGGTTTTCTCAGGGGTAAATCGACACATACTGCGGTTTATCATTTTAATTTGAAAATACTACAATCATTAGAAAACAACGACATGGCTTTAGGCCTGTTTTTAGATTTATCCAAGGCATATGATTGTGTTGATCACAAGATCTTATTAAACAAATTAGATAACTATGGAGTGAAAGGAAATCTACTGCAGTGGTTTCGATCATACCTCTCAAATCGCCGGCAAAGGGTAGTTATTACCAAAGATAATGTCACAAGTAAATCAAATGACCTATTTATTAGCCTTGGAATCCCCCAAGGAAGTATTCTAGGACCTTTACTTTTTATAATTTTTGTAAATGATCTCACTATAAATATTAACGATAGGAATAATGTTACTTTCATTCAATACGCTGATGACACTAGTATCTTAGTTGCTGCCCCAAATTTCATGGAAATTCTCACCAGTGCCACCTACTTTTACACTACAGTCTCAGAATGGTTTGCTAATAATAGGTTAATACTCAATAAAACTAAAACTAACGCAATACTATTTAAAACTAAACAAGGAAATTTTGAAACACCCAAGGACATTACTCTTACAGACACAAAAATTGAATTAGTGGAACATACCAAATTTTTAGGAGTCCATATTGATGACACTCTCAGATGGAATGTACATATTACAAATATTGAAAACAAATTAAATGGAGTATGTTACAGTCTGAGAATTCTATCAAAATATATAAATTTAACATCTTTAAAGATGGTTTACCATGCTAATTTTGAATCTATAATCCGATACGGAATTATCTTCTATGGACAAAGTACACAAATATATAGGATCTTTACAATACAAAAAAGAGCCCTCCGAAGTATACTTAAAGTGAACCAAAGAGAGTCGTGCCGGGGAAAATTTAAAGAAAATAAAATGTTAACTGTCACAGGCATATATATTCAAGAGATCCTACTCTTTATGTTTAAAAACAAAAACTCTTTTAATGAATTTTTACCTGCAGAATATTATAATACAAGAAACTTTAATTACGTGTACCCTATACACAGATTGACACTATCAGAGAAAAATGTGCAGTATAGTTGTATAAAGCTTTATAATAAACTTCCACATAATATTAAAATTATTAAGAGCTTTCCTCTTTTTAAAAATAAAATTTTTAGGTTGTTATTAAATTTGGAACCTTATACTATATCAGAGTACCTATGTAATTAAATAGTAAATGTAATATATTGTTTGTAGATATAAATGTAGTATGTAGTGTTTCTGTGCCGACGTTTATTTTACTTAATGTTGCTATACATGTACAATGTATTTTGTGGCGTTACTTGAAAATAAAAAATGTTTATTATTATTATTATTAATGCTGAAATTATTCCCAATACTTATACTGTCTTACGTTGTGATAGAAACTTTAGTGAAACAAATACAACAAGAGGTGGCGGAGTTTTATTGGCCATAAAAAATCACCTACAATGTGTGAAACTTGATCTTTCCATGTTATCTAACCTAGTTCCATTAATTGATATAGTTGGATGTAAATTAGTGCTTAACTGCTATGTAGTTTATTTATTTGTAATTTATATTCCTCCATCGGTCTCCTATGAAAATTTTGAGACTTTTATAGATAGATTAGCATTACTCGATATTATTGTCAATAAGAGAATCATTATAGTTGGTGACTTTAATGTCCCTTTTTTTAATTCTGATTCTAATGATAGTAAATCAAACCTTTTAAACAATTTCTTAGAAACTTTAAACTTGCATCAATTTAATAACATAAAGAACTGTATTAATCGCACCTTAGATTTGTTAGTGTCTAACATTTCTTGTAATGTATCATATAACTTGGATGCTTTTGTAGAGGAAGATGTTTACCATCCTACACTTGCCTTTGATTTCAGGATATCTGAACAGCACTTTAAGAACTTTCCCATTAATAGCTTAGAAAAAACTTTTAACTTTCGAAAAGCCAACTTTCCGCTAATGTATGAATTAATTTCAAATATAGACTGGTCCAATATACATGAATTTAAAGATGTTAATCTTGTAATTCAATACATAAACAATGAGCTAAAAAATATATTTACTCTAACGGTTCCTCTTAAACTAAATCGTAAACGTCATTACCCGCAATGGTGCTCCAGTGAATTAATATCCAACCTTCAAAAAAAAGAAAAGGCACATAAAAATTATAAGAAGTATAAAACTGATTACTACTGAAATCAATTCATTATTTTAAAAGTGATTTGTACAGTGTTCTGTGCTCTCTCAAAACCAAGCTTTTGTTTGTGTTAAAACTGAACTTTATACTACTTTTTTATATCAAACTGCTCATAAAGAGTTCACCTCTTCGATTATTTGGACAGTTGTGCAACATAGTTGTCTAGAAACTGGAAATTTGAATTTATTCCCTGCATTTACTGCATCTAAAGAATAAAAACTTATCACGTTTAAAAAAAAGGGATCAACAAAAACTGAATTGTATTTCATATCTTATCTACAGCTGAGGTCAGGACTAACTTTTTGTGCAATTAAAAATATTTCTTTGATTAAGTGTCCTTCATCAGAAACTGACACCAATCCAAAATGCCTAATAATGCAAATTGCATGAAATGTAATGGCATATATGATACTGATAAGGAGCCCCTTGCTGTATGCGATAATTGCAACTCAGGACTATGTCAACAATGCTCAAAACTAACCACAACAGAACTAAGAGCCGTTGCTCTCAAAAAAAGAACTATATCATTCTGGTGTACCGACTGTAAACCTGCTCTTGCTCCCATATCAGCAGCAGCAATAAAAAATGAAATTCGTAATGTTGTACAGGAACAACTTCAAATTCACTCCACAGAAATCACAAATAAGCTAGAAACCTTCCTCTCTAATATCAAAGAATCTAATGTGGATTTGGTAAAATTTTTGACCGAAAGGCCATTGTCGACCTCTGACAAGAAACAGGCTAATAAAAATTCCTCAACAAGTGATCCAAACGACACGATTTCTCTAAAAAACCTAAAACAACAAGTTGACATTTTAGAAAAGGAGATGAAAGTATTAAATAATTCCCTAGGTGAAATTCGTGCCAAAGTTCTAGAACCAATGAAAACTACAACACTCTTAACCACTCCCAAATCACCTCAAACTAATGGACGCACACCAAATGAAGGCTTTCAAGTACAAAGGAAAACTAATTCTTCTCAAAATACAAACATAAACTCTAAACCTTCTCGAATACTTAACTCTCAAGCCAGATCCAGTAGCACCACGCCAAATGCCATTAGAGGAACAAGAAAACTAGGAAACTCAAAAATTTCTGCAGCTGTTATCCCTCAAAAAACCGCCATCTTTGTTGGCAAGGTATCAAAGGATGTCTCAGTAAACGACATGCAGGATTATCTACAGGCTAATTTCAATAATGAAACGTTTGTTATTAAAGAATTACGTGCCAGATCTGGAGAATATAATAGTTTTCGCATAGACGCCAAGAAGAGCCTTGAGGATCAGCTGCTAAATCCAGACCTATGGCCAGAAGACCTAATCATCCAAAAATTTGTATTTTTTCGACGCAGGCCCTACTAACGCAAATAATGTTCGTCCTATCAATTTATCGAGTGGTAAAAATAAAAAAACTCAACATTACAAACAAGTGATAAACATCTTCCATTTAAATATACAGTGCCTACGCAATAAAACTTTAGAGCTTGAAGCCTATCTAAATGATTCAGTCTCCTATCACTTTCTCTGTTTAAATGAACACTGGCTGAATGAGGAAGAAATTAATTCTATAAATGTGGAGGGCTACACACCAGTATCTTCCTTCTGTAGATTGCATAGAATACACGGAGGTGTAAGTATTTTTGCCCAAAACCACCTTAAATGTTCACCGTTAACCTTTGATATTAATAGTCTGTCCTGTGAAATTCATTGTGAGATGGCTGGCTTACTGTTTGATGATTACCAAATTGTCACGGTATACAGATCACCCCTAGGAAACATTAACATTTTCGCAGAAAAGTTAACCCTACTTCTTGATAAACTTGCACTCACAGGAAAGAGAATCTTACTAACAGGTGATTTTAACATTAAGTTCAACACTCGGGACCCACAGGCACAGCAAATTAGTATAATTTTTCACTCTTACGGATTGAGACAAACTGTCTTTACGAATACAAGACAAAATTCTTGCCTTGACAATGTTTTCACAAATTGTGAATTAAATACAATACTGGTTGAAACTTGTGATCCAAATCTTTCCGATCATCTCGGTATTTCTATACAGATTAGACAAAAAAACAACATAGGTAGTAAAACTAGAATTAATTATAGGCCGATTACCGATCATGGACTTTTGCAGTTTTATAACTTAATTGAACACACAAACTTTGATTTTATAAATGAGGCTAATTTACAAACTGAAAATAAATGCGAACTGTTTTTGGATTGCATAAGAAACGCTAGTGAAATCTCCTTTCCATTAAAATCAAAACTTGTTGATCTCTCTTGTAACAAGTCTAAGCTGAACTGGTTTAATGATGACCTTAGAGCTATGAGAGATTATCTGAACTTTCTTAGAAGATCGCACTTAAGCGATCCCAATTTTATTACAAAAGAATATCTTAACTCGTATAAAGCACACTATCGTACCGAACTCAGTAAAGCTAAAAAACATGCTCATGACAACTATATAAAAAACTCCTCCAATTCTCAAGCAGCCTTTTGGGACCTCATAAAAAGTAATAAAAACATCATCATAGTGAGTCTCTGACAGCAAACGAGTTCAACATTTATTTTACTGATATTGCAGATAGCATTATTAGCGAACTCCCAGAAACAAATCAAAATCACCGGAAATATTTTAAAAAGACAAGTAATGCTTCAAATTTCAAATTTAGGGAAATTACCTACAACGAAGTTCGTGACATAATCGATAACCTTAAAAACAGCAAAAGTCGGGACGCTTATGACATCAATGTAAAACTTATCAAAAGTATTAAAAACTTAATTATAATCCCCTTGACAAACTTGATAAATATGTGCATTAAAGATAAAGTATTTCCCAACGTTTTAAAACTTGCAAAGGTAATTCCCATTTATAAGATGGGTTCATATGACGATGTTAACAACTATAGGCCAATTTCATTGGTACCAATATTAGCAAAAATTTTTGAAACAGCATTAAAAAATCAAATTAATGAATACTTCGAACATAACAACCTATTTCACTGCTGTCAGTATGGTTTCAGGAATAAGCGATCCACAACTCTCGCAATTAATAATGTTGTTCAAGTTGTCCTTGATACATTTGAAAACAAGAAATATACAACTGCTAGTTTTTTTGACTTATCTAAGGCCTTTGATTGTGTCTCACATGAAATTCTTACAGACAAATTATTAGGTTATAATTTTCATCCTGACAGTGTGGCACTTATTAATTCTTACTTATCCAATAGATTTCAATATGTTAACTATAACCTATGCACTTCCGAAAAACGTAGGGTTACTCATGGTGTTCCTCAAGGTTCTGTGTTGGGTCCCATACTATTTACGATATTCATCAATGACCTTGCCAATTCTGATGATAATACGAACTTTATACTGTTTGCAGATGATACTACTGCACTAAACACTAACCTCACACCTGATGATCTAAAACAGACGGTCACAAACACGGAAGAACATATTTGCGAATGGTTTTTAACCAATAGATTAAAACTAAACGATGACAAGACACAATCATTAACATTTACATTGCGAAACAGGGATCAAGAAGAACAAACTGATGCATCCGTAAAATTTCTAGGTGTGTACTTAGATTCACTATTAACCTGGGAAGAACATATTACAAAACTGTCTACCAAACTTTCCAAAAATATCTATTTCCTTCGCAACCTTGTCAACACAGTATCCCCGAACTACCTACTGACCGCTTATTATGGTTCTTTTCATGCCAATATGTTGTATGGAATTTTAAACTGGGGACACTCAGCGCATGCTTCCAATATTTTTGGCTTACAACGTAGATGCATTCGCATACTATCTCATCTTAGAGCTCTATTACACTAGGCCACCTGTGGCGCCACCAAGCTGAGACACTGATGGCGCAACTGGTGGAGCTGTGAAAAAGAGCATCGCCACCGGTGATGCAACCTAAAATATTCAATGCATTTTTAACCATGTCGTGGTACGAGAGTGTGCTTCTTCTCGTCTCATTAAGAAAAAGAAAGAAAAGATGCAGATATAGAAAAATGCATGTACATCCAATGCTAGCACTAAGAGAAGAAAAAGGCCTTTATTACACTTTGTTTAAAAAACTTTGTGTAGATGATAACAAATTTTTTAATTACTTTCGTATGTCAAAACCCTCATTTTACGAACTTTTACTATTCACTTTTCACTATTACCTTCATCCGACATTATTAAACTTAAACTGTCAATATATCAATTGCAAATGATGTTGGTGGAGCAATACTGGTGTCTAAGTGTAATAGGTTACATATAAAACAATGTCTCGCTATGCAATCACGCCACCACAAGTTGCCCGAGCGGTTGCCAGGGCTGTCCACCAGCACGCCACCAATTTTCGGTGGTGCCAACAGTTACCCCAGTGTAATAGGACATATTTACTTAAATGCCCCGCGATGTACTAAACCACCAGTGTCTCAGCTTGGTGGCGCCACCGGTGGCATAGTGTAATAGAGCTCTTAGATACAGAGATGATTGCAAAGGCCAATTCATTAATCTCAAGATATTAACTATGCCTTGTGCTTATATCCTCGAGTGTTTACTTTATCTTAAACAAAATGAACATCAATATGTAACGCACAGCCAAATCCATGAATATACCACAAGGAATAGCGATAAAATTAATGTCAATTTTCTTCGTCTTACGAGATCTAGAAATGGAACAGGTTATTATTCTGCCAAATTTTATAATGCTCTTCCTCATTCAGTAAAAAACTTGAACTTCTTGCAATTTAAAAATAAAATGAAAGGTTATCTAAAAACTAAGGCCTTCTATAGGTTTGAAGAATTTATTGAGAATGATTTCTCAGATTTAATTTAACAGGCACTGTATATTCACGACCTCATATTATTACCCTTACTTAATTTCTTAATTGGTTTATATAATTTTATACGACTTTTAATCTTGTGTGTCACTCTTGTGTGTCTTATGTAATTTTGTGACTTATCCATTTTTAATATGTTTTACATCTACTATATTGTCCAATATTTTGACGTGTGTAAGCATTGTATTATGTATTTTGACACCAATAAATTATTATTATTAATCAGTTTGTATTACTGAGAGCTGCCGTCAAAACTGAAATCGAAACCGCATATGAGTTATATGTTAGCGAGAAAGAAAATTATATCTTAATCGAGCCGTCTATATTTTGGACCTTTATAAAAAATAAAAAGGGGCATTCTAGAATTCCTGGTATAATCAGAGATACAGATATTGATATTGCCTATGAGAGTCCTCAAGAAATTGTAAATGCTTTTGGTCGCTACTTTCAGAGCGTATACACAGTGTCTGACCCATCCTTCATCAATGAGTCACAACCAAACGACTTGCCTAATATTCACATTATTTGCATAACGAAGGAAGATATTATCGAAGCCTCTAAAAAATTAAAAAACAAACTAACTTCAGGTGTTGATGGCGTACCTAGTTTTATAGTTAAAGATTGCATTTATGCATTAGCTGATCCACTAGTGTATGTATTCAATCTTATCATCAACACTTCAATGTTCCCAGAATTATGGAAAATCGCACGCATATGTCCAATATTAAAAAAAGGTGATTCATGTATGCTGCAAAACTATAGAGCTATATCCATTCTATGTAACTTTTCCAAATTTCTTGAAATTATATTGTATGATGTCATTTATAACTCTACCAAAAATGTAATTTCATTAGACCAATATGGCTTTGTCGAAAAGCGTTCATGTACCACAAATTTGGCATGCTTTTCTCAATACATCTCAGAGGCACTGGACAAACAGCTGCGAGTCGATGTAGTATACATGGATTTCCAAAAGGCATTTGATCAAATTGATCATTATGTGCTTATCTCCAGACTAGAGAATATTGGCATTTCTAACAGCTTTTATTATTAAAAACCTATTTATTTGATAGAAGACAATTTGTTGAATATGAAGGACTTCAATCACATTATATTACCCCCTCATCAGGGGTACCTCAAGGGTCAAATTTAGGTCCGCTACTGTTTCTCATATTTATAGACAACCTAGCTCATATAGTAAACATTCCTAAACTTTTCTATGCGGATGAGTTGAAGATTTTTTTTTTAATACAATATCCACACATCAGGACTGCCTAGTTATACAAAACTGTATCAATAACATAACCCAGTGGTGCAATAAAAATAACTTGCACTTAAACATATCTAAATGCTCTATAACATCATTCACTAAAAAAATTGAACATATTGAATATCAATACCAAATTAACAATATCGTCATTACCAGATCCCTTGAAATCAAAGACCTTGGCATATTCTTCGACCGAAAGTTTAATTTTATTACACATGTAAATAATATAGTGTTATCCTCTAATAGAATGTTGGGATTTGTTATAAGAAATTGTAGACATTTTCATAATCCTCTGTCATTAAAGTTATTGTTTTTTGCCTATGTCAGGTCCAGATTAGAATACGGCGCACTGATATCGTATCCATTGTATTAATGCCATATCGATGCAATAGAATCGGTACAGAGAAAATTTTAAAAATATTTATCTTACAAGATCAGTGGTGCTTATCCGGAAATGGGAATTGAATATAATATATAATAATACTCATTACTACTTAACCGGCATCAACTTATATCTTTAAAATCAAGGAGAATTTTGATCTCCATATCATTCTTATATAATTTGTTGCATAATAACATTGATTGCATTAATCTACTAAATAAGGTCAATTTCTTTATACCTAGACTAGAGGCTCGATATTCTCCAACTTTCTATAGTGATAATGCTAGAACGAATGTTTTATGTAGATCGCCACTATCTCTAATATCCAATAATTTTAACGCTATTTCAGAAGTATGCGATAGTAATACGAACTCCTTAAATTATATCCGACAAGTTTTGATTGAGAACAATTCATAAAAGAATGACATGTATTCTGGTAAGTTTTACTGTTCTTGTAAATTAGCTTTTTAGTTTTATTTTTTTGGTCATACAGTGCTATCTTATATTATGAAGTTTATTTACAATGTTAGTCATTTATTGTGTTAAAGTTTGTCTCATACATGAATTTATTATATTTGATGTTACCATGTGTTTCCTGTAAATGGGTGTAACCTGTTGGAAATAAAGATCTATTATTATTATTATTATTATAAGTACAGACCTTTTACGTTTTTACGGTTTACTAGTAGACATTCGCAATCATCGTCAGATAGATAGATAGATAGACAGATTTCATTGGTCACTAAATGATTACATGAATATGTACATGTGACAAGTCAGAGTAAAGTTTGTATATATGAAGTGTAACCTAAATATATCACTACCATAAAACGTGTAAAGAACAAACAACAACAGACTCAACAATTTGCAAGTAGTGCCACATTACTTTCCACAACCGGACGCTCATGTGCAATCAATATGATTACAATCAGGACCATTAATGGTCGAAATATCATCAGCTATTAACTGAACATATCGACATTACACGTCCCTCCGGCATGTCTCACAGTGAACAGTGAAACACAATATAACGCACCACATTAAGACGACACCCGGTCCACCGGTATTTTGCAGACCCCGTCGATTACCACTGGATCGGTTAAAAGCAGCAAAAGAAGAATTTGAAACAATGCTACAGAATGGAATTGTGCGGCCGTCGGAAAGTGAGTGGACCTCAGTACCTAAAAAAGGCCTGCGCCCCTGCGGCGACTATCGAACTCTGAGTATATGCACCATCCCTGACAGGTATCCTTTGCCGCATATAGAGGACTATGCACACATGTTAACGGGTAAGAAAACATTTTCTACAATTGACCTAGTCAGGGCCTATCATCAGATTCCGGTAAATCCTGAGGACCTACCGAAAACGGCAGTGACAACACCTTTTGGACTTTTCGAATTCAACGCGATGCCGTTCGGTTTACGCAATGCAACATTCCAACGGTTTATAGACTCTGTTTTGCGAGGACTGGATTTTTGTTATGCACATTTGAACGATATCTTGGTCGCATGAGAAAACGAACAACAGCATCTCCAACACCTAAGGTTAGTTTTCGAAAAACTCCAACAATACAGTATCGTAATCAACCCAGGGAAGTGTATATTTGATGCAGAAGAAGTGAAATTCCTAGGATACGCCGAAAAACGTGCAACAGTTACGTCATTTTGTGTATTGTAGTTGACGCCTCCGATTTCGCGATAGGAGCCGCATTACAGCAATTAGTTAATGGAGACTGGCAGCTACTATACTTTTACACGAAGTCACTTACATCTGCCCAAAGAAAATACAGTGCGTACGACCGTGAATTATTAGCTACATACCTAGCAGTAAAAAGATTCCGTTTCGCAGTAGGACGAAAATTTACTATTTTCACAGACCATAAACCGCTAACATTTCCCCTGCAACAGAAAACCGACTTTAGATTTTATAGCATAATTTACATCAGACATTCAACATATTTCTGGAAAAGATAATGTCTTCGCTGATGCTTTGTCGCACAGAGAAGAAGTCGCCACCTCAATAGACCCCCTGGAGCTCGCAACAGCACAAACAAATGATAGATAGATAAGATTTATTCATCCACAAAGCTATACAAACATATAACTTATCTGACTAGTCAAAAAAGAAGAACAATAATGTGAAATAGGGTACAAATATAATACACAATAAAAAGAACATTGTAAAAATTTAAGGATTTAAGTTATAATAAGGTGACAGGTATAGTGAAATTGATCGTACGATGGCGCGATGTGCAGCAAGACACCGAAGAAAGAGAAATGCATATCTCGCCCTTCTCCAGGCGAAACACACACCCCTCCCTCCCGAATGGTTCACCACACATCCCACCACCATACAACAATTGCACTCCACTATTTAGACACAGCTACAAGTATACATATAATAAATACTATTATTTTCGAATTAGTCTTCACACAGAGACACTATAATATAAAATTGATAAATTAGATATAGGTGAAACGAATTCAACAGTTTAGGAACTCATCAATATCATAAAATGCCTTATCACATAAAAATTTGAATACTTTATTCTTAAATGACATGATGCTGCCGGTATTGATACACCGATTAATTTTATTGAAACATTTAATACCGATGTGTCTTGGAGAATTTTCTCCTAATGCAAGGCGAGAATATGGCTGATACAGATTTCCCTCGTTTCTCGTATGATGCGCATGAATGTCGCTGTTTCTGAGGAATTGAGATTCGTTTTCTTTGATGAACATTATTAATCGGTAAATATACAAGCTTGGTAGGGTAAGTATTTGCAAATCTTTAAATAACGGTATACAGCTAGTTAAGGGGTGAGTTTTACACATGGTTCTTATAACCTTTTTTTGATATTGAAATGCTCTTTTAAAGTATGAGGAGTTCCCCCAGAAAATGACCCCATATTGCAGTTGAGATTGAGCCAATCCATAGTAGAGAGTTTTCAATGTGTTTATATCGACAGAATCTCTCAGATTTCTTATTATGTAGCAGATAGTACTTAATTTTGAACAAACCATATTTATATGCATTTCCCATGTAAGTTTTTGATCTAAAGTGACACCTAAGAATTTAGTGGTTGTTGTATTCTGGATGGACTTATTTAATATCTTCAGGTACAGACTGTAGTTTGTCACCGCGTTTTTTGGCAAGAACCGCATGTGACATGTTTTATTCAAATTTAAGTTTAGACCATTCTCACTACAATAATGACTCATTTCCTGTGATGCTTTGTTGCTGTTGATGACAATCTGTTCAATATAATTGTGAGATATTAGCATTTTGGTGTCATCTGCGTAAAGAAGTAGTTGATTAGAAGTCACACATGTATTAGGTATATCATTGATAAAAATGATAAAAAACAGAGGTCCCAAAATAGAGCCTTGAGGCACTCCCAGATTAACATTTTTTGTTTTGGATCTAGCACCATCAACGACAGTGGTTTGAGTTCGATTTTGTAAATATGAGGCGGCCCAGCTGTATGGTGTTCCTCGTACCCCAATGCCTTCTAATTCCATGAGTAATAGATTGTGATCTATTGTATCAAACGCATGACTTAAATCATAAAAAAGACCCAAGGCATGACTCTTTTTGTTTAATGCATTGTATATAAAATCTATGCAGTCTAAGATAGCAGTATTGGTGGATTTACTTTTACGAAAGCCATTTTGGACATTTGATATTAAATTAAATTTCTCTAAATAATTGGTTAGTCTTAGAGAGTATGACGCCTCAAAGATTTTGGCAATTTGACTTGGCATGCATATAGCTCTGTAATTCATAATATCTGTTGTGGGACCTTTGTTTTTATATACAGGTATACATTTGGATTCTTTTAAGTTGGGAAATACACCAGTTGAAAACGATTCATTCACTAAGTACGCCAATGGCACATTGATAGAGTCTTTTACTAATTTCATCACTTTTCCGTTGATGTCATCGATACCAGCGGCCGGTTTAAGAGTAGTTTTTCCAATTATTTCGCTTATTTCTTGTGGTGTCGTCGGTGTGAGAAAGAAACTGGTGTGTGCCTTATCAATGTTGAGGTTATAGTTAGGTTTAGGTTGGTTTGACGTAACATTTATGAAATGGTCGTTGATATAGTTACTCTTCTCCGTGGCAGTTGATATCAGAATACCCTGGCTGTCGCATATGTCTATGGATGACTGTTTCTTATTTATTGATTTGGACTCATTGATAATCTTCCAGCTCTCTCTCATTATGTTGTTGGAATTTATTAGACGCTGGTCGTTACATTGTTTTTTGTGCTGCTCGACGCAGTTTTTGTACATTAACTTAAATTGCATATACCTTTCAGTATAGGCTGGGTTATTTAATCGTTTTCTGATGCTGTTCATTTCACACAGCTGGTCATGCATTGATTTAATAGCAGGTGTAAACCACTTTTTAGTCTTGAGTTTGTTAGAAGACTTCATAATAGGAAAAGTAGTTATAATGAAATAGAAAAGTGCAGTAAAATGCAACAAACTTCTGCGGAAATGTGGAGGCTGTATACATTTCATTCCAGTTCTCGGTGGATATTAAATGTTGAAATCTTTCAATATTTGTAGTATTGTAGTTTCTTCTAAGAGTATGGTTTGAGCTTCTGACTTTAGGTGGAGATAGTTGAAATGAGCATATATGAAATGTGTGGTCAGATATGAAAGACTCGTGGACTTTGGTATTATTTACAGTTAAGTTTGAAAACATGTTGTCGATACAGGTGGCACTATGGCTCGCTATTCTTGTCGGTTTCTGAATGTGATTTATGACGTTGTATTCAGCTAGTAAGTTTAGTAGCAGATTTTTTTCACAACTGGTTTGTAGAAAATCTATGTTTACATCACCACAAATGACATAATAGTTTTTTGGGTTATAGAGTCTATGAAGAAGTAGTTAAAGTCGTCCTATGAATTCTTTAAAATCACTGTCGGGTGTTCTGTAAATTGTAATAGTATAGATTGAGTGTTTTCCATTGGGTGAAAGTATTTTTGCAATGCATACCTCGAAATGTCTTTCTTCTGCATCTCCGTTTGATGGAACAGATGTGATTTTTAGGTCATCCTTTGCATATATAGACACTCCACCTCTTATTTGATTGGTGCGGCAGAAGTAGGACACTAACTTAAAGTTTTCGATATTTGTCACTTTTATTTCTTCCTCACTTAACCAATGTTCACTTAGGCACAATATATTGACTTTATGGTGAGTCAGAGGTATGGATAGGCTGTCATTTTTTTGATTTATTAGTCCCTGTATGTTAAAGTGCATTACGATGAGATTTGTTGTGTTTACGTTAAAAAACTCTCATTATGTTCTATGGTTGATTCATGGGTATTTCCACTAGTTGTTTTTTGATTGTCCAGAAAACGTTGTCCTTTAACGAAATCAAATCTTTCATAAGCCACTCCCCTAGGCCAGAAAGAGGCATTATACACTAAATCCTTTATTGTTGGGACAACACCTAGTAGGAAACATTTATTGTTCTCCACTTTGTACCAGGTGTTTAACTTTTTTACTGATATTTTTTCATCTTCCAACTTGGTTCTCTTTTTTATATATGTTACAATATTATCTGTACTTACAGCATCCTTCACTCTCGAGATGAAAAGCCATATCTTTTTGTCTTTAATGCTGGGTTTTGGTCGACCTTCAAACTCATTTTCAGTTGTTTCGTTAGTTCCAAGATTCACTTTTTTCCTCCGTCTCCTTCTTTTATTTTCCTGATATCCGTCATCGCTGTCGTGTTTTTTGTAGTTCTCCTGGTTTCTTTGTATATTCTGGTTCTCCTTCTGTTGACTTGATTTAGCGGTGATAGCCTCCTTCTGCTCATCGTTTTTGTTTTTGTAGGTGGTTTTTTGGACAATGTCAACATATGTTCTGTTGATTTACTTTGGATAGTTGAGCATTTGTGTTGGTTGCATAGTGAGCATTTCTTTTGTCGGTTTTTTCCTGTGAGGGACTGCTATTTCTATTTCCATTCGATTGATTAGTTGTCAAAAGACGTACTAAATCAACATTACTATCTCGTATGTTTCTTATTTCATTTTTTAGGGCTGTAATTTCGTTTTGGTAGTTTAATTTCAATGTTTCAGTTGTTTGTTCTAAGGTTTGAGTGAATACTCCTTGCATTTTGTTAATTTCCTGTTCAAGATCTCTTAATTTTTCAGTAATTATGGTTTGTTCATAAAGTTTTCTTTTTAATGTATTGTTTTCGTCTGTTAATTTATTATTTAATTGTTGTATCTTGTTGGAGAGTGAACTACAGTTGGGACAATAATATCGCAATTTTCTCTTTGCTAGTTCCATGACTCTTATCTCTGTGGGTGCAATTCCTGCACATAACTTGCAGTAGGCATTAGCACATTCATCACAAATTATTATTTGTTTCTGGTCCAGGTTTTTGTTTTTGTTTACATTCTTGATGGTTTATACAATCCATTTTTCAACTTTTTATTTTATCTTATTTAAATTGTTTATTACATATGGCATGCATTTTTTTATCTTGGGAGTCCAGTCCTGTTTTCAGTCCCACAAAAAGAAATAAAAGAAGCAAGGACAGCTGACACCTTTTTTAATTGAGATATGCGTATAGTTTTTATGTGGATAGAAACTTTCACTGATAAATTGTCAAGTTCCCAGATCCTGGTTTAATTTATGCTTGATTGTTTATTAACACAGATTTAATGTTAACAATTTTTTATATATCTCAATTCACCAAATTCTTAGGAGTAATTTGATGTAAAAATATATTTTAGATGTTCAGTAGTTTCACTAGTAAATGACTATTTGTGCAGAGCACTTCAAAACACTTCACTACTACCAGATACTCAATACACATATATGATGAGCTAACCAATCTTCTCTTCAACAAGAAGACAGGACTTATATTGAAAAAAGTTAATTTTCCGCCGTCAAACATCGAAATTTACAGTGATATTTCCACGGTCAAGGTACGCCCGTTCGTAAAGAAAACCATGAGACGTAAAGTTTTCCTGTCCCTGCATGGATTATCACACCCTGGAATTCAGGCAACACAGAAATTGATAAGTCAACGTTACGTATGGCCATCTATGCAAAAGGATTGCAAAGCGTGGACTAAAACGTGTCTACAGTGTCAAAAGTACAAAGTTACACGACATGTCTCGGCCCCGTAGGAAATTTTGCTAAACCTGTATCAAGATTCCAACACGTGCATATGGACTTTGTGGGACCCCTACCGTTCTGTAAAGGGTTCAGATATATTTTCACGGTAATCTCTTGACATTTGTTTTCAAGGACCTAAAAACAACACCCTATGTTTTTGTTAGACACGACGCACCACACGCGTCCCTGGCACCTACCTACGGCGGTCCCTTTAAAGTTGTCAAACGTAAAGAACGAAACTTTATCATCCAATGTGCCGAAAAAAAGAAGTCAATGCACCCATAGACAGATTGAAGCCAGCCCATCTTCTAGACCAGGACTACGAGAACATCACCACAACACCAAATAGGAGTGAAGTGTCAGTGAATGTGCAAGATAATGGTGATAGTGTAGTGCCAGCGGAAAAAACTACGACAACGCGTTCAGGTAGAAGAGTAAGATTCACACAAAGATACTAAGTTAGCAAACATTGTATAAACAATAATTAGTAATAACCTTCACTGTTTCATTTTATTTTAGTCAGTCTTTCCTAAACTATTGTAAAATAATTTTATTCCTTTATCCATATATATCGTTAGCACTAGCAAGGGGGTGATGTAGCGTACTTTCCCACAATTATGAATGTAGACGTAACTAATAATGTTGAATGGTATTGACAAATATTAAACCTTAGAGCAGACAGTCAGCAAATACTGTAATAAACAAATAAAATAGGCAACCTTAATTAAAGGAAAGCTCGTTTATTACCTACCCCAACCTCGGGTACCCTTTTGTAACATTGGTATCCGACAGAAGAAGGCTAGTCAGTTATAATTCTCATCTTAAGTAATGCACTTTGTGTCATAACATTAAAATAAAATTGAAAATGTAAGGTCATAACCTTTAGCCTAAAGCACAACCAAATCTTATTCAACTATACAATTCAGTCGATAAGCCTTGAGCGCTGCACAGTGCTGAAGGATCTTGATGTCAGCATTGACTCCAAGCTATCATTCAATATGCATGTAGAAACTGTTACCAAGTCCGCACTAAAAATGTTAGGTTTTATCTCCAGAACCTGTCGATACTTTTCTAGCGTTGCTTCACTTAAAACTTTATACTACTGTTATGTAAGATCTAAGCTGGAGTATGGTTCCACAGTATGGAGTCCTATACATAATGAGAACACATCTAAACTAGAGCAAATCCAAAGAAAATTCTTGAAATTCCTAGCTATGAAATTGGATGGGGCTTATCCGCATCAAGGTACAGATCAATCAGCTCTTCTCAGCAGATTTAACATTCCCTCACTTGAAGCTAGAAGAAAATATCTTTCTCTACAATTTTTATACAAGTTGTGTAACAATCAGATGGACTGTGCTGAGCTGAATGCTCAACTTAACCTACTGGTTCCCAGACTTAATACTAGGTCCACCTCACTATTTTACCTTACTAGGGCTAATACAAATCTGGGCTTTAGGTCCCCCCCTCTATCGCATGTGCTCACTTTATAATCACCTATCAATCCATTTAGACATTTACCACAATGATCATCGTCAATATTCTAATAAAGTCAAAGAACTGCTTTTATCTCATCAATAAAGAGCCACTCATAATCAAGAATTATGGTTAGTAATGCGTGTCGTATGCATGCAGAAGGCGGTTGGGCTATTAATAATCTTTTATTCTTAATTTTTAAACTGATTGTAACTTATTCAATTATTATGTTCTTAATTGTACTGTCCTCCTTAATTGTCTTGTAAATGGGATTTTCCTGTTAGTCAATAAAGCTTATTATTAATATGTAAACTGTTATATATAAAATTCCCCTCAAGTTTTGCTAAATAAATATTTCCTTCTAAAGAACAATTTTATTAGTTGTACCACACAACAATTAACACATTTTTTTGTCACAACTACTTATCAGATGTTCTGAGTCTAAAACTCCTCTACAATTTGTTACTAGTGGAGGCTTTAACAATTACCCAGAATTTAAAGCTGATTTTGATATAGTCAGTGGTGATTTGTTGACTTCCAGCCACGAAGAAGCTGACATGAGAATATTATTACATGCACTGTCCGCGAAAATTTCTAGTGTTACTAGATGTGTAATAGAATGCAACGACACAGATGTGCTCATCTTGCTAGTGTACTTACCTTACGCCAGAAGTTTGGTTAAAAGTTGAGAAAGGAAATACAATTTGCTATATAGCAGTGCATGAGTTAAAACTGGAGGAAACATTGATCCAAAATTTACCTACATTTCATGTCCTTACGGGGAATAATACTACTAGTAACTTTTGGATACGGAAAAAAAATATGTCGGAGAACGTACTTAATAGGATTCTAAAAAACACTTAGATGACATTGGCACAGATGATTTTTCATAAAATATGTGAAGAATATTCAGATCTTTATTGTAAAACTATATTCTAAAAATCCTATTACGTCAGTAAACACTAAGAGGATTGCTCATCTGCAATAATTGCAAAACTACCCCCGACTGAAGATTCTTTGCAATTTCATAGTTTGAGAGCCTATTATCAGACGAAAGTGTGGCTTAATGCCTTAGAACCCCGTCCAAAATTACCTAACATTGCCGACTATGGATGGAACATTGATGAAAAGGGCGATGTAAGTCCGATTCTAACTTTCTTGCCGCCTTTTCCTCTGAATTTGGCCATTCTAGCTTCATATGGATGTAAAAAAGGTAAGGCGTAGGTAGCAACAATTTTCTCCAGTAATAAAATAAAAATTTTCTATAGATTGTGGAAGCAAGGTGTGCATTTGTAAGAATAATATGGTTTTGTCTATAATTGTTTATTTGTGGCATATTCAGATTTTCTTACTTTTTGCTGGGTATTTTGCCACTGAAAAATATTTAAAAATTTTAAATGAAAAAACCTCTGCACCAAACGGATCAGAGAGAGTGGCAAAATACTCAACAAAAAGTAAGAAAAAAAGAATAATATGGGTTGTACTTGGTCCTGTAAATGTATGGCTCATAAAACCTGCAAAAATAAACTGACCAAGACCACGGATTTTCCCCCGTTAGATGAGGACAGTGAATTGGATGAATAATTTTGTTTTTTATGAGTTAATCATGTTCTTATAATAATTAATAAAATACGTCTTTTAGTACGTAGAAGTAATACATTATTTTTTTAACTAATTTTGTGCATGTATTTCTACCTAATGCTACACTTGCATTTAGTAGTGATACCACCACTATGTGAGTATTGAAACAGTACAAGATGGAGCTACGTGGAATTGTGAGACAGATGCGACTGTGGCAGAGTTAAAAAATTATTTATTTTGTATTTTTATTCATATCTTGTTTACAATTTAAGTAAAAATTTTCAATTAAAAGCTGTTGTCTTCTAAGTTGATGATAGAAACTGTTTGTAAGAGTAAGTTTTTGTCATTAAGATTTTCATTTTCAGGAAAATGGCGTGTAAACATAAAAATGGTTGAATTTCAGTCAGATTTTCGACGTGTTGGAACCGAGATATTCAAGTTTCAAAATGTATTCTCCTGTAAAACTCAACGCTGTGACCAATTTTCAAAAATTGATAAAAAATACAATCTGTACAAAATATAAATTGATTATTATATGGAATTGTAGCCTATGTGCTGCACTATCCGCCCGTAGTAATAACTCGCGCTTTTTAATTTTACTGCCCTTCTGCCCGCATTATTTTTTTATTATTTCCGGATTCCCGATTCACTAATGTATAAACTTCAGTTTTGTGCACAGCTTGTAACCCCGCGATGCCCACAGAATTTATTTTTAAGCATATTTAACCCTCTCTGGCACTCTACTATATTGGTTTTTGAAGATTTTGGAGAGCTGAATAAGATGGTCAGGTCCGTTTTACTCAATCTCGTATCATTGTCCAGCTATTAGGGCACGAATATAGGCAGAAATGGCCTTTTTAGCACATTTAGGTTAGGTTTTCTCAATATTATGATGTGATGGCCCAAAACAGCCAACGGCATCGTGTTTAGTACGTCAAAAACCTTCGGAATCACCTATTTATGTTAAAAAAAAAAACAAAAACGTGTTTTTTTTTGGAGGTCTGTGTAATTGAAAACAGTAATCAAAGATCAAAAAGTTAATAGAGATTTTCATGAAAATTTTGCAAAATGAACTTCTTTAAGTGGGATTTTTGGTTATTTGCTCCCCCCATTAATGTCCATTTCAAATAAATTTCTTTATTATTTTTGGTATGACTACTTCAGGGGTAACTCTAGCTAGATTAACATAGTTGAGAGATAGACAATGAACCGTATACTCTACACAAATGGGATATTAGGATCGGGAACTTCTAATGGTGAAGTCAAACCCTCCATATTATGACTAATTTATTTTATTTAGTATACACAATTATTTTACAGAATAATTACACATTTAAATTAATAAAAATTAGAATAAATAGGATTTCTATGTAGAATGGTATATACTATAAGTTTTCTATGAAAATAATAAATTCTAAAAATTAATAGATAAGAAAATAGACACCGAAATTGACATAATTTTTGTGAAGACAAAACCTTATCTTTTAAAATACAGACTAGTACTGATGGAATTGGGGTACACATAAACCATTGATTTTTTTAGATTCTTATGAAATAAACACACATAGCCGCACTTGCAAGCTAATGTGATGTTTGAAGATAAAATTCTCCTTCTGCGGATGATCACTTAGGTATAGTTATCTCGGCAAAATTCGATTTAAAATCATCACGTAAAGCTTGCCCGCGTGTTAAACACTACTTTAAAACATTGAATTAAATTATGATCTATCCCAGAATTGAAGAAATACATTTATCACAAGGCACAATGTGTTTACAAAACTATATATACAAAAAATATAATTGTTCGTGTTTTTAACTCCGAGCTGAACAAGTAAAAAAATATATCACAATAATATTTGTAACAAAGTAATTTGTAATAGTAATATGATTGGCGAAATGCTAATAGACTATTTAAGAAAAAGGAAAGCTTAATAATTTGCTTAGTGATAAATATTTTCTCCTGATCCCACAAAAAAGACGATGAGATCTTATGGAGCAAATGCATAGCTAGTAAACACAAAACATACAAATAATTTTACAATAAGCATACAAGAATCAGTGAACTGTGTGAACCTACATGATTTAGGTTACTCGCTTGGCCTCACTGATAGTTCTGGTAAGAAAGTAAACATGGATATTGCAATGTGACTCGAAACAAATTTTTAGCTGGCTAAAAATCCATTTTGTCTGAAAATCTTGCCATCGATTTTCGTATGTTTATTTCGGTTGTTATTAACGTTTAATGCCTTTTATATTTTTTTATTCTTGCATATAGGTTTTTGAAAAGAAATTATATCAAAGCAGCTTTATATCTTAACACGTTGACAGTCCGTAATATAACCGTGTGACGTCCACTGCAACTAAATAAAAACTTGTAATTATATTTTCCATCAATCGTTATTTTTGCGGTGGTTTTAGGAAAAGAACCCCACACTTTTTCCTATATAAAATGGTTTAAAAAAAATATATATATAATATAAGTATATAATATATATAAGTTTTCGGTTAAATTTTCTGAATTTTTAGTATACTATAGCTCTCGATCTCCTGATTAAAAGTAACATGGGCCCAATCTAATCCTATGACTAGTTTTTGAGATACAGGGTGTTAAAGTTAAAAAGTGGCTATTTTTATAAAATATATTCATGGCAATTTAAGGATTCGATTTATTTATTTTTTCACGAATATCATTCCTGTAACGTCAGATAATATACTGTGATAAAAATATGGGCTTATATACAGGGTGAGCCACAATAACACGAAATGAATTTTTAAAATCGATAACGTCAGATAATATATTGTGATAAAAATATGCGCTTAGATACAGGGTGAGCCATCGATAACACGAAGTGAACTTTTAAAATCGATGTGCTTATGCCGAAACAACAAAATTTTGAGAAAATTATTTTTGAAATGAAATGTACTGTCTCATAATTACCGAAATTTCCGATTTGTATATTTTATACAGGGCGAGACAAAAATTTGGAAACAAGTGTGCCTCATTCTAATAAAACGCCCAGTATATTTTAATATATACTGATTGTCCTTTGACAGCTGATTCCAATATATAATTTTAGAGGGGTCCATAGAGTAACACAAAAGATAAAACACAAGAAAAATGCCGAAAAACTTTTTTTTTTAAATTGTCCTGTAATTAATAGTGGAAAGTGATGTAAATACCGATTATAAGTAAAATGACTATAGTATTCAAGGTACTCTAACAATGCTTGGAAAATTGAGGGTACATCGGACGAGACGACATTAAACTCAGTTTCCACTAACACTGCTATAGATATCCTTGTGTTGCAGATTTAATAAACTACAATATGCAAGTAACTTAAAAGTAATTCAAAGAGTAAACTCGTTTCCTCATCACCACAGGGGTAGAGTTCCCGATGCATTTTTGTTTATAGTGTTTAGTAAATGTTTTATCTTTTGTATCACTTTGTGGACCTCTCTAAAATTATATATACTTGGAATTAGCTGTCAATGAACAATCAATATATATAAAATATACAGGGCAGGGCGTCTTATTAGAATGAGTCACAGGTGTTTCCAAATTTTTGACTCGCCCTGTATAAAATATACAAATCGGGAATTTCGGTAACTATGAAACAGTGTATTTCATTTCAAAAATAATTTTCTCAAAATTTTGTTGTTTCAGCATAAGCACATCGATTTTAAAAATTCATTTCGTGTTATTGGTGGCTCACCCTGTATATAAGCGCATACATTTATCACAATATATTATCTGACGTTACAGGAATGATACTCGCAGAAAAAAAATTAATCCAACCCTTCAATTGCCATGAATATATTTTATAAAAATAGGCCACTTTTTAACTTCAACACCCTGTATCTCAAAAACTAGTCATAGGATTTGATTGGGCCCATGTTACTTTTAATCAGGAGATCGAGATCATCATATTAAAAATTCAGAAAATTTAACTGAGAACCATTTTATATAGAAAAAAGTGCGGGGTCCTTTGAAATTTTGAAAAGTTTTTGTTTATTTTAAAGCATGAGACAAATATAGGTCATGGACGTACATCAAGGAGAAAAATATGTTTAAAGTCCTGTGACCCATATATGGTTTACACCCACCTTGCACATACGAGCGGCGCACGGTAGAGCATTCTGATTTCAGTTATTGTTATTCAGTCAGTACTGGTTCAACTTGCGTGGGTGAACTATAAGGTGTCAAATTATCTTAACAAAATGGCATCCAGTGACAAGTAACACCGTATTGCAGAGGAGTTATCTGATATAGAATACAATAATGACTCTGATGACATCCCCTATGACTCTGACGATAGTATAATGGACCCAGATTATGAGTCGGATGATCGCAGCTCAACAAGTGAAGAATCTGTTCGAAGTTTTCCAGATCGAAATGAAGATCTTTTAGACATCAACATGAATGGCCAAAATCAACATTGCGATCAAGAAATATGGTATTCCTCGGTATTCAGTTTCAACGCTTTATCTTCAACGGAAATTTTGGATTGCAGAAAGACATTATAACGAAATTTTCTAATGAAATCCATCCATATGATATATTTTGTATGCCGATAACTGATAACGTAACAAACATGATGATGGTTGAAATTAATAGGCACACCGAGCAAAAAATTTCTGGTGTAACGTTAACACAGGAACAGAAAAAAAGAAGCCACATATGGTTATAGACTCTTTACGATTGGTAGTACTGTATTAGATATATATTGGCAAAAAATACATGTTACAAAGTGGTCTGTGTAGTTTCCACATTAAAATATTACTGCCAAAGTGCAATTGTTCGATCAGAGATCTTACATTATTGACATACTGAATAAATTTGGTTTTTCTGATGCTAAAGAAGCTCATACTCCTATTGAACCAAATGTAAAAATTAAAATGTCTGAAAATAATGTTAACATTCCATACCAAAATGCAGTTGGATGTCTCATGTATTTAGCTGTGAATTCAAGGCCAGATATTGCCTATACAGTTAGTTTCTTAAGTCAATTTAATACTGGACATTCGTTAGAGCATTGGAATCTTGTGAAACGAGTATTTCGTTATCTCAAATCTACAGTTGACTTGAGCCTAAAGTTTAAGAAGAATAATTCTACAAACATAGAGGGCTATGTAGATGCTACGTAGGGAGACCATGAATTTGATAGAAAATCTCATACTGGATATATTTTTAAATTGGCTGGTGGGCCTATTTCTTGGGAAACTCGTAAGCAGAGGACTATCGCACTCTCATCACCTGAGGCCGAGTACATGACTGCATCAGACGCTTGCAAAGAAGCTGTTTATCTACGTAGACTTATTACAGAAATTTTGCATAAACCGATGAAGCCTATTACCCTTTATATGGACAATCAAAGTGCGATAAAAATTGCTGAGAACCCGGTATTCCATAACTGAACCAACCATATAGACATTCGGTTCCATTTCATACGTGAAGCTGCTAGTGCCAGAAAGGTTAGATTAGTGTATAAACCTACAAGTGAAATGACTGCCGATGTACTTACAAAAGGTTTGGGACGAGTTAAGCATGAGAAATTTGTGAAAGAGATGGGGCTAGTTAAAAATTAGCTTATTAATGTTTTAGTTACTTTATCATGTTAGCTTAAGGGGGAGTGTTAGAACTGTAAGCGATAACATGAATTTATTTTTTACTCTTTACGATTGGTAGTACTGTATTAGATATATATTGGCAACACTGTTAACTTTACCTTAAATGAAATATGACAGAATATGTTTTCTTCTGGATACTTCTAAGTTTTCGTCTTTTTATAAAATACATGTTACAAAGTGGTCTGTGTAGTTTACACATTAAAATATTACTGCCAAAGTGTAATCGTTATTTCCATTGCCTCACAACAAGTTGTTCAGTAAAATATTATTTATGTAGGCCCCGCCATATTTTTATTTGCTGTATTTTGTATTATCTAACTTTTCTTGACGTATTTTCCTTTCAGTTTTCATTTTAAGAATGCAATAAAATGTTAATGATATAGTACGTTTTATTTTTCAATTCTTTACAGTTTTAGTTGCAAAAACAAAAAAATATATAGGATATGATGTACAATGTCACGTGAAACACTGTGTGCAATAAATAAAATTTATATGTAGATTTTCGCCACGTCCTGTTAGCCATATATGGGTCACACTCATGTAGACTAACATTCTGGCCTGTACTTAGAAGTTCATATAATAATAAGTTTCTGTATTTCCAAGTCCGGGAGAAATGCGTCGCTTCAAACAATATGTAACGCGTGACCCACATGTGGTTCATGGACTCTGCAAAACCAGAGTCCGTGTGACCCATAGGTGGGTCGCGGAACAGTCAACGTGTTAAAGGTTCTGTCTGTAAAATTTTGTGTACAAACGTGGTTGTTAAATATCATAAACGTAACTCGTTTTGCATTTTGCCATAAAATATTTTAGTGCATTAAAAGCATCATTTGATGGTGTTTTCATTTTAACACGAGGACAATTGTAGCATTAAAATTGAACATTTAGCCAAAATACATCCACATTGCAGATAAACAAGATATTAATGCTCGTATTTTTCCTTAATTAATAATGACAGATACGAGTTGAATAAACTAATGAGCGTTCTGCATCCAGAAAACCGTAATTTATTAATTCAAGGCAGGTGTACACGTTATACATCAAATACCGTATCATTTGCTCTGTCTGTTGAGCAAGATTTTTAGTTGAAAAAGATATTAGCCGACAAATCCACATCACTACGTAAATACAATTGTGTTAAACACTAAGATTAGGTAACAGCGACCTTTATTACCCAAACCGTATTATTACATCAGTCAATCTTTTACTCTCGCCGTAATTTATAAACAATAGAAAAGAATAAAGGAAAGGAGTAATATAAACATTTCCGAGGTCAATTAGTACAACCAATAGGTCGATACTTTCTGAGTACTTATGTATAAAAGTGCTTTAAAAAAGTAATACAAAATCCTTAGTGATAAAATTCAGTACAAATTTTATTAACATACAAAATTAGTGCGTGTAGTTCAGCTACACTTACCCAATTCTTTCTAAAATCAAAACACCATCATATTAAAATAAATGGCTCAAATTATGTACTGCATAATTTGACACCTTGATGGACCCAAAGATGACACTGTTCCATAACCGTTCTTTGTTGCATTAAACATTAGATGTACCCAGAAAAACTATTATTCTAACATTAAACATTAAATTGTAGAGATTTAAGAACAGCTTTAAGTTTGGCAGTTAACTCGCATAGTGAAAATTTATAACAAGTCAATGGTCATCCAGTCATTCGTTGATAAAGGTCTAACATGACGATATTTAACTTAGTTTCTATAAATGTGAAAAATATAACTCTCAAATTTGATGTTTCCACAGCAAGACTAAAAAAAACTGTCAAATTTCGCCTTCAATTTCTGCTGGCAATTTTGACATAAGACACGACATTAGATTAAATTCTTGTGCAGTAAAGTTGAGGCGTCAAGGGCCAAATCACGTACCGGTGCTTTGATTTTAGACATTAAAGGAAAATAGTGACATTTATAAAGATAACGTTTAAGAGAAACAATAGAAACATATGAATTCATTAAGTTCTGTAATAATTGAATAAATATTTACTGATATATTACACATATGAAAATCAAGAAGGGAACATGTTCTTCTAAACGTACAATGGGTGCATTCTGGTTGTGGCTTGTAGCACAGCCGATGACTAGGGCACACACACTGGGATAAGGTTTACGCTTAATCGCAGGTGACATACACATCGGTACGTATAGGTATAAATGGACGGGCTGGCATGACTGCCACTGCCTGTACCTGCTTTCATGCATCAGTCTCACCTCCCTTTAACCTCAATCTGGCAAAATCCTCAAATATTATATCATCATCGTGGTCTTGCAGGTTGTTCTCGTCCCTAAAATTTGCAAAATTTAACAAGTATATAAAAGTGCAAAATCTCGGCAGAATGTATTTATTAATTCCACTGCAGGTTTTCGTTATATACCGAGCGAATCAATAATGCGTGGATGGTCCAAATCTCCATAATCATTTGAAATTTGAAAAGTGACTCGCATAATAATTGTGGGAGATCAAAAGTAACACATTTTAAAATTACTTTTATATCTTCAGGGTATTTCATATAGTAGTAGGGGATTCAGAGACCGTTCACTTTCAGTCCTATGCATCTCTTGGACATACTTTTAAAATTAGGTCTATATTATGTAAAATTGCCTGCCGAATACATTTCCAAAGAGCGATTTGCGATATAGGCTTGCGTTCATCCCCTATGTTAATTTATATCTCTTCTTAGAGATACACGATATTTAAAATTTTTGGAATATAACTCGTGCTATCTCGAAAACTGTAAAAGCTATATGGATCGAATTTTAGACAGAGGTTAAATAGTGTATTATGATTACGACGGCAGCGTTGGATTAGTATTTTGGTTATTTATCATCCAAGAAAAGTTAAAAAACGCGAGAGTGCTGAAATATTGTAGAGAGAAATGTAGCATCTAGGTACTTTTTCTATTTCTAGAAATATGATATCGATTGTAAGAATGGTATTGTAGTAAAAGGTCTAAATTTTATTTCACTGAAAAAATTTTTACAATCGGATTATTGTAGCGAAAGATACCGATTTATTTCGGAGAACTATAGGCAGCGTGGATTGAACATGAGTTACTTCCTTCAAATCCAGCAACGTTAAACCTGTGTATTAATTGATTTCATGTACTATGTCCAAAAATATCAAAACCATAATTGCAAGACGTATGAAGACTTGTAATTTCAGTACATAAAAAAGATTATCCACAACTGCATAATATTAGTTGGCAATAGATATGAACATGGATTAAAAGCAGCTTATTATGCAATCAATTACTAGCTTCTTACAACAACTATTACTGCACTTATTATCTTTACACTTACAAGTTGTCACATTTATTTGTCTTGGTTTTGGATGTTTTGTGATTATGATTGAAGTGAAAATGTTGTGCTCTATCTTCCAGTGATATTCGAGAATGTTCTTTAATTTAGAGGATGGATCACTATCATTTTTCCACATAAACAGTGTGTAGGCACTTCACTTTACATGATGAATGAAGGAATCTTGAGTTGGTGGCAATGTCTTCAAATCTATTTTGCAGTTTTTAAATATACGTGATTGTAAATCATCTAAACTATCCTCAAAATTGGAATGACCTTACAAGCATTTGAAAAAGTAAGAAGCTATTACCGTAAATTGACACACATCCGCTTGTTGAGGACATCGTTTAAAATTGCAGAAGAGTCAACAGTCGACGAAGTAGTTGCAGCTGCACCGATAAGCATTCCTGCGATTACTAACATTTCCCAAAATGTGGAGATGCGTCGAACATTTCATACCAATATAATTCTGTAGACTGCTTATTCTTAGGGTTGGACATAAACAACTTCCACTCAGAAATATTAATTTTATCTTAAAGTTCGAATTCCGGAAATAATTTGGTCATACATCTCTTTCATAATTCTTTAATCCATGTTTGTATCTATCCCCAATACTATGGCAGTTGGCATATCTGCGACAGTGGATAATATTTCTTATGTACTGGAAATATAAATCTTCATACGTCCTGCAATTATGGTTTTGATATTTTTGGAAATAGTATATGAAATCAATTAACACGACAGTTTTGAATGTTGTCGGATTTGAAGGAAGTGACTCATATTCAACCATTGCTGCCTATAGTTCTCTGAAACAAATCGATATCTTTTGCTAGAATAATCTGATTGTAAAAAATGCTTCACTGAAATTAAATTTGGAACTTTTACTACAATACCGCTCCTACAATTGATATCATATTTTTAGAAATAGAAAAAGTAGATGCTACATTTTTCTCTACAATATTTCAGCATCCTCGCATTTTTTATTTTTTCTTGGATGATAAATAACCAAAGTACCAATTCAACTTTGCCGTCATAAATCGTCATACATTATTTAACCTCCGCCTAAAACTTTATCCCATATAGCTTTTATAATTTTCGAGATAGCACGAGTTATATTCGAAAAATTTTAAATATCGTGTATTGCCAAGAAGAGGTATAAATTAATATAGGGGATGAACGCAAGCCTATATCGAAAATCGTCCTCCGGTAATGGATTCGGCAGACAATTTTACATAACATAGATCTAATTTTAAAAGCATGTCCAAAAGTTGCATAGCAATGGAAAAATAAGTGTAATTTCAATTACTGTATCCCTGACTAATAATGGTGGATTTTTAAATAAAACCTCCAAAATTTTTTCGATCATTTATCTTTAACTCTTAATTCTCTATCCCAACATATATTAATTTTGAACTTATACTATTGTTTCATTTTTCGACTTCGTTTAAAAAAGAAATGCAGTCAAGAATACAATCTTCAAAAATACTTTCAGTAATTTGATCTTTGTTTCACTTGCAAGTCTAAAAATAACATATGCCTGAATAGAGAATTAAGTCAAATACAAATATATAAAAAAATGTTAGGTGTTCCATTTAAAAAATCTTCGAATTAAGATTGCCACCGCGAAACACCCCATGTATTTTAAAATAATTTTAGAATAGAATATAATAGCCCCATTGGGCTATTATACAGAGATCCACTTTGTGTCAATTTGCCAGATATCTAACTGAAATTATTTTGAGTGATGCAGAAAATGATTATCAGAAATTTAAGCAAACAAAGCCCATGCAAATTGCCAATTAAACGTTCATTTGGCAATTGTTTGAGTCTAGACAATCTTTTAAATAAATACGCAATCCCGTGCAACAGGGAATTTTCAGGAAAAATTCTATTTTTGGATTGTGCCTGAGAAAAGTAAAAGTTCTAAAATTGCAAATGAAAATTCATGTTCAACTTTGAATTTGAAATAAAAAAAATTGATAAGATTTTATCGTTTTTTGCCACGAAAGAAAATTACAGTAGGTCGAGCTCTTATGTTTCATAAAATTTAATGTACACAAAAATGAACTTTTCAAAAGATCTGTATTATGAAAAAATGTAATTTTTTGGTCTTCTTAAAAAAAAAAAATTTCTTACCTGACGTCTGGAGTATTAATTTACAAACACAAAGGATGAGTTCGGATAAGGGCTATTTTTTGCCCCTCGCTGTATGGATGAGACTATATTTTTTATTGTTTTTAGAGCCTTATCACATAATAAAACCACAAATATATTCTTGATTTTACTTTATTAAGAGTGGGTATGCCGTCTAAAAATTAGAATAAATTAGTCTAAATGCTGCACCATGCTCGACAGATTGTAATTAGACCATTACAATTAAGAGATTTGTACAAATGAAAAATAGAAGAAAACATACCAATCTAGGTTTGTATTGTTTTAATATTTTGAAAAAATTCAGTATTAATTAGCAGTAAATTGCGAGATTTTGTGATTTTTTGTTAAATATTAAAAATCAAAATATGAGAAAAAGGACTCGATACATTCATTCATTTATGTTTTCTGTGTAGTGTAGTGTAGTATTTTAATTTTTCCAAAAAATATAATACTTTTTGCAAAAACTCTTTGATTATACTATAAGTACCGAATTATAACAATATTGTTACTATTTAATTTATATGTAATCACCCATGCACTAACAATAATGTTTAATTGTATTTCAATTCTTCTTTTTATAAATGATGTGGTATGCTGGTATATTTGAAAACATTTATTGGGCGATACAATATTAATTTTTAAAGATGTCTTCTTGTCCTAAACATATCAATACAGAATTATCAGGGGGCAATGCGATTCGCAATTCAAGGAGTTAGAAACACAAAATAAAGCGCATATTTTTCCATTTTCTCATCAAGTCACACGCATTAGTTTGTTGCAATAATAGACCAAGAGCCAGATACGAAAAAAGACCGGATTGCATCAAATTGAGGCAGAAGGCCGCTAGATACCATGATTCTGAATAAGTATCTACAGCCAAGAGAATTTTGAATAACGTAATAACTTTTTTCTTGAAAAAATAGAAACAAATGTTTGAGATAACAACTGTGGGCAATAAAGTTATCTATCGATCTGTCAAAATAATTAAATCTAATCTCAAAATGTAAACAAAAACAGAGAAACCTTTTAAACCCCAAAATATTTTCGAGAGAAAAGCAATTTTTGTGAAACTTTTTAGTAGTAAGTATTTATTTATCACTTGCTATTTACAACCAATACAAGAACAATATAACATTTTGTACAGTATAAAAGAAACAACAAAACAAAAACAAAAATAAAACACCAACAGGTTATCACTACTTTCTGGTACAATAGAATTAATGATACTTAATAACTAATCTTAACATATCTATTGTTTTCTTGTTTAAATTTAGTTAAATTCTTTATTTGTTTTACCTCGTTAGGAAGAGTATTGAACATTAGTAATTCTTTAAAAAATAAATAATTTTGTGCAAAACTTTTTTGTCTAAAGTGTACATAAAAATCATTTTGTTGTCTTGTGTTGTGATTATGGCTTTCCGATATATAAGTGATACGGTCTTGTCTCTTATTTTAAAAATAAAAATTAATGTATTGTAGCATATTCTTTGTTTTACTGACATAAACTGCAGTGTTTCTATCATGTTTTGTATAGGGGTATATCTATTATATTTTAAAATAACACGCATTGCTCGATTCTGAAGTTTTTGTAAAATCTGTATATCCATTTGATTTAAGAAATATAGGATTGAACCACAATATTCAAAATGAGGAGAAATAATACTCTTATATACAGTTATCCTGGCAAACATAGATATATCATTACTAATTCTAGATAAAAAATTTATTTTCTTTGCAACTTTTTTGCAGATATATTGCACGTGTGTTTTAAAATTTAATTTATTATCCACTATTACACCTAAATATTTAATTTCAGCAACTTGTTCTAACCTCTCTCCACTCATATCAATATTTAAATTTTGGTTTATATTATTACGAACACTATTTATTAACATACACTTAGATTTATTAGAATTTGATTTCAAACTATTAAAAGACATCCACTTGACCATCCTCTTTACGTCTTCGTTTAACTTCTCTTCAATAACTTTAATATCTTTTCCACTGTCGAATAAAAACGTATCATCAGCAAACAGATTTATGGAACAGTTTTTTATTGCATCTTTTATATCATTAATATATAAACTAAAAAGTGTTGGACCCAAAACGGACCCTTGCAGTACTCCAAATATAGTTTCTTTCTCACCAGATACCTCAGACCCATACTTAGTTTTTTGAAAACGTTCCATTAAATAACTTTGAAACCACTTTATAACGGTTCCATTCAGACCATACATTTTTAGTTTTTCCACTAATTTTACACGATTTATTGTTTCAAATGCCCGTTTGAAATTAATGAAGACGATACCAACTGCACATCCTATATCTAAGCTTACCTTCCAGTTTGATACTATATTTTGTAAAGACGTTTCACAAGAATGATTTTTACGAAACCCGGATTGTTCTTGTACTACTATGTTGTATTTTTCAAGATGATTGTCAAGTTGTTCTTTTGCAACAATTTCTAGTATTTTCTCATACACAGGTAGAACATTAACTGATCTAAATTCGTGTGCATTCTTGGTACCATGTACTTTTAGGATTGGTAAAATGGTGGACGTTTTCCAATGTGTTGGAAATTTACCTGTACGAAGTGAATAATTTATAACATTGAGTAATACTTCTCCAACTATTTCAAATGCATTTCTTATAACTTGAACACTTATACCTTCATCTGTTCCTGCTTTATTTGGTAAATTGTAAACGATTTGTTTTAAATGATTATAATCTATTTCTTGGAAGAATTCCCAGTTCATGTTGTTATTGAAATATTTAGTGATGTCATTTACTTCTAGTGGTTTATCAATACTATTAACTATATCAGTTATACTGTCTATAAAATATTCATTAAATATTTCTGCTATTTCTTTTTCATTTTCTTTTTCCACATTTTCAAAATATATACTTTCTGCATTTATTTTTGGTGGGGGTTTCAAAATGGTTTTCAGCGTTTTCTACATTTCTTTAGGATCTTTCTTATGATCATCTATTTGTCTTTCATAATATTCTTTCTTTGCAATCTTGAGCATCTTAGTCACTTCATTTCTTTTCATCTTAAATTTGTTCCAGTCCTCTTCTAAATTCGTTATTTTTGCTCTTTTATAGCAATCATCCCTCTCTTTAGAAATATTTTGTATATTTTCATTATACCACTTATTTTGTAGCATCTTTTTATTTAATTTGACTATTCTTAGGGGTGCAACTGTATTCAATGCAGTAACGATGTCACTAATATGAATTTCAGCACATGAGTGGTAATTTACATAAATATTTTCCAACTTTTCCTTGAAAGAAGTTTTTCTTTCTAATTTTGATTTCTTTAACTATCTCTTTTGTGTAGTTCTTCTCTGCTGGGATCGATATTTTTATTATGCTATGATCAGATAGTTTGGGTGTATCTAATACATTTACTGTTATTACTTTAGTGTTTAAAATAACCAAATCTATTAATATTGCTGTTTTGTGTTATTCTGGTTTTCTCATTCACAAGTTGTTTCATACCATACATTTGTATTACTTGTCGTAATTTATTTGAATAACTTTCATTTGATAGACCTATGTTAAAGTCACCAGTATATATACAGTCATTATATAAATGATATTCATCAAATATTTCTCCCAGACAATTTATAAAAAGTGCTTCACTAGAACTAGGCGATCGATATACTACTGTTAATATAAAACTTTTGTGTTCGTTATTTTTAATTGAAATCGTCGTTAACCAGTATATTGGATGATTTCAAACTTTTTTTATTACATGATATTTTATGTTATTTTCTATGTAAAGCATTACTCCTCCTGTTCTTCTATTCAAAGGATGACAGCGTACATTCTTATACCCATTTATATTAATTTCATGATCATTAATGTCTTCAGTGACGTGTGACGTGTGAAGGTCCCGTGCAACCACACTATTTACATATCGTGAAAGAATTTTAAGCGAGCTTCACACGGCGAAGTTTCTCATAGATAGATAGATAGATAGATATATTTTATTGGTGTTATAATACATTAAAAATGCTTACACAAGTCAGAAATGTGAGTATAACATAGTTAAGTAGGACAATAACAAAATTGTACAATAATACTATGAATAATAAATAAAACTGTTGTGTGAGATAGGATAAAATAATGTGTAGTAGTGACAATAAAAACAGTTAAATTCGTAAAACATAATAAATATAAAAACGAAATATACAGTTAAAATAAAATTATTAAATATGCACAGTGTCTAGGCAATTTTTAAATCTTAGTGATCGTTATCAAGAAATTCATTTAATGTATAAAAGGCCTTGGATTTTAAGTAGGCTTTAATTTTGTTTTTAAACTGCAAGAGGTTTAGGTTCTTTACAGAATTCGGCAGTTTGTTATAAAATTTAGCTGCATAGTAACCTGTTCCGTTCCTGCTTTTTGTCAGTCGAAGAAAATTTAAATGAACTTTGTCACAATTTCTTGTATTGTAGTTGTGTAGTTGGCTGTGCATTTCATATTGATTTTCATGTTGTTTGAGGTAAAGTAAACATTCAAGAATGTAAACACAGGGCAATGTCAGTATATTAAGTTTAATAAATTGATCCTTGCAGTCATCCCTATATTTTAGATGAGAGAGTATACGAATGCATCTACGTTGTAAGCCAAATACTCTTGTGGCATGTGCTGAATGCCCCCAGTTTAAAATACCATAAGACATGTTAGCATGGAAAGAGCCATAGTAGGACATGAGTAGGAAGTTTGGGGATATTGTGTTCACTAGGTTACGTAAAAAGTAAATATTTTTCGAAAGTTTTGTTGACAATTTTAACGTATGTTGCTCCCAAGTTAAAATTGGATCAAGGTATACACCTAAAAATTTTATGACGTTACCATTTTGTTCATTACGATCTGTTGGGTCAATGTTCCGAAGGGTGAAAGTTAGTGATTGTGTTTTTTCTTCATTTAGTTTTAAACTATTTGTTAAAAACCATTCGTTAATCCTTTTATCAGTTATTAAGACACTTTGATGTAGTTCCCCAAGTGTTAAGCTAGTGTTAAGTGCTGATGTGTCATCAGCAAACAATATGAAGTTGGTAACATCGTTACAATTGGGTAGGTCATTAATATATATGGTAAAAAGTATGGGGCCTAATACCGATCCCTGTGGAACACCAAGAGTTACTCTTTTTGTTTGAGAAGTGCACCGGTTATAGTTTACATATTGCTGCCTGTTGTTTAAATAAGATTTTATAAGTGTTACACTGTCAATATTAAAGTTATAATTTATTAGTTTGTTTAGGAGAATCTCATGCGATACACAATCGAAGGCCTTCGTTAGGTCATAGAAGCTGGCTGTTGTGTATTTCTTGTGTTCGAAGGTATCCAAAATGATTTGTACAACATTGTTAATTGCCAGTGTTGTAGATCGCTTATTCCTAAAACCGTATTGGCAGGAGTGATATAAGTTGTTGTGCTCAAAATATTCATCTATTTGATTTTTTAAGGCAGCTTCAAAGATTTTAGCCAGTATAGGTACGAGTGAGATGGGCCGATAATTATTTAGTTCTTCGTTAGAGCCATTCTTGTGAATCGGAATTACTTTGGACAATTTTAGTACGTCAGGAAAGATATTGTTTTTAATACATAGGTTAATTAGGTTTGTCAAGGGATATATAATTAAATTTTTGATACTTTTAATGAGTTTTACGTTGATGCCATATGTATCTTTACTTTTACTGTTTTTGAGATTGGATATTATAGTACGTACTTCATTGTAAGTTATCTCCCTGAATTTAAAATGTATTGCCTTATCAATCCTTTTTAAATAATTGTTTTGGTGGAGATTGGTTTTGGGTAGATTGTTAATAATATTGAGGGCAATATCAGTAAAATATGTATTAAAATCGTTTGCAGTTAGGGATTCGCTATTCTGATTATGTAGGTTAGGGTTGTTTCTTTTAACAATTTCCCAGAATGCGGCTTGAGCATTGGAAGAGTTTTTAATGTAATCATCATGCGCTTTTTTTTTAGCTTTCGCAATCTCCGAGCGGTACAGTGCTTTGAAAGATTTTATAGACTCATTTGTTATAAGATTACGATCGGTTTTATGTAAACTTTTGAGATGATTCAGGTGTTCACGCATTTCTCTTAGGTGGTCATTATACCAGTTGAGATGGGTACCATTTTGGGATGTGTCTACTAGTTTTGATTTTAAAGGAAAGGATAGTTCAATAGCATCGGTTAGATGATGGAGAAATTTTTCGCATTTACTTTCGGCTGTTAGATTAGGATCTTTTATAAAGTCCCAATTTACACATTCAATTAGGCTATGGAATTGCTGGAGCCCGTGTTCACTGATTGGCCTATAATTTATTCTTGTTTTTCTACCTATTTTACATTTGTTTTTAATTTCCATAGATATTGCGAGATGGTCAGAAAGATTAGGGTCACAGGTTTTGACAGAGGCTGTATTCAGTTCAAGGTTGGTAAAAATATTATCTAGGCAAGTGGTTTCTCTGGTGTTGTTGAAAACTGTTTGTCTTAGCCCATAGGACTGAAATATGTTAATAAGGTGAATTGCCTGTGGATCGCTTGTGTTGAACTTTGTGTTAAAATCACCCGCTATTATGATTTTTTTTCTAGTGAGAGACAGTTTGTCAAGAAGCAACGTTAATTGTTCAGTGAAAATATCAAAATTCCCCATCGGGGACCTGTATATAGTGACAATTTGATAGTCACCGAACAGTAACCCAGCCAACTCGCAGTGCACTTCAATACATAGGCTGTTAATATCAAAGGATAAAGGTAAACACCTAAGATGATTTTGAGCAAGAATACTTACTCCACCATGTATTTTATTCGACCTACAGAAAGCAGAAACAGATTTATAGCCCTCAACACTAGTGGAACTCATTTCTTGCTCATTCAGCCAGTGTTCGTTTAGACAGAGGAAGTTATAAGGAACACTATCATTTAAATATGCTTCTAACTCGAGAGTTTTATTGCGTAGACACTTTATATTAAGGTGCAAGATATTTATCGTCTGATTAAGATTATTAAATTTGACCTTATCAACATTCGGTACATTGTCAGATTTATTAGTGTCTATATCTATGTGAGTAGGTCCTTGGCCGAAAAAATTCAAATTTATGAATGACCAAATCTTCTGACCACAGGTCTGGATTCAGTAGTTCGTCTTCTAGGTCTTTCTTGGCATCTATGCGGAAGCTGTTATATTCACCAGATCTCACGGGTAGTTCTTTAACAACAAAATTTTCGTTTTTAAAATTATCCTGTAGATGTTCCTGTATGTCCTTTACCGAGACATCTCGTGATACCTTGCCAACAAAAATGGCAGTTTTTTTGGGAATAACAGCAGCAGAGATCTTAGAATTTCCTGGCTTCCTTGTTCCTATGACAGCAGCATTTTGTGTGTTATTACTAAGCCTGGTCTGATTGGTAGAAGTCTGAGAACGTTTTGGATCTTTGTTCGCATATCGGTTGAGGTCTGGTTTTCTTTGCCCTGGATTGATTAGATTTTGCATAGATTTAGTAGCCTGAGGCGATTTGGGTGTCGTTTGAAATGATGCCGATTTAGGTGGTTTTAGCAAGGCAGCACGTATTTCACCAAGGGAGTTTTTTAGGCTTTTAAACTCCTTTTCCAGAGTATCGATTCGTAGTTTGAGATCTCTTTCAAATGTTTTATTAGGTGTCTTATTTGTATCGTTTAATGGGAGGTTTTCAGTAATTTGCAACTTCTCAGCTGTTTGCAAGGGTTTTTCTGTTAGTAATTTTACTAGATCAACATTGGATTCTTTGATGATGTTTATAAAAGATGCAAGCTTGTTTGAAATTTCTGCATGGTGAGTTTTAAGTTGTTCTTCTATTATGCTAGAAATTTCATTTCTTAAATCTGGCACTGATGTTGAATTGGATGTGACGTCTCCAATGGCATCAAGCATAGATTTGCAGTTTGTGCACCAATAGGGTATTGTTCTTTTCTTAAGAGTAATGGCTCTAAATTCTGTGGAAGTTACCTTTGCGCACTGTTGGCACAGCTTAGTGTTACATTTATCACACACTGCAATTGTATCTGTGTCGAGTGTTTCACTACATTTCATGCAGCTAGCGTTATTAGGCATTTTAGTTGCTATCAGTAGTTAATAATGGGACACAATTATTTTCCTTCTAAATATAAGTACAAATATTTTAAGCCCAGACCTGTTCTGAGGAATGTAAGTGAGTAGAGATTAGTTTTTGTGGAATTGTTTGTGTCTAATTCAGATAAGTTTTTGTTGTAGTAATGCAGAGGTTGCATGTAATAAAATACAAATAGTCAATTACCAGTAACTAATTCACTATTATCCAAGATGTATTTGAAGAGTGTGATGCTTTACCAGCAGTTTGATATAGAGAACAAGTGATATAAAATGCAGTCTAACCAGTGTATAAACTTGATTTTTGCAGAGCACAATATATTAGCTTGTAATACTTCACTACACTCATAGACTAAGTTACTAGTTTTCTCTCTTACACTTGAGTATTTCCTATAGTTTCTTCTTACAGGGATTTTAAATAAAAAGACGGGAGTTTATTGCAGAGAGGACAGTTTGGTTAAGTCCGACTTGAACATTTAAGCACTGCAAATTGAATTCTTTCTTGATTCGATTACTACGACCCGCCTCGAACTGTCTACTAACACATGGTCATACCTGAAAGTTAGAACGTTGCAAATTGAATCCCTTCTGGGGCTCGATTATGACATGGTCTCCAGGGGACACTGCGTTGATCACTGTTATATGTTGGAACGCTGCAAATTGAATTCCTTCTTATTTTCGGTTACTGCGTGGCTGCGGAAATACATCATGGTGTTTACTGACCAGTGTTCAGTCTTGGACGTTAGAGCGCTGCAAATTGAATTCCTTCTGGGTTTTTGGTTACTACGCGGCATCCAAGCTGGTCTGTGTTAACATTTTTTGAACTAAATTAATGTTGAACTATACTCTCTGGAGACGACCTCATGGTTCCTCTGTCCACATATGACTGAATGTCTAAAATGGACATGAGCTACTTAACACTAAGTACTGGCGGAGACGAGACGTAATATGGCTTTGTATCAGCCACTAGGTAACTTTACTTAAATATTCACATTGCCATTGCAATTCGATTTTATTAAGTTGTTTATACATTTAATGTTTTCTAAATTTATTCACGACATGCTACTAAATTAACACTTTATATCTTTAGTTTAAAATAACGGGATCGCGACACGTTTGTGGTACCTTGATTTTAGATTATCTTATTAAAATTGTATTAAGTTTCTTCAATGTACATTTATTTAATTAAATAGGAATGAACAATTCTTTAGTTTTCAAGGATTTTCTTAACTAAAGTTTGCAAAAGGACACTATGGGATAATTTTGTTAATAAGGTTGAAAGGTGAAATACCTCCCACCCCCTTCGTGGTTTTAGTTGTTAAATTCTGGTTTATTGTAGTACCAGTAAGGTACCCCTTTCCCCTGAATATCTAATTATTGAAAACAATTATACTAATTTGGCTGTGTGATCGTGTAGTGTAGTGGTAGGATGCCGATTTATGTTTGTGTTTAGTAGTTTATTGTTACCAGAATTCTTTTTAAAGTTTGATATTATTGTTTCGATTTATTGATATATTATTTGTTGCAGATTTATTCACTGAATATTTATTACCGAATTGTATGAGAAATTAAATAATTTGATCAATTAAATAATTGATCACACATTTCATTCATAAGTGTAATTTAGTATTGTCATAATAATAATAATAATAATACAAGTATTTTATTGGATAAACCAAATGGCCATCGACCGAAGTCCTTCAGCCAGTATTACAAAAAGTTACTATATACATTTTAATAAGTAATAATAATAATAATAAGGTAATAATTTAGGTACTTATTGTGTAAAAAAGAAAAAAAAAAAAAAAAAAAAAAAAATTATATTCTGGATTTGCTTCATGACATGTTCAGTTTTCCAGTGCCAGGGACAAGAGAATCTCTTGGAGTGTCCTTGTAGGGTATTTGCATTTGGGCCTCGCTTCTGTTCTTTCTATTAAAAGTGGTTCTAGGTGTTCCATGTTGTGTGTTTGTTTGGCAAATTTGGCAGAAAGTGTCGGTATTCTTTGGATGATTGGCAGAATTTTGGTTTTGTTGTAGAGCAAATCATTTGATGGGTGATGTAGCGGATTTGCGGGATGGCGAATTTTTGTGATAATTCTAAGGGAAGATGTTTCGGCAACTTGGATGTTTTTTAAGGCAGGATTTCTACAATTTAGGTAAAGGGTGTGCCCATATTCTATGATTGGTCTGCAAATTGTTTTGTAGATTTTGGAAGTATTGTCATAATACCCTGTAAATTCTTTAGGAACCAAACTTATCCACTCTATTTTTGGCTAACCTTCGTTTATTGGATATTTAGTTTTAGGCTTCATGTTATTTTATTTATTTTTCTCAAAGCTACAGTAAACCTTATGTTTACTTGGATTATTTTATCCATTCAACTTTCTTTAACTTAAAGCAACAACAATTCCCGAACTTTGTTCCAGGGACGTGGTTGCTATTAAGGTGAGTCTTAGAGAGGAAACCGACAGACCAGAAGTTGTGTTCGGCTCTGTCTACCTTCCCTACAACTCACCAAGACCGCCACCTTCAACCGAACTGGAGAAGATGGTTCAATTCTGTACTGATAGACGATTGCCTCTTATCATAGGTTGTGACGCCAATGCTCACCACATCTGCTGGGGTAGCTCAGGGGTCAATCCTAGAGGCAGTAGCCTATTACAGTACCTGTACAGTGTACACTACCGATTTAGAGATAATAAATCGGGGCAACGCGCCCGCCCTCGTTACCCAACGGAGGCGGAAGGTCATCGATGTCACGCTGGGATCCAGACTAGCGGTCCCACTGTTCAAAAACTGGTACGTATCGACGGAATCCTCATTGTCGGTTCACCGACACATCAGGTTCAAACTGGACTGCGCTCTCTCCTCAGAGGAGAGCTGGTACAGGAACCCCAGGGACACCGACTGGAACGCCTACAGGCGAGTCCTCTGGGACAAAATAAACAGGGTTATCATACCCAGAAACACAGAGGAGATAGAATCCTCAGCCAAACTTCTCAATGGAACGATCAGTGCCTCATGCGAGAGCAGCTGCCCTCTGAAAAGAAGGAAGGGAAAAAATAAGGTTCCCTGGTGGAACAAGGAACTTCTGAACCTACTCAAGGAGACACGTAGGCTCATTAACAGGGCCATGCGCACTTAGCTCCCGGAGGACTGGGACGACTACAAACGATCCCACCGCCTCTACAAAAGCCACATTCATAGCAATAAGAGGGCAGCCTGGAGGAAATTCTGCGAAAGCATCAAAGATCTTCCAGAGGTCACTAGGCTCTGCAAAGCCCTCAAGAAAGACAGACCTACACAGCTGGAGGATTTGAGGCTTCCCTCTAGTAGACTAACGACTACCACTGAGGAGCGCCTCAAGCATCTACTAGCAACTCATTTCCCAGAATCCGTAGTGGAGACGGCGGAAGCACCATCCCCTCGGCCCCCCCGCGCTGTTGTCACGGCAGCGGACTGGAGGACAGCCTCGAGGGTGGTAACAGTGGAAAGAGTCAGGTGGGCTATTTCCACGTTTGAGCTGTTCAAAAGCCCAGGACCGGACGGAGTGTTTCCGGCACTTCTGCAAGAAGGGACAGAGACACTCATCCGTTCGGTCTATCATTTGTTGAGAACCTTTCTGGCCACGGGGTATATAAATTAAAGATGGTGGAAAGTGAAGGTGAACCATCAGCAACAGCAAAGAAAACTTGCAAATATTGTAAAAAGAATGTGACTGTAGGTGTTTCATGTAAAACATGTGATACAACATACCATCCTAGTTGTGCTCAAAGGTTGAAAATCTGTTGTGAACACCCACTACAAGAAAAAACCTGACAAGAATATAATGACACAAATTACACAGAAAAATTATTCCTCAGGGAAGAAAATGCACTACTGAAACAAATTATTAAAGACAAAACCACTATTATTTCGGACAAGGAAACAGTAATTTCATTACTACAGGACAAAATAATAAACTTAGAATTAAAATTACAATTAACACAAGCAGAGCAAAAAAACCAAATCAAGGAGAGTACAGTAACACAAATGATAAGAAATTAAATAAAATGAAAAAAGTGTCTACTAAACAACAAAACAATGAGAACAAAAAATCAACTAACCTGGAAATACTTCAAAATAAACAGGCAGATATTATGCAACATATAATAAACTTGAATAATGATGAACCTAATGAAACTCCCAAGGAAGATGAAAAATCTTATCAAAAAGTTACATATAAAAATAAAAATAGAAGCCCAAAAATACATATCGAGGAAGCTGAAATCGGCAAGGAAGATAGATTTAGTGATGGTTTTAAAATCGCACCGAGAAGAGGACGGTACAAGATTGGAAGTGGAAATGGAGACAGCAAGTTTTTTGGAAGAGAAAACAAAGACAAGAAGATATGGCTTTTCATATCGAAAGTACCTGACAGTGTGACCGTAGAAGACATAGAAAACTATATATAAACACGTGCAGATTCAGAGAATCCTTATGTAAAGAAATTAGACACACACAACATGCGTGCTGATTATCAATCGTTTATGATAGGGGTTGAACCTCATCTACTTCAACAAGTGTATGAACCTAGCTTTTGGCAAAAAAAGTAATTTTTAATCGATTTAAGTTTAAATTAGGTAAGCGCTTCCTTGATCAACCACAACATAATCAAGGACAATCTCAAGCAGAATTAGATAATTCACTTTCTTTTTTATCAAACCCAAATCAAGAATAGGCACAAATATAAATAATGTAAAGTTTCATCACAAAAACCAAGCAAAAAAAGATATAATAAGAATAATGCACATAAACATCCGAAGTGTTAGAAATAAAATGAACGAATTGGAGGCATTTATTACCAATGAAAGTGTTCCGTTAGATTGTCATATGTGTCACTGAACACTGGTTAAATAGGCACCAATAATAAGGTAGTAATGTGTGGGGACTTTAACATAAAATTTAATACGTCTGATCGAACAAATACAACATTAATCGATCTACTCAAAACATTTGGTTTTGAGCAAACAGTGTTTGAGAATATAAGATTGACCAATTGCATCGATAATATTTTTATAAATTTTTCAGTAGATGACTACAAGTCCTACAATACCGAACCACTCTTATCAGATCACTTATGTCAGACTATAGAGGTGCCAATATATTCTAATATAAAGAATCAAGAACATCACAAACTGATTAAATCACAGTTATCGGTAAGAACAAATTTCATGAAATTATGTCTATGTGCACTTGGGACTTTATTGATAATGACAATGACACTCTGAACATCAATGAAAAATTTCAGTTATTTTTAAATATCATCTTAGAAGCTTACAATGTTTCTTTTCCAGAAAAGCTAATTCATTTTAAAAACAACGATTCTTTTAAAAGCACTTGGTTCACAGAAAACTTGAGACAAATGCAATTTCTCAATGAAGTCTGTAAAACTCAAAACACAGAGTTAAATAAAAACATCAGAAATGCATTTAAACTAAGGTACAGAAATGCACTAAAAAGTGAGAGAATCAAAGCGAATGATAAAAATATAAAAAAAATCTGGTAATCCTGTAAAAACTATGTGGCAAATAATAAATTCAAAGAGAAAAAAGAGTTTTAAACCAGTTTCACAAATTGAACCAAATGCTTTTAACGAATTCTTTATTAATGTCGCTGGAGATATTATTGAAGGGCTTCCTAAATTAAATATTGACCCTCTGCACTATGTCTAACAAACAAATAGCGCTGAACCCTTTAATTTTCGTGAGGTCACATACAATGAAGTTAGAAATATACTAAATTCCCTGAAAAACAGTTATAGTAAAGATATATATGGCCTGAATACTGAATTAATAAAGATTGCAAAAAATCACATCGTAATTCCCCTAACTAAGCTAATAAACATGAGTTTCAGGACTGGCGTATTCCCAGATGCACTTAAAATAGCGGCTGTTGTCCCAATTTTCAAAAAAGGTGATGCAGAGGAATTAAGCAACCATAGGCCAATTTTCTTGCTTCCAATTATTTCAAAAATATTTGAAAAAGCCATTAAAATTCAAATAACGGAATACTTAGAAAGAAATAAAATGCTATTTAAACACCAGTTTGGATTCCGTGAGAACTTGTAAACAATAGACGCCATTTTAAAATTTACAGAACACACATTAAAATGTTTCGAAAAGGGACACTACTCTGCTTCTTTGTTCTGTGACCTCAGCAAAGCATTTGATTGCGTATCACATACTTTACTGGCTCAAAAATTGTCCAAATACAATTTCAGTACGAGTATCTCACTAATTAAATCCTATCCAGAAAATCGAAGGCAAACCGTCAGACTAAATGGAATAACATCTGAGGAGTTATATATTAAGTCAGGAGTACCACAGGGTTCAATCCTGGGCCCTGTTCTATTCCTAATTTATATCAATGACTTGCCAAAAGCACTTGAGAAAGTCACTTGCATATTTTATGCTGATGATTCAACACTCCTAATGTTTGAATCTAACTTGGGTAACCTAATGTCGAAGTGTGATGATGCACTCTCACATGCTGAAAAGTGGTTTACATCTAATTATTTAACACTTAATGCAACTAAAACAATAAAAGTGATCTCAAGTACACGCGACCAAAGGAACTTACCGAATAACCCCGTAAATAGTAAATTTCTAGGAGTATTCTTTGACCAATCTCTCCGTTGGGATGCACATATTGATTATGTTGCTGAACAATTGATAAAAAATATATATTGCCTGAGGCAGTTGTCTAACTCAGTGTCTTCAAATGTGCTAAAAACAGCCTACTTTGCACTGTGTCATTCTCGATTGTCGTATGCCATCCTTGCTTGGGGACACTCTGCAGGTAAGCACCGACTTTCTGGTCTTCAAAGGAGAGCTGTCAGGATTGTGGGTGGTGTAGGGTACCGTGATGATACCAAATATCTGTTTACATCTCTCAACATACTTACCTTACCTTGCACATATGCATTAGAATGTCTTTCCTACGTACATAATCATTTGAATGATTTGAATACCCATGCTGACCTGCATCAGTACAAGACCAGACACAGAGACAGTATATGTCCTGAATTTACAAGGCTTACCCGGAGACAAACTGGTGTTAAATACTTCGGTATTAAAACATATAACATGTTACCTGATAATATGAAAATTCTGCCCCCAACAAAGTTCAGATCCACAATTAAAGACTTTTTTATAAAAAACGCGTTCTTCTCATTACAAGAAATTGAATGTGAGATTACAAATATAGATATGTGATTTTAACACAAATAGACCATTATTATTGTTATTATTATTATTAATGATTTTTATGTAGCTTTTTATCCCATTTACTGTAATTTCGTCCATTTTTACATGAATTTTAAATCTATTGTATTATTTTATATCTATTTGTAAGTGTAACTCTGTTTGACGTGTGTACAATTTTATAATTTTTAACATGGATAAATCTATCTATCTATCTATCCCTATACCCCGGAGGGCCGTCAAGATGGTTTTCATATCCAAAGTAGGACGCACGTCGTACGATACTGCCAACTCCTACAGAGCAATCAGCCTAACATCCTTCCTACTCAAAACTTTAGAGAGGTTGGTTGAAAGGTATGTCACAGACGAGGCATTGACCTCAGTACCTCTGCATCTGTCACAACATGCTTATCAGGCCGGTAAGTCAGTGGAAACGGCCCTTCATCCGATCGGTTTGAGGATCGAGAAGGCGCTGCACCACAAAGAACTTGCGGCCGGGACCTTCTTAGATATCGAAGGAGCCTTTGACCATACCTCCTTCGATTCAATATGTGCCGCTGCTGCCTATCATGGTATCGAGGACACCATCATTAGATGGTTGAGGGCCATGTTGGCGGGAAGGCAAATAACAGCTGCCAATGAGGAAACGGCAGTAAAAGTTTCAGTAAAGAGAGGCTGCCCACAAGGGGGCGTCCTCTCTCCTCTGCTATGGAATCTCGTCCTCGATGGCCTACTACAGGAACTCGAGAACGAGGATCTCTTTGCGCAAGGTTACGCAGATGACCTTGCAATCATAATCTCGGGAAAATTCCCAAATATGGTCAGCGGATTCTTGCAAAGGGCCTTGCAGATCGTACAAAGATGGTGCAATGACCAGGGCCTTAGAGTCAACCCCTCTAAGGCGCAAATGGTCATCTTTACTAGGAGAGGCAGGCTAGACGGTTTCGTCGAACCCGTACTCTACAACACTACTCTAACGATCTCAAGGACAGTGAAGTATCTGGGGGTTGTAGTGGCCCTTTGTACTTGTCTCTATATGACCTGGACAGATCATATAGAGACAAGTACAAAGGGCCACTACAAACCTATGGGTATGTAGAAGAACCTTTGGCAAAACATGGGGGCTAAACCCCAGGGTAGCTATGTGGTATTATACTGTCATAGTTAGACCAATGATTACATATGCCTCTGTTGTCTGGTGGCCTGCTACAACCAGGTCAAACAGAAGTTAACACAACTCCAAAGACTTGCCTGCTTAGGAGTCACAGGAGCAAGACGCATGACCCCCACAGCAGCTCTGGAGGTCCTTCTGGACCTTGCGCCCCTTCACCTAGTGATTGTGGCCAAGGCTTGGAAAGCGGTTTACAGACTGGAATGAGGAGGTCAGTGGAAGAAAGGAGGAGAACAATCAGGTCACACAAGGGTCCTATCTGATGTGATAGGAGTCCACTCACTCCTGGAGGCCAGGAGCGACGACGTGGTGCCTTCCTTCTCCTTCGCACAACTCTTCGAGGTAGTCTTCTCAAAAAGAGAGACAACTCGAGGACATACTCAGGCCTGCAGATATTGTCTGGTTCATGGACGGATCGAGGCTAGAGGAAAGTACCAGAGCGGGTATATTTGGGGAAAGACCCAGGGCTGAGCATTCTTATGCCCTAGGCAAATTCGCCACGGTATTCCAGACCGAGATCTTCGCTATATTGGTCTGCGCACAGGAGAACATCCGAAAGGAATACTCCAATAAACATATATATATATACATATATATATATATATATATATATATATATATATATATATATATATATATATATATATATATACATGTAGGGACAGCCAAGCGGCCCTCAAGGCCCTTGCATTGAGTCGTCCAAAACTGTAAACAGGCTCTCTGTGAACTTGGCTCATCAAACTGGGTCAAGCTTCTCTGGGTGCCTGGACACAGCAACATTGAGGGTAACGAGCGGGCAGATGCTCTGGCCAGGAGGGGCTCTCGGAGACCTCTGCTTGGCCCAGAGCTGGCTCTCGGCTACCCTAGATCCCATGCCAAGAGGTTAATAGATAACTGGACTCATGCCCAGTTCATTGACCTCTGGGATTCCTATCCAGGACTCCGGCAAGCGAAGCTCTTAATCTCAGGGCCCTTGCCGGAGAAAACAAAGTAAATTCTGCATCTAAGCAGAAAGCAAATTAGAGCCGTGACAGGCCTCCTGACCGGGCATGGCTCTTCTAGGAAACACCTGTACACAATGGGGGTGGTTGACCACCCCGATTGCAGACTCTGCGAGGACGAGGAGGAAACTTTCCAGTGCTGAAGGAAATAAGGAGTTCTCTCATGGGGGGCTGGAATCTGGTCTGTACGGGGGAGCTCCTTAACTTGTTAGTGGTAGCACAATGCCCCGCTCAAAGAAGAAGAAGAACTTAAAACAAACCTTATGTTTACTTAGTTCATTTAATAGTAGCATTGAATTTTACTTTATTTATTGCAAAAGGTCAAGTAATTAAAAACAAGGAATGGTTTAATACGTATATTCAAGATAACTTTAACACACACAAAAAAAAAAAGAATCATGTAAGCCAATAGACATCTTATACATAAAGAGAAAACATCTTGCTAAAATATTATGCAAGGGGGGTATTACTTGCAGTAAAATATTTTGTTGGGACAAATCATCACATTGACAATTAGGAAATGGTCAGTTTAATATGCAGCGAATCACAGGTAATGGCGGAGTTGCTGACGAGTAGCCTCGTTTATACTGAAATGCGAAATGTGAATTCGGTACATGTAAAATCGGATATCTACTCAGGAAATCTCTCACAAATAATATGATGAACACGGTAAACTGAAACTTCACTTTATTGCCTCAACAACTATATTGTGATCGAAGATTTGTTGCGATGGTCTGACTAAAAATGCTAGAGCAGACCAAGTTGACAATACATCTTAATCAAAGTGAGGAAACAATGTTTGAGTTCACCCTAACAGAAACCTGTCAATATAACTGCAGCAAAAGTGAGCATAAACCAGATTTAGTTATTTAGTTTATTTTTATACACCAGTCTATATGTGCTTCTGTGGAATTGACTAATTTTGGCTTGACCAAAGTTTAAAAAATAGTAGAGTGTGGTATTAGTAAATAGCTAAGAATTTCGAGTCACCCATTTTAGTGAAGTCAAGTGTTTGTGCAAAGTTGTTATAAACAAATTTTAAACATTTATTTTTAATATATATGTGTTAATAAATCAAGACAAAGACAAAAAATCCTAACAGTGTGCCAGAAAAACTTAGAGTATCTTTTTGTGGTAGTAATAACTATTTATTACTCTTTTCTTGTTCCTTTGTAAATAATAAAAAATGAACAGGTCTGTACTAAGAAATAATGAAGCAAAATTCAAATGCTGCAACAAGGATCTCAGCAATTATTGCTGTGTTACGTTTGTTTTACGTTACGTTTGTTATGTTTGCGGACGACACAACATTAATAACCCGTCACAAGTGCCTAAGTACTGTTAGGGAGCACATGACCGACTCACAGGTCGCCGCCAATGAATGGTTCATAGGAAATAAGTTAAGTCTAAATCAAAATAAGACTACTCAGAGCAATTGAAGACTCTGAGAATCCGGGTAATGTTAAATTTTTAGGTGTTATCTTAGACCCAAAGCTCAGTTGGTGTCAACATATTGAACAATTGTCAAATAAATTGTCAAAAAACATATTTTTAATTAGATCTCTCAAAAAATTGGTTCCTCTTCAGGTTTTAAAGACTGCTTATTATAGTCTTATAGTGTCCCAGATGTCCTATGGTCTGATAAGCTGGGGCCATGCTCCTTCTACTTGTAGAATTTTTGGACTGCAGAGAAAAGTGATCCGTATTATAAGGAATCTGGAGTACCGGGCAGATGTTAAACAAGAATTTATTAATCTGCAAATACTAACTTTCCCTAGTTTATATATCTATGTATGTCTGTTATATATTAAAAATAATCTGCAAGAGTACACATTCCAGAAATCTGTACATAATCACGATAACCGAAATGGAGATAACATAAGACCCAACTACTTAAGATTAAGATCTAGCAGAAATGGCCTCAATTACTATGGACCTAAATTTTTTATTAAATTGCCTCTCTGGATCAAAGTACTACTGGTCAATAATTTTAAACGACTTATTAATTTTTTTTTAATAAACCAAGCTTTTTCACCATCAATGAATTTTTAGACTGTGATGTGTCAGTAATTACTGAAAATTAAAATTTTATCTTGAGCTTAAGGTGTTTTAATGTGCTTTTAATATCAATAGATAATTTATTGAATGTATACATTTTATTTTGACAATTTGTTTCTTTCTGTGTTTTATCAATGTATTTGACTTGTGTATAACATTAACACAATGATACACAGCTCAGGATCATGTAGTTATAATAGGAGGATCAAATAATTTCTATGCGAATAATAGATATCCGCTATTTCGAAATATTTGTGACAAAGTAAAACGTTGCACAAACCTCAATATCTCAATTGCGACTGTACCATTTGGAAAAAATCATAGGTTGAATAAATATATACATAAATTTAACGTTAAGCTAGGTGAGTTTGTAACAAAACTTGATAATTGTGTTCCTTGCTCAATCAACTTGCTGAATGTAAATGGTAATATGAAACTCAACAAAAATGAGTTATCTGATCAAATAATCAGGGCGACCATCAATAAACTTAAGAATAAAAATCTAATATTTATAAATACACACAATCATATTGTTCAAACTAACTTAGAATCAAGCGTTATGATGAATAGTGTTATAAATTCTACTAGTAAGTCCAATGTTTCGAATTTAAACGTAGAACAAGATTTTTTATGTCCGAGATTATCCCTAATGACTCTCCTATCATGAAAAATATTAACTGTGTTACCTTTTGCCATCAAAATATTCAATGTTTAGGCAATAAAATATTAATATTAGATGACATTTTTGACAATGATTATTATTGTGACTTTCTACTACTTACTGAACATTGGCAAACTGAAGAAAAATTAAATGAAATTAATCTTAGGAAGTTCAGTCTATGTAATTCATTTTGTAGATCGTATTTAATACATGGTGGTGTAGCTATCTATAAAAATGACAATTTCATATGTAATGTTACAATATATAATGTCAATGAATTTTCTGTTGAAGGGGTACTGGAATGTTGTTGTGTTAAATTAGGTACACACAATATTACCGTAGTTGTAATTTATAGACCACCAACGGGTGACTTTCAACTTTTTTTAACCTTAATGGAAGGTTTATTATCAGATATTTGTAACGGAAAAGACAATGTTATCGTAGGTGGAGATTTTAATTTAGACTTTTCAATTCCCTGTGTCAATCTAAGTCTACTAACAGATTTATTGTCTTGTTTTAATGTAAATATAAGTGTGAAAGTTCCCACAAGAGTAACTAATGTCTCAAAAACATGTATTGATAATTTTTTAATCTATTCTGATACTGGTTATAGTGTAGAAGTCATAAATCTGTGTGTATCAGATCATTTCTCTCAATTTTTAAAATTGGATACTAAGATTACCCAAAAGCAGGAGAATATTACGTACAATTATCGTAGACATTTTAGTTCACAAAATATAATGCGCTTTCGCAATTATCTTAGAGATGAAGGTTGGCAGGATGTTTTTATCCAGAGCTGTCCAAATATTGCTTTCGACATCTTTTCTAAAATACTGTCATATTATTTTGAAATATGTTTCCCTATTAAACGTTTTTCGACAAATAAAGGAAAAAGATTCATTTTAACACCTGAATTAACCGAATTAAAAAACCACGTGGTTCTGTACAGTACATTGGCTAAACACAATGTGAATTATGTGGAGATTAGCAAATATCTCAATAAAGTTTATAGGGAAAAGTTAAAAGTCGCTCGAAGAGCGATAGCCAAATTACAGCATCTGATAATAAATCGAAAATCATGTGGAGAATTATAAATAATCTTCAAAAAAAAAATAATAAAAGAAATTAAATTATTGTATATGAAGACGGTGTTAAAGTAGATGATCAAGATATAGCAAATAATTTTAATTTACATTTTGCGGCCAGTAATAATTATAACAACCGAGATCGTGACTTTTTAGAAAATAATGTTCCCTACTGCAATCAGTCAATTAATATGTTTAAAATATGTGAGGATGATTTAATATCTTTACTTAATAAATTAAAAAACTCAAACTCATATGGCGTTGATAACATCTCAAATAATTTACTAAAAAAATGTGGATTGGAATTATGCAAACCTCTAGTATACCTAATAAATTTAGCTACAGAAAAAGGAATCTTTCCACAGAGGTTAAAACTCGCCACAGCTATACCTCTTTTTAAAAAAGGAGATGAAAATAATTATGCCAATTATAGAGCAATAAGTCTACTTTGTAGTATTTCCAGACTCTATGAACTTGTAATAAAAGAACAATTAACTTCTTTTTTTGAACAAAATAATATTCTTTCAACATCTCAGCACGGTTTTACTAAAAACAAAAGTACCGAATCAGCACTATGCAATTTTCAAAATATAATTGTTGAGGCCTTAGATAATAAGAAAGTAGTTTTAGGTTTATTTATTGACTTCTCACGTGCATTTGATCACGTTGATCATAACTTGTTACTGACAAAATTATTGAGTTATGGAATTAGAGGCGCCTCGCTAAGTCTTTTAACATCATATTTAAATGGAAGAAGCCAAATAGTTCAAGTGAATAATATTACAAGTACTAGTCGTGATATTAAACAAGGTGTGCCGCAAGGGTCAATTCTAGGTCCTTTGCTGTTTATAATTTTTGCAAATGACATTATAAATTTCTTGAACAGCAAATTCCCAACAACTCGTACTATATGTTATGCCGATGATACTAATGTCTTAGTAGTAGTTGATAATTTAGACACTCTTAAAACTACAGCTGAACACGTATACCAAAATATAATATTGTGGTCAGAAAAACATTGTTTGCAATTAAATAGAGCAAAGACTAATTTAATTTTATTTAGAATACGAGGAGAGGATCTAGAAATTACTTGTACTAAGTCGGTTAAAATGTTAGGTGTTATTCTCGACTACAAATTAATATGGTCACCACATGTCGAGTCACTTTGTTCTAAATTGCGTAAAAGTTGTTATGCTCTCCATTACATGGCGAAACATTGTAGCCCACAGGTGCTATTAACGTTATATTTTGCAAATTTTCATTCATACTTAAAGTACGGAATAGTTAATTGGGGAACAAGTACCCAAGTTGAGAGAGTATTTATACTACAGAAGTATGCTGTAAGAATAATCGCCGGACTAAATTATCGTCAGTCATGCCGTGATGCTTTCAAAAATTTAAAGATTCTGACAGTAGCTGGAACATACATTTTAGAAGTATGTACATATGTGTATAAAAATATGTCACAGTTTTTAATGAATCAGCAAGATCATGGTCACGATACTAGGTCGAGAGGCTTGCTAATTCCAAATCACTTTCAAACTACATTTTTCAAAAAAAGTTTTGATTACACTGGGTGTAAATTTTATAATGCCTTAAATTCAGAGATCAAAAACTCCTCTAGTGTTTGCACATTTAAATCTAGATTAAAAATATATTTGCTACAAAAAAACTGTTATACCATACAGAAATTTTTTTAAAAACAAATCAATTTCATCTTTTGAAACTTCATTGACTTATATATTTGTCCTATTAAATTATATTCATATATTTTGTGTTTGTGATTTTTTATTGTCATGTAATTTACATATATATGTATGTTTATCTTGTTGTTTATATATACTTAATGTTATACACTTATTTCTTTGACTTTTTCTTTTATTAGTGTTTTGATACATTTAAATGAAAGAAATAAAATACATTATTATTATTATTATCTCATGTTTTAATTAGAACATTTCTTAACACCTACAACCGCAAGGGAAGCACACAAAAGGTCGTTATTGCAGCGTAACCACAACATGTACATCACGGGTCGTCTAAGTCTCGAGCAAGTGCAGCCTCAACAGCTGGTTGTTTTATTAATGTTTATTGACCTGTATTGCATATTCCACCGACAGTTACCCAGATTTTCTTTATAATGCATAAGAAGCAAATTGTCCCAACTCAATCTCGTCCTGGACTATTTAAAATTGAGAAAAAACATAAATATTACACATAATACTATCGCACATATGTAAACACATAGAGAATTTAAACAGTTTCAATTTTAGTCACATTATTTAATTTCAAGGTACCACAGAAAAAATTGCGATCGTGGTATACCGAAGATATAAAGTCGTGTTAATTTTAGTAAGATAATTTTACACTGCCATGTGCTGAATAAATTTAGAAAAACATTAAATGCCTAAAACAAACTAAAAATTAAAAAAAAATAATAATAATTCGTTTATTTAGCTAATGAAAGCTATACATTTTCACATACATCTTACGTCTAACAAAAGTATAGATACAAAAATAAAATCCTTGATTAATAATATACAAGGCCATATTACCCGTCTTCTCTCCACTAGTACTTGAGTGAGATTGTTCATGTCCATTTTAGACAGCGAGTCGGTCATGGACCGCAGGAACCACGAGCCCGTCTCCAGAGAGTGTAATTCAAAATTAGTTTAGTTCAAAAATTGTTAACACAGACCAGCTTGGATGCCACGTAGTAACCGAAACCCCGAAGGAATTCAATTTGCATCGCTCTAACATCCAACGCTGGACACTGGCCAGCAGACCGGAAGGTGTAATCTTGTCGTTGCGCTGTAACCGAGCCCCTGACGGGACGCACAAGAGTAAGAGCCTGATAGCAAACTCCACGGTGTACTCCTGCAGTTACGCAGTAAGCGAAAACCAGAAGGAATTCAATTTGCAGCGCTCTAACATACAAGAGCGATCAACACAGTAGAGCGATCAACACAGTGTACCCTGGAAGCCACGTCGTAACCAAGCCCCAGAAGGGATTCAATTTGCAACGTTCTAACTTTCAGGTATGACCATGTGTTAGTGATTAGATTAGATTAGATTTATTTGGTGTTAAAATACACAAGGTGTTTACACACGTCAACATAGATGTAATAAAACAAATTAGGGTAAAACAAATTAGGGTAAAAGACATACAATGTATAAAATGTGCACGTCGCAGGCGTACATACAATTTAAAAGTAACATGAATATAGATATATTATGCAGGATAACTCGAATGTACCACTACACTTGACGGTGACTGCCCAGATTACTATTTAGGAATTCCGTAGTACTATAAATTATTTTATATTTGAACTGGGGTAGATTTAGAGACCTTAATTCGGGAGGCAATTTATTGAAGAATTGCATACCAAGGTAGCCTGTGCCATCCCTAGTTTTGTTTAGCCGTAAGAAATTTGTATTTAAATTATCTTTTATCCTGGTATTGTACGGATGAACTTGACTTCTGGTGTTAAAAGAGGGTTCGTTGTTTTTTACATATAGGAGACAGTGATATATGTAAGTGCATGGCACGGTCATTATTCTTAGGTTTATAAACTGTTGTTTACACTCATCTCTGTATTTTAGTCCCGAAATAATACGAATAGCTTTCCTTTGCGCTGAGAATACATTGGCACATGAGGTGGCATGTCCCCATACTATTGCGTAAGATATGGTGGAGTGGATGAGGCTGTGATATGCTGTCTGCAAGGTCCCTAGCGATACTTTCCTGGTCAGGTTGCGAAGTAAGTAGGTATATTTTGCGATTTTGTTGCAAATAAGTGTGGTATGAGATTCCCAGGATAATTTCGGATCTAGGTTGACTCCTAGAAATTTAATGTGTTCAGGGTTATCTATGTTCGCCAGGCTGCGAAGACTGAATGTCATGGTTTCCGTTTTGGATGCATTTAGGCATAATTTGTTGGAAGCAAACCAGGATAGGGTGTTTGCCTCAATTATAGGGATTTCACCTAGTAGGGGAAAGGGGGGCGCATTTGTACATGGGGCACAATGGTACATTTGAATTTACCGCGCGCTCTTTTTAAATTTTTAGTTGAAACTCGGTCACATAGATGTCTGGGTCTCCAACTTTGACGTTAATATCAGCTCTGTGTTCTCGGCTGCTTCGAAAATAATAAAACTTTATGCATTCTGGTCGTTTTTTTCAAGAATTACACTTTCAGTTTGGTGAGTGATTTTCGATTTTAACTAAAATTATATTATATTGTCAATAGACATGTGATAATACTACCATATTTAGCTTTAAATTGATCCCATTGACTTTGCGTTTTATATAACCTTAAAAAAGTTTTAACATTTAACTCTGCTTTTGAGAAAGTGGGGCAGAATGAAACACTTAAGACGGGGCACATTTGAACGTTCCAATCTGCCCCATATTAAGGTTCCTGTAGGTTTATATTACAACATTTTCTAGGTTCAACAATGGTTCGGACATATATTCGTAAGACTAACCGGGCAGCTATATCAGAAAGAGCTGTCGCCAATGCATTAAATGATGTTTTAAGTAAAAGCCTGTCGATTCGTAATTCTGCAAAAACACATGGAGTAACACCCTCTACGATTATGAATAGATTAAAGAAACATCGAGAAATGTCTGAAAATAATAATTCTCAAGACGCAGTCGTTACTGAATATAAGTTTAATTCAAAATACAGTTCTTATCAAGTATTTGATAAAAATCAGGAAAATGAACTGTGTGACAGGAAAAAAGATTTGATTAACCATTTTGTCGAAAATAATGATGTCAGCTGCGTTCTGCTTGTTGAGACCAAAACCAAAACAGAGAGCAACACAACATATCGAGATTGGAATAATATTCAATTAAACGGAAACAAAATTACTAACCTCCCTAGAGGAGGTAGTATGGTCCAATCACATCCAAGATTAAAAATACGAAAAGAAAATTCACCCAGCATCAATAATTTGTTAAATGAAACGATACACTTCTCTATGCCTTTCCTAGAAGACAGACTACACTTGTTTTTGGTCTATATACACCCGAACTCAAAAATCGAAGAGAATATTTTCATAAAAGCATCCCTTTACAAATATGCTATAATCATAGGAGACTTTAATATAAACCGAGGCAAACAAAAGCAACTAAACAACTTCCTACAGAATTCAGACTTCAAAAAATATTCCACAGCACCAACTTTTATAATGCCAAACAACAGGGACACAACACCCGATCTTATTTTACATACCAAAAATATAACAAATAATATCAAGCAGGTAGAACTGGTACCAGATTTAGGCTCGGATCATCTCGGATTTAAAATTCAATTTGATCTAACACAAAATATCATTGACGAAGAAATTACAAAATACAACTTTAACAAATGTAACATCGATAAAGTCAATGAGGAAATTATATCATACATCGATTTAAATAAAGAAGTGTCACTAACAAAAGAAAATATATCCAAGTTCAACAATACTTTGTCCGACGCTATTATAAGAAATTCACCAAAAGCAAAAATAAACCACTATTCACACGAACTGCCACCATTTATAATTAAATTAATCAAAACCAAAAGAAAAATGTACCGTGAATACCAAGCTAATCAAGATCCCAACATAAAAAGTGATATCAACGCATTCAATAAACACATACATAAAATGATTCAGCAGTACAAATCACACAAATGGATGGAAGCGTGTGACAAAATCAATGAAAAGCAAGGTAAAAATTTCTATCAGGAAGTGAATAAATTATCAAGATACAAAAGAAAAACTAAAATACCGCCTATTGAGAAAAATGGAGTTGAATATACAGAGAGCAAAGAAAAGACGAGAATATTTAAAGAGCATTTCCAAAACTCATACAGTGAACAACCAAACATTGAATTTGACCAAGACAACTATGATATGGTAAATAACTGGTATCAGACCTACTTTAATATAATACAGCCAAATGATGTACATGAAATAAATGAGGAAGCCTACTTTAATATTTTACAAAAAACAAAAAATACTTCACCGGGTATAGACCACATCACCTACAATGTTATAAAACAACTAAGATATGAGATACATGAATATATTATAAAGATCTACAACTTCTGCTTGCAACATATGTATTATCCTCAGGAATGGAAACAAGGCACGATAATAACAATACCAAAACCAAATACGAACCATAAGAAACCTGCTAATTATCGACCAATCACTCTGTTACCAGTACTAGGAAAAATTTTTGAAAAAATAATAAAAGAAAAAATTCAAGAATCAATAGGAAACAAAATTCCAGGGTATCAGTTTGGATTTAAGGAAAAAACATCAACATTGCACCCGCTTGCTATACTTGTGTCGAATGTACAAGCAACAAAATTAAAGGGACAAAAATCAGCAGCTCTATTTCTAGATATAAATAAAGCATTCGATAGCGTGTGGCACATGGGCCTTTTATATAAGTTAAAGAGACTGGAGTGTCCAGATTATTTAATACACTTAATAAAAGATTTATTAGAACATCGAGTCCTACAAATAAAAATCGACAACTTCCTTTCTGACAAATTTACACCTGAGCAGGGGGTTCCACAGGGCTCGCCTCTGTCTCCGATACTCTATAATATTTATTGTTATGATATCTACAGCCACACTCCGGAATTTAACCACCAGTCATATATATTACAGTTTGCAGATGACACAGCCCTAGTATCACATAACACTACATTAAAGAAAACATCAGAAGAACTACAAAATCTAATGGACAAAACAAACAGATGGTTTAACTTGTGGAGATTGCAAGCTAATCCAACAAAATCTCAGCTGGTCATATTTAACCACCATCCTTCCCAAGCATCACCAACAATTAACATGGCAAATCAAATAGTCCATCCGAAGACATCTGCGACATATTTAGGAATACATCTAGACCACAAATTAAATTTCAATAATCATTCAAACAACATTAAGAAAAAAATAACAACTAGAGCCAAACATTTCAGAACTTTAACCTACAAAAATCAAGGAATTAACATATCATCTGCTACAAAAATTTATAAAACAATATGCCGACCAATTCTGGAATACGGACACCTACTATTTTCCAACTGTGGACCAACAGCAAAGAAGAATATCGAAGTTGGAGAAAGAAAAGCAATCCGCACCATTACCAAAATCCGACATCCACAAAATCCACTATATAATCCCCCCAACAATCTTCTCTATCAGAAAGTCAAAGTAGAACCGATCAATCTCAGGCCTCCAAAACTCCACAAAAAATTTGCCAATTTGAACAACATCGAAAAATTGAATCCATACTGTATATCTAGAGATCGTAGAACCCAGAGAAGAGCTAGAAATCCGAGCGACACATTATGGGAGCTAGTAAATCAATTTCAAGAGATAGAGCCATGAAATTTTAATACAAGCTTGATATATATATATATATATATATATTTTTTTCTCTAAATGTTTTAATTATTTTTACCAATAACTCTCAGTGTTTTTTTTTTTTTTTTTTGTTCAATGTAGTATATGCAATTTTCCTTTTCCTTTTTATTTAAATATTGTTAACAAAATAACATTATTGTAAACTGGCTGAAGGACCTCGGTCGATGGCCATTTGGAGTTATCCAATAAAGAACTTATTTATTTATTTTTTGAACTGTGTGAATATTTAAAAACTAGTTCGAGACTTCAGTATGGGCTAACGTATAGACAAGCGAGGAAATTGGCTTATGATTATGCTAGGACTTTAAAACTGAAATATCCAGAAAGTTGGAATACGAATCACTCTGCTGGAAAAGAGTGGATGAGAAGTTTTATGAAAAGACATGCTCGGTTGTCTCTACGAAAACCAGAAAAGACTAGCCGTTCTAGAGTAACAAGTTTTAATAAGCATAATGTGACTGAATTCTTTGATAATTTAGAAGCTGCAATAAAAAAATATAAGATTGATCCCTCAAGAATCTGGATGAAACAGGAGTTACAACAGTGTTAGACACACCCCTGGTAATCGCCGAAAAAGGAATTAAACAAGTTGGGCAAGCAGTATCTGCAGAACGTGGAGAGTTGGTGACATTTTGTGGTATCATTAACTCTCTAGGAAATACTGTTCCACCTTCATATATATTTCCAAGGGTAAGATACAAAGATATGTTTCTAAATGGAGCACCTGTCGGAAGCCTGGGCCTGGCAAATAAGTCTGGTTGGATGACACAAGAATTATTTATAAATGTTGTGAAGCATATCCAGAAGCACACAAGATGCACAAAGGAAGACCCAATTCTTATTGTTTTAGACAATCACGAATCCCATGCTGGTATCGAGACTATCAACTTTTGTAGAGAAAATGGAATAGTTTTTGTAATATTTCCTCCGCATTGTACACACAGGATGCAACCTCTTGATGTGACATGTTACGCACCATTAAAAGAAAAATTGAAAATTGCTTTTAATGATTGGATGATCAATCACCCCGGAAGGACAATTTCAATTTATGATATTGCCTTCTTAACAAATGAGGCTTATTATCAATCGTTTATCCCACATAACATATGCTCGGGATTTAGGAGTACTGGGATTCTGCCGTTTAATAGAAATATATTTCCTGATTCGTCATTTGCACCATCTCAGATAACAGATCGTCCCTTAAATGAGAATAGTCAGACTAAAGACATTTTTACAGAAAATAATAACGTAGACCAAACTGATCTAGTATCTTTAGGGGCAGAAGCAGAAACACCAGAGGATCAAAATATTCATGGATCTACATCATTCGAAGGTGTTGGTCAGGGATCATCTTATGAAATGGCAGTGGGAGATACAGAAGCAGTCATGGTAAATTCAATCAATTTGATACCAACCTGTAGCACTTCATCGACTAAATCAGACCAATCGCTGCTGTTAATCTCTCCAGAACAAGTGCGCCCTTTTCCGAAGGCACTACCTAGAAAGAACACCAAAAGGGTAAGTAGGAAGGGAAAGTCTCGAATTTTAACTGATACACCCGAGAAGGAGAGGATTGAATTAGAAAATAAATTACGCGAAGAGAAAAAAAAGAAGGTAACTGTCAAAATTTTTGCAAAAGGTGGTGCAAAGAGTTCTAAATTATCCAAACAAGAAGATAAGATAATCTATGAAGAAGATGAGGATTCCGAAGGACTCAGTGAAATTGAAAGGCAGGAATCAGAGGATGAGTTTATGCAAATAACAACTGAACCATTGCGAAATGAGGAGACTGGGTTACCAAATATTTTTCAAGAAGATTTTGTCTTAATCAGATTTTCCACAAAGAAAACAGTAAGGTTTTATGTTGGTCAGGTTGAAGCAGTTACAAAAGAGAGAGAATATATGATTAATTTTTTAAGAAAGCGTAGAAATGGATTTGTCTTTCCTGATATTCCAGACAAGTCTCTCATTGAATTTGACCAAATAGAGCTTAAGTTGCCCAAGCCAAAAAACACTGGTGGAAGTAATCGAGTCAATTCAATAAAAAAATTTGAAATTAACTTGGCTAGGTACAACCCTCAGTAAGTTTTAATCTAAGAATTATTATTATATTACCTATTCGTTTTTTTTTTTATTAAAGTTTGTCCAGTTGAACCTAATAATAATAAGCTTTGTTTAATTTCTTATTAAGAATTTCGTTTTATTTAAATGTTTAGGATATGTTTTATAATTTGGTGTAATAAATAAATTCCTCTAAAGTATATTTTCCATTAATATTATAGAGGTCCCAATGTGCCCCATCCATAGTTTCAATTTGCCCCACCGGTGGGGCACTTTTAAACATTTGCAGAGGCAATATAAAACTTCAAAATCAATAAAACTGTATGTCCAATTGAAATGAACTGTAGTGTCTAGGAAGCCGAATAGACCAAATAACTTAAAACACCATTTACTCAATTGTTTATATGGAGCATCTATTTTTTAAAATTCGCAAAGTTTGAAATGTGCCAATGTGCCCCCCTTTCCCCTAAGTGCTCAACGTTGTCATTAGAGGTAGTCAAATTAGTGTCATCTGCAAACAGTATGGCAAGTACATTTTCGTTTCTTGAGTTGGGGAAGTCATTTATGTAGATTAGGAACAGTATGGGCCCCAGAACAGAGCCCTGGGGAACCCATGATTTATTTTTTGCATGCTGGATTTTTTTCCATTATATATGATGGATAGTGGATAGTTCGGAGCCAACTTGAAGTCGCACAGTAACCGAATCCACAAAGAATTCAATTTGCAGTGCTCAAACGTTCAGGCCAGACTTAACTAAACAGTCCTCCTGCAATAAATTCCCGTCTTTTTATATAAAATCCTACATATGACGTACCTCAGTAAACCTAAAAATGTACACCAGGCAAGTCATTTAATCTAATAATAATAATAATAATAATAATAATAAATAAGCAGGAGAGGCTAACTTCCATCTAATTTGCCTTTGGTGAGTAGCGCCACCACTTACTCCAACTCTGGGTGCAAAAACGAACCGGCAGCACTAGCGTACCCGGGAGGGGAAAGGATCTTCCCCTCTGGTGTCGGACGTGGGCTTACTGGGCTAACCACCCACAAGTCCAAATCTCTGGTTCCCATAGACCAAAGACAGGGCCCCCACGATCGACCTCAACCGGATAGGGGTCATGGGCAAGGTGGTGGGGCTCAACAGGACGGACTGCCCGATAATGATGTACGCAATGGACAGGGACGTTTTGAGTGGACGAACGAACTGAGGGACGACCTTATGCAATGCTACGAAAACAGTGAGCCCGCACGGAGGGGATAAATAATAAATAAATAAATAATCTTTATTAATAGCAAAATGCTAACAAAGTGGCAATAAATATTTGTTTATATACATGGCGCGGATGCATGCTCTGTGGTGTGATATCCATCCAGAGCATCGCGCAGTCACCCAACAAAATCTTCGTGACTATGTATCTCACTTTCGCAGTAGAGGCTACGTCAGAGCCGCCCTAAGGCCTGCTGAAGAGGTGGTCGATAGGCCACTCGATCAGCTGGTCGAGGAGGTGGTTTTAGACGTTCCACTCATACCAGAGGGTATCAGATCTAGAAGGGGGCTACACCACCAGAAGCCCCCTCGGCCACAAGATCTGGCCAGAGTGGACGCAGAACTTAGTGGGGTTATTCCGGAAGTGGCTGACATCTGGCACATCAACTGTGCCGTCTATGACGCCGCGAGTCGACTCTGTCCGGTGGAGAGGCGGAATAACACTGCTTCTCCACAGGAGAGAGCTGACCAGCGCATACGTAAGATGGAGGCTAAGATCCGGTCGGCGAGACAGTATGCTTCCCGTATCCAGTGTGTGATGGATTATGTGGCGAACAACAGGCCTTTCACGCCAAAAGTGCGACGAATAGCCGCCAACCTAAGGCGAATCCATCACACGCTCAACATGGCAGTGCTGCTTACCACCAAGCAACATTGTCTTGATCTGATACGGATGCTAGTGGCTTGCAAAAGGTCGCTAGTAAGGCGGGCGAGAGCGGTAGTGGAAAACAATCTTTTCCGTAAGAAACCGTCTCGTCTGTTTCAACCTACTGAGCGTATTGTTGAGAATCCGCCGACCGTAGATCAGGTGGAAAACTTCTGGAAGGCGCTTTACGAGCAGAAGCGCCCACTAGACCAAGATACTCCAGCCCTGGCACACTTCGAAGCTTTTTGTCAAGAGCTACAGTAACCTCAAGCAGTGTGCCAACCGGTAACGACGGAAGAGGTTCGAAGAGCTCTTGAAGGCTCCAAGAACTTTGCTGCTCTTGGTCCTGATGGGATCAACAACTTTTGGTGGAAAAAAATACCAAGCACCCACTGCCATTTAGCCAGAATTTTTACCTCTTGGCTAAATGGAGAGCAGCAAATTCCTTCCTGGATTGTCGAGGGGCGAACCGTGCTACTCCCTAAAAGCGGAGATTTGTCCGACCCAAAAAACTACAGACCGATAACCTGTTTAAACACATGTTACAAGATATTCACACGTATTTTGCACATGCGCATACTCCAAGCAATTGGCCCGGTATACGAACGGATATACGAGCAACGTGGGTCTAAGAAGGGTGTCGCTGGCTGTAAGGAGAACTTGCTTATTGACAGATGTGTCACGCAAGACTCCGTGCAGTATAAGCGGAACCTTTCTATGGCCTGGATCGACTACCGCAAGGCATTCGATATGACATCCCATGAGCTAATTGTTCACTTGCTCCAATGTCTTGCGGTGCTCGGTCCCGTAGTGAGGTGCATAGAACAACTCATGCCGCTCTGGAAGACTCGCTTTACTATAATATCAGGTAATGTCAGAGTACAGACGGAGCCGGTTGTGTTTAAAAGGGGAGTATTTCAAGGCGATTCCCTTAGCCCCCTTTTATTTTGCATCTCACTACTGCCGTTATCCGTTGAACTTCGCAGAACCCGTGGTTACAATTGCGGTACCCCCGGAGATAGGAGGCATAAGGTCACTCATTTATTTTACATGGATGACCTTAAACTCTATGCCTCTAGCGAGAGGGACTTACATCAGTCTCTCAGGGTGGTACAGGGGTATACTCAGGCTGTTGGTATGGAGTTTGGTTTGGACAAATGTGCACTGGTTCATCTCAAGAGAGGATGATGTGGTAACTACGGAGAGGATGCGCAGCTTGTAGACGGAAGCATCTTGCACCATCTAGATGCCGGAGAGTCGTACACGTACTTGGGTGTTGAGCGACGCTCCACCCAAGAAGTGCCAATGGTGAAAAACGCTCTCCGCGGCAAGTATCAGCACCTTCTCCGACAGATCTGGTCCTCAGAACTGTCGGGGAAGAATAAGGTGTCTGCAACAAACATGCTTGCCGTTCCGATAATTCTCTACTCCTTTGGGGTAGTGAAGTGGACGCAAAGCAAGCTGCGCCAACTCGACGTAGGAACCCGGAAGATGATGCACATCAATCGAAGTTTGCATCCAAAATCGTCCGTTCCGCGGTTGTATCTCTCACGACAGCAGGGAGGCCGTGGACTCTTGAGTTTGGAGTATCTGCATAACAGGTGTGCTCTGGATGGAGCCTGCAAAATTGTCAAGAGTTCGGATCCCCTCCTCTGCATGGTTCGCGACCATGAAAATGCAGGGGTAGGAGCATTTCTATTGAAGGCAGCACAGCGAGCAGCCGATGAGCTTGGTCTCGACTTCGACACTGAGCGGGTAAGCCCAAGCTCTGTTACCGAACTGGAACCCGCTCAGCTAAAAGCCCACATAAAAGAAGCAGAACAACACAGACTTCTGCAGCTGCACAAGGATAAGCCCTTACATGGTGTCTTCTATAAGAACTTTGAAGACAGGGGCTTATCTGAGAAGCTGACCTTTGCTTTCCTAAGGTCAGCTGGGCTGAAGTCTGAGACTGAAGGGTTCATCATGGCTTGTCAAGACGGTGTCTCTAACACACTCGTCTATCGAAGTCATGTCTTGGGTATGGAGGTCTCTGATATAAACTGCAGGGCATGCCGAAGGGCGCCGGAGACGCTAATGCACTTGTTGTCAGCTTGTCCGGCATACGCAGTCTCGGCCTATATTCATAGACATGACGGAGCATTACGAGTGCTGTATTATCATCTACGGCATTCGTATGGGATAGACGAGACACCAGTGCTGCCATATGCTCCGGGGAATATTGAGTCCGTTGTGGGGAATGAGCAGTGCCTAATTTATTGGAACTACTCGTTCCCTACCGTCAGACAAATACAGGCAAATAAGCCTGACGTAGTCCTCCTCGACCACCAACTCAAGACAATGTTTGTTATTGAATTCTCTGCTCCAGCGGAGACAAACATTGTTTTGAAAGAGGAGGAAAAACGGACTAAATATCGAGACCTTCTCTTCGAGCTCCGCAGACTCTACCCAGACCACACTGTTAAGTTGGTGGTACTTATTATAGGATCCCTCGATGGAGTGAGACAAACACTGCTTTCAGAACTGAAGAAGATACCGGCGTGTCGAAACTCGGCAGAAATCTTGGCCGGAAGCATGCAGAAGGCCGTTATTCTTGGATCGTTACGTCTGCTCAGAGCACACGACTTGCGGGCCCAGTGATCACTGACTCTACGGCGTAGAGAGTGGTCTCTGGTACTACCAGCGTACCCTCTCTGGCATCGGAGACAGAGAGAAGGGCGACTAGCTTTTGTAAAAAAAAAATAATAATAATAATAATATAAGAGTACGAAAGCGGACCGACAGCCTCCACGCGGTGTACCTGGACAGGCAGAGGCAACTCTGCCTGACAGATGTCGGACGTGGGTCTCAGGGCTAACCACTCTGTGACCCATATCTCTGGTTCCAATGGGCAGAGAAAGGGCTCCTCACAACCGACCCCATACGGATGGGGGTCAGAGACAAGTTCGAGGGGCCATACCGGATGGTCTCAATGGTAACAACCCATGCAATGGACATGGACGCTTTAAGTGGACGAGGGAACTTCGGGATGATTTGCTGACCTGCTACGAGAGCAGCGAACCTGAGCGCAGGGGGTACATGGCGCGAGGTCTGGTGTCAGCTGCACCCAGAGCATCGCGCCTTCTCTGAACAACAACTCAGAGATCAGGTATCCTTCCTGCGCAGATCAGGTTATGTAAGGGCACCCAGTCAGCAGGAGGGAGCACCAGTCGCACTTCCACCGCGGCAAATAGCGGCTGTCGGGGAACAACAATACAATACAATACAATACAATACAATACTTTATTGGTGTCAAAATACACACAGTGTTTACACACGTCAACATACAGTACAAAAGTTCAAATATAAGGTAAAAATATATAAAACAATAGATATGAAGTAAAAGACTGAGAGCACATAGTACATGAAAGACAAACTAGATATAAAAGAAGCTATTAATATAAAATAAACAGGAGGTATGGTATGGTAATTTATCACTGTAGCTTCTAGAATACTGCACGAGATTCACATATTAGTTTGCAATAGAGGAAAAGTTGCTATGTAAAAATTCGTTAGTACTATAAAAAGCATTATTGAGCAAATATTTTTTTATTCTGTTTTTGAACTGAGTTTCATTCAACAATTTTATCTCTGGTGGTAGAGCATTATAAAATTGAAAACCCAAGTATCCAGTGCCATCCCTAGTTTTACTTAATCTATGGAAATTTATGTTGAGTTTATCATTGTTTCTGGTTTTATAAGAATGTATGTGGCCTCTAGTTTCGAATGATTCTACATTTTTCTTTATATAACTAAGACATTGGTAAATGTAGGTACAAGGCACAGTCATAATATTCAAGGAAATAAAGTGTTGTTTGCAGTTGTCTCTAAATTTTAGTCCGGAAATGACTCGAATTGCCTTTCGCTGAGCAGAAAATACAGCAGCACAAGATGGGGCATGTCCCCAGACTAGTATTGCATATGATAAAGTAGAGTGGATGAGACTATGGTAAGTCGTGGTTAGAGTATTCAGTGAGACTTTGTCAATAAGGTTTCGCAACAGATAAGTATACTTGGAAATTTTTTTACAGACGTAGTTAGTATGACTTTCCCAAGATAACTTGGGGTCTAAGTAAACTCCTAAGAATTTAACAGACTCAGGATTATTAACCTCTTCCAAATTGCGCAAACCAAATATCATTGTTTCAGTCTTAGTCACATTTAAACTTAGCTTATTCGAGATAAACCAGTTCTGTGCACTTAACTCGGTATGCGGTACTTCATTTAGCAAAACTTCGATGCTATCATTTGACATTGTCAAATTTGTATCATCTGCAAATAATATTACACTAACATTATCTCTAATTGACTGAGGAAAGTCATTGATATAAATTAAGAAAAGTATGGGACCTAGTACGGACCCCTGCGGTACTCCATGCTGCAATTTTAAAGTATTAGATTTAATGCCATTATTAAGAACAAATTGTTGTCTATCACTCAGGTATGACCGTAAGAGCGATTTGCTTTCATCCGTAAAGCCGTAGAAACTTAATTTATTTATGAGAAATTCATGGGACACACAGTCAAAAGCCTTTGTGAGATCTAGGAAAAGAGAGCATACATAAGTGCCGTCTTCAAAACCGGCATTTATTAAATCTGTCAGTTTATCAATGGCAAGAGTTGTTGATAATTTGTTTCGAAAACCGTACTGGTAGGAACTGAGGAGCTTACTTTCTTCTAGATATAATGTCATCTGATTTTTTAGTATCATTTCATAGATTTTGGCGAGACATGGTATTACAGATATTGGTCTGTGATTTGAAGGGTCATCGACATTATATTTTTTAAAGATTGGTACTACTTTGGAGATTTTTAAGCATTCCGGGAATACATTGTTTTGTATGCTTTCATTAATTAAATGGGTAAGAGGAATTAAAATGGACTGTGTGATACCCTTTATGATTCGAACAGACAGGCCATAAGCGTCTTTGCTTTTTTTGCCCTTGAGAGTGGTAATTATCTCGGATACTTCAAAATAGGTAACCTGGTTAAAATAAAATTGGCTGGACTGGCTGTGATCGAATAAATAATTTGTGTAGAGAGAATTGCTAGGAGGTAGTTGGTTTATAATAGTATCGGGTACATTTGTGAAATAGTTGTTAAATTGATCACTAGAGATGTTGTTTGACCGAGGCATAGACATTTTCCTGTAATTGTTAACAATTTTCCATATTGCCTGTTGGGGGTTATTGTGATTTTTTATAAAGTTATCGTGGGATGCCTTTTTAGCATCATTTATTTTGCGGCGGTATTTGAGCCTGTAATTGTTCAATATAGTCTTGTTATTCTCGGTGGGATTTCTTTTGTAAAAATCATGTAAGAAATTGAAATGTTCACGCATGCGCTTAAGATCATCGTTAAACCAAATAAAGTTAACTTCATTGGGGCTATTTGCAACATGGGATTTTAATGGGAATATGGTGTCTACGGCATCTACAATTACTCTGATAAATTGTATAAAACGATTATTAATGTTTACATTGGAATCAAAAACAAAGTTCCAGTTGAGTGTGTCTAGATAACTACATAGTATTGGTAGCTTGTGTTCATGAATGGGTCTGTAAGAAATTCTGCTGGTGGGAATTTTAAATTCAATTTCTGTCTCTAGATGTATACCCAAGTGATCGGACAGCTTGGTATCTATTGATTGGGTACATAAGTTGTTAGTGTAAATGTTCGAAAAAATATTGTCTAGGCAGTGATTATTTCTGGTGAGTCCTGTGAAGGTTTGAGAAAACCCAAATGATTCAAATGTATTTAAGATTAGAGTTGTGCGCTGCTCATTTTGTTTTTGAAAATAGACGTTAAAGTCGCCTGAAACAAACATTACTTTGTCACATTTGGAAAAGGTATCAAGAGCAAGAGTCAGTGTCTCCAGGAATAAGTCATAATTACCATTAGGAGGTCTGTAAATAGTCATCAGTCTTATAGTACCATATTCTACTGCAGCAATCTCACAATGCGATTCAACCGAGAATTTATTTACATTTCCCAAATTTATACAGTTTTTATAGTCCTTAAGTGCATATATAGCCACCCCACCATGGACTGTGCTAGTTCTACAGTAATTTGAGACAAGGTAATAATTTCCTAAACTTACATAACTCAGCTCATCGGTATTACACCAGTGTTCATTGATTAATAAAAAGTTATATTTACGCTCATTTATAAATAACTCCAATTCAGTAGTTTTGTTACGAATGCTTTGTATGTTCAGATGCAGTATTCTAAAATTATAAGACGAAACATTTTCTGCGATTGCTATGCTACTTTCGGGATTTATTTGTCTAAAAAATTGTTTGCTGTATTTCTAGTGTTATTTGGGTTTCTTTGCATATACTTGTCCACGTAACAACCTTTTGGCCAGAAATCTGTTGACAAATGTAATTCTTCCATGTTTTTCGGTACTCCTAGTTTGAAACTTGCACTCCTGGGTCTGCTGAATTTGGATCGTAATTTTATGCATCTGCATAGATGGCGATATTTGCTGTCTAGAGTTTCTAGCAAATCGTCCGTCTTTGTTTCTATGTTAAGGTTTGATAAATAGATCCAAGCTAATTCCGGCATCTTTTCTCCAATATTAGGGTTGGCTACTTTAATATTAGGCCTACTGGGACCTGAACAGATTTTACCTTTAGTTTTGCCATTTTTAGATGTCTGGTGTTGTGGGGCACTGTCCTTTTCTACATTATCGCCTTGTCTATGTTTAGAGATGCCTGTCGGGGTTGCACTGGAAGCAGTATTTTTTTTGTTTTGCTTAAGGAGTCTAGGATGTGGTTGTCCATTTTTATTTATTGGTGATGAGAGTTGCTTTGATTTTTCTTTGTCAAGTTGTAATTGTTGCTTGGGTTGAGATACTTGCTGATGTGCAGTATAGACAGACATATTTTGTTGACGAGGTTGTAAATTCTCAGATTTACTGCTATTACTAAAAGCTTAATCAGATCAATATTTGTTTCCTTTAATATTGCAAGATCATTGTGGAGATTTATAATCTGATCCTGAAGGTTGGTTAGGCGTTTCGTCACATTGTCTTCAATATCAGATAGTTTACTGTAGATTTCTTGCGTTGGCCCTGGTGTTTTTTCGTTTGCAATACACTCTGGGCACCAGTAAAGTATAAGTCTTTTTTTCAAAAGTACTGCTCTTAATTCTGTTGTTGTTAATTGTGTACAATCTTGACACAATTTTGAGGTACACTTATCACAATTAACCAGTTCAATATTTGTTATATCACACTTAGAACATTTACTCATCTTGTGCAGAATATTTGAATACAGCCCTGTTGTGTTTTTATTGTGAACCTGTTTTTGTGTTCAATGATTTCTTGTAGAGGTGTTTTTACAGCTGTTTATTTATTTCTTTTTACACAATATTGCAAATACACTGTTTATAACAAATGCTTTTAATGCCTCACTATTATTATATGAAAAGGTAAATTTTTAGCTACTTGTGATATAAATTTCGAAATATTTTGAGTTGGAAAAACACTAAATAATTGTTGTTTTTACACAGCACATGTGAAGTGAACTATCTCACAAAATAGCTTCTACCCAGAAGGTACACCGATGTTAACTTAAGAACGAAGGTTAGCCTTAACAGCAGGGCTACCCTGAAGCCACAAGACCTGGCACGGATGGACGCTGCCATCGATGAGGAGCTACCAGAAGACGCCGACATTTGGCAGATCAACACTGCCGTGTACAACGCTGCTAGCCAACTCGTTCCCCGCGAAAGGGCAACCAGGGCCCCAAGCGATATCGATAAGGCTAAGCGGCGTGTACAAAAGATCGAAGGCAAGATACAGTTGGCCAGACAACACGCTTCTCGAATCCAAAGTGTGGTGGAACACGTCACAGCTGGCAAGGCATTCAATACAATACAATACAATACGTTTATTCATGTTAATATACAGGTATAAGTATTTACATAAGTCAAAATATAGATAAAAGAAGAAAAGTATTACAGTAAGTATACGACCATTTTAAAAAATAGATAAAATAATTTAGTTAAAACATAAAACATTAAAAGTTACTGTAGTTACAACATATTTAAAAAACAGCTATATCAGTTAGGTACAGTGTTTGATTTCCTCACAAATGTCCTCAACTGTAAAGAAGGCCTTACTGATGAAGAACATTTTAATTGTAGCTCTGAATTTATCCATGGGTAGCTCTCTGATTTTGGGGGGAAGACTATTAAAAAGTTTAACTCCAAAGTGCTTTATACCTGTTTGCCCTCTTGTTAATTGTGTGAAGATCGTTCTTAAATGATCCTTGTTCCTGGTCTCATGATTATGGACTTCTTTATTAGATACGTATTGATTAATATGCTTTTTAATGTATGTTAAGCATTCCAAGGCATATATACAGGGAAATGTTAAAATTTTAAATGTTATAAAAAGATCCTGCGTTTCGCTTCTATAATCTACCCCAGCCATAGCCCTGACAGCTCTTCTTTGTAAACCAAAAATTCTGTGTCTGCAAGAGGAGTGACCCCATGCAATAATAGCATATGACATACCAGATTGGCATAGTGCAAAATATGCTGACCGAAGAACTCCTGCTGAGACAGTTTGCGATAACTGTCGAAGACAATATATATTTTTAGTGAGAGTAACGGCCAGATGCTCACCCTGAGTGTCCCATTGCTGTTTTGGGTCCAAGATTACTCCTAGAAACTTTACAGAAACTGGGTTATTATCTATACCACTCAGATCACGAAGGGAGGAAGTCATGACTATCGTTTTATCTGGGTTAAAGCGTAATCGATTATTTGCGAACCAGTTTTCTGCCCTTGACTGTGCCGATATACTTTTAGCTTTCAGAGAGTTTAGGTCAGTGTCTTTCAATATCAGTGTAGTGTCATCTGCATATAATAGACAGTTTACATCAGTGAGTCTTGAAGACAGGTCGTTAATGTACAATAAGAATAACAACGGGCCCAGGATAGAACCCTGGGGCACACCAACACTTACATTAAGTTCTTTAGAGTTAACTGAGCCTAAACGTACCGACTGAACACGATTAGAAAGATACGACTGCACAAGTTGGCGACTTGCCACACTGAAGTTGTATACAACTAGTTTGTCGATTAAAATGTTGTGGGTAACACAGTCAAAGGCTTTACTGAGGTCGCAGAATACTGCTGCTGAATAAAGACCTTGTTCAAAACAATCGATAGTGTGTTCTGTAAATTTCAGAATGGCATCTGTTGTGGAGAGCCGTTCCCTGAAACCAAATTGGTTGTTATTTAAATTATTGTTCCTCATTAAATACTCATCAATACACATTTTCATGGCTTTTTCGAATATTTTAGAAAAGATTGGCAAGATGGAAATGGGCCTATAATTTCCAATGCTATTAATGTCACCTTTACTCTTATAAATGGGAACTACTGATGCGATTTTAAGTAGTTTTGGAAATGTTCCAGTCTTGAAACACAGATTAATTAGTTTACAAATTGGCGAAATCAAGACATTTTTTGCGAACTTAATCAGGGAGACATTTAGACCGAAAACGTCCACTGAGTTGCTATTTTTCAACGAGTTGATTATGTCCCTAACATTATTCAGGGTAATTTCTTTAAAACTAAAAGTATTCTCGATGTCGATATTTAGGTCAAATAATCTGGGGTCTTCTACTGTTGCTGGAAGTGTATTTATTATTTCCTCTGCTATATTTACAAAGTAGTTATTGAAGTCTTCAGCAGAAATATTGCAATTTACCTCATTTCTTTGTGATGCTGTCCTATTAGAGTTTATAATATTCCACATTGTTTTAACTGGATTGTTAGCATGATGAATAAAATTATCGTGGGCATCTATTTTTGTTTTTTTTAAAGCATTTCTGTATGTTAATTTAAATTTATTTCGTTGGTTTCGCAACTCAAAACTTTCTGGGTATAAGTTACACAATTCATTTAAAAAGTGCAAATGATTTCTCATATAATAATAATAATCTTTATTGAAAAAATAGGACAACCTAATAATACATGTTTTTGACATATTCCATGTGGTATAACAATTTACAATGAAATTCTTATATTTAAAAGAACTAACAAAATAAATACGAATGAATGAACTAAACAAATAGTACTTTACAAATTACATAATACTTAAGACATTATATTCTATTTTTATTCCATTTGCTTTAATCACAATCTATTCATAATAAATTCTTTTAGTTTAGTTTTAAAGGTGTTTAATGTTGTAGCATCTTTTACAGATTCGGGTAACTCATTAAATTTTTGAAAACCTTTAAAATACAATGAATTCATAGATTTATGACAATTAGTTCTTGCTATATGAATATTGTTTGTACCTCTCGTATTATATGTATGAATATCTTTGTTGAAAGTAATGAAATGCTGAAAATATTCAGGAGCCATACGATTTACTATTTTAAATACAAAAATCATGGTAAAATAGTATAGTCTAGTTTCAACTGAGAACCAATTAAGAGATGTCAACATTGAGAAAATTGGAGTAAGTCGACTTGCCTTTAAGATGACTCTCATTCCACGATTTTGCAGTTTTTGCAGCATGTTTAATTTATTAAGATTGAATAAGAATAATATTGATGCACAATAATCAAAATGTGGCTGAATAATAGTATGATAAACTGTGATTTTAGTTTCAGTTGATAAATGTTGCGCTATTCGACTAAAGAAATAGAGTTTTTTAGAAATTTTCTTATATATATAATCGAAGTGATGGTCAAAATTCAAAAAGTTATCAAGTTGAAATCCCAGATATTTTACTGTAGAGACAATTTGTATTTGTTCACCATTAATATTCAAATTTATGTTGTCAATGTCAAGAAAACTATACTTATATTTTGTAGTAAATATCAACGCCTTTGTTTTTTCCACATTTAATTTTAATTTATTGATATTTAAATATCTATTCACAGATACTAAGATAGTATTCATTTTTTGGATAGCTCTCTCCAGGTTAACATCACTACAAGCTACTAAGGTATCGTCAGCAAAGAGGTTAATAAATTCACATTCTACAAACAGTTCAATATCATTTATGTATAATAAAAATAGCAGGGGACCTAACACACTACCCTGTGGAATTCCAACATTATTATCCATTTCGCTTGATACTGTATCATTAAAGCGGACGCGTTGTTTGCGATTTTTTAAATAGTCACAAATCCAGTCAAGTACCTTACCACCAATACCATATTGCTCTAACTTAGATAACAATATCTTTCTATCGATTGTCTCAAAGGCTCGCCTTAAGTCCAGGAATACAGTAATAACATATTTATTGTCATCTAAGCTAGTTTTGATGTTGCATAGTGTAATTTGTAATGCTGTTTCACATGAATATTTTTTTCGAAAGCCAGATTGATTATTTATTAATATTGAATTTATAGAAACATGGTGTAATAACTGTTCGTTGACAGCTAATTCAATAAGCTTTTCTATTGGTGGCAAGGTATTAATTGGACGAAATTCTTCAGCGTTCGTGGTGTTAGCTACTTTCTGGATAGGAATAATTGTACTAATTTTTAATGCACTTGGAATTTTACCAGTATTAAGAGAAGTATTTATTAAGTTTAGTATAACATGGCCAATAGATTCAAAAACTTCTTTAACTATTCTACAGTTTAAGGTTTCATGTATAGACAATTTGTTGTCTAAACTGTTAACTATTTTTCGCAAGTCTTGCATGGAAAGCATTTCAAAGTTGTCGAATTTTAAATATAAATTATTGTTTAAATTACACCAGGTTTCAGTACTATCGATACTTTGAATAATATTACCAATACTTTCAACAAAATATTCATTAAAATTATGTGCAATCTGTATACTGTCACAAACGACTTTATGATTATTACCAGTTCCAAAATTTACATATTTTGGCATGTCTTGATTCTTATTATTGACTAGATTTTTAAGGGTTTTCCACATTTGTCTTGGATTGTTTCTAAATCTGTCTATTTTATCAAAATAATACTGTTTCTTTTTTTGTTTTAAAAGATTAACTACACCATTTCTATGTACCTTAAAAACTTGCCATTTGTTTTGTTTTTCATTGTCTGTAGACATTTTGAACTCCTTGTAAGCTCTATCCCGGTTTCTAATTTTATCAAGCACCTCATAATCTAACCATGGCAATTTAGATTTATACTGGTATGATTTTATAGGCGCAATACTATTAATTACAGTTTCACAATTTTCAAAAATTTCTTGATATATCGTATTAACATCAATAGAGTTTAAATTAAAATGAATCATTATAAGACTAGCTTTAATTTTATTTAAATTTTCCGTGCTTAATTTCCTAAATTTGTTTCTGATATTATTGAAGCTAACACTATTGCATACATTTACTGATATCACAGAATGATCGGTTATTTTTGGACAATCATGAACATCTGTCACTATATCAATTTGATTTGTTAACACATAATCAACTAATGTCTCACTATAGTCAGTAATACGAGTAGGTTTTGTTACACATTGTTTGATTCCATATGTTGTTAAAAGATTTTTAATTTTTTCTCCATAGAATGAAGTACCCATCAAGTCTATATTAAAATCGCCAGCCAACACAAAATGACGATTTGTAGAGAATAACACATCACAAACTGCTTCAAAGTCTTCTATAAATTTAGAGTGTGAACTTGACGGTGAATGATAGAGACATCCAACAATATAGACTGAACTTGTGAGATCGATTTTTAGTAGTTTACACCAATAGTTATCTTGTAGCTCGAATGTTTTAAAATTGGAAAAATTATAATTATTATTAATGTACAAGATGACACCACCTGTATGTCTACTTGTTGAATCGCAACGGATATGATTGTAATTTTCAAGTTTTATTTCACTATCCTCAATATCAGCTGTAGTTCTGGTTTCACTAAGTAAAATTACCTTGGGATTATAACAAGTAATACTTCCTTGGATTTGATCACGATTTTTTACAATACTCTGGGCATTAAGATAAATTATATCTGAGTTTAAAAGTACATTTGTTTTACTCATTATATTTTCCCCATTGCAGGTTACTTCCCTAAAAAATCGTTTTCTGTATCTACTGGACCCTTGACATCCTGTCTAGAGAGTCTCCTAAATTTGAATCTCTCGAATGCAACATTTCGTGGCCAGAAATTCTGAGCATATATGGTCTCTAATAAGTCGTATTTTATTCCTACTTGGAAACACTTGCTGTTAGGTCTTGATTGTTCTATTTTAGTTTGGATATGTTTTACTATAAGATCATCTTCATTGGTGATGTTGGCTTTCTTTTTAATATAGTTCCTCACTATAGTCTCATCTATTGTGTCAGGGATTCTAGAAATAAATAGCCATGCTTTCTTCTTATTATCATCTCTGCCTATAAAGTGTTCATTTTCAGCTACTTCACCGGTTCCTATGAAAACATTTCTTTTTGGTCTACGAATATTTGTATTTATTTTTGGTATGATTGGCGGGGCACCCGCTATTTGGGCCCAGGATGTTGTTGAAGCTGTTGTACTTTGGCTGATGATATTTGATGGTAATTTAGCTTCATGTTCAACTTGCCTGCTTTGGGTGTCTGCTGGCTGCATTTTTGTGATCACTGGTAGGGGCACTGACTGCGTTCTGGAGTTTGGGGAGACATATGTGGTATTGTTTGCTGCTTTGTTTGATTTGCAGTCGATCGTTGAAACTTCAGAATAACTTTTGTTGGTTTTCACTGGGTTCTCTGGCCTCGTAGTATTAGCTGCTCTTTTAGGACCCTGAGTTGGTTTTTCTGTTGACGTTAGAAGTCTAATAAGATCTACATTACTATCTCGTAGTGTTTTTATGGTTTCATTAATTGTTTGCCTTTCATTTTGTGCTTCAACATGAAGATTTTCATATTTGTTGCATAGGGTGATCTTTACATTTTCGATTTGCTTGATAAAAGTTTCTTGTTCCTGTACCTTGTTTTTTAATTTGTTATTTTCCTCTATTAAGAGTAAATTGGTTTTGGTTATTTTATCAGTCTGATTGATCACTTGACAACAATCAAGACAATGGTATCGAAGTCTTCTGTTGCTGAGTTCTAACACTCTTATTTCAGTTGTTGAGAGTTTGGAGCATGACTTACAGTGATTTTTTGTGCATTTATCACAGGTATAGATTAGTTTTGGATCCAGATTATTATTTTTACATTGTTCCCAATTTGCACATTCCATAGCTTAGGCATTTAAATTGATGTACTAAGTCCGGTCCTATTTATTTTAGATCTTGAGTGAACCAGTTCACATGAATAAATTTGTCATTCGGGACTTTCTTTACTTTGCATGGGAAACAAGAGTAAAAACAGTCCAGTATGATATCTAAAAACTTCTTGAATACTTCGTCTATATTATCAGAGGGATCGTCAAGAAAGGAGAAATCACAGTCTAATAATCGCTGATAAAAAAGGTACTTACCCTCATTAGTAATGGGGCGATGTACTTTACTAATAATCTTTCTATTTAGTTTTGGAACATTAAATTTTAAGATTTGTCCTAGATGATCTGATAAAAGTGCATCAATATTAAAAGCTTCCCAATCATTTTCAGTGAAATTTATAAATATATTATCAATACAGTTATTTTGTCTTGTACTTGACGTAATGGTGGAATTAAAACCATAAGTGAGAAGTAAATCACAGAGACTAACAGAGTGAGGATCAGTTGTTCCAAATTTCACATTGAAATCGCCGCAGATTATTGTAGGTAAATCGATATTTATAGAGCTAAGAATATTTTCTACAATTGAAGAGAATGTTTTAAAATCACCTAGAGGTGATCTATAAATAGTTATTAATTGAACATTATGTGGTAAGATTTTCACTGCGGATATCTCGCAATCTTTTTCTTTTGATAGTTTATTAAGATTTTGTAATGGCAAAAACTGCAAGTCATTTTTTAATAGAATCATTGTTCCCCCATGAACAAATTCAGACCTACAAAAGTGAGATACAACACTGAAACCTTTGATATTAAATTGATTTATTTCCATCGAATTCAACCAATGTTCACTTATACAAATAGCGTTAATTTCAGGACATTTGTGTAAGAGAAGTGCTTCAAGTTCATTTCCCTTATTTCTAATACTCTGGATATTCAAGTGCATGACTGAGAAGGGGTTTACTTTGACACATTTACCAGGCTGCGAGTATTGGTTTCCTGGGGAGTGTTCATCCTTTGACGGGTCACCTTGTTGCGGCTTTGTAGATTCAGAAAATGGTTTATAATAACTCCTGTTGGCCATAAATCAGGAGTTAAATATTCCTCTCTTCTATTAAGAGGCACAGAAAGCTTAAAAGAGCTACGATATTTTTCTTTCTTGGTTCTCATTTTTTCACAGGTGCAATCTGTGTCTAGATCTTTACTTTTTAGAAACTTCATTATGTCTTCTGGTTTCACTTCAGGTGCTAAACCAGATACAAATAGGAAGCCCACTTTTAGTGCAGTTTTTAGCATATGACTGTTCTCATTTGAACCTTTTAAAGGCTCCGGACGATTTATTTTAGTTGTGGTTTTAGTTGTAATTGGTTTTTCCTTCTTTTTCTTTACTACTTCTGACCAAGGAACATTGGAACTACCTTGAGGTGGTGATAAGTCATTTGTGTTATTAACCTTAGTGACATTGTTTTCTAAATCGGTGTCAGTTTTATTTATTGAAGGTTCGACAGCATCTGAATTTGCCGCCACTTTTTCAGGTTTATTTACTATTTCTGTCTTCCTTTTGGTTGGATTACTTTCAAACCTTTTTAGCTTTTCCTTTAGTAAACCACAGTTTTCTTCTAATATCGCATTTTTGCTTTCCAATTCCTTAATTATTCTACGCATCAGGAAAATTTCTTTTTCGAAAGCGGCTTTTTCGGACTCGTATATAACTCTAACCTCACTTTCGGCCACGTGCTGACAAGTTGCCGTTTTCGCTGCTGCAGACTGCCTCAAACAAGCTGGATGATACAATTCCGAACACCTTGAGCACTTTTCGTAATTAACAACTCCTTTTTTACAATGTTTGCATACTTTTATCTACGAATCGCTCTCGCACACGACCGCTCCGGCCGACGCCATTGCGAACATTCACGCCTAAAGTCCGGCGAATAGCAGCCGGCCTAAGACGCCAGCACCACACACTAAATCTAACAGTGATGCTTACCATTAAGCAACACTGTTTAGATCGGATTCGAGCGCTCATGGCTGTCAAGAAAAATCTAATAAGGCGGGTAAGGAGTATGGAACAAAATACATTGTTCCGTACGAATCCTTCCCGCCTATTTCAAGAGCCACAGCGTGTTGTCGACAATCCGCCAGCTGTAGCCGATGTCGAAATCTTCTGGAAGGGAATCTACGAAACGACACGTCCATTCGATAGCGACACTCCAGCAATCGCACACTTCGAGGCTCTCTGCCGCAGAACCTTTGAAGAGCCAGAAGAAGTGTGCCCGGCAATCAGTTCGGAGGAAGTTCAACAAGCTCTTGTTGGTATTAAGAACTTCGCTGCTCCGGGTCCAGACGGCATAAACAACTGGTGGTGGAAAAAATTCCCTTCCACCCACCGTCGTCTGGCTCGAGTTTTCAACTCGTGGTTGAACGAGGAGCAGCAGATTCCGGACTGGTTTGTTGAGGGACGTACCGTGCTAATCCCCAAGAAGGGAGATTTGTCCGATCCAAGGAATTATAGGCCAATCACCTGTCTGAACTCCTGCTACAAGATATTTACACGTATCTTGTATGCTAGGATACTAAGGCAGGTTGATTCGGTCTTCCAGCAGATTTACGAGCAGCGTGGCGCCAAGAAAGGCATGGCAGGTTGCAAAGACAGCCTGCTGATAGACCGCTGTATTACGCAGGATTCTGTGCAGTACAAGCGGAACCTATCTATGGCCTGGATTGACTATCGTAAGGCATTTGACACTACATCGCACGAACTACTGGTGCATTTGCTCAAATGTCTTGCAGTAGCAGAGCCACTAGTGAGATGCATAGAACAACTACTGCCGCTCTGGAGGACTCGCTTCACCATAACATCTGGTGCACAGAGGGTTACAACAGAGCAGGTGGTATTCAGAAGAGGAGTTTTCCAGGGAGACTCTCTGAGTCCCCTCCTCTTTTGCATCTCACTGCTGCCGTTATCTGTTGAACTCCGCCAAACTCGCGGGTACCATTGTGGACCACCCAGCAACCGGAGGCATAAGGTCACTCATCTATTCTATATGGATGACCTCAAACTCTATGCCTCCGGAGAGCACGAACTTCAGAATGCTCTAAGGGTGGTCAAGGAGTACACGCGGGCCATTGGCATGGAGTTCGGGTTGGACAAGTGTGCGGTCGTCCATCTCAAGAGAGGACGATGCGGGGACTTTGCTGAAGACGCGCAACTCGCAGACAGAAGCATCCTAAGACATCTGGATGCCGGAGAGACCTACACATACCTGGGTGTGCAACAACATCACATCCAGGATGTGCAGCAAGTTAAAGAATCTCTCCGCGGCAAGTACAGACGCCTACTCCGAAAGATTTGGTCATCAGAACTTTCGGGAAAGAACAAGGTGTCTGCGACTAATATGCTTGCCGTTCCTGTCCTGCTCTACTTCTTTGGGGTAGTCAAATGGACTGTAGATGAGCTGCGCCAATTAGATAGAAGTACCCGCAAGATGATGAATATCAATAGGAGTATTCATCCTAGATCGTCCGTCCCTCGTGTGTACCTCTCACGTCAACGGGGGGGCCGAGGACTTTTGGGTCTGGAGTGTCTGCATGGCAGAGTAGCACTAAGTATGGCATGCAACATCCTAAGGAGCTCAGACCCGCTTCTGCAATCACGAAAATGCAGGAGTAGGTGCAGGACTGTTTAAGGCGGCAAAACGAGCCGCAGATGAACTTGGTCTCGTATTCGACAACAGACGAGGAGGCCGGCGCGGTGCTGACCCAGAGTCAGTCACTGAGCTACAGCCACCTCGCCTGAAGGCCCAAATAAAAGGTGCCGAACAGGAATATCTGTTTAGGCAGCATGTCGATAAACCCATGCACGGGGTGTTCTAAAAGAACCTAGAAACACTGGGTTTATCGACTAAGCTGACATTCGCCTTTTTAAGGTCAGCTGGGCTAAAGTCGGAGACCGAGGGATTCATTGTGGCCTGCCAAGATGGTGTAATCAACACTTTGGTTTACCGAAGCCGCGTAATGGGTGTAGAGGTTCCTGATATTAACTGCAGGACCTGTCGTCAGGCGCCGGAATCGCTCATGCATTTACTATCTGCATGCCCGGTATATGCAATTTCGGCCTACATCCATCGCCATAACGCGGCGTTACGGGTGCTGTATTACCATCTACGGCACTCATACGGAGTAGACCAGACACCAGTGCTGCCTTACGTCCCCGGAGACATCGAGTCCGTTGTCGAGAACGAGAGGTGCCGAATTTACTGGAACTTTTCGTTTCCGACAATCAGGCTAATTCAAGCCAACAAGCCTGATATAGTCCTCCTCGACTATCAAAACAAGGTGATGTTTGTGATCGAGTTCTCAGCACCTGCTGAGCCAAACATCGCTTTGAAAGAGGACGAAAAACGGACCAAATATCGTGATCTCCGGTACGAGCTCCAAATGCTGTACCCAGGCTACTCGGTCAAGATGGTCGTTCTAATAATCGGTGTACTCGGAGGTATGAAGCCTACGCTGCTCGCGGAACTGAAGACCATACCAGCCTGTCGGAAATTAGCTGAATGGCTAGCAGGCCAAATGCAGAAAGCGGTCATCTTGGGGTCCCTTCGCCTACTTAGGGCACATGAATCTGGAATGTACAGTCACTAACCCCACAGGTCGTGGGGAGTGGCTGTTATTATCGCCGGCGCGGCTACCGTGTGGTATTGGTCGGAAAGCACGGAAGCCCTGTCCGGCAACGGTGAAACCGAAAAAAAAAAAAAAAAATATATATATATATATATATATATATATATATATATATATATATATATATATATATATATATGTTGTTTCTTAGGTTTTCACGGGTATTAAATGAAGTGTTGACGTGCTTCCGGGTGTTTTCCCGTGTAGTTGGTAGGCTCCTGTTGGAACCATGGTTGTCTGAACGACGTTTCGGCGGAATCTCATCTGCCATCTTCAGGTTCTAGCTGAAAGCTGCCTGCTGCTGCTGCTGCTCCTCGTTGCTCGAACTGAACTGTTCAGTTCGAGCAACGAGGAGCAGCAGTAGCAGCAGCAGCAGCAACAGCAGCAGCAGCAGCAGCAGGCAGCTTTCAGCTAGAACCTGAAGATGGCAGATGAGATTCCGCCGAAACGTCGTTCAGACAACCATGGTTCCAACAGGAGCCTACCAACTACACGGGAAAACACCCGGAAGCACGTCAACACTTCATATATATATATATATATATAAAATAATAATAATAATAATAATAATGACCTCAATAACTTAATGTGGCAACAAATAAAGGGACTGCGACAGTATTTTTATAGAAAACAAGATAAAGCGCTTCACAATGCCATCGTACGAACTGATCGAGGTTTTACTCCACTGGATCTAAGAAACAACGAACTTAATGTTGAAGAGAAAATTGTATCTGATCAGCAAAAACTTGATACCTTAACTCGGAAAGAACTACACGGTAGACACTTCTATCAATTGGAACAGCCTCATGCCGACAAAAATGCGTCGCACAACTGGCTGAGAGGTGGCTACCTGTTCGCTGAGACTGAGGGATTCATGGTTGCCATACAGGACGAAGTAATGCCTGTAAGAAACTATCTCAAGTACATCGTCAAAGATCCTCACATACAGTCAGATTCATGTAGGAGATGTGGAATAGCATCAGAGACAATTCAACATGTTATTGCTGGTTGTCAAGCCTTAGCCAACACAGATTATCTGCATGGGCACAATCAAGTTGCTCGCATAATTCACCAACGCTTGGCTCAGAATCATAAACTTGTCATAGCTTAGATAAGTATACCTAGTTATTGTGCAATATAGTTATTTAAGTTATAAAGACACCTCTAAAACGGCACATACAGATGGTTTCACATCTAGGTGCCACAAACATGCCTTAATACTAAATTACACAATTTGCTAGACTAAAGTTAAGTAAATAAAATGTAATAACTGTTGGTAAATAAAGATTTGATTTGATTTGATTTGTTAATACAGAGGTACCCTACCACAAATATGAGCCGTGTAGTGTATTAGAAAATGCCACCTCCAAACTCTACTGGGATAGGTCAATTACAACTGACCGTAGAGTGCCGAGCAACAGACCAGATATAATTCTCTCTAAGAAAGCCACCAAAATAACATATCTAATTGATGTAGCAATCCCAAATTCTAATAACATCCAAAAAACAATTGCAGATAAAATTAATAAACATTCAGAGTTGGCAATAGAAATAAAAAGAATTTGGAAACAAGAAAAAGTAATTGTAGTACAGTCGTGGCCAGAAAAAGGTTTCCGACCTGAACAGCGTATTTTATCAAGTTTTCCCTGGGTGAGTATGACTTTGCGTTTGAGTTTTCTAAGCTCCGCCCAGGCGGCTGCCTCTAAGCGAATGCCTTTGGAATTAATACCACAATAATATTTATAGTTCCGTGTCAGTAACGCAAAGACTATTTGTTTCAAACGCGCCGACTTTTTTAATCAGTTACTACTACTACCCCATTGACATTTGGAAACTTTACAAATGAATGAATGAATCATGTAAAGAAATAAATTGTTCTTGTTGAATTTCATGAGCATATATTATTGTAGATATTAATATTCTAAGGCTGAAGAACTTCGGTCGATGGCCTTTTGGTGAAACCAATAAAACACAATAAATAAAATGATAATAATATTTTAAATATTAACTGTATGATACATATTTGAATGTATTAATCGATTAATTGACATTTTATTTAAGTCATTTAAATATTAATTAATACTACAGTAAAATACAAAATTATATAAATAAATAATTCTTTGTTGCGATTTTTTCGAAAAAATTTACCCACGTTTTAACAATCCTATGAGTCTCTAGAAAATGACCTTTGCGTTTTTAAGTTAGTGGGTCAAATATGCTCAAGAAATTGATGTTTGGCCAATACTTTTAAACTATGCAATTTGGTGGAAAATGATTAGACCTTTTTCAAAGCTTGTGAAATTTTAAAATTGAAAATGTTTAACAAGTCGAAGGTTAACGTAACATATATATGAATTGTTAACTGATGTATATGTATTTATACAATGAAATACCTTTTTGAAATGTGACCATATTTAAACAAAATAAAGAAATATTTTAATGGTAATAGTAATGGTAATACGGGGGTCCAGTGGCGATTTGTGTACCGCTTAGAAATTTCACTTTTTTGCGAATTTTTGAAGTTTTATGTATGCTAGGTGGATGTTCTCGGTGTCAGTTTGAAGATCTCGTCAATTGTAAACTATTGGAAGTAGCTTGGAAAATTTAAAATTCGATTTGGCGAAGATACGGGGGTTGAGGCGTTTTTTTGGACACGAAAGCGGTCGGTGCTGTTACATGGAAAGATCCAAATTTGATTTTGGTTTATTTGGAAAGACGATGAACCGGCGCTCATCGTACTGGCTGGTCTTGGAGCCTGCGAAGCATAGGGGTGAAGTTACAGGGGTGTAAAGTTGAGGTACGGTTTTAAACGGGTGATTTTTTTTTTATGTCGATCTGGGTTTTTAGGATTATGTGGACGAATCTGTGGGTTTTGCCAAATTTTCTGGCAGAGTTGGATATGGGGGTTGAAAAATGGGAAAAAGCTACAATTATCGGAAAAAGCTGAAAATCGGTATTTGTGTGAAATTCGCTGATTTGCGATTTTTACGGCTTGATTATAGTTTATAACAGAATACGGGATGTGTTTGGTGGAAGGGGGTACTTAGGTTAGGGATAAAATTTATTTTTTTGTGATTAAGTTTCGATGAGAAAACTAAATGTCAAGTTACGTTTTTGGCAGTATGTGGATGAATCTGTTGGTTTTTAAGAATATTTTAGCCGAGTTCGATTTGGGGGTTGAAAAAATGGAAAACGTCATAATTATCAGAGAAAGCTGAAAATTTATATTTGTGTGAAATTCGGTGCTTTGAGAGTTTTACTGATCGACTGTAATTTTGAAGAGAATCCGGAATACGGCTGTGGGGGCGGTCGTGGGTGATTTTTTGTTGTTGATGTTTTGATGAGCAAAAGTGTCGAATTGCGTGGACGAATCTGTGTTATTGATAATTTTCTGGCCGAGTTGAATTTGGAAGTTGGAAATGGAAAAAAGTTATAATTATCGGAAAAGGCTGAAAATCGATATTTGTGTGAAATTCGGTGTTTTGAAACTTTTTACGAGTCGATTGTAATTTTTAAGAGATTTGTTTGGGGGGTGAGGTTGGGAGTGAAAATTTCGTTTCGTGCTTTCGTTTTGTTTTGGTGAGAAAAAATGTCGAGTTATGTTTTTGGCAGTATGTCAACGAATCTGTTAGTCTAGTTGGATTTGGGGGTTGAAAAATGGCAAAAAATTATAAACATGGGTCGACCGACGCTTAGCGTCGTTTTTGTAAAGCTTGTGTATTTGATAAATGTTGATAACTAAATTAATGTTCTTTCATTTCTACGTCTCAACGCCGACCGACGCTTAGCGTCGTTTTTGTAAAACTTGTATGTTTGATAAATTTTGATACCCAGATTCATATTCTTGCATTTTTACGTCTCGACGCCGACCGACGCCTAGCGTCGTTTTTGTAAAACTTCTGAATTTGATCAATTTTGATACCTAAATTCATGTTCTTGCATTTTTACGTCTCGATGCCGACCGACGCCTAGCGTCGATTTTGTAAAATTTGTGTATTTGATAAATTTTGATTCCTAGATTCATATTCTTGCATTTTTACGTCTCGTGACGCCGACCGACGCCTGGCGTCGTTTTTGTAAAACTTCTGAATTTAATCAATTTTCATACCTAATTCATGTTTCTGCATTTTTACGTCTCGATGCCGACCGATGCCTAGCGTCGATTTTGTAAAATTTGTGTATTTGATAAATTTCGACCACTAGATTCGTATTCTTGCATTTTTACGTCTCGCGACGCCGACCGACGCCTGGAGTCGTTTTTGTAAAACTTGTGTAGTTGGTAAATTTTGATACCTAGATTCATGTTCTTGCATTTTTACGAAACCCAATTTATTGTGGAGTATTAATGTAAAACCTATCACAATTGCTCCGAGCTATGTAACTTTTGTACTTTTTTATCCACAACTTAATAAAAGTTTGAAAATTTCTAAAACTTTTATCTATTTCTATCCCCTGTATATTTTGCAGATTTTGTAAATATGTCTGACTTGAAAGTTAGCAAGTCCATTTTCAATTGCAACTTCTGTAAATTTTTTTCATATGGTATACGGTATTTTTTGCACAATTAAAATTAATTTAATTTGAGAACTTTTGTCACCCTTTCATTTGCAAAAACCAAATTTATTTTTCTCAAAGAGATTTTTTTTAAATTTAGTTTTCAATAGTTGAGTCAGATTCTATCGAGTTCTTATTAAAAGCCTATCAAAGAAATTATTCAACCGATTAGGGATGCAGGCGAAATTGTTGAAATGCGTCATATTTTTAGGCACGGTGCGGTGCCGGTCACCTTAAAAAGATAAATCAACAACTCAAATTTCATTTAAAGGATGGTGAAATACTATTTTTAAAATGTTTGATTTTCTTTCATATTTTAACCGTTTCATCATGTTTACTGATAAGAAAATCTTTTCAAATCTCTGCCCGTCCGACTCGATCAGATATAATGGATTAGCGAGTCTGCTTACACCATTACCTTTCGATAGGAATGTAAAAGTGGGTTCCGTGTATCTGCAAAATTTCTAGGTTAGGGGTGCCAGTGTTTGCAAAAACACTGATTAGGCTATCCTATGTCGTCGGTGATAGGCCTTAGTAGCGGAAATAGACCGACGTTAAATTAAAACTAAAAAACATCAGAATGATTATGTAAAATATGCATCAAAATCATCAAAACTAATTTCCACTTGATCATGATATCAACATTTATTTCCCTCTCCTCCTAAACTGTAACACATTCCAAAAGAACAACGTGTCCGTATCGTTTAGTGCCGTCTCCTAACTATTTGCGTATGCAGCTGGCGCGTTCTCCTTCTTTTGCGTTTTCATAACACTTAACATTGCCTTATCGTCCTAAATGCTAGAAAACCTTCCATATTCAATAGTTATTATTATTCAAATTTTCAAATAATGCACGCCACTGGCCGTAAGATGAAGAATCAGATTGACAATCTTATGCAAAGAAATTTGTAGGGAAGCGGAACAATAAATATTTAACTGAGCGCACATTCGATCTATCTGGATCATCCTGTATCACTATGTGTTTTCAATATTCTCACCAACATGGAATGGTGTTACATAATCACAAATGGTTAATTTTTGAACAAAGAGTTAGTCTTTATAAAAAAAATTGTTTTAAACAAATACATTAAGAACTTTTCATCTCAGCCATAATTTGTTACTCTTGAAATTTTGTCCTATAACCCGTAGTTTTTTATTTATAAACGGAAATTATACAAATGTAGACTTTTTTTTGAAATATGCCTACCACACGTCTAGCCCAATTATCGCACACGGTCCAGGTTGGCTCCAGTAAACAGTATCGTCTGTTGATCAATTTCTAATTTTACGGCGGCGCGGTGCCTGAAATTCTCAGTATTCACCGTCGGCATCGCAAGAAATGGATCTCTACTCTTTGCATATAGGTTATCCAGTGTCAATTTAAAATTCACAAAAAAAGACCGACAAAGGAATAGCTCATAATCATAACATAACACCAGTGACACCAGAAGCACCAACTGACAATTTTTAGAACCACCTTTTAATTATTGTAAATATTGTTTTACTACTTTATATTAATCGATAGTAGGCCCGACGAGAGGGGGTGTCGGGGGTGTTTCCCCCCGGGCCCGGAGATTTTTGAGGGGGCCCGGGTTCCGAGAGAGATATAGTTTTAAATGATGAGTGTGGTGTAAATAACAATAAGTTCCGAATGACTTGTATTGTTTATAATGAAATAAATTTGTGGTTGTTAGTTAAAGTATTTCCCGTTCCGCTGTTTAAAATTTGGACCGAGATAAATATGCAATTTTAAGGAATAGGAACCCCTGTTGTTTAAAATTTTGACTGACACAAATAAATATTAAATTCTAAGGAATATCACGCCCCCCCCCCCGCTCTTGCTCTTCAAAATTTTATTGAGATAAATAGTTTTTATATCGAAGATCGAGTCATATGTTACTACACCCCGGGCCCCGATATTCTCTCGGCGGTCCCTGATTGATAGGCATGACGTATGTTATTTATTTATAATCAATAATGTTAGTTTAATGAACAACTCCATGAATCAATCAATAAAAGTAAATGAATATCATTTAACCTATACTATGCTACCGGCAATTATATGAATAAACAAAGTAAGGGAGCGGGCTTGTAATGGTGAGCCAGGTAAACCATCGACTACTATAGTTTGAGATAAGCGCATAACTTATCTGGTGAACTATATTCGTATACGGATATCGTTTACAATATTCAAGCATGGTTTCGGCTCTTATTCTATCACATCAGGTTTTGTAATAATTTATCCCTCGTAGTAAGGCTTTAGACTGAATTTCCAAGTTAATAACAGAAATACCACACCTCAGCCTAGATTCTTTGTCCTGTAGGTGCGTGCTGCTGACGGTTTTTTTAATCTATCACTAGCTTGTCGAGTTAACCGATGACCTGCTATGCGGTTACTTTATCATCACTTATCAATTAATTAACGTCGGAGACATGTTGGTGCCAAAAACAAAAACGCTAAACATATGCTTTATATAATTAAAAATAAAGCCGTTTCAACTCCCAGTGACTTCAAACAGATCAAATTAAATTATTAAGTCACAATAAAACAGGATACAAAATGTGAACAGATTTAAATGTAATATTTTTTAAATCAACGTCAGTGATTGATCTTATTGTCAAATAAACACTCATTCAGTCAAATAACTTTTTGAAATAAGTGTTTGACGACGTCTGACTACAAATTCATTTGTCTAATAGTTTTATTAAATATAAACATTTTCAAAATTATAGAGTAAAATTGATATACCATTTAATTTACGTAGAATTGGCTCACACTTGGAAGAAACTGCTCTATACAGCGTAGAGCAGTTTTGAAATCAATTTTAATGAGTAGAAGTCGCAATCGGACGCGACCGACTGGAAATATCTATTTGATTAAAATTTGCTCCAGCATGGCACAAATGACTACTAATAACGTTTTGAAATAAGTATTCCGCAACGCCCGACTGCAACTTTCATTCTTCACTTAATACTTTTCTTAAACACAAACATTTTCAACATTTTAAAGTAAAATTGATATATCATTTAATTTACGTAAAGTTCGCTCGAACTTAGAAGACACACTGTATAGAGCAGTTTCGAAATCAATTTTAATGGGTAGAAGTCGCAGTCGGACGCGACCGACTGGAAATATCTATTTGAAAATTTTGCTTCAGCACGGCACAGATCACTTTTACGCGGTATAAGTGTAGTTTTATTAAATATAGACATTCTCATAATTTTAAGGTAAAAATAATATACTATTTAATTTACGCAAAGTTCGCTCGAACATGGGAGACATACTGTATGTAGCAGTTTCGAAATCTTGTAAAACCTAAAATTTTTGTGTGCCTAATCAAGAACCCTAGTAACATTTCCCTCCAAGATTATATTATAATAAAATGTAGTTTATATAAAAATCATACTATGCATGCAGGCCTCTGACGATCATCCTCTGTAACTAATTTGGCCAAAATTTTAAAAATACAAAAATTTCTTTTCTACTATGCTTATTAAAAAATTTTGTCCTGTTGTTATAATATATTTATTTTATTAAATCAAATAGATGTAATAAGTTAGCTTATTACGTAAAGGCAGAACTGCTATTAACACTTATACAATAATAATATTTTAAAAGATACACCTGCAAAAAATTACCGTATTATAATGTTAATGGCATTTGAAGCAGATTACTGCTAATATATTTTTTGCGATCATGTAAAAACTTCGCGGCTATGTTATTCATCTGTCAGTAGGCGGAGCGAAAATAAATAATGATAAGAAGCCTGATTCAAACAGGAGTAATGTTGTTTTAGGTCGGAAACCTTTTTCTGGCCACGAATGTACCACTAGTCATGTCTGCAACTGGAGTAACGCCGCTACTTTTTAAAGACTCGCTGAAGCAAATTAATTTACCAGAAGGGCTATAAAACATCATACAGAAATCTGTGATTCTGAACACATGTAACACTGTCAGAAAACATCTTGCCCAATAATATTTTCTTGTTGAAAGGCCGAAAATATTATAGTGAGCATCAGTACGAGAGAAAGGATAAAATAATAATAATAATAATAAGGGGTAAGTATATAACATTAGTTCATTGGTCAAATTCCTTGATACGTGATTTTGTAGAGAACTCCTAGAAAGTAAAGTTTCAAATAAAAAAGTTGCCTCTATCCTTGATCTTCATTTATTCTCGATATACTTGGTATTGACTTCGAAAAATTAAAATTTTGCTTTCATATTCACACATTTTATTACCAAATATATAATGAAAGCACTGAAAAATTGAAACTAATTGATTATTCTGTTATTCAGTTAGAGCAAGATAAATGAAAAAATAATCATGTTCTTATTTTATGCTATATACTAACAAAACAGAGGTCAATCACTTGTAGAAAGTACACGAATTGCCGAGACTGCCTTAACTGTGGCGCCTGCGTAACTCCAACCAGACGCACTTGCAATTACATTACCTAGACAGCCTACCTAAAATTTGGAGAGCGAGTGCCAACGGTGGTTTACCCCTTGATAGACAATACTGAATTTCATAATGATCCGTTGGATAGTTTAATGATTATAAATAATTACTTATCAGTGACTTTTTACGGACCATTTCTCGTATTCTCAGTGTCTATTGGATAGATAGATAGATAGTCTTTATTAATCTACGTAATAACACAAAGAAATTACATTACCCAGTGAGAGTAAGAAGTGTCACCAACCATAACAATAATAATTAAAATTAGAAAACAATATTTTTTTGTTTAACTTGCTCAAAAAACGAAAACATTAATGGATCTCAATTTTTATTGTCATCACTACATATTTAAATAAACTGTGGTAATATGAAGGTCAAATTTTAATAATTGTGAAAAATATGATTTTTTTTCAAAGACCACATCGATAAAATGTGATAATTTGCAGGGGTAAGTTAGTGAGCGGGAAACCTTTGAAATAATTACCAAGGCTATACTGAGAAGATATAATATATATACTATACTTTTCTCTAGGTTTATTTAACAGTTTTTAAGAAAATTACGTATAGACAAATTAGATCTTGTATAGCACTAATTCTTGTCTATAATTTTTATCAGACCTCATCAACTCTTTCATTATTTCTATTTAATATCATTATTTCCTTATTGACGATTATTATTAATTAGTGCAGATTACTAATTATTAAATAACTTTTCCATCATGCAAAGATATATATTCCATATTACAAATTAAAATGCTACCTAAGTACCTAACCACCTAAATTATAAACACTGTATTTATTGAAGGAATAATATGTTAAAAACGCATTTAGGTTAGAGTGACAGGAGATGTGTCGACATAACCTTTGGGCCTTCACAGGTAGAATTTATTTACAACTCAGAACTAATTACGAGCTTATATGTGTGTTGAATCATGGTCATTCATTTCTATTTACTACTTAGTACTACAAAGATAAAATAATATTTTATCGCTTTTAAAGGACCGCCCACTGGAGTTTCCATTTCAGCTCCCCTGTTGCAAATTTTAGCAGTTTGTCAAGGCATATCCACTCTTAAGTTAATTAAAAAATCATGAATTACAGAGTACATAAAATAAAACAATACTTTTCCGTTATGCCAGTTTTCCCCACAAATAGCATTGAAAACGAGTATATATATGTAATGCAAAGAAAATGTATTGATTAACATATCATGAGGTGAAAACCATAGGGTTCCAAGCGGCAATTTGTTCAAAAATCAGTTTTCTATAGAAATAAATTCTCAAAGTAATTCAATATAATTTTCGCTATAGATTCAAAGATGGCGTCACAATTCTTTGGTAAACATAGTTCTAAATTCACGTTATTCTACTATTTTTAAAATTATAAGGTTCCAAGTAACTGGAAGAAAAACAGCATATTTCGCGACATTATCTTTGTACATTTTCGAGTTAAAAACAAGTAAAACAGAATAACCACATATAAAGTAGTTAAAATAAGTGAGCACTCAGTTAAGAATGTCCATAGTCGCTTAAATATTATGAGGGTTATCAATATGGACACTAGGGAGGAGCGAAAAAAACAATTTTTGTTTTTTTAGTTTTAATAGGGGAAAAAGTTGTTGCTATAGCCTACAGCTCAGTTAATACCCTGATTTTTTTTAAAGAAATCCAATATCTTCTGCCCTCTACGCCACAACTTTAAAACACATATATATACTTCAGAATGACTTTTATCGTAATGAAATTTTTTTTAAAACTATCAAGTTAAGAAAAAAATTAAAATAAAATTGATGTACTGCGAATGTCACATTTCCTTAGACCCCCGCCTCCCCCTTGTCATATCTCGTCACGCTAAGCAATAACCCCCCCCCCCCTCTTTGCGAACGTATTTTATGAATGGCCCCCAATGGACACACACATTAGGAAATTGTTGCATGCAATTAATTTTATCCCATATGCTAAACCAACAGGAAACATTTAAATTTCGCAAGGCTATGATAATGACCCCTATTTTAAGTAGTAATAATCGTTTCTTTTATCTTGACAAACATTTTTTTATATTATATATAGAATGATTCACATAAACCACCACAGGCAGTTTCTGTAGTAACGATATGAGATATTCAAATGCGTAAAAGCCAGACATTAGAGATATTTTTGGTGACCTTGTTTGATCTTTCAAATGTTGCCAATGACTGGCGTCTGCAGTGTTGCATCGCCAGAAAGAAATTTTTCGATGGCAGGAACCTTAAAAAGTGGTGCATGTGATAAAGCAGCAAGTTGAATGATTAGCTTTTAAAAAAGGTTTTTCATTTCTTTCACAGGAAGTAGGTACCTATGCTCTGGTGTTTGTTATAATTCTCACTAAAATTACTTGTTAAAAGGTACTATCGGTAATAAATAAGACTCTTAGAACACACGGTTGGAAAATTAAAGGTGGGGAAACAATATAAATGACTTTGAAACCAAATATAAATGATATTTTGAAATGAAGATCTGTTTAAGAACTCTCAACTTCATTTTCAAAGATCTATTCAACAAAATCCCACTCAATGGAGAGCTTGACAAAAAAATCACCCCCGATGCATATACAGTGAAAGTACCCGAAAAAACATGACTTTTAGACTCACCGCCAATCCCATTACAAAGCAAAGAAAAAATCACTGCCTACCCAAACTGCAGTAGTAACTCCTGAGATTGCATTTTGTTTTTTCTTTTCACAAAGAAGCACACAATGAACCAATTTCAAATTTGACTTCATTATCTACGTAATTTACAATTTATGAGTAAAATCATAAAACACATCAATTTTTAACTCTAAAATTACATTTTTTGAGCATAATTTTATACCTGCCCCTTCAACCCCCTTGGAGTGACAGCTACCCCTTTAATATTATTAAATGAAATGAGGGTGCATGTGATAGCTCATTTGAAAGGGTTTTTAATTCTCTACCCAGCAATATATGATTTTCTGAATTTCTCTAATTTTTTTATTGGAAAATATTACATTTTTAATGTTACTAAGTAAACAAAAGAACATTAAATAGTTTAAATCAAATGTGCACACGCTGAAATTCATTTCCGGGGTGATCTGATTAATTTTTTACCTTATTCTGTCTTTTGAATCATCGAAGTAGAGTAGAGTTAGAGAATAGAGTTGAAGTAGACTTTCGATTTTAAGTATCCCAGAAAAAATTGTCAAATCGGGAGAACGGGCAGGTCACTCAATTTCACCATGTTTACCGATCCACCTATTGAGAAAAACTTGATTGAGATAGGCTCTTTTCTTAATTTTAACGGCCTTATTTATATTAACGTCCTGGAAGAGTTCAGCTATTGCTGTTCTACCACTCAACCAGGACACGTACACATAGACATCAACACAACAACCATTCCCTGCGATATTGCCATCTACCGCAGCTGAGACTCGGACTAAGGAGAGATAACAGCAACTGGACATGTTGTGCCACTCAACAGTGGTCTAGCTCACTGCTACCATCTCGGTAACACATGAAAAACGACACTAAACATCAATATCCTGGCCAGGATTCGAACCCGGGACTCTGTGGTCGCATGCCAAACACCTTAGCACCACACCACTGAGCTGGTGGTGTAGCTCCATCCTGCTGATACTAAATATTTCTATCAATTTCATTAGGGTTGTCATTATCTGGGAAAAGTATTCTTAGCTCTGGAACAAAGAAATTTTGCAAGAAATCCAAGTAACTTGTGCCAGTTAATGTGCTATCAAAGAAATATGGTCCGATAATTTGAGATTTTTAATTCCAACCCAAACATTCTCCTTCTCAGAATATTGAATGTTGGCCTCCATCATCCAATGTGGATTTTCTGTACTCCAGTATCTATGGTTCTGTTTGTTGACTGTTCCACTTAAGACGAATGTTGCCTCATTTGAAAAAAGAATGTTATTTATAAATAAAGGATCATCTTGGAAATCTATTTGCTTGAACAAATAAATTTGATATGGGTGGTATTTTTCATTATTTAGAAGATGCAATATGGATGTTTTACTAACACCATTATCGGCGGCAGCTTGTCTTGAAGGTTTATGTGGATTATCTTAAATATCTAACAATATATCAATTTTTTTTTTCATAATCTAAAATGCGTTTCCTGCCAGATTTAGGAATATCTGTGGTATTTCCAAATTCACGAAATTTGTTTTCTACTCTACTAACCGTAGAGTGAGAAATGCAACGGTCAGGATACTTAGTATTGAAGATTTCGCATACCTGCTTCTGCGTTCTTGTTTTATCACCACATCCTAATATCAAAATTTCAATTCTCTGAGCCATTGAAAGACTTATTGTTAAAATATTGATCAACTTGACAATCAGCGATAAATAACTAGAATCATACATTTGCACAAATGTAGCAAATAAAGAAATTATAATTTTTTCTGATATGTAAAAAGAAACCCTTTTTATTTCTTTTTGTTGGGTATTTTGCCACCTGCGTATCAGAAAAACGATACATTTAAATTAAATGTTATGACATGACACAAAATTAATTTAAAAAGTCAGATCTGACAGATACTTGGTACATAGGCATAAATAGTTTAGGATACATTTCAAATACGTTTTAAAATTTTCAAATTTAATTTTCTTTATGAAGAGTATACAAAATTCAAAAAACCCTTATATTGCTGGATAGAGAATTAAAGACCCTTTCAAATGAGCTACCACTCGCACCCTAGTTCCATTTAAAATTTTTAAAGGGGTAGCTGTCACTCCAAGGGGGTTGAAGGGGTAAAGGAGTGAAGGTATAAAATTATGCTCAAAAAATGTAATTTTAGAATTGACTGTGTTTTAGGATTTGACTTATAAATTGTAAATTATGTAGATAATGGATTTATCCGTTAGTTATGGACCTCACTGTATAAAAACATATTATTGGTATATCAATAAATTTCTAATTCAAAGTGGTCCATAAAGCACTTTTTATTGTGACGTTTTAGTGAAAAAAATGTAGAAAACACGTAAAATCGACCAAAAGACCTATATTCCCAGAGAGAACAAAAAAATTAATATATGTGTAAATAAATATTATGTCAAATTAATGTAATATCTTTAATAACAAGAAAACCATTGAAATGTGAAAATTTATTTTGGTGCTTACGGGAGGCGAAAAACGGCCCTTTATTCGAACTCGTCCTTTGTGAGCAACAGGAAAAATACATTTATAAAAAAAAATATATACTCACGCATCAAGCTGTATTAAGTTTGCGTCAACTGGAACATCATTTCCGGCATCTTTGCTTACACGCCGTGAAGGTGTTGGAGGAGGAATAATTTCCTCTTCTGGTTTGGGATGCATAAGAATAAATGGAAGCTCAGCAACTAAATCTCTGGAAACAAAACTTACATGGAAACTGAGATAAGCGAAAACATTTAAAACATACCCTCCTAAAGCTCCTAAACATAACTTAACTTTGACTTTGTACTGGACGATAATTCCCAAATTTTCTCGTTGTGATGGGTCAGCAACTCTGCAATCACGTACAAATATTTTTTTTTAAGTGCCCGAACAAAAATCATAAGCAAGAATCATGCAAAAACAAATCAAGCATAGTGAAAAGTGGTGGGTAGGTATAATTTATAAGTAAACTAATTTAAAGGAAAGAAAACTACGGCTATTGTATAGTGGCAATGAAATAAGGATAAGATTCGCCAAATCAAAAAAAAAATAACATATTAGTAAATTGTTTTATTATTAAGGAAGCATATTTTATTGTAGGTTTTACTTCAGTTTCTTTTTAAACAATTACAAAATGTGCAGTTTAATTGTGTATTATGTAACCGAAACAGTTTAAATATTCTTTAATTCAGTTTTAACTACTGCGAATTAACGAAACAAGCACTGGGAAGTCTACAAAATCACAAGAATATTCTTATGCTTCTCCTTGGAGATAGAGAAACGTTATAAATACTGAACTTTACTGTGTATCTGAGGTGGCTCGAATTTATACTTATGAAAGATAAATTAGATTTTTTTGATTCACTCACCCTTGCGATCTATTTAAACTCCCAAAAGAATGATCTCCAAATATAAGCAAAATCGGTTGATATTAACATGTATCTCCAAGGCCATGGAGCTTTCCATGTATTTCTTATGGGGAAATACATTTTTTAAATATGTGCAATAGAATTGTAAAGATGTAGTGAAAAACATTGTAAACAAGTTCCTCTTTAAAATTGTCCGGAGAATACGAAATTATAATTCTTTTTTAAAATAGTCCTCCATAAGATCCATTTATAGGGTCCCAAATATGACCCACAAGGGCACAAAAATTGAGTTTGAGTATTTTTTATGTTTATTTTAAATATAAGTGGAGAGTTGGAGAAAAGTAGACAAGCTTATATTTATTGCGATACTCTCAGGGCTGGATTAACTTAAATGGGGGCCTGTAAGCAGAGTTATGGTGGAGGCTTACTTAAGGCCAGCAGTTTCTGAAATTTAAGGCAACTAGAGGGTTTTAATGAATTCAATGATGGGCTGCTTTTCATTTATAAATGTGTTTATTACATATTATTTAGTAAATATGTTTATTACTTCTATATAATACATACAAATGACTTAGAACCTTCATACTGTTTTAAGAGAATACAAGTTTCTTATTCAAAAATCACACACTTGATTCTACGAAAATTTCAAGAGTTCCTTTGGTTGGGGCTCCAAGGCAGTGCCTCGTTGCCTCTGGGTTAATCTGGTTCTGAATATTCTAGTTTACTCTTATAAGGTCATTTTGGAACTCTATAAAAGAATCTTATGAGAGTTTAATTTTAAAAAGAAGTTATTAATTAACTAAACCGGCATGGCACGGTAGCTCAGTCGACTATTATTCTTAGTGGCGAGCGCGCTTGGTTAGAGTGCCTAACGTGCACTTGATTCGATCACCAGCGCCGGCACTGGCAATGTTGGTGGGTAATGCATGTTGTCTGCGTTTCTCCAAATGTGTAACCCCCTTCCGGCCAGCCTATTAGAGGCATCGGACTTTGGGATTGTCTACTATCTTTGGTGTTATGTTATGTTATTCTCTGGACAATTCTGAAGAGGGGACTTACATGCAATTTTTATTACACTACACTTTAACAACTCTATCGCAAATTTACGTCTTTTGGGAAACTTCATGATTTCAGAGGCAAGTGTTAATATCATGCGATTTAGATCAAAATTGGACGTCATTTTTTAGGATATTGAACAAATCTGAAAGATGAGACTAAAAGACATTTAAATTTGTTTTTTGAGTCACCCTAATGTCTATATATTTATAACAAAAATGTATTTATCTAGCTACCGACAGATTTTCTGCAAAAACGAATTTGGAAAGTGCAACCTCCCATTTCGACCACCTTTCGCAATAAATGGACAATTCTCGGAAATTATTTCTTGTGACTTCCAATCTACAGCTAGTCCTAAGTGTTATTTTCATACTAGTGCTAAATTTTTAACAAATTTGGAAACGCAAACTAACACTATCACTTAATAAACTGGTAAAGAAACCATTATTTTGCAATTTACTCTACAAAACTGTATCATGCACAAAGTTAGAGAATGCTAATCACATGTTCGATAAAAAATGCTTTCTCAAACATAATTATTTACCGACTTTTATGTTTTTTTATTATGTACAAGGTACCATCTAACTAACATGAGCATCAGAGAATTCAAAATGCTGAATTACAAAATACGTTATACAGTTGGTGTAACAGAGTAAATTGTACAGAAAAGGCTTGAATAAATTAGCTGCAATTTCAAACACAAGACATAATTTTTTTTAAATTTCAAATAACAAACACTCAAATGAATGTTAAACATATTCGAATATTAATTTCCAGATTTTATATGTCAAGACAAAACTTACGTGTATTGTGCAACTGTATGGAAAAGTATTTTTTCTTAAAAGGATTCATTTGTGGCATTTCTCTTGCAGCCTAATTAAATGATACCTCTACACATCTTTATATATATATTTACACAAACATTGGGGGAAAGGGTTCTTAGACAGCAAATTTTAACTATAGAAAAAGGGAGTACAAAATAGGTCAGTATATGTACAGTTTTTAAAATATTCTCCAAAATTACTCAAAATTCTCCAAGAGGCGAATAATTAAAGAGAATTTTAGTGTTACCTTTATTTTTTTTAAATATGTACATATTCTTACAAGCAGTTTTAGACTTTCAGAACCTTCCACCATGTTGGATTCGATCAAAATGTGTAATAAAATATGACAAACCACCATTTTAGCTGTCTAGTCTGAGAAATAAAAACATTTAAAAGCAAAAAAACCTAGATTCATATATTTTTGTATCTTGTAATAAACTAGAATGATAAAAATGGAAATGAAAGAGCGAAAATCATTATAAATTTTCAAGAAAACAAGAAGCATTGAGCCATACATGAACATGGCAAATGACAAATAAGAACATTAAGTATATTGTTAACTTACAAAGTGCTTGACGCTAAATTAGTGTCCTCATGCTTTAATTGTCCGTCCAAGGCGAGGCCCCACTTATCCTTATTATTGGCCAGTAGAGGTGTGAGTGTAAACACTTTGCTCAAAGTGAAGCCTGGGCCGATGGGACACCCTTCTCTACCCAAATCAAATCACACAAAACAGAAAAAAATTTAATCACAGCATAAAAACATCTAAATCTGCAGACTCTGCATCCCATCGCCCTTTATACTTTCGTTATCAGAAAATTGTTCGAGGTCTTACGATTTCAGTTCATGTCTTCCAAATAATATACCTCCCCATGTTAAATAGGACCAGAAAAACCGATCTTGTACCTTCTCAGATGTTGAAATCTATGTTTTTGAAAGGTAGACCTTGCTTTGACAATGTTGCATAATATAACCTGGTGATAACTGGTATGGATAACTTTTTAAATAAAAAAATTTACGTTGATGTCCCTTGCTTGTACATGCAGGTACATGTTTGAAATAATCTGTTCTCGCTCGGTCTTTAAAAATTAACTTTATAAATAGTTTTAAAAAGGAAAAATTGGTATAGCTTCCAAAAAAACTTACATTCTACCCTAATCACAAATTCAACAATTAGCCAACATGCATTAAATTAAAAAAAAAAACAACTTTTGAAAATGTGATTTTCAACAAAGTTCTTGAATCAAACTAATCCAAAGTGAAAATTCGAGGTCTTGGTCAATTTAACATGAACAAATATCAAATGTTTAAAAATAATCTATATGGCAACAAGCGCAACTGCAAAATACAGCGAGTTCATTGATGAAAAGAATGAGAAATATTTTTGCAAAAATGCTTGAACTTGTCGATTTTTCTTCGGTTTTCGTGACAGTGACACCGATGTTGTCATTCTGAATACAACAAGCCAGATGTGTCACCCCTATATTTATAAGAAAATACGTACGATTTGATTGAATTTATTCTTTTTGTGAAATCATTCTATATTGTCACGAATTGCCTCAAAAGGACATGCATTATCACTAAAATGAAAAAGAAATTGGGCAATACCTACAAACAATTTTCTTAGGACGAAAGTCAATGTCCAAATTTACTGAAACTTCGATCACTATTAAAAACAGCTGCCTCGTTTGAATTAGGTTTTCCTAATTCACAACAGATCGGGGTATGTGAATATCATCTATTTATGTTAAAAAAGTTAGAACAAACACAATATTTTTTGCAATAGACTAACCTTTCCCAAGTGTGAAAATCAAAAAGCAAAATTAAAATTCATATGGGCATCACCTGCCATTTTACATACATATAACACAATTAAGCCTCATTTTAAAGCGGTAATAGAACATAAAATAATTAATTGTATTTTATCCTGATTTTTTAGACATTTGAAATAGTAAATGGTCTGCTACAAATTTCATAAAAAGAAGCCCCCTTTGACAGAACAAAATTCAGTTTATATTTTTGTGTTTCATCACCTCCTCGAAAGAAGGCAATTAATTATGGAAGACCCTGTATGTTTAGGCATTACAGGGTTCTATGCATGTCTTGTATATCAAAGCCGAAAGTAACGGTGATACTTTTTTCTACTTCAAATCTGACAAAAATATTGCGAATGTTCTGACACAAACAAAAAATCTATAACTTCGCTTACGTTGAAGATATATATTGCACTTTTTACATTAGGTAGAAAATTCGCCATCTTAGTTTGACAGATATTGGACATACCTAATGCAATATGCATGATCGGATGGCTTTATTTGTCAAATTATGAGTACGGGTCCCCAATTATTATTTCAAAAAATCTTTTAAAAATATTGGATGAAGCTATAGACAACTAAACTATGTTAATGTAATAATTGTGAGTGAGAAAAACCAAGACATGACTACAGTTTTTAACAATGATGATCGATGTCTCTTAAATATATGTGTAGCATGCAAGAAACCAACACCTACATTAAGGGGCCTGTGTTAAGACCAATTCCTACTGATTAATAAAAAAAAACAACAAACAAATAAATCAATGCAAATCATGAAATTATGGAAGAGTGGCAATTGGTAAATAGGGAAGGCGAGCTGCAGATTAACTCACATAGTTGAGGAAGCTAAATTGGTGTCTTCGTGTTTTAATTGACCGTCTAATGCCAACCCCCTTTTATCCTTGTTATTGGCCAACAAGGGCCGCACAGAGAATACTTTATTCAATGTGTAGCCCTGCAGTATTGGACAACCTGCACTGTAATATTCTATCCATTATAGTCATCCTAATGTATTTTAAATTAATTTCTGAGCTACATATTTTAAATATGTGGAAACTCAACCTTGGGACGCCCTTACACCTCTCTCTATCGTATTGTATCGAAATAAAAATAAGATTTTTTGTTAAACAACGCCATCATTTATGATGAGCATTGATTAATAAAGAAATATTACAGACCTATACAATAGGAACACAATACATTATCTAGAATTAGGAATATCACATAGTAGTGGACCTCATTTCGGACTTTTACATTTTTTCCGTTTTTTTTTTTGCCTTAGTTACGAAAATAATTTGTGTAAAATATGGTTGTTATATTCAATAAGTGCCGAGTATAACTAGTTCACTGGTCGAATTTTTTCATGTGATATTTCCAAAAACTGCTAATTGTAAAAAAATGTGTTAATACGAACAAGAAATTTTAATAAGTGTAGAACATGCGAATTTCTTTTGAAAGGCTTTCGATACATTGTGAGAATTTGCAGAGGTAATTGAGTATAGTAAGCGGGAAACGCTTTTATTTTTCGAAATAGATACCAAGTATATCGGGGAGAAATAATGGCAAATGATTAAAGGCAACTTTTTTTAATCTGAAATTTTATTCTAGGGTTAACAGTTTTTGAGAAAATAGCATGTGAAAAAATTTGACTAATGGACTAATGTTATACACATAGCACTTATTGGATAAAGCAAAATTTTTTGAAATTGTTACTTGTCTTTCGAACAGTCTTCTCATGAATAACAACTTTTAAAAACTCATAACCCTGATAAGGGGCTTCAACAGAACTGGTAGCATAAAATTACACATTTTTTGCTATTGTAGATGTTTTTTACACCTAGTAATTGAATTGTGTACAAATCATTTTCGAGGTTAATTGCACAAATTTAAGAGGGGTCCTGGTATTACATAGAATATGTTTTTTGTCAAATATCACAACTCATTAACAAAACTGATAAAAATAAAGAAGTTTTCAATGTATAAAATGTATTTTGATAACAGTTTACATGTTGTAGAACTAATTAAAAAGTACAATCCTTCAATAACAATTATGATAATGAAGAAAATCTCTTATAGTGCAACTTTTACAGTTATTTCCAATAATGACACGCCTTATATGCATAAAGAATCTTCTTATTATTCACAACCTTCAATGTTTAAACAGATTTTTTAAAGTTCTCTTCTGATAAGTGACAAGTTATATAAACAATATAATAGCTAAAGGAGGAATAAACATCAAACCTGATTTTCAACTTAATAAATGAATAAATTTCTTGGAATAATTAAATTGTCGATTAGCCCAAGGTTTAAAGAAATACAATAACAAAAATCAGAAATGGGCCTGATTATTTGCCGTTTTTTTTTTTTTGGGGGAGCGAGAGTTCCACCAAATTGTGGAAACAAAGTTCGGGCTAAAATGGAATCAGCTCAAACCCCTGTCAATCCGCATTTTTATTGACAAACAATAGAGAGAGGGGTCACTGTGGGCTTGATTTATGCACACATCTTTAATATTTTGACATTGGCGTTTGCCTCAGAATACACTTATTGTCTTGAAGCCTCAGGTTATTTGTATAAAAAACATCAACTAACTTAATCAATTGATCTATTGCATATCATACATTACACTGATAAAATAATCTGTTTCCTTTCTAAAAATATTACTTTAATTTTGAACAGTCTGGTTACAAGATCATTTGTTAAAGTATTATTATCAATTAAAACAAGGTGGTCCAAATCCAATGATATTTCCTTTAGCAAGTGCCTACAGAATTAATTTTAGTAAATAGTATACTGAGGGTTACTGAAATCTGGGTTTTCTCTTTTAACTCTATTCTTACTTAATTCATAGATATAAATCAATCTCTGATTACAACATTTCGATTTTCAAGTCTGTTCTAAATTTTATGTTAAAAACAACATTACTACCATCAGATAGTTAACCCTGCAAAGAAGTGAATGTTTGGTGGTATTTATGGTAATGTATTGCAGCATCTATTGCTATCTTCATTTTCATAAAAAGTAGAAAGTCAGTTAAATGGAGTTTTTAGAGCTTTTGCCATATAACACATCTTTGAAAAGAAAATTAAAACTAGTATCGAATACAAAAAAATCCAATATGGCGTTCATATAAAAACAAACGTCGTAGTCAATATCTCAAAAGCAAAAATTGAATTTTCTTTCTCTTAGTCTTACTGTAAATATGTTATAGTAGAGACTCAGAACACGAAAAAGTCATCTAGAAACATGTTCCGTGGAACATTGAAAGGTAAAAATGTACTGAGTACTTTATTATATAGTACCTAAAATGTATATACACCCCCTAAATTCGTCTGACGATACCGGTGTCCAAGCACCCCCAGGGGTGAAAAACCGAAAAAAATAAAAAATTAGATATTTGTCTCATCTTTTTGCCAAATTTTTTATTTTTGATAAATTATATATGGTAACAAGGTTATGGCTATTTATAGGTAAGAGATGTGTATTGTTTAAAGCGTACACTGTTTCCTAAAAACTAGCATAGTTCTCTTATCGTGCAAATATTCATTTTGCTATTTTCGTAAATTCATTCCACTTGTGATTGTAGGCAGACGAACGAAAATTTGAAAAAATTGACAAGAATAAAAGTTGTAGTCTATACTATCTGGATTAGACCAGTTTTTTTGGTTTTACTTTTGGATTATAAATGAGCGAGTTATGAAGAAAATTGTTAGTTGTTGTTAAAAATGTAATTCAACCCCCAGTTGCAACTATCTCTACTCTGTCGTTTTCCCTCGCACTTTAACACGTCTTCCCGCTCGTCACATCGGCCCGCGAAGCTGTCTATGCTCACGTATGAATGCATACTCCTGTGTAGAATATTGTTTCATCACATATATTTAGTGGTGTTTAATTAGATATTGTTATATATTTATAACATTATTGTGAAATATGGAGTCTTCATCAAGTAATACCGAAAATGAATTAAATGCTGAATTTAAATTGCCGATTAAAAGTCGAAAATCACTTAATTCAAGGAAATTATTATCTTTTAATCATGAAATGGCAGATACTAGAATATTGTTGCACATATCAGCCAAATCTGAAGGTTTTACAGAATGCATTATAATATAAGCTGTAAGGATACTGATGTACTGGTTCTCTTACTTCATTTTATAGAAAGTCTTGACGTAAATGTTTACAGCAGACAGCACAAATGAAAATAATAGATATATAAATTCTATCAATATTATTATTATTTATTATTGAAATAGGATACCTAATATACATATATAGACACATAAAAAATTGCTTAAATTTAAAAATGTATAAAACAATTGACAAAGAAATAAAATTTACAATACAATATAGGATTAATATATAACAAAAATATATGCACAAAGTATAGCTTAATCGTCACCTTTAAGGTATTGTAGTAAATGATTTTTAAATAAATTTAGACTATTACATTCTTTTATAATTTTTGGTAGCATATTATATTCCTGAAAACCATAATAAAATATTATGTGCATATGTTTGGTATAGTTTTTCCTTTCAATGTGCAGTTGATCATTTGTTCGGGTTTGATAATTGTGAATATGGTTATTAAAAACAACATATTTGTTAAAATAAGATGGTAGTAAATTATTTAGGATCTTATATATAAAAATGAAAGTAAAGTATCTTAACCGCTGTTTCACATTTAGCCAATCGAGTACATTTAACATTATTATAATTGGGTTATATCTGTTGCACTTTAAAATGATCCTCATTCCTCTATTTTGCAATTTTTGAAATATGCCAATACTATTGTTATCCAAAAAGTTCAAAATGCTTGCACAATAGTCAAAGTGAGGTTGGATTATTGTTTTGTAAATTGTGATACTTGTTGCAACATTTTAAAATAAAATATATTATTCGTGGAAAATCTTTGAAACAAATTGCAGTCTTCTATCGCGTTCATGTGAAAAGTTTGTTTCTTTAGACAAACAAAATTTAAGGAGTTGGAAAAGTTTTGCATGTTACTGTACTCTCCCACTAATTACGATAATATTAACGATTTGAGGGCGAAGATGGCATCTCAATTTGATCTCAATTCAGTATAGACAAATGGCCCCCCTATAAGTGACGCCTTGAATCAACACTGTTTGAGAGCATTTTACCAATTTATTATATGGAGCAGTGCTTTAAACCCAGTTATTAATATGCCGAATCCTTTGGAGTACGGGTGGAGAATAAATGAAGATAATTCTTATTTACCTATATGGACAAATAAATCTTCAAATGCCAACTCTGACTGCAGAAATGTCATTTTGTTATTGTAAAACAGGTAAAAGTATTGCAAATCGTTTAAACAACGTTTTTTAATAAATGTCATTTCAGGATGCTCAACCATGAGGTGCCAGTACAAAAAATGAATGAATTATATTAGTAAAATTATGATTTCTGAGATTATTACTTTTGTATTTTATTATAATGTGCATTTTTCAATTAATATGAAAATGTACTACCTTGTAATAACTTCAACATTAATTTTATTTGTTTAGTATTATTCTTAATTGGTTTATAAATAATCAATGTGTCTTATTATTATTGTGGCATTTCACACGCCTCCTATATTATTATTATTATTAAGACAAGTAAAGGGTGTGGGTAAATAATTATTAGTTATAAAAGTAATTTTTCTTCCCAAAATTCATTATTTTATATTTTAAAAACTATGTAATTTAAGTCATTAGTATCTGCGTTAATGTATTTTTAACTTATTTTTGTTAGGACAATTACGTCCTAAATTATTGTTATGTTATATCACATTATCCAGGCTAATTTCTAATGAATAAATTTAAATGGCAATACTTTTACGACTATGTGAGCAGCGAGTGAGAGTGAGAGGGAAATAGACAGATCTTGCGATAGCTGCAACAGGGGTGCTGCGGGAATTCTGTCAACAGGTTAGTATTTCTTTTATAACTTTCTTATTTATAAGCGGAATATAAAAATCAAAAAACGATTATAATCTAGATAGTACAGGCTACAACTTTTATTCTTATCAATTTTCTAAAATTTTCGTTCGTCTACCTACAGTCAGGAGTGTAATGAATTTGCGAAAATAGTAAAATGAATATATGCATAATAAGGAAGTTACATAGGTCTATAGAAACCATTATCCGCTTCAACTAATGCAATTTCTTCACATATAATTTGCTATTACTTTATTATTATACACAATAAAACAAAAATTTGAAAACTGTTAGAAAGACTTGGGAAAAATCTAATTTTCTGGTTTTTTCACTTTTTCACCCTTGGGGGTTGTTTGGACACCGATATCGCCAGACGAATTTAGGGGATGTATATACAAGCCAAATACTATGCAACAACGTAATCAACACATTTTTACCTTTCAATGTTCCACGGAAGTCGAGATAGATCTCGTGTTGAACTCTACTATTAAGAAAGAGCCTACACAATGTGTAAGTTAAAATGACACAACTATTTAAATGAAGTAAAAAAAATATGCAATTGTGTTTTTTTCCAATTATTTCAAAAACTAAAAAGTTTCATCAAATCTAAAAGCACCATTGAAATGCTCAAACATTTTCTAAAACTATCATCATTTAATCAACCCTTTATCTTTTAAATAACGGAGATAGCAATACACGCATCGTCAGTTTCGGACACACTGCATATACATTGTTAACAGAAGTAAGGAAATTAAGGTTTTTTCTGAAACATTTAACCCTTTCTCTGCGGGTGACGTAAAATCCTGCAAATTCGCATATGTGTTAACTTTCGTCTAATCACCGGCGGTCCCCACTCCTTTGCATTCTATCTCGTCCAAATACATGGGACTGCGTGCACTTTTTATACAGTTGTTTACATTCATTTTACACGTTCAGTTCGTTTTGTTAGTTTGTTTTGGCGATTTATTAGGTGACTTTACATTACAAATACAAACGAAAAAAGTTTTATAATGAACAAGAATTATATAACATTCTAATGAATAGCGACGATAGTGACTTTGAAGGTATAGAATCGGAACATTCGATAAATACTTATTCAAATCGTTCAACTAACGACAGTGAATCTGAACTTTCCAACTTGAACGAAAATGAAAATAATGAAAATTATGAATTATATGAATCAGAAAGCTCAGACTCTTCTGAGGAAGATGAAAATAATAGTGCTTCTCAAAGAAATGAGCAAGAATCTGTTCCACCACCGAAACGGGCAAGAAAGAAAAACAAATCTGTGGCTGATGAACAATTTACTTGGAAGAAGATAGAACAGGGTGAGTTTATACCAGAAATTCATACATTTTCTACCGACAATGCTGGATGTAAAGCAGATCTTGGGGATTTCCCTACTGTTTTGGAATGCTTTAAAGTTTTTTTTTCAAATGACTTTATTGACAATATAGTTAGCGAAACTAATAATTATTACCAATATCTATCCAACAAAATACGATTTTTTTCCTCATCACGTGTTAGAGGCTGGACTCCTGTGGATCGCCAAGAAATGTATATATTTTTAGCTTTGTCGTTACTTATGCCACTTACAAAAAAACAAAGAATCAATGATTATTGGACCACCGACTCTTTCCTTCTCACACCTGCATTTGGAAAAATTATGCCACGTGACCGGTACTTACTTCTGCTAAGAATGTTGCATTTTGGTGATAACAATAATCCCAACCAAAATGATAAGTTATTCAAAATCAGGTTGGTAATTGATCATCTTAGAACATGCTTCAAAAATTCACTTGAACCATTTCAAAATATATGCATTGATGAAAGTTTGATGCTCTTCAACGGAAGATTAGCGTTCAAGCAATTCATACCATCAAAACGTCACCGTTTTGGTGTCAAATTGTTTATTCTCTGCGATTGTGAGACAAGTTACATACTGGACTTTATAATATATACAGGTTCTAGCACCGAGATAACTCAATTTCCCGAAGTTGGAATTTCAGGAAGTATCGTGCTGACATTATTAGAAAAATACCTCAATAGTGGGCATTCCTTATATGTTGATAACTGGTACACCAGTCCATCATTATTCTCAATACTACATGAGAAGAAAACAAATGCTTGTGGAACCGTAAAGATAAATCGAAAGCACATGCCACCACTAAAAGAAAAATTGGAAAGAGGTCAACACGTATGTTATGCAGCAAGAAACATATTGGCAACAAAATGGTTACATAAGCGTGAAGTTAGGATGCTGTCGACAATTCACACTGATGAAATGAGAGTTTGTGGTAAAACCTTAGAAGGAGAGGATAAACGAAAGCCATTGTGCATTTTAAATTATAATGAAAACATGGGGGCCATTAACAAAACGGACATGTTGCTCAGTTCCACAGAGTCCGTAAGGAAAACTATCAAGTGGTACAAGAAAGTGTTCTTCCACCTCTTAGACCTCAGCGTCTTAAACGCTCATGTTATATATAGAATGAAAACGGGCGAAAACATTCCATTGTTGCAGTTTCAAATCAAATTAATAAAAGAAATTGTCGAAAAACGACAGTGTGTGGCATGAAGGTATATTATACAAACTACATTTATTAAACTGTCCAAAACATCTGATCCACTTAATAAGACTATCTGAATAATCGCAGCCTACAAGTTAGATTTTTTTTTTTAGATTTCAGATGGAGGAGTTGGCGATTGGCCTTGCCTACTGCGACCAGTATAGGTCTATTGTAGTACTCCATTTTATACCTGAGGCCTCCTTATCCAAACATGGTCCTCACAAGACTTCGAGTCTGTTGATAAGGAGCTCCTTGGTAAAGTTATCAGTCCTTTGTTTTTATTGTCTCGCCAAGTCGTCTCAGTCCAGCCAAGGCTATTCAGCTCATGACATAGACTGACGTACCTGAATGAGAACTCACCCATCCATGCGCTGGACCCGACCGACGTAGCTTAACTTCGCCGATCGAGTGCCCGCACCTAAACCGGTGACAGTACAAGGAACTGTAGCCTACAAGTTAAAATTAACGGCAAATATTCTAACAATTTCTCACCACAGCAAGGAGTCCCCCAAGGCTCGCCACTTTCACCCCTCCTATACAATATATACTGCTACGATATATACAACAGTAACAGGGCAAACCAAAACACATTTAATAAGGACCTCTATATCCTCCAATATGCCGACAATACCGCGCTGGTATCTCACAATAGCTCGATTACTAGTACTGTTACTAAATTGCAACAACTTATGGACAGAACAACAACTTGGTTTAATTTATGGAGATTAAAACCAAACCCAATTAAGTCACAGCTCATTATATTCAATCATACTCAAACTGATAATACACCAACAATTTTAATAAATGGACAAACCTTAAAAAATAAACCCACTGCTAATTACTTGGGTATACACTTAGACCACAAGCTTAATTTCAACCACCACACAAACCTCATAAAGAAAAAATGCATAGCCAGAGGAAAACATTTCAGAAGCTTGACATACAAAGATAAGGGAATAAACAAGAAAACAGCGGCACACATATACAAATCCATATGCAGACCAATTCTCGAATACGCACACCCATTATATATAAATTGCAGAAAACCAGCCAAAAACAACCTTAAAGTAGCAGAAACATCCACCTTATGCTCAATAACCAAAATCCGTCATAGAAGAAATGCACTACACAACCCTCTAAACAATCTTCTGTACGAAGCAACAAATATCCAACCCATAGCCCAACGTATCATGCATCTCTCTACCAAATTTGCAAAAAACGAACACACTCTGACAACACTGCAACCATTTTGTAAGACACGAGAACAACAACGCTCGAAGCACAAGTACCCCGAAAAAACCATATTGGAACTCCTTAAAGAACTTAATGAAGAACAATTGCAAATAGTTTCGAATTTTTTTTTTTTTTTTGTAAATCAAGATAATGTTTCCAATTGTAACTCCCTATAAAATTATATGTAAAATATATCCAAAATATGTAACTGGCTGAAGGACCTCGGTCGATCGCCATTTGGTTTTACCAATAAAGTACTTTATTATTATTATTTGTCGAAAAATATCAAAAGTTTAGGCCTAGAGCCAGCAGCAGTAAAAACATAGGTCAAGATGCGCCAATGAGGCTGGTAGCGAGACATTTTCCCAGCCATGTGGAGAAAAATGAGAATACAAATAAATTCATGGCCAAAAGATGTGTGGTGTGCCAGAAACACAAAATTAGAAAAGAAACTACCTACAAATGTACCCGTGCAACGTGCCACTTTGCATTTTGAAATGTTTCGAAAAATATCATACCCAGAAAAAGTACTGATGCTTTGAAAATTATGTTTATTTTTTATATATCTTTTGTCAAGAACATTATATTTCTGTTATATATGTATAATATTTTTTTATTTTGAGACACATCTGTTTTTTATGTTTTTTGTCACATACATTTTATTACTGTTTGTATTTTTATAATGTAATGAATAAAAAAGATTATTTTTTTTAAATTCATTGTCAAAAGCAATCCTAAGCGCACACTAGTGGTGCGTTAGCCGTCCAATAATTTTTCATTCGCATGTTGCAACTGCGGGAAACGTACATATCCTCGAAACGTGTTTAAGGTTCAACTGCGGGAAGCGGACGAACCTGCATAGGCTGCCCAATGCCTCACACAGGGCATGGAATGCAAAATCCACTCCCGCAGTGAAAGGGTTAATCTGGGTATTTAAAAAACTTGAGTTTGTGAATTCTACCTAAGCTGGAAGCATACATTTTTTTTTTTAGAAAATGTGCATAAAATCATAGATTGCTTGGTTGCTGTGGAGTATGACATTTCCCTTAGATCTCACAGCCACATAATTTGGCCCAGTAAGTCTATATACTAGCGGCATATGCATATTAACTATATACTATGAGTTTCGTTCGTAATTTGATGCCAAGAAAAGCCTGTCTCTCGTTCAACTGAAAACAGAAGGTAAATGGTTACAATCTAATCGGAGAAACTGGCTACATGGCCACTGACCTGTTACAAGACCGCGTTTCCTTACTCCTTCATCAGATTGTGTCGTCAGAGCGTGCGTGTTGGGTCCCAAGTTCCCAGCAGAGATAGAAAGCTATCTCCTTCTCTAGCCTCAATGCCGTACATAGTGTCTTATAGTGTGTTACCAGTATACAGTGTGTTTCACTTCTCGTGAAGACACCCCTGTATCTTCTTTATTTGTGGCCGAATTAATTTCAAAATTTTATGAGGTATACAACTCTGTAAGGCGACTTTAATCAACACATAAATGTCGTTTAGATATAAAACCTCGGCTTACTGCGATAAAAAGAAAATCGCAATTTTCGAGAAATCATAGTAGGCTTAGATATAGACGAAAATTTTGTTAATAAAAGTTGTCCAGAATCACTAGATATGCCACCCTATAAAATTTGGTGAAAATTGGAATACGTTGAAAAAAAATTTTTTTGTTTCACTTCTCGTGAAGACACCCCTGTATCTTCTTTATTTATAGCCGAATTAATTTCAAATTTTTATGAGGTATACAACTCTATAATGCCACTTTAATCAACACATAAATGTCGTTTAGATATAAAACCTCGGCTTACTGCGATAAAAAGAAAATCGCAATTTTCCAGAAATCATAGTAGGCTTAGATATAGACGAAAATTTTGTTAATAATAGTTGTTCAGAATCACTAGATATGCCACCCTATAAAATTTGGTGAAAATTGGAATATGTTGAACAAAAAATTTTTGTTTCACTTCTCGTGAAAACACGTATCTTTTTTATTTGTTACAGAATTTCAAGACTAATTTATTTTAAAAAAATTATCAGTTACACAGCGATATTGTCCAAACATACGGAGAGAACTTTTTCCAACAAATGAGTCGTGCACAATTATTATTAAAATTATTTATTAAATAAAAGGTAATGAAACAGTATTTACAGTGAATGACTAAAATGCCACTTATTATACTATTATATTCGGCCCCTTTCTACTAACCCACCCTCAAGTGTAATACACTTCTCAATCCGCTTTCTGTTATTTATTACAACTCTTCGCAGTTCTTGAGCCGTAACTTCTAAACACGCGTGCCTTATCCTCACACAAAGCTGCTCCACATTTTGAGGTCTGGTCTTATAAACTTTATTTTTAATATGACCCCAAAAATAAAAATCCATGGGAGTGAGATCAGGAGATCTGGGTGGCCAATGTATTAGAGGGCTATTTCGTCCTATCCATCTTTGGGGAAAATGTTCGTTCATCCATGCTCTTACTACTACGGAATTATGGATAGATGCTCCGTCGAGTTGGAAATACAATTGTTCCAAAGGAAAATCGACTATTGCATTCCACAGATCATTATTTAAAAATTGTAGCATATGTAACGCATTTATATTTTGAAAAAAGAAGAACGGCCCTATTATTGTTTCATTAAAAATTCCACACCACACATTTACCTTCTGGGAATATTGCCTTTTACAATTTATTATCCAATCAGGATTTTCTACTGCCCAGTATCTAGAATTTTGTGATGATACTACCCCGTTGGTGGAGAAAGTTGCTTCGTCCGTGAAAATTACTTTCTTCAAGAAGTCTCTATTATTTAAATAATTACCTTGGATCCATAAACAATATTCTAGTCTTCTCTCTTCATCACCTTCCTCCAAGGTATGTACAAATTTTGGTTTAAACGGTTGTAACTTATGGCGTTTTAAACATCTCCAAATTTTTGACGCCGACAAATTGAGGTCACGAGCCATATTTCTAAGGCTGGTAGTGGGATTGGCGTTAAACGCCGCTAATATAACGTCATCCTCTCCATGTCTTCGACTGAGATGTACTCTCGGTTTAAGCACATTACCAGTTGTATTGAACAAGTGACATATTCTTGCAACGGTACCATGGTGTATTGGTCGTCTTAGAGGATGTCTTAAATTAAATTCTTCTGCAGCTTCTCTTGAAGACCGTACATTTTCACCGACTATCTTTATTATTTCTACTTTTTCATCAGTGGTTAAAAGAATTCTAACCATTATGATTAAAAAAATTAAATAATTAAACTTACGAACTGAACAATAAATAACAATAATCACTTCTGTCATAAAAGTAAGAATGGAGAAATAAACAAAATAGTTATTGACAGTTAATTTCACGGCACTCTTAACATTTAAAACAAAAAATCAAAAAACCCCTAATGTTCCTAAAATTCTGAGTCGATAAGAAGGATATGATGGAAAGTTACTCCTCAAGAACATTGACAACGAAAAAAACAAAAAAAAAGGAACAGTGTTACAACTTGATATGTAATAAAAAGTGGCCCTTTTAGCGTTTTATTGAATCATGATTTTTGTTCACGACTTTCGTTTGTTGGAAAAAGTTCTCTCTGTGGGTTGGATAAAGTCATTTTATAGAGTTGTATAATTGATACATTTTTTAAAATAAATTAGTCTTAAAATTCGATCACAAATAAAAAAAAGATGGGGTGTCTTCACGAGATGAAAAAAATATTTTTTTTCAAAGTTTTCCGATTTTCACCAAATTTTATAGGGGGGCATATCTAGTGATTCTGAACAACTATTATTAACAAAATTTTCGTCTATATCTAAGCCTACTATGATTTCTCGAAAATTGCGATTTTCTTTTTATCGCAGTAAGTCGAGGTTTTATATCTAAACGACATTCATGTGTTGATTAAAGTCGCCTTACAGAGTTGTATACCTCATAAAAATTTGAAATTAATTCGGCCACAAATAAAGAAGATACAGGGGTGTCTTCACGAGAAGTGAAACAAAAATTTTTTTTTCAAAGTATTCCGATTTTCACCAAATTTTATAGGGGGGCATATCTAGTGATTCTGAACAACTTTTATTAATAAAATTTTCATCTATATCTAAGCCTACTATGATTTCTCGAAAATCTCGATTTTCTTTTTATCGCAGTAAGCCGAGGTTTTATATCTAAACGACATTTATGTGTTGATTAAAGTCGCCTTACAGAGTTGTAAACCTCATAAAAATTTGAAATTAATTAGGCCACAAATAAAGAAGATACAGGGGTGTCTTCACGAGAAGTGAAACACACTGTATAGTTAATAGGTATATGACGAGCGGCCATGTTGAGTTCGTTGGTGAAGCGTATAAGGTAGTGGCTACTCCAGCCTTACTGACGAGTTCACGGAGTAGCCACGGAACGAAACGCTTCTAACCTTACAATTGGTGACCGCGACGTGAATTGAACACGTAACGTGATTTAACTGAACACTCAACTGCTTCTCGTCTGTTGCCCCATAGCCTGATGCCTTAAAAGCTCGATACTACTAGCCTGATGCCAAAACGGCCCGATGCTACATGGCCTGATGCCATAATGGCCCGTGCTCATGGCCCGTTGCTAGTTGCAGATTGGAGTACGTTCAGAATGGAGTATTTACTTCGTTTCGATCCAGCTCTAATACGTGGCGTGTGACGTTTCCCTTACATCTCTCCGTCGCATCATTTGGCCCACCAAGTATATATACGAACCGCCATGTTGAGTTCGTTGGAAAAGCATATAAGGCAGTGATTACTCCAGCCTTGCTGATTAGTTCACAGAATAGCCACGGAGCGAAACGCTAATATTTTTCTAACCTTACAATTGATGTGGCATGTGATGTTTCCCTTACATCTCACCGCCACATCATTTGGCCCACTAAGTATATATACGAGCGGCCATGTTGAGTTCGTTGGAGAAGCATATAAGGCAGTGGCTACTCCAGCTTTACTGACGAGTTCACGGAGTAGCCATGGAACGAAACGCTAATATTTTCAAGCTCCACAATTGGTGACTCCAACGTGATCTGAATACGCAACGTGATTTACGACATACTCTACACCCTACGGAGACACGCGCACAAGCATGTTCAAGTTTATGACTTATTTCCTCCTCGAGCATTGCATTGCTTAACCCCTCTCCTAGGATTGTGGTGATGCGGGTAGAGTGCGTCAAGTAAAGAGTGGGGTACTCGCTTCGTTCCTGTCTAGTTTATCCATCGTTCTTCTTCTACCATCAGGTTTCTCGTGACTTTGTCACTGGTGGGGGACTGATGTGGCGTGTGACGTTTCCCTTACATCTCACCGCCACATCATTTGACCCACTAAGTATATATACGAGCGGCCATGTTGAGTTCGTTGGAGAAGAGTATAAGGCAGTGGCTACTCCAGCCTTACTGAAGAGTTCACGGAGTAGCCACAGAACGAAACGCTAATATTTTCAAGCTCCACAGTTGCATTGTACCCTATATTAAAAATAGCTCTAAAAGAAAAAAAAAATGCTGATAAAATTTTATTTAAAATAAACATTTGTTTTTCCAAAATACACCCTTCCAAGAAATTCCATTTTTTGCCACTTTTACCTCCACATCCACATAATGCAGTCTCAACTTTGTCATTTTTCACCCCTACTACTTTATTAAAGGGGTCAACAGATACACTTAAAATTCGGTACACATATATATTATAACGAGATCTGGAAATAATGATTTTTAGAGTTTATTCCCTTGAAGGATTAGGGGGAGAAATGGGGGTGAAATAGGGGCAAATAAGTAAAGCATTTTAATAAAACTCCAGAAACTTGGGATTGGGGGGTATCCTAAAAGCCAAGGACTCAAATTTTTTAATGACATTTTCCCGTTCCCACCACCATCCCCACTCTATTATTAAAGGGATTAACAAAACAAAAGAAAGATATTGACTGGGAATTTGATACACATATGCGAGATCTGAAACTAAACTACATTTTCTGCTTATTCTGTTGAAGGGGTGGGGTATAAATAGGGGTAAATAAGTAAAGTAAGCTAGCAAGAATTCAGAAATTTGAGATTTGATGCATCTACTAGAAATCAAGGTCTGCCATGCAATCAAAACCAAGCTTTTGGTTGTAGAATGTGATTTCTATACTTAACGCGGCCAGGCTCGCAATTATTTGCAGTTTATTTACTTTGAATAATTAATAAAAATTCTTCCAATAAATCGGCATAACTAGCCCTGAGCTACAGTTCTATCAATTTGATCTTTTTCAAAAATTTTAATTTCTCTCCTTTCATATTGTTTTTTTGTTACTAACTCCCTTGTGTCCGGATTCTCGATTCTCTCCGAAAAAAAACTGACGTTTCTCCAAGTCCTCGAAAACTTGACTTGATATTTTGACAATTGGAATTTATAAAATTACATTTAAATTCTATAAAATACATACAATTTTAACTTCCAGGATAATCTTTGTTTTATTTAAAAGTTCTCGTGCACTTGCACTTTCCAAATAACATTTCAACAATAAATAACATAGAAAATACTTTTAGGTATGTGTCCCAAAATTCACCATGAAGGTGTCAACAATATGAAAATAAAACATCTAATTCTAAGAATATGTGTAGTGGACCTTCCTCTTAAGATATGAATAGGCTCCACCAACAAAATGTTTATTTTTTACACATATAATATAACTATAACTTTTCAAGTTATTTTGCTTGAAATCTCAGTCAAGCAGCCTTGAAGGCTCTTGTGTCAAACAAAGTGACGTCAAGACTAGTTTTAAACTGTCGGAATATTTTGACAGAACTGTGCGAACACAACTCTGTCAAACTCATATGGGTGCCCGGTCACAGAGGTGTGTAGGGCAACGAAGAGGCAGACCAATTGGCGGGGGAAGGAGCAATAACTCCGTTTCCTGGCCCCGAGCCAGCCTTCGGCTTGCCAAGAAGTCTGATTCAATCAGAGCTACGAGACTGGGTTACTGGATTCAGTAACTATTGGACTCAGGCCCCTGGAATGAGGTAGTCGATGCTCTATATAAAGGAGCCCTCAACTGACTCAACCACTGAGTGACTGCTTGGACTCGATAGAGAAAAATGAGACGGATTCAGGCTTGTTAACAGGACACTGTCCTCTGAACAAACATCTTCACACAATGGGGTTGAAAAACAGCCCTATTTGTAGGATGGGTGGAATGGAGGATGAAACCACCACTTATATCCTATGCAGTTGCGAACCCTTAGGTGAGTTAAGGTATAGGCATCTCCAAAGGCAATTTTTCCAGCCGGAGGAATTACGGAATCAACCATGGAATAGACTGCTATCCTTTGTGGAGAGCAATGGTGTCTTCTAGAAGATCCCACATGACGCGATTGCACAATGGGCCGACAGGCCTGAGTACTGCGGATTCCACAGATGTGCTCGTGCTATAATAATAATAATAATAATAAATGTATTGAAAATTTTTGTTGATTCTCCCACAAGTGGTGATAACTAAACCAATAATTTTATTTTGTTTACTCCATTTTGGATTCAGGCTTATATGGGTATAACATTTCTATATGCAATTTATTAAGTTTGTTCCAGTATCCTTTAATTCGTAAGTATTCTCGTTTAATACAGTTTCAATAATATATGGTCCCTCGTATGGGTATTGTACCTTTGTACAAATACTATTTATATAATTCTACACTGTCTTTTTATAATAACCACATCTCCTTTAACAAATGTTTTTCTTTTCTTAATCTTCTTATTCTCTTTGTTTTTATATGGTTTGGCATTTCTCTCAATTCTATTTCTGATAATTCTGTGAACATCTTCTAGGTTTAACGATTCGCTATTTATCCAGGGTCGCTCTGGTGAAAGTCCTAACATTGTAATCGCCGGTGATACCTGTGTTACCTTGGTCGGCACATTATTTATGTAACTTTCCACATCGGAGACTGAAAATAACCACTCTCGATCGTCATGTTGAACTAAAAATCGCATAAATCTGAGTACCTCTTGAATATATCGTTCGGTTGGGTTAGCCTGAGGATGCCTAATTGTTGTAAATATTAAGAGAATGTCTTTTCGTCTTAAACATTCCTTTAACCTATCGTTATTAAAGTATGTAACGTTATCGGCTAATACTTTCATTGGTTTACCGACCGTTCTGCTGTAATGTAGTTTTTTTATCACCGTTATGGTATTGCATCTTTTTGTAGGATACAGCTCTAAATTTTGAAAAATATCCACAACTACTAAAATATGCTTATAACCATCCTCACTCGTTATTAAGTTTCTAACAAAATCAATCGCGATTAATTGTAATGGTTATTCTGTAATTGTGCTTTGTACTGTATTTTTGCTTGTACAATTTTTGTTTTTTCCCAGATATTTTTCACATTTAATTAAGAGTTCCGTTGTTAAAGACGAATCCTTTTCACTATAATAGTTTTCTCGGAAAATTAGCTAAGTCTTCCTAATTCTGATATGTACGAACCGAATATGCAAATCTAATTATTTCAGCTGCTAAGCTTTGGTCAATTACAATTTTTCTTCGTTATTAATTGTCTTTATGATGAAATTGTTCTTTAAAGTGTAACCTCTGTGTGATTGTGTGTATAATTTTTCTCTAAGTGTTTGTAGCTGTGTCTGACTGTTGATAACGTGGGTGTATGAATACAGAGTGTTGTGATTGTGTGATAATGTGTTTAAGGCTACTGTGAATGTGTTGGTGTTGTCTGTTTCTACCTGTCGATTACGTGTGAGTGCGTCTGCGGTTATGTTTAATCTTCCCGGTTTGTGCTTTATGGTGAATGAAAATTCTTGAATTAATAACGACCATCTGTAAATTCTATTTGCCAAACGGTTCTTCATTAAGCAACACAAAGCTGAGTGGTCTGTTTCTACAATAAAATGGTTATACATTAGGTAATAAAATAATTTTGACAACGCGTATGTAATCGCAAGCATTTCTTTTTCAGAAATAGAGTACTTGGTTTCGTATGCCTTGAAACCCTTGAGATAAAACAAATAGGAGTCTATATTTTCCCTTGCACCTGTGTTGTTATCTGACGCATCAGTACGTAATGTGAAAGGAATATTGAAATCTGGAGTATAAAGCAGTAAGTAATCATGAAAATTCTTTTCTATATTTTGAAAAGCCTCTTCCCTACGTTCGTCCCATTGCCATTTTACATTTTTACGCAAAAGTTCTATTAACGGAACTTCTAATTCAGACAGCCTAGGCAAAAAAATTTGTAATAGTTCAAAACCCCTAGTAGACCTCTAAGAATTTTTAAATTAGTAGGTCTAGGATAATCTTTGATTTCCTGTATCATTTCCTATCCGATACTAATTCCTTCCTGTTTAATCTTGTAACCAAGATACTTTACGTTTATTCGATAAAATTCACACTTGCCTAAATTAAGCTTTAAACCTGCCTCATTCAATGTGCCTAAAACAATATCTAAATGTTCACCGTGTTTTTCTTCTGTCTCAGAGAACACTAATATATCATCAATATAATGTATGCAAAAACTTTCGTACTGATCCAGTTTGGTTTGCATGGCTCTTACCAACGCAGAGGAAGCTGACTGCAACCCGAAAGGAACGACCTTGAAATGAAGAATGTGGCCGTCTACACTGACACCAGTAAATTTATAAGAATCTGGGTGAATGAACCAGAAAGAATTTTTTAAATTTAATTTAGAGAAAACGGTATTTTTTCCTATTTTTAACAACAAAGAATCAAGGGTTTGAGCGTCAAACTGCGACTTAGTAATTACATTTAAATTTCTAGCATTTAGACACAATATTATAGTTTCATTTTTCTTTTTACCACTACAATTGGATTAATGTAGTTCGTTTTTGCTGACTCAATTATATTAGCGTTTATCATGTTCACTAGCTGATCTTGCACTTTTTGTTTATATTTAAATGGTATCGGGTACGTTTTACATTTGAAAGGTTTGCTTTCATCGACTTCTAACTTATGAACGTAACCTTTGGCTACTCCAGGCTCAAAATTTATAACAGATACAGAGACATGTTTCTGTAACAATTTCTGAATTATTCTATCATATTTGGCTTGACAATGAATTTATCGTTGCTTCTTTGGGCTTCTTAAAACTACTAACATACGTGCTCATTGCACCCGTATGCTCCCTATAATTCACATTAATACTTTTGGCTTCTTTACCATTTATATCATTTACCCCATCGGCTCGTTTGCCATTTAAATTACTCATACTAAATATCGGTATTATTTCACCGTCTATCAATATTTTATCCCCCAAATCAATATTTGCCCTGACCTTCGACAGTATGTCCTCACCAAGTATAACCTCATAATTCATGTCTCGTACTATGACAAAATCTCCTTTAAAAGTTTGATTCTTTACCTCAAAAGTAGTATTTAATATCTTGTTGCCTTCCGCAAATTTCTCTCCATTAGCATTAACTAGTGTAATTTTTGAAACCGTATACATTTATTAAAACTGTTTAAATTCTTATTGTAAACGTTTTCATCTAATATACTGATTTCAGATCCCGTATCAACCAAAGCATTTAATATTTATCTTTATTTTAATAGTAGGCAGTTAACTGACTTTTACATTATTTAATTGATTACCATTCTATCTCCTAACAACTCGCGCATGTTTTCATACTTAGAATTAATGTTTAAAACTTTTTCTCCTAAAAATCCTGCTTTTCCATTTTTTCATTTACCTGGGCTATTTCAATTTTGTCATAATTTTCCCTTGCATTGTCCATACCTTTACTTTCCCTGACTAAATCCGTGTTAGCTACTTGTGAGTAAGTTCTGTTTTTCCTTCTACTATCATAAAAGCTTCTCCTTCCATCCCACCTAACCTGTTTCCTATCTCGATTCTGATTATTATGATCCTCCATTCTGTTATTTTCAGTATTACTGTTATTCCCGCTCGCATTACAATTTCTTTCCCAATTATTTTCATTGTTTTGATTATATCGATTATTACCTTTTTCATCTTTGTCATAGTCCCTCTTATTTTCAAACCTATTTTGGTTACCCTGATTATTAAAATACTTATTTCCAAAGTTTCTACCACCAGAATCGTTCGAGTTATACCTATTTTGGTTATTATACCAGTTTTCTCTATTTTGATTTTCCCTGTTCTCATTAAATTTTCTCGACTGATTATTTCCATTACTATTACATCGAAAGTTACCTTGACTCTGATCATTTGTTATAAAATTTGACCTATAGTCATAGATTTTCCTGAGATATTCTATTAATTCATCTAGATTAGTTATGCGTTTAGTTATTACAACATTCTGGATATCGCTACTAGCCAGACATCGTACTATTTCTACCTCTGTGAAGCTTGGTTCGAGGTTTTCCCTTGATATGGCGTTCCTATCGTTATATCTCCCGTTATATAAATTTTGCTGTACTTTTAACTGCGCATACTCTGACCAATATTGCTTCAACACTAAATGTTCAAATTTATCTGTTATTAAATTTGTCAGAGATTATGCTGTACCACAGGTCTACGTCACCCTTTACCGATACCATGGATTTTATTTATGGAAAAGCTTTACCTTTTTGTCGATTCGAAGTTATGTGCGTTCTCTAGATCATTGATGCGCAGTGTTTCCATTCGTCCTATGTTGACAAAACTTTGACTACAAATGACTGTAATATCTTGTCCAGTGCAACTGGTTCTTGTTTGTTTGTTCGACGATAAGAAACACTAGTTTTATGGAACACTGGATACTATTTTTAATAAAGGTAGATACTTTTACCTCTGACACTTGAATGTAATACGAGCACTGAAATCGTTGGACAGACTTAAAATTCGTCAGACATTATTTGTTTACCTTCAAAAATGACAAGTAACTTTTTTTTCCAATTATATATTGAAATCAGACTCTTTTACTTTAAGTCAATAAGGTTTATTTACCTTGAATAATTAATAAATTCTTCCAATAAATCGGCATAACTAGCCCTGAGCAACAGTTCTATCAATTTTATCTTTTTCAAAAATTTTTTGGAATTTACAAAATTACACTTAAATTCTACAAAATACATACAATTTCACCTTCCAGGATAATCTTTGTTTTATTTAAAAAGTCTCGTGCACTTACAATTTTTAAATAACATTTCAACAATAAATAAGACAGAAAATGCTTTTAGGCATGTGTCCCAAAATTCACCATGAAAGTGTCATATCCACGTTGGCATGAGCGGTTATCTAAAATGCCAATTTTATGTAGGTGGGCGGGAAATCTTCCATGATTAAATCTCATTCTAATAACAGTTGTTGTTAATTTTCGGGTGATGGTTAGATTTCTAAACCAGTTTTTTTCTGGTATGTTCCGGTGTATGTTAAAATAATAAGTATATTTTAAATTGCCATAATTTTTCCAATGTATATTCCATTTTTCTTTGAGATGCTTCTTGACGGTGTTGGCTGCATCGCCTTTGTCCACTCCCATACTCAGTAGCCTATTGTCGATTTCATGACATTTTATTATATTGTCAACTATCTCATTTCCTTGTATGCCACAGTGGCTTTTAACCCCGATGAAAGTGACACATAGCTTTGGTTCTTAATGCTTGAAGTTGTTTAATAATTTGAATAACAAAAAAATTGTTATGTCCTTGTTTTGGGAAATTATCAATGGCTGATAAAACTGAAGCCGAATCTGAGATAATTAGAATATTTTTTTATTAGGTTTTTACTATCTAAAAATTCAAGGCTCTTCCATATAGCTACGGCTTCGGCTGACAATGTAGAGGAGTTGGTATTTAGGGAGTAAGATTTTCTAATGTCTCGTTCAGGTACATAAAAACCACATGAAACGTGGTCTTTTGTTTTCGACCCATCCGTGTAGGCTTTTGTATAGTTTGGAAATTGATCTATTACTTACACTGAAAAAAATAAGTTGTTGTATTCCATTATGGGATGGAAAAATACATTTTGAGTCCATTAATACGAACTCAGGGCCCAGGTCTGAAACCGACGCATAGTTTATAATGTCTATGCAGAGATTTAATTCATTACAAATTTCAAAAGCTTTCGCTAATGGTGGATAATTTTTGTTTGAAAAATAGGTTGATGTTAGGTTATGTATAGATACGTCATATGAGTTTATACACACGATTTTTTCTGCTAACTTGTAAAAGAAGAAATTTGAAATCTAGGTATTCTCTTCTTATCCACAAAGGGGGTTCCACTGCTGTATAATATAATAATAATGATAACAATCCTTTATTACTAGCATAGCAAAAAATACAAAGAAACATACATACATAATATACACATACATATATATATAGTGGTAGAAAACACAGTAGTGTGTTTCATTTAGTAATTTGTGTAAAATGATATTAATATTCTATGAGCAATTATCTCCCCATTTTGGAGTGCAAATATAATATCAAGATGCTTCTGTTTAAAGAGACTTGGATGGGAAACCTTAATGCGCAAGTAGGGATTCCTTAGGAAATATGCTAGTCAGATTTCTTAAAATACTGTTGTCCCTGATAGTAGATATGGTCCCACTTGGGCCAGACAGCACCCTCTATAACGGGCATTTTCAAAACTACGGGAAAGGTGTGTGTCCCGGCTAAAGGCTTGTGTTTCGGCTAAAGCAAGTATGGAATCTACATTACCGACAGGGAAATTCAAATATCAAATCTGCATTACCGACAGGAAATTCAAATATGGAATCTGCAACACCGACCGGGAATTTTAATGCCTGTGTGTAGATGTTATTTGAAGGTCACCGACAAGTCTCGACAAGTCTAGAATGCAGGTGTGCGAGGTATCAAATTACATTTCCTGGGATTTTAATGCACATGTGTAGAATGCAATGGTTATATTATTTAATTAACAGGTTGTGTAGTAACAGACATTTGAAGGTTAGCAAGTGCTTACTCCTTCATAATTTCCTTTAAGTATAGAAAATGCAAAATGTGTGTTCAATTAACAATTTCTACAACCCCCTATATACGATTCAATTAATATGCATTGTACTAATAAGTATAGGAAATATATTAATTCCTTCTATATATGATTGACAATTTCCATAGCCTCATGTACGTAATAATACAAAATGTTCATAAATTCCAAGCTGGTCATTTTGACATGTGGCCGATCTAGGCTTTAAATATTCATGTAACACAGAAAAAAACCGTAATATTTCACGTATTAGGTAAACAATTCGTTTTATCTTAGAAAGCAACTAGGGAGCGGCTCAGCGATTGCCATGTGAATAGATATTTTTTCTTAAACAACTAGGATAAGACAAGAAACGTTAGAATGCAATATGAACATGCAGAGTGCGAATTTCCACAAATATACTCGCTATCACCATGAGAAAAGATATTTTTGCATAAACATGGTACAAGACGCCAATGATAAAGGATTTCATATTTTGCCACCAGACTTGATTATGGAAATTCGTTAGAACTGAAATCCGAACTTGTAAACGATTGCAATGAGAGATTGCTTTGATATTATATTTCACCTGTAACGTACATGTCGGAGAGGAAAGATTCATTCAAAATGATTTTAAACTCGATTATCGACGAAAACCTAAGCAACATATATTTAAGATTGAAAACCTAAGCAACATATATTTAAGACTGGACCACTAGTAATGAAATCTCCGTTAAAGCAATTAGCTTAATCTTTATTTTGAAACCTAATACCCCCTATTAATTGAAGATAAGAGACAAGATGCATGCTGACGTACGCGTGCCTTATATCATCTATACCGGGAGACAGAAATATGTGAGGTACACTAATTTAATTACATTACATGAAACGTTACAATTTCTTATGGGAAAATAAAACGAATCATTGAATTTAACTTATTTTAATGATTTACAAAAAATACACAAACAAAGCAGAGCAATTGACATCAGGGTTGTGAGTAAACCCTACAAAAACTTTCATCAGAATAAGCATGTAAACAAATCATTAAAAGTCCAGCTGACATATAGCAAAATACAAAGCAAAACTGTACACAATAAGAATTCGTATATGGTAAATAATTAAACAAAACTAAACAAGATCTGGCCAGAGCGGTAAAACAAAGAATTCTTACTTTAACATAAACAAGCTCAACTCATTACATGAAAACACACAAAACGAAATACTATAGACTACATAAAATTAATAACAAACAATTAATAATTTCGACATAAACTGGTTCGGCAGTTGAACACTATGTTTTTATGCCCAAAACACACGGGAGATGTCAAAATACTGGTGCCATCATCTCATTGTCGTTCCATTCCATAGCCAAGGTATATAATTACGCAAACATAACCTTCACATGAAATTATTCACGCACTATAGTCTTCTCATGGGGTAAGAGAAGTCTTTACCATACGGTAACACTGGATACAATAAAGAATATTACTGGCCAATCGTTGAATGAGGTATTGAAGCCATCAATAATTCTGCATTGTCGCAATTGACTTCAAACAGCAACGTTTGCATCACGAGAGGCATACATAATATAAAAGAATGTTCTTACAGCAAATTCGACGAAAACATTGCCATGCTGTAGCTATGGGCAATGGAACACAATAACACAGAACATATAAACTATAATAACTACTTTACTGATTCTATTCGCAGTTATTAATCACTATATACAGATATTTATAAATACATGGCGGCTTTTAATTCTTACGGCCACCCGCCTCTACGCCATCTTTCCAGCGTTTCCCCCTTGCCGACTTGGCGTAGGAATATGCCCGCGTACTACAAGCTACTACGCTATTGGTCAAGCATTTGTCATGATTAGCTGATAAGATTTAAACAATGAATAGAACAGTCGCGCGCTTTATCTAATTTAAGGTACAGAGTGTTCTTACAAAACGTGACCGTTACATACATTTGGAGTTATTCTTTAGATACATGGTTTTAAAGTATGAAAGGGGTGACAGAAATAGGTATACTAATTTAATTACTCTGCATTTGGGGCAATTCTTTGGATATATGGTTTAAAGTGTTAAATATGCATACAGGGGTGACAGAAATATATGAGATATACTAATTTAATTACATTGCATTTAGGGGCTATTATTCAGATATATGGATTAAAGTATGAAATATGAATACAGGGGCGACATAAATATGTGAGGTATACTAATTTAATTACTCCGCACTTTGGGGTATTCTTCAAATATATGCTTTAAAGTTTGAAAAATATACAAGGGTCATACGAGGAGCATAGTCACTCAGGATGTTCCCACACATATACATGGTGCTATTTAGAATCATAAGTAGGCAAAGTATACACGTGTGTAGAGGTTATATGAAGGCTATATAGATCAGCAACCCTATGGGAAAGCATCATAACCGCCATTCTCACGGGTTACATATTACATAAATGTGCTACCTTATACAAACAGGAAGTGGAACCAGAAGTAAGGGAAATACTTCTGGTGGCAACACTGCATATGATATACAGGTGGCAACACTGGGTGTACACGTGGGAACCCCTCTCCCAGCAACAAATTATATAATGCTAGGAAATTCATATTCTTCAGTACCGTAATCTATTGTACAACAATGAAGTGTAAACATTTCAAGAAAGTTCTTTCAAACAAAGCCAATTTAGTTCGGCACATTCGCCAATATTGTTCCATTCTAAATGATGGAAAACGCAGAAGTGTAGCTTGTGAGCCTCCAAGCAAGAAGCAAAAGTCTAATGATGTACCTACTACAGGTGGTTCAAAAACTTGTGACTATTGTGGAAAAAATGTTCCATCATTTTTTAACTTTCGACGACATATTAGTAATAATGGATACCTTGTCCTAAACGACTTGTTTGTAATTGAAAGAAAAAAAATAACTCGCCCTATTGTGAACAGTTTAGGAGACGGAGTGGAGAAACTACATTCAGCATTTAAAAGCAGGATTGCTAGTTACCGTTTTAGCAGTCATAGAAGCCATGCCGATTATTCCGATTTTCCAAAAGAAGTCAAATAAAAGGTATTGAATAAAATTAGTGAATATATGGATAAATACCGGGCTCTGAAGATTAATTTTGAAGTGTTTGGGCTTTGTATCATCCCTGAAAAGGAATTAAGAGATAGTAGGTCGTTCAATACAAAATATGAAATAATTACTATTTCAACGAACCTGCATCAGATTTTCGAAGAATCTTGTGAGGAAATGAATGTACAAACATCCGAATTCCAGGAGGGAAAATCGGGTTGGTTATTAAGACGTATATTATTTCTTGATGTAAACATAATAAGTTTGCAGCAATAGGGGTATCTTTATCATACATTAAGTCACCCAAAATATAATCGAGTACATCTTATAACATGCAATTGATTACAGTGGGCAGAGAATCGAGGCAGCTTCAAATATACTTTATTATATTTTAGATATGAATCATAGATGTAAAACATTTTCTGAAAGATTTGAAATAGAAGAACATGTAACAAATACAATTCGTTTTATTTAAAAAATGTTTACAGGTTTATACTAGTTCATGTTATTAATCCAAGAATTATGCTTACTGGTTAACATACATCCTTTTTTCTTCTTAAAATCTTTTCAACTAGATAAATGTCAAGAAGTTCAACATTCTGAATTTCATAATTTGAATAACATGAAGATATACTATGCGTATAAAAGCCTACCAAATAGATTAATTATTCTAGATCTAACACTGTATAAATAAAATCAATTACCTCTAAATTTTAGCATCAACAAGAATAAAAATTTAATGTTATGTATAGGGATAATTAAAAATTCTCAATATTTGAACTGTTATTCCGATATACGACCATTAATATGTAATATACAGGGTACTCCATAAATAACAGATTTTCTAAAAGTATACAGGTGCATATGCTACTTAGTAGAAATGGAGACTTGAGATACCCTTCTACACTGTCCTTTCTCGATAATCTCAAATAAAGCTAATATACCATACATCCAATCATCTTACGAAATTGATATAGGTATATCATTGATTGAAAATTAAAGAAAAAATATGCTGAAACTAGGGACTGAACATAGAACCTCTAGAACTACAGTCTAATGCTCTCCCACTAAGCTATTTCAACTCACTTGAAAATTAATGAAAAGAAATCTCGTGTTGATTAGAAATAAAACAATAAATTTAAGTAATATAATATTTATTAATATTTTACATTATACAATTTTTCACTCAAGGGGGTAAAAGGAGGTTAAAAAGGGGTAAATAAGGGTAACTTGTTCATTCAACATCATACAGTAAAGATGTATAAAGAATAACCCTTATACACAAATGCAAAGTAATTAAAGTTGAACATTAATGAACCATATAAAGATATTACAGTGAAGTTATTAGGTAGTATATATTTTACCGTTGTTCCAAACACTTCCTCATTATGCCTATCTGCACGTGGTTGTGTATCAGGTGTAAAAGTGTATTAAAGGAGTACAATGCCTCCAAAAATGAAAAAATATTCACCGTTTGTGCGAATTGTGACATGCAACCTAGAAAACCTCTTGCCGCATAATTGATTTTGTTTCATATGTCATTAATTTTGGGTGTGCGATGATTCGAAGCAGAAAATTTGTTTCGTACAACATAATAGAGCTGAATGATGTAGTCATGTGGATGGTCCATCAGATTCGCAATCCAGACCTATGTAAATGGAGGCTTCAAATGTTGCTGATATAACATATATATATATATATATATATATATATATATATATATATATATATATATATATATATATATATATGTTGTTTCTTAGGTTTTCACGAGTAAATAATGAAGTGTTGACGTGCTTCCGGGTGTTTTCCCGTGTAGTTGGTAGGCTCCTGTTGGAACCATGGTTGTCTGAACGACGTTTCGGCGGAATCTCATCTGCCATCTTCAGGTTCTAGCTGAAAGCTGCCTGTTGCTGCTGCTGCTGCTGCTGCTACTGCTGCTCCTCGTTGCTCGAACTGAACTGAGTCAACACTTCATATATATATATATATATATATATATATATATATATATATCCCGTCTCGGGAAGCCTTGCACTGACGAGCGCCACGGCGGGTTTCAACCGACAAGTCACAGGAGCGATCTTCCTCGACGTAGCTAAGGCCTTCGACAGGGTTTAGATAGATAGATAGATATATAGATAGATACTTTTATTGGTTCTCTGTAAATATATACAGTTTTGCCCAATGGGGCGTAGAACATGTCAAATAACATAAAAATAGCAATCAGAAGATACAGCAACAAAATAAAAAGAAGTAAAACAGACAATACAAAATAAGACATACAAAGTTAAAGTCTATGTAACTAAAATGTTTCTTTAAGAGAAATTTAAAACTTATGTAAGTGCTAACTTAGTACTTAATCTTTAAAATAGCAACACAAATAGAGTATGTTTATAATACAGTAAAAGTATATTTATAAAAAAAAGTCATCCGAGAAATATTCCTCCATTGTATAGTAAGCCTTTTTGATTAATATTTGCTTTAACTCCCGTTTTAGTTTGTTTTTGTCTAGATTTTTCAATTCTAAAGGTAATTTCTTATATATTTTAATTATTGAAAATTCTACATTTTTTTGGATGTAAGAAAAGTTTATTTTGTTGGTAGACAGATTATTTTTATATCTTGTATTGTGATCATGTTCCATAGTTTTGAAAAGCATGATGTTTTCCTTAACAAAAATCACAGCTTCGTATATGTATAGGCAAAAGAGTGTGAGAATTTTTTTTTCACGAAATATGTTTCTACAGCTATCTCTTGGTTGCATATCAAGCGATGTATCTTAAGCATTTTTTTTGTACATTAAGTATTTTATGTGCATCACTAGCATTTGCCCAGAATATGATTCCGTATCTAACCCGGGACTGAATGTAAGCATGATATGCAATAAAAGCTGTTTCGATATTTACCATATGTGCCAATACCTTTAGTGCATAGCAATATTGCGCCATATTCCGTGCTAGGTCTTCAATATGACATTTCCAGTCTAGCCTTGAATCCAAATTTATTCCTAGAAATTTTACACTGTTGCTACTTTTTATGCTGTTGTTGTTGTAGGTAAGCGTGATTTCGTCTTGACCCAAATATGAAAATTTTATCATTTGCGTCTTGGCAACGTTTAGCTGCAGATTGTTATTTCCGAACCACTGATTCAACACATTTACTTCATCTATTATTTCTTTTTTAATGTTTTTCTCAGGAATTTCGCTAAACATTATGGAGGTATCATCGGCAAATTGCACTACTTGTTGATGGGCAACAGAGGGTAGCTCATTTGTATAGAGAATGTATAGTAGAGGTCCTAATATGGATCCTTGAGGTACTCCCCTTTTTATAGTTTTCCTTTCCGATTTAATTACGGTCCCTTCTTGGCCTCTTTCAACTACACATTGTTTTCTGTTTGATAAATAAGATTTCAATAGTTTCAACGCTACTCCTCTTATACCATACATCATTAGTTTTTTTATTAGTAGATCATGTTCAACACTGTCGAATGCTTTGGATAAATCAAGACATACTGCAATTGTTTGTTTATTGTTATTTAGAGATTCTAATATAAATGTCAAAGTTTGGTATATTGCAAGTATAGTTGATTTACCTTTCCTAAATCCATTCTGTGAATCAGATATTAATTTGTTTTTTTCTATATAGTTTATGAGTCTGATGTGGATTATTTTCTCAAAAATTTTACTTATGTTGGATAGCAGTGCGATTGGACGATAGTTTCTCCAATCTGATTTATCTCCTTTCTTGTATATTGCTTTAATTTCCGCTATTTTCAGTTGTTCTGGGAAATTGCCTGTATATAGCATTAAGTTAATGATATGAGCCAGTGGTTCGGCTATAACATCTGCGACATATTTTAAGAGTTTCACAGGTATTTCATCTTCTCCTACAGATTTTTTATTTTTTAAGCTAGTTATGATATTGAACACCTCTGCAGGATCGGTGGGTTCTAGAAATAAAGATTTGTGTGGTCCAAAGTTTTTTGTTTCTGTTTTGGTGTTTGGTGTAAATATATTTGAACATTGGTTGATAAAATTATTGTTTATATCATTTAACATTTCAATTGGATTTTTGTTTTGTTGCATATTTTCGAGAATTTGTTTAGTATTGTTTTTTGATTTACCCGTACAGCTCTTAAGAACATCCCAAACCGCCTTACCTTTATTTTTAGCAGATTGTATATAATGCCTGTGGGACATCTGTTTGGCCATTTTGATTACATTTTTCAATACCTTTGTGCATTTATTATAGAAGTGCTGGGAGACTTCGCCTGATAGCCGTTGTTTGTATAGTATGCGTTTCTTTTTACAAGAGTTTTTAATGCCACTGGTTATCCAGTTTCTTGTGTTGTTTTGCTTGGACTTGATACGTTTTAAGGGAAATAATCGTGTTAGTGTACTACGAAAAATATTTTCGAATTTGTGATATGCTAGGTTGGGATCACTTTCATTAAGAATGCTTTCCCAACTTGTATTGTCAATTTCGGTTTTAAATTGCTGTAATTTCTGCTCCGAAAACACTCTTGCCTCACAAGTGACGTTTGGATGTTTTAGATTAATTTCTTGGTCCACTTGTAGAATTTGCCCTTCATGGTCAGACAAGGCAGATACTATGACTTTGCCTTCATGACTGTGTTTACTGTTGATAAATATGTTGTCAATTAGTGTTTCTGATTTTTTATTTATTCTTGTGGGTGTGAAAATTGTTTGAAACATGTTGAAGCTTAGTAACAGAATTTCGAAGTTTTCTGAAATTCTATTTTTCTCTAAAAGATTTATATTGTAATCTCCACAAAGTACAATATTAAATTTTGGATAATTATTCGAACAATGATGTAATATCTGAGATAAAATTTCAAAAAACAAATCAATATTCCCTAACGGAGGTCTATAGATGCAAATCACTACAAGTTTATTTGACTTACTAACAATAGCAGAACATTCTATAATAATAATAATAATAATAATAATAATAATAATCTTTATTTCACATTATGTTACATTTATAAAATTATAAATAAACACAAAATGAAAAGGCGTCAGACCAATTACATTGAATTGTAACCTACTCTTAGATTAGATGACAAGGATTATCTAGAACATTTGTTACATATTAGCCACCTATAAAATCATTTATGCTATATGGTTCAAGATTAACTAACATTTTTCTAATATGCGATTTAAATAGTTTATGATTTTCCAGTACTTTTATGTTATCAGGTAACTCATTGTAAAATTTTATACACATATAATGCGGACTTTTTTCTGTCAATGTGAGGCGATGTATGGGGTAGTTTAATGACATCGTTCTAGTATTGTATTGATAGTTTGTTATTACGTTAAATCTGTCTCTATTAAAAAATAAAAACATTAAACATTCATATATGTATAAAGCATAAACTGTCATTATTCCTTCTGATTTAAATACATTTCTACAGGATTCATTATAGTTCATTTTTTTAATAATTCTCAATATACGTTTTTGAATTACAAATAACTCTTGTATTTGATTATCCCTTCCCCAAAAGATGATTCCGTATCGTATAACAGACTCAAAATTTGCAAAATACATTATTCTAAGTGTTTTCTCATTCATATATTTACTGACCAGTCGGATTCTGTAACAGATAGAGTTTAGCTTTTTTGATAAATGGGTTATATGACATGACCAATCTAAGAATTCGTTTACATGAATTCCCAAAAATTTAGTATTCTCTACGATATCTGATTTATCTTCATCTATTAAATGCGTTGGTTTTTCAATTCTAGACAGTTTTGTTCTGTTTGGTTTTTTCCTTATTTATAATTAGCCTGTTTTTCATAAACCAGTTGTTCACATTTTTCAACAGATCTTTACTTTTCATTAAAATATCTGGGATGGTTTTACACCCCAGTATCAAATTAGTGTCATCTGCATAATTAACAATGTTTTGACTATATCCATCTGGTACGGATCGCAGGTCATTCATAAACACTATGAAGAGGATTGGTCCTAAGATACTTCCTTGTGCGATTCCCATTTTATTTGACATGATTTTCGAGCTGTAATTGTTTCCCCCTTTAGTTATATTCACTCTTTGTTGTCTACCACTTAAGTATGATATAAACCATTGTAGCACATGCCCTCTCACTCCATACATCTCCATCTTATTAATAAGCAACTCTTTGTCTATACAGTCATAGGCCTTTGAAAGATCTAGGAACATTCCAAGGGCTAACTCGCCATTTTCTAAATGCTTCAATACTGCTTGAATAAATTGAAAAATAGCTGTCTGTGTTGATCGCCCCTTCAGATACCCGTGTTGACTATCACTAAATAAATTGCACTCGTTCATAAACCTCACTAAGAGATTGCTCATAATTAATTCAAAAAGTTTTGAGAAACTTGGTAATAAACTGATAGGTCTATAGTTTTCCATATCTTCTGAATTTCCCTTTTTATACAGAGGTTTTATTAGTGCTATCTTAAGAGCATCTGGGAATATTCCGTACTTAAAAGAGTTGTTTATCATATAACACAATACATTACTTATGTCTCTTATTGCAATTTTTACTATGCTACTGGGGATCTCATCGATTCCACTGCTGTGTTTATTCTTTATTTGTTTTGTTAATTCACAAATTTCTGATACTGTTACTGGCGTCAAGTACATGGATTGGTTATTTTCTATTATGTTATTACTATAAGGGCACTTTTCTAAATTTTCTAAAAGTTCAGGAATCACAGATAGTAGATATTCATTATATTGATCAGCTATCTCTTCAGCATTTCCCTTCATACCAGAGTCAATATTGTTATTAGATTTTCCAATGATTTCATTGCATATTGCCCACATACATTTTGTTTTATTATCAGAGTTTTTAATTCTGGTTTCATATTTTTTTGCCCGTGTTTTTATTAATATATTGTCGTATTCTTTTTTTATGCTGTTGTACGTCCTTATACCGATTGTCACATTTTGATATGGTCAATAAAATATCTAGCTTCATTTTACAATTGCTAAGTTCATCCTCTTGTGAGGCGTTATTATGAAATGACTGACGTGTCCTACATTCTCTAATAAATTTTAAAGGGAAATGCTGATTAAATATATTCTTAAAACTATTCATAAATCTAGACCATTGCATATTTATATTTGAGGGATCAGCACTATATACTTCCAACCAATCTTGCTCTCTTAAGGTACCCAGAAAATCATCTTTATTCTTATCTAAGAAGAAGCATTTATACTTAAAATTGTTATTTGCTGTGTTTTCGATCTTAAAGATTATTTTCTGTGCAGTGTGGTCTGATACAAAATTTTCTAAAATTAAAGTTTCCATAAAATCTGAATTAGTAAAAATATTGTCAATGCAGCTAGATGTATTATGCGTTATACGTGTATTTTGAAATATAGTTTGTATTAACCTAAAAGAATTCATAATTGAGATTAACCTTACTTTTAATTGATTTTCTTTAATTAATTCAATATTAAAATCTCCTGCTATAAAAATTGGTTTTTGTTCCTCAAAAGTTTGTACCAATAGCTGCTCAATTTTATTTAAAAATATACCACTGTCCCTTGTAGGTGGTCTGTACACTGACACGAATATTACGTCCACTTTTCCCAGTTTAACTTCTGCTGCTGCACACTCAAATACACCACTCACCGATAAGTCGTTCAGTTTAGGTCTAACTTTACACTTCACATTTCTTCTTACATATATTGCCGAACCTCCGTGTTTACCTTCTTTTCTGCAAAATGCTGTTGCTAACTTGAAATCTTCAATTGCCAGACGGCATATCTGGTCTTCTGATTTCCAGTGTTCAGAGACACATAGAACCTTGCAATCTGTATGGTCTTTTAACATATCATTTAATTTGTCTATAGAATTTCCCAATGACTGGACATTTTGATGGATCATGCTAATGGATCTTTGAGTATTTGATGAATTAACTTTATTGTTAAAATGGTTACTATTTTTTGACAGATTATTATTATTTATAAAAAAGATTTATCGTAGTTGATATGATTTTTAAACCTATTTAGTCTTTCTTTATATACTGGACAATGCCCTTCATTTGATTTTTGTCACAGGTCTTCAATTTCCTCCACCTCCATTCCATTGAGAACTAGTATGCAGGATCCGCCATGAAGTTTCGTCTCTCGAGAGAAGGATGATGCCAATGTGTAGCCTTCGAGATTTATGGTTTTTTCTTCTTCTCTTTTGTACCAATGTTCTGTAAAACAGACCACTGTTGGTTGTTCGTTTAATGATTTGAGGAAGATTTCACATTCTAGAGCTTTATTTTTTAGACACTGTATATTTTGATGGTAGATAAATACTTTCTGTGGTAGGTTTTTATTTGGGCCTGCTTCTATGTAAAGTTCTGGGCTTGAGAGTCCTTCTGAAAATTTTCACCTGTATGTTTATTTCTTAGTCGATCATTGTAAATCTCTTCCTTCCTAAAATCAAATCTATATACTACTACTCCCCGAGGCCAGAAGGAACTATTATAGGCATCTTCTTTTAGATCATAGTTAATTCCCACTTTAAAACACCTGTTATCTTTTATTTTCTTATATATATCTATTTCCTTGACATATATATTTTTTTCACTTTTTGTTTTCTTTTTTAGGTACTGTTCCACTATCTCCTTAGTGACATGATCTTTTACTTTTCCTATGAAAAGCCATATCTTTTTCTCTGGGATTTCCCTTCCTACAAAACCATTTATCTCATCATCCTTAGATATTTCAGCTTCCCCTCGTATTTTGGGTTGTCTGTCCTTTGTTTTCTTCTTGTAGGTAACTGGTTGGAACTGTTCTTCGTTTTTCTTTAGGTGTTCAGATGACTTGGAGGGTGATATGTCACTATTTATCTGTATTATATTTTCCATGATGTCTGTTTGTTTATTTTTAAGTATTTCCAGGTTTGTTTGTTTTAAAGAGGTTTGTTTGGGGGTCACTGATTTAAATCTTTCAGAATTATTTTGGTCTGGAAGTTTTTGTTCATATTTGAATGCTTTGCTATCCAATTCATGTTGTGTCTTATCTGTTCGTTTTTTGTTTTCACTTTTTGTTGTTGCTATTTTATCTTTGAGCAACTGTTTGTTTTGTTTTAGTAGCTTTACACTTTCTAATAAAATATTGTATTTTTCATCCTTTTCCTTTAGCAGGCTTTTCAAAAGTTCATTTTCGGTTTTTAGTTGTATATCTGTAATTTTGATATCTTCCCCATTTGGGCTTGTGCTTCCGCAGCAATTAATTCTGCTGTCACATATTTTAATGTGTTTCAAGTTATTTTTTGCCAAACAAGATTGGTGAAAGACGTTCCCACATGTTACACACACTATTACTTTACTAGGTTTACTTTGACAACACTTAAAAGTTTTATTTGTCGTTTTGTCAGCACTATTTTTGTGAGTCACACTTTCTGGTTCATCATCACTCAGCGCCATTTTGTATAATCGGTTTGGCACGATGGTCTTCTGGCAAAGATGATGTCGATGGGTTATCCCGTCGGCATCGTCAAGCTAGTGAGATCTTACCTTCTCCGGAGGCAACTCCGTCTACTGTATGTACATCTTGCAAGCAGTATGCTATGTAAGGAAAAACATTGATGAACTACCGAAATGTAATGACATAAATAATTATAACACTCGAAGCAGCAGTAAGATTTATGAACCAGCCTGTAGATTAGCTCAAATAGATAAAGGTCCTTTTATTACATCAATCAAGATGTATAATCTTTTACCTAATAAAATCAAAGATGCTACCAGCTTCAATTGCTTTAAAAGTGCGGTTCGGAAATTCCTGATAAAGGAATGCTTCTACACCTATCATGAATATAACATCTTCTGTACTACTACTTGACGTCTGACTTATGCAAGTCAGTGATATTAAATATGTGTTCTTTATGTAATTAGTTAATTAATTGTTGTCAAAGATTGTTGATAGCTTGTTTTGTTTTGTCTGTTTTTAATTCCAATTGACTATGTATATAATGTTTTGATTGCATTTTTGTTTTTTTTTATGACTATGTGAAAGTAATATTCTATATATATACACCATGATTTTACTGTTACTTATCACTACTACTTATTAGTATATACATTTTTTACTTGTTATATTCATTTCTGACGTGTCCTATACTTGTATTTCAGCAGGTCTAAAGGAAATAAGGTGTTATTATTATTATTATTATGAAGATTGCCGACAAGCTGTCCAACTACAGGCCAATGGAAGCAGGCGTACCGCAGGGATCGGTACTCTGCAAGGTTCTCCTTGGCGCTCTACGCAGACGACACGGTCATCATCGCAAGATCATGTAGCTCAAGACTTGCCACCCACAACCTCCAGGAGACAGCATCCCTTCTGGAAGAGTGGTGTAACAAGTGGAAAGTCAAAGTCAATGCGGAGAAGAGCAAAGTCATACTCTTAAAGAGAGTCAGAAAGCAAACTCCCACAGGACACGTTTCCACGAATGACAACAACATCCAATGGCACCATAGCGTCAAGTACCTTGGCATTATTATGGATTGAAGCCTGACGTGGAAACAAACCACGGAAGCGATTATACAGAAGGCGAGGACGAGAAGGACTCTGCTCTATCCAATGATAGGCAGACAAAGCCAACTCAACCTGAGGAACAAACTCATGTTCATCAGGACCGACATTGCACCCATTCTGACCTACGCCTCCGTTGCCTGGGGATACCAAGCAGCCACCTACTTGAAGAGGATACAAGTCATGGAAAACGTCGCACTCAGGTGTGCTTCCAGATCCTGGATAATGGGCAAGTAGAACTAACCTTCTTTTCAGCCCGATCTTCAAGCAAGGAGACAATGACCAAAACACCAAAATCACATGATCCCGGGGGTATCCAGCAAACAACCAGCTAGGTACCCTTACCCTAGCCCATGCCGGCCCCCGACGCTAATATAAGCATCCTTGGCCGAGCACAATCCTTGAGCTACACAGCCCAAAACTTCCTCCCGACGAAATCGGAGCACATGATGCCAATTGGCACCCTGGGCTCCGACTAGTCACACATCCCCAAACCCTTCCGAACTCTGAGAGGGTGCGGCAACAGCCGTTCCCTCTCATGACAAACGAAAGACGCTCCCGGGAACCGACATGCCAGCGAAGAAAGAAACTCAAGACAGAAGAATGCCAGAAGAAACGACCCAGCTGGCAGGGTCCATCAGCCAGGACCAGGGGAGGTCTGCTAACTTCGCCTACACCGTCCGCATTTGTAGGTGGGGTAGTCGTAAAAAGGAGGCCCACCTTTTACGAGGCCGGTCCAGGTCTACAGCGATGATGGGCAAAGAGCTCAAAGCTCGACCCCTAATCATCTGAGACCGTCATCAAAGTCAAGAATATTGGCGCGAAATATGAAATCCTTTATCATTGGCGTCTTGTACCACGTACCAAGCGGAAAAATGTCGTATAGGGTATTTTTATATTTCCTATACTTAGTAGTGTACGCATGCTGTCCCTCACGATCATAACATTCGTCATAAATCAGATTTCCAACCTGACCCTCATGTTACCTCTTTATATCAAAAAAGTATACAATATAATGGCTGCAAACTATTTAACCACCTACCGCAAGGAATCAGGGAATTATCGAACTCTTACATTTTTAAAAGGAAACTTAAAAATTATTTGTTGGAAAGAAACTGTTACACATTGAACGAATTGTTTTCTGTCTAATGCCTTTTTTTTATATATATATATTTAACTTTGTATTTGACGCATTTTTTTTCGTATACGTATGTATGTTTTATTTTTTTATGTATATATGTATATGTTGAAAATAAATAAACTATCTATCTATCTATCTATCTATCATATTGTCAGTCATATACAGGAGGTATTTGTATTTTGTTGCATTCTAAACTTATTGAATTATGTCAGAAATAAAGTAGTTGAGTGAATGGCATTTTCTACTTTCTCGATACACACGCCAATATTCTTGACTAAAGATTACGGTCTCGGATGATTAGGGGTCGAGCTTGAGCTCTTTGCCCCAATCATCGCTGAAGACCTGGACCGGCCTCATAAGTGGTGGGTCTGCCTTATCACCTATCCCCCCACAAATGCGGACGATATTGGCGATGTTAGCAAACCTTCCCTGGTCCTGGCTGTTGGACCCTGCCAGCTGGGTCGTTTCTTCTGGCACTCTTCTGTCTTGGTCTTCTTACTTTGCTGGCATGTATAGGCTCCCGGGAGCGTCTTTCATCTGTTGTGAGAGGCAACGGCTGTTGACTAGTCGGAAGCTCAGAGAGCCAATTCGCATCATGTGCTCCGATTTCGTCGGAAGGAAGTGTGAACTGTGTAGCTCAGGAATGTGTTCGACCAGAGACGCTTTCTTAGCGTCAGAGGCCGGCACGGCCTAGGGTAAGGATACCGAGCTGGTTGTTTGCTTGATAACGCCGTCTCCTTGCGGTATGGCTTGCAGATCGGGCTGAAACTGATAAAGGGTTAATTATACTTACCCATTATCCAGGATCTGGAGCTTTGGCCTCCTGTGCCTCGGAGCGTCGTTGGGGTCATAGTCAGTCGCCTGTCTGACCAGCGGATTCCCATGCTCTGCTGCATGGGCAATATAGGCATATAGGTTCTTCGCTCTGTCCCGGATGACTTCAGTTACTGGGGTGTATTCCAGGTCTCTGAAGATGTCGGCGTTTCTGACAAACCATGGTGCATCCACGGCGCACCGAGGTGCAACGTTCTTCACAGCTTGTATCCTCTTCAGAAGGGTGGCTACTTGGTATCCCTAGGCAACGGAGGCGTAGGTCAGAATAGGTGCAATGAGGGTGAGCTTGTTCCTCAGGTTGAGTTGGCTCTGTCTACCTATCATAGGGTAAAGTAGAGTCCTCCTCGTTCTCGCTTTCTGTATTATCGCTTCGGTGTTCTGTCTCCACGTCAGGCTTAGATCCATGATAACGCCAAGATACTTGACGGTATTGTGCCATTGAATGTTTTCGCCGTTCAAGGAGGCGTGTCCTGTGGGAATTTGCTTCCTGACTCTCTTGAAGAGGATGGCTTTGCTCTTCTCCGTGTTAATTTTGATTTCCACTTGTTGCACCACTCCTCCAGAAGGGATGCTGCTTCCTGAAGGTTGCAGGTGGCTAGTCTTGCACTCCTTGATCTTGCGATTATGGCCGTGTCGTCTGCATAGAGCGCCAATGGGGTCCTTGCGGTTCTTGGCATGTCGGAGGTGTAGATGGTGAACAGGTGGGGAGAGAGTACCGATCACTGTGGTACACCTGCTTCCGTGGGCCTGTAGTTTGACAGCTTGTCGGCAATCTTCATAAGGAGTTGCCTCCGATGTAGGTAGGATCTCACAAGCTTGACTATGCCGACAGGGTAACCCATCGACAACATCTTCACCAGGAGACCTTTATGCCAAACCCTGTCGAAGGCCTTGGCTACATCAAGAAGATCGCTCCTGTGACTTGACGGTGGTTGAAACCCTCCGTGATGTACTCCGTTAGACGAAGTACTTGGAGCTCGGTGGAATGTCCTGTTCGGTAGACGAACTGCTCATCTGGGATGATCTGGAGCTCATCGGTCAGGGTTTTAAATCTCTTCAGGATGATCCTCTCTGCTACTTTAATCATCGCGGGTAGGAGACTGATGGGCCTGTAATTTGAAGGAAAGGTTAGATTCTTACCTGGTTTGGGAATCATGATGTCTGCTTTCTTCCACTTGGTGAGGGAAATAACATAGTCTCAAGATGACATTGATGATGTTAACAATTGCTGCTACTCCTTTGAGGGGTAGTTTCTTGAGTACTGTTTCCTATCCCGTCACACTCCGGCACTTTGCGGCGTTTGAGGCTTCTCAGGATTTTCCTGACTTCTTCGGGAGAAGTCGGGGGGATTATTTCTTCATCTGGCAAGCGTCGCAGCCTTCTGACTCTACGTATTACATCGTCCTCCCAGTCCTCGTCGTCGATCTGGTTTTCCTTACACTGCAGTTCCAAACGGTCGGCAAAGGCCTAGGCTTTTTCCTGTCGAGTGCAGACAATACCATTCTCTCCGTGGATGGGCGGGACTGGTTTTCGCACACAGGGCCTTCTGGGTGGTCCACAATCTTCTGTCCTGAGGGTCTAGCGACTCTAGGTGACGTTCCCATCTGTTCTGCGTGTGTTCTTGCAGTGCTTCTTTAACTCTTCGAGTTAGTTGGTTGTATTCCCTTCGGTGTTCAGGGAGTCTTGTCCTCTGCGCCAGTTTCTTAACTCTCCTTCTGTCTCGAATGAGCTGCATGGTATCTTCAGGGAGTTCTCCCATCGGCATTGAAACTTTTCTCGTCACAGTTTCAGTCGTGCTTTCCGTTAGCGCTGCCTGGATGTGTTTTTCCCTCTTCTAATTCTTCTTTACTATCGATTCTGGGAACGTGTGCAATGTTCCTTTTCGAGGGGCATCTCCCTCTTGGTCCTCCTGGACGTCATTTGCTGGACTGACACTGGTGCCAATCCTTGTGTTTTCAGGTCTTTCTTGATGTCCTCATCAACTGGACGGAATTCCTCTCACTACCACCCGCAGGAGCTTTTCCTCTGGGAGTGCATAGGTGTGTTATTCCCACTTTTCAGTTCTCTTATGGGCTGTTTCTTTATTGGCAGCCGTGGAGGTTGGGGTTGTTCCCTGGATGGCCCTCAGGAGCTCCTGGTGCTGGGTGTTTTGAGCCTCCAGCGATGTTCGGGCTTGGACGGCCATTTGCTTTTGCAATTGGGCCATTTTCTCAGTAAGATTTGAGTCCTTAGGGCCTTATTTTCATCTAGGAGTATTGTATGATCCTTTTCATCCTGGATGGGCGCACTGCTCCAGGATCTTCCGGCGTAGTCATCCATATTGCTGTCCTCAGCAAACGACATTTTTCTTTCCTATAAGGGAATACCTAGAATATTATAGGAGAAAAAAAGTACATGTAAAATTAAAGAAAAACGATATTCTTCTCCAAAGGGAGACTTTTACTTATCTGTTTGTTCTATTGTCTTAAAAAAGACATATAGAACTCCTCTACTTAGTAAAGCTTGGGTGTGGTCACTCTAGTCACTGTTACTAACACCGCGGTGCTGGCGCTGCTCTGTAAACAGACCGTAAACACGTCTGCTCGCTTCTGTAGTTACGACTCGACTATTCTCGATACACGCACATTCAGAATAGGCTACCTAGATTACTTTGGGGTTGCGGAAACTGTTGTTGTCATATACATCTTGTACTTCCTATACTTATTAGTACACGCATTGATTCGGATTAATCATATGGAGAACATTTTGTATTATTATATACAGGGGGCTACGGAAATTGTCAATCATATATAGAAGGAATTAATATATTTCCTATACTTATTAGCACAATGCATATTAATTGAATCGTATACAGGGGGCTGCAGAAATTGTTAGTTGAATACACATTTGCCATTTTCTGTACTTGAACGAAATTATGAAGGAGTGAACACTTGCTGAAATTGTTAGAGCCTTCAAATGTCTGTTACCACACAACCTGTTAATTAAATTATATAACCATTGCAGTGTCCCAGTTATGCAATTCGAATTATGTATTTTCCCTGTCTTATATATACATGCAGTCTTGTACGGCAATTACTATATTCGAATTAAACAGACATTTTGCATTTCACTATCTTAATAGTACATACATATTTTCGTATTCATATACAGGGGCTATAGAAACTGTTGTGATCATATACAGGATGTTCCCTCAAATGTTTGTTGCCATGTAACTTGCCATGTATACCAGTAGCTCAGTTATGCAAATTTTAAAATTCCAGGAAATGAAATTTGATATACACGTACATTCTAGACTTGTCGGTGACCTCTACACATGTGCATTAAAATTCCAGGAAATGTAATTTGATACCTCGCACACCTGCATACTAGACTTGTCGGTGACCTTCAAATAACCCCTACACACATGCATTAAAATTCCCGGTCGGTAATGCAGATTCCATAATTGAATTTCTCACCATTTTGAATTTCCTGTCGGTAATGCAGATTTCATATTTGAATTTCCTTGTCGGTAAGGCAGATTCCATAGTTGCTTTAGCCGAGACACAAACCTTTAGCCGGGACACATACCTTTCCTGTAGTTTCGAAAATGCCCCTTATAGGGGGCACTATCTGGCCCAAGTGGAGCCATATCTACTCCTGATCATCAGAAGTCCTGTGCAGAATTTGTCCTCTTCTATTTTGATTTCACTTTTATTTTAAATCTATTTTTATGTAAATTTCACACATTTCTACGTTGGATATACCTAAAAAGTTATGAAAAACCACGAAAGTGGTTTACTTTGAGAGATCATGGCTTGCGATCTAATAATGTTAGTTTGGATTTACAACAAACTGAAAGTACTTTAACTTTACCTCTGTCACGAGTGATCATCAGGTACAATGGTTTTTTTCGTCTTCTGAAAAGTTCGATTTTTGAGTAAGTTATTTGGAAACGTGTATTTTGGAAACTAATACGGGCTAGAAGTTTTTTTGTTTAATGCACAATTTTGAGCTTTTATGTCTTCTTTTTGAAGTCCGGGTGTCCCCGACTGACTTTTTTTGTTGGACATCGAAATGAAGATCAAAAAGGTCCAGTGCTGAATTAAAGCTCTAGACACGAACGTGCAGATACAGACATTTTTGTCCAGAAGACGTTGGATGGGAGCAGGCCATATTTGTTTGGTGCGCTTAAAGCTGAGCAATGATCACCTGGAATAGTGAGAGACAACATAACAGCCGGGGATGGCAGCGTCGACACATCCCAACAAACACGCAAACGTGTTAAAAAGCTCGTCATTGCCGATCTATTAAAAATTATAGTTAAAAAATACATGAGAAACAAAATCCTGTAATCTGTGTAGAGAATATGAACTATGAATGTGAATAAGGTTTGGTAACATGAAAAAAAAAGAACATTGAACTCTGCTTGCCATCTTGAGGTTTCTCTCGAACGTGAAGCTTAAAAATAAAAAGATGTAACAAGGAGAAACTAAAACGTAGCCTATTCGATATACACAGTCGATTTTTTATACAAACAACTTGCTTTCGTATACACTCTGTCTAACAGTTTTGATCGCAAATGTACGTACACAAGAGGTTTTTTAAAATGATAAATACATGATGATCAGTCAGTTTTATATTTCTGACAATATCTATCATTTTTATGAGATATGGACATATTCTTACTTTTTTGCATATTTAGCTACCGTTTTGCAAAATATTTGATAATTTTAATAAGAAACCTTTGCGAGAAATGATCACTACTCAAAAAGAGTCAAAAACAAACTTTGTTTTGGTCTTCTTGGCGTAGAGGTTGTTTTCATTAATGCTGTCAAAGTTATTTTCCACAGCTGTATGTAATACTCAAAGAAAAAGTAAGAAAATTTCATATTTCTGATTTCAAATCAAAATGTGAAAAATGTGAGAATATATAAATCTTCAACTTACTCGCTCTCTGTTTCGGCTACGGTGCATTTATACTGAGCAGTAGAAAAAAGACAAATGTCTGCAAACTGTCTAACAGAGACTTTAATTTTCTTAACAGTTCGATTCGAGTTATTGGCTATGTGGACGTTAACGGCAATATTTTCTCCATGGTGATACAATTCTTTGTCCAGGGACGCTTCAAGATATAACTTATTCGGACTCATCATGAATTCTTTACTAACTTCAACGGACGGTTGCTCTCCTTGCTTGCTGGGGGCGTACATGATCTTTCGAATGGCCAACCTACAATAACCAAGATGAAATATAATTCGAATTTATTTCTTTCTACATGAATGTGTTCTATGCTTTACCTAACAGAATTTCTCTTGTGTGGTTTGTCATCTTGGGTCTCGCCAACAAATGCTTTGAGTTCATAATCGACGCCACAGGGCTTGCCAGTATCCCCCGGTGCCGGTTGTAGGGTGACTGATGCGGGACAATGCGGGGGTAATTCGAAGTAAAAGGGGTATGCATTTGGTCCCAATTTTTTTATCAATCGTTCCTAAAAAGAAGAAATTTTTTTAGCGGACTTAAACGGAAAAAGCGTAAAAAACTATAATACCTGCAGTCTTGTGAGAGGTCGTTTATTTTGTGCCGTGTTTTCTTGGGGGAAAATTTGTTCCGCCGCCAGATATAAGTCTTTCCGAAACGTCAATCCCAATACGTCTAAGTCTTCTCTCCCGTATCTAAACGCCGCTAATACGTGTCCGAAAACTTTTCTATCTTTTACATAGTCAGGATCGATTAAAACTACTCCGTCTGAAAAGAAAAATACTCGTGTAGGTAATTTCTTGAAAGATAATTTCTTTGGCAAATTACTGTTATCAATTTTCGCTGCTAAGTTGCCAATTGGCAATTTGGCGCAGCAAATATAATTAAATTATTTCTCTGCCAGCTTTCGGCGTAAGAACACCGTACAATTCAAGTCCAATATGATTTATACAGCAGAGATGATGTTTACTCTATAAATTATTCACACATTTAATTTGGACTCTGGGCATAATATGGATACCTCGTCATATATGAGCAACCAAATAATTGAGTATATTCCTACTGGAGTAAAACTGAGGGTCTAAATCACCTAAAAGGGAATTGTTCCCGAATAGCATTTTTTGCTGGAACTTTTAAACCTTACAAGAAGTGTAGTAAGGTTTAAAATAGATCCAAGTATCGGAAATCATTTGTTTAAACAAAATCACCTTAAATAGGACTATTTCGATTTTTTAAATGTAATAAAGCTCGTATTACAATAAAAACACATTGGTCATTAAGAAATTGCGTAGAAATTAGAGCAGTCATAACCATTTTATCAATTTGTGCAATTACAAAAAATGGAAACAATTATGATCGAGCTTATTTTGAAAATTATTTAATGACTTACGGGATTCGAATTTATCACAACATTTTTTACAACATGTTTACAAGCTCTAGGAAAAAATTGCTATTTAAATAAATATTAGTTTTTTAGTGACGGGCGGTCTTAAAATGTACAAGAAAATTTTTCAGGAGTAGAAAAATACGAAAAACCCTAAAGGCCACTAGAATCTAATTTTACATTTTTCTGTAGTACTGATGAAAGTATTTTTTTCTTCGCCATTAATACACACACAGGGCCATCTATTTATATTTAAATAGAGTAATTATTGGGGAATAGGAAAATATTAAAATATTAATGAATTAAAAAAAACAACTTGTTAAATTTACAAGAAATACTAATAATAATTATTATTTACCACGAAAGAGCAGTACATAAATACATAGAGAGAATTATAAATAAAGGCAAATAAACAGGCAGACCCACAAAGGTTAACATTGTGGTGGGTGATAACGAAGTTATTTTAATTTGAGACAATTACATCAATTGAGTATTGATATTTAAGAAACATAAATAATAATAAAAAGAGAAATGTACATATTATTGTACAGAAATTTTGTCACGAATATACCTAACCTATCTAACAATCATAGAAACAAAAAACAAATAATTAAGAATTATACATGTATACACAAATTTTTCATAAGGCAGCAACATTATTTATTGTAATACATTTTATGAAACTTGAGTTAAGTAGTTCTTTCTGTCAATGATTGCATGTATTTTTATTCTTGGTGTTAATTTTAGCCAATTTTTTTATTTTTGAAATTCAACTTTATATTTTGTAAAACACAGGCTGAAGGACTTCAGTCGATGGCTTTTTGGTTATTTATTTATTTTTTAACCAATAATTTTTTTTTATTATTATTATTATTATCATGCAGATTAATAGTGTTATGAATTACACCCCGTTGGAACTGGAGATGATACGCCTGTGCCTACTAATAGTGACTGGAAGCTTCTAGAAGGAGCCATGGACTTTTCTAGAGTGTGGTTGGAGAAGATTCTGGTTTAATCTAGAGGTAATTTCAGAGTATATAAGGCGCGATTACCGGCGCAGAAGAAGTTTAGAAGTTTATTAAGGATTCAACGAAGCAAAAAGTCCAAGATGAAGGTCGTGCATTTGGACAGACTGGCGAAATATATCGATGATTCTGGGTTTCCTGATCGGGACGATCAGGCTTAAGGAGCAGGGTTGGCAAAAATTGTGTTTTTTTAATTTTAATAAAAAAACACGTTTTTTTTTTTAAAACAATTCAATGTGTTCTAGACATAGATTTTTAATTGTTGAAAAAAAAAACATGTTTTAAACAATAAAAAATATGTTTTTAAACTTAAATTTATACGGGCGCGTCGACCCAATGCATTGTTTATTCTATAAGCAATGCCCATATTGCATCATAACAAGACGAGGACGATACTTGACAATGGCTCGGCCAATTCGGTGTAATAAATACGTCAAGTTGTGCAATAGTGCAATAATTGTTTGGTGATTGGTTATTGACTACACAGACAGTAAAAAAAAAAAAGTCGAGCAGGAGAAGGCAGACCTAACATGAATTCTGACCTGCTGAACACGAATCCGATGTCCGTTTTGCCCGATTGGCTCTTGCATTCTTCCTAACCTCAAAAAACACCGTGAGAATGCCCAAAAAAATGAAGATGTAGCTAAAAATTCAGAGGTACATAGGATGGCGATAGAAATCGAATGGCGCAAACTAGACATCCACGAGGTCCTTCGTTTTCGAGATAGAGCAGCTCAAAGTCACCGGAAGGAAGAAATTTGTTTTTTTCGCACTTCTCGAGGCAGGATATCGGAAACCAAAAAGCTGTAGATTTCTAGTTTGCGCCATTCTATTTCTATCGCTATTCTACGTACCTCTGAATTTGTTCAGATTTTTAGCTACACTTTCATTTTCTCCGGCATTCTTACGGTGTTTTTTTTTTGAGGTTATGAAAAATACAAGAGCCAATCGGGCAAAACGGATATCGGACTCATGTTCAGCAGGTCAAAATGCATGGGAATACATAGGTCTACCTTCCCGCACTCGACTTTTTTTTGTGTGTACCTGTGCTATTAATCGCTTTAAAATTAACACTTAAGAAAATAAATAATAATAGGTATATCTTCTATATAATAGTAATATGTTTCGTTCGTTGTACTTATACTACTATATTATTATAACTAGTTTTATTGCATTACATGAAAGTTCATATTTTTTTATTTTAATATTTTTTTTACCTTATCAAACACAACGATGTTCCAAAAATTGTCCATCAAACACACTGAAAAAACGCATTAAAAAAATCATGTTTAAAACAATTGTTTTAAACATGTTTAAAACAAATGTGTTTAAAACAGGTTACTGTGTTTTAAACACTTAAAAAACATTTGTTTAAAACAATTTGTTTTAAAACTGCCAACCCTGTTAAGGAGGGGGCAGTGTTATGAATTACACCCCCTTGGAACTGGAGATGATATGCCTATGCCTACTAATAGTGACTGGAAGCTTCTAGAAGGAGCCATGGACTTTTCTAGAGTGTGGTTGGAGAAGATTCTGGTTTAATCTAGAGGTAATCTCAGAGTATATAAGGCGCGATTACCGGCGCAGAAGAAGTTTAGAAGTTTATTAAGAATGCAGTTTATAAAAGTGAACAAGTTGAAAAGTGAAAAGTGAGGTTAAATATTAAGTAAACAAAGTGTAAAGGTTATTTTGAATTTGAAGTATTGTATAGTCAGCAAATTGTTAAATAAAGTGTTAGTAGTGTTTATCTCTTGTTGAAATTATTTTAGAACCCACGGATTCATACAGGGTGTTTTCCTAAAAGGTGGAAAATACGCAACAATAGTCATACTTAGGAAGAAGAGTTGTCTCTGGTCAAATATTTCGCTTTCCTCAAGCAATGTACTTGTTGGGTAAGTATAACTTTTTCTAAATATACTTTTGAGTAACCATTTTTGTGTTGATTCTAATTTTATTAAGTAATTATTCATTATACCTCCCCATGCAAGTATTCCGTAATTAATGTGTGGCTGTACTAGGGCATAATATAATATTTTGAGTTGATCAATATCTAAAATATCTCGAAGGTATCTGAATTTACATAATAAACTCTTTAATTTGTTTACCACATGGTGAGTCTATAATTACACCTAGATATTTCATCTTCTGTTAAATTTACACATAATATTTTTTTACCTAAATCAATTTCCAGCTGTGTGTAGTTAGATAGTTCGTCTCTATAACAAGTAAACGGCACAAACAATGTTTTAGTGTAGTTTAAAGTTAGTAGTCTAGGATTCATCCATAAAGTAATTTTTTCTATCCTTCTCAACCTTTATTTTTAAACTTGACCAATCATTACTTGTATAAAATATAGCCGTATCATCCGCGAAACTTATTATCTCGCCGTTTGTAGAAATAGTGAACAAACGATCATTAAGAGGGAACAATGTGAGCTAAATTCTGCACCTAGATGGCGCTATCGAGTACTGTGGTTATTTAGTTTGTAGTTCGTACTTTCTCTACACTGCTGTAATTTACGACGTGCCGAAAACACCAATTTCGATCTGTCGATCGTGATATAATACAGCCTTCCAAGATATGTATTTAGAAAAATCCGGCCGATTAAAAAATGTGTGTTTTCAGCTATTCGTCGCCTCATCATCTTAAATTTTAAATTGTATAGAAGTGGTTCCATCTACTAAAACAGCATTGTACTAATATGATTAACAATAAGCTGTTTTTGGCAAATTGGGTGATGTTATTTAATTGAAAATAGATTAAGTTGTACATGAATATATACTACAGAATTGTTGAAGAATATTTTTTGCTATACTTGGCTTGTTAGGGAGATATTTCTTCACCTGATGCATTACTCCTTGTTCCCCACTGGTCTTACCACACTGTTTCCTCTTAATATATATGTTAAAAATAGGACTGGTCCCAAAACTGTTCCTTGAGGTACACCGTAGTCTACTGTTAAAATAAAAAAAATATTTTTTTTACCGAAGCGATTACACAAAATTTGTAAAGATTTATCTGTAAACATACTTTACAGTTGCTTTCACGATATCACGATATCGAATTTAGTTTTCTTGGTACAACAGACAGAACTGGCTTCGATCTGAAATAACCGAAAGTGGTGTAATTGAGTCTAACAACTAGTTTAGGAGAAAAGGGAAATTCTAAATGTCGTTTTCAAGACGATAGAATTAAAAGATAAGCAAAAGTCTCCCTCATTTAGAGACGGATATTGTTTATTTTATGTACTTTTTCCCCATTTAATATTATAGGTATTCCTTTACCGGAAACAAAAATGTCTTTTGCTGAGGAGGACAGCAACATGGACCAAGACTCCGCAAGTTCCCGGAGGACAATGCCCTGCCAAGATGAGAAGGATCGTAGGAAAATAAGGCCCTGAAAGCTCAATCCAGGACCTTAAGGAACAAATGGCCCAACTGCAAAAGCACATGGCCGCTCAAGTTAGAGAAGCGTTGAACGCTCAAAAAGCCCAGCACCTAAGTTTCTGAGGACCATACAGGGAGCAACCCCAACCCCCACGGCCGCAAATAAAGAAGCTGCAGCCCGAAAGAAGTTGGCCACCCATCAAATGGACACCGACGAGGGGGAGCCCAAGCTACCCAAGACAACGACTATCCATGATAGAGCACCTGCGGCGGCCACTACCACCTCTGCACTATCTCCCCAAGAGGCAAATAATGACAAGGAGAAGAAGACAAAGGTTCCTCCGGTCATATTAAGAAGGAAATATGGCCTCTGTAAGCCTCAGGCTCAGAGAAGCAGCTATAAAATACCTGAAGGCCACAGTAGTCGGAGAGGGGATATCCATCGACCCCCAGAGTCCCGATGATTACCGAAAGATGACGACGTTATTCACCACTGAAAAGTGGGAATACCACGCCTATGCACTCCCAGAGGAAAAGGTCCTGCGGGTGGTAGTGAGAGGATATCAAGCAGGACCTCAAAACACAAGGATTGGCACCAGTGTCAGTCCAGCGAATGACGTCCAGGAGGACCAAGAAGGAGATGCCCCTCGTCCTCGTGCAGGTCCCCTGGGCCAGGAAAAGGTCCTGGAAATCAACAGATGTTGCTTCCTGGTCGTCAGGGTAGAAAACAGAGAGCCGTCCCTACCATCATTCAGTGCCACGGTTGCCAGCGCTTTGGCCATGCACAGGGCAGGTACACTGCACAGACAAAGTGCGTGAAGTGCGGTCAGACCTACCACATGGCCGAGTGCCAAAAGAAAAAGGGGATGCCCCAGCTACCCCAAAAAACCAGCTCGTCCCCCGAACACCAATAACCAGGGACCTAGGGCGAAGACGGCCACGGCAGAGACCAGAAAGGTCACTGCTGGAAAAAGTTAAGCAGACGCAGCAAGCGCCAAGGGCAACGCCGCACCTGCAAACAGGGCCAAGACAGTGCCGAAGAAGGGTTAAACATGCTCCAAGAGTAGATGGCTACTAAGCTGGTGAGGACGAAACTCTTGCAGATCTGTAACGGTGTTTTGCTCTGGGTAGCTGGAGTCGGAGATTAGTTCAGGATCCAGATTAGTTTAATAAGACAACCCAATCAAAATTAACAATTTTATTATCTTCAACAGGTAAAATATGCAGGTTTACATAATATACAATAGTTACAGGTTATCGGTTTTCAGGTTCGTATCTTTTACGGTTATTGGTAATCAGGTGACATTTAAATCGTATGAATGAGAGAGACGACGAGAGTGTAATGCAGTGATGCGACGAGTAGGGGTTTTGGCGGCGGAAACGGCGGCGGGCTAATAACCGTCAACCCGAGCAAGCTATCGGCTCAACTCGCCGGGTCACTCCTCTGTTAATTTATATTTGCTCCGGGTCGGTTTCGTCGGGACGACGGGACATCGCTGGACTAAATAACATTCGACACAAGTTCTGTCCCCCGGCTCAACGCGCCGTAAGACTTCTCTAGGTCAAGATATATTCGCTCCGGAGAGTAACGTCACTTGGTGCATAAATCAGCAAAGTGTCTTCGGCTCAGCGCGCCATCGGCAATTTACGGAGAGATGTACCCAGTGCTCTTCTCGATCCGCGGCTGGGCTTTTATACACGAAACTATCCCTCCTTTTTGAGACGGTCGGAGTCGGGCGGTGTGCAAATTTAGTATATCGAGTATGAATCGCCGTCGTGTGGCAAATGTGCACACGGCACTACACTGAAACTTCTTAGTAATGAGGTATGACTTTAGGATGCTTCATTACACTCCCCTCGTTCGTCGGGTGAAAAAATTGACATCAGGAACAATTTTTAAACATTTCAAAACAACTCTAACCTATTAAACATTTTTATCCAACTAACGAAAACATGGTAAGATTTCGTAAACACCCTGTATAAACATGTGAATATACAATTTTTAAACATTTTAAAACAAATCCTAACCTATTATACATTTTTATCCAACTAACGAAAACATGGTAAAAATTTCCGTAGACACCCTGTATAAACATGTGAATATAAAATTTGAAGTTTTGTCAACAGCAATCTATCAGTAAAACAACGGTAGAGATAACAGGGAAAATAAAATGTACTATGCAAAAAAATAACTAAACTAGGTATGGCATAAATCGAAATAAATCGTAAGAAAACATTGGTATAAAAGGTAAAACAAATGGATTCTAAAGCATAATTAACAAAATTTACACATCGGAAAATAACATAACATAACAAATTCCGTTTAATAAGTTTTTCGCTCACTCGTTTGCCGCGCACTTAGACGTTCCCGCGCACTCGTGGGGTTGCGTTAGCGGACGTCTGCGGCATGGGTGTTGGCGTACAGGGGTTGATGACGGTCAGGGCGGTGATTCCCGGAATGCGGGTGGTTGTTCCGTCGCTGCTGCGGTGTCTGAACTTCCGTCTCCGTTTTGGTATTTTAGAGTCCTCTACCTGAAACAAGGCCCTAAGGCAGGGAATTGACCTACCTGGGGTCGGTGGTTTTGGAGGGCTGGGGCTTTCTCCAAATAACTCCCTGAACTTCACTTCCATTGACCTGGACAGTGGAGACATCATTTGTAGCCCAGGGGACGGTATCGGGGACGGCACATATTTGACTGGCGGTGAGGGGGACGGCTCAGCTCTGGAGGTTGAGGGACACCTCGGGGACGGCAGCAGGGATGGCATGTCTAACCTCGGCGGCGACGATGGTATTCTGGTATTCTGGTATTCTGGTATTCTGGGATTCTGGTATCCTGGTTTTAAATTTGAGTATATTCGGTATAACTTCTGTTCTGGAGTGATATTTTTAAGCCTCCGCAGTAGAGTTTGGATTGCTACTAAATAATCTTTTATATTTTCGTTGTCTTTCTGTACACGGAGCCTTGCTTCGTCTTCCAACTTTAAATGGTAATCTGAGGGTGCGTAAAATGCTGTTAACTTTGTGACAAATTGATCCCACGTATTGCAGGACGTTTTATTATTTCTGTACCATAATAATGCATCGCCTTGTAGTAGTTCGGGTAGGGCTCGTAGCATTTGTTCATCATTGAAATTGTATCCAGACTGTAGCTCCTCTACACGTTCTAGAAATGAGAAAACGTCTTTTCTGCCGTCGAAACGAACGTTCCATTTGCGAACTTCAGTTAAAACCTTACCCATGGGTGTTGGTATAATGTATGACCTGTCTGGTATTGTAGGATTTATTTGGGTGGGCGTGGCATCAACTTTCTTGGCTGCCTCGCTACGTAAATAACTTTTTAGTCTACTTCGGAGTTCTTCCACTGTTCCAGTTGTAATTGCGCCGTACTTGGATAATTCTACTAGTAGTTCATCTTTCTTTAATTTATATATCCATCCTACTGTGGTATCTGCGACTTCTAGTCCATAAGCACCATCTGTGTCTGACAAACTCATTTCTATGGCTTGGAATATTTTGTGTCTCCCTCTAAATATTTTAATATCTCTCTCTTAGTATAAATGTATCCTTTTGGGTTGTCTGGAGTAAATCTACCTTTTAAAATCTGTTTCGGGTGTTAAATTATGTTACACTCTTTCTATTTGTCTATCTCTCGTTTGTAAATGTCACCTTTTGGGTTATCCGGAATGAACTAATGTCTTAAAATCTGCTCGGGCGCCAAATTATGTAACGGTGTTTTGCTCTGGGTAGCTGGAGTCGGAGATTAGTTCAGGATCCAGATTAGTTTAATAAGACAACCCAATCAAAATTAACAATTTTATTATCTTCAACAGGTAAAATATGCAGGTTTACATAATATACAATAGTTACAGGTTATCGGTTTTCAGGTTCGTATCTTTTACGGTTATTGGTAATCAGGTGACATTTAAATCGTATGAATGAGAGAGACGACGAGAGTGTAATGCAGTGATGCGACGAGTAGGGGTTTTGGCGGCGGAAACGGCGGCGGGCTAATAACCGTCAACCCGAGCAAGCTATCGGCTCAACTCGCCGGGTCACTCCTCTGTTAATTTATATTTGCTCCGGGTCGGTTTCGTCGGGACGACGGGACATCGCTGGACTAAATAACATTCGACACAAGTTCTGTCCCCCGGCTCAACGCGCCGTAAGACTTCTCTAGGTCAAGATATATTCGCTCCGGAGAGTCACGTCACTTGGTGCATAAATCAGCAAAGTGTCTTCGGCTCAGCGCGCCATCGGCAATTTACGGAGAGATGTACCCAGTGCTCTTCTCGATCCGCGGCTGGGCTTTTATACACGAAACTATCCCTCCTTTTTGAGACGGTCGGAGTCGGGCGGTGTGCAAATTTAGTATATCGAGTATGAATCGCCGTCGTGTGGCAAATGTGCACACGGCACTACACTGAAACTTCTTAGTAATGAGGTATGACTTTAGGATGCTTCATTACAGATCGTCTCATGGAACGTGAACGGCCTCCGACGGAGAAAGCTAGAAATAGAATAAATCTTGGAGAGGTACAACATCGACGTGATGGCCCTGCAAGAGAGTAAACTTCGCCAGGATAATACGGAACTTTGAATACCAGGCTACGAATTCTATAGAGAATAACGAAGAGCCAACGCAGGAGAAGTGGCTTTGCTATGTCTATTGGGAGACACACTAGCAGTTAGAGAAATAGCATGAAACAATTTGCCGCCCCGTACCAAGGGTGCAGGCCACAACCACGATACAAAAAAATAATTTCTCCATTGTTTGCTGATGTCTGTTCAACTTTTTTACGTCATTCTGTTAAGCGGGACACTAGTAGTTCCAAAAATAACATCAAATAATTTACCGCCCCGTACTTAGGGTGCAGGCCACCCCCAAAATACAAAAAAATAATTTCTCCATTATTTGTTGATGTCTGTTGAATTTTCTTACGTGATTCTGTTAAGAGGGACACTAGCAGTTGGAGAAATAGCATGAAACAATTTTCCGCCCCGTACTAAGGGTGCAGGCCACCTGCAAAATATAAAAAAATAATTTCTCCATTGTTTGTTGATGTCTGTTGAATTCTCTTACGTCCTTTTGTTGAAAGGGACACTAGTAGTTCCAAAATAGCATGAAACAATGTTCCGCCCCATACCAAGGGTATAGGCCAACCCCAAAATACAAAATAAATTATTTCTCCGTTGTTTGACGATGTCTGTTGAATTTTATTATGTAAGTCTATTAGGAGGGACACTAGCCGTTAGAGAAATAGCATGAAACAATTTTCCGCCCCGAACCAAGGATGCAGGCCACCCCCAAAATACAATATAAATCATTTCTCATCGTTTGACGATGTCTGTTGAATTTTATGAAATATGTCTATTGGGAGGGACACTACCAGTTAGAGAAATAGCTCGAAACAATTTGCAGCCCTGTACCAAGGGTGCAGGCCACCCCTAAAATACAAAAAAATTATTTCCCCCGTGTTTGTTGATGCCTATTGAATTTTCTTACGTCATTCTGTTAAGATGAGGGACACTAGTAGTTCCAAAAATAACATGAAACAATTTTCCGCTCCGTATTACGGGAGCAGGCTTCCCCCAAAACATAAAATAAATCATTTCTCCATTGTTTGACGATGTCTGTTGAATTCTATTATGTGATTCTGCTAAGAGGGACAATAGCAGTTAAAGAAATAGCATGAAACAATTTGCCGCCCCGTACCAAGGGTGCAGGCCACCCCCAAAATACAATATAAATCATTTCTCATCGTTTGACGATATCTGTTGAATTTTATGAAATATGTCTATTGGGAGGGACACTACCAGTTAGAGAAATAGCTCGAAACAATTTGCAGCCCTGTACCAAGGGTGCAGGCCACCCCCAAAATACAAAAAAATTATTTCCCCCGTGTTTGTTGATGCCTATTGAATTTTCTTACGTCATTCTGTTAAGATGAGGGACACTAGTAGTTCCAAAAATAACATGAAACAATTTTCCGCTCCTTATTACGGGAGCAGGCTTCCCCCAAAACATAAAATAAATCATTTCTCCATTGTTTGACGATGTCTGTTGAATTCTATTATGTGATTCTGCTAAGAGGGACAATAGCAGTTAAAGAAATAGCATGAAACAATTTGCCGCCCCGTACCAAGGGTGCAGGCCACCCCCAAAATACAATATAAATCATTTCTCATCGTTTGACGATATCTGTTGAATTTTATGAAATATGTCTATTGGGAGGGACACTACCAGTTAGAGAAATAGCACGAAACAATTTGCAGCCCTGTACCAAGGGTGCAGGCCACCCCCAAAATACAAAAATATTATTTCCCCCGTGTTTGTTGATGCCTGTTGAATTTTCTTACATCATTCTGTTAAGATGAGGGACACTAGTAGTTCCAAAAATAACATGAAACAATTTTCCGCTCCGTATTACGGGAGCGGGCTTCCCCCAAAACATAAAATAAATCATTTCCCCATTGTTTGACGATGTCTGTTGAATTCTATTACGTGATTCTGTTAAAAGGGACACTAGCAGTTAAAGAAATAGCATGAAACAATTTTCCGCCCCGAACCAAGGTTGCAGGCCACCCCCAAAATACAATATAAATCATTTCTCATCGTTTGACGATGTCTGTTGAATTTTATGAAATATGTCTATTGGGAGGGACACTACCAGGTAGAGAAATAGCACGAAACAATTTGCAGCCCTGTATCAAGGGTGCAGGCCACCCCCAAAATACAAAAAAATTATTTCCCCCGTGTTTGTTGATGCCTGTTGAATTTTCTTACGTCATTCTGTTAAGATGAGGGACACTAGTAGTTCCAAAAATAACATAAAACAATTTTCCACTCCGTATTACGGGAGCAGGCTTCCCCCAAAACATAAAATAAATCATTTCCCCATTGTTTGACGATGTCTGTTGAATTCTATTACGTGATTCTGTTAAGAGGGACATTAGCAGTTAAAGAAATAGCATGAAACAATTTTCCGCCCCGTACCAAGGGTGCAGGCCACCCCCAAAATACAATATAAATCATTTCTCCATTGTTTAACGATGTCTGTTGAATTTTATTAAGTATGTCGATTGGGAGGGACACTACCAGTTAGAGCAATAGCATGTAACAATTTGCCGCCCCGTACCAAGGGTGCAGGCACCCCCCCAGACATTGTTTGTTGATGTAGGTTGAATTTTCTTAAGTCATTCTGTTAAGAGGGACACTAGTAGTGGTTCTAAAAATAATATTAAACAATCTTCCGCCCCGTACTAAAGGAGCAGGCTTCCCCCAAAATAAAAAATTAAATCATTTCTCCATTGTTTGACGATGTCTGTTGAATTTTATTACGTAAGTCTATTGGGAGGGACACTAGTAGTTGAAAAAATAGCATGAAACTATTTTCCGCCCCGTACTAAGGGAGCAGGCCACCCCCAAAATACTAAATAAATCATTTCTCCATTGTTTGTTGTGTTGGATTTTTTTTACGAGATTCTGTTAAGAGGGACACTAGTAGTTGGAAAAATAGCATGAGACTATTTTCCGCTCCTTGCTAAGGCTGCTGGCACTCCCAATATAGGTAACAGAATGGACCACAATAGTTGTGTGACGTTCATTATTCACTGGGCGGCTCATTTGCTTTGCTTACCATACCGGCTGTAGGGTACGCCTTAAGTACATGTGATATAAGAGTCAACTAATTTGTTTACAATTTTAAATAGGAATTGCTGTTATTGTTCATATTTAACTATTGAAACCTACCGGCTAAGTCAAATAAAGTCCTAGGTTACTAGTTTTTTTTTTTACATGAAAACTATTTTTTGTGTTGAAAAAACAAAAATGATTTAAAATCGCAGTATTATTACAGGAAGACGCAGTGTTAAAAGATAAAGCATTTTCATGAAAATTCATTTGCTAAATATTTACAAATTTTTCAGAATAATATGGAAAGTTGAAGTGGGGAGTGATACGTCGCACTATTGTGGTCCATTACTGACCTCTACACCCGTGAATTAAATGCCAAAGAGCATCCTTTAACTACTGCATCTTTGACGTAAAAGTCACGGGCGTAGAGTTCATTTCCCAGCAATATACTGGTTACTTCTATTATTTTGTGGATTCACTAAAGAGAAAAGAGGAACATTAAGAGCATGCTACAAATGATAACATTTAAACGATATTTAAAAACGAATTACAAATGCTGCATCTGGTATCTGTGAATGCAACATGGCAGTTTTGGTGAAATAAGTCTGTTGCAGGCATTACATTTATCAAAATCGGCGTTGCATAATAATCCGCATTTTATACATTTTTCTTTCATGTCGTCAGATTCTGTAAGAAGTAATGTTTGCAGTTCTTTCCTATAAATATGCATGTATTTATGTGAGGTTAATGGTCGATCTGTAACAATTTGTTGTACAAAGTATGATACAAACACTCCACAATTATATAAATCAGTCTGAAGAACATGATTAATTTGATTAAACGTCCAATTCGTAATCAGATTTAAATTTGGATGGAAAATTGTTTCATGCTATTTCTCTAACTGTTAGTGTCCCTCCCAATAGACATATGTAATAAAATTCAACATACATCGTCAAACAATGGAGAAATGATTTATTTTGTATTTTGGGGGTGACCTGCACCCTTAGTACGGGGCGGAAGATTGTTTCATGTTATTTTTGGAACTACCAGTGTCTCTCTTAACAAAATGACTTAAGAAAGTTCAACCTACATCAACAAACAATGAAGAAATTATTTTTTTGTATTTTATGAATTGCACCCCCTTGGAACTGGAGATGATACGCCTATGCCTACTAATTGTGACTGGAAGCTAGCAGAATGAAATGGACTTTTCTGGAATGTGGTTGGAGAAGATTCTTGATTGTTTCTAGATGGATCTAGAGAGTCAAATTCGGAGTATATAAGGCGCGATTACCAGCGCGGAAAGGGAAGTTTAGTTTAGAAGTGACACGTTCGGTAAAAAGTGAGGTTAAATAGAAAAGTAAACAAAGTGTATTTTGAAGTATTGTATAGTCAGTAAATTATTATAATAAAGTGTTAGTGTTTAATCTCTTGTTAAAATTATTTAGAACCCACGGATTCATACAGGGTGTTTCCTAAAAGGTGAATAAACGCAACAGTATTTTGGGGGTGGCCTGCACCCTTGGTACGGGGCGGCAAATTGTTACATGCTATTGCTCTAACTGGTAGTGTCCCTCTCAATCGACATACTTAATAAAATTCAACAGACATCGTTAAACTATGGAGAAATGATTTATATTGTATTTTGGGGGTGGCCTGCACCCTTGGTACTGGTTGGCAAATTGTTTCATGCTATTTCTCAAACTGTCAGTGTCCCTCCCAATAGACATACGTAATAGGTAGAGAGCCGGCTGTATAGATTTCCTATGAATAAGATACATGAAAAACTTCTGTGTGAGTAACTACTACCACAGACATACAGGAAGCCACTTTTCATAAAAGTAAATTTTGCCCGCGTCATGAAATTTGACCGGAAGTGACGTCAAAATGGGAGGATGCGGGCAAATAAGAAGAGGCGGCCTATTTTTTTAATAACTAGAAGGCTTGTATTTTAACTTAAAAAAAATAATAATTGATGTATTCGATGACTTAAGAGTAGGTGTGCCTCGACAAGCTGCTAAAATTTGCAACAGGGGAGGTGAAACGGAAAATTCAGTGGGCGGTCCTTTAAAAACGATAAAATATTATTTTATGTCTTTATAGTAGTATGTAGTAAATAGAAATGAATGACCGTGATTCAACTTACGGATAAGCTAATAATTAGTTCATGAGTTGTATATAAATTCTACCTGCCAAAGCTCAAAGGTTATGCCCTGTCAAAAAAATCTCACCAATCCATATTGAACATTATCAAAAATTAATAAGTATGTATGAGAACCTATACGGTCAATAAGTTTCTATAAGAATTGGATAAAGTCGCTGTTGAAATTGTTATCAGTTTCTACCAGAATAGAGCAGCAAAATGAGTCAAGCCGTATCCATTTGTAAATCCAAACATTTACTTATACCACGTCAATGAGAATTTATGAGAACAGTATCTAATGTAATCCATGCGGCTTTCCGTGTATAAATGGCAAGTGTTTCTTTAAGAAACGAGCTGCATTAGGTTAAAACAGTTTTGATTTGGAATTGAAGATCACTGTTATAATGTTTAAATAGGAATTTGTGTGATCAGTTTCTATAAGTATTTATGTTTCTTTTCAATAATATATTAAACTTGTTTGCATTATCTTGAATGGGTAAAAAGAAAGGTCAGCTTTCAACTGCAATTACAAATACATATTTAATCACTTTGAATGGAGTTATATGCCACCAATTTCTAAAAGTATTTATGTCATTTTCCGAAAATAATTGTGATGAGGTTTGACCAGTAACAAATTGTTCCTTACTTATTACGATTTGGTCCGAAATTCCAGGTATACATTTGGTATCCCTTCGAAAGAATTGATGAGAGCAGTTTCTACGAGTATCTATTTGTTGTTCATATTGGAAATTATATAAGTCTTTATCAGTATGGATGCGGATCTAATTTAAAAATTAAATTATATCAGAAATAAAGCAACCAAATATTTTAAACATTTGTAAATCCAAATATTTACTTATACCACGTCAATGAGAATTTATGAGAACAGTATCTAATGTAATCTATGCGGCTTTCCGTGGTTAAATGGCAAGTGTTTCTTTAAGAAACGAGCTGTATTAGGTTAGAACAGTTCTGATTTGCAATTGAAGATTACTAGTTATAATGTTTAAATGGGAATTTATGAGATTAGTATGATATTGATAAATAGTAGGTACCGATTTTTTCTGTTGTATAACCTAGCTATTTAAGATAATTTTGAATTTTTGTGTTCCTGTTCCTTCGTCTTCCTCAAAGTATAAAAAAAAATAGTTGATCCAAAGAATTTAATTCTTTGAGTTGATCTCTCTTTTGAAAGTGTTCATTAGTGAATCTCGATTCTATAATAGTTACCTATCTCTTTCCAACTTGAATTATTTACATCCATATCATTTCTCTTTTTACTCCAAGTTGGATCAATTAATTGTCGAAACGTCGAAAGTAAACCTTTGAAGTAAACACATTTTATGACGCCGCGCCGGCGTACTACCACTACCTACTGTTTATTCTTGTCGTTTCGTGCGTTCATGGCTTGATTCTTGGTTTTTTTATTATGTGTACAAAGTTAATAGGTATTTTGTACATATTTAGTGTTTTATTACTGATTATGTTAAAGTAGACAAGTGTGTTGCTGTGTTTTAGTTAATAAATCATTGCTATTTACTTATAGCGAAGGAAATGCCTCAAATGTGATCAGCAATTGAAACGTTAAGTGCAAGTTAGTTGTGACATAACCTGAAATTTAATTTAATTTTATTTCATTTTGTTGAAGAAAGCAATTTGTCAATAAAATAAATAGAATAGTACTAAATTTATTTAAGTAAGTAGTTATTTTCTTTTCCAGATATTATTTTTAGATCAAAGCTTTGTTTTAAAGATAAAAATAAAACAATTTATGGTTGGCTATTTTCTTTTAGTTTATAAACAAAAATGCCTAAGGCTGCAAGAAAAAATAAGAAATCGAATGGAAAATAGAAGCTTGACAAGGAAAACAGGTACTACTCTATTTTAATTTTAGTAGTAGGTACCAAATATTAAAAAATTGAATACTAATTACATGTTAATTTTTACAGGTATTGAAAATAATAGCAACTTTACTGAAATAATCATGAACGGCAAGAAACAAATCAAAATGTTGGAGAAATAAATGAGCAGCATCGACAAGAATTGTCGGAAAAAATGAAAATGTTTCCCATTAACAGCGACGAGAAATTGGTGGAAATTGAAAACGTTTTAAAAATAAATTACTGGTTAGTTACCATAAGACTAACTTGTTATTGACAAATATTAATAAGTATTTTATTTTTATTAGGCAAAGGATTTATCCCTAATAGGAGGTAATGTCCCTGACGTAATGATAAGATTAATGTTCCAAGTTTTAAATAATGAAATAGGATCATTATACAGTTGGGAGGATGCTAATGTAAAGAAAAGAAATTAAGAACTTGCAATTAGCAAAATTAATATCAAGTGAGTCAATTAGATTTATTTAAAGTTCTAACTGACTCTTGTGCATAAATAGCTATAACATATATATGTTATAGCTATTTATGCACAAAGAGTGTAAAGTGTTGTTTTTGATCTTAGTGTTAAAGTTTTTACTAGAGGTGTAACGAGGGCATCAACCACACGAAGGCAGAAAGCACACTTTACACAAAGGTACAACCACTATTTTTCGCACGATTGTAATATCACTAGGTACCCAATAAATTCAGAATAACTATTTCTTGTGTAAGTTTGACAACACAAATTGTTCAATTTATTCTATCAAGTTGATTTATAAAATTAATTTTTCTTTAACCAAAAAGTAGATATTTTCTGGACCATTTTCCGTCAAAAAGGGACAGTTTCCGTACAGTACTAACGTGGAATATAGTAATTTTACAGACCTACCGAAAGTAACTATGTTCCAGCTTAGTAATGTAAAAAGTTCAAAATACTACAAAGTCCACAAAAATGTAAATGGTTGAAACGTCAATAATTAAATGTTATCGGGTTATAAAACTATTATTTTAACGTTGTCCAAAAAGTCCAAAAAGTGTCATTTTAATGACCAGTCATGCAAAAAATACTTTCCTCGCACTGCTTGAAATCAATTCTTATAACTAAATAAAAACTACTTTTAGGAGCTGTACTACTGTACAAGAACACCACAGAGGCAACAGAATTAGATATAATAAAAAATATAAGAGTGGCTGGTGAGAGCAAAATTCAGAGCAGCGACAGAGGCGTGAGGAACTGAGGATAGAAATAGAAATGCGAAGGACAGGGAAGTTTATGCTGTCTTAATCTAATCAGTGAATTTTTGAGACAAAGCGTGCTATTTATGGTACATTGGAGCAGTTTTCCCTTCTGACGTTCTACCACCTTTCTCACTATTGTGCAACAAAAAGGTAATTACTTTAAAATATCTCTGTACCTCAGTTTTATCAGCAGCCATCTTATAAGAATATGAGCTATATCTTTTTATGCCTACGATACAATTTGATATAAACAAATTTTGAGTATTTGAGTTATATTTAAACTTGCAATCTGCCTCTTTTAATAGAAAATCCTAATATCACAGTTTTTAAATAAAATTTTGTTTTCATGCATTATGACAGTACTGATTATTTTATTAAAATTTTAGGAAGACTAATAAAGCAGAAATACCAAATGAATGATACAAGCAAATGTAGGTTCAATACATTGAAGGAAAAATGCATGTATATGTTGTATATTATTGAATTTTAAAAATATATGCAGTTTATTTTTACATTGTTCAAAAATTTATTTTATTTTATATGTACATTTTTATAGTCTGTCAGATTGACTTAAAGTAACTAATAGTGCGTTTTAAAATTTTTGATATTGTTTACGAATGTTACATATGTTTATATCTTTGAAGAAATATAGGTAATAAAAAATATATCGTTTTTCTATAAAAAAGAAAATCTTGATCCCTCCCTTATTGTGGATATGCAGGTTGATTTTCAGTTTCTATACATATAGATTGAGAAAGAAACGAATGGCTTATTCGATAGCGCAATGAAATTGTCTGATTTTTTCTAAAGAGCTATAAATACTTGGTTATCATTATATAATTATCTATTTCAGGCTGGGTGGTGTGGCCTAAAAGCCATGGCACACTCATTCAAATAAGCCATTTTCTTTTCTTCCCGAAAGTATGTATTGATAATTGAAGGTCAACCTGTATATGTATACAGTACAGGGAACTCAGGTAGATGTATTAGGAAATCCTATTTGTTTATGTGCATATGTGCAACGTGGATCAAGATAGTGCCATATCAAATTTATTTCGTATCAATTGTCCCAATATTTATATCACTTTCAACCTTCTTTGATAACCCGGTATATTACATGGCAGCATCCTGTATATTCTGATCAGGGTAAGTAGATTTATCAGAATTTATAATAAAAACTGACTAAAATAAGGTAAGGCTATTCCGAATCACTACTAAGGAATTACCAATATATACTTATTAATTGTCTTAATTTATATTTGTATTAATAAATTTACAATAAAAATACATCTGTAAATATACAATTTAAACTGTACATTTATTGTCATGCATATCTAAATTAATACTAATAAGAAAGCAATATGGAAATTTACAATAAAAACATGTTGATAAATGGTGTGTTACAGACGATAGATACTGGAGAAACCACGAACTGGAACTGTAAGATATTACTTATAGAAAACTGATAAAAAAGTTTAGAATCTCTTTAAAGTTGTATTTGGAAATTCATATGGTTACAAATATAAGGGCAATAGTGCACTTACACACACTAAACTGTAAGTTTGTTAATGTGTATTTCATATGTATACTAATGAAAGGGCAACATGATAATTCCAAATAGCTCATTCTGAATTACTGTTTCATAACCGAATTTAAACTTAATGAAATAGATAAAATCGTGTCTGTATAATACTAATATAATTTATAGGAATGATAAAACCGCATCACTTTTTTTTTATAAGTTTCTATCTGAAATTTTTGGCAGGGTGCCGACACATCTATCCTATCGTTCTAACCTAAATGCGTTTTTAACATATTATTCCTTCAATAAATACAGTATTTATAATTTAAGCGACTAAGTATTTACTTTTCTAGAATTTTAATTTGTAATATGGAGTATACGAGTAGATCTATATTTTTGCATAATGGAAAAGATATTCAATAATTAGTAATCTGCATTAATTAATAATAATCGTCAATAAGGAAATAATAATATTAAATAAAAAGAATGAAAGAGTTAATGAGGTCCAATAAAAACTGTAAACAAAAATTAGTGGTATGCAAGATTGCAGCTACGGACATACGTTTCAGAGTTATTGCTCCTCATCAGTGTAGCATATCATAAATAATATTGTTATATGAAAAGCAAGACCAACAAAGGTAGGAAAGCACAGTACCTACATGGTAAGTACTCTATTTTGTACCTTCGTACCTCATGTGCCATACATGAAGAGCAATAACTCCGAAATACGCGTCCGTAGCTGCAGTCTTGTTTGCTATTGGGGGTATAGCACTAATTCTTGTAATTCGTGTTTATAACTAAATAGAAAACTTAACATTTTAATGTTGTTTAGTTTTCGTATGTGTAAAGCTTAAAGCTTTAGCTGTCACATCATTCAACAAATCAAGATTTAAACTCATGGATCCTCAGGGGATTCCTCAGGACTTCTTGAATTTTCATTTTGTAGTCTCCCTCAAATAATGGTAGTTTACCAATAAGCAAAAACTAGCAACCATTGTTAAAATAAAAAATATACACCACGCAAGATGTTTTATCCAATAAGTGTTATGCGTATAGTATTGGTTATTTATTGGTCTAATTTGTCTATACGCGATTTTCTTAAAAACTGCTAAACTTAGAAAAATAGTTTCAAATAAAAAAGGTGTCTCCATCTTTATTTCTTCTCAGCATAGACTTAAACGGTTTTCCGTTCGTTAACTGCAAATGCTCACATTTTATCGACATGGTTTTTGAAAAATATATATATATTTTTTACAGTTATTAAAATTTGACCTTCATATTACCACAGTTCATTAATAAATATGTAGTGATGACATATTAATATTGAGATCCATTAATGTTTTCGTTTTTTGAATTATGGCAAGTTAAACCAAAAAATAATTGTTTTCTAATTTTAATTATTATTGTTATGCATCCAATAGACGCCAAGAATAAGCAAAATAGTTCGCAGAAAGTTAGTGATAAGTAATTATTTATAATCATTAAACTATTCAACGGATCATTATGAAATTCAGTAGTTGTCTATCGAGGGGTAAACCACCGTCGGCACTCGTTCTCGGAATTTTAGGCAGGCTGTCGGAAGCCATAGCAGTGGCGGTAATATAATTGAGAGCCCCGCAAGTGCGCCTGGTTGGAGTTACGCAGGCGCCTCAGGCAAGGCAGTCTTGGCAGTTCGTGTAATTTCTACAAGTGGTTGACCTCTCAGGTACTGTTTTTATAGTATATAGTATAAAATAAGAATTTCTTTACAATCCAAAAGGGAAATTTGCAGGCGTAAAGGTAGCAAGCAAATGCCAATTTTTCGAAGGCAGTAACAAGTATATCGAGAATAAATAAAGATCAAGGATAGAGGCAACCTTTTATTTGAAACTTTACTTTCTAGGAGTAGTAGTTCTCGACAAAATCACATCAAGGGATTTGACCAATAAACTAGTGTTATATACTTAGCACATATCACATATTAGCACATATTATATAAAATAACTTGCATGGTGTACACTTTAAGTTTTACCAATTATTATTCATATTTTCTTAAAAAATATATGGATGCGGGAGAACTTATAAATTTGCTTTTATAGTAGGTAAACGTTTACTGGATGTTTTAAACTAAACCCCGCATCAAAATATAAATTTAATAGTGCATTTTTTAAAAGCACGAATGTCAGAGCCATTTTAAAAATTTTTTAAATTTTGAAGATGGCTAAAATTTGTATTCGAAAGTGTTTTCTCTACAAATTTTGAAAGCAGAGATAAAAACCTGTAACTTGAGTCTTAGAACGTCTACATTGGTGTGCGATCTCAAAAAGAAAATATTTTCAAAATCAGTCAATCACCTTCTGGACAATACTTTTAGCTCTGATTTGTTAAATTTTCACGAAGGTTGCTTTTTTCTCGAAAATATTTTCGGGTTTAAAGGAGTAAGTTGGTTTCTCTGTTTCTTTTTAAATTTTGAGCCTAGATTTCATTATTTTGACAGATCGATAGATATCTTTACTGCCCACAGTTTTTAACCCAAACATTTCCTTCTATTTTTCCAAAAAATAAAAGCTATTACGAAAAATCCTGTTTTTTCAAAATTCTCTTGGCTGTAGGTATTTATTCAGAATCATGGTATCTAGCGGCCTTCTACCTAAATTTGACGCAATTAGGTCTGTTTTGGTCTCTGGCGCTTGGTCTATTAATGCAACATACTAATACTTGATGAGAAAATGGGAAAAATGTGCGCTTTACTTTTGTGTTTCTAACTCCTTTCATTGCAAATCGCATTGCCCCTTATAATTCTATATTCATGTGTTTACTACAAGAAAAGCCATCTTTAAAAATTAATATCAATTGTATTGCCCAATAAATGTTTTCAAATATACCAGCATACCACCATTTTAAAAAGAAGAATTGAAATACAATTAAACATTATTGTTAGTGCATGGGTGACTACATATAACTAGTTACAATATTGTTATAATTCGATACTTGTAGCATAATCAAAGAGTAGAGTACCTGTTAAGTATAATAGTAAATTAATGGAATTTGGTATTTTATTGGGCGCCCCGTACTATCATGGGAAATGGTTTGGTTTAATTTCTTGTTTGGTTCCCTCGTTGTTTTTTCATTCATGAAGTGATACTGAATGAAGGGAGGAGCTTAAATTATAATAAATCCAGAGGGAGCTCGTATCAGTGTAATATTTGTGGCAAAATTTGCATTTACACGGTCCCGTGCTATACATGTTTTTTCAAAAACTATTATGTTTTTTGCAAAAACAAAAATAGTGCCCTACACAGAAAACGTGAATGAAGGTTTGTATCAAGTCCTTTTTTTCATATTTTGATTTTAAATATTTTTAAAAAAATCATAAAATCTCGCAAATCACTGCTAATTAAAACAAGTCTTATTAATTAATACTAAATATTTTCAAAATATTAATACGATACAAACCTAGATTGACATGTTTTCTTTTGTTTTTCGCTTGTACAAATCTCGTAATTCGTCCAATCAGGATTCAGAGAAAAACACAGTACCACAACTGCTCTATTAAAACTCATAAACGACATCTCTTTTGAGTTAGATAAGTCAACTTCATCGATAATAATTCTATTAGACCAAAGTAAGGCATTCGACCTAGTAGACTTCGACTTGCTAGTAGCAAAATTAAAATATATTGGCTTTGATGCCACTGCACTGAAATGGTTCAGTAGCTATATGAAAAATCGTACTCAGAAAGTTGTATTAGGATGTAATAATGAATCGTACTTAGGTACTACAAGAAGGGGGGTACCGCAAGGCAGCATTCTCGGGCCTATTTTATTCTCAGTGTATACTTTTGATTTACCCACTTGTATACAATATTGTAATATACACTTATATGCGGATGATGTCCAATTATATAAACCTTGTCATTTTTTGCAGTTGGAGGAATCTATTAATTTTATAAATATGGACCTAGATTCGATTACGGTTTGGTGCTCGAACAATGGTCTAAAAATTAATCCTGGTAAATCTAAAGCATTATGCATAGGGAAGGAACACCAAAGAAATGTTATTTGCCAAGAGAAATTATTGATAAATAATACACAAATTGACTGGGTAGAATCAGCAAAAAATCTCGGTTTGTTTATTGATCATAATCTGAGTTTTAACCAACATGTCAATCATGTCATCAGTATGTCTTATTTCAAGCTAAAATCATTATATCACCTAAAATATCAATTAAATGAGCAAACAAAATTAAAATTAATAAAATCTCTTATTTATCCTCATACCGATTACTGTTGTACAGTATACTATCATTTTCTAACGAATTACAATAAAATCAAATTACAGAAAGTACAAAACTCGTGTATGTTGTGTGTTGTGTGTCTGTTGCATTCCATATCGGAATCACGTAACCCCTTACTTATTTCAACTTAAAGAACTTAATGTTGTCAAAAGGGCACAATATCTTTATTATACATTTCCCTTTAAAGTCTTAAAATATCAAACACCACAATACTTATATAATTCACTGGAAAAAAGATCTAACATTCACAATGTAAACATAAGAGTCAATTCTTTCTGTATCCCTCAATATTCCACTAGCAAATACGAAGGTTCTTTCACTTATATGGCTCCTCATTTATTAAATAAGGTATTAAACTTGTTGGACTTATCTTCCTACTCTTTTAACATCAGTGTTAAAACTATGTTATTAAATGATAATCTCTAATAGATTTATAAATAAGTGGGTATACTATTTAAATGTTTTATATATATACATATATGGATTCCTATGTAATTACCTTAAGTATTTTTTCTCTTGTTCTTCATTTTGGGTAGTGTGGAAGAACGGCTTAGCCGAACTCCTACCTTTTATGTAACATTGTATTATTGTAATCTCTGTTTGCATAATAAACATTATTATTATTATTATTATAATTGTAATGGTCTAATTATAATCTGTCGAGCACGGTACGACGTTTTAGACCATTTTATTTCTGATTTCTAGACGGCATACCCACTCTTAAGAAAACAGAAAAAAAATACTTTGATCGAGGGTGTCTCAGGGTTGCGGGCAAATTAAGCCTGTCAGCCCACCAGAAAATCATTGTATACCTCAAAACCTACTATTTGACGTAAGTTTTATTCATGTATTCGATGACACAACAAATCGTGACCGGAAGTGACGTCAGAATTCCATGACGTAGGCAAAATTTGCAAAAATGAAAAGTTTCTCCCTGTTTATCTGTGGTAGTACTTACTCACTCACTTAAAGATTTTCATGTATCTTATTCATAGGAAATCTATACAGCCGGCTCTCTACCTATAATAAAATTCAACAGACATTGTCAAACAATGGAGAAATGATTTATTTCATATTTTGGGATGGCCTGCACCCTTGGTACGGGGCGGAAAATTGTTTCATGCTATTTCTCCAACTACTAGTGTCCCTCTTAACAGAATCACGCAAGAAAATTCAACAGACATCAACAACCAATGGAGAAATTATTTTCTTGTACTTTGGGGGTGGCTTGCACCCTTGGTACGGGGTGGTAAATTGTTTCATGCTATTTCTCTAACTGCTAGTGTCCCTCCCAATAGATATACGTAATAAAATATAACACACATCGTCAAACAATGGAGAAATGATTTATTTTGTATTTTGGGGGTGGCCTGCTCCCTTAGTACAGGGCGGAAAATTGTTTCATGCTGTCTCTCCAACTGCTAGTATCCCTCTTAACAGAATCACGTAAGAAACTTCAACAGACATCAACAACCAATGGAGAAATTATTTTCTTGTACTTTGGGGGTGGCTTGAACCCTTGGTACGGGGCGGCAAATTGTTTCATGCCATTTATCTAACTGCTAGTATCCCTCCCAATAGACATACGTAATAAAATTCAACAGACATCTTAAAAAAATGGAGAAATGATTTATTTTGTATTTTGGGGGTGGCCTGCTCCCTTAGTAAGGGGCGGAAAACTGTGTCATGTTATTTTTGGAACTAACAGTGTTCCTCTTAACAGAATGACATAAGAGAATTCAACAGACATCAACAAAAAATGGAGAAATTATTTTTTCGTATTTTGGGGGTGGCCTGCACCCTTGGTACGGGGCGGCAAATTGTTGCATGCCATTTCTCTAACTGCTAGTGTACCTCCCAATAGACATACGTAATAACATTCAACAGACATTGTCAAACAATGGAGAAATGATTTATTTTGTATTTTGGGGGTGGCCTGCTCCCTTAGTACGGGACGGAAAACTGTTTCATGTTATTTTTGGAACTACTAGTGTCCTTCTTAACAGAATGACGTAAGAAAATTCAACAGACATCAACAATGGAGATATTATTTTTTTATATTTTGGGGGTGGCCTGTGTGGTGGTATTAACCACAATAAAATATTATTAATAATAATAAATATATTACTTATAAATGAAACACTGCTTTTAGATGAGTCAATCAATATATTATAAATACTCTACATATGTTTCGGCTTATTAGGCCTTTATCAAGAGTATTACGTAGTGAATACTAGATATTTCACAAGGTACCTACCACAAGTTCAGTTCAGTGTATTAAATATATTACGTTCTTAAATATACAATCTTCAGTTTTTCAGAGAGAATAGTTATTTATTCGTGGAGTTGCTCCACTCGCTTACGCTCGTTTCTCAAACTTCACCACTCACAAAATAAAAAGTCATTTTTAACACGTGCATCATACAATGTTTTTTCTACAAACACTATTAAAAGAACAATAAAGTTTCTTTAAAAAGATTTCAAATCCTTTTAATGGTTACCTCATAATTCTAGTAGTTTGTAGGATTTATGAAATAAATCAAGTTTGTCCGTTGGATGACACATGCTTGTCAAATGTGAAAAACTATTCCAATATGATGAGTTCCAATATTAACCATTCAGTGGTCGCGCGATTTTTTTTTACTTTAGTGGTTGCACACGGTCTCAGACACCGGTTTAAAAAAATAGTTTTAAAAGTAAAAATTCAGAAATAATTTTGAAGGGACCTCGAAGCTATATATATGTAATTAATAAATGTTAAGTATTTTCGAAATATTTATTTAAGTAAACCTTAATTTTTCAATGTACAAAAAAAATTAACAAAATACTGGCTCACCCTATATATACGTGAATAACAGAAATAAAAATTCTCATAAAACCTTTGTTAAAGTAAACTTGTCTTCTAGAAACATAAGGGAATCTATTTTTGTACATAAAAGTCTTTGGGTTCCTTCCAAAAAAAAGCATGCAGGTTATAAAAATCATAAAAATATTTATAATTTTCTTTCCTTGTTCTTACATTTTTGGGTGGACAATGTTTGCTCCATTTAGTTTTTTTATCTCTCCCCATAAAATATGGTGCACTTCCATTCATTTCCCCACCTTCATTTTCATCAAATTCCTGTTCTGTATCGCTATCTTCTGATCTTTCATAAATGTTGTCTTCTTCCCCGTTTCTTCTTCGTCATCATTCTTCTCCACTGGGTACTTCTTCGAACAGCCTCTCAATATCCTTTCTTGCTCTTTGTTAGGGTCAATATTTATATAAAGTTGGGGAAATAGAAGGTAAATACTTAGCGATATATATATTTTTCAATGAATAACCCAAAACAAATGACAGAAATTTTATCTCACTAGTGGTCGCACCCAGTCTAAGACACCGTGTGTGCGATTACAGCAGTTATATGGACACATGGCATAATAATAACTACAACAATGTATAGACGAGAAACTTTTTATCTGATTATTTGAAATATCACAAATTAACCGTTGCGTCGGTCTCCTACACCGTGAGTGACCACTGAGAGGTTAATTATAGTCCAGAAGGGAATCGATTCCTCAAGAAATTGAAGAAGCAGCTAGAAGGGCAACTTTAGATTTGTTGATTGATTGATTTGCCAGTGTAAGGTGGGCATTGCTGCCGATTCCGGTGCATGGAGATTTGTTCCACTGCATACGCTGGATTTGACATTGGACATGCTTGTTGTCAGCAACGAGAGCCGCATGGCGCATGGGGTAGGAGTATAGGATGGAGCATGTAGGTGTTTGTGAGATGTTTCTTCTTGTTTTCCTTCTGTCTTCATCGGATGGAAAGTGTAGGCGTTTGTGAGATGCTTCTTTTAGGTTTTCGTGCTTCTTTTTACTTTCAGGTTTTTGTGATATGCTTCTTCTTAGTTTCTGTCTGTGATCATCTTCTCTCCTATTCTACTTCTGAGTTTTCTGTTTTTTCTGTTTCTGAGTCTGGCAGTGTGTATATCCTATGATTGATTTTTTTTATTGTATTCCGTTTTTTGTTGTGCCGACTTTTCCCAGTGTGTATAATCCTTTCATAGTTTATTCATAATCCTCTCGATTGTTGTTATCCATGTGTAGCATGGCCTACCTATTTTCAGTTTGTAGCTGTTCAGTCGCAGCACTTTCATTAGTAGGTGTGTCGTGTCTCGTCTTTGGACGTGTCCCCAATATTTCATTGGGTATGATTCTATTCTTTTGATTATTGTTCTTCCCTCTAGTAATGTTGACGTTTTCTGTCGTGGATTCTATGTTTTCGAAGATTTCCCTGCATTTTTTCTGTTCGTGCCTCCTCTCTGCGTCTCTTTTTTCTTTCCCCGCTTCTATTATCTTTTTGTCTATGTTTGGTGTATATTGTTTTCCTGTGGCCTTTATTTTCTTCAGTTTTTCATAATTTCTTTTCGAGTCTTTTCTTGTTGGACTCAGTAGGGGTGAAGCGTTATGACTTCAAAAAACATAAAATGAACGAAGCAAGACAAAACCAAAATTTTGTTTAACAAACCACCTAGCTGATGAAATCAGCCAAGAAAAACTATCTAGTACCATAAGCGTGTTCCATTTAAATGTGCAAAGCCTTAAAAATAAAATAAAGGAGTTAGTTATTGAATGAGTCATCAGGAGTAGAAGTCATTTGCTTAAGCGAGCATTGGTGCACAGAAGATGAAGTAAGAAATGTTTACATAGATGGTTATTCTGTGTCAGCATTTTACTGCAGATCTGAATCGAGGCATGGAGGTACTTTAATTCCAACTAAAAATTCACTTGAATTTACTACCTTAAATTATATAAATAATCTCTCAATTGAAATGCACTGCGAATTGGCCGCAGTTGAGTTAAAAAATTCTAATATAATAATTATTGCAATCTATAGGTCACCATTAGGCGATTTTAAAATATTCATTAGAACCTTAGAAAAAATGTTAAATAAAGTAAATAAAAGTAAACAAATTATTCTAGCTGGAGATTTCAATGTGAAGTTTAATAGAGATGACCTTAATAATTCAAATTTATCCGAATTACTACTATCTTTCAACTTCATACAAACCATACACGAAAGTACCAGAGGTGTAAATTGTCTTGACAATATATTTATAAATTTCTGTCATGATGACTACTCCTCACACATCTATGATCCTCTCTTATCGGATCACTTGGGTCAACTGATAAATATACCAATAGCGAATGTAACTAGTGATAAAATATATAAAGTATGTAGACCTATAACTCAAAAAGGAACTCTCACATTTTATAGTATAATTGAAAACTCCTCTTGGGAGTTTGTTGACAGTAGCGATTTGGACATTGACCAAAAGTTTGAAATGTTTACAAACATTCTTATCGAAGGTTACAACATTGCCTTTCCAGAAAAACAAATATCTTGTAGTAAACATAACTCTCAACACATTAACTGGTTCACAGCAGAATTGCGAGGAATGAGAGAGCAAATTCATTTCCTAAATGATATGTGTAAAATACACAACACACCTGGAAATAGGAAAACAAGAAATGCTTAGATTACAATACAAACATGCTCTAAAAATGGCTAAAATAACTGCAAATGATAACGTTATAAAAAATTCAAATAATGCACCAAGAGCTATCTGGGACTTGATAAAACCTAACAAAAAAACTAACTCCCCAACCTCAACTTTAAACAGTAATGACTTTAATAACTTCTTTGTCAACGTCTCTACAGACACTGTCAGTGAACTCCCAACAACGAACACTGATCCAATGGAATATCTCAGACATGTTAACACTCCTGAAACTAATCAAAGTTTCCATGAAGTAAGTTACAATCAAATTAGAGATATTATTGGTTCCCTAAAAAATAGCAAAAGTAAAGATATATATGGCTTAAATGTTCCATTAATTAAAACCATTAAACATTTAATCGTAATACCTCTAACTAAACTCATTAACATAAGCATTAGACATGGTAAATTCCCTGAGGTCTTGAAGATAGCATCTGTTGTGCCTATTTTCAAAAAAGGTGATATTAACGACCCGTCAAACTATAGACCTATTTCCTTGCTACCTATATTATCAAAAGTTTTTGAGAAAGTTTTAAAATTACAAATTGTGACGTTTTATTCACTCTCTCGAGTAGTGAATCGTCACTTTGACACTCGAGCCTTCAGTCGGCGGTGACGGTAAGCTCGGGCACCACCTTTACAATTGTTTTTCGTGAGGTAAAGGACTCACACTAGCCTCTTAAACACAGCCTGTTTCGGTAGGGCCGGGATAGCGTCAGAGGAGACACGGTATGTCCAGGGGTCTAGGGATGTCAGACTTCACACACACACAGTAAAAGGCACAGTTTAAATAATGTACATATTTATTATAACCAAAATCCTACTATCTACAATTCTACTTTACTACCCTAACGTATATAGCATAAAACAAACAAAAACAATATTTAGATGACGTAAGCGAGGGGGGGGGAGGTTACTATGGTTAAATTACTACAACAAGCACGGTTATTGTTATCGGCGGTGATTACCAAGCAGGGAGGAAGCAATTTCCAAATCTACATGCAATACAGTATAATATCTATGCAACTTGGCTAGTGCGCAGCGGAAAAGAAAGATACAGGATTTAGAATGCACACGTAGATAAATTACCCACACCTGCTCACTGTTCTCTGTCAGCCAATTTATACCTAGGCATAAATTGCCCTCTAGGATGTACTCACTCCAGTACGGGGGATATTTTGGGTAGTCGAGGGCTTATGTGACAAACCGGCTGAAGGGACTAGGCTAGCAAGTCACCCTATCTACCCAAAACACCTCAGAACCAGGCGTGCGTACTCAACAGTGAGTTTAGAAAGAAATATCTCAGGTGATTAACCAGCTGAAGGGACTAGGCCAGTGAATCACTCAAGATATCCCCTTTGACGGTCTAAAAACAGAAACACTCTGGCTCACGGTTCCCTCTTGGTTAATCCACCCGCAGGGACAGACCAACCTCCAGGGTTTACGGACACGAGAGTGGAGGAGATGCGGGGTATCAGCGAGCCCGTGTGGTCAACCAGCTGAAGGGACTAGGCCAGCAAACCACACCCGAGTCTACCCGGGATACCTCCACCCTACGTACATACGCTCCGGGCAGCAAGGATACATAATATCCGAGATATCCAAAGGCCGTTGGTATCTGACCAGCTGAAGGGACTAGGCCAGCCAGAAACCTCAGAACCTTTTTCTGTCCTGGATATTCCTATACTTACTCGAGCGTCCGTGGCGTACCATACACACAACTGGAAAAGAAAGTATGATTAGCAGGCCTGTGCTTAACACTGGCGAAGTTGTTTACCAACGTTCCTAATATACTCACTTCCTTGCCGGTGGTCTTCTTGATTTCGGATTTCCTACTCCTGATTCCCTTGCTGTATCGTTGGCTCGGCTGAGTATTCGATACAGGTGGAACATAATTAATTGGTGTTGGAGAACTGGCGCCATCTAGCGGAGCTCTCTCCAACCGGATCATACTTAAATTTAAACAACTATTTACTTTCTTTAGAAATAGTATATAATAAATATGCGGTTTTATAAAATAAAATATGCTTCGTTACAAAATAGTAAATTATCTTGAAAAACATGGGCTGCTAAATAATTCTCAGTATGGATTTAGGAATAAACTGAGTACTATAGATGCTATAATCAAGTTAACAGAAATTACGCTGAATTGTTTTGAAGGTGGACTATATTCTGCATCAATATTTTGCGATCTTAGTAAAGCGTTCGACTCTGTATCACACAGGATCATGCTGTTAAAACTATCCAAGTACAATTTCAGTAACAACAGCTTAAAATTGCTTGAATCCTACCTCGACGGTCGTAAACAGCTAGTCCGTGTGGGTCAGGATGTGTCCAGTAAATTGTCAATTAGAGATGGAGTGCCACAGGGATCTATTTTAGGTCCTGTGTTGTTCCTGATCTATATTAATGATATAGAATCTGCCCTTAATGGTATCAACTGTCTCTTGTATGCAGACAACTCAGGTCCTGATCTAGACTGTTAGGTTGGCAATATAATGTACAGGACATAGTGGGGGAACGACGACCAGCCAGTCGGTCGATAGAATTATAGAAATTAAGATGTGTTAACAAATGATCTGTGATATTTTAAATATAGACTAGTCAATATATATATATATATATATATATATGGAAATAATAAAGCCTCTCATTCAAACCTTACCGACATAACAAGTGGCGACGAGGAAAAGTAAAGGAGTCGTGGGTGTAAGTGCTGGAAATCGCGAGAGGTTGCAGTCACGCATGTGGAGAGAAAAATGGCGACCACTTCAATGGCACGTTTTCATGAATTCTGCCCTGAATCATACCAGTGGGAAATATATATAGAGAGGCTAGAACAGTATTTTGAAGCTAATCAAATTAAGGAGGAGAAAACCAAGATAGCGACGTTGTTAAATTCAGTGGGACAGTCAACGTACGTATTGTTAAGAAATTTGTCTTATCCGAAATTACCAAAGGAAGTATCATATCAAGAGTTGTGTTCGATGATGAACAAACAATATAATGTCCAAATAAGTGTGTGGCGAGAAAGAAAAAAATTCTATAATCTCAGTCAAAAAGATGAGACCGTATCCGAATGGTATGCCAAGGTTAGGAGTTTTTCGGTCAATTGCAAATTTGGCAATGATTTAATTCAGAACTGCGTTAAAAAAAATTCTGCTAGCAAATGCCTTCTACACACTAGATGAACTAGAAACGTCTTTGACAAATATTTCGCTCTAGTATACGCATGTGTATATATATTCTTTTTTCATTATTGTCTCTTCTTGGTTCTATGTACGGTTTTCGTAAATATTTTTTTATGAGTGTAACTGTTTATATACTTATATGTATTTGTATTTTTACCCATTTGTAACCCTGTGTGACATATGTACGATTTTATAATCTTAAACATGAATAGATCTATCTATTTATCTATCTATCATAGGGGATTTGTTCCTTTTCAACGTTTTCCTCGCCACTGTTTTGATTTTTAAACTCATTGTTGACCAATTTAGTTCCTTTCCTGTTAACTGTTTTTCTATCTCCTCCTGGTATTTCTTTTTTATTTCTACATTTTGTAGCAGTGAGATGATCCATGTGTCATTTGCTGTTTTGCTGTTTTTTTTTTTGCTTCTTGTTTCTTTATTACTAGTGTTCCATATAATATTTTGTGATCTGTTTTGACGTTTGTTGCTTGTTTTGCCTTAATGTTTTTAACCCTGTCCCTTATTTTTCTATCCACTAGGATATGGTCTATTTGAGAATTGATGTTTCCTTTGCTCCAGGTATTACGGCAGGTTAGGTTCTTGCTCCATGTGTTTCTAACTGTTGGATCAAACAGATGTGCCAAGTTTTTTAGCGAGCTTCCATTATCGTTTGTCCATGTGTGGAGTAAGGCTCTTCCTATGATAGTCTTGTCTTGTCTTCATGTGTTTGGTCGTCCTTTCCTATATGCGCATTGAAGTCTCCTAATATTATTATGTTCATTTTTCTATTCCTATTTCTTCTAGTCTCTTGAGTGATCTATCTGAATACTTGTCCTGCCCGTTTGTCGGAGGGCACATGTACTCCTAATATGCATATGTTTTCCTTTTCAATTTGTAAGTCTGCCATGGTTATGTTTGCGTTTACTTTTCTTGTATTTATCTGGATAGGGGTGTTCTGTCTTATTGCCCATGCAACTCCTCTGTTGGTTTTTTCTTTGTCCCCTCCACTTAGATGCTATTTGTAGTTTTGAGATTTTTTTTTTGTACCAGTAATTGATGTGTTCTCGTTTCAAGCGTGTCCATTTTATTTGCCTTGCTTTTCAAAACCCATATTAGCTTTCTGTAAGAGAGTCTTTTTATTATGTTATTTGTATCGCGGTAAAATAACTTTTTACAGCGAGTTGCAAATGAAAAAGCTGCCTGAGAGAAACCTCCGCACACCCTGTATATTGTTTTGATTTTTGTAGTGCCTAATTCAAACTGCCATTTCCCAAATAAGATATTATAAAAGTAAAGTAAAAATAATACTAAAAATAGACAGACAAACAGAAATAATAAATTATAAATGGACAAAACAAACAGATGGTTTAACTTGTGGAGATTGCAAGCTAATCCAACAAAATCTCAGCTGGTCATATTTAACCACCATCCTTCCCAAGCATCACCAACAATTAACATGGCAAATCAAATAGTCCATCCGAAGACATCTGCGACATATTTAGGAATACATCTAGACCACAAATTAAATTTCAATAATCATTCAAACAACATTAAGAAAAAAATAACAACTAGAGCCAAACATTTCAGAACTTTAACCTACAAAAATCAAGGAATTAACATATCATCTGCTACAAAAATTTACAAAACAATATGCCGACCAATTCTGGAATACGGACACCTACTATTTTCCAACTGTGGACCAACAGCAAAGAAGAATAGTGAAGTTGGAGAAAGAAAAGCAATCCGCACCATTACCAAAATCCGACATCCACAAAATCCACTATATAATCCCCCCAACAATCTTCTCTATCAGAAAGTCAAAGTAGAACCGATCAATCTCAGGCTTCCAAAACTCCACAAAAAATTTGCCAATTTGAACAACATCGAGAAATTAAATCCATACTGTATATCTAGAGATCGTAGAACCCAGAGAAGAGCTAGAAATCCGAGCGACACATTATGGGAGCTAGTAAATCAATTTCAAGAGATAGAGCCATGAAATTTTAATACAAGCTTGATATATATATATATATATATATATATATATATGTGTTTTTTTTTTTTTTTGTTCTATGTAGTATATGCAATTTTCCTTTTTATTTAAATATTGTTAATGAAAATAACATTATTGTAAACTGGCTGAAGGACCTCGGTCGATGGCCATTTGGAGTTATCCAATAAAGAACTTATTTATTTATTTATTATTAAATTATAAATTATGGATTACTTAAATACTTAATCCATCAATTAAATAATTAAATATTAAATATATATATGGCTTATCTTTATTGTGAATTGCTGACATCTGCTTGTTTATTTACACTTTCCAAGAGGGCATTGGGGTTTTATGTCTATAACTATTAGTGTTTGACACTGAATATTTATTACCCTGGTCTTGAGCACTCAATCACTTCAAGAGGCCTTTTTGGGTATGGATAGGCCTATCTTAACACGCCGCACTTGTTATATTGCTTGTTTATCTTATTTCTTATATTACACAAAGCCCTGTACTAGAAATTATCAAATATTAATTTAATATGAACTTTGTTTTTTAACTATTTCACTTCACAGCACGCAGAACTTCTTGACCTATCGATGGCTTAAATTTTATATAAATTAGCGGTGTTTTAACCTATGTTTCTGAGTGTTTTCCGGGAGCTTTTAAAGCGTCTAGTTACTCTGAGAAACTTAACCGAACTCCCCACATGGGCAACTTTAGATTTGTTGCCCACAAAATCCAAAAAACAATATGAATAGCGTACAAACGCTTTGTGGAATGGTGCGATCGGAACAATGTTGCAGGCAAGTACAGTAAAAATGTAATGTTGGCCTATTTTCGAGCAAAATTCTAAAATTTCGACGCTTCGGGCTCATTTTTCAATGATAAAGGCTATGTTAAATGTCGAGAACAATCAAGAAATAAGTAAATTTTATAAACTCATCGCATTTTTGAAGCGCAAAGGAGAAGGATATCGTCCAAAAAAATTTAAAAAATTTACACGCCAAAATATTGATAAGTTTATTGCAGAGGCGCCAGATGACAAGTATTTGATGTTTAAAGTAGTTGCTGTAATGGGTACACTAGGCGCATGTCGCTGTGAAGAACTTCGTCAAATGAGTTTAAACAATATTGAGGATTTAGGAAATAAACTAGTGGTAAATATTCCAGGTAGGAAGACTAGAGTTTCAAGCACCTTTACTGTTATTACTGAGGCTTATATTGACATATCATAAGTACTTAGCATTACGTCCAGCTCATGTCAACCACCAACGTCTATGTATTAAATACACTAGTAACAAATCTACGATTCAACCTGTTGGAATAAAAATTTTTGAAAAGATGCCTACAGATATTGCAAGATTTTTGAAATGATCAAATAGTGAACTTTACACCGGACATTGTTTCCGTTGGACATCCGCTAGCTTGTTAGCAGACTCTGGTGCAAATTTATGTACAATAAAAAGACATGGATGATGGAAAAGTTCGAGTGTTGGAGAAGGATACTTGGAAGATTCATTAGAAAACAAAAAGAGGATTGCTTGTCACATTCTTCCAAATAATTGCCCTTCTTCTAACAATTCAGAAATAGAGCATATTAATAGTATTTCCTCCACTGCTTCAAGTTCAACTTCAACAATTTCTTCTTGTGAAGTAGCTTCCTCACAAGGGATAAAAATTACTAGTTGCTCCAATTGTACAATTAATATAAATATTTCTAAATAACTTGTAATTTTTTGTTAATAAATATATAAATGTCATTATGACAAACGACTTGTCATTTCACTTTTTGCACTAGTGTTAAAAGTAAATCATGTGATCATTTTTAACGCGAGTTTATATATTACATTTTTAATTCAAGTATGCCGTGTTAAAAATATAGTTTTTAATGGTGTTTGTAGAAAAAGAATATGTTATGTCTGCTATATATATACCGGGTGAGTCACGAATTGCGCTCGCCCCGATATTTCCTAAAATATTTGGAATAGAAAATTGAAATTTGGAGGCCTTATTACACGACTAAAATTCCATCTTTTCAATAAAAATTCAAGCTTGGTGCACATCCGGTTTGACCGGAAATGCCCACAACTTTCGATTTTCAAATGGAACACTATATATATTTTTACATTTTTGGAATCTAGAGGAAATTTTGAATACTATGATTTTTCCAATGTTATTAGGTTACCAGATTTACACAGAAATGTGCCATTTTAGTTTCCAAAGCCCACTAATCTATTATCTATTAGCCGCATGTTTCTAAAAGCTTGGTTGCATTGTATTTTGGCTGAAATCTCAAATATTTTTGAGCGGATTTTCAAAATTTTGGTATCATTAGATTCGTATAAAAATGAGGTATTTAAAAATGTTGGTGAACGATTAAATTCCCATTTAAAAAAAAACGAGTTAGTGGGTAAAAATCACATTTAAAAATTTTAAATGCCTCTAGAGAATTAAGTAATGCAATCATATTGCTCCTTTATTTTTATAGTAACGTAGCACACAAACTAAAATATATTCTGGGCACCACAGCACTCTGGATTCAGAAATAGATTTTTTAATAAAATTTTTAATGTTTATCAAAAAGTGACCAAAATGGAGGTACTGTATTCAAAATTTCCTCTAGATTCAAAAAATGTAAAAATATATAGGGTGTTCCATTTAAAAATCGAAAGTTGTGGGCATTTCCGGTCAAACCGGATGTGCACCAAACTTGATTTTTTATTGAAAATATGGCATTTTAGTCGTGTAATAAGGCCTCCAAATTTCAATTTTCTATTCCAAATATTTTAGGAAATATCGGGGCGAGCGCAATTCGTGACTCACCCGGTATGTTATTATGTTATTGTTGCTATTCTTCTTTTTCTTTCCTAGCAACCTCTCCATAAACATATCCAGATGGTGATGTAGTGTTGACTACATATGAGAGATCATCCCACAATACTCCCCCGGCAAGGCAAAAAAAAATTAAAAAAATCAGCCTGTCAAACAATCAACATTAAACCTAACCTTTTTGTGGGTAGTGGTGACAGGAGAATCAACAGAATTCCCTAAAACATGCGCAGGTTTAACGCGATCCAAACTAAGAGTGACATTTTTATCACGAACAGTAATGACTTTGTCAGTTTTAGAAATTACGCGAAAGGGTCCCTGAAACAGTGGGGCGAAACATTTTTTAAGCCGATCTTGTCTAACAAAAACATAATCACAAGTAGACAAGTCAGGACTAACGAAAATCCTTCGTAGATCACTATGCCTGGGATTTTGAAACTTCAAGTTGTCTCGCGTCGAAATGGGGTTGTAAAAAGAATGAGCCTGGTAAACGTAAATTTTGACCGTAAAGGAGATCAGCGGATGAACATTCTAAGTCAGATCTCGGAACTGTTCTGAAACCAAAAAAGATTATTGGTAATTCGTCATACCAGTGTACAGAGTTTGTACGTGCTAGCAATGCAGTTTTTAAAAAGCGGTGGAAACGCTCGACCATCCCGTTACTTTGTGGGTGATATGATGTGGAATGAATATGGTTAAAACCCAAAAACTTTGCAAATTCATGAAATAAATTCGATTCTAATTGGGTGCCCTGGTCAATGGTTATTAAAAACGAAACTCCATAGCGACAAACGTAATTCTGAAAAAATGTCTTGGCGACTGTTTCAGCTGAAGTGTTTGATATAGGAACAGCTTCTGGCTAGCGGGTGAACCTTTCAACCATGGTTAGGATGTGCGAACATCCACACGATGGGAGAAAAGGACCAATTATATCGATGTGCAAATGGTCAAACCTGCACTTCGGTATTGGAAAACTTGCAAGTGGGGTTACAGTATGGCGATGTATTTTCGAAGCTTGACAATTTAAACACGTTATAGCCCATAAAACGCAGTCTTTATTCATTCTAGGCCAGAAATAAAGTGCCGCAACTAACTTCTTAGTTGCGCGGATGCCTGCATGTGTCAAGTTGTGAAAAACGTCAAAAACGGATCGGCGCAAGACTTTACAGACAAAAAGGCGATAGTGTGAAGTTGATACGTCACACCATATGCGATTTCTAGTATTAGGAATAAAAATGTGTTCCAAAACATACCTTGATTGTTTACTCTTACTTTCAGGATTTTTAGAAATTAAAGTCGTAAGTTCTTTATCATGTAATTGAGAATCGATGAGCAATTGCAAATTAAAATGGATTGGTATATCTGGAAATGAGGTAGGTATTGTATTAGATGAAATTATTGCTGATACGTCATGAATTCTTGACAAAGTGTCAGCTACTACCTTTGACTTGCCACTAATATGTTGAATGTCGCTGGTGAATTGTGAAATGTATTCAAGGTGACGGATCTGCCGGGGAGATTTGTAAGCTTTTGAAAACAGTGCATTGACCAAAGGTTTGTGATCCCACTTTCAACTTATGTATTGTTTGTGTGTACGGAAATGTGTCTTGTTCTTTACTCTTAAATGTGTTTTTGATTACTTTTCTAAATACAATATGTAAACCTATGTATGTATGTATGTATGTATGTATGTATGAGGTAGGTATTGTATTAGATGAAATTATTGCTGATACGTCATGAATTCTTGACAAAGTGTCAGCTACTACCTTTGACTTGCCACTAATATGTTGAATGTCGCTGGTGAATTGTGAAATGTATTCAAGGTGACGGATCTGCCGGGGAGATTTGTCAGCTTTTGAAAACAGTGCATTGACCAAAGGTTTGTGATCCCACTTTCAACTTATGTATTGTTTGTGTGTACGGAAATGTGTCTTGTTCTTTACTCTTAAATGTGTTTTTGATGTATGTATGTATGTATGTATGTATGTATGTATGTATGTATGTATGTATGTATGTATGTATGTATGTATGTATGTATGTATGTATGTATGTATGTATGTATGTATGTATGTATGTATGTATGTATGTATGTATGTATGTATGTATGTATGTATGTATGTATGTATGTATGTATGTATGTATGTATGTATGTATGTATGTATGTATGTATGTATGTATGTATGTATGTATGTATGTATGTATGTATGTATGTATGTATGTATGTATGTATGTATGTATGTATGTATGTATGTATGTATGTATGTATGTATGTATGTATGTATGTATGTATGTATGTATGTATGTATGTATGTATGTATGTATGTATGTATGTATGTATGTATGTATGTATGTATGTATGTATGTATGTATGTATGTATGTATGTATGTATGTATGTATGTATGTATGTATGTATGTATGTATGTATGTATGTATGTATGTATGTATGTATGTATGTATGTATGTATGTATGTATGTATGTATGTATGTATGTATGTATGTATGTATGTATGTATGTATGTATGTATGTATGTATGTATGTATGTATGTATGTATGTATGTATGTATGTATGTATGTATGTATTGTCATCGGCGTCGGCGTCGCGAACAAGTTATGACTTGTCTAGCGCGCTGTGCTCATGTTTTAGTCTTCTGCCGAAACAGAAGTCATTTGAGCACAAAAAATAGTCTTCTGCCGAAGCAGAAGTCATTTGAGCGCAAAAAAAGTCTATATAAGAAAACACTTTTTCTCAGCGAGCAAGTAGTGATCGATCCTTCAAGTAGTAATGTTCCAGCCTTCAGCAACTAATAGTCTTCTGCCGAAACAGAAGTCATTTGAGCACAGACGCCAACGCCAATGCTGATGAGGTTATCCCTTCCTCTTGTGTTGTAACCAGACAGTGTGTTTTAATTGAGTTTTATTGTGTTGAGTGTCAAGTGGCAATGCATACCCGGAGTGGCAAGGCAGTAGGCACTGGGGTCGAGAGCGACGTCTCCACGTCGGCCCCCCCTCACTGCACGACGCCCCTCACAGCATCTGACCACGAAGTGCTCCGCCAACACGACGCCCTGACAAGGGGTACGGGGGTCACGCCCGACGTCTCCACGACGGTGGCCCCACACTGCACAGCAAGCAACACAGCAACCCGGCTCGGCGAGGTAAGCATGTCCTCTGATTTCTCCACAGGCACAAGTGCTACGCATGGCGTCGCGACGACGGCGCCCCAATACTGTGCGTCGCCGGGCTCAGCACCCAGGCATAGCGAGGCAGGACTCGCCACCAACATAGGACACGACACTGGGGTCACGCATGACGTCATCACGACGATGCCCCCTCGCTGCATGGCACGCAGCGCAGCCACCTGGCATGAAGCCCAGGCAACAAATATGGAATGGAGTAGCAACGATTCTCAGGCGATGCCCCATTACTGCATGGAGCGCAACGCAGCATCGTGGCACGGAAACTCGGCGATGGAACAGAGATTGGATGGTGATGAGGATATGGTGATGCCCCCTCGCTGTATGGTGGACCCAACAGCATCCCGGGCCAACGACGATTCCTCGACGCTGGGAGATCGCCGCTTCGCTGGATTCGCTTCCACACATGGGGAAGCCTCCCACTCTGGCTCAGGGCTGCCCAGCGGTCAGTACACCATTGCTGCCACACCCGACTGGCCCCAACTCTTCAGCGACGCCTCGCTGACACCTCGCCGCCAGCTGGCCACCCCTCACTGCATGGTACCACCAACAGCAACCAGCCCAAGTCCAAGCACGCCGCCCAACGCACAGTACTTCGTCACGCCTACCTCGTCGGCCGGCGCCTACCACGTCACCCCGCCGTACCAGACGGCAAGACCTAGTGCTACGCCCCAAAGACAAATAGTGCTCCAAAACCAAACGACTGGAACGATCCCAGTCCCCTCTGCCGCCATAACGGACCAACCCCAACCGAGCTTGGGACTACCCAGCTATGAACAATTAGCGCAACTCCTGGCTCTGACCACTTCAAACCTAGCCTCCATTACCCGGCAGCAAGAAAATTGCCGGCCACCCATTACTGCACGTAACGAATCACAGCCGTACGCCACGGAAAAGGCTAACTTACGTGGACATGGCGACCAACAACGTGAGGCCAGATCTTTCCGGAGGGAAGAGGATCCACGACGACCTGACTACACAGATTCTGGGGAAATGGACCCCCAGTGGCGCCCAACACAAAACCTAGCAGAGAGCATGACAAGACTAATGGAGGGAAGCGTTCAAGCCGCAATACACGCAATACAAGGTCATCACAGGATGCCCACAAGAAGAACGAGAGCGCTGCCCACTTACTCAGGCCTGGAATGGGAGGATCCAGTCAACTTCCTGGATGAGCTCGAGGAGGCGATGCTCCATGAAGACATCCACGGCAGGGATAAAGTGAGAGTAGCTATTGAACAGCTCGAGGGTCAAGCCAGACGCACCCTGGAGATGTGGAAGTCCCACAACATCACATACGAGTTCTTAAAGGAAAAGCTCTTGCGGCAGTTCAACGACACTGCCACCCTGGGGAAGCTACGCTCCAGGTTACACGGTGAGAGACAGAAAGACGACGAACCCGCCGCCGTTTTTATACAACGCAAAATTGGACTCTGGCTGAGGGTAGAACGGTATACGCCGGAAGAAGAGATGGTTATGGAGGTGCGCGAGCTCCTGCGACCGGAACTAAGATTCGCAACTAGAAATGTCCCAGTGGCCACGATGGAAAGCTTGAGCCGAGTGGCTGAAAACGCCGAGGGTGACTACAGGGAATTTCAGAGGCAACTCCGACCGCTGCCGAGGCCAGCCACCATCCCGCCTGCAAGTAATAATACCAATAGTCTACCAAAGTGCCGCAAGTGCCCGGGATTTCACTATCACCGAGACTGCCCCACCAACCAAACTCAGTCAGAGCCCCAGCAAGGCAACTCCAATTTCCGCGGACACGACTCCAACCAGCGAGCCAACCCCAATTTCCGTGGACACGACTCCAACCAACAGGGAAACTCTAACTTCCGCCAACAAAATGTCCAGACAGGGAGCCACAACTTCCGAGGGCATGGCACCAACTTAAACAACCCTAGCCAACAGGCAGGTCCAACCAGTAACCCAGGCCCAGGACAGACATCCACGGCACCACCACAGCAAAGAAGTCAGCCAACCACACGGCAAGAACCCCGCAACGCACCGCCATCGGGAAACTCCCAATGGGTCGGGCAGAACTAGGGCGCCCGGCCCCACCGCTGGAAATTAACAGCCTAGACTTAACAACCAAGACAGAGGACGCAGTGCTGCAACTACAAGCCCAGCAACGAGCCACAACCTTGGTGTCTCCACCACCGACCAAGAAGAATGAGATTGACGAAGCTACAGCCAAGCAGGAGCAGGACACGTATCAACCACGCCCGTTGACACCACGGCAACAAAGCAACAGAGCCGCCGCCTTTGCTTTCCTTTGCCCGGGCCGCCTGGACAGGCGGTCACCAGTCAACACCGTGACGCAAGATGCTACCTCCCTCAGCTCAGACCAGTCAACCACGCTCATTCCTCAACCACAGCCAGGTGAACAGGAACCCAAGGAAGTAGCGAGTATGGACGCCTTCCCGGACCAGCAGGACGCTGGAACTTCCTGGAAGGATAAAAGGTCAGTATTGCCAACCACTGCCCCACTAATAGCCTCTGTATTCTTTGACAAGGTATTCCCGCCAACTCATACCCGAGATGTCAGCATGAAGCCATCTCCCCCGAGGTCACCTCCACTTGGCCTGCCAGGCCCCGAGCCGCCTCCCAGGATTCAGTCCGGCCAGACTGACCTGCTCAGACAACCTCTGCAACAGACCACCGACATCGATGATGACGATACCGAAGATGACGATACCGAAGATGATGACAGCAACGACGAGGATGACGATCCCGAGGATCCAGGTCATCCAGCCCCACCAAGGCTCGCAGCTCCTACTGTCACAGGACCAGTAGCGCCCGCTGCCCCAGAGCCAGCAGCACCCGCTGCCCAACAGCCAACCACGCCTACTGTCGCAGGACCAGTAGTGCCCGTTGCCCAGAAGCCAGTCACGCCTACTATCACAGGATCAGTAGTGCCCGCTGCCCAACAGCCAACCACGCCTACTGTCACAGGACCAGTAGCGCCCGTTGCCAAGAAGCCAGTCACGCCTACTATCACAGGATCAGTAGTGCCCGCTGCCCCAAGGCCAGATGCCAACGCACAAGTCTACATCCGTGGATCTGGTACCTACTTCCGTGGACATGGCGACTATCTACGTGGACATAGCACCACAGCCGCCGCTAAACCAAAATTTACAGCCCGCCGACTGCCCCCAGTCGTGCCTGGCCCATCCACCTCAGCCAAGAGGAAACAAACAAACAAGAATGAGAAGTCCCCGGCGCTGTCAGCCGCACCGCCGCCGCCAGCAGACCCTGGGCCTTCTACGTCAAGACAAGAGCAGCCGCTCGACACGACGCCGATACTGTTCCCGATGCCGTTCTGGGCGAAGGCCGTGACCACGCCTGGCCACGACCGACAGCAGCCATCCGCCAGCCAGATGCCTGTCCCAGTCCGGACACGAGTATTCGTCAACTCGAACGCCAGCCCGAGCTCAGCCGGCTCTGGCGCACCGCTCCAGGATCCCGCTACCTTAGCACGTAGCACAGCAGGACCTAGCAGCCCCCACGAGGCGCTCCAGTATCTCACTGCCTTAGCCCGCAGTACAGCAGGACGTTGCAGCCTCAATAAATCGCTCCAGTCTCCCGTTGCCTTAGCAAGCAACACAGCAGGACGTTGCAGCCTCACAGGTTCGCTCCAGAATCCCGTTGCCTTAGCGAGCAACACAGCAGGACTTAGCAGCCCCCAATTCACAACAGGATCAGGCAGCCCCGGGCGTCGCGGAGACGACGTCCAGAAAAACGAAACGTGCGATAATATACCATTGTAAATAATTCAACGCCACAGGGCGAAAACTTTGTTCAAACTAGAATACATTTATGATTTGTCACATAAAATACTTTAATTTTAAATATCTTGTTTTACCTAAAATATCTTAATGGACCTATTATTAGTTACTTATATAAAATATCTTACCACACTTAATCTTAGTCTATATATGTTAAAATATCTTAGTTGTTGAAATATCTTAACACTTACTCTTAGTTTATAGTTTTGAAAATATTGTATCCACTCACTCTTACATTATATAATTGAAATTATTGAACTGAAACATAACCTGTATGCCTTTATTAATGTTCAATAAAGTCACAAAAAAGGGGGGTGGTGTCATCGGCGTCGGCGTCGCGAACAAGTTATGACTTGTCTAGCGCGCTGTGCTCATGTTTTAGTCTTCTGCCGAAACAGAAGTCATTTGAGCACAAAAAATAGTCTTCTGCCGAAGCAGAAGTCATTTGAGCGCAAAAAAAGTCTATATAAGAAAACACTTTTTCTCAGCGAGCAAGTAGTGATCGATCCTTCAAGTAGTAATGTTCCAGCCTTCAGCAACTAATAGTCTTCTGCCGAAACAGAAGTCATTTGAGCACAGACGCCAACGCCAATGCTGATGAGGTTATCCCTTCCTCTTGTGTTGTAACCAGACAGTGTGTTTTAATTGAGTTTTATTGTGTTGAGTGTCAAGTGGCAATGCATACCCGGAGTGGCAAGGCAGTAGGCACTGGGGTCGAGAGCGACGTCTCCACGTCGGCCCCCCCTCACTGCACGACGCCCCTCACAGCATCTGACCACGAAGTGCTCCGCCAACACGACGCCCTGACAAGGGGTACGGGGGTCACGCCCGACGTCTCCACGACGGTGGCCCCACACTGCACAGCAAGCAACACAGCAACCCGGCTCGGCGAGGTAAGCATGTCCTCTGATTTCTCCACAGGCACAAGTGCTACGCATGGCGTCGCGACGACGGCGCCCCAATACTGTGCGTCGCCGGGCTCAGCACCCAGGCATAGCGAGGCAGGACTCGCCACCAACATAGGACACGACACTGGGGTCACGCATGACGTCATCACGACGATGCCCCCTCGCTGCATGGCACGCAGCGCAGCCACCTGGCATGAAGCCCAGGCAACAAATATGGAATGGAGTAGCAACGATTCTCAGGCGATGCCCCATTACTGCATGGAGCGCAACGCAGCATCGTGGCACGGAAACTCGGCGATGGAACAGAGATTGGATGGTGATGAGGATATGGTGATGCCCCCTCGCTGTATGGTGGACCCAACAGCATCCCGGGCCAACGACGATTCCTCGACGCTGGGAGATCGCCGCTTCGCTGGATTCGCTTCCACACATGGGGAAGCCTCCCACTCTGGCTCAGGGCTGCCCAGCGGTCAGTACACCATTGCTGCCACACCCGACTGGCCCCAACTCTTCAGCGACGCCTCGCTGACACCTCGCCGCCAGCTGGCCACCCCTCACTGCATGGTACCACCAACAGCAACCAGCCCAAGTCCAAGCACGCCGCCCAACGCACAGTACTTCGTCACGCCTACCTCGTCGGCCGGCGCCTACCACGTCACCCCGCCGTACCAGACGGCAAGACCTAGTGCTACGCCCCAAAGACAAATAGTGCTCCAAAACCAAACGACTGGAACGATCCCAGTCCCCTCTGCCGCCATAACGGACCAACCCCAACCGAGCTTGGGACTACCCAGCTATGAACAATTAGCGCAACTCCTGGCTCTGACCACTTCAAACCTAGCCTCCATTACCCGGCAGCAAGAAAATTGCCGGCCACCCATTACTGCACGTAACGAATCACAGCCGTACGCCACGGAAAAGGCTAACTTACGTGGACAGTATGTATGTATGTATGTATGTATGTATGTATGTATGTATGTATGTATGTATGTATGTATGTATGTATGTATGTATGTATGTATGTATGTATGTATGTATGTATGTATGTATGTATGTATGTATGTATGTATGTATTGTTCTATATTCTGATATCTATTTTATTTTTTATACGTTCGAAATTACTTTTTGAAAGTAAATTGAAATGATTTTATTGAGCGCCAAACAGTTTCTTAAAAGCTGTTAATATTATAGACTATAGAACACCATTAGCATGACCATCTACAATCTATAGAATGACTCTTACTCAGGGTCCAACGAAGTCGGTTCAAGAAATGCTCATCGATCAAGATAACAATCTAAATAAATCAAACTCAGTATTGAACGAACAAAGTATTAATTTATTAACAAATTTGAACTTGGAATGTAATTAACAAATTTAAATAACAAAATCTAACTTAACTAAAATGATAAATATGGCCTTTATTTAAAATAAATATGTACCATGGATTTCTGATATAGTAAAGCTTTACCTTGTCTTTCTTTCGACTCGAGTAATGTTATATTATAACCTCTAACTGGTTATTATGATCCTTGAAATATTATGTCACTTGACTGACTTTTTAACCTCTCAAGGCTTCTTCTTCTTCTTCTTTACTGGATTGACGTTTGTTTCTAACCTCCAATTTATTTTCAAGATTTTCTTGAAGTATTTCTATCACTTGCTTGACGTTTGAAATTTCTTCACCATATAAATTTGCTAACTGGATTAACAAATACTTCCCTCTTCTAAATCTGCTTTCCGGATAATCTACTTCGTAATACTTTCAAAGTATACTCACTTCTTATATTTAATCAACTTTTACAATTTATTCTTGATATCAATATATCTGGATTGTAATATCCTAACCTTCAACTTATTCACCACTTTTATTTTCAATTTATTATTTATTCTTGGATGAATATATTTCGCAGCTCGCTGTTCAGCGGTGTGTGATCAACTGATTTGTTATTTTTAGTCGTTTCAATGGGTTAATTTCCAATATTTCAATTGTTTTTTTCTAATTTGATCTAATATTTCAAAATTTAATTTTAATTTAAAATTTAAACTATTCAGTTTTGTTTGTTCTTTACCTTAATTGAATACTGTTTTTAATTCTTTAATTTTCCTGATAAGTTTCTTATTCTACTTTTCAGGATTAAGTGAATAATTGTAATTAATCGAAATATATTGACATATTACATACACTTTCTTAAAATCTACTTATAACTACAATTAACAATTCCAATCTCAAATAAATACTAATTCATACATTTAGATGAATAGCAATGATAAACACAAAATGCTAGTAGTTAAAAACGTACTGCAGTTTTTTTATACTGACAGAATACTTGTATTATAAACTAAAACAAGAAATTGATACGCCACCAAACATTTAACATCATACTATTAGTCCTTTCTTTCTGCATGATGTGAAATATCATTTACAAAACACCTTTCTGCAATGATATATAAAAATATCTGAAAACTTAAAATGTCATTCAGTGTTTTGTATTCTATGGACTTACTATTTCTAAATTAATTACGCTGCACTGCAACTACTGTTAATAGTCTTTCATCTAATATTCATTTTGTGTAGATTTACAGTGTTTCTACACAAAATATGATTTTCAGCCCTAAGTTTTGATTGACATGCATGTCAGATTTTATAAAATTTACTTTTTTGTTTTCCAATTTCATTCTAAATCATTTTAAATGAGATTGTGATTCTCTATAAGTTCATGTTTTATTATATACGATTTAGAATAACCTTGTTAAACTAAAATAACTCCATTTTATGTTTATTTAAATATTTTGTTCTAATTCAATATCAAGTTTCATTCTCTGCATCCTACTCGCTGAGAATAAGTGAACTTGAATCAATTAAATAAACCACAGATATTCCTGCTTCTGTGTGATCCGTTAAAGTAAAACTGTTATGGTTATTTTCTAAAATACATACAAATTTGTGAATTTTATTTATGATTTCAAACACGATACTTAGGTAGTGTTCCACAGTGTGGATACAGCAGTATGTATGTATGTATGTATGTATGTATGTATGTATGTATGTATGTATGTATGTATGTATGTATGTATGTATGTATGTATGTATGTATGTATGTATGTATGTATGTATGGATGCATGCATGCATGCATGCAACCAAGTGTGTATGTATGCATGCATGCATGCATGCATGCATGTATGTATGTATGTATGTATGTATGTGTATGCCGGGTGAGTCACGAATTGCGCTCGCCCCGATATTTCCTAAATTATTTGGAATAGGATATTGAAATTTGGAGGCCTTATTACACGACTAAAATATCATCTGTTCAATAAAAAATCAAGTTTGGTGTACATCCGGTTTGACCGGAAATGCCCACAACTTTCGATTTTTAAATGGAACACCCTATATATTTTTACATTTTTGGAATCTAGAGAAAATTTTAAATACAATATATCCATTTTGGTCATTTTTTGATAAACATTAAAAATTTTATTAAAAAATCTATTTCTGAATCCAGAGTGCTGTGGTGCCCAAAATATATTTTAGTTTGTGTGCTACGTTACTATAAAAATAAAAAGAGCAATATGGTTGCATTACTTAATTTTCTAGAGGCGTTTAAAATTTTTAAATGTGATTTTTATCCACTAACTCGGTTTTTTTAAATGGGAATTTAATCGTTCACCAACATTTTTAAATACCTCATTTTCATACGAATCTAATGATACCAAAATTTTGAAAATCCGCTCAGAAATATTTGAGATTTCAGCCAAAATACAATGCAACCAAGCTTTTAGAAACATGCGGCTAATAGATAATAGATTAGTGGGCTTTGGAAACTAAAATTGCACATTTCTGTGTAAATCTGGTAACCTATATAATAACATTGGAAAAATCATAGTAGCCATTGAATGTAATAAAACAATATCAGCTGTCAGACAGACTTGTGTAGTTTATAGGCAATCTTGAGCTATCAAACATTTAATAATTGTGAGCGCAAAGAACGTTACAATTAAGTTTAGCATAGGTATGTGGAGGTAAACACAATTACATTAACAAGGAAATTTGCATGCATGACATCAGTTCGGTTTTCAGAGTTTTATTTAAATGAACATAAATATCGGGCTTATAAATAAATAAAAATCAATTCCGTTTGAAGAATTAAACTTAAACTAGGTAACAGTAGGTATCTTTAAAATAATTAATATAATTAAACCATAAATTGACATAGATTTTAGTCGTGTAATAAGGCCTCCAAATTTCAAGATGACAATATAAAGTTCGACTCTGTCGAGGGTAGGGTTTACATACCTGCTGTAAACCGTTACATCCTAAAATAATTTCGGTAGGAGAGAGTCGGGTAACTATATCAAAATAATTTGAAATTATAATTGAAACAGGTGGTTTTCCGTTAATTTCTTGTTTTAATCATGCCAGAATGTACTTTACATGAAAACGTTGTTATATATTAAGTAATACATTATATTTATGATTTACTATTTTCTATGAATATACAACATGCCCCGCTCTCCTATCTATACGTAAGCAGCAAAGCTTTGAGGTTCTTATATATTATTATATATGAAGTGTTGGTGTGCTTCCGGGTGTTTTCCCGTGTAGTTGGTAGGCTCCTGTGGGAGCCACGCTTGTCTGAACGACGTTTCGGCGGAATCTCATCTGCCATCCTCAGGTTCTCGCTGGAAGCTGCCTATTGCTGCTGCTGCCGCCGCTACTGCTACTGCTGCTGCCGCCGCTACTGCTGCTGCTGCTGCCGCCGCTACTACTGCTGCTGCCGGTGCTACTGCTGCTCCTCGTTGCTCGAACCAGTTCAGTACGAGCAACGAGGAGCAGCAGTAGCACCGGTGGTCGTCTTCGTTGAGGAAGTATGCTAGTAAATGTCCTGGAGAGTTTACTAGGTCTCGGAGGAGCTGGGGGCGATGTGGAGACATCGGTGGTTGAATTTCTTCGGTGTAGTCTATATTTATAGAATCGGTACACAAATAATAGTCCAAAGATTAAAACCATTATGAAGTAAGTGAACCAAGAGCCGTGGTTGGTGTCAAAGGGTTCATTAATTAAGTCGTCGAAGTCTTTTGAATACTGGTCGAGTTTGTGTTTAGCAATCTCGAGGTATTCGGTGTTTAAATTGTTCAACTTCAAAGGTTTTAGATTGGGCACTCGAATGTTTTCGGGAATTTGGCCACAACACTCAAACGGGACTCGAATTGGATGATTACTTTCTTTTACACTAGTAAAGTCACTTGTACTGGCTTGGATATTTGTAATGCCTACAAAAGCATAGCACTTTGGTTGTAGTTTAATGATCGAGTTTTTGGAGATTATGTCGGTCGAACTTGTTCTGGGACAGTTAATCGTCACATGTAAGGGTTCCGCGTTTATCACTAACCACTTGTTTTCTCCTAATTCTTGTAAATTGTGGCCTTGGCTGATGATGAGTGGCGTCTGGCAGTTTTCGGGTAGTGTGTCGAGGTTCTTGAAGAGACGGGCTTCGCATATGGCATTATTGTCAATTGGATATGCAAATAAATTTGAGCATAAGCTATGGTATTAGGTATTAGGACGAATTGGTTTGCATCTTTCGAGGTCTGTGATCGGTATGAACATCAAAGAATCATCATCTCTTGCGATATATTTTTGAGAAGTTGATAAAATGTGAAATAGACCAGTTCTATTATCCAGAATAGGAATGGGGATATAGTTTGAAAACAGAATATGTTTGAGGATCTATTAGTGGTATGTCTAATACGAATATTAATTCTGAATTTACTTGAAAGGCTTTTAATTCAATAATATCTAAGTGTTGTGAAACCTTCGATAATTTAATCGGGAGTGATAAATTATTCTTTTGTAAGTTCTGTGAAATCTCTTGCGAGAGAGTTTACCAAGTCCTGAGGATTAATGATTGATGTGTGAATTATCTTGAGTCTCGCAAAAGTGATAGAATTTAAAATATCGTTTAAATTGTATTCGATAAATAAATAGCTTGCCATGAGTTGCTCGCAAATACTTAGGAATTTTAATTTTGCATAAGCTATTCGCGTTTCGCCTTCAATTTTTAAAATCTGTTTTTCGATTTCCTTTATGTCGTTATTGAACGTTTCTTCGTCAATTTGTAATTGTCGAACAGTTAGATTGAAGTTCTGTATGACTGAAGTTGTGACTGATATTTGATTTTTGAGTAAGTTCTCCAATTGGTGTTCATCATTATTTAATTTGTTAACACAATTAAGGTAGTACTCACCGTCTTCCGCATCTAGATTGCCGGTGATTGATTTAAATATTGAACCAATACTGTTCAAAAGTCCGCGTTAGTAACGTTTCGTATCGAACAATATTTCGTAGAATTTACTTTTCATGGTTTTAGAAATTTGTGTTAATAAACTAAGGTGAATTTTAACTTCACTTGTGAAGGTTACAATATCTAAATATGCCGGGCCAAGAGTGATGAAGATTTTATCTAAGATTTTGTCATTTCTGTCAATAGCTGTCTTGAGTGTGGAAATGTTCTTATGTACTAGTAATGTCCATTTCTTGTGGGAGATTACAATGTCAGTGTCTCGGTGGTAATACACTCCGATAGTGTTGTTTATTGGCGTTATTGAGTATTGGAATACTGCTGATCCGAACAGCAAGAGAAACCTGAAAATAAAGTAATTTTCAAAATAAGGTTTCATCTGTCAAAGTTAACTTTAGTTGTCTGGTCTGTTTCAGGATTAGATAAAAGCGCTGAATTTTGAAAGATTTCTACAATTTCGAAAGGGCCATTAAATTTGTTTTGTAGTTTGTCTTTAATTTGGGATTATTTTACATAGACTTTGTCTCCAATTTGGTAATCTGGTCGATTTCTGGGGACATGTTTATCAAAACGAATTTTGGCTTTTGCTTTTTGTTCTTGCGTACGACTAGGCGCTATTTTATAGTAATGCGAGATTCTATTGTTGAGGTCTCTAACATACTTAGTTATTAGTTCCTTTTGATTGTATAACGTTTCGGGTGGTTTACAAAATGTGTGTCCGAATACTAATTCGTATGGACTAAAACCATGAGTTTTGTTGACTGAGTTATTATAGCATATTACTGCGTGGTGTAAAATAATCAATGGGTGTTCGTTGGGGTTTTCGGCTTTATGGACTCTAATCATTTCAGCTAAGGTAGCATGAAATCGTTCTATTGATCCGTTAGATTGAGGATGTCCTCCACTTGAATAAGTTAATTTTATGTCGTACAGATCTTTTAGTAGTCTATTGTCGAATTCGCCACCGTAGTCACAATGGACTCTCAAAGGGGTGCCATAGTGCTGGAAATATAGTAACAGGGTGTTGGATTGCGTATGCTTGGGTAAATTTAGTTAACTCGTCGCGAATGGTTAGAGCATAATTTCGAGTTGGAGTTTGGAATATGTCGATGTTGATTCGTTCAAATGGCGTTCTTGGTGTTTCCGTAATTACTAAAGGACTAGTCATGTTTTTACGATATACCTTATTCTTTTGACAAATCTCGCAAGATTTGATGAAGTTTTCTACGTCTTTAGATAATCCTTGCCAATTATATTTATTTTTAATTCTGAACGATATTTTGGCATATTACAATTTTTAGGTCCTTTTTGCGAAAATGAATGATAGCGTTTCGAGAATAGGGAGATCTAAGTTGTTTTCAACGTAATAGGTTTTGGAAAGATCTAAAAGGTTTTGTCTCTTATATAATACCATGAACAAATGTTCTACTGTAGACTTAACGTCAAATGGCAAAGGGACTATAAAATACTTCCTATGTCGGACTGATTTACTCGAGACGATATTAATGGCGTTTTTGTAAAAGGATGTTCTTCCAAAAATGTCTTCGATTATTTTATGATGTAGGTCTTGCAAGTTATCTTGCTGAAAAAAGGTTGATATTTTTGTGTTCTCTATCTAAAAGCTGTTTGTTGGAAGTTTTAATTTTCGAATAGTCTATTAGAGATTTTGTTTTATACAAATTAACAAAAATATCGAATTCTTGAGCGATTTGCTCGTTAGTTATTTGGGCATTTTCGTTTGGGTTTTCGTCATCGTCTTGTTCGTCATGTTCTGATTCGTCAGTTTCGTTCGCGGCTAGAATTTTTGAGTGGAGTTTAGAACATTCCGAAAAACGGTTGATCTTAATTCGGGATAGCGCGTCCGTATTTTTATCGATCTTGCCGGGTTCGTATACGATTTCATAGTCGTATTCCTCTAGTTTTAATCGCCAACGTGCGAGTCATTTTCCTGGGTCCTTTATTGAAAATAACCAGGTAAGTGGTCGATGGTCTGTTACCAATTTGAATTTCCTGCCGAATAGATATAGCCTAAAATGCTTTACTGGCCATACTATCGCTAAAAGCTCGCGTTCGATCGTGGAACATTTGGTTTCCGCAGCGCATAAAGTTCGAGATGCGTATGCGATAGGTAAGTCTTTGCCTATGTTGCCTTGTGAAAGGACAGAACCAATGGCGAATGCACTGGCATCGGTGGTTAAAATGAATTCATCGTTAAAATTAGGGTAAATGAGAATCGGTGGTGTCGTTAAAGTTTGTTTTAAATTTTGAAAAGAATTTGAACAATCATTGTCGAAGTTAAAAGGTTGCCATCGCCAGCGCTGCTCGCTTAGAAATGAACGGGTGGTGCGCCGCGGTTATATTGAATACCTCGGTGCACCAACCGCTGACCAATCAGCGCGCGCCCCGCGAGGCCGCGATTATATAAAAACTCGCCGGCGACAACAGCCGGATCGCCAGCTCTTCTAGAGTTAACAAGCAGCAGCTACGATACCAGTGCCCCCCTGGCACTCAGTTGTTTTATTTTAGTGAAAAGTATTAATAATAAATAATCTCAATTTTAATAATAACAAAAGTGAAACTATGGCCACCAGAAGCGGCAAGCTCTTCGACCCCGTCTTGACCGACACAGAGGGGGATTTGTTCTCCCAGGAGGCACCCCCGCTCACCGAAGCTGCCCCAGCGACGTCCAACGCAGCGACGCCTCGCCCCGAGTCCGAGTTCCAGGAAGGCCAGGGATTCTCTGGGGTATCCACACCTCCCTCCGATGCACTCTGGGAAACGATAGTCTCCGAGCACCTGGAGCTGACGCCGCCGTCGCATCGGCTAACACCGGCGTCAGAGCGACGACGCACTACGGATACCCGGTTTCATCATTCGACGCTGCCTGAGGAAGAACACACGAGGGTCACGTCCACTACCACGACGGAGGCAACGGCGACCACTCTGCACGAGGGACCTTTGAAATGGAAATTTAAGAATTGCAAATATTTTTTGCTGGTTGTTCTGGTAAATCCTGATTTACCTCAAAAAGTGGGACAGTTTTAAAATTGGTAATTAATTGATTGTTGTTCATATCAATAACGCATTTATAGTGTTTAAAAAAGTCGGCTCCTAATAGTCCATCGAATTCGATGTCTAAATCGCAAATGTATACCTTATGCGGGTCACTAGTTGTAAAAGGTATAAGAACAGATTCGGTCGGAATTTTTTGTTCTGTTATGCCTTGTATGGCAACGTTCTCGGGAGATCTGCGTTTATAATTTTCGGCAAGTTTCGGTTTGAATATTGATATACCTGCGCCGATATCGAGTAGCATTTTATATGACCGTGTTATGACCTTGATGTAATATAAATTTCTTGAATTTACAATTAATGATTTATAAGAAATTACATGTGAATCTGAGTAAGGACCTTTAAAATGTATGTCACATATATATAATTGTGAAGATTAAATTATCATGAACTCCATAAAAATTAACGTTAGGCTAGTCCAATTAGATTTGTATGTTATGTAATGTCTATTTTAGATGTACTATGTATAACATTAATTTGTTGATCTGGTAATTTTTAAAATTAAAAAAAAAAAAAAAAAGAAATTACATTAAAATTTGTCCTGGGAAATTCAGGGACGGATTGAAATTGTCCTCTAGATTCATAGTTTGTATTTGGCTGGACACTTGGTCGATTTGGAAATCCGGTTGCTGCGTTGGAGTATCTGTAGGATACTCCGGGCCTTGGTAAAAATCCGGTTTATTAATAGAATAATTCATATGAGGGTTTGATGGATAATCGGAATAATTTTCATATTGATTTGATGGGTAATCAGTATGGTTTTGGGAATTATCAGTGAAGTATTCTTGTGATACATAATTGTCGTTAAAATTCGAATCAGTTGGAGAATTTTCGAAGTTATCAAATTGTTGATAATCTTGTTCACAATAAGAATTATAATTTTCGCAATTTTGTGCATCATAATTGTCAAAATTAACATGGTGCGTTTTCTGGGGATTTTGACGGTTGAAATTTGAGGGTTGTTGATTAGGGGGTCTTTATTGGTAATTTGGGTTAGGTCTTATTACAGAAGGCCTAATTTGTTGGGAAGAATTATTTTGTGAGAAATTTTGTTGTAGGGCAAAGTTGCCTGGACTATAATGGTTTGACGAACTTTGGAAATTAGGTCTCGAAAATTGTTGGAAATTGGGCCTAGAAAATTGTGTTGGAGTTCCACTAAAATTATGTTGTCTGTAATTAGGATTTTGTTGTGAAAATTGTTGTTTTGCACGACACTCGTTAAAATTGTGTCCACTTCTTTTGCAATCGTTGCAAAATTGTTGGGAATTTGGACGTCTTTGTTGAGATTGTACAGTTTTTGTTGGCTGGTTTATTTGAGAATTTTTGTTGCTCACAGTATGATAATTGAAGTTCTCGTTTGACTCTACTAATCGCGTCTAGCATATTTCCTGGATTGCCAACGCGAATTCTTTGGCCTAGTTTAGATTCTAGTCCTGTGAGTAGGGTATTAAGTGTCATGGTTTCGATTAGACGTGATTGGGCGGTTTTCTCCTCTAACGTTAATGTTTGTTTTTGCACAGCGGCGTGCATTTTGGCATTATGTGTTTGTAATCGCGAAATAAATGTTAATGCACTTTCATTCTGCAATTGATGGATTCGTTGCAAATCTTGAATAAGCGCTGTTAAGTCGCGTGAGTCGCCAAAGTGCGCCTCGAGCAAGCTTTTTATCTCTGCCCAAGTAGCTGGATTTCGCGAATTTATTAGCTCTGATGCTTTACCGCGAAGCTTATTTTTAATATGCAAGGTTACAAGGAATCTTTGGTCGTCTACTGCCATTCCTTGTGCATAAACACATGCAGAAATAAATGTGTGTAAAAATATAGGGTTCCCATCGTCTACTGCCATTCCTTGTGCATAAACACATGCAGAAATAAATGTGTGTAAAAATATAGGGTTCCCATCGAACTCCGGTATTATAGAAAAGATTTCACTTAACTTGTAGGGTTCAATGTTTACTGTTTCGTTTGCTATATCGTTCTGGTTTTCATTTGCATTAACTTGATTGTCAGTCATTTTTACTAGGTTTTAATTACTTAATTTGAAAGAAAATGAAATTTTAATAAAATTTGCAAAGCGAAAATAACAGAATGATACGGCACTGGTGTTATAAATGTTTCACAAACTTATGATTTACTGATTAGCCTGGAATGTGTTTGAATGCAAAATAAATACAAAGGTAGAGGTCGTGTAACAACCTTATTGAAATTAATCTTAAAATGGAAATTTGATCTGTTGAAGTGTATAAAATTTCTTGATAAGTTTAACGAACTTTTGGCTAATCTGGTTTATAGAACTGTTGTTTTACGTTACGTACAAATTGAAATAAACTAAATGATTGGATTTGGTTTGAAAAATGTTAAATGTAAAGCACAAAATAAAACGAGATGATTCTTATTTGTACTTACATTAATGTTTTCATCTCCGTGGACTCGTGCAGCTGCAGTGCGACTTCGTAAAGCTATCTCCGTCTCTTCTCGACGTCGAAGACACCAACTTCTGAGCAGGGATGATTTCTTACTTGCTAAATGTGTTTGTTGTTGTTGGTTGAGTGATTGCTTCTTAAAATTAATTGTTGCTTTGTTGAAATGTGTCTTGAAAAAATTGTTTCTTGGAATTGATTTGTTGCTTGTTGCTTTGAATTGATTTATTGTATGCTAAGGTTCTTCCAGTCTTTCCCTCCAGTTAGGCACCTTTTCGTAGATGTTGTCCTTGTTCTCTAGGGTAGTTTCTGGTAGTTAAGCTCCGGTACAGGGTGTTTTGAAGATCCTACCGACTGCGCCAATTGTTACATCACACACAACACAAAGAACTTTTTAAAAAAGATTCATTTATTTAAATGGATAGTACGTACTATCCAGACATGAAGAAGTGAAAAGAATGAAATGAGTATTATAACTGAGGAGCAAAAGTTCCTTTACATATATTTATAAGTTTAAAAGTGCTGATTTGAAGAGTCTTAGAACAAAGGAATATTGTGAACGAGCCTGTGAATCAGGTGATGTTGAGTTAGCAAAAGGAGCAGCTGCCATATGTAATATGATATGCCCGATAAGGCTACTTTCATATGACTCTAAATATTATATGTTACTTGATAATATTTTATAACAATTATACCTATCTTGACATGATCAAAATAAGAGTTAATTTTTTAAATTTATCACTATAACAAATAACTATATTTATTTATCAAAGACTATACTTCCAAATTTGTCCTGTCATTGTGCACAGAAATTTTAAGTACGGCTCTGTGGGATATCCCTTTTCCTAAGGAGACAGTCAATTGCGGTCGGTTTTTACGGCATTTTTTATGTGCCTTACATATATATACAGCGAACTATACAGAAAGCTGTTTCGTAACACACTGAATTCAAATATCGAATAAAAAATGTCTGTGTATGCGTGCGTGTGTGTAGGCTAAATCTTGTAAAAACAAGATAAGTTCTGTTAGACTTAAAATTTTTATTTCAAAATTGAAATATGTATAAATTACTAAACTGTAGATTACTTCTTATTAAAATGTCGCCATATCCGCAATCCAGTGTAATCGACAGGGGTGTCCAAACCATTATGCTTTATCATAATTCTAGAGGAAAATATTACTAAGGTTCGCACTTGAAGTGATTAGATTATTGTTAAAGCTCCTAACAACTTTATTTTTGAAATGCGACTATATATTGTTTGAGATAATATGTTGGAAAAGCTTCAGTTCGGCTCGATGTACCAAGAAAATGAAATTCTATATCGTGAAAACGAAAGTTAAGTGCGTTCAAAGATGAATCTTCACAAATTTTATGAAGTCACTTCGGCAAAAAAATGTATTACTTGCAAAAAAAATGTATTCCTAATAATTACTCCAATCTCACATTCAAACGGTCATAAGTTTTGTCAGTACCACAGAAAAATGTCGGAAACCATATTTCAGTGCCATTTAAGGCCCCTTAATAAGATAGCTATGGTTCAATATATTTCTACTACGAAAAAACTATGCGAGATAGTGAGTGAGTTCACTATTACTCCACCATCGAGAATACTGCATGCTGCATGTTCTGCAAATTGTCACTAATATTTTGGCATTTGAATTAAAATTCTAATCGACTTAATAAGACAGAGTGGACGTGTGCGAATGCTGTTACAATTGTATTCTTTGAGTCGTCTACATTGTTCGTAAATTTATTTATTTATTTAATTGCTTTATTTATTTTAACGTCCTGGTGAAGTTTAGCTAATGCTACTCTACCACTTAACCAGGACGGCGAAATGAGATACGGTCACCTATCCAAGTAATGGAGTCGACACATTACAAATAGTGTGAGAAAATCGGCCCACTATAAGAGCCTCGCGAGGCATTCAGGCGATATAGTCAATTTGAGATTTCAAGGGGATGAGCAAGCTAGAATGATTTGATCTCACCCATAGCGAGTTCTCCAATTAGAATTTCATGAGGGACACTGAAAGGCTTTTGATTTGCATAAAGCACATATAAATGTCTACAGCGTGGACATAATGTCCGATGTATGGTTACTTGAACGCGATTCGGACGTAAATAACGTGTATTTATATTTTACAACTTGATACAATTTTATTTTAAATGAACTCTGGAAACTGAAATATTATTTTTCAAAGCCTTATCGATTGGAATAAATGTAAAATTGTGAAAACATGGTGTTGAATACATAATCAGAAAATAATTTCTATTTAAAACGATAAGCATCGACGTTAAATATTTGCGATATCGGTTAAACTGCGAAATTTTTAACCAATCCCCAATAAAGTAATGAAGTACTTTACTTATGTCTCTTGAAACGCTAATTTATAAGTAGAATGACGACTGGTACGCGTATTTTATTTACGGGAGGAGAAGGCGAAAATATATATTAATTATAAAATAAACACTCACCTATCGGATCCACATGCGATATGTGATCTACGAAGTCCCTTTTTCCGAGATAAACGGTTATCTAAAACAAAATAGCCACTTCATTAGTCAGAGTAAGACCTGAAACAGCGATATAAATTTGGTAAACACAAGAAATTAATATTCATTTTATAGCTTAAAATTATACAATTAGAATACTTCAAATTTTAATAAGTGTAGATTATATATATTTTTTTCTTCTAAGGCTATGCTGATAAAGTGTGAGAATTTGCAGGGGTAAATATAGCAAGCGGGAACTTTTGTATCTTTCAGAAGCAAAGATAAAGGATGGAGGCAACCTTTTAATTTGAATTGTTTTTCTAGGGTTCGCCGTTTTATTTTGTGAAAGAAATTGACCAGTGAACTAATATTATATACCTATTACTTATTGGATAAAGCAATTTGCGGGGTTTTACCTACGACTTTATTTTCGGTTTTTACTTAGGAATTTTTAGTATACTATACTGACTGAATTTTTAACAGACCCTAGGTTTCATATTTATTTAACGTTCTTATAGTATATTGTCATAACATCCTTGTCTCCTTATCTTTTCGAGGTAAACCAATACATATTTTGTTTGGCGTTGTCACTATTGTACTCATACATCCAGGAATTACACAATACTATCTTAATATTACTATATAGCCCAGTCATTAGAGATATTTGTCTCTAAACAAATCAGAGGCGCATAATTTTTTTTAATTAATTTTTTGGATGGTAAGCAATAACATCACGTAAAGCTTGCATGATTTCCAGACCGGCAACATTAAAAAAAATCATAAACTTTGTTTTTCCGGTATTTTCCCAAAATATAAAATGCGTCGAGGCAGGAGAAAATAAAAATATTTTTACAAAGAGCATACATTTTCACACAAAAAATGTATCTACAAAAATTTCGCCTAATACCACGGGTTTTCCATAAAAAAATACTGAAGTGGAAATATTGGATGAAGCGCGGTGCAAGGTTGCCCGCGCCCGAACGTGCGTGTGGCAGTACTTGGAGCACAAAACATCCTTTGCTTAGACAAACAAAATTTACACAAATCAAGAAACTAAGGAATCATTTTAAAGTTGGAAGTTTCACCTTTCTTATACATATAATTGTATATTTGTATAAGGCTAATATATATATATATATATATATATATATATATATATATATATATATATATATATATATATATATTATTTGACAAACGTAAAAATTATAAAAAGCAAAGTAAAAGCACAGTTAATTTTACCTACTATAGGTATCGTAAAGCCATTTTCGTTGAGCTTTAACAAAATTTTGCAAATAATGATTGGAATTTCTTATTCAATATTCAGGATGTTAATTATATAATGTATATTATATTAATTATATAATGTATATCGTTCTTGATACAGTTGTCCCTAAAACCGCAATTAAAGACAAGAGTTATCCGCCGCGGTATAATTCCAATATAATTAAAAGCCTTAAATTAAAACATAGAGCATGGTGTGATTACAACAACCTCGGAGATCCTCTTGCACTCGACATGTCTAAGTTATTAAGAACATATATCAAAAACAGGTTGATATTGAATATAAAAAATACTGTCGTGACAGAAAGTAATATTAAACTCAATCCCAGTAAGTTCTGACAGTTTATCGACAGTAAGAAATATTAAATTCCTTACAAAAAATCAAGCCTAAATACACAATGGGTCCTGACAAAATTCCAGCCTTCATACTACATGATTATGCTAGGCGTGCTCACAACTCCTCTTACATTTTTATTTAATTTAGCCATTAAATCTAATATATTTCTTGATGCACTAAATGTTCTAAAATAAATCCTATATATAAAAGAGGTGAAAAAAATAATATTGAGAATTACAGACCTATAACGATTATCAACTTAAAAAAAAAAAGAAACTGTTACGAAAATAAAATTAATACCAATCAAAATGATCCAAAATCAATGTGAAAAACACTTAAATCTCTCATTAAAGGGGAAAATCAACAAATTAATTATAAAAAGATTAAATTTCAGATAAATGGTACAAATCACTTTGCAAAAACGGAGCAAGAAGCAGCTAATAAATTCAACAATTACTTTGTGAATAGCATAGTCGAAATTTCTAATAGTATTGTCTCAGTAAGCAACTGGTCTCATCAAAATCTTAATACCATACATTTTGCTTTCAACGAAATTTAGATTAGTAGGTTTACGTGATTCGAAAAGAATGATAACCAATATTAAAACGAGAAATAATATTAATGAAGTTCTAACGTCTAATTTCATTAAAAACACATTTGATACAATGGGATATGCCTATCTTAATTTTACCAATATGTCCCTTGAATATGGAGATTTCTCAGGAGTTAAAAACAAGTATAGTTACACCAATTGAAAGAATTGAAAGAGCTGTGATATGAGGGTGACTTCCGACCCATTAATACCCTACCTGTTGGAACTATCAGTGTATGAACAGTTGCTTGATTATTTTAATTACAATTTATTTACGGGATATCAGTCTGGGTTTAGGCAGAACCACTCATGTGAGACAGCAGTACAGCTGACAATCAATAAATGGCAGCTCAGTATTGACGAAAATAAATTTGTTGTTGCTGTTTTTCTCGACTTTAAGAGGGCATCTGAGACTAATGACAGACAAATATTGTTAGATAAACTAAAATATTATGGTATCAAAGGTAATGTCCACAAATGGTTTCAACAGTGCCTCAGTAACAGATTGCAAGTAACAAAGTTGGTAAATCAACATCAGATCCTATAGCAAGTAATATTGGGGTACCACAGGGAAGTATTCTTGGACCACTACTATTCATAATTTACTCAAATAATATAAATAATATTGAATACGATTTTATGAATTTATTTGCAGACGATACGTTAATATCATGTAGTGGAACAGATCTTACTAAAACAGTAACTAGAATGAATGAGATATTAGATAAACTATATTTAAATATAAATAAATTAAAACTGAATGTTAAAAAAACTAAGGCTATGGCCTTGAATATACCATATAGACTAAGTATAAATAACGTAGACGCACTCCAACTAAAAATTAATAACGAGGAAATCCAATGGGTCAGAGAAATTAAATACTCATGGGTCATAATTGACAACACGTTAAAAATCACTATGAATATATCAAAAAGAAAATCTTAAAAAAAACTGTTCTTTTCCTTAAGAGTTTCCTCATTCCTTTCAATGTATGCAAGAATTACAGTCTATAGAACAACCATTCAACCACATGTTGATTATTGTTCCACAATTCTGTCCCTATTGGATAAAAACCAACTTCAATGCTTGCAAAAATTACAAAATAGAGATATGAGGATAATGTTGAGATGCAATAGATATACATTTATAAATTGGATGCATCAAACGTTATACTGGTTTTCTGTTGAACAAAGGATATCTTATATGTGTATGACTTTTATTTTTAGACTTTCAAAAAATATATTACCAAATTACTTTGCTGAGTTCACAATAAGGAACAATTTTATACATCAACATCAAACAAGAAATAATTCCCACATAAATAGAACTAGACATAAGAAGTCGATGAAGTCATTATTTTTTAGGGGTCTGAATGAATTTAATAAATTACCTGATAATATTAAAAATTGTAATACCTTGAACAGTTTTAAATAAAAAAATATTTCATATATAAATACAAACGTAAATGAATGTTCAAATTTTTTAACAAACTGTAATTTTCAATGTTCAGTGCAAATGTAATAATACTGTTATTGTTATTTATATTTAGCTTAGTTATAATTAGAGAGTAAGCGGTAAACCTGCTTATCTTTTATGTAAGTATATGTATAATTATTAATTAGGAAATGTTTGTATATTAGAGTTTCTACCTACTTGAATACATATTACTATATTATTATTATTATTATTATAAGTACCATCACTAATGAAAGTATTAGAACACTAGGATTCATAATACGATGTTCTCGCAATTTTAACGACATTAACACACTGAAATTACTGTATCAATCCTTTGTTCAATCCAAATTGGAACATTCGTCAATTATTTGGTCGCTCCATTATAACATACAGACCATAGAGAGAATTCAAAGGCGCTTTTTAAAGACTTTGAGTCATAAGGAAGATGGTGTCTATCCTGCTATTGGTTTTCCTCAGACTGAACTGTTAAATAGATTTTCACTCTCGAGTCTGGAGACTCATAGAACTATTTCACAGCAAATTTTTCTTTTTAAATTAATACATGTCGGCGACACCGAAAATAATTTCTGTACGCCTGTGATTCTTAGGAACCCAGTACTAGTACCTGTGACTGTTTATTATTTTTGTTAATATAAACATTGTGGTTGACTTACCTACTCCGACCAATAACAGTTTAAGATTCGATGCATTTCCTTATATGGGCATGGAACACGCTTAGGGGATCTTAAGCGAACAAAATAGATCGGATAGCCCGGGGAACAAAAAGGCATTCTATGATTACCTGTGCAAGAGTTAAGATTTGATTATCGCGGGCTAGCGGGTAGTGGATCGTTAGTTCCTTTGTTTTACTAGATTTATCCGATGGTGTTGAGACTGTTTTGATTACTTGTATTATTCGTGTGGACAATTAGACTTTGTTATTAAATTTTGTATTAAGTGAAATACCAGTGCCGTACTTGCTAACATGTCCAAGCGGTCTAACCCTAAACGTGCCCCTGTGGTATCCGACATACATAATATAACTGATTGTGGCGCTATCTTAAGCTTACTAAATTTTCGGACACCTAGACCTGGTTCTAGGCATAACTTATTGTTCTATTTGTCGACTTCCAGAACTAACGTCCAAGATATAACAATCTACAAGACCAATTTGATACACTCCACTGCAATGTAGCTGCGATGAAAAGATTACCTGTATAATTTAGAAAAATTTTGTTTTATCTTTGTTTTTATCTGTTTATTTTGTATTCTTATACTTCTACTCTCATACGTTATATATTTGTAAATCTTTATTATTTCCTACCCTGTAATTGAAATGCTCTGTTGGGTAGTGTATTGTTAAATAAATAAATAAACAAGCTAACCATTATACTCTTTGCCGATTTACTACATTTGTTACATAATTGTTCCACATTCTGTAGGATACTCTTCGTTTTTTTTGTTAAATTATATTAGTTTCAAACATTTTTTGTTTAATTACAAAACGATTTTTTTTTCATTTAAAATTAATAACTTTTTTATTTATTGATCGATTTTGTTCAAAAATAGGGCTCTTCCTCTAGCTAGCACTAACTTACTGTCCAAATTACAATACAATCGGACTTTTTGTTCTTAAGTTATCGTGCTTACAAGAAACGTGACGGACAGACAGAAGGAAAGACGGGCAGACAGACGGGCGGATGGACATTTTGAAAGTTGTACAGAATTCGATTATCAACATAGTGATATGAAAATTATTTCTTTACGAGCAATATTACCAGTTTTAGAAAAGTGCCGATCGAATGCAATGTACTCTTCATTTTGTATTATAATAAATATAGAAGGAAATCATCAATACATATAATATATATATATATATATATATATATATATATATATATATATATATATATATATATATATATATATATATATATATTTACGTGTTTCATACAAAGTTGAGCCATCGATAGCAACCCGTACATACAGTCTTGAGCCAGTCTGACAAACTTGAGCCGTATATGCGGCTCGGGTTTGATTTGCATTAATTACTCGTACACTGGACCTACAAAGTCCTGAGTAGATCAACTGCAGGATAGCTCCATCTGTTATTTCACCTAATGTAGTCTAAAAGTCATGTATTTCCTTATTGGAGAAGCTGTAGGCGCCAAATTACAACGGCTCAAGTTGGTATGAAACTTGTGAATTTTAGTTCAGCGATCCACCTATGATGGCGCTACAGTTGTGCAACATATACAAATGTATATAAAAGTAAATACTACTACGAATACACAAACTTGAGCCGCCTCCGTTTGGCAACACTGTTCTAGTTTTTAATTATAGAATCGGCTATTAACTTCGAATCATGTTTGATATACTGGGTGGCATAAAAGTATGGGAACAGCAGGATAACTTGAAAAATACGAATCCTACAAAAAAATTTAAATACAAAAGTTGTGGTAAATTTTCCTGGCCATCTGACGGCGGCCTTGGATTTGACCTTGACCGTGATCTTCAGGACCGTTTGAAGGTCGAGTTGATTTTTTCAAATGGAACTCCCTTTTTTAACCCCGGAAATGATTTACGTTCGGATATGGACCTTCAGCACTTACAAAATTGACAGCGAATAATAGATGTGTGCGCTGAGATTGCACCAGAAATTATAAGAAGTATAATTGATAATTTTCAAATCCGTCTAGCTCACTGTCAAACTGCCAATGCGAAAAATTTGAACATCTGTTGTAATAACAAGACAAGTACGGGAACAGCAGGATAACTAAAAAGACGAATCCTAGAAAAAACTTTTAATACAAAAGTTGTAGGTTTCCCTGGCTATCTGACTGAATTATGGTGTAAGGATGACCTTAAGAGGTAAGTGTTGAAGGTCATATCAGAATGTGAAAATTTCCGCTCGTTTCATTTCCGGGTTTAAAAGGGGGTCCCATTTGAAAAAAATCGACTTGACCTTCAAATGATCTTGAAGAGAACTATCAAGGTCAAATTCAAGATCGCCGTCAGATAGCAGGGAAATTTCTTAGAGCTTTTATATTTAAAGTTCTTTTCTAGGATTGGTATTTCTCAAGTTATCCTGCTGTTCCCATACTTCTATGCCACCCGGCATGTGTTTTCTGCTTGAAATTGACAATTATAATCACAATGCCTCAGCGTGCGAAGAAAATCCTTGCCTTAATTAATGGCAAGGAGGGGATATTAAGAGATCCTTTAATACTTTTTTAAGTAATATGAAAACATAAAGTGGAGGACCACATTAGTTAAGTTAGGGTTAATTTTCCGGCAAATATTTTAAAATAGTTTAATTTATACAAAAATATCCTTAACTAAAAGGTAGTAATCGTTATTTAGTTGGTTGTTCCTGTTGCTGGTTGATTTGTGTTATGGCTGTTATCCATACATTTCTTTCTATTTTCTGGCTCGTTTGTTTTCAGGTCGGTCCTCTAATTAAATTGGCTGAAGGCGATGTTGATACTTATTTATTTTTTGTACTTTTACATTTTTTTCTTCTTTTGTGCATTTTCATGAGATTCTCGGACTGCATGAGCATATTGGAGAAGTTTACCCCAACTTTGGTGACATGAAACTGAGTATGTTGAGAGTTTCGGATATCAGTACTGCGAGGGAAGTTATTAGTAAGAGTTTGAGGAGTAGTGAAAATAGGATAGAAATGCGTTTCTGGCATGTTCAGATCTGTTATTATACTCTTCGAAAATACAAATCGAAGAGTATATTGCATTCGATCAGCACATTTCTCAAAAGCAGTAATATTGCTCGTAGAAAAAAAAATTCATATCACTGTGTTGGTGATCGAATTCTGAACAACTTTCAAAATGTCCATCAGTCTGGCTGTCGTTCTGTCTGTCCGTCCGTCGATCCGTCCGTCACGTTTCTTGTAAGTACGATAACTTAAGAAAGAAAAGTCCAATTGCATTGAACTTGGACACTAAGTTAGTGTTAGCTAGAGGAAGAACCTTATTGTTTTTTAACAAAATCGATCAAAAAATTAAAAAGTTATACATTTTTTAAATAAAAAAAATATTTGTATATTTTTTTAATATTTTGTAACTAAAAATACCTAATTACCTAATATTATTTACAGAAAAACTACGAAGAGTATTCTATAGAATGTGCAACAATTATATAAAAAGTGCAGTAAATCGGTGAAGACTCTAACGGTTAGCTTGTTTGAACTTTAAATAGTAATTTTTTATCAAGAATAACCCTAGGATGTCCTTTTCTTGCCATGCAAGGTTCTGGTTATTGATATATTAATTCTTTGTGTAATATCTGTTGTTTCTTTAGTCAAATATATGTCTGTCTTTTATGGGGTTGATTATTAGTCTCTGTCTATATAGAGAAATGTGGTTGTTGATTAATATATTTTTGAAGTATGTTTGTCATTATATCTGCTTCCTTGAATGTTACTAATACTGCCGTGTCGTTGGCATAGAGACGCAGGGCGTGTTGTATCGGCCAAGTTTAAATTCATATGACCTTAATTAAGGATCAAAATCCATAGTTACGATTGTGACAACAATCGTGTATTTTGTTCTTTGATTAAGCTGATTTTGATTTAAAATGAGTTGATACGACCCTCCCTTTAGTATTATTCAGTTGCCAAGTAGTGGTGTGGCACGTCTTTTATATAAAAGTTAAAAAGGAGAAGGCCAAGGGATGATTCCTGGGGGATACCTGAATGGATTGGGGTTAAAGAGGAGCACTACTGATTTAATACTAAGATTATCCATTTTCATGATACGAGCCGGAAAACCTGCGATATATAGGGTTTATATATTAGCCCAGGGTGCCACATTTTTTGAAGACTAGGGTGACAAATCTCCCGATCAAAATTGATCTTACAAATCACAAGTGTATTAAATTGTGTTTTTTAAAGAGAATATCTTTTCCGAATTTATCTCTAATAGTCCAATCAACGAAGGAAAAATAGGTGAAAAAATTCGTGTAGTGGCCTATTTTTGTACAGTTGTCAGAGAGAGTGCCCTGAACAACATATTAATAGTCCTGACCAGTGGATGATCTGCGGAGGGGTGGGGGGTAGTTTAAAGGTCCCCTTTTGACGTTTTTCTTGAGTAACTCGAAAACCACGCCTTCTAGCGAAAAAGCATCTATGTACAATTTTAAACTATACTAAATTTCCTGCAAATAAGTTCCTATTAATTTTTTTCTGGGATTAATAATTTATGAGATACAGAGGGTGGAAAAATCGCATATCGAAGGAAAGTACTGTACTCAAGAAAAAAATCACCCTCCAATTATTTCGAATTTTCATGTTTTAGATCGTGCAGATTACGAAAATATAGGTTTTCAATTCCGTCAGTCTGTCTGTCTGTCAGTCTGCCTGTTGGTGCATTAACTAAAAAACTACTTGACGAGAATAGTCAAATTTGGCATGTAGCTGACGCTACTGCCACCGAAGAAATGCTTTTCACTGGAAAATATACAGGGTGGGCCGTCTAAAGAGGATAGATAATGAAAAAAAAATTTTCCACTCAAATTTAATATTTCCACGTTCCACCTATTTCTAGGAAATTTCATGTAGTTTAATATTGTATACCGGGTGAGTCACGAATTGCGCTCGCCCCGATATTTCCTAAAATTATTGGAATAGAAAATTGAAATTTGGAGGCCTTTTTACACGACTAAAATGCCATATTTTCAATAAAAAATCAAGTTTGGTGCACATCCGGTTTGACCGGAAATGCCCACAACTTTCGATTTTTAAATGGAACACCCTATATATTTTTACATTTTTGGAATCTAGAGGAAATTCTGAATTCTGATACAGTTCTGCAGCTGCAGTAGAATTTTTGAAATGCTCTCCATATATCAGTATTATATCGACCTTTTCATTTCTACTAATATTATTCATTTTCTTTAATTTTTGCTCAAAGAGATCTCCGCAACGCTTTATTTTGTATCTGTCTGACAGCTGATATTGTTTTATTACATTCAATGGCTACTATGATTTTTCCAATGTTATTAGATTACCAGATTTACACAGAAATGTGCCATTTCAGTTTCCAAAGCCCACTAATCTATTATCTATTAGCCGCATGTTTCTAAAAGCTTGGTTGCATTGTATTTTGGCTGAAATCTCAAATATTTCTGAGCGGATTTTCAAAATTTTGGTATCATTAGATTCGTATGAAAATGAGGTATTTAAAAATGTTGGTGAACGATTAAATTCCCATTTAAAAAAACCGAGTTAGTGGGTAAAAATCACATTTAAAAATTTTAAACTCTAGAGAATTAAGTAATGCAATCATATTGCTCTTTTTATTTTTATACTAACGTAGCACACAAACTAAAATATATTTTGGGCACCACTACACTCTGGATTCAGAAATAGATTTTTTAATAAAATTTTTAATGTTTATCAAAGAGTGACCAAAATGAATGTATTTTATTCAAAATTTCCTCTAGATTCCAAAAATGTAAAAATATATAGGGTGTTCCATTTAAAAATCGAAAGTTGTGGGCATTTCCGGTCAAACCGGATGTGCACCAAACTTGATTTTTTATTTAAAAGATGGCATTTTAGTCGTGTAATAAGGCCTCCAAGTTTCAATTTTCTATTCCAAATATTTTAGGAAATATCGGGGCGAGCGCAATTCGTGACTCACCCGGTATAGACACTTCTTCGCTAGAGGGCGTGGTTTTCAAGTTTTCAAGAAAAACGTGGAAAGGGGACCTGCAAGCCATCCCCACCCTCCCGTAGACCATCCACTGGTCAGGATCTTTAATATGTTGTTTAGGGAACTATTCGGCCTTTTTGGGGCTTCGTTGACTGGACTATAAAATTCGAATGCTGACACCGAAAACAGCATAATGTATAAGAATGTCACACTATCTGTGAGTTACTTTTTTATTTATATTATCCAAAAATAATAAATAACGAAAAAGCAGGAGAACTTTTATTTACCAAAACTGATCATTAAAAAAGTAATACGTTTTATATGTTTACGTGGGATTGTCATTTTAGCGAGTAATAAGAGATATGCATAGTGTACCAAAAAATCTAGTCTAGTACATTCTTCGAGCAATGAACCAACGAAACGTTGACGTTTTGAATTAAAGAAAATTCTCTTATGTGTTTCTGTGACGGTACAAAATATTGCAGTGTTGCTATGAAAATTCGTTGTTTTAATTAAGCAACACTTTGCAAAAAATAAGGTGATCTAGCAACCAGTGATGAGTTATAGAGTATACCAGCTTCCTTTTAGAAAAATCATTCCTATATAGCTGATCAAAAGCAAATATTTTACAAGTTTATCTCCTCAGTTGATTTTGCGAGAAATAGTAGTCTTGGATTTTCTTTGTAATGTTGTGAAATAAAATAAATGTTTGAATATTCAAGTTGTACTTCTGTGAATACTAATACTTGCTTATCACCCTCATTTAATTTAGAAATTATTTGACTCATTAACAGCACCTTTCACCAAGAAACGTAAATATAACTTTTCCTGAAATTAAATGAAGATCGTGGAAAATAAGTAGGTACAAATTATTATGAATCCCATATGATAATTTATTTTTCGTTAATTTTTGGTATTCAATAGTATTCGATGACTCAGACAAGCTGCTAAAATAATTATATCCAATCCTTAGTATTCAATGTGAAATATTGGGTTTCAGTACAAAGCGCTTCGCCGACTCGCGACGTCTTACTGCATAAACGCTGCAGCGAAAGGGTTTGAGTTTTCTTTATAAACTTTAATGTCATGAAATGAGTTAGGTAATCTGACGTTTGAATAAAAAAAGTGTTTTTTTTTCCAAGATGCGATTTAACAATAAAACACCGTTTCCATACGTACTTGACTTTCACTCGATCAGCATATGCAAAATGACGTCACGAGAAGCTCCGCCCTGTTTTCGGGAAATTCAACTTTGGTAATTTATTTAAGGGTTTAAACATTCGAATAAAAACCTAATAATTTTAAAAATATCTTAAAAAGTGTTCTACTATGGATTTCTAAAATAAAATAAGATGCCGAACGGACCCATTATGCCAATGTGAGATGCATCTTTTATAAGTTTCCATCTATCTCATCATTTTCTCGCTAAATTTTGCTTCTGAGGCTTTTGTTTCCTCAATTTCTGAGTCTAGCCATGTGTATATCTTTGACATTTCTCTATTGTATTCCTTCTTTTTAGTTCTTCGTTCTGTAGTAGGGAGATGTATCAGGTGTCATTATTCTTCTATCTACTAATGAGCTTCCATTCTCATTTGACCATGTGTGAAGTAAGGTGTTTCCTATGATGTTCTTATCCTCATGTACTTGATATATGTTATTGTTTTTTTGCGGCCCTCATCTTTAGTTGTTTATATTTATTGTGTACTCATGGGTGATTTCTTCCGCATAAGCGGTTTCCTCGTCGCTATTTTTATTTTTGATCTCATTGTTGACCAAATAAGTTCTTCCCATGTTAATTGTTTTCCATTTCCTCCTATATTTTTTTTATGTTCATTCTATAGTAGGAGAATGTTCGAAGTGTTATTTGGTGTTTTGGTGGCCTTTACGCACTTCCAGTTTCTTTGTCTCTAGTTTTCTATATAGTATTTTATGGACTGCATTGTCTTTTATTGTTCTTTTTGTCTTAATATTTTTAACCGTCTCCCTTATTTCTCTATCTATGGTCAATTTAGAAGTTAGTGTTTGCTTTGTTCGTTGTATCAGGACAAGTTTGGCTCTCACTTCATGAGTCTCTTATTGTCTATCGAAGCGCTGTGTGCCACGGTATCAGCGGGTTTCCATTTTCATTTGACTATGTGGTAAGGTTTTTCAATTATGTTCTTATCTGTATGCGCTTGATTATCTTTTTCTACGCGTTAAATTCGCCTTTGATAATCATTTCTGTTGTTATTCTAGCTTCTTATGTGATTTGCTTAAACAGTCGTCCTACCAGTTTGCGTCCACATGTGGTTTCAGGTTTCCTAGAACTCTGTGGTTATTTTTTCAACATACGGTATTAGTGTGCCAATTTCGTTTGTTTTTCAAGACCTATATTAGTTGGCTGTAAGAAACTTTTAGTATTAACTGTACCATGGTAAAGTAATTTTACGTTGGCCTGAGAGAATATTTGAGATACTCTGCGTCGATCTGCTGTTAGAGTTTTGCTGTTTACTTTATAGACCATTTTCTTAGACCTTTTCGTGTAATTTATATAGTCTTTAATGCTGGGTTTTAATTTTCCATAAGAAATTATTGAACATTTGGTTTACGAATTGGTAAATTAAGTAATATAATAAATGAATATAGCGCTATATTTCTGTCATCTTCTGGTTTTATTGGTCGCTAATTTTCTTTTCTTGGGCTGATTTCGTACACTTATATGTTTAATTACCCCACATAGGGCCTTACTATTTATTTACACTCTCCAAATCAGTTCCAGTTCCAGAGGTTTAAGTCCAACACAGCTAATATGTATATTCTGCTTTATAAACACATGTCACCCACGTTCTTTACCAATAACCAATTGAAAGGGGTGTTAGGTAGGAGCCCTATTAATTTCACACATCTACTCTCGTCGACGACCTAACTAAGAATCCTTACAATTGGCAGATGTTTTATAGAAATAGTTATATAAATGTGTTGTTTTATCTTAGAAAATATTACATATTTAGCAATTTTTTTTTCATTATCCTTTGGTTGAATTTATCTTCGCCGTATATGAATAGAAATGTCACAATAGATCTTCCAATATTTTTATAAATTAATATATACCTACTAATAACATATCAATAAAATAAGTTTATTTAAATATTTAATATGTTACTTAATTTAAGCTATAATAACCCCGAACATTTATTATGGTGTTTTTTGTAGTTAAGGTGGCCATTCCCTAGAAAGAGATATCCGACAGGGAAATATTTATTATTTTTCCCATAACTTTTTTTCTTAGTACGTATATTTAAAAAAACTATAAGAGTACCTAAGTAGAACCATAACAAGACTATTACTCTGAATTTTCGCTCAATAATTTCAGTGGCTTGCAAAATAGCTCAATTTAAAACTACGAAATAGGAAGATTAACATAATATTTAAATTTAAATCTAGCTATTTTGCAACCCGCTGAAATTATTGAATGAAAATTCATAGTAATAGTCTTGTTATGGTTCTACTTAGGTACTCTTATAGTTTTTTTAAATACACGTACTAAGAAAAAAAAGTGTGGCCAAAAATCATAAATATTTCCCTAGCAGATGTCTCTTTCTAGGGAATGGCCACCTTAATACATTCAGAGATATTATGACATTATTCTCCTCTGTCTTTAATACTGAAAACAGAAAAGTTTCAAAATGAAATATGTCTGTACTGACCTTGTGCAAGTTTAACTATATAGCTATTTTATGGAAATTTTTCTAAATTTCTGCTCTGAGCTTTAATGTTATAAAATATTAAATTAAGAAAAAAATGCAGATACAAATGTAAGCTTACTATATAAATGACTCGAAAACTACCAATTTTAGATCAAAATATCTTACACACTTTTTTATTCAAATTCAATAATTTATATAGGGACATAAAACTAGAATAGACATTATACTATTAGCTAATTTATTGAACTTTTTATATAATTGTTGCGCATTCTAAGGGATAATATTCGCAGTTTTATTGTAATTCATGTTAGTTTTAGCCATTTTTTTTATTACAAAACATAAATACATTTTTTTTCATAATTTAAATAATGAATAACTTCTTTATTTGCTAATCAATTTTGTTCATACTAGGGGTTTTCCTCTAGCTAACACTAATTTACTTTCGAAATTTCAATACTGTCGGAGTTTTCTTTCTTAAGTTGTCGTGCTTACAAAGTGATGGACGGGCGGACATTTGCAAATATGTTAGAATTCGATGAACAAACCAGTTATATGAAATGTTTTTCTCATGCGCGATATTACCAGTTTTATGTGCCGATCAAATACTATTCGTTTTGTATTAGCAGAAAGTATAATAAACAATCAAATGTGTGTTTATGTAATTTTGGTATGGTCCTTTAATTGAAATTAATTGTACTTTTTATATAAAACCAACAGAAAGACATTTTATTTCGAAGATTATCATCTGACTGCTACATTAAATGCAACAGAAAACAACTGTAAAACCTTGGATTATTATACATCTAAATAAATGAAAAAGAAATATATTATCCCATAACAATAATTCATGAAACAACAAATATATATTTCTCTCCTTCCCTCTTCATGCCCAAAAGGTGAAACTAGTCCACTATGAATCATTACAATATCTACTAAAGTTTGGCAACGTTGCCTGGCTCAAGTCTGTTGATACAACTACATGAACTTGTATGTTCTGACTCAGCTTTGATAGAAAGTACTGCCTGGCTCGGGAAGGTATTAAAAATATGAATATACAATGAGATTTCATTTGTTTTACAAATATCTTAATTTAAGGAAATTTAAGGTGTATATTATAATGGCTGATAACAATTAAGTTCATAAATGAAATATATTCTGTTTCAAATGATATCCTGTCAATAATTATTGATGGATCAGAAAGTACCAATTTTCTTTTGGCCTGACTATGATAGGAAGATGTAAATATATATATATATATATATATATATATATGTTGTTTCTTAGGTTTTCACGGGTATTGAATGAAGTGTTGACGTGCTGCCGGGTGTTTTCCCGTGTAGTTGGTAGGCTCCTGTTGGAACCATGGTTGTCTGAACGACGTTTCGGCGGAATCTCATCTGCCATCATCAGGTTCTAGCTGAAAGCTGCCTTCTGCTGCTGCTGCTCCTAGTTGCTCGAACTGAACTGACGTTCTGTGTGTTGTGCGGCTCCTTATATACGTAGTGGGGTGGGGCGCACCTGCGCACTTGGCTGCGTGTTACTGGCCCTCTACTCTCTGTTGGAGGCGTAGCGGACGCCTGAGCTAACTCGACAAGAGGCCGTTTCAGTGAGGCCTCTTGTCGGGTTAGCTCAGGCGCCCGCTACGCCTATAAAAGCAACAATGCCAGAAACATCGCAAACTACGCAAACAGTACAAAGCGCAAGGATAGAGCAAATTGAGCCTTACAAGCTCTCTGAAATTTTTTCTGTCATACCGGAGTTCGATGGCAATGCCATTAATTTACAAACCTTTTTAAACGCATGGCAATTAACGACCACAAAATATTATTAACGCGCCATATAAAAAATAAATTGCGTGGCAGAGCTGCCGAATTAATAAATTCTCGTAATCCTGATACATGGGCAGAGATAAGAGTCTTGCGAGATCTTTAATTCAAGATTTGCAGCGTATTCACCAAATGCCAGGTGAATCTGCATTAACTTTTGTTGCGCGTCTACAGACGCATAATGCGAAAATGCATGCGGCTATCCAGAAACAACGCCTATCCGGCGAACAAAAACAATCTCAATCAGATTTGATAGAAACTATGACCCTGAACACTTTGTTGACGGGTTTAGAGTCAAAACTAGGCCAAATAATACGTGCTGGAAGCCCAAGTATGTTACAAGCGATTAATAGGATTAGAAGAGAATTGCAACTCTCTTACTTTGAATCACAGAAATTTTCAAAAAATAACAATAATGTTAAAAATCCAGTACCACCTCAACAGAAAAGACCAAACGTAAATTTTCAACAAAAATTTTGCTCATTTTGTAAACGCAGCGGGCATATAATAAACGAATGTCGCACAAGGCAACAACAACAATTTATGCCATCAACTTCACAAAATTCTCAAAGACCAAACTTTCAAGGTAATACAGGTTTTCAAAATTTTGCACAACAAACTAGTCAATTTAATCCTAGAACATTTTCACAAAATAATCAAGTTAGCCAAGCACAACAAAATAGGCCCTCAGCAATTAGACCAAATCCTAATTTTATTCAACAAAGACCATCAGCGATACAACCAAATCCGAATTTTAACCGTTTCAATCAACAAAAGACTCATCATTTAAATTATGAACCTTATGATGACCAATATAATTTTAACCAGTATGAAGATTATTCAGCTGAATACCAAAATGTAAATGAAATGTACGATAATTTTAATTCAGGAGATTGTCAAAATTTCCCTGAAAATACAACTAATTTACCAGAACAATACGAGAATCATACTGCTAATTCTCATATGCCGCAAGAGAATTATACTGCTAATTCTCACTTGCCGCAGGAGGATTATACTGCTAATCCTCAGGATTTTTGCAAAAGTCCGGAGTATCTCATGGATACTCCAACACAAGAAACGAATTACGAATTGGACCAAATTTCCCACCAAATTCAAAATATGAACCTCAACGACAATTTCGACCCGTTTCTGAACAGAAGTTCATGTAGAAACACTTTCGCACGCTTTATTGACTGTAAATTCAAATAATCTCTATTATATCAAAGACATCACAAATAAATTTAAAATTCTTATTGATTCTGGTGCAGGAATTTCGATTTCTAAACCAAAAACGGCAGAAAATTACAAAAGGAGATTTTCTGAAAATATTATTATACAAGGCATAACTGAACAAAAAATTAACATTAACGAATCTGTTCTTATACCATTTACCGACAATAATCGACACAAAGTTTACATTCATAATTTGGATATAGAATTTGACGGACTACTAGGCGCAGACTTTTCAAAACACTACGAATGTATGGTAGATATTAAAAACAAGCGACTAATTACGAATTTCAAAACCGTGCCGATATTTAAAGCTACGGGTGAAGAAAAAATACAAAATTTACCTTTGCAATCAACTACAAGCTCAAATCAACTTCGGAATCAAATTCCATGCAACGTGAAAAATCAAAATTTAATTTCAATCGAACCACGCATGGAAAAAATATTTAAATTAAAATGTAATTTACGAAATACTGAGGCTATACTGTTAGCCCAGAAAAATGAAAAAGTCCGCTTACCAAACGCTATTGTGAAAATCGACAACGGAGAATTTTTAACATCTATTATAAACGCTAACGCAATTCCCAAAATAATCGATTTCTCGAATCTCAAACTGGAACCAGTTCAAAAATTTAGATCAATTTTTAATTTCTCTCAGAATCCGGACAGTCCTCAACATACAGACAGAAATTTCGAAATTAGGAATCAACTACGATTAGAACATTTGAACGAAGAAGAAGCCGAGTTAATAACAGAGCCTTGTCTAAATTTTTCTGATATATTTTATTTAGAAGGCGACAATTTAAGTTTTACTAACGAGATTAAACATTCCATTGATACGAACGATTCTAAACCGGTTTTTACAAAATCTTATCACTACCCTCATATTCACAAAGAGGAAGTTAAAACTCAGGTCTCTGAAATGCTAGACCAAGGTATAATCAGACCATCAATTTCACCCTGGTCATCCCCGGTTTAGGTTGTACCTAAAAAACTAGACGCCTCCGGTAAACAAAAATGGCGAGTTGTAGTAGACTACAGAAAACTTAATCAAATCAAATCAAATCAAATCTTTATTTACCAACAGTTATTACATTTCATTTACTTAACTTTAGTCTAGCAAATTGTGTAATTTAGTATTAAGGCATGTTTGTGGCACCTAGATGTGAAACCATCTGTATGTGCCGTTTTAGAGGTGTATTTATAACTTAAATAACTATATTGCACAATAACTAGGTATACTTATCTAAGCTATAGAAGAAATAAAAGAGAAAACAAAAGAGAGAAAGGACTTATATCTACTTATTAGCTAAAATTTTAAAGTATTAACTAAAATAAAATAAAAACATAAAATGAATTTTTAACAATTTGATATGTTCAATCATCATATTGAGCGTGGCGGTTATCAGGCATCATATAGTGTTCATAAACATAGAATAATTTTGAGTAATGAATTGGTTACTTCGGTGTATAAATTTATTTAGATTTTTTAGTAGCTTAATCTCCAAAGGGATTAAGTTATACAGTTTGGGACCAAGGTAATTTAGAGATCTTTGGTGCATGTTCCTGTTACTGTGGGGAATTACAATATGTTTGTTACTCTTTTTTCTGGTTTCATATTGATGTGTACAGTATATTTTTAGTTTTTCATTTTTTTGAATAAAGGTGCAGGCTGATAGAAAGTATAAAGTTCTAACATTACGAATTTCACCGGAGTATAGGAGTTCTGTTGGGTGTCTTCTGTTTTTTTTATATATTATTTTTAAAATATAGTTTTGTATCAAATTTAGTGGCATTAAAGAGTTACTGTATAGGCCACCCTATAGGCCACCACTATACCATAGCGTAATAGTGACTCTACTAGGCTTTTGTATATAGTAAGTAATAATTTTTGGTTTAGTATTTCTCTGAGTATATAGAATTTATGTAGAAGGCATCTGATTTTCTTAGTTAGTTGTGATATATGAGTATCCCATTTTAGGTGTTTGTCAATTATTACTCCTAGGTACTTTATGTGTGTTGCTTCTTCGATCTTTTCGTTTAGGTTATCTATTGTAATAGTGTTAAAATTTGGTCGATTTACGTTGGTTATGGAGAAGGCAACATATTTTGTTTTTTTAATGTTTAGGGATAATTTCATGGTGTGAAGCCAGTCTACAACTTTTTGCATTCCTTTTTTAACCAGATCTTTTGTTAAATTCCAAGTGTTGCTAGTAAATAGTAGGACGGTGTCATCTGCATATGATATAACTTTTCCATCGATTTGAAGTTTGGTTAACGAGTTAATATACAGGTTAAATAATATGGGACCTAGAACTGTTCCTTGCGGAATTCCGATTTTAATAAATAGGGGTTCACTGAGGGTATTTTTAATTTTTACAAATTGTGTTCTTAGGCCCAGGTAATTTTTAAAAATATCTAACACTATGCCTCTTATACCGCACCGTTCGAGAACTATCAGAAGTATGTCATGGGGTACAGTATCAAAGGCCTTTGCCAGGTCCAGGAATACTGCAATGCATTTTTCGTTGTTGTCTAGAGAGTCTGTAATTTTCTTAGTTACTGTATACAGTGCGTCTTCAGTGCTTTGGCCTTTTACAAAACCAAACTGGTTTTGGGACAGGATGTTATTAATGTTTAGGAAGTCAGTCAGCCGGTCTTTTAAGCATTTCTCAAAAACTTTTGCGAAGTGATTAATGAGACTGATGGGTCTAAAATTTGAAATATTCTTGTGATTTCCTGCCTTGTGGATTGGTGTGATAACTGATACTTTAAAATGATTGGGTACTATTCCCGTTTTAAAGGAGCTATTTATAATATGTTTGAGAGGTTTACTGATATATGGATGTATGATTTTTATCATTTTTGAGGTGATTCCATCGATTCCTGGGCTACTATTATTTTTAAGATCATTAATATATTTAATCAACTCGTTTTCGTTTATCGGTCTTAGGTACATCGATGAGCTACATGTTGTAGGTAGAATGAATGGGTTTTGCGGATGTGGTATGTTTTTCAACATATCTATACCAACATTAGTGCAGTATTGATTGCAAAAGTTAGCCATTTGGTGATCTGTGTTAAATTGTTTTTCATCGCTGTCTAATATGTGAATGTTGTTGTCTTTCTTGGAATGTTCATTTGTAGCCTCTGAAATTATCTCATATATTTTTTTAAGATTTCCACAGGTAGCATTAATTTTATTTTTATAATAATCATTTTTAGTAAAATTTATTATTCTGTTTAGGTTGTTTCGGTATGTTTTATATTCTATTTCCCTATCTTCGCTATAGTTTTTTAAGAGACTGCGCTTAATTTTGTCCCGGTGTTTTATGGATGTTATGATTGCATTGGTAATCCATGGTTTGTTTTTTTTATGTTGCTTGTATTTCATACTCATTGTTATTTTTGATGATTGTATGGTTTCTGTAAGTTCTTTCACAAATGCAATCGTTGCTATATTTGGGTCATGTATGTTTAATATATTTTGCCAATTTTTTTCCCCCAGGAGTTGCGTTAGTTTGTTGTAGTCATATTTTGTTTTAGTATTTACACTGATATTGTTATTTGTTGCTCTGTTGTCTTGTGTGATATTTAGTATAACCGGGAAATGGTCTGTTATATCGTAATTTATTATGGCAGCATTAAATTTAATAATTCCTATGTTTAATTTTTTTCTGATGAAAATGTGATCTAAACATGATGAAGAATTTTTTGTAACCCGAGTTGGATTATTTATATAAGAAGTAAAGCCATGATGTGCAAGCATTGTGCTATATTCACCAGCAATGTTGTCGCTACTGTCGATGATATCAATATTAACATCACCGGTGAATATATCAACTTGCTCTCTAGTACTATTATTTAAGTATTCGTCAAAATCTCTTAAAAACAGACGAGTATTTGTTGATGGTGGTCTATATAGGGTTATTATTTGATGGGCGATGTTGTTTGTTACGAACCTTATACTGTCTATACTAACCTGTGAGTTGGGTAATTTATTGAATTCAATTTCAGCATTTATTTCTGATTTTATAAATATGATGGTTCCATCATTTTGATTGTAGTCACCTCCATTATAATATGTGGTATAGCCTTTAATATTGAATTGTTTAATGGACATAGTTTGCCAGCTTTCGCTCAGTATGATGATATCACAGTTGTGTAGTTCAAATGTATCTAAGAAAATTAATAGTTCATCAAAGTTTTTACGAATACTGCGTATATTTAAATGCATGATATTTAATGTGGTGTTGTGTGTGTTGAAAATCTTAGCAAGGTCATCTGCACAGATTAGATTACTCTTGGGTTCTTCTTCTTTTAGTTGGTCTAGCATTTCCACCTCTTGCAGTTTAGCCATAAACGTTTCCATAATCGATTTTCGTTCTTAGAAGTTGTAGATGATATTTGTACGTAGGACATTCTTGGTCAGTGGTTGCATGATTGACGTTATAGTTTATTTTATATTTATTGTTAGCGTTACAACAATTAATGCACTTTTTTACTGTTTTCGGGCAGTTTTTGTCATCGTGTTCTTCTGAGCAGTATAGGCAGGATTTTTTGCTGTTGCATTCTGTATTTTTATGATAGAATCCTTGGCACTTGTAGCATCTCGGTATGCTTATGTCTTCATATATGGGATATCTTCCCCAGCCTATGTAAATTTTCTTATCTCTCATAAGTTTGTGATATAAGCTTGGTGAGCATTCTGCAAATATTGTGGAGGGTTTATCGCTTCCTTTCTTTATATAGGTGACTTTGAAATGGTCTCCATCTTCAATAAGTTTGTTTTGTTTTCTTATGGAACTTTCAATATCTTCTTGGTTTATGTCTTCATTGACGTGTTCGTATCCAGTAATTTTTATTCTTGGGTTTCTTAGTTTGGTTTCTTTTATCTCATATTTTGTGTTAAGTTTAGTTTCTGCGGCGTCCTTTAATGTTGTTAGATCCGTTTTGGTTAAGCATTTTATTATGATACTTCCATCTTTGTTGGTCTTGGTATTTTTTATTCCGATATTTAGTTCGGTGGGATTGATATTAGAGTCGATATCTCTTCTTGTTTTTGTGGCATCTTGCATTTTCTTTGGTTTTATTATTAAAGTTGGTATACTAATTGCCTTATTTGTGTTTGTAGGGGTCATATTTCCTGTAACATTTGCATAGCTTCTTGTCAAACATGTGCTATTTTTGAGGTTATTAAGTTTTTCTTTCAGTAAGTCATTCTTTTCTTCTAATTCAGTGTTCAGTTTAATTAGTAACGTATTTTCATTAGTTTTAGCTTCATTTTCTTTAATTAATGATGTAATGAATCCCAAATTGTCTAATAGTTTCTCACCATAGCAACATAACCCTATTTCTGTTGTAATCATTTTTAGAGTTTTGATTCTTGCTGAGCAGCTTCTGTGGTATGTATTACAGCACTTTATGCACTTTACACAGTCTATGGTTTTTTTGTTACAAGAAGCACATATTTTATTCACCTTTTCACTATTTTTATCCTCGTCGCTTTCTCCCGCGTGTCCGCCGGTCGGCGCCATCGCGATATAAAAATTATAATGAACTGACTGTTGACGACAAATATCCGCTTCCAAATATTTCGGACCATCTTGACCAATTAGGCAAGTGCCAATATTTTACCACGTTAGATCTTGCCTCCGGATTCCATCAAATAGAAATTGTAACAAGTTTTTTCCGAAACTTGTCCATTATTTAATTAGTTGCCAAATATTTTCCATTCAGCACCCGTACTACATAAAATTTGAATTTCCCGCGATAAAAACCACAATACAAAGTCACCATTGAGGATGCGCGAGCGGAATATTTGAGAGAGATGGAACTGACAGGAATTGAAAACCGACACTTTCCGTCTTGACGTCGCTGAGGTGAGACTATTCTAATTTTTTTCTTAAAAGATTTGTAGTTATTTACCTACAATACTTTGTTGAAATTTTTACTTTTATAATTATAATTCCTTAAATAATAACCTAGTTATTTTGAATTAATATTAAATTTTAAGCTGGCATTTAATTAAATTATTAATATATTTGAGGTTAACCTTGGTGGTTAATAAGAAACCACTTGTTAGTGGATGCCCCAGCAGTAGTTTATTTGTCATTTTGGGACAGTTCCTGCTGGATGTTTATGTATTATATCAATATTTTTTTTTTGCCAGTAGCTTATATTATATACTTACATATATATATATATATATATATATATATATATATATATATTTTGGTATTTAGGGTCGCTCTAAAACTTTTTATTAGATAATCTCATTTCATGACTAATATACTAATTACTGAATTTATTAAAGTACGAGACGTAAAGTCAATTTGTTTAAATTAATTTTTATATTACTTAGTACGGAGACTCTCTCCAAAATTTTAAATTTTCTTATTTAATTTTTTCTTAATGTCACATCTTAATATCGATTTCTTTTATGCTGCTTTAACCATTTCATCATAATTTAGAATAATTTTGTTGATTCACAGCCTCAGGGCCAAAATTTTGTGATAATCTAGTAGTAGAGTTTTTTTTATTGGTGTTTATTTTTTTTTGTTTTTTTTTTCGATTCATTGCTTAAATTTTACAAATTCTAATACCTATTTTTTTGTAATTTCTATAAAATTTGTGACCTTGGCTTAACCAATGGTATTCAATTTTGTATTCTGCTAGATCATTCTTTTCAGTAAGTTTTAAAGTTAATTAATAATTTATTTAGTCATTTTAAATTTTAACCGATAGTTTTTTTCTTTGTGTGATTTAACTAAATTTGTATCAACTGGTTCCTGAATTATCATTGTTTTTCATGTAATAACTGGATAGACCAATTCTGGATCAAGCACATGGTAGTTTTGCTAGTGGCTGGACAAGAACTATAATTCACAAATGCGAATTTTTACGCAAGGAAGTCGCATATTTAGGCCATCTTATTACTAAAGATGGTGTAAAACCAAATCCCGCTAAAGTCGACGCGATTCTAAATTTTCCTCAACCGAGAAACCCTAAGGAAATAAAATCATTCTTAGGCTTAGCTGGATATTACAGACGTTTTATCCCTAACTTTTCAAAGATTTCTAAACCTTTAACAAAACTATTACAAAAAGACATACTCTTTGACTTTGACAATGATTGCTTAAACTCTTTCGAAAATTTGAAACGAGCGTTAACAACCCCAATTCTTATTTATCCGAATTTTGACGATGTTTTCATCAAAATAGATTATTCTAAAATTCAAACTTCAAACAGGCAACTTTTAGACAGGGAACACAAAATATTATAACATTCTTTCAACAAAATAAGTTAGAAGATTTGCAACATCAAATTATTGAGGACATGTTCGAAGAACACCACGAATTTTATAACAACACTATTAACATTGTCTCAAGCAAATCGGTCAGGAATAGAAAATATTTTATTGTTCCTTTACCCTTTGATGTAGATTCAATAAACGAATATTTATTCATGGTATTGTACAAAAGACAAGACATTTTGGATCTTTCTAAAACATACTATGTAGAAAATAATCTAGATCTTCCAATACTCGAAACGCTATCTTTTATTTTTGCAGAAAAAGACTTGAAAATAGTTATCTGTCAAAATATTGTTAAGACCCCCGATGGAGATGAAATTCCAATTACTTTAGATCAAAACCATTCAGCCAAAAATAACTTACATCGTGGTATTAATGAAACTATTAGAAGGATTAGAGTAAAATACAATTGGGGAGGCTTATTATTCAAAATGGCGGACGATGCAAATACACAGTTTGTTGCTCTCTGCAAATACTGTGATAAAAAAGTTAGCAAAAAGGTGAAATGTGTAAATTGTGCAGCAGTATTTCACAGAAGCTGTGCAACAAGAAAGACATGCTGTAATAAACAAGAATTGAAAAAAGATGATCAGAAAAACACTAACAGTGAAGAGAGTGAAGAAGAATTCAATGACATCGTAATGGAAGCACTAAAAGCAGAAAACAAATTATTACAAGACTTCAACCAAGAATTAAGGGAGATGAATCAACTCTTGAAAGAAAAAATATACAACTTAGAAGCTGAAATCAATTTTGTAAAAAAATCAACAACAAATACACCTAACCAACTTAGCATGGAGAAAAATAAAAATGAAAAATCAAATGAGGAACTTGTAAGAAACGCAATAGCACAAGAAGTTAAATTATATTTTAATAACAATAATATAATAAATAAGGAGACACAAAACAAAAAAGTTATTGATGGTGACAAAAATCAGCAACAAAAAAGAGTAACAACAGATATGGAATACAAAGGACAAAAAAACAGTAAACAAGCCAGTGACAAAAAGTCAGAATTAGAAAATGACATGACAAACTTGGAACAAAAACAAAGACAGGTTATGAGTGAAGTAATAAATCTAGGAGCCTCATATGACCAGGACGAAAAAACAATAAAGGAAACACAGAGAATAAAAACTAATGGAAATACTGAAAAAGGTAAACCCTCTTATAAAGAAATATTAGCAAAAAAACCAAAAAGGGATAATAAAAGCATGCAAATTGGAGATGGAAGCACAGATGAAGGCTTAGAGGGAATACAAAAAAGAATATGGATATTCCTATCCCGGGTAAAATTACACGTAACTGCTGAAAACATCCAAAAATATTTATGTTCTAAACCAAATATGAAAGAACGCACATTCATAGTAGAAGAACTAAAATTAAAACGAACACAGACTAAGGCATTCAAAATAGGAGTAGAATATGCATTGAAGGAGGAGGTATATAAACCTAACTTTTGGCCGAAGGGGGTAGGCTTTAGTAGATACACATTTCCAAGACAGAACAAAAAAGACAATAATGAACAAAACTGGGAAGAACAAAACAATAAAAATGAAACAAATTTTCGAATAGGATTAAAGACAGTAACAGAGACTTAAGGAAGAATCTTGTAGTATTACATCAAAACGCTCAATGCATAAGAAACAAATTGGATGAAATCGTTCTATTATTAGAAACAAACTATGACAACAAATTAACTGTGTTAGCGATCACTGAACACTGGTTGAATCCAGGAGAAGAACAATTCATACAAATTCCAGGCTATCAGATGGCATCCTGTTTTACACGAAAGGTTAGTATACATGGTGGATCATGCATTTTTGTACGTAAAAATGTAGAGTTCGTGGAAATCGAACAATTGAAACAAAAAAGTAAGGAAATCATTTTAGAATGCAGTGCGGTAGAATTAAAGTGGCAGAAGACAATAATTATTAATATATACAGGTCTCCAAGTGGTGACATAAATGAATTTTTCAGTATTTTAGACGATATCCTAAAAGAAGTGTCAAAGTACAAAACACACACAATAGTTGTAAGTGGTGATTTTAATATAGATTTCGGAAATAAAAAAAGCAAAGAATTAATAAACTTTATTGATATGGTAACATCTTATAACCTGAAAATAACTATTCACGATCCAACAAGAATCACAAATACAAGCAAAAAAACATTAGATAACATCCTAACAAACAATGAAAAATATTTAAGTAAAGTAGTGATATCATCACTATCTGATCACTTAGGACAAGAGATTACTATTGACACTAATATAAGACAAAATATCTTGAGAACCTATGAAACCAGAAATTTCTCAGATAAAAATTTAGCTCAAATTGAAGCAAAACTACAAGAGATAAACTGGAAAGAAAAACTAACAAATAAAGATGCAAATAATTGTCATTTAATCTTAGAAGAAACAATATTAAAAATAATCAATGAAGTGAGCCCGAAAACGATTTGTAAACAGACAACAAAGTGTAAAAAATGGCTGACAGCGGAACTTAAGAATAAATGCAAAATAAAAAGACAGCTATACGAGGGAATGATAAAAGGAGAAGTAAGCAGAAAAACCTATGAAGAATTCCGTGATCAATTAAAAAAAGACATACAAAACCAAAAACAGAAATGTAACAGTGAATTCCTACTTGCATCCGATAATAAAATAAGAGATACGTGGAAGTTAATTAATAACATAACAGATAAAAAGTCACAGAAGAAAAAATCCAACATAGCAAACTTTAAGATGGAAAGTGAAAGCGACGAAGAAAAATTAAACTATATAAATAAACAGTTAATTGAGATGGTGGAAGATATAAACATAAATACACATGTAAACAAATCACTCATAACTAGTACTATAAACACATTTGTCTTATGGCCAACAGACGCAGAGGAAGTATACAACACAATACAGGCACTGAAAAATACACATACAGTTGGATATGATGAAATCCCTACAAAACTTCTAAAATACTGTGCACACTCTTTGGCAGAACCACTTTCAATATTAATCAATAAATGCTTTGAAGAAGGTACGTTTCCAGATAAATTAAAAACGACTATGCTGACACTACTACATAAAAAGGGAGATGTCTCAGAACTAAATAACTATAGGCCAATTGCTTTGATGTCAGTAATAGCAAAAGTAATAGCCAACAGAATTTATGATTTTCTTATAAAGTACAAAATATTAAACGACAATCAAAATGGTTACATAAAAAATCGGTCTACAACTAGAGCTGTGTTTCAAATGTTAGAAGACATAATAACAGGAATAAATGAAGACGAATATACGGTTTGCCTATATGTGGACTTAACAAAAGCATTTGACAGTGTGCATCATCAAACGTTACTTGATAAATTAGACGCATTAGGATTTCGAGGGCCAACATTAAAACTCCTTAAATCATACTTAAGTAATAGACAACAATATTTAGTCACAGAAGATAATCATACTGGTAAACGAATAACATCAAACGGATATACAATAAAAAGAGGAGTACCTCAAGGTTCGGTTTTGGGACCGATCTTATACCTTCTCTATGTAAACGAGCTGCCAAAATTGTTAAACCACATAACAACATCATTTGCTGACGACACTTCGATCGTAATACGGTCGACAGGTGTTACTGCTGATAAAATATTATTAGTTTTGGAATCTCTTAATGAATGGTACCAACAAAATAATTTGAAGCTGAATATAAGCAAGACCAACATTATGGAATTTAAAAAGAACCAAAATGTAGCAATCAAATTCAAAAATGAAAAACTTATCCCCACCAACGATACAATGTTTCTGGGAGTCAACATTGATTCCGAATTAAATTGGAAGGAACATATACACTATATTTCATCCAAGTTAAGTAGTTTCAATTACGCCTTAAAAATTTTGGCAAGAACGGTTAATAGAGAGGCCAGTTTAAGTGCCTATTATGCTTATGTACATTCTCGTCTAAAATATGGCATTATTTTTTGGGGTAATTCAGCAGAAGCCGAAAGATTATTTAAAATCCAGAAAGCCTGTATTAGAAGTATGTTCCAACTAGATTATAATGCAACATGTAAAAACACATTCAAGAAGGAAATGATACTTACTGTACCCTCCATCTACATTTATGAATGTGCATGTTTTGTCAAGCTCAATTATGAACTATATAGCAATAAAGAACTTATTCATACATATGACACAAGAGGAACAGTGAATCCATACTTAAATCCAGCACAAACAACCAGAACTAAAGTTCAAAAAAGTGCACCGTACCAATTAATACGTATATATAATGCATTACCTAATCAAGTAAAACAGATGCCAATTAAAAACTACAAGAAGTGTTTAAAAGATTTTTTGTGTAATAATGTATTCTATAAAATAGAGGACTTTTTTAAGACAGATTTTAATTAGCGAAACTACGTATTTTAATGTGTTCAAATGTGCAGTATTTAATTTTAATTTTATTTATGTAATTATATGGTTTTGACGTATTCTATACTTTTGTATGACTATTGAATAAATGTGTATTCTATTCTATTCTATTCTATTCTTAACTAAAGACGTTGAAAACTTTATAAAAAATTGCGAAACATGCGAAAAACTAAAGTCTGTCGTAAAAATCTTAGCAACCCTTTGGTAATCACCGAGACTCCAAAAACGCCATTCGAAAGAATAAATGTTGATCTATTCGAATTTCCCACGCGAAATTACGCTGTTACAATTCGCGACGAATTAGCTAAATTTACTCAAGCCTATGCTGTTCCGGATAAATCCGCGAAATCAGTTGTAAATACCTTATTGCTTTACTTTCAACACTACGGTACCCCGTTGAGAATTCATTGTGATTACGGTGGTGAATTTGACAATAAATTATTAAAAGACCTTTGTACTCTCTATGACATAAAACTGACATACTCAAGCGTAGGACATCCCCAATCCAACGGATCTCTCGAGCGATTTCACGCTACACTAGCGGAAATGATAAGAGTTCACAAAACTGAAAATCCGAATGAACATCCTTTCTCAATATTACCGTATGCAATTATATGCTATAACAACTCTGTTAACAAAACACACGGGTTCACACCGTATGAACTTATTTTCGGACATACATCTGTTAGACCACCCGAGATTCTATATAACCAAAAAGAATTGATAAAGAAATATGTAAGAGATCTGAACAACAGAATATTTTATTATTATAAAATCGCTCACAGTCGAACGCAATCTCAAAATGAGAAAGCGAAAGTTCGCTTTGACAGAAATGTCCCAAAAAGTCGACCTGAATACAAAGTTGGTGATAAAGTATATGTGAAAGATTTCCAAATTAGAAACAAACTTCAAAATAAATTTAACGGTCCTTTTAAAATCATAGAAATTTTCCAAAATTCCGCTACCTTATTAAATCTTGAAACAAATCAAGAAACTAAAGTAAATTTCGATAGAATGAAACCATATAGAAAATTAAATTTATTTTCAGGTTTTTCCGTTCGGATCAGCACTCGCACGATATAAAATAATACCAATAAACAACACTATTGGTGTATTTTACCACAAAGACACGGACATCGTGGTGACAAACGAAAAATGGACATTATTGGTACATAAAAATATATCACCCCTTAAACTAGCTTTCGATAAGAACCAACAAATTTTAGACACAATATTAAACACTCTCGACGGTGCTCATCAAAAAAGGATCACGTTTAGAAGTGAAGTCAAAACAGACCTTAACCTTTTGACACAAATTTCCAAAACTATACAATCCAAATTTGATGAAGTATTTCTAGACACAAAAAGATATAAGCGCGGAATATTAAATGGTATCGGCACAATTTTCAAATCAATAACCGGAAATCTAGACGCCGAAGAGGGCGAATATTATGCTAACTGTATTGATAAATTAAATAACGACGAACACCAATTAGAAAATTTAATAAAAAATCAAATTTCAGTTACATCAGTAATCAAAAATTTCAACTCAACTATTCAAAAATTGCAAATTGACGAGGAAACGTTTAACAAAGACATAAAAGAGATCGAACGTACAATTGATACCATGACGCGAAACATCGAAGCTGTAGAAATAAAGCTAAAATTCTTACACAATTGTGAACAATTAATGGCAAGCTATTTGTATCTTGAAGACAACTTGAATGACATTTTAAACTCAATAACATTTGCTAAACTGGGAATCATTCATTCGTCGATCATAACTCGCGATCACGTAGTAACAGAGTTACAAGAAATTTCACAGAGTTTGCGAAGAAACAATTTGCCTCTTCCGATCAAATTATCGGCAGTTTTAGGCAGTATTTAGACATTATTGAATTAAAAGCATTTCAAGTAGATTTCCACTTAATATTTGTTTTAAAGATACCACTTGTTGAACCTCAAAACTATAATACGTACCGTTTATACCCTATCCCTATATTTGATAACAGAACTGGTCTTCATCACATTCTATCTATTTCTCAAAAATTTATCGCGAGAGATGATGATTCTTTAATGTACATACCAGTAACGAATCTAAAAGAATGCAAACCCCTATATTTTGGAACCAAGCTATGCTCGAACCTGTTTGCATACCCTATTGATCAGAATGCCATATGTGAAGCTAGGATTCTGAAACAACCAATGAAACTTCCCGAAAATTGCCAAACCTCCTTCATTATTAGTGAAGGGTACAATATTCAAGAACTCGAAGAGAACACGTGGCTCATAATAAATTCCGAACCACTCCATATTACTATTAGCTGCCCGAAGAGAGAACCAGCAACGGAGCTGATCAATAAAAATTCAATTATCAAACTACAACCTGGGTGTTACGCCTTCGCAGGTATCACCAGAATACAAGCCAGTTCCAAGGACCTCTCCGAAATTAAAGACAACTCCCATCCTGTACAAATTCCTTTTGAATGTTGTAACCAGTTGCCCGACAAAATTCAACTGCCTAAATTAAAACCATTGAAACTCAACAATTTAAATATCGAGGATTTGGATATTGCCAAAAACAAATTGGAACAATATTCTAAGGATCTGGATGATCTCATCAACGAACCTTTCGTGACAAAACATATGTCCTGGTTCACGTATTTCACCATCACCTTCATCATTTCCATAATTCTACTTTACGTGCTTTGTAAATGTAGAAGGAAGAGACGTCTATTGAAGATCGAACTCTCTACAGGCGATTCTCCTTCACATCCTCTAGGACGAAGCAAAACCTTCATGAAATTCCCAAGTTTAATCCCTCCAAGAAAGCGACCCGGTATCAAACCTCAAGAAGAAGATATCGAGTTATCATAGACTTTCAAGTGAACCACTAATTTTTGTTTATTGACTTAAACTTTTATTGTTTCTATTTTATGCTTATTTTACTCACTCAATATTTTATTATTGCCTTGTATTATATTCATTTTGTTTTATTATTATTTTTATATTGTATTCATTAATCATTTTATTCAAAAGTTGTATATCAACTTTTTTATTAAGGGGGAAGTTGTTATATTAAAAAATAACAGTACGACACTGAGTTATAAGTAAGCTCCTCAGTAGTATCAAATTACATAAGTTGATAACGACTTCTCTTGGTAATTGCTTATCTCACATATCATATTTTACACATTGTTATACTTCCATTCTCACAGTAATGCCAAATTGCAACTTTGCTTTTCCTTTGTTTAACGTCTAGCTGACAAAGCTTTTTAAATATTATACATATGACCAGCAGACGATTTTGTATTCAGTATTATACTCACAATCATATTAAACGTTTAAATTTATAACTTTATTTTTCATTTAAGAGTCATCGATGACTCTATGTAACAAATAAATATTTTTTAAAAAGTCTAATTCAAAATAACAAATATAACATATACACATTTTTTTTTGGTTGTTTTATAAGGGAACATATTGTTTTGTTCAATTAAACATAATACATAAAAGAGACGGCTGTATAAATTTCCTATGAATAAGATACATGAAAATTTTTATTTAAGTACTACCACAGACATATAGGGAGTCACTTTTCATTTTTGCAAAATTTGCCCGTGTCATGGAATTCTGACGTCACTTTCGGTCACGATTTTTGTGTCATCGAATACGTGAATAAAACACGTATTCATTCAAGTATTTTTTTTCTAATTTCTTAAGTCATCGAATACATGAATTATTTTTTTTAAGTTAAAGTACAAGCCTTCTGGTTATTAAAAAAAATAGGCTGCCTCTTCTCTTCTTATTTGCCGAATCCTCTCATTTTGACGTCACTTCCGGTAAAATTCCATGACGCGGGCAAAATTTGCTTATATGAAAAGTGGCTCCCTGTAGGTCTGTGGTAGTACTTACTCACTTATACAGTTTTTCATGTATCTTATACATAGGAAATCTATACAGCCCCTCTCTACCTATTTATACGCAGCAGGCGTGTGTGTCCCTTCTTATAATACACACAGAAAATATAATTAAGAGTTTACTACTATTTAAATTATTTTGACCACTTTGGATGACTGTAAGTGCAGCACATACACAATATTGTCGACCATAGAATCTATATCCTGTCAAGAATATACCTACCCATTGGCACGGACGCCATATATTTCAAACCTTCTCAAGTCAGATCAGCCATTTAAAAGTATACTCAAAAAAAGCACCGGGACTGGACAATATCCCGAACTTCTGCCTTAAATACTTACCTCCATCTACCTATATGTTCTTAACAAAACTATTCAACTCTTGCCTGCGCCACTACCCTAAGAAATGGTGCACGGCTAAAATAATAAACATACCCAAACCTAATAAAATACCTACAAGAATCGAAAATTATCGACCTATATGTCTATTATCATCATTAGCTAAAGTATACGATACACTCTTATTAAATATTGTAGTAAGAACAAGTCGAGAAGGCAAAGTTCCAAAATCGATACCAATATGGCTTCCGGGCCAGTCCACTACCCAACAGCTTTTCCGTGTTCCGTCATAACCACCAACATAAACCGAGGTCAATTCACGCGGTTTGTCGCCCTTGACCTCGAAAAAGCTTTCGACAAAGTCTGGCACCCTGGCTTACTGTATAAACTCCTCGTCGCAGGCATCTCAATCCGTATCATTAAAACGATACAATCATATCTAACAGATCGCAAATTTCGAGTTGCAGTTAATCAGGCGTACTCTCCTATCACCCTCGCCCCCTCTGGAGTCCCTCAGGGTTCTACATTGGGTCCAGTCTTGTTTAATGTTTATACCCACGACTAACCCGGACCAACAGACCACAGAAACACTATTTGTTTATACGCCGACGATACAGCCCTACTCACATCATCAAACTCGCATTTAACAACTAAACTCCTACAACAACAAATGGATCGCACTATAACCTTCTACAAAAATTGGAGTTTATTAATTAATCAAGATAAAACTCAACCCATAATATTTACTAGAAAACTAAAACAATCCCTACCAAAATTAAAAATGAATAACAATGACATCGAATGGAAAAGCTGACAAATATTTAGGTATAACTATTGATAAAAAAAAAGTGTGTGAGTGGACACCACATGCCACAAGTACAGGTCGCCAATATTCTTGACTAAAGATGACAGTCTCAAATGATTAGGGGTCGAGCTTGAGCTCTTTGCCCCAATCATCGCTGTAGACCTGGACCGGCCTCGTAAGGGGTGGGCCTGCTTTTTTGCCTATCCCCCCGCAAATGCTGACGGTATTGGCGATGTTAGCAAACCTCCCCTGGTCCTGGCTGTTGGACCCTGCCAGCTGGGTCGTTTCTTCTGGCGCTCTTCTGTCTTGGTCTTCTGGTAAGGGTACCGAGCTGGTTGTTTGCTTGGTACCCCCGGGATCGGGTATTGGATGTTTTTGGTCACTGTCTCCTTGCGGTGTGGCTTGCAGATCGGGCTGAAACAGATAAAGAGTTAGTTATACTTACCCATTATCCAGGATCTGGAGCTTCGGCCTCTTGTGCCTCGGAGCGTCGTTGGGGTCATAGTCAGTCGCCTGTCTGACCAGCGGATTCCCATGCTCTGCTGCACGGGCGTATAGGTTCTTCGCTCTGTCCCGGATGTTGTGTATTCCAGGTCTCTGAAGATGTCGGCGTTTCTGACAAACCATGGTGCATCCACGGCGTACCGAAGTGCGACGTCTTCCACGGCTTGTATCCTCTTCAGATGGGTTTCTGCTTGGTATCCCCATTCAACGGAGGCGTAGGTCAGAATAGGTGCAATGAGGGTCCTGATAAGCGTGAGTTTGTTCCTAAGGTTGAGTTGGCTCTGTCTACCTATCATAGGGTAAAGTAGAGTCCTCCTCGTCCTCGCTTTCTGTATTATCGCTTCCGTGTTCTGTCTCCATGTCAGGCTTCGATCCATGATAATGCCAAAGTATTTGACGGTATCGTTCAAGAAGACGTGTCCTATGGGAGTTTGCTTCCTGACTCTCTTGAAGGCTTTGCTCTTCTCCGCATTGATTTTGACTTTCCACTTGTTGCACCACTCTTCCAGAAGGGATGCTGCTTCCTGGAGGTTGCGGGTGGCAAGTCTTGCAGTCCATGATCTTGCGATTATGGCCGTGTCGTCTGCGTAGAGCGCCAAAGAGGCCCTTGCGGTTCTTGGCATGTCGGAGGTGTAGATAATAATAATAATAATAATAATACTTTATTACTAGCATAGCTAAAAAAATACAGAAAAACATACATATATATACATACAAGATATTATAATATATATATTATAATATAATCATATAATCATAATCATATATAATATACAAACACATAATTTAAAGAACACATCACATTTAAATTTCGCTATTATTGTAGACATGTATCCTACAATTTTTTTTAAAAGACGTTATATTTGCACTATCTTTTATACTGTCTGGCAATTCATTATACATTTTTAGACCGTTGTGGAATAAATCATTTTGACCATAGTTTGTTCTAACCGTCGCTACATAAAAGTTATTTTGATTACGAGTATCATAATGGTGAATGTCTCTAACAAAGGTACAATGTTCTAATAGATGCTCTGGTAAGAAACCATTTAACATTTTATAAATAAAAGTCATAGTATTCAATATCACAGTTTGTTTAACACTTAGGACTTCAACATTATCCAGCATTCGCTTAATATTTGTATATCTGTTGCATTGTAAGATTATTCTTAAGGCTTGATTTTGTTTTTTTTGCAAAACACTGAATTCGGAATCACTGGAGAGGAATATTATTGTTGAGCAATAGTGGAAGTGAGAATGGATTATTGAGTTATATATTGTTCTTTTGGTACACTGATTTAGGTTTTTTCCAATTCTTCCTAAAAAATTTATCTTCTTCGCAACCTTGTTTCTTAAGAATTCTGCATGCCTACTGAAGGTTAAGTTTTGATCGATTAGCACTCCTAAATATTTAATTTCTGAAACTTTTTCGATATCACTGCCATTGATGGATAGAACGACATTGTTATTTACATCAAGAGAATTATGTTTACTTTTTATTATCATGTATTTTGTCTTGTTTATATTCAGCCTTAAGTTATTATCAGTTAACCAGTTAATTAGTATATTCAGTTCCTCATTCAGTATAGACATAATATCATTTACATCATCACCCACTATATATAACAACGTGTCATCCGCAAACATCTGAATATTACACTTATTGACGTATTTAACAATATCGTTTATATATAATATAAATAGGTTCGGGCCTAGTACGGTTCCTTGTGGAACTCCATATTTCGTAATCATTTTAGAAGAGACATCATCACCGAATTTAGTTACTTGATAACGATCTTGTAAATAACTTTTGAACCAATCCATTGTACAGTTAATAATTCCCATATGTTCTAATTTCAACAGTAAAAGTTCTCTATCAATAGTTTCAAACGCTCTTTGGAAATCTAAAAACACAGCACCAATAATTTTTTTATCATTTAGTGCATTTTTCCAGTTGAATAGAATTGATTGAAGGGCACTTTCACATGAGTTATTCTTGCGGAAACCAGACTGGTACTTAGATAAAATACTATTACTTTCTACATAGCCCACTAATTGTTCATTCACTGCTAATTCTAACAATTTTTCATAACACGGTACCATATTTATGGGTCGATGTTCTTCGCATAGTATTGAATTTGGTTTCTTTTCAATTGGTACTATGGTTGTAGTTTTCCACGACTTGGGGAATACGCCTTTTTCCATGCTTGTATTCATCACTTGTAAGAATCGATCTCCTATACCTTCAAAAGACAGTTTTAAAATTTTAGTATTTATCCCATCCACACTGCTTTTTTTGTTGTTCAAGTTTCTGACAATTGTTTTTAATTCATTAAAATTCAGTTTTTTAAAATTGCTCAAATGACTAGAGGGTTTATCCATATTTTCTAGTATGTACTCATAGTTGTTACTTTTGTTTAGACTAAGAGTTATGTCTTCAATACTTCGTAAAAAGTAGTTATTGAATTTTTCGGCTATTTCCTTATCATTCTCACATAGCTCATTATTAAACATTATTCCACTTTTTTTGTTTTTTACGTTGCCTTTAACTAATGTTTTTAATATTTTCCATAGCTTGGTTGGGTCATTTCTTACATCTTCTACCTTTTCTGCATAGTATTTCTGTTTTTGTTCTCTAATTAACTTTACTACTTCATTTCTTTTGTTTCTGAAATCTGTCCAGTCACTGTCTACTCCTGTTATTATTGCTCTCTTGTATTGTGTATCTCTGTCTTTTATTTTTTGTTTTACCTCAGTGTTAAACCAGTTTTTATTTCCATAAGAGTTAAAAATACAAATTTCTTTTTCAGGTGCATGTTTATTTAACATATTAATTATTGTGTGCGTTAATTTATCTGCAATCTTATTTGTATCTGTGCAATCTGGTAGCCATTCTTCATCCTTCAAGTCTAACTGAAACTGGAGCTCATTCATGTTATTGTAATTTCTCATTTTCTTCTTATAAGTGATTTGCTTATTTTTTTCAGTGGTTAATTCGATTGTGATAATAGAATGATCTGTGATTTTTGGAGTAGTATGTACTTCGAATTCCAATTGTTTATTATTTGTAATAATCAAATCAATTATAGTACTGCTTTCATTTGTTACTCTTGTAAATTTATCCATAATTTGCATTAGTCCACAATTTTTTATAAGCATATTTAATTTGTCTGAATAATAAGTTTTTCGTGCCATATTTATATTAAAATCACCAATTACTATAAGTACACCGTTGACTGTTGTCCATTCTGCGATGATATTTTCCAACTTTGTCAAGAAGTCTGAATGACTGGCATTAGGTGAGTGGTAGCAATTTAATATTATGTACCTTTTATGATTTATTGTGATGTCAATACCTGTAATCCACATATTCATACAATGACTATCCGATAAAATGTTCTTAAATCGATATTCGTCTTTAATGTATATTAACGTTCCTCCTGTATGTCGACTAGATGAATTTGTTGATGAACAGGTGGGGAGAGAGTACCAATCCCTGCGGTACACCTGCTTCCATGGGCCTGTAGTTTGACAGCTTGTCGGCAATCTTCACACGGAGTTGCCCCCGATGAAGGTAGGATCTCACAAGCTTGACTATGCCGACAGGGTAACAGATCGACAACATCTTCACCAGGAGACCTTCATGCCAAACCCTGTCGAAGGCCTTCGCTGCATCTAAGAAGATCGCTCCTGTGACTTGACGTTGGTTGAAACCCTCCGTGATGTACTCCGTTAGACGAAGTACTTGGAGCTTGGTGGAATGTTCTGTTCGGTAGGCGAACTGCTCATCTGGGATGATCTGGAGCTCATCGGTCAGGGTTTTAAGTCTCTTCAGGATGATCCTCTCTGCTACTTTACTCAACGCAGGTAGGAGACTGATGGGCCTGTAATTTGACGGAAAGGTTAGGTTCTTACCTGGTTTGGGAATCACGATGATGTCTGCTTTCTTTCACTTGGTGGGGAAATAACGTAGTCTCAAGATGGCATTGATGATGTTAACCATTGCTGCTTCTCCTTTGAGGGGTAGTTACTTGAGCTCTATGTTTCCTATTCCGTCGCACCCCGGGGCTTTGCGGGGTTTGAGGCTTCTCAGGATTTCCCTGACTTCTTCAGGAGAAGTCGGGGGGATTATTTCTTCATCCGGCATGCGTCGCAGCCTTCTGACTCTGCGTATTACGTCGTCCTCCCAGTCCTCGTCCTCGATCTGGTTTTCCCTACACTGCAGTTCCAAACTGTCGGCAAAAGCCTCGGCTTTTTCCTGTCGAGTGTAGACAATACCATTCTCTCCGTGGATAGGCGGGACTGGTTTTCGCTTGGCACGCAGAGCCTTCTGGGTAGTCCACATGCTTCTGTCCTGAGGGTCTAGCGACTCTAGGTGACGTTGCCATCTGTTCTGCCTGTGTTCTTGCAGGGCTTCTTTAACTCTTCGAGTTAGTTGTCGAGTCAGTGTTCAGGGAGTCTTGTTCTCTGCACCAGTTTCTTAACCCGCCTTCTGTCTCGAATGAGCTGCATGGTATCTTCAGGGAGTTCTCCCATCGGCATTGCAACTCTTCTCGTTACAGTTTCCGCCGTGCTTTCCGTTAGCGCTGCCTGGATGTGGTTTTCCAGAGAGATGATAGCCTCTTCTAATTCTTCCTCACTATCGATTCCGGGAACGTGTGCAATGTTCCTTTGCAAAATTGCTCGGAACTGTTCCCAGTTCGTTCTTCTCTTAGTGAAAGTTTCCTCTTCAGAGACACCATCACCTAGTTTTAGGAAGATGGGATTCTGATCCGAGGAGCCTTCAGCTTGTGTTTGAAGTTCGGCAGTGAAGGTTATCTTGTTGAGCAGGACTATATCCAGCACGTTGGGCTTATGTCTTCCGTTGTCAAATGTCGGTTCTTCTGGACCTAACGCCCGTACGTCATGATCCTCTAGGAATCGCAGCATCGCCCGTCCACGGGTGTTAGCGAGCCTGCAATTCCAAGCTGGTGATTTGGCGTTGAAGTCTCCTATAGCCACCGTCTGGGTACCCCGTGTTACGAGGGCCTCCAGGTCATGGTTTAGGAGAGGACGTCGAGGTGCTTGGTAACAGGAAGCTATCTTGAGTGGGCCGTTTCGTTCCGTTGAAACCACTATGGCGATGGCTTCCATAGTCCAGTTCCGGCGTGTCGATGAGATGATGGTCTATAGTCTTCTTGACAAGCAGAGCAACTCCTCTTGCGTTTGCTCTTCGTTGTTCTCTATAGACTTCGTAGCCTGGGATTCGAAGTTCCGTAGTATCCTGGCGAAGTTTGTTTTCTTGCAGGGCCATCACGTCGATGTTGTACCTCCAAGATTTCTTCTATTTCTAGATTCCTCCCTCGGAGACCGTTTACATTCCATGAGGCGATCTGCAAGATTTTCGGTTTCACCAGCGTACTAGCCATCTACTCTTGGAGCATATTTGACATTTGGGCGAAGAATGCACTCATTGCTGAGCACATCTGCTGCATTGGTGCCAGCGCAGCTGTGAAGTTATGGGCCACAGCAGAATTTGGGGGTTGACCGCCTTCTTCGGCGCTGTCTTGACCCTGTTTGCAGGTGCGGCCTTGGCGCTTGCTGCATCTGCATAACTTCTTCCAGCAGTGACCTTTCTAGTCTCTGCTGTGGCCGTCTTCGCCCAAGGTCCCTGGTTGTTGGCCTTCGGGGGACCTACTGATTTTTTGGGGTAGCTGGGGCATCCCCTGTAGCTCGCTGGGTGGGCCCCTTGACAATTTGCGCATTTGGCAACGGTGGCACTGGGTGATGGCAGGGGAGGCTCTCTGCTTCTCTACCCTGACAACCAGGGAGCAGCATCTGTTTACCTCCAGGATCTTTTCTTGGCCCAGGGGGACCTGCACGAGGACGAGGGGCATCTCCCTCTTAGTCCTCCTGGATGTCATGCGCTGAACTGATACTGGCGCCAGTCCTTGTGTCTTGAGGTCCTCCTTGATATCCTCCATATCCTCCACCACCACCCTCAGGAGCTTTTTCTCTGGGAGGGCATACGTATGGTATTCCCACTTTTCGTTTGAGAATAACCTTGTCATCTTGGGGTAGTCGTCTGCGGATTGGGGTTCGACGGCGATACCTTCACCGACGACTTTTGCTTTCAGGTATTTGATACCTGCTTCTCGTAGCCTTTGGCTTACAGAGGTCCATTCTTCTTTTCTTCTCAAGATGACTGGAGGGACCTTCGTCTTCTTCTCCTGGTTCGAAGGGGCCCCTTGGGGGCCCGGTGCAGGGGTGGTGGTGCTGGTCGCCGTAGGAGCTCGGTCCTGGACGGTCGTTTTGGGCTGTTCAGGCTCCTCTTCGTCGATGTCCATTTGATGGGTGGCCGACTTTTTTCTCTTACGGGCTGCTGCTTCTTTATTGGCAGCCGTGGGGGTTGGGGTTGCTCATTGGATGGCCCTCAGGAGCTCGTGGTGCTGGATGTTTCGAGCCTCCAGCGATGCTCGGGCTTGATCGGCCATTTGCTTCTGCATTTGGGCCATTTTCTCAGAAAAATCCTAGATTTGAGTCCTTAGGGCCTTATTTTCATCTAGGAACCGTAGGAGCTTCCGGAATAGTCATCCATATTGCTGTCCTCCTCAGCAAATGACATTTTTCTTTCCTGCAAAAGAATACCTAGAATATTATAGGACAGAAAAAGTACATGTAAAATTAAAGAAAAACGATATTCGTCTCCAAGGGAGACTTTTACTTATCTGTTTGTTCCATTGTCTTGAAAAAGACATAGAACACCTCTTCTTAGTAAAACTTGAGTGTGGTCACTACTAGTCACTACTACTAACACTGCGGCGCTGGTGCTGCTACTCCGTAAACACGCCCGCACGCTTCGGTAGGCACGACTCGACTGAAGTAGAGGTCAAGATTGCGGTTACAGTATAGTATCCTTAAAAACGCCCCTATCAATACTGCCACAAACATATACAAAAGCTACTTACGACCCATATTAACATATGCAGCCCCAATTTGGTACCCACCAATCTCTCGCAAACAACAGAATCGCCTACAAATGCTCCAAAATAAAGCATTAAGAATAGCTACTGGTTTACACTTCCCCCAAATACACAAATCCACAATCTAACTGGTACACCTACACTACAAAATTTCATTCTACAACTTCTTCCAAACTTTGCTAATACACTAATCGAATTTAACATCCCACTTTAATCGACCCACTGACCCCAAAATTTTACGACGCATCCACTCATTCATCCCTAAACTACAGGTCTCGCAGCGTAGCTTGATACTTGAGAGATGAATGCGCAGTAGACTTTAGGTGAAACAGTAGGGACAGATCAGTTTACATAGCTCTGGCGGAGTGGTTACATCGTCGGTACAGTACATACAAAAGTGTTTTCTTGTTGTGTTTTATGTGATTTGGGTTCTTCCATTCTCTTGTTTCGTTTCATTTTCTGGTGTCTAACTGGAAAATACAATGGTTTTTAAAAATTCTTATTTCATTATACTACAGAGAACAAAGTTTAAAAATTCTACTTTCAAAAGTTTCTAGCACCGAGTGTACTTCTTCGGAAAACAGCGCTCTCCATCTCTGTTCCATATGGGAAGTCTCATGTTCTCTACTGCGCATTTCGAGTATCAAGCTAGGTTGCGGGACCTGTACATATATACTCCTACTATCTAACATACACTAATCTGTTTTTTGAAAAAAAAAATTAAAACAACAAAAAAATATAAACAAAACAATAATAAATAAAACAAAAATAAAAAACACAGAAACACAATACACAAAACAATATACGAAAAGATCGAAACTAAACGCTCTATATTATAACACCGCATTAGCGAATTCTTCTAAACCAAAGTGAAAAGAGTCATTTCCCAACAACTAACCAATATGTAAAAGAGCCAAAACGATAGCATAAATCATGTAAACAATACCCAATCACACTGTGACGTGCTTTCTTCCAGTTGCCTAGCGCATAGGCAAGTGGAAGCGTCACTTTGGCGCTGAGCTATATTTTGGTTAAATTCGGTAATCTCGAGCGCCACCTTTACAATTATTACGTGGGGCAAATGTCCCACATTAGCCTCCTAAACGCAGCCTGTTGCAATAGGGCTGGGATAGCTACAGTGGAGACACGGTATGTCCAGGGATCCGGACGGCAGATTAGACTTTCACTCACGTTCAACAGTAAAAGGCAGAGGTCGGTAAATAACAAAGTTTATTAACATACAATGAAATTTTTACAAAACAGTAAAAAACGGTTAGGTACCAGGAGTTTCTGATAAACACAATAACAAAAACTTAAGATATGTCATTTTAATTTAATTTGAATTAGGTAGAGCGCCATTTTGTGACGTACAGGTAACCAGACGGTGAGAAGCTAGTTAGCTACTCATTAATGCGGAAGCAAGCGGTGGTAAGCAAGCAAACGGTGAAAGCGGTGAAAAACAACAGTAGCAAAGCGGTATATAAAAAAAACAGTACACGGAAAAAACTACACAAGTAATTTAAAAAAACGGACAGCGTGCAAATATCAGGCAAAAGCAAGCGGTTATCTACAGCAATAATCATGCCTACATGTTGCATTAGAGTGTGGGTGTGAAGAACTTGGCAAAACTAAATAAGACTGATACCAAATAAATAAAACGGTTGTAGGATTCGGTGCGGTGTGTAACCTAAGTCACACTCGGATCGGAAAATAAAACGGTTATCGGATTCGGAGCGGTGTGTAACCTTGGTTACACTCGGTTCGGAAAATAAAACGGTTATCGGATTTGGTATCAGCTTACGGCGGAGATTATTCTGCCTAGACGGACAGACAGTAATAATCAGAACGGTGGTATTTCGGTTCGGTTCGGAAATGTTGAAATTACATCAACACTTCATGCGGTGTTTGCCAAGCGCCTCAAACCCCAGAGCTGGGTGCCTTCATTAAATGCATTTCGGTTCGGCCACGTGGTATCTTGTCGGATTTGATGCGGAAAATGTCTATGTATCAGAATATAATGTTAGTTACTTTATTCACGGTAGCCTAGATTTTATTCTCAATTCCCGGACTATAATAAATTTCTATAAATTATTTCAAAGTAAGGAATTTTGTTCCATTTCGTATCAATACGAAATATTGGGAACAAAATGAACGGTAAATTAACAATAACACTACAATAAATTTCACAAAAATAATTTTTGCAAATACAGATTTTATTTTGCTACGACCTACCTAAAATAAAATATACGGTAATTAAAACTTCTACCCATTTGGTAGAATAACATATTATTTTATTGCAGTACCATCACAAATGGTCTGGATCAAAATAATATAAACGGTACACAGTTTTCTCTCGAATTATCATCTATGTTCTTTTTCCCATTTGGAAATTCTTGCGAACATAACTATTTGGATAAAATCGGAGAAGTTGACAGGTCCTAACTTGGACTCTCTTACTATTGTAATAATTTAAATTCATTTAATTTCGACAAAGTCGGAAAATAATAATTATATTCTGATACATTTAAACGGAATCGGTTTCAAATTATTGCTTTAAAACACACATTTCAGTGAATTATTCTTATCGGTGTTAATATAAAAAGGTCGACAAGAAACCAGCGGCGGTGATAAAACGGTGTACTTACACGTGCTGGATATACGGAATAATACCCGACTGGGCTGTTTGACGGATCGGACAGAAGTGATATTCAAATGTGCTCTAATGAAACTGATTTACGCAGCTGACTTACCAACGCCCTCAGTATCAAATCTTGTAATTAATGTTAATATTACGGACAGCCCTCTCACTGCCAGGTTTATCAAATTACCTATTTAAGGTAGAAATCTGTTTCGCGGTTTCAGCTAACTAAATTTGGGAGAAATCTATAATAATTTACAATGCATATGATTCGAATGTAAGCGGAGCAAATAACGAAGTATATTGGTAATTTAAACTGCATTTTTGGCAATGGAAAATTCACCTCGTTACAACATATTAACACCGTAATATATTAAGAGCCAACAAATATTAAATAAACAGACACACAAGAAAATGATACAATAAAACAATAACAATCACATACTATACAACAGATAACAGTCAGCCCACACAAGGGCAAGATATTCAATTATAAATTATAAAATGCGGTAAGCGCCTACGGGCGGACACCGCTATGCATCCTACACACTAGGAGCACATACTACGAAGTGAGAAGAGCACTGGGTACATATCGTAAATTACCTATGGCATGCTGAGCCGAGACACTTTGCAGACTTGTGCACTTGGTGACGTGACTCCCCGGAGCGAATATAACTTGACCTAGAAAAGTTATCTGGCGTGTTGAGCCGAGTACCAATCTCGAGTCGAATGTTATTTAGTCCGGTGCTGTCCCGTCGTCACGGAGTAACCGACCCGGAGCAAATATAAGTTGACAGAGGAGTTATCCGGCGTGTTGAGCCGATAGCTTGCTCGGGTTGACGGTTATTAGCCTGACGCCGTTTCCGCTGTCAAAGTAACCCCTACCCGTCGCATCGCTGCGTCTTCTCTTTCTGACTCATACGACATAAATGTCACCTGATTACCAATAACCGTAAAAGATATATAAATCCTTTATTTATCCTTTATTTAGCCAAAGACTAATAATATACAAAAATATACATAAGTAGTAAATAGACAATGAAAAAAGATATATAAAAACAACACAAGAATTGTATATACCAAACAAGTATAGTCAATTTGTCACACTATAAAATTTCACTTAAAATAAATAAACAGTCATAGAACATATAACAATCAGTAGTAATTACATGACTTTAAAAACAAGTACTTAAAATTAAATTTAGGCTGGACATTTTCAACAGACAATACGAATGTCTACTCATCCAATAAATACTTTTTAAGCCTATTCTTGAATGTATTTAAAGTGGTACTGCTTTTAATATTCTCAGGTAACTCATTATACTCACCTAATCCCTTAAAAAATAAACTGTTTTGAGTTGACTTTTTCCTGTATCTTTGTATATGAAAGTCTAAATTAGCTCTAGTATTATAATTATGTACATTTATATTATAGACTAACATATCCTGCAGATATTTAGGAGCTAAGTTATTCTTAATTTTATATATAAAGACCAGGGTGAAGAATGTAACATATTTTTTTACCGAAAGCCACTTTAACGTACTCAGCATGTCCCGAATAGGAGTCAGTCTAGAACATCCCAAAATGATTCTCATACCCCTATTTTGTAACTTTTGAAGTCTATCTAACTCATTTTTATTTAAGAGGTATATTATTGAGCAACAATAGTTGAAATGGGGCAGTATGCATGTATTATATACCATAAGTTTGGCCCATTGACTCAGGTACCCACTACTTCTACTTAAAAAATTTATTTTAAAACCTATAATTTTACATATATAGCTAGCATGATCTTTAAATGATAATTGTTTATCTATCATTACCCCAAGATATTTTATTTTTTCAACTCTCTCAATTTCATTGCTACCAATATAAATTTTTTCTTCTCTACTTATCGAATCTAAACTAATACCTTTTCCAATAGCCATCCACTTAGTTTTCTTACTATTAACCTTTAATAAGTTAGTACAGCAGTACCTGTAAACATTTTGTAAGGTATTATTTATCATTGTGAAACAATTTCCAATATTGAAACCACTAATATAAATTAGGGTATCATCAGCGAATAAATGTATTTTACAATTGTCCACAACCTCCACAATGTCATTTATGTATACCAAAAACAATAGTGGGCCTAATACACTACCTTGTGGTATTCCATTGTCATTACTTATTTCAGAAGATGTTATATTATTTAATTTCAATTTTTGTGATCTATTATTCAAATAATTAGTCAACCATAGTAATGCAACTCCATCAATACCTATTTTTTTTAATTTCATCAATAACCTTGCTCTATCTATAGTTTCAAATGCACGTTGTAAATCTAAAAATACTGCAAGTGTAATTTGGTTTTTCTCTAAATTTAGCTTCCAGTCGTGCAATACACATTGTATAGCGGTCTCACAACTATGTTGGCTACGGAATCCCGACTGGTAACTCGTTAATATTTCATTTCTTTCCATGAAAGATACTATTTGTTCATAAACTACCTTTTCAAGAACTTTTCCCATGGAATTAATCATGTTGATTGGACGTAGATCACAAGCCTTTATTGAATTCGGTACCTTTGGAACAGGTATAATAGTAGCAACCTTAATATCCACCGGTACTTGACCCGTTAAAAGTGACAGGTTTATCATATTTAATAAGGGAGCTGATAAAGTTTCATAACAATTTTTAATTAATGTTATGCTGACATCATCAGGACTGTTTTTGTTAGGCATAGCAAATATAAGAGCTTTCAGTTCATCAGCACTTACCAGGGAAAAGTTATCAAACTTCTCCACAACTGTCCTGTTCTCGATTGGTAAGTCACCTGTAACATCAATGTTATCCCTAATACTTTCTATGCTTTTGACATAATACACATTTAGTAAACTAGGAATTTCTGTTGGATCATTAACTATGTTGTTAGTATCAAATTCTATTTGTGAGACAATGTTGTTGGTTTTATTTTGTGGTACAAGTCTTTTTAATGTATTCCACATTTCATGAGGGTTGCCTTTATTCAATTCAATTTTTTTATCGTAGAACTTCTTTTTCTCATTTTTTATTACTCTGACAACATTATTTCTGGCCTGTTTATATCGTTCCCAACTTACATAATTTCTCAGAAGCACAAATTCTTTATAGATACGGACCTGATAACCGATATATTATGTAAACGGTATATATTATGTAAACTGGCATATTTTACATATTATCGAAGAAAATAAAATTGTTAATTTTCATTGTGTTGTCTTATTAAACTAATCTGGATCCTGAACTAATCTCCGACTCCAGTTACCCAGAGCAAGAGACCCTAACAATTTATAGAATACCCCAAAGTGTGGAGTAATTTAATTAGCAGTCTTGTACGCTAATTACTCTATTCGAATTAATCATATAGAGAACAATTTATATTATTATATACAAGGGGCTACGGAAATTGTCAATCATATATACTTATTAGTACAATGCACATTGTCGTGTTCATATACAGGGTGTTCCTTTAAATGTTTGTTACCCTGTATACCCGTAGCTCAGTTATGCAAATTCTAAAATTCCAGGAAATGAAATTCAATACACACCTACATTCTAGACTTGTCGGTTACCTCTACACATGTGCATTAAAATGTAATTTGATTCCTCGCACACCTGCACGCAAATTCCTGGAAATGTAATTTGATACTTCGCATACCTGCATTCCAAACTTGTTGAGACTTGTTCGTTAAAAATACAGGAAATGTAATTTGATACCTCACACCCCTGCACGCAAATCCCCGGAAATCCTGATCACGAATGATCGCTTTGACCTTCATCACTCATCACAAATGACTGCTCCGGTAGCATTCCCATGACCGCTTTGACCTTGATCACTGACCTTGATCCAGCAGCGTTGCCATTATACACCTTCTATTGACTAATGGTAATAAGAAATATGTGAAATGTTTGACAACACTAAATAGCGTTAGTTAGTGTCTTTCGACCGATACAAGTGTTCGTAATACGGTACTTTCTTAAAAGTACCAACACAGCCCCCAAAGTCACTTTACCGTTATCTCCGCAGGCGTCTGGTAAACTTCCACCCCATACCTTCCCTCGCATCGGGATGTACAGGGGCGTCTCGTGCACTATTATTTTTAACACCATCCAAAGAACTCATTAAAAAAATCATCCGCCTCTGATTATTTATTTTTAAAAGTAATAATGTAAAGTTTATTCATCACCTTGAATACTGGTAAAGTGATTATTTCAGAAACTATTCATAATAAAGATATGTATAGGCTATTTGGCGAAAAGGTTCTTTATCTTCTATCCAAATCTGTATAAATATACAGGGTGTGTTTAAAATAACAAAATTGATGTCACTACCGCGAAAACAGGTAGTGATATAGTGACCATCAAGGCCAAAAAATGCCAGTTCACAAATATAAATCCACAAGCCTGAAGGTTTTCGCAGAAAGAAAATAGGCAAGATTTTATCGAATCTATTTCATTTATGGCGAATTCATTGTATGTTCTTTCAGGGATCTGTTACCGGACAGTTTAAATAATTTAAATATTTGTTAGCTTTTGTACAAAGGTGATCGTTTAATACTGAATAATTGTACCTAGCTGGGGTGTAAGTTTTGAACGATGCAGTATTGTGTTTCAGTAATGTAAATTAATTTCGCTATACTTGAATATTAAATAAAACAACATACCTTTCCGTTTGGGGAACTTTTCTTGAAAACCCTGGAAAGAGAAAACGTAGTTACTATACACATAAAAAATTTGTTGAAAGGAAACCCAATATTACTGATTGTGAAATGTTAATACTAACGGCGAAATCGTAAGTTGAAACGTACCCTTAAACGCAGATTATAGTTAGGATAAGGGATATCCCACAGAGCCGCACTTAAAATTTTTGTGCACAATAACAGTAGAAATTTAGAAGTATTGTCTTTGGTAAATAAAGAGCCATTTGGTACAGTAATAAATTAAAATGTTTTACTTTGTTTTGCTTATGTTGAGATAGGAATAATATCTGATATATTTGTGGAGTATTGACAAATTCGATATTCCATGACACACCGACAATATTAAGTTCGACTCTGTCGAGGGTAGGGTTTATATACCTGCTGTATACCGTTACATCCTAAAATAATTTCGGTAAGAGGAAGTCGAGTAACTATATCAAAATAACTTGAAATTATAATTGAAACAGTTTGTGTCTCCGTTAATTTTTTATTTTAATCATTCCAGAACATGCTTTACATGAGTACGATTTTGTTCTATATTAAGTAATACATTATATTTATGATTTACTATTTTCTACGAATATATAACATGGTCCGCTCTCCCATCTATACGTAAGCGGCAAAGCTTTGAGGTTCTTTATGTGCCTTAAATATATGTAGAGAACCATACACATACATCGTAAACATTAAAGCTGGGAACGCATGGAGAGCTATACTATAAAATATGTTATATCTCATATATTACAAAAATATATTTTTGTTTTGTTTTGCTCAACATAACATGATTTCAAATGAACCAAAACACACCCATCGATAATATATATTTATAGTCGGGCGATATATTTTTACATAAACGCTTAATAACATAAGATGTCCTAATAATTTGTATATTTATTCATCTTAGCTTACCTCAAAGTCACTGCCAATTATATTTCGCGCCTTGTCCTCTAGATCACATACGTAGTATACCCATTTCTGCTAAGTGGTACCACACATTTCAAAGCTAACAAATTTCGACACCAGCTGTCCCTTTCCTCATGCCCATATATTGCGTAGCATTGTCATTATTCATTTGTGTGTGCAGTGGTACGTACGCAAAGTTTTAAGATTAAGTGATTTGTGATTTTACGGATTTGTGGGGTAGGAATGGAAAATAAAAGTTTTTCATCCTCTAGCACAGAAGAGGAAAACGACCTCATAAATGCACGAAATACAATATAATAAAGAAAAACAGCATTAAAAGAGGTTCAATACTTAATAAGAAGGTATGCAAATCCGACAAGTTGGCATCATTCACACTCACGTCGAAATCGCCGACTTTCCGCTACCTCAGCTGAATCAAACGTAACATGCAGAGACGAAACGGGGGGGATTCCCCGATCACCTCAGAATCAGAGAACTCTGACGGTAAGTTTATTTTAAATACTGTTGGATTCTAATGCTCGGTCAGCTGATTACATTATATGTACAGCAGTAGAATTTGTACTCTTAATAGTTTTGAGTTTGCTTAATGAATTTTTAAGAAAATAATAGGGTACAGATAATTATTACGCAACGAGCTTTACGTATACTTGTAACACTATTTAACCAACAAGTTTTGGGTTGTAAATCCACGAGCTTGGATTAGAAATAATAGTAATAATAATAGCTCAAGAACAAGAAATAATAATAACCCAATAAATTTAGGTGAAACAGTACAATATGTTTGGATACTTTTGTCACACCTACTTAACGAGTTTTGAGTAAACGTTAGATGATTAAACTATGTTCAACGAGCTTTTTAAGTAAATAGTTGATAGAGTGCTCAACGAGTTTAGATGAGGCAATACTTAAAGTTTCGATAGTTTTGCCATACTCAACGAGTTTTGAGTAAAAATAGGATATGTTTAAACCTGTACTCAATGAGCTTGGAGTAAATAGAGTGCTTAACCAACATGGGCAAACAATACTAGGAGTTGGAATTCTTTTGGTATACTCGACGAGTTTTGAGTAAAAATGAGATGTGTTTAAACTATGCTCAACGAGTTTTGAGTAAATAGTTTTTGGAGTGCTCAACGAATTTGGGCGACGCAATACAAGAGGTTTGGATGTTTTTATTATACTCAACGAGTTTTGAGTAAAAACTGGACGTGTTTAAACTATGCTCAACGAGCTTTGAGTAAATAGTTGATGGAATGCTCAACGAATTTGGGCGAAACAATACAAGAAGTTTGGACGTTTTTGTCATATTCAACGAGATTTGAGTAAAAATTGGATGTGTTTAAACTATGCTCAACGAGTTTTGAGTAAATAGTTGATGGAATGCTCAACGAATTTGGGCGAAACAATACAAGAAGTTTGGACGTTTTTGTCATATCAACGAGATTTGAGTAAAAATTGGATGTGTTTAAACTATGCTCAACGAGTTTTGAGTAAATAGTTGATGGAATGCTCAACGATGTTTTTTTTGTCATACTCAACGAGTTTTGAGTAAAAATTGAATGTGTTTAAACTATGCTCAATGAACTTTGAGTAAATAGTTGAAGGAGTGTTCAACGAATTTGGACGAAGCAATACAAGGAGTTTGGATGTTTTTGTCGTACTCAACGAGCCATGAGTAAAAATTGAATGTATTTAAACTATCCCGTAACCACAGACGTATAATTTTTGGCACAAGTTTACAGATTAACGGTCTCCTAGACCATAAACCATATGACATTTTTATTTTTTATTTTGATTATTGAAAAAATGTGTAAACGTTGAGAACTAAATGTTGTAACTTTGACACAAGTTTACAGATTAATGGTCTAATAGATCATAAACTATATGACATTTTTATTTTTTACTTTGATAATTGAAAAAAAAAAGTGTAAACGTTCAGAACCAATGTTGCAACTTTACTTTAATGAATTATAAGTCTTCGAAGGTAGAGTACTATGGTAAAAGTGAGTTAAAAAAAAAAAAATGCAAAGTCGATATATAAATTTATGGTAAGATATGCATTTTCTAAAACAGAATAATCATTTCTAACAAAGAAAGAAGTATTAAAAAAAAAAAATCGAAACTGCAGAAACAAATTTTTCTGTAAAAAAAAAAAATATATATATATATATATATATATATATATATATATATATATATATATATATATATATATATATATATATATATATATATATATATATATATATATATATATATATATATATATATATATATATATAAAAAAAAACTGCAAGCCTATCCTGAGCATTCCCTACAGATCTGGCTGCTACACTGTAGGCATATTGGCTGTCTACATATTGATACAAAAATAGGACGCTGTGCGCCTTTTTTTGTAGGGGCACATGTAACATAACTTCCTCTTAACAAATTTGCCAGCTTCTTGTTCTGGAGAATCAAGTGGAAATTCTGTTCCTCCCAATACTCTTTTAATACAAACACAGAACCCTTCTCATCTAGTGAGTCTACCCCGTCTTTATTACAATTGTAATATTCTATAATTTCACATTTTCCTCTTCGTGCATCGTTCATTATGATGAACAGATGACAATAATATAACAGCCTTATTTTTTTTTGTGACATATGAAAGTAATGTCGCATTCTTTATGAACCCATATAATGAAGATCCCACAGACCGCTGCCTTGAGGGCAAAAAACTGAGAGGAATCTCTCTTTTATTTTTCTTTAGCGTTCCCACATAAGTAAGTTTTTTTTTGTAGTAAGATAATTTACAATCTCCATGGAGGAAAACCAATTGTCGGCCGTAATATTCCTATTTGTGCCTTGTATAAGTTTGCTGAGTCGAATGACAGCCTGTGAGGATTGAGAATATTATTTCTCGTCATCAAATAATGTGTACCCATCAGAATCTTTTCCATGGTATATATATCCATTTAAAAAATAATCACTTCTAGAGTCAGTCAGTGCCATAATTTTCAAATCATATTTTGCAGATTCTTATTGGCAGTTTGCGACAAAAGATTTGAACAGTTGAGAAATAGGTGCAACTGAATCTGTTTTTCCTCTTTCAGATCTGTCTGCCAAATTATCAAAACGTAGACAAGATAAAATAATAACAAATCTATTAGATTTGTTACACATCGGAAGATGTCACGTCCTGCACCATCAGTTGCAAAAATAGATCTTATATCTTCGTGATTTGATTTGAATATGGAAGTGTATAACAGCAGGCCGAAAAATCTACGTTCAGTTACATCTAATCACGTAAGTCGCTACTCAAGGGGTTCTTATATTTTTGACGTTCTTTGCGAATTTTTGCATTTGTCCATTGTACAATATCTGCAAGCATCTGTTCAGTAAATAAACGACTCCAGTCCTCAATAGATTTGGATGTCTCTTGCAGAGCATTAGACCCTCGCAGGCCAGGACATTAAACATAACATAAACGTCACACCTAGTAGACAACTCAACATAAACATCACACATAGTAGACAACTCCCAAATCCAAAGCCTCTCAGAAAAAACGCAGACAGCATCCATTACCCTCCAACATCGCCAGTGCCAGTACTGGGGATCGAACTCAGTACACGTTAGGCTATCTGACCAAGCGTGATCGCCACTAAGACGCTTAGCCGACTGAGCTACCGTGCCAGTTTTAGAACTATATTATGTTGAAGAGTACGAGTAGGTTTAGATACCATGGGATTTAGGAACCATTTAAATCTATTTTTGCTATAAACATACCTGTTTATATTTAATTCTTCAGTACTGGTTGTTTTATTTGCCTCTTCAATTTCCGTACTTTCGGATAATTCTTCATTCAGTTCTTGTTCATGTCTATACTCTTCAACACTAATACTACTGTCTGTATCATGGCCACTTCCAATATATTCCCAGTCTGACTCCAAATCGCTTTCATCAACGCCGCCACTATCATCTTGATAAACAGGATCATCTTCTACTTCTTTTAAAAACTGTTTTCTCAAAGTCAAGGTCGTCGTAAGTAATCGTAAGTTTAGATGGACCTGCTTGTGCATCCATTAAAAAACAATACAAAAGAGGATATGAAACTAAAATTGTTACTTAGATATACAAAATTACACTTACTCAGATTACTGGTCTGACAGACCAGGATTTACTTTCAAACTATAATAAAAATACGGAGATGGCGCAAAATGACATGCAGTCGCGGAGAATGGATTAAAAGTAAGTTGTTGAAAGGTATCTTAGAGAACGACCTTGAAAATTATGAGAACGACCTTGAAAATGTCTCACAGACCACTAATCTCTGGTTGCTGGTTAAATTCAACGAGTTTTGAGTAAATATCATACTCAAAGAGGTGTAAGAAAGATTGAATGTGTTTAACTATGATCAGCGAGTTTTGAATAATTATTTAATAGAGTGTAATACTCAATGAGTTTTGAGTAAAAAATGATGTATTTCAGCTATACTCAACGAGTTCTGCGTGAAATGGAGCGGTCAACTAGTTTGACCGACCCAAATACGTTTATCATACTCAACGAGTTTTAAGTAAACATTGGGTGTGTAAACTATGCTCAACGAGTTTTGAGTAAATAGTTGATGAAGAGCTCATCGAGTTTGGGTGAAAGAATAATAGGAGTCTTGCTGCTTTTGCTATACTCTACCCAAGCACCATTTTCAGACACAGTTTCGAGGCATATTTCGTAGTCGGAAACAGTTTTGTAACTGATATGAAATGCAATGATTCACATATATTTCCGACATTTTTCGGAAATTGTTACCTGTTTAACTTTTCCATATATCACAAGAATATTATTCAACAGTTTAGTAACTGTTTCTACCATTACGTACTATTTTTCGTTGGTACAATTGTTTGAAGACATTTAACATACTGCAGCATCTGTGACCATAGGGAAAACTCGGATCGGGTGTTGCAACAGCTTTAAACATCTACGTATGTGATCTAGAGGACAAGGCGCGAAATATAATTATAAAATTAAACGAACTTACCTTAAGTGAAGTTCTATTATAATTATATGAAGCGCCTTGTCCGAATAGATCACTCCCTCCCTACTAATAATTTGTTTTTCTTTGGGTTCCCGTGATCTATTGAATGTTGCAACACTAGCATGGCTTTAAAATAATGACAATGCTACGCAATATATGGGCATGAGGAAAGGGACAGCTGGTGTCGAAATTTGTTAGCTTTGAAATGTGTGGTACCACTTAGTAGAAATGGGTATACTACGTATGTGATCTATTCGGACAAGGCGCTTCATATAATTATAATAGAACTTCACTTAAGGTAAGTTCGTTTAATTTTATAATTGATGCATATTTGTATTTTTTTTTCATAATGTACCTTCTATTAATTTATGAAGTTTGTAAAACCCATTCGAAAATAATTACGAAATTTTTCATCATCTAACTCGTTAAAAAGTGCAAATTCGCCACTTTCTTTTCTCAATCTGATATGATTTGCTATCCAGAATCTTTTTTTTGTTTTTGTATATATTGGTACACTTAGCACCGCTAGAGTGGCATCAAACTCAGCATCAAATTCATCTTCTGATGAGCTGTCAATTAAATCTAAAAGTATACGAGAAACCATCGCGACTTTACTTTTCCAACTACAGTCATGGAATATATATCGTAAGATATCTTTGCTCGTGTGTTGGTCTGCTACTATAATATTACATTATATCCCACTCTTTAGCTATAATATACAGAATCGGAAAATACACTTCGCAATATAGGGAATAAACTTCGATGTAATTGGGCTATTGAAAACAGAATGCGTGGGGTCGACGTGGTGAAAAACGGTGAAAAACCAGTTAACAACTTATCTAGAACACAATAAACTTCTTAACGTCAACCAGTTTGGTTTCCGAAATAAATTGTCTACAACACTTGCAATTGATAAATTGACATCTGCTATCAATGCTGGATTTGAAGAAGGGAAATATATCGGTTCTTTATTTCTAGACCTCACAAAGGCCTTCGACTGCGTGTCCCACGATTTCCTTGTTAACAAATTAAATTACTATGGCCTTTCTGGGCATAGCATAGCTCTTATCAGATCTTATCTTAGTAATAGACAACAATGTGTCATCTATAATGGTAGAAAGTCCACCTTGCAAAAATTAAATCATGGTGTTCCCCAGGGCTCAGTACTGGGACCTATCCTTTTTCTTATCTTTATTAACGACTTCCCAATTTCAGTTCAGGATGATGTACTGGCCATATTATTTGCCGACGACACTAGTTTAACATTCCCCGGCTGCAATTTAGAATACTTGCTGAATGAGTTACCGCAAATCCAGTCAATTATACAAAACTGGTTCATATCTAACAAGTTATGCCTGAATACATCTAAAACGGAGACCATGATATTCAGTTTGCGTAACATGGAGGAAGTAAAAAACCCTGAATCTATTAAATTTCTGGGTGTGAACTTAGACCCAAAGTTGTTGTGGGAAAATCATACAGCTTATGTTTGTACTAAAATCTGTAAATACACTTACCTGCTCAGAAACCTTGTTGGTAAAGTATCTGAAATTACCTTAACAACTGCTTATCACAGCTTCATCCACTCTACAATTTCATACGCAATTCTAGTATGGGGGCATGCAACAACCTGTGCAAATGTATTTTCAGCCCAAAGGAGAGTTATACGAGTAATATCCGGATTAAAATTTAGAGATGATTGTAAAGAACAGTTCAAAAAATTGAGAATCATGACTGTACCCTGTACTTATGTATTCCAGTGTCTTATATATATAAAAAAAAATCTGGACTCATTTAGCACCAGAAGCCAGGTTCATTCCCATAACACTAGAAATAAAGATAATCTAAACAATAATTTCCTACGACTAAGTAGAACCAGAGATGGCACTGGTTATCTAGGAATACAGTTCTTTAACGCCTTGCCTCCCCAGGTAAGGGCTTTAAATGAAACTCAATTTAAAAAGAAAGTAAAAAATTATCTACTTAACGGCGCTTTCTACACCACAGACGAATTTTTATCTAGTGACCTTAATCTTATTTAATTTAATTTATATACAATACGGCAACTCCCTAAATATGTCCATGTATTCATGTTTCTTAGATACATATTTGTCTCAGTTTTTATGTGTTTTATATTAATTTTTATCTTATTTGTAAACTTATTTATATCCTGTCTTTGTAGTATACATTTTATTCTTCTACCATAATTATCTAGCTGTTTTAGTGCCTATTTGTATATTTGACGTGTGTAAACATTCTCTGATGTATTTTGACATGAATAAATTATCTTATCTTATCATAAATTATCTTATCTTATCAAGCGGTGTTGGTATGAACGAATACCAATGCCCCGCGTTGATCTACGGGCAAGGCGTGGTTTACCTGCGCATACACATTTACACATTGCGAACTTCAATGTCCGAATCTGTATATTATAGTATAGCTCTCCGTGTGTTCCCAGTGTAACAAATAGAATGATGGCACTGTGAAAGTTATAAGTCGTCGTCCATTCTCGGTTATTGATCGGAAGTCCGAAAATAATTTAAATATCAAATACATGAACATAACTTAAGTTGATGTTAAAGTTTCATTGAAAACTTTTTTGAACATTAACTGCATTTTACAAAAAAATTGATTTAAATGTCTCATAAATGTGTATACCTAATTGACTAAAAAAAAAACAACCTCGCAGAGTTTTTGTAAAACATTTCTAGAAATGAATTCGACACTATCGACAATTTAGTATTAGTTAATTAAACCATAACCGTCTTATCCTTTTAATACTGTTGACCTTTTAAGTCTTTAACACAACGTACAAAAATAAATATTGTTTTAATTTAAAGTGATAAAAATAGCCAGATTTAGAACAAATGATTACGATATCGCCGTTCTAAAACCAATAAAAAAGCAGCAGTACAAAATTTTCTCAGAACAAATCATATATTACTCAAAAGCTTATTTCACTGGAAAACTCTAGTCAACGTCCTGCTACTCATGAAAAATGCTTTGTGTTCGCGTCTGAAATGCGATTCGAGATAGTAAAAACCGAGTGTCGTATAAATTATATATAAATCGTAAATAATTGGACCTACCTCGTAGCTTGACGTTTACTACTGACATCATCCATATCGGGACTAGAGCTAGATGGGGCCAGTGTTGTACTCCCAGGATCCACAGGAGATAGTGAAGGCACTTTGTGCCCCTCCAGTCTGTTAAACTGCAACACAAAAGTTCTATTTTATTTTTTTCTATTTTCTATTCTATTTTATAAATGTTGTAGGAGGATAAAATTTGCTCCTGTTGATTATTAATATTGAATTTCTAAATTAACATGTGATAACTTCACTATACTGGATGTTGTTTATGTTACGGTCGAGTAGGCTCTGATTCCCAGTATAGTGAAGTTAGAGGTGTTTCAGGATCTTATGAGCCGCGAAATGCGCAAAAGCCAAAGTTCATTCTGCTTTATAAGTATTTTTTTGAAGACACTGGCGGCTGAATTGTTGTATACATAAACAAAAGCTGGGGATAAATTGTAAACAATAAATATAATAATTTTAAGAAGTGTAACTGAGTCGACAGGAGGGATTATGTCTGTGCGCATATGAAGGTCACAGCTCATGAGATTTTAAAACACCTCTACCACATAATGTTAATTTAGAAATTCATTATTAATAATCAATTAGGAGCGAATTTTTATCCTTCTATAACATTCATAAAAAAAAGCAAAATAATTTTTTCTGAATGAGGTTATTCAACCATTTCTTTCACCGTTTTACTGATTATCGACGGTCAATCGGTCCGTGGCGAACACGTTGAATTTATCAATCTTAATTTCTAGGTTCTGTGATGCAGGCAGTAATTTTTAAATGGAAAATGTTATTGTTTTTTAAACTCAATGTTTTAACTTCTGTATCAATCTCACATTTGTAAGTATTTCTTTTATTGTCATATACATATTTAATGTCATAAATTATTATTTTAGTATCTTTTCTGATGAAGAAACAAATAAAGTTTCGAAAGCTTGAAATTTAAATATAGTGTTATATAATATATATATATATATATATATATATATATATATATATATATATATATATATATATATATATATATATATATATATATATATATATATATATATATATATTAAAACAAAATATTTCTGTCTATCACCTCTATGAATCCTTATTTTCATAAGGATAGTAAACCAAACTGCAACGAATTGCTAGTCTGGCCGCGTTAAGGATAAAAATCACATTTTATCACAAAACGCTTGGTTTTGAATGAAACAAATACCAGCCGAAAGATTTATACCTAATTAAAGGCAACTCTCGCACCAGTCATCTCGGGCCACTTGCAGACTGCAATTTCGCGCTGGTGGCGCTCGTCAGTGCAAGGCTTCCCGAGACGACTGACACGAGAGTTCATTGTTCCCAAGTGAACATTTCGCCGTTGCAAACGACGAAATGGGGGAAGCTCCATCTAGCGGTCAATATCTGTCTCAATCAAAACAATATCCCGACATGGGGTGCATGTAATAGTTCAAGAGCATGCTTCTAGAGGGCAGAATATATTAAAACAAAATATTTCTGTCTATCACCTCTATGAATCCTTATTTTCATAAGGATAGTAAACCAAACTGCAACGAATTGCTAGTCTGGCCGCGTTAAGGATAAAAATCACATTTTATCACAAAACGCTTGGTTTTGAATGAAACAAATACCAGCCGAAAGATTTATACCTAATTAAAGGCAACTCTCGCACCAGTCATCTCGGGCCACTTGCAGACTGCAGTTTCGCGCTGGTGGCGCTCGTCAGTGCAAGGCTTCCCGAGACGACTGACACGAGAGTTCATTGTTCCCAAGTGAACATTTCGCCGTTGCAAAACGACGAAATGGGGGAAGCTCCATCTAGCGGTCAATATCTGTCTCAATCAAAACAATATCCCGACATGGGGTGCATGTAATAGTTCAAGAGCATGCTTCTAGAGGGCAGAATATATTAAAACAAAATATTTCTGTCTATCACCTCTATGAATCCTTATTTTCATAAGGATAGTAAACCAAACTGCAACGAATTGCTAGTCTGGCCGCGTTAAGGATAAAAATCACATTTTATCACAAAACGCTTGGTTTTGAATGAAACAAATACCAGCCGAAAGATTTATACCTAATTAAAGGCAACTCTCGCATATATATATATATATAACCAGAGGAAGCCGGTACCAGTGAGGCTGTGTCAGATAAGGATTGTGGTGCCCCTAGAGAAGTAAAGATTTCCCAGCTTCGGAGCGTTACGAGAAGTCCACTACTACAAGGATATGAGACTGAAATGAAAACCCAGAAAAATGCAGATATTTCATCCGGAAGAAGGTGCAAGGAAGATGAATTCAAGATGGCGGGCGAAAAGGAAGTGCTAGTTAAAGAACTGTGTAATTACTGTAATAAACCAGTGTCCAAAAAGTTAATTAAGTGCAAAATATGTGATAAGATATATCATAATAGCTGTTCAATAAGAGTGCTATGTTGCGAAATGAGACCGGGAACTCTAACTCAAGAAATTAATCCAAGTAACCTAAGCACAAAAAGCTCAGACAATGAAGATGATGATTCATTATCAGTAACAATAACAAAAGAAGAATTAATAACTGTAAACAATGAACTCAAGGCAGAAAATACAAAATTGAAACAACAAGTAGTACGACTAGAAGAAAAAAATTTCAAAATGCTTACAGAAGAAAACCTGATTCAAATAAATCCCAAGAAAGTCACAGCTCTACTGTGAAATACAACGAAATAAATTCTGCTATAACACAAGAAGTTGAAAGGAGATTCCCAACTGTTCTGGAAGACCTTAAATTAATAAAACTAAAAATAAACAAATTAGAAAACATAACCAAAGTAGGACAAAGTCAAGCTATAGAAAAAGCAGTTACAAAAAAAGTAAACATCTTATCAAGCAAAAACCCAACCAAAGCAAAACAAACCAGTGACACCCAAACAGTTTCCAAACCAAACGAACTTAAATGAACTGGAATTAAAACAAAGACAAATAATGAAATACGTCATAAGCTAGAGCCAAACTCTACAAAAACCATCTCTGCAAATTTAGACAAACACAAAACGAAACTGACGGGGATGCTACTACCCAAAATAATATTAACAGCAATGCGTTAGAACCAGAGGGGAATCAATACGTATTCCAAAAAAATAGAAAACACAGGCAAAAACAGTAATAGGCCAAAATCAAAATCCATCAAAGCTAAAGGCAGTGAATCCATTAAGTTGAATATTCACCTCAAGATTAGAACCAAATACAACAACAGACAATGTGAAAAGTCACCTTCAAGACTATATTACTGTCATGCTATAAACTAAAAACTTTCTCAAATGCCATAAGTGCTTTTAAAGTAGGCTTAAATCAATCTGATGAAGAAGAAATGTATTCTGAAGAGATGTGGCTAGCAAAGACAATAGTCAGACCCTATGCTCCGAATCTACTCAGAAATTTTCAAAGAAGCCCTCCCATAACCCTAAACAAGTAACCTGCAAACAAAGCATAAACCAGTCTTCCAACAAAGTATGTCGCGATGATACAATTAAAAAACCAGGACGATCTCGTTTTAAATCTCATAAAGAGGAGACAAAATGTCTTAGTCTCCTTCACTTAAACATACAATGTCTACGTAACAAAGTTCTTGAATTTGAAGCCTTTTTAAACAGTAAATCGTATGATTTTATACTCTTAAATGAACACTGGCTGTCCAATCCCGAAATAGATTCACTTAACATAAACAATTACAGTATCACTTCTTGCTATTGTAGATCCATAAAAACACATGGCAGCGTATGTACACTGTGCAAATATGCATACAAATATCAGTCCCTTAATATTGACTCTATATCCCATGAGATTCACTGTGAAATGTCAAGCTTCGAATATAATAACCCTCAATACGTAACTATTTATCGGTCTCCTTGTTTTCATGGAAAAAGTAACACAAATGCTAAACAAATTATCAACAATAAAACAAATCATTATAATTGGCGACTTTAATACCAAGTTTAACACCAATGATCTAAATGCTCATGTTATTTGTAACCCGTTTGCCTGTTATGGCCTAAGTAAATCGGTTACCGAAAATACCAGGAAAAACTCCTGTCTAGATAATATCTTCACCAACATAGACCCCAATCTCGTTAAAATCAACACCATCGACACTAACCTTTCTGATCATCTAGGTATAGAAATGCATTTCTATCAAAAAAAAAACGGAAAACCCAGTCAAAACCGTAGAGTAAACTACAGACCCATAACCGACATCGGACTAGAAAAACTTTACAAATATGTTGAAACTGCCAACTGGAACTTTGTTGACGACAAGCATATTACTGATGAAGTAGTTTCTTTCCAAAGTCTTTGGAACCCTTCTGAAGAAGCTGACAGTATGATCAGCGAAACGTCAAGTCAAGTTCGACGACCGCGGCAAAACCCGGAAGAAATTACTTCATTGGACAACAGCCGTGAAAACCTGCAAGCATATTACTGTTGACGACAGGTTTGAAATGTTCACAAATTACATAACTAATGCTATCGAAACATGTCTACCCGAAAAATCCAAAATAATAAATAGCTCTAACACCAAAAAGGTTAACTGGGTTATCACCCAGAATTGGCAAAGGCAAAAATAAATGCACATAACAGTTATATAAGAAACTCCTCAAATCCCCGAAGGGCAATGTGGGAAATAATAAAAAGCAACTCGCCTAATAACTAAGTAACTCCATCCGAAAATCTGGATGCTAATAATTTAAATGATTTCTTTGTTAACATCGCTGAAAATATAACCACCAAGATAGTTAACACTAATGTTGATCCTAATTCGTATCTTGGGAGTAATAAAATAGATTCAATTTTCCAGTTTAAAGAAACAAAATATATCGACATAAAAAACATCATAAATAACTTAAAAAACAGCAGATGCCTATGACATTAGCGTTAAAATTATAAAAACCTTGGCCAACTTAATAATCCACCCCCTAACTAATCTCATTAACCAATGCATATTATCTAACACCTTACCAAAGATACTAAAACTATCCAAACACTCCAATTTACAAAAAAGGTGCAGCCGACAATCCAACAAATTATCGTCCAATCTCACTAGTGCCAATTATTGCAAAAATTTTTGAAGCATTTCTCAAAAACCAAATCAATGACTATTTCGAGGCGAATAATCTATTTTACTTTGGTCAATACGGTTTTCGAAATAAGCGTTCTACTACACTTGCAATAAACAATTTTTCAGAGATCGTTCTAAACAACTTTGAAAATAAAGTGTACACCAAAGCCACATTTTTTGACCTAACGAAAGCGTTTTACTGTGTATCTCACTCCACTCTAATAAAAAAATTACAGCACTATAATTTCAATAACAGTCTAAAACTAATTCAATCATATCTTTTTCACAGATACCAATACGTTTCCCAAAATATGCACAAGTCACATAAATGACAAATCATACATGGAGTCCCTCAGGGATCAGTCCTTGGACCCATACTTTTTCTCATATATAAACGATATTCACAGATCCGATGCAAATGCTCAATTTATCCTCTTTGCTGACGACACCACCATATTAGAATCCGACAGTTCCCTAGATATTGTAACTGAAAATATGGAAAGAACCCAATCAAATATTAAAAACTGGTTTTCAACAAACAAATTATGCCTAAACGAGAGCAAGACCCAGTCATTCGATTTCTCCTTGAGAAAAACGAATGATAACCAAAATAACGCGGACACGATAAAATTCCTGGGTGTACCTCTAGAATGGGACAAACACGTTGTTCACCTCCAAGTCAGTTATCAAAAAAAATGCTATTTCATACGCAACCTGTCGGCCTCTGTGTCTCAAGATGTCCTAATAACCGCATATAATAGTTTTTTTCATTCAATAATGACATACTCAATACTTAATTGGGGACACTCAACCCATACACCATTAATCTTTAGCCTGAAACGAAAATGCATTAGAATTATTGCAGGAATTAAGTATCGAGATCACTGTTGTGAGCATTTTGTTAGGCTTGGTGTGCTAACAGTACCATGTGTTTATATACTTGAATGCCTTGTTTACACCAAACAAATAGATAGCTATAAAACACGCAGTGAAACTCACAATTACCATATAAGAAATAAAGGAAAGTTAAAACAAAGCTTCCTACGGCTCACAAGGGCAAGAAATGGTACTGGATACTATTGCATTAAATTCTTTAATATCCTTCCAAGAAAAATTAAAGACATAGATATTAATCAGTTTAGATTTAAAATTAAGACATACTTAAACAAAAATGCCTTTTATAATTTTGAGGAGTATCTTGCAAACGATTTCTCCGACATGTAGATTACAGGGGTGGAAACCTAGGACATTTTCGTCTGCCATCCATCACACACTTCTTTTGGTCTATACCCTACATAATATGTTTTTCTTTGTTATACTATAAGTTATATACACATTTAATTGTACCAGTTGTAATTGTTCATTGCTAAATGTTTCTATAATTGTAATAACTAAACACTAGGTAACCATTGATAACTATCCAATTTATTTGACGTGTGGAAATACTATTTTGTATACTTAACACCAATAAACCATTATTATTATTGCAAGTACTACCACCAAGAGAAACTGCAGGTCACGGGAGCAGTCAACATTGTCAAGGTGGAGGTACCAGATGACAGGAGGAAGCGCTCAAACGAGAGCAACTGAACGATGCGGAAATTGGACCTATATTGAGAGCCAGAGAAAGGGGAACTCGTACAAAATGGAAGGATGTTTCGGACAAAAGAGTGGGACTGAAGGCACTATGGGCGCAGCGGGACTCACTGAAAGTCATGAACGGGCTGTTGCGGATAGCATGGGAAAGCCCAGATGGAAAGCAGGTGGTTATGCGTCTAGTGATTCCCAGGTGTCGAGTAGCGAAGGTGCTTCAGGAAGTGCACAATGAAACATCCGATGGACACTTCGGTGTTAACAAGACCCTGAAGAAGATACGAGAACGATTTTATTGTGGTTATGTTATCATTCCATTGCTACTAAATTGTGTTCCTTCAGGAACTAATTTTAATTATTTATTAAGGTCTTTAACAAAAGACAGTATTCACTTAAACATAAACACACAAATTGTCATTACATATTAAAATACTAGTGAAATTCAAATCAGAATCTTTAAAAAGTCTAAATTTTAAAAAGATGTAATGTGAGGTTATGTCATGGAGGAAAATTCAACAAAACTGTGTTTAAATTGTTCAAAAGATATAGATGACAACTTATGTTATGAGTGTGATACAGGTAAGAAGAAAATACATAAAAAGTGCATAATAATATTCAATCGGAGCGTAAATTCGAAATATTCATCAGCACTATCACTGATGCAATACAATTGTCAATTATGTCTTCCATTAAAATCGCGTATGATAAATGACTCTAAAAATCTCAAATTAAAGTGGTATAACGACGACCTCCGAAGAATGCATGATCAATTGAACTTCCTCTATGATTTTTACAAAAGCAACCCTACTAATGCAAACAAGCTCATATATAATAAGTACAAGTCGAAGTGAGATTAACAATGCTAAAATTATATCCCACGAAAACTATATAAATAACCATGGAAACCCTCAAAGAGCTATGTGGGAAATTATCAATAGGAACAAAAATGTAAGTAAGAATCTTACAGAGAAAATAACATCCGATGAATTTAATAATTATTTTGTCAATATCCCAGAGGAAATTCTAAACGCTATGCCTCTGGGTAACGCAACATATACTGATTTTATGGAAAAGGTTACTGAACATCATTTCACTTTTACAAAAATAACCCCTCAAGAAGTACATGGTGTTGCGTACATCTGGCAACTTTAAGTAATTTTATTAAATTCTATTAAACAAAATAAATTTTTGAGAAATATGTACAGGTATTTGTCATACTCTAGTAACTAAAACACCAGACATTAAATTATCTTAGAATCTGTTTAAATTTAGTAATGTACATATTTATTATATTTTCAGGTTTCAATCATTTAACTCTTTCGTATTCCAGTTTTTGCTAACAGCTCTCATAGAACACAGGGGCTTCGATCGAATAGTAAATATATCTGTATTGCACAGCACATATTTCTTAATTATTGGTAAACCAAATATACTGCGGGAAGTATTATGGGTTGCATAGAACAACGCGGACCTACATTCTTAGTAATTTTTAGTTTATAGTATGGTAATATGTTAATTGAGACTTGAGAGGGGATATCTCTTTTATTAGCTGGCTGATAGCAGAATTGGCCATTTCTGTAGCCAATTCTGTAGCAGCATATACTTTGACTTTAAGTTTTTGATAATCATTCAGACACGAGTTGTGTCACTTCTGCTATTATCAAACTTTCTCATAGTGATCTATCTAATAAAAGGTAATTACATTTATTTAATTGATTCCTCTCATTAGTATTTAACGGCCTTCAGCCATATTTTTCATTCCTGCTAACTAAACTTAACCATAATTCTGAAACATGTGCTGATAATATTTTTTCTTCTTCCCAAACGTAGAGTTTTGCTGCCAACTGATTATATAGATAATTAATAAATAAACCAAATAGATAATTAATAAATAATTTACATAATTAGTACAAATAATGTACATAATTTAAACAAGTAATTAGTACAAATAATCTAGCTAATTTACACGAGGAAAAACACTTCTTTCGTTTGATGGTTAAATGCCTGCTAGATTCCATAAGACAGATAGTCCAGTCAAACACATTTTAGTAAAGTTCAGCATAGTCTATTGAAATTCCGTTTAGTCAACTCCAGTTTAGTCCAGTCAATCCAAACCAACAGCAAAACCCTAGCGTTATACAGGTTAGCAAGACGTCAAACCACGTCGAGGAGCCATCTGTGTTCGGAGAGGCTGTTAGGAAAAGCTACCAGATCTCACTAGGAGCCCTCATCCACTATCTATCCATTGTCAGGAGGATTGGTGAGATTATGAGAATTTCATTGATATTTTTTTTGTGTAATATTTACTGTATAACTTTCATTGCACAAGATATTTCTTTTCTTTTAATGATAAATTAATTAAGCTATAAATATTTTCCTTTGGAAATTGTGATAATATTACTTAATATTTCTATTTCATAATTGATAACATTATTTTATACTTTTTATATTGATTCAATTCGTTGATTTGTTATATTGATGATTTTTTCTGAAGTTATTAATAAATATGTCTCCTTTATCGTAAAATTCAATTTTTCATTTTTTTCTGTTTGTCTGTCCGCCATAAGATCAAATCTTTCCACGGCGGTTGGTTTCACCATCACAGGGGTAGCAGTAACTCTTAAATTTTCCGTGGATGGCGCTCATAATATTTACATCATTTTAAGCTACCTCTGAGTGTTGGAACAAACTAGCTAGGTAAAATATCACAAAAATATTGGTTCAACCTCTGGCTGATTTAAAAAATATATATATTAATTGAACCCACGAAATCCCAGCCACGCACCAGATCAGCTAGCCGTTCGCCGTAACTACTTGTGTATTGGTTGAATTGCCTTTGGTTATCATCTTAACCGGTGATACCATTGTTAATTTTTCTAAGGCCAAATAGTGATGTAACAATAAGGCAATAATCTCACTAAAAAATAGAACATGTAAGGACGTATATGATATAAACACAAATATCGTTAAATCAATATGCACACAATTATATTACCACTAACAAATTTAATCAATATGTGCATAGAGGATAACATATTTCCCAACAGCTTAAAAGTCTCCAAGATAGTGCCTATATATAAAAAAAATGATATTGATGATCCTTCAAATCACCGACCAATTTCGGTTATCCCATATTTCGCAAAAATCTATGAATTTTTATTAAAAACTCAGTTATCAAACTACTTCGAAATTAATAATCTCTTTAATTCCAGCCAATATGGTTTTAGGAATAAACTCTCAACTACTTTAGCCATTGATAAACTAACTTCTATCATAAACTCTGGTTTTGAGAAGGGGAAATATATAGTATCTCAATTTCTGGATCTCACGAAAGCATTTGACTGTGTGTCGCATGACATACTTCTAAATAAACTAGGATACTACGGATTCTCTGTAGAAAGTATATTATTAGTAAAGTCATACCTATCCAACCGTCTACAGTACGTCAATTACAATAGAACTAAATCCAACCTACTCCCAGTGAAACATGGTGTTCCACAAGGCTCCATCCTAGGCCCAATTCTATTCCTTATATATAAATGACCTCCCTAATTCTGCAGGCAGAACAGAATCTATTCTATTTGCTGACGATACCAATCTAACCGATATAAATAGTAACCTTGAGGAACTATTGAATGACACCAACGACACACAGTCAAATCTACAAAACTGGTTCCTAGCAAACCGGCTTAATCTAAATACCTCTAAAACTGAGATAATGGTATTCAGTTTAAGAAATATGGAAGAAGTAGATGATTCAATACCATAGTTTAATCCATTCGGTATTATTATATACAATCCTTGTATGGGGCATGCAACTTCATTGAACAATGTGTTTTCCATACAGAGAAAGGCCATACGTATTATAACAGGACTTAAGTTTAGAGACGACTGCAGAGAACAGTACAAAATACTAAACATATTAACAGTACCATGTACCTATATACTCCAATGTCTCCTTTATATAAAAAAAACAATGTGAATCAATATACAACACGCAATGAAATACACTGTTATAATGTCAGAAATAAGAACGACATCCATCAAAACTTTCTGCGCCTCACTAAAACGAGGGATGGTACAGGCTATCATGGGATCCAGTTATACAATGCGCTGCCGCCAAAAGCGAAACTTTTAAATGGCACAAGATTTAAAACCAGAATAAAAGAGAAAGAAAGTAACAAAGAAAATAAAACGTGAGTACGTGATTATCTGCAGTGTCATAAATAAGCCTATACATCCAATCCTATTAGAATTATTCTTTTAATACTTAAAAAAATATATATTAAATTTGTTCCACAATTTTTTTGTCTATTATACAATTATATGTTTCCCCACTTTTTAATTTGTATTTAAATGTATTTTAACCTAGGGTAGTATAGTCATTTAGTAATTAATTTTGTACTATAAATTATGTTTTCATCTGTACTTTGACTTGTGTAAGCACTTTGTATATTTAACACCAATAAATCATTCTATTCTATTCTATTCTAATATGTCAGCCTCAGAAACAAAATGCATGCCTCTGCAAAAAAGAACCCTGATGTTAATTTGTAAACGCTGTAAAGATGTTATGGCTAAAGAACCATTAATATACGATATGTTCGAAATAATGAGAGCAGAAATGGTTGAAATGAAAGAATATATGAAGAAAATGTCAAATAGCGTAACAGAAAATGTACAGAATATATACAACAAAAGAGATGGAGAAGAACCTAATATGTCTAAATGGGCCTTTACAGTACATTCGAATTTTGACATTTAAATATGGTAGGTGTCATTTGGGGAAAATAAAATAATTTTTGATCTAAAAATGAGGCGCCTTAGAACAGCGATCTCTGAGAAATAAATTAGCGAACTACAACAACTTTCACGGGGTATTTGAAACACTCGAGTTTCACGCGCCTTGATTGCACACGTAATCCCACCAATCATCGTCGAGGACACAACAGAAGAACTTGCAAACCGGCAACACTGCGATCACGCGTGCGGATAGCGGATAACCTTAAACTTTCATTTGAGCTGTCGTATTTAACCGAAGTAATGTTTATAGTTTATTGCGGTGTGTTTGAAGTTATTTTATTAATATTATGGAACAAGGCTATGAAAAGGGGTCATCTGATAACCTACCATGTGTGGATACGGTGATGATGAGTATTACGAGAACAATTTAGATTTTTTAAGTGCAGAGCGCCGAAATATAAAGAATTTACGGTATCAACTTATTTGCACCTTTTATTGATGTTGCTTGCTTGTTGACTTGCTTTCAAAACTCTCGTGTACACATTTAAAATTAAGTTACAACGATTTTGCAAAATTTTAGCTTTGTGAAGAGATAATTATTTTGAGATTAGGTTAAAGATGACATTGACATTTAGTTTAAATACATAAAACATAAAAATAAACACGAATATATTAAAAAAGGTTTCAATATTGTCATGGCCCCATTAGCCTCTAGCACTGCCTTTATCTAGTCCATAATGAACGAGTAGCAACCCTTCTTATGGACCACCCCTCTCGCATCAAAACTTTGTCTTGCTCTGTCAGTCGAGGCATTTTAAGTGTTCAAAAGTACAAATATCAGAGTTGATTAATTACAATAACCCTGATTTAATACAGCGAAAAAATAGGTGTACGCGAAAGTTTTGAAAGCAAAGTGACATAGAAAATTTAAAATTTGGACATGTATAAATGTTAGTTTTAATTTTTTTAGGGCAACTAGGGAATCATATGGTGATAACTCCATAGGTCATGTCCAGTTACAACGAGTGGGAGCTAAATGCACGGTCAAAGCAAAAATCACTCCAGAACATAAAACGTCACTGGCAAAATATAATGTGCTTGCTGTGATCGACGAGGTCGAGGAGAAAGTTTTAAGCAGCAAGTGTCTTAGTTGTCCAGCTGCAGCAGGTACATAAAAGATTTAAAACATACTAGCAAACTAAAAATAATCATGAAAGAAAAAGTGTCAGTAAGAGGCAATGTTTCCATAGAAGTAACGTTAATCATTTAGTAATGTGCTATAATCCAGCAAAGATATGATTTAAAAAAAAAAAAGATTTGGGCAAGCTGATATTTTCAGGGTTGTTCGGGGATAGCCTCCCGAGTATCCAACCAAAAGATCACACTCAAACTCCTGTAATGAACGGAGTAAATAGGAGTGGTTTCTTATTTATTATTTTTATAAAAAATGACTCAAATAAAAGTTATTGCTTTATGACATTTTTTTTCTTTGGTATTTTAGCCTGTACAGTTAAATTATAATAGGGGTGGTTTCTTTATTATTTAAAAAAAAATCCTTATAAAAGTTGTGGATAATGAAATAAGCAACAACTTTGCTTTATAACATTTTTTTGTTAATTCGGTATTTTGTAAAAAAAAAAAAATAAGAAGCATCCCTGTTATAATTTAACTATACATGCTAAAATGCTAAAGTAAAAAAGAATTGTTATGAAGCAAAGTTGTCACTTATTTCATTATCTACAAGTTTCATTAGGGTCATTTTTTTGTACGAAAAAAGAAGAACCACCCCTCCACTCGTATTATAATTCACTGTACAGTCTGAAATACCAAAGTAAAAAAAATGTCATAAAGCAAAGCTGTAGACAATATAATTATCTGCAATTTTTATGAAGGTCACTTTTTTTTAATAAATAAGAAACCACTTCTATTACTCCCTTCATAAGTTCAAGTGTGATATTTTGGTTGGATACTTGGGAAACTGTCCCCGAGCAACCCTGAAAATACCTGCTTCCACAAGAATGTTTGCGCCACTTAGCAAATGGGTATAAATTTATTGGATTACTACGGAAACATTTATCTGCACAATTATTTCTACTAACGTAAAGGCACCGAATTCCGACCGCTCATGAGAACACTGAGTATAATCGACAAAAAGATTATTTTAAAATTGTTGAATCTATAAAATATACATATACATATAAAACCAATCTTGTTTTCCGTCAAATAATATCAAAATACAAGTGATAAATGCCATATTTTAAGAAAAAATAACGAATTTAGCTACTAATGCCAATATCATGAAAATGCACCTGTTTCCGTCCACCCACACCGGTTTTTCCTAATACCGTCCACTAGTGCACCAGTTTCCGACCTATACTTTACCTGTGCAAAATCGAAAGCAAATCGACCTTGATGACCAAATGTTGATTTGATTAAATGCTGCTTGAAAAACTAAACAACGCATTTATTAGCACAGAAAAAATATATTTTTTTAATAATTTCAATTTTAAAAATATACTGTAGCAATACAAAGATGATATACGCATATTATATTATGTAATGGGAGTAACATATTTGAAATTAATATATATTAGTAAGCACTTTTTATTAATGTTATATTTTTTTCCGCAAAACGTCAATTTCCAGAACACTATATACTCCACGGCTAGTTACCTTCGTTGGAATATTAATTTTTGAGATTACATCGGACATAGGGTAAAATAAAATGTCATCTCTTTCAGGCCATTTCCAAAAATTTCCACTCATCGTCATACTTTTGACTTCTAGCCCATTATCTTTTTTTTCTAAAATTACCCCCGGAAAGTATTCATTTTCATATTGAATTATTACAAAATCATCTTTTGTAAATACAGATGTTTCTTGTACCTGTTTGTCTATAGTAGATGTCTCTTTGCCTGTTTGTCGTTGGCCACCTTTCTCTTTACATTTAGTTTGATTTTCTTTGCTTTTGCATTCTTGCTTTTTCTGTTTATTCATCAAATTTTCCTTTCTTCTATCAGCTCTTTCCAGCTTTTCTCTCTCTTTTCTTTGTTTTTCCTCTTCGACTCTTCTTTGTTGCTCCATAAATTCATCGGCAATGGCAACCGTTGGATATATCTTTATTTTCTTCTTCGTTCCTAGGTTTTCTGCAGTTTTTTTCCTTTTAATGTTGCATTCAGGCCAAAATAGCGCTTTTTTAAAGGGGGTTGGATAATCATTGCCTTGTGCATTATCATCTGGTTCAACTTCCTTTATTGGTGTTTTATGCTGCGAAGTTGAGGGCTGATGATACAGTGGGGTGGTTTTGTTATTTTTCTCTAAAGGTGTTATTTGTTTAAGTGGAATTCTCTCGGATCGAGGTGTTGACGTAGTTGGTTGAGATGGTAGCAAAATGACTGAACCGTCAGGCTCAACAGCTGCTTCTAACATATCCGTTGTTCTAAATAAAGAACTGTCGAGAATTATATCGGTTAATGTTATATTGGCTGCGTTATGTGGCAAATTGTTTACAATCTGGATCTGGATGCAGACTTTTCCAAAATTCATACATGGCAATGTATTTTTCTTCTACTTCATTCACAGATACTGCGCTTCTAAATTTTTCTAAAACATCTTTGTTTAGACGTTTTTCTATCTCACGAAGTAGCTGAAAGTCAGATATTTCGCATTTTCCATTTTCATTTTGAGCGACTAGTTTAGCTCTTGAAGAATTGAGAGAAACATCATTATTTACGTCTTTGTTATGTTCTATTTGCTTTACTAATTTTGAATAGTCAATATTATTTTCGTTAAATGGAAATAATCCGCATGCTCGAAATGCGCTTTCTATTGTGGACTGAGAAAGCGTTGTTTGTATAGTCTTTTCCAACAATTTTGAAAAATCGGCTCTTTGTAATTTTTTGCCATGGTTTTCCATATGCCACGAACGCACATCCTTACGCCAACAATTTTTTATTGGATAAAATACACCAACGTCAAGAGGTTGAAGACGGTGAGTAGCATTAGGGTAAAAAGCAGTTAATATGATACCGTTCTCTTTGCAGAATTCGCTAATAGTCAGATTTATATGAGACGAATGTCCATCAAGAAATAGTACTATAGGCAAAGGAATATCTTGTCCTTTTACCCAAGGGAAAAATACATTTGTGATATATTCAAAAAATGTTTCACTGGTCATCCATCCTGTTTCAGAATGCCCCATACCCCACTGTCTTGGCATTTGTGAAATTATTGCAGAGGGTACATATCGTTTATATGGAAATAAAACCAATGGCGGAGGTATTGAACCGTCTGCCCCCACGGTAAGCAAAACCGTCAAACATTCTTTTTCGTCGTTTACCACGCGACTATATACTTTTTTTGAACCTTTTCTTACTAGCACTTGCTTTTCCTGTGGTGACAAATAAAAACCACTCTCATCACAGTTGAATATTCTTCTGGGATCCTTAAATAAAGTAAGCAAATTAGCGTCAGTCATATACTTTCTTACATTGACAAACCAGTGTCTTATATCTTGCTCAGTAACAGCTGCCCTACATGACGATAGAGACTGGGGTACCCTTTTTGATATTTCTGGATGTCGAGACTGAAATCCAGTGTACCATTTTTTACCCGGTGTGTCATTTTTAAATGGATTAGTACGTTTTAAGTTCTTGATGACGTTTGAAACTGAATCTATAAGTTGCGATTTTGTCACAGGAAATCCCAAATCGCCCATTTCTATTATCCATTTTACTAAAAGTTTTTCTTCACCTTCAGTTAACACTGTTGGTCCACCAATATTGCCTGGATTTTTGTATTTATCATGCATTCTATCGATAATTGTACTTTTAGGAACGTTATAAACCTTAGAAGCTTGTCTGATGCTTAATTCATTTGAATTAACAGCTTCTAATGCTTTTCGCAAGTTTTCAGGTGGATATTTTAGTCGTTTCTTTGAATCCAATAAAATAAATAAATAAGTTCTTTATTGGATAACTCCAAATGGCCATCGACCGAGGTCCTTCAGCCAGTTTACAATAATGTTATTTTCATTAACAATATTTAAATAAAAAGGAAAATTGCATATACTACATAGAACAAAAAAAAAAAAAAAAAAAAAAAAAAAAAACACTGAGAGTTATTGGTAAAAATAATTAAAACATTTAGAGAAAAAAAAATATATATATATATCAAGCTTGTATTAAAATTTCATGGCTCTATCTCTTGAAATTGATTTACTAGCTCCCATAATGTGTCGCTCGGATTTCTAGCTCTTCTCTGGGTTCTACGATCTCTAGATATACAGTATGGATTTAATTTCTCGATGTTGTTCAAATTGGCAAATTTTTTGTGGAGTTTTGGAAGCCTGCGATTGATCGGTTCTACTTTGACTTTCTGATAGAGAAGATTGTTGGGGGGATTATATAGTGGATTTTGTGGATGTCGGATTTTGGTAATGGTGCGGATTGCTTTTCTTTCTCCAACTTCGATATTCTTCTTTGCTGTTGGTCCACAGTTGGAAAATAGTAGGTGTCCGTATTCCAGAATTGGTCGGCATATTGTTTTATAAATTTTTGTAGCAGATGATATGTTAATTCCTTGATTTTTGTAGGTTAAAGTTCTGAAATGTTTGGCTCTAGTTGTTATTTTTTTCTTAATGTTGTTTGAATGATTATTGAAATTTAATTTGTGGTCTAGATGTATTCCTAAATATGTCGCAGATGTCTTCGGATGGACTATTTGATTTGCCATGTTAATTGTTGGTGATGCTTGGGAAGGATGGTGGTTAAATATGACCAGCTGAGGTTTTGTTGGATTAGCTTGCAATCTCCACAAGTTAAACCATCTGTTTGTTTTGTCCATTAGATTTTGTAGTTCTTCTGATGTTTTCTTTAATGTAGTGTTATGTGATACTAGGGCTGTGTCATCTGCAAACTGTAATATATATGACTGGTGGTTAAATTCCGGAGTGTGGCTGTAGATATCATAACAATAAATATTATAGAGTATCGGAGACAGAGGCGAGCCCTGTGGAACCCCCTGCTCAGGTGTAAATTTGTCAGAAAGGAAGTTGTCGATTTTTATTTGTAGGACTCGATGTTCTAATAAATCTTTTATTAAGTGTATTAAATAATCTGGACACTCCAGTCTCTTTAACTTATATAAAAGGCCCATGTGCCACACGCTATCGAATGCTTTATTTATATCTAGAAATAGAGCTGCTGACTTTTGTCCCTTTAATTTTGTTGCTTGTACATTCGACACAAGTATAGCAAGCGGGTGCAATGTTGATGTTTTTTCCTTAAATCCAAACTGATACCCTGGAATTTTGTTTCCTATTGATTCTTGAATTTTTTCTTTTATTATTTTTTCAAAAATTTTTCCTAGTACTGGTAACAGAGTGATTGGTCGATAATTAGCAGGTTTCTTATGGTTCGTATTTGGTTTTGGTATTGTTATTATCGTGCCTTGTTTCCATTCCTGAGGATAATACATATGTTGCAAGCAGAAGTTGTAGATCTTTATAATATATTCATGTATCTCATATCTTAGTTGTTTTATAACATTGTAGGTGATGTGGTCTATACCCGGTGAAGTATTTTTTGTTTTTTGTAAAATATTAAAGTAGGCTTCCTCATTTATTTCATGTACATCATTTGGCTGTATTATATTAAAATAGGTCTGATACCAGTTATTTACCATATCATAGTTGTCTTGGTCAAATTCAATGTTTGGTTGTTCACTGTATGAGTTTTGGAAATGCTCTTTAAATATTCTCGTCTTTTCTTTGCTCTCTGTATATTCAACTCCATTTTTCTCAATAGGCGGTATTTTAGTTTTTCTTTTATATCTTGATAATTTATTCACTTCCTGATAGAAATTTTTACCTTGCTTTTCATTGATTTTGTCACACGCTTCCATCCATTTGTGTGATTTGTACTGCTGAATCATTTTATGTATGTGTTTATTGAATGCGTTGATATCACTTTTTATGTTGGGATCTTGATTAGCTTGGTATTCACGGTACATTTTTCTTTTGGTTTTGATTAATTTAATTATAAATGGTGGCAGTTCGTGTGAATAGTGGTTTATTTTTGCTTTTGGTGAATTTCTTATAATAGCATCGAACAAAGTATTGTTGAACTTGGATATATTTTCTTTTGTTAGTGCCACTTCTTTATTTAAATCGATGTATGATATAATTTCCTCATTGACTTTATCGATGTTACATTTGTTAAAGTTGTATTTTGTAATTTCTTCGTCAATGATATTTTGTGTTAGATCAAATTGAATTTTAAATCCGAGATGATCCGAGCCTAAATCTGGTACCAGTTCTACCTGCTTGATATTATTTGTTATGTTTTTGGTATGTAAAATAAGATCGGGTGTTGTGTCCCTGTTGTTTGGCATTATAAAAGTTGGTGCTGTGGAATATTTTTTGAAGTCTGAATTCTGTAGGAAGTTGTTTAGTTGCTTTTGTTTGCCTCGGTTTATATTAAAGTCTCCTATGATTATAGCATATTTGTAAAGGGATGCTTTTATGAAAATATTCTCTTCGATTTTTGAGTTCGGGTGTATATAGACCAAAAACAAGTGTAGTCTGTCTTCTAGGAAAGGCATAGAGAAGTGTATCGTTTCATTTAACCAGTTATTGATGCTGGGTGAATTTTCTTTTCGTATTTTTAATCTTGGATGTGATTGGACCATACTACCTCCTCTAGAGAGGTTAGTAATTTTGTTTCCGTTTAATTGAATAGTATTCCAATCTCGATATGTTGTGTTGCTCTCTGTTTTGGTTTTGGTCTCAACAAGCAGAACGCAGCTGACATCATTATTTTCGACAAAATGGTTAATCAAATCTTTTTTCCTGTGGTAACTGTTAATGTTGTTATAAAGAATGTTGAACTGAGACATTGTATTGTCTATTATTTTCTCCTGTTGTTGGTTGTGTTGGGGAGTCTGAATTGGGTTGATCTAAATCAAACATTAGTATATACATCCTGTTACCCGAAAATGCTACGGTTGTATCAATATTATAAAGTTGTATAAACCTTTTTCTTAATTTAGTTAACAGTTCTTCTCTATTTGTATTTTTTGGTTTGTTGATTTTTGTTACATAAGTATTGATGATTAGATCGTGTATTGTGATGTTGGAGTGAATTTTTGTATTGTTTGTAATTTGTTGGTTTATGTCTTTGCTTCTTTTGTTTAATGGTTTGATCGTTGTATTAGGAATTCCTTCGATTGGTGCTGTCGGCCTTCTGGGACATTTGATAGACCAAGCCTTGTGGTCTTCTGAACCGCATGCCACACATTTGGGAGCTTCATTGGAGGTACATTTGTTTGGGTGGTGATTGCCTGCGCATTTGTCACATTTAATCGGATTAGTACAATTTTCTATGGTATGTCCAAATTCTGAGCATTTTTTGCAGGGTTGAGGAATTGGTTGGGGAGGGTTACTTGCATAGACAGGATAATGTCGATTTTTATAGAATACTCCATTATTTAGTAGATGTTGATATGAAGTAGAACATCCTGTTATTATCCTTATTAATGTTGTTTCTATACCTGTAGCTCTTGATTTGATTCTCTTGCAGTATCTATGTGATATGTTCTGTTGTAATAGATATTCACTGATATGTTTGTCTTCTATGTATTTCTCTACATTTGATATAACTGCAGAAAAGGAGAGTTGGGTAGCGATTTGTTTATTAGGTGTAGCTGAAGCTGAGGTTTCTTTGTAGCCAGTAATTTTTTTCGTTGCCGTTAGTTTTGCCAAGACAGCCAGTAGTTTGTATTTATCAGTATCGGACTTAATTAGAAAACCTTTTTGAGTTTTTAAAATAATGTCATTAGTGGTTGAAGGGAATTCTTGATTCCAAAGGTCGGCCATCTCCACTCTGCTCATTTCATCATTGGTGTTGACATAGTATAGGAATTTATATTGTTTATTAGTTATTTCTCTCATTTTGGCTGAGTAGTTTACTCTTGTTGTTTTTTGGACATTTCTTTGTATTTGATAGCTGTTATCTGTAGTTGTTTTTTGTTGAGGATTTCTTTCACTTGAATTTTTGTTTTGAGATTGTGATTGTGAATTTGTACCTATTATGTCTGCTATTTGTTCATTAGTTATTAATGATGATTTCTTGCGTTTTCTCTTTTTGTATTCTTGAATTAACCATTCCATATCCTCGGTCTCATTCTCTTCACTTGAATCACTCATTATTTAAAAATAACTTCTATTTATTCTAATAAAAAGAATTAATAATTCAGAGCAAAACAACATACACCCACTCACTATGGAAGTTGAATGTTTACTGCTTTGAATCCATTTTTCATTAACTGAAAATAAAAACAACTGCATAAAGTCTTGCGTGAAGATCACATGTATAGGTCGCATTTTAGTTAAGCTGTGAACCGCATTCCGACCACCCCGGTCGGAAATAGGTAAAGCCAAATATGATGTATCCTGTATGCAACCGATTTTTATTTTGTGACATACTACAATACTAACGATTTTTTAAATACAAATATTTCAAAAAAATAATTAGTTTATATTAGTTATTCATAATTTAAACAAAAATGCTTATTATAATCCTTTCCAAATATAAATTCTGGCATAATAAGAAGATACCGACAAAGCCGATTAACGCCACTAAGTTCATAAATAATGAATATTTAAGCTCAAATATTATCATTATCAAAATAGTTGTAGGGTAGGTCGGATACAGGTTTTTAATTACAAAAATACATGGACTTTCCATTGCAACCAGAAATATTGGGTCTAGGTAAATGTAATATAAACTAGAATCGTATAATTCCAAGATCCGGAATTCCCTAATACCGTCTAAGCGGACGGTATCACGCATCAAGGTATTCCCTAAGAATCCCTTTACCGCCCACATTTATTTTTGTAATAAAATTTATTGGGTAGGTCTGATTGCATATCGAATGTATTTATGTTATACTAGAAAACCTATTTTTAGAAATAAATAGTAAGAAACTTACCTGATTCTCCTCACTTGTTGATAAACTGAATAATTATGATAAGTCTTTTTATTGCTTTTGAACACTATTATTAAGGCACAACACACCCACCTTGACAACAACTCAAACTGCAATGACTAGAATTTTGTTACAGTTTATATATTAAGAGAATAAATGGAGGGGATAATTTTCTATCGGAAAATGTAAACAACATTTTGTTCACGCGGGGGGTAAAAATATTATTACAAAATAAATGAACGGACGGAATCAGGAGACCGGTCGGAGAACGGTGCCTTTACGTTAATTTTATTCACTTACGATTAAGTTTGGAGGTCATTTAATTTATTGTTTCAGGGGGCTGTAAGCATGGCATAGCATTTTTGTTCTGGCTTCATCGGCGTAGTGAAGAGCCTTCCGTTACCTCAGTCGAGTGTTATTGGTTGCCTTCTAAGTTATCAAAAGTGGGTAAAAGCCTGAAGTCCATGAGTTTAGCTGAATTATGTTCAAAAGAAATGCCCCCTCTGAAGAAAAAGGGTAACACATTCAGAGCAACAGTTCTAGAAAATGTCAAAGGTGCCACAGGTGGTATTTTTGATTTCACCAAGACACCCAAACACCACAATACTTCTATTTGCATTTTGCAGTATTGTGAAATAAACGGTGATAAGACAAATGCCACTGCTTGTATCGATTTTTTAGAGAGAAAAATTACTGCATCACTCTGTCAATATGTGGAGAAGTCGACCAGAGGCCAGAGTAATTGTCCTGATTGGTACGAATTGCGATTTGGGCGAATTACAGCGTCAAAGATTTATGAAGCGAGCCGGTGTAAAACAAAAGAGGGGTCATTAACAAAAACTATATTAGATGGCGCCAAATTTGAACCCTCCCGGGCTATCATTACAGGTCGCGAGTTGGAGCCACAAGTTATTAAAGAAGTGTCAAAGATAAAAAAAATTGAAATATCACCATGTGGTTTATTAATCAAAAAGAATTTCCCAATATTTGTGACGAATTTATAATTGAAGTGAAATGTTCCAGTAAACAGAAAACCGTTTCAAATTATGTTGAAGGTGGTGTTATTAAAAACAGGTATAAAGCCCAAATTCAAATGCAAATGTATTTTGCAGAAAGAGATAAAGGGTTATTTTGTGTTGCTCAACCAAATTTTGAGCAAAAGGTGTAAATATTTATGAAGTGGCGTTGGATACTGAATACTGTGAGTTGATGGAGCATTCATTAGTTTTTTGGAAAACTGCAATTTTCCCACTTTTAATAAATTAACTATCTATAATTATTACTCTTTTGTATTAAAAACAACAAATACAGGATATTAAAAATTATCGTCTTTTCTTGTTTCACACAGACAGGTAATGTTTTACTTTTTACAGCACACCGATTTAAGTTTTTTTTTTATCATATCTTGTTTTCGGTGGTAAGTTTATAATTTTTATAGATATAAACAAAATTGCCCAAACTGTTGAATTAAATTTTCAAAATTGCTTTGAAGCAGTTCTACTAAACTCAAAAAGCTCAAAATAAATCTTTGTAACTTAAGCCAATAATGGTTTTCAAAATCCCCCCAAAGTTTTTTAATGAGAAGGAATACATTTTTACACTGTTTTTTTTACCTGTTTGTACTGAGAATGCCCTTTTTTTAACACCAAAATTGGTGCAGATTTTTTTAATCGTGAGAAAAATACGCGATCAAAATAATATGTAATTTTTGACCTCCTTTTTAACAAATGTCAAGATTTTAACTGATACGATTTTTTTGTTAAATAAATACTTTATAAACACCAGTAAATTATTTATTGAACAGAAATTGAGTCATATGCTAATAAAAATTGAATTTAAATTTCTACAGTTTACATGAGCTCGTGTACACTGAGTTGTCTGAGTTTACAACTGATATTTGCGTTGAGTACCTTAGAAGAGGGATCTCATCAAGCTACCTTTTTGAAAAGGTGTTAAATGTGGCAAAGAACATTGCGTTTATAAAATTCAATATCTTTATATCTAAAATGATTGAGCCCATAGTTGACGGGTGTGTCCTGGAAAAGGTTGACTTTTACCACAAACTAAAACCTATGTTAACACAATAACAAATAAATTGGTGGTATCTACCAATAGACGAAGCATACATGATAATTAATGATGCCTAATAATAATAATAATAGTAAATAATAATTTATTAATTCTTTCGATTACAATACACGATATAGGCTACACTGCAATGAATCTATAGAAACATAATATAAGTACACAAGTAGGAAAAAATACAAAAAATATATAGGTACATACAAACGCCCAGTGGATATAGTGACACATATTTACATATGTATATGTTTAAAAGGAAATATAGCATAATATGAAAAGTATTAAAATATTTATATCACAGTGTCATAAATAAAAGATAAGGAAAAAAAAAATACAATCATAAACTGTCTTCCAGATATTCATTCTGAGAACAATAATTGTTATTTATTAATAGTTTTTTTTCACTTCCAATTTAAAACATTTTAAATGAAGATTCTTGTACTGCATAGGTAAGTGATTATAGGTTTTTTTAGCTAGGTATTTTGGGCTTTGGTCATATTTTGTTGATCTATATCTTGGTATTTCAAGTGTTAGGTTATTTTGTGTATCATATGAATGAAAATTATTAATTAAATTAGTGTTACTATATAAACAGAGTTCTACAGCTTTCTTGCTTACTGGATCCTACGATAAACCTTACAGCTTTTTTTTGCAATTTGAACACGTTTGCACTATCACTTGCAGCTCCTCAGGCAACTATGATATAGGAAATTATCGAATGGATGCTTTTATTATTTATAACCTATCTCTATTTACATATATTTGCATATCTATGAAACCTAAAACTACCTACTTTATTAAGGGACCTTGGACATTAATAATGGCACATGCTATTATTATAATATGGTTCATTAAATAAAAAAGATTTGTATTGATGCATGCATGTGGACCTAACATGCCGAACTCCCTCAATCTGCTTATTACTCTTTTGATGTGTATATGTAAAGAAGCAATGCTTTTGTTTTGCTTCACTTCTAACTTAGTCATAGGTTGTCCTTCCACGACACTAGGTGGTCGAATTAATTTGCAATTTTTCGATGTCACCGATGCAGCCACGTGCTTAAACCCTCTACCAGCCATTACTGACACTCCAATGGGTAATGTGCTGAGGTAGTCACTTTCTTCGACAATTTGTTTGTCGGAAGTGCGACCTCCATATCCACCCGAAATAAAATTAACAAAACCATTCGGTGTAGCAGATATTAAATATTTTAATGTATTGCAGTTTTTATAACTGGACCAAGTCATTGACTGTTTTAGAGCATCAGAAGGTTTCTCGATTTCTATTTCGAGGTAATCGATTATTGACTCGACATCCTTGTATCTTGCTCTAAAAGGCAGAGGCAGCACTTTTTTTATGTTGTTGAACTCTGGCCAGTATATTAATTCCTGGAGCACATCAGCTAACTTCGGCACAGATGATGTAAAAATTCGTTGAATATTAGAAATACTCATTCCAAAATCATCCCCCAATCTAGTATGTACATCGTCTTGCCTCATTTTTTTTGTGATTAGGACATCTCTGTACTCTACTTTAGCAGTTTGTGATAAACATCTTACTAACATGTACACCTCTTGTGGTACCCCTAAGTAAAACCTACTTTTCATTTCTACGAAGTACACAGTAGAATTAAATCTCATCCTATTTTCATAATACTTTTGGCCAGAATGTTCTGAAATACTACTGTCTGAAGATGGTTTATATTCCTCAGAGAAAATAGATCCTGTTGCACTTTCTACTGAGCATGAGGAAGTCCAAGTAGATAGTTTAGAAGGCGACATGAGATGTAATGGGGGAGTTGTTTTTTTTAGATGTCGATTGAATCACTGGTATTTCAGTAATAGGTGATGAAGCTCTCGAAATTAATGCAAATTTACGAGTCATCATACCAACACTTCTGAAATGACTTTTAGCTTTCATCAACTTCTTAACTGTTTCCCTTATAGTAAAGGCTCCTGAAGGTGATGACACAGTTTTATCAGATCGTACTGATTTTGTTGGGGTGGCAGGATCGATGGCGTTCGATGCTTTTTCTGATGTTTCAGTGGCAAGCGGTTCTTCAAAAACTAGTCTTTTTTTCACCGATATAACTGTAGGCCCTTCTAGTTGTATTAATGTTTCAACTTTGTGCTTTCTAGCTGAAGTACTAATCTGTGGAGACCGCACAACAGTCTTCTGTTGCTTCTTTTGATAAATACATTTATGAGGCACCACATGATCTTTTAACACAAATTTTTTTCCCATCACTTTGAAATATATCCAGTTTTGCGCATCGTTTTCAAGCTAAAATATAATTTTAATAACTACCGGGAAGTCATATATATAGGGGAAACTTACGTCAAAGTGGTCCTCGCAACAAAATAGTCTGGCTAGCACTGCGGACTTCACTAATTTATTGCATTGTACCATTTCTCTCGGCGTTCCGCATTTCCTGGAACAGTGAGAAAAGTCTTTTCTGGGGCATTTTCGGTCGTATTTTCACAGAATGGAACAAAACACTGCTTACTAGACATTTTAATCGAAATCAGAGGCTTTCAATTTACGCTAACCTTAAAACCAAAACGTTAACATCAACAAGCTGTCAAACGTCTAGTCATGAGAGATATGTCACTGCCGGTGATTAAATCACCGTGATTATATAAAATATTAATATAAAGTGTAATTTACATCGTTTTACTTTCAATTCATACTTGTCCAGTGCTGCTTAATGCAGCCATACATTCACACAAACAAATTACGGCAAACGGTAAACATATCAGCTTGCAGATTGTGATTGTGTTAGTTTAAAACCACCGTAAGTGAAAAATATAAGTCGTCGTTAAGGAGTGATTGGAAAATCGCGATATCGCCCATCCCTACAAACGTCAATTGAATGCTGACCCTGTTCAACGTTGCCGAGTCGCCTTTTACACTGTTGGCTTGGGATTGCTGACGTATTAAGGGCGCGTTACGGATAATCGTTTAAACTGGACTTGTAAATAGGTGATTTTTATTATTTTTTTCTGGCTCTAATCTGCATCAAAATAAAAATTGGAAAAAACGGGTATTTTAATTTTTCATAAAATTTATGATTCCGCAATAAAAAAAATATGCTGAAAAGGCCCATTGTATAGTTTAGCAGTAAAAAAGGAATAAAGAAGTGATAATGGTAAAACCAATTAATGAACAACAGAAAAGTTTTGAAACACAAGAAGAAATAAGACAAAAAATTGATCCAAGTAAGTTAGGAAGGAGTACGAGTGGAAAATGTTAGAAATATAAGTAACGGTGGAATCATTATTAGCTGTACAAATTCAGATTCTAAAGGTAAATTAAAAACGAAGGTGCAAGAAGAATTAGGGAACAAATACAAAATTGAAGATCCCAGTTTTAAAAATCCAAAAATAAAAATCAAGCATGCAGAAATAAAATTCATTGAAAAAGGAGATGAGGATATTTTACAGGGCTTAATTGAGTAAAATGAATGGGAAGATGAATTTAAAGAAAAATTAAAAGAAATAAGGAAGTATGAAAATAAGCGGAGAAGGAACAGTGGGAATATTATTATGGAAGTAAGATATGATATTTTTAAGGATATTATCAAAAGAGCTAAATTAAATGTTGGATGGAGAGTATGTGAGATAGACGAATACCACAGTATAGTGCAATGTTACAAATGTGCTTAGATTCAATCACTTTGCGAAAGACTGTGAAAATAGTATTACTTGCTTTAAATGTGCTGAAAGTCATAAAACTGAAGAATGTATGAATGACTATGTTAAGTGTATAAACTGTGTCAAAACAACAGAAAAATTAAAAATTAAATTGAATATTAACCATACCTCTTACGATAAAAATTGTCCGTGCCTCGCTAGGAATATTGAACGTGTCACTAACCGCACCAACTAGGGTTTATAGCCATTACAAGATACCAGGAATAACATAAAAAAAGTCAGATTGTAGATACAAAGATGTTGTATATTTAAATTGTCAAGGTTTTCTAAATATTTTATATATTATTATTGTTTTTTGTTTATGTATTGACATGTCCTATATCATTATACTATGATCGAAAGGATAAATAAATTATTATTATTATTATTATTATTATTATTATTATTAACAAAGATCAGTTAATGCACTTAGTATCAGAGTGGAAACCATTAGTATTATGTTTAACAGAAACACATGTTGGCGCTGATGTTGGTTTAAATGAATTAGAACTGGATGGCTACTATATTGAAAACTGTATAACTGTGAATAGAAAAACTGGAGTAGTGTTAGTGTACATTAAACAGAACATTAAGTATCGAAGCATAATGAAACAAAATTTGGAATTATATCTATGGCTACTGGTAATTGAAATAATAAGTGAAGGTAAACATATTGGAATTACCGTGTTATATCATCCTCCCCAGGTTTCTAACAACTTATTTTTAGACTTCTTTGATAATTATCTCGAAAGTACATTTAGTAGTAATAATGGAACATTTCTTATTATAGGCGATTTTAATTTCCATGTTAGTAAAGACACATATACAAATAAATTTAAAAACATTATATATCAAAATGGGTTATACCAACTTGTAAATACACCTACCAGAATAATACAATATAGCTCCACAATAATTGACCTCATAATTACAAACGAAAAGTATATAATACATGAAGTACATAGAACACCTAAAGTTAGTGATCACTGTATCCTTTTAGTGCAAGTAAAGCAAACGAACATACGCAAAAATAATACACAAAAAATTTGTAAAAGATCATTTAAAAATTACGATGTAAATATATTTCATGACTTATTACAGCGAACATATTGGGACAATAATATATCATATGTAAATTACCTCGCAAATATGTTTACAACAACACTTACAAACGCATTGAACGAAATGTGCCCCAAAATTGAATTTAAGATACCTGAAAAATATATAGCATGTAAATGGATAAATCAAGAGATAATAAATACGATGAAGGAAAGAGATAACAAATATAAAAGAGCAACTTTTACACAAGATGATATTGAAAGGAATGAATATAAAGAGTTGAGAAATAAAGTAACGAGTAAAATCAGAAAAGAAAAAGAAAGATATTTTAATAGGGTTATAGATGGAAATAAAAATAACTCACATCAAATGTGGAAAAACTTGAAAACACTAATACCCAATAACAAAAAATCAGCTGGAAATGCAGTAAAATTTAATGATATTGAAACATCAGACACATATATGATTGTAAGCGAGTTCAACCGTTACTTTCTAGAAAGCATAAATGTTATTGCCACGAATATAACTCAATCTAATGACGCTGAACTTACACTAAGTAAAATAGATACAAAAGGTTACTCTCGACAATTTTAATTCCATAACATCAGATGAATTGAAAAAGGTTGTAAAAAACTTAATAAACAGATCTAAAGACGAAGATGGCATTTCAACAAAAATATTAAAAGACGCAATACAGATAATTGCAAATCGCCTGCTAGACGTCATTAATGAATCGTTAAGTAGTGGAATATTCCCATCTGAATGGAAAATCTCTGTAATCGTTCCAGTGTCCAAAGTAACTAATACTATTCTGTGCGAAGAATATAGACCAATAAATACAGTACCTGTGTACGAGAAAACATTAGATTGTAGTAAAAGATCAGCTTATAATTTTCTGTGATAAATATTCTATAATAGTGCCTAATCAATCTGGATTTCGTAAAGCTCACTCCTGTGAAACAGTGATAATGAACATTTGTGATATATGGTTAAAAATTTTAGATAATGAATATGTAGTGGCAATGTTCCTCGACTTTAGAAGAGCATTTGAAACTGTAGATAGAATTATGTTATTAAATAAACTAGAAAAATTAGGGACAAGCTTTATGTTGGTTTAAATCATATCTCGATAACAGATATCAAAAAGCAAAGTTCAATAATTATTTATCAGATGATTTAGAAACCAAGTATGGAGTACCACAAGGTACGGTCATTGGACCAATATTATTTCTGCTTTATGTTAACGATATAACTTTATATGTTAAGGAATGCAGAATAAATATATTCGCAGATGATACAATGATTTACATTACAGTGAAAAATATACCAGAAATGATAACAATGATAAACCTGGAACTAAATGGGATTTTTGAATGGCTATGAGATAACAGTTTATGTGTAAATATAAATAAGTAATGATCCAAACTTTAATATACAAATTAATAACAACAGATTAGAAGAGTTTCAGAAATAAAGTACCTTGGAGTTATATTAGATGTAAACCTTAATTTTAAAAAACATGCATATTATGAAGAAAATGCCAAAAAAAGTTTACTTTCTTAAACGGATTGGGAACTCCCTTAGTCTGAACACAAACATTTTATTATACAAAAGCATAATTGTCCCTCACTTAGAATTTTGCTCAACAGTACTTTTTAACTTACATCAAGGGCTAATGCAACCATTTCAAAAGATACAAAATAGAGCAAGGAGAGTAATTCTTGAATATAATAGATATACACCTATTGTAATGATGCTGGATGTTCTGAAGTTTATGAATGTAAAACAACAAATAATATATAAAACAATGATATTCATATTCAAAATTAAAATGAAAATACTACCATCTTATTTATATGATAATTTAAAATATATTAATGATATTCATACATATTTCACTCGCAACAATAGAAATTTTTATATTGATACTTAACATCGATGTTGTTGGAATTAAAATCATCGTAGGGACCACAACACTTTCAGTTTTCTTAATTTACGTGCCACCTAACTTAAATGTCGAAATATACAACTCACTTTTTGATTGCTTGGCTAACCCACATGGCATTTATGGCACGGACATTCTAATCTTAGGTGACTTCAATATCCCGGAATATTATGAATGCTTGCTTAACAGCTCGATTAGGTCCGCAACTGAATAATTTTATTAACTTCTTTGGCCTCACTCAATATAACTTTATAACTAATTCCAATAGTAAATTATTGGATCTGCTCTTTTGTAGTAAAATATGTACCGTCGGTAAATCCGACTGTTGTGTTTTCAAGGAAGACGTGCATCACCCACCATGCAATATTGAACTAAACTTTAGCTCTTGCCAAAACAAGGTTCCCAAAAATCACGTAATGGCGTACAACTTTAAAAAGGCCTCCTTTATATCACTTTATTCAGATTTATGTAATACTAACTGGGACGATATCTATAAAATTAATAATGTTAATGATGCAGCAGATCACTTGTACTATATCATTAATAATAGCATATCAAAATTTGTTCCCATGCAAAAATCATACAAAAAAACATTCCCTCCCTGGTTCACAAAACAAATCATCGCCGACATAAGGGTACCAACACAGAGAAAGCAGGTTACCCAGCGCCTATTTTCAGCGCCGAAAACCGGCGCATATTTTTCATCTCAGGCGTACACAATAAACGCCGATTATTTGCCAATTTGAAAGCAAATTTTGTTCGACTAATATGTCCAGTTCATCTTCAGAGGAAGATTGCGTGTTAATGGAAAATATTTTTCTAAGAATGCAACGAAGGAAGCAAGGTATACATCCTGTAAATCTGTTTAGTTCCCATTTCATCGGAAATTTCCTTCCATAAATTTTAAATAACATTTCTGCTGCTGTGGGACTTGAGTCGCTTGTCCCACAACACGTTTCTTTTGAAAACAGCGGCAATTGATAAATCAGTATCCGTAATAATATATAATTGTTTGTTTACAAGGGCACGTGTTGACCATACAACCAGCGACCAAGAACTAAAAATTCATTCCGGTAAATCATCGGCGCCGATCTGCGCTTGCAACAAGTCCCGACCAGCTTTGTCTATGTGCGGCGACATTTAAAAGTGTACTTAATTATTGGCGCCTATAGGCGCTGACTACCAGTAAGCAGGCAGCCTGCTTTCGTTGTGTGTGTACCCTAAGGAGTAAAGAGATAGCATGACGCATGTACAAAAAGTCTAGCAACAGTGTCCACTTTGAGAACTTTAAACTCCTAATAGTGGAGTAAAAAGCTGCTTCTATCGTGTCATCCCGTTTGCACTTTGTTGCTAAAATGTAAGACCCACTTTAAATCATTCCCCATACCTTAAGATTGCAAAATCGACTGGTCGTCAAAGAATCGTGTGTGTAGGGGATGACTGGGGGGTGATTTTAAAAAAAATTGCAAAAATTTTTTTTTGCGTTTTTTACATCCACACCACCTGGGTATCAATCTGCCAAAATATTGTGTCAATATTTTAATCAGAAGTATTTTTGATCTAATTTTGAAAGCACCGTGCGCAATGCTTTTATATGGAGCGCCTTAATGAATAAACGCTTGCCCTGAAAAACCATAACTGCAATAACCTTACACTCGCCCTAATTCGAAATCCTTTTGGCTAAGCAAAAAAACTACCTCTATAAATGTTGCAGAGAAAAGATCAAGGATCACACCGATTTTTTTTAAAATTTCAATCCGATTGATAGTTTCGTTAAAAAATTGAAAATTTTAAATTCATGTAGCGGACGCGGCCGGCCAAGGAGATGCGAGGAAGGATGAAATTACCATAACATGGGCAACCGAAAAACGACTCTATGTTTCAAACCCGTTCAGCGTGCATGTACGGTCCATATTCTCTTATTATCGCGCTATTTCTGCTTGTTTGACACGTTTTAAGTAAATCTTTAATCTTATAATCTTTAATTAAATTATTGATTAGATTATTTTGTTTTTGATAATTACATTTTCTTTTGATATTTTTCATTAATAATAATTGTAAATACACAAAAATATACCTATCTACCTATATAAAATTCTGTAAAAGATTTGTTGAATATAATAAATTATCAATAGCCGTTTAATAATATGAATACCCTACAATTACAAACCCTCTAAAAGGATAGAAAAAAAGAACGAAATTTTAAGAATGAGATTTTATTTGTCTATGGTTCAGGAGAAATTTGTTATCCATTGCGATTATTCAGAATCAGAACTTGCTTCATTGTCAGACAGCATACCGTCAGTGACAAATACAAGAGCAATATTTATATCGTCTCTATTGGCACATAAATGCGCCATACATCTGCAGGAACCAATGCAATTAATTTGTTTTTTTTTACAAGAACATAGTGGTCCGGTACACCCTGAAATAAAAATGTATTAATTTAAAATTCAGATATAACCACAATAAGTAAATTAGTATACCTTTTTTACATATAAAAAAGATAATAAGAACGACATCTCTAACTATCGACCTATAGCTCTAATTTCTATTGTAGCCAAAATATTGGAGAAAGCCCTACTGAACCGCATCATAAACTTCACAGAAAAATATAATATAATATCAGATATGCAAAGCGCGTACATAAAAGGACGGTCAACAGTTAGAGCAATATATATAGGAATTTGTGAAATTTTGGATGCAATTACAAGTAAGGATAAAGTTGCTGCCCTCTTTTTGGACTTATCAAAAGCTTTCGACAGTGTAGATCACAATAGTCTCCTAGAGAAATTAGAATTAATGGGTTTCCGAGGCAATATATACAATATCTTAAGTTCATATTTAAAAAATAGAAAGCAACGTATTACAGCGATAGATAATGGAAAGTACATTAATTCAGACTGGAAAGAAGTCAAAAAAGGTGTTCCTCACGGGTCTATCTTAGGTCCGATCTTATTTCTTTTGTACATAAATGATTTACCAAATATTACCAAACATCTTGTAAATCTATTCGCTGATGACACTTCTCTGGTTATTAGAGCAGACACAAAAGAGGAATTAGAAACTGAGATTTCAACATCAATTGACATTCTAAGTGACTGGTATTCAACAAATAATTTAAAACTCAATATGGATAAGACTTACCTGTTAAAATTTAGCCTTAGGAAGGAGCAACCACTGGTCGTAAATTACAATGATGAATTGTTGACGTCAACTGACTATACGAAATTTTTAGGAATTGTGATTGACTCCCAGTTAAGTTGGAAACATCATGTAGAGTATCTTGCTAAAAAAATTACTTCGTTTACATATGCGTTAAGAACCATATCAAGAACTATAAGTGAAGAAGCCGCCATAACCTCTTACTATGCCTATGTCAAGTCCAGAATAACTTATGGGATTATATTCTGGGGGAATTCTGTTGAAGCTACAGAAAGCCTGCCTACGAAGTATTTTCCATCTAAAAATGAGAGAAACATGCAGTGTGATCTTTAAAGAAAAACACATACTTACCCTTCCTTGTGTGTATATCTTTGAGTGTGCCTATTATGTGAAATGTCATTATACACATTTTTTTAGTAAGTACAAAGTTGATCATATATACGATACACGTAATGATATATTACGTTTGCCAAAGACGACCTCCTCTAATGTACAAAGAAATGTTGAGTCTCAGCTAATAAAAATTTTTAATAATCTACCCAACAGTTATAAAGACTTACCCGTTAATAACTTCAAAAAAACACTCCACGACTTTTTAACTACTAAAGCATTTTATTCAATCACTGAGTTTTTAAATTATAAATTTTAGTACCTTTAGTTATGTAATATGTAGGTTTGTTCTTATTTTATAATGTTTTATATTGTGATAAATGTTTGTACTGTACACTATTTGACTTGTTCTACACCTGTTTGGTATTTCTTTTTTATAGAATAACGACTATTATTATTATTATTATATATTACAACTGCAAGTACTTAGAACACAAGTATTTTCTGGTAATATTGCTTCAGTTGTCAAGACAGGTACCAGTTTTCCATTTTTAATATTCCAGCCGCAATTTAATACATCGGGTAAGGATGGTATTGGTATTGTACTGTTCAGCCATATTTTTGTCTGATAGTGAACACGATGACAGTGTTGTTTTAGACTATCTAAAGTTGGAGGCAATTTGTTGATAGCCTTAGAGGACGCCAAGATTCCTCTAAGAACGCTTATGCATTTAATATTGTCATTTGTTTTATATAAATAAAGCACAAATCTAACTACATCATTAAAAATTTCATCTAAATGCTGCTGAACGCCGACTCTAGCAAGTAGATTATAATGTGACAAAAAGACTTTCCAGCACGTTTTCTTGCCCAGTCCCACAAACTGACTAGTTGTGTCAGAACCTGTCAATGCACGAAATGCTAGTAGACACTTCATCATTGCACTATCATGAATTGCTATAAATCGTACGCTTTCTTCAGTTCCCACCTTCATACAAATTTCCGGAGTCAATAAATCCTTAAAGTGAGCCAATAATAAAACATCCGTATCTTTGCAATCAACTATGCATCTTCTATACCCTTCCTCTTTTGTCGATAAAACGTGTAATATAATTCTTCTTCATGCGATGCTACTAATTCATTATCTACATTGTAATTTGCTTTATACTGCAATACGTCAAGAAATCCTCCACTAGTAACAAAGTTAACTCCTAAATTTAATAAATATTCGTAGAGCTGATTACCCAAAAAATTTGTGAGTTTTTTCTTATTAAAACCTGAGTGAATAAAATGCCACTGTTGTGGTAATAATGTATCCGGGCTGTCAATCGCTCGCTCTATACTTTCCTTCAAACCTCTTTTTTGTTGTGTGTTTCTATATTTCCCAATGCAGATTTATTTGAAGGGGTGAATATTATTCCGTTAGGTGCAAGAGACATTGGGTAAGCTCTTAATTCGTGTTTAAAGATATCTGCATAGTTAATATTTCTTCCATTTTCCATTTCACTAAATAATTGTTGTAATGCTTCATTTTCCGTCACATCGAATTTTCTTTTTCCGCTTGTGCTAGGTTTTCCATTATATTGCGCAATTCTGTAGAAACGCATGAGGCATGATATTTTATTTCAGATGCAATTAAATCCTGTTCTCCTATTCTGGAATAAAATAATGGATTGTTTCGCGATATATTTTTTATTTTTTCCTCCATGTTCTTGCTCAAGACCTGGCACATTTTTGATTTTTTAAACGTTTTTGACAAAATACGCACTTGTGTACATCAAATGAAGTTGTCCGTAAGAAACGTTTTTGAGATGTTTCCGCTTGGAAAAGATCAGTTATTTTCGCATATTTTATTTGTATGAAGCAATATTTCTAGAACTGGTATACATTTTATAGCAATTTTTGTGCCATTGTAAATCATTTCTCTTTTTTAAATCGTTAAAATTGTAAAATATATGCAAAAAACGGGCATCTTCTCCTTTGCAGATATTCATACAATTTTCGTGCATTTAATAAACCTTTGTTTGGATATTTTCTTTTGATATCATTAATTTTTCCGCTTGGCAAATAACGCATCCTCGATGATTATAAATTTTCTCTTTCTTGTCTACAACTTTTTTTTAAAGGTTCTTACCTTAACTTTTGACTCAAATTCGCTATCGGAACTAGTACTGCTTTTAATATCCATCATCAAATGGAATCGTAACAAATCCTGCTCAGAAACTGTACTACATGCTTTAAAAAAGCTTATCGAGGTAGGTAATTAAACTGAAGCTCGGCTATTAACTAATATTCTAAAAAATGTCACAATCTTGATTAGTTATATATTAAACACTATTAAAAACTGTATTAAACACTACATATAAATTTTACTAGATTATAAGTTTTAATAAACAATCCAAATTCCACTGCTAATCCCTTGCTTTAAAAGAAAATACATTTCCACAGTAAATATGGACCTTACATGCACGCTGAACTGCTTTGAAACATAGAGTCGTTTTTCGGTTGCCTTTGTTACGGTAATATCATCCTTCCTCGCATCTCCTTGGCCGGCCGCGACCGCTAGGGCATGAATTAACAATTTTCAATTTTTTAACGAAACTATCAATCGAATTGAAATTTTAAAAAAATCGATGTGATCCTTGATCTTTTCTCTACAACGTTTATAAAGGTAGTTTTTTTGCTTAACCAAAAGGTTTTCGAGTTAGGGCGAGTGTAAGGTTATTGCAGTTATGGCTTTTCAGGGCAAGCGTTTATTCGTTAAGGCGCTCCATATAAAAGCATTGTACACGATGCTTTTAAAATTAGAAAAAAAATACTTCTGACTAAAATATTGACACAATATTTTAGCAGATTGATGCCTAGGTGGTGTGGATATAAAAAACACAAAAAAAAATTTTTTGCAAATTTTTTAATAATCACCCCCATTCATCCCCTACACACACGATTCTTTGACGACCAGTCTATTTTGCAATCTTAAAGCATGGGGAACGATTTAAAGTGGGTCTTACATTTTAGCAACAAAATGTAAACGAAAATCTTTTCCAGAAGGCTTTTGTGGGCTGGCAAACTCTACTATAAAAACCAAGTTGAAAAGAGATATCGACACATCTTACAAAAACTACCTACAAGTAACTGAAAACAATCTATCTAACCCAAAAAGTTTCTGGACATATGTCAAGAGCAAAAAAAATTCCAGGTCAATTCCGAATGCTTTCACTAACAATGACAATATCTTAGATAATCCTGAAGATATCGCTAACTCTTTTGCTGAATTTTTTAGTTCAGCGTACATCCCCTCAAGTCACAATATAGATTTCTCTGCGGACACTAGCAATAATATTAATATAACAATCCCCGAGATAACTGAAATGGATGTCATCAATGCCTTCAAAAAGATCAAACCAAAATTTACGGCCGGACCCGATGGCTTACCAGCTTTCTTCTTAAAAGACTGCTCAGGTATATTAGCTGCGCCGCTAGCACATATCTTTAGCCTGTGCTTACAAACTTGTGCATATCCTGATAATAATAATAATAATAATAATAATCATTTATTGGTGCTAATACATCAAAATGTTTACACAAGTCCAGGGTAGAAAGTATATCATTAAAATAGACAGTGACAGCTTAAAACACAATATACAGTTATCTTAAAATTAAATTAAAAAACAGAAAAAAGATAAAATTTTTATAACTAAATGTCGCAGAAACGTTCCTCTAAATATTCATCGCAGCTGTAGAAGGCCTTCCTGAAAAGGTATTTTTTAAATTTTTTTCTTAAAAATGTTAAAATCCAAGCCTCTGACATTGTCAGGTAGCTTATTAAAAAATTTTATACAGTAATAGCTAGTACCAACTCTTGATTTTGCAAGTCGAAAAAAATTCTGCGCAATATTATTACGGAGACGAGTGGGATATAAGTGCGAATCACCCTGACTATTAAATTTCTGCAAATTACTCTTAATGTACAGAAGACATTCAAGTATATAGGCTGATGGCATGGTGAGGATATTAAAATCTCTAAACTTATCACGGCAGTCGTCTCTGTAGTTCAAACCTGCCATAATTCGTAAGCATCTGCATTGCAAACTAAAAATTATTTTACTGTGGGATGAGTGTCCCCAGATTAATACAGCATATGTCATAGTGGAGTGAAAAATACCATGATAAGCTGAGACAAGAACTTGCCTTGAAACAGTATTTGTTAGATTTCGCAGCAGAAATATTTTCTTTGATAAAGTTTTAGATAGCTTCAAAACATGTTTAACCCAACTGAGTAATGGATCGATGTATACCCCAAGAAATTTCACTGACTCAACATTTGAGGTCTGATTGACGACAGTGTGACGAAGAGTAAACGTCATTGTTTGTGTTTTGTTTAGATTTAGGGTAAGCTTATTTGCTAGGAACCACTGTTTAATTTTCAATTGTGTGTTCACAATCTGCTCGGCGAGATGATCAGAATTTTTGTCAACATTGAGAGCTGTTGTATCATCAGCAAATAAAATAAGGGGCGTGTTGTCACAATTTACAAGGTCATTTACATATATGATAAATAGCACTGGACCAAGTACTGAACCCTGTGGGACACCATGCTTTATGACTGTATGATTGGAATCATTATTTTTATAAGAAACATATTGTTTCCTGTTTGATAGGTAAGAATCGATTAGTGATATGCTATTTTCATCAAATTTGTAATGACTTAGTTTATCTAAAAGAATACTATGAGACACACAATCGAAGGCCTTTGTCAGATCGTAGAAAGTGCCGCTGGTTATGTTACCTAATTCAAAATTATGCAAAATGATTTGAGTCAAATTATTGATAGCCAAAGTTGTTGACTGCTTATTTCTAAAACCAAACTGACTTGTGTGGAATAAGTTGTTATCCTCGAAGTAACGTGTAATTTGGATTTTTAAAATCATTTCAAAAATCTTAGACAGTATTGGGACTAATGAAATGGGCCTGTAGTTGGAAACGTCATCAACAGATTCCTTTTTGAAAATTGGGATGACCTTGGATAATTTAAGTATCGTTGGAAAAATGTTAAGCCTGATACACTGATTAATTATATTTGTCAGGGGATATACTATAATATTTTTAATTACTTTTATCATTTGCACATTAATATTGTATGCATCCTTACTGTTACTATTTTTTAGATTATCAATAACATCTCTCATTTCACTGTAAGAGACTTCCCTGAATTTAAAACATATGTTGGGACTTACTTTAAGGAGAAACTCTGAAAATGACTTGGTGGATGGGACTAGTGAAAGATCGTTTAATAAGTTTTCTGCTACGTTTGAAAAATAAGTATTGAAGTCGTTTGCATTTATAGAATCACTGTCTGGAAATTACTATTATTGTCTTTTATGATCTACCACATTGCAGCTTGTGTATTTCGCGACTTATTTATGTAATTATCGTTGGCAGCTTTTTTTGCCTTACAAATTTCAATGCGGTATTTATTGCGATAAGCATTTACAGCTGCCTTAGATATCAAGAGAGGGTCTCGCTTGTTTGTGTCAATAAGAAAATTGAGTTGTTTTCGCATAGTTTGTAGATTTTCATTGAACCAACTGACTTTCCGGGATTTAAAATTATTTTGCATTTTAGATTTCATAGGCAAGCAGGTATCAATAGCGTCTAATAATGTTTCGAGAAACTGTTGTACTTTAGTGTCAATGTCTGTGTCCGTCCCATTGAGAAAGTTCCAGTTCAATTTTGCGATACAGTCGGAATAGCCCATTGTCGGTTATTGGTCTAAAGTTAACTCTGACATTTTTTTTTTTGGCTTTAACTTCACAGATTTCAAATTTCAGAAAAATACCCAAATGATCTGAGAGTTTGGTATCATGTATAGTTGTGGTGTGCATATTGGGATTTATGTTTGTAAAAATATTATCCAAGCAGGAATTATTTCTGGTATCTGCAAATACTGTTTGTTTTAATCCAAAAAAAGTTAAAATGTTGGTAAGTAATAAGGTGTTGTTGTCAGAGGTGTTGAATTTAACATTGAAATCCCCTGTAATGATTGTAGTTTTGTTCTTGCTCAGCTTACCAAGCATTTCACTTAATTTAGCTAAAAATGTGTTAAAATCACCTGACGGGGATCTGTAAATTGTTATGATTTGACAATTGGCAAATTCAATACCTGACATTTCGCAGTGCAATTCCTCCGAGATATTACCAATATTGAAGGAGATCGATGAGCACTTTAGGGAGTCTCTCGCATAAATACTAACACCGCCATGAATTTTATTCGACCTACAAAAACTAGAGATAACTTGAAAACCATCAATTTTGGTTGACTCGATTTCATCATTTGTGAGCCAGTGTTCATTCAAACATAAAAAGTCAAAGTTGTAATTTTTTAAGAATATTTCAAGTTCATGGATTTTGTTTCTGAGGCATTGTACATTAAGGTGCAATAGCTGAAAGTCGGATGCCTTGTGGGTTATTCTGGCTTGGAGTGACTCTAGATGTAGAGCATCAGTTGTAATGGAGTTGCATTTTGCTCCTGGGTCATCATAAGTTGGCTTTAAAATGCTGTTAATTGCTGGTGTGTTGTTGGACCTCTCTCTCCTACTAGTTAAGTCGGTACTCAAAAATCTTGGGAGGGGTTTGGGAAGTGTACTTGCGGTATTTCTTAAAGTCGAACCTCCTGAATGCCATACTTCTCGGCCAGGATGATGGGTTGTATATATCATCTTTAAAATCCCAGTTAATTCCAAACATAAAACATTTGTTTTGAGATTCAAGGGTCGGTAGCTCCTTAATGCTAATATTAGCATCCTTAAACTTCGGCTGCTTGGTGATAAATTCTTTGATTCGTTCTGAAGTTATGTGTCTTTTGATTCTATAAAGATAGAGCCAGGCCTTTCTACTAATGGCAAATTCATTGTCTTCCTTGTCACCATAAAATTTCGTAACCGCTTTTCTTGATTTTTTATGGTACGTTACTGGTTTGAATTCATCCTCCTCTTTGTTAATGTTTGTTAAGTTTATGATATCATTCATTTTACTCCGCTGTGCTGTCTCTAGCTGCACATGTTTAGCGGATTTACCGGAGTTGCTAGATGCTAGATTTACATTTCCCCCCCTGTTTTGATCTGTTTTTGTTTGGAAAGTTGATGACTGTTTTTTAGTTGCAGAGCTGTATGAATCATTACTTTGGATTTTATGTGGAATGTTTTTGTTGGTTTCATTTATTGGATTATTTGGATTTGGAAGTGTATGGTTTTTTGTCATGTTCACTTTTTCTTCAAGAAGTTTTTTGTTCTCCTCTAAGAGTTTATTATTACTTTCCAATAATCTATTTTTAATTTCTAATTCTTCCAAGAGTCTTTTTAGCATTAGATTTTCCATTTTTACTATTTCAAGTTCATTTTTAGTACTTGCCTCGTCCGTTTTTTCTTGATTATGTGCACTCGAAGAAGCCAGGGCTAGGTTAAATTTACAGCACTTCACTATTGAGTCACTAATTACTTGTATATTTTTAGATCTTAGTATGCAGAACCTGTGAAAGACATTTCCACAGTTCATACAAACTGCAATAGCACATTTTTTTGTTTTACAACATGAGAAAACTGCACTTTTCTGATTATCAGAAAACCTCCAAAATTTGTCCAATCCACAAAAAAGATAGCAAATCAGATATACAAAATTATCGTCCTATTACAATCATAAACAATTTTAGCAAGGTTCTTGAAATCGTCCTGCATGCCACACTTTATCCCCAGGTTCACCACAGTATATGTAACAACCAATATGGCTTTGTCTCCCAACGATCAACAACAACAAATCTACTTTGCATAACACAATATTTAGCTGAAGTTATGGACAAAGGCGGACAAGTCGATGTCATCTATATGGACTTTTCCAAGGCTTTTGACAGACTGGACCACGGTGTTTTGCTAACAAAATTAGTTTCCTTTGGACTTAACCCTCAGTTAGTACTTTTTTTTGAATCACATCTTCTTAATAGAAGCCAGTTCGTGCAATACCAGGGTCACAGGTCTATAGAGTTTATGTCTCAATCAGGAGTCCCACAAGGGTCGGTATTAGGCCCATTATCGTTTATTATTTTCATTAATGATAGAATAGAATAGAATTTATTCCCAAACATATATATACATTACACTAAAATAAAATGCGTATACATGGTAAGTTGCGCCTCATGGAGCAGTAGGGAGACATAAGCTAAGTTAGCTCAATACCAGCAAATTTAGATTATTATAAACAGTAAAGTAATGTAATATAATAACGCTAGTAAATTTAAGATACTACAAAGTTATCAATCATTAGTATAACATGTTTAATACAAACTACATACTTTGCTATGAGGTGAATATTACATTAAAAGCTAAATGATTATAGTGTTGTCTCAAAGAATTCAATAATGCTGTAAAATACATGTGATAGTAAAATGTTTTTTAAGTTTTGTTTAAATTTGTTTAGGTTGTTGAGTGTTTGGATATGCTGGGCTAAGTGATTAAAAATCAGCACCCCCGTGTACAGAGGACCTCTACGACTGACGTTATAGTTGTAGTATGGGGGTAAATATGTATCTTTATTTCTTGTATTGTATTTATGTATGTCTGATGGGGTTATTAGATTATTTTTCCTTTTAAATATAGCCAAAGATAAGCGATATATATACAGGTTAGTTAGGGTAAAAATTTCCAATTCCTTAAATGTGCTACGACATGAGTCATATCTGCGTAGACCACATAGGACACGAATGGCACGTTTCTGAATTATGAAAGTGCTATTTACATTTGATGAATTTCCCCAGAACTCAATTCCATATTGTAAGATAGAATAAAAGTACGCATAGTAGACTGTCCTTGCTGCGTTAAAGCCAATGTTATTTTTTACAGCGCCAATGGCAAATACTGCACTAGATAACTTTTTGTTGAGCATATATATGTGGTATTTCCAATCGAGTTTTTCATCTATATATATATACCCCTAAAAATTTGGTATTTAACACGGGTTCGATATTTCCTATGGTTGCCACTAAAGTTGTTTGTGGGATATTTTTGTTGGGTTGAAGTAGCATATTGACAGTTTTCTCCATATTAAGAACTAATTTGTTGGCTGTGAACCAGTCGGTTATATCAGTTATTTCGTCCTGTGCCAGACTAATTAAACTGTCTATGTTTTGATGTTTAAGTAAAATGCTTGTATCATCCGCAAATAATGAGAACTGTGCCGATGGATAATTATATGCCAGGTCATTAATGTAAATTAAAAACAGTACTGGTCCCAGAATGGAACCTTGAGGTATTCCGCATTTTATGTTTTCAGGCTCTGAGTGGTATTTTCTGTAAGAGGAATCAGTAAGTGCGCGAATTTCCACTATGATTTGGCGGTTGTCGAGGTATGATTTAAACCAGTTATTCGTTACTCCTCTTATTCCATAGTATTCCATTTTGCTTAACAGTGTAGAATGGTCAACGCAGTCAAATGCTTTGGATAGGTCGCAAAATATTCCAAGCGGTAGTTGTTTGTGTTCCAATATTTTACTGATGTTGTTTAACAATTCAAACATAGCGTCTGTTGTACTGAGGTTGTTACGAAAACCATACTGAAACTCTGTAAGAATTTTTTTGTTTTCTAGGTAATATGAAATCTGTTCTTTAACCAGTTTCTAGTATTTTAGAAGGTGAGGGAATAAGTGAAATAGGCCTGTAATTTGATATTGTAGTTTTTTCGCCTTTCTTATGTAAAGGTTTTATAAGAGTGGTTTTGAAACAGTCTGGAAATATTCCCATAGTTAATGAGAGGTTAATAAGAAACACAAGGGGTTTTTTTAGGACGTCGCTATTTTCTTTTATAATTGTGATGGGGATATCGTCAATGCCTGTTGATCTTTTCGATTTAAGTTCATGTATTATTCGCGCAATATCAGATTCTACAACTGGCAAGAACTGAAACGAATTTAAAGAGTTAAAATTGACTGTATTCAGGTAATGTGTTGATGAGTGCTTGCTACGTAAATGTTTAGATAAGTCTCCGGCAGCCTTTACAAAATATTTTTGAAATTCAGAGGCAATAGTAATAGGATCTATTATGTCACTATTGTTAATATTAATTATTATATTATTTGAGGCACCTGTGCTGTTCTTTCCCTTTATTGTATTGTTTATGACGTCCCAAGTGGCTTTAATTTTATTGTCGGCATTCAGTATTATGTTATTTACATGATTTTGCTTAGCCCGGTTTATGACCTTCTTAAGTAATGCGCAATACGTATTGCAGTAGTTAATAAATTGTGTGTTTGTGGTAAATTTTTTAAATATAATAGGCATTTCTTGTTTTGACAGGATACCTTAATAGCTTTCGTGATCCATCCGGCACGTTTGGCTTTCGAACTTATGTCAGTTGTTTTTTTAGGAAAAGCTTGGTTGAAGCAGTTATTAAGAAGGTCATAAAAACTGTCGTACGCTCTATTTACATCAGTATTGTTGTACAGCGAGGTCCAGTCTACTATACTAATTAGATGACTGAATTGTTTTTTATTTTTGTTGTTATATAATCTTTTTTCTTGAAATATTGGGTGTGAGTTCTGTGGGAGATTTAATTCGTTGAATGTAACAATTTGGGCATAGTGGTCAGATAGGCCATTATCTTTATTACATATATTTGAAATGTTTTGAATATTTGAAATAATGTTGTCTAATGTTGCTGAGACTCTATTATCTACTCTAGTGGGAGAAGTAATAATTAACTTTAAATCAAACATCTTCAATACGTTTCAAAAATTTTCTCTTTGTGGGTTCTCATATTCAAGATGTATGTTAAAATCTCCGCATATTATAATTTTGTGATTGACTAACGAGCTATTTATAGAAGATAGTAGATCAAATAATAGGTTCAAGAAAGAATCAATCTTACCAAGAGGTGATCTGTACACGCAGATGATTATGACTTTTAATTCCTTATTTATGACACACATATTCAAAATCTATTTCAACTTTTTCTGTTCTTAAAGTATCTAATTCTAGAAAGTCCAAATTGTTTTTTACGTGTATCGATACACCACCGTGTTTGTTTATATTCCTACAGAAGCACGAGATCTGCTTATACCCACTAATAGTTATCGAGTTATAGTCATCGATCTTAGCTGTACATCCCTCTTATATGCTGATGACCTGAAGATATACTGTAAGATCAGCAACGAATCAGACTGCACTATGCTGCAGACGGATTTAAACAAAATTCACGAGTGGTGTAACAAATTCAGATTGTCTCTGAACATAAGTAAATGCAATGTAGTCTCATTTACAAGGAAACTAAATAAAATACAATATGAATACACTATTAATGGGGCTAATCTGACCCGTCGTGATAATTTTAAAGATCTAGGGGTAACATTTGACTCACATCTTTCCTTTACACACAAGTAACATAGTTACATCATCTTACAAAATGTTAGGTTTTCTCATACGGTATGCTCGCGACTTTCAAAATACAATTACCATAAAAACCTTATATAACACCTTGGTCCGACCTAGATTAGAATACGCGAGCGTCATATGGAATCCCCATTACGATATACATATTAACAATATTGAAGGCATTCAAAGACGTTTCCTAAAATTTCTGGCATTTACAATTGATCATCAATATCCCCCCATAGGATATGACCACTCATTACTGCTGAATCGTTTTACATACAGTTCTATGAAGCAGCGAAGAGAAATGCAAAGCATAATATTTTTATACAAACTTTTAAACAACATCATCGACTGTCCACAATTACTTGAACAAATCAGCTTTAGAGCACCTACCAGGTCAACCAGATATACATCATTATTTTACTTCCCTTATACTCACACAAATGTTTTAACTTTTTCCCCTCTATATTCTATCTGCCATAACTACGAAGTTATTGAAAATAATATCAACATTTTTAATACCAAATTAAGTCAAGTTTCTCTTAGTTGTTTTTCTTTTGTTTTTTTTTCTCGTCCTATTTTCTTGTTTTTAATATTTTTAATATAAGTATATGTGTATGTGTGTGTATATGTGTACGTATATATATGTGTGTGTATATATATGTGTATATATGTATATGTATTGGTTATGTACCCACTCAGATTAGTTGTAGAAATTCGTAATAATTACAATTGTAGAATTCCGCTTAGTATTAGTTTATAGCAACCTGTGGTGCACCTGTATATTCATATACCATATTTTTATTAATTTTTACACTATATCACGTTTATCATCTATATGTCTGTAAGTCTCCAGCTCTGTAAATGGAATGTAAATTCTGTTGGGTTTGTGTATGTAAATAAATAAATAAATAAATAAATAAATAAATATGGATAGATCTGTTTTTTCTAAAGGTTTGAAGATGTTTAACCAACTTCCTAATACACTTAAAGACTGTAAAATGTTAAATGAGTTTAGAAGTAAATTATATGATTATATTATACACCGTTTTCCAAACTGAACCTCATTATATTTATATTATATAGTATATAAGTGTTATCAACTGTAAATGTAAAAAAATAGCAGAGTGCTAATAAATGTTTATTTATTATAAAAATTCGTCAGTATGTGGAGGCTTGGTGTCGCAAATGCAAGATTTGTGCAGCCAGTAAGGGACCACAGACTGGAAGTAAGGATGAAATGTTCAATGCCGGAGCTCCTTTCAAGAGGTTGGCTAACGATATAGTGGAGCCATCACCAGCCAGTGACCGAATGAAGGCCCAATACGACCGGAAGGGTAGTCCAAAAGGGTTCATCAAGGTGGGAGAGCTGGTTTGGCTGTACAACCCACACCCGTACACTGTTATTACCCGAATTAATGATGTCGTCTATCAAATTCAATGAAGCAAAAAGTCCAAGATGAAGATTGTGCATTTGGATAGACTGGCGAAATACACTGTTGATTCTGAATTGCCTGATCGGGACGATCAGGTTTAAGTAGGGGGCAGTGTTATGCATTACACCCCCCCTATGATACGCCTATGCCCTAATAATGACTGAAAACTTGTAGAATGAGATAGAGTTTTCTAGAGTGTGGAGGGAGAAGATTCTCGATTGTGTTCTGGATGACTCTAGAGGCAATTTCAGAGTATATAAGGCGCGATTACCGGTGGAAGGGGGATAAGTTCTATTAAAGTGAAGTTTAGTAGCGAGAGTGTGGTTATAAATTCGAAGTGTAAATATAAACATTGTAAAAGTTAGTTTAGAAGTATTTGTGTAATCAGTAAATTATTAAATAAAGTGTTAGTGGTTTACCCCTTGTTAAAATTATTTAGAACCCACGGATTTATACAGGGTGTTTCCTAAGAGGTGGAAATACGCAACAATATGTTCGCTTCCCCATGAAAATATCTGCCCAGTCTTGCAAAAAGTAAAGTTATGCTATAAAATTGAATAGAATCATTAGCTCCACAATATGTAGGTTCCTGGTATTTAATTATTACCAACTACTAATATAACCTAGCATCCTTTTTAGTGTCATTTTCATTTAAAATCGAAACACGACTCGTGCTCTACTCAAATTTCTGATTGTACTTTCACAGTAAAGTAGCTTGTTCGTCTCTGTTCAACTATGGAGATACTTCTTCTCCAGCTGTCAAGCGCCAATCTAGGATCGTTAAATACTAGATGCAAATTAGCCCCCGAGTTCTCTATACTCTAACTGTAAATCCAACAACTGATTGGTCACAGAAATAGCTAATTCCACTAAACGCTTATCTGCCATTATGGATTTAAATGACCTTATTGGTTTTTGTCGAAGTTTTTGTTTTGAAAAACTGCTTTAATAGTAGCTACACTAACTAATTAAATACAATAACTAAACTTAAAATCCAGAGTGCTACGGCAACGTTAGAATAAAAATCATTTTCTACCACATACCCACTTTAATAGTTTCAAAATTAACTGAACATGACAGTACATCCAGTGAGACATCCAGTTTATACACGTTAAAGACCGTCTACATTCTTGAAATTTGTTCATTCATGAGTTTTCCCGTTCCCCAAAAAGTGGCGAGCCGAGTGCAATTGCACCGAATGCACCTACGGTAGTTCTGATTCTGCTTTTATTTCTCATCTATGAACTGGAATGTGTGGAAAGTAGATTGCGAATATCTTACCTCCTCATGATAGAAATCTTTATAAACACATTAATTTGAATACAAATTGTTAAGTACTACCAAAATCTGAATAATATTGAATATTACCAAATATTACCAACTATTACTGACAATACTGAAACATTACTGATATTACTAAAATATTACCAAATTATTACTAATATTACCAATATTACCAAGATATTACTGAAATTACCAAAATATTACTCAAAATACTAAAAGACTACCACAGGCTGTACGCCATATTACCGGAGTGAGCCACCCCTCTGATTTGCAACTTGATTTTTTAATATATTTATGTTGATATCGTACAAAGTTGAAAAACAAATTGCAAGACATTTCTGCTAGTTTTAAATTATAAACAGTCGCTATAAGTTTATTTGGTACATACAGGGTGCGTGGACGAGAAATATCTTAACCATTGGGAATTTGACAAAATATCTCAGATAAAAATTGCAGGAAATCAAGAGTGACATATTTTTAAATCTACAGGGTGTTAAAAGATATTACTTGGATTTTTTAAATAGAGCAAACATTTTCTTTTGCATTCATATTTGACACTTAATTCTCTATCCAACCAAGGACTGTTGCCTTCAAATCTAATGGGTACTGTGCTCTCTAATGTGCTCCGGTATAAAGTGCAAAATTGTGAGGAATATTACCAAAATAATTACTAAAACTTATGTCACCAGACAGATAAGCATCAGAACAATAAGTTGATGTAATGTGCTAACAATTATATCGTGTCTTTCAATAGAAAAGTGCATAAAACTACAGATACATCCAAAAGTGTTTATCTTTTGAAGATAGAAATATCGAAGAAAATGCAAGTCTAAAAAGTCAATTGTGTGAACTAACTAATATAATAAAAAAACTTGAACATTTAGAAGATACCTTAAATAAATCGCAAAAAACATATACCCAGGCACTAACTGAAATAAGCCAAGACATTTCCGAATTAAAATCAAGCCAACATAACGAGCATAAACACTTACAAAATCAAATAAAAGTTTTGTGGGGTAGCAATGTCGACTTAGTAAAACTATTAACAAATAATAAGGACAACCTAACTTTGAATATCGAATCAATCAGAAAGGAAAGTCAAAATCCAGTGTTTAAAAATAAGTCTAATGTTCGAGATGGAAGTACAGAACCTGGTCCACCTATAACCCAAACACCAGCAACCAATAACGATCAAAACATAGCACAAGATAATAAGACAACAAAGAAAAAGACCTATAAAACAGCTCTTACTGCTAACTTACCACGAACATCAGTAATTAACACTGGTAAGTAAGTAAGTAAGTAAGTAAGTAAGTAAATAAGTAAGTAAGTAAGTAAGTAAGTAAGTAAGTTCATTGGTGCTAATACCATAAAAGTTTACACAAGTCAATACAGGACAGATTAAATAAAATATATAACATTATAGTTTACACAAGACAGATTAAAAATTTTAAAAAACATAAGTTTAAATACTTATTTCACTAAAATCATTCTCAAAGTAATCTTCAATAGAATAAAAACACTTGTCAATTAAATAGTTTTTTATCACAGTTTTAAATTTTTTTAGTGACAATACCTTCATGGTAGGAGGCAAAAGATTGAACATCTTAGGACCATAATAGGTTATTCCCTCTTTTGATTTCTTTAACCTGTGATAGTCGATATATATATTTGTACTATTACGTGTATTGTAATAGTGTATTTCTATATGAGAAGTATAATTATGTAAATTTTGCATTACGTGAGTGAGACATTGCAATATATATATATATATAATGGGAATACTTACAGTTCCATCGATATATATATATATATATATATATATATATATATATATATATATATATATATATATATATATATATATATATATATATATATATATATATATATATATATATATATATATATATATATATATATATATACTCCGAAAAGAGTAATCCGAGATCCATGATATACATGGACAACCTGAGATCCACCCGTTAAAAATTAGTTAGAGACAAGACAATGTGGGCTTTTAATTACGGCAAAAATAGTCTCTAGAATTTAATAAGAGGGGTAAGATTTATCCATTATTGTGAAAGTTATAATTGCAGGTGAATTGCAACAATACGAGATCCATGTAAAATAGAATAATATGGGATCCGTTGGGAAATACAAAAATATATCTACGTAATTTTGCGACACGCGAGATCCTGCAATGTTGCCCACTTTACGGATCTCTTTTTGTTATAGTATGACCTTATTTACACTCAGTGTATATATTGTCTATAAGTTGTTTCAGGGATGTGCTGTTATAAAATATTGGTTAAACTTAGAAGAGTCTGCTAAATACTTCATACAAAGCAGTTGTATACCAGGTGGCACAGACCATACGAACACTCTTGTAACTTTTGAATGGATCAGTGGATTATTTCAGATTTAGTGTAGTGATATTAAGTGGGTTTGATAAGTTAAACCTGCTCAGGGCCAAGTAATTCAAAATAATTAATAGTCTAATTGAATAACAAATTTTGACACAAAAGTTCCATTCAAAAATAAATATAGTTTTTAATGAGAAATTAATATCGCTGTACTTGTAGGTACTAAAACAAAAAAAAATAAAATCGAAATATATATCATATGTGTTTAGGCCAGTAGGATCCACAGCTGCAAAAATATAAAGGTTGTACGATTTAAAAATTTGATTTTGTTGTAAATTACATCGAAACCGGAAATCGGTCGTTTGCGTCAATTAATGTTAAATATCTCGCTGTACCAAATTTCAAAATAATTCCCTCGTGAATTGAAAAGTTACAAAAGTGGACCATCCGGTATATCAACACAACATCAAGACAGACGTTCTATGACCCATGTAATTATTATTCTAGTCGGCCTCTTTTTACTATATGGTACATTTAACAGCACCACGCCATCAATCGCGGTTGCGTGTTAAGCTATTGCCTTGTGAGAGGACTAGATTTAACAAAAAGAAAAAATCGGCTTAACAAGTAGTGTAAATTATATATTATATAAAACTAATATCTATATTGCATGAAGAACTACTAACTACGTAAGTAAATTGTTGTTAGCGTTCTATGCTAGAAAATTATATGTTTGCCTTGGGTAGAAATATATAATTACTTCCACATCCACATAGTGGAGTGGAAGTATAGTTAGTAATCGTAACAAAAATTTCAATTTTTTTTTGTTGAAATAGGTTTGGAATATCATGAAGTGTCGAGATGTTAAATTTGAGCGAAAAAAAAATTCTGTCTGTCGGTCTGTAACTTTTTTTTGTGCGCAAGATATCTCTGGAAGGGTTAAAGATATTGACTTGAAATTTTATACACATATGTACTACAACGAGATCTGGAACTGAATTGTTTTTTGAACTTATCCGGTGAAGAGTGGGGGGTAAATAGGAGAAAATAAGTAAAGCAACCTGGTAAGAGCATCAAAATTTGGATTTGGTGTATATACTAGAAGCCAAGGCCTCAGAGTTTTTATTAATATTTCCATCACCAACCGCCCCCACTCCATTATAAAAGGGGTTAATAAAATAAAATTGAGACATTCACTTGAAATTTGGTACACGTATATATTATAGCGATATCTAGAAGTAGTTTATATTTTGAGAAGATTTTGTTGAAAGGTTGGGGGTTGAATAGAGGTATATAGGGGAAAATAAGTAAAGCAAGCTGGTAAGAGTACAGAAACTTGAAATTTGGTGTATATACTAGAAGCTAAGGCCTCAGATTTTTTTATAAAATTTCCATACCCGCCCTCACCACCCCACGCCATCAAAAAAAGGGGTTGACAAAATAAAATTGAGATATTCACTTGAAATTTGGTACACGACACCTGGAACTAGATTATATTTTGAAATAATACCGTTGAAGAGTTGGGGATTAAATAGGGTTGAATATGGCAAAATAAGTAAAACAAGCTGGTAAGAGTACAAAAAGTTGGGATTTGGTGTATATACTAGAAGCCAAGGCCTCCGATTTTTTTATATTTTCAATTCCTCTCACCACCCCTACTCCATTATTAAAAGGGTTTATTAAATAAAATTGAGATTTTCACTTAAAATTTGGTGCATGTATGTATTATTACATTTATAATTAGATTATATTATGAGATGATTACGTTGAGGGGTTGAGTGTTAAATAGGGGTAAATAGGCGAAAATAAGTGAAGCAAGCTGGTAAGAGTACAGAAACTTGGAATTTGGTGTATATACTAGAAGTCAAAGCCTCTAATTTTTTAATAATATTTTTTAACGCTCTCACGGCCCCCACTCCATTATTAAAGTGGGTTGATAAAATTAAATTTAGATATTGACTTGAAATTTGGTAGGTACACATATATGGACGGCATTAAACAGAAAGAAGCCAACCCACAAAATTTAAAAAATTTGTTTCTTAATTTATTTAAATGTAGAATATCGTAATGTGTGTTCAGCTGAAAAAGTCCAACTCATTTTCCTTATAAGAATTTAATGGTGTAGTTTAAATATTGTAATTAAGATGCAAAACCTTTCTTTGCAAGCTTGTTTCTTGATTTTAGCTGAGGGTGTTGGTTCCTTCCTGTTTAATGCTGTCCATATGTTATAACGACATCTGGAACTTGATTACATTTTGATGTGATTCCGTTGAAGGGTTGGGGGTTAAATAGGGGTGAATATGGAGAAATAAGTGAAACAAGCTGGTAAGAGTACAGAAACTTAGGGTTTGATGTATGTACTAGAAGCCAAGGCCTCAGATTTTTTTATAACATATTTGAACCCCTCCACTACCCCCACACCATTATTAAAGGGGTTGATAAAATATAATTGACATATTCACTTGAAATTTGGTACGCGTAGGTATTATAACGACATCTGGAACTAGATTATATATTGTGATGATTCCGTTAAAGGGGGGGGTGTATTGGGGACAATAGGTGGAGGAAGCTAATAAGAGTCCAGAAAATTTTTGGCGTATATCCTAGAAATCAACATTTCAAATTTTTTTTGATATCTGCCTCAAATATTATTAAAGTTTTATGACCAATTATTTCTACATGCTAAAGTGCAAATATAGTCAAAATACTTTCCTTTAAAGAGACTTGGATGGAAAATCTGGATGTGGAAGTAGTGATACCTTAGGCAGCGGTTTTTTAAATTGCTTAGTTCTACACTTTTCATGGTTACATACCTTCGTGAATCAGTTATTAATTAATCGATTTATTTGAAACTTAGGTAAGTTGTGCATCTCTTCACGATAACTGAAAGCACATAAACCTATTTAATTTATTCCATAGAATTGGCGGAAAAATGGAGTCAATTTTTAAGTAAATAGGGATTTAAGAAAATGTTACCACCATCCTTAAAAACCAAATTGTGTCAATTTGAAAAAAAATCATATTTTTATTATTTTTTTAATAACAGAAGTAAACTAGAAATGCTATATTCTTGCACTATTGAGAGGCTATGTGGATGCTATATAGTGTTACAATAAGAATTGTGAAATAAGAAATAGACCAATTCATTTTTGAATGCAGATATCAATGAAATGCCAAGATTGGAAATTAATATTTTTAGATAGAGTTTCTTTTTATTTTCCGTGAATTACTTTCTGCTATTTGCCAAATTCTATATATAAAGAATATGTTTTATGCCTATATGCAAACAGAAAATAATTTACTTTAAAATGTTAGAAAATACTTGAAAGTACTCGATTATCTAAATGATTTATTCATAGACGTACATAAAAAATCCAGAGATTAAAATACCATATTCCCATGTATTTTAAACCGCTGAACACGATTTGAGATCTAAATTGCAAAATTTCGCACATTTTTTTTAAATCGCGACAAACATATTTAGGCATTAAATACAATGTTTTTCGCGATTTAAAAAAATGGTGAGAAACTTAACAATTAGCACCTCAAATTCGTGTCCAGCAGTTCAAAATATATGGGAATATGGTATTGTGATATCTGGAATTCATCAATAATTTTTCTATTTTTTATTGGTGAAAACTCGGCCATAATTAGCACAAACGAAACATGAAATATATTAAAGCTTTATTAAAAATTAAATTTTGATTTACAAGGAGACCAACAAATATGGAAATAATACACCAACTGACAACTAGAAGAGATGTTAACATCAGGGGAGTTCGATCTCACCTGATACAGGAGTTAATACAAATTTTGAATGACAATAAAATGAATGAAAATAAAAATAGCGAATTGCACGTTATCTTGGACTATAACCAAACTGACGGGTCTGACATATGCATTAAGTCTATTTTGACATGAATTATGTTCGATAAAATTAATTAACGCACACAAAATTCACGCAACGATGAGTTTTCAAAAAGACCACATAGCTCCCGGTATATTATGGAGATACTGTAATGAATGTATCAGTCAATGGTTTTTGCCTTCTATGTATCTATAGAATAAATATCTTTTACCATATTAAAACTTTATAGAGCGCCATACCCAATTGCAATTCATACACAAGGTCCCAGATACAATTTTTATCATTAAAATAAAATAAAAAGACGATATTAGGCAAACAAATCTTGGAAAGGGCAAAAGTAATGCTTTGTTTCGGGTATAACTTTTATTATGATTTTTTAAAATATTTATGCCACTAATGCTCAGAAATGATAAATTCAATATTTTTTACCAAGGGGTTGAAACTTTTGGTGTCAGTTTGGTTAATTTTTTCGGATTTTGCAATGTTTAAAGCTTACGTATTATAAGTGTATTAAAATTGCAGAGAAAAAATAAATCATTTTGTGTTATACCTAAGTAATAGAAGAATTAGATTTTATTTGTACCCAAACCCGAAGCAATCACATATATAACCAAAAATAGTAATTATTTTTCAAATACGTTCCCGTTAGAATTTTGCCCTAATTTAATAAATTAATTAGGTACGTAAACATTTATTTTTTTAAATAGATCTTTTCATTAAAATCCAAGGGAAGTCACGGACACGAGGTCTTCTTTCGAGATTTCGCGCAAGTTTCTCCACAAAGTACTTAAACCACCTTACAATACTGAATAATTAACACGCTCGGTGTCATATAGAAATTAATTATTCTGCCTAATAATGCAAACTTTTACTTCCTTGTTTTAACGCTAAATCGAGATGTTGTTTACTTCGTGTTCAAGTTTCCATTATCATTGCACTCGTTCTAATTTAAAATCCGTTGCGTTTAATGTTATTTGGTTAAAAACTGATGTACTTATATAAAAGCAAAGGTATTTGCTGCTACAAATAAATCCAAACAGCATTGCCAAATTTCGGATCTCGTTTGATCTTAAAAGGTACCTGTTTGCTAAATACATAAGTAGCAACAGCGCCACCATACTGTCAAACACAGAACTGCTACGGTTTTATACATGAGAGAAAACAAGGAAAATGAGCTCCGCATAATATGTTGCCTATAGCACCCTGACACCTTAAATACACCAAGTAATAGACCATTACGATCTGAGATCCGGGCATCGGATCTCATGATCTCACATTCCGCATGTATATACAAAAACTGATCCCACATTCCGCAATCCGACATATATATATATATATATATATATATATATATATATATCGATGGAACTGTAAGTATTCCTATTTGGACATAACTGTCCACGCAGGAATCTCTATAATTTAGACCGCTCAATATTCTCACAGCTCTTCTTTGTAATGCAAAAACTCTACTGAAACAGGACGCATGACCCCATGCCAAAATTGCATATTTTTGTTTGAATTAGGGCATAAAATGCTATTGCTAAAACAGGTACTAGATAAACTCCAAGAAATTTTACACATTGGGGATTGTTTATTGAAGATGTGTCACATAAGGAAAAATACATTGTTTCCGTTTTAGAGTGGTTAAGACATAATTGATTGGCATGGAACCGATTTGCTACCTTCAATTGTGCACCCGCTAGTGAGATTTTTAATGTATTTACATTTTTATTTTTGTTAATCACAGTAGTGTCATCAGCAAACATGATGAAGTCAGTGCTGGGGTCACTAGTTGTTATGTCGTTAATGTACATTAAGAACAGCAAAGGACCCAGCACTGATCCTTGAGGTACTCCATGAGTAATGGACCTAAGATCTGAGTTTTTCCCTTTGAAGGACACAAGTTGTTTATGGTCTTTTAGATAAGATTCAATAAGCTGAATACTGTTCCCAGAGAAGTTATAATATTTTAGTTTACTAATCAATATACTAGCTGACACACAATCGAAGGCTTTGGTTAGATCACAAAAGAGCGCAGCTGTGTGGTTGCTCTCTTCGTACCCATCATTTATGTGTGAAATTAATTTGTTTATAGCAGCTGTAGTAGATAATGAGTTTCTAAATCCAAATTGCTGCCTATTGAAAAGATTATTACTTTCAAAATGTTCATAAATTCTTATTTTTAATAGTTTTTCAAATAACTTGGCTAAAATGGGTATCAGGGATATTGGCCTAAAATTTGACACGGCGTTTATACTACCTTTTTTTATACATGGGAATAACTCGAGATATTTTGAGAACTCTAGGAAATATGCCCTCTGTAATACATAAATTAAAAAGTTTGGTCAGTGGAACTGTTATTAGATTTCCAATGCATTTTAGGATTTTTGTGTTAAATCCATAAATGTCCTTACTATTCTTGTTGTTTAATTTAAATATTTCATCTCTAACCTCATTTATAGTAACCTTCCGAATTCCAAAAAGAGGAATATTTACAGTATTTATGTCTGTAAGAAATTCATCGCTGTTCAGGTCATTATTGGGGAGATCCTTGAGAATGGTCTGCGCCACATTCACAAAAAAGGCATTAAAGTCCTCACTAACTAACTCAGTTTCACAATTACTTTCAGGGTGGTTCCTATTTTTATTTATAATTTGCTACATTGATTTCTGGGCGTTATTTGAGTTTTTTATAAAATTGTCATGAGCTACAATTTTAGCTTGATCTAATGCCTGTCGATACCTCTGCCTGTACTGTTTTTACTGTTGCTTTAATTTCGTAGAATTTGACATATTTACAGCTTCCTGCATAAAAATGAGTCTCGCGCATATCATGAAGATTCTTGTTATACCAATTTATTTCAGTTCCTGTGTTATTTGTAAAAATTGTTTTTTCTGGAAATGCTACTTCGGATGCTTTTTTTAATTCCTCATTGAATAAGGTGAACTTCGTATTAACATCAAGGCTTTCATCGTTAATAAAATCCCAGTTTAACTTTTGAACTAAACTATGAAACATGAATAAACCGGTTTCAGTAACAGGTCTTACAATAGTGGGAATTTTCCTTTCCTTTTGGGAATATAATTTAAAATGCAATGACACTGCAGAATGGTCAGAAAGACCTGTGTTTAATACAGTTGATTTGTAATTATTTCCAGTTAAATAGAGTTACACCTACCACAGTAATCACTGAAACTAAACAAATAAGTGAGACAAATAACACTGATGCAACAGATGATGGATTCCGCTCAGCCAGGAGAAGACGGCAGCCTAAAGTTGGAAACGGTGAAGGAAAACATTTTTCATGGAAGAGAGAATAAAAAGAAAAGAATCTGGTTGTTCATACCTAAAGTAACAGATGATACAACTGAGGAAAACATAAAACGCTATATTGCAGCACAAACAAATACAGAGGAGGATGTTTACGTTAAAAAACTGCAAATGCAATATAAGACTACTGATAATCAATTGTCCATGGTTGGAGTTGCACCTCAATTTAAACAACAAGTTTATGATCCTAGTTTCTGGCCCAAAAATATTACATATGACCGATTTGACTTTAGACTAGGGAAACACTTCCTGGATTACCAACAAAAGGATGTTCAGGATCAAGAAGACATTTCTATACAAGATCCAACAAGTCGACCAAACTCTTTTTTAGGAATGTCAATATATTGGAATCTAGTCAGGGTGTTCACGTGAGTGGTACTTCTGGTATAAACAAAAAAGTTATTCATTTGAATATACAAAGTTTAAATAATAAATTAAATTTTATTGATGCTTTTCTGTTAGATCAAATGCCTGATATCAGTTTATTTACCGAACATTGGATGTCGGAAGAGAATTTACATTCTGTTAGCTTAAGTGGTTACCACCTGGTGGTAAAATTCTGCAGAATAATACACGGTGGTGTAGGCATTCTTTCTAACTCCAAATACTTAAATGTTTGCAAAGAAATAAAAGAAATAAAATCTCTATCAATAGAACTGAACATTGAATGTAGTGCCATTTCAGTGGATAGGCGGATATGTATTGTGGTGATTTACCGATCTCCAAATGGACGTTTAGACACTTTTTTATTCAATTGAGCAGAGTATTAGACACTCTTGTTGGCACATATGTGAATATCATAATATGTGGGGATATTAATATTAATTTTTTGGAAAATAGCATCACAAAAAAAGTGCTATGCGATATACTCGAATCATATGAGGTACATTCTTTAATAACAGAAGCTACGAGATTTTCAAACAGAGGTAATGCTACTGCTATCGACTATTTAATTACAAATGTTAGAAATAAAATACAATACAGCATTATGGAGACCGGTTTATCGGACCATTGTGCCCAAATAATAAATTTTACTGACAAATGTCAACACAAACTTAAATTCTGAACAAAATAAAATATTCACAAGAAAATTCTCAGACGCTAATACAAATGAATTTATACATTTATTAAAAAGGTTTGAATTTCCAAATAATATAGCCTGTAATAATATACTTAAATGATTTCTTTGAAAGTTTTTGGGACCATTTGACTTGGGCTTTTGAGGTAGCCTTCCGAAAATCTATACAAAAGGGTAGAACCCTACATACAAATTATAATGCCTGGTATACCCAGCACCTAAAATATAAAAAATCCAAAATAATTAAACCAAAACTAAATCAAAATAATAATGAACTACACGAAAAATACAAGAGACAAAAAAGACAATATAATGAAAATACAACAAGATCCAAAAATAATTATTATACAAATATTATAAATTGGTCAAACAATAAAACACGACTTTATGAAGCATAGTAAATGCAAGATTAAATAGAAACAGGACTCGCCCTGAATTAATGCTATTTCACGAAAACAATCTAATTTCAAATGACACAGAGATAGCAAATATATTTGGGAATTACTTTGTTTCATTGATAACCAAGTAAAAAGTTATTTTGGCAAAAATATTTCTAACTCCTGCACGACCTTATCGAATCCCACTAATAAATCACTAATCCACGAACCTATAATGGCAGATGAAGTCAAACGTGTTATATTGAATCTAAAAAACAAAAATCAACGGGATATGATGAGGTGTCAGTCTCCTGAAAAAATGTTGCTCTGAATTTTCCGAAATCATTGCAACAATAATAAATAAATCCATAGAAATGGGTGAATTTCCAAGTTGTTTGAAATTTTCGGTTGTTATCCCTACTTTTAAAGATGATTTTCTATTAATCCAAAATTATAGGCCTATCTCACTTCTAAGCATTATCTCAAAAATTATATGTAACAGAATTACTAAATTCCTTGATGAAAACAATATCTTCACAAATAATAAACATGGTTTCAGGGAGGGCCGCTCCGCTGAAACGGCAATGATAAATTTTATCCAATGTATTAATGATAAAATGGAAAAAAGAAATACATAGTTGGTTCTTTGATTTAACTCGAGCCTTTGATAGCTTAAATTTTAATTTCACAATAAAAAAGATATCCAAGCTTGGTATACAAGGAAAAACTTCAAAAGTGGATACATTCATTTTTAAAAAATCGTAAATTAATAATGAGAGTGAATGAGAAGACATCCAACGAGTAGAATATAACATCAGGCATCCCCCAGGGCAGCGTCTTAGGTCCCCTAGTTTTTCTGATGTTTATAAACGATCTTCCGGAATACATTCTTGATGGGGAAGTGTTTATGTTCGCCGACAATACTACCATCATAATTTCAAGTGCCCACTTCCAAGAATTACACCGTAAAATTAATAACGTTCTCAGCCAATTTAATAGATATTGTCACAAAAATAGACTCATCATTAATTATTCAAAGACGATAGCAATTGAGTTTCTCATAAATCCTCGAGACCCAAAGCAATTAGCTCGAATATCCATATAGAAAATAACTCAGTTGCTTTAAAGAGCCACTATAAATTCCTAGGTACGATTGTCGATGAACATCTAAACTGGAACGAATGTATAGATTCAGTTTGCTCGAAGTTAAACAAACAATACTATGCGCTCTTGAATCTGAAGACTACTCTAAATGAGGAAGGTCTCTTAAGTGCATATTATGCTCTAGTCTATTACGCGATTGGCTACAACATAGTTGTGTATGGATTAGCAGTGGGGAGTGATAGAATATTCCTAGCCCAGAAAAGAATTATCCGGCTTATGTATAATCTGGGATATAGAGTCATGCAGGCAAACATTTAAGGAAAAAGAGATCCATTTACAGGCATTTATTTAAACTGTTAAATTATATCTACTTGAAAAAAAATAAATTTTAAAAAAATTCAGATGTACACGATTATAACACCAGGAATAATAATGATATTAGATTAGACACTAGTATAAGTTATAGAAAATCTCCTAAATATGCCGGCTGTTACTTATTCAATATGTTACCACCTCATATAAAAAATGCAGCGAACCTGACTAAATTCAGATTATAGTTAAAGCAATATCTACAGGAAAATACTTTCTACTCACTAGCAGAATTTATTGAGTTTGCACAAAGAGCCTAGTTTTACATTTTACTTTCACATCCACGTAGTGGATTGGAAGTATAGTAATCGCAAAAAAATTTTCAAAAATTTTTATTCGTGAAATAGGTTTAGAATGTCATGAAACGTCGAGATTTTAAATTAGAGTGAAAAAATATATTTTCTGTCTGTCTGTCGGTCTGTCTGTCTGTAACTTTTGTTGTCCGCACGCTTTCTCCGGAACGGTTTAAGATATTGACCTGAAATTTTGTACACGTATATATTATAACGAGATCTGGAACTGGATTGTTTTTTGAGGAAATCCGGTGAAGGGTTGGGGGTTAAATAGGGGTAAATAGGGGGAAATAAGTAAAGCAAGCTTGTAAGAGTACAGAAACTCCCCCACCCCTACCCCATTAAAGGGGTTGATAAAATAAAGTTGAGATATTCATTTGAAATTTCGTACACGTATGTATTATAACGATGTCTAGAATTAGATTATATTTTGGGATGATTCCGTTGAAGGGTTGGGGGTTAATTTGGGGTAAATAGAGGAATATAAGTAAAACAAGTTGGTAAGAGTACAGAAACTTGAAATTCAGTGTATGTACTAGAAGCCAAAGCGTCAGATTTTTTAATAATATTTTTCAACCCCCACTCCAATTTGAAAAGGGTTGATAAAATAAAATTGAGATATTCATTTGAAATTTTCTACACGTATGTATTATAACGACATCTGGAACTAGATTATATTTTGAGATAATTCCGTTGAAGGGTTGGGGGTTAAATAGGGGTAAATAGGCGAAAATAAATAAAGCAAGCTGGTAAGACTACAGAAACTTGAAATTCGGTGTATGTACTACAAGCCAAGGTCTCAGATTATTTAAAATATTTTTCAACCCCCACCACCCCTAAGTACTTCATTATTAAAAGGGTTGACAAAATAAAATCGAGATATTCATTTGAAATTTGGTACACGTATGAATTATAACGACATCTGGAACTAGATTATACTTTGAGATGATTCCGTTGAAGGGTTGGGAGTTATTTAGGGGTCAATAGGGGGAAATAAGTAAAGCAAGCTGGTATGAGTACAGAAACTTGAAATTCGGTGTATGTACAAGAAGTTAAGGCCTCAGATTTTTTTATAATATTTTTCAACCCCCCCACCACCCCTACCCCATTAATGGGGTTGACAAAATAAAGTTGAGATATTCATTTGAAATTTCGTACACGTATGTATTATAACGACGTCTGGAATTAGTTTATATTTTGAGATGATTCCGTTGAAGGGTTGGGGGTTAATTTGGGGTAAATAGAGGAATATAAGTAAAACGTTGGTAAGACTACAGAAACTTGAAATTCGGTGTATGTACTAGAAGCCACAGCGTCAGATTTTCTTATAATATTTTTCAACCCAACCACCCCTACTCCAATATGAAAAGGGTTGATAAAATAAAATTGAGATATTCATTTGAAATTTGGTACACGTATGTATTATAACGACGTCTGAAACTAGATCATAATTTGAGATGATGCCGTTGAAGGGTTGGGGGTTAAATAGGGGCAAATAGGGGAAAATAAGTAAAGCAAGCTGGTAAGACTACAGAAATTTGGGATTCGGTATATATACTAGAAACCAAGGCCTCAGATTTCCTTCTAATATTTTTCAAACTCTACCACCTCCGCTTCATTATTAATGGGATTGATAACATCAAATTGAGATATTCACTTGAAAGTTAGTACACGTATGTATTGTAGTGACATCTGATTGAGATGACTCCATTGAGGTGGTAGGTTGTAAATAGTGGAAAATAAGTACGGTAAACTAGAAACTTAATTTTTAACGTATATGGTAGAAACCAACTCCTCAAACTTTTCTATGACATCAAAAAACATCTAAAATCAGAGATTAAAAAATCTAAAAAGGCATATTATAATAGCAGACTGGAATGTTCTGACAACAAAATTAAAGAATCGTGGAGAATTATTAATGAAAACTTGGGCAGAAACCAAAAGCGTAGAACGGATTTTTCACTTAACGTGAACGGTGTGCATATTACCAATAATAAGGAGATCAGTAATGTTTTTGCAGATCATTTTTCAACCGCATGCAACAATATGGTTGCAAGTCACTTTCACACTAACTTATCAACTTCCTGTACTGTTGCAAGACATATCCAAAATACTATTTTTGTTCCTTACATAACTGAAACTGATGTTGCCAATATAATAATTAATATTAAAAACAAAAAGTCGTCAGGTTTTGATGAATTTTCTCCCAAACTGTTGAAGTCTGTCTCAAAATTTATTATACCTCCTTTAGCCCACTTAATAAACCTTTCATTGGAAAAGGGTAAATTTCCTGATTTACTTAAATTAGCCATGGTGTTTCCGCTATACAAAAAGGGTGAAGTCACAAATATTGATAACTACAGACAAATATCTTTGCTATCTGAATTTTCAAAAATACTTGAAAGGTATGTGTATAACATAATAACTGATTTCAATGATAAATACAACATTTTAACAATTAGCCAGCATGGATTCTGTAAAGAGAAATCCACGGAAACTGCAACAAATCAGCTATTAAATTATGTTTATGGGGAACTTGACAAAGGCAATTACGTTGTATCACTCATGTTTGACTTATCCAAAGCCTTTGATAGTCTAAATAGGCATTTTGTCTTAAAAAAGTTATACACCTTAGGCATTAGGGGAAATTTACTATACTGGATCGAATCTTACCTAGAAAACCGCGAATTATTAGTAAAAATAAATAATGAATTGTCAGACAGATTCCCTATTACTCTAGGGGTTCCTCAAGGATCGGTCTTGGGTCCGTTGATTTTTCTACTTTTTGTTAACGATTTACCTCACTTTATTAGTAAAGGTAGAGTCACTATGTTTGCAGACGATACCACAATAACGGTAGCCGGCAAATCCCTTGAGGAAATTCAAATGAAAATTGTGGACACTTTTAGTGAAATGGATCTCTGGTGCCATAATAATTCTTTAATTCTGAATAAGCAAAAAACAGTATGTATAAATTTTCATCTTCAAAAGACTATTCCTGACATTCTTATAAAGGAGTCCCCTTATACCTTTGTAACTCATACTAAACTACTAGGCACCTGGCTTGACTCTGATATGAGTTTCCGCAACCAAATCACACATGTATGCGGAAGGCTGAATAAGGCCTTTTACGCGATTCTACAGATGAAGTCGTTCTTAACTGTAAAGTGTACAATAAATCTTTATTATGCTTTTGCTTACTGCCATCTCTCCTATAATATCATGTCTTGGGGTTCTGCCTCTGATCTCAGTAGAGTTTTGATTTCACAAAAAAGAATATTAAGATTAATGTTTAATTTGGACTACCGGGCAAGTTGTCGTCAAGTTTTTAAAGAATATGCAATTTTAACCGTGCCATCTATATACATTCTGAAATGTGTTTTGTTTACCAAGAGACACCTAATGGACTTTATACACCAACCCGATATTCACAGCTACAACACAAGAAATATAAACCTGCGATTGCCTACTTACAAAACAACTATGTTTCGTAAATCTCCACGCTACAACTGTATCATCCTCTATAATGCATTACCTGATGACATTAAATTATTAGGGAACTATGCTACTTTCAAAAAAGGTGTTAAATCTTTTTTAGAAGTAAACGCTTTCTACTACGTTAAAGAATTCTTGTTTCCAGTAGGGAATTAAGGCCTGCAGCTTGGGTTTATATGTTTCATCACTTGTAGCATATTTTATTTTATAATATAACTGATTTTTATTACTGATTATTTTAATGTAACTGTTATTTATTGCTGTTTATATACATATATTCTTTTCCTGTAAATTTTTTTGTACCGTTATTTTATGACTTGCCTTTGTAACTTATGTTATGTTAATTTGTGGTTAATAAACTTATTATTATTATTATCATCTACCCCAAATATTATTAAAATTCTATGACCAATAATTTCCACATACTAGAGTGCAAATATAGTCAAGATGTTTCCTTTAAAGTGACTTGGACGAATAATCTGGATGTGGAAGTAGTGATTCCTTAGGCAGCGGTTTTTCTTTTGTCATTTAAAATATGAGCTGTGTATTATTTTATTTCAAAATTTTAATATGTAGCATTTGAGTAATTGATCAGTTGATTGATTAATAATTAGTTTTAGTGTCTGAATAGTTTGTAATATGTAATCTTCATGCTTGTGATATACCTTTCAATGTATTTTACTTATATGTTCATGTATGCTTATGATTATTTACTGTTGACTTATCTATCCAATGTAAATCGGTTAAAGATCAATAAATTTTATCTATCTATCTATCTATGTAGATTTAGGCCTTACACTGCAGCGTTGTCACGTCATTTCACTTTCTCCAAAAAATAATGCATCTGCAAATGCGAAGAAAAAAATCTGTAAACAACGTATTTACGTAAATTTGACAGTGGTTTAACTTTGAATGTTTTCCAATCGAAATATACAATATAGCTTAAGAAGCACAAATAACATTTTATTGCCTGAACACAATCTCTCTGCTGCTAGCAATAGTGTGACAGTTATGCCTATTATATACAATCATCTCCCTAATTAGGGGCCATCCATTAATTACGTCAAGAAAATTTCTTGGGTTTTTCTACCCCTCCCTCCCCCTACGTCACAGGTTGTCACATTGGAGTCGACCCCTCCCCCCGTTGTGACGTCATATATTTTACAGCATTAAATTTTGAGGTAGAATTGCCTGATTTTTGTATTTTTTTGAATTTCATTCAATTAAAACACCGGTATACATATATATAAATAAAGTGATGTCACAAAAGTTTGACCCCCTCCTCTCTTGTCACCCTCTGTCACACTATATGAACCCCCTTCTCCCGCTTCAAAGTGTGACGTAATTATTGGATGGCTCCTTATTTGAAAAAATAGCTGGTTTAAATTAAAATTTAAAAAAATACTATTACAAAAAGTAATTTAGTCGGCAAGAATTTTTAGTATTGCTCTTTAACACTAGTTACAAATATTGTATCACTGTTTATATTATTTTTTTGTATGTCGTATTTTTCTTACTTTTTTTTTGAAAAAAAAAGGCGTATTTTATTATTTGATAACTATTACATTTATTTACATAGATTTTATGCTGACTAGGTTATCAAAATATTTTTTTTGTTGGTAGCTCCCCATATCTATGTTAATAAAATCTTGTGGCTAGGTTTTCATCTGATTATTGAAAATCATAATTTTATTCTATCTACTTAAATAAAGAGTATTATTTTTTTTTTTTAAACCAGTCGCCCTTCTCTGTGGCTCCGACCCTCACAGAGGGGAGCTGGTAGTACCGGTAGCCACTCCCCACACCGTGGGGTAAGTGACTACTGGGTCCGGGAATCGTGTGCCCTGAGTAGACGTAGTGAACCGAGGATGAAGGCCTTCTGCATCCTACCGGCTAAGATCTCTGCCGAGTTTCGGCATGCCGGTATGATCTTCAGTTCCGTAAGCAGTGTGTGCCTCGTTCCACCTAGGGCTCCTATTATCAGTATCACCAACTTAACAGTATGGTCCGGGTAAAGTCTGCAGAGTTCGAAGAGCAAATCTCGATATTTTGTCCGTTTTTCCTCCTCCTTCAAGACAATGTTTTTTCCGCGGGAGCCGAGAACTCGACTACAAACATTGTCTTGAGTTGGTGATCGAGGAGTACTACGTCAGGCTTGTTGGCTTGTATTTGCCTGATGGTGGGAAACGAGTAGTTCCAATAAATTAGACACTTCTCATTGCCCACAACGGACTCGATATCCCCTGGAGCATAAGGCAGCACTGGTGTCTCGTCTATCCCATACGAGTGCCTTAAATGGTAATAAAGCACTCGTAATGCTCCGTCGTGCCTTTGGATATAGGCCGAGACTGCATATGTCGGGCAAGCACAGCAAGTGCATTACAGTCTCTGGCGCTCTGCGGCAGGCCCTGCATCTAACATTCGGGACCTCTATACCCATAACACGGCTTCGATAGACCAGAGTGTTGAATACACCATCCTGGCAAGCCATTATGAATCCCTCGGTCTGAGACTTCAGCCCGGCTGGCCTTAAAAAGGCAAAGGTCAGCCTTTCGGATAAGCCAAGGTTTTCTATATTTTTATAGAAGACTCCGTGCATTGGCTTATCCATGTGCAGCTGCAGAAAGATGCTGTGTTCTGCGGCTTTAATTTGGGCTTTTCGTCGAGCAGGTTCCAACTCGGTGACGGAGTTGAGATTTACCCGCTCGACGTCGAAGGAGAGACCAAGTTCATCAGCTGCTCTCTGTGCTGCCTTAAACATAAAGGTTCCTACCCCTGCATTTTCATGGTCCCGGACCACGCAGAGGAGGGGATCCGAACTCCTGATGACCCTACAGGCTCCATCCAGAACCATCCTGTTGTGGAGACACTCTAAACTCAAGAGTCCACGCCCTCCCCGGTGTCGCGGGAGGTATAGCCGTGGAATGGACGATTTGGGATGTAAACTCCTATTGAGTTAGATATACACCTATTGTAATGATGCTGGATGTTCTGAATTTTATAAATGTAAAACAACGAATAATATATAAAACAATGATATTTATATTCAAAATTAAAATGAAAATACTACCATCTTATTTATATGATAATTTAAAATATATTAATGATATTCATACATATTTTACTAGCAACAATAAAAATTTTTATATTGATACTTATCATAGAAAGTATATGGATAGATCTGTTTTTTCTAAAGGTTTGAAAATGTTTAACCAATTACCTACCATACACTTAAAGACTGTAAAATGTTAAATGAGTTTAGAAGTAAATTATATGATTATATTATACACCGTTTTCCAAACTGAACCTCATTATATTTATATTATATAGTACATAAGTGTTATCAACTGTAAATGTAAAAAAATAGCAGAGTGCTAATAAATGTTTATTTTTTTTTTTTTAGGTACATCTTCTTGCGGGTTCCTACATCGAGTTGACGCAACTACTCTCTCGAGTCCACTTCACTACTCCAAAGGAGTAGAGAAGGATCGGAACGGCAAGCATGTTGGTTGCAGACACCTTGTTCTTCCCCGACAGTTCTGAAGACCAGATCTGTCGGAGTCGGTGCTGATACTTGCCGCGGAGAGCGTTTTTTACTACATTCACTTCTTGGGTGGAGTGTTGCTCAACACCTAAGTAAGTGTACGACTCTCCGGCATCTAGATGATGTAAGATGCTTCCGTCTACGAGCTGCTCGTCCTCTCCGTAGTCTCCGCATCGTCCTCTCTTAAGATGGACCAGTGCACATTTGTCTAACCCGAACTCCCTACCGACAGCCTGCGTGTACTCCTGTACCACCCTAAGGGACTGGTGTAGGTCCCTCTCTCCGGAGGCATAAAGTTTAAGGTCATCCATATAAAACAGATGGGTGACCTTATGCCTCCTGTCACCTGGGGTACCGCAGTTGTAGCCACGGGTTTTCCGGAGCGAAACGGATAATGGCAGCAGTGAGATGCAAAACAGAAGTGGGCTGAGGGAGTCTCCCTGTAATACTCCCTTTCTGAACGTTACCGGCTCTGTCTGGACTCGATCGTTACCCGATGTAATGGTAAAGCGAGTCCTCCAGAGCGGCATCAGTTCTTCAATACATCTCACTACGGGACCGGGGACCGCAAGACATTGGAGCAAGTGTAGAATTAGCTCATGAGATGACATGTCAAATGCCTTGCGGTAATCGATCCAGGCCATCGAAAGATTCCGCTTATTATTATTATTATTATTATTATTATCACCTCACTTCGTTTGATCGTCCACTTCTGGGATATCCTATTATAGTTAACATAAAAATAGAAAATCGTCTACTACCTATGATAATGTTTTACATTTTGTTCTGTATTTGATCTGCTTAAACCTTACTGTTCTTTACTCCATTTGGATTAGATAATAAGTAAATATGACACAACAAATCATAACAAAACCACACACGTTGCCTCTAAAATTATTTTCATATCAAATGCCAACCAAAACCATTATGTAAATTAAATATTTAGAAGTAATTATAGACAGCTGATTATTATTCTACAATGTAAAAAATAACATACAGGATGTTACTGGTTGTTACCATTAACTGTACCCGCCACTGGTTAAACTGTGAGATATACTTCGACTTACACAAATGTTTAGTCTAAGATTATTATATAAACATATGTAGTTTTCATTCTAATAGTACTTTAAAAATGCTGTGTAAGATTTTCGATGGGAGGTTTTAGAGTTAGTGAGGATTGTGCTTTTGACACAGAGAGAAGTTTATAAAGTTCATGAATAAAACTGTTTGTAACAAAAGCCTAATTTTATTCTTTGGCTTGAAATAAAGTCAGAGGTGGGATATCTCCTTAACACTACACATAACTAAAAACCCGTAAAATTCTTTATGCTGAAATAAAGCCAGTGCGTAATTTACTGTTCTATTGTGTGACTGTCAACAACATGAGTGCGTGTGGTGTCTCGGTCGATTCCACTGGAGTAGTGATGGGTCGAACCAGCTATTTTTGTGCAGTGCAGTAATTCTGCTACTGCTAATTTCATTTAGCAGTTAAAAATAGCAGCTATTTTAATAGCAGCTTTTTTAGCGCTAGTTGTTGTTTTGGTTAAATGGAGCGTATTAGCGTATTAGCAGCTAGCAAATGAATCTTTACCTTCCACGCTATAGCAGAAATAAAAAATAAATGCATTCGTTGTATAGTGGTTAAATGTGATTCATTTTAAATGCAATATAAATTATTGTATTGCTACTTTGACGGTGAATACCTCTACATTCGACGTCGTAAATTAGATAAATGATAGGTGGCTCATATTACAATAATAGGTATATTAAGATTTGAAGACATGTCATGTCGGATGATTTGAATTGACTGACCGATTCTTATGTAAACTATAGGTATATATAGTTTAAAAATTAATATATTTCGCTTTTTGGAAACAAAGTAAAAAATGCATTATAGGTTTATTAAAAAACAATTTTACAGGAATTACATAGATATTCCATTCATAAGTGCTGTACTGTGGACAAGCTAGCTGCTCGCTCTAGCAGAATGAATGTGCATACTGCTACTGCTATTAGTGCTATTGGACCGACGTCACCTGCTTGTGTTGTGTATGGGCGCGTTGGCCTATTCAGCAAGTAATTTCAACCTGCTATAAAAAGTGTAATGAAGCATCCTAAAGTCATACCTCATTACTAATAAGTTTCAGTGTAGTGCCGTGTGCACATTTGCCATACGACGGCGATTCATATTCAATATACTAAATTTGCACACCACCCGACCACGGCCGTTTTTAAAAAGGAGGGATAGTTTTGTGTATAAAAGCCCAGCCGCGAATCGAGAAGAGCACTGGGTACATATCCTCGTAAATTGCCACGGAGCGCTGAGCCGAAGACACTTTGCTGATTTGTGCACTAGGTGACGTGACTCTCCGGAGTGAATATATCTTGACCTAGAGAAGTCTTACAGCGGGTTGAGCCGGAGGACAGAACTTGTGCCGAATGTTATTTAGTCCAACGACGTCCCGTCGTCCCGACGAAACCGACCAAGAGCAAATATAAGTTGACAAACGACTGACCCGGCGCGTTGAGCCGATAGCTTGCTCGGGTTGACGGTTATTAGCCCGCCGCCGTTTCCGCCGTCAAAATCCCTACTCGTCGCATCACTACATTACACTCTCGTCTTCTCTCTCACTCATACGATTTAAATGTCACCTGATTACCCATAACCGTAAAAGATACGGACCTGAATACCGATAACCTGTAACCATTGTATATTATGTAAACCTGCATATTTTACCTGTTGAAGATAATAAAATTGTTAATTTTGATTGGGTTGTCTTATTAAACTAATCTGGATCCTGAAGTAATCTCCGACTCCAGCTACCCAGAGCAAAACACCGTTACAAACAGATCGTGCGACCACTGGGAAAAGTAAGAAACTAGAGCCTGTATTAAAAGGACTATTAAGAATAAAAAGAGTTTTGCCAAACGATAGATATCTCATAGCAGATCAAAGAGATAAGAAAAATTTGATTACTGTGATTATGGAGGAAAATTTAAAACCGTGGAATGTGATGAATGATAAGGATGATCAGCGGATTATGTAAGTACTTTTCACCTTTGACCCTAAACAAAAAAAAAAAACAACAAAAATGGTCGTCATATGTGACCGTAAAAAACGGTCATGCCATATGTGACAAAAAAATGGTCATGCCATATGTGGCCGGAAAAAAATGTTCATGCCATATGTGACCATAAAAAATGGTCATGCCATATGTGACCGTAAAAAATGGTCATGCCATATGTGACCATAAAAAATGATCAAGCTATATGTGACCGTAAAAAAATGATCTTGCCATATGTGACCATAAAAAATGCTCATGACATATGTGACCATAAAAAAATGATCATGGCACATGTGACCGTAAAAAAAAAGGTCATGTCATATGACCGGCAAAAATGGTCATGCTACGTGATCTTTAAAAAAATGTGTTCAAGCCATACGTGATGGTAAAAGTTGGTCATGTCACAAGTGACCAGGCAGAAGATGGAGGATTGAAGATGAAGACAACTCTAGCAGGCTTGAGGACAAGCTTGATTGCAGGATGGCCAAACTGCACCCGCCACTGGTTAAACCGTGAGATATGCTTCTATTTCCACAAATGTTTAGTCTAAGACTATTATATAAACAAGTAGTTTTCTTTCTAATAGGACCTTAAAAATGCTGTGTAAGATTTTCGATTGGAGGTTTTAGAGTTAGTGACGATTGTGCTTTTGACACAGAGAGAGTTTATGACTACTAAAAACACATGCTAGGTATCATACTTAAAGTTACAAGTATATTGATAACATATAATGGTTTGATATATCTCAGCATTGTAAGTAGGTATCGTCTTATATACACGTACTTTTAATATTGTTGAGAATGCTTCGACCAAGGCTAAAAAGTAGATACCATTCTGTACTTATGTGTTATGTCTACACTTTCCATACAATTATCATTGTTTAAGAAATGGTAGATTAAATTGACTTAGTATTGTTACAATATGATTTAAACGTAAAATGAATTACTAAAGTGTGGTGAAATAGACATATCGGAAGGTCCATCTAGTGTCACCACATCTATTACATACAAAGCACATTAACCGGTACTATCCCTAAAAAATGTTATAGATAGAGATATCAGTATAGCTAACCTTAAGATATGGTTATTTACAAAACAATTAATAAAACTTTTTTAACATAGGTGTGGTGTAAGGAACATGAAATTAGTAATATGTAGGGATCTTTTCACATTGATAAGCAATACACGTATTTAGGTGCATTTGGTAGTTAAATATTAAAGGTGGTAGGTACCTATATGCCAATATAAACTGAGATAAGATAAGCCAGAATTCGATTATTTTACCTCGCATTACTTATGTATTTTCAGGTTATTTTGTTTGTGGTTTGGGTTTATATAAATCGTAATTACTTACAATCACTGAACTAAATAACATGAATCGTCAAAAATTTTGCTTACTGCGAATAACACAAACTTACGTGTACAGTATTTTCTTGGAAATGCCAAAATTGTGGAACCACACGTTCTGATAAACAATCACGACGTACCGATAACTCCGATTTTCTTCTTGAATTTTTCTATCGTTTCTTCGAACATTTAACAGTGAACATTAATACAACAATAGACAAAACATCAAATTCACCGACAATATTTTAAACAAAATGACGTTTCTGCCCAAATACGCTTAGGCCGAGTCCAACTTACCAACTCGCAAGCTGGGAGAAGGTTGTAGTGAAAAAGAGCGAATGGATCAGAGTAGGGCGACCCGGTCTTCCAAATGAATCGCATGCATTCGAAATTAAATAAACAAATGTTAACATTGCGTGGAGGTATATTACGCCAGTTCGGGAAACTATTTGTCACGGACACTTACATGGCTCCCTTAAATAATAATTAGCAATAACGTAACTTGTTTTATGGCCTTATTTGAATATAGCACTGGTAGTACTCTTTACCGCTCGATTGCCAACTGCTGTACGCTAGGGAAATAATTTATTGCACAGAACCGAACTGACTGTTTTCAAGTAAACAGGAAAGGACTTCAATATTTGCATATTAAATATATATATATAGCTTGGTGTCTTGGAGACAACATCGAAGCAGATGTGTTAATGTCTGATCACGTGATCAATACTACACGTAGACTTTTGCCATAGGTACCTATAAGATATAAAAACAAGACTTGTATAAGGCTCTAACGAAACATACCTACTGCTGGAGATAACAAAAACCTACATTTATTGAAAGTAATATTGTAGATACCTACTTATAAATGTGTTCATTAAATCAACTAAGCCATTCGATCACTTGCAAAGTCTATCTTAAAGATGTCACTTTGAAGAATGTCGAGTGAAGAATTTACTCAAAACGTTCGCTATGCGCGAAAAAACAAAACTCGGGAATGATAATTAATTTCTTACAGCATAAATATATATCCCACCCCAGAACTCGATGTCCCTTTTATTAAATCCCTTTCGTAATAATTGCTTTTATTCCATGATCGCAACCTACTGAAAATTTAATAAGTTAACAATTAAATAATTCCAATCAAATGTGCAGTTGCTAGCTATTTATTACTGCTATTGTGGCGCCGTCAAGCTTACAAACCACTATTGAAAATACTTAGGGACATATAGGGACAAGAGAATTATAGCCAAAGAGTTTAACAAATAGAGCAGACAAGCTCCATAAGCTTAATGTATAAGCAGCGTTCCCTGATAACACCAAACGTCCCCAGGACGTTCACTTAGGTCCTCGTTTGGTCTGAACGTCCCGGGTTTACATGGTACGTCCCAAGGTCGTCCGTTTGCTATCGTCCTTAAAACGTTCTGAATAAAACGTTTTGAGGACATCCTGCTAGAGTCTAGTCAAGACAAACCTAAACACATTTGTGAAATAACCTCTATAGGAGTGATGTTTTTTTGAGCAGATGAGGATATGATTAAAAAAAGAAATTAAAAACTGTAAAAATGAAATTACAATCCTTAAAAAGTTTTACTAACAAAATTTCTTTTGATAACAAAATATTTTCATATTTCATGGTCCATTTAAATTTTGTCAATTTGATTTTTCTGATTTCAGAAATCTTATATTCGTTTCAACTATTTTGTTATGAGTTTCGGTTATATTACAGCCATTTTCATCGCAATATTTAAGCAGAGCTTGTGTAATGTTACTCAGTTGCTGTCAAACTGGGAAATTCAATTTGGCAGGCATTGCATCATTTTTACAAAGAATTTATATAAATTCTTTGCATATTTATTTAGCACTAGTCACTTTTAACGACTACAAAAGAAAGTACCCCAAAAACAGGTAGGTACGTCTATTTAATTGATTTATTAATATATAAGTATTTAGATCGATATTTTATTCTAGATAAATTTGGTGTGGCTTATTTGTAGGTTATAATAAATATATACTACGACCCACCTTATTTGGCTCTGTTAAAATTCTATGGGAGATCACCTGTGAACCTGAGTATGTAGTTTTTAGTTGTTTATCATGGAACGAACTTATCCCACATAACATCTCATGGATATGTACATCCATAGCATATATATGCATTAGGTGTTGGAATTTGAATATGTATTGTTAAATATACATATGATATGAAATGTATATTCAGCTACTGATATGCATCAGCGTCATATACAGTGTATATTGCTAGAGGTATATACATAATAGGGAATTATTGGAAGTTTCAAATACTGCCACGCAGTATTAAATGGCTACCTTATTTTATTAGTGCATCATCCTTATTTTATCAACGAAATGTTGTTATTGGAACACCTGCTTCGTTTTTCGTATCATTATTTCTGTGCAATTCGACGCTTGCGCACCATTCCCTAACCTTACAAAATTAATAAGTAAATAATTTTAATATATATTTTTTTCTATCTTTTGTGTTCTGGTGCGTGTGTACTGTTTTATTAAAATTCAGTATGGAATCGTATGCAGATTATATTATATCTATGTATTATTGAAAGTTTCCAAATGTCAAAATACTGTAAATTCAACGCATTGCAGTATTCCTTCACAAATAAGGACAAGCACTATCCTTAATAAGGGATCCCTTATTTGCGGTTCAAACTGCGCAGGCGTACATGTCCAAATAACGCTTACTTTAATACTGATTGTCTTTATTGCCCGTCCAATAATTCCCTAATGACTTATACATAACATGTCCATTAAGGTATATTTAAATTATACGCGTACACGAATTTTATCTCATTATCTGATGCGCATGCGCTACTAATTTATGGCATACTACGTCAGCGCACCAGGTAGTCCAGGCATCATTTGTTTACGAATTGTAGTTTGTAGTTCGTAATAGCCGGCGCCAGCAGCCATTAAGCGATTAAGCCCTGTAGTGTTGTGTGCATAGTGTTTATGTGTGATGAAAGTTAACTCTTTCTCATTCTCTGGATTTTATATTTGCTTATTGCTATATTATGCTGTTACATGTGCATGAAGCTCCCATGATGTAAGAGTATATTTATTATAATGCAATTCTTTAGATTCGTAAATACCTACATACTCTTTGAGGGTTAGAAAATTTACAATTTTCATATTTAACTGATTGTGGCAGGTGTGTGTTTAGTAAAGATGGCGGAAAGTGACAGAGGCCTAAAAATTTGCTGTTATGTCATATTGGGTATGTATTTTATAAATATACCCACTGGGCAAAGTAATATTTCAGCAATGTTCTAGAAATCTTATCTTGGAAGTTGTAACATAAGAGCAATGAATATTTAGGTTCTCGCAACTTTGAGGCAACAGCCCTAACGGCCATGCAGCAATATTGCAGTGCAATGTTACATATTGCAAAGTACCGGCAAGGTTTATGACTTTTGATTGTAAAGTTGTAGAAACTTTACAAAGCAGAAAATTAAAATATCAATATGATTACATCAATAATTTCCATGTACATTTCAATTATTTTTTTACTGAAATGTTCTAATGAAACTAACATTTGTCTTGAAAATGTAACTTTACATCAACGTTTTCTATGCTTATGCAGAGAATTGTGGAAACTGGACCTAGAAAGTGGAGAAAAACAACTATACACCCTGCCTGTATTTTTGTTTATTTTGCATAATCTTTTTCAGGGCTTAATAAGCAAAAAGTGAATGTCATGGAACAAATTCTATTTATACAATTTATATTTTTAACCAGTATTTTTGTAATACAAGACTACGTTGTGGAAAAATAACATCCACTTTTTCGCTATTAAGCCCTGAAGATGATGCAAAATAAACAAAATACTTTACGCGTGGTAGTTGTTTTTATATCCTTTTTAGGTCCAATTTCCACAATTTTCTGCATAAGTATAGGAGACGTTGATATAGTTACATTTTCAAGACAAATGTTAGTTTTTGGCTATCCAACCCTGAATAAGTTTATATCAAATAAACAAAATATGGACAAGTTAAATGTTTTTCTTTTCTTAGTCCATACATTTGTCTGCATAAGTAACTGACAAAGTACAATTTTCTCTTTCAAATAGTATGGCATGCACTCCCACTTTTGATCTACGAGATTGTTTTGTTTTACAGAATACATTTAGTTCATAATATTCCCAAGCACTTAAACTGGCCGAGGTAACAAATCATATGCCGAATCTAAAGGAAAAATTTATTTTGTGCTTCTGTAGATATCAAAATTAGTCTTAGTATAAACTCAAATTGTTTAGTAAATACAAAATAAAATGCAAAATGTTATACATATATTTATTTATTGTCACGTGATGAATAACTTACATTTCTAATTTTATTACAAATTAGTTTGTACTTTTTGTATTATTTAACACGAATTTTATAGAAAAAAAAAATTACCAATAACAGAAGCCAAGAAAACATATCTGTGGAGTCTATCTTTATCTATTGATGACTATACTTCGTAGATATCTTGTTTTCGCATGTTGGAGCCACGCCATGGAAAACCTTTCAAACTGGTCGTCACTTAAATTCGGGAATTATATCCGTACCTACTGCAGCTGCAAAATATAACAATATTAACTACCTGGTTATTATGCTATCAACTACTGCAGTGAATATTTTAAAACTTTATAATCAAAGTACTATTACAGTACGAAACAATACATGACTTTTTAAAAAGTAATTGGACACCTTAGATATTGTACAGGTAATAGGTATACAATCCCTTACCCCTTGTATGACATAGGTTAGCATATTTTGGGATGTGCCACATACATCCAATCTCAGAGCACACTGAAATTAATCACTTGCAGAAAAAAAATTCTAGTGGCCAAACGTAGAAAATTACGATGAGAAGTAAGTCTCTAGACCAAGCTCTAGACCTCAGTTTTGAAAATTAGTAAGCACTTGTTTAATTAAGACAACGAAATTAAGTATAGCTTAAAAGCAGGCCTTTAACTTAGATTTAATGACATTCATTGATGCACATATTTAGTAGCATTAAACTATTACAGAATGACGATTTCATTGAGACGTAATTTTATTAACCTCAAACTTACCGTTCTATCACTCACTTTTTTCTTCTCCATATTGAAAACTCCTTAAAAAAAATAATAAAATGAACGTAGGTACCGCTTTTATGTTTTTTTTTAATTCCAACCCAATTCAACGACGCTTTCACTTTCACAAAAATGCCGAGACAAGCCTCCAAAACTCCCAAAACTGAAGTGAACTGACATTCGACAGTTAGAAAATGGCGTGCGTTTGGAACTACTAAATTGTAAAAATGGAAACAAGTTGAAAAACAATAAGGACTGGATTTTGCAATTTTCATGTTACTTGTAATCTTTAGTTTAACTCAATGTTCCACAAAGTTGTGCTTGCAATGTTACTCTTGTTAATTAAAATCAAATATATAGTGATTTACAGACCTAACTTACAATATATTTGCAAAATTAACATTGAGACAAAGTTTCATTTGTATTTTACATTTGAACTTGTAATGTATTTTGACAGAAACTTACAAATTTTAACTTATTTCTTTTAAATTTGCTGAAGCTTTCCAGCAACTGAACAATTAAAAAATACTAAAATTAACTAAACGCAACATTGCAGGAAACTTTTGCAACTTTCAATGCCCAGTGGGTAGTGAATAAAAATTACATACGTTCATATTATATAACTTACTGATGGTTGAGAATGTTTTAAACATATATGTAGGACATGAGTAACTATAGTAGGTATTATACATATGTTTACAATTTGTTAAACTACCGGAAGGTAAAGAAGTATACGTCAATATTGAAAATTTTAAATATTGTGTAATATTAGGTTATTTTGTAAAGTTTGTGTGTTTAAAATAGTTATATAAAATATATTTCTTATTAAGCTATCTGTGTCTTATTACCTCTTATAGGGATACTATTGGATACCTCTGAAGTAGTTCCCACGGACATCAAAACACTCGAATACTTTCATTCGATGCGTGCTGCTCCAATCGTGTTGGTATCATCGGGATCATTAAAACTCTTCGTTTTAATCCTCTGCCGATGATGCCAACATGACTGGGGCAACACGCGTCGGGTACAGTATTCAATAGGCGTTTTGATGTCCGTGGAAACTACTTCAGAGATATGTAATGTATATTCATAAAATATACGATTGTGTATATGATGTGTGTTTCATATCCAGTGAATGTACATTGCACATGTTTATGTACATTCAATGGATATAAAATAGATATGGAAGTCGGCGACAAACGTATCTGCTGGGAATGTTAATTCCACATCCATTAGATGTACATTAGATATACTATCTCTATCTTGTGGATATACATATCCATAGATTGAAGATACAATGTATGTACATTGCATATCATTTTGTTATGTGGGATTCACTTAAAAAGAAGATTGTTGGTTAAACATTATAAATACAATATTTCCCCTCGGTATGCGAGGGAAGTAAAAATTGAAAAGAAGTACCTACTCATGCAGTGTGTTAAACGAAGTGTTATATATGGTTCCACATCTCTGATGAACAAGTGGAGGAGATGAAACTTTTAATAGGTAAGGTTTGATACATCGAGTAATAAAAACATTTGCCAGAAAACATCAATAAACTTGGAAAGTATATTTAGGGATTTCAGTAAATTAATATAAGGAAAAAACTAATAAAGGTACTTTTTGAGGAAAATTTACAGATTTGTAACATATGCCCTATTTGTTTTATATTTTTTCTGAAATTATGCTGTATGTACGTACAAAAACTTTTATACATTATCAATGTTCAACCTAATAAACCTGCTTCTAACCGTAAATCCTAATGCATCTTAACCCATAGCCATTTTCTTCACTTGAATTCTGTAATAATGTTGGCAAAAAATATAACGTTAAACGCGTATAATAATGTTATTAATCTGGTAGCATTAGTCACAACATATATTTCTGCTTCTCTCGGTCTTTGGTATTATTTGTAGAATCGATCATTCATATAAAGAGGTGTTCTTAAAATTTTTAAATGAACAAGAGAACCTGTCAAGTGCAAAAGTCAGTTAAATAAAAAAATATTCACATTTAAACTGTGATTTTTTTTTTTAAATAGGACACCAAGAAAATTATAACAATTTATTTTAAATATAGGCTTGCCATCAAGTGGCATATATTAGTCTTAATGTTTTTTTGCCAAGATTTCATCTGAAATGTTAATTTTTCTTTTATTTGCACAGGGGCTGCTGAAGTGGCTAACGCTTCAAAGTCTTGGAAGGACACCGAAATGGCTATTGCATCGTGATTGAAGAGGGCAAAAGAGAGAACAGAGAGGGTGTCAAAAAAGAGAGAATATTAGAAAATAATATAAACTAAGATAGTTATAAAAAGACGAAGTGTGCAAAACGTTAAGAGAAGGTGAGATATACATTTATCTTACGTTTTATTGCACACTTGGCTTATTTCTTATAATATTCAATATGACAATGTATATATAACTATATTATACTGTACTAGATATTATAATATCTAACTTTTAAATCCCATAGAAATTGTATTTTTGACACTTGAATTTGTAGAGTAAGAAATTAATTTAAAAAAAATACAAATGCCATAATTTATTTTTCAATAGCACAATAGAAATAAAATGTTCGCATAAATTTGTCATTTGGTGTTGATAAATAAAAATACCAAGAATTAAAATCAATATATTTGAATAATTTTTCTACATGGTAATTATATATATTGTCATTTTTTTATCTTTTTGGCTTTTCTAACCACATTTATTCCATTCGAAATAGAACCCAATCACTGGATTCTATTTCGAAAGAAATGCATGTGGTTAGAAAACTCTATAAAAGGAACATAAATACCCTCTGCTGTGAATACACCTTAAAAGTGGTGGAGGGGGAGGTACCTATATGTTCTGTGTCTAGACCTACATTCGTCCCACATAGTCCTGGGTGGGACGTCCTCGGGACACCCCGTTTTGCTGACATGGAATAACGTCCCTCAAACGTCCTCGGTACGTCATACGTCGGTAGAGTACTTCATGTCCTGAGTACGTTCTTGGGACGTCCATGTGCTATTAGGGATATTGGCTGAAATTTTATAGATAGTTCTTTCGTACCTGAAAAAGGTATCGACTACTTAGGGGTACACTTCGGGTTTTCAGGTTCTTTTTTTTTATAAAATTTCAGTTGGCTTAAAGTAGTTTGAACAAATTGTTCACCAGCTCTGTGGCTATTGCTGCACATGTTAAAGCTGCAATGGTATTTTTATATTTGTACACTGCATTCAGTGGCATGGAATAAGAATTCTAATTTTTATTAATTTCATTCTTTTGCTTCTATAGGTTTTACTAAATTTACCTATCACTTAGTTGAGAAATTAGAAAATATAGAAATATTGCAGCAAAATAAGTTATTAATTTTTCTCTGGTACTAAATAATAAGTTTAATGATGAGCTAGGAACAATCAAGACATATGGAAAAAAAATATAAATTCTTTAGGGAAGCAGGGCAGTTTATTTATTACACTGAAAGAAACCGACCAAATAGAAGGTTTTGCTAAGATGATCTGCATTATCGTAAGTATTTTTTTTGTTAAGACTATACATCATCATTATCTAACCGCATAAGAAAAACTGTTTTGCTAATGAGATTTTGCAACGGTAAATCTTTGACTATTTGTCCCAATAGCAGCACTTACTTAAACTAGGTAAAATAGTGTATTAAGTTTTCTTTTTATTAGGGGTAACTAAAATTTCTTACGATAAATAAGTGCCTTAAGTTAAAGTTAACTATTTAATGGTAAAAACTCAAATAGACCTATGGTTGGTAAGTCACCTGTTAACTGTAAAGACGGGCTTACTAATCGTAACGTCTTACTTATTTATTTTTGCACGTGGCGCAAGCGCAATTGAGTTTTTATCATCGCGCGCCATTTCATCCATGCAGCGACGCATGCAGTAACTAGTAGGTAAGCAATTCGGCGTTCGACGAGACAGTTGTGGGAAAGGTTTTATGCAAAGAATTTTTATAAAAAAACTTGTGTTTTATGTTATTGTATATTAGTTGCTTTCGTTCAGCAGAGTGATTCATAATCATAATAAACAGGATTTCAATGAACAGTAATCATATGATGCAAAATTGCATGCATAGGGACAGAGACAACACATGAAACAGGTAGGTGCCTTATCATTATACGAATCACTCTGCTGAACGAAAGCAGCTATTATATATATATATATATAGTAAACTGTGATTGTGTCTTTTTAGAAGTCAAAGTTCCCCTTTTTTAATAGGCACCCTGAATTGTTTATTAGTCGTTTGTTTCCTTAAATGAATCATTTATTTTAATTTTACCAACAATAATTCTTTGTCTGAGTCAACATAGAAATGTATTAAAAACGTGTTTTAATATGAAGTGTGAAGTCTAAAAAATATAAATTTAAAATATTGAATTTACAAGTAACGTACTTGCAAAATGACATTACTAGGTCAAGAGAGATTATTTGTTGCCATTATAACACAGCATAAGAAAAAGACAGCAGAGAAACTCTCGCCAGAACCGTTGAATTTTCAAAACTAAAATCATTGACCTTGAAGACGCCATTTCGGTGTAAAAATCAGGGCTGGTTTCCAAATAATTTCATTTCACAAATATAATTTCGACAGGACCGTATTACACAATTTAAGTTAAACATAATAAATAAAGGTTGATGTAAAAAAATATACTTTGAATTTGAACTTTGTTTTATAATAAATAATTAATTAAAGTAAAGGCTATTTTGAACTTAGTTACAATAGATAAAGGGAACAAATAAACAAATAAAAATAATAAATGTCTTTATTCGTACAAAATTTACATTTGACAAAAAAAAAATATGTATGAAGATGCGAAGGTCGGCAAGAGATATGTCGCCATTCCACTAGTAAATAATAATTTTAGATGGAGTACAATATCAAAGTCTATAGGGGAAGATGAAATACCAGTAAAACTTCTGAAACATGTTGCTGCAGAAGTATCTAATCTTCTGAGTCATAATAAATTTATCGTTGGAAACTGGAATATTCCCAGAAAAGTTAAAGATTGCTAATGTAAAAGTTGTATATAAGAAAAAAAGTGGATAAGATTTTTTTTTCCTTCTTCAATTCTTTGGAACTTCCTGCCACATGATGTTTTCTTTTTTAAGCGGTGCTCGGGGAATCTACAAAATATCACAATTAACCAGTATGTTACTGGTAAATAACCTCTACGCCTGTGACTTTTACGTGAAAGGATCAGTTAAAGGTCGCTTTTTTTAATTAAACAACACAAATAAGTATAAAAACTTGAAATTAAATATTTCGCAAAAAAAGATTTTTCAAAAAAGCCTTGAAAAGGAAACAGAATAGATTTTCGAAACGTCGGCGAAAAAGCGACCTTTAACTGATGCTTTGACGTAAAAGTCACACGCGTAGAGGTTATTTACCAGTAACATTCTGGTTAATTGTGATATTTTGTAGGTTCCCCAAACACCACTTAAAAAAGAAACCATACATGTGGCAGGAAGTCCCAAAGAATTGAAGAAGGAAAAAAAAATAAGATAATGCCACAAATAACATTTAGACAATATTGGGATAAGAATGTTATTAACAATTATAGGCCTATTGCTTTACCCTCAAATATAAGCAAAATTTTTGAAAAAATAATATACTCAAGACTAATAAACTATCTACAGGTCTATTCTGTAATTTTTTGGTTAAAAATAAACGCCCTGCTAAAATTTTAATTTTAACGGAATGCTAAAAATAATAACTGATTTTTCTATTCTCTATGCGACCATTTAACGGACCTGTTAAAGTAATAGTTTTTAACGACCGGTTATTTCTTTCCCTTATATCCTCAAAGTCAAATTAAAAACAAACGTAATGAGAGCAGGGAAGTCTTTGAATGAGGGTAGTTAAGACAATCAGTAGAGTACTAAGTTAAGTCGGACAATAATCCCAGAAACTTAGCTTGTAAAACAAATTTTCAAAATGTATTAGGTACCTATACATTCCCTGATAACAACAAACGTCCCCAGGACGTTCAATTAGGTCCTCGTTAGGTCTGAACGTCCCGGGTTTATATAGTACGTCCCAAGGACGTCCGTTTGCTATCGTCCCTAAAACGTCCTGAATAAAACGTTTTAAGGACATCCTGCTAGAGTCTAGTAAAGACAAACCTAAACACATTTGTGAAATAACCTCTAGGAGTGATGTTTCTTTTGAGCAGATGAGAATATGATTAAAAAAGGAAATTAAAAACTGTAAGAATGAAATTAAAATCCTTAAAAAGTTTTACTAACAAAATTTCTTTTGATAACAAAATATTTTCATATTTTATGGTCCATTTAAATTTTGTCAATTTGATTTTTCTGATTTCAGAAATCTTATATTCGTTTCAACTATTTTTTTCATCTTGCGAAATCACATTAATTTGTACTTGTTGACAGTACAGTGTAGTTATTATACTACTATCCTCTATATTAGTGTGCTACTATCATTTAGTACGAAAATATCGCAATGAGAATAAATGGAAATACCTACTGGAATGAATAACAATTAAAAATATTGTTACGGATTTCCACCTTTTTGGGAACACCCTGTATGAATCCGTGGATTCTAAATAATTTCAACAAGAGATAAACACCACTAACACTTTATTTAACTATTTACTGACTACAATACTTCAAATTTACTTTATTTACTATTTATCTAACCTCACTTTTCACTTTTCTACTTGTTCACTTTTATAAACTGCTTTCTTCATAAAACTTCCCCTTCCGCGCTGGTAATCGCGCCTTATATACTCCGAATTTGACTCTCTAGATCCATCTAGAAACATTCAAGAATCTTCTCCAACAATATTCCAGAAAAGTCCATTTTATTCTGTTGGCTTCCATTCACAATTAGTAGGCATAGGCGTATCATCTGTTCCAATGGGGTGTAATTCATAACACTGCCCCCTCCTTAAGCCTGATCGTCCCGATCAGGCAACTTAGAATCATCGATGTATTTCGCCAGTCTGTCCAAATGCACGATCTTCATCTTGGACTTTTTGCTTCGTTGAATCCGATAGACGACGTCATTAATTCGGGTAATAACAGTGCACGGTCCGTCCCAAGGCGGTTGAAGTTTCGGTGACCTGCCTTTCTTCCGCTGTGGGTTGTACAGCCAAACCAGGTCTCCTGCCTTGAACCCTTCTGAACTACCCTTACGGTGATATCGAGCCTTCATTCTGTCACTGGCTATGGTGATTTGGTCTCTAACTAACTCATGGACATTCCTTAGCCGTTCACTCACTTCATCTACATAGCTGTTCACAGGAAGCCGTTCTCCACCTGGTGTTCCAAACATCAAATCACACGGCAGTCTGATTTCATGTCCAAATACTACACGAGCCGGAGTCTGTTTTGTAGTTTCGTGGATAGCAGCTCTATATGCCATGAGGAAAAACGGTATGTGGAGATCCCAGTCACGTTGATTTTTATGAACGACTTTAGAGAGATGTTCTTTCATAGTCTTATTATGTCGCTCCACCATTCCATCTGATTGAGGGTGAAGGGCTGTCGTCCGTGTTTTGTGTATTCCCAATAACTTGCAGATTTGCTGAAATACCCCTGACTCAAAATTTCTCCCTTGATCTGAATGCAGCTCCAGGGGTACACCAAACCGACATATCAGGTTATCTACCAAGACTTTGGCGACAGTAACCGCTTCCTGGTTCGGAATTGCGTAGGCTTCAGGCCATTTACTAAAATAGTCCATGGCAACCAGTATGTACTTGTTACCGTCCTTGGTTACTGGGAATGGTCCGGCTATATCGATCGTAATCCTCTCAAAAGGAGCCCCGACGTTATATTGCTTCATTGCACCCCTACTTCTAGTCTGTGGTCCTTTACTGGCTGCACAAATTTTACAATTACGACACCAAGCTTCAACATCTTGACAACTATTTACCCAGTAAAATCGTTCACGTACTTTATTCAGGGTCTTGTTAACGCCGAAGTGTCCACCGGATGCTCCATTATGCACTTCCTGAAGTACTTTCGGTACTCGACATCTGGGAATCACTAGACGCATAACAACTTGCTTTTCATCCGGGCTCTCCCGTGCTCTTTTTAACAGCCCGTTCATAACTCTAAGTGAGTCCCACTGTGCCCACAAAGCCTTCAATCCAACTGCTTTGTCTGAAACATCCTTCCACTCTGGTCGAATTCCTTTTTCCTTTGCTCTCAATATAGCCCCAATCTCTGCATCGTTCAGTTGTTCTTGTCTCAGGGCTTCAGTTGTCCAATCATCTGGAACGTCTATTTTAATAGTGTTGACTACTCCCGTGCCCTGCTGTTTCTCCACATGGCGGCAGTGCTTGCAGTCGTCCTTGCATGGTCTTCTAGATAAAGCGTCTGCGTTCTTATGAGATCTTCCTGGTCGATGCTCAATTTTAAAGTCGTACTGTTGCAGCCGTTCTATCCAACGAGCCAGTTGACCTTCCGGGGTTTTTAACTGCAACAGCCATTTCAACGCAGCATGGTCGGTCCTGATTTTGAAATGTCGTCCATAGAGATACTTATGAAAATGGTCCACTGATTTGACGATGGCCAATAACTCTTTTCTGGTTACACAATAGTTTCGTTCTGGTTTGGAGAGCACCTTGCTTAAGTACTCGATCACTCTTTCCTCTCCGTTCTGAATTTGAGACAGCACACAACCAATCGAAGAATTGCTGGCATCTGTATCTAAAATAAAAAGTCCATCCTGTTGTGGGTATGCTAGTACAGGACCAGTGCATAGAGCTGCCTTCAATTTTCTCCATGCTGTTTCACACTCCGGTGTCCACTGGTACTGAACTTTCTCCTCTGTTAGCCGGTGTAATGGCTTCGCAATGTCTGCAAACCCTTCCACAAAGCGTCTATTATAAGTGCAAAGGCCAAGGAAGCTTCGTACTTCATGAACGTTAGATGGCCTTGGCCAATCTCGTACGGCAGAAATTTTATCGGGATCCGTTTGTATTCCCTCTGAAGACACTACGTGCCCAAGGAATTTAACTTCTTTCTGAAATAGTAAACACTTCTTCGGGTTCAACTTCAGGTGTGCATTCCTTACTCGTCCAAATACTTCTTGAAGATTTTTCAAATGTTCTGTAAAGTCTCGTCCCATAACCAGCACGTCGTCAAGGTAAACCAGGCACGTCTTCCAGGTTAGCCCTCGTAGTACAAATTCCATCAATCGTTCAAACGTGGCTGGAGCATTGCAAAGTCCAAAAGGCATCACCGTAAATTGGTAAAGACCACTGCCTGCTGAAAATGCTGTCTTTTCCTTATCATCAGGATGAAGCCCAACTTGCCAATAACCGCTCCTAAGGTCTAACGTCGAAAACCATCGTGAGCCTGCCAATGTACTTAACGTGTCGTCTATCCGGGGTAATGGGTAACTGTCTTTCTTCGTCACATCGTTCAATTTCCGATAATCGACACAAAATCTTAACGTTCCGTCCTTTTTGGCAACCAAAACTACTGGCGATGACCAGGGACTCGTTGACTCCTCAATGACTCCATCTTGTAGCATCTTATCTATCATTGCCGAGGCTTCTTCTTGTTTTGCTAGCGGAAGCCTCCTAGGTTGTTGTCGAATAGTAGGTGAGTCACCAGTATTTATCCGATGCTGGACTATATCTGTTTTTGTAAGGGCCTCCGTACTTTTAGCAAATACTGAACTTTCCTTTTCCAGGAACTTGATCGCCTCCTCTCGTTCATCCTTAGATAAATGCTCCAACTGGGAACTCAGCAAGGTCAAAACTTCCTGGTCTATATTTGTAGATGAATTTCCCTCTGTTTGTTCTTCGCACCTTGCTACCCACATAACCGGTTCATAGGAGCCAATCGGTTTGCCTTCTTTAATTGTTACTGCATGGGAATTTAAATTGACGACACAACAATATTGATTAGGAACTTAATCGATTCATCACCTTCCACCAGGCCAACACGGTAGCCTCCAGGATTTCCTTCCAAGGCAGCATCGATGATCTGTTCCGAATGAGCAGGAATCTTAATCGTCTTTGTTGTCAATAACCTTGCTTTACGGAATTGGTCATCTGCGGTTGCCAGGATAAATTCCTCATTTAAAATTTTCAAGACTCGCTCCCCTACGTCAACAATAAACCTCTTCTCTTCCATGATGTCCAGTCCCAAAATGAAATCATCTGTAATGTCAGCCACAATGACCTTGTAATTGAATCTCAATCGTCCAACCTGCAGTTCCAAATTGACCTTTCCATGGACCGCAGCCCTGTCTCCTGTGGCTGTCCGAATAATTACTTCATTTTGCTTCTTAATCTGTAAGCCTGATATAAACCCTGGCCGCACTATTGATGACGTAGCGCCTGTGTCAACAGTAAACACACACTTTCTTCCATTCACATATCCTTGCAACAGCAGACTACTTGGAATTCTTCGCAGCTGGGAAATCTTTATTTCTCTGGGGGCACCGTGTTTCCTAGCCAGCACAGCCCCCTTGGTGCTGGCTATCTTTAGTTTTCCTGCTGCTCTTCTACATTCACAGCATTTACTCGTCTGTCCGAGTTCTGCTGTCGACAGTCTCGTTTCATATGTCCCATCCTGCCGCAGTTGTAGCATTTAATACCTCCACTTGGCCTTTCTCTGTTTTGTTGGTTTTCCTGTCTTCTTGGAGGATTCGATTGAGCCAGTAATTAACCGATCATTTTATTCGTTTTGAGAATCGCGTTCAAGATAGGGTTTTGGTCTCTCTCTTCTGGCTGCGATTCTTCAAGCGTCATAGCCCGCACTCTTGACTTTGGAGTATCCTTATAGACGGCTTCTACCTCTAGTGCATGCACCAAGGCTTCACTACTACTTTTATGTCGGGATAGCCTGAGGACTCGCCTGATCTCCTCGTCCCTTATTCCATCTAGGAATGCTCCCACTGCCAATTGCTCTTTAAATTCTCTTGGCGCATTAGGATATGCTAAATGTGCCAGTCTTTCCACCGCAGCTTCAAATTCTTGCAGACTCTCTCCAGCTTTCTGAACGCGCACTTTCAGCTGGGTCTGGTATACTCGAGCAAGGTGTTGATCGCCATATCGTAGATCTAAGGCAGCTTCTAAAACTCTAAAATTCCGTTGTTGGTCTGCCGGAATTGCCTGGAGTAACTCCAACGCTTGGCCTCTTAAAGCCACGATTAATGCCTTAGCTTTCTCTTCGTCATTCCAGTTGTTTGCACTTGCTGCTGCCTCAAACTGTGTCTTGTAAGTCATCCAGGAACTTTGACCATCAAAGGAGGGAATTTTTAATCGCTGGCCTGATGATACCACTTGCTGGTTTCCTCTTTCCCTCAACTGTCTTTTAAGCTGGTCAATCTCTCATTTGACTTCTTCTTCGAACTTGTTTACTTTCACTTTGACTTCACCAACTTCTTCTTCGACCTTATTTACTTTTACCCCGGCCTTGTCCATTTTCCTTCAACCCTATCTACTTTTTCTTTGACTTCACTTACTTCTTGCTCGACTTTATTTTTAAGTTCTTCGGCGACTGAAAATATCGCACTCTGTTGTGTCTCTATAATTTTCCTTAGTTCGTCTCTTTCTTCTTGTTGTTTAATGTCCAAGTCTTGCATGATTTTTCTCAATTCTTCCTGACGTCGTTTCTCTACGTCTTGATGTCGTTTCTCCTCCTCTTGTTTTTCCTCTTGACGTCTTCGTTCTTGATCCTCAAAAAATTTTCTTAATTCTTCTTGACGTTTTTGTTCTTGGTCTATCATCATATTTTGCATTTGTGCCATAAAGTCCTGCATTTGTTTTTCGGATGCCATGCTTCTGGTTGTTATCGGCATATAATTATCAACAAAATTTAATAATCACGTCAATATCGGTAATAAACTGTCCAAAATCTCGAAACAGCACGAAAAAGTCTTATCTAGAGTCTTCGTCACTTAGCCACTAATGTCCTAATGAAATGTTTCAAAAATGTCTCAAAAATGCACTTAACACTGTTTTTCCTGTTCGAAAATAGTCCTCGAACAATGTCCAGTAAATTAGTCCTCCGTGTTAGCACCAACTTTGAGAATACACTGCCAAACCTTCTCGCACACTTCCGAAAAATCCTCTTGTCAAAATTCCGCTTCCGACACCAAAATGTTACGGATTTCCACCTTTTTGGGAACACCCTGTATGAATCCGTGGATTCTAAATAATTTCAACAAGAGATAAACACCACTAACACTTTATTTAACTATTTACTGACTACAATACTTCAAATTTACTTTATTTACTATTTATCTAACCTCACTTTTCACTTTTCTACTTGTTCACTTTTATAAACTGCTTTCTTCATAAAACTTCCCCTTCCGCGCTGGTAATCGCGCCTTATATACTCCGAATTTGACTCTCTAGATCCATCTAGAAACATTCAAGAATCTTCTCCAACAATATTCCAGAAAAGTCCATTTTATTCTGTTGGCTTCCATTCACAATTCCCGCCAAACGGGAGTTTCGGTTAGTTTAGTTGCTCAGTTGCTGTCAAACTATGGGGAATTCAATTTGGTAGCCTTATGGTTATTGCATTGCATCATTTTTATTTTTTCCGCACACTGCCACTAGTCACTTTTAACTGCTGCAAAAGAAAGTACCAAAAATAGGTAAGTCTATTTAATTGATTTATTAATATATAAGTATTTAGATCGATATTTTATTCTAGATAAATTTGGTGCTGCTTATTTGTAGGTTATAGCCTCTGCTACCACCCCGCTCTATTAAAATTCTATGGGAGATCACCTGCTGTGTACCTGGGTATGTAGTTTTTAGTTGTTTATCATGGAGCGAACTTATTCACATACAAGAAGATTGTGGGTTAAACATTATAAATACAATACTTCACTTCGGTATGCGAGGGAAGTAAAAATTGAAAAGAAGTACCTACTCAATGTGTTAAACGAAGTGTTATATATGGTTCGACATCTCTGATGAACAAGTGGAGGTGATGAAACTTTTAATAGGTAAGGTTTGATACATTGAGTAATAAAAACATTTGCCAGAAAACATCAACATTTCTACTTAATCAATGATAGTATATTTAGGGATTTCAGTAAATTAATATAAGGAAAACACTAACAATGGTACTTTTTGAGGAAAATTTACAAATTTGTAACTTATATGCCCTATTTGTTATATTTTTTCTGAAATTATGCTGTACGTAAGTACGTACGTACAAAAACTTTTATACATCATCACCCACATAGCACGCGATATGAAATGAACATTCAAAACTCATTGTCTACATTCAAACAATATTCAGAACTTCTTTTACATATAGCCGTAATATACATTTTGCGACGTACTTATATCAATATAGGAAAGATATTGCCAGTACGTTGTACGATATTCCTATATATACCTATAATATACATGAAATAATGTTGATTCTGCGATATACACAGAATATTGTACGAATCTTCTCAAAAATTTACTGATGTGTCAAATATTATATAGATATACAATAGGCAATATTTATGCTACGTACTTAATTCAATCTCTTTACAATTTACAAATGGAATATTTTTACAACATGATATTTTCGTATACTGTAGACATATACAAAAAGCTATATTAATTTTGAAATCTTTAATAAATATCACATAAACATTTAATGGATAATATATGTGTATCATCATATATATCCTGATAATGTACCAGTGGAACATTTCTGCAACATAGAATTCATGTTTGTATTTTTAATATTCAAAAAATGACATTCAAAAGTTGAATACATGTACACTACAGCTGTATGCAATAAAACACAAATTAAATTTTAGAATGGGGTGTAAACATATTTAGCCAATCGTTGGCACACGTAAATTATAATATACCCACCAACAAAGCAGTTTTAGCGACATTGCAACCGAAACTTGAAACAATATAGCTCTAGTAATATTGCACAGCAATGTTACATTTTGCAAAGTACCAACAAGATTTATGTTGTTTTTGACAGCGTAATGCTGCATGCATTTGGGCTATATTACATAAAAATTATGGTAAGTTAAATATTAATTCTACGCCAGTGTCGGTATATAGTATACCTATCTACCTCATAACAAAAACAAATCGATATTTCTCTATCTAGGCTTGGTTTAAGTGCATTTATAATCATCCCCTGTGGTGAATGGCATACGTTTCATAAATTATAAATCGTTGGTTAAAATTGTAGATATGAAATATGATTTAAATTTTGAATCCAGACTTTGGACTTGTGATCGTTTATTAAATAATAATGAATAATAAAAATGATAACTGATTCATCCCTTTTGCAATTTTCCTACTGTATTTAATTAAGTAATAGCTATCGGCATTTCTTAAGCAGGTAGTTCGGACTTGAGAAATTATTATTTAATTACATTTTATCGTTATAATTAGATTTCCGCTTTCCATGTCGTTACAATCGTCCCCTTGTCGAATTTTTTAAATGCGCGCCACGTCCTTAGATTAGCGCATGCTCTTTGCCACCACAGGGCACAGGCTGTTCAAATGTCGATTTCAATTCGTTTGTGTTTTGTTTTCCCGTGATTATTAATTATTAGTCCATGTGTGGGTACATTAATTGCATTGCAGTAAGTATTTTACAATTGTACACAATACAACTACCTACCACATAGTTTTAAGGATGACCCCCTTTGTTGTCATTTGCTATTTGCAGATATTTTATATTCAGATACTAAAGTTTAATGTATCCCTTTGTACTTATACCTGTTGTTATAATAATGGCGGCGTTTGTAGGCACCAATTTTTTGAAAAGAAACGGAGGTAGTCTAATTCGGAATGGTAACACTCTGCGACAAATCATTGAAAAACAGGAGAAATCCCAGATGAAACTTGGACACTTTACGGGGTGTTTAAATCTTATTTTTAAGAAGGTAGGTTCGATCTATTTCAATATTAAGGTGCTTTTGTTTATTTAAATCACAACCATTGGTTTTAATTACAACATACGAGTTGTTATATTTATTCGTATTAATTTGCTTTATATCTATTTCAGAGGATTATAAAAAGCTGCAATTAGGTAAATGGAAAAAATCAGAAATCACATCTGATGTACAGAGTGAACAGAAACAAATCAAGGGACTATATGTACAAAAAGCATATTAGCCCTGCGAAAAGATTATTATTGTCAGATGAACATAGTGATATCGAAGAACGTATTGGAAGCCGTCGACTTCCCAAAGTGAAAGAAATGTTGTCTTCACTAGAAGTTAAAAGAGAATATGTGTTCTTCTAATAACTCTGGTAGGCATTTAAAATCACAAACACAAACATTTCCGAATTTCAAAAAAATACCTATACCTATGTTTTGTTTTATGATAATATCAATTTGTTTAATTTATTTTTGATTATTTTTATTTTTTTCTGTAAGATGTGTTTATTATTTTATTTATTAACTTCATCAAGGACAGTTTTTAAATTGAAATACCTATTCAAATATAATTAATTGTTTTTTCTTTTATAGTTGGAACTATAGCTCGTGTATCCCCACCTCCTCTCTACTCAGGAAAAATCTTCTCCCAAAAATTGGAAAAGCCAAAAGAAAGTATTCAGCCAATAGGAGCAATCACAGGTGATGTGTTCAGAATGCCAAGTGGAGTTTCGCAATTACAAGTAGCACCATCGGCAACACCCGGACACTGGTTTTGAAAATGTAAGCCCTCCAGTTTTTACTATTTTTTACTTACTGGCCAAATATTTCTTATAGTAAAATATGACTGTTTATAAGTTGCAAACAACATTTTTTTGTTAAAAAAAATATCAATCAGTTCATAAGTTGCAAAGCACATTTTTTTTGTTTAAAAAATGTCGATTTAAATTCTTGGCACAATTGTTATTTATTACTGTAATTCATTTTGTAACAAAAAATAAAAATATATTTAAAGTAACACAACTGTTTTAATTATACCTAACTCTTCCTATTTTATAATTTAAGATACATAATTGTTATGACGATGTAAAGTAGTTAATAGAATAAAGTCATATTTTGCTCTGAACAATTTAAAACATGATTTCAATTAGATAAAACTTTAAGGTAACGTAATATGATTATCAGACTTTCGTAAATAACATGTTAAATATGACTATTAAAGCTGAAGTTTTCAGAGTGATAAATGTGTGATGCATTTTAAAATGGTTTCTAACAGATCTTATTATTAACGTAAAAGTTGTTTTTTTTGCTATGATATTCTTGGGCCTTTGTAAAGTATTGTTATGGCAAATGCAGTTTTATTGGTAGGTTTATTTAGCATTTGTGTGCTCCATTCAACAAAATTTGATCAATAAAACATGTTTGAGTTTAACTGAAAAGTAATGGTAAAAACAAATTTTCCATGCAGTGTACATTGTGAGAAGCAATAAATATATATTTCGAAATATCTTTACGATATTTTTTCAGCATACATGCAGATCTACAAGACGTATGTGTACGATATGCTGTGGGATGAGAACAACCATTAGTATACAGGATGTTCCAGTAAAAAGTCTCAGGCTGGATATCTTCTAAACAAATAGAGACGTTTTAATTCTGTAAAAGCCAGTTTGTAGCACATAAATAGTGCTTCAATTTTGAATATAAATGAATGGTTTTTGAATATATCAGTGCGTAGATAGTACTGGGCTCTAAATAAATCTTATTTCTTTGGGAGAAACTTTAAAACCTGGTTTCTGTGGAAGGGAAATACATTTCTAAGTAGATTTTGTTCTTAAGAAAAAAGGCAAATCTAGCCGTTTTTGAGATGTGTCCAAATATTGCCATTTGTTCCTATTGAATAGTTGTAATCTCTGAAAGATTTATTTAGTCTTTAAGGGGGACAATCTGTATATCATAAATTTTGAAATTTTGATTTATATGAAAATGCCTTAAATGTGTTTTTTTTTAAATCACTTAAATAGTGAAATGTTTCGGAAATAATTATTTAACAGGAGCAAATGGCAACGTTTGGATACAAATATCTCAAAAACAGTTGGATTTGCGATTTTTTTAACAATATTTACTGAGAAATGCATTTCCCTTTACACAAACCACATTTCAAAGTTCCTCTCGTCGAAATATTTCTTGCTCAGTGTCATATATGTATTAAAAAATTATTTATATTTAATACTGAAGCACTCTTTATGTACTACAAACTGACTTTTCCAGAATTAAAATATCTCTATTCTTCTAGAAGATATCCAGCATGGGAGTTTTTATTGGGACACTCTGTATAATCTATTTTGAATAAGTATTAAACATTTATTCAATATACTATTGTTGCTTTGCAATATTGAAAGTATACATGGATAACATTGCCTATATGTAGGGAACACATTTGTGTATATTATAACTATATTGTAAAATAAATGTTTATTTCAGAATATGTTTACAATGTGTCACCAACATGTGTGTGTATATTGCAGAAATATGTATAGTATGTGAAAACCTGTGACAAAACAACCAGTATACAACTTATTTTGAATCAGTATTAAATATTTATTCAATATACCATTGTTGTTTTGCAATATACATTGTACCTATATTGAAAGTATACATGGATAATGTTGCATGTATGTACGGAAAAGGTTTGTGTATATTGTAACTATATTGTAGAATGAATGTACATTTCAGAATATGTTTACAACGTGTCAGCAACATACATATGAATATTGCAGGAGTATGTATAAAATGTGAAAACCTGTGACAAAACAACCAGTATACAACTTATTTTGAATTAGTTTCAAATATTTATGCAATATACTAATTTTATTTTGGAATATGTATAGTATATCGTAGGAATATGAAAATGCTAATTGGGCAATGTTCAACCTAATAAACCTGCTTCTAACCGTAAATCCTAATGCATCTTAACCCATAGCCATTTTCTTTACTTGAATTCTGTAATAATATCGGCAAAAAATATAACGTTAAACTTATAATAATGTTATTAATCTATTAGCATTAGTCACAACATATATTTCTGCTTCTCTCGGTCTTTGGTATTATTTGTAGAATCGATCATTCATACACTGAAAGAAATCGACCAAATAGAATGTTTTGCTAAGATCATAAGTATTTTTTTTGTTAAGACTACATTATCATTATTTATTTGGTAATAAATACTCAACAGGTACAAACCCTATTATAGAGTATTGTGAGAACATACAATATAATATAATACACACATACACACATACAAACAATATAAACATACAAAATAAAATAAATCATATATCATTAGCTAACATGAACAAAGATAGATATTCATATGGGTAACTTAATAAATACATGCCTAGATATCACAGAGATTACATCACATCATTTAATATATTTTTTAATCTACTTTGAGTGACATGAAAAATATCCACAGTATTTTGTATATTATTATAAGTATAGTGAACACATTCGATGTAACGGTGAGTTAATTTGATTGTTAGTATGAGCCGTTTCTAGGTAGAATGTTCTAAAATTTCTGATGGAATGGGTCGGGACATTTAGATGAATTAGTGATAGATATGAGAAATCGTTCATACCATTATTTATTATTTTGTGTAAATACATTATACAACTTATTTTTCTACGTTTCTCTAGCGTATTAAAATTATATTGTAATAGGAGATCTTGTTTTGATATGGTTATATCATATACTCCAGTTTCTTTATAGTTAAGATATCTTAAGAATTTATTTTGTATTTTTTCGATGTTATATATTTGATACCTATAATGTGGACACCATATTATGGCACAATATTCCAAAATACTTCGAACAAAGCTTATGTATAATTGTCTAATGCCTTTAAGATTGGTGAACTGTTGTGAGTTTCGCACAATAAATCCATACATTTTACTAGCTTTACTTGTTATGTTCATGATATGTTTATTGAAGGTAATTTGACTATCAAATGTTACACCTAGATCTCTCATCTCACTCACCCTAGCCAATGCTACTTCCTGTATTGTATAAGTGTAATTAATAATGTAATGTCTTCTTGTAAATGACATTGCATTACATTTATTAATGTTGAAAAATAGTTTGTTTTCTATTGACCAAGTATATACATTGTTTAAATCATTTTGTAATTTTAGACAATCTGCTTGTTCATCAACTTTAATAAATATTTTCAGATCATCCGCAAATAATAAGACGTTAGATGATGTAACTATAACTTTGTTATGCTATTAATAAACATTAGAAATAGCAGTGGCCCCAGGTTAGATCCTTGAGGAACACCAGATGTAGCTATATAAAAGACTTTGATACATATCCTTTCATAAATACTCTTTGCTTTCGATTCTGTAAATAACTTGATATAAGCTCAATTAGATTTTCGTGAAAACCAAATTCATTAGATAGCTTACTAATTAGGATTTTATGAGACACCATATCAAATGCTTTTTGAAAGTCAGTATACACGACATCAACCTGACTTCTATCATCTAGTGTATCTGATATAAATTGGGTAACATTACTTAGGTTACTAACAGTAGATCTATTCTTCATAAAGCCATGTTGATATATTGATATTTGATGTTGGATTACATTATATGTATATTTAAAAATAATAGATTCAAAAAATTTTGCAGGTACTGGGAGTAAGGCTATAGGCCTATAGTTTTCTATGTTATTCTTGTCCCCTTTTTTAAAAATAGGACATATTTTCACTTCTTTCCAGATGTCAGGAAACGTTTTTGTTTTTAAACTTAGATTAAATAATACGCTTAATGGATGTACCAAAAATTCAACACAACCCTTAATTACATAAGATGGAATTTTGTCTGGGCCTATGGCTTTGTTTACTTTCAAGCATTTTACTGCTTCGTATACATCCTCATCTGTAACTGTATTTAAAATTACTGGATTAACATAAGGTGCTAGCTTTATATGTGAAACATCAGTATTACTATCTACAGTGTAAACACTACTAAAATGATTAGCAAAAGCATCAACTGTTGCAGGCCCTGTTTTATATTCCTTGCCATAAGAACCATAAGAAAAACTGTTTTGCTAATGAGAGTTTACAACGGTAAATCTTTGACTATTTGTCCCAATAGCAGCACTTACTTAAACTGGGTAAAATATTCTTATAAGTTTTCTTTTTATTAGGGGTAACTAAATAATTTCTTACGATAAATAAGTGCCTTAAGTTAAAGTTAACTATTTAATGGTTAAAACTCAATAGATCTATGGTTGGTAAGTCACCTGTTAACTGTAAAGACGGGCTTACTAATCGTAACGTCTTATTTATTTTTGCACGTGGCGCAAGCGCAATTGAGTTTTTATCATCGCGCGCCATTTCATCCATGCAGCGACGCATGCAGTAACTAGTAAGCAATTCGGCGTTCGACGAGGCAGTTGTATGGGAAAGTTTTTATGCAAAGAATTTTTATAAAAAAACTTGTGTTTTATGTTATTGTATATTAGTTGCTTTCGTTCAGCAGAGTGATCATAATCATAATAAACAGGATTTCAATGAACAGTATAATCATATGATACAAAATTGCATGGTATAGGGACAGAGACAACACATGAAACAGGTAGGTGCCTTATCATTACGAATCACTCTGCTGAACGAAAGCAGCTATTATATAGTAAACTGTGATTGTGTCTTCTTACAAGTCAAAGTTCCCCTTTTTTAATAGGCACCCTGAATTTTTTATTAGTCGTTTGTTTCCTTAAATGAATCATTTATTTTAATTTTACCAACAATAATTCTTTGTCTGAGTCAACATAGAAATGTATTAAAAACGTGTTTTAATATGAAGTGTGAAGTCGAACATGACGAATGGCACTATCTTTCTAAAAATATAAAATTAAAATATTGAATTTACAAGTAACGTACTTGTAAAGTGACATTACTAGGTCAAGAGAGATTATTTGTTGCTACTATAATGTAAGCTGCATAGTGGTTAAAAAGTCACCTATTAGCAGCAGGAAAGTTTTTTTCGGTTACAAGGTAGTAATGGTGTAAGGAATATAGGAACTTACTAACTATAACAAAAAATGTATTATAGGATTTAAGTAGGTGGTGACTCCTGATATAGCAAAGCTATCAACCTACAGTAACAAATAAATAATAAAGTAGTTTCTTCCGGGTTTTGCCGCGGTCGTCGAACTTGACTTGACGTTTCGCTGATCATGCTGTCAGCTTCTTCAGAAGGATTCCAGAAGTCTTTGGAATCCTTCTGAAGAAGCTGACAGCATGATCAGCGAAACGTCAAGTCAAGTTCGACGACCGCGGCAAAACCCGGAAGAAACTACTTCATTGGACAACGGCCGTGAAAACCTGCATTGCACTAAATAAATAATAAGAAAAACTTTTATTAACGGTAAATAAGTGCATCTTAGCAAGATCGTTTTTGTTGCGGTTACAGAGCAGTCTTGCTGGAGCCTATTTAATGCAGATATATTTATTATATAGCGGTTAGTCAATTTCTCTTTATGGATAATAGAAATTTCTTTCAGTGTAGAAAGAGGTGTTCTTAAAATTTTTAAATGAGCAAGGGAACACTGAAAGAAACCAACCAAATAGAATGTTTTGCTAAGATGATCTGCATTATCATAAGTATTTTTTTTGTTAAGACTACATTATCATTATCTAACCATAAGAAAAACTGTTTTGCTAATGAGATTTTGCAACGGTAAATCTTTGACTATTTGTCCCAATAACAGCACTTACTTAAACTAGGTAAAATATTGTTTTAAGTTTTTTTTTATTAATGGTAACTAAATAATTTCCTACGATAAATAAGTGCCTTAAGTTAAAGTTAACTATTTAATGGTTAAAACTCATATAGACCTATGGTTGGTAAGTCACCTGTTAACTGTAAAGACGGGCTTACTAATCCTAACGTCTTACTTATTTATTTTTACACGATGGGTAAATGCTGTTATTTTTTAATAACAGGTTTAAACTGTTTCTGTTATTTTCAAATAACAGTCTAAAATAACAGCTTAAAAATAACAGTTCGCTGAGAAGTACTGACATTCGCTTATCGCAGCGCGCAGTGTGCAATTTGCTAATGTTATTTACAACGAAGTGGTTATTTATTTTACACATCATGCTGTTGCCGCTGGCAGACGGGCACCGGTGCCTTGGAAAGAAATAATAGTAGGATATCTTAGATATGATGTTTTTTAGATGCATTATTATTTGATTTTTTTGCGTTCATACTTATAAATGAAATATAAATTTATTTGCATAAATCGTTTTCTAAGCCTTAACCTTTATTACTATTTATTATTTCTTCATAATATATCGCAATCATAGATACACTCGCGTACTACCTAATAAAAGTTAATTTTTTGTTGCTGAGATATGAATCTATTTGTGGTTTATCTATGCTATATAAACCCACCGCTCGTTGTAATATGACAAAATTGAAAATTAATTAACAATTTGACTCGCCGATCTCCTACCGCCAACAAACAACAGAACACGCCCGACATATAAGTCTACGCGGTTGCGTTGCGATTTCATTATCTGCTGCTGCTGAATAACAGTTCAACAGTGCAGTCAGCAAGAATATTTTTACTACGTCTTGTTTCTTATCTGTTATTTTCTCACCTGTTATTTTCGAACAGAAATAACAGTCTGTTAATGCTGCTTACAAATAACAGTTGTAAAATAACAGGTTGTTAAATAACAACTCATCTCTACACTGAAAGAAATTTCTATTATCCATAAAGAGAAATTGACTAACCCCTAATAAATATCTGCATTAAATAGGCTCCAGCAAGACTGCTCTGTAACCGCAACAAAAACGATCTTCCTAAGATGCACTTATTTACCGTTAATAAAAGTTTTTCTTATTATTTATTTGTTACTGTAGGTTGATAACTTTGCTATCAGGAGTCACCACCTATTTTAATCTTAATAAGTTTTTTGTTATAGTTAGTAAGTTCCTATTCCTTACACCATTACTACCTTGTAAGCGCAAAAGAACTTTCCTGCTGCTAATAGGTGACTTTTTAACCACTATGCAGCTTACATTATAATGGCAACAAATAATCTCTCTTGACCTAGTAATGTCATTTTGCAAGTACGTTACTTGTAAATTCAATATTTTAATTTTATATTTTTTAGACTTCACACTTCATATTAAAACACGTTTTTAATACATTTCTATGTTGACTCAGACAAAGAATTATTGTTGGTAAAATTAAAATAAATGATTCATTTAAGGAAACAAACGACTAATAAACAATTCAGGGTGCCTATTAAAAAAGGGGAACTTTGACTTGTAAGAAGACACAATCTCAGTTTACTATATAATACCTGCTTTCGTTCAGCAGTGATTCGTAATGATAAGGCACCTACCTGTTTCATGTGTTGTCTCTGTCCCTATACCATGCAATTTTGCATCATATGATTATTGTTCATTGAAATCCTGTTTATTATGATTATGAATCACTCTGCTGAACGAAAGCAACTAATATACAATAACATAAAACACAAGTTTTTTTATAAAAATTCTTTGCATAAAACCTTTCCCACAACTGTCTCGTCGAACGCCGAATTCCTTACTAGTTACTGCATGCGTCGCTGCATGGATGAAATGGCGCGCGATGATAATAACTCAATTGCGCTTGCGCCACGTGCAAAAATAAATAAGTAAGACGTTACTATTAGTAAGCCCGTCTTTACAGTTAACAGGTGACTTACCAACCATAGGTCTATTTGAGTTTTAACCATTAAATAGTTAACTTTAACTTAAGGCACTTATTTATCGTAAGAAATTATTTAGTTACCCCTAATAAAAAGAAAACTTATAACAATATTTTACCTAGTTTAAGTAAGTGCTGCTATTGGGACAAATAGTCAAAGATTTACCGTTGCAAAATCTCATTAGCAAAACAGTTTTTCTTATGGTTAGATAATGATAATGTAGTCTTAACAAAAAAAATACTTATGATAATGCAGATCATCTTAGCAAAACATTCTATTTGGTCGGTTTCTTTCAGTGTACTAGTAAGCAATTCGGCGTTCGGCGAGATGGTTGTGGGAAAGGTTTTATGCAAAGAATTTTTATTAAAAAAACTTGTGTTTTATGTTATTGTATGTATATTAGCTGCTTTCATTCAGCAGAGTGATTCGTAATCATAATAAACAGGATTTCAATGAGCAGTAATCTCTTATGATACAAAATTGCATGGTATATAGGGACAGAGACAACACATGAAACAGGTAGGTACCTTATCATTACGAATCACTCTGCTGAACGAAAGTAGCTATTATATAGTAAACTGTGATTGTCTCTTCTTACAAGTCAAAGTTCCCTTTTTTTAATAGGCACCCTGAATTGTTTATTAGTCATCGTTTGTTTCCTTAAATTAATCATTTATTTTAATTTTACCAACAATAATTCTTTGTCTGAGTCAGTATAGAAATGTATTAAAAAACGTGTTTTAATATGAAGTGTGAAAATATAAAATTAAAATATTGAATTTAGAAGTAAACGTACTTACAAAGTGACATTACTAGGTCAAGAAAGATTATTTGTTACCATTATAATGTAAGCTGCATAGTGGTTAAAAAGTCATCTATTAGCGGCAGGTAAGTTTTTTCCGGTTACAAGGTAGTAATGGTGTAAGAAATAGGAACTTACTAACTATAACAAAAAACTTATTAAGATTAAAATAGGTGGTGACTCCTGATAGCAAAGCTATCAACCTACAGTAACAAATAAATAATAAGAAAATCTTTTATTAACGGTAAATAAGTACCTACATCTTAGCAAGATCGTTTTTGTTGCGGTTACACAGCAGTCTTGCTGGAGCCTATTTAATGCAGATATTTATTAAGGGTTAGTCAATTTCTCTTTATGGATAATAGAAATTTCTTTCAGTGAACCTTTCAAAAGCAAAAGTCAGTTAAACAAAAAAATGTTCACATTTAAACTGATTTTTCTTTTTAAATAGGACACCAAGAAAATTATAACAATTTATTTTAAATATAAGCTTGCCATCAAATGGCATATATTAGTCTTAATGTTTTTTTCCAAGATTTCATCTGAAATGTTAATTTTTCTTTTATTTGCACAGGGGCTGCCGAAAGTCGCTAACGCTTCAACGTGTTGGAAGGACACCGAAATGGCTATTGCATCGTGATTGAAGAGGGCAAAAAAACGAAGAGAGAGGGTGTCAAAAAAGAGAGAATATTAGAAAATAATATAAACTAAGATAATTATAAAAAGACGAAGTGCGTGCAAAACGTTAAGAGAAGGTGAGATATACATTTATCTTACGTTTTATTGCACACTTGGCTTATTTCTTATAATATTCAATATGACTTAATGCATATATAACTATATATTTTACTGTACTAGGTATTATAATATATAACTTTTAAATCCCATAAAAATTGTGTTTTTGACACTTGACACTTGAATTTGTAGAGTAAGAAGTTAATTAAAATAAAAATACAAATGCCATAACTTATTTTTCAATAGCACAATAGAAATAAAATGTTCGCATAAATTTGTCATTTGGTGTTGATAAATAAAAATACCAAGTATTAAAATCAATATATTTGAATAATTTTTCTACATGGTAATTATATACTGTCATTTTTTTAAATCTTTTTGCTTGGCTTTTCTAACCACATTTATTCCCTTCGAAATAGAATCCAATCACTGGATTCTATTTCGAAAGAAATGCATGTGGTTAGAAAACCCAAAAAGGAACATAAATACCCTCTGCTGTGAATACACCTTAAAAGTGGTGGAGGGGGAGGTACCTATATGTTTTGCACAGTATATCCCAACAACGTTTTCAGGACGTCCTCTCTAGACCTACATTCGTCCCACATACGCCCTGGGTGGGACGTCCTCGGGACACACCGTTTTGCTGACACGGAACGTCCCTCAAACGTCCTCGGTACGTCTTACGTCGGTAGAGTACGTCCTCGGGACGTTTTCAGGTCCTGTGAGTACGTTCTTGGGACGTTTTCGGGACGTCCATGTGCTATTAGGGTTAAAAGTTAATTTTACGTACCTGTTAATAATAATAATAATAATAAAAGGTCTTTATTTCCAATACAAATATAAAAAAAATTAAATAATATACAGTTTCTGCAAAAAAAAAAAAATAATAATACAATTATTGGAAAAAGCCGAAGATCAGGTAGTCATGCGCTGCATGACTTCTGTTTTTCATCTGTTAATCAGGTCTATTCTGTAATTTTTTGGTTAAAAATAAACGCCCAGCTAAAATTTTAATTTTAACGGAATGCTAAAAATAATAACTGATTTTTCTATTCTGTGTGTGCGACGATTTAACGGACCTGTTAAAGTCATAAGTTTTTAACGACCGGTTATTTCTTTCCGTTATATGCTCAAGATCAAATTAAAAACAAACCTAATGAGAGCAGGGAACTCATTGAATGAAAGTAGTTAAGACAATGAGTAGAGTATTAAGTTAAGACGGACAATAATCCCACAAAATATATAATACACGCATATAAAATTGAATACCTACCGCATAAAATTATCGTCAAACAGGACCCGCGGCACCCGCGCTTCTATTTGAGGTTATGATCACGATTATTTGAAGGAGGAAAAATAATTACTGGTCCAAAGGCAGGTCCAAAGTCGCCTCTAATTTTAAACGATGTTGGTTATTAACCTTAAAAAAAGTATACAGAATACGACCGACCGTTAACTTCATTCCGCTAATTATTTTAACAGTGACCTTGCCGTTAAAACTTAACAAAAATGTTACAGAATAGACCTGAATATCAGTAGGGAACCTAAACAACGACTTTTTGCAAAAATAACTTTTGTTTTGGCAATGTTTTGCAGCACAAACAAAATCCATGTTTTAAAACAAGAACAGAGAAATGATCCTACACTGAGGGAAGTTTTTTGCAGTGACAGCCAAAAATCAAGCTACAGCAGCAAAAAACTCTATTTAAATAGGCGCCAGCCAAGAATTTTGTAAAGGCAGTAAAATTCATTTTGCTGAAGTTACTTTACTGCAATAGTAAAGTTACTTTATAAGATATTCTTCATTACAGCCACCGAAAATAAGCTTTACTGTTATAGTAAAGTAATTTTAGGGTAGCAAAGTGGAATATATCACTAAATATGCAAAGTACCTAGCTAGGGTAGCAACAGTTCTTTTTAATTCTGACAATAATTTTTACTACTATTTAATAGTTTTATTGCTATTGTAGTTGATCTCATTTTTGTTGTACCAAAAATATTTATTAGCTATCGCAAAGTATCTGGCTATGATAGGATTAATTCTTTTCACTTGCAGCAACATTTTTTATTACCAATATGATTTTCCTGGTACTGTAGTTAATTCTTTTTTTTGCTGTAGCAAAGTTACTGATTGGATAGAGCAAGAATTTGGCTGCGGTAGTATTACTGATTATTATTTACAGCAAAAAGCTTCACTACCATTGCAAAATTTTTTACTACCCTAGTAAATTTCTGTTTTATTGTGGCATATATTATTATTCTTTCTTAATTTAGTAAAAAATTAGCCTGCCTCAGAAAACATATTTGGTCACGTCAAAAAGTTTTAGATCAATAACAGTAGAATTTCTTAATTAGAATAGAAAGGTCATTTTGCTACTACTAAAAAGATATCTGCTGTAGGAACGGGCCATGTGTGTCCCCACATGTAGTTTACAGGAGAAATGTTTATTCCTAAAATACAACTTTACAAAATGCGCAATCTTATCTAATTAAAAAAAATCTGCTATTGGTGACCTTAAACTCTTAGACGCGACAAACTTCTGTGACAAACCAATGTTTTATATACACGTATACGAATTTTTCATTTGTAATTTAATATTCGCTTGATAAGCATTGAAATTAAATGTTACATAATGACATAGATATATAGATACATCACTTTGCGGCTATATGAAAAACATTATTTTTTAAGATTTTTTTTTTAAATAAGAGGAAACGAATAATAAATATTAAATTACCTAAACATGAAACTACAAGCAAAAAATTGGTATACCTTGGACTAACAAATGGTTAAGGATTTGGCCCAAAGAGACTAAAATCAATTAAAAATAAATAAACATTTATTTTCATAGATGATAAATTAACAGATTTTCTTTATAAGTAAAAAACATAAAACATATAAAACATTAAATTGTATTATTTGCTTAAAACAAAAACAAAATAAAAAAAAGAATAAATGGACATTTATACGTAATAAATTAACAATCTTTCCCTAGGAGTAAAAAAACACATTTATTTTGACATGCTTAAAAGTAAAATACATAAAATGTAAAGAAAACACTTAATTGGTGAATGTCATTCTGGTAATTCTACTGCCATCGGTCGTGGGTCAAAACAACGCATCTATTATTTTAGTACTTACTGTCAAAGTTCTTTAGAAACACTTCCATTCTCCCATTCAACAATCATTTCTTTATACGTTTCTGTCATGGTGACATATCACTAGGTATATCTATTACCTATGGTAAACTGAATTTAAATCAAGTTAATTTGAAATTCCACAGACAGAACTGCTCCACGCACATGTGATGGGGAAAGCAGGTGATGTTTTTATGATAAACAAGAATAGCCTAGTTGCTTTGCACTCGCTTGCTCCTATTGCCATACCTAAACAAACATTTTCCGAATCCGTACACACCGATAGAATCGACCCTGCGATTTAGGAAACCAAAAACAAAAACCGACTTGCCCAAAAGTCTCCTGTGATTTTTGTTATAATGAAACACACCACACATAAAAATGTACATAATATTCAACTCGCACAAAGGCACAAGTAAACGCGACATTATTTACTTATTTACCAAGTGTATCATTGAGGTCACAGCGTAGAATGACGTCGGGCCGTCGGGGCAGAGCCAATGAGAGGCAACTTCAGTGTTTTCCCCTGAAGCCGAAGTTGACCGATTCAGTCCGATTGGTGTTGTGGTGACGTAATTCAACACAAAACTTTGTAATTCCAACAAAGTTTTTATTTACCACAGTTAAATCTTTCTTTATATTGTCTTCTTTTTAATGGTAGCTAAATGCTCTAGTGCTCTAGTAAAGCAACTAATAAAAACTCTAAAGTACTTTTTAAGGGCTAATACAAACACTCAGTAAAGTTATTTATTCTAGTATAGTGAACAGATATTTCTAACCTAATTAAAATTATTGCTACCCTAGTTAAAAAACGCGTAGCAAATAATTTTTTGCTGCGGCTTTTCTCAGTGTAGACAAACCGCACAAAGCACGTCTATGAATGCACTAAATTGTATGCTTTACCGCCCTCACTGTTTACAAGGTTTTACACCTACACTGAAAGAAATTTCTATTATCTATAAAGAGAAATTGACTAACCCCTAATAAATATCTGCATTAAATAGGCTCCAGCAAGACTGCTCTGTAACCGCAACAAAAACGATCTTGCTAAGATGCACTTATTTACCGTTAATAAAAGTTTTTCTTATTATTTATTTGTAACTGTAGGTTGATAGCTTTGCTATCTGGAGTCACCACCTATTTTAATCTTAATAAGTTTTTTGTTATAGTTAGTAAGTTCCTATTTCTTACACCATTACTACCTTGTAACCGGAAAAGAAGTTTCCTGCTGCTAATAGGTGACTTTTTAACCACTATGCAGCTTACATTATAATGGCAACAAATAATCTCTCTTGACCTAGTAATGTCATTTTGCAACTACGTTACTTGTAAATTCAATATTTTAATTTTATATTTTTTAGACTTCACACTTCATATTAAAACATGTTTTTAATACATTTCTATGTTGACTCAGACAAAGAATTATTGTTGGTAAAATTAAAATAAATGATTCATTTAAGGAAACAAACGACTAATAAACAATTCAGGGTGCCTATTTAAAAAGGGGAACTTTGACTTGTAAGAAGACACAATCACAGTTTGCTATATAATAGCTGCTTTCGTTCAGCAGAGTGATTCGTAATGATAAGGCACCTACCTGTTTCATGTGTTGTCTCTGTCCCTATACCATGCAATTTTGTATCATATGATAACTGTTCATTGAAATCCTGTTTATTATGATTATGAATCACTCTGCTGAACGAAAGCAACTAATATACAATAACATAAAACACAAGTTTTTTAATAAAAATTCTTTGCATAAAACCTTTCCCACAATTGTCTCGTCGAACGCCGAATTGCTTACTAGTTACTGCATGCGTCGCTGCATGGATGAAATGGCGCGCGATGATAAAAACTCAATTGCGCATGCGCCACGTGCAAAAATAAATAAGTAAGACGTTATGATTAGTAAGCCCGTCTTTACAGTTAACAGGTGACTTACCAACCATAGGTCTATTTGAGTTTTAACCATTAAATAGTTAACTTTAACTTAAGGCACTTATTTATCGTAAGAAATTATTTAGTTACCCCTAATAAAAAGAAAACTTATAACAATATTTTACCTAGTTTAAGTAAGTGCTGCTATTGGGACAAATAGTCAAAGATTTACCGTTGCAAAATCTCATTAGCAAAACAGTTTTTCTTATGGTTAGATAATGATAATGTAGTCTTAACAAAAAAAAATACTTATGATAATGCAGATCATCTTAGCAAAACATTCTATTTGGTCGGTTTCTTTCAGTGTAAATGGCGTCATGCACGAACGATCAGCGCAAGCCGTTCCCGCGCCTTTTAAGTTTGCCTGCTGTCTTTTATTTATGCTGTGATTATAATGTAAGCTGCATAGTGGTTAAAAAGTCACCTATTAGCAGCAGGAAAGTTCTTTTCCGGTTACAAGGTAGTAATGGTGTAAGGAATAGGAACTTACTAACTATAACAAAAAACTTATTAAGATTAAAATAGGTGGTGACTCCTGATAGCAAAGCTATCAACCTACAGTAACAAATATATAATAAGAAAAACTTTTATTAACGGTAAATAAGTGCATCTTAGCAAGATCGTTTTTGTTGCGGTTACAGAGCAGTCTTGCTGGAGCCTATTTAATGCACTGAACTATACATAATAATAAATACAGTTCAGTGATTTAATGCCGATATTTATTAGGGGTTAGTCAATTTCTCTTTATGGATAATAGAAATTTCTTTCAGTGTAGCTTTGAAAAGGTGTTAATCAAACTTTATCCAAGGAGGATTGTTATTATTAAATTATTTAAGAATGACGAAATTAAATATTGTACTCATATATTTATAAAAATTTTATTTTATTAAAATTATATGTCGCTGATACATTAATTACTACCATAAATAAAAGTATATCTTATTCTTATTAGCTATATTTTCTTCCGTGCTGAACAAAGGGAACGCAATCAGAAAGCAACCAATAGAATTCAAGAATTTTAAAAATACCTTGGTTTAATTCGCTATTTAGTGATGGCAAATATTACAATCAGTTGGTTCATCAGCACGAAAGAAAATAGCTATTGTGGTATCAAAAACTTTTGTGTATATAAAAATTCTCAGGACATTTCTGCGTACTTTCTTTTTCAGTGTATTTAGTTACACTACACGATTTTTTAACCAGTTTTCAAGTTTTATTATTCCTTTCCTTCTGTATTATTTAACGGCACCACATTTTACATTTGTTACATTCGTGACAAACACACAGAACGTAATTCATTGTATCCTAAAAACAACCGAAAATAGACGTCTTATGAACGTTCGTTTCACGTCGTCGGACGTTAGGACCAAGAGAGGACCTAAAACGGACATCCTCCGGAAGTTGGGTGCTATTTGGGCGTATATTGACTTCACGATAGGGATAATGTACCAAAGAAAGATTGGGTCCGCCTTTCATTTTCTGGAGTGTCGGTGTGTGTTTTGACCTTAAATGGATTTTTACCAAATTACAGGTCAAATGGTATCTAACTCGCGGAGGTAACCTAAGATGAAAATAACTCATTGTAGGTAAACGGGTTTTTACGTTAATTTTAACGGAAAAATTATATTTGCATAAAATATTTTGCATTGAAAATTAGATCCATGTGCCAACTTTCATTGCATTTGAACAAGAAATAATACTACAAATTAAAGTAAATATAGCTTTTTATTTTTCAGCACAAGTGTGTGTTGCATTAAAAACTATATACTGCGTGTAAATGTAAAATCGTAAAATGTTAAAGATTTGACAATTGACAGTATTAGTTGGTGCAATCGGCTAGACAATCTAAATGCTTACCCTCAAGCAAAAAGATATTTGTTGTACAATATGTTATGGGTTTGAGAAAATTAGCTACAAATGGGTGGCCAGGCAATTTTTTTGAAGAACAGTTTCCAGGAATTTCAATAAGCAACGTTGCCGTTAAAAGTATTGCTAGGAAATTTTATAGAATTGGGTCCGTTGAACATCACAAAAAAAAGAGAAGAAAAGATTGGACAAAGACGATACGGCAACAGTTTTGGCTTTGGGTAAAAATTTCATTAAGAACTAGGGCAGCAGAACTTGGTGTGAGCAAATCGCATTTGCAAAGAATATTTAAAATAGATAATAAGATAATGCCGTACAAACCTAAGTTTTGTCACACTTTGGAATCAAACGACGGAAAGAAAACGATTGGACTTTTGTTTATGGATTGGACAGAAGTGTCTTACACAAAGAATTTAGAAGAAGGGTGGAATTATGTATAGTAATTTAGGTGGGGCACTATTTGAATAGATTTTTATTTGAATTCGTTAATTTTGCTAAAAAATGAAAAACTATTTACTTTCATTTGTTTTTTGTTCAAATACAATGAAAGTTGGCATATATGGCTCTAACTTTTAATGCAAAATATTTCATTCAAATAGAATTTTTCTGTAAAATTAACAGAAAAATCAGTTTACTTATGATTTATTTTCTTTTTAGGTTACCTCCGCGAGTTAGATCCCATTTGAACTGTAATTTGGTAAAATTCTATTTAAGGTGAAGCATATACCGAGGTTGCTGAAAATGAAAGCCGTATATAACTATTTTTTTTTTTTTTTTGTATGTTACACCCCACATAACATCTCATGGATATGTACATCCATAGCATATGCATTAGGTGTTGGAATTTGAATATGTATTGTTAAATATACATATGATATGAAATGTATATTCAGCTACTGATATCCATCAGCGTCATATACATTGTATATTGCTGGAGGTATATACATAACATGTCCATTAGGTATAATTAAATTATACGCGTACACGAATTTTATCTCATTATCTGATGCGCATGCGCTACCAATTTATGGCATACTACGTCAGCGCACAGGCATCATTTGTTTACGGATTGTAGTTCGTAACAGCCGGCGCCAGCAGCCATTAAGCGATTAAGCCTTGTAGTGTTGTGTGCATAGTTTTTATGTGTGATGGAAGTTAACTCTTTCTCATTCTCTGGATTTTATAATTGCTTATTGCTGTATTATGCTGTTACATTTGCATGAAGCTCCCATGATGTAAAAGTATATTTATTATAATGCAATTCTTTAGATTTGTAAATACATACTCTTTTAGGGTTAGAAAATTTGCAAGTTTCATATTAAACTGATTATTGTGGCAGGTGTGTGTTTAGTTAAGATGGCGGAAAGTGACAGAGGCCTAAAAATTTGCTGTTATGTCATATTGGGTATGTATTTTATAAATATAGTGAATAAAAATTACATACGTTCATATTATATAACTTACTAACTAATATTGAAAATTTTAAATATTGTGTAATGTTAGGTTATTTTGTAAAGTTTGTGTGTGTTTAAAATAGTTATATAAAATATATTTCTTATTAACCCAAACAGCACACAATTTCCTCAGGATATCCTATATTAATCCTGAATATCCCAAATATGGATAAACCCGCCAAGATTTCCAGTTATCCCAAGGCAATACTTATAGGATGTACTTACCTTATAACAAACCTGAATTAGGATATCCTACGGATTGCCTAAGTATGAATACTATGGATATCCATCAAGGATTATTTGTCCTATAATGTTCCAAATATAGATATCTTATGGATTTCCGTCAACGTTGATACCATGAACATCCGTTTTAGATACCAATCGGATCACTTTCTTAATATACCTATGTGACATCATCACTAAACGAGTACATGGCATTGATTGGTATTGAATAAAATGAACCGTGGTACTATTGATTTCATGCTCTGATTGACGGGAAATACGATTGTTATGCAGAAATTATATATGTCCTGTGGAAATTATGACTTTTTTTACGGAGACGGTTGTCTTTTTAAAACGATGAAATACTCATTAAGATTCATATTGATAATTTCGAATGTAATGAAATAATTAATCAACAATAATCATGAAGTAAATTAGCTCTTTTGTAATTTAAATCTGGCCCTGGGGGAGGTGATGTATTATAGCTTATGCTCATTGGTTGAAAATCCAATGCAATTTCTTTAATCGTTTCCCGAAACCGAATAACACTAGGTACGCTGATAATAGGGAATTATTGGAAATTTCAAATACTGCCACGCAGTATTAAGGGCTTACCTTATTTTATTAGCGCATCATCCTTATTTTTATCAACGAAATGTTGGTTATTGGAACACCTGCTTCGTTTTTCGTGTCATTATTTCTGTGCAATTCGACGCTTGCGCACTCATTCCCTAACCTTACACGATTAATAAATAAATAATTTTTGTATATATTTTTTTCTATCTTTTGTGCTCTGGTGCGTGTGTACTGTTTTATTAAAATTCAATGTGGATTCGGATCAGATACTTATAGGTTATATTATCTATGTATTGTTGAAAGTTGCCCAATGTCAAAATACTGTAAATTTAACGCATTGCAGTATTCCTTCACAAATAAGGACAAGCACTATCCTTAATAAAGTATTCCTTATTTGCGGTTCAAACTGCGCAGGCGTACATGTCAAAATAACGCTTACTTTAATACTGCTTATCCTTATTGCACGTCCAATAATTCCCTAATAAAGATGACAATAATGCAGAAAGTATAAGTCAGAGAGAGAGAGAGAGAGTTAGCTTACAGTAGTGCAAACCACAGAAAAAACAAACGAAAATTCCCTGTTCCTGTCCTATCATCCTGAACATCGCCATATTTTTCAATTTTCAAAGTTCGACTGTGTTCTGTGTTTGAAGAAGGTATTTTTTAATGCAGGTAAGGCTTACTGTGCTATATTATATACATAATTTAAGATAAATCTAGAGCAGAGTATTAGCTGTTTGATGTAGTGTAGTGGTAGAGACACTATAGAGACCGGTAAATTATTTATATGTGGCATGTGCTGTAAAATGTAACTTCCCCTAATAGCACATGGACGTCCCGAAAACGTCCCAAGAACGTATTCACAGGACATGAAAACGTCCCGAGGACGTACTCTACCGACGTAAGACGTACCGAGGACGTTTGAGGGACGTTCCGTGTCAGCAAAACGGGGTGTCCCGAGGACGTCCCACCCAGGACTTATGTGGGACGAATGTAGGTCTAGAGAGGACATCCTGAAAACGTTGTTGGGACATACTATGCAAAACATATAGGTACCTCCCCCTCCACCACTTTTAAGGTGTATTCACAGCAGAGGGTATTTATGTTCCTTTTTAGGTTTTCTAACCACATGCATTTCTTTCGAAATAGAATCCAGTGATTGGATTCTATTTCGAAAGGAATAAATGTGGTTAGAAAAGCCAAAAAGATAAAAAAATGACAATATATAATTACCATGTAGAAAAATTATTCAATTAGATTGATTTTAATACTTAGTACTTTTATTTATCAACACCAAATGACAAATTTATGCGAACATTTTATTTCTATTGTGCTATTGAAAAATAAGTTATGGCATTCGTATTTTTTTTAAATTAACTTCTTATTCTATAAATTCAAGTGTCAAGTGTCAAAAATACAATTTTTATGGGATTTAAAAGTTATATATTATAATACCTAGTACAGTATAATATAGTTATATATACATTAGGTCATATTGAATATTATAATAAATAAGCCAAGTATGCAATAAAACGTAAGATAAATGCATATCTCACCTTCTCTTAACGTTTTGCACACTTCGTCTTTTTATAATTATATTATATAGTTTATATTATTTTCTAATATTCTCTCTTTTTTGACACCCTCTCTGTTCTTTCGTTTGCCCTCTTCAATCACGATGTAATAGCCATTTCGGTGTCCTTCCAAGACTTTGAAGCGTTAGCTACTGCAGCAGCCCCTGTGCAAATAAAAGAAAAATTAGCATTTCAGATGAAATCTTGGCAAAAAACATTAAGACTAATATATGCCACTTGATGGCAAGCTTATATTTAAAATAAATTGTTATAATTTTCTTGGTGTCCTATTTAAAAAAAAATCACAATTTATATAAATGTGAACATTTTTTTGTTTAACTGACTTTTGCATTTGAAAGGTTCTTTTGTTCATTTAAAAATTTTAAGAACGCCTCTTATTTATATGAATGATCGATTCTACAAATAATACCAAAGACCCAGAGAAGCAGAAATATATTTTGTAACTAATGCTACCAAAGATTAATAACTTTATTATAAGTTTAACGTTATATTTTTTGCCAATATTATTACAGAATTCAAGTAAAGAAAATGGCTATGGGTTAAGATGCATTAGGATTTACGGTTAGAAGCAGGTTTATTAGGTTGAACATTGATGATGTATAAAAGTTTTTGTATGTACGTACACCATAATTTCAGAAAAAATATAACAAATAGGGCATATAAGTTACAAATTTGTAAATTTTCCTCAAAAAGTACCTTTATTAGTTTTTTCATTATATTAATTTACTGAAATCCCTAAATATACTTTACAAGTTTGTTGATGTTTTCTGGCAAATGTTTTTATTACTCGATGTATCAAACCTTACCTATTAAAAGTTTCATCACCTCCACTTGTTCATCAGAGATGTCAAACCATATATAACACTTCGTTTAACACACTGCATGAGTAGGTACTTCTTTTCAATTTTTACTTCCCTCGCATACCGAAGGGAAGTATTGTATTTATAATGTTTAACCAACAATCTTCTTTTAAGTGAATAAGTTCGCTCCATGATAAACAACTAAAAACTACATACTCAGGTTCACAGGTGATCTCCCATAGAATTTTAACAGAGCCAAATAAGGTGGGTGGTAGTATATTTATTATAACCTACAAATAAGCCGCACCAAATTTATCTAGAATAAAATATCGATCTAAATACTTATATATTAATAAATCAATTAAATAGACTTACCTGTTTTTGGTACTTTCTTTTGTAGCCGTTAAAAGTGACTAGTGCCAGTGTGCGGAAGAAATAAAAATGCAAAGAATTTATATAAATTCTTTGTAAAAATGATGCAATGCCTGCCAAATTGAATTTCCCATAGTTTGACAGCAACTGAGTTGAGTCAGGTTGAGTAACATTACATAAGCTCTGCTTAAATATTGCGGTGAAAATGGCTGTAATATAACCGAAACTCATGAAAAAAATAGTTGAAACGAATATAAGATTTCTGAAATCAGAAAAATCAAATTGACAAAATTTAAATGGACCATGAAATATGAAAATGTTTTGTCATCAAAAGAAATTTTGTTAGCAAAACTTTTTAAGGATTTTAATTTCATTTTTACAGTTTTTAATTTCCTTTTTTAATCATATCCTCATCTGCTCAAAAAAAACATCACTCCTAGAGGTTATTTCACAAATGTGTTTAGGTTTGTCTTGACTAGACTCTAGCAGGATGTCCTCAAAACGTTTTATTCAGAACGTTTTAGGGACGATAGCAAACGGACGTCCCTGGGACGTACCATGTAAACCCGGGACGTTCAGACCAAACGAGGACCTAAGTGAACGTCCTGGGGACGTTTGGTGTTATCAGGGTCGATGTTAACATGTCTACAACAGGTAAAATAAACAAGTAATAAAACTAGTAAAACAAACAGAGCAACATACTATAGGTGTATTAAGAACAACTCTGTCAAAATATCATTACTTGTTAGTGATGATATTTCCACAAACGCAAATGACGTAAGTGGGTAGGTATCTAATATATTAAAATAAAACGAATTGCACTGAACAATACACAGTATGATTTTTTATACAGACACTTTGGTTCTTTATTTGCGATTGAATTACTTTTTCTTATAACACGTTCTTGCATTTGAAACATTTTGGGATAGAAAAGCCCGAGTTTTCTATACTATGTGTATTATTTCTATATACATTAAGCCACGAATGGAAAAAATACATTAAGTATTTCATTTATATAATAACATCCTAATCTGATATGACATTATTGTGAAAGACTATAGTTATAGCCGAGGCAGATATTCTGACTACATCACAGAAAACAACTGATAATGTCCTTTTGTCGTATAGAATAATGTTTTTACATCTGCGTCCTCAGTCCTCTACTATAGTCACACATATCAACAACTTACTACCAATTTGCATAAAGCCAAAATAACCACACGTTAAAAAGTATCAAAAGTTTTTGTCCGATATCGCTACCTTTTTTTTAAATTTAACTTTGGCTGCCTAATTGTAGCCACAGCTGACATTTTAATGATGCATGTCACAGAGGCAATCTAGCTATGACAAGAAGTTTTCCCATGACATGTATCATGATGACTTTCCTATCTAGACTATTATACTACTTCTGTTTTTGTGTCACTGAATAATCATTATTTATGAAGATTAAGCGCATCTTTATAAGTCATTTCCAAATGTATACTAATCTAGAAATAGCATTTATGATCGAGACAGGAATTCTCACTATGCATATGTCATAGTGAAAACATGCGGAGCCAAAATTATGTTCATGTCCTTACGTATAGAAAAATTACTGCTGTTGTGACTTGTATCTTCAGAATTTTTGCTTTGACTATATTTTAAAAACGTTTTTTTTTTTTTGTTTTAAATGAAAATGATTTTCATTTATGTTATTTGTGTATTTTTTAGAAGCTGTTTTAAAAAACCCAAACTGTGTCAAGGCATCAGAAAAAACTGTGGAAGCTGCTATAAAAAATTGACTCCGACACGCCAAAGAAAGACTAGAAAGAGATAAGGAAAATGGAGATATAAGAAACAAAGGAAATTAAGTGGACCAAGGAAATGTAGACAAAGAGAACTAATAGATATACTCGTGTATATAGGTATAAATAAATAGATTTTTAAAATAAAGCTCAAGTGATTTTTTTATCCAAATATTATTAATACAAAGTGCATGATAAAAAGATGATGGAGTAGTTTTACAAACACCAAAACACTTGAACACAGCACTCGAATACTCTACTCGACTCGCATTTCACCAACCATGGCATCATCTGGAGATGATTAAAACCTAAAAAAAAAACAACTCTTAGTTTTAATCACCTCCAGTTGGCAAAACGCGTGTCGAGTAGAGTATTTGACTGTTGTGTTCAAATGTTTTGGTGTTTGTGGAAACTATACTTTTTGGTGTTCGTGAAAACTACTTCATCGTCAGTGTCACACCGAAGGCTCCAAACCATCCAGATCTACGTGTATGACTCGGTGTATGATAAAAGGTAAAATATTAGTAAAATTAAAATAATATCGTCTCATATCTCATGAACTGACGTATCTCGAATTTTGACAACTTTACAGAATTACAGAAGACGCACATTTAACTTTTTGGACAGTTTTTAGAAATCAATACAATAATGTGAATCAACTTAGTAGTGACTTTATAGCACAGTGTAGTTCATATGTATGCTAAACTAATAGCAATCGGTTACGTCAGTGTGAGTCGGATGATAACAATATTGCTTTTTGTGTCACAACTTCAACAAAATTACAGTAGTGTTTTTTTTGTTTATTAAAATTGTGCCAATTTAATTATCTATTAACTTTATATCAGTATTTATTTTGTGAGATTACTTAATAGTTCTGTCATGTAGTTGTAATTCTCTTAGGATACTTGAATTCATGTTTATATGGTGTTTTTTTTCTTATTTATCTAGAACCGTATAAATTTCTAGAATTAATTTAGAAACATCCTATATAATAAGGTTATCGAAAGGATATCCTTAAACACTTATCTAACTATTTCCTAAGGATATCAAATCAAGAACAATATCGAATATTATCAGGATATACAAAAATGGGATATGCATGTAGAACACTATTTCCAGCGGTTGTTGTAGGGTTATCCTAGATATTGCCCCGATATAGATCCTAAGGATATATGCAAATGTGTTCGAAGGTTGTTCTCAGGACATCTGGAACTGTCTCACCTGTACATCCCAGGGAAATCCTATGCAAATTTGAGGTCATCCTAAGGATATAGTCATAAACCAAGCTTTACGTCCTTAGAATATCCATCGGTTAACCTTGTGCTGATTGGGAAGCTATCTGTATTTTATTACCTCTTATATGGATACTATTGGATACCTCTGAAGTAGTTCCCACGAACATCAAAACACTCGAACACTTTCATTCGATGCGTGCTGCTCCAATCGTGTTGGTATCATCGAGATGATTAAAACTGTTCGTTTTAATCATCTCCCGATGATGCCAACATGACTGGGGCAACACGCGTCGGGTGCAGTATTCAATAAGTGTTTTGATGTCCTTGGAAGCTACTTCAGAGATATGTAATGTATATTCATAAAATATACGATTGTGTATATGATGTGTGTTTCATATCCAGTGAATGTACATTGCATATGTTTATGTACATTTATTGGATATAAAATAGATATGGAAGTCGGCGACAAACGTATCTGCTGGGAATGTTAATTCCACATCCATTAGATGTACATTAGATATACTATCTCCATCTTGTGGATATACATATCCATAGATTGAAGATACAATGTATGTACATTGCATATCATTTTGTTACGTGGGACTTATCGCAAAGTCAATATCCGTCTGGGGACACACTGTATAAGAGTGCCCACTTTCGGATTACTTTCAAAAAAGAGCTAGTAAATACTTGTTTTATTCCTCAAAATTAGATTTCAACCAAACTGGTGGAACATATATTATAATAATATAATCTTTATTTAGCACAAGAAAATTGCTATACAAACACATAGTTGTTAATAAAAAAAAAAATCTAGTAATAAAAAAAATAATAAAATACTATAAATTCCACTACTATACCTAAACTACATACTTATCACATTACTATCTTATCAAATTATTTAAATATATCTATTTTAGTTTTATTTTAAATGTATTTATATTAATTCCCCTTTATATTATTTGGTAAGTTATTATAACTAATTAGAGTCCTAAAAAAACTGAATTTTGGATAGATTTGTACTTCTTATGATCTAGTCTAAAATTATCGCGATTTCTTGTATTATATGGATGGTCAAAAACTTGCAAAATCCCTTGAAAATAATCAGGCACATTTCCCTTTGTAATCTTGTGAATAAAGATTAGGGCATTGATTTTACTTAAGTCAATAATCCCTACCCACTGCAGCTTGTGCAGCATCTCTCTAACAGGAGTATATTTTGAACATTGTAATATTATTCTCATTGCTCTATTTTGGCATCTTTGTAGCCTTTCCATATCCCTTGTATTTGACAGATACAAAATTGTTCCAGCAAAATAAAAATGTGGCAGTATAATCGTGTTATAAACTGTACGTCTGGTCCAACAACTCAAATATTTAGCACTTCTGTACAATACCCCCAGCTTTTTTGAAATTTTTTTGCACGTATAGTCTACATGTTCTTTAAAACTTAATTTTCTATCAACTATTATACCCAAGTATTTGAGAGAATTTAATATGTCAACTTGCTTCCTTTCAACAAAAATTGTAAAATCATTATCCAGCCATTCGTCTATAACAGTCTGTTTTCCTAAAACCATTGCTTTTGTCTTTTCTGCATTCAATTTTAACTTATTTATTTCTAACCAATTTGCTATATTGCTTACGTCTTCATGTATTTTCATTTCAATGTCAAGTTGATTCTTGCCTTGCCTTGATATACTGAAAAAAAAAAAAAAAAATTCCTACCCATATTTAATTTTTACCTTTACAAGTATACTTGCCAATTCTATACTTACTTATGTTGCCACATAACTTTAATTTAATTACATACTTGGAAATATAGGGTCTTGTTAAAAATAATTATTCCTGAAGGGTATTGCAATCATCCTTGGGAAGTAAAAAAATAAAAAACTAGGAACGTCTGTGTAAATATCTTTACAGATTTTTAAATTTTTTTTTTCAGCGCTGTGCGAAAAAGGGACAATATCATTACCGATAAACTGTTTGAAACATTAGTTTCGACACAGTTTCGCCAGGCACAGTTGAGGTACGATAGAATAAAGACGAACAAAACGATTATAGTTGGTGCTGATATTGAAGTACACACCGTTAATGTTTCCACTTTAACTTCATATTTTATTTTTATTTTTAGTCTGTAAGACTGCGGGTATGTGTAGTGGAAGCATGCAGAAAACATGTTATATTTTTTACATTAGGTTTTATATATTTTACATATAGGTATGTATTTTAAAAACATTTAAATATATATTTTTGTTTTACACTGTTGAGTATAATTTTAATTCACTTCTAGAAAACCTAAAAGTTTAAAGGAATAAAATTGAATGCAATCACAGACCAGTGGCGACTATGTTGGAGCTACTACCCCACTGGGCATTGAAAGTTGCAAAAAGTTTCCTGCAATGTTGCATTTTAGCATTTTTTAATAGCTTCAACAAATTTAAAAGAAATAAGTTAAAATTTGTGAGTTTATGTCAAAATACATTACAAGTTCAAATGTAAAATACAAATGAAACTTTGTCTCAATGTTAATTTTCCAAATATATTGTAAGTTAAGTCTGTAAATCACTATATATTTGATTTTAATTAACAAGAGTAACATTGCAAGCACAACTTTGTGGATGAACATTGAGTTAAACTAAAGATTACAAGTAACATGAAAGTTGACTGTGCAAAATCCAGTCCTTATTGTTTTTCAACTTGTTTCCATTTTTACAATTTAGTAGTTCCAAACGCGCGCCATTTTCTAACTGTCGAATGTCAGTTCACTTCAGTTTTGGAGGCTTGTCTCGGCATTTTTGTGAAAGTGAAAGCGTCGTTGAGTTGGGTTGGAATTAAAAAAAAAACATAAAAGCGGTACCTACGTTCATTTTATAATTTTATTTAATAGAGTTTTCAATATGAAGAAAAAAATGAGTGATAGAACGGTAAGTTTGAGGTTAATAAAATTACGTCTCAATGAAATCGTCATTCTCAAATAGTTTAATGCTACTAAATATGTGCATCAATGAATGTCATTAAATGTAAGTTAAAGGCCTGGTTTTAAGCTATACTTAATTCGTTGTGTTAATTAAACAAGTGCTTACTAATTTTCAAAACTGAGTGCTTGGTCTAGAGACTTGCTTCTCATCGTAATTTTCTACGTTTGGCCACTAGAATTTTTTTTCTGCAAGTGATTAATTTCAGTATGCTCTGAGATTGGATGTATGTGGCACATCCCAAAATATGCAAACCTATATCATACAAGGGGGTAAAGGATTGTATACCTATTACGTGTAATATTTAAGGTGTCCAATTACTTTTTAAAAAGTCATATATTGTTTCGTACTGTAATATTACTTTGATTATAGTTTTAAAATATTCACTGCAGTAGTTGGTAGCATAATAACCAGGTAGTTAATATTATTATATTTTGCAGCTGTAGTAGGTACGGATATCATTCCCAAATTTAAGTGACGACCAGTTTGAAAGGTTTTCCATGACGTGGCTCCAACATGCGAAAACAAGATATCTACGAAGTAGTCATCAATAGATAAAGATAGACTCCACAGATATGTTTTCTTGGCTTCTGTTATTGGTAACATTTTTTTTCTATAAAATTCGTGTTAAATAATACAAAAACTGCAAACTAATTTGTAATAAAATTAGAAATGTAAGTTATTCATCACGTGACAATAAATAAATATATGTATAACATTTTGCATTTTATTTTGTATTTACTAAACAATTTGAGTTTATACTAAGACTAATTTTGATATCTACAGAAGCACAAAATACATTTTTCCTTTAGATTCGGCCAGTTTAAGTGCTTGGGAATATTATGAACTAATGCATTCTGTAAAAAAAACAATCTCGTAGATCAAAAGTGGGAGTGCATGCCATACTATTTGAAAAAGAAAATTGTACTTCGTCAGTTACTTATGCAGACAAATGTATGGACTAAGAAAAGAAAAACATTTAACTTGTCCATATTTTGTTTATTTGATATAAACTTATTCAGGGTTGGATATAGCCAAAAACTAACATTTGTCTTGAAAATGTAACTATATCAACGTCTCCTATGCTTATGCAGAAAATTGTGGAAATTGGACCTAAAAAGGAGATAAAAACAACTACCATGCGTAAAGTATTTTGTTTATTTTGCATAATCTTCAGGGCTTAATAGCGAAAAAGTGGATGTTATTTTTCCACAACGTAGTCTTGTATTACAAAAAAACTGGTTAAAAATATAAATTGTATAAATAGAATTTCTCCCATGACATTCACTTTTTGCTTATTAAGCCCTGAAAAAGATTATGCAAAATAAACAAAAATATAGACAGGGTATAGTTGTTTTTTTCCACTTTCTAGGTCCAGTTTCCACAATTCTCTGCAAAAGCATAGAAAACGTTGATATAAAGTTACATTTTCAAGACAAATGTTAGTTTCATTAGAACATTTCAGTAAAAAAATAATTGAAATGTACATGGAAATTATTGATGTAATCATATTGATATTTTAATTTTCTGCTTTGTAAAGTTTCTACAACTTTACAATCAAAAGTCATAAACCTTGCAGGTACTTTGCAATATGTAACATTGCACTGCAATATTGCTGCATGGCCGTTAGGGCTGTTGCATCAAAGTTGCGGGAACCTAAATATTCATTGCTCGTATGTTACAACTTCCAAGATAAGATTTCTAGAACATTGCTGAAATATTACTTTGCCCAGTGGGACCAAACTACCGTAGTGAATTTTATGACAAAATAGCCACATTAGTGTCAGTCTTGTTATGTATAACTATCGACCCCTATCCAACTGTACAATTTCTAACGTTATTATTCTATAAAACTATATGGTACACGTTTTTTCCAATAATATTTATTTCTTTTTGCATTCAAGAGTAATTGAAAAATTCCCCATCTCTTCATGTTTCTCTATTTAAATTTAAACTGACTGAAACAAATTAAAAGGTAAGGTAGGTTTATAGGTATATATATTAACAAAATATAGTAACAAAACGCAACCGTTTTATAATGGAGAGTGCACAGCTAAATATTGTGTGTAATTTTTGACATCCTTTTATGAATATAATCTGTGGAAAATGTTGTGTGTAAATCGCCTTGGTGCTTTTTCAGCCTTGCAGTTAGTGAACTAAGTTTAAGCTCACCCAACAGCTTAGTTTAGTTACGTAATTGTTTTGTAACAATCCATAAAATATATTGTTTATAATCCTTTATTTGTGGCATATTCTTAATTTTTTGCTCTGTATTGGGCATTTGGCCACTTCTGAAAAATATTAAAAAATTTATAGAGGGAAATCTCGCGCCAAATGTTTCGAACAGAGGTTAATTTTATATAATACTTCTTAATACAAAATGTAATTTTTTCTCTTATTTCCATTGTTGTTTGACGTATTAGAAGCAAAAGTTTTGATATCGGTGATAGAGATAATTTTTTTTCATTTTTGGGCGAAATATCTCACTAAATTTCAAATATTTTTACAGAAGTGGTAAAATACTCGATAAAAAGGAAGAATTCACAAAATTATCAGATAACATATCTTTTGAAATGTTTCTAGGTTAGGGCATCTCTAGTTTCTGCAATGGGTCATCGGAAACGTTTCTATTGTGGTTTCAGGAACGTGTCATATTCTGCAGTATATACTTTCTTAGAGATGTGTAAGAAACATTACTGTAATTATTCATACATGTTTTGGGTACGTGTCTTTTGAAACATTTCTTGGGTAGGATATCTCTATAGTATCTGCAATGGGTCTGAAACGTTTCAATTGTGGTTTCAGGAACATGTCATATTCTGCAGTATGTACGTTCCTAGAGATGTTTAAGAAACATTTTTGTAATTATTCATAAATGTTTTGGGTACGTGTCTTTTGAAATGTTTCTTGGGTAGGACATCTCTAGTTTCTGTGATGTGTTTGGAACGTTTCTGTTGCGCTGCTAGAAACATTTCATGTTTCAGAAACATGTCAGAAACAGAAAAATTTTCAGTGGGGAACTTTACAACTTGTTCTGGTCTTGAGAAATAACAACCCTCGGATGTCAGGAACATTATTTCAATAATAATGGTTTTATTTGCGAAATTTCCTGAATGTTGCACAGTATCGGCCAGAGCTCATTTTTAGAACTATATACCGGAAGGCCATCAACATTTATATTTAGGGATATTGAATTTAGAGGTAAAGATATATTTTCCAGCAATTTCTTTATACTTCATTCTAATCCATAATGCCAATAGTAACCATTTTCCATTTTTACCAAGGTAATTTGTCTTACTGTATTTAATAATGTTCTTGGGTCTTTCGGAAGTATATTTGGTATTGGTATTGAAAATTTTAAACAGTTCTCGAATGCCTAACATTATATGTAGCAGCCCATGTTCTTATCGATTTCAGTTAACTTTATGGCATTGCTTTCATCATCACTACTTGATTCCACATGGGTGAAAGACTGTATATTCATTGTATTCAGCTTTTTTAGCATCATTGGGTTCACTTTCTTGCTCAAATGAAGATGAATTATTTGTTTGTTGCTGCATGCTTGAACATGGATCAGCTCTATCTGGTATTGTGTGAATTTGGTGGATAGTGGAATTTAAGATACTTTCATAGTTAGCTTTGACCTTTTTCTTGAAGTTACCACTTGTTTTTACTTTTTTCCAGTTAGAAATTAGTGAAACTTGCTTTGCAGACATTTTCTATTAACTTATCATAAAAAGTTAGGTTAATGCTATAGAAGTTATCTAAATAATTATTTTGCATTTTTGAAGATATTTTTATTTTTTAAGAGTTTTTTAAATGTTTTATTTGATTCAGTCTAGCAACAATTATATATATATATATTTATTGCTGTGTATCCACACTGTGGAACAATACCTAAGTATCGTGTTTGAAATCATAAATAAAATTCACAAAATTGTATGTATTTTAGAAAATAACTATAACAGTTTTACTTTAACGGATCATACAGAAGCAGGAATATCTGTGGTTTATTTAATTGATTCAAGTTCACTTGTTCTCAGCGAGTAGGATGCAGAGAATGAAACTTGATATTGAATATGAACGAAATATTTAAATAAACATAAAATGAAGTTATTTTAGTTTAACAAGGTTATTCTAAATAGTATATAATAAACCATGAACTTATAGAGAATCACAATCTCATTTAAAATGATTTAGAATGAAATTGGAAAACAAAAAAGTAAATTTTATAAAATCTGACATGCATGTCAAAACTTAGGGCTGAAAATCATAAATTGTGTAGAAACAATGTAAATCTACACAAAATGAATATTGGATGAAAGAATATTAACAGTAGTTGCATTGCAGCGTGATTATTTTAGAAATAGTAAGTCCATAGATTACAAAACACTGAATGACATTTTAAGTTTTCAGATATTTTCAAATATCATTGCAGAAAGGTGTTTTGTAAATGATATTTCACATCATGCAGAAAGAAAGGACTAATAGTATGATGTTAAATGTTTGTTGGCGTATCAATTCTTGTTTTAGTTTATTGTATCAGTATTCTGTCAGTATGAAAAACTGCAGTACGTTTTTAACTACTAGCATTTTGTGTTTATCATTGCTATTCATCTAAATGTATGAATTAGTATTTATTTGAGATTGGAATTGTTAATTGTAGTTATAAGTAGATTTTAAGAAAGTGTATGTAATATGTCAATATATTTCGAGTAATTATAATTATTCACTTAATGCTGAAAAGTAGAATAAGAAACTTATCAGGAAAATTAAAGAATTAAAAACAGTATTCAATTAAGGTAAAGAACAAACAAAACTGAATAGTTTAAATTTTAAATTAAAATTAGATTTTGAAATATTAGATCAAAATAGAAAAAAAAACAATTGAAATATTGGAAATTAACCCATTGAAACGACTAAAAATAACAAATCAGTTGATCAGACACCGCTGAACAGCGAGCTGCGAAAAATATTCATCCTCGGAATAATTAATAAATTGAAAAGAGAAGAAAAGTGGTGAATAATTTGAAGGTTAGAAAATTACAATCCAGATATATTGATATCAAGAATAAATTGTAAAAGTTGATTAAATATAAGAAGTGAGTATACTTTGAAAGTATTACGAAGTAGATTATCCGGAAAGCAGATTTAGAAGAGGGAAGTATTTGTTAATCCAGTTAGCAAATTTATATGGTGAAGGAACTCAAACGTCAATCAAGTGATAGAAATATTTCAAGGAAATCTTGAAAACAAATTGGAGGTTATAAACAAACGTCAATTCAGTAAAGAAGAAGAAGAAGCCTTGAGGTTTAAAAAGTCAGTCAAGTGACATAATATTTCAAGGATCATAATAACCAGTTAGAGGTTATAATATAACATTACTCGAGTCGAAAGAAAGACAAGGTAAAGCTTTACAATATCAGAAATCCATGGTACATATTTATTTTAAATAAAGGCCATATTTATCATTTTAGTTAAGTTAGATTTTGTTATTTAAATTTGTTAATTACATTCCAAGTTCAAATTTGTTAATAAATTAATACTTTGTTCGTTCAATACTGAGTTTGATTTATTTAGATTGTTATCTTGATCGATGAGCATTTATTGAACCGACTTCGTTGGACCTTGAGTAAGAGTCATTCTATAGATTGTAGATAGTCATGCTAATGGTGTTCTATAGTCTATAATATTAACAGCTTTTAAGAAACTGTTTGGCGCCCAGTAAACTCATTTCAATTTACTTTTAAGAAGTAAAATTCGAACGTATAAAAAAATAAAATAGATATCAGAATATAGAACAATATATATATATATATATATATATATATATATATATATATATATATATATATATATATATATATATATATATATATATATATATATATATATATGAAGTGTTGGTGTTCTTCCGGGTGTTTTCCCGTGTAGTTGGTAGGCTCCTGTGGGAGCCACGCTTGTCTAAACGACGTTTCAGCGGAATCTCATCTGCCATCTTCAGGTTCTAGCTGAATGCTGCCTGCTGCTGCGGCTGCTGCTGCTGTTGCTGCTGCTGCTACTGCTGCTCCTCGTTGCTCGAAGTTCAGTTCGAGCAACGAGGAGCAGCAGTAGCAGCAGCAGCAGCAGCAACAGCAGCAGCAGGCAGCATTCAGCTAGAACCTGAAGATGGCAGATGAGATTCCGCCGAAACGTCGTTTAGACAAGCGTGGCTCCCACAGGAGCCTACCAACTACACGGGAAAACACCCGGAAGAACACCAACACTTCATTTAACACCCGTGAAAACCTAAGAAACAATATATATATATATATATATATATATATATATACGGGGACGGTAGCCCAGTGGTTTAGCGCGTCTAGCTTGCATACTGGTATACCTAGCGAAGCAGGTTCAATCCCTGCTCACCGCGAAATAATTTTAATTATAAAATTATCCCCAAGATGTGGTTCGGACTCCACTATAAACTGTAGGGCCTCGTTTCTCTTTACCTTACACAAAATCATTCTGGATTTTCAAGGAGTTACCTTGGTGACTTGAGAAGCGGTTAAGAAAACATTTTATAAACATTTTATATATATATATATATATATATATATATATATACAGTGTGTCCAACTAAGTCGGCACCATATACCCACTAAACATGAAACATAACTAAAATATTAAAAAACATTTTTTTAAAGTTACTTTGTAAATGTTTTTTTGTAATATTGTTTTTATGTAATTATAATTTTATTTTAATATATTCAAAAAACATTATTTATTAAAACAGCTATGTTACAAGAAATCAATATTATTTATGTGTTGAAAATATAACATATGCCATATTGTTCATAAACACTCTGATAATATTACTGGAATGAAACATAATGCAATATTATTCTATAACAGCTCCATAATGTTATTATGTAATATTTATAAAATTATATTAAAAACACTTGTCATTAACATTGTTGTTAAATTAAAGTTACATTTATAGGTTATAATTATAAATGTTATTAAACCAACATTCATCTATAGTCACGTGATACGCCTAAATGCTATTTATTGGCCATTCCAGACCGAACGCAACGGACGCATCCGAGACGGCTAAACAAGAAGAAAAGGAGAATCGTCACATCGTCAGTCACGCGCCATTTTGCAAAGATAGCATTCTATAATACTTAAATAGTGTTCAGTATGTCCGAAATTGTTGAAGTCCTGTTCGCGAAGACGACTTTATATAATAGTTTAGTCAAAGATTATCTTTGGTTATATAGTGTTCAATATGTCTGAAAACAAAGGGTAAGTAAATAAGTGTTTATGTACATGTACTTGATAGTTATTTATTTATGCCACGAATGTGATACTTTTCACAAGTGGGAATTTCCGATAATCCCAGTGAAAAAGATTCATTACACTTATTAATATTAGATTTAAGAAAATATAATTTCATATATTCTGCTACAAAACTGTTGCCTTCATCCTAAAGATGTACTGTGCTGCACAGGGCTACTTTGTAATTAAGTTTCAGTAATATTTAACATTTTTTCGAAAGTTCGGTTTCCTTAAAAAATCAATCTCACATTGACAAATTACATTGAGAAGAGATGATAAATAATTTGGTACTTACGTAGCTAACGGTTCACACTTATTGAAAATGTAAAAATGTGTTTTTATGTATATTTGAAATTAATGAACTAATGTTTTAAATCCCTATTTTAGGAAGCAATTAATGTAGATCAAGCAACTCTTATATAAATTCCAACTCTTACTTGATCTTGGCAATTAAACCTACGAGCAGGATCTAAGTGTTGAGATATTACAAAATTTACTTTAAGCAATGTGGCGCCATCTAGTGAAACTATGTTTACTTATCTTTGATGATGTCATTAAAAAGTGCCTTCCATTTTACAAGTTAGTTAATACAGAGTTTTCACAGTAGCTACACGTGTTTTATTTAAAAGAGACAGGTTATCAGAGACTTTTTCAACAGGTTATGGTCCCAGGTGTCTTTCTGGTGCACTCAGTTGTTAAGAAATCGCGTGTGTAATTAAATATAACACAGTTGTGTAGTTGTAGAAACTGTATTCAAAAAAGATGGCCGTAAATTACCTAAATAGTGTGCCGAAATTGCTAGGTCGAGAAAATTATGACGAATGGTCGTTTGCGATTGAAAATGTGCTAGTGCTTGAAGGATTAACCAAGTGCATTGATGGCAGCGAACAGGACACCACATTATAATAGCAAAAGCAAAGGCCAAACTAGTGTTAACAATTGATCCATCCTTGTTTTCGCACGTGAAAGATGCAAAAACAGCCGAGGAAGTATGGACAAAACTGAAAAACTTGTACGACGACAGTGGATTTACAAGAAAGATAGGGCTTTTGAGGACCCTGATATCTGCCAGATTGGAGAATCACGAGTCAATGGAATCATACGTGAATCAAGTTGTCGAGACATCACAGAAATTAAGGAGAACATCAGGATTTAAAATCGATGAAGAGTGGGTCGGTTCGTTACTTTTGGCGGGACTTCCGGAAAGGTATGCGCCCATGATTATGGCCGTGGAACATTCTGGAATTAAAATAACGACAGATGCTATAAAGACCAAGTTACTTGACATGCAGACAGATAGCAGCAGCGGCGCATTTGCAGCGAACTTCAGAGGCAAATTCAAGAAAAAATTCAACGGTGCGCCGAGAGATGGGAGCAGCAATGCAGTGTCAAAGGAAAATCGGTCGGGCGCGGGCGGTTCCGATAGTGGTTATGTCAAAAGAGACATGAGTAATATTGTTTGCTACAAATGTAAACAAACGGGACATTTTATGTCAAAATGCCCAAATGACAAATCGAAAAGTGGATTTAGTGCAGTATTTACCACAGGACAGTTTAAAACGACAGATTGGTATGTTGATAGTGGTGCAAGTATTCATTTAACTGCAAAGAAAGAGTGGTTAGAAAATGAACGAACTCCAGACTTATCAGAGATTGTAGTAGCCAACAAAACAAGATTACCAGTGAAATCAGCAGGTGATGTGCAGTTAAAGACAGTTGTTGACAATTTAGAATATGATGTTCTTCTAAGCAAAGTACAGTATGTTCCAGAACTAACAACAAACTTATTGTCAGTGTACCAGCTAATTAACAATGGAAACAAAGTTTGTTTTGATGAGAATGGATGTAAGATTTACAATCCTCAAGATGTGTTAGTGGCAACTGCTTACCTAAACAACAATGTTTACAAATTAGACCTAAGTGAACAAAATGCGAGTTTTCTAAGTGGAACTGTCAGCAGCGAAGTTTGGCATCAGCGTCTAGGTCATTTAAACAGTGGATATATGAACAAAATGTGTGAGTTGGTGGATGGACTTATTTATAAGGGACAAGCCAACATAGATAAACAGAATTGCGAAGTGTGTTGTCAGGGAAAACAAACACGTTTGCCATTTCCTAGTGAAGGCAGCCGAGCAAAAGATCTATTGGAGGTTATTCACAGTGACATTTGTGGGCCAATGGAAACTACATCATTAGGCGGAGCAAGGTATTTTTTGACTTTTATTGACGATTATAGCAGGATGTGTTTCATATATTTCCTAAAAACAAAGGATGAAGTATATGAAAAATTTAGAGACTTCAAATGTTTGGTAGAGAAACAGCAGAACAAGTCAATAAAAACTTTAAGAACTGACAATGGAGGTGAATATAGTAGCAAAGATTTTGAAAATTTTCTGAAGAGAAATGGAATAGTTCACCAAAAAACAAATAGTCATACACCCGAACAGAACGGTATGGCAGAACGCTTTAACCGTACTCTTGTTGAGAAGGCGAAATGTCTAATGTTTGATCAGAACGTGAGCAAGATTCTATGGGCTGAAGCCTGTAATACAGCGTGTTATATTAAAAACCGTTCCGTTACTGCTGGGGTTTCCCGAACGCCATTTGAAATCTGGACTAATAAGAAGCCTAACCTTAGTCATCTTCGGGTATATGGTAGTGTAGCTATGGTGCATGTTCCTAAAGTAAATAGGAACAAATGGGATAGAAAGGCTGTAAAGCATATCTTGGTAGGCTATAATGAAAATACCAAGGGTTATAGATGCTACAATCCGATTACTAGAAAAGTCATTATTAGTAGAGACGTGACAGTGATTGAAAAGACCAAACTGACAAATCTAGTTATAGAAGAAAAGACAGAGATCGCAGATCCAGTGGGGGAAGAAACAAAAACAGTTTCCATGCTTAAAGAACAAAGCACTGAAGGTTCAGTGACAAGCGAGTCAATCAATGGAGACTCTATTGAGGCCATAGAGGATCAGGACAGTGACTACATTCCTGAAAAGGAGTGTGAGCAAGAAGTGACTGCTATTCCAAGGAGATCAGAGAGATCAGTAAAGAAGAAAAGCTTTGAGGATTTTGTGACTTACCTAAACACAAACAATGTCAACAAGTCACCTAATTGTTCCAGTACTCCGTCAACTGTTTCAGAAGCACTTTCAAATCCAGATGGGCATAAGTGGAAACAAGCGATGCTGGACGAGATCAGGTCTTTTGAGGAAAACCAGACATGGGAACTTGTCGATCTTCCAGAAGAGGGAACAGTGGTTGATTGCAAATGGGTGTACAAAACTAAGTGCGGGAGTGATAGTGAGAAAAGTTACCGAGCAAGGTTAGTGGCGAAAGGTTATACCCAAAAGGAGGGTGTCGATTACACACAAACATTTGCTCCAGTAGTGCGACACTCAACTTTAAGGCTTTTGGTAGCTTTAGCCGTAAATTTAGATTTAAAAATTGTACATTTAGATGTTAAAACTGCATTCCTTAACGGAATCTTGAAAGAAAACGTCTACATGAGGCAACCAGAGGGGTTTGTTTTAAGGGGTTCTGAGAATAAAGTCTATAAGTTAAAAAAGGCAGTATATGGTTTGAAGCAATCAAGCCGAGCCTGGAATGAGAGAGTAGATGAAGTTTTAACAAATTTGAAATATAAAAAGTCACAGTTTGAACCTTGTCTGTATATTAAAAGAAATGCCAATCTATTAACAGTTGTAGCCTTGTATGTGGACGATTTCTTTATTTTCTCAAATTGTCCTGAGGAAACTAAATTCTTAGAAAATCATTTGAATTCAAACTTTAAAATTAAGAATTTAGGGGAGGCAAAGCAGTGTTTGGGGGTTAGAATTAAGAGAGATTACAGGCAAAATGTTATAACTCTAGATCAAGAGAGTTATATTGACGAAATTTTAACAAAGTATAACATGTCTGATTGTAAAAGTGTTTTCACTCCACTTGATAACAGTATTAATTTAGATAGTGTGCAGGACGAAAGTTGTGACTCAAATTTACCTTATCAAGAGTTGATCGGGAGTCTCATGTATCTGGCAGTTTTAACTCGTCCGGATATTGCTTATGCCGTTAGTTTTCTTAGCCAGTATAATAATTGTTATAATAAATTACATTGGCAATATGCAAAAAGATTGCTTAGATATTTAAAGGCCACAAAAGATTTTTCCATGAGATTTGAGAAAAATGATTTAAATTTAACTGGTTTTGTAGATGCTGATTGGGGTTCAGATAAAAAGGACAGAAAGTCTTATACTGGGTACGTTTTTAAACTTTCAGGGGGCTCAGTTTCATGGAAAAGTTTTAAGCAAAAAACCGTTGCTCTATCAAGCACGGAAGCCGAGTATATGGCACTTAGTGAAGGAACGAAAGAGGCTATATACTTAAGAAATTTATTGTTTGAACTGACAGGTCAACTGGATTGCGTTGAAGTTTACAACGATAATCAAAGTGCACAAAAATTGGCAAACAATCCAGTGTTCCATGACAGATCAAAACATATTGATATCAGATATCATTTTGTTAGGGATGCTGTTTCAAACAAAACTGTTGACATTAAATACTTACCTACTGACGAAATGATAGCTGACGTCTTAACAAAATGTTTGCAGAATGTAAAACATAGTAAGTTCGTAAAAGGTTTAGGTTTAAGTGTTGACTAGAAATATTATTGCCAATATTTTAAGTAAATTTTTAATAAGTGGGGGTGTTGAGATATTACAAAATTTACTTTAAGCAATGTGGCGCCATCTAGTGAAACTATGTTTACTTATCTTTGATGATGTCATTAAAAAGTGCCTTCCATTTTACAAGTTAGTTAATACAGAGTTTTCACAGTAGCTACACGTGTTTTATTTAAAAGAGACAGGTTATCAGAGACTTTTTCAACACTAAGAAGCAGTAAATGCAAGTGGTGAAACTACTGAAAAGGACTTGTTGAAAGACGACAAAATTCGATGAATTTCTGCTAGTAAAAGAACTAAAAACAGATAACATGGAGAATCGGTAAGTGAAACTAGGGTATTTAATGTTTAAATATAAATTTTGCTTTTATGTATACATGGAACGATCATTTTAAGTTTTTATATTGGAAAATTGTCGGTCAAAATATTTTTTTCTTGATTTTCTGCTTTCCCATTAGTTCTACCCTGAAATTAGTTATTACCAATATTGTAGGAAGTAAAGGTTGCAACTTTTATTTAAGGATTTTTTTTCTCTATTAATATTTTGAGATTTACAACGACTACAAAGGTGAAAATATGTGCTTCACTGTAGTTTTTTTTTTGCTTCATTGCTCCTGCGTATAGTAATTAGTTCGGATCAACTGACAAATTGACTATTAATATTTACTAAAACAAATTTAATAAAAGTTTTTTGATTGCAAGAATGGTGTTCCACATTTTTTTAATATTAGTTCAGTATTATTATTGCATGGTTTAGTTTTAAATATTCAATTTGTTAATAAGTATATGTCAAACTTATAGGTTGTGTTGTGATAAATTTTACATTCAAGAGACTATAAAAAAAACATATTTGCAAAAAGCAACCCCCCTCCCTTCTCCCTTGTAACATTTATGGACCCTTCCCCTAAACGAGCGTTCGTTTCTAAACTTTCTCTTTCCCATGACACCGAATTTAGAATGTTCCATATACCTACTATCAATGATTTTAACAATTTGCTATGTTTTAATTTCAGATGCGGTTTAGAGTTGCTTCCCGAATACAACCAAAGAATGTTTCGAAATTTCGAATGTCTACGATTTTCAAAGCAAAGAATGTCTTCACAAAATATTTTATGCTATTTTCACACAATTTATAAATCGATGTTTATTTTTTGTATATTAAATAATGCACATTATCTTAAAATACATAATACAAACCAAATTGATTATGATAAATTCCATCAGAAAAAATATTGTGTAGTGAATATTATATCATCCGTACTAATAATTTAACCGGGTTTGAATAATAAAGAACATTTATTATTTATTTATTTATGGTTTTATTCATAAGCTGGTTCAGAACAGGTAATGCACTATGTATAAATGCACAATTACACATAATTGTGCATTTTCAAATTTTTATTTTATGTTTTCAATACAAAAACCTCTATCGTACAAGTGATCTCTAAAATGTTTTTAATACATGCACTTCATTTGACTTAAAAATTCGAAATATAACTGAATATATTAAGTAATTCTGGATTTCAAGTAATTAACTAATTTTTTAAATTCACCCATTCTAAACAACATTGAAAGGCACAAAAGCTATATTTGGTGCTTTGTTGTTAATAATTAGTGAACATACAAGTGAAAATGCAAGCAGTTTTAAAATGCTAAGTGTATTGTGTCATACATGCACATATAATTGTGATTATGTTTTATAAATTCTCAAATTAATTTTTATAATTCTATGATACAATTTTATATTTTATAATTATTTACAGGGTGGTCTTTAAATGATAGGTACAAGGTTCTTTCACATAATACGTTTCTTCTGCTTTTTCACTTTTTGTTTGGAAATGATTGAATGACATTTACACAATTCTAAAATTGAAGGGATGAAAAGTGAAAATATGTTAGCAATACATCCCTTCACCCTTCAGGGGGCCTCTGTCTTAGTGACATCACTTAACTATTGGACGATCGTGCCTCTCCCGAACGAAACCGAGCCAGTGGCGTCAGCCAAGATGCGCGTCAAGCAGAATATAATATACCCTTGTCAATGAAGTACGCATGGCAATAAATTCGTACTAAATTGTGGTTTTTAGTCTTATTTGGGGTAGAAACCCTATTAACGCTAACATCAGAAGTGGGATGCTATCCAATGTGCCAGTGAAAGAATAATAAGTTGTACGAACTGTTAATTTTATTTGTTGTTACGTTGTGATGTGGAAAATACCGAACATGACAGTGATAGTAATGTGAACACGTACAGGAAGAGCAGGAGATCTCATTACCAAACAGTGTAAAGTTGCAGTGGCAAAACATGTTAATAGTTGTAGTAGCAACCCATCAGCAACAATTTTCATAATTATTGTGCAATACAAAGATGGCTGCGAGTCCGCGAAGCCAACGCCCGTGCTGAACGTGGATGATTCTATTTGCGCAAGTGTCAACGTCATTCTTTACGTCCTTCCGGCGCCTTCCGCTTATTTGCGCAAGCGTTAGTCATTCTCTGTCTTTCCGCTTAGTAGAATTTGACCCTGGTTCGAGCACTGAATGGCGGAATGGCTGAAAGACGACGTCACAAGGTTAAAAGATGATTGTAACGTATTACCAGCGAAATCCGTAAGAAAAGGCCGAATCAACACCACTCGTTTGTACCATTGCAAGAAAATCGAACATACCGAAAATTATTGTTGGTATAAAAGTAAAACAAAATACCGACGATTCTACAAGGACGTGACCTAGCCGTAGCCACGTCACCAATAGCTACTTTGTGTGCAAGAATCAAACCATTTGATTCACATTTGTATCAATAGTGGAGCTGACTCATCAATCTAAGCAACACCGCTGTCGAGAGATTCCATGTAGTGATCCAATCCGGTGCACGTGCTTTATTGAAATTTGAATTGACTGTTTGGCTAATGACAGACATTTATTAACTGTTATGACCTATCCAATATTTTAAAATTGCTGATATTAAAGAATAACGATCGCCTAGAAATTAATCTGTCAGGACTGGACGAGCTTTAAAATTAGGCAACTACGACAGTTGTTGATTTTAAACCAAAAGAAAACACCAACCGATTATTTTGTTAACCCTGAAAAACTGTCATTGTAACATGGTTGCAAATGAAACGCAATGCTGATAAGTAAACTCAATAGCAAAATGTACAACTTCACTGACTTGTTACTGGTGTTACTGGTAATTTACTGCGAGCAATCCTCACAGGAGAGAACAAAAAGATGTGGATAAAAGTATTACCTAAAATTGAAAATATTAACACTACGGTGCATTTATCGACTGGTTTGGCGCACTGTATTATGGTGTTTGGGATAAATCTGAAATTACAGCTACTCAGCAGTTTTTAGCTCTGTTGACCCTCACGAGGCCGTTCAAGCACAAATACAGCTGGCATAAGTACATCGAAAACAAGCGAGTTAAGCAATTTGTAGTCTCGTTAAGAAGCAAAATTGTTTTTCATCGGCGATATAGTTGCCGTAGAGGATTCACAAGAAGAGAATGGAGGAAAATAAAACGAAGGTAGATAGGACCATCCACTGTACTGTTTTAAAGGTCTTTCCAAATGAACGCTGTCTCCTTGGTAAGAAAGGTAGCAGCTCAAGAACAGCTGTGTCTTTGTTACATGGGTATAGAATAAACAAATCAAAGACTACTGTAAGTACTATATGATAATAAACTTGGCCTTCTAATTTTATTATAATGTGTAATAGTTGCATTTCTCTTACACTTTGTTGATTAATGGATGATTACAATAATAATAGTACACTATAGTACAAAAATATAAAGTCGCACATACGATATTATAATAATGAGATATAGTAAAACTAATGCAGTGGATTGGTTTTCTTGTTATATTTTTGTAATCATTTCGAGTTGTTGCATGTGAATGAGTAGTTGTAAAAACAATGTCGTGGCAATCCCACAATTAAATAAGAGAATTGCAGCAATCCTGCAAGTAAATTAAATTGAATTAAATTGTGTACTTTACTGCAAACTTATTGTTGATATAAGAAGTGTCGTAGTCTTTGTTCTTTACTGCATTATCATGGGCGCCGACACTTTTTAATACCTCCTAGATAAATGAAAAGTATGCTTTGTGAAATAAAAGAGTGGCAATGATCCTGCCTGAAATAAATTGAATTAAATTGTATTAGTAGCAATCCTACAATATGTGAAAGAAAGATGTGGCAATCCCACATGACAGTTGACAGGTTGTACTACATACTGTGGCGTTCCCACAATATGTGAAAGAAAGATGTGGCAATCCCACATGACAGTTGACAGGTTGTACTACATACTGTGGCGCTCCCACAATATGTTAAAGAAGGATGTGGCAATCCCACATGAGAGTTGACAGGTTGTACTACATACTGTGGCGCTCCCACAATATGTTAAAGAAGGATGTGGCAATCCCACATGAGAGTTGACAGGTTGTACTACATACTGTGGCGCTCCCACAATATGTTAAAGAAGGATGTGGCAATCCCACATGACATTTGACAGGTTGGACTACATACTGTGGCGCTCCCACAATATGTGAAAGAAGGATGTGGCGATCCCACATGACAGTTGACAAGTTTTACTACACACTGTGACACAATATGTGAAAAGAGGATATGTGGTAGACCCACATTACTTAATCTGTGTCGTGACAATCTCATGACAAAAACATGTGTGACAATTTATGTTTTAGTGCCAATCTGGATGAGGTGTACATCATTCTGCACGTCCCCCAATTATGGTCAAAGTTACGTAAGTCAGCACCATCAAATCAATAGTTGCCGTAGTCTTCTTCAGCAACAAGTGGCTGGTAGAGGTAAACTGAAACCAAGGTGTAAAGATCCCTTCAGGTAAACAGAATCAAGGTATAAGTAATGATCCCTTCTTTATTTCGTCGTTTTATTCCACTGAAAGGTAAAATAAAAATAAAAATAATAATAAAAGTCGGTGGGAGTACCACTCGTAAAACAGGGGAATACGAGAGTATCGTACTGAACCGAAAACGGGAGCACCGTTCAGACAATCAGATATGATATTAAAGACGTTCGAAAATGACATTAAATAAAATGCGAGAGGATCGCAGACGTTTTAGAACAGAAAGCGGGAGTACTGTTCAGAAAATACACGAGAGTATCGTGGTAATAAGTTTGAATAAAATACGGGAGTACCGGTGAGCTATAACAGCAATTCATGGAAAGATAAATGTTGTGGTAGTCCCACATAAACAAATTCTTTTTACAGCCGCTGAAATAATAAACAAACTGTAGAGACCTCAATCAAGGTTAACAGATGACATTGCGGGAACACTACATGAACACGTAATTGCCAAAGCAAAGAAAATGTGAAATCTGAGCTGGGTTACAATATAAACAAATTATTGTCATGTCAAATGAAATTTGAATCATGGTTTTCATATGCGGTCTTTCATAAAATCATAAGCAAATGTTTTGGAACTTATATGATAGAATATGAGTACCTATTTTGTTTTCACAGAAAGATCTCTACAATTTCAATCAACGTTATTATAACGTTGTACTAGAGCAGCCGACTCTTTGCTTTGTTTTGTTTCATTTTAGGTGTGTGGTAGTTTAATTCCGGTGCGAGGACGCACCTTTTGCAGAATGGCCGTGTCAGCAATACATCCCTTCACCCTTCAGGGGGCCTCTGTCTTAGTGACATCACTTAACTATTGGACGATCGTGCCTCTCCCGAACGAAACCGAGCTAGTGGCGTCAGCCAAGATGCGCGTCAAGCAGAATATAATATACCCTTGTCAATGAAGTACGCATGGCAATAAATTCGTACTAAATTGTGGTTTTTAGTCTTATTTGGGGTAGAAACCCTATTAACGCTAACAAATATAAGATCACATTTAAAAGTCTAACAGCACAAAGTGCAAGGAATGTAATGGCGACACTGTACTGTACAGTAACATATTATATTCCTTGCATTTTGAGCTATTAGATTTTTAAATATGAGCCTATATTTCCACTTTTTATCCATTCAATTTTAGAGTTGTGTAAATGTCATTCAGCCATCTCCAAACCAAAAGTAAGAACATAGAGAGGAAGCATCATTAAAGAATCTTGTAGCTATCATTTAAAGATCACCCTGTAAATATTTATAAAATATAAAATTGTATAAATGTTAACAAACAGTACATCAAAAGAACATTATTTAAATATAATTTTCATAAATAAATTATGTTTCTTTTAATATTACTGAAATATTATTGTAGTAATCAAATTAAAACGTTTATTTTGTTACATTTAAAAAATGTAGTCATAATGTAGTATTTAAAATATAACATTAAAACATTAATGTAGATATGTTGAGAGGATATTGCTTTAATGTTGTGTTTTTAATAATATAACTTTGTAACATTGCTGACTGGGACATAATCTATAACATACTTGTTATATAAACGTTAAAATTATCTATTGAATAATGTTACAAAGTAACGATGATACATTACTGTTTTATTTCGGTAATGTTTTCATGTTTAGTGGGTAGGAAACTTTTTTATTATTGGTTTTATGGAAAAAAGTTATTCTTGATGAAAAGTTTTGCATGGCCTAAAACCAAAAATGAAATAATCAGATATCAATTTTCTGCAGTCGTATACGAGGTTTGTCAAAAAATGTAAATTTTGCTCAAGAGTAAAGTACCTTTATTTATTACAATATCGACAATCGTTGTTAAGAAAAGTTGATCCTAATTGAAAACTACGGTCAGACGTCTAATATTATCCATCCACCACTTTTCATTTGTAAAATAAATTATTATGATATGCATGCACTAATTATTCAAATGCAATGGCAAATTGTTACATTACTTACTAGTGAACCGAAAGGTTATCATGTTTTTCAACACAATAAATGTTTTATGATTTGGAAAATTAAATTATGTATAATTTATACCCAAAAATTATTAAAGATCATTTTTTCATGGTAGATGGATAATATTGGATATCTGAGCATAGTTTTCCATTAGGATAAACTTTTCTTAATAACAATTGTCGATATTGTAATACATAAAGGTACTGTACTCTTGAGCAAAATTTACATTTTTCGACAAATCTCGTATACGACTGCAAAAAATTGATATCTGATTATTTCATTTTGGGTTTTAGGCCATGCAAAACTTTTCATCAAGAATAACTTTTTTTCATAAAACCAATAATAAAAAAGTTTCCCATATGGTGCCGACTTAGTTGGACACACTGTATATATATATATATATATATATATATATATATATATATATATATATATATATATATATATATATATATATTTTAGGGTGGCCCTTATTTTCCAAGGTTGGAATTTTGCAGGACCCCTTATTAATTTTATTCCTTTATATAAAAGATTAAAACTGTAAAAATTTAAGATCGATCGGATAATGCCAACCCGTGCTGACTTCTCATCAGAATATATGAAAATATTATTAGTATGACTTTATTATTATTATTATTATTGTTTTACATCAACTTAGTAGTGTCTGTCTAAATAATGGTCTTCTATAACGAAGTAAGTGGTATATTACATTAAAATTTATTATAAATACATTTGGAAACCTTAATAAAAATAAATATAATTTTTTTAATTTCTATATAGAAAATTAAACATCTGTTGTATTTAGTGTTGCACGACTGTGGCCTGGGTACTGCTTCCTATAATCTTGTACTGTCTGAAAAAAAAAATCAAATTAAATATATGTAACTAGTTTAAAAAAAGTAAGGCACCTGCCCTACTTGTAACAAAAATTGCTTGTGCTCTTCATTCTTCGTAATTTTATTGTTGAATTCTTAATTAATTTTATGCCTCCTTCGGCGGTATCATTCACGACCTTCAAGCGGGAGATAACATACTGGGCACTTTTGTAATGTTCATTGTCCTTCCACGTACTGGGATGAGTTTGTAAAAATTCTGTAAATAAAATCTTTTCAGTGTCTTCAAAGATATTGGGCTGAGTAGTTCGGCTAGGTCCTTACTGATAAAATATGGAACGTCTTCCACTTTTAAGATCATTCTCTTTTTAATTTCTTCTTCTGTTGTATCGTTATCATCTATTATTGACAGTTTTTGAACCATTTGTGTCTTACTCTCACCATTTATTCTATCATCAAACAATGCAAATACAGCTGTCTCTTCAGTTAAATATACCAAAGATGGTTAACAAATTTTTTAATGGCAACATCAGCAATTGTTCTGTTAACTGTTTTATAATTTTCAAATTAAAAAAAAAAGTCATGTCATTTTGAGCAGCTTGCTCTGCGTGCGTGCATGAAAACCAAGCTTGAATGTAACATGTAGAAACGATACAACAAACTTCTCTCAGACCTGATTCTTCTGATTTCGTTAATTTGAATTGCTCCCGGAATAGATAAATTTTAAAGCAGTACATTGCCTTTGCCATCCATCTTATTGCGAGGTGGTAAGCCCCTGGTTGACAAAAATTAATGCCCTTAGGAGGAATTCACCGAGGAATATTATTGCTAGTTCTAAAAATTCCTTGTAGTCCTCACGTGGATGTTCTTCTTTAATTTTTGTCATCGCAAATGATATAACTTCTTCCTTTATACCCTTTAAGCGGTTGTAAAGACTAGGATCTGACATAGATGTAGAGAATTGTTTGTGATTCATACTTTTCCAAGAATTCTGGAACCTCTTAAACAATGGAATATCAGGACCTGACATAGGACAAATTCTGGAGGCAACAAAAACGCCTTGAAGCACGAGTTCGTGGATGTGGTGCCGGCAAGCCAAAAATAATATATCCCGACCTAATTTCTGTTCAAGAAGAACACATGCTCCATTTAGTCGTCCAGAATTGGATGCTGTTGTATCGAACCCGACTGCTTGCACATTGTCTAATAATGACCATTTTTGTAGAGTGTCATACACTGCCGATGATATTTCCAATCCTGTTCCAGATGGAATTTGTGGAACACCTAGAAGTTGCTCCACATTTGGAGCAGATGCAATTACAGGTAACCTATCGACATTTGTTTTCCCCGTGATGTCGGGAAGTAATTTAGAGTCCCAATGAATTACAACAAACTTCAAATTTAAATCAAGAAATTTAGATTTAACTTTTATGCCAATTTTTTCTCGCAGTTTTTGTCGGGAACTTTGGAATGATCTTCGGTTTATTACAAATTCATTAGGATCCAAACCAGCTGCTTCTACGCATGCTGTGATTAAGTGAACCGCATCTCTGTCACTGATTTTGCATTTATCAAGCACCGACGAAAGTTGAGGTGTCAAAATTTCACGTCTGGCTCTTTTAATTTTTGATATAATAGTAGAAATGGGAGAAATTTGAACCTCTGGTTGATTTTGACTAGAAGAAATGTCGTTAGGGTTGTTCTCTATTTCCATTTCCACGTTTTTTAATAATTCCTCATCATCATAACTAGAGGAAGAAGTATTAAATTCTTGTCCTGAAATAAAGAATTGGTTTAAAGGAATATTTATTACATTTTCATTTAACAAAAATAGAGTCTTAGTTACAAACTATTCAAACCTGTTTGTGATGTCGAGGCGCTTGTTCCCTGTGTTTCCTTTCTTTGACCTAACCTTTTTCCTCGATCTTTTCTTCTTTTTTCAATGCCAGCTAATTTCATGTCAATTCCCAGCATGCAGCCTGGACACCCTTCTTCTCGTTGAGCGAGTAGAAATTTCCTATCTTCGTCGATACGTATCATATTTAAGGCATTAGCATGTGCGATATCGAACAAATTGTTTAAATTATTTTCGAACTCTGTTTCCTTCTTCCTATATATTTCAGATTTTTTGGTTTTATTTTTTTCCAGTGTTTGTAATTCCTCATACAATTTTTTACATTTTTTTATACAGTCCGAACGCTCTTGTGTAGGAATTCTCGCCTTTCTCCAGAAAATTAAGCACTCGTCAATAACAAGGGATGCACTTTCGTGTAAATTTAACTTCACCACTCGCATGTCATAAAATAATACACTTAAGCAGTCTCTTTTTGAAGGTAGTTTACTACCTGAGATTTGATTGTTTATTTTATTAACAAGAAAAACACTATTTCGTGGCATTATTAAGCACTCACGTAAATGTAAAACGACAACGAACATAGAAAAAGAAAAACATCAATTTAAAAAAAAATCAAATGTAGAATAACTGATTTAAATTCAAAGTCGGGCACGGGTTAATGTTATCCGATTGATCTCAAATTTCTAACGTTTTAATATATTATATAAAGGAACAAAATGAGGGGGTCCTGACTAAAATATCTAGAAATTTTTTTCCCACCCCTATAAATAAGGGCCACCCTAATATATATAATAAATAAGTGTTTAACCCAACTATAAAAACTAATAATAAAGCTTTCATAAAATCAAAATGTATAATTTCATAATCATTTTGTAACTGTTTTTAAATAGATTTACAAATTAATTATAAAATTGATATAGCTGAAGAGAAAATAGTCGTATATGTTTTGTTATATAAACATTCCTAAGCATGTTTGTTACTCCACCTTTAAAAATGTTTTATTAAATAATCTTAAAAACACATATATAACAAAATAATAAAATACTATTGTTTCTACAGCATATTTGTATTTATTGCAACAGTTAAAAGATAAATCAGCATCTTCAAAAACTCTAATAAATCGGATATATAACACTTCAGTCTAATAGTAATATTCTTGTGCTACTTGGGTGGGTTGAATCTGCGGTTGGTTCCTTGTGAAACTTCTTGTAATATTTAAATTATGTAGAAAATATGCTTTTTAATGTTTCCATCAGTTTTACTTTTTTTCTACATAATTTAAATATTGATATAGTCAGTTTGTTTACCAATGTTCCAGTAGATACAACTTTGAAAATAACTATAGACAAATTATTGAATGATAATAATTTGGAAGCTAAAACTAAATGAAGTGTAAATAGTGCAATGTGTATAAAAACAACTTATTTTCAATTGAAAAATGATTTCTATCAGCAGAATTTCATCAGTTTAACGGCTCCATTAACTGCCACCAATTTCAAGTAATATATTTGAATATGAAGGACTTTGAGTCTAGATATGTTCAAAACAGCATATACAAGTCATTTGTTGGTTGAAGATGTGTCGACATTTTTAGAATTTGGTTTTAAAGGGTGGATTTACTCGATCATTTTTAGAAAAAATAAAGAATAATTAAGGGAGTAAATAATATAACATTTATAAAAAAAAACCCACACTTATACTAACAGATATTTAAATTTTAACTCAAACGAATCGATACCTACTACAAGCAGTGTTATAATATGTTTAAATGAGAAGGCGAAAATAATTTTTTCTGGTAATGAAATATTCAACAATGAGAAATATTTTAACAAATGGAAGATCGATACCCTGTTTTTGTTGATATTTCATAAATATTGAAAATAATCAGAAGATCATAGAGATGGTTCTGGTAAGTGATAAATGAACTGGCCCCAGCAGTTTGCCTACAAAGACGTAAGTAAAACTCCAAAAATTCAGCTAAAACTAAATGACACTCTGCTAAAAAGATTAGACAATGGCAATTGTTTGGGTTTCTACATCGACTATCAATTAACTTGAGATGAACACCTCGGCTTTGCGATTAGTAAATTGCATAGTTTTATTGTTAATCTGAAAAACATTGTAAATATTAAGAACCTAGTGAATATCTATCATGCCTTGGCATATTTACATTTGAACTATATACTAACTTTACAGGGGGTCAGATAACTGAACTTAATCGACTTTTTGTTATACAAAGAAGAATAGTACAGAAGATTTTTTTCTATTACTCCAATCAAATTCTGTAAACCTATCTACAAAATGCACCATATCTTAGCACTTAATTTTATAAATAAAGTTTCCACAAATTAATTCAGTGGATGCATATGACACTAGATCAAATACAAATATTTATGTTTCTAACTTTAATTTATCAATATATCTATATCTATGCTTATAACACTCGTCATAAATCAGATTTCCAACCTGACCCTCATGTTACCTCTTTATATAAAAAAAGTATACAATATAATGGCTGCAAACTATTTAACCACCTACCGCAAGGAATCAGGGAATTATCGAACTCTTACATTTTTAAAAGGAAACTTAAAAATTATTTGTTGGAAGGAAACTGTTACACATTGAACGAATTTTTTTCTGTCTAATGTCTTTTTTTTAAATATATATTTAACTTTGTATTTGACGCATTTTTTTTCGTATACGTATGTATGTTTTGTTTCTTTATGTATATATGTATATGTTGAAAACAAATAAACTATCTATCTATAATATATGGCTGTGCATTCGCACAACACCCCAGTTTATCAATATATAAAAAAGCCCTTATTACTTTTGTAGTGATATATATGATCATCTATCCAACTCCTTTGGAACCATTGATTGAATAACTAAATTTAACCCTTTAATTCCTGGATACAGGATGAATCCAAAAAAATCTTTCGTGCTCCCAGCGCGGAAACCGGATAATTACGCGAGGTCGGAGGACTCATCCGCCCATAAGATAAACTAAAACACATATTTTTCTAACACCTCCGTGCAATTGACTGCATTTAGACCTCACGCAAATTTTGAACATTACCACACTGTAGTACGTTTCTAAATATTTTTATTTTGCATTTTTTTGTGAAAGTCTATCTTTTTAAAAAGAATAAATCTTTATTTTATTATTTGAATTTATATGGCTAAATAAAGCATGTATACACCCATAAGTTTGTCATTTAATTACGGGAGACGTACAGATCCGCAAGCGGCTGCCGCGCAGCATGTGCGACATGTAAAAACCAATGCCGGAATGAAAGGGTTAAAAACATATAAATTTGAACTATAATTTGTTTTTACATTTTTAGCTACCTTGAATACTTATACCTCTGTGTTGTGTTTATTTATTTAATCATTTAATTCATAACATTGTACATTTAGAATGTTTAATTTTATTATACTTAGTTATCGGTTATCCTATTTTGTCAACTAATTTCCTTAATTCGTCATCAATATCTCTATAAGATGATATGGCAATAAATTTATTATTATTATCATTATTATCCGTTTGTTTTTACCCCATATGCTGCTCTCAGTACCTTATTCTCTACTACTAAATGTTAAGGAGGTAGAGCATAGCAACTCCATTTTAGTTTTCCCATCACATCCCTTTTTTTGTGGTTTCATGGCTCCCGACCATGGAAGCCTATCTTACTCTTGGTTCCACAACATTTTTGTAAACAATGTACCACTTATGGTTGCAAATTATATATTACAGTCGGCATGAATAAATGCCAACTTTTAATTTTTAATTTTAATTTAATTTAATTTAATTTAATTTTAATTTAATAAGTTAAGTTTAAGTTAAGTTTAATAACTTAAGAGATATAATACTAATTCCATATGCCAACTTATATTAAAATTATACTTTTATTTTTATTAAAAATTTACAACTTGGACATGTCTTCAACTGTATAACGAGAGAATGATAATGAAATAAATAACTTTAAAACATTAAATTTTTAACAATTAATGACTTAAATATTAAGAAACAACTTTTGCTCTAGATGCTATTGCAAAGTAAGCAATAGATAAAAATGAAATAGTTGCAATGAACTCAGATTTCAACCAAGGTCCACCGAAAGCACCGGGATAATATACAACTACATCGAATAGAGCTGGTACTGTCGATACATCATCTCCTGCACGTAAAGCTTTACGGTATGCGGTGTATCCATCTTCATCAAAAAGTCTTACAATCTTGTCTCCAGCATAAGCAGTTTTGGATTCTTCCGTCCAACTCACCTAAAAAAAAATATATAGTTATTAACTAATGGTTTGGCAGCAAATACACGTTACTCAAAAATCACTTGGCTTCCTACCCTCGTGTTACTGATTCTAAAAAACATTTGGGAAAAATATTTCGTTTGATGAAAAAGTTAAAACAATGTGAGCTCAAGCTAACGACCAAACTTTTGACGAATCAAAATATCCTTTTTTTACTCTATAAATAACAAGCTAACCATTATGCTCTTCGCCGATTTATTGCACTTTTTATATAATTGTTGCACATTCTATAGAACATTTTATTTTTATCATAAATAAAAATACATTTCCAAGAGTAAAATAATGTTAGTTTGTATTAGTGAGTGACGGCCTTGTCTAAGTGTGAGATGATTGAAAGTCGCAAAAGCTTGGTCCATAACCTTATCGCATTTGTGGAAAATGTATTGCTGTTAAGTTGATAAACATTAAAGACTATTGCCTAATTAGCAGGTTTTGCAGTGTAACATTATATAATATAAATACATAAATTTAAAAAATTTAAATAATTAATTACTTTTTTTATTATTGATCGATTTTGTTCAAAAACAATAGAATTCTTCCTCTAGCTAACACTAACTTTAACAACAACCTGTAAAGTCATATTTAACCAACTGTCCTAATTTTGTGAGATTTGATAATGACAATTCACAGACCTTTATTTCTACCTCAGGCGTACCGCAAGGCTCGATACTATGACCACTGCTCTTTATACTCTTCATTAACAATATATCAGATTATATTAAGTACGTCAAATTTCTGCTATATGCAAATGACCTAAAAATCTATCTCACGATAAGATCTAATGAAGATTTGGATTTACTCCAATATGATGTCAATATCATTTCTGATTTCTGTGAGGATAATGACCCGACTTTAAATGAAACTAAATGTAAAGTCTTATCCTACACAAGGAAGAAGAACCCTTTGATAGGAGCTGTGAATGCTGTGAATGGTGTTCAACTTGAACTGTTAGACGAAATTAAAGACCTGTGTATAGTATTCACTAAGAACTTTACTTTTAACACGTTCGCGACATCGTGACCCACCTGTGAGTCACGCGAAATTTTTCTAATGAACGTCCATGACCACCGGTGGGTCACCGACTTGCTATATTAAATCGGTTATAAAAATTTACGTTTATTTTGTAGGCTTCTAATATTGTAGCTACGTCTACAAGATAGGTCTAATATTCTTTGTACAATGTACAATATTCTTTATACGATGTGGTTTTCACATCATTAAGCTAACGGCTGAATGCTACAGAAAACTCGGTTTCATCTTTAGAGTCAGTCAAGATTTTAGTTATAAAACATCCATAATACTGTTTAATTCATATGTGCGATCCAAACTAGAATACATAATCCTAGGGCTCTCACACACCCTGATATGATAGAAAAAATACAAAAAAAATTCTTAAGGCCCATGTATCTTAAAACACATGGAACATATCTTTTTTCAATATCATATGAGCGACAAAGTTGAATTCAACATAACACTCTTAAGTAAGCATAGTGATAATATCCAAATTGTGTTCATTTTTAACATGTTACATGGCCACATTGTTGTACCCGATATATTATCAGCCATAAACATAAACGTACTGGATATTAAGCAGGGTTGGCAAAAATTGTGTTTTTTTTATTTTAATCAAAAAACACGTTTTTTTTTTTTATTTAAAACAATTCAATGTGTTTTAGACATGGATTTTTAATTGTTGAAAAAAAACATGTTTTAAACAATAACAAATATGTTTTTAAATTTAAATTTATACGGGCGCGTCGACCCAATACATTGTTTATTCTATAAGCCATGCCCATATTGCATCATAACAAGACGAGGACGATACTTGACAACGGCTCGGCCAATTCGGTGTAATAAATACGTCAAGTTGTCAATAATGCAATAATGTTTTTGGTGATTGGTTATTGACTACACAGGGAAATAAAAAAAAAGTCGAGTTGGAGAAGGCAGACCCAAGTATTCCCATGAATTCTGACCTGCTGAACACGAAAATCTGAAAAAATTCAGGGGTACATAGGATGGCAATAGAAATCGAATGACGCAAACCAGACATCCCTGCGGTCCTTTGTTTTCGAGATAGAGCAGCTCAAAGTCACCGGAAGGAAAAAAATTGACATTTTGAAAGTCGTTCAGTATTCGATCACCAACACAGTGGTATGAAAATTGTTTCCCTACGAGCGATATTACCGGTTTTATAAATGTGCCGATCTACTGCAATATACTTTTCGTTTTGTATTTGCGAAGACCCTATATGCTGGGAAGTTAACTTTTTATGAAGTTGATAATGGAGCTGCCCCAAAGCACAGTGCAAGCACTTTAGTAGTTTGGAGCACTGTGCTTATGGGCACATTTTAAAATCGGTGCTTAGTGCTTCGAGCATTTCATGAGAAGCCCTAATGCTCAGTAATCTCAAAAAGCATTGGCGAGCACTCGAAGTATCTACTTTCAAACGATGCATATACGGAAGTACCATTTTAGCCTAAAAATCATTAAAATATTTCTTGTTATGGCACAGAACTAGGCGTTTGTTATTGCTATCAGCTTTAGGTCTTCAGTGTTCTGAAGTGACTTCTTCCGATCTTAGATACTGTAGATAGTTAGATACTGTAGTCGTAATATAGGAAGAAGCCATGCCACACAGATCAAGTCCCACCTCTTCTTTCACTTCTTTCTAAGACTCTTCGTGACTGCACTACTGACCACAATGGATATGCAATGCCTGAGCATGCATTTGGTTTTTACGTAACCGCCGACGTTTGCTACAAATGGTGTTTCTGTATAGGAGGGGTACAACTAGAACTTGTCTTCCGTCAACCTCATTCTATATTGCAACCACAGTAAGTATAACAAATTTACATTTAATATCTATATTAGTTTAAGCAAGCAGGCTTTTAGTCTTTTTCAAAATGCTATCGCTAATTTTGGCGATGGGTAACTCATGAGCGAGTTAACTCAAAGAGTCGACTCAGTACGGTGAGTCAAGTGAATCGGATCACCATTTCCGCTTACCTTGACTCCCGGCTCTTTTCATCAATGCCTTTATTGCTGCGATATATCGAGTTGCCACGAATCCACGATTCGCACGTCCCTCACAGAAAAACAGAACCAACGACTCCAACGAGTCGTTTAATAATTCAACACAATGCATAGGCCTCACATCGCAAGCGGATGTTCATTGTTTACATATATAATATTTACTTAATTGTTTATTTACTTTTATTATTAAAAACAGAAAACAAAACAAATTTAAACAAAAAATATTTATTCTAATAAATGCAAACCGAAACAGTACTTTCTAGAATTATAATAATAATAAAAATAAATTTAAACGGATGTAAAATAAAAGTATTTTTATAAAATAAATAATTTCTTCTATAGATGCAGATCCTGCTGCTTCACCCTCTTCAGATCATTTTAATTGACGGCCCTTATTCCTATACAGTGGTACGCCTGTGTTTTGTTTTCATGTGGCGAATTAGATTTCCGGTTGAACGATTTTTAAATTTCAAAATTTGAGAACAATATCCACATTTAACAACATCGTTCTCTATTTGAGTGAAGTGATTCCAAATTTCGCTATTTCGTCTAGACGACATTTTAAAATATATATTAAAATTTAAATTTACTTATAATGCCAATTGTTTATCATTAAAATCTTAATTAATTATTGCATGCGCGCCTTGTCTGTATTTAGAAAACGTGTAAATAAATTATCTCTGTCTCGCTGGAGTAGAAACAATCATCAACTGAGTTGGTTTCGTTTCGTTTGTACTTTGTTCGGTTCGTGCCAGCTGGAGCCGACTGCCTCGCCCCAACCGCCGATATAAATTTTCCACGTGTGAATGACGCACCGAATTGTGTGAGTGTGAGTCATGCAGCTTTTTTGAGTCAACTCACTGAGTCGGTTCCTTTGTAAGAGTCAGATCCGAAGAAGCGGATCAGTAAAACTAGGCACTTTGCCCATCTCTACTTACATGTCACTTTTATCTCTTTTTTTTTTAATAGCAATACATTTTTAATTTAGCAGTTAGCACATTAGCAACATATTTAAAAAGTATTTCACAGTGTTGATTGATTAATTTGCCAGCATAAGGTGAGCATTACTGCCGATTCTGGGCATCCGTGGATATTCGTTCCAACATGCAGCTTGGTCGTCCGCCGAACACACCTAATGGACGGGCAAACCACGTGCCAGAACCAAACCTCGAATGTTTTATATACCACTGGACCGACTGCGTACGCTAGGTTGGACACGGGACATGCTTGTTGTCAGCAGCGAGAGCCACATGACGCATGGGGTAGGAATACAGGATGGGAAGTGTAGGTGTTTGTGAGATGCTTCTTTAAAGTTTCCATCTATCATCATCTCCTTATTTTTCTTCTTCTGAATCTAGCAGCTTTTATTTTTACTTTTTATTTTTATTTATTAACCGTTCCACAGGTAAATATCCATTTACGGTGGAAGTGCTGGGAAGGACCCTATCTCGCGGCAAAAAAAATAACAGCTTTTTATAGCGGGTTATGAGAAAGAGGTACGAAGGAATACTTTGCACACAATGTATATTGTCTTTTCTTTTTTGAAGCAATCAATGTCAATTTCCGCTTTCCAATTCCGGGCAGTTTTCCCATTTTATCACCTATATATTATGCTTAATACCTTTTCAATTTCAATCTTAATTTCTTTTTTAAATTTTAATAAAGAGATAGATAAATAAACCAATGCTAATGCTACAACAAACAAATAAAAACTTATCTCCCTTCATCCACATATGGCTGGCTGGCTGTTTATATTGCCCATGTTGCTCTCCATACACTTGAAGAAGGGACGGGATGCAGGTAGTATAGATTCTACGACATTCCAGCTATACTGCACTAACACAGACAGTTTACTTTTATTTTTAGGGACCATTAAAAAACACATTTCATTAATTTTGCAATTATTAATTCGATGCGTGCTTTGCTCCTCCACCACTACACTTCATTTTATGCAGAATTTTTTAAATCTACCGATGACTTTAGTTTTATTGAGTTTAATGGAGTTTTAACCGATTCTATTTCACATTGTTTTAGGAAAAATCTTCATCCACCTAAAGTTGCAAAGTTATGATACATTCTGTATGTTTGAATATATTTTTTAAATCTGTATATTCAAATTAGGTTGAAGAAGATCAGTTTAAATTGAGGTGCTTTTGACGCAATCAATGATATGACCATAAGAGATTTGGACTCAATTAAAAAAATAATCGCTTATGCCGCAGCAACTTGAAGAGAACAAATTTAATGAAACTAAAGTACCTACTAAGTTTTTGGACAAATTCTTTAATTTTGAGTCTGAACAACTTGATTGGCACTCTTCTCAAAACTAACAGCAGTCACAAATTGAAATGTAACATAGAGACAGTTTGAGCCTAGAAATTTTAAGATAAATACTTAAAAAACATTTTTTTAAATTTAACATGCCTGTTCCAACAAGCGCATCTATGGAGAGAATGTTTTCTTTTGCACAAATTATAAATTTGCCTAGGAGTCATGCTCTCAATGACATCAATTTTGAAAACCTTTCTGGATGTTTTTATTACAAACAATACTTATGAGTGTGAAAATGTATTTGTGTACAATATTACAAATGAAAGATACTCTCAATGAATCTGGTCTGTTAAATATATACCATGCGATGGTGTTTTCGCATATGTCTTTCAATACATTAGTATGGGGCAAGCATTGTCAAAGAATTTTTGTAATACCAAAAAGAATACTCCGGTTAATATTTAACATGAATTATAATGAAAGCTGTCGAAATATCTTCATTGAAAAGGAAATTCTCACCACCCCTTGCATTTATATATATAAGTGTTTGCTATTTGTTAAACGCAATCCACAAATTTTCACTAGCCTAAACAACAGACATTTACATAATACCTACCAGGCAAGGCGATAAACTGTTGATACCTACTCATAAAACAACAACTTTTAAAGATTCACCTTATTATAATTGTGTTACATTATTTAATAGTCTACCACATAACATAAGAGATCTTCCGCCGAACACATTTAAAAAAGAAATAAAAACAAACCTGCTAAGAAATGGCTATTATACAATTACTGATTTTCTGAACACACAAGATAATCATTAAGGATTGTTTCTATTAACTGGTTGTCTGACTAAAAAATTAAACCTTTATTTATTATTTGTTATATTTTCAATGACTTTGCCCCTATAGGGCCACTGACATATTTTGCTATTTATTTATGTATTTATTTATTCTGTTGTATAATACATATTTCCATTACTTGTATGTATGTATATGTGTGTATATATGTGTGTGTATGTATATATGCGTGTATACATATGTAAGTTTCGATTTGTTGTGTATACATTTTTATCTATACATGTGTTGACTTGCCAAATGTGCCAAAGATGTATCTATTATTGGTGAATAAATTTCTATTTCTATTCTATTCTAATGTACATTTTTGAGACTTGAAAAACTTCGAACTTACAAGTCAAAATTTATTTCAGCAATTCTTCTCCTAAGTTTTCCTATTAACATATCAATAAAATTATTTGGTTTCCATCAGCCCAGTGTCTAAACCATTACATGTCTTGTGTTTTTACATTTTAGGTATTTCAAAATTTGCTTCTTAACTTTGAAGTCAAAAGTATTGCAATTTTAGAGAATTTTTAGTTTAATTTAAGAAGGAATAAATATACTTGTCACCATAATTAATATTTGTGATTTTTATCTCAGATTACCTAACTTAAGTATTTCAAAAATATATGTATCCAAATATATATAACAGCCTGTATCCAAAATAAACGAATACTCATCGTAACTTAAGTCCAATGAATCTCTTTTATGTTCTGAATAATAACTACGTTCTCAAAAATAGTAAATCTATCACCAAATAAATTGTTTCGGAAACTTATTACGATGTATGTTTTATTCTCTTGTTGTTCAATTATTATGTTTACGTTTTTTACTATTAGTTATGTACATATGTAATTTTCATATTTTAATTTTTAATCAATACAAGTAGTAAGTGACTACAAGAAATTTGTATCTTATTTAACTTCTTATTAGGACATATGAATAAGCATCTTTTGTCTCTTGGTGTATTTTTTTCAAAGTGCTGCCTTCTTCCGGAAAAAAATAACACAAAATTTTTTTTTTTTTTGTAATTTTTTTCGGGAAAAGGAATCACTTTGACGAAAAAGTTGAGGGCATAAGTTGGTTATTTATACATAGTGAATAAACGTTATATACATGCATTTTAATTGCGAGTCCCGTTTTCGGGCCTCGCATGTATCAAACGGGTCTCGTTTAGTATGTTGCACATGCATTTATGGGACTCGTATGTCATTAAGGTACATATATATATATATATATATATATATATATATATATATATATATATATATATATATATATATATATATATATATATATATATATACATATATATATATATATATATATATATATATATATGTACCTTAATGACATACGAGTCCCATAAATGCATGTGCAACATACTAAACGAGACCCGTTTGATACATGCGAGGCCCGAAAACGGGACTCGCAATTAAAATGCATGTATATAACGTTTATTCACTAACCCTGTCCCCCCCAACCCAACTGTAATTTTTTTTTTTTGGACTCGGAAATGAAGTGCATATCACCTCTTATACGGTTTTTAGTTCTTTCAAATGTTAAGTAGGGGTCGCCTTAGTAGTTCTGTATATAATTTGTATAAACAATGTGAGGCCCCCGTATATCCGTTATATTTAGAGGGTGATTGTGAACTACGAGGCCCTTAAAGATGGCAACAGTGTTAGTTTATTAAGGCATATGCCAGTCGCTTTCATCAAGTGTCTTCAACATATTCAATATTGGGTTATTTATTAGAGTAACAACTTAAAAATAAGAAACATTTCTGACAACTGTGAAGATTTTATAAGATGTAATACTTAAATAATATTAAAATATTCGTTTAGAAATTATTTTTCAAATTACAAACTAGTCGCAAAATAGACAATAGGTTTTTAAAGAAAAGTACGCAATTTATTCAATTGCCAAAACGTGATTTTGAGATCATGAAGGGTATACTGAAAAGAGAAAAACACCGAAAAAAATACTTGCCGCAATTTCTCAGAGGACAAAGACACGAGCGATTTGATCACTTAATACCGAAAAAAATTGACAAATAAAAACCAACGTATAATTTTTATGCTTACAACTGAATTGTTTCTATTTATTCATCTATTTTTTTTAAAAAGAGACGACTTTTAAAATTGAGTGTAAAATTCTCTTTCCTAATTTTAACATTTCTCTAACATTTCAAAATTGGCGCAAATAATCCCATTATGTAATAAAATTTTGGAAAACAATTGACTTGAACCAATTTTAAAGAGTTGGTACTTGAAAAAATAAATAAATAAAAATTTTGCAACAATTTTTTGTGAAAAAATCCAGCATTTATTAATTTCAAAAAAAAGAAAATACACTCCTAATCTATAAAAAAGAATATATAAGCTATATCATAATATGTTAGTTATCTCTGTACTGGTTATAAACAAAAGTTTTAATTCGAACCCACTCTATATTTCCAAAAGCTTCTTTTTGTTTAAGTTTAAACTCTTCAACTTCATGTTTTTTAGGAGGCTTCTTGTTTTTTATAAAATTTTTGAAATGTTTCAACATAATATCTTTTTCTTCTTTCCTCCATCGTTTTCTGCCCCCTGTCGTATCTATAAGAAATATTTTTACAGATTAATAATATTATTCATGTGTACATATGTACACATTTCTAGATTAAAGAACCTCGCACAATTCTTATGGAAAATGGCTGCTAGCTAAATCGGTAGAAATCGCAGTATATTGTAGATAATTTCTTCCTGATTAAAAGCTCTCATGGCCACAAGGTCGGAAAATGGACAGTTTTCCAGATATCGGAGATGCAAAGGGGTGTTCATTTCTTATGGGAAGTGGTCCCCGCCTGGTGAAATTCGCTGGAATCAATATATGTTACTCCTCTTGAGCTCCTGATCAAAAGTTCTCATGGGCGCAAGGTCTGAAAATGCACAGATTTCCAGATATCGTGGGTGTAAAAGGGGTGCTCGTTTCTTATGGGAAATGACCCCTGGTGAAATTAACTGAAATCAATATGTCATTCCTCTCGAGCACCTGATCAAAAGCTTTTCTGTGCATAAGGTCGGAAAATAGACAGTTTTCCAGATATCGGAATTTGCAATGTCGACTTTGCACCCCGGATATCTGGAGAACTATGCATTTTTCGACCTTGTGCTATGAGAATTTTTTCAGGAGCTCGAGAAGAATAACTTATATTGATTCCAGATAATTTCACCAGGGGACCACTTTCCATAAGAAAAGAGCACTCCCTTTGCATCCCCGATATCTGGAAATATGTCCATTTTCCGCCTCTGTGCCCGAGAAAACTTTTTATTCAGAGCTCGAGAGGAATGACTTATAATCGATTCCAGTGAATTTCACCGGGGCGGGGGCCACTTCCCATACGAAATGAGCATCCCCTTTGCACCCCCGATATCTGAAAAATTATCCGTTTTCCGACCTACCTTGTGCTCATGAAAACTTTTGATGAGGAAGAAATTATCTACAATATACTGCGATTTCAGGCGACTTAGCTGGGAGCCATTTTCCATAAGAATTGTGCGGAGTCCTCTTTCACTTACTCGATTTTATTTTGTTATTAAGAACCCCACTCTCCTCTACATTTTGATGTTCGTCCGAATCCGAATTTGGATCTTGTTTTAGTCTTTTTCTTCGGTTGTCTGTATTTTCTAAGTTTTCTGTTTCCTTCTCAGAACTTGAATTTATGTGTTTCCTTAAACTATTTTTCTTATTTAATTCTTCATTTATTATCTTTGATTTGAATGACTTGATTGTAGTTACGTGTTCTTCTAAATCTTTAAAATGAATATATAAAATTTAGTTTCCAAGTTACTTTAATAAACTTAAAAATTACACAAGTTTACAAAAAAATGTAGGCCATCATTCCCATGCATTTTGGCGTGCTGAAGCAGATAAAATTATTTAAAAAATTCTACTGCGTAGATTTCTCACAATTCGCATTTTAAAAGTGTTAATATTAGCACCCATAAAACGCGATTTGTGAGAAATCTACAAGGCAGAAATTTCTTTAATGATTTTGTGAACTTCAGTGCATCAAAATAGATGGGAAGTTGTGGCTTCCATGGATAGATTAATACTTTTTCTATAAACCAGTGATAGGTTTACAAAAATATGATAACTTCCATGCATGGAAGCCATCATATTCCGCATAATTGGACGCGTTGCAGCCGATCAAATTATTTTTAAAAAATTTTACCGAATAAACTTCTTAGGATTGCGTTTTAAGTGTGCTAATATTAGCATACTTAAAACGCGATTTGTGAAAATATATATGCGATAGAAATGTTTTCTTATAATTTTATTTACTTCAGCGCGTCAAGATATATGGGAAATTATGGCTTCCATGCATAGACCAAGACTTTGTTTGTTTAATAATGAATTATTATTTGTTTGCTTATAATTGTATTGAAACATATTCTTTATAGGATTTTTCAAACAGTAGAAAGAATAACTATCTAAACTAAAAGAAAAACTTTGTGTAAAAATATTAATGAAATCTTTGCATTCTTTCGATAACCTGAATTCTGGTTATGCTAGTAAATTAATATTCTAAAATGAATTTGCCTACTTTCTTATTTGACAATTCTCATTCTAACACTAGCACCCACACAGTCCCCTACGGCTATGAAGATTAAACTAGTATCTACATAACCCCCTACGATCATGAAGATTCACTTGAAAACGAGAACACAGGCCTAAAATGAATTTATTTCTCTACCTTGTCTTTGAAAATTTTCATTCTTATGGATTACATTTTCATGAAATTCATTTTAGGCCTTTGTTCTCATTTTTAACTGAATGTTCATGATCGTAGGGGATTATGTAGATACTAGTTTAATCTGCATGGCCGTGGGGACTGTATGGATGCTAGTGTTAGAATGAGAATTGTCAAATAAGAAACTAGGCAAATTCATTTTAGGATTTTAATTTGCTAGCATAACCAGAATTCAGGTTATCGAAAGAATGCAAAGATTTCATTAATATTTTTAAACAAAATTTTTCTTTTAGTCATAGACAGTTATTTTTTCTGCTGTTTGCAAAATCCTATAAAGAATATGTTTCAATAAGACTTCATTTTTTGTAAACTTTTGTTACCTTTTCTAGGAACAGCCAAGTTTGTTTCCTCAATTTCTAAAACATCTGTGTCATCTATAGTAATGTCCTCTAGACCCTTCCCTTTATAAAGGTAAGCTTTTCCTTGGTCGATCATCGTTAAAAGCTTTGCAATTTTCGCAGTTTGGTACACATCTTGGGGCAATCTATATCAATAATTTCAAAATTAAATTAGAATGACTTTAAAAATTATTTCTAATACATCAAATCCAGTGTTATAAAAGTGAAATTAGTTGAATTTGTTGTTATAGAATATTTAAGTACCATTATTATGATCTTTACAGTTAAAAGTAAATTATTGCCATTATTATTATCATTATTGTTATTCTGTTCCTGTAATATAGTAAAGAATAGAGTCTATAGCTAACCCAACTATTATAAAATAGGATGTTAATATATTATAATGACTATGTTTATATTAATAAAATTAAATCAGATTAATTTTGACAGATGAAAAAATTATTATTAGTTTGACCTAAAGATGTGATTATTCATTTCCTACATTGAATTTAATGTTAAATATTACCTACTTGAAAAAGGAAAATGTATGTAAATGGTTTGATTGCTATATTCAGAAGAGTCAGTGCGCAAGCGCAAATGAATTGTCAGGTAAGTATCTGATAACAAGTCGTCATGAACGTGGGCCTTTTCTAGAAAGTTCCCTAACGCATTAATTTGATAACGTTCGCCTAAATAGAGTAGGTTAGTAAGTTTACATATTTTTATTTTATCCTACCAGCTTGGTAAAGTGTACTTTACTGTATCAGCGTTGTATGTTTACTTATATACTTTACCGAACTAATCGGACATGGTTTGCTTTCCAGGATTTACCTGGTAAGATTGATTCTGCCAGGTTCATTTGTTGAGCTTTATTTTTTCGTTGCTGTATCTTTTAGGAATATAATAAAAAAATTATGAAATCGTTCCTAGAACCACGCTAATTCATTGTTGCTAGTACTAATAGTAGTCATTTGGTGATTTATCTTCGGATTAATTCTATAGCCATTTTTAATTAAAATATTTTTGGAGAGTTTGATGCAAAATGGGTACAATATGAAATACTAAAAAGGAACATCAGTGTTTTTTCGCAGGGAGTGAGTTTCACCCCATCTTAGAGGATTCGAAAAAAAAGTGACTATCTCAACGTGTAGACTGTCGAATTCTACCCCCAAAAATCCCTAAACATTATTTTTGCTTTAATATTAATACTCGCAGAGGTACTGGACACAGAAAACCTTGATTATTAAGTAAAAAAAACACTGATTTCCCATAGGTTTTTAGGCAAAGAAATTACTCAAAGAAAGGTATGTCCTAACAAAAAAGCGAAAAAGTTAGCTTATGAAGTGTCAAAGAAAGTGTATATATTTTTGAGGTGGCTGATTACAAATCTGAAATTCGTAATCAAGTGAGTATTAAATTTTGAAATTTACTGGTAGTTTTCACCCTCTTAGGGTTAAAAGCACATCTACTCCTTGTTAATATTTCAAGTTGATACCCTAAAGTTTAAGAATTCGCAAAAAAAGAACATTTTCAAGCCGCTATAGAATTAGTTCGAAGTTTGGGTATTCTTTGATACCAGCTGACTGTACTATAACTGTTTTTATATTTTTGCAGTTGCGTATTTTCGCAACTTTGTGGACTTGGTGGGCTACTTTAATTGTTTACCTGTCTCTAGCACAATATCACTTTTATGTTTAACATGTACTATAGTGCGTACCTGTACCACTGCTCGTGGGTCTTCTTAGTGTGGCCCATGAAATTTGCCAATTGCTCCATGTCATTTTCGTTTATGTTCATTATTTGCAAAATTGTCGCGGTTTGCTTTCTAAATTTTGTTGATGTTAATGATGTGTAATTGTCTGCCCCGCAGGCAGAAGCAAAACTGCGAATTACGCTAACACCGTGAAACCATCCTTTACTTGAATTGGGATTTGCAAAAAGATACTCATTGGATTCTGGTATCTCTTCAATCATTCTACGAACTTTCAATAAGAAATCTATTTTCTGTTGCATAAAAGGTGAAAACAAGATGGGAATTGGACGACTACCTTTTCCTCCAGAAACCACCCTTTTAAAACTTTTGCACAGTAATTTTTCAGAGGTCGATAAGCTTTCTAATAATTCTTCTTGATTATTTGGATCAGAAAAATCTTTGAGATACGCCGATGTTTTTAAATATTGTATCTCACCAATTCTTTTTCGATTTAATACTAATACTAAAGCCATGATACTTTTTGCCAACCTTTTGTAATTGAAGATTAATGTTTGTTTATTAAATCCATTCTTGTCGTTCTCAATTATTTGAGCAAGAAGATCAGAACTTGTTTCAACTTCTTTTCTAACGTAATTATTAAATTTGACAATGTCATTTGTAACTGGTATTATTTGTGGTTTTTCCCAATGTTTTTCAGTTATGTCTTTCAAAGCTAACGATGATATTTCAGTTGCCCAATGATCTTCTATCAATTTTTGTAAGTTTTTTACGTTTTTTATTTCTAAATCAGGATTCTTGAAGTTAAAAAGTTTCGACTTTTTCATTATATGTCTGTGAATAATGTTACACAATTGCTTCAGACTAGTACCCATGTGTAACGCAAGTGACGATGCCTCAAACGTATTAGTATTTGGATTATATCCAGCAATTACTTTCGTAGCAGTCACCAAATTATCAAAAAATTCAGGTTTCATGATGTCAATTAAATTTTTCACTTTGATAGCGTCTGTCTTATTTCCGTCGTTTTTTAAACCTGTTATATCTTTTAAAGCTATCAGCAATCTTGCTAATTCACGCATTTTGTTAGATGTTACCGTAGCAATTTGCGGCCTTTTGTGTTTTTTTAGATGTGTCTCACCAAACAAACAAATTAACAAATCATTTTTAGCTACTTCACTTATTTTGTCAGCTTTCATTATATCAAGAACTAATGTTTTTAGGCGAGATTTTAAAAGGAAATCGTTTTGACAACGTGCAGCTGCTAAAAATGTTTGCGACTGAGTTAGAGCATAATGTCTACCTCTCTGCTGATCTTCAGTTATTCGACCTGGACATCTTGCAGCGTGCCTACTCAATGTTTTCTTTTTATAAACACCACTGCATGAACTACAAACTGCAAAATCATCAAAACTTTTAGCATTTTTTTTTCGTTCGTTTTCAGTTGGTCGACGAACTGCGATAACTTTTTTTTCTTCTTTAAACAATGTAAAATTCCCTTCTTTTCTAAGACAATCCCACAATTCCTTTCGCTCAATACTCCCAACTGGTAGAGACAAAATTTTTCTAACTTTTGGCTCATCAGCATGTTTTCGCTCTATATGCCGAGCAAAATGGGTATGTTCGTTAAAGCAGAAAGGACATAAATTTTTTCTGTCCCAAATTTTATGCTTTCTTCTAGAAACATCAACTTGATTATCGATTTGCGAAACCTACATGTAGAGTTAAAATAAGTTAAAGAATCACATATACATCCGGCATATGTATGGAACATTGTTTATAACTTTTTAAATATTATTTTTATAAAAAAATGTTTGGAATTATAATTTCTTGGACAATTTTTTGCCATTTCTTTGTGACCTTCAATTATTCTTAGGTTGATATTTCGTTGATATGGCAAACAATTTTAAAATTTGAAATTACCCTTTTTTCATATGTAATCCAATAACATTTGATACAGTCGAATGCAAAATTAAATGCTAATTCTAAAAAAGTAAATAAAAAAAATATCGTGTTATTTGCCAAAGCAACGGAATTACAACACCTAAAAGTAATTGATCACAAAAAAAATGGCAAAAAAGTACAATTAAAGACATTATTATTCCAAACATTCTTTTATAAAAATAATATTTAAAAAATTATAGACATATTCCATACATATGCTGGACTCTGCATAAGAATATAAAAAAAATTTTTTTTAATACAATTAATACTTGATAACACAATTATTGTCTGTTGTATTAGTTAACAAAATAAAAAATGCTCTGTAAATCATATCTTTTTGTCTTTTTACTGCATATTAATAATGGACTTGGATTTCTCCAAAACAAAATTGTTATACTATATGTATACTATACTATACTAATATTACCTCATCATTTTTGCAGTTGGTATTTTTTGGTAAGCTTCGCAATTTTTTGTCATCAGTTTCAGTTTCTGTGTAAAATTTTGTTGTCTCGTCAAGACGGCTTTCTTCAGAAATTATTGACTAAAAACCATATTCAAATTATGTGCTTATAATTATATATGACGATTATATTTTAACTAGCCGAATAACCCGACGTTGCCCGGGAAATCATCATCATATCTTCGGAACCGTTTAAGATATCACGATGAAGTAAAATCTAAGTTGATCCCAGGGTTACCATATATAACCAATGTAAATTTCAAGTCAATAGCATCATTCATTTTAATATTAAATCAATTCGTATAGACAGACAGACAAAAACGTTTTTGATATTAGATTCGTTTTAGTAATAGAACATGGAAACGGAAAAAGTAAGTAAAAGCTGAAAATTCAAAAATCACCGACAGATTTCAATTTCATCTTTGTCAGATGTTAGATTTATGCTTGAAAGAAATGAACAAATATTTTAAAATTTACAATCTTAAACATACAGGCAAAATGCTTGTGAGTGAAACAAGCTAAGATTATACTCTTCGCCGATTTACTACACTTTTTATATAATTGTTACACATTCAATAGGATACTCTTCGTGGTTTTTTTTGTAAATAATATTAGTTTTAGTTATTTTTAGTCTAATTGCAAAATTTAAAAAAAAACTTTTTCTTATTTAAAAAATTAATAACTTTTTATTTATTTATCGATTTTGTTCAAGAGCAATAGGGTTCTTCCTCTACCTAACACTAACTTACTTTCCAAATTTCAATACATTTGGACTTTTCGTTCTTAAATTATCGTGCTGACAAGAAACGTGACGGACTGACGGACGGACGGACATTTTGAAAGTTGTTCAGGATTCGATCACCAACACAGCGATATGAATTTTTTCTCTCTACGAGCAATATTACCGGTTTTAGAAATGTGTCGATCGAATGCAATACACTCTTCGTTTTGTAATTGCGAATAGTATAACAAAGATATAGAAACTGTTGTTCTCAATTGATATTTTTACACTTTAAATGTCTGCTGGTTACTCTATTAAAATGACTATTGCAAAAAATAAATAGCTAATTGATCAGAACCAATCAAGTGCAAAATTAATACAAGCTTAATATATTATAGTCGTCCTAATAGATATTTAAATACATTTAAGAATTTTATACCTCATTTGATTTCGTAGAACTGCTTCCATTATCACTTTCATTAGGACAAAACACGGAACAGTGGTCGGATGGTATTGAATTTTCCTCAGAAGTGTAATCAGTGCTTTGAAATGATTTATTATCAAAGCCTTTATCTTCAAGTTCTTTTTCGGAAATAATCTAAAATATTTTTTTTATTATTGATAAAAAGAAACTTCAAATTAAATTTGCTACAATAATTTAAAAGCTCCAACAAATAACTTCGTAACCGAGAATTTTCAAAAAATAAGACATAGTTAAAATAACTGCGCTTAGAAAGAAATATCTAAATGAGAGATATCTGACAGCTGCTTAAAAAAGTTATGAGAAATTGGCTACTTTTTATATACCTAACCAGCTGTTAAGTATATCTTATACAATACTTTCTATACATAATTATTTTACCTAAATCTCAAATTCGAACACTTTTTGATTACAAGGTTATCCAAGATAGCTATTTAATTAATTAAATGCTGAAAAATATACCTCATTTGTAGCGTTTCCATCATTTTGAGATCTGTTTGGTCCAATTATGTGACATGATAGGATTTGAATTGATTTGTTACCAAAATTTCCATCTTTATTAGTATTAATTTTATTTTCGATGTTAAACTTAAAGATAATTTCCTATTATTAATAAAAAATAACTTCAAATTATAGCAGATATTTGAGAAAATTGAGTTATTCAAATATTGTATAATGTACTTACCTCACTTGTAACGTTTTCATTATTCTCAGATGTAATAGGTTCGATTATTTGATATGGAGCAAAATCATTATTATAAATTAAATCGTTTTCATCTAAAATATCATGTGAAATTATACGGTTTTTCTCATTTTGATCAATGTTGTTTTCGGAATTCATTTTACTCTAAAGCAAAAATAATAAGAATGTGTTGTAAATAAAACGATTACAAGAAAAATCTTTATATTCAATTGAGAACCCTCATTTCATAATAGCATAACCGTCAATTTTAGCTTTCGGAATTGTTCAAGTATAAAAGTTTTTTCAATTGACCACGTAAAACATCGGGAATAGTATATTCTATAACAAGCTATGGTTACGTCGAACAAAAGGTATTTATTTCCAGCTTCGCATTTGACGTTTTGAAAAGTTTTAAAATGTTTTTGTATAATTTCTAAAATCCCGTTAGAGAAAGTGTAGTCTGCAACGCGTTTGGAATGGCATATTCCACACTCGCGACTCGTAGTACTCGCCTTCGGCTCGGCTTACAAACATTTCACTCGTGCGGAATACGGGCCGTATTCCACATGAGTGAAATGTTTGTAAGCCGAGCCGAAGGCGAGTACTACGAGTCGCGAGTGTGGAATATGCCATTCCAAACGCGTTGCAGACTACACTTTCTCTAACAAGATTTTAGAAATTATACAAAAACATTTTAAAACTTTTCAAAACGTCAAATGCGAAGCTGGAAATAAATACCTTTTGTTCGACGTAACCATAGCAACCGAACCACTAACGGCTTCCGATTCGTTGAAAGCCGTGCGGTATTATACCATAACAGTGTGTTGGAATGATACTTGTTCCGACACAATATTTAGTTGTGGAATTTGTAATTTCTGAAATGGTGTTAGAGAAAAAAAGTTCTTTTGTTTGTTATTTCAGGATGTAGATATAGATTTTAATTTTCAAGTTATTTAACCTGGTAAAAGCAAAAACCGAATTTCTAAAATCTCATTGTGCTTAACTTCAAAATTGATCAATTTTACACAAATATATTAAAATCGACAAAATTGGCAGTAACTTATTCTTTACTTATTAGAATTGAGGTCTTTAGTTATCGATAAGAAGTTTTTACAAATTGCCACTCACCTCATTTTGAAACGTAAGATCAACAGGCTGTAATGGCGTGTACGTTTTATCAATGCGTTCATCATCATCCACAAAATCATAAATATCAGCCGATTTAGGTACTGGTTCTAATCTATTCAAATATCGAGTCATTTTGTTATCTAAAGATTCCATTGGTAAATGACTAGTATTTGAAGTACGAATAAGATATTTTTCTCTGTATGACAATTTCTTTTGCATTGCATTTTGGGAAAGGTCAATATTCTGATTTCTCTCTACAGCAGTATCTAAGATAACAAAATAGTATTTAATTGTCAGTTAGATACAGTGTCATTGGTTACAAATGCACCAACATTTAACTATTTTATTTTAAAAAATATAAAAATGCATTAACTATAAAAGTTTCTCGAAAATGTCTGTATTAAATGGTGTAATACTTTATTTCCCAGAATTAATATCAACTTTTTTTAACGGAGCACTCTGTATATTCCGATTTTACATTGTCCACCAAAATTTAAGCAATTTTTACTTGTAGCATATTCCAGAATTTAACCGTATTTAAAATAATTAGGTACATTTACAAAACTGATATAGTTTTAAATGCATCTCCTATTTAACTGTTTTATATTTACAAATATAAAAATGTTGCATATAAATGTTTGCCGAAATTTCCAGAATTGACAATTTTATTTTCTTCAATATAACACCCTGTATATTGTTCTACTGTTACACTTATGTAGCATTATTCGAAATTCAACTCTTTACAGAATAATTGCTGTCAATACTGTTTCATTTAAAAGGAACAACTTGATGTCAATTCTGAAAAAATGGAATCTTTTTTATGATAGAATATTACACGAAATGAAAGTGATGCAAAATTGTATATTCAACGTATTTTCAGATTTATAACAATAAAGAAAGTGACATTGCGTGAATTTATGACTAGTATTTGTATTTTGAATATAATTATTTCAAGAAATGTTAATTTTAGTTAAGGTGAGTTCCTGAAATCGTGGTTAAATTTAGAATAAAGTTACCCCTTTTAAAATTTACTTACGGGAAATACCCCATTTTTAAATTGCAGGTGCGGGTCCTCAACGCAAATAACACCATTATTTATAGGTAGAGCTACTCGAGCAAACTTTGTCATAATATTTTAAAATGTACTAATAAAAACTTAATAGAAAATAACTTACCTGGATCATGGCATAACACCATTCTTAACATTTTCTTTGAACGACTATTCATTTTCGCATACCGTCACACCATTCACTTAAATACTGGAAACAATACGTTAGCAATAACCTCAAAAATTGTCGTGATATCGCTTTTTGCGGGAAAATATTAGTCAACAGTAAATAGTATCTGACAACGTCGCAAGGCCTCGCATGTACATTGAAATTACTATTTATAGACAGTGGGCCTCGCATGTTAGTTAAATATTATATAGGGACTCGGATATACGTTGCAAACAAGTATGTTTTAATTTTGAAAATATCTTACCCCTCAAGAGTAATTATATTTAGGTGTTATTGGGTAATATCAAAACATCAATATATATTCTTGAAAAAACAACCCTTCAGGTGGGCCTCGGGTGGCCTGTTCAATATCTCGGGCCTCGCATTTGTAACTGCATACGTACATATATATATATATATTGTTCTATATTCTGCTATCTATTTTATTTTTTATACGTTCGAAATTACTTTTTGAAAGTAAATTGAAATGATTTTATTGAGCGCCAAACAGTTTCTTAAAAGCTGTTAATATTATAGACTATAGAACACCATTAGCATGACCATCTACAATCTATAGAATGTCTCTTACTCAGGGTCCAACGAAGTCGGTTCAATAAATGCTCATCGATCAAGATAACAATCTAAATAAATCAAACTCAGTATTGAACGAACAAAGTATTAATTTATTAACAAATTTGAACTTGGAATGTAATTAACAAATTTAAATAACAAAATCTAACTTAACTAAAATGATAAATATGGCCTTTATTTAAAATAAATATGTACCATGGATTTCTGATATTGTAAAGCTTTACCTTGTCTTTCTTTCGACTCGAGTAATGTTATATTGTAACCTCTAACTGGTTATTATGATCCTTGAAATATAATGTCACTTGACTGACTTTTTAAACCTCTCAAGGCTTCTTCTTCTTCTTCTTTACTGGATTGACGTTTGTTTCTAACCTCCAATTTATTTTCAAGATTTCCTTGAAATATTTCTATCACTTGCTTGACGTTTGAAATTTCTTCACCATATAAATTTGCTAACTGGATCAACAAATACTTCCCTCTTCTAAATCTGCTTTCCGGATAATCTACTTCGTAATACTTTCAAAGTATACTCACTTCTTATATTTAATCAACTTTTACAATTTATTCTTGATATCAATATATCTGGATTGTAATTTTCTAACCTTTAAATTATTCACCACTTTTCTTCTCTTTTCAATTTATTAATTATTCGAGGATGAATATTTCTCGCAGCTCGCTGTTCAGCGGTGTCTGATCAACTGATTTGTTATTTTTAGTCGTTTCAATGGGTTAATTTCCAATATTTCAATTGTTTTTTTCTATTTTGATCTAATATTTCAAAATTTAATTTTAATTTAAAATTTAAACTATTCAGTTTTGTTTGTTCTTTACCTTAATTGAATACTGTTTTTAATTCTTTAATTTTCCTGATGACTTTCTTATTCTACTTTTCAGGATTAAGTGAATATTTGTAATTACTCGAAATATATTGACATATTACATATACTTTTTAAAATCTACTTATAACTACAATTAACAATTCCAATCTCAAATAAATACTAATTCATACATTTAGATGAATAGCAATGATAAACACAAAATTCTAGTAGTTAAAAACGTACTGCAGTTTCCATACTGACATAATACTGATATTATAAACTAGAACAAGAAATTGATACGCCAACAAACATTTAACATCATACTATTAGTCCTTTCTTTCTGCATGATGTGAAATATCATTTACAAAACACCTTTCTGCAATGATATTTAAAAATATCTGAAAACTTAAAATGTCATTCAGTGTTTTGTATTCTATGGACTTACTATTTCTAAATTAATTACGCTGCACTGCAACTACTGATAATAGTCTTTCATTCAATATTCATTTTATGTAGATTTACAGTGTTTCTACACAAAATATGATTTTCAGCCCTAAGTTTTGACATGCATGTCAGATTTTATAAAATTTACTTTTTTGTTTTCCAATTTCATTCTAAATCATTTTATATGAGATTGTGATTCTCTATAAGTTCATGTTTTATCATATACTATTTAGAATAACCTTGTTAAACTAAAATAACTTAATTTTATGTTTATTTAAATATTTTGTTCTTGTTCAATATCAAGTTTCATTCTCTGCATCCTACTCGCTGAGAATAAGTGAACTTGAATCAATTAAATAAACCACAGATACTCCTGCTTCTGTATGATCCGTTAAAGTAAAACTGTTATGGTTATTTTCTAAGATACATACAAATTTGTGAATTTTATTTATGATTTCAAACACGATACTTAGGTAGTGTTCCACAGTGTGGATACAGCATAAAACCCCCAAACTAATAGAATTTTGACATGTGAAAATTTTGTTAGTTTTAACAACATGATGTGACATTCACACTGTCAAAGTTTATTTACAATTTAAAACTGATCTACTCAGGATCATTTGGATAACTTAAGAGTAATCTATCCTGGATCATATGGATAAATTAATTCTACGTGAAATTTCCCTCTTATTAATCCGTTATAAGTATCTACTAACTCATATGTGTTTTCATTTAATACTTTTTCTATCGTATATGGACCTTGATAAGGATATTGTAACTTTGCACATATGTTGTTTTTGTAGTCTGATACCTTTAGTCTTTTAATTACTACTTGATCTCCTGTTTTAAATTTTATTTTCTTTTTAATCTTTTTGTTCTCTCTAAGTTGGTACCTTTTAGCGTTGCGTTCTAATCTTTGTTTGACAATTTTGTGTACGTTTTCTAAGTTATAATTTTCATCATTTTTCCAAGGCCTATTTGGTAACTGACCTGACAAGATAAAAATTGGCGATTCTTGTGTCACTGTACTTGGTACATTGTTTATATAATTCTCTACATCTACCACGGCTGAAGGCCATTGGCTATGATCATTTTGCACAACCATTCTTAAAAACCTAATTACCTCTTGTATGTACCGTTCAGCAGGATTTGCCTGTGGTCGTCTGATTGTTGTAAATACTAACTGAATTTCATGTTTTGTAAAATATTTTTTTAGTCTTTCATTATTAAAATATGTAGCGTTGTCAGCCAATATCCTTTCTGGTTTACCTATCGTCTTAGAAAAATGATTTAAATTTTTTATTACTGTCAAAGTATTACACCGTTTTGTGGGATACAGTTTAATAAATTTTGAGAAAATGTCAACTATGACTAAGATATGTTTAAAACCATCATAATCTGGAATTAAATTACTTACAAAATCTATAGCTACCAGTTTTAAAGGTTTATCAGTAATAATGCTGTAAACTGTGTTTTTATTTACATAATTTTTAGTTTTTCCTAAACAACATTCATGACACGTATTTATAAGTTCCTTTGCTAACGGTAAATCTTTTTCGCAATAATACGTCTCTCGAAAAATCATCCAGGTTTTCCGAATACCTATGTGTCCATATCTATAGTGTAAATCCCAAATAATTTCTGATGCTAAACTTTCATCTATAACATATTTTTCTTCATTTAAGATAGTTTTAATGATAAGATTGTTTTTTAGTGTGTATCCCCTGTATGGATGTTCACGTATTTTGTTTCTTAAGTCGTGTAAATGTGTTTGACTGTTCAAAACTTGTGTATATGAGTATAAATTGTTATGTTGTGATAATAAAGTAGTAGTAGTAAGTAGTAGTAGTACTAGTAAAGCTACTGTGAAAGTGTTTATGTCATTTGTGTGAACTTTTCGGTTTCGTGTAAGTGCGTCTGCTGTGATGTTTTCCTTTCCTGGTCTGTGTTTAATTGTAAACGAATACTCTTGAATTAAAAGTGACCATCGGTAGATTCTATTATTAGCAAATCGATTTTTCATTAAAAAACATAAAGCTGAGTGATCTGTCTCTATTATAAAATGATTTGAGGTTAGGAAATATGACATCCTGGATATCGAATATACAATGGACAACATTTCTTTTTCGCTTGTAGAATATCTAATTTCGTAAGCTTTCAATATCCGCGATATGAAACATATGGGCGTTTCGATTCCCCCTTGAATTTGTGTAAGTTCAGCGGCAATAATGTTATCAGATGCGTCTGTCCGCAACGTAAATGGTAGTGTAAAATCTGGACTATGAAGCAATAAATTATCATGGAAGTTTGTCTTCACATTTTCAAACGCTGCTTCTCTCCTATCATCCCATTCCCACTTAACATCTTTCCTAAGTAATTCTATTAAAGGAACTTCTAACTCCGATAATCTAGGTATAAATTTCTTATAATAATTCAAAATACCTAAAAAGCCCCTTAAAGTTTTTAAATTTGTTGGTCGCGGATAATCTTTTATTTCTTTGACTCTTTCTTGTCCTATGCTAATACCTTCTTGCTTAATCTTGTAGCCTAAATATTGAACATATGTACTATAAAATTCACACTTTTTTATATTTAGCTTGAGTCCAGCTTCATCTAATGCATTCAATATAATATCTAGGTGTCTACTATGTTTATCCTCTGTTTCCGAGAATATTAAAATGTCATCGATATAATGTAAACAAAAACTGTCATACTTGTCAAGTATATTTTGCATTGCACGTACAAGTGCTGAAGATGCAGATTGCAAACCAAATGGTACCACCTTGAATTGAAATATATGTCCATCAACACTGAATCCTGTGAATTTACGTGAATCTTTATGTAATGGTATCAACCAAAATGAATTCTTCAAATCAAGTTTAGAAAAGACAGTGTTTTTACCAACTCTGGACAACATAGCATCGATTGTTTGCGGTGCATCAAATTGTGACTTTGTAATTTGATTCAAATTTCTAGCATCTAAGCATAATCTAATCGTTTCATCCTTTTTCTTAACAACAACTAAAGGATTTATGTAATTAGTTTTAGCTGTCTCAATAATATTAGAGTTAATCATATTTGAAATTTCATTTTTTACTTTATCTCTGTGCTTATAAGGAATAGGATAAGTTTTACATTTAAAAGGTTTATTTTCATCTACTTCAAGATTGTGAACATAACCTTTTGCTACTCTGGGTTCATAATTAATTAAAGAAATGTATTTTTTCAACAAATTTTTAACAATTATATCATATTTGGGGGGACAAGCTATCAGTAAAATTTCAGGCTTATTAAAATTAATATTTTGAACATACGTGGTCGTTTCCACTTTATGTTCATTGCAAAATGCTTTATTATTGGTCTCTATACCATTTAATACATTAATTATTTCGGCACCATTGCCATTCAATTCATTATTCATATTAAAGATAGGTATTCTTTCACCTTCTATTATTAGGATTTTCTCTCCTAAATCAATTTTTGCCTTTAACTCTGATAGAATGTCTTCTCCCAATATAACATCAAAGTTCATTTGTGCTACAATAACAAAATTACCATTAAAGTTTTTATTTCCAATCCTGAAAGTAGTATTTAATACCTTATTGCACTCGGCGAACTTTTTCCCGCTTGCATTAATTAATTTAATCTTAGTAACTCTTATACCATTATTTCTACCATTATTCAAATGATTGTTAAAAATTGTTTCACTAATTAAGCTTATCTCCGATGCAGTATCGAGTAACGAATTTAACTTTATATTATCTATTTCGATTTTTATTATAGGTAAATCACACATTTTTACATTTTTTGTTCCAATATCATTATTAATTCCTATATATTCGCGCATATGTTCATAGTTAGTATTTAAATTTAAAACAACTTTGTCTAAAAATCCTGATTTCTATTATCATTTATTTGTGCTGTTGTTTCTATTTTATTTATATTAGAGTGTGTATTTTCATTTACTCTATTTCCCCTTTGAATGTTAGTATTGGCAACTTGTGCATATGACTTATTATTTTTATCATAACCCCCTCTCTTTCTCCAATCATTGTCATAATGACGTTTCTCATAACCCTGTTTTTCCTTCCTATCATATTGAGCATAACCCCCTTGCTCCTTTCTGTCATTGTCATATTGACGTTGACCATAACCTCTTTCTCTTCTATCACTTTCATTCTTATTCTGATCATAACCCCACTTGTTATAATATCTACTATTATTTTCCCTATTCTGACTAGCCTTTCTATCAAAACTCTGATGATAATCATCTAATTCTCTTAAATAATCAATCAAATCATCTAACTTTGCAATTCTTTGCGTAATAATAACATTCTGGATATCCCCTGAAAAATGCCTAGCTAAATATCTGACCATTTCACTTTCTGTGAATTTTGGTTCTAGATGTCTAATATTGTATACTTTTCTAAGTACATAATTTTCCCTAGAAATACCTTTATTTTCTACATAGTTACCATTAAATAGGTCTTGTCTTATTTTCAACTGAGTGTAATCACTCCAATATTGTTTTAAGACTAGAGCTTCAAATTCCTCTATAGTCTCAAACCTGTCCATTATAACTGAATACCAGATTTCCGCTTCTCCCTTTAACATGTCTTGTATGTTTGCTTTTAGGTTTGCATTTACGTGTTGTGTTTCCATGTGTTGTTTCAAACGTGAAATGAAAATTTTAGGGTGTATGCGGTTATCTCCGTTAAAATAAAATGGTGTTTTGTTGCACGTGTAAGTATGTGTGGGTAATTGTGTCAATTGTGTACGTGTGGTATCCTTCAACAACTTCGTGTTCTGTTCTATCTTGCTATCCTGTTCTTTTATTTTGCTATCATATGTATCCTCCTGTTTCTTCATTCTACTATCTACTGCAGTCATTCCATCTTCAAACATTGTTACAACTTCCTCTCTTATTTCCTTTGCTGCCTCATTTACCTTAATACCAATTTCTTCGTTGACTGACTCTCCCATTCTCTCCCATTTACTCTCCAAATTTTCAATCTTATTTCTTACTTCTTTATTGCTTTCTTCTATTTTTTTGTTAATGTTTTCTTCTAATCTCTGGTTATTTTGATTCATGTTTGCTTCCAAAGTTTGGTTATTTTGAACCATGTTTTCTTCAAGTCGATGGATATTTTGATTCATGTTTTCTTCTAGTCGCTGGTTATTTTGACTAATGTCTTCTTTTAAAGTTTGGTTATTTTGATTCATCTGTACCTTCATTCCACCCATCATTTCCATGAGTTTCTGGAACATGTTTGTGTCTGGTTGTGTGTTTGTGTCACCAACTTGTGTTTGTGGAACTGTGGATGTACCTGGTGTAGTTTCTTCTTGATTCATTGTTGTCTTACCTGACTTTAACCTCATATAAATTATATTTGTTTTTAATTTGACAATGCCTTGTTGTCAAAACTATCAAAATAAATTATTTGATCTATTATCTTTCAAATGTATGCTTGAAATGATAAACTATTCTCAAGTTGTATTTATTTAATCGCTTTCCTGATCGCTCCACGTTAACAAGCCATAAATGTTCTATATTCTGCTATCTATTTTATTTTTTATACGTTCGAAATTACTTTTTGAAAGTAAATTGAAATGATTTTATTGAGCGCCAAACAGTTTCTTAAAAGCTGTTAATATTATAGACTATAGAACACCATTAGCATGACCATCTACAATCTATAGAATGTCTCTTACTCAGGGTCCAACGAAGTCGGTTCAATAAATGCTCATCGATCAAGATAACAATCTAAATAAATCAAACTCAGTATTGAACGAACAAAGTATTAATTTATTAACAAATTTGAACTTGGAATGTAATTAACAAATTTAAATAACAAAATCTAACTTAACTAAAATGATAAATATGGCCTTTATTTAAAATAAATATGTACCATGGATTTCTGATATTGTAAAGCTTTACCTTGTCTTTCTTTCGACTCGAGTAATGTTATATTGTAACCTCTAACTGGTTATTATGATCCTTGAAATATAATGTCACTTGACTGACTTTTTAAACCTCTCAAGGCTTCTTCTTCTTCTTCTTTACTGGATTGACGTTTGTTTCTAACCTCCAATTTATTTTCAAGATTTCCTTGAAATATTTCTATCACTTGCTTGACGTTTGAAATTTCTTCACCATATAAATTTGCTAACTGGATCAACAAATACTTCCCTCTTCTAAATCTGCTTTCCGGATAATCTACTTCGTAATACTTTCAAAGTATACTCACTTCTTATATTTAATCAACTTTTACAATTTATTCTTGATATCAATATATCTGGATTGTAATTTTCTAACCTTTAAATTATTCACCACTTTTCTTCTCTTTTCAATTTATTAATTATTCGAGGATGAATATTTCTCGCAGCTCGCTGTTCAGCGGTGTCTGATCAACTGATTTGTTATTTTTAGTCGTTTCAATGGGTTAATTTCCAATATTTCAATTGTTTTTTTCTATTTTGATCTAATATTTCAAAATTTAATTTTAATTTAAAATTTAAACTATTCAGTTTTGTTTGTTCTTTACCTTAATTGAATACTGTTTTTAATTCTTTAATTTTCCTGATGACTTTCTTATTCTACTTTTCAGGATTAAGTGAATATTTGTAATTACTCGAAATATATTGACATATTACATATACTTTTTAAAATCTACTTATAACTACAATTAACAATTCCAATCTCAAATAAATACTAATTCATACATTTAGATGAATAGCAATGATAAACACAAAATTCTAGTAGTTAAAAACGTACTGCAGTTTCCATACTGACATAATACTGATATTATAAACTAGAACAAGAAATTGATACGCCAACAAACATTTAACATCATACTATTAGTCCTTTCTTTCTGCATGATGTGAAATATCATTTACAAAACACCTTTCTGCAATGATATTTAAAAATATCTGAAAACTTAAAATGTCATTCAGTGTTTTGTATTCTATGGACTTACTATTTCTAAATTAATTACGCTGCACTGCAACTACTGATAATAGTCTTTCATTCAATATTCATTTTATGTAGATTTACAGTGTTTCTACACAAAATATGATTTTCAGCCCTAAGTTTTGACATGCATGTCAGATTTTATAAAATTTACTTTTTTGTTTTCCAATTTCATTCTAAATCATTTTATATGAGATTGTGATTCTCTATAAGTTCATGTTTTATCATATACTATTTAGAATAACCTTGTTAAACTAAAATAACTTAATTTTATGTTTATTTAAATATTTTGTTCTTGTTCAATATCAAGTTTCATTCTCTGCATCCTACTCGCTGAGAATAAGTGAACTTGAATCAATTAAATAAACCACAGATACTCCTGCTTCTGTATGATCCGTTAAAGTAAAACTGTTATGGTTATTTTCTAAGATACATACAAATTTGTGAATTTTATTTATGATTTCAAACACGATACTTAGGTAGTGTTCCACAGTGTGGATACAGCAATATATATATATATATATATACATATATATATATATATATATATATATATATATATATATATATGTATATGTACATGGTCATTGAGCAACCCGTTCAATATGTAAATAGGTCGCAGGTTAGGCCAATCCGACGTTGGTCGTCCCAGTTGTGGGCTGACCAATGTATCCCACTGTATATCTGTACAATTAGATAGGGATTGACACAACGATCATTTTCCCATGTTTTCGGTCGGGCTGACCAATTTACCATTAACATATACCATATACACCACTTAGTTCATTGAAAGTAACTGCAGGGGGCGCTGTTTATATACACCGCTCAAGATATACACTTCGGAGGTGGTCAATATGTTGCTGTGACTTTGGTCAGCCTTAAATTTTGCAACACTGTATAATTTAATAGGAGCGAATTCTATAGGGTACAATTTCGTTATTTAGGCTTGCAAGTAGTAATTCTTTCGTGTTTAGTATTTTTATTAAGGTTACATATAATTTTTTCATGTTAGTACTTTTATTAACTAAAATGAAACCTTTAAGGTAAATGTCTGTTTTTTCCGCGGGCGTTTGTCTGTGTGTCTGTTGTCTGTTACTGGTTCATAATTTTAAAGTTATTTGAAGTCGACACTTGAAATTTAAACTAATCCGCAGACACAGCTGTATATAAAAAATCTGTATTAATTGAAATAACAAAAAAGTCGTAGAGAGTGAGGGTGAATATATAAAAATGTATAAAGGCAATGTCACCCATCATCGGCTGAAAACCGACTCTAAAAATATTAATTTTGTTATTTTTACTACAAAGGTTTTAAACGAAAAGCCAAAAAACTATCTAAATATATTTGTCAAGGCTAGAGAAATAACATTTTTTTGGTTTGCCATTCTTGACAAAAGTAAAAACCTATATTTTAATCATTATTTAATTGTCTGTTATTTACTAATAAATTTTAGTCTGCTAATTGGTACGAAATATGTCCATGCATAATCGACTTTACCTTTATTTTGCATCGCATTTTGCATTTGGTCTTAATTTTTGTCCGAATTGTTTGATTCTCGGTATAGCATGAAATAAATCTGTTTGTTAGCACTGATGTACATGTGAGGTAAGAAAAACCACACAAGTCACTTACACTCTAATTGTCAAGGCCCACAGAAAATAATTAATTGTACTCTTAGGCTGTAAGCGACTGTACGATTTTTTGACCACTATGTAGTTTCTTCAATAAAGTGGAGCAGGAGAGCATTGGATTTTAATGATAATTCAGAAAATTAAATTATATATATTTCTCCAATATTTTGTTTATTTAAAACAGAAATATTAACTAAAAAAGTATTTTTTATGACAGTTTAAAATAAATGGCAGACATTACAATTAAAAAAATCGATAACAGTTAACAACTTAAACGGCATATATTTAAAAAATGTATTTTTTTTATAACAATTGTAAACGTAGACCTTGATCTTTACCCAATTTATTTCTTTAAACAACTCTTTATTATCTTTAATCAAGGCTTCAACTTCTTGTTTTTTTTTAGTAATTTTTTTATTTATATGGTTTTGAAAAAAACTTCATATTGTATTTCTTTGCTCTTCTCTCCAACGAACACATTGCATTTTTTTCTTTATTGCTGTGCTTCTGTGAAAATTATTAAAGAAAATAAGCTTTTGAAAAATTCAAATTAAGGGGGGCATCAGCGTCTATTGAAAATAGTTACCAAAATTATCCTCTCACAAACTACGCCTTAGAACTGACCCCAAATTTATTTTTTCAAATTGCACCCTCATATTCTATAGGCGATTTTGGTGAGCTACGAATATAGGGATATAATATACTTGGTATAAATAATTAACAAAACAACCACTCCAAAGTATTCAAAACAGCCACCCACAGTGTTTTTGTTAATTTTATTAATATCAAGTTTAGGTAAATTGGAAATATCTTTAGGTCGGTACCATGTACAAATTGGAAAAAAAATGTACAATAATAAAACCAACTTTTTTGCCATTTCCTTACCCCTTACTTGTAAATCTGTTTTGGGTGTTTTGTAATAGTTTTTCGAATTATTTATGCCAAGTATGATATATTTGTAAGCTTATTAGCTCTTCAAAATCACCGAAAAAATAAGGGAGTGCAATTAGAAAAAATAACTACAATAATCAACTTATGCCCCTCAACCTTTTCTTCAAAGTGCTTCCTTTCCCCGTAAAAAAATTACAAAAAAAAATTTCTTGTTCATTATTTTTTTCCAGAAGGAAGCACTTTGAAAAAAAAACACCAAGAGACAAAATATGCTTATTTTTCTCCAAAAAATGAGCCTGAATATTTTCAGAATTTTTATGGAACATTTAAGCAGACCTTCGCAGATGTTCACAGTTTCAATCGCCTCTAGATCAAAAAATCGAATTCGGTCGGACTGGTGATCAAAGAAAATTTTAATCAAGGGGCCCAAGAGAGCATTTTCCCTAAGTTTCAGAACAATCGACTGAAACCCATTTTTACTATAAAAAACTGTGGGGTCTTTTACATGTAAGTAGGTAATCGTTTTGAAATATATTGGTGATAAGAATTTGAGGATAAACCTATAGTTCTACACACAAATTTTATTATTTGATAACAATTAAGTTTTCGGGTGATTATGCATAAAATTACAGATAATCGATTTGAAATACTTTAGCGTTAACAGGTTGGTGACAGATCTATTATTCTGAGAACAAATCTAATTATTTGGTAACTAAAAACAGGATAAACTGGTGACCGATAAAATCACACCCAATTTAAAAACAGTTAGAAACAACGTGCATTGTACTTAGTGTTTGTGATCTGAAAGTGCTTAATAATTGCGAGCACTTCGTTATTTAAAGTGCTTCATGCTCGATAACTTACATATAATCATGTGAATTGCAATGATAATTTGAATATGTCTATGCACATATTATATGATGTATATAACTGAAAATATTTAAAACTATTGATTTATGTTGACTGGTTGATACTAAGAAAAGACCCATAGTCTGAAGATGCTGTAGCTTATTTTAGAACATAGAATAAGTCATAGGTGACGAATATGGTCCAAATAGGCCCTATAATTGTTGAACTCTTTAGTCTATTCATGAGTCGCCATATACATGCTATCAGGGCCAAAGCGAAACAATTGTTTTGTCTTGTTAGTATGTATGCTATTATGAATTTGTCTACAAAGTGGAACATGTATATCCTTGTACAATTCTTTTGAACCTAGAGTAATCGAATTTCCTTCTACAAATGTTACATAAATTATGGATGGAGATATTCTTATACATTGTATTACATGAGACCACGAAGCTAGATTTCAACCCATCTTTGATAAATATTGTGATTATGTGTAAAGACATTACAGTCTTTACACAATTATTTTATTCGAAAGGTATGATGACAATTGGCAAAATAACTACTGAAGAACTTCATCCACCTTCGAAAGCACCTTAAATCGAAAGAAATTCTATTTGATGCATCAATTAAATTTCCAGTAGAATTTCTTTCTAATAAAAATGGAAACGAAAAGAATTTCATTTAAAAATTGCAATGTTTAGAAGTTGTAGTAGTTACAATTCGAGTATAGGTGTCCACATAGATTTATAATTCTTATCAGCATCGTAGCCCACCGAGCTAACATATGTTGTGCAGCAAATATGTTTCATCACATTGAATACCGTGCACTGGGTTCAATTCGCAGTTCCCACACTGACAATGTCAGTGTTGACTGCGCTATTTCAAATGTGTAACCCCCTTTCGACAGCTTTGGCTTGGAGGCTGTCTAATATATATGCTATCTTATGTAATTAATAGTAGTTTTTTAATGTTGGGTTAACAGCTGTGCAAAATGTGCACAGATATGGGAGGTAAAACAAAAATGCAGTGCATGAATTAGAAAAAGAAGTGTCCGCACTATGAGATATGTTGTGCACATTTCTACCCAACGGTTGACTCTTTGTTTTTAGTTTAAACGGCATATTTACCTGGAATTGGTTGGGCCCCACTATAGAAACTGGTGCTATATTACCATTTAATTCAGCATATAAATTGTCAATTTCACCAGAACTGCATTTTACCGAAAATTCAGTTATGTAGGCAATATTGGAGACAATTGTGGCATCTAGAGTTGTAAAAGACTTCGAGGTTACCTCAACACCTGGACAACTTGCACAAAAACCAATGGATAGTACTGTAAAAATTGTTGCGAGAAATAGTAATTTTGCCATGTTGCCTGTTACTTGAGAACTGTTGATCTGATTAGTTTAAAATTGAGAAATCTATTCAGTCTTAACTGGCCACGTCTCATACAACGCAGACAACACAACAACTTTAATTTTGAAATAGTTTGGTTAGGTAACGACAACGCGACAGTAGTGACCAAGTTTACACTAGAGATGTGACGGCGATCACCGTCACTGCTACTTATCACCTGTCGTTTCAACTGAGCAATCGCTAACAGCGATTGGTGAGAAATGAACCGGTGATTAAATCACTCTTTTCTATGATCGCAGAGTAGTGGAAGGCAGGCGACAGCGCGATCGATTACGCGATTGCATGTTTGGCGTTTGGCAAATTGCGCAAAGCGCTCTGCTCTGAAACTGCTTACTAGTGTTTACAAGTGTTACAGTTTACAGATTTGCTCAGTTCATGACAGTTCATGTTCATACCAATCTTGTCTCTCCTCTCTGCACTATCTGTTACTGTTTGTAATAAGAGAGATATTGCAGTCAGCGATACCGCACGACGCTCGCTAATTACGTTACGGTATTAACGCAAATAACTAAGCTTTGTTTTAGACTTGTTGCATTGCAGTTCCATTTGTGCGCAACTAGGTTATGTAAAACGTCACTTTTTATGTCAAGTAGTCGTCAAATTTAGCAATATATTATTACTACACTGGATTGAGTATGTGGTAGGTTCCTTGTGAAACATCTTTAGAATAATTGAATTCATTTAATAGTAAAATACAGTTCACATTAGAGAAAGAAAAAAATGGTCAATTAAACTTTTTAGATATGAATATTAAAAAACATCGTAATCAATTAAAATTTAGTATTTATCGAAAACCCACTACAACAGACACAGTCATACATTATAATTCACAACAATCTTGGCAAATAGGTGAGGTGCACGATTTGACAGGTGGCCGACCCTGGAGGTAAAATAACCTATTGCTGACACAGCATTTTCAATGTAAACATTTGTGGATGTGAACGTATTTAATTAATTAAACAATTTTTAGTGCATAAAAACTTTAGACTTCAAACAATAAGTGATATAATAAACCATAATTGTGATATTGCATGGTGTTATAACTAGATATTCTTAAAATAAACGCAGTAATGCCTTCTTTTTGTGCAGTGGTAGATTGTGGTAGTAATGCTGCAAGAGATCAAGGAATTAGATTTTTTCGGTAAAATACCTGGTGTTATTATATGCTATTACTTTATTTAAGCAGTAACTCAATTGTAGAATTCCCTCTATGTATGGCCCAAATAGAAAAGTGAGTGAATTATCTCAAAGAAGAAGGCAATTGTGGATAAATGCCATTAAAAGAGAAGACTTTACAGAAACTAAAATCAAGTATGCCAGAGTGTGTTCTAAACATTTTATTTCAGGTAACATTATATAATTGAATTCAGTATATAGACAAAATATGTTAAAAAACTATACCTATGTACTTAATTTAGGAAAACCAGCATCGTTAAAAGATGATAGAAATCCCGATTGGATTCCATCACAAAATATGGGATACACTTCCGTTGCGAGCTCCTTACAATCACGTGGCATGGAAAGATTTCGGAGAGGAAAAAGAAGAGCTGAGAGGGTACCAAATGCAGACGAAGATTTGAATATCCAGAGTGGATTTTTGTTTATTTTCCTTTTGTATGCTACATGGAGAATTTTATTTTTCTTTTTAGGGTTTAAAGGGGTCTTTTTTTTATATAAGGTATAATAATCTCTTTATGATTACAGATGCTGGTATCAAGTACCATGGAGGAAAGTGCCGATCAAGCTATGGACGCTGAGGAACTGCAAGAAGATAGTGTTGAAAATTTACAGTTTGCTCTACAGAATGCCAATAAAGAAATTTATGGTTTACGAGAAGATATAAGTAAATTTAAATTAAATGAAGATTACTTAAAAAGCAATAAAAAATTCGTTTTATATTACACAGGTTTTCCAGAATACATTTATGTGCACAATATTTTCCAAATAGTAGAACCATATTTATTAGATCATTCAGCACTTTCTAAATTTCAACAGCTATTAATGACTTTAATGAAATTACGCCTTGATTTGCAATTTACAGATTTAGCTAACAGATTCCTTTGCCATCGAACCACCGCTGCACGCATTTTTGAAAATACTATTCACGTATTGTATTGTCGCTTAAAAAATTTAGTGTATTGGCCAGAAAGAGAAGATCTCCAACTTAATATGCCAAATTGTTTCAAAACCATATTTGGTAAGAAAACGACTGTAATTATTGATTGCTTTGAATTATTTATAGAGAAACCATCAAATCTGGATGCATCTGCTAGAACTTGGTCAAATTATAAACATCATCATACTGTGAAATTTTTAATAGGAATTTCTCCTCAAGGTTTAATTATGTTTATATCAAATGCTTATGGTGGACGTGCCACTGATAAATTTATAGCTGAAAACTGTAATGTTTTGGATAATTTACTTCCAGGTGACTTAGTTTTGGCAGATCGAGGATTTTCGATAGACGATTCGGTAAAAATTTATTGTGCCGAAGTGAAATATCCTACATTTAAGAGAGGGAAAAAACAGCTAGGAGCTACTGATCTCGAAACGACCCGAAAGTTAGCTAGTATTAGAATTCATGTAGAAAGAGTTATTGGTCTATTGAGGAGGAAATACAAAATATTACATGAAACTTTCCCTTTGATTACCTTAAAAAAAACTGATAATCACTTCGCACTAATCGATAAAATTGTGGTAGTTTGCTCTGCACTTATTAATTTATGTCCTGGTATTGTGCCAATTGAGTAATATTTGTTATATATTATTTTTTTTATTTTTATTATTATTACATCAACAAAATCTAAGTACAAAATATAAATATTATATAAATGTTAAACTTATATTAATTAGTATTGTACCTAGATGAATTAAATCATCTGTATGTACAATTAAAATGAGACTTTAAGTTAGTCTATATAATCGTAAGTATCAAAAATAAAAATACAATAGTATCAATACACAAAAAAATACATATCACAAATTAAATTATTTCATAAAGAGAATTATTTCATTAAGTGAATTGTTTCATCAAGTGAATGAAGGCACTACAGTTTCCTATTACCTATTCTTTGCGTGCATTATTAAATTTTTTACGAATCTTTATTTTTTTTTATATTTAGTGGAAGTAGGTTGTAGAATTTTGGAGCCAAATAATTAATAAATCTTAAATTTATACTTTTGTAACTATTTGGGATCTGTATGTGTTGATTATTTTTTATTCTAGTTGCGTATTCATATGTAATGTGCACTTTTAGTAGTTAATAGTAGTTCCTTATATTATGTGAATCTATTAATATATTTTTTTTCCATTTTGAAAAGTGTTTTATTATTACCCAGCATAAAAAATATTATATCGTCACTTCGGAAGAAAAGTGACAACTCAAAAACAGTTTTGCAGAAAAGAGAATTTAAAATAGTTAACATTTTAAAAGCTTTGCTGAATAAGCTGTAATGAGAGAGGTATAACTATTACCTTTTTTTATATCACTGCTATATATTAAAGCAAATCTACTGATTTAACGTAGTGCATTCAGTTCAGACACGACTCGACTAAACTTATGAAATTGTTCAAGATTGACAACATTATTTATTATTGTGATGGGGGAACGACACGTGTAAGTGGCGAAATTGAGGCATTTTATTTATGACCTTTTCCCGGGGACATATTTATCGTATTTGTGAACTTTTTGTCCAAGAAAGCCAAAACATACAAATTTTGAATTGTGTCACTTTTCTTCCGGAACGACGATATACACTAACAGTTAAGGAAATATTTTAATTTAAAACAAAAAAAGAACATATACGATTTCTTATTTTTATATGAAATTTTAGCTTAATAAGTAAAATATACTTAACCTTGATTAAAACTACAAATAAAATTTAATTTTTTATTCACAAAAGTTTTATCATTAATTGTATACAAAAACTTGTTAGTTTCCATTTCTTTATGTCTGTGTTTAATGAAAATAAATATTTATTATTGGGCTAAAGATGCACTACGCGGCTGGCAGCAATCGACCGTTTTTTTCTTTAGCCTTATTCAGAATATGCATATACCAACACGCACCTGGTCGCACTACCAACGTGTGCATTGGTATGTGCATATTCCATATAAGGCTATAGAAATAGTGGTTGAGTGCTGCCAACCGCAGTCATGGTCGTGGCCGCAGTAGTGCGTCTTTAGCCTTCTACTGCATTACGAAAGCTAAAAATATAATAATTCAATTAACAATATATTTCGCAGTTTAGCTTATAAATTTTCCACAAAATGTCTCATTCCCTAAAAAATTATGTTCTTAAATATACTTAAAACATTTTGAAACTTGAAAAAATATGTAGGTATGTTTTGTTAAAGACTAAAGGTAACAATAGGATGGCTATTATCTAGTTTCAGATATATTAATTATATAATTTGCTTTGGGGCCAAAAATCGCTCATTTTTGCATGTTGAATGTACCTTTTCCTTAAATTTACATCAACTTTACAAAACTGAACTATGTCTATTGATTACATGCATTACATATCCACAATCCTTCAGGAACAGTATTTAGGCCTACACACTCTAAATGGTACCACACAATATCACAGTCTTGTGATTCACAAGCAATCATCGGTGTCACGTGATCATCTTCTCTTTGACAAACGCAATATAGTGTTGGTTTGCTTGGGCCGGGCTTCTCACTTTGTATTACAGGTTTACTAGGACCCGCTTGATCACAAACATTTCCACTTTCTACAGTTGCAAGTTTTGATTGTGTAAGTTCTTCTTGATCTGCACTTACTATCTCTTCATACGCATCAATGTCACTAAAATATTCCCAGTCATCTTCATCTTTCTCTACAATTTCAGTGTCGGGCACATTTTGCGATTTCGTATAATATCTTCCAAGTGCTTCAGGTAATATAACTTTTTGAAAAAACTTTCTTGCCTCTTCACTTTTTTCTAACCAAAACGATCGATCGAATTGTATTTTAATATACGTGAAATCTTTTTTACTCCAGACAACTAAGTAACAGTTTTCCTGCTCAGTCAATGCTAACTGCATTTGCACTTGATAGAAGTATTCATGATCCTTTTTAAGTTGAAGTTTATTTCCAACCATTTCCAAAAATGACTTTTTATAAATTAAATCCCTAACGCTCGAATCCTTTGCGCAATATGGACATTTGATTTCTAAAAGAGCCATTCCACAACAATCACAACAAATCATACCATCTGGTGATGCACCAAAATAAGGATACTTCGGGCTTATACATAAACCCATGTTTTCGATTTTGAAGTTCTCATGGGTTTTTTTCATCTCCAACGAAAAATCCTTGAAAGCTTGCTTTTCATGTAAACATCCATAGTCCAGGGCTTTAATTTTGTAACGATGGGTTGTAGGGTAACATATTTCTTTGATGAGTGAAATTGATGGATTTTCAATACTTGTTCTACAACATCTTTTAAACTTTAAAGCAGTTACCCTTCCTCTGCGGTACAGAAACCAAGCCTTACATTTTGTTTGTGTTTTCGTTTCAATCTCGATGGCCTCACAATCCTCAAGTTGTAATGCTATATTGATTTGCTCACCTATAAAAGAACAATATAGTTAGCAATAGATATGGACATTAAAGGTAGATAAATAGGCGGGTTCGGTCATAAAAGAAAAAAACATTTTTCTTGGCAGATGTGAAGTTAAATAGTCAACAAAACACGTATGTGCAAAAAAAAATGAGAAAAAAAATTTGCAGCGCCTGCAATTGTCACATTAAAGTTCGGTGATAATGGTGGACCCCACAACGGAATTGACGTCAGTGGCCTCTGATATAAGCTCCGGCTCCACCCTACGCGCACGTATCCCGCATAGTGCAAGCAGCGAATCACTATAATATTTAGGTTTTGTGACATTTATCGGTGGTGTTTTTTAAAGTCCTAGTCGTACAATGCAACCGGGGTACCAGAAAGCCGATTTCCGAAACACACCACATTGAAATGTGCAGATGGTATTTGATTTTTTGAGAAGCAATGCGAACCTAAATCAAGCTCAAAGCAATGGCGCTAAATACTATAAGTACCAAACTTGTGGCATATTTTTTATTTGTATTGTATTTGTATTTATTATTTAGTGAAGTTTCGGTAAAGTTTAAACAAATTAACATTTGAATACGTATATAAAACAGGCAATCTGCTAGACAAGTAACTTTTCACCGTTTGTCTGTAAACTATTTTGTTTCCTGGCAATAAATGATTATTTTATATTTATTTATTTATTTATATCTATTAGAATGGAAATAGGCAGAGGTATAAGCAACTGACAAATATACGTCGACGCTTTCATGCTCCGACGTTTAAGAATTATAATTAATATGTATTTATATAAGTTTACCGTGTATTTACTAGACATAAAAATAAAAAATGCCGCATGTACAAAGCAGATTTAATGGAACCGCCGGCGTCGCAGGGACATCAATGGGTATTTTTTATATGACAAGTAAATATGAGGTAAACTATACCGATTTGTGTATATTAAAAACTACTTAATAAAATTTTGAAGATAAACTTATATGAAAAGCATTAATTGCTAACAGTAGGTATATTATATATTATATAGTGTGACTTCCAAAGACCTTTGAATAATTGCAAATAAATTTACACTACGTATCTACCCACTTTTTACAGATCAGGAAGAGAAGATTATGGAGACCGCTCAGTGCTGTCGGGTCACTGACGTCACCGCAGTAGCCTCACGCATAGGTACGTTTCTAGCCTCGCGGCGACGGGAAGATTTTCAAGTATCAATAAAACCTTTATTTTTGGACATTTAATTTTTAAATTTTATATGGTTGTTTTTTTCCATGGGTTCTATCGATTTAAGCAAACATTGAAAATTACCGAACCCGCCTATTAATACACTGTAATTTTACTAGTAAACTTACCAATTTGTCGAAGTTCAGCTAGAGATTTTTGTTCAAAATCTTTATAAAGTGACATTATGTGAAAATCTTTCCGTTTGCTAATATTATCCCTAATTTGTTCTGAAAATGGTTTTGTTACCAAGTGTAAAACTGTACCAGAGGCCTCCATCAAATTTGATAACAAATTTCGTTTCTCTTCCTCCGATAAAGAAGGAATATCATTTTTTTCTTCATCACGTGTCATAACTGGAGTTTCATCTAAACGTTTTCTCTTTGGACTTGATAAATCCATTTCATAAATAGGCTTTGGCTCCACTGGTCTGTTAGATGGCGGCATCCAATAAGCTTTAACACCTGTGCGAGTCACATCTTCTAATTTTCTCATAACTTCGTCAATGGAAAAGAGAACTGCTGCAACATGAGTACAAACTTCCCCAAGTCCAGCAACACAGTCACAATGTGCACAAATAATGCTACCTTCTTTTTCACAAATTATCCATGGTGACAATAATTTTTCGTGCAAACGTTGGGAATGCATCACCTGCAATTAAAAACATTGCAACAAATGATCCAAATTTAATCAGGACTACCTACTTACTTTCCCTAACACTAGAATATATGATCCAAATGATTTTACACATATTTTTTTCACCCATCCACATACTGCCTGGTTGTAAGCTTCAAGACTTTTGTAAGCTTTCATTTCGTCCATGGTAAAAGCACTTTTAGTGTGTACAAGATATATTACTATATCTGGATACAATATTTTAGGAAAATCTGCTAGTGCTGTAGAACAATCTTCTAAATTAATCACATACGGATCTATTCCCAATAGAGATATTTTTGATAAATATCTTTCTTGATGTACTTCATCGAGCTTTCCATAATAAGAACTTAGATCCATTTTCTATAATAAAAAATACTTTATGTGCTTTAGTAACACATGTACACAAGTACCTACCTTTTTAAAATTATTAAAATATCGTTATAAACTCCGTTATTTAGAATTAAAAATAAAAACACACCAATATCACGTTGTAAACATACAAAGACTTTAAGGTTATTTTACCTCCAGGGTTGATTGATGACGTCACGTGCACCACACCTATTAAACTCTCTCCCTTTCATAACCTAATACATAGACTCACAAATTTCCCCTTAGACGAATATGAGTTTAATAAAGAATTAAACATAATCAAACAGATTGCAATAAATAATGGATATAAGGAGTCACTAATAGAGAACATGGTTAAAAACAAACAACGAAAATTACTTCAAAAGGAATTTTTTACTGTAACCAACAAAACAACAAAGTACAATTTTATTAATTATATTCCTATAGGTTTAGTGATAAAATAAGTAGAAAACTAAATAAGTTAGGCATCTCCACAATAAGTGTAAACAAAACAAATTTAGGAAGTATTTTAGTTAACAATAAAGAAAAAATAAGTAAAGTCAACAAATCGGGGGTTTATGAAATTAAATGTAAGGACTGTAACGCGGTATATATTGGCCAAAGTGGTAGAAGTATAGCTAATCGGGTAAAAGAACATAAACAATCCATTTTAAATAACACCAAAAACACAGGAATGTCAACACATTGCATTGAAAATAATCATTTTATTGATACAGAGAATATTAATTTAATCCATTCAGAAAGAAAAGGAAAACGCTTAAACCTCCTTGAACAATTAGAAATAAAAAAATCCCTTAAAAGCAATACTTGTACCACCAATGACCAATTAAATTTCATAAACACTCCTATAATAGACAATAAGGTTCTAAGAATAGCCCATTGAATTATTCCGAGTAGGTAGATCCTTAGTTTTATTACTTGAAATCCCCGTAATTCCACATGTTTGGGTATTACTGCATTTATTTTTAGAACAACCACCCTCATAGCTTTAGTATTCATCTGTAATGCTCTTGAGAAAGGCCTAACAAGCCGAAACATATGTAGAGTGTATAAAAATACAGTTTTTATTTGAAACATCTAAAAGCATTGTTTTTTCCCTTTTCTAAAAATAATTATATTATTACTGTTGTCATATATTAAAAAATTATTAAAGGTACATTTTAAGTAGGATGTAAATTTTAAAATCAAACTTGTCTTATTTTCTAAAAAGGGGGCTCCAAATTTACTCAAAAAGACCTTTAAAAAAAAATTGTTGGGAGTCTATTGTAATAAGCCAAAATAAAGATAAATTTCAGCATATATAGTGCATATAATATGATATAATATTTATATACATTTAGACTTTAATGGAAGAAATGTTGGAAGCACGCATACTGGCTGGTGCACAGGGCTGGTGGAAATATAGAATACATAAATACAGATCGGCTGATTTTGGTTGTTCCCGATTTTAACCGAGGTGAGGATAACGTCGTTTACTCGACGTACGCTAAACGTACGGAAATTACACGCTACCGCATGTCTTAACGACAACACGCAGATTAAATGTGCGCATGCTTAAATGTCAAATAACGCGATCCTGTAATAGCAAATGTCGTTATATGACAATGCAATAGAGAGATATTGAAGTCATTAGAGAGATATTGCAGTCAGTGATACCGCACGACGTTCGCTAATTACGTTACGTTATTGAGGCAAATAACACGGCTTTGATTCAGACTTATTGCATTGCAGTTCCATTCGTGCGTAACTTAGGTTATGTAAAACGTCACTTTTTATGTCAAATAGTCGTTAAATTTACAAAATATATTATTCCTGTTGTAAAATATTAAAATTATGAAAGGTAAATTTTAAATAAGTTAATTTTAAAATCAAACTGGTCTTATTTTCTAAAAAGAAGGCTCCAATTTACTCAAAATACCTTTCAAACAAAATTTTTTGGAGTCGATTGTAGACAAAACAAAGATGAATTTTTGTATGATATGCTTCATATGATATATAATATTTACATATATTTAGGCTTATAATGGAGATTCCTCCATGTTGGAAGCAGGTATATTGGCTGGTGGTAATATAGAATACACAAATACAGATCGGCTGATTCTGGTTGTTCCCGATTTTCACCGAAGTGAGGATAACGTCGTTCATACGACGCTCGCTAAACGTACGGAAATTACGTCAGGCGCTAAGTTATTACCGCATGTCTTAACGCAGATTAAATATGCGCATGCTTAGATGTCAAATAACGCGATCCTGTAATAGCGGATGCCGTTATGTGACAATGCAATATCTCTCTAGTAATACACCGTACGACGTTCGCTAATTACGTTACGTTATTGAGGCAAATAACACGGCTTTGCTTCAGATTTATTGCATTGCAGTTCCATTCGTGCGTAACTATAGGTTATGTAAAACGTCACTTTATTTCAAATAGTCGTCAAATTTAGAAATATATATTATTTCTGTTGTAAAATATTAAAATTATGAATGGTAAATTTTAAGTAAGTTAATTTTAAAATCAAACTGGTCTTATTTTCTAAAAAGGGGGCTCCAATTTACTCAAAAAGACCTTTCAAACAAAATTTTTTGGAGTCGATTGTAGACAATACAAAGATGCATTTTTGTATGATATTGTTCACATGATATAATGTTTACATATATTTAGGCTTATAATGGAGATTCCTCCATGTTGGAAGCAGGTATATTGGCTGGTGGTAAATATCAGTGTTGCCAATGGTTAAAAACAAAATTGTGCGCTCCCTCGTCCATAATTATGCGATTTTGAGCAACATTATGCGATTTAACAAAAGAAACTCTAAAAACGGTTTATTTATTAAATACGCGTAATAAGTGAGTATATTTGTCTTTATTTAAATATAAAAATTATGACAGAGTTGCGTTAATTTTGCACCAGTCCCGCCGGCTGACATGAAAATGTCCAAGATGTCCAATTCGGTGGTGCTGCAGCACCGGGATATATCGATATATGTATTAAGGCAGATAGATTTCGTTAAAAATGTTTCCCTGCAAATTTTGAAGAGCGGGGGGGGAGATTTCTCTGGTGCACATTTCATTTTTCCCCTAGCTCGAAATTTCTCTAAACATTTTTTCCCTCTCTCGGAATTTTGATAAGCGGGGGGACGGATTTTCGAAGATTATTCACTGCCGCACTGCAATACTAGATTGAAATTATCCGTTTTTATACAATCTTTAACTCGGTGAGAAAAATAATATCCTCCGCCTTCCTGAATTATCCGCAAATCGGATAATTATTCGCCAGTCGGCAACACTGCCAGTCTTACCAATAGAAAGCGCCATGTTCTTGCTTTCTTCGTCAGGTGACCTATTTTTTAGCGCGGTTTTGACAGACATCTACTCTTCTTTTAAAACTAAAGAAAAATCACTTTTTTTTCGCTAAATATTTGTAGAAAGCTAGGGAGATTTAAAATTATTCGTTTTTTATGCGATTTTTGTGGGAATATGCGGAAATTATGCGATTTTATTTAAAGTGCGAAAATTATTATCTGGCCATCAAATTATGCGCAAATCGCATAATTATGCGCCAATCGGCAACACTGAAATATATATAAGGTTTGTTTTGGTTTTGAAAAATACCAGTCCTCGGATGTCAGGAACACGCGCAGTTAGTAAGTTCAGGGCCCGTTTTACTAACTGCGCATGCGCCTGACGTCCGAGGACGTCCTCGGGCAGGCTATTTCTCAAAACCAGAACAAACCTATAGAATACGCAAATACAGATCGGCTGATTCTGGTTGTTCCCGACTTTCACCGATGTGAGGATAACGTCGTTCATACGACGCTCCCTAAACGTACGGAAATTACGTCAGGCGCTAAGTTATTAGGCAGTTGAAGTGCACTTATCAACGTTAACGTAAACGTACAAATTGTAGACTACGCATGCGCAGTTTTCAATTATTAACGTACGGGTGCACGGCGAGCCTACGGGCGTACGTTATCTTACGGAGTTTCACGGGCACTTTATAAATCAACGTACGCTAACCGAAGGACTGCCGAATAGTGCCGAGAAGGCGCCAAAAGCCGTTTTTGACAATTGACAAACTTATTAATCAAAAAGAACAGGTTTTGTTTGTTAATTTCGTGATTATTTCTGTGAGGAAAACATTATACCGATATATCTAAAAGTCGATTTCGGTTTACAGAGGAATTCGACTTGTACTTATGTGTAGGGAAAAATGATTTTATCAACTTAAATATTTATGCCTTAACATGTTTGCCTACTTGAATATTTATATATTGATACAGTTTTTGTAAGTTAAAAATCCGTTCTTTAGCAAAATTTGCTCAAAACAATAATATAAACTACCAAAGCTAGGTCCTCAAATGGCGGCCAAACAAATGTCAACATGAAATTTAGAGATTACGTTAGTGCCTCCTACTTCAACACAATTTTCAAGCGGTCCATTAAGTGCATTAGTTGTAAAACGTGCGTGCGTGAAAAGTCCTACGTATCGTGATCACTTCATCTGCCTATTACCGCATGTCTTAACGCAGATTAAATATGCGCATGCTTAGATGTCAAATATCGCGATCCTGTAATAACGGATGCCGTTATGTGACAGTAGAGAGATATTGCATTAGAGAGATATTGCAGTCAGTGATACCGCCCCAGTAAACCTGTGAAGTTACAAACATCCTGGAGAATTCTTAATTACGGCTGAAATGAGAATTCTTAATGCAACCTATATAAATCATCTTCAACACATTATTTTGAGCTAAGAGATGTACAGAAAACGGGTACAGACTATAATTACTAAGATATACTTCTCCAAGAGGTTTATTAAACTAATTTAGTTAGAAGTCTTATTAATATGTTAATAAAAACGGTTGGTAGTTATCTTTGCATTATTATTAGAGAATTATTGGAAATTTCAAATACTGCCACGTAGTATTAAGGGGCTACCTTATTTTATTAGTGCATCATCCTTATTTTATCAACGAAATGTTAGTTATTGGAACACCTGCTTCGTTTTTCGTGTCATTTCTGTGCAATTCGACGCTTGCGCACTTATTCCCTAACCTTACAAAATTAATAAATAAATAATTTTTATATATTTTTTTTCTATCCTTTGTGCTCTGGTGAGTGTGTGCTGTTTTATTAAAATTCAATATGGAATCAGAGGTTATATTATCTATGTATTATTGAAAGTTGACAAATGTCAAAATACTGTAAATTTAACGCATTGCAGTATTCCTTCACAAATAAGGACAAGCACTATCCTTAATAAGGGATCCCTTATTTACGGTTCAAATTGCGCAGGCGTACATGTCAAAATAACGCTTACTTGAATACTGCTTGTCCTTATTGCGCGTCCAATAATTCCCTATTAAATATATGTTTTCTGCAGTACTTTATATATCTTATTATTGATATATATTATTTAGGTTCAGTAAAACTTCTTGCAGCTTCGTTTAATATTTGTTGGCAACACTTTTATAAATACCCTAGATAGAATTAGATAGATATCTGTTTCACTCCTATAATAATATGTTTTATATAGGTAGCACGTAGTATATTTCATCACCTAAGGTGACGTCATTAGTTTTCAATTTTGTACCGTGTGCCTTGGAACGTTATTCTCTGTACTTGCGTCTACGGACAAGAATTCCACTTTTCCGCCAGGGCTTCGCATGCGCGATGTGTGCAACCCAGCGCACGTGACGTCATCAACCTACCCTGAACCTGAAGGTAAAATAAATAATAAATAACCTTAAAATTTGTGTATGTTTACATCATAGATAAGAGACGATATTTATATAGTTTACATTGTGGTTTTGGTGTTTTTCTATTTTTATTTCTATATAACCGAGTATATAACGATCTTTTAATAATTTCAAAGAGGTACGTTCTATTCTACATATGTTACTAAAACAAACAAAATATTTTCTATTATAGAAAATGGATCTGATTTCCTACTATGCAAAGCTCGATGAAGTACATCAAAAAATATATTTATCAAAAATATCTCTATTAGCAGTGGATCCGTATATAATTAATTTAGAAGAATGTTCTACAGAACTACCAGGTTTTGTGAAAGAGACAGTAACCTCGTTAGTGCACACTGTGACTGTTATTGAACTTGGGGAAGTTTGTACACGTTAGTTAGAAAAAAATGAAGAGGCAAAAAACATTTTTCAATAATTTATATTAGGTACCTGAAGTGCTTAGAAAATATTACATGTAATTAAAAAATTGCAATTATTTACCAGAACAATTTAATTCCTTGATCCCTGACTGCATTACTACAATTTACCACTACACAAAAAAAACATTGCTGCATTTATTTTAAGAACTCCTACTTATAGCCGCGTGCAATATCACAATTAGTGTTTTATTGCATCACTTATTATTTAAAGTTAGAAGTTTTTTTAGACTGAAAAGTTTTCAATTAATTTAAAATATCGACATTCACATTCATAATTCAAAAAAAAAAAAATAATAATTTTTAGCATTAAATGTGTGCTTAAATGCCTATAGGCTTTGAATTCGGAAACTTCGATGGTACCTATGTTAAAATATGTAAGTGTAATATCCCCCTTCCTAATATGTAAATATGTAGGCCATTCCCTAGAAAGAGACATCCGATAGGGAAATATTTATTATTTTTGGCCATAACTTTTTTTTAGTACGTATATTTAAAAAAATTATAAGAGTACCTAAGTAGAACCATAACAAGAATATTACTATGAATTTTCACTCAATAATGATTCGGTTATTTTCGTTATCTAAAACGAGAAAACATAATAATATGAAGCGACGAAAATATTAAAGAGGAACAAATCACCATGCAGGAAGTTATAAACTCCTCAATTTTAGATTATCATATGAAGGCTTATTTAGAGATTTCTTCATTTTAAATAATAAAACAAGAAACATTGTTTTATACCGTACAGTAAATATAAAGGCTTATTTAGAGATTTTAAATAATAAAAAAAAATAGCATTATTGTTGTCTTATACTGTACACTTGTACAGTAATAAGGAACGAAAATCAAAGCTACCTTATAAGGTTTGTTCATTTGTGTTGATTTAAAGCAGCTTCAAGCAGTTAAATAAAGATAGTGCCATCACAAGTAACGTGAGTGTGAGAGAGATAACGTGCTTCAAAGTTGCTATAAATCAACACAAATGAACAAACTGATAGAGTCTTCTTTAACCTGTTTTTGAATTGACGATGCGCGCGCATGTGGTCGAAGCCCTGGCGGAAAAGTGGAATTCTTGTCCGTAGACGCAAGTATTCTCTGTACTCTTCAGTGTGAGTTGGACTTGTACAGAACAAAGAGACACAGAAACGTCAGAAACCACAACGAATATTCTGTCTCTGTGTCGCAAATGTTTGATAATTTGGGGCTGTCATTTGTTTTGTGCTTTTAGTTTTTCATTGTTTTTGTTTATTAAGGTAAGTACCATTGATCAAAGTAATTTATTTATTTTTATTTTACATAAAACTCGACAAAATTAGAGTAATACGGGAGATCTCGACTTTCTATCAATAATTCAGGAGTATGCAAATGGGTGCATGCGAAGACAATTAATAACAGTAACGCGTGAAATACCTTCGTACAACCCTCTCCCTTGTTAATAAACTATAATATATGGTACATTTTTATAAACTGGGGCTGTAGTCAGGAACAGAAGGTCGAAAAATTTTCATCGTGATGTACTTACTTACTGCAATTTTTTTGACCCCATGTTTGACATATATATATCTGAGGATTACTGCAAAAATTACAATTAGATGACTAATGTAATGTACAAATTTAAAGTAACACGCTTTTATGAAATCAGTGAAACTATATAATAATTAATTATTGTATTATTGTCATTGAGAATATGTATTATTGTGTCATATTGCACGTGTGTGAAGTTAGCAACGCGTTGCTGGCAACGCGTTGCCAGCAACGCGGAAATAAGTTTTGATGCCAAATTACTAAAGAAACCGAAACCGTTGCGGTAACACCTATCTGATGCCGGTGCATGCACCGTAATATAAGGCAAGGCTTTCTACATTCCACGTAATAGCAGTATATCGACGTATCTTACTATGCTCTTCAACTGTACAAGATCAAAGTATTTATAGAGTCAAAAAATGAAAAATAAAATAAAATTTCATTTCTCAGCCTCTAGCTTTGTCCGTTCAAAGCCACTGAACCCATAGTCATCGTATGCACTGCCTCAACACTCCCACAAGACCAAAGTCATTGGAACCGAGAAATAAAGTTTTTACAGTCAAAAAATATTTTTTAAAAAAAAATTCATTTCTCAGCCTCTGGCATTGTCCGTTCAAAGCCACTGGACCCATAGTCATCGTATGCACTGCCTCAACACTCCCACAAGGCCAAAGTCATTGGAACCGAGAAATAAAGTTTTTACGATAAAAGAAAAAAATTTTTTTTAAAAATTCATTTCTCAGCCTCTGACTTTGTCCGTTCAAAGCCACTGAACCCATGGTCATCGTATGCACTGCCTCTACACTCCCATAAGACGAAATTCATTGGAACCGAGAAATAAAGATTTTATAGCATAAAATTTGTAAAAACCGTTGCTGGAACACCAACCTGATGCAGGCGCCTTCACCACAATAAAAGAGAAGTATATACATGCTTTTCTTACGACATTAGGCTCTCTATATTCCCCGTAGCAGCAGCCTATCGACGTATTTACTATCCTCTTCAACTGAACAGGATCAGTGGGTGAAATAAAGTACAAGTAAAAAAATAAAAAATATAAAAAAATTCATTTCTCATACTCTGGCTTTGTCCGTTCAAAGCCACAGTACCCATAATCATCGTATGCACTGCCTTTACACTCCCACAAGACCAAAGTCATTGGAACCGAAAAATAAAGTTTTTACAGTCCAAAAATAATTTTTTTGAAAAAAATTCATTTCTCAGCCTCTGGCATTGTCCGTTCAAAGCCACTGAATCCATAGTCATCGTATGCACTGCCTCTACACTCCCACAAGACCAAAGTCATTGGAACCGAGAAATAAAGTTTTTACAGTCAAAAAATATTTTTTTAAAAAAAATTCATTTCTCAGCCTCTGGCATTGTCCGTTCAAAGCCACTGAACCCATAGTCATCGTATACACTGCCTCAACACTCCCACAAGGCCAAAGTCATTGGAACCGAGAAATAAAGTTTTTACAATCCAAAAAAAAAAAATTTTTTAAAAATTCATTTCTCAGCCTCTGGCATTGTCCGTTCAAAGCCACTGAAACCGTAGTCATCGTATGCACTGCCTCAACACTCCCACAAGACCAAAGTCATTGGAACCGAGAAATAAAGTTTTTACAGTCAAAAAATATTTTTTTAAAAAAAATTCATTTCTCAGCCTCTGGGATTGTCCGTTCAAAGCCACTGGACCCATAGTCATCGTATGCACTGCCTCAACACTCCCACAAGGCCAAAGTCATTGGAACCGAGAAATAAAGTTTTTACAATCAAAGAAAAAATTTTTTTTTAAAAATTTATTTCTCAGCCTCTGACTTTGTCCGTTCAAAGCCACTGAACCCATGGTCATCGTATGCACTGCCTCTACACTCCCATAAGACGAAATTCATTGGAACCGAGAAATAAAGATTTTATAGCATAAAATTTGTAAAAACCGTTGCTGGAACACCAACCTGATGCAGGCGCCTTCACCACAATAAAAGAGAAGTATATACATGCTTTTCTTACGACATTAGGCTCTCTATATTCCCCGTAGCAGCAGCCCATCGACGTATTTACTATCCTCTTCAACTGAACAGGATCAGTGGGTGAAATAAAGTACAAGTAAAAAAATAAAAAATATAAAAAAATTCATTTCTCATACTCTGGCTTTGTCCGTTCAAAGCCACAGTACCCATAATCATCGTATGCACTGCCTTTACACTCCCACAAGACCAAAGTCATTGGAACCGAAAAATAAAGTTTTTACAGTCCAAAAATAATTTTTTTGAAAAAAATTCATTTCTCAGCCTCTGGCATTGTCCGTTCAAAGCCACTGAATCCATAGTCATCGTATGCACTGCCTCTACACTCCCACAAGACCAAAGTCATTGGAACCGAGAAATAAAGTTTTTACAGTCAAAAAATATTTAAAAAAAAAAAATTCATTTCTCAGCCTCTGGCATTGTCCGTTCAAAGCCACTGAACCCATAGTCATCGTATGCACTGCCTCAACACTCCCACAAGGCCAAAGTCATTGGAACCGAGAAATAAAGTTTTTACAATCCAAAAAAAAAAAAAATTTTTTAAATTCAATTCTCAGCCTCTGGCATTGTCCGTTCAAAGCCACTGAACCCGTAGTCATCGTATGCACTGCCTCAACACTCCCACAAGACCAAAGTCATTGGAACCGAGAAATAAAGTTTTTACAGTCAAAAAATATTTTTTTTTTAAAAATTCATTTCTCAGCCTCTGGGATTGTCCGTTCAAAGCCACTGGACCCATAGTCATCGTATGCACTGCCTCAACACTCCCACAAGGCCAAAGTCATTGGAACCGAGAAATAAAGTTTTTACAATCAAAGAAAAAAATTTTTTTAAAAAATTTATTTCTCAGCCTCTGACTTTGTCCGTTCAAAGCCACTGAACCCATGGTCATCGTATGCACTGCCTCTACACTCCCATAAGACGAAATTCGTTGGAACCGAGAAATAAAGATTTTATAGTATAAAATTTGTAAAAACCGTTGCTGGAACACCAACCTGATGCAGGCGCCTTCACCACAATAAAAGAGAAGTATATACATGCTTTTCTTACGACATTAGGCTCTCTATATTCCCCGTAGCAGCAGCCTATCGACGTATTTACTATCCTCTTCAACTGAACAGGATCAGTGGGTGAAATAAAGTACAAGTAAAAAAATAAAAAATATAAAAAAATTCATTTCTCAGCCTCTGGCTTTGTCCGTTCAAAGCCACAGAACCCATAGTCATCGTATGCACTGCCTCAACACTCCCACAAGGCCAAAGTCATTGGAACCGAGAAATAAAGTTTTTACAGTCAAAAAATATATTTTTTTAAAAAATTCATTTCTCAGCCTCTGGCATTGTCCGTTCAAAGCCACTGAACCCATAATCATCGTATGCACTGCCTCAACACTCCCACAAGGCCAAAGTCATTGGAACCGAGAAATAAAGTTTTTACAGTCAAAAAATATATTTTTTAAAAAAATTCATTTCTCAGCCTCTGGCATTGTCCGTTCAAAGCCACTGAACCCATAGTCATCGTATGCACTGCCTCAACACTCCCACAAGGTCAAAGTCATTGGAACCGACAAATAAAGTTTTTACAATCCAAAAACAAAATTTTTTTAAAAAATTCATTTCTCAGCCTCTGGCTTTGTCCGTTCAAAGCCACAGAACCCATAGCCATCGAATGCACTGCCTCTACACTCCCATAAGACGAAATTCATTGGAACCGAGAAATAAAGATTTTATAGTATAAAATTTGTAAAAACCGTTGCTGGAACACCAGTCTGATGCAGTCGCCTTCACCACAATAAAAGAGAAGTATATACGTGCTTTTCTTACGACATTAGGCTCTCTATATTCCCCCTAGCAGCAGCCTATCGACGTATTTACTATCCTCTTCAACTGAACAGGATCAGTGGGTGAAATAAAGTACAAGTAAAAAAATTAAAAATATAAAAAAATTCATTTCTCAGACTCTGGCTTTGTCCGTTCAAATCCACAGTACCCATAATCATCGTATGCACTGCCTTTACACTCCCACAAGACCAAAGTCATTGGAACCGAGAAATAAAGTTTTTACAGTCCAAAAATAGTTTTTTTGAAAAAAATTCATTTCTCAGCCTCTGGCATTGTCCGTTCAAAGCCACTGAACCCATAGTCATTGTATGCACTGCCTCAACACTCTCACAAGACCAAAGTCATTGGAACCTAGAAATAAAGTTTTTACAGTCAAAAAATGAAAAATATTAAAAAAAATATTTTCTCGAACCTTAGGCTTGTAACCTAAAGAACAAAGGAACTACGTCGTCGTACTTACTGCTGTCCACACCCCGTAAAGTGAAAGTCATTGCAACCGCCTAATAAAGTTTTTACAGCCAAAAAATGGCAAAAACCGTTGCTGGAACACCAATCTGTCCCCGGCGCATTCACGATAAGCAAGTATGCTGTTCATCCGACATCAGGCTTTAGATATGCCCCGTGGCAGCAGCACATTGCCGTATTTTACTGGCCTCTTCAATTGTACAAGATCAATGGGTCATTTTGCTACAGAGAAATAAAGTACTTATATATAGGTACAACAAAAATTGAAAACATTAATAAATTATTTTTTCGAACCACCTATGCTATTGTTAAGTTCATAAGCATTAGGGACTATTGTGTAATTAGCCGGTTTTGCAATGTAGCAATATTATATAATGTAAATATGTAATTTTAATACATTTAAATTATTAATAATAACTTTTGATTTATTGATCGATTTTGTTCAAAAATAGGCTTTTTCCTCTAGCTAACACTAACTTACTGTCCAGAGTTTAATACAATCGTTCTTAAGTTAGCATGCTAACAATAGGTGTGACGGACGGACAGATGGACAATTTGAAAGTTGTGCAGAATTCGATCACCAATTTAATGATATGAAATTTCTTTCTCTACGAGCAATATTACCGGTTTTAGAGATGTGCCGATCGAATGCAATATACCTACTATTTGTTTTGTATTTGCGAAGAGTATAATAAAGTGATAAAAAAAAATAAAGAACTAAACTTATTCGCTTGATGCTTGTCTCTGAATCATCCGATTCACTGTCAATATCGCTCCCTTCATTTCTAAACGAAAAATATTAATTTTCATCGTCCATTTCCATTTCGTCATCATCAGAATCTTGATTTTTAGGTCCGAGTCTAAACGATGCGACGTTTTATTTGCAATGTCATCAGATTCTGATGAATACTCTGCGCATCAGAAAGTGAATAGGTAATAAAAAAATGTTAAAACTGACAGCAGACTGGTAATAGCTTTTTTATTGCTGCCACAAACAATTCAATTATTGTAGGGTACGTACCCCCAAATTTTTTCGGGATAATAAAGTTATTAACAATGTCGACAAATATATAGGTAAAAATTAGGTATTTTTTATGCTCTTTTGTCCATATCGTGAAACTAATTAAAGCGACATAGATGGGATAAAATACTACACGTACCCAAGGTTAAATAGAGTGTTTGGCATGCTCATCTATTCAGCACCCCATATATGTATGTACCTATGTGGTGTTGATCTATTATGATAGATTTCTTGAATGCGCACCAACAACAATTCAAAATTGATTTAATTATGAAAATCAGCAGTCTTAAAGCAAGGTTTTGTGGTGTTTTATATTTCATTACTTAGTGAAATTAAGTTTCCAACATTTTCAGTTCTCAATCTCTTAACAATGAACGTACTATGTACCCATTTGTCCCGAACTTTTAATGCATTAGGTAATTTATATTATTATTTAATTGGACCTAAATTATCCGATAAAATTTGATAACACCTTATAAAAGAGAAAACTACGAGAAGAAAGCGAAAAATCAGCATAATATTCTTTGATTGCAAAGAATAATAACATTTAGATTTACTGAATTTGGTATATATATTAGTTAGCCGTTTGACTAGATAGCGAGTTAGAAGTAGTGATGCACGGGTAGTAATCATTCGTTACTTTTGTAATCGTTACTCGCTAATACCCGAAGTGCTAATGATTACACAGGTTTACAAAAAAAAGTTGTCTGGATCTGGGGTCAGACCATACGTTTCTTATGTATTTTTCGACGCTGAATTCGAATCTGTTTTTAGTTTTGCTCTATCACGTAAGGATTTTGAGATATTCTAACCTAAAAGTTAGACATATTTGAGGTTATGTAGCTTTGAGATTTTTTTCTCAAGAAACCATGTGCGGGATCTTAAAGTACAAATCTTCCTCTTTAAAATGCCGTAGAGTTTGCTCAAATACCTTTTTTTTTTCGCTGAAATATTGAATTTTTAAAATTGTCTGCTCATATCATATCTTTCCCAATACATTTAATTAGTTAAGTAGTGCGGAAACCTTATGGTCATTTTTTGAATTGCAATATTTCGGCGAAAAAAAAAGATATTTGAGCAAACTCAATGGTATTTTAAAGGTGAAAATGTACTTTAAGATCCCACACATGGTTTCTTGAGCAAAAAAATTCTCAAAGCTACATAACCTCAAATATGTCCAACTTTTAGGTTAGAATATCTCAAAATCCTGACGTGATAGAGCAAAACTAAAAACAGATTCGCATTCAACGTCGAAAAATACATAAGAAACGTATGGTCTGACCCCAGATCCAGAAAACTTTTTTCTTTTGGTAAACCCGTGTTACCTAAAAAGTATTCGTTACTTTTACACATAGGATTACTTACCTACTTTATCACGATGTCATCAATCTCGACGTGCGAGAGGGTTTTTTCTGAAGCAAGACAGATCATATATAGGAGAAAATAATCGGTTGAAAGGACACAAGTTGCAGAAAAAGCTTTTTTTACCCTACAGTTAGGAAATGTAATTTTATATCAATTAATATACCTGTGTAATAATTATAACTCGCCAATTTTATCGTTTTTTAAATAGAGTGAATCTTCATCTAACGTTTTTTCCAGTTAGATTAACTAGGGTATTATGTAATAAGTATCTAAGTATAGGTACATGACTTTCTATCCAAATGTTTATGTTGTTATGAAAGGAAAATAAATAATTATTACTGTCTTTACTAAATATTCTAAAGCATATTAGCCGTTTGTTATAAACAAATATAACAAATAAGTTTAAACATTTTACTTAGAAAAAACATGTAAAACAAGCATATTAACAATGACATTAAAAGATTTTATGAATTTCATGATACACTTTTTCTTCTTTTATTATTAACAAAACGTCGTCACACACAGTGTTGCATAGTTATGAATTCCAATAGGTATAACCATTTCAATAATTTCCGATTCATACATGTTTAAGCAATGGTCTGATTTAATGTTTGTAGTAATAGGTAATTTCATACGATGTCACATGTTTCCACCCCTTTTAAACCACCCTTCAATTTCCGTGGGTTCAAAAATTATAACAAGCGATAAACACTAACATTTTATTTAAAAACTTACTGAAAACTTCACACTACATTAACCTGTTAACTATAAGATACACTTTTATTGACTAAAATAACCTTTAACAATGTTTATTACTTGATATTTACACCTTGTATTCACTTCGGGCCTCTAACCTTACTTGCCATTAAAAATACTTCCCTTTCCGCCCGCTTACATTAGCTTATATATCTACTTTAACTTCTTCTATTTTTAGAAAGACGTACTACTACCAGTGTCTCAGAGATGGCGTGTATTACAGGCTTTACAGTCGACCAACCATGATTGCTATCAAGATCGCTATAGAGTTTGGATTGCTACCACACTAATCATGAGCAATCCGGCCCCTAGGGGGCATAACGCATAACAGTATTTTTCTTTCATAGTGTACGATTCTTTCAAAAACAGCCTCATATAAATAAATAGTGTTATTCTTACATGTTATACTCTTACCATATAGGGTTATATAAAATTATAGCAAAATGACCTATACTAAAATGAATGTTCACCGCTTTCGGGACACTTTGGGACTTTGCTGCAAGGAAAAAAGTTGTTTATTTTGATTGAAACAAAACAATTTTCATGAATTTAGCCACGCCGTGATTACACGAAATTTTTGTTGAGTGCTCCCCTACTATTAGATTTAACACTTACCTCCATTGTACATTTTTTTTTTAATGGCGAAGACAAATAATAATTACTTAGATATGTATGTATTGAACTCTATATAACTGTTGATAGTGTCGCCATGTAAAAAGGTAACAGAAAATTCCATAACTTCACTTCGCCGCACAGTGTGACAAACAAAGAATTTAAGTATATAAATTCTTTGGTGACAAAATTCGCTGAGGCTCAATTTTTGAGACGTGATTTTTTTTTAAATACTCAGAAAGTAGTCTGTAATAAGGCGAGTCACTGCGGCTTTTTTTACATTTTTTGGTTACATGGAGGGGATAAAGGTCATTCAAGGTCAGATTCGTATTTTTAATTGCAAATTCTAATTGTCTGACTAAAAATAGACTACTTTTGTTCGAAACATTTTTTCTGAAAGTGTCATTTTTTTCAATTAGGTATCCTGCGAGGAAAATGAAAATTTTAGAACTTTACAATTTTTTTATTCGAAAAACAAGAAGTTTGAAAAAAAATTGCAAGAGGCAAAAAAAGTTGAGACTTCTCAATTTTTTTCGGAATTGCCCATGCCCTTTGTAGAAATGAGCATTGTGGAGTTTTCAAGTGCATCAAGGTCATTGGAAAATTCGGAAAAAAATTGAGGATGTCCCCGGGATAATCCTAACTCTTTTTGCCTCTGGTAGTTTTTGCCAAACTTCTATTTCGAGTAAGAAAATCGCAGATTTCTAAAATTTTGATTTTTCCTCGCCGGATAACTAAAAAATAAAATGACAATTTCAGAAAAAAATTTTCGAACAAAACTGGTCTAGGTATGTTTAGTCAGACATTCCGAATTTGCGATAAAAAATAGGTGTTCCCATTTAAAAACCGAATTTGTCCTTGAATCGCCTTTAACCCTTTCATGCAAACAAAAAATTTCAAAGAAACAGTGATCCACCATTCCAAACTCATTTCCGAGTACTTAAAAAAAAATTCAAATCGATATCTCAAAAATTGAGCCTCAGAGCGAATTTTGTCCATTCTGCCACACTGCATGTGCGCCGCGCCGTGCCATGCCACGGCTCAAACAAATGTAAACAAACAAAGATATGTCTTATTTGTTTCTACGGGTTGATTTTTAGTAGCAAAAGGACGACAAAATGCCTCTAATTTTCTTTCCGTATTTAGTAATATCATATAGTAATATAATGACATGAGACTGGCTGAAAGAGACGCGATGGTTGTAAAAATAGAAAAAGATGTCGAGTTCTATGTAGCCTTTCTCTGTCTTGCATTTCATTTGACAATTTCTTACACTCTTGAAGCAAAGATTGCAGAATTAACAAAGCCGTTTATTCTAAATATTGTTGCGAATTTCCGTCCCTTTGGGAAACCACACCTTCAATTTCCCTAGGTTTCAAATAAATAAAATAAATAAAGGATAACCACTAACACTTTATTTAATAACTTCTCAGAACTACACAATACTTTTCCTTAATTAAAATATACTTCTACAGGACTAAAACAATCTTTACACTTTGTTTACTACCTCTGCATTTACTTCCGATATCTAACCTCACTTCTCACTTTTCAACTTCTCCTCTTCCGTCATGAATCGTATCTTATATATCCAAAAGGAATACATCTAGAAGAATCTAGCATAGACCTTTTTCGAGAATATACATCTAGAATTCTTCTCGGCGGCGATTCCAGAACAATGTAGAAATTCGATCTTCTATGATTTCTATAACAGTCACTTATTAGTCATGGGCGTATCATAGGGGTGTAATGCATAACAATATTTCTTCTGCTATAACATTGCCGCAACGTGATTGAACTTTGAGCAACCAAATGAGCGCAATTGCTAACTGAATTTCTCAATCAGCTGTTTATGCAAAATCTCAATATAAGCCACAGCAAATAATAGTATTTTTTTATTGCACATATCTACTTTAATCGTTATACTTAACAAATTCTGTAAGGAAGACCAAGCCTTATGTTTAGAGTCGGGTCGAGTTTAAAATGATCGATGTATGAATTAATGTTGCATATAGGTTATTTTCACTATCTCTTCCACACAAACTAAAGCAATAGCCTAAAGACATTATCAATGCATGTCTACCAAGATTCTTTCCCACTTCTTTTGAGACGGAAGTATGAAATGTACACTGAGGAGTGAGAAACATAGTCATAAGCTCAGCGATCCTCAAACTGTGAGATTTAACGACGAATATTATTTACTTTCGTGAACTAACACCACTCTAAATATCAAAAAGTCTTTATATGAAATTTTCAAATTATTTTTAATGGTAAATAGTGAATATTCATCCGTTAAACGAACAATGTCAAACCACTAAGTCTTACAATTTTCTAATATGCACATATTACACGTTTTAGAATATTATGAACATAAGGTCGCGTAGCTCAATCGGTAAGATACTCTAGTAACAATAAATGTAAATGGAGTAATTGCGAGTTCGATCTCGATCCTCACTTCTACTTTTTTTTATATAGGCTCTATTAAAAGTTAATAATTTTCTTTCTAACATTTTTATTTCATGAAGCCGCGCCGCAAGTTTTGTTAAAACTTTATTTTCTCCAAAAATGTGTCTTTTATTACTACTAGCGCGTGTTTATATCTAATTAAATCAACTTTCTTACGTTACATATTAATCCACGAATGGTGAAACGTGCGTCGAGTAGATAAATTGTTCAAGTGTAATAGTGTTGTATTGTTTATGAAAACGTGTCGTAAATTGTTCAAGTGTAGTGTTCAAGTGTTTTATTAGTGTTTATTAAAACGTGCCAATGCGTTGTGCTTTCAGAATTGTTTTAATTTATTTGTTTTAAAATTATTGTTAATTTTTTTAATATATATTTTGTCAACCAGAATATTTATTTATTACCGCTAAAAGAAAAATAATTTATTTTCGTTATTCTCAGAGCTTTCAGATTTTTTTTATTATATAAAATATTTTACTTTTACTAACATCATTTCCCCTACTAATACTACGATCCTATCCTTTCCTGGCAAGAAATGACCATACCTCCCCGTGGTTCTTGCTGGACTGTAACAATATTAGTCTTTGATTTCTTTTTCTGATAACATATGGGAAAAATTTGTATTATTGAAATTTCTAAAAAGTACTATATTGAGGGTTCGTTTTTTTTTTCATGCAAATACCTTTATTCAACTAAAATACATAAAGTTTTTGTCGAAACTAATCAAATATTTGTGAAATAGACACAAGAATTTATGATTTTTCATATAGTCATTAATGGTAGGGGTAAAATTGGCAGTTTTTATTTTCTTCATATCTGCTTCAAAATTGATATATGGGGTCCTTGTTGTATTCTATGCATTTTTTCTTAATACAATTTTTGATACCTTAACAATTTCACCCATTTTTCGGTACCACCGTCAACAATTTTTTACAGTCCTGCCAAACTGGTGATCACATGACATGTGTCAAAATGTAATTTTTTGTTGTCGGACATGAATAAACGAACCCCCAATAGAGTTTTTTAGAAATGTCAATAATACAATTTTTTCCCATATGTAGCCAACTTTATGGCGGACACTGTATAATCAGAATTCCACTAAAATGACGAAGTTACTAAATTAATAATTTTAACATTTTATGACAAAAACTTTCCTATTTTTTTATAATTATTTAGCGACATCATTGCTGTTACAGGAAGGAACTGTTTGAGAACTACTGACATTTCTTATACATCAAATAAAATTTTAGTTCAGACGTTTTAGCGGCCATGACACAAGTCAGCTTAAATTTTACCCGACTCTACCACATACTTAGGTATTGTGGGTTAGTTCTTACAGCTGCGCCTCTAGATAGTAGGCTAGCATACTAAATATTTGTGTATGATATTAGTGTTTATAAAATGCCGTCATAAAAATGAAATTGTATCTTAAAAGTACCTTATAGTGGTATGTATCACTAATACTTTTTTTTTTTGGGATAAAATAAATAAAAATGGTACCTACAGATAGTTATAAGTTATTTGTACGTGTCGCCAAGTCTTATAATGAAGTGCTGGTTTCTCGTCATTGTTTGATTGTAACCGCACGACTTTTCTAGGTCACTTTACATCGAATTAAAAATCATCTAAAAACTTTATTACGAGTTGCAATGACTATACCCTATGGGAGTGTAGAGGGTAATAATTTATTAATATTTTATATTTTTTGACTGTAAAAACTTTACTACGCGGTTGCAATGAATTTTACCTTATGGGAGTGTAGAGGGTAGTACATACGATGAGGTGCATCCGTCGTTTTCAACCCTCAATGGCCAAGGCCGGAGAAAATTATTTATTAATATTTTTCATTCTTCAAACTACTTTATTTCACCCACTGATCCTGTTCAGTTGAAGAGGATAGTACTACGTCGATACGCTGCTGCCACGGGGAATATACAGAGCCTAATGTCGTAAAAAAAGCATGTATATACTTCTCTTTTATTGTGGTGAAGGCGCCTGCATCAGGTTGGTGTTCCAGCAACGGTTTTTACAAATTTTATACTATAAAATCTTTATTTCTCGGTTCCAATGAATTTCGTCTTATGGGAGTGTAGAGGCAGTGCATACGATGACTATGGGTCCAGTGGCTTTGAACGGACAATCCCAGAGGCTGAGAAATGATTTTTTTTTTAAAAAATATTTTTTGACTAAAAACTTTATTTCTCGGTTCCAATGACTTTGGTCTTGTGGGAGTGTTGAGGCAGTGCATACGATGACTACGGGTTCAGTGGCTTTGAACGGACAATGCCAGAGGCTGAGAAATGAATTTAAAAAAATTTTTTTTTTTTTTGGATTGTAAAAACTTTATTTCTAGGTTCCAATGACTTTGGCCTTGTGGGAGTGTTGAGGCAGTGCATACGATGACTATGGGTCCAGTGGCTTTGAACGGACAATGCCAGAGGCTGAGAAATGAATTTTTTTCAAAAAAATTATTTTTGGACTGTAAAAACTTTATTTTTCGGTTCCAATGACTTTGGTCTTGTGGGAGTGTAAAGGCAGTGCATACGATGATTATGGGTACTGTGGCTTTGAACGGACAAAGCCAGAGTCTGAGAAATGAATTTTTTTATATTTTTAATTTTTTTACTTGTACTTTATTTCACCCACTGATCCTGTTCAGTTGAAGAGGATAGTAAATACGTCGATAGGCTGCTGCTACGGGGAATATAGAGAGCCTAATGTCGTAAGAAAAGCATGTATATACTTCTCTTTTATTGTGGTGAAGGCGTCTGCATCAGATCGGTGTTCCAGCAACGGTTTTTTCAAATTTTATGCTATAAAATCTTTATTTCTCGGTTCCAATGAATTTCGTCTTATGGGAGTGTAGAGGCAGTGCATTCGATGACTATGGGTTCAGTGGTTTTGAACGGACAAAGCCAGAGGCTGAGAAATGAATTTTTAAAAAAAATTTTTTTGTTTGATTGTAAAAACTTTATTTCTCGGTTCCAATGAATTTCGTCTTATGGGAGTGTAGAGGCAGTGCATACGATGACCATGGGTTCAGTGGCTTTGAACGGACAAAGTCAGAGGCTGAGAAATGAATTTTTAAAAAAATTTTTTTTCTTTTATCGTAAAAACTTTATTTCTTGGTTCCAATGACTTTGGCCTTGTGGGAGTGTTGAGGCAGTGCATACGATGACTATGGGTCCAGTGGCTTTGAACGGACAATGCCAGAGGCTGAGAAATGAATTTTTTTAAAAAAAATATTTTTTGACTGTAAAATCTTTATTTCTCGGTTCCAATGACTTTGGTCTTGTGGGAGTGTTGAGGCAGTGCATACGATGACTACGGGTTCAGTGGCTTTGAACGGACAATGCCAGAGGCTGAGAAATGAATTTAAAAAAATTTTTTTTTTTTTGGATTGTAAAAACTTTATTTCTCGGTTCCAATGACTTTGGTCTTGTGGGAGTGTTGAGGCAGTGCATACGATGACTACGGGTTCAGTGGCTTTGAACGGACAATGCCAGAGGCTGAGAAATGAATTTAAAAAAATTTTTTTTTTTTTGGATTGTAAAAACTTTATTTCTCGGTTCCAATGACTTTGGCCTTGTGGGAGTGTTGAGGCAGTGTATACGATGACTATGGGTTCAGTGGCTTTGAACGGACAATGCCAGAGGCTGAGAAATGAATTTTTTTTAAAAAAATATTTTTTGACTGTAAAAACTTTATTTCTCGGTTCCAATGACTTTGGTCTTGTGGGAGTGTAGAGGCAGTGCATACGATGACTATGGATTCAGTGGCTTTGAACGGACAATGCCAGAGGCTGAGAAATGAATTTTTTTCAAAAAAATTATTTTTGGACTGTAAAAACTTTATTTTTCGGTTCCAATGACTTTGGTCTTGTGCGAGTGTAAAGGCAGTGCATACGATGATTATGGGTACTGTGGCTTTGAACGGACAAAGCCAGAGTATGAGAAATGAATTTTTTTATATTTTTTATTTTTTTACTTGTACTTTATTTCACCCACTGATCCTGTTCAGTTGAAGAGGATAGTAAATACGTCGATAGGCTGCTGCTACGGGGAATATAGAGAGCCTAATGTCGTAAGAAAAGCATGTATATACTTCTCTTTTATTGTGGTGAAGGCGCCTGCATCAGGTTGGTGTTCCAGCAACGGTTTTTACAAATTTTATGCTATAAAATCTTTATTTCTCGGTTCCAATGAATTTCGTCTTATGGGAGTGTAGAGGCAGTGCATACGATGACCATGGGTTCAGTGGCTTTGAACGGACAAAACTAGAGGCAGAGAAATGAAATTTTATTTTATTTTTCATTTTTTGACTCTATAAATACTTTGATCTTGTACAGTTGAAGAGCATAGTAAGATACGTCGATATACTGCTATTACGTGGAATGTAGAAAGCCTTGCCTTATATTACGGTGCATGCACCGGCATCAGATAGGTGTTACCGCAACGGTTTCGGTTTCTTTAGTAATTTGGCATCAAAACTTATTTCCGCGTTGCTGGCAACGCGTTGCCAGCAACGCGTTGCTAACTTCACACACATTCAAATTGCATGGTTCTAGGTACACAGAGGCAGTGAGTGAAAAGTCGATAATAAATTTTACCCAAACAGAGAAAGTATGAATTAAAAAACAATCGTATAGAAATGCATAAAATATAAGCAAAATACACTCCCAACAAAATATATTTCACAATAATCAGTTGCCGTATATCCACTATTTTTGTCGAGTACCTATATAGTGTAAATGGTTTTTAGAAAGTAAATTTATTCAGTTCTTTTTTAAATTCAAATTTCTCTGCAAACAAGAACGTTTGCAAAAAATATTGTTCAAGATTTTTAACATTTATTCTCATAATTCATCTACTTAATTGAGGCAAAGAATCTTGTGAAGTTTAACAAGAAGCAAAAGTAAGAATTTTTTGTTTGTCAAATCTATATGACAAGTCCTGGATGGTGTTGAAATTTTTGATCACTGATGATGAAGTGTGATCTCCGTACAAACACACTTGAACACTACGCTTGAGTGCTATTCGAAATTCATTTTGCCAACTATACAGGGTGGCTACTTTTTATATTGACTATATAGCTATCTCGCAAACGAGCCGTGTTAGTTGTTCATAAAGTGAACTTTTAAATTATGGGTCACACCTTGTATTGTTTAATAAAAAAATATAAAGGGCAAAGGCAATAAAATGAATGATGATTATATTTTTCTGACGAAACATAATAAAATTGTCCAATGTGTGACATACCTTTGAAATTATTATTTGAAATGCTTTCAAAATTTTAAATAAAGAAGTCCATATTTAAAAAAAATAAAGTTGATAGTGGAGCCCTGAAGAGACAAAACGTCATCAAATAAATTTCTTAATTTATAACAACATATTCTAATGAAATTTTTAAATATTTTTTTTTATACTAATAGTGCTAGGTAAAAAAGAAGAAAATGGCATATTTTGGATATTATCGTATATCTCCAGAACCACTGAGAATATTTTGAATTCTTATAACCCATCTTATTGGCCTTCAAAATACAAAGCCTTTCTTCTATTTAACCGACTTTGTAACTGTTCTGGTTTGAGAGCCCTGCTGAAAATTCCACATAGAAACTTATAAAAAAAATTATATAAGTTTGAAGTTGGTTTGTGAAACAGCAGTTTACTATTGAATTGTTGGAAGTACACAACAGCTTCCTAACAGTTTATGTAGTAACATACAAATATGCAATTCAACAGTATTGAATTGAATTTTACTTACCTATATTCAACGTTTTCTATCTGCCAGAACTCTGTTAGTGTATCAGCAATAAACAATTAACTATAACATATACCGTGTTGCCAGGCTATAAGTTTGTATACTTTTTTGAAAATAAAAAAAGTATTGGTTTCTATGAGGAATATGCGTTAATTTTTCAATTGTTTTCTATATGAATTGAATTAATATGAATCAGTAATACACAATTAATCCAGTCACATAAAGATACGAGTATTTATGTGGATTTTACATATCCATTTTTATTGTTCACTATCAGTCTGAAGTCGGTATAGGGATCAGCAATTTACAATTAACTATAGAGGATACCAGATAGGTAAGACCTTAGTTCACATTCTCATTTGCAGGTAAAGATTTAATTTGTTTCTGGTAAGCCTTATTATACATATTCCAGATACAGGAAACGCTACGGTCAAAAAATTTCATTGGCGGTTCGCGCGGGCGGGAATTTTGAAAAAAATATATTGGATGCAAACCGTACTGAACCTGGCACATATTATTTCTTTCAACATGTATTTTGTCGGAAAAATACGGTCAGAAATGGAGGGTAAGCCATTTCTTAGTAATTTGACAACACAATTTTAAAAACAGGGTCAAATTACTAAAAAGTGGCTAACCCTTCATTTCTGACCAAATGTTTCCAACAAAATACATGTTGAAAGAAATAATCTGCTCCAAGTTTGGTATAGTTTGCTTACTTTTTTTCTTTTTTTTTCGAAATTTCCCGGCCTTGTGAACCGCCAATGAGATTTTTCTGACCATGGCATTTCCAGTATTTCGAATACATATACTAAAGCTTACCAAAAACTCCAAACGGTCTACTAGTTGTTTTTTTTTCGATTTTTCCCCAGCCTACATAACTCAAAACCATCGTGTTGCTGCCTGTATATAATAGAAAAAAAAAATGTTTATTTCACTTTATTGACGTGAATGGTATATCCACAATCAGTTAATGGATTATTTTCTGGGGAAATTCCAGACATGTAGAAAGAATTCTGATATTACAGAAAAAGTGCCTGCGAAATATATTTAATTTAAAACAAAGGGATAGTTGCAAGAACATTTTTATTGAGAAAAAAATACTTACTGCAATTAGTTTATACATCCTTGAGGCTAAAATCTTTATTAAAAATAACTACGGACTGTTTAACAGTCATGATCAAGAGCATAATTACCATACGAGGAACAAAAACAATTTACCTTTAGACCGGACAAAATATAGTTTTATATAAAAAAAATGTTCAACATTCTATAAAGAAAATATGGAACAAACTTCGGAAAATACAAATATTAATACATACAAAATGACTTAAAATTTTTTCATAATATTTGCTCGTCGGTCCGATGCTCTTCTTAACCATAATTGAATTGCTCGTTCAGTATCTTTTACAGACTTTTCAAGTCCTGCTGCTGCTACTGAATCTAAACAAAAATATTTTATGTTGACATATCATATTACAAATATATTTCCTAAGGTACGGTTATAGCCATGGAAATTCGAGCAGTTAGGTTATATTTTATTACAAGTTTATAAATAGAATATGGGTATTAAAATTGTTAAAAATGTCACACCAGATTACCATGGCTATAACATAACTTATTTTGATTTGTTGTTCCTACTTGCGGAAAGAATTTTTTCCTCACAAGAGTATGTTATGGTTACTTATTAAAAAAATATTAAAATTATGCTATTTTTAATTTGATTATTTATATTCATTTCAATTTTAAAAACAAAATCACTAAGTTATTAAATTAAAAGAAAAGTTTATGTTATCGTTTAGTAAATAATTTCAATTTTGGTACAGAAAACTACTAATGAATATTTTGTATATCATGTAAGTACACCATTTTTGCATGAAAAAATAAAATACTGCAAAAATGGACCTACAAACACGTAAAAAAGTTATGATTATTCTTCTTTTTTTGAGGTTGGAGTGTTAAGTGAGTAGGAATGTTTTTAATAAGAAAATCAATTTGCAAAAATAATTTCTTTTGTAAAAGGTTAAAGTTAGTATATTACTTAAACATACTTGAAAGTGGTATCTTCCAGGTGTTGCTGTGGTTGTCGAATTTGACGTTTCACTGATCATGCTGTCAGGTTCTTCAGAAGGATTTCAGTCATTTCCTACACTACGCTCTCAGCCCGCACATAATATTTATTTAATTCTGTCCTTTTCATTTTAAAGCTGTGAAGTAATAAAATTGTCACTATATTGTAGGTCAAAAGTTAGATATAACCTTGTTCACAACGTGATGTGATTGAAATAAACTAGAATCACACACAAAGCAAGAGGTGTTTAATGAGAAGAACACGGAAAAATCACATACCAAAATTAAAATTTGAAAAATTTTTCACCAGCAATACGTGAAGCCACCATACAACTTGCTCTTCTTGTCCCGTTTCTCTTTTCTTTCAACATCATTTGGCCACTTTAGACCTTTGGGGCACATATGCCCCATATTCTGTGAGGGAACCCAGTGAGGATGGTTTTCATTCAGTAAAGAAGCAGGTTTTCCTGAAAAGGACAAGGTACACGTTAGCGCGGAAGTAGAAACTATGTTTCATAAAAGGCCATTGAAAAATAATGGTCAAGTTTTCGACGGAGGCAGCGATGTATTAATTCACTTACCTCTTATAAAATGTTTGCTACAGACTCTCTGGTACTTGAGTTTTGATTCTGATGTGAGATCATCTCGCTTTATTGCAGCTATCCATAGGGCCTACACCTGGATAATTCGTTTTTATTCATTGAAAACCTGTGGTTGGAAATCGCAGGGTATACAGTAAAAACCTACTTGAACCCTGTCGGCTCGATTCCCACAACTAACTACAATGCAACTCTTAGGCATTATGCTTGTAATAACACAAATCAGTCTCACAAAACTATAAAAACAACTATGAACACGTAAAAAATAACAAAACGAAGTACTTTAACATCAACATTGTGTGCGGCCATATTGAATTATATTTGACAAATGACAGGTCGTTGGATTGCCTAATAATAGATTTACACTATAATAGAATGCGCTATATTTCGTAGAATTATATTAAAAGTTTAATTCTTTGATAGACATATTTTAAAGCATCCTAATTAACTTCAGCTTTTTATTTAAGGACTGACGACTGAACCGTATTGCACAGCAAAAGGTAAAGATATAGACAAGGACAGAGCGACGTCAGGTCTCGACTAGAGACACTAGAGTACACGTAACGGCTATGTATGGCACGCACACGATAATCCGGTGTCCTTGTTTATCTTTCGCTAAACAAAGATAAACGACAAACACAAGAAAGAAAGATGCACGGCGTTTAAATCAAATTTAATAATTTAACTAAAATTGTTTTTGTCTAAACTGTAATATTTAATGATGATTATTCTTTATCTTTAATTTAAAATTTGCATTCCCAAAAATTTTGTAAAATAAATATAAATATAGATATTTAATACATTCCACAATTTTATGTGCTTAGTTAAGTTTAATTTTGAAATGCAGGTCCGAAGACCTTAAAGAGACGTCTTAAAGACATCCATTTTAGATGTCTTTAGAAAATCATAAAAAGATGTCTTTAAGATGTCTCTTTAAGGTCTTCAGACGTTCAGACATAATATGCACATAAAAAAGATGTCTTTAAGACATGGCGTGCTGTCTGGGATATTTTTAGAAATAACAGATTGATTCTAAAGAAGGGACTTTCAATTGGAAATACAAATATAAAACAATACCTTTTCTATGTGAGACACCACATCAAAGCTGATCAATATTTTTCTGGAATAGCTTATAAGTTCCATTACCTACAAATTTTAGGTATGCCGGATCGATACTTTTAACCACTATTACTTATTAATCCCCATTAGGTAATATAATACAATGAAATGGATTACCTTATTACCACTTATACTTCCTTTTTGGAACAAAAAGTTATAAAGACGTAAGATTTCTTTAAGAAATAACTGATTAATTCTATTGAAGGGGGTAAATACATTTATAAAACTATAAAAATTGACTTTTAATTGCAAATACATATACACGAAACAAAATCTTTTCTAATTGAGACACCACATCAAATCTAATCAATATTTATCTGGAATTACTTGTGAGCTCTGTTACATACAATTTAAGTTATACCACATGCAAAGTGATCGAAACTTATAGGAAGTATTACTTATTCGTCTGCATTAGATAATATTATGCAGCAAAATGGATTACCTTATTACCACCGATATACTTTCCTTAGAAATAAAATTTTATAGCGACTTATAAGATATTTTTAGAATTAACTGATTGATTCTAAAGAAGTGACTTTTAATTGGAAATACAAATATAAAACAATACCTTTTCTATGTGAGACACCACATCAAAGCTGATCAATATTTTTCTGGAATAGCTTATAAGTTCCATTACATACAAATTCAGGTATGCCTGATTGATACTTTTAACCACTATTACTTATTAATCCCCATTGGGTAATATAATACAATGAAATGGATTACCTTATTACCACTGATATACTTTCCTTAGCAATAAATTTTTATAGAGACTTATAAGATATTTTTAGAAATAACCGATTGATTCTAAAGAAGTGACTTTTAATTGGAAATACAAATATAAAACAATACCTTTTCTATGTGAGACACCATATCAAAGCTGATCAATATTTTTCTGGAATAGCTTATAAGTTCCATTACATACAAATTCAGGTATGCCTGATTGATACTTTTAAACCAATATTACTTATTAATCCCCATTGGGTAATATAATACAATGAAATGGATTACCTTATTACCACTGATATACTTTCCTTAGCAATAAATTTTTATAGAGACTTATAAGATATTTTTAGAAATAACCGATTGATTCTAAAGAAGTGACTTTTAATTGGAAATACAAATATAAAACAATACCTTTTCGTTGTGAGACACCACATCGAAGCTGATCAATATTTTTCTGGAATAGCTTATAAGTTTCATTACATACAAATTCAGGTATGCCGGATTGGTACTTTTAACCACTATTACTTATTAATCCCCATTATAGGCAATATAATACAATGAAATGGATTACCTTATTGCCACGTATACTTCCCTTTAGGAACAAAAATTTATAAAGACTCGTAAGATTTCTTTAAGAAATAACTGATTCGTTCTGTCGAAGGGGCCTTTAATTGTAAATACATTGATAAAACAGTATACTTTTCTATTTGAAATATCCCATTAAACCTAATCACAATAGAAACTCTTAGATTCACATATACGTGTTATGAGAATCTTTACCAGACCCTTATAGAAACTTAAGCAACTCATGGAACCTCTTAGGTTCGCATGGATCTTTATATTGGTTTGCGATACCGTTCAATATAAAAGTATTGGCATCGTCTAGAGATTATTAGAATTAAAAAAGTTAGTTTTATTTATCTCCACACACAAGGCAGTTTAACACCACACTCGACGCGCGTTTTGCCATCCATGTTGGCATTATCTGGTGATGAATAATACTAAAAAAATGAGGTTTTCACTAGATAATGTCAAAGTCTTTGGTGAAACATGCTTCGACTATATTATTCGAGTGTAATGTTAAAGTGTTTTGGTTTTGAAATTTGTGGAAACTACTTCGTCTATATGACAAAATCGATTTTATTGTTACTTTTAGCTTGGTAAACTACGGTGTATCTATGGAGGGTTATAAAAAATCTCTCAAATATTTGTCTCATAGACATAAAAGAAGATTATTGTTGAAACAGAAATCAGTCTATTTGCAAAATTATGATGAGGATAAGAAAACTTCCACTACTGTAAAATATTCCAAAACTGAGCCTCAGGCAGAGCAGCCGGCGAATGAAGTATATTCCACAACGTCAACAGTTTCGTTAGATGTGTCGGTAAGTTGCAGTCAAATAAGTGAATCTCTAGACATGGAAGATACAAGTCCTGAAATACCTGACTTTGACGTGTCTGATGAAAAACAGACTTTTGTGCAGCAGTCATCTAAGTGAAAACATCCGAACATGGGCTGTAAAAAATAATGTTACTCAATCAGCACTCACTGAACTTCTTCATATATTAAAACAAGACAGTTGTTTACAGAGATATAACATGCCAGTTGATGCAAGAACACTTCTGAAAACGCCCAGGATTACGAATCTTCAGCTTGTGCCCCCAGGATGGTACTGTCATATTGGTCTAGAAAGAGGAATTATTAGGTCTTTGGAGATTTACTACCCAGATAAAATACCTGAGGAGACATTTTTCAATAATCTGATGACACATGTAAAAGTGTACAAGGGGTTCCGGTATCCTGGTTATCTGAAGACAAACGATTTTGTCGATGGCCTCCAAGAGACAGCTGTATCTACACAGCCAAAAATGCCCCACCTCAAGTTGATTGGGCATGGCATCCTGTCGAAGAGATACTGTGGTAATGTCTAATTCAAAAATAATTATACTTTTTAAATTTTATTTTTTTGTCTTAACTGTAGAAACTCTAAAAGAAGCAATGATTAAAAGCACGAAGGAAGTTAGCACAGATGATGAACAACTTGGTAAAGGTTTTCGTGCGGTTAAACCAAAGAATTACTTTAGTCCTGACGCTTCAGTTCCAAGAAAAAGATTGCCAAGAGGTAGTTTTGTATTGACTTTCTGAATTATCTTTCATTTTTAATAAGATATATTTTTTCAGATGTACAATACGAGCTTCCACCTGCACCACCAGATGTTCAATACGAGTTTTCACCTGCACCACCATCAGCAGCTCCAGTACCACCCATTAAACAGGTAGCAACGCTCGCATCAACATTAGAAGAAGGATATGCAGATTATTTTGTCAATGAGGCTTGTACATTAGAGAATCTGGAACAAAATTCTGAACACACAGATAGTAATTCCCAGCACACAATAACAGAAATTGGCACAGAGTATAATCATAGGGATGAAGCAATTCGTGATAACGAAGAAGCATCTGCAGGTAATAATTTTAAATGTGGAATACACATAATACCTAGTGTATCTATGTTTTGTTATTTTTAATTTGTAGGTTTTCTTGCAACTGTTAATGGCAAATTTGACAAAATAATTGAAATATTGAGTGAACATAAATTGATATTGGATGAATTATTGGAAAATCGCAAAACAAAATCATCGTTACCTCTGGTAGACTTTAACTTGCCACTAAAAACGTTACAAGATATAGATATTCTTGAGGAAAAACTTAGAGATCAGAATATTCTTGGTAGACTTGTAAGTATAATTTTATTATCACATCTAATTGTTTCACAGGTATAAATTTAATAAACAAATTTGAACTGGAAACCTATTAATTGGGGTTACAGAGAATTCTTTTATATAACATTTTTTTAATTAAAAGTTGTATAATAATTTTGCTAATTTTAAAAAATTAAGGTGTTCAAACAACAAATCAGCATTTAGTTGCTCTGTTTTTTATTGTTGATGATTCAAACATGTTCATATTGCCAATTTTTAAGAGTATGTTTAATATGTAGAAGTATAATACTTATTTTTGTTTAATTTAAGTGCCTGTCACACATGGCTTCTTGTAACAATGTTGTGAGCTCTCGGTGGCTCAGCTATTTTAGCGGGTGACACCGATCGTCGTCAATGAAATAGTGTCGATGATCGGTGTCAAATACTAAAAGTCTAAACTTGAGATTCAGAGGAATGATATCACCTCTACCTCACAGAACTGCTTTATATCGTAGAAGTTTCTCATATAATATATTTCAGTTATATAATAATGTACCTCTTGCTTATAAAAATTCTGGGTCACCTAAATTCAAAATACTATACAAATAATTTATTTTATCTTTGTAAATACAATAAATAATATAATAATACAATAATAATAATATTTCTGGCATACATGTTAGATCACAAGCGACACAACTAACTTTTTAAAAACTTTATTTAAAATTAAAGGATAGTACGTACTATCCTGATAATGAAGTGAAAGCAACAAAGTGAGTATTATAACTATGCTAAGTGAGTATAATAACTGAAGTACAAATGTTATTTTACATATATTTATAAGATTAAAACTGCTGACTTGAAGAGTCTTAGAACAAAGGAATATTGTGAACGAGCCTGTGAATCAGGTGATGTTGAGTTAGCAAAAGGAGCAGCTGCCATATGTAATATGATACGCCTGATAAGGCTACTTTCATATGACTCTAAATATTATAAGTTACTTGTTAATATTTTATATAACAACTTCCCCCTTATAGAAAAAGTTGGTGATTATACAACAACTTTTGAAATTGAAATTAAATGAGAAATATGAAAAACAAAGTAGGTACAATAAAATGTGACAAATATGTAAAAGGTGCAAAAATGTAAAATTGTAAAAGTATAAAATGTAAAAATATAGAATATAAAATAGTAAGCGTAAAAATGCAATACAGTGCATGTATAAAAAGCATATAAAATATTGAAACAAAATTGAATAGTTTTCACTGAAGAGTCTCAGTACAAAAGTTTATGAAAGGCACAAAACTGTTTAACTAAGTTCTATGTCTTCGGATTCTTCGTCTTCTCTTCTTAGTGGAGGTCGTCTCCGTTGAGGGAGTAGGCTAGTAAATGTCTTGGAGAGTTTACTAGGTCTTGGAGGAGCTGGAGGCGATGTGGAGACATCGGTGGTCAAACTTCCTCTGCGTATTTCGCACTTGTAGACTAAATACACACATAATAGTCCGAAAATTAGAACAATTATGAAATAAGTGAACCAGGAAATGTGTTTATTAACGAAAGGTTCGTTTATTAAATCGTCTAAGTCTTTTGAGTACTGGTCCAGTTTATGTTTGGCGATTTCGAGGTCCTCGGTGTTTAGGTTATTTAACTTTAGAGGTTTTAATTTGGGCACTCGAATGTTTTCGGGGATTTGGCTGCAGCACTCAAATGAAATCTGGATTGGATGATTATCGTCTTTTATACTGGTAAAGTCATTTACACTAGATTGGATTTTAGTAATGCCTACGAAAGCGTAGCAATTTGATTGTAACTTGATAACTGAGTTTTTGGAGATTACGTCAGTTTTTTTACTTGTTTTGGGACAGTTAATGGTCACACGTAAAGGTTCCGCGTTTATCACTAACCACATGTTTTCTTCTAGTTTTTGGACGTTGTAGCCTTGGCTGGTGATGAACGACGTCTGGCAGCTTTCGGGTAGTGTGTCGAGGTTCTTGAAGAGACGGGCTTCGCATATGGCATTGTCGTCAATTGGATATGCGAATAGATTTGGGCATAGCTTTGTGTTAAAACGAATCGATTTGCAATCTTTGAGGTCTGTGATGGGTATGAACATCAAAGAATCATCATCTCTCGCGATATATTTTTGAGAAGTTGATAAAATATGAGATAGACCAGTTCTATTATCCAGAATAGGAATGGGAAATAGTTTGAAAACAGAATATGTTTGAGGGTCTATTAGTGGTATGTCTAATACAAATATTAATTCTGAATTTACCTGAAAAGCTTTTAATTCAATAATATCTAGGTATTGTGAAACCTTTGATAATTTAATCGGTAGTGGTAAATTATTCTTTTGTAAGTTTTGTGAAATCTCTTGCAAAGAGTTTACTAAATCTTGGGGATTGATGATCGATGTATGAATTATTTTGAGTCTCGCAAAAGTGATAGAATTTAAAATATCGTTTAAATTGTCCTCGATAAATAAATAGCTTGCCATGAGTTGCTCGCAAATACTTAAGAATTTTAATTTTGTATAAGCTATTCGCGTTTCGCCTTCGATTTTTAAGATCTGTTTTTCGATTTCTTTTATATCATTATTAAATGTCTCTTCGTCAACTTGTAATTGTCGAACAGTTACATTGAAATTCTTTATGTTGTAACTGAAATTTGGTTTTTAAGTAAGTTCTCCAATTGGCGTTCATCATTATTAAGTTTATTAATATAGTTTAGATAATATTCGCCGTCTTCAGCATCTAGATTGCCGGTGATTGATTTAAATATTGAACCTATACCGTTCAAGAGTCCGCGTTTGTAGCGTTTCGTGTCGAACAGTATTTCGTCGAATTTACTCTTTATGGACTTAGAAATTTGCGTTAATAGACTAAGGTGTGTTTTAACTTCACTTGTGAAGGTTACCATGTCTAAATATGCCGGGTCAAGAGTAATAAAGATTTTATCTAGGATTTTGTCGTTCCTGTCAATGGCTGTCTTGAGTGTGGAAATGTTCTTATGTACTAGTAACGTCCATTTCTTGTGGGAAATGACGATGTCAGTGTCTCGGTGGTAATACACTCCGATAGTGTTGTTTATTGGCGTTATTGAATATTGGGATACTGCTGATCCGAACAGCAAGAGAAACCTGAAAATAAAGTTTAATTTTCAAAATAAGGTTTCATCCTGTCAAAGTTAACTTTAGTTGTCTGGTCTGTTTCTGGATTAGATAAAAGTGCTGAATTTTTAAAGATTTCTTTAATTTCGAATGGGCCGTTAAATTTGTTTTGTAATTTGTCTTTGATCTGGGATTCTTTTACATAGACTTTGTCTCCAATTTGGTAATCTGGTCGTTTTCCGGGGACGTGTTTGTCAAAACGAATTTTGGCTTTCGCTTTTTGGTCTAGCGTACGACTACGTGCTATTTTATAGTAATGCGAGATTCTATTATTGAGGTCTCTAACATACTTAGTTATCAGTTCTTTTTGATTGTATAAAGTTTCGGGTGGTCTACAAGATGTGTGTCCGAATACTAATTCGTACGGACTAAAACCATGGGTTTTGTTGACTGAGTTATTATAGCATATTACTGCGTAGGGTAAAATAGTCAGTGGGTGTTCGTCGGGGTTTTCGGCTTTATGGACCCTAATCATTTCAGCTAAGGTAGCATGGAATCGTTCTATCGATCCGTTAGATTGAGGGTGTCCTACACTTGAATACGTTAGTTTTATATCATATAAGGTACAGAGATCTTTTAATAGTCTATTATCAAATTCGCCACCATAGTCACAATGGACTCTCAAAGGGGTGCCATAGTGCTGGAAATATAGTAGTAAGGTGTTTACTACGGATTTTGCAGATTTATCTTGTATAGCATAAGCTTGGGTAAATTTAGTTAACTCGTCGCGAATAGTAAGAGCATAATTTCGAGTTGGGGTTTGGAATATGTCGATGTTAATTCTTTCAAATGGCGTTCTTGGTGTTTCCGTAATTACTAAAGGACTAGTCATGTTTTTGCGATATACTTTATTCTTTTTACAAATTTCGCAAGATTTGATAAAGTTTTCGACATCTTTAGATTATCCTTGCCAATTATATTTATTTTTAATTCTCCGCATCGTTTCATTTATTCCGCGGTGAAGATTATTTTTACCGCAGTGATGTTGGTCTAAAATGATCGGGATTTGATCTTCGTCGGGGGTCTTAACAATATTTTGGCATATTACAATTTTTAGGTCCTTTTCTGCGAAAATAAACGATAGCATTTCGAGAATAGGGAGATCTAAGTTGTTTTCAACGTAATACGTTTTGGAAAGATCTAAAAGGTTTTGTCTCTTATATAATACAATGAACAAATGTTCTATTGTAGACTTAACGTCGAATGGCAAAGGGACTATAAAATACTTCCTATGTCGGACTGATTTACTCGAGACGATGTTAATGGTGTTTTTATAAAATTCAGGGTGTTCTTCGAAAATGTCTTCGATTATTTTATGATGTAAGTCTTGCAAGTTATCTTGCTGAAAAAAGGTGATGATATTTTTGTGTTCTCTATCTAAAAGCTGTTTGTTGGAAGTTTTAATTTTCGAATAGGCTATTAGAGATTTTGTTTTGTACAAATTGACAAAAATATCGAATTCTTGAGCGATTTGCTCGTTAGTTATTTGGGCATTTTCGTTCGGGTTTTCGTCATCGTCTTGTTCGTCATATTCTGATTCGTCAGTTTCGTTCGCGGCTAGAATTTTTGAGTAAAGTTTCGAACATTCCGAAAAATGGTTGATCTTAATTCGGGATAGCGCGTCCGCGTTTTTATTGATCTTGCCAGGTTTGTATACGATCTCATAGTCGTATTCCTCTAGTTTTAATCGCCAACGTGCGAGTCTACTTCCTGGGTCTTTTATTGAAAATAACCAGGTAAGTGGTCGATGGTCTGTTACCAACTTGAATTTTCTACCGAATAGATATGGCCTAAAATGCTTTACCGACCATACTATCGCTAAAAGCTCGCGTTCGATCGTGGAATATTTGGTTTCCGCAGCGCATAAAGTTCGAGACGCGTATGCGATATGCCTATGTTGCCTTGTGAAAGGACAACCAATGGCGAATGCACTTGCATCGGTGGTTAAAATGAATTCATCGTTAAAATTAGGGTAAATAAGAATTGGTGTTGTCGTTAAAGTTTGTTTTAAATTTTGAAAAGAATTTGAACAATCATTGTCGAAGTTAAAAGGTATGTCCTTTTGTAGTAGCTTCGTCAGAGGCTTGGTTATCTTGGAGAAATTGGGGATGAATCGCCTATAATATCCTGCTAAGCCTAAAAATGACTTAATTTCTTTAGGATTTTTCGGTTGGGGAAAATTTAAAATTGCATCGACTTTGGTGGGATTCGGTTTTACACCGTTTTTAGTGATGAGATGGCCTAAATAAGCGACTTCTTTGCGAAGGAACTCGCATTTGTCGGGTTGAATTTTGAGGTTTGCTTTTTGTAAGCGTTTGAAAACTTCTGTTAGACGTGAAATATGGTCATGGATGGTAGGGGAGTAGACAATAATGTCGTCCATATAGACAAGACATCGTTCATTTTGGATACCCAATAAAATGTTGTCCATCACTCTCTGGAATGTTGATGGGGCATTTTTGAGTCCGAATGGCATTCTTACAAATTCAAAATGACCGTTTTCAACTGTGAAAGCAGTTTTTTTAATATCTTTCGGGTCTATTTGGATCTGGTGAAATCCGGATGCAAGGTCTAGCGTTGTGAAATATTGGCATTGCCTAGTTGATCAAGAAGGTCAGAGATGTTGGGAAGAGGATATTTATCGTCAATTGTGACTTCGTTGAGTTTGCGATAGTCAACTACGACTCGCCACTTCTGTTTGCCAGAGGCATCCAGTTTTTTGGGGACTACCCAAACAGGGGATGACCAGGGTGAAATCGAGGGTTGAATAATACCTTGATCTAACATTTTAGAAATTTGAGTTTTGACTTCTTCTTTATGGACTTGGGGGTAACGATAAGATTTTGTAAATATAAGTCGGGAATCATTCGTATCAATCGGGTGTTTAATTTCGTTTGTAAATGTCAAGTTGTCACCTTCTAAATAGAATATGTCTTGAAAATCTAAACAAAGCTGCGTTACTAATTCGGCCTCTTCTTCATTTAGATGATCTAAACGTAACTGATTTTGAATTTCAAATGATCTGTCTGTCGGTATTTGTTGGCCAGAGTTGTCAGTGTTGAAATTAAAAATCGATTTAAATTTTTGAATTGGTTCTAGATCTAAATTTGAAAATTCGATTGATTTCGGGATGGCATTTGCATTAATTATGGTCGTATAAAATTCTCCGTTTTCGTCTACTTTAACGAGAGCATTGGGTAAGCGAACTTTCTCTTTTTCCTGGGCTAACAGTATAGCCTCAGTATTCCGCAAATGACATTTTAATTTAAATATTTTTTCCATACGTGGTTCTATGGAAATTAAATTTTGATTTTTGTTTTCATGAGGGGTTTTTGAAATTGGAGTTTGAGAATTACTAATATTTTTTATTGGTGGTTCCGGTAGATCTCGATTTACTTCAAAAAGAGGAACGGTTTTAAAGTTAGTAATTAACTTGTTGTTATTCATGTCAATAACGCATCTATAATGTTTGAAAAAGTCGGCTCCTAATAATCCGTCGAATTCAATGTCTAAATCGCAAATGTATACTTTATGCGGATCATTAGCTGTAAAAGGTATAAGAACAGATTCGGTTATCGCAATTTTTTGTTCTGTTATACCTTGTATAACAACGTTCTCAGTGCTTGTAATTTTCAGCAAGTTTCGGTTTAAATATTGATATGCCCGCACCGGTATCGAGTAACATTTTGAACCTATTTGTAACGTCTTTAATATAATAGAGGTTCCTTGAATTTACAGTTAGAGATGGATACGAGATTACATTAAAATTTGTTCTAGATGGTTCAGGGACGGACTGGGGTTGTCCTTTAAATTCATGGTTTGAATTTGGCTCGACATTTGGTCGATTTGGGAATCCGGTTGTTGTGTTGGAGTATCTGTAGGATACTCCGGGCCTTGGTGAAAATCCGGTTGATTAAAAGAATAATCTGTGTTAGGGTTTGGTGAATAATCGAAACAATTTTCATATTGATTTGGTGGGTAATCAATATGATTCTCGTATTGGTCTGGTTGATTATAAGCATGTGGATTTTGATAATCCCCATTACCAGTAAAATATTCTTGGGAATGTACCTCATTATTAAAATTAGAATTATTTTGGAAGTTTTCAAAACTATCAAATTGTTGGTAGCTTTGATCACAATAAGAATTATAATTGTCGTAATTTTGTGCATCATAGTAATTATCAAAATTAACATGGTGAGTTTTTTGAGGGTTTTGACGGTTAAAATTTGAAGGTTGTTGATTGGGAGGTCTTTGTTGATAATTTGGATTAGGTCTTATCACAGAAGGCCTATTTTGTTGGGGAGAATTATTTTGCGAGAAATTTTGTTGCGGGGCAAAGTTGCTTGGGCTATAATAATTTGATGGACTTTGAAAATTTGGCCTAGAAAATTGTTGGAAATTGGGCCTAGGAAATTGTGTTAGAGTTCCACCAAAATTGTTTTGCCTGTAGTTGGGATTTTGTTGTGAAAATTGCCTTGCGCGACATTCATTAAAATTATGTCCATTTCGTTTGCAGTAGTTGCAAAACTGCTGTGAATTTGGACGTCTTTGCTGGGTCTGCACGGAATTTTTGTTAACTGATTTATTGGGAAATTTTTGTGATTCGAAATATGAGAGTTGAAGTTCTCGTTTAACTCTACTAATAGCATCTAACATATTTCTGGGGTTACCTGCACGAATTATTTGACCTAATTTGGGTTCAAGTCCTGTAAGTAACGTATTCAATGTCATCGTTTCGATAAGGCGTGATTGTGCATTTTTCTCTTCTAATGTCAAGGATTGTTTTTGCACAGCGGCGTGCATTTTGGCGTTATGAGTTTGAAGTCGAGAAATAAAAATAAGTGCGGTTTCATTTTGCAACTGATGAACTCTTTGCAGATCTTGTATAAGCGCTGTTAGGTCGCGTGAATCGCCAAAGTGCGCCTCGAGCAAGCTTTTTATTTCTGCCCAAGTAGCAGGGTTTCGCGAATTTATGAGTTCTGACGCTTTTCCGCGAAGCTTATTTTTTATATGTAGAGTCACTAAAATTCTCTGATCGTCTACTGCCATGCCTTGAGCATGAACACACGCACAGATAAATGTATGCAAAAATATGGGGTTCCCATCGAACTCAAGTATTATAGAAAAGATTTCACTTAACTTGTAGGGTTCGATGTTTACTGTTTCATTCATTGTAACGTTCTGATTTTCATTTCCAGTGACTTGATTGTCAGTCATTTTTAATAGGTTATTATTTAACTTTTTAAAGAAAAGAGAGATTTTAATTAATTAAAAATTTGAAAATCAGAATGATACGGCACTGGTGTGACAAATGTTTCACAAACTTATGATTTACTGATTAGCTTGGAATGCGTTTCAATGCAAAATAAATGTTAACTCTGAAATATTTCTGTGTTGTAAAATTTGAACTTGAAATCTGATATATTTGAATGTATTAAATTTCTTGATAAGTTTAATGAGACTTTCGCTAATCTGGGTTATAGAACTGCTGTTATTTATATTACGTTACGTAAATTGAAATAAATTGAATGAATGGGTTTGAAAAAATGTTAAATGTAAAGCACAAAATAAACGAGATGATTCTTATTTGTACTTACATCAATATTTTCATCTCCGTGGAGTCTCGTAGTTGAATGCGATTTCGTGAAGCGTGCTCCGTCTGTCTGACGTCGAAGACACCAACTTGTGCGACCAGGGATGATTTCTTACTTGCTAAAGTTTTGTTGCTTGTTGAGTGATTGCTTCTTGTGTGGTTGCTTGAAAAAATTGTTTCTTTGACTGTTGAGTTGTTGTGTGCTGTGTCCGGGTTCTTTTTCTTCTTAAAGAATTGAAATTCACCACTCCTGTCCTAAAGTGCTCCTTGTTCTTCCAGTCTTTCCCTCCAGTTAGGCACCTTTTTGCAGATGTTATCCTTATTCTCTCGGGTAGTTTCTGGTAGTTAGGCTCCGGTACAGGGTGTTTTGAAGATCCTTTTCGACTGCGCCAAATTTTGTTAGATCACAAGCGACACAACTAACTTTTTAAAAACTTTATTTAAAATTAAAGGATAGTACGTACTATCCTGATAATGAAGTGAAAGCAACAAAGTGAGTATTATAACTATGCTAAGTGAGTATAATAACTGAAGTACAAATGTTATTTTACATATATTTATAAGATTAAAACTGCTGACTTGAAGAGTCTTAGAACAAAGGAATATTGTGAACGAGCCTGTGAATCAGGTGATGTTGAGTTAGCAAAAGGAGCAGCTGCCATATGTAATATGATACGCCTGATAAGGCTACTTTCATATGACTCTAAATATTATAAGTTACTTGTTAATATTTTATATAACATACATACATCCAAACAGTGCGACGATTGAAGACAATTTGTTAGTAAAAGCTTCACAGTACGATTATGCGATTATAATTGGTGATTTCAATGTCACCAACAGAAAGAAGAAGCAAATACAACACTTTCTTAATAACTCGGACTTTATGCAAATATTGACCCCACCCACATTCATCATGGCGAACAATGAAAACACCACTCCGGACCTACTTTTTTGTACAAAAAATATTAGGCAAAATATTGCAGACGTTAACCTAATACCAGACCTATGCTCTGATCACTTAGCAATAGAATTCTCTCTTGACCTGGAAAAATCACCTACTTACCATGAAAAAGAAATCAAATTTAATTTGAAAAAATGTAATACAGAACGAGTAAACGAACAAATGTCGCAATGTATAAATCAAGAGACTCCAATAACCCCTCAATACATTACATTCTTTCACAAGAAACTTAAACAGATTGTCAGTGAAAATACGCCAAAATTCACAAAAAAATACTTCTCGCACAGACTTCCACCTTTTATAATTAAACTAATTAAGATTAAGAAACAACTCTACCGAGAGATTAAAGACAACAACGAACCAGTTTTAAAAAGAAAATTTAATGACCTAAACAAAGACATTCACAAACTAATACTGCAATACAGATCTTCCCAATATTTAGAAGTATGTAAGGAAATTAATGTAACAAGGGGAAAAAGATACTGGAACCAAATTAAAAAACTATCAAAGTATAGAAAACATAATGGCACTCACCACTTAATAGAAAATAATAAAACATTAATAACAGACCAGGAAATTGCGGACGCATTTGCGAACCATTTCAAGCAATCATTTCAATTTAGTGAAAATGCACATTTCGACGTTCCTCACCGTAACGAAGTAGATGAATGGGTTAACATGCATTTTGTGGAAAGAAACCTTAATGATAATATACCTCCCATAGATGGCCCTACAGAGACACAAAATAACAACAGGGTCAGTATGGGAATGCCATCAGGCACTCGTGGGCGCCTCCAGCATGAACAGTGTCATTCTATGCTGGGTCAAAGGGCATGCACAGTGCAGAGGCAACAGGGAAGCTGACAGTCTGGCTAAGAAGGCAGCCAGTCTAAGTATACTTGGACCTGGCCCTTCCAACATACTGCCGACCTCAGCAATAATGCTAATGATTAAAGAAGACACCCACAGAAAATTTAAAAAACTGTGGGATGAAACTCATAGTTGTCAGTTGGCCAGGGATCTGCTTAGATACCCTGACAAGGATACAACGATGATCTACCTGGGAATGTCCAGGAAAAACTTGCGCTTCGCGACAGGAATTCTTACTGGTCATTGCCAGCTGAGGAAGCACCTTTACAACATGAAGTTAAATGACACACCCCTATGCAGAGGTTGTGAACAAGAAGACGAGACTGTCCAACACGTACTCTGTGAGTGCCCGGCAGTCTCCTCTAGCAGAGAATCCATTTTGGGAGAACGTTGGCCTACACTGGCCGACTTGAGGGATATTTCCCTAAGCAGCATCACCACCTTCTTCACAAGATTAGGATGGTTGGAGGCCTAGGTGGAATCCTGTATCCCTCGGGAGGACGTACAAGGGGCCCAATGGGGCCTAGGTGCTGCGGTCACCTAAATGTGACTGCCCTCCCACAAACTCCAAACTCCTCCCATAGATGCAAATGAGTACTACGCTGCAGTCGCAACAAAAAAGAACACTACACCTGGGTACGACAACATATCATACAATATATTAAAAAAACTAAATGAAGATATACATGAAGAGATAATTCGAATATACAATTACTGCCTAGCAAACTCATTTTTTCCTCCTGAATTAAAAAAAGGTATTGTGATTACAATCCCAAAAGCCAATCTCTACCACTCTAATGTAGCCAACTACCGCCCTATAACCTTACTACCATTAATTGCTAAAAATTTTGAAAAGATCATTAAAAAGCGGATTTAAACAACTGTCGGTCAACACATGCCCAACTATCAATTTGGCTTCAAACAAGGAACATCAACAATGCATCCCCTAACAATATTAACAAATAATATCCAAACAAACAATAAATTAGGAAACAATTCGGCAGCAATCTTTCTTGACATCAAGAAAGCTTTCGACAGTGTTTGGCATCACGGACTTTTATACAAATTACATCAAATCCAGTGTCCGAACTATATAATATGGATTTTAAAACACTGCCTGTCAAATCGTTCTATTCATATGCGTATGCTTTCAGATTATATTAAAGAATTGTTGAATTGAAATGGCATTGTTTGACATATATAGTCAATAATCAATTAAAATATAATATTATTAATAAATAATAAGTCATTAAAAACTATATATACATCACGCTTAACACAAAATAAAATAATACAGTAATAAGTAAATTAGAGTTAACATAATAATGTAGAAACATTAATAACTATTACAAACATGTTTAAACATAAATACTTAAATTTCTGGCTGTATGGAATACAATACTAGTGCAAACAGTGTCATATGGCAGCTTAGACACTATATTAACCTGGACACTTTAAAAATGTACTATTTTGCTTATGTACACTCAATTTTGAGCTATGGTGTCATGTGCTGGGGCCACTGTGTGAGAATTGGTGAAGTTCTCTTACTTCAGAAAAGAATTGTCAGAACTATGGCATATAAAAATTCCAGATTTTCCTGCAGAGGCCTATTCAGGGAACTAAAGATCTTAACAATTACCAGCATTTGTATATTAAACTAGAATGGGCTATCGCCCATTCTAGCTCCTCCGGAGGGGTGACAGCTAATGCTGTCAAAGCGAGTGCTCCACACTCGTTTAGGTAACGCTTGAATCATTGTAGAAAGCTTGATTTTTAGTTTTCAATTTTCACTTTTTTTGGATTTTTTAAATTTAAAGTTTTCAGTTTTTTAATTTTCAGTTTTTTAATTTTCAATTTTTTAATTTTCAGTTTTTTAGTTTTTCGGTTTTTCAACTTTCAGTGTTTCGGTTTTTCAGTTTTCAGTTTTTAAATTTTTCAGTTTTTCAGTTTGTTTTTTAGTTTTTAAGTTTTACAAATTTTCAGTTTTTCAGATTTTCAGTTTTTCAGTTTTTAAGTTTTAAAGTTTTTCAGATTTTCAGTTTTGCAGTTTTTCAGTTTTTCTGAATTTCAGATTTACAGATTTTCAGTTTTTAAGTTTTACAGATTTTCAGTTTTTGTTTTTCAAATTTTCAGAGTTTCAGTTTTTAAGGTTTTAAGTTTCTAAGGAAGTTTTTAAGAATTTCAGATTTTTAGATTTTCAGATTTTCGGATCTTCAAATTTTCAGTTTTTCAGATTTTTAGTTTTTCAGATTTTCAGTTTTTAAGTTTTAAAGTTTTTCAGTTTTTCAGTTTTTCTGATTTTCAGATTTACAGATTTTCAGTTTTTAAGTTTTACAGATTTTCAGTTTTTCAAATTTTCAGATTTTCAGTTTTTAAGGTTCTAAGTTTCTAAGGAAGTTTTTAAGAATTTCAGATTTTCAGTTTTTCAGTTTCACTTTTCAGTTTTTCAGTTTCGGTTTTTCAGTTTTTACCCTAATAGCACATGGACGTCCCGAAAATGTCCCAAGAACGTACTCACAGGACATGAAAACGTCCCGAGGACGTACTCTACCGACGTAAGATGTACCGAGGACATTTGAGGGACGTTCCGTGTCAGCAAAACGGGGTGTCCCGAGGACGTCCCACCCAGGACTTATGTGGGACGAATGTAGGTCTAGAGAGGACGTCCTGAAAACGTTGTTGGGACATACTATGCAAAACATATAGGTACCTCCCCCTCCACCACTTTTAAGGTGTATTCACAGCAGAGGGTATTTATGTTCCTTTTTGGGTTTTCTAACCACATGCATTTCTTTCGAAATAGAATCCAGTGATTGGATTCTATTTCGAAGGGAATAAATGTGGTTAGAAAAGCCAAAAAGATAAAAAAATGACAATATATAATTACCATGTAGAAAAATGATTCAATTAGATTGATTTTAAAACTTAATACTTTTATTTATCAACACCAAATGACAAATTTATGCGAACATTTTATTTCTATTGTGCTATTGAAAAATAAGTTATGGCATTTGTATTTTTTTTTAAATTAACTTCTTACTCTACAAATTCAAGTCTCAAGTGTCAAAAATACAATTTTTATGGGATTTAAAAGTTATATATTATAATACCTAGTACAGTATAATATAGTTATATATACATTAAGTCATATTGAATATTATAAGAAATAAGCCAAGTATGCAATAAAACGTAAGATAAATGTATATCTCACCTTTTCTTAACGTTTTGCACACTTCGTCTTTTTATAATTATCTTAGAGTATATTATTTTCTAATATTCTCTCTTTTTTGACACCCTCTCCGTTCTTTCTTTTGCCCTCTTCAATCACGATGTAATAGCCATTTCGGTGTCCTTCCAAGACTTTGAAGCGTTAGCGACTGCAGCAGCCCCTGTGCAAATAAAAGAAAAATTAACATTTCAGATGAAATCTTGGCAAAAAACATTAAGACTAATATATGCCACTTGATGGCAAGCTTATATAAAATAAATTGTTATAATTTTCTTGGTGTCCTATTTAAAAAAAAAATCACAGTTTAAATGTGAACATTTTTTTGTTTAACTGACTTTTGCATTTGAAAGGTTCCCTTGTTCATTTAAAAATTTTAAGAACACCTTTTTATATGAATGATTGATTCTACAAATAATACCAAAGACCGAGAGAAGCAGAAATATATGTTGACTAATGCTACCGCAGATTAATAACATTATTATAAGTTTAACGTTATATTTTTTGGCAATATTATTACAGAATTCAAGTAAAGAAAATGGCTATGGGTTAAGATGCATTAGGATTTACGGTTAGAAGCAGGTTTATTATTAGGTTGAACATTGATGATATATAAAAGTTTTTGTACGTACGTACAGCATAATTTCAGAAAAATATAACAAATAGGGCATATAAGTTACAAATTTGTAAATTTTCCTCAAAAAGTACCTTTATTAGTTTTTTCCTTATATTAATTTACTGAAATCCCTAAATATACCTTACAAGTTTGTTGATGTTTTCTGGCGAATGTTTTTATTACTCGATGTATCAAACCTTACCTATTAAAAGTTTCATCACCTCCACTTGTTCATCAGAGATGTCAAACCATATAACACTTCGTTTAACACACTGCATGAGTAGGTACTTCTTTTCAATGTTTACTTCCCTCGCATACCGAAGGGAAGTATTGTATTTATAATGTTTAACCAACAATCTTCTTTTAAGTGAATAAGTTCGCTCCATGATAAACAACTAAAAACTACATACTCAGGTTCACAGGTGATCTCCCATAGAATTTTAACAGAGCCAAATACGGTGGGTGGTAGTATATATTTATTATAACCTACAAATAAGCCGCACCAAATTTATCTAGAATAAAATATCGATCTAAATACTTATATATTAATAAATCAATTAAATAGACTTACCTGTTTTTGGTACTTTCTTTTGTAGCCGTTAAAAGTGACTAGTGCCAGTGTGCGGAAGAAATACAAATGCAAAGAATTTATATAAATTCTTTGTAAAAATGATGCAATGCCTGACAAATTGAATTTCCCAGTTTGACAGCAACTGAGTAACATTACATAAGCTCTGCTTAAATATTGCGGTGAAAATGGCTGTAATATAACCGAAACTCATGAAAAAAATAGTTGAAACGAATATAAGATTTCTGAAATCAGAAAAATCAAATTGACAAAATTTAAATGGACCATGAAATATGAAAATATTTTGTTATCAAAAGAAATTTTGTTAGTAAAACTTTTTAAGGATTGTAATTTCATTTTTACAGTTTTTAATTTCCTTTTTTAATCATATCCTCATCTGCTCAAAAAAAACATCACTCCTATAGAGGTTATTTCACAAATGTGTTTAGGTTTTAGAGATGGGTAGTACTCGTATGATTCGTATCATTAGTACGAATCCTTGGAGTGATTCGAATGGTACGAATCCTACAAAAGAAAAAGATTCGTATATTTCGTATCATTGTTGTAACCGTATCCGCTTGTACAATCGAGTCAGCTCAGCTCTGATTCTTGAAACGAAATACGAATGTAACCGCCGCGCGCCACACCGATATACGATTGATACAAATACGGAATTCCGGTACCGGTATTATATTGCGATTCGATGCGATGCGATGATAAATTGTTACTGACAGAATTACCAATACTGTCCAATACCAATCCGGGGGTACATACGAATACTAAACTTTGGTACCGGTATTTAGAAACATTTTTTTAACTAATTCCAACTCATGCTTTATACTGTACACAAGAATAACATATACAGGGTGTTTCACTTAAAAGTCCCCAGGCCATTATCTCTAAAACTAATAAAGATATTTTATTTTTGTAAATGGGAGATGATTGATACCAAAGAAAGGTTTAAATAACGGTGATTAGAATTTTTCCTCAGCAGCACACAGAGATGACGCTGCGATGCAAAACTATTTTTTGATGGCTGGAACCTTAAAACATAAGTCATGTGATTAAACAATAATTTGTGAATAATTTTGACGGTATAGAGAATTTACAAAAAACAAGCCGTTTTGGAGTTACATGAGTTTCTTTCATTAATGCCAGTACACGTGAATTTTGATAAATCCCTATAATTTATTTATTATTTATTATAGAATATTGGTTACCAAACACTTTTTTTCAAGATAAGGAAAGTGATATAATACACTATCATAAAATTATGTTTACCACTTCCGGCCAAACCGGAACTAACATGATGAACCAATATCCATATGTTCCTACATATTACTTTTTTTTTTTCTAATAACGCTTCTAATAAAACGGCTCCCAAAACTTAAAGTAAGTAAGACAACAAAGAAAATACACACTAATTTAGAATGGGCTAAATTTATATTAACAATTCAGTAAAGAACGTAAACAAAAGTTTTATAAACAAACATTTAAAAACTATCGAAATATTATTAAAAATGAAATTAAACTAATTTCTTTCTTATTAGTAGGTACTTATTATATTAAATGTTCAAAATTTCTCCCTTCTTCATGAATACACATATTGTACCGTTTCAGTAACTCTTCATTGCAAACTTTTTGTAACGTATGTCTATTTATAGCAGCAACACTTGCATATATTTTATTATACAAATCGGCCATATCCTCAATGGGTTCAATGTACACTACACTTTTTAAATACCCCCAAAGGTAAAAATCTAATGGAGTCAAGTCAGGTGATCGTGCTGGCCATCTGACTACTCCATTAGTACCAATCCATGTCTGAGGGTACATTTCATTAAGACAATCTTTGACTAGTACTGAGTTATGGGGTGGTGCACCATCTTGGTGAAACCAAATATTCTCCTGGTTATGAGGGATAGTCTCTAATAATCCTGGCAATACATTTCTCAAAAATATCTCATATTTTCTTCCATTTAAAGTCCCATGGAATAGATATGGTCCAATAATATATGAATTTAATATTCCACACCACACGTTAACTCCAAAAGTTACCTGATTTCGGGTCATTCTCATCCATCTAGGATTATTTTGTGACCAGTATCGGCAGTTATGCTTACTTACAACTCCGTTGTTGTGAAAACGGCTTTCATCGCTCCAGAGCACATTTTTTTAAAAATTTGGGCATTCTTCAGAAAGAACTGAAAATTCAGCTAGAAAATGTAATCTTCGTTCATAATCACCAGGCCTTAAATGATGGATCAATTTTAATTTGTATAGATGGTATTTATTTGATTTTAATATTCTATGGCACGAAGATATCGACAGATTAGTTTCCGATGCTAATTTCCGGAGAGAACATTGAGGATTGTTGACAACACTATTTAACACCAAGGCTGTATTTTCATCGTTTCTAACTGGCCTATTTCTGTTACGAATAGTTTTCTTAAAACTACCCCAGTTTCTTAAATTTTTAAACAGCATGATAAATGTTTTTTTATCGGGTGTAGGTCTATTTGGAAATCGTAAACAAAACAATCGTTTTGCTTGTCGGGAATTTCTTTTGCATTCACCGTATATTAAAATCATATTTAACTTATCTTCATTGGTGTATCTAACCATTTTTTAAATTTATTTTTTTTTATTGCCTTATTTGAATTAATTTGCTTTGAATTGTTTCTAAGTACACTATTTCTGTTTGAAACTATGATTGAAATGCACCAACTACAAACTTTGTTTAATAACTGTCAAACTTAAAATTAAATCAAAGCCTACTAATATCTCTTAAGTAGATTTTTCATTACCATTCTAAATTAGTGTGTATTTTCTTTGTTGTCTTACTTACTTTAAGTTTTGGGAGCCGTTTTATTAGAAGCGTTATTAGAAAAAAAAAAAATGTAATATGTAGGAACATATGGATATTGATTCATCATGTTAGTTCCGGTTTGGCCGGAAGTGGTAAACATAATTTTATGATAGTGTATTATATCACTTTCCTTATCTTGAAAAAAAGTGTTTGGTAACCAATATTCTATAATAAATAATAAATAAATTATAGGGATTTATCAAAATTCACGTGTACTGGCATTAATGAAAGAAACTCATGTAACTTCAAAACGGCTTGTTTTTTGTAAATTCTCTATACCATCAAAATTATTCACAAATTATTGTTTAATCACATGACTTATGTTTCAAGGTTCCAGCCATCAAAAAATAGTTTTGCATCGCAGCGCCATCTCTGTGTGCTGTTGAGGAAAAATTCTAATCACCGTTATTTAAACCTTTCTTTGGTATCAATCATCTGCCATTTACAAAAATAAAATATCTTTATTAATTTTAGAGATAATGGCCTGGGGACTTTTAACTGAAACACCCTGTATATTAATATATTATTATTTTTTGAATATTAAACATTATAAATGAAATAGGCATTTAAAGGTAAAACGAAACAAATGCAATGACTATAATGATTGTGTACTAGGAAATAAAATTAAACTAAATCTGATATACTCGCGGTACAAAATAAAATAATTATAGGTAGCAATATAACAACAATAATAATACTAACAAACAAAATTAAATAACAAAAATAGAATACTAAAAGATACAGTTAACTAGATTGCATGGACCGGGCTGATACAGAAACCAGACCCGATAGTGATATTGAGTGAATACTGTGGTGTGGGTACGACTAGTACGAAAAGCCTACAACCAGTGGCCAGCGGTAGCGATACGAAATGTACGAATCTCTCGATACGAATCTTTTCCTGATACCGATTCGTTTGGTACGAATCATTAAAAAGAGTCGAATCGCCCATCTCTATTAGGTTTGTCTTGACTAGACTCTAGCAGGATGTCCTCAAAACGTTTTATTCAGAACGTTTTAGGGACAATAGCAAACGGACGTCCTTGGGACGTACCATGTAAACCCGGGACGTTCAGACCAAACGAGGACCTAAGTGAACGTCCTGGGGACGTTTGGTGTTATCAGGGTAAGTTTTACAGATTTTCAGTTTTTCAGATTTTCAGTTTTTCAGTTTTTAAGTTTTTCAGATTTCCAGATTTTCAGTTTTTCAGTTTTTCTGATTTTCAGATTTACAGATTTTCAGTATTTCAGTTTTGAAGTTTTTAAGTCTAAGTGTTTCAGTTTTTAAGTTTTTAAGTTAAGTTTTTCAGTTTTTAAGTTTTCAAGTTTTTCAGTTTTTCAGTTTTTTAGATTTCCAGTTTTCAGATTTTCAGATTTTCAGATTCTCAGATTTTCAGTTTCAGTTTTTCAATTTTTCAGTTTTTCAGTTTTTCAATTTTTCAGTTTTCACTTTCATATTCGTAAGCAGGTACTTCAGCAACCTTCACATTCCGAGTTTCAGCTGAATCGGACGGCAAATAAGAAAGTTATGGTAAATGATGATTAGGCTTTAGGGGATGCTGCCATTTTGAATTTTTAAGTTCTTATCACAAATTTTTAATTGACGACCTTAATTACTTTCAGCTACCGATTTTTGGTTGAGACAGACTATAAATGTTAAAGCTGGTCCGCCATGTTGACGCCGCCATTTTGAATTATTAAGTTTTGATCTAAAATTTTTAATTGGCGATCTTAATTACCTTTAACTTTCAGTCTAATCGGACTATAAACGATGAAGCTGGTCCGCCATGTTGACCCCGCCATTTTGAATTTTTAAGTTTTGAACTCAAATTTTTAATTGGTGACCTTGATTACCTTCAGCTACCAATTTTCAGTCGAGTCGGACTATAAATGATAAAGATGGTCTCCCATGGTGACGCCGCCATTTTGAATTTTTATGTTTTTATCTCAAATTTTTAATTGACGATCTTAATTACCCTCAGCTACCGAGTTTTGGTTGAGACACTATAAATGTTAAAGCTGGTCCGCCATGTTGACGCAGCCATTTTGAATTTTTAATTTTAAATCTCAAGTTTTTAATTGGCGACCTTGACTACCTTCAGCTACCGATTTTCAGTCGAGTCAGTGTCTAAATGGTAAAGCTGGTCCGCCATGTTGACGCCGCCATTTTGAATTTTTAGGTTTTGGTCTTAAATCTGTAATTGGTAACTTTGATTACCTTCAGCTACCGATTTTCAGTCGAATCAGACGATAAATAAATAAACTGGTCTGCCATGTTGAAGCCGCCATTTTAAATTTTGGGTTCAATAACAAATTTTTTTTTATAATCTGCAATCTCGATAATTTTCATATATCAATATTTCAGTCGAATGAGTGGTATAATTATTAATTTTTTTTTTAATTTCCACCAACCTTTGTACTCTTTTTAAAGAAAGATGCATCAGATTTAGCTTGTTTCCTAATTGTCCGGATTTCTAACGCCAATTCATAAAATCCGGGCATCTAATATTAACGATCTCAACAATCTTCTTCAGCAACATAATTTTGATATTGAGAAGTTCCAGAAACTCGATTACGCAATTATTTAAAATTATTTAGAAACTTAAAAATCGAAAATAATTCATAGTCGTGATGTATACATCAGCAACCCGTTAGGGCTGAAAATGTAAAAAAAAAAAAAAAAAAATTAAAAATATGTACTGATTCGAACTCCCTACCTCGCGTCTGTAAATCAGAAATCTACAACACTGCGCTACTCGAGCTTTTATTATAAATTTGGTTCAAATGGTATAAGTAGTTTGTCTTTTAGCCATGCATGGATAAGCCTTCACTTTGACCGCCCGTAGCTCGTTTAATTTTGGAGTAGGAAGAAAATAAAAAAAACGGCTTTTAGACAATTGAATTTTCTACAAATTCGATAGGGTCGAACATTTTCGTCCTAGGAGGCTCCTAGGGAGTTATGAGGGTTTAAAGGGAAAAATGTACCTATTTTTCGCATTTTTCGCCTTACATCGCCGCATATTTCGTGCGATATCTCCGAAACGAAGAAACTTACAAAAATTCCGATGGAACCGGAGGATTCCTCAAGAAACGGACTTGTTCTTCGAGATTTTTTATTTTTGAGCTAACTCCAACCGTTTCCGAGATATAGGCGAAAAACCGCAAAAATAAAAAGCGCATTTCGAGGTCGAAAAAAGTGCGAAAACGTGCAATCTTAAAACGTTCATATTTTTCGAAATTCACCTTCCCGACGACCGTACGGCATAGCGACGGAAAGAGAAAGAATTCTAGTTGATCCGCATCGTAAATTGCAAGGTCAAAATCGAAAATTCGGCGCCACAGGAGCGAACGAAAACCGGAATTTTTTGACGTTTCAACAAAAATTTCGTGACGTTTCGCCAAATCGTCCTCCCCTACCGTCCCTCCACTGCTCATTCCTAAAAATAAGAGGCGAGAGAGATAGCTGACTTTCGTCCGATAGTAACGGAAAAACCCGGAAAAATACCGGAACTGAGTATAGCCTATACACTGTAGGATTCCGTCCCGAACATTTTCGAGGCGGGCACGGACCGGCGAAATTAAGCGCGTCTCGACAGCAGGTACCAAGAGATCGCAAAGAGGAAGGGGTTCGCACCAACTGCTCTTTATTATTATGAAAATTGCGTATGTTACGTCAAATCGCACCCTGATAAATTTACCCTAACTAGAGACAGTGGCTCTGCGTATAACCTCAATCTACTTGTGCCTCAGCACAGTATGTCAATATCCGCAAAAGGACCACTAATTATGGCAGTCAAGCTATTCAACAACTTACCTGCATCCTTAAAGTCTTTAAATAATTTCAATATGTTTAAATCTGGTATACGCAACATGTTGTTGGAACACTGCTTTTATACAGTCACCGAATTTATGAGTTTTAATGAATTTTAACTGTAATGTTTATTTTTATACTTAATACTGCATTATAATTAATGCTCAATTTTTAATATTTAACAAAGTGTCCACGTCTATGTAATTTCTGTGTCAATGACTAATTTTCATGTATTGTCTTATATACCTACCAAAGTATTCTATATTAAGTTAATTTAATTCTTGTTGTTTTGTCTTATTTTTAGGTGACATTATTCTATATTTGTATTCACAGGTCTATTGAAAATAAAGATATTTGTATTTGTATTTGTATTTGAAACATAACATAATCTAATCTATTATTATGGTCTCCTCAGGAATTCATTAATGCTATAATATGCATATTCAACAAGTATTTTTTTAATTTTAGTTTTATATTTTGGCAAGTGAACATTTCTAATCTCTTCAGATAAACTGTTGAATAATATAATTGAATTATGTTGTAGCGATTCTTTAAATTTAGATGTTTTGTGGCGAGGAATCACTAAGAGCTCTCCATGTCTAGTATCATATGTGTGATTGTTGTCTAGAGTATCAAATTTCTGCAAAAAGCAATATAACAAGTTATTAACAGCCGATAAGCAATTATATTACCAAAATCGCCTAAACGAAACAGATAATTACAGTTAAACTGTTTGGGACATCATCAATCTAGAAGCTGGAAGAGTAAGTAAACCGATAACATATCCTGAAACTTTAACAGCAGTTATCTGAGGTTATCCTCAATAACTTTTTCATAAATAATGCCGAGACAATTGTGCAAAACTTGCAGACACATGTAATAAATTATATACATAATTTCATGGATAAGAAATTACAAAACCAACATTCAATGTTTTTCATGCCCGTTACTTACTTACTTACATCATAAAAAAATGTTCCCCTTATGTGATAGAACCCTTTGCATAGGTTACAAATGCGTGTCTAATGCAAGGTTATTTCCCCACTCCTATGAAAATGGGGAAGGTTATACCAATATATAAAAAAGGTGATATTACTCAACCAGAAAATTACAGACAAATTTCCATTCTACCAGCTTTCTCTAAAATTTTAGAAACAGTAATCTTTAACAATCTAGTTAATGATCTGGACTCAAATAAAATACTATGCCCATATCAGTTTGGTTTCAGAAAAGGATTGTCAACAACTGATGCAATAGTGTCCTTAACAAACTGCATTAAGAAAGAAAGATAAAAAACAATATTTGGGGATATTCACAGATCTATCAGCAGCATTTGAATGTGTTGAGCACAGTATCTTGCTTAGCAAACTTGAATTCTATGGTTTACGTGGCAATTGCTTAGATTTTATTAAATCCTACTTAGAAAACAGAGTTCAACTTGTTGAATGTGGTACTGATCAGAGCAATGTTATGCAGATAAAGAGAGGTGTGCCACAAGGGTCAGTACTGGGACCTTTACTATTCCTGGTATACATAAATGACTTGCCAAACAGTCTTAAGTACCTTAAATGTACAAACAATAATGTACGCAGATGATGCAACTTTTGGCACAAGTATAGACATTGAAGATGACAGGCAGTATATCCTTAACCATATACTTAAGCACGCCAAGGCTTGGTTTGCATTTAATAGACTGTTGCTGAATGAAAGTAAAACTGTAACATTAACATTTCAGTGTAAGTCAAATGCAATAAGTTTGAAACATACAGAATTTACCCGTAACACCAAATTTTTAGGGGTCAACATTGACATACATTTGTTTTGGGTTGAACATATTGACTTACTCTGTAACAAATTGGCGAAATCCGTTTTTGCTATAAAAAAAAATAAAAAATACCGTAAATGTGCAAACGGTGACAACAACTTATTATTCTCTTTTTCACTCACAACTTACCTACGGAATACTGGCATGGGGAAATGCAGCCCATTGTCACTTACAAAAAGTCTTTATACTGCAAAAATCGGCGGTAAGAAGTATAACTGGTGCTAAATGGGATGAAAGTTGTAGACCCCTTTTTTACATCTTTAAAAATAATGTCTGTTTTTTCTATAATAGCATTTTTTAATATTCAACTTAGTAACACCTCAAAACAGACTGCAGATTAGCAATAACATCGAAGTTAGAACGCTAAATGTTCTACCAATGACATTTCGTAATCTGCCACTGGATGTGTTTTAAAAAAGATTCTAACTGAGAATTGTTTATACAACACTGAAGAATTTTACCAGGTTGTGAATGAAAATGGAAGCAATTTTATAGTTGGAAATACAATACCCTGAAATAAATTATAGATGTATTTATGAATATGTGTGTATTGTATTGGTTGTTAACTTAGAAGTTTGTGTCCATATTCTGTATGTTATTTTTTGCATGTGATACACCCTAACTTTAGTTCATAAGTTTTATTCAAAATGGAGATTCACTATCCATCTGGACGTATCTATAAAATGTATATTTTCAATAAATTTATTATTATTATTATTTTTTTACGCGTTAGCGATGCTGGACAGTTCTCCCGTGTCTCCGATATTCTCACGGGGGAAGCGCCAGCGAATTATCTACAACCACTCCCCACATCCCGCAGGGTTAGTGGTTGTAGATTCCAGAATCGTGTGCCCTAAGTAGACGCAGGGACCCCCCAAGACGACTGCCTTCTGCATTTGGCCTGCCAACCATTCGGCTGATTTTTGACAGGCCGGTAGGGTCACATATAAATTCCATATGCGACACTGAAAAGGACAGAGATATTTTGTGCAACACTAGCAGAGATATATCCAGGTTAAAGAGCCGAGACCCATACGCATAAACAGTTTAGCTGCAATAAAAGATTGAACTTTCATAAGACGTACAAATTTCACTATTATTTTAAAATAAGCGTTACAAATGATACAAATAGGTAATGTAAGAAATTATGCGATGTAGATAAATGTATTGTATGATGCAGATATTATAATTATACGATTAAAATCCTCTATTACCTACTTCAGTCAGGTACTAACATTCCGATTTGGATTATCCGAATCATCCCGAGCGTATTTAATCTTGACGTGTCAAATCCTCAGTAAAAGTCCGAGGTCATCGGCGGCATTTCTGCTAGATCAAAGGAGTGTCGCATATGGGATTTATATGTGGTATGGTCTTCAATGCTGAGGGCAGCGTAGGCCTCATCCCACCGAGAACGCCGATTATCAGGACGACCATCTTGACCGAGTAGTTTCAATAAATTCGGCACTTCTCGTTCTCGACAACAGACTCGATCTCTCCGGGAACATAAGGCAGCACTGGTGTTCGGTCTACCTCGTACGAGTGCCGAACATGGTAATACAGCACTCGTAAAGCCGCGTTATGTCTGTGGATGTAGGCCGAAGTCGCGTAAATCAGACATGCAGATAGTAAATGCATGAGCGACTCCGGCGCCTGATGGCAGGTCCTACAATTTAGGTCGGGGACCTCTACACCCATAACACGACTGCGGTAGACCAAGGTGTTAATAACACCATCTTGGCAAGCCACAATGAATCCCTCGGTCTCCGACTTTAGCTCTGCTGACCTCAGGAATGCGAAGGTCAGCTTCGTCGATAAACCCAGTGTCTCTATGTTGTTGTAGAACACTCCATGCATGGGTTTATCGACGTGCTGCCTGAACAGATTTCTCTGCTCGGCAGCTTTAATTTGGGTTGTCAGGCGGTTTGGCGGAAGCTCAGTTACTGACTGTGCATCAGCACCTCGCCTGCCTCTTCGCCTGAAGTCGAAAACGAGACCGAGATCATCTGCAGCCCTGCGTGCTGCCTTAAATAAAAATCCGCCCACTCCTACGGTTTCATGATCTCTCACTAACCGCAGGAGTGGATCTGAGCTCCTCAAGATGTTACATGCCATACTCAGTGCTACTCTGCCATGCATGCACTCCAGGTTCAAGAGTCCTCTGCCCCCCCCATTGACGTGGGAGGTACACTCGAGGAACGGACGATCTAGGATGAATGCTTCTGTGAATATGCATCATCTTGCGGGTATCCCTATCCAATTGACACAGCTCATCTACTGTCCACTTGACTACTCCAAATGAGTAGAGCAGAATCGGAATCAATATAATATACATTCAACTTGTGTAAAATTGTATGAGCAAGTAGTGAAGTGTTTTGAAGTGCTCTGCACAAATAGTCATTTACTAGTGAAACTACTGAACATCTAAAATATGTTTTTACATCAAATTACTCCTAAGAATATGGTGAATTGAGATATATAAAAAATTGTCAGGCTGAAGGACTTCGGTCAATGGCCATTTGGGTTTTTACTCAATAAAGTACTTTTATTAATTAATTAAAAAATTGTTAACATTAAGTCTGTGTTAATAAACAATCAAGCATAAATTAAACCAGGATCTGGGAACTTAACAATTTATCAGTGAAAGTTTCTATCCACATAAAAACTATACACATATCTCAATTAAAAAAGGTGCCAGCTGTCCTTGCTTCTTTTCTTTCTTTTTGTGGGACTGAAAACAGGACTGGACTACCAAGATAAAAAAATGTATGCCATATGTAATAAACAATTTAAATAAGATAAAATAAAAAGTTGAAAAATGGATTGTATAAACCATCAAGAATGTAATAACAAAAACCTGGACCAGAAACAAATAATAATTTGTGATTAATGTGCTAATGCCTACTGCAAGTTATGTGCAGGAATTGCACCCACAGAGATAAGAGTCATGGAACTTGCAAAGAGAAAATTACGATATTATTGTCCCAACTGTAGTTCACTCTCCAACAAGATACAACAATTAAATAATAAATTAACAGACGAAAACAATACATTAAAAAGAAAACTTTATGAACAAACCATAATTACTGAAAAATTGAGAGATCTTGAACAGGAAATTAACAAAATGCAAGGAGTATTCACTCAAACCTTAGAACAAACAACTGAAACATTGAAATTAAACTACCAAAACGAAATTACAGCCCTAAAAAATGAAATAAGAAACATACGAGATAGTAATGTTGATCTAGTACGTCTTTTGACAACTAATCAATCGAATGGAAATAGAAATAGCAGTCCCTCACAGGAAAAAACCGACAAAAGAAATGCTTACTATGAAACCAACACAAATGCTCAACTATCCAAATTAAATCAACAGAACATATGTTGACATTGTCCAAAAAACCACCAACAAAAACAAAAACGATGAGCAGAAGGAGGCTATCACCGCTAAATCAAGTCAACAGAAGGAGAACCAGAATATACAAAGAAACCAGGAGAACTACAAAAAACACGACAGCGATGACGGATATCAGGAAAATAAAAGAAGGAGACGGAGGAAAAAAGTGAATCTTGGAACTAACGAAACAACTGAAAATGAGTTTGAAGGTTGACCAATACCCAGCATTAAAGACAAAAAGATATGGCTTTTCATCTCGAGAGTGAAGGATGCTGTAAGTACAGATAATATTGTAACATATATAAAAAAGAGAACCAAGTTGGAAGATGAAAAAATATCAGTAAAAAAGTTAAACACCTGGTACAAAGTGGAGAACAATAAATGTTTCCTACTAGGTGTTGACCCAACAATAAAGGATTTAGTGTATAATGCCTCTTTCTGGCCTAGGGGAGTGGCTTATGAAAGATTTGATTTCGTTAAAGGACAACGTTTTCTGGACAATCAAAAAACAACTAGTGGAAATACCCATGAATCAACCATAGAACATAATGAGAGTTTTTTAACGTAAACACAACAAATCTCATCGTAATGCACTTTAACATACAGGGACTAGTAAATCAAAAAAATGACAGCCTATCCATACCTCTGACCCACCATAAAGTCAATATATTGTGCCTAAGTGAACATTGGTTAAGTGAGGAAGAAATAAAAGTGACGAATATCGAAAACTTTAAGTTAGTGTCCTACTTCTGCCGCACCAATCAAATAAGAGGTGGAGTGTCTATATATGCAAAGGATGACCTAAAAATCCCATCTGTTCCATCAAACGGAGATGCAGAAGAAAGACATTTCGAGGTATGCATTGCAAAAATACTTTCACCCAATGGAAAACACTCAATCTATACTATTACAATTTATAGAACACCCGACAGTGATTTTAAAGAATTCATAGGACGACTCGAACTACTTCTTCATAGACTCTATAACCCAAAAAACTATTGTCATTTGTGGTGATGTAAACATAGATTTTCTACAAACCAGTTCTGAAAAAAATCTGCTACTAAACTTACTAGCTGAATACAACGTCATAAATCACATTCAGAAACCGACAAGAATAGCGAGCCATAGTGCCACCTGTATCGACAACATGTTTTCAAACTTAACTGTAAATAATACCAAAGTCCACGAGTCTTTCATATCTGACCACACATTTCAAATATGCTCATTTCAACTATCTCCACCTAAAGTTAGAAGCTCAAACCATACTCTTAGAAGAAACTACAATACTACAAATATTGAAAGATTTCAACATTTAATATCCGCCGAGAACTGGAATGAAATGTATACAGCCTCCACATTTCCGCAGAAGTTTGCTGCATTTTACTGCACTTTTCTATTTCATTATAACTGTACTTTTCCTATTATGAAGCCTTCTAACAAATTCAAGACTAAAAAGTGGTTTACACCTGCTATTAAATCAATGCATGACCAGCTGTGTGAAATGAACAGCATCAGAAAACGATTAAATAACCCAGCCTATACTGAAAGGTATATGCAATTTAAGTTAATGTACAAAAATTGCGTCGAGCAGCACAAAAAACAATGTAACGACCAGCGTCTAATAAATTCCAACAACATAATGAGAGAGAGCTGGAAGATTATCAATGAGTCCAAATCAATAAATAAGAAACAGTCATCCATAGACATAAGCGACAGCCAGGGTATTCTGATATCAACTGCCACGGAGAAGAGTAACTATATCAACGACCATTTCATAAATGTTACGTCAAACCAACCTAAACCTAACTATAACCTCAACATTGATAAGGCACACACCAGTTTCTTTCTCACACCGATGACACCACAAGAAATAAGCGAAATAATTGGAAAAACTACTCTTAAACCGGCCGCTGGTATCGATGACATCAACGGAAAAGTGATGAAATTAGTAAAAGACTCTATCAATGTGCCATTGGCGTACTTAGTGAATGAATCGTTTTCAACTGGTGTATTTCCCAACTTAAAAGAATCCAAATGTATACCTGTATATAAAAACAAAGGTCCCACAACAGATATTATGAATTACAGAGCTATATGCATGCCAAGTCAAATTGCCAAAATCTTTGAGGCGTCATACTCTCTAAGACTAACCAATTATTTAGAGAACTTTAATTTAATATCAAATGTCCAAAATGGCTTTCGTAAAAGTAAATCCACCAATACTGCTATCTTAGACTGCATAGATTTTATATACAATGCTTTAAACAAAAAGAGTCATGCCTTGGGTCTTTTTTATGATTTAAGTTGTGCGTTTGATACAATAGATCACAATCTATTACTCATGAAATTAGAAGGCATTGGGGTAAGAGGAACACCATGCAGCTGGGCCGCCTCATATTTACAAAATCGAACTCAAACCACTGTCGTCGATGGTGCTAGATCCAAAACAAAAAATGTTAATCTGGGAGTGCCTCAAGGCTCTATTTTGGGACCTCTGTTTTTTATCATTTTTATCAATGATATACCTATACCTAATACATGTGTGACTTCAAATCAACTACTTCTTTACGCAGATGACACCAATATGCATCTCACAATTATATTGAACAGATTGTCATCAACAGCAACAAAGCATCACAGGAAATGAGTCATTATTGTAGTGAGAATGGTCTAAACTTAAATTTGAATAAAACATGTCACATGCGGTTCTTGCCAAAAAACGCGGTGACAAACTACAGTCTGTACCTGAAGATATTAAATAAGTCCATCCAGAGTACAACAACCACTAAATTCTTAGGTGTCACTTTAGATCAAAAACTTACATGGGAAATGCATATAAATATGGTTTGTTCAAAATTAAGTACTATCTGCTACATAATAAGAAATCTGAGAGATTCTGTCGATATAAACACACTGAAAACCCTCTACTATGGATTGGCTCAATCTCAACTGCAATATGGGGTCATTTTCTGGGGGAACACCTCTTACTTTAAAAGAGCATTTCAATATCAAAAAAAGGTTATAAGAACCATGTGTAAAACTCACCCATTAACTAGCTGTAAACCGTTATTTAAAGATTTGCAAATACTTACCCTACCAAGCTTGTATATTTACCGATTAATAATGTTCATCAAAGAAAACGAATCTCAATTCCTCAGAAACAGCGACATTCATGCGCATCATACGAGAAATGAGGGAAATCTGTATCAGCCATATTCTCGCCTTGCATTAGGAGAAAATTCTCCAAGACACATCGGCATTAAATGTTTCAATAAAATTAATCGGTGTATCAATACCGGCAGCATCATGTCATTTAAGAATAAAGTATTCAAATTTTTATGTGATAAGGCATTTTATGATATTGATGAGTTCCTAAACTGTTGAATTCGTTTCACCTATATCTAATTTATCAATTTTATATTATAGTGTCTCTCAGGGCCGGATATAGGGGGGGGTATGGGGGGGTGTCACACCCCCCCAAGTTTTAAGCCAATTTGGCAAATCGTTTACCATTCGGCACTTTCAGCGTTCGGCAATTATGTACATAAAATCATAGAAAAACTCAAAACAATAGAAACTCAATGTCATAAATAATTATTACTTGTCAAACAACCCCTATCTTGTATCTTGTATTTGACTTAAAATCATCCTCTAAACACAGCAGCTCGCAACAGCTAGGCCAAATCTGCTTGTTCTAGCCTCTAGCGTTGATCACGAGTTACATCTCTAGATAAAATTGTTGAAAAGGCTTATGAACTAAAGATCATTCTACCATTGTGTTACAAATTATGTACTATAATTCAAACGGTGCTGGTGAGTGTGGCTTCAAATGAAAGGAGTTTCAGCAAACTAAAACTCATAAAAAAATTTGTTATAGCAACAATGACCGATTCACGTTTAGACTCATTATTAATCTTATCATCAGAGAGGGATATTCTGGAACAAATACCTTTCAACATTTTAGTTGCACGATGGGCCACTTTAAAAGAAAAAAGAGTTAAAGTTGCTTAAAAAAAATGAAGTTGTATAATAATATATCCGTTTTATTTATAATTAATTTGTGGCAATATTCATTTATTATGTTTGTTGGGTATGTTGCCACTGTAAAAATATGTAAAAATTTTGATGAAAAAAACCTCTGCACCAAAAGGATCAGACAGGGAGAGGCTGGTTTTTAATCATTCTAGCACAAAATGTCACACAAGTGAAAGTTTTGATAACGGAAAAAGAAATAGTTTCCGAAACGTTAACAGCCTTCGATTTAATTTACTTCATTATCATTTAACAATTTTCTTTCAGTTTATATATTTTTAGGTGTGACTGGTGTGAGACATTTTGTACTAAAAATATTAAGAACTATCCACTCCCTGTCTGATCCTTTTGGCGCAGAGGTGTTTTTCATCAATATTTTTACATATTTTCACAATGGTAAAATACCCAACAAACATAAGGAATAACCGTTTTATATCTTTTATATTTTGCATTTTAAGGTTTTTTCTTCAATCAGATTTACATTTTTGTGTATCCCAAAAATGAAATGAACTTTATATACAAATAAAACAGAGGACCAGATGAGAAGAAGTCATTCGGCATTATAACAATTTCACACCCCCCCATAAAAATTGCTTAAAACCGGCCCTGGTGTCTCTGTGTGAAGACTAATTCGAAAATAATAGTATTTATTATATGTATACTTGTAGCTGTGTCTAAATAGTGGAGTGCAATTGTTGTATGGTGGTTGGGATGTGTGGTGAACCATTTGGGAGGGAGGGGTGTGTGTTTCGCCTGGAGAAGGGCGAGATATGCATTTCTCTTTCTTCGGTGTCTTGCTGCACATCGCGCCATCGTACGATCAATTTCACTGTACCTGTCACCTTATTATAACTTAAATCCTTAAATTTTTACAATGTTCTTTTCATTGTGTATTATATTTGTACCTTATTTCACATTATTGTTCTTCTTTTTTGACTAGTCAGATAAGTTATATGTTTGTATAGCTTTGTGGATGAATAAATCTTATCTTATCTTATCTTATCTTATCAAGGTTGATATTATATAAACATAACCTATAAATATTGCTCATAAACTTGTAATGTAAACAATGTTAGGTAGCTAGTTATTCATTATTTTAGACTAATACTCGCATAATAATGAGGTTTTAAACTTATTTTATTTATTCAACTTACTTTGAAATGATCCGCACAACAGAAAAATACTGTTGTAGATGGATCACGTGGCTTTAAGTCACTTTATTTTGCGGTGTTTTTGTTTTGGTACTGTCACGAAAACCTTTTCAGGTGCATTCTTGGATGCATTTTTGCATCCTGGCACATCCAGGCCACTTACTTTTCATTATAAAACGTTAAGGTTTTGCAAAATAACGTGTATTTATAATACACAACCTATGCTTGTTTTACCAACAATGTAACCTCTGTCGTCATCAATGCGGGATACGATGACGTACAGTTTTTCGAGGTAAAATTTAAATTCAAATTTAAAAGTGCTTATTTTAAGGAATAAATTGATTACTTGGGAAAACTCAATTTTTTTAATCATAATCAAGTATCATCTTCACAGTCAAAGAGATTTTAAAATTTGTGAAAACACCGAATTGGCAGCGTTTTGAGTCAAAAGTTTCGGCGTCCAATTTTACTTGTGGTTTTTGTTTGCAAGTAGCTGGCAATTTAGATAATAAATAATAATGTACTATTCTGTTTACAGGCAAGTGCACATGCCTGTTGTTCAATAAGATTTAACTAACAAGAAGTAATCAATAAGACTTCAACCAATCCAATTTAATCAGCGAATTATCTCTACAGCTATTATTAGCTGTATCTTTAGTGTAAAAGCAAAATTCTAATAACTGTTTTCAAGTTCTCGTCCAGCAGACGAACATCATGTCTATTAGATCGAGCGCTTCTCTGTTTTACGACTTAGAATGCTATAAGTTTGGTATGATCTTTACATTATCTTAAGTCTATTTGGAAATGAAAAATGAGAGTTGTAAGAGGTCATTATGGATGCAAACGCTATAAAATCATAGTCAGATAGTCAGATTGCTTATTAGCATGTAATTTATTTCCATTATATATTATATTGATGAGCTGTACTGTTAGAGAAAGTTAGTCTGAAATACCTGTACTCCGACATTTCAACCTGCTTCGGTTCAATCTCTTGCGATCTGTCATTGTCTCTGCCACTGGACCTCTCTTGAAACCAGTTATAATGTGAATAAATGTGAAAGATTTTCTAGTTTACATTTTAAAATTTCAATAGAAAATTAAAATATGTATAATAATTTATTGTAAAATATGAACATATTCTTGTAAATATATATTATTTTGTACTACCCAAGTACCACAACATCTGTAAAAAATTGCGTCAATGTTACGGCAGCAAGTATTAGCAATTTTTTTATTATAGCAGCTACTTGCCACAATAGGTAACTGTTGTAGTATAATAACAATCAACGTGGTACACCATATTCTTGCTTTGAAAATGTTGCTATAGCTTTTTAGCTGCAACCATTTAGCTGGGAATAGAACTAGACTACAGACAGTGAGTTGTATATTTCTGGTATTTTAATGTAGCGAGTGTAGATACGTCTGCCGATACTCGTATTTCGATATGAAACAGCGTTCTCGCTCTGTCTTCTAACGGCTGTATATCAGCGCATACGTAGAGGGTATGTAACTTTAGGCGGCGGTTACATAGCAGATATACCATCCATCGGAGGGGATGTAAAGCAGTCGGTCCCTTGTCTATTAAATGTTAGGCAAGTAAAAGATTCCTACTCTTCGATAGAGAAGAGGTTTGGCAAAATTTTCAGGTTGGGGGTAGCTCGTCTCCTGACATCAGTGATAGGCCTCAGTAGCGGAAATATAAGATCTTTCAAAATAATGTGGTTTTAAATACCGAAATTAAATAATGTGATGCTATGTAACGGCTTTGGTGTACAATTCTTTCTATTATAAACTACTTAGCTGTAAAATTACCTTTAATAGATATATGAAAATGAATGCATATTAGATTTGTACTTCTCAAAATTTCAAGGCAATTTTGAAGACAAATTGTGAATAAAATTACATGCTGTTATAATTTTTTTTTTAAATATCTAAGTAGGTACCTGATATTTCCATAGGTACGATGCGCTTCATAAATTTTCGGTTTATACAAAACTGTTAATCTTCTCGAAATTATAATTTTTTATTTCTTTTGTCAGGAAATTACTTATTTCTAAATGTTATGTCAACTAATGAATATTACAACACATTTTTATTTCAAAAACCAAAGTTAAATATTAAATATTATTCAAAATGGCTGCCCTTGCCGTTCTCAGCTCTTGTTGTTTGCAGAATATTTGGGCCCTAAATACAGTGAGCCATTTATGTAAAAAAATTTAAATAACAACTGATATGTAATCATACAGCATATCCAGCTATTTAGGTTTTTTTTGGCTGAAATTTATCTTCAAAAGCTATTTGACAGCCGAGGGCTGTTAAAGAGAAAGAGAAATGTTTAGAGGTTTGCCTTAAATCAAATGCCTCAGATATCTTAGAGCCTAGATGGCTGCTAATTCTAGTTCCATAATTGTATAATTCCTCTTTGGTTTCAAGAGGCTTCTACTGATGTAGACAGAGTGAGGCTGAGCGCCCTCCCAATCCTGTAATTATATCGTGCCAATACCTATAGTGCACATGTCCACTTGCAGCTCACACCCCTTATTTGAGTTAAAGCACTGAAGAACTGGTCAATTTCTCTTTTAAGTCATTAAACTATATTTTATGTTCGAAATCCCCAAATAGAGCCAGTTTCATTTTTTATGGCGATATTATATGTATGGAAATTATAGAAAATATTTTGATGACTTCTATAACAATTACATAAACCAACAAGTGTTGGACATCGCATATTCTTTGTTTCCGGAAACTCTATTATTGCCTTTAGCTTGTCCCTCTCTAGGGCTATATCTTCCTTGCTCACGACATGGCCTAATAATTTCACTTTGGGTTCTGCATAGATGCATTTGCTACGCTTTGGTGTGAAATCTGCATCTCACAAACACTGAAAAACTTTTCCTAATTTTCCAGGTGTTCCTTCCATGTTCTCGAGAATATAACAATAATGTCAAGATATATCAGAACATCTGTCCACTTCCCGCAAACACTTTAGGATGAATTATTTTAGAGTGGACCAGGCAGCTGGAATTATATGCATCACAGTGGATTCTATAGATTCTTGAGACATAGGAATCTCCTTGGAATTAAAATTTTCTTTCCATGATTAATTCACAGTGGCATGGTACGTATAATTTTATCGAGCTTGGCATTGTATAAGCTGACTCTTCCAATTATTGTACATGATGCGGCAGAAACGATAGGTAGTATACGCGAATGGAGTGGAGTAGAGCGTTGTAGAGAAAGTCTTTCAACTCGGAGAAATACGTTATTTGTTAGTCACAATGGTTATCTGGATGAGATAACATTGTGCGTTCTCAGTCGAGGAGTATTTGAAATTGGATGAGTCTGTGGATGGGATTTTTGAAATAATATAAGTAAGATCATTAAAAAAATGAGAATAACTCGACTATATTTGAAGTAAAAAAAAAAAAAATATTACGAAAAATTAAAGCTTACATGTTGCCATTAAACATTAAAAATGGAAATCATGAAAAAATAATCATTTAAAAAAAATTGTGTCAGACAGGTGACATCAATTTCCTTCAATGAATTGCTCTAATCATTCTGAAAGTTTCTCATTACTTTTTCCATCAAGTTAATGCCAATTCTCCGAATTTCTCTTGCAATGGAGTCTTTCAAGTCTTGCAGAGTTCTAAAATTCTGAACCTATCTGACGATTGTGTCACGTTTCGGGACCGAACCATGGCGACGAATATTGAAATGTTCGTTGCACAACAATCACAGACATACCTGGTTTCAAATACTCCTCGACTGCGAACGCACGATGTTCTCTCGTCCAGATAACCATTGTGACTAACAAATGGGGTATCTCCCCGAGTTGAAATACTTTATTAATAACGCTCTACTCTGCTTCGTTCGCGTGTACTACCCATCCCAAAATCACCCATCCATTCTCTCGCACTCTGTATTAAATTTTGACTTACTAATTTTGTTTGATTTTTAGGGTGAGTGATACAGTGTGCCTGTTTACTGTCACTATCAGTTGTGTTCACCGTTTACCTATGCCATTCCAGTGATCTTTTGACTTTGGGAGAACGTGCAGATGGGTTTGATTCTAGGTTAGGACTGCCAAGTACTTTGATGCTTCTGAGTTGTGGTTTAAAGCTTGTAAAAATCTGGTTCTCTTTTAACTGCAGCTTTAAAGCGGATTTGATAATTTGTTTTTCTTTGAATTTCTCATGTGACTATAATTTTATCAATCCTAAGAGAGTTTAAACCACAGTAACCCCCATAAAATTTATAAATAAACATAAAAACTAAAATTAAATTTAACTGACAGTACAGTAGGCAGCATGCAATTTCCTCACAAATTTGTAGCAGTTTGAGACATTATTAATTCCATCCCTTAGAATACGACAGACAACGAAAGTCATGAGAAATTTTCCTTATGGTGCAAACTTCACTAAATAACTAAAGATCTATTTTACAATTGGTGCAAGTATTTGTATCAAGCGAATATTTTTTCATTGATTACTTAGCACTTATTAAAGGAATAATACGATTTGACATCATCCTGATTAATGCACGTAAACCTGCAAGCTATGTCATTGGGCATGACAAACAAGTACTAAGCTGATTTCTTTGTTATCATCTAATTACTACTCAGTAATTACAAAAATACTATCGGCACACTTCCAATTTAGTGGAAATCCAGAGACAGACAGACTCTTAAGACATGACAAGTAAATATCAAGTTTATTTCTTTAAATAATAGTTAATTTAATTTATAAATTAAAGTTGCACCATTAAGAAAAGTTCTCATATAACTTTTTTTATCTGCCTTGCTCTAAGGAACAGAATTAATCAAGTCTCTAGCTGATACTACGAGTGTCAGATAATTACACGCTGGCTCCTATATTATAAATAGCTGAAAGAAAGAAAAATTGTGCCCCTAACGAACAAAAATTGAAATAAACTAATAATTGTAAATTCTGTTTTCATAAAACTATGCTATTTTTTATTGGCTGTATTATCCTATTTTATTGTTAAAATTTATTTTACAGGAAGAAATAGAATATTTATTTAAAACTAACAAATAGCATAGAGGTTGGTAACTTTATTTCAATTATAACAAAATGCTACACATTGTTACTCTGATTATGAACCTATTGCTAGGGAGATATGAAGAGGGCATATCTCACTAGCAGTGAACCACCCTGTTCAAGAACTACGTGGAATCTCCAAAATCATCATAGAATTTCCTGACCGTAATTGGGAAATCATAATATAATTTGGAACTGTTCTAAATATTTAGGAAATGCAGCAATTATCTGTTTAATTTTGCATTAGTTATGTGTTAATGTTTAGATTTAAATTTAAGCTTAGAATAAGAAAATTATTTTTATATAATTTAAATATAGTTGTAATTGTAAAGTAAAATTGAGTTTTTTTCTATTTTTATTATAATTTATTGAAGTGAGAAGTAGTAAAACATTTATCTGCAATATTCCATGAACAAATTATCTAGTTCAATCACCACTATTTATAATGTGTAATAACTTTAATATCTCATTTGTGCGATACTCACCATAACTATATCTTAACCTATGACTAGTTTTAACTATGTTAGTTTTGTTACCCATTGGTTTCACAAGTTGTACTTATTGGATTTGATTGTTACTCTTAGTACATTTACATATATTTCACTTCTTAGTATCTACTTTTTAAATTTATTTATTATTTATTATTATTTATTATTTATTAAATAATATAAATTAAATAATAAATTAATTTATGTTTCAAGTATTTCCTGTAATTGGGTGTTTGTAACTTGGTGGATATAAATTGCTTTATTCTTATATTATTTTTAATACATTATGAATTTCCTACTCTTGACACCATTCTCACTAATATTTACATTAATGATAGATAGATAGATAGATAGATAGATAGATAGATAGATAGATAGATAGATAGATAGATAGTTTATTCAGTCAATACAATATCCAAATTGTGTACACTCGTCAAATAACATATTCGAAATTACATCAATATTTAAAACAGGCATTTAAAATAACATTTACAGAAATGAAACATTTTTTTTTTTTTTTTAACTTTAAAATATTAAAAATATTACAAAATATAACATATTAAAAATTCAACTAGGTATATAATAGTATATTAAAATATTAAAACATCACTTAAAAATTCAAATATATCATAGTATGCTTTTTTTAATAAAATTTCTTTCACTTTATACTTAAATGTTTTCAAATTTGTCATTTTGATCTCATCAGGTAATTTATTAAAAAATGTTGGTCCAAAATGATTTACACCATTCATTGCTTTCGTAAGTTTATATGTTTTTTTTGATATATTAGTTTTATTTCGGGTATTGTAAGAGTGTATATCTGTGTGACATTTATAGTTGTGAAAATTTGTTTTCACATAAACAAGACATTCGTAGATGTACATGCAAGGCAAGGTAAGTATTTGATATTGAATAAAGTAAGGTCGGCAATGGGTCCTCATATTCACGCCCGCGATGACCCTCACAGCCGATTTTTGCATTCGAAAAATATTTACCTTATTCGCACAATGACCCCAAATTAATAAGCCGTATTGTAGGTGGCTGTGAAAGAATGCAAAATATGCTGTGCGAACCATCTCCGGAGAGACACAGAAACTCAATTTCCGCAATAGAAAAAGGTTTGATGCGAGTTTCTTGGATAGGCTTGCCGTGTGAGCACCCCAAGTGAATTTGCTGTCAATATGAAAGCCAAGGAGTTTTACAGGTTCTGTGTTCACGTTATTTGGTTTCAAACTTATAGTGATTCTTTGGGTTTTATCAGTATTCATTTTTAATTTTATGGAGGAAAAATATTCTTCTGCTTGAGTTTCAGCTTCACTTGACATGCTCTCGGCCAAATCTGTATCCTTGTTGCAATTTATTAATGTGGCGTCATCCGCATAGAGAACTAGATGTGTGTCCATGATATCGCTGGCCAGATCGTTGATATAGATAATGAACAGAAATGGTCCTAACACGGATCCTTGTGGCACCCCATAAGAAATTTCCTTGAGAGATGACTTTCCCTCAGCCACTTCAACGAACTGCGTCCTGTTGGATAAGTATGAACGAATTATATTTAAAGGAGTTCCTGTGATATTATAATGTTTGAGTTTATCCAACAGTATCTCATGAACAACACAATCAAATGCCTTGCTTAGGTCACACAGTGTGACAGAAGCAAGACATCCCCCCTCCAGTGCGGACAGCACCACATCAACAAACTCCACCATTGGGTTCTATTACCACTTGCATAAATTCCGTTAGCTCATTCTGGATTAGTAGTCTATGTGCCTAGCTGTATTGTTGAATGTAGATCAAATTCTCCACCTCCTCTGACACGGTTCATTTTTGGCCCACCACTGTAGATTAGAACAACTTGTTAGTCCCTTATTGGAACGGGACGACAGAACTGTGTGAACACAACTCTGTCAATCTCATATGGGTGCCCGGGCACAGAGGTGTGGAGGCAACGAGGTGGGGGCCATATAAAGGCACTGGATCTGCCGTTAAGAGACCGGGTCATCAGGTCATCACTCAATCAGGTGACCAGTGTCTCCTTGTCTACAGATTCACTATTCCATACTCAGTTGTGTTTCCCAGTCGAGAAGATGATCTTCTAAGTCCTGGAGGTCTTAATAATAATAATCTTTATCTCCATTAGACTGTTAATACCGTATTGGCATTGTCAAAGTTTAATTACCTAATAAAGATATTGAAAGAGGACAGTTACACAACATAGTCAATAAATAACATAAAATACAATAATTATAGTGATACGACGACAAACTTAGACATATCTAAAATTAAAATACTCGCTAAGAGAGTAGAGGTATTTCAGAATCTCATGAGCCGCGAAATGCGCAAAAGGCAAAGTTTAATCTGAGTTATAAGTATGTTTTTGAAGACACTGGAGGCTGCCTTGCTGTATACATAAACAAGAGCTCGGGATAAATTGTAAACAATAAATATCATATTTTTAAGAAGTTTAATTGAGTCAACAGGACAGATTATGTCTCCGCTCATATGAAGGTCACGGCTCATGAGGTTTTAAAACACCTCTAAGGACTTGGTTTTTTTTAGTAAGTCTCTAACTTTACTTTTAAATTGTTCAAAGCTGCTTGTGTCTTTAATTCTCTGGGGGAGATGATTATATAGTCTAATTGACGTTATGTAAGGACCCTTGCTAACCTGCACCAGCCTACTTGGCGGAACATACAATTCGTTGGCTGCTCGTGTGTGGTATATATTTATCTCACTGCATTTTGGAAACAATCCGATATTTTTCCTAACGTAGCACACACACTGCAAAATACAGGGTGTTGCATCATGAGAGGGACATAGCTTAATAGGAGGTAGAGAACATCAGTGGTAACCGGAACCTCCCATAGAAATGTCTCATTGGGCCATCACTACGAAATTACAGGGTGTTAAATAATTTTTGGCCAAACCTGTTTTTTGTCATAACTTTGACAGGAAATGAAATAACGGATTCATATTTGGTACGGCTAATGTACAAACGAGCCCCAAGAGGTACATGTATAAAAAAAAAATATCCAGGTCCGGACTCACTATAATTTATGTTTCTTCTTTGCATCAATAAAACATCACCCTGTATATATTTTTTTGAAATTTCGATACGATATTCGAAAAGAGCAAGAAAAAACAAACAAAATGGCCTATTTAATTTTTTTGTTACACCTTCGTGGTTATTTAAATACGTTGTTAAATGTGCAAGAAAATGGATTACAGAACCCTATTAAATGAGAGGCACGTGAAATAAATAGTTTTATAACTAAAATTTGCAAAAATTCTATTGAGCCTAGGTGGTCTGGGTGAATCCTAATTCCGGCACTTTTTAAAGGTCCATTTTGGTAAAAAACTGTGGTCCTAATAAGTAATCGGGTATGAAATAACAAAATTTTTTTAATCAATCACAGTAGGCTTGTTCAAAGAATAAAAGTGACAGATAATTTAAACCATTTAGGCCTAAGCAACCAGTTACTTTGATCAAGAAAATCGTCAACATTTTATACTTAATAAAAATTGGAAGAGAACAAACTAAAATCTAAATAAATAAAATATTTTCCATTCAATTAACAATAAATACCAAAACAATAACTAAATGTGTTTAAAAATAAAATGTAATTGACACTAAAGTAAATTTTCAAAATGTCCTCCCCCAAATTCTGTGCATTTTCTTGCGCGTTTAGAAAGGTCACCAATTGCTCGACGTATCATTTCTGGATTATTCCGTATTTCGTCGCAGGTTGTAACGATGCGCTGGATTAAATGTTGTCTACTTTCAATTTCAATGCTATAAACCTTGTTTTTTAAGTGGCCCCATAAAAAGTAATCACAGGGGTTACAATCAGGAGATCTTGGTGGCCATTCATGTGGACCCCCGCGTCCAATCCATCTATTAGGATACACATTGTTTAAGTGTTCTCTTACTTGAAGGTTAAAATGTGGTGGGGCCCCATCATGCTGAAACAACATGCCTCTTATACCGATATTTTCTAACATATTCGGTAAAATGTTTTGAAGAAAATCAAAGTAAATTTCACCATTCAATCTTTCTTCAAAAAAATGTGGCCCTATCAAATGTCTATTCACAAGTCCGACCCAAACATTTACAGAAAACCTGTGTTGCGAACGGCGTTGGCGTACCGCATGTGGGTTTTCCTGTGCCCATTTATGATTATTTCGTGAATTGTTTACTCCATCCCTTGTAAATTGTGCCTCATCCGTAAATAAGGTTCTGTAAATGACTGGGCGATGATTAGACAACCAACGACAAAATGCCAGGCGGGGATATCATCGCCTTGTTGAAGACGCTGTACCTGCTGGATATGTTATGGATGGTAACGTTCTCTTTTTAGGGTTCTCCATACTCGCCAATGAGGAATACCAGTTGCCAAACTGATTCGTCTAGTGCTCATATTTGGGTTTTCTTGAACTACGTTTATAATATTGTTTTGTTCCTGCACACCTTGTTGTAAAACACGCTCCACAACTGCAGAAGTAGGAAACTTTCCGTGTTGTCTTGCATACTGGAACACCGTACTAAAGGTTTTATGATTAGGGCATCGACGACCAGGAAAACGCAGCCGATATTCTCTTTCCGCCGACCTACCATTTCCATTACAGAAACCATAGATGAATATTATGTCAGCATATTCCCCGTTTGTAAATTTTACTGGCATAGTTAAAATATTTTCACAAGTTTTCACTAACTAAATGCGGATTATTGACACATTAAATTACTAACAAACAATTATTCAACTGTTTAGGAGATTTCTTTTTATTATCTGTCACTTTGAACAAGCCTACTGTGATTGATTAAAAATTTTGTTATTTCATACCCAATTACTTATTAGGACCACAGTTTTTTACCAAAATGGACCTTTAAAACGTGCCGGAATTAGGATTCACCCAGACCACCTAGGCTCAATAGAATTTTTGCAAATTTTAGTTATAAAACTATTTATTTCACGTGCCTCTCATTTAATAGGGTTCTGTAATCCATTTTCTTGCACATTTAACAACGTATTTAAATAACCACGAAGGTGTAACAAAAAAATGAAATAGGCCATTTTGTTTGTTTTTTCTTGCTCTTTTCGAATATCATATCGAAATTTCAAAAAAATATATACAGAGTGATGTTTTATTGATGCAAAGAAGAAACATAAATTATAGTGAGTCCGGACCTGGATATATATTTTTTTATACATGTACCTCTTGGGGCTCGTTTGTACATTAGCCGTACCAAATATGAATCCGTTATTTCATTTCCTGTCAAAGTTATGACAAAAAACAGGTTTGGCCAAAAATTATTTAACACCCTGTAATTTCGTAGTGAAGGCCCAATGAGACATTTCTATGGGAGGTTCCGGTTACCACTGATGTTCTCTACCTCCTATTAAGCTATGTCCCTCTCATGATGCAACACCCTGTATAAAGTGCGTAAACTGTGAGAACTCCATTCTGCTCGAAATATGGCCTACACGAAGTTAAGGTGATGAGATGGAATATACTTCTTATTATTCGTTTCTGAAATAAAAACACTTCCTATCCCAGAACAGTTACCCCAGCAGAGAATTCCGTAGGAGAGTAAGGAGTTTATATGACCATAGTAAAATGTTTTAATTGTTTCTGTAGCAACTAAGCCCCTTAACTATAAGACAGCATAATTATTACTAGCAAGTTTACTGGTTAGGCTTTTTATATGTTGTTCCCAGGAACAGTTATTATCCATTTCAATTCCCAAAAATGTAAAATGATCATTTTGTTTTATGGGTTGGTGTTCAGCCCTAACCAGTAAACTTATATCAGTAGTTACTCCAATAGGGGAAAATAATAAAAGATTCGTTTTTTGCGTGTTGAGTACTAGACCATTTCTTTGACACCATTGGGGCATCTGCTTAACACAACTTGTGGCTTTATTGCTGAGACTTTCAGTGCTATTGGCAGAGATTATAGATGACGTGTCATCAGCAAAGAGTGTTAAGAACGTACTATCAACGTTTCCGACTAGATCATTAATAAATATCAAAAATAGTAACGGACCTAGTACACTCCCTTGCGGGACCCCTGTGCTAACAGTTAAGCCACTTGCGATATATTTTTTGCCATCCTGGACAATTTTTACGGATTGGGTTCTTTCTCCCAGATAAGACCTTAACCACGACCATGCTAAATCACGTATACCGTACGATTCGAGTTTTTTTAATAGTAGCTGATGATTGATTGTATCGAATGCTCGTGACAGGTCAAAAAATATACCTGCTTGCTTAACATTTTTATTGAAATTGTCCAGAATCCATAAGATGAGAAAACTGCATCTTGAGTGGACTTGCTTTTACAGAATCCTTGAATGGAACACAGATAGATCTAAGACTCAGGAGGGAATTGATGCTGGCAAACCAAGGGCTCGTATATCGGTGTCACTTGGAAAGTATCCCAGTATATTCCAAGCAGAAGTAGCAGCCATACTGGCATGTGCAAGTGAGAATCTCAGCAGAAAACATATTTACATATGCAGCGACAGCCAAGCAGCCTTGAGGGTTCTTGTGTCAGACAATGTGACCTCAAGACTGGTCTTAAGCTGTCGGAATATTTTGACAGAACTGTGTGAACATAACTTTGTCAGTCTCATATGGGTGCCCGGCACAGAGGTGTGGAGTGCAATGAAGAAGCAGACTGGCTGGCGGTAGAAGGAGATACAACTCTTTTTCCTGGCCCCGAGTCAGCCTTCGGTCTGCCAAGAAGTCGGACTCAATCAAAGTTACGAGACTGGCAAGGTTCAATAACCATTTAACTCAGGCCCCTGAAATGAGGCAATTGAGGCTTCATATAAAGGGGCCCTCGGCTGACTCCACCATTAAGTGGCTGCTTGGGCTCGATAGAGAAAAAATGAGATGGATAGTAGGCTTGATAACAGGACACTGTTCTCTTAATAAACATCTTCATACAATGGGGTTGAAAATCAACCCTATGTGTTGGATGTGTGGAGTGGAGGAGGAAACCACCACTCATTCTATGTATTTGCGCACCTTTAGGTGCGTCAAGATATAGGCATCTTCAAAGGCAATTTCTACAGCCGGAGGAGCCACGGGATCAACCCTGAATGCTGCTGATCCTATAGGTCTGCTCACGTTTGTAATATAATATTCCCTTATTCCTGATATGTTCTATGTTACATTATAGTTTTCGCTGAGATTATATAGAGGAGGGATACAATTGAGTATATTCTGTATTACAGCTGCAGATGTTTTCATTGTTTCTATAACATAGAGGCCAGCCTCTAATTGAGAAGCTACTTTTTGCCAATAGGCAATGTCTGCGTAGCAATGCATGGGTCTTATCACAGCAGTGTACACAGTGTACAGCCACAGAAAAATAATGAGTAAAAATCCCAGGACCTCCCTACTGCTCTGTTAACACTGCCAGAAAACCACACAGCTGTGTTAATTTTTACTCTTCCATATGTCTTCTATATCAGAGTGTGGGCAAGCATGGTCTTCTTGTACTTCACTGCATTCTGTAAATGGAGCTAAAGAAATAACATTTTCTGGGCGGTTAACTAAACACTCTCTTATGACCACAAAATATTCTATATTTGCCATGTAGCAAAAACCTCCTTTGGCTCAGATGTTTATTATATTGTATGAAATATAGATATAATCTAATGTTTAATTAAGATACTTTTAATATAACAGTATGGTTCATGGACCTCCAATATGCATGCAAATGACTTTGGTTGCTGACGAAAGCTCCTGACAGTAGGCAACTAGTCAATTACAGGCAATCTACTATTTTTTGGTAATATTCGTATTGTAATTGCAAATTGTTTGTCACAGTTAATTATAATCTACTATAAAGAAAACGTCTTCAGTCATACCACTAATAATAACAATCACATAAAATAAAAGTGCCATATTTCTTTGTAATTATTTCTACTTATATAACTTCTGTAGCTATAATTGTATTCTAACAAAAACGGTGCTTAAATAACAACTATATTTACAAAGTTAAAAAACGGACTCCAATGAAATCAATTCATAGATGAGCTAAAACTTAGCAAAGATGCAAACCCCTCTCTTGTGTCTAGTGAATGGTTCCAATGAGGTCCTGAGGACCTCAATAGTAATGATACATCGCAGAAAACTTCAAAGGCCCCTAATTAAAAAACTATAAGATTTTTCAAAAAACCGCACAGGGTAAACCTTTTTACCCTTACCAACACCACACAGCGACCCTCCTACCATGTGCAACCGTTCTGCACCAGTGCTTGCCACACCCACCAATCCTACTATAAATACCTCACCCTAACCCATAACTCGTCGGTTCTCTCTAAGAACTGAGATCGAGATCTTAGAGACAAACCACGATTCGACCTGGGGAGTAGGCAGATTGAGGCTCCAAACTCGAACCATTTCTTACACCTCCTAGACCAGACCTCTCATATACCATACATTATCGATACTTCTTCCCTTTTCTCTTGAAAATGGCTCCAAAGTGGGAGCCGAAACGTCGAGACTCCAGTAATCTCGGACGCGGTTCAACCCGTGAACCTAGTATTTTTCATATGGTTATCTGAACGACGTTTCGGCGGAATCTCATCTGCCATCATCAGGTTCTCACTGAAACCTGCCTACTGCAGCTCCTCGTTGCTCGAACTGAACTGATGTTCTCTACTCCAGTATTGGCCCCATAGCGGGATGCCTTCGGCTTCCGCCTATACAGGCGCTTTCCATAGATTGGTGGTATTTGTGGTTCTTAGAGTTGCTCTAATTCTGAGCAGACTGCCTGGAGGTGTGATAATGTTGGGTGTTTGAAGTTTTGTTTATTCTATAGTTATGAATATTGGTTAATGATTTGATTGTCGATTTGTGATTACTTTGTGGTGTTTAAGTGGTTGATGAATGTTTTGTGGTTGGCACACGTGTCTGCTTGTTGGTAGTGTTTATTAAGAGAGTGAGAATGGTGTTGGGTGAGGTGTTCGTGGTAGGATGTATTGGTTTCGGAAGTTATGTGATAGTAGACATTATGTAGTAAATAGTTGGATGAGGGATTCAATGGCTATAAGGATTTTTTCAAATGTGACATTTGTATTTTGGATTCGATATATAGTTTTTCCAATAGATGTTAATATTTTTTTGAGGTCGAATTGCCTCAATAGATTTAATATATCCCTCAGGGGGTTAATTATATTGTCTTCATTGTGCACGTCTGTGGAGGTTTGTCTATTTTGAGTCTGTGGCCATATTGGAGGTTGATTATTGTTTGATGGGTGATAGTTAATGGTGGATATTCTTTATCAGTTGTGTTGGTGTAATTGTTGTTGGGAGCATGTGAGGGTTTTTTATGGATATGTGGTCGTATATTAGTTTGCGTGTTTTGATTTTGTCTCCTTGCCACCGCTGTTTTACAGGCCGGACACACTCTATACCTGGCAGGGTGTGCTGCTCCACAGTTGGCGCATTTGCACGTGTCTGTGTCGCATGTCGCACCCCCGTGTGTAAGATCACATCTCACACAGTGTGGGACACAGTTACACAGCTGCCTTACCCAAACCTCTGGCAGCGGTGACACTGTGAGACTGTATTCCAGGTATTCCTCGACGGTAACTCTGTAATAATAATAATAATAATAATAATTCGTTTATTTAGCTAATAAAAGCTATACAGTATCACATACATCTTACGTCTAACAAAAGTATAGATACAAAAATAAAATCCTTGATTAATAATATCAAACAAGAAGAAGTATGAAGTGGCCTTAGTACTATTTAAATAACAAAATACTGAATACAATATAATATTACTGCACATTTCGTATGTTTTATATCGGTATTGTCCTTACATATTTTACACACTCATTTGAAAAGTGGTTAATAGATATAGAATTTTTTATGTCATTTGGTAACGCATGGTAGTTTCCTCTTCTTTAGGAAGGGTTAAAATTACTACTGGGGTAACTGTTTTTATACCATTACGGGTGGAAATGACTCTGGAGATGTTTATCGGTCTAATATTTTTTGACTCTTGGTCGGCTAGAATGAATTCGTTAGTGACTTCTCGAGGTATATATTTAATAGTCAGTTTTGCTGGTCTGTCCTGTAATGAGTAGAATGAATGAAATTGGATTTCTTGTCTTTTTAGTAGTTCCATAATTGTTAAAAAGTCAGTTTTGCTACTGGAATAACAGGATAGTGATCTGGAGTTGTACTTATATACCGGTTTTTGTCTGGTGTTAGTGTTAATTAGTTGTGTAAGGTTATTATGGTTTTCCGTGTATATTGATATTACAGGGGTGTTTTGTCTGTTAGGGGAGTAGGTGTTTGGAACGTTTGTTGCAGTGAGAAAACGATTGTTTGTAGTGGAGATGGCAGGTGCGGTTGTGGCGGGGGCGGTGGTTGCGGGAGCAGTGGTCGGATTAATGGTTAGAGAGGTGTGCTGCTAATGGTAAGAGGTTGTGGGATTTTCTCCTCTTTTTAGCAGTGTGGAATGTTTCTTCAGGTGTGATGCGTGTAGTAGGGGTGGTTGGAGAGTGAGGGTAGGATGTTTGTGGTGTTATTGAGTAGTTGTGTTGTGCGGCTCCTGATATATGTTGTGGGGTGGGGCGCGTCTGCGCACTTAACTGCGTGTTACTGGCCGTCTACTCTCTGTTGGAGGCATAGCAGGCGCCTGAGCTAACCCGACAAGGGGCCTCATTGAAACGTCACGCTTAACGTGACTTCTCGTTGATGGTCGTGTATCCTCGTGTCCAGTCGTCGTTGGCGCTTGTCGTGTTTCACATAGGTTAGTTAGCGCTTGGCTCCGGCTCCTCGTGATGGGTCCCCTTGTGGCCGGCTGTGGTGTCTTCTCGTGAATTGTCGATATTCGACGGTGCCTTGTTGCGGTCGGTTCTGTTACCATGGGTCGTCGTGTGTTTTCCATTATATATCCTCCTGACAGTGCAGGCTTCCATGCAGCGGGTAAGCTCTGAGTATCGTCTCGCTTGTTAAGATTTTGAGGTCTCTTTTCAATTTCAATGGCCTCCCTGGTAATTCTTGATTTCCAATGCTGGTGTTGTCGAAGTCTATTTTGTGTCCTGTAGTTTTTGCTTGCTGTGCTAGGGACGATGTTTTCTGAGTTTTCTCCTCCTTTTGCACTGCATTCTTATGTTCTTCCCTTCTTACACTTATATGTCTGTTGACCTGTCCTATGTATGATTTATTGCAATCTTGGTACGGAATTTCGTACACTCCTTGGTTTTCTAAGGCAATTTTTTGATTTCGGGTTACGGAGAACTGCATTGATCTTTCGGTCTGTTTTGAATATTGTCTCTATGTTGTGTCTACGTAGAAGTTTACTGATTTTATCCGTTGTACCTTTTACGTAAGGCAGATATGCTTTTGCCACTAGTTTCTCGGATTCTTCCTGGGTTCGTGGTTTGGATGGTTCTTGCGACTTCTGCATTGTGTACCTTGGAAATCCATTTCTCATAAGTGCTTTCTGAAGCGATGACATCTCTTCGTTGATATGGTCACCGTCTGCTAGCCTTTGGGAGCATGTCACTAAAGTCTTTACTACTGAATTCAGTTGCACTGGTGACGTGATGCTGCATTTAGATATCTGTCTGTGTGAGTGTGTTTTCTGTATACTGTGTGACCTAGTGTTCCGTCTTGTTTCTTCTTTACTAATCTAGAAATGGGAGCTGGCCTTCTGCTTCTACCTCCATCGTGAATTTTATTTTGTCGTGAATGTTGTTCAGGTGGTCTAGGAAACTATTTAGATGTTCTCTTCCATGAGTCCATATTACGAATGTGTCGTCGAGGTATCTTAACCAAAGTTTTGGTTTGAGTGGTGCAGTTTGTATTGCACGCATTTCTAAGTCCTCCATGAAAAGATTAGCGATGACTGGAGACAAAGGCGAAACCATCGGTGCTCCTTCGTCTGTTTGTAGCACTAGTCATTGTATGTAAAGTAAGTGTTATTTAGGCAGTGTGTAGTTAGACTAAGAATATGCTCCTCTGGATTGTATTTTTGCTCGATCAATTCGAGTGATTTATCTACTGGTACGTTTGTGAACAGTGGCACTACATCGAAGCTCACTAGAAGATGTTCTGGTTGGACTCTCGTTGTTTAGTAACTCGATGAAATGTTGTGCGTTTTCACATAGGATGTTGCTTTTTCGACGAGTGGCTGCAACTGCCTAGCTAGATATCTTGCTAATTCCTGTACAGGTGATCCTATTGAGCTAACAATAGGTCTTAGTGGGGCTCCTTCCTTATGGATCTTTGGTAGGCCATAGAGTTCGGGACATCTTGAGGACTTCTCTCTCGGTATAATCTGTTTTTTTACTTCATCGTCTATAGTGCTAGCTTTGATTTTGGCTTTAGTGGTCTTCTCGAGGTACGTAGTGGGATCTGTTGTGATTGCTTCATAAGCAGTGTGTTCCAATAGTGCCTCTATTTTGCTGTGGTAGTCTTCACTATTCATCACTACCTTGCCTTTGTCTGCTGGTAAGATTATAATGTCCCAGTTTTGTCTTAATGCTTTCAGTGCCTTTAATTCTTCCTGCGGTATGTTTCTCTTTGGTGCCTTTGCTGCTCTTAGTATACGCGATGCGTCTTGGCATATAGTTTCAACTATGTTGTTATTCATTTGGCAAATTGCTGACTCTACTCCACATATCTTCTACTGTAATACTGGCTGGTGCGATGGTGAAATTAAATCCTTTGGCTAGGACATTTAAGGAAGCCTCATCGAGGGGGTAGTTGGACAGGTTATGGACTACACTTGGAGGTTTTAGTGGTAATGTAATAATTTATACTGTAATAAATGTAAATGTAATATTTTATACTGACCTGTGTACAACAAATTATTTGTTAATTAACACCAATAAATTGATTGATTGATTGATTGGTTCGGCTTTCCTTCTGTTGGAGTTGAAGACGGTCAAATTTCCTCTTCTGTTTCTTTGTACAGAAGGTGATGTCATTATCTACTCGAAACTCCGCAAGTTGATCAATAGCAGTCCATAATGTAGGATGAATGATGTTGCTTAACTGTAGGTGTAAATCTAGTAAGTGTTTATTATTGATCTTGTTCAATGTTCATCGTATATCGTGAATGGCTTCTCTAAGTAGTGCGAAGCTGGTTTTTCTGAGGATCTTCTTAGTGCATTAAATGAATTTGACCACGCTTACTAAAAGACAGGTTGGCTCATTATAATCTGCAAGTGCTACGTCACATGTAGACCTTGATGCTAGCTGCGTGTCTGTTTTTTCCTCATTCTATAGAAAAAAAAAGTTTCAAAATTATTCTGTCAATGAACGATTCTATCCTAACTAAATTGATACATAACATGAACATAGGAATACTTCATGTGACATATGTTACGAAGCAACCTGTTTCTTTAGTGACCTTGGGTTCTGACTGTCGGCTGAGTTCGGTCGTTCTGTTAAGGCAGTGATGTCGATTTTTCACTATTGACCTCTCTCTCTAATGTTACCTTCTCCGCCTGATTGTCACATTGTGGCAACTGCGTGAGAACTCCAATTTAAATGTCGAGGTCAATAGCGCCGTTGCTAAAAGATAAAAGGTTTTTCGCCGGCAGTCCTATCTTGTTAATTCTGTAATCTTTCGTATAGATCCAAGCAAGATCTGTGCAGATAAGGTTGCTTCGTAACTCCTAACCAGTAGAAGCATGGGCTACAATATGTCATCTGTATGCTTATATATGAGACAGTTTGAATGTCTAAAGCTGCAAACTCTTATGGGACTTTTATTAATAGTATTTTAAGATTTATTCTTCCCATTTAATATTTATTCTTTCCAATAAAAACTAGCTATTTAGTTGTCAAATACCTAACTGATGTTATCCTACATTATCCACAAATATATTTTGTGCTGTATAAGTTAACTGAAATAAGTGAACTCTGTGTTTCCTATGAATGATAACGATTCACAGAATCGAGTACTGGCGGTGCATCTCTCGCAAGGAACGTCACGAGTTGTCAAAGTTATAAGGAATCAAAATTTTAAATTCCTGAGATGTAAAAACACAAGATATGTAGAATGAATAGTTTACACACTCGACTGATGGAAACCACATAGTTTATCGTTGTATTAAAAGAATTTCAGAAATAGAAGTCAGCAAATCGGTACATTATTGTGACTTGTATGTTCCAAGGTTTTCAAGTCTGAAAAATGTTTACAGGTATACATTTCTATAATTGTATATTTTGTAACTCAGAATTTCTAATTTAAATCTAAGCATTAAATTTTTTTAACTTTTTTAACTATAAGATGTAAGCCATTTCAATGCTCTGCAAGAATATTCAAGTATTCCGTAATTTTACAGGGCGATTAAAAAATATAGCCAATCAAATATTAGTTATTATGAAAAATAATTGAGAAACAATTAAAAGATATGTGGTTGTTGTCAAGTTTACATAGAGCACTTATAGAAATATAGCTCCCACCAAAATTTGAAAATTTTACCTTCAATATAACGGGAATGATTGGAAAAAATGTTTTTTTCCGTCTCACTTTAAGAAGATGTACTTCCTCAGGGATGCATTTTTTGACTAGGGTAAGTTGGGTTATACGGGCCCAATATGAGCTCAGGAATCACAGGTTCCCGTCCGGGGACTCAATTCTGGGACACCCTGTATAACATATGAAATATTAATTATGTGCTGGAAATATAGCCATGCGTTGAATATCAAAAGGTTACAAGGAATGGTATATTCTACAAGTTCTGGATATTATTTGGCCAAAAAGTTATATTTTAGTCACAATTATGATTAGGTGTACACAAACAAGTAATATTTGAAACGATTTTATAGGTAAATAATTTCCATAAATAGCAAAACTGCTAGATTATATTTTCGTCGTAATAATCATTTCGTACCTAATAATAGACTTGCCTCAACGGCTAAAAGTAGCTACATAATGCCAATAAAAATTTTCAATCATTTACTTGAAAATCTCAAGTCTATTATTTCTATAACTATTTTTAAGAAAGAAGTCAAAGCTACTCTTTTAAGACATAGCTTTTACAACTTGAATGAATATTTTATCAGTGATCTGAATTAAACTCTATTCTCCCTAATAGTTTTGTCATTATTTGTGCTTCCCAGGGTTGCCCTGTGCCGGCACAGTACAGGTTTTTATTTTTTACTTTTTTCTCACCTCTTTTGTATGTTTTTCTCTAATTATTTTGTTATATATTGATATGTGTAGTTGTAAGTTTTATGTGTACCCATTTTACTCTCTACATTAAACCCACTTATTGACGAACTCATGGCATTGTAGAATGATCTATGTGGAATTTTTAAATTAATTAATTAATTAATTAATAAATATTTACTAACTTCAATTTCAGAAACTGTTTTGAATGTAAGAATTGAGGTAACAGATTCCTTTACATTATTGTAGTAGTTTACATTATTGTTAATATTATTGTTCCGTGGCACAGTTTATAAAGTGTTGATTAATTAGAAATAGAAATGTTTATTTGACCAAGTTACAAAAAAAATTGTTTTTGGCAAGTCATTACAAAGTGTAAACCTGAAATATAGACAATCTAAACACAAATAACGTTTAAATGTAAAAATAAAAAACAAAAAACAAGTACAACTGAATATTCACAACATAAAAATATAGTTACGTCAATTGTTGATGTAAAAGGTTGTATGAATACAACATCAATGAATAGTGATATATATTACATGTTACATATTACAATTAGAATAATCGCGTACATAGCAAATAAATTACAGAACTAATGATGCCATGCATACAGCATGAAATGTTTGCTTTATAGTGCTTCTCAAAATGTGGAATAGAGTGTATACTCTATTCCACATTTTGATCGTCAGTATTGACGAGGACAATGGGGTACAAAAAAAAAGAAAAGAAATTTAAAGATTACATAATTGAACTCATAGAACAGGTATAAATATTAAAAAACAGTATTAAAAAATTCTTCTTCTGAATAAAAGCAATAATTTAAGAAGTGTCTTTTCATCTTACATTTAAAGCCATTAAAATTGAGAGATTTTATGTCATCAGGAATATGATTGTATAATTGGAGATTTAATGTATTTTTTCTTGATTTTGTTAATCTAAGACGAGGCTGTCTGAGTTGTGAGGCAGACCTTGTTTCGTAATTGTGAAAATCCGAATTAGTCGGGAATGCATCTTTATTTTTATGTATTTCTACTAACGTACTGTACATATACAAAGAAGGAACTGGCATTATACCTAATTTTTTGAAAATTGGTTGACAGTGGTCTCGCCAGCCAGCATTATCAATTAATCTGACTGCTTTTTTTTGCAATCGAAACATTTTTATTGACTGCGATGAGCCACCCCATAGGATAATTGCATAATTAATGAGAGAATGGAACATGGCAAAATAACAATTTTTTAAAGTACTAGAACGAAGAAAAGTTTTTAGCCTACGTAAAAGAAAAATTGTACTTGATAATTTATTGGATAGATCCTCTATGTGGTTGGACCAGCTTAGAGTGTCATTTAAAATGACGCAGAGAATTTTTACACTGTCATTATTAACAACTGCATTATTAGTGGAAAATATAATCTTTTGAGTTTTATCCTCATTTAGTTTAAGTTTATTTGCAGAAAACCAATCACTGGCTGTACTGATTTATGACTATCGGAATTTAAATTAGGGTCAGATAAATTAAGGGGAATATTTGATTTTTTTTTTAACTTTTTAATTTTTTTCCAAACTACCTTATCATGACACTTACAATTTTTTTTGACAATTTTTGGCCATATAGCGCAGGTCTTTTGTCATTTTGCTCTAACTATCGAATGCTACCTTCTGGAATATATCTTAAATAGCTTGGTTTGGTGCTTAGAAATCGATTATTTAAGTTTTTTTAGGGTTTTTTGAATTTTACATAAATAGGATTGAAGATAGCAAAAAAACTCAAATAATATTTTTCGTACATTTTTTTGAGACGAACAATTTGCTTTTTGATTGTTATTCCTAGCATAAATACTCGCGAAGTTATGACCAATAACATTATTTTTTTTACAATTTTAGGGCCAATTTAACTATTTTTAAGCTGTTTTTCAATTTAACAAGAGGTTAGCGAAAAAACTCTTACAGTTTAAATGAATATTATCTACTCACAAATTATATTTCAATTGTCAATCAAAAAATAATTTGTGAGATGTTTCTTTTGAGGATAGGATGCAATTCAATAGCATAATGTCAAGTATGTCAAATTCCGAAAATCGAAACGTACTCAAAGCGTTAATAATATTTTTATGCAAGTTAAGATCAGGTAGGTAATTTAGATAATACAACAGAAGTGATATGGAAGTAAATGAAAAGGTTATCAACAATTCGATTCATTCTGTCGTAAATAGTTTTGAAAAAGATATTTTTCCAGTATTTTTTGGCATCGATGCTAAATCAAGAGAATTTTTTTTTTAATAAAAGTGCTCCAATACCTAGGCCTTTACATGACATCGGTGATAAATTAGTTGCTATATGAGACGGTACATATCTACGACATGAGAAAAGTAGCAATAATCTATATAAAAATAAATCATATTCTGGGCAAAAAAATTATCTCTATGTAAGTTATTCGCCATATGTACGATAAATGGATATATAACGGAACTTGTAATGATGCAGAAATTTTAAGAGAGGTATTAAGGTAAGTTTCCAAGATGGCGACCGATGACGAGTCGACATCGGGTGCATGCGGAAAAATCGAGTGCAAGTATTGTAAAAGAACTGTTATAAACTTTGTAAAGTGCATTAAATGTGAAGAAACAATCCATCCAGCGTGTTTAACACAGGCTGCAAGCTTAAAAAACGCCAGTTGTCGGCACATGATTAAAAACCGCTGCCTAAGGAAAGGAATCACTACTTCCACATCCAGATTCTTCATCCAAGTCACTTTAAAGGAAACATATTGACTATATTTGCACTCTAGTTTGTGGAAATTATTGGTCATAGAATTTTAATAATATTTGGGGCAGATGTCATAGAAAAGTTTGTTCAGTTGGTTTCTACCATATACGTTAAAAATGAAGTTTCTAGTTCACCCTACTTATTTTCTACTATTCACAACTTACCACCTCCCACCCCTTCAATGGAGTCATCTCAATCAGATGTCACTAAAATACATACGTGTACTAATTTTCAAGTGAATATCTCAATTTGATGTTATCAACCTCATTAATAATGAAGCGGAGGTGGTGGAGTTTGAAAAATATTAGAAATAAATCTGAGGCCTTGGTTTCTATTATATACACCGAATCCCAAATTTCTGTACTCTTATCAGCTTGATTTACTTATTTTCCCCTAGTCGCTCCTATTAACCCCAACCCTTCTACGGAATCATCCCAAAATATAATCTAGTTTCAGATGTCGTTATAATACATACGTCTACCAAATTACAAGTGAATATCTCTCAACCACTTTAATAATGTAGTAAGGGTAGTGGAAGGGTTGAAAATATTATTAAAAAATATGAGGCCTTGGCTTCTAGGACATACACCGAATTTCAAGTTGCAATACTCTTACCAGCTTGCTTTACTTATTTTTCTCTATTTACCTCTACTTACCCCACTCCTTCAACGCAATCATGTCAAAACATAATCTAGTTTCAGATGTAGTTATAATACATAAATGTACCAAATTTAAAATTAATTTTATCAACTCTTTTAATAAGGGGGATGGAAAATACTAATAAAAAAACCTGAGACCTTCGCTTCTAATATATACACCAAATCTCAAATTTCTGTACTTTTACCAGCTTGCTTTACTTATTTTCCCTTATATACTCCTATTTAACCCCCAACACTTCAACGGAATCGTCTCAAAATATAATCTAGTTCCAGATGTCGTTATAATACATATGCGTATTAAATTTCATTTGAAAATCTCAATTTTATTTTATCAACCCGTTGAATAATGGAGTAGGGATGGGGGGGCTGAAATATATTATTAAAAAATCTGAGGCCTTGGCTTCTAGTACCAAATTTCAAATGAATATCTCAATTATATTTTATCAACCCTTTTAATAATGAAGCAGGGGTGGTGGGGGAAGCAGCCACAAAAACCCAAAAAAGGTCAATATATGCTCGTGACCATTTGGATCTTTTGGTAGCCAGAATATTATTCCCATTTTAATGGCGTCTTTAAAACGTGATAATTAGTCGAGTGCAGTTACGTTTTTACCTCGGAACCCAGTTATAATTAATGAATTTTGATGACTTTTTTTGCATTAAGTTTCTAATACCGAGTACACAAAAGTTTACCCTTTAAAAAATTGCCGCGTTTTACTTAGGGGGGGGGGGGTTGGTTCCCATCTCCTCTACCCTCTAGGGGGTGAGCAAAAAAGTAAAATAGTAACTACCGAATCTGATATAGAATTATAATGTAAGAGATAAAGGTGGATGACAATTTTTCGAGAAAATTTATAAATATAGTTATAACGATTTGAAGATTACGATTTTAGCTTTAAAAATTGGTACCTTGAGACTGTTCTTCATAAATAAAAGTCTTATATTTATGGAAAAAGTGATGTGGTACAAAAAATAAGATTATGAAATTACAAGTATTTCATATTTTGTTTATTTCTGTACGATGAATAGTTCTAAAGATGTGGTAGTTTAAAAATGGCGCCTCCAACGTTTATCAGTCGAGATTAATGTTTAAATCTCAAATATGTCATTGAAGAACTCTTTTGTAGGATTTTTTCTATCCGTACAGCTTGAAAGATAATAATGTTATGTACAAAACAAGAGTCCTTTGTATTTTTTTAAAGAAAAAAGTTAGGATTTTTCTGCTGCCAATGGCCATATAATGAAAATTCAAAAACCGGTATTGGTTTTTATTAATAAGTATATAGCATTACTAACATGCTCTAATTTTTTGGTATTTTTTTACAGTAGTTTTTAAAAATATACCTACTTTAAATTAAGAGATATTTTACGATTTTGCTGATAAAATTCCTTCTCTTTGTAAATAACTCCAAAACAATTGCATTAAAGGAAAATGTGACAACATAGAAAAATAAAGCTTAAGAAGCGATATATTAATTTGATTTTTAATATATTTGTAGAATTAACAGTTTCGGAAATATGACAGTACAAATGTGGGGCTTGAACTTTTAGTGGCAAAGAAGTACATTTAAATATTTCTTCAATATTTTGATAAATTGAAGCTCTCAAAATCAGAGCACATTGGAAATAACATATATTGATAAAAACTGGTACAGAATTTTGGAATTCTTAAAATGAGTAGCAAATTTTAATGTACAAGAAACGCTCCTATTAAATAGGACACGCAACATTATTAAGAAAATATTAAATGAAATCGTGATTTGAAAATCATAATCAAAAACTGAAAACGTCCAGAAATTAAGTACCTACGGTAATCTAAACAGGAAAATATAATAAAATAATAACTAATAATAACTTTAAGGTGGTCATTTCCAAGAGAGACATCCGATAGGGAAATATTTATTATCTTTTGCCATAACCGTTTTTTCTTAGTACGTACCTATATTTTAAAAAACTATAAGACTACCTAAGTAGAACCATAACAGGACTATTACTATGAATTTTCACTCAATAATTCCAGTCGTGTCTAAAATAGTTAGACTTAAAACTACGAAATAGGATGATTAGCATATTCTTTAAATTTAAATCTTACTATTTTGCAAGCCACTGAAATTACACTACCCTGCAAAATTTTGAAAATATTGTGCCCCTGGACGGGGCCGGATTATCCATAAGGCAATATAGGCAACTGCCTAGGGGCGCCGACGACTTGCGGGGCACCGGCGACGAACAAAAAAAACAACAAATTTTCGTACTTGAAAATTATCAACAAAAAATAAAATCTTAAAAGCTATTATCATTTCTTTTCTGTCTGGTAGATTTGGTGACAGATGTGGGTCGAATAACGGACCACCTTAAACAGAGACGTACCCGGTGTTTGTTATTGCACGCGGCACTTCAATCATTATGACTTAACAAGTGCGTTTAATTACTTCCACATCCACATAGTGGAGTGGAAGTATAGTAATCGTAAAAAAAAAATCAAAAATTTTTCTTGTTAAAATAGGTTTAGAATGTCATGAAACGCCGAGATTTTAAATATGAGCGAAATAAAATTTATGTCTGTCGTCTGTAACTTTTTTTTACTGATATTATAAATAGTTTCACCAGTAAGAAATCCAGAAAACATGCATAATAGTTATTTATGATACAAGTGGTAAAAATGATGTTTCATTAACAAAATATTTGTTTTTATTGTTTTGTCCCCACTCACAAAATGAAACATCATTTTCAACATTTAATCATAAATAACTATTATATCTATTTGTTTAACTTTTTCCATTTAATGTATTTTTTCGTTTGCTTGTGTTGAGTGTATATTATTTTCTTGTTATATTATTTTATATTACAAATAAAAACTTTTTAATGACATGTTCAAAGTTTTGTAGTAGGAGGGGGGTGCGCTAATATAATTGCCTATGTGCGAAAAAATTCAAAATCCAGCACTGCCCCTGGATAATGAATAGTTGTTTCCGAGGTAATTTTTCTCGCTGAAACCGAATCCGGGCTCCGAATTGCTCTACCACGTCAGGTTTTTGAGATATTAATAATAATAATAAATGACTTTATTAAACAAACAGTATTTGCTTACATAGGCGAAGTTCAGGTGTCATACCACCTGCTCTTCCACTTAACCGTTACTAACCTAGAATTATAATACTTATATATAAGATACATTAAACACTTTAATGGAAAAAAGTTCATCAGCACACTTCCACTCCACTCCACTGTGTGGATGTGGAAGTGGTTAAAGACTTTACAAAATTGCCTAAAATAGTGAAATTCACATAGAAGAAAAAAAAACGAAATAATAAAATAAGTACAAAATGTCAGAAAAAGATGAAGCAGTAAAGATGCAAATTAAAATGTTTGGAAGTAATTTTTTAAAATTAAATTTTTAACACCATTCTTAAATTTATATCCGGTAGTTGGTGACTTATATTATACAGTTTATAGTTATTAAAAGAAAAGCTTCGTTTATACATAACCTAAAAGTGCAAAAACACTGTTTTTTTTTTACATTTTTGAGTTTATGTAGCATCGTCACTTTTTTGTAATAAAAAAATGAGACAAAGTATCTTGAAGTACTGGTCTTACTCTTCCAAATGCTGTTGAGTTTGTGCAAATATCTTTGTTTTCGTCGAGATATCGCATTTTTGAATTGCGTGAATTTCTCGGTATACGAAAATTTTATGGTCAGTTTTTAACACACTAAGATAATTTAAGTAAAGACGCCATCCTTTCATTAAAAAAAAAATTCATGAAAGTTCCATATACGCTATTGTAACTTTAATCGACTCAGGTCGGCCATATTGTATTCTCTTCGTAAATTTTGAAAATCTGACCTTAGATTCTGAACGAGCAGATCTTTTGACAAGAAAATATTGACTTGTTATTGACTTTTAAATATGTTTTACGTTTTCTAATAAAAAAGAACAATCTTTTGATATACACGTGTACGTCCCTAATGAGTTTTCAGGTATAGGAAAAATCACAATCATGAATATTTCAAAATGCGATATCTCAGCGAAAAAAAAAGAAGATATTTGAGCAAACTCAACGGCATTTGAATAAGGCAGACTTATACTTTAAGATCCTGCATATAGTTTTTTGAGAAAAAAAAAATCTGGGTGCTACATAATCTCAAATATGTCAAAAACAATGTTTTTTCCACTTTTAGATTAGAATATCTCAAAAACCTGACGTGATAGAGTATATAGAGCAATTCTGAGCCCGGATTTGGTTTCAGCGGGAAAAATTACTTCGGAAACAACTATTCATTGTCCAGGGGCAAAATCTTGCAGAGTAGCGTTATTGAGTGAAAATTCGTATTAATAGCCTTGTTATGTTTCTATTTAGGTAAGTTTTTTTTAATATACGTACTAAGAAAAAAAGTTATGGCCAAAAATAATAAATATTTCCCTATCGGAAGCCTCTTTCTTAGAAATATTTCCATTGGTTTATAAAAGAAACAAATTTTCAAGATTGTTGTGACTGAAAGCATGCATATGCATGCACACCTAGATTTTATAATTTGTGCGAAAGAAAATATTCCTTCAACAGGTGTGCTTGACGAAGCAGACGAGTTAAATTTAAAAAAGGTTTTTTAATAATGGGATACTTATTACAACATTTAAGTATGTCCTCCAAAACAATGAAGGCCTGACGTTAATAGCAATATAGCAAACACCCAGTTCTGTGCTGTGACAAGAAATTTTTTGTAGTAGTACTTCCTCATATGCATCGTTTTCAAGTAGGAGTGCTTGCAAGCACTTTTTGAGATTACTAAGCGCTAAAGGTTTTGATAAAGTGCTCGAGGCATTAAGCACCAATTTTAAAAAGTGCTCGTAAGCACATAGTGCTCCCGAGCACTAAATTGTTTTCTCTATTAGGTATATGGCATTGTTATCGCAATAACAAACAAGCTTTTTATATAATTGTTGTACATTCTATATGATACTCTTATATAATAATAGTAGTTTTAGATTTTTATTTAATTACAAAACATAATAAAATATATTTTTTTAAATTTAAATAATTAATAATTTTTCTATTTATTGATCGATTTTGTTAAAAAACAATGGGGTTCTTCCTATAGCTAACACGAGCTTACTGTCCACATTTCAATACAATCGGACTTTTCATTCTTTCACAAACGTGACAGGCAGACAGACCGACGAACATTTTGATACTTGTTCAGAACTTGATCACTAACAGTGATATGATTTTTTTTTACAAGCAATGTTACCGGTTTTTAAAATGTACTGATTAAATGCAATATAGTCTTCGTTTTTATTGCGAAGAGTATAATTGTAGAAATATAACCGGTTCCTGAAAAAATCAACAAAATAAGATTATTTGAATTTGCCGCAAAAACAACGAGCCGTCATACAAGAGGTACTACGATTTGTACTTAGTTTTTCGTTTTATTTCTGTGGATACGTTCAAAGCTGGTGCTACAATAGCGAATACCTATCAGAAAATAATTGAGATTTTTATGTGAAATCATTTCAAGGTAAGTACATTTTACTTTTTGTACTTTTTTTTAATAACTAGCATATTGATTAAGTTTTTTACTAATAATAATATATATTTACATAAAGTTAATACACTTTAAGTAAATTAATAACGTACGTTTAAAAAGCGAAAATGTTATAAATTTTTCTGTTTCCAAATTTAAAAAGAACAGATACTGTCAAAATATAAAACATGAGCACCACGCTAAGCTATCTTCTAAACGAAAATACATACATAGTATATAGGTAGTTTCCATACGAGCATTTCCTCGAGAAATTCTGGAGAAAATTGTTACATTAGCTGGCATACGTGCAGGCACTCAGAACTTGTTTTTACTTACCGATATTTGTTGTGCTGAAAGAGATCTCAGATTACCGTGAAAACATTGATAGCATGTTGAAAGTTTGGTTTCATGTCCTTATGAAGAAGTGGTACAAAACGAAGAATTATTTATAAAATAAAAATGTTTTTGGTACTAGGGTGGCTTAAAAAAATCAACTTTAATTTTTTTTGTCTCTGGTTAGTATTAACACAGGTTGTTACTAATCAATTTTGCCAGTAGCACATGCTACCGAGAACATAAAGTTTCTCAAAGACATTTTGTTGTAACTTTGCGATAGAATCGTTGAAATGTAGTGGAAGAAAGTTTAGGTCTCCACCTCAGAGTTGTCAAGAGAATACAAATTAATAATTGAATTAAACCCTCATAAGATTCACATAGAGCTCCAAAATGTCCTGGTAAGGACAAAACTCGAAAATCGCGTGTTTGTCCGATTTATTATTTATTTGCGATTTTTTTGCACAAATAATTATTATTAATCAGTCACATTCTAGTTTGTGTTAAAATTTCTTTTCAAATTGTCTGAAGAGTCATAATTTATTTAAAAAATTATTTAAATAATTTTTTATTGTTTACTTTATTGCTTACTCTAAATATTATCAGAGGCGATGAAAATAACTACAATACTCTAGCTTTATTCTGAAAGAAGATGCGAATAAAGAATAAATCGTTATAGCAAAATACAATTATTATTTACCAAAATAAATTAATATAGGTACCGGGTGGTTTTCTTAACTTAACTTTAATCTATATCGAGTGCACACGATAAAATGTTTCCAACGATAGTTTTAGAATTGAATGGGGGCAGTTCGGCGGTATACGTCACTTTGACTTTGGGTGGAAGCGTCAAGTTCATTCAAGGTCAAATTTGGTTTTTTAAAATGGGAATTCCTATTTTTATTGTAAACTCAGATTGTCTGACTAAAAATAGAATACTTTTGTTCGAAATATATTTTCTGAAATTGTAATTTTTTTAGTTATCCGGCGAGGAAAAATCAAAATTTCAGAACTTTTTTTATTCGAGGCAATTGCAAGAAGCAAAAAGAGTTTCAAATCATCCTGGGAATGTTCTCAAATTTTCTTGGCGTTGTCCTTTGCAGAAATGAGCATTGTGGAGTTTTCAAATGCATCAAAAAGGGCATCGGACAATTCCGAAAAAAAAAAAATGAGAATATTCCTGGGGGAATTTCAAACTCTTTTTGCTGCTTGCAATTGCCTCGAATAAAAAAGTTCTAAAATTTTGATTTTTCCTTGCCGGATAACTAAAAAAATGACAATTTCTGTAAAATATTATCTCATTAAATGTTAGGATTAAGCACGGTTTAGGTACTCTTCATCAATCGGATATATTACTTTTTCAACGAAAACTGTATATTTTTTAAAGGGAACCTCTCTCTGAGACAACCTCTTTTAATTAGACTTTTGAATTGCGAAAAAAAATGGTATGCATAATGTCTATTTTTTCGTTAAAAAAAATTAATTAAAAAAGAAATCTCTTGTTATTCAATTTTGTATAATATCTAATTATTTTGAATAAGTTGGCTCTGAGTAGGGTTGATTTCTCAGACCTACTTATAGGCTAGATGGCGATTGATTTTGATTGGATTTTTGGCCCATTGGCGAGATTTTTGCTGGAATCGCTTCGTTTTAGGGTGTAGTTAAACACCCTACTTAAGTTGCTTACAAATTAGTGAACCGCCTTATTTTATAATTAACAATTAGTGAGTAAAATAGGCCCTTTTTCTATATTTCTTTGAATATCTCCGTTCCTGCTAACTTTTAGTATAATATATGCATTAGAAAAATTGTTCGTTATAAAATTCTGTAAAAAGTGAGTACCGATAGAGGTCGCTAGGTGAAATTGTTAACTTGCAAATAGCTTCCAAAGCTTTCATTGAAAACACGTTATTTTCATTATTCCTTTACTCGAAAACAACTGCACATAGAGAGCTAAAAATTCTTGAAGGTGGTGTCTACGTTGTTCCGATAATGTACAAAACATTTCAGCAAGATCAGTTCTTTACATTTGAGTAATTAACGATCTATTTTCTTTTTTAAATCCTTATAATTAAGGCACACTTGTTAATTAACAATTGTGCCATTTTTTGTAAAATCCACTTATAATTGGGAAACTCATTTAGAAATTCCAAAGAACTATTGAAAAATGACATCCCATTGAAATTTTTGAAAAATCCCAATTTTGGCCGACTAAGTTTTCTACGCGTGAACCTTTTTATGTGCGACATAAATAAACAACTTTAATAATAAACTTTAACGATTATTTTTCAATATTTCAATGCACAATCAAGGACTGAAATATTTTTTTATTGAAAAGACTAGTATTAAAGTTCAACCTCTACAAATTTGATCACTATTCGACGTATAATACGGCCTCACGAATTAAATAAAAATCTATCTGGGCTTCTGCGCATGCTAGGACAAACTTTTTCTTTTAAATTAGTAGAAAAATAGCAGCTTTTTAGATATGCAAGAGCGGATTCTCTAAAGTTAAAATATATTTTAACTTCCTCCCCATCTACATTTAAAGAAAAAAAAATCACACTTATAAAAACATTCTATCGATTAGTTTTTCATGAGCAAAGTTCATATCTCAGAGAGTCATTCCACAATTACGCGGGGCCGACAGATTTGTAAGAACGCTTTTACTTTCTAAGTATTTCATGTGCAAAAATGATACACTCGTACCTTGACAATGTCATGATACTAAAACTTGGTGGAATATACTCATTGCAACACCTAAGACACCAAAACTATATATTTGTGGTGGCACAATATTATGAGTTAAGAAGTACCTAAGGGTTGTTCTAAATTGTCAGAATTGAGTTTTTTACGTTTCTTGTTAAAAATCCAAGAACACTCCAAAAACGATCTTTTATCTTCCACTAATGTACTAGGGACATATTTAAACTACGTATAAGACAATATTGCAAGTAGTTAAATGTTGGTCCTAGTTCACTTTAAGTAGGCCTAAGATAGTTTGATGTGTCTTATTGACAGTCATTACAAATTTATTTATAAATCGATATATGGATGAACATCACAAATGTACTTTAAAATCTGTCGATTTTCTTGCTGTTTCCACATGTTACATGTGACTTTCATGTTGCTGTTCTAATTCTTGTATATAGATCGTACCGGTTCACATATTTTCAGTGATGGCGATGACTGCCGTTACATCTGTTGTTGGTGATTTTGAACAATAAATGTGTTGGATTGAGTTCAGTAATTTGGATTCAAATATATTAGGGCAATTCTGAGAAAATGCGACCCTACTTCCTCCAAAATTCGGACTATTCGGAGCCTTAAAAATATTGTTGCAGGGGCATGGAAAAATCGGGAAAACTATCTATTCTACGATTCTGAGTGGCGTAATTTATGTTTTATGGGTGATTCAGCCCTAAAAGGGCAAAAAGATTTGAACAAAATTTTTGACGTAGAAAAAAATGATTATGTTAAAATTTTTCGGTCGTCATCTTATTTTGAGTGTAAAGACAAAAGAAAATATCTCTTGATATTTTTTCTAAAAAGTTCACCTTTTCCAGTAAAACTACGTCAAAAAAAATGTTCGCTGTTTTGGAGTTAAAAATTCTCAAAATATTAATATTAAAGATTTTTTTTACTCAATTCATGGAAAAAGGTTAACTTTTTGGAAAAATTCTCAAGAGACATTTTTTGTGTTTTTACTAAAAAAATAAGATTTTTTTCGTAATTTTTTTTTTTTTAAAACCACCTATAAAACAAAAATGATAAATTGCACCACTCAGATTCGTAAAGTAGACATTTTTCCAGTCTTTTCATGTCCTGCAACAATTTTTTGAAGCTCCGAATTTTGGAGAAAGTGGGGCCGCATTTTCCCAGAGAATGGCGAATTTACACTTTTTCGGTAAGCCCCTCCCTCCATTATAAATGAACGTACTTCTTGAAAATTTATTTTTCACAGTTACAATTTTTGGGCATGAGGTTTGATTATTTAAAAACAACTATTTTCGTGTTCAGTTATGTCTTAATGGTAAGGTAAACCATTGAAACTGTTCATGTGTATAACAGACAATGTCGCAGAGAATGGTTGTTGTGCTTGTATAAATGTGTTCTGGGTTGAGTGGTAGAATAGTTTGGCTAAACTCCGTCAGGACGTTAATATAAATCAGGCGTTAAAAAAATTTATGGCCATCAGACAATGTATAGTGAATACACATTATCTTTACCGATCCTCTATTATTTTTACTATGCACATTCTTATTAAATTTAACAGTATCAATTTTTAACTTAGAATGTCAATTATTAGAGGAGCGAATTCGAGACTCTATCGTACCGTTTTTTTTTTTCTGGCGTAGAACTAAGTCAAACATGGTAGGTTTTGTTAAGCATGTCACTGGGCATATGAAATCGTATTTCACGACATTTTTTCGTGGTCTGGACCTTTTTAATTAAAAAAAAAATGGAAATATTGTATTTTAAATAAAATGTGTTTTTTTTTTGTTTCCACCATATCTTCAAAACTAATGTTGCTATCGACGTTTTTTTTCAATTAAAGTACACACAATAGCGCTTTTAACTGTACTAATGGTGTTTACACAGTTCGCATTTTCATTTCCTTAAAAATTAGGAAAACTAGATATTTGAATTTTACGTATTACAATTTTCACCAATCGATAAACTTTTTTATTTTTGAAAATTTTTATACATATACAGTGAAGCAAATGTAGCCCAAACATTAGCAAAGTTTTTGATATAGCGCTTTTAACTGTACTAATGGTGTTTACACAGTTCGCATTTTCATTTCCTTAAAAATTAGGAAAACTAGATATTTGAATTTTACGTATTACAATTTTCACCAATTCACCAAAATTTTTATACATATACAGTGAAGCAAATGTAGCCCAAACATTAGCAAAGTTTTTGATATAACTATTTTTTTCCCATTGTGTATTGTTTGGCAACAGCGATTTTTTTTAAAGCGCGCTAAATTAGTCATATGTATTATTGCGGCTCACAATCTAGGTACGTACACCGCGTATGGAAGGTACGATAAGCTGCGTCAAATGTATTGACACCTCACCTTAACCGCGAATATCTCAAAAACGGAGGAACGGCAAAAATTGAAAAAAATATGTGTCTATTGTAAATCATTCACCGAAATTTGTATAATGTACATTGGACAGTTTTGAAGTTCTGCTAAGTTATATTGAAAAATGTCCTACTTTTTAAGGATATTTTGACAATACCAGTTTTAAATCCATTATATATTTGAAAATATGCCTACTATATAAATAATATTACAGATGCCGATAAGGCATGGTATTGTTTGTACGAGGAAATTTTTTCATAATTTTTTATTCTAAAATTTTGCAGTTATTCTAAAAAACGTGACATCATGTTTATACGGTTATTTATCAAGGTATTTACAAAAATTTTGATAAAATAGTTAATTATATAAAATATAAGCATTTTCAGAAAAAAGAATTGGTATGTATCAAATATTAATTTAGTCATCAAGTGCAATAGATAATATTATTGCCCGCGTTCTGCAATATTATCTATTGCACTTGATAACTAAAGTAATATTTGATATATACCAATTCTTTTTTCTGAAAATCCTTACATTTTATATGATTAATTATTTTATTAAAAATCTTTTAAATACCTTGATAAATAGCCGAATAAACATGAGTTTTTGACAATAACTGCCAAATTTTAGAATAAAAAATTATGAAAGAATTTCTTCGTACAAAAATGCCGTGCTTTATCGGTATCTAAAATATTATTCATATAGTAGGCATATTTTTCAAGATATAATGAATTTAAAACTGGTATGGTCAAAATTTCCTTAAAAAGTAGGGCATTTTTCAATATAACTTAGTAGAACCTCAAAACCATCCAATGTACATTATTCAAACTTCAGTGAATAATTTACAATAGACACATAATGAACACATATTTTTTCAAATTTTCTCTGGTCCGCCATTTTTGAGATATTCGCGGTTAAAATGAGGGGTCAATACATTTGAATCGTATATTAGTAGTTTGCGGGATTTAGAGTATACGTATAAATACTTTTAAATAAATGCGATGCTGTAGAATATTCGCAATTTAGTTTTCTAAAATAATGGAGTGCATTATTTGTAAGAAAATTGCACGGGATTATGACAAATCTATGGTACCAAGACCTAGGATACAAGGTTTGTTGTCACTAATATCTAGTGCTGAAAAAAGACGACATCGCGGAAATATTGTGTCAGAAAAGATAATATTTTAAATGACGAAATTTAATTAATATATCATATAGACTGTCGTATAGGTAGACATGTTTTGAAAACATGAATGTTTTTTGCAATCATACAGTGCCGCCGCGCCGCGCAGATTTGCAACAGATGCTGCACAGTACTTAATCGAATACGAAATATTAATAATAGATGGAGGATTTAAATTAACAGAAAAAGTAGTTTCACTACATAAACGTCATTCAGAAATGACCAAAAATCTATTTAGCAAACAGGAAGATGATGGTTTTGCATGCAATGTACGAAACTAAATTTAGCAAACAAATATTGGTGAAGTCAGTTGATATAGATGTATTAATTTTACTTACTCTGACTTAAATGGAACTAATTTATTTATGCAACTTGGACACGGCACTAGCAGACAATTTTTGTCAATATAGAAGGTAGTGCAAAGTTTATGAACTACAGTTTGTTCTTGTCTTCATTGTTTTACTGGTTGCGACACCACTAATGGTTTTTTAAAAATATTTAAAAAATCTGCGTTTGATGTTCTCAAAGAATATTGTTGTTTTTTAAAAATTATCCGAACTGCCATTGCTGTCTAAAGACGAAGCTTTAAAAATTTTTACAAAATTGATTCTAGTACTGTACAAAAACAAAAACAAAAACAAAAACAAAAAAATTCAGATATTAAACGACCTAAGGATCAAATTAGCAACAACAACAAACGGAGCTTCCTTCAACTGAAGGCACCTTTTACCACCCCTTCTTTTAAGGTAAACATATATATTTGAATAATAGATTTCCTATCTAATATATTTAGTTAACTATTGCAGTTTTATGTATCAACTTAGAATATCGTACAGAAGCAATATGCCAACTACACTTATAAATGCACATGGTTCAGGACGGAATTTAAGTGACGATGTTTGGACAATATTTTCATTAAGTACCTATTTATTGTTCAGATAAAAATTGTGAAAATCGAAAATATGATTGTGTTAAAGGAGGCCTAAAATGTTGTAATGAGTGTAAATGTACTTGAAATACTGTTATTTAAAGGTTTCGATGAATGTACAGACGAACTAGAATGCTTTTCACGCAGGGCCTACGTAACTAAATACTCATTTGTCAATAGAAAAATAATTGCAAAAAAATAAAGTTGTTTTATTCCTGCGTCTTGGTTTAATTCAATCAAAAATATGTAATAACCTACTTATTAGGTAGGTACTTACTTTATAACAATGATTTATATTTACCTGCTTTTAAATATTTTTTTAATAAAAGCCAGATTAGTACACATGAACCCAGCAACCGTAGCCCGCGGGCGGTAAACAGTATAATGAGAGCGGCGCGCGCAAGAATATGTTTTAGCCCGTTTTTAAAAAATCGCTGACTACGTACTCGTACTATAACCAGCACATCAAAAGTTATGATTCTAAAAACTTTTTTCATATATTGGCTTCAATTTGTTCACAGCATGTATATACATATTTTCATAAATAAAAATTTTTCTCGATTGCTGAAAAATACATTCACGAAAATAACAACTTTAACTTGGCTATTATTTTAACAATTAAAAAAAATATATTTTATAATCACATTGTACATAGTTAGAAGCGTTATTGTGTCTATTTCAATTGAAAAAAAAATCAGTTCTATAGCACATTTATTTTTAAAGATATAACGGTGGGGACGTTAAAAAACATGTTTCATGGAAAAATCATTTTTTTACAGTTTTTTCGAAATAAAAAAGTTCCTGACCACCAGAAAATGTCGTGAAAAGTGGTTTCATGTACACGATCAAGAATCGAACCAAGTCTGGTTTGGTTCTACGCCAGTTTTTTTTTTTTTCGGAAACTAAGCGTCATTGCTTCCCAGTTTTACTCGTCTATATATAATGAACCCAGATATTTTTTATCATAACAGAAATTTAGATACAGTTACTTTTTTAATTGTAATGTCTTTTATCTACTCTTATTATACTCTTTGCAAATACAAAACGCAGAGTATATTGCATTCGGTCGACACATTTCTAAAACCGGTAATATTGCTCGTATAGAAAAAAATTTCATATCACTGTGTTGGTGATCGAATTCTGAACAACTTTCAAAATGTCCGTCCGTCCGTTACGTTCTTTGTAAGCATGATAACTTAAGAACGAAAAGTCCGATTGTATTGAAAATTGGACAGTAAGTTAGTGTTGACTAGAGGAAGACACTATTGATTTTGAATAATATCGATCAATAAATAACAAAGTTATACATTTTCTAAAAAAAAAATATTTTTTGTAATGTTTTGTAATTAAACTAAAAATATCTAAAACTAGTATTATTCACCAAAAAACTACGAAGAGTATCCTGCAGAATGTGCAACAATTATATAAAAAGTGCAGTATATCGGCGTAGAGTATAATGGTTAGCTTGTTTGATCATATATTAATTACTCAACTGCTTTTGAACAAGTAATAGTATCAATAAACAAATAGCGTGATTTATAAGAACATACAGGTGTTTTATTATAACTCACTGCGTACGGCCAATCATCTTTAACTTCAAATTTTTTAAATAATTTTTTTTTTTTTTTAAATGTTTTGTAATTAAACTAAAAATGTCTAAAACTAATATTATTTACAAAAAACTGCGAAGAGTATCCTATAGAATGTGCAACAATTATATAAAAAGTGAACAAGTAATAGTATCAATAAACAAATAGCGTGATTTATAAGAACATACATGTGTTTTATTATAACTCACTGCGTACGGCCAATCACCTTTAACTTCATGGCTAGCTGGTCCAATCGATGTAACGCGCAAAATAAAATAGAATGGCCCATTGTTATTGCGGGGAGGAAGGTGATTTGACATGTTTGAATAGTTTGGTCGTTGTTATACCAACATAAGTAATAACTGTGCCAAGAATTGTGAATTTGGTTAGTGAAGATGAACTATTATGTTAATATTTATTGTTATAATCGTAGATAAAGTATAGTATTCAACTTGCGATAATGGTAATAACACACTTGATGATTTACAAACCAAACCAAACGTCATCTGCGTGAGTTGTTACATACATTACCTACCTAAGTAATTTATTCATTATATATACCGGGGACCTCCACCCTATAAGAGTCATTCTGTGCGCCTTAGATAGGGCTAAGGATGCTGATACATTTCTAAGACTCACAGCAAGACCCTTATAGGGGGAGGTCTCCCAGTGTCGCCTGCATTAATATTTCAAACATTTAAACATTTATATAATCTGGGAGACGCAAGTTTACAAACGATGTAAATGCAGTACAAATAATTAGTTGCGATTTATTTCCAATTTTACCTCATTTTAATAAGTTATTATTTGTTTCAGATCGGATCGGCTTTTTAAAGCAAACACGTGACGTGTCATCTTCCCCGGTCCTAACTTCTCAGCTGAGTTAGCTAGTAGGTAACCCAGTCTGTACGCATCTTGGATTGAACGTGGGCTGATTTTGATATAGGGCAGAGTAAACTAGGTGCTCCAGGAAGAAAATAAATCAATATACCGGTGACGGTGCACAAGATTATTTCAAGGCACAAAACGGCAGCAACAAGTAGGTGATAAATTGATAATAGAGCGAGTCTAAGGCAAATTTAAACGAGAGTCCTTTATAGAGTTTTCGTAGAGTGAGCTGTTATTGAAGATCCCATTTAAATTTGTCAATTGTGTGAATCACGATACACATATTGTACTTATATGGCATTTTATGTTCTGATAAGTACGGTATTTGTAGATAAAGCTTTGGTTAGCTATATATCAAATTTCATTTTTTTTTACGTATTATCGATGGTTAAAATGAGTTTTTTTAATGAATAAAAATGTAAGTGTACAAAAAAAAAGTGTAAGCAAATAGCATCGTTTACGGAATAATTTTAATAAAAATAAAAATATGAAGAAATTCAACATAGAGCAGGTAAATATAATCCCTAATTTTATATTTAATTTCAGTTCTCTTGTTTATTATCGTAGTTCCCAAAGAAACTCTGTGTTTCCCATACTCTAGTGTTTCACTAGACAAAGCTAGAGGGCCCACAATAATTAAAAATAGTTGGCAAATCAATCAACTCTGGGGATGTTAATTTTCTGATTATTTTAATATATTTAAAAATTAAATTAAATGAAAATTACAAAACAAAAGAAGATGGCAGGTTGATGTTCAGATTCTAGAAGTTAGTACATCGTAGTTTCTCCTGACCGGTTTATAATTTTTGAGATTGGGAGAAATTGATAACTGTATTATTTACTTCATATTTTCTTGCATTTGTGTATTTTCTCCACGGTTTATAGTTTTCAAGTGAAAACGTTGGCAGGGTCGTTCCTGACGGGGGTGCAACAGGTGCAGTCGCACGGGGCGGCATTTTAGCCTACTTACCCACGTAATATTTGTTACACTCGTAAATACAGTGTTTTGAATTTTATTTGTGGTTTTTCGGTTTTGTCTTTGTCTGAAAATATCTTAAAATGTTGCTCGTTTGAAATACCATCTTAATATCAAATCTATCCGCCTGTACGGCGTAAGTTTTCGAATTATCCGTGTATATAAGGAATTAACGCTGTGTAACGTTTTTCATTTTTCTGTTGTATCTGATTGTTATTTTCAATATTTGTGAAGGTTTTATTAATAAAGGCTTTAGGGTATTGATTGTTTATGAGGACCTCTTTGATAAACCGTTTCTCATTTTTTAATATTTCATCATTAGAAGAAATGATTTTGGACTTATCATACAAACATTTTATAACACTTCTCTATTGGAATGAAAAAATGTTTAAAGACAAGGTATGTAAATAAATTCAGTTTAGGGATTTTTGGTCTCTAGCACAACCAGATGTACAGGTTGTCAGAAAATATAAAATTTGTATGTATAGATACTAGTTTACTCTGCATGGCCGTAGGGGACTATGTGGATACTAGTGTTGCAATGAGAATGGTCAAATAAGAAATAGACAAATTAATTTTAAAATTTTAATTGCTAGCAGAATGCATAAAAAAAATGCAAAGACTGATTAATACTTTTTACAGATAGTTTTCTTTTTAGTTCCCATAGGTAATTTTTTCTACTGTTTGCCAAATCCTATAAAGAATATGTTTCATTAAAATTATAAGCAAACAAAAAAATAATTTATTTTTCAACCTCTCTTAATATACAGTGTGACCCATTTTGAATGGAAACACCTCTGTAAAAAATGTGTCTATTATCTGATTTTAACGGGGCTTTTTTTAAAAGCTCTACTTTATGACAAAAATTTAGAGAGAAATTTCCGTTTTCAAGACCTACTATGATTTCCTTTCAATGTCAAAAATGGACAAATTTGATTAGCGAATTTTTTTTATAAAACCTAACTAGGTATACCACTCAATTTAGAAACATCTCAAATGGGTAAATCCAAAATTTCGTGAAAAAATATTAAATAATGACAGATTTATGACAAAATTAATGTAGGTAATGTTTTATAATAACTTTTACGTGATTTTTTCTAAAGATCGAAGTAGCCCATGAAAAATAAACAATAGAAAGATAAATTAAGTGAATAGTTTTAATAAATATTGTCATTTTAGTGAGCAATGACATAATAATAGGGTGCCATGGAAAAGAAATTTTAAAGTCAGACGTCAAATCTTTAAAATACGCATGTACTCAGAGTATACTGTTATTGAAATTATAAAATTGGTCAATAATGTTATCAAGTTTTAGTTTATTAGTTTGAAGTTAAAATTATGGATACTCTAAATGTAGTAGAAAAAATTGAACTTGTGCGCCTTAGAGGAGATAATGACAGAACTTTGAGAGATGTATGTGAGCTATTTAATAATAGGCACCCGAATAGGCCCAAAATCACTAAAAGTACCGTTTCTAAAATGAACAAAATTTTTAATGAGTGTGGCGCTATCACAAGGCGTATTATAAGAACGGATAATGTATGTACAAAGAAGACCCAGGTGCGAGCAGACCGTTTAAATTATTTTAACAACAATCCAAACGCCAGTGTAAGAGTAGTTAGCTTAGATTTGAATTTACCTAGAGAAAATATTCGCCGATACCTTAAAAAGAATATGGTAAAACCATTAAAACCCAAGTTTTTACATACGTTGGAACCTGGTGATTATGAAACACAGATGGAATTTTGCTTGTGGGCTCAAGGAGAGTATCTTAACAGAAATTTTTTGAAAACTACTTTATTCAGCGATGAGGCAACTTTTATCAGAAATGGGGTGGTATCGTCACAAAATTGTAGGTTCTGGGCTACAGTAAACCCAGAGTGGGTCATTAATTGTAAAAGACAATATTCCCAAAAAGTTAATGTTTGGTGTGGGCTACTCAATGAAACAATCATTGGTCCTTTCTTTGTTTAAGGTAATATGAATAGCATGCAATTTTTACAGTTCCTAAGAAACGAATTTTGGGATATGCTACATGAACTTTCAATACAAGAAAGACTAAATCTAGACTTTCAATTAGATGGCAGCCCTGCCCATAATGCCAAAGTGGTTACCAGATGGCTTAATGCTAACTTTCCTAATCGATGGATAGGTCGAGGTGTAGTTCTCTTCATATATTTAAAGCAAATAAAAAATGTCGGGGTATTTGATCTTTACCGCAAAGTCAATGGCGCCGACATTTTTTATGTGCCTTAAGCATATGAAGAGAACTATAGCCCGTTAATTGGATGGCCACCTCGATCCCCGGACTTAACACCGATGGACTTCTTTTTATGGGGTTTAATAAAATCTAAAGTTTACAGGTCACGCCCGAGTAATAGAGAAGATTTGTGTGCAAGAATAAGACAAGCTTGTGCAGAAGTTAGCCGGCAACAAGTGCACAATGTCGTAAAGGATATTAAAAGAACTCCCTAAATTTTTGTTACAGAGTATAGCTTTCGATGGCTTATCTTTTAAGAAAAGCCCCAATAAAATTAGATAATAGACACTTAAAGGGGTGTTTTTATTCAAACTGGGTCACACTGTAGGTGAACTGATTTGAATTAAAATTTAAATATCTGTAGGTACGTGTTAGTTGTCTATAAACACTTGTTTCAAGTGTACCATTTACTCTTTTAAATAAAACATCTAGAAATGGTAATTCATTTCTAGTTTCCTTTTATAAAGTAAATTTAATAGGTTCTTTATTATTTAAATTTTCTAAAAAATCATCTACTAACTCAATACCGTGAGGCCAAATTGCAACGATATCGGTTTGTATCTACAATTTTGAACATGTCTAGTTTCAAAATCCTCCATAAACATATTGCTTAAAATTAGTGAAAATGGAGAGCCTATTGCCATACAGATATCCTGCTATAAGAAATTACTTTCTAGCGAGAATAAGTTGTTTTGATACACATAGTTAAAAGTTTCATTATGGTGTTTACACTCAATTTAGTAATTTTCCCAGAATATACTGGTTAATTGTATTATTTTGTTGATTCCTCAGACGGCACTTGGAAGTAAAAATGGATGTGGAGATGCCAAAGAGAAAAGTGGAAGAATTAAGAAAATGCCACAAATATCATTAAGGCAATATTTAAAATATTTACATAAAAAAATTTATTTTGGAAAAATATATTCCATAATTTATGGGGCGGCAAAATTTCTATTTGCGCGGGGCGGCAAAAGACCCAGGAACGGCCCTGAACGTTGGTATAATATGGATTGTGCAAGCTCCTTGAAAATACTGCTGACAGCATGCATTTTTAAGATAAATGTACAGGGTTGGGCAAAACTAAACAGTAACTGTTAAAACGCCGAAAATAAGAAAATGTTAATGAAGTCAAAGAAACCCATTAAATGTTGAATGAAATAATTTCTCTTGTTGAAGTGACTACAAAATTTGTGAAGATCCGTCTTTAAACACACAACTTTTTTTTCACCATATGGAATTTAGTTTTCTTGGTATATCGAGCTGAATTGGAGCTTGGCCAACATATTATCTCAAGGAACATATAGTCACGTTTCAAAAATAAAGTTGTTAGGACCTTTTTATGCAACCGAGCAACTCACCTCAAGTGCTACAACGAGCGAGTTATAACGCAAATCAGCGCATTGAACGAGGAGCGACAAAGTACTCATCTCCTACATTACATTATTTTCTGAAAATACAACGAAACTAAATAAGATGCTCTACAATCTAATTCTTCAGTTTGTGGTTACTAGTGTAACATAGTTGGAGTGATTTCTAATCCAGGTTTATTTACCATGTTTACTAACGTTGCTGATTTAGAAAATAACATTAAAAATAGAGCCTCTGATTGGTTTCATGCAAACAAGTTATGCTTAAATGCGAATAAAACAAACACACTTTTCTCTACGAAGAGTAATACCTCGGACACTGCAAAATTTTCAGGCCTGACTTTGGACGGTAGATTAACTTGGTATTCACACGTTAGTGCTGTAATTACGAAATTGTCAAAAAAAATGCTATGACGTATGGTTTGATTAACTGGGTACATCCAACCAGATTCTAGATGTCTTTGTTGTTCAAAAAAGAGAAAAAAGAACTTTGGCCTGCGTGAATCAACTTGAAAGTTGTAAACCATGGTTTGTAAAGTTTAACATAATGACTTTACCATCTGTACGTCTGAGCGAATATATCAAGAATGGCGAAACTCATGATTATAACACTCGTAATCGGGATAAAATACAGACACCACGTCAGAGATTGGCTTATACAAAGCGAATTAACTTTGGAATTAATTTGTTCAATTTACTTCCAAATAGTTTTAAGGAATTGCCAACTAGACAATTTAAAACAAAATTAAAACTGCATCTTTTGGCCAATGCTTACTACAATTATACAGATTTTAATCATGTGTAAACTTATATTTTTATCTAGTTTTTTATGATATATATGTAGGTAGTAGTCAGAGATCCTCATTAAGTAGGTATGCATGTATATATATGTATGTATTGTTGACGTGTGCTTCCGGGTGTTTTCCCGTATAGTTGGTAGGCTCCTGTTGGAACCATAGTTGTCTGAACGACGTTTCGGCGGAATCTCATCTGCCATCATCAGGTTTCTAGCTGAAAGCTGCCTGCTCCTCGTTGCTCGAACTGAACGACTAATCAAAGGCAACTCTCGCGCCAGCCGTCCCAGGCCACTTGCAGGATGCAGTTTCGCGCTGGTGGCGCTCGTCAGTGCAAGGCTTCCCGAGACTACTAACCCGAGAGTTCATTGTTCCCAAGTGAATATTTCGTCGTGTAAAACGACGAAATAGGGGAAGCTCCATCTAGCGGTCAATATCTGTCTCAATCAAAACAAGATCCCGACATGGGGTGCATGTAATAGTTCAAGAGCATGCTTCTAGAGGGCAGAATATATTAAAACAAAATATTTCTGTCTATCACCTTTATGAATCCTTATTTTCATAAAAAAACGGTAAAACCAAACTGCAACGAATTGCTAGTCTGGCCGCGTTAAGAATAAAAATCACATTTTACCACAAAACGCTTGGTTTTGATTGAAACAAATACCAGCCGAATTGCCTTTAATTAGGTATAAATCTTTCGGCCGGTATTCGTTTCAATCAAAACCAAGCGTTTTGTGGTAAAATATGATTTTTATCCTTAACGCGGCCAGACTAGCAATTCGTTGTAGAGATGAGCGGTCCGGCTCCTTTAGTGGATTCGGTCCGTTTGGAACCATTCCGCTTGTGGACCCGTTCAACTGGATTCGTTCCATCGGATCCACTTCAAAATTATCTCGTGATGAGTGACAGTGTGACTGCATAATGTGAGTGAGAGTCACTGAATGCTATTATTAAGTATTAATTATTGTGTTATAATGCTATCTCATTTTCTTGGTGAATCATATTATAATAAATTACTTTTGCAATAATTCGAATTAGTTTGGATAAACTTTAAATAAAACCTTTAAATCACAAAGCAGGTACTTCCTATGTTTTATGTATGCACGTGGGGTATCACGACGACAGTCAACTCAAACTTCATCAAATCTACCTAAGCACTCAGTCACGGTCCAAAGTCAGGAGTACTCAGCTCGGGCTGTGGTTCAGGACACTACCGGGACATACATATTACAGCAGATCAATGGACGGCAGACCCGGTACGATCGACATCGTGGATTCGTTCACTTAGACGGGGCCGCCCGGACCGCCCAACTCTAATTCGTTGCAGTTTGGTTTTACTATCCTTATGAAAATAATAAGGATTCATAGAGGTGATAGACAGAAATATTTTGTTTTAATATATTCTGCCCTCTAGAAGCATGCTCTTGAACTATTACATGCACCCCATGTCGGGATATTGTTTTGATTGAGACAGATATTGACCAAGGAATATTACCAAATGTCAATACACTACGGTGGAATTACTTTTTGGCTAATAAGTTATTATTTTTATTATTATTATCATTATGTGTTGAAAATTATTGCAAGTAAGGATTTTTATAATCAAAGTTTAGAGCATTTAAAGGATATTCGATAATACTTAGTATCCATGGCAAATAGATCAGAATCCATCTACATTTTTGACGATATTTCTACTTCTTAACAGTATTCACAGTATTCAAAAATGGCCTGAGAGTGCAAATCTTGCCGTAACCGAACATCCTTTTTTAAATTAAAGCTTACCGAAATTCTAACAAATTCTCGGAGGCCGAATTTTGAAAAAAAAAAACCTTTTGTATTATTTTACGTTAAAGGCCAAAAAATAATATAAAATATCTTGTGCCAAATTAGGTATTAATTTTTGACCCAGAGACATCACCAATACTCGAGTTATCATTTTTAGCTTCAAGGACTCGATATTTTTATCATACGAAATTATTCAGTAGGTATATTATATCAAAATATTTTTTTTTTGCATAAGGCATTGACAGCTTAACAGCATAACACCTGCCAAATGACCTATACTGTACAATTTTCAGACAAAAATAGTTGCATTGAAGTTTTTTGAATAATTAAAGCTAGTTAGAAAATAAAGTAGAGCAAAATCAGCTGTCAAATTAGACATAAAAGTGTCAATTGACAGCTGCCAAATTGACATTTGACTTATGTTTGTAGATTAGTCATTTAGTATATGTTAAAAATTATTTAAAAACATTTTCTTTGGTCTTTAACTTAAAATAAAAAAGGAAAATTTGTTTTCTAAATTCGGGCTCCGAGGATTTGTTGGAATTTCGGTAAGCTTTAATTTAAAGGAAAATTATTCATTTCCGACAAGATTTGCGCTCTTTAGCCATTTTTCAACCAAAAAAACTCGATTTGGGCTCACTGTGCAGTGCCTGTTTTAACACAATAGCTTGTAGAGCACTTGGCGCAGAATTTTAACGAAATAAATAAAACCATATTGATTTATTAAAGAGACTTTAAAAATAGTGCAGTTCTCATTATTATAATAAGATTTACTGCATTTTCTTGTAGTGCTCTGTTATTATATACTCCTAATAGAAACAAAGAATATATTATATTTACCAGGTACTTTTCTAAAACCGTAAATATCATTCGTAGAGGAAAAAATGTCAACATTGTTTTCATCATTCTGAATAACTTTCAAAATATTCGTCTGCCTATCCATCTGTTGATGTCTCTTATAAGAACTATAGGTAACTTATATAGAAAACGCCGGCCAAAAGCATGTTGAAAGGGTTACGTGGCCATACTAACAACATTCTCTTCAACATTATGTTATATTATGTTTCACCTTGACTTTGCTCGTTGTCTAAAAACTGATTTAACATGTTTTCAGAAAATACTTTTGCACCAGCGTCCGTTATAATATTCATTGAAACCACAAACTAAAAGCTACATTCGAAACATTTTTCAGATTTTTTTCATTAATAGATTAGAAATTAGGGGGGGTGGCAGGTTGATAACGACTTTGAAAGCGAGTACCTCGTGAGTAAAGAGTTAGAATTATAAGGTCCCAAAATATGTTTTGTTGCATTTTTGTAAGTGTACATTTATTTTGGCTTCACTTTTCATAGTGAAGGGGAGGGGGGTCCAAAAATGTCTTCATTTCTATTTTTGGGTCATCAATTTACTTAATAGGTACAAAAATGAAAAAAAAATTGGGAGGGCTGCGACATACAGACAGACGGGCAGACATATCGAGACTATAACTAAGTAGGCTGATCGTATTGAAATTCGCTGGCTTTAAACATAACTTTTATTATTAAGAAAAGTCGATGAAGAAATATTAATGTTAGTAAACATTTTTATTAAGGAAATGCGCATGAAACAAAAAATACTGCGTACGTTTCGCCCACTAAGATAATTAAAATAAGAAATATATCAATTAAACCAAATAAACTAGTCTTAAGAAAATATATTCAATTTCTTTTTTAAATGTTTTATATTCTTACAGTTCAACTATGTTCCTATGTTTGTGTTAAATTTTTGTGTTACACAATCAACAAAATAATTGTTATTTTTTTGCCTATAGAAAAATATTACTTTGACGATCATCGCTTACTGAGAAAGGTTAAAATATATGAAAATTTAAACACAGGTTTTGTTTAATAGAAAAATTTCATAGAGGAAAAATGTACAGAATTGTAAAATTTTTGGGAAAAAAATATTCATTATTCGAGTTTAATTTTTTCAAGAAATTAAAATATCAATTAGTCATTTTCACAAATACACTAATATTACTAGTATCAAGAAATTAATAAATATTGACAGAGATAATTAGCTTGCACTAAACTATAATTCAACACAATATAATAATCGAGCTGTATTTTCACATGTCTAATAACTTTTTCCAGTTGTTGGGGAGTAATTTCTTGGAATACTTGCCGAATATATTCTTTTGCCAAAAATTTCGTTGCTGGCTGTTTGCAATTCTGAACATTTATTTAAATGGCATTTTTCTCTTAAACAAAGCCTATTGTGTTTTTTAATTTTCATATTTTTTAACCTTTCCCAGAAGGCCATGATCGTCAAAGTAATTTTTTTAGACAAAAAATAATCAATTTTGTTGATTGCATAACTGACAAAAATTTGAATCTTAGGAAGATACGAATAGTGTATATTCGAAAGGTGAAACATTGTATACTCTGGAAGGAAAATATTTTGCTATTTTACACGTCTTAAATTTCATTTATCGAGTTTTAGTGGCACGATTACTTAATAACCCTTTAATGTTTTTAATAGCTTAAATTTTAGATTTCACCTACTATCCTCCACATTGTCTGTTCGGGGTGGTATTCCTCTAATTGAGTTATCTCCGAGTCATTGTTTTATAAGACTTGAAAAGTATTTCAAATACAAATTTACTATAATAAATGACAAGGCCAAAAGACAGGAAATTAAGAAAATTACAAATATCAATTAAACATATTTATTTGCTTCTAAGAGAAACACTAGTAGAAATACAAATAAAGTCACATACTTTTAACAATTAATAAAATATTTATAAAACTTGTATATATTTCGTGATAAAATTAGATAATAAGAACTACTGAAAAGCCTGTTTGATGCAAATTGTTCAACACAAGAGTTAAAAATACGTGACGGAATACTATTCCATTTCTCTAAAGGATTTGTTAGCTAGAAAAACTATTCTGTGTATTTAAGAAATGATAGTAACATGTCTTTATGAACAGTTTTTTAAAATTGTGTAATATTATCGTTTTAATACTACACGTTATATTATTTAGAATACTACTTGGATTAATCTTTGCATGCTTATAAAAATTATAGCTTACACATTAATATACAAGGCGAGTAGGGAAGAAACTACGGAAGTGTATACTACACTTAAGTGTATTACTAAAAAATCCAATATTTGTAATCGTACGTTTACTTGTTTTTTTTACCGTGACAAAAACGTTTTTACTCGAAACTTTATGGTGTGGAAGTTATTGTTATCGATATTCCTCAGCCGCATCACGAGCATTCTCATTGTAAAACCTAAACCTAAACACCATGTTTGCATATTAAAGATGCGAGTAGATGTGTGCCATTGTTAACTTTTATAAAATCGTTTAAAACGATGTAATTCGAAAACATATAAAAATCGGATTAAAACTTTTGGGTTTGACAGTCATACATTCTCGGAGTTTGACACTTTTCTTCCGACACACCCTGTATGTGGTTTACGTTTATGTTTGTTTATTTTACATTTAAAGTCAATGTATAAGGTAAGTTAAGTCCTATTTTTGTTGAGATAGTATAGCGGAGTGCAATTAGGTTTTTACGTGGACACCCGTCTACAGTGAATGGATTTTTATGAAACTGTTTGCATTGAGTTTCTGATACTGAGTAGAAGCAAGTTTATTAAAATATTAATCATGAAATCTGATATAGAATCATATTGTAAGAGAAAAAGGTAGTGTGCAATTTTTCATGAAAATTTATATTTTACAAGTTATAACGATTTGTATATTTGTATATAAATAACAATGTTATGTGCGAAACAATGAGTGCTTTGTAATTATTTTAGAAGAAAAAATTTAGGTTTTTCCTGCTGTCATTGGTCATACCATGCAAATTCCAGAAATCTGTTCCGGTATTTTCAGCAAAATGGCAAAATCATATAGTATATTTTTAAAAACGAGTGCTTTAAAAATCCAAAAAATTAGAGCATGTTAGTAATGCTAAATGTTAATATATTTAGCATTACTAACATGCTCTAATTTTTTGGCATTTTTAAAGCAGGCGTTTTTAAAAATATACTATATGATTTTGCCATTTTGCTTTTTTTTTGTAAATAACTCCAAAACCATTACTTAAAGGAAAATATGACAATATAGAAAAATAAAGCCTAAAAGCGACATATTAATTTGTTTTTTATAATATTTGTAGAATTGATAGTTTCGGAAATGACATTGCAAAGGGGCTTGACTTTTAGTGACAAAGAAATATATTTAAATCTTATATTCCTTGAAAATTTTTGATAAATTAAAGATCTTAAAATTAGAGCGTGTTGGTAATACTATATATTAATAAAAACTGATACAGATTTTTTGAATTTCCATTCTATGACCAATGACAGCAGAAAAATCCTAAATTTATTGTTTAAAAAAATGATAAAGCACACATTGTTTCGCACATAACATTATTATTTTTCAAGCTGCACGGATAAAAAGATACGAAAAATCTTATCAAAGTGAACTTCAAGCCCTTTAATTTCTATTATATGTATTTTTAACGCTATACTGACTGTTTCTGGCATCTTTTTAGAACTATTCATCGTAAAGAAATAAACAAAAAATAAAATATTTGTAATTTTATAATCTTGTTTTTTGTACCATACCACTTTTTCCATAAATGTAAGACTTTTGAGTTATTTAGGAAAAACAGTTTCACGGTATTAATTTTGTAAAGGTAAAATTGTAATATTCAAATCGTTACAACTTGGAAAATATAAATTATCATGAAAAATTGTACACAACCTTTTTCCCTTACAATATAATTTTATATCAGATTCGGTGATTACTATTTTACTTTTTTGTTCACCCCTCTAGAGAGGATCGGAACCACCCCCCAAGTAAAAAGCATCGATTTTTGAAGGGTAAGCTCTTTTGTACTCAGTAAGTATTGGAAACTCAATGCAAAAAAATGATTAAAATTGCAGCAGTTACTGGATTACTCATTAATTTACAATTATGTTTCTTGAATTTTTCGATAAACTATTAAATAAACAAAGATCGGCAAAATCTAAGTTATAAACATTTTAGTATTGGGTTTTACCACTACAATGCAACAAACGCCATGAAAATGTAACGACACTACACTAATTATAAAAGACAACTTCTTTCATCGTCTTTGTTAGGTGTGTTTCTTTTAAGAAATCTTTTCAGAGACATTTTTATGAATTTTATTTATTATTCTTCATGTAGAATTTCTCGACCGTATAGAAATTCAGTGCTGCGTAAACAAGTACAGTTGCATTATCTTATATGTAGAGCTGGTACATTTTTCGATCAGATTTGATCAAGGGCTATGATGTACTTGTTATCTTATCAAAGAAAATTTAAAAAAAAATCGGTTTTACAAATGGGCCTTACACCATTTTGCTTCCAAGTCCGGGGCCCACACTAGCCCCCCTTGGCCTTTGATAGAACTATAAGTGATATCAAAAATTATCTTGATCGAAGATGGTCATTGATTTAAAACTGCTGTCTGGGCGTATGTCATCCTTTAGTAATGATTATGTCAAAGTTTTCCAAGTTACGTTCCTCACTGACATGTGCAACAATGTGTTCATTTGTTTTTAATTTTAGAAATAAAATAATAAACTAAATAAAAGACTATTAACGTTTTTATTAAACGTTAATATTTTTATTGACAAAAAAGCAAAAAAGAAACTGTTGAAATTGAATCCCGGCATGTTCAATGCACAAGTTGCAGGCACCTCATCATGCTACTAAAATCATTCTGCAGCATTAACGGTGATATGGTTGCACATTCTTCAACAATTCTGTGTTCCAGTTCTTGCAAATTAAATACATGGGTTTTGAAAATCCTATGTCTCAAATAACAACATAGTCCATAATGGTTAAATAAGGTGACCTTGAAGAAATCTCAACTTGTACTGAAATCGTCATCGGTAGTTGTTGAATACATACTTGTTGACAAACCACTGGCGGTACACTAGACATCTAGGGTGGTCTATCTGTAAAAGGTTACATTTTATATAGATACATGCCCAAGTCCTTTACACTCATTCGGCGAGTTCAATAAGAACATTTTTCCTAGGAGAAATGTTTTAAGGGTTTTACAGGCTTGTTCTATACGCTGGCGAACGTCATTAACAATTTCTTCTGTAGGAACAGTTGGTCTATCAACACCTTTACCAGTCACACAGTCCTGTCGCGAAACACACCCCTTTGGTGATAATAAATAATAAACTCAGACTGTATTCCCAAATTCCGTTAATTAGCACACCGGTTCCAAAATAGATTTCATTTATGTAAGTTTTATGCTCTGTGGTGGAAACCAGAATTAAAATGATTCAGGAACTGGTTTTAAGATTAGAAAAAAAAGGACATTTCAACAGAACTGCTTCTTATATTTTGACAATCAAAGAATTTATTGCAACACGTTGCTATAAGTTGAGGTAGCAGTTTTTAATTCCATGACCCTATTTGACCAAGATAATTTTTGATATTACGGTATATAATATTGCAAGAAAGTTAGATATGATCATGATCGAAGACATGTACTAGATCGTGTTATATTATAGATAGATAGACAGATATCTTTATTGGTCACGATTACACACAACGGTGTTTTGACAAGTCAATACATATACTCATATATATAACAATGTATAAAACATACTAAATAAAACATACTAGGAATAACAGACATTAATATAAGAAACAGAGGTATAAAATATAAAATGTATAAGAGAAAAACAAATATACATTATAAGAATAAATAAAAAATCACAAAATTAAGCAAGAAAAATAACCCAACAGAAATTCATTGAAATCGTAATAAGCCCTCTCCAATAAAAATTTTTTAATTGCGGTTTTAAACTGTTTGTAATTAAGTTCTTGGACAGCATTTGGCAACACGTTAAAGAATTTTATTGCATAATAACCAGATCCGTTTCTTGTCTTAGATAACCGCAGAAAATCTACAACAATATTGTTTTTATTTCGCGTCGAATATGAGTGAAAACTACTATGGGTTAGTGGTTGATGTTTTCTTTAATGTACAGGAGGCATTGTAGAATATAAGAACAAGGCAGAGTAAGTATTTTAGATTTCTAAATGCATCTCTACAATCATCTCTGTATGTTAAGCCTGCAATAATTCTAACCGCTCTCCTTTGCATAGAAAAAACTGCGGCAGTATGCGCCGAATGACTGAATGACTGAATTAGTGCATGATAAGCAATTACTACTGATGCCTGTGACACACATTTAATTAAATTGCGCAGCAAAAAAATATTTCATTACACATTCTTGCGGATTAGTTCTGTGTGCTTTTCCCGTGTTAATTTATTATCTAGAGTAACGCCCAAAAATTTAACATAATGAAGGGAATTGGTATCCGAAGAGTGATGTCTCAAACTAAAAATCATTGCTTCGGTCTTATCTTTGTTTAAAATTAACTGGTTACTTACGAACCAATCTTGAACCATAGACAGTGATTGACGAGCTTCATTTATTAGGTCACGGAGATCTGTATTAGTATGAGCGAGTGTAGTGTCATCAGCAAAAAGAGTGAACTTCGACGAGGGACTACTATTGGGCAAATCGTTAATATAAATGAGGAACAAGACTGGTCCTGGGACTGATCCTTGAGGTACGCCGAATTTAATGTCTATCGAATTTGACTTTGCGTTATTGAAATTCACAAACTGAGAGCGATCAGTAAGATACGATTTAATCAGATTTTGACTATTTACTGAAAATTTATAAAAGCCTAATTTCTTTATGAAAAGGTCATGTGGTACACAATCGAAGGCTTTGCTTAAGTCTAAGAATTAGACATGTACGAACTCCTTGGCCTCAAATCCTTTGTTTATTATGTCGGTTAAGTTAATTATGGCTAAAGTCGTGGACAACTTAGACCTAAAACCATATTGACTTCTATTAAACAAGTTACGATATTCAAAATAATTAGTTATTTGAATTTTTAGTATTACCTCGATGATTTTTGCAAAAAATGGCACAATAGATATTGGCCTGTAATTTGCAGGGTCGTCAACTGAACCTTTTTTGAACAGGGGTAACACTTTGGATAGTTTTAAAATTTTCGGAAAGCTGTTCGTTCTAATGCACTCATTGATTAGTTTAGTGAGAGGGACGAGAATAATAAATTTAATACAGTTTTACATTTATCTCATAGGCATCATAGCTTTTTACGTTTTTCAAGTTTTCAATTACATCAAGTACCTGATTATAGGATACTTCAGAGACGTTAAAATCCTCCTCTATGCAGTTGATACTGGAATTATTTAAAAAATTTTCACAGTTAATGTTACAGGGTGGTAATGTATTAACTAAATTCTGAGCTATATTTCCAAAAAAAAATGTTAAAATCGTTAGGTGAAATAGTCTCATTATAATTGCGTATCTCACTTTTGTTTGATTTAATCAAGTTCCACATTGCCTTTTGTTGATTTTTGTTTCGAAGTATATAATTATCATTTGCGGATTTCTTTGCGTTGACTAACTCCTTTTTATAACTATATTTTTTCATATTTATTAATTCTTTTAAATCAGCAGAAGGATTTAGGTACCTTATAACAATCTTGTAAAGAATGAAGTGCCTCTCTCATTTGTCTAAGGTTGTCAGTGAAGCATTTAGGGTTAGATTTATTGTCATTTACTAAAATTTTGGATTTGATAGGGAAGTACACTTCTAATGCAGAAGTTATTTTATTCAAGAACAATTCGTATTTGGCTTCAAGGTCAAGACACGAAATGCCAATAAATTTCCAGTCGAGCTGTTGCAATTGTGTGTTTAAATGAAATAAACCTATGTCGGTAATAGGCCTATAGTGAACTATTTTTTTGCCTCCATGGGTTTGCAGTTATTTACTCTCAAGTTTATACCGAGATGATCAGACAATTTTGAATCAATTGTATTCGTCATACAGATATCACGAGGAAAGTTTATAAATACGTTGTCAAGACAACTATGGTGACGAGTTGGAGAATTATTGCAAGCGACAAAGCCAAATGAACTGAACAAGTTAATAAGTTCTAGTGCATGTTTGTCGGGATTATTAAATGGGACATTAAAATCTCCAGTGAATATTATTTACTTTTTTTCTTTTGAGAGGCATAATTTAAAGCAATAGAGAGTTTCTGCAGAAATATGTCAAAATTACCTAATGTTGGAGATCTGTACGTGGTTATTATAATGAACTTGCCACAAGCAACACCAGCTAATTACAGTGCAGGTCTGTGGAGAGGTTATTAATTTGTTGAATTTTAATGCAACTGTATTTTCTCCGACAAAAAATTGCAACATCACCGTGAATAGTGGTTTTTCTAGAGAAATTTGATACTAAAATGTAATTATCCAAATTTACAAAATCTGCCTCGTCATTAGTAAGCCAGTGCTCGTTAATGCATAAAATGTCAAAATTATTGTCCATTAAAAATATGTTAAATTCATTTACTTTTGTTCTGAGACACTGAATATTTATATGGAAAACATTAAACGAGTTGATAGAACCTTCTATATGAGGCCTATTAGAAAATCTGTTGAGTGATCTTGAACATATATTAATACTTATGCTAGGAGTGACATTTGTGAGAGTCGGAGGTATAAAAAATTTGACGATGTTTTTTCGGTGTCAATGCTATCGTTCAAAGATACTATCGAGCTGTCAGCGTCATTTATAGATGTCACAGTGGGAGTAGAATTCTGTGGGTTATAAACTGATGCAGGGATAGCGAAGTTATTGTTGTTAATATCAATGGCATCGCTAGTGCGAATGAAAATCAAAGATTTCTGTGAGTGCTTGATAGCAGATACCGATTTCACTATCTTGGAAGCTGCTGTATAATTACTGAACTTCTTCCGTTGCGGACTGTTTATTTCGACAAACTTAAAGTGACATTCACTGCATGCATTGAATTTGCCCAAGAAATCATGAAGTTTAATATTAAATTTATAAATGTGATTATTAGTCTGAGATTCATTATTGCAGTAGGGTACTGGTACTGATGAATACATCACGTTGGTATGCACACATAATTTAAGTTTATTGCAGATATACCGAAAAGAAGGCGTTTTTCCATTATCAATGTCATTTGATCCCCCTACTACAATGATATTATCTTGAAGTGTAAAATTATTCGCTAATAATTCGACATTCTCCAAAATTTTGTATAAATGGGCCCCAGGTTTCCTTAATGAAGTGATATCAAATAGATCTGTGTCTAGCCATTTCTTCACTTTTCAAGTAATATTTATGTCATCTGTAGAAAAACTGCAAAGGGTCTAGCAGGATAAGCTAGGCGAAACGGCCCCCGCAAGCAATCTTTGAAATACTTTTGGTATAATATTTCGTTACCGTACAGGCAGTCCATCTAGTCGACACTCGCCGCGTCCCAGTGAAAGGGTTAATGAAATTGGACGCAACACTTTCAAACAAAAATTAATTCATCATTTTATCTACTATTATTTCTATAGTACTTATGACCGCCTAGTTTATTTGGCTAGACCTTTTACGACATGCTGTATATAGTTCTTATTCGCGATTAATTATTTGATTTTTTGTAGACGTTGCTGCGCTGATTACTCTAAAGAGTGGATGATTTTTTTCGCAAGAAATAAAAGAGTAATTACGTATTTGTTAATTTGCAATAGAAAAGTATTTGCACATCGATATGGCTGAATCAGAAGCATATTTTCTCCAGCAAATTAAGACCTATAAGAACCTCTTGGAAAAATCAAATGATCCGGAATTAAAAATGAATATTCTTGTAGCCTTGGATAAAATGCCGGTAAAGGTATACCACTTGGAACAGACAGGAATCGGAAGAACCGTTAACAATCTTCGTAAATATGACTTAGATGAAAATATCGTCATTGCTGCGAGGGAGTTGAAAGATAAATGGAAGAACATGGCCTTGGTATTTTGGAGTAGTGATGATAAACATGAGAAACAGGAGACGCCGAAAAAGATGGGGAGCAATTAGTATTGTACTTATTTAGGTAGGCCAAATACTTCAGTCAAATAGTAACAAATTTCGCAGTTTTGAAACTCTGCAAAAGACGTTCATTAATGCGTACTATTAAACATATTAAGTCTCGATTTCGATCCATCGCGCTCGAGCCGTTATCTTGAAGAATAGTGTTCAACCTAATAATTATATTATAAGAGGAGTTAACTCGGTGACTTGAAAAGCGGTTAAGAACACATTTTATGAAACATTTTTTTAAAAGCTACTGACCTCGACAACGTACCCATTTTCACAAGGTTGGAATATGCTAAAATGTTAGTTTAGATATCCCCAAAGAAGCAATGGCCGGTATGGCCAAAGGACGTCGGTGGGGTGAGTGTCCAGAAAGGACAATGTTAGAAATAGGCGATTTTTGACCCCTCCGGGCAACGAGTGTCGACATCAAAATTCGATTCTGTATGGTTCATAGAAACAGAAAATGCATATTCATATTAGGTGCCTTAATTTTCCGGAGAAAATTAGTATATTAACTTCAAAACCTATGTACATATACCTATAAAATTCGTTGCAAGTTTTGGGGTAGATTTTGTACTTTACGGGTAGTTTAACAATTTTCTCGCTTATTGGAAGTTTCTAGTGTGCACTACTACGGAAATGGTACATGGTCTACAAGTAAGTTCAAGTACTTGTAGATTACCTATTGTTGTAATTTTACACATAAATATATATATAAGTCGTCACTACAACGGCACCTTTGTTGAATTTTTGTATTACATTACCACTGCTGGTCTGAGGGTGGATTTTATATTTTGAAGGTAGTATACTAATTTTCCTCGGAAAGTTAGGATGCCTAACAAGCATTTTCTGTTTCTATGAATCATACAGAATCGAATTTTGATGTCGACATTTGTTGCCCGGAGAGGTCAAAAATCGCCCATTATTAACATTGTCATTTTTGAAAGTGGTTGCCGTTTAAGTTGTTTGTATTTATTAGCCTGTCCAAAGCTGTGACCTTCGAGCGCCGAGTGGCGGAGTGGTGAAAGAAACGCTCTTCATGCGGAAGGTCCACTGTTCAAATCACACATACCGACAGTTTTTTTTTTTTATCGAAATCTCTTTCTCGAATATTATAATACCTATATTCTACGTTAATAAATATTTCTTTGACTTCGATGTTTGTTTAATTAAATTGTACCGTTAGGTATTAAACATAGTTTTTCTTCCACTTCCTTTTATGAAATTCCAGCAAAATTAGTTTAAAAGTGAAAGATCCTCACGGTCCAGTTTAATTAAACAAACATCAAAGTCAAAGAAACACTTACAGACGTGAAATATAGGTAATATAATATTCGAACAAAATATTTGTGCTAAAAAAAAATTGTCTCTAAGTGTAATTTGAACCTTGGATCTTCCGCATGCGAAGCACTTGTTTAACCGCTACGCTACTCGGGGTTTGAAAGCCAGAACTTTCTAGAGGCAAATAAATAAGAACAACTTAAACGGCAACCACTTCGGGGCACTCACCCCACCGACGTTCTTTAGCCATACCGGTCATTCCTTCTTTGGGAAAATCTAAACTAACATTTTAGCATATTTGCAGCCTTGTGAAAATGGGTATGTTTTCGAGCTTAGTAGCTCTTAGACTATTAGCGATATCAAAATGACTTTCCATATATAGAGTAAAGCTCTCTATAGAAAATGTCATAGGTACACATTTTAACCGTTTCTATTGTTATACTCGTAAAGAAAAAAATTCATATAATTTTATTAGTTATGCAATTCTAATTATTCTAAACAACTTTGAAAAGGCATTTGTCTATTCGTTTGTCGGTTTCTCCGACTGTTCGCCCTTCTTTCCATCCGCCATGTTTCTTCTAAGCACAAATTAAACACGAGAAAAGTCTCATTTTATTATAGCTTGGATAGAGAAAGAACCTTTTCATTTTTGAAAAAGAATGTTCTAATCATTGATCAGTTTATATTTTAGGCAGTTTATTGTGAGTGTATACACGTGTATTTTTTTTAAATTAAAATGGTTCACAACCTTCGTATTTATAGAACGATTTTTTCTAAAAATTAAAGAGTTTTTCCTCTGTCTGACACTGATTTGTCAAGGTTTAATAAAATTAAACTTTTCGTTCTTATATTATTGTGCCTACATGGCGGATGGAGAGATGGACGGACAAACAAACCGACGAACGGTCGGACAGATGACGGAACATTTTTGTTCTTGTAGTTTCTAGAAATATAACAATAGATACGGAAAATATAAACCATAATTTCGACATCGTTAATGGTTAGCTAGATATAAGAAAAACTAGACCGGAACGCCATCTTTCCAAGATGGCGGCTCAAGCCCACAGGTAGAGACAGGGACTTTTAGTATGTTTAATGTTAATGAACATCTTTGGCCAAGTTTCAAAATTTTCAATTTTTTCCCTCTAATTTTTGACTGTAGTAAAAAATATAAATTTTATACTGTGTTAGTTGCAAACTATGTTCAGTTGAAAATGCCAGAAAAAATATCTTTCTCGTTATAGTGTCTTTCACAAATAAAATTTTAGCAGTTTGTCATATAGACCTTTGTGTCGTGGGAGCTAGAATTATTTCAAAATACAGGACAACTTATTGTTCCAACGTTTAAGTGTGTCTGAAAACTCTTCCATTATTATCGCCAAATCAAAAGTCCCAAAAATTTCCAGAGGATTCTCAAAAACTTCCTCCAATTCATTGTAGATTTAATAATACTTGTATTTGTATTCAAGAAACGTATTGTATAAATATCTACAGAATATTACTTATATTTTATATTTAATACTATATTGCATATCAAATAGCTATAGTTATATAGTTTTAATCAATTACACGCTTTGAGAAATTAACGTACCTATTATTATGATTAATTTTGGTAAAATTTGTGTATACAGGGTGTCCTACTTAAAACTCTCGGGGTCATTTTCTCGTTATTTGAATTTTCAAGCTAAAATAGTTGTATTCGGTTTATTTCATACTAAGAGAAAAACACATTACAAAACATAAAAAGTTTGTCAGTAAAACCGACGATTGGATCTCACCCCTTGTACAAAAGTCCTTCTTCTTTACACAGCATTCTTCATAATTTTTGTTTTGTTTACTACAGCCTTGATTTGCTCTTTTTTTGTATATGCTTTCGCATTGTTTGATCCTATTTTAAAACCATATCTGGTAAAGCCTTCTTTTCAGGTATGTTATTCGGAACCTTGAGTTTTGGTATCCGCAATGGCTTTATTAACTTCTTTTTTCTAGTAGAGTTATTTTAAAACTTCGGTGTTGATCGACATACATTAAAAAATATATCTCCATCAACATCGAAGTTTTAAATTAACTCTATTGGAAAAAAAGAGGTAGCAAAAAATTCAACTAGGTGTAAGTGGTTATTAAAATATTACACTTAGTTGAATTTTTTACTCTTTTTGAGTTCTTTTTACTGATGGGGTAAGTGATACAGTTTTTGGTTTTGTTGGACTAAATTTTAAAAACTTCAAAGTATTTTGATCTGTTTGTTTATTATCTGATAACAGTAACTTGGTCCGAATGGCTTTTCTTTCACTAATTTATTTTAAATTTTCAATTTTATCACAAGCCCTTTGATGGATCAAAACGAAATTGGCATTTCTCTCCATACAGGTTTTGTAACTGGGTTTTCAGCCACTTTACTCAAGTTTTTGGATTTATTGAGAATCACATTTTGCCTATTTTTTAAAACAAAAAAGTGAAAATGAAAATGAATGTTGTGAAAGGTATTCAGTGGCATATATAAATTACTCCAGTTTTGGATAAAAACGATCTTTTTATAAATTGATATATAAATAGCGTTGTGATGCAATGAAATACCAGGAACCCTGAAAATAGGTGCATGTGATGGGACATTGCAGTCTAAGCAACTTTTATTATATGAACCATTTTCAAAAAATGGTTTTCGAAATATTTGAACTTCATTGTATTCTCTTTTAAGTAATAAAAATGCTACATTTTTTTAAAAATAAATTTTGGACGATTCTAAAATTTTTCATCTTAAAAAAGACGGATTTAGATAATAATGTAATTTTATTGTAACTTCTGATCTGATTTTAATTATAATTGCCACTTTAAACTTACAGTTATGTATAATTGCAAGATTAAAGTGCCAATTATGTATAATTGTAAGTTTGAACTGACAATTATGTATAATTGTAAGTTTGAACTGACAATTATAAAATATTTTGCCCCATGTATTTTCTACGCTTTCGTAATATATTTCTTATGTTGGTTACTAAAATATTACTTAATTGAATTTTTTGCTGTTTTTGAGTTCTCTTTTACTGATGGGGTAAGTGGTACAGTTTTTGATTTTGCTGGACTGAAGTTTAAAAACTTTTTACTTTCACTAAGATACTTCAAAGTATTTTGATCTGTTGGTTTATGACCTGATAACAGTAAATTGGACCGAATGGCTTTTCTTTCACTCATTTCTTTTTAATTTTTCATTTTATCATAAGCCCTTTGATAGATCAAAGCTAAATTAGGCATTTTTCTCCATATAGGTCTTGGAACTGGCTTTTCAGCCACTTTACTCAATTTATTGAGAATGACATTTTGCCTATTTTTTAAAACCAAAAAATCAAAATGAAAATGAATTTTGTAAAAAGTATTGAGTGGCACACGAGCGGATTTAATTTAGTTATTGAATGAATATTTTGTAAAAACAAAACATAGTGGTAGAAAACAAGGTTTAATTTATCGATAAAGAAATACTAATGAAATGTTATTATCACATTATCCCTCTGGCGGGCCACCCCCCAGGAGAGAAGCTGGGCCACTCACTACCAGTGGCGATTTGTCTCCACAAAATTTGAAACCCAACTAAAATGTTAAGCTAGGATGAAGCAGAATTCTCAAAATGTTATTTGGACACACCAGAATCTTCGATAATCATCTTCTGGGGCTTCTTGGACTGACTAACCTTCACTGAGCTAGCACCAACCTTCACTGGACTTTCAGTATTCTGACCGGACATAAACTTTCTATGTCCGCTCCTATTTCAAATCTTCGATAATTATCGATGGAAGATTGATGAGAAATAGAAGAAAATGTTATATTCTAATTTTTTTCTAATTCTACAACCGATAATAAAAAAGGTAATAAAATGATCACGTAAGTAAATAATTTATGTTTAGTTCATTTTAAATGAGTAGTGGTATTTTTGTTACTAAAAAAGTACAATTACAACTAGCTGTGGTTCAACTTTACGGGCTGCGAGGTGAAGAAGTTCGCCGAGGGAAAAATTTATCCGATATCGCAGGTAGCCCTGGAGCGGTTCTGCAAGAGTGCGAGGCAGTACTCCTCGAAAACCAAGGAAATACTTGTGAAAGTCAGTGATAATGACATAAACAGTGACTACAGTGGACCAAGAACGGAAAGTAGTGCGAACGAAAACATTCCAGATCAGAAAGGCGCATTGAGTGCCAGCATAAAGATGGAAGTCGAACAATCTCATAAGCAGACATCCAGCAGGAACGAAGAATTTCCATCAATAATTATTTGCTGGAGATTCTTACACTGACTAATTTTCACTGAGCTAGCACTAACCTTCGGCTTTCAGTGTATAGTGGATCAATTTTAAGGGCGTTTGACCCACTATACACTGAAAGCCGAGTGAAGGTTAGTGCTAGCTCAGTAAAAGTTAGTCAGTGTAAGAATCTCCATCAATAATTATTTGCTGCAGCAATGAGTTTGTCCTCACTTGGCAGTGTTAGTAAATCGAAAGTAATTTGTTTGATTCTTCTTGTACCTCAGATGATTTTTCATTCTAATCCACTTCTGACACATTGGAACTAATCTTATTCTGTATGGTCTTCAAATTTAACACGTCTTTATCAATTTTACACGATATAATTTCTTTTACAATACCTACTAGGCGTTCCTCAATCGAGGCTGATTTACTGCTTCTCCTCGCTGCAAAAAAACTTCTTCACTTACTCAGGTTCATTTCTGATTTCCGGTGCAGATACATTTCTATTAGATATGCTTCTGTTGGTCTCGATAACTTAATTCTACATAGGAATCATTTTCTCGAATCTCTGGGACTCAGCGGATCTCAGAAATTGTCTAATATTGAGCAACAATATATACTGTTTATTTTACTGCAATTATTTTTCAACCTGTTTAGGCTTTGATCTACAACAACTTCATTCCTGTTGGACGTCTGCTTATGGTATTGTTCGATTTTCATCCTTATACTGGTACTCAATGTGCCTTTCTGATCTGTAATATTTTCATTCACACTATTTTCCGTTTTTGGTCTACTGTAGTCACTGTTTATGTCAGTATCACTCACTTTCCTAAGTGTCTCCTTGGTTTTCTAGGAGTACTGCCTGGCACTTTTGTAAAACCGCTGCAGGGCTACCTTCGACATAGGATTAATTTTTTCCTCGGCGAACTTCTTCACTTCGCAGCCCGTCAAGTTGAACTACAGGTGGTTGAACTGTAATTTTTTAAGTAACAAAAATAGCCATAACTCTTTTAAAATTAACTAAACAAAATATTTATTATCAATTGCAGAATTAGAAAAAAAATAGAAAATAATATTTTCTTTAATTTTGAATGAATCTTTCTTCGACAGTTATCGAAGATTTCAAATAGGACCGGACGTAGGAAGTGTTTGTCCGATTAGGACACTGAAAGTCCACTGAAGGTTATTGCTAGTTCAGTGAAGGTTAGTCAGTCTAAGAAGCTTCAGCAAATACTTATCGAAGATTCTGGTGTGTCCAAATAACACTTTTGAGAATTTGGTTAAGTAGACATTTCATTAGTATTTCTTTGTCAATAAATTAGTAGCTTGTTTTCTACCACGTTTTATTTTTACAAAGTATTCATTCATCAGAAATAAATTTATTTCATTACTATCTAAATTAGTCTTTTTTTATTGTGAAAAGTGCCACAAAGAACTTATCATCGTAGTTTTATTTAAAAAAAGCTATGATATTTTTGTTACTTAAAAAAATAATGTTGAAGTTCAAATATCTCTAAAAGTAGTGGTTTCTAGAAAATTGTTGGTATTACAAAAGTTGCTTAGAATGCAAGATCCCATAACAAGTACCTATTTTCAAAGTTCCTGGCAATGCCATCTATACTTCAGTTAGCAGAAAGGTCGTCATTACTCAAAATTGAGGTCACTTATATATTCTAGTGATTGCATTTTACAGAATTCAAGTTTTAAATGTTACACCCCACTCTTATTTTAAAATTATGTTTTTGACTCTCGGTCAAATTAACCTAAAGCATAAATCATGTATCATATCACAATACAACAGTTTTCTATTTATTCAATTTTATCTTTTATCGTGCTCACACAAAACAATATTTCATCAACATATTAATAAGAATTTAACATTGTATAAAATAGTTGTTTTTATCGTTGTCTTATACAATAATAATACAGGGAAAATAATTTTCAATTACACAAAAATACATAATTAGCCTACTGCTTTACAGCCGCATAATAGGTAATATATACTTTACCAAATGATTTTGTTTAAAGGAATAAACTACCTGCTGGACGTAAGGAGTAGAAGAAGTGGGAGTCGCATTGTGCTTTTGCATGCTTTCAGCAAATATTGTATAAATGATAAACTTGCAAAAATAAAATTGGGATTTTGTGGCTTTAATTTGGACCGAGATGCAATTATATAAATAAACGCATGATGCTTTTAACTCCATTGTTTTAGAAAAATGCAGTTGCTTGAAAATAACTCAGAGAATGCTCTTTTTATCGTATTACTCTTTTTGTAGATTTTCAAAATTCTTTCAATATACTTTTGGTTTTTTTAATAAAAAACTGCCTATTTTATGACAAGACACATCTACTTATATCATATATTATATTATACTAACAGAAACACGAAATAGTAAAGAAGAAGGGGAAATATTTTATTTATTGTAACATTTAAAAATCTATGATTGGTAATTTAAAAAACTGATTTAATTTTGTGTAATTATCTTCATCAAGGAACTAATTGCAATTAAAATACATTTTTTTTACTCCTCTTATGAAAAATTACTAATTTTGCAACAATTTGTTAAAAAATATTAATCATGTAAATGTTTAAAGCTACTTAAATTTAAATTCAAACCAGTTATTCCACATTAAGTCACCAGCAGTATGGGAAAATATTATTTCTCTTTTAAATTGGCCTAAAATGTTTTAACTAAATTTATAATTTACTTTAAATTATACTATAATAATTGAGAAATTATTGAGTATATATTATTTTTTAAAATAATCAGTACTCTTGGAAATATTTACAACCAATACGATATTTCTTCTCCGGCTAAAAATGCGAATTTACAAAAAATAATATTTAAATAAATATGTATTTACTAAAATCCACACAAAAGCGTACGGCAACCCCTACTTCTTCCACCTCCTACTGCAAAGTTTTAGGCTGCCATGTATGTGATAAACTATTATACTAATTTTCAACTGTATTATAAATGACATGCTCAAATATTTATTCATAGTAAAAATAATGCGTTAACTTGTTGGAGCAGTGTATATTGCAATATGCCATTTTACGTAATACGAATGTATTTTTACAGAATAATACGATTTGTGAACTGAGCCATTTTATATTTTTATGTTAGTGTTTCTTAAAATATATTTTTTTGATAATAAAGTTCTTTCAGAAATTGTGCTTTTCTTGCAGTAAAAATTACCTTTAAGCTCCTCTGACCATGATCTTAAACCACGAGATAAATTGATGATTTTTCCTCAATGAGTTCTTTGGATGGTAAGCAATAACATCACGTAAAGTTTGCATGATTGCCTAACCTGCAAGTTAAAAAAAATTGAAAAACTTTGTTTTCCGCTATTTTCCCAAAATATCGAAAATGAGTGGAGGCAGGAGAAAATAAAAAAAATAGTGAAGTGGAGATATTGATGCAAGGTTGTCCGCGCCCGAACGCGCGATTTGCAGTACTTGGGGCGCAAAAAACCCTTTGCTTAGACAAACAAAATTTACACAAATTAAAAAACTATCATTTTAATGTTGGAAGTCTCACCTTTCCTATACATATAATTGTATATTAATATAAGACTAATTACCCATTAACGCCCAAGACAATTTTTTTTTGAAATTTGCAAACATATTCGGTATGTATGTTCAAAATACTTCCAAATGACTGTAAAAAATAAGAAAAAAATATGCAACATGTGGTTTATCAAAAAAGTGGTGATCTATAAATAGATCACTGGGCAGATATAATATATATTTTAATATACAGGGTGTTTCACTTAAAAGTCCCCAGGCCATTATCTCTAAAACTAATAAATATATTTTATTTTTGTAAATGGCAGATGATTGATACCAAAGAAAGGTTTAAATAACGGTGATTAGAATTTTTCCTCAACAGCACACAGAGATGGCGCTGCGATGCAAAACTATTTTTTGATGGCTGGAACCTTGAAACATAAGTCATGTGATTAAACAATAATTTGTGAATAATTTTGATGGTATAGAGAATTTACAAAAAACAAGCCGTTTTGGAGTTACATGAGTTTCTTTCATTAATGCCAGTACACGTGAATTTTGATAAATCCCTATAATTTATTTATTATTTATTATAGAATATTGGTTACCAAACACTTTTTTTCAAGATAAGGAAAGTGATATAATACACTATCATAAAATTATGTTTACCACTTCCGGCCAAACCGGAACTAACATGATAAACCAATATCCATATGTTCCTACATATTACATTTTTTTTTCTAATAACGCTTCTAATAAAACGGCTCCCAAAACTTAAAGTAAGTAAGACAACAAAGAAAATACACACTAATTTAGAATGGGCTAAATTTATATTAACAATTCAGTAAAGAACGTAAACAAAAGTTTTATAAACAAACATTTAAAAACTATCGAAATATTATTAAAAATGAAATTAAACTAATTTCTTTCTTATTAGTAGGTACTTATTATATTAAATGTTCAAAATTTCTCCCTTCTTCATGAATACACATATTGTACCGTTTCAGTAACTCTTCATTGCAAACTTTTTGTAACGTATGTCTATTTATAGCAGCAACACTTGCTTATATTTTATTATACAAATCGGCCATATCCTCAATGGGTTCAATGTACACTACACTTTTTAAATACCCCCAAAGGTAAAAATCTAATGGAGTCAAGTCAGGTGATCGTGCTGGCCATCTGACTACTCCATTAGTACCAATCCATCTCTGAGGGTTCATTAAGACAATCTTTGACTAGTACTGAGTTATGGGGTGGTGCACCATCTTGGTGAAACCAAATATTCTCCTGGTTATGAGGGATAGTCTCTAATAATCCTGGCAATACATTTCTCAAAAATATCTCATATTTTCTTCCATTTAAAGTCCCATGGAATAGATATGGTCCAATAATATATGAATTTAATATTCCACACCACACGTTAGCTCCAAAAGTTACCTGATTTCGGGTCATTCTCATCCATCTAGGATTATTTTGTGACCAGTATCGGCAGTTATGCTTACTCACAACTCCGTTGTTGTGAGAACGGCTTTCATCGCTCCAGAGCACATTTTTAAAAAAATTTGGGCATTCTTCAGAAAGAACTGAAAATTCAGCTAGAAAATGTAATCTTCGTTCATAATCACCAGGCCTTAAATGATGGATCAATTTTAATTTGTATGGATGGTATTTATTTGATTTTAATATTCTATGGCACGAAGATATCGACAGATTAGTTTCCGATTCCAATTTCCGGAGAGAACATTGAGGATTGTTGACAACACTATTTAACACCAAGGCTGTATTTTCATCGTTTATAACTGGCCTATTTCTGTTACGAATAGTTTTCTTAAAACTACCCCAGTTTCTTAAATTTTTAAACAGCATGATAAATGTTTTTTTATCGGGTGTAGGTCTATTTGGAAATCGTAAACAAAACAATCGTTTTGCTTGTCGGGAATTTCTTTTGCATTCACCGTATATTAAAATCATATTTAACTTATCTTCATTGGTGTATCTAACCATTTTTTAAATTTATTTTTATTGCCTTATTTGGATTAATTTGCTTTGAATTGTTTCTAAGTACACTATTTCTGTTTGAAACTATGATTGAAATGCACCAACTACAAACTTTGTTTAATAACTGTCAAACTTAAAATTAAATCAAAGCCTACTAATATCTCTTAAGTAGATTTTTCATTACCATTCTAAATTAGGGTGTATTTTCTTTGTTGTCTTACTTACTTTAAGTTTTGAGAGCCGTTTTATTAGAAGCGTTATTAGAAAAAAAAAAAATGTAATATGTAGGAACATATGGATATTGGTTCATCATGTTAGTTCCGGTTTGGCCGGAAGTGGTAAACATAATTTTATGATAGTGTATTATATCACTTTCCTTATCTTGAAAAAAAGTGTTTGGTAACCAATATTCTATAATAAATAATAAATAAATTATAGGGATTTATCAAAATTCACGTGTACTGGCATTAATGAAAGAAACTCATGTAACTCCAAAACGGCTTGTTTTTTGTAAATTCTCTATACCATCAAAATTATTCACAAATTATTGTTTAATCACATGACTTATGTTTCAAGGTTCCAGCCATCAAAAAATAGTTTTGCATTGCAGCGCCTTCTTTGTGTGCTGTTGAGGAAAAATTCTAATCAACGTTATTTAAACCTTTCTTTGGTATGAATCATCTGCCATTTACAAAAATAAAATATCTTTATTAATTTTAGAGATAATGGCCTGGGGACTTTTAACTGAAACACCCTGTATAATAATTATTTTATTTTACTTATTGTCTAATAATATTACCATTAGAACATCAGTAAAATGTTACTAAATTATAATAATAATGGCAAAATTTAACAGCTATATTTGGTGGTAAGTTAGGAAACAATTGGCACAAAGAGTAACGTCACATTTTACGCAGTAGCTTTTAGGTCTACTCTTGCAATCTTTTCTTTGGCATCTTCTCTGACCATCACGATATTGTTTAAAATGATTTAGGCCATCTAAACGGACGTCTTCAGGGGCCACTGCTGCTTTGATTTTCCTTTTAGCAGAGGATGTGAGTTTCATATATGGAACTGCAACCGCTCTACGGAATTCTAGACAGCTGATAGCGTCACGACCATGCATTGTGCGGTACAAAATCCAGGCGTTTGTTAGTGCCATATCCAGATTACGAATGAACATTGACCAGAATCATTTTTTTTCACGAATCTGGATTTCATATTTACTAATAAACCAATCATGACGATTGACACCACCCATGTATTAATTGAAACACATAAGTCTGTATCTGTAGACCAGTACATTCTTTCAGCTGGAACTTGGTGATATCCAGAAAACAAAAGTATTCCTATAAAACACTTCAGTTTATCAATTTCTTAACCGAATGAAGCATCGTCTCTTACACGCTTAGCGCAACGCAAAGTTTCTTCCTTTATGATATCTACTATATCATTTGAAAGAAATTTCTCAAAAATTTTCAATGGGGTGAAGGCTCTGTGTTCTTTTATCAGTGCCTCCATTTTATATTTTTCAATAGTAGCAAACTCTGTGTCGGTAAAAGTATACTTGGGATCGCATTTTTTCCATTTCGGTAGAAAATTAGAAAGTCTCTGCTTTTTCATACCTTTTTGCTCAGAAATGGCACTAGTACTCTGGTCTTCAACAATGTCTTCTGTATCTTGATCTTCATGACCGTATTGTATCTCCAACTGACCAGAAACATCTTATACCTCCGCTATGCCCAATTCGTCATTATCCACTTCGTCTTCATCTGTCACATAATTTGGTTCTAGAGGTAAAACAATAATGTCTAGAGTAGCACTATCATCATCATCAATATGAAAATTAGGATCATCAATAATTTTTTCTATCTTCTGCATAGTCAGCGCCCCTCTTTGAATCCATGTTCTCTAAAAAGTTAAATTTTTATTATTATTATTATTATTATTATTATTATTATTCAAACTATCAACATGTTTTAATTTTTTATATTATAATTTTATCGTAATTTTCACTTATAAATGTTTGACTGTATCAACGCAAAAGAAAAAAGCTTTACTTACCAATTATATTTTTCACCAATACAACGGAAGTAGGTGATATTTTAGTAAAACTAGCACTAAAAGATTTTATCTCACACACTGGCTAAGACTGACCAATAATAAAAAATGACCTAACAAATCTGATGCGGATAAATTCTCAAAGTTCCAATCAGATATCATGCCATATTATAAAATGAGTTATAGGATAATAAACTTTTATATTCTAGGGACTCATTGTGACATATATCATTTTTCCATATCCATTAGGTTTCTGTTTATAAACAAATAAATTTGTTAGTGTAAGTGACAAATTTTTTCATGATTTTAAAGAATTTTTTAAAAATACTTCCAATTTGACAAATTATTAGAAAATGGTCTTCTACTGTTGTAGTAATTCTAGATATCAATTTAAATCACTTTTTAAGAAATTAAATGTGTAATTGTCATGTTAAAAAGAAATTGTTCCTTGTGATCTATAAATAGATCACTGGGCGTTAATGGGTTAATATAAGACTAATTAATGTATAGAAGCAAATCATCAATATATATTATATTTCGAAAATTACCTCGTTTTTGTATATTGTATGATAATCCGTAGGAAATGTTCGAACTGTTTTTTGGTCTACGGGAAACTTTCGAGAAATGTGTCAGTTTGAACCTCATTAACTCACATTTGTCTAAGTTAATGTAGTTTAAATGAACACTACTTCTGAAATTATTATAATTTCGTAATTTCGGAATTTGTGGAACAAATATATATTAGGGTGGTCCTTATTTTTCAAATTTTAAAATTTGATCGTCTCACCCCCTCAAATTGTTCTAATATAAGAAGAGAAGAATCACACAAAATTTTGAGTGGTTGGCTCAACCCCTTCCCGTGATTCAAAAGGGGTGAATTTTTCTATGTATTTCTTATGGGTAAAAGACATTTTTTCGTAAATTTGCGATAGAATCGTGAAAATGTTGTGTAATAAAAATCGCACACAAGTCTCCTCTTCAGAATTGTCCAGAGAAGACGAATTAATCATTTTTTTTAAATTAAAGCCTCATAATACTCTTATAGGGCCCCAAAGTGACCCTATAAGGGCGCTATAGGGCCGCTATGTTATTGCTTAGGTTTTCACGGGTGTTAAATGAAGTGTTGGTGTGCTTTCGGGTGTTTTCCCGTGTAGTTGATAGGCTCCTGTTGGAGCCATGGTTGTCTGAACGCCTACTGCTACTGCTGCTGCTGCTACCGCTGCTGCTCCACGTTGCCCTAACTGAACTGACGTTCTCTTCGTAGTGTGTGCTCCTTAGTGTCCGCCTCTATTGGCGCTTACCGTAAATTGTCGTAGTTTGTTGGTCTTGGTCTTGCCCTATTTCGTGGGCTGGCTGTTTTCGTGCTTGGTATTTCTTCTGAATATTTCTTGGGCTTGGTAATTATCACACTTGTGGGGTGAATGTTTAGTTAGGTTAGTATTCGAGTATGTGTATTAACGTGTACATGTGTTCTGTATGGGTAGGTGGCATCTTTTGTACAATTGTGTTGGTCGTGTTACGATGATATGGCTCTTTTGTCATCGGATCTTAAAAGTTTTTATGTTATACCGGGTGAGTCACGAATTGCGCTCGCCCAGATATTTCCTAAAATATTTGGAATAGAAAATTGAAATTTGGAGGTCTTATTACACGGCTAAAATGCCATCTTTTCAATAAAAAATCAAGTTTGGTGCACATCCGGTTTGACCGGAAATGCCCACAACTTTCGATTTTTAAATGGAACACCCTATATATTTTTACATTTTTGGAATCTAGAGGAAATTTTCAATACAATACATCCATTTTGGTCACTTTTTGATAAACATTAAAAATTGTATTAAAAAATCTATTTTTGAATCCAGAGTACTGTGGTGCCCAAAATATATTTTAGTTTGTGTGCTACGTTACTATAAAAATAAAAAGAGCAATATGATTGCATTAGTTAATTCTCTAGAGGCGTTTAAAATTTTTAAATGTGATTTTTACCCACTAACTTGGTTTTTTTAAATGGGAATTTAATCGTTCACCAACATTTCTAAATACCTCATTTTCATACGAATCTAATGATACCAAAATTTTGAAAATCCACTCAGAAATATTTGAGATTTCAGCCAAAATACAATGCAACCAAGCGTTTAGAAACATGCGGCTAATAGATAATAGATTAGTGGGCTTTATAAACTAAAATGGCACATTTCTGTGTAAATCTGGTAACCTAATAACATTGGAAAAATCGTTGTAGCCATTGAATGTAATAAAACAATATCAGCTCTCAGACAGACTCGTGTAGTTATAGGCAATCTTGAGCTATCAAACATTTGATAATTGTGAGCGCAAAGAACGTTACAATTAAGTTTAGCATAGGTATGTGGAGGTAAACATAAAGGGGACGGTAGCTCAGTGGTTTAGCGCATCTAGCTTACATACTGGCATACCTAGCGAAACAGGTTCAATCCCTGTTCACCGCGAAATAATTTTAATTATAAAATTATCCCCAAGAAGTGGTTCGGACTCCACTATAAACTGTAGGGCCTCGTTTCTCTTTACCTTACACAAAATCATTCTGGATTTTCAAGGAGTTACCTCGGTGACTTGAGAAGCGGTTAAGAAAACATTTTAAGAAAACGCATTTTAAGAAACACAATTACATCCACAAGGACATTTGCAATAGAATGCGACATCAGTTCGGTTTTCAGAGTTTTATTTAAATGAACATAAATATCGGGCCTATAAATAAATAAAAATCAATTCCGTTTGAACAATTAAACTTAAACTAGGTAACAGTGGGTATCTTTAAAATAATTAATATAATTAAACCATAAATTGACATTTATAGATATTGTTCAAAATGTCCACCATTTTTTTCTATACACAATTCGGCTCTGCGTACAGTTGCTTGAATGGCTCTACGCAATTCAGCCGGCGTTAATTCATTAAGAGCCCGTACAACTTTATTTTGCAGCTCTTCACGGGTATTTGAAGAAGTTTTATAAACTTCATTTTTGAGAGTGCCCCATACATAATAGACGAGGGGTGTTAAGTCAGGTGACCTAGGAGGCCACCTGATGTGACCTTGATTTGCGATAAGGCGTTCACCATGCAAGTTGTTTAAATATTCCATCACTCTTCTGGAAGTATGTGGGGGAGCACCATCTTGTTGGAAAAACAGATTTTGTAAATTTTCTTGAGCTCAGTACCTAGTATTATTTCTGTTAAACATACCTTGGTTCATAAATCTACTTTCATCTGAATATAAAATATGAAAAGGAAAACTTGGGTTTTGTTGTACTGCATTTAAGAACCAGTTGCAATATACTAGCCTCCTGTCGTTATCATCTCCATAAAGATGTTGGTGTATTTGGTATTTATAAGACCGAAACTTATGTTTCTTTAAAATTCTGCAAACCGAAGACTGACTAATGTCACATTCCATTGACAATTCCCTTGTTGATGTTGTTGGGTGTACCATCACAAATCCTAATACATCAATTTCTTTGTCCTCACTTACAATAAATGTTTGATGGTCATCTTGTTGATTGGGTTCGTTTCTGAATTCTTGTTCCACTATGGCAAACAAGTGTCTGCTTGGATGACGTCTGTTAGGATATCGTTGCTGATACAGTTCTGCAGCTGCAGTTGAATTTTTGAGACGCTCTCCATATATCAGTAACATATCGACCTTTTCATTTCTACTAAAATTATTCATTTTCTTTAATTTTTACTCAAAGAGATTTTCGCAACGCTTTATTTTGTATCTGTCTGACAGCTGATATTGTTTTATTACATTCAATGGCTACTATGATTTTTCCAATGTTATTAGGTTACCAGATTTACACAGAAATGTGCCATTTTTGTTTCCAAAGCCCACTAATCTATTATCTATTAGCCGCATGTTTCTAAAAGCTTGGTTGCATTGTATTTTGGCTGAAATTTCAAATATTTCTGAGCGGATTTTCAAAATTTTGGTATCATTAGATTCGTATGAAAATGAGGTATTTAAAAATGTTGGTGAACGATTAAATTCCCATTTAAGAAAACCGAGTTAGTGGGTAAAAATCACATTTAAAAATTTTAAACGCCTCTAGAGAATTAACTAATGCAATCATATTGCTCTTTTTATTTTTATAGTAACGTAGCACACAAACTAAAATATATTTTGGGCACCACAGCACTCTGGATTCAGAAATAGATTTTTTAATAAAATTTTTAATGTTTATCAAAAAGTGACCAAATGTATTGTATTCAAAATTTCCTCTAGATTCCAAAAATGTAAAAATATATAGGGTGTTCCATTTAAAAATCGAAAGTTGTGGGCATTTCCGGTCAAACCGGATGTGCACCCAACTTGATTTTTTATTGAAAAGATGGCATTTTATTCGTGTAATAAGTCCTCCGAATTTCAATTTTCTATTCCAAATATTTTAGGAAATATCGGGGCGAGCGCAATTCGTGACTCACCCGGTATAATAGTAATGTTTTTTTATTTTTTTAATTTTTGTATGTTTTATTGTTTATTTTTTTGTATGCTTTGTGTATGTATTTTTGTATTATTTTTTTTTGCATTTTTGTGATTTTTTGTTTTTTTTTATTGGAATGTTTTATTTTGTATTTTGTGTAATTTTTTCAAAAACAAGTTAGTATTGTTATATTGGTGTGGGTGTGTAGATGTAGTTAATTGACGGATGTTTGGGGGCATGTAAGAATTTATGTATTAATGGGTCGATCAAAGTGGAGTTTGTAGATTGTAGCAGTGTTTCAGCAAAATTTGGAATGAGATGTTGTAATATCAATTTGGAGAGTGTGGGGGTTCCTGTGATATTATGTGCATGTCTGTTGCTGGTGAATATGGGTAAATTTGCAGCTAACCTTAGAGTTTTATTTTGTAATGTTTGTAGTCTTTTTTGCTGGGTAGGGGATGTGATTATAGGTCTTAAATAAGATTTGTATCTAAATGTGGCTACGTGTAAAGGAGAGTTTTCGATTGCAAAATGCAAGTTTCTTAATTTGATATAATATTTCTTTATGGTTATATCTACGTGGTCTATGAAGAACATTCTACGATCCAAGTTTAACCCTAAATAATAGATAGATTTAAGCCATTCTAGCTCAGTGTCATTTATTTTGATCTTTGTGTTAGGGGTGATAAATTTACGGATGAAACACACCGTTTGTGTTTTATTTGTATTAACTAGTAAGCCCCAGTCTTCATAGAATTGTGTGGTTACGTCAGTCTGTTCCTGTAAGTTGGTCAATATGTCAGAGATTTTAGAAGTAGAAATTAGTGCAGTATCATCGGGTAGAGACATATTGTGTTACGGTGGTCTATGGGTGGTGGTAGGTCGTGAATATAAATTGTAAATAAGACCGGTTCCAAGGCAGAGCCTTGGGGGACACCAGAAAAGATGGGGGTGGTAGGAGAGCACGCCTTATTGACTGCAACTCGGAATTTTCTGTCGGTTAAGTATGACTGTATTGTTTTCACAATACGTGCGGATATACCCGAGACGAGGAGTTTATATAGCAGTCGGGGTGCCAGACTTTGCCGAAGGCTCTTTCGAGGTCAAGGGCGACAAACCTCGTGAGTTGACCTCGATTAATATTAGTGGTGACAATTTCACTGACGCGGAATAGCTGCTGTGTCGGAGTCGGAGTGACACTGCCTAAAACCAAATTGGAACTTTTCTGTTTCTGCTATTGCAAGTTAATTTTGTATCTTATCAAGGAGTAGTGCGTACTTTCGCAAGTGCTGGCAAGATACTTAACGGTCTGTAGCTAGTGATGTCTGTATGTGGTTTGTTAGGCTTAGGAATATTAACGACCTTAGCAGTTCTCCACTTTATCGGATAGTAGGTAAATCGCAAACACGAGTTGAACAGTTTAGAAAGAAAAAGATAAGTTTTAGGAGGTAAATGATTTAAAACAAAATTTGGTATATTATCCAAGCCTGGTGACTTGTTGGAATGCACTTTAACTATTGCAGCTCGTATTTGCGAAGGGGTGAAAAATTGGGGGTCATTTTCTGGTTGTAGTTTAAGATTTGTAAGCAGCCCTACAAGTGGGCTTACAAGTGTTATTGTTTCTTGTGGGATACGGTTGGGGATGAATATAGTGGAGAGGTGAGAGGCAAAAGGCTCAGCCTTTTCCGCGTCAGTTTCTGAAATCCCCTGCGGGGTTTTCAAGGGAGGTATTCTGGGGGGTTTTATTTTGAAAAGACGTTGGGCAAAATGAGTATCATTAGGATGGGAGGCAACTAGTCTGTTAAAATTTTCTATTCTGAAGGTTTTAATTTCAGTGTCTATCTCCTTTTTAGGGCGGTTGGAAGTGTTAGGGACTCTTTTCTGGCTGGTCATTAGCGCAAAGTGTATATGTTGTGTCAGTTCGTCGACGAGTCTGTCTATGTCATTTTAATCGTTGCATGTAGGGTTAAATTGTATATTATTTGTAATGTAAGTGTTAAATAGTGTGCAGTCATAATCGTGTTCGCGTGGCGTCTTATCTATAATTGGTATTTTGAAATTTAATGTAAGTGTAGTCTTAACAGGATAGTGATCTCTGTTTAGTGTTTTGTTTGTTTGATTTGAAATAATGCACTGAATGTCTAATTAATACTATTTAATGATTAACTTGTACTAAACATTTACGACAGTTGCTTTTAATCTCTACAACTTAACTTGATATATGTTTGACAGACTTGCTTTTACAGAGTTCAGTTCGAGCAACGAGGAGCAGCAGTAGCACCGGCAGCAGCAGCAGCAGTAGCGGCGGCAGCAGCAGCAGCAATAGGCAGCTTCCAGCTAGAACCTGAGGATGGCAGATGAGATTTCGCCGAAACGTCGTTCAGACAAGCATGGCTCCCACAGGAGCCTACCAACTACACGGGAAAACACCCGGAATAACACCAACACTTCATCACTTCAACACCCGTGAAAACCTAAGAAACAACATATATATATATATATATATATATATATATATATATATATATATATATATATATATATATATATATATATATATATAAAAACAAAGGAAATGGATGTAATCGCGTGAAGAGACACAAGGAAAAGCTTTCTTTCATGGGCAAGCCCGCATAGATGTCGATGCAGCCGTGGACACGTGTTTCGGACTTATTAGTCCTCATCAGCACGGTATAGCTAAGTTGAAAGGATAGGCACAACTTAGGACAACAAAGATAGGAGACACACAAACGGAACCACTGACAGGAAGCCAGTCGCACATTTGCGGCTTCTTAGGTTTTCACGGGTATTAAATGAAGTGTTGACGTGCTTCCGGGTGTTTTCCCGTGTAGTTGGTAGGCTCCTGTTGGAACCATGGTTGTCTGAACGACGTTTCGGTGGAATCTCATCTGCCATCTTCAGGTTCTAGCTGAAAGCTGCCTGCTGCTGCTGCTGCTGCTGCTACTGCTGCTCCTCGTTGCTCGAACTGAACTAGTTCAGTTCGAGGGTGTTTCTTCCCTCCGGGCCCGGCGGTTATTGAGGGGGCCTGGTGGTTTTGAGGGGGCCCGGTTTCACCCGAAGTTGGCAATTAGCATCGCATTTGCATTAGGTAAAACGAGAGAGGTATATTTTTAAATGATTAATGTGATGTAAATATTAATGAGTTCCGAATGACTCGTATTGTTTATAATGAGATAAATATGATCTTCAAAATTTCGATCGAGAAAAATATTCAATCCTAGGGAATACTCCCCTCCCGCTTTTTGAAATTTTTGTAGAAATAAATAGTTTATTATTATGAATGCCACCCCCGCTCCTCGAAATTTATATTGAAGATTGATGGGAGTCGTATGTTACTACTACCCCCCGGGCCCTGATTTTCTCTCGACAACCCTGACTGCTATTATGTTGTGTATGACTTTTTATAGAATAAATATCATTTATATAGTTATTATTTTCCATTATTTCCTTCGACAAATGTTATTTAACTTTCATAATGTATGTCGTACCTGGGGTACTATTTTGTGAATATAGCATGACGCAGATTCGCACCTCGCATGCTTCACTACTTATACTTCAATAATTTTTGTACAAAAAATCTGTGGCTTTAATAAAACATTTTGTAAAGATATTTTTTGTTTACAAATGTATGCTCTTTCTGAAAATATTTTTCCATACATCGACTGATACATCGAATTTTGAAAAAATGTCGGAAAAAAGTTTTTGATTTTTGTTTAATGTTGCCGATCTGGAAATTATGCAAACTTTAGATAATCTTATTAATTACACTTCAGAGAACTCATAAAAAAATAAGTCGCCTTCCTCTGAATATGTTTGAGATTTATAAACAAAATTAGCTACACCGCCTGGGTTATGCAGTGTTAAGTGTTCTGCTGTTTGTGGAAACACTTAGGAGGTATATGAAATCAGGAAATTTTATAATTTATCTTTGAAAAAAACATACTTAATTAATTACAAATTACACCCTTGTATTTTTGTTATTTTTTGAGGTAAATAAACAATTTCTGGTGCATCAATATATCTTCACACAAACTGCATCTTTTGAGGTAGATCTACTACGATTGTTTGCAGAAAGCGAAGTCACGATATCTTGCTTCGCGTTGGAGATATCGAAAAAGGTTGATTCAAAAAGTCATTTAAAATCAAATTTTTAGCCCATGTCCCTATTTTCAACGCCAAGTTCGCTTTAGTTTTTTAGTTATTGTGTGCCGATTCCACGCTTTATTTCTTATTTTGATAATTATTTTCACTAGTGTACCATAGAAATAAAAGAAAAACGATGTAGCAAAGGTAATTTTATTTCATTTATTTAAGTAAAGAATAACTAAAACCGCTGCCTAAGGAATCACTACTTCCACATCCAGATTCTTCATCCATGTCGTTTTAAAGGAAACATCTTGACTATATTTGCACTCTAATATGTGGAAATTATTGGTCATAGAATTTTAATAATATTTGGGGCAGATGTCATAGAAAAGTTTGAGGAGTTGGTTTCTACCATATACGTTAAAAATGAAGTTTTTAGTTCACCCTACTTATTTTCTACTACTCACCTCCCACCCCTTCAATGGAGGCATCTCAATCAGATGTCACTACAATACATACGTGTACTAATCTCAAGTGAATATCTCAATTTGATGTTATCAATCCCATTAATAATGAAGCGGAGGTGGTGGAGTTTGAAAAATATTAGAAAGAAATCTGAGGCCTTGGTTTCTAGTATATACACCGAATCCCAAATTTCTGTACTCTTATCACCTTGATTTACTTATTTTCCCCTAGTCACTCCTATTAACCCTAACCCTTCTACGGAATCATCCCAAAATATAATCTAGTTCCAGATGTCGTTATAATACATACGTCTACCAAATTACAAGTGAATATCTCAATTTTATTTTATCAACCCCTTTAATAATGTAGTAAGGGTAGTGGAAGGGTTGAAACATATTGTTAAAAAATTTGAGGTCTTGGCTTCTAGTACATACACCGAATTTCAAGTTGCAATACTCTTACCAGCTTGGTTTACTTATTTTTTCCTATTTACCTCTACTTACCCCCACTCCTTCAACGCAATCATGTCAAAATATAATCTAGTTTCAGATATAATTATAATATATAAATGTACCAAATTTCAAGTGAAAATTTAAATTTAATTTTATCAACTCTTAATAAGGGAGTGGGGGTGGTGGGGAGAAATAGAAAATACTAATAAAAAAACCTGAGACCTTCGCTTCTAGTACATACACCGAATTTCAAGTTTCTGTAGTCTTACCAGCTTGCTTTACTTATTTTCCCCTATTTACCCCTATTTAACCTCCAACCCTTCAACGGAATCATCTCAAAATATAATCTAGTTCCAGATGTCGTTATGATACATATGCGTACTAAATTTCATGTGAATATCTCAATTTTATTTTATCAACCCCTTGAATAATGGAGTAGGGGTGGTGGGGGCTGAAATAAATTATCAAAAAATCTGGGGCCTTTGCCTCTTGTACATACACCGAATTTCAAGTTTCTGTAGTCATACCTGCTTGCTTTACTTATTTCCCCCTATTTACCCCTAAATAACCCCGAACCCTTCAAAGGAATCATCTCAAAGAATATTCTAGTTCCAGATGTCGTTATAATTCATACGTGTATCAAATTTCAAATGAATATCTCAATTTTATTTTATCAACCCTTGTAATAATGAAGTAGGGGTGGTGGGGGTTGAAAAATATTATAAATAATCTGAGACCTTGGCTTCTAGTATATACACCGAATTTAAAGTTTCTGTTGTCTTACCAGCTTGCTTTACTTATTTTCCCCTATTTACCCCTATTTAACCCCCAACCCTTCAACGGAATCATCTCAAATTATAATCTAGTTCCAGATGTCGTTATAATACATACGTGTACCAAATTTCAAATGAATATCTCAATTTTATTTAATCAACCCTTTTCATATTGGAGTAGGGGTGGTGGGGGTTGAAAAATATTATACAAAAATCTGACGCTTTGGCTTCTAGTACATACACCGAATTTCAAGTTTCTGTGGTCTTACCAGCTTGCTTTACTTATTTTCCCCTATTTACCCCTATTTAACCCCCAACTCTTCAACGGAATCATCTCAAATTATAATCTAGTTCCAGATGTCGTCATAATACATACGTGTACCAAACTTCAAATGAATATCTCAATTTTATTTAATCAACCCTTTTAATATTGGAGTAGGGGTGGTGGGGGTTGAAAAATATTATAAAAAAATCTGACTCCTTGGCTTCTAGTACGTATACCGAATTTCAAGTTTCTGTACTCTTACCAACTTGTTTTACTTATATTCCCCCATTTACCCCAAATTAACCCCCCAACCCTTCAACGGAATCATCTCAAAATATAATCTAATTTCAGACGTCGTTATAATACATACGTGTACGAAATTTCAAATGAAAATCTCAACTTTATTTTATCAACCCCATTAGTGGGGTAGGGGTGGTGGGGGGTTGAAAGATGTTATAAAAAAATCTTAGGCCTTAACGTCTAGTACATACACCAAATTTCAAGTGTCTGTTCTTTTACAAGCTTGCTTTACTTGTTTTTCCCTATTTTCCCCTATTTAACCCCCAACCCTTCACCGGATTTCCTCAAAAAACAATCCAGTTCCAGATCTCGTCATAATATATACGTGTACAAAATTTCAAGTCAATATCTCAAATCGTTCCGGAGAAAACGTGCGGACAAAAAAAGTTACAGACAGACCGACAGACAGACAGACCGACAGACCGACAGACAGACAGAAATTTTTTTTTCGCTCAAATTTAAAATCTCGACGTTTCATGACATTCTAAACCTATTTCACGAATAAAAATTTTTGAAAATTTTTTTGCGATTACTATACTTCCAATCCACTACGTGGATGTGGAAGTAAAATTAAACCTAACAAATAAATTTGTATCGCATGTAATCTTTGCAATGGTGCATCTTACCCAACATTGGTCTAGATGCGCTTTTTCCATGCGCTTCAATTATTCACGGCATCTCTTCTTAATTCAGTTGCGCTGATTTGATTGAAGGCTTCGGTTATTCTGACATAAAGTTCCTCGGTGGCGAGAGATCAAAATGGCCGTTTATCCCTATCTAGTGCTGTGGAAAATGTATGTCTAACCATTGCCGAACAATTCTAGAATTATGAATCGATGCTCTAATTAATTGGAAATACATTTTCTGTCTCACTTCTAATGAGAGATTTTGAATTGCTTCCAACAAGACATTATAAAAACATTTTCCAATCAAGCTGCGTTTAAATTTATGTGGAAAAAAGGGGCTAATTAGTCGCTATATAAGAAATGCACACCACATGCTGACCTTTTGGAATTATTGTTTTTTACAGTTAGTTAGTTACTCAATGAGGATTTTCTGTAGCTCAATATCTGCGATTATGAGAAGACACTGTCCCATTGGTAGTGAACGTGGCCTCGTCCGTAAACATAATTTTATTTAAAAAAATTCGTTAATTTAAGAAGTTTCCATCGATCAAGTAACTATGATCTAATCTTTTAGTTTCACCACCTTCCATCAAGTTAATGTAAAAAGTAAAGAGTGAACGCAAAATTCGCATCTTTTTTTGTGGTATATTGCGAGGGAAGGAAAGATGCAAAATTGATTCCGTTGGTCCCAAATTAATCTTTGGGAAAATCTGATGAGAGCATATCTGTTCGTTTTGCGAAGAAACGTGAAAGTCAGCTCTATCTAAAAGTTGAAAATATTTAAACAATGCCAATATATACAATAAATATTTTAAAATATTAAACAATTGTAACTTTAATTGTAATAACAATTGCAATAAAATAAGTCTTGAGTAACGAGCATGAACCCCATTGCACTATACGCAATATAAAATCAAAATTGGGAAGACTCACATTGCAAATATAATGTGTTCTTATTATTAAAACTAACCAGCTCCAAGTAACAATTGTAGTTTTAAAATCATCTTTAAGTTATCCAGGGCCGGCGCCAGGGTATTTGACAATTGAAGCAAATATTTGCTTGCCGCCTTAAGAAAAAATATTTACAAATTACTACTGTTAGAACAAATTTATTAATAAAAGCTTATAAAAAATAAAAGAAACATTCCTATAAACAAAAATAAATAAAACAATATTTTAGCAAATAAACAAACATAAATTATAAGAAACATTCATAAAACATAAAAAATAAAACAGATATTCCAATAAAACCAAAAATAAAAGATATGCAACAAAAACAAAAAAGAAATTAAATAATGTCACACATATCACATATCAACTCTTCTACATTTTTCTTTAACAAAGTCTTCAATAATAACCAAATTATTTGTTATATCTTTCTCGATATTAAGAATGGCTAAGTCTGTTAACCGTTCCTGTGCCATGGTTGATCGTAAATAATTTTTAAAAAATTTTAATTTTGAAAATGAACTTTCTCCACTGGCCACAGACACAGGAATGGTTAACAAATTCCTTATAGATACTACGATATTAGGGAAGTTTTCGCTCAACTCTTTTGATTGATTTGATTTCTAAATAATTAAGCACATCCAGTGGATTTGTGCGCTCATTATTGTTTAAATTAATTAACTTTAAAGAAGTCAAAATTTCGTTATGCAACTCAAATGATTCTATATCGTCTATTAGTTGTGAATGTAAATCTTGACAACTTTTCAAAATTTCACTAGAACTTATACTTTTTAAAGCTGGGATATTATACAGAAAATCAAAAAGTTTACTGTCTTGTTCCAACTGCTTAAATCTACTTTCGAGGAAATTAATGCAGGTGTCCAAAAGCGCATTAAAGAACTCCACTTCAAAGAACTGCTTCATAATCAAATAATTTTCTCTTTTTTTCATAACCTGAGACTGTGAAGCGAATTCTGGTGGAATTTTCATGTCTCAGCAGTCTCCTGTGCAGTGATTAAAATTTGATTAAAACCAGTAATACGATACTTTTGTAGAAATTGTAAAATCGTCTGCAATCATTTTGTTGTTTCGGTAATATGGAAATTTGGACAATATTTATTTTAAACAAAATATCATACCAGGTGACCGTACTGCATATATACAAATTTAAAATCGCTGATTGTAGTAGCCAATGGTTTACCTTTGTTTCGCGTATCACTGTATGTTTGTGGATCTGGGAAATTTCCACAGGAGCATCACATCTTTCTTCCAGTTGATATCTTAGTGGTTTAATAGATTCTATTCTACTCTCCCATCTCGCATCGCTAACACATTTTAGTGTTAGGGATGATATATATTTTTAAATACTGCCCACCCAAATGTAAATAAATCTTGCACCATAAAATAATAATTTGCAATTTCGCCTGTTTTCTTGGCGGCATCATTTATTACTAGAGAATCCTGATATCTTTTTTCTTTTAATTTCACTCATTTTTTATTATTCACTGAGATATTTATAAAAAAGTATTCTAACAGCATATTACGCTTACATGTATTTTTCGGGGAAAAAAAATAGTTGTTGAGGACTCAGTCTTTCAAGAACATTTGGCAACGTCGGTTTCTCCTGCTTACTTACCTTTTTACTGGTGTAACAAAAATCTCAGATAAATAATACTTTCATCAGTTTCATTTAAAATTCAAAAACAAGAGAAACCTTTAGCTCTAACTACCAACTGTTGTATTTCATCTTTTAAGTCACCACGTTGCGCGTTGTGTGCTGTAGCAGTCGTGTTTTGCTCGAAATCGTGATAGTTCCTTGTCCTTGTGACAAAAGCGGCAGGCGGTCAGCGCGGCGTTGATATGTTTAGTACGAGTAAACAATAAGTACCAAGTACGGATTAGAATATGTAACGCTCCACAATAAAACACCCACTCAGGGTCAAAAATGTTCCTTTGAGATTTTTGTCCAATGTTCAATTTCTGAAATTTACAAAAAGGTAATAATCAAGTCCTAAAATGTCGCCCTTAAAAAAATGCCGCCTGAAACATATGCTTCGCTGTTTCACCCCTTCCGCCGGCCCTGAAGTTATCCTAAAAACTTATTTCCAAGACTACTTATAAACGTAGATAGTTTGGAAGGACTCTATGAAACCGATTTATAACAATTACAAGAGTACAGGTGCCCATCTAGAGAAGGGCCTACATGCCTCTTTTTAAAACTACTATTAAAACTTTCAAGTTTTAATGAATTATCTAAAACTTTACTCAGAGAGTATCTGAAGAGTATTATAAAACCATGCTTGAATTAGGATAGACACTATATTAAAACTTAAAAGACGCAAATGCTTTGAGCGGACTTTTTGTATTTAATGAAGGAAAATAAATGCAAATTAATTTATTCTACGTGCACTATAGGCCGCTATAGTTGTATATAAGTTATAAAATGGACCTTTGGAGACTACTAAGAAGAGTTCAGAAAAACAGTTAAAGGTGGACTACTTGTAATGAATTGATGGGACTACCTATAGTGGGCTAAAATTTTCAACGAGGCTAAGTTTACTGTAAGACACGTATTAGAGAGTTCCTAAAAATTCGTGCGCTCCCTAAAAACACAATTTAAAAAAAATGATAAATAATTTATTTTTTGTGACTTAAAAAGTAAAGAGAACTTTAGCATCTGCCCATAATATGGTTTAGTATATGTAAATTGTTTTTATAAAACATTTCTATAAGAAACAAACTACATTTTTTTTGTTCAATGTGGGACATTCCCAATATGGCTGACCGTTATATTCCTCGACGGCTGGAAATAAAATGGCGGCTGTATGTATAAACTCTATAGATAGAGAGCCCGCTGTATAGATTTCCTATGAATAAGATACATGAAAAACTTTGTATGAGTGAGTAAGTACTACCACAGACCTACAGGGAGCCACCTTTCATATAAGTAAATTTTGCCCGCGTCATGGAATTTTACCGGAAGTGACGTCAAAATGGGAGGCTGCGGGCAAATAAGAAGAGGCAGCCTATTTTTTTAACAACTAGAAGGCTTGTACTTTAACCTAAAAAAGAAATAATTCATATATTCGATGACTTAAGAAAACAGAAAAAAAACTTTAATTGAGCGTGTCTCAGGGTTGCGGGCAAATTAAGCCTGGCAGCCCACTACAATCTCATTGTATACCTCAAAAACTACATTTTGACGTAAGTTTTATTCATGTATCCGATGACAAAAAAAAATCATGACCGGAAGTGCCGTCAGAATTCCATGACGCGGGCAAAATTTGCAAAAATGAAAAGTGGCTTCCTGTATGTCTGTGGTAGTCCTTACTCACTCACATAAAGATTTTCATGTATCTTATTTATAGGAAATTTATACAGCCGGCTCTCCACCTACTATAAGCTGTGAATGATTGAATGGACATGTTTTGTCTTAAAATGCCTATTACAGTACCAGTTGCTCTTTAAGTACCTATGTCGATTTATTCTTGTAAAAGTATATTTTAAACATTGGTCTTAACATATTTCTTAAAACTTGTAGGCTTATTTTAAAACCAATTTTAAGCCATTTGAGCACATAACACAACCGCAATAAAACCTATAGAATTTATGGTGCTCGGACAATATAATATAAAAAGTCAATTTGTGGAGACGCTATTTGTATTTCACTACAACTTACCGTTATTATAAATTCACCTACAGGCACGTCATACACAAACAAAATGCCACCAAATATGTATATATCTTCTCACAGTTTTAAAACTATCTATTTTAAATCATTATAGTCTGGGCAAAGGTAAACCAAATCCTTTTATGTTTAAGACTGATTTATTACAGATGTTTAATTGCTTCGTTAAAACTCTAGCAAGCAGTTGGTTTTACGAAGGTTCGACCTGAAACTTAGTGATTTGAAAGCATATTAGATTTATAGTCCAGCATTGATAAGTCAATCATAAGTCAATAAAAACTAAAAGATGATTTAGTTTTAATGTAAGTTCTTAAAGGCATTTTTAAAACTTTCTTTAAGACAGAACTATCTTTAAGCGCATTTGGCATTTAATAAATCTGACATAAATTAGTGGTTTATGAGGTGGCCATTATAAAACACGGATAAAACATAAATAAATCTAAAACACATTTAAATTGTTGCTTGGGAGTGGTCCCGACAATATTCCATCGTTCGTATGCCGCAGCATTCGCCAAACCATTACGTATACTTTTAGATCTATGTCTTCAAATTTCAACATTTCCATAATATTGGAAACAGTCCAAAATCGTGCATGTCTTTAATAAAGGGGATGGAAATTTGATAACAATTACCGGCCTGATTTTTCAAAAGCCTTTGACCGTACAGACCACAATTTATTAATTGAAAAATTAAATTGTATAGGTTTTAGTAATTTAATGCTAACGTTCTTTATATCATATTTAGATAACTGGTTACAATATGTTCAGGATAATGGTTTTAAGTCAAATACTTACCTAGCAACATCGGGGGTACCCCAAGGTTCAAACTTGGGGTCACTTTTGTTTATTATATTTATAAATGATTTATGAGATATGTTGGATTGCGAATTTTTATTTGTGGATGATTTAAAAATATTTAGTGAAATTGACTGCCTAACTTTACAACGACAAATACGCAAAATTGAATTATGGTGTACTACCAACAAATTAGATATGAACGTATCAAAATGCAAGGTAGTAACGTACACGCGTAAAATCAGTTTATGGGGTCCTTGTATACCTTCAATGACACCGAATTGTCAAGAGCTCAATCAACTAAGGACTTGGGTGTACTATTCGACTCGAAACTGGACTTTACAGAACATATAAACTCATCTACAAATTCGGCACTAAAATTACTAGGCTTTATAATAAGAAATTGTAAACAATTCTCTAATGTAGATGCACTTAAAACGTTGTATTTATCAATGGTACGATCAAAATTTGAGTATGGTGTGATAATTTGGAACCCAATTTGTAACGTTCACTCATAAACAGTAGAGGAAATTCAACGAAAATTTATGAAGTACTTAGTTTTTAGAATTGATACAAACTATCCAGAGCAAGGATATCCAAATACTGTCAAGATTAAACATGAAATTATTAGAGAATAGAAGAATACTAATTACATTAGTATTTTTATATAAACTACTTAACCATTTAATCGACTGTCCAACATTGTAACATCAATTCCTGCCCCTGAGTGGTTTAGGAAAGATGAAACTACCCGGTTCTCGTTTATTTTGTGGAGGCTGGGTCGTGGTTCGAAAATTAATGAAAATTTAGTATTTTGTTAGGCGCCAATAGCCAATTGCTCAATACCTATGCCTTACTGGTTTTCAATATGTAAAACTGTGGCTATTCAGTGGTCTTATTGTTTACATAGGTATCATGAGTTTACAGAAAATTTATTATCAAAACACAATGTAAGAAATAAGTTGTATATTAAATTTGAATGACAAAAAACTTGAAATGGTAAATATTTGCACAGAAATTTAGATATTTGATTGACAAAAATGGAATTTTAGGGGGTAGCTACCTTCCTTACATAAATTATATGTAGGAATAAGAATGTTGTAAGGCTGACGGCCGATGAAAAGTTAAAGATAATAAAATATTACATTTGCTGAAGGCTAAAAATTATAAACTGTTAATAAAAAAAATCACAAGAAGTTGAGCGTGTTGATTTTCAAATGAGAATGACACTCTCACCACAGATCCTGTTCTCAAGCTGCCGCAGCGCCTCGTCCCACTCAAATCTCCTCTTCCCCTTCCTCTGTTCGTTTCGTTTACTGATAATAGTTGAAACTTAGACTGATTACTCTATTGTCGCTATTCAAGCTCCATATTCAGTGACATGTGTGGATATGGACAAAACAAATTCCCTCTTGGGCTAAACAAGGTTATCCTCACAGGACCATCACCATCAAGCTGGTCACTTAAATTGACACCCAACCGGCTCTTAACTCGACCATCAACTGGTACCTAACCTTGACGTCGAACCGGTGCTTAATATTGGCTGGTCATTAACACCTCTTCAAGCCGGTACTTAATACCTCACACCTAAAAGAGTCCATTCTGTTATTACCTTGTATTTACCTGTTTGAAAAGGCACTCTGGGTGCGTTAATACCCCACGTAATGCTTTAAGACCTTAACGTTTCTTTTAAAAATGCCCATATCTCCCCTACCGAATTCCAAGATATTTTTATAACCTTACAATTTTAAAAAACCGCGTTCTACTATTGCCCAAACCTATATTTAAATCGCGTTTAAAACTTTAGATTCACAATTAATTCCCCTTAACAATAGGCAACAGAATTAAATGTAATTCCTTATCCAACATAGATTTTAGCTACTGACGCTGTTTTTTATAGCACGCGTGCCTGGCTACCCAAGCGCTTCAAAAATTAACCTATTAAATATCCCTTATTATCGGATTGAATGCTGGCGATTTTATAAAATAAGTACATATACATTAATATATAAATGTCAATGACTATAATTTAGTAGATATTGGTTTATTTAATTACCTATCTCCAGGAATTTGAGGCTTTAAATCTGCGGCAAGTACAGCACTAGAACGTCTTTGCTCTTGGCTTCAAGAATAGGAAATGCCTAATTTATTGTCTCCTTTAAAATAGCTTTCAATTCTGCCAACCGCAAAATGATAAAAAGTGTTTACTTAAAATTCTGTTTTATTATAAAATCTACTTAATTATTGCACTATTTTACTTCCCATTAATAATTCTTATTTGTTACTAAATTTCTATTCATTTAATTGTTAATTAAAGCTTGTTCTTAAATATTTCCCAATATTATATAGATTTCTAACGAGTAAGAGTCGGTGGATTGCTTGTCAAATAACAGATGGCGCTCGGTGTATGTTCTAAAGTTAATTCAAGTCTATTCGTTAACAATGGGTGGGTTTGCTTATCAAATAACAGATGGCACTCGGTGTATATTTTAAACTTTTATTCATATTTATACTGTAGCGATAGAGGCTGGTTGATAAATCTTTGAGTGGGACTGACAACTTCGGCAGCTTCAGGAATCCTGTGAACAAAATGTACATAAATTTAAAGCATCTGCTATTATAGTGGTTTTAAGAACCCCATAATTAAATTATATTTATTCTGTAGCGTCCTGGAACTTTAGGACGGTACACATTATTATCAAAAATTAATTTCAGAATCCCGAGATTAGGAGCACGTCAAGATATTCTATTTTACTGTCCCAATAGCCGTACAAACATGCTCAAAAAGTCTCCCATTTACTCTATGATGGAACTATATAACAAGCTTAGCAGTCAATGTGATATATTTAGCACACGTTTAAGTCAGTACATCAAGACCATTGCAACAGATTATTGAAATCATCAGTATTAGTTTGAATATATTATGTCATTAATAATAATTTGATTGTTATTTATAAGTTATGCTATAATGATGTTATTGCTATTCTTTAGTATGTATTAGTTACTGCATAGGCAGTATCAGCTCCTAGTATAGTTCTTAACATTATCATGTGTGACGGACATTGTCCTGTAATTGGATTATTCTGTTGGGCAATAAATCTATTACTATTTTTATTATTATTATTATTATTTTTTTTTTTCGGTTTCCCGTCGCTGGACAGTCTTCCGTGGCCTCCGACATCACACGGAAAGAGCGCCAGCAATACATCCACAACCACTCCCCACAGCCCGCAGGGTTAGTGACTGTAGATTCCAGAATCATGTGCTCTAAGCAGGCGAAGGGACCCCAAGATTATTGCATTCTGCATTTGGCCTGCCAACCAATCAGCAGACTTCTGACAGGCCGGTATGATCTTCAATCCTGAGAGCAGCGTAGGCTTCATACCTCCCAGTACACCGATTATGAGGACGACATCTTGACCGAGTAGCCTGGGTACAGCACTTGGAGTTCGTACCGGCGATCACGGTATTTGGTCCGTTTTTCCTCCTCTTTCAAAGCGATGCTTGGCTCAGCAGGTGCCCAGAACTCGATCACAAACATCACCTTGTTTTGATGGTCGAGGAGGGCTATGTCTGGCTTGTTGGCTTGAATTAGCCTGACTGTCGGAAACGAGTAGTTCCAATAAATTCGGCACCTCTCCTTTTCGACAACGGACTCAATATTTCCGGGGACGTAAGGCAGCACTGGTGTTTGGTCTATCCCGTACGAGTGCCGTAGATGATAGTAAAGCACCCGTAACGCCGCGTTATGGCGTTGGATGTAAGCCTAAATCGCATACACCGGACATGCACAAAGTAAATGCATGAGCGACTCCGGCACCTGATGGCAGGTCCTACACTTTATATCAGGAACCTCTACACCCATTACGCGGCTTCGGTAGACCAACGTGTTAATTACACCATCTTGGCAGGCCACAATGAATCCCTCGGTCTCCGACTTTAGCCCGGCTGACCTTAAAAAGGCAAATGTCAGCCTGGTCGATAAACCCAGTGTTTCTACGTTCTTATAGTATACACCGTGCATAGGTTTATCGACGTGCTGCCTAAACAGAAGTTCCTGCTCGGCAGCTTTTATTTGGGCCTTCAGACGAGTTGGCTGTAGTTCAGTGACTGACTCTGGATCAGCACCGCGCCGGCCTCCTCGTCTATCGTCGTATACGAGACCAAGTTCATCTGCGGCTCTTTCTGCCGCCTTAAACAGTCCTGCACCCACCCCTGCGTTTTCGTGATCTCTCACTAATTGCAGGAGTGGGTCTGAGCTCCTAACGACATTACATGCCATGCTCAGTGCCACTCTGCCATGCATACACTCCAACCCCAAGAGCCCTCTGCCCCCCCGATTTCGTGGGAGGTACACACGAGGATTATTATTATTATTATTTTCCTTTCTCGCCACTTTTTTAGTGGGTTTCAACAATATCATCGGCCTTTCCGGCAAGATGATATCCTGAAGCGGGAATATTTAAAAATGATCGGACTATGGATGTAGTGCCAAGAATAACTGCTTTCTGAATCTGGTTTCTTAAACTAGGAGAAATTTCCAATTGCTGAAGGTTCTTTGTCAGCGTTTTTGTAATGATCCCTGTGGTGGAGATAATCAGTGGGAAAATCACTACTTTCTCTTGCCGCCAGAGGTCTTTAATTTCCGCGGCCAGTAAGAGATATTTGGTGACTTTTTCATTATAATATTACTCCAGATTATGGGTGTTAGGAATGCCAATGTCTATTAGAAAAGTTGCCCTTTTTACTTCATCGATAAGAATTACGTCCGGTCTGTTGTTGGGGGTGGGTCTATCCGTGATGACTGATCGGTCCCAGTACAGTTTGTGGGACTCATTCTTCATTACTGGTGCCGGCGTATACTGATAATAGGGCACAGTATCCTGAACTAATCCATGCTTGTATGCTATTATTATTATTATTATTTTCTTTATTTTTTTTTTCGGTTTCACCGTTGCCGGACAGGGCTTCCGTGCTTTCCGACCGATACCACATGGTAGCCGCGCCGGCGATAATAACAGCCACTCCCCACGACCTGTGGGGTTAGTGACTGTACATTCCAGATTCATGTGCCCTAAGTAGGCGAAGGGACCCCAAGATGACCGCTTTCTGCATTTGGCCTTCTAGCCATTCGGCTGATTTCCGACAGGCTGGTATGGTCTTCAGTTCCGAGAGCAGCGTAGGCTTCATACCTCCGAGTACACCGATTATTAGAACGACCATCTTGACCGAGTAGCCTGGGTACAGCACTTGGAGCTCATACCGGAGATCACGATATTTGGTCCGTTTTTCCTCCTCTTTCAAAGCGATGTTTGGCTCAGCAGGTGCTGAGAACTCGATCACAAACATCACCTTGTTTTGATGGTCGAGGAGGGCTATATCAGGCTTGTTGGCTTGAATTAGCCTGATTGTCGGAAACGAGAAGTTCCAGTAAATTCGGCACCTCTCGTTCTCGACAACGGACTCGATGTCTCCGGGGACGTAAGGCAGCACTGTTGTCTGGTCTACTCCGTAGATGGTAATACAGCACCCGTAACGCCGCGTTATGGCGATGGATGTAGGGCGAAATTGCATATACCGGGCATGCAGATAGTAAATTCATGAGCGATTCCGGCGCCTGACGACAGGTCCTGCAGTTAATATCAGGAACCTCTACACCCATTACGCGGCTTCGGTAAACCAAAGTGTTGGTTACACCATCTTGGCAGGTCACAATGAATCCCTCGGTCTCCGACTTTAGCCCAGCTGACCTTAAAAAGGCGAATGTCAGCTTAGTCGATAAACCCAGTGTTTCTAGGTTCTTATAGAACACCCCGTGCATGGGTTTATCGACATGCTGCCTAAACGGATATTCCTGTTCGGCAGCTTTTATTTGGGCCTTCAGGCGAGGTGGCTGCAATCCAGTGACTGACTCTGGGTCAACACCGCGCCGGCCTCCTCGTCTGTTGTCGAATACGAGACCAAGTTCATCTAATTGCAGAAGCGGGTCTGAGCTCCCTAGGATGTTGCATGCCATACTTAGTGCTACTCTGCCATGCAGACACTCCAGACCCAAAAGTCCTCGGCCCCCCCCGTTGACGTGAGAGGTACACACGAGGAACGGACGATCTAGGATGAATACTCCTATTGATATTCATCATCTTGCGGGTACTTCTATCTAATTGGCGCAGCTCATCTACAGTCCATTTGACTAGCCCAAAGGAGTAGAGCAGGACAGGAACGGCAAGCATATTAGTCGCAGACAACTTGTTCTTCCCCGAAAGTTCTGATGACCAAATCTTTCGGAGTAGGCGTCTGTACTTGCCGCGGAGAGATTCTTTAACTTGCTGCACATCCTGGATGTGATGTTGTTGCACACCCAGGTATGTGTAGGTCTCTCCGGCATCCAGATGTCTTAGGATGCGTCTGCGAGTTGCGCATCTTCAGCAAAGTCCCCGCGTCGTCCTCTCTTGAGATGGACGACCGCACACTTGTCCAACCCGAACTCCATGCCAATGGCCCGCGTGTACTCCTCGACCACCCTTAGAGCATTCTGAAGTTCGTGCTCTCCGGAGACATACAGTTTGAGGTCATCCATATAGAATAGATGAGTGACCTTATGCCTCCGGTTGCTGGGTGGTCCACAATGGTACCCGCGAGTTTGGCGGAGTTCAACAGATAACGGCAGCAGTTATTATTGTTATAATAATAATAATAATAATAATAATAATAATAATAATAATAATAATAATAATAATAATAATAATAATATATTTTTTTTTGCGGGTTTCCGACACTGGACAGTCTTCCGTGGCCTCCGTCATCACACGAAAAGAGCGCCAGCAATATATCCACAGCCACTCCCCACATCCCGCAGGGTTAGTGACTGTAGATTCCAGAATCATGTGCTCTAAGCAGGCGAAGGGACCCCAAGATGACTGCCTTCTGCATTTGGCCTGCCAACCAATCAGCAGACTTCTGACAGGCCGGTATGATCTTCAATCCTGAGAGCAGCGTAGGCTTCATACCTCCGAGTACACCGATTATGAGGACGACCATCTTGACCGAGTAGCCTGGGAACAGCACTTGGAGCTCGTACCGGAGATCACGGTATTTGGTCCGTTTTTCCTCCTCTTTCAAAGCGATGTTTGGCTCAGCGGGTGCCGAGAACTCGATCACAAACATCACCTTGTTTTGATGGTCGAGGAGGACTATGTCAGGCTTGTTGGCCTGAATTAGCCTGACTGTCGGAAACGAGTAGTTCCAATAAATTCGGCACCTCTCGTTTTCGACTACGGACTCAATATTTCCGGGGACGTAAGGCAGCACTGGTGTTTGGTCTATCCCGTACGAGTGCCGTAGATGATAGTACAGCACCCGTAACGCCGCGTTATGGCGTTGGATGTAGGCCGAAATCGCATATATCGGACATGCAGAAAGTAAATGCATGAGCGACTCCGGCGCCTGATGGCAGGTCCTACAGTTTATATCAGGAACCTCTACACCCATTACGCGGCTTCGGTAGACCAACGTGTTAATTACACCATCTTGGCAGGCCACAATGAATCCCTCGGTCTCCGACTTTAGCCCGGCTGACCTTAAAAAGGCAAATGTCAGCCTGGTCGATAAACTCAGTGTTTCTACGTTCTTATAGTATACACCGTGCATGAGTTTATCGACGTGCTGCCTAAACAGAAGTTCCTGTTCGGCAGCTTTTATTTGGGCCTTCAGACGAGTTGGCTGTAGTCCAGTGACTGACTCTGGATCAGCACTGCGCCGGCCACCTCGCCTATCGTCGAATACGAGACCAAGTTCATCTGCGGCTCTTTTTGCTGCCTTAAACAATCCTGCACCCACCCCTGCGTTTTCGTGATCTCTCACTAATTGCAGGAGCGGGTCTGAGCTCCTAAGGACATTACATGCCATGCTCAGTGCCACTCTGCCATGCATACACTCCAACCCCAAGAGCCCTCTGCCCCCCCGATTTCGTGGGAGGTACACACGAGGGACGGACGATCTAGGATGAATGCTCCTATGGATATTCATCATCTTGCGGGTGCATCTGTCCAATTGGCGCAGCTCATCTACAGTCCATTTGAATACTCCAAAGAAGTAGAGCAGAACAGGAACGGCAAGCATATTAGTGGCAGATACCTTGTTTTTCCCCGAAAGTTCGGATGACCAAATCTTTCGGAGTAGGCTTCTGTACTTGCCGCGGAGAGATTCTTTCACTTGTTGCACATCCTGGATGTAATGTTGCTCCACACCCAGGTATGTGTAGGTCTCTCCGGCATCCAGATGTCTCAGGATGCTTTCGTCTGCGAGTTGCGCGTCTTCAGCAAAGTCCCCGCATCGTCCTCTCTTGAGTTGAACGACCGCGCACTTGTCCAACCCGAACTCCATACCAATGGCCCGCGTGTACTGCTCGACCATCCTTAGAGCATTTTGGAGTTCATGCTCTCCGGAGGCATACAGTTTAAGGTCATTCATGTAGAATAGATGGGTGACCTTATGCCTCCGGTTGCTGGGTGGTCCACAGTGATACTCGCGAGTTTGGCGGAGCTCAACAGATAACGGCAGCAGTGAGATGCAAAAGAGGAGGGGACTCAGAGAGTCTCCTTGGAAAACTCCTCTTCGGAATGCCACCTGCTCTGTTGTAACCCGCTGTGCACCGGATGTTATGGTGAAGCGAGTTTTCCAGAGAGGCAGCAGTTGTTCTATGCATCTCTCTAGTGGTTCTGATATCGCAAATGCAACAATAGTTCGTGCGATGTTGTGTCAAATGCCTTACGATAGTCAATCCAGGCCATCGATAGATTCCGCTTGTACTGCACAGAATCCTGCGTAATACAGCGGTCTATCAGCAGGCTGTCTTTACAGCCCGCCATGCCCTTCTTGGCACCACGCTGCTCGTAAATCTGTTGGAAGACCGGATCAACCTGCCGTAATGTCCTAGCATACAAGATACGAGTAAATATCTTGTAGCAGGAGTTCAGACAAGTGATCGGCCTATAATTCCTTGGGTCGGACAGATCTCCCTTTTTGAGAATTAGCACGGTACGTCCTGACAAACCAGTCAGGAATCTGCTGCCCCTCGTTCAACCACGTGTTGAAAACTCGGGCCAGACGACGGTGGGTAGCAGGAAATTTTTTCCACCACCAGTTGTTTATTCCGTCTGGGCCCGGAGCAGCGAAGTTCTTGGTTCCAACAAGAGCTTGTTGAACTTCCTCTGAACTGATTGCCGGGCACACCTCTTCTAGCTCTTCTAAGGTTCTGTGGCAAAGAGCCTCGAAGTGTGCTATTGCTGGAGTGTTGCTATCGAACGGACGTGTCGTTTCGTAGATTCCCTTCCAGAAGCGTTCGACATCGGCTGCAGCTGGCGGATTGTCGACAACACGCTGTGGCTCTTGAAATAGGCGGGAAGGATTCGTACGGAACAGTGTATTTTGCTGCATACTCCTTACCCGCCTTATTAGCGTTTTCTTGATAGCCATGAGCGCTCGAATCCGATCTAAACAGTGTTGCTTAATAATAAGCATCACTGTTAGATTTAGTGCGTGGTGCTGGCGTCTTAGGCCGGCTGCTGTTTGCCGGACTTTAGGCGTGACTGCCTTGCCAGCTGTTACGCATTCCACTACACTCTGGATTCGAGAAGCGTGTTGTCTGGCCAACTGTATTTTGCCTTCGATCTTTTGTACACGCCGCGTAACCTTCTCGATACCGCTTGGGGCTCTGGTTGCCCTTTCGCGTTGGACGAGTTGGCTAGCAGCGTTGTACACGGCAGTGTTGATCTGCCAAATGTCGGCGTCTTCTGGTAGTTCCTCATCGATAATAGCGCCCATCCGTGCCAGGTCTTGTGGTTTTAGGGTAGCTCTGCTGTTAAGGCCAACCCTCGTCCTTAAGTCAATATCAGTGTACTCTATGGGATGTTCCTCGTCAGCTGTGATTTCCCGCGGTGGGAGTGCAACTGGCACATGTCCCTGCTGACGAGGCGCCCTTACGTAGCCTGATCTGCGCAGGAAGGATACTTGATCTCTGAGCTGTTGCTCAGAGAAGGCGCGATGCTCTGGGTGCAGATGACACCAGATTTCGTGCAATCGCGCCATGTACCCCGTGCGCGCAGGTTCGCTGCTCTCATAGCAGGTCAGCAAATCATCTCGGAGTTCCCTGGTCCACCTTAAGCGTCCATGTACATTGCGTATGTCGTTTCCATTGAGACGATCCGGTAAGGCCCCTCCAACTTGTCTCTGACCTCCATCCAAGCGAGGTCGATTGTGAGGGGCCCTTTCTTTGTGAGGTAGAACCATAGAAAAAGAGTCTCAGAGTGGTTAGCCCTGAGACCCACGTCCGACATCTGTCAGGTAGAGTTGCCTCTGCCTGTCCAGGTACACCGCGTGGAGGCTGCCGATCCGTTTTCCGTTTATTATTATTATTATTATTATTATTATTTTTTTTTAATTTTTTTTTTCACAACTTCTGACTGATTCGGGGCCCCTAGAGGTCAACGTTTCCGTCAGTGGCTATTATTATTATTATTATTATTATGTGTACTGCGTATCGCGTCGATAATTCAACTGAAATGTAGCCTGTCTAAAATTATGTATCTTTCATAATTAATTCATTATTTGTCCAATTGTCCATTATTGTGACACTTGTACTGTGTGTTCTTCAAATGTCGTTATAATTATTTTAAATATTTTACTTACTCTGCTTGTGCGTGTATGCACATCTTTGTTTATATAAATTTATACCATTTTTTAAAATTTTGTAATCTTTTTGTCCTATCCAGTAATTGGGTTTTTTCGACCTGTTGCCTAGTAAGTGCATGTAAAAATAAAAATAATGTTATAATGCGTACCGATTTCTCTACCGCATCGAACTCAATTGGCAATTAATAATTGAAAACCCTTGTCTAACAAGGGGCTCAAATACATTACATGGAAAAATGCGTACTGTAGTTACAACATATTTTATTTATTTTGACATGATAATATACGCCTCTTATTTTACCAATAATGTTAACTTAACAAATAATTATAATGATAAAAAATGTATTGCCCAACATAATGCTCCAGTTATACGACAGTTTTACAAATTAGAAATAAATTACATAAATGCAAAGTATAAAATAATTATTTAGTTTAGAGTGGCCTTATATTACGGTTATGTACTTAAATGTAGGTTACAATATATTTCGGACACAAAGTTCTATGGTTTTGGTAAGTAATTATTTAAAGAAAGACTAAACATGTCACAGTCGTCACCAATAGAATTATATATTTCCATTATGGAATAAATAGGTGATTTAGCAAGGATGTTTGTTCTTTTAGATTGTAGTGCAAAAGTAAAGGTAAATAATATTTAAAGGAAACATTCCTAACAACAATGTTGAATTTCCCATAATTGCCCGAATCGGTGATAAACGTACTATCATTTATAATATACTTTAATTACCCAATTATATATTGGCCTTCTTTAAATAGTTTCAACCTTTACATACTCGTGGTTTTCGGTTTATTCGCAAAACGAAAAGATTTGCTCTCTTTAGAATGTCCCAAAGATTTTTTTTATTACGCAATAAAAGTTAAATGAATAAAATTTTAAAAATCCCCGACACAAAAACCTTTAAAAAGGAAAAAATTATTTATATTTACTGGCTCGAAACACTGGCTATTTTTCTTTCTCTGTAAATTAATTGTTGGGCCGTAGATTAACAGTCTTCGGTTAGGTAGGTACGTATATTATTTGTTTTACTACAGATATCATATTAAAAAAAAAATCGTGAGTGCATCGGGGACCGTTGCTATATATATCCATAGATAGAAACTTACTTTACATAATATAGCTATATATTTCAAGTAGGCCTAAAATTTGACATGAAGGAAACTGTATACCAAAATAATTGGCCAAGGGGTGTAGCATTCCGAAGATTCAAATTTAATATTAACGAGAATAGTAATAACAAAAATAATATAAATGATGATTTTTAATCACAAGGAATCAAACAGAGCCAAGGGCCGCCCCAAACGATAAACAAAAGGAAATATTACTCAGCGTAATACATCAGAACATACAGTGTATTAATAACAAAACTGCAGAACTAAAGCTCTTTCTGCATCAATATCCCAGTGAAATATGCTGTATAACTGAACACTGGTTGTCTACAAACAATTGTGTCAATTGTAATATGATAAAAATCAATGGATATAAAATTGGAAGTGTTTACACAAGGAAAACTTATATACATGGAGGAGTGATGACACTATAGTGGAAGATAATATTATATGCGAAGAATTACCCGAAATAAAAGAAATTGCTGTAGACAAAATATGTGAGTGATGTGCGGTTAAATGTGAAATAAATAAATGTAAATTGTTATTTTAGCTCTCTATAGAAGCCCTAAGGCTGACATAAACTTATTTTTTGCTGTATTATGCTCTTGCTTATCATGTGTACAAAAATCTGGTAAGAAACAGAATATAATTTTATCTTAACTTCATTAACCATTTAAGCTCGTATAATATTAAATTAACAATAAATGAACCAACTAGATTCTCATCTACGTACAATTCTTGCATTGACAATATTGGTTTATCTGTACATGATAATTTTATACATGAAAGTAAAGTAATACCTTCGGGTTAAAGTGATCATGCTGCGCAGATGTTAAATATTTTTACAGATAAAAATTATGAAACGACAACAAATATTTCGTATCATAGGGTGATTAACAAACATAACTTACATAACTTTAAAAAACCGCTTGAATGGTGGAAGTTGGGCAGAAGTTTTCCACGAAGAAGATCCTGAGTTGCAATATTAGACGGGCGGGTGGGAAGGCAGGCAGGCAGGCGGGCGGGCAGGCAGACAAGCACGCGCAAACGCGCAAACGCACACCCGCACACACACACACCCACTCACACACATACATACATACACACAGACAGATAAAGGCTTCAAATTTATAACACCCGTCCTTTTTGCGCCGGGGGTTAAAAATAGGCGTATTTCGGGCTTATTTTGCGGTCACCCATTGCCGGTATGTGTAGTTTATCTTACGTTATGCTGCAATTCCAATTATAAGGTTTTTAAGCATACCATTTAAAATAGTCCTAATTTAGATTTTAATTTGTAGCCCCGAAGAGGTTTATTAGTAGTAATTGAAACGGTGACGAAATAATAAAATTGTTTGTCCTAAATCGATGACTTTTCATACTATTTTTCCATTTAAAGGTATGATCTTCTAATTAACCAACTCTTCTGTCAATATCGTTTTTAGAAAAGTTAGTTCGGATCTAGACATCTCTGATGAAATAAAAATGTACCCAGCACACACCGCCTATTTGACACTTTCACCTGCTCTGTATATTTTTAGCTCCTAACTAGGAATATTCAACTGAATATGATTTTTGTAAATATTGTAAAGAATTAATAAGATGCATTTTATGATAGCAAAGGATAGGTTTACAGTTCATACAGACAATTTTATGAAAGTGTAGGATGAATTGATATGGGAAGTACTGTCAGTACTGCTAGCACAGTCCAGCTGCTGCATCCCGATTTACTTACCAACTTCTAGTGCTCATTCTTCCGAGTGGTGATCAAGGTCATTAGTATGATGTGCATCACACTGACCTACATAGCCAGGGAGGAGCATGTTGAAAAGAGTATCAAATATAATAAGTAATAAATTTATGAGTGCAGACAGCGCTTATTCTATTCAATGTCAATGCAAGGTGAGCCGGTAAATGCATTAGCCAGACTACGTATAGCTTTTTATATTTGTCTATGTACACATCACATATGCAGAATTAGATTTTCTCCTTCAATCAATGGTCAGTATTGGATATTGATTTTAAACTTTGCGGAAAGTGCTTTATGCATTTTAGGCATTTAAATCATAGCAAATGTCTAGGGCCAATTTTTATTGTAATGTTTTGTCATAGTACGACAACTGCACTTACAACGATTGTAGATGACTTGTTACGAGCTTCAGATGAAAGTAAAGTTAGCTGTCTTATATTATTAGACTACAGTAAGGCGTTCGATACAATGGATCCCATTTTATTTTGTGATAAACTTAAATACTATGGGTTTAATGAGCACTCAATTAGACTACTCCAAAATTACCTTAGCGGGAGATCCCAGAGAGTATATTATAATTTAGAGTATTCAGAACCTCTGTTGTTAACACAGGGAGTACCGCAGGGATCCATACTCGGACCGTTGCTGTTCTCTATATATATATCACATTTTCACTATGTGGCAAAAAAATGTCAAATTCATCATTATGCTGACGATACTCAGGTCTATTTTTCGTTTGAACCTGGTCAAAACAATATATCCTCTCTATTAAATACAGAATTGGAATCTCTAGTTGACATATCAACTGCTCATAATTTAAAGCTTAATGCAGGTAAATCATCTGTAATTTTTTTTGGTCCAAAAAGTAAAAGAGTCTCTGCGATGGCTACTGTCAATATACATATTAATGGAGAATATTTGCCGGTCAAAACTGAGGTTAAGAACTTAGGATTGTGGATGGACTCAGATTTAAGATTTACTAAGCACGTTAATCAAATATGTCAATTTTCTTATAATACTCTTAGACAACTCTTCCCCCACCGAGATGTTATGAGTTCAAAGCTGAAATTGGAATTGTGTGAATCCCTAATTATCTCCAAGCTATCTTATTGTGACAGTGTCTACGGACCTGCACTGCTAGCTAATGACAGTAACAGATTACAGAAAATTCAAAATTCGTGTTTCAGATTTGCCTTTGGTATCCGAAAGTATGAGCGTATAAGCTATAAAATACATGAAATGGAAAAATTAAAATTAGAAGATTTACGTAAACTCCATCTCTTAAATTTAACTCATAAAACTCTAATTAAGAAAGAACCTCAATACCTATATAGAAAATTAACGAAATTCGAATCTGTACACAACTTCTCCACCCGGAATTCCAAACTCTTAGTAATACCCAAACATAAAACAGCAGCATTTAAACGTTCATTTAGTTATATTTCCTGCAAATTATATAATACTCTCTCACCAGTATTCTATAATTACTCGCTGCAAAATTTTAAGAAAAAATTGAAATCTTATTTGTTGTCAGAAAGACGCGTATAGTAATGTTAGAGCTGGCAAAGTATATAGCGGCAAGATAAGATAAGTTCAACTATTAATTATTTATTAACTGTTTATGTATGCATGTATACATTATGTATCTATTTTCATTTGTAGTAGAAAGTAAATTCCGTTTCAAATTATATTGTAGTTAAATAATTGACTCATTGCATTATATTTACATTGTATTGAATTTTGGTTCTTCTTTGTTTGTCTGGTTAAGTTTAAAAGCGCCCATTTTGGGTGAGACTTCGCCAATTCATTCCATTATTTATGAATATAATTAACTGTATTCAATTGTATTTAATTTTTTTTAAGAATGAATAAAGACGCTTTATTATTATTATTATTATTATTATCTTTACATAGTATTTAATTATTCTTAATATTATTTACACTTCAGTGCAAGTTGACGTTGTTCCTGATGCACCATCGTTGTAATGAGAAAAGTTGCCAAAACTATTTGCAGCGTTTAAAAAAATATTAAAACAAGTTGTGAACGTACAAATCTTCCAATTAGTGATAGACCACAATTTAATAGTGTAAGGAAAAATGTTTTAATGGGTAAGTCCGCAGAGAAATGATGCAACCGTGGACACGTGTTTCGGACTTATTAGTCCTCATCAGCACGATATAACTAAGTTGAAAAGATAGGCACAACTTAGGACAACAAAGATAGGAGACACACAAACGGAACCACTGACAGGAAGCGAGTCGCACATTTGTGGCTTCAGCTGGAAGAACCTGGAGATTCAGGGCAACAACGTAATATCTTACGTAATACCGTATTTTTCCGCGTTTTTACCCCTTTCCCTGTAATTTTTGTAATTTACTGGGTCGGAAAAGTCCACGCAGGTAGCCTTCCAGTTGCCTCCGTGGCGACGTTGGTTGTTGCCCTGAATCTCCAGGTTCTTCCAGCTGAAGCCAGAAATGTGCGACTGGCTTCCTGTCAGTGGTTCCGTTTGTGTGTCTCCCATCTTTGTTGTCCTAAGTTGTGCCTATCCTTTCAACTTAGCTATACCGTGCTGATGAGGACTAATAAGTCCGAAACACGTGTCCACGGTTGCATCATTTCTCTGTGGGCTTACCCATTAAAACATTTTTCCTTACGTAATATCGTATTTTCCCGCGTTTTTACCCCTTTCCCTGTACTTTTGTAATTTCCTGGGTCGGAAAAGTCTTCCAGCCTTCCAGTTGCCTCCATGGCGACGTTGGTTGTTGCCCTGAATCTCCAGGTTCTTCCAGCTGAAGCCACAAATGTGCGAAAAGCAATATGATTGCATTACTTAATTCTCTGGAGGCGTTTAAAATTTATAAATGTGATTTTTACCCACTAACTCGGTTTTTTTAAATGGGAATTTAATCGTTCACCAACATTTTTAAATACCTCATTTTCATACGAATCTAATGATACCAAAATTTTGAAAATCCGCTCGGAAATATTTGAGATTTCAGCCAAAATACAATGCCACCAAGCTTTTAGAAACATGCGGCTAATAGATAATAGATTAGTGAGCTTTGGAAACTAAAATGGCACATTTCTGTGTAAATCTGGTAACCTAATAACATTGGAAAAATCATAGTAGCCATTGAATGTAATAAAACAATATCAGCTGTCAGACAGACTCGTGTAGTTATAGGCAATCTTGAGCTATCAAACATTTAATAATTGTGAGCGCAAAGAACGTTACAATTAAGTTTAGCATAGGTATGTGGAGGTAAACACAATTACATCCACAAGGACATTTGCAATAGAATGCGACATCAGTTCGGTTTTCAGAGTTTTATTTCCATCCTCAGGTTCTCGCTGAAAGCTGCCCATTGCTGCTGCTGCCGCTGCTACTATTGCTGCTGCTCGTTGCTCTAACTGAACCAGTTCAGTAGGCAGCTTTCAGCAAGAACCTGAGGATGACAGATGAGATTCCGCCGAAACGTCGTTCAGACAGGCATGGCTCTCACAGCAGCCTACCAACTACACGGGAAAACATCTGGAAGCACACCAACACTTCATTTAACACCCGTGAAAACTTAAGAAACAACATATATATATAACGTAAAGAAAAAATATTCACGCAGAGGAAATTGATGCAACCGTGGACACGTGTTTCGGACTTATTAGCCCTCATCAGTACGGTATAGCTAAGTTGAAAGGATAGGCACAACTTAGGACAACAAGACAGGAAGACATCACAAACGGAACCACTGACAGGAAGCCAGTCGCACATTTGTGGCTTCAGCTGGAAGAACCTGGAGTTTCAGGACAACAACCAACGCCACGGAGGCAACTGAAAGGCGTGGACATTTCCGACCCAAGGATTTACAAGGATTTTTCCCGCGATTTTACCTCTTTCCCTTGTACGAAAGAGGTAAAATCGCGGGAAAAAACGGTATTATGTAAAGAAAAAATATTCACGGGTAAGCCCGCAGAGGAAATTGATGCAACCGTGGACGCGTGTTTCGGACTTATTAGCCCTCATCAGCACGGTATAGCTAAGTTGAAAGGATAGGCACAACTTAGGACAACAAGTCTTGTTGTCCTAAGTTATGCCTATCCTCCACAAAGTTTGGTGAAAATCTATTCATTCGATAAACTTTTTCAAGTTTAGGTTGATTTTCATGTAGTTTGACTACACTAAACCTGTTTTTCGTGGTTAAAAAAGAATCCTGAGCTGATGGAGCAAAACTGACATTGTGATCGAGTTTAGCAGTCAAAAACACATCGAATACATGATCTACTAATTTAAAATCTTTAGTTTTTATTTTAAACTCCATCCAGGTCTGTTTAAACCGTTCTTTGTGATTAACAAAAACTCTGACCTGATGGAGCAAAACTGACATCGGGATCGTGTTCAGCAATCAAAAATACATGGGAGTATGTATACAGGGTGCGCCAAAGTTCTGATTTTGGTCGATTACGGCTGTATTTGAAATGGTGGAAATATATTGTCTATAGATTATTTTCTTGATTTTCAATTCTGAATAACCAGAAAATATGTACAATTATACAGGGTACTCCGTTTTCGTTGTCCGAGCAACAACTTCGTTATTTTAAATGGAACACCCTATATTTTTTTCCTTTATCGAGTTACCCATCTAATTATATTCATAATTCTATTAAGGTGGTAGGTACTTAAAATGAACCGTTTACGATATAAAAAAGATTTTTTGACAAAAAGTGACGTTTGCGGATAAGTTTTTGAGTACCTCTGATTTCATAGACAAGAGAGTTTTCAAAATTCTGCTTATACTGTTATGTTGAGCATATTAAGGGCTAGTAGGGCAGAAACATTATTAATATTAATCTTATACAGAGTGCTGAAAAAATTGAGTTTAATGTTTCGCTAATAAAAAAGGCCGTAATTCAATTTTTTCAAATAGGACGTACTATTTTCAGTTCTGTCATCTAATGAAGTGTTAAATTATCTTTCCATTGATATATCATAGTAGGTATTTATCTTTAGGAGTTGCATAGATATTAAGGTTAATTGTCTGGATCAGTCATTTTTCTTGCTGGAACTTCATGAGGTTTGTACTGCACTTCACCAGTTTCGATAAATCTGTCTCTAAGATTACTAAATGCAGGTTCTAAAGGGTGTCTCCTTTCAGGATATCTGGTTTTATAGACTCGGGATGCTAAGAGGCTGTTCCTTGAGCACTCCCCCAGAATAAAAATCATGTCAACCGTTTCTTCCCGCGAATAATTCATATTTAATATAATTATATGCAAATGCAACTTCCTGGAACTGTAAAAGCTACTAGTATTTTATTAAAGACAATCAAAACAAAAGCACTTACCGATATAGCAGTAACACAAAACTTTAGAACATCCACAGACACGTGTTTTGACATCTATGTCTCTTCGGTGCGGCTTTTTCTAAAGTTCACAATCAACTGAAATATGTAAGCAAATACTCGTGTTATAACTATCAAAGGATTACCAGAACAGGATATTAAAAATTAAAATTAGATTATAGGAAATTCCCCGTAAAGGGATAATTATCAATATAATTATATGCAAATGCAACTTCCTGGAACTGTAAAAGCTACTAGTATTTTATTAATTATTTTTATATTTTATTATCAATATAATTATATGCAAATGCAACTTCCTGGAACTGTAAAAGCTACTAGTATTTTATTAGCTAATAATTTTAATAGAATTATGAATATAATTAGATGGGTAACTCGATAAAGGAAAAAAATATAGGGTGTTCCATTTAAAATAACGAAGTTGTTGCTCGGACAACGAAAACGGAGTACCCTGTATAATTGTACATATTTTCTGGTTATTCAGAATTGAAAATCAAGAAAATAATCTATAGACAATATATTTCCACCATTTCAAATACAGCCGTAATCGACCAAAATCAGAACTTTGGCGCACCCTGTATATGTGAAATCTCATAAAATTGATTTATTTTTGTGTGTGCCTTTGATCAGTACTAAAAATGATAAGATTATAAATTGATATTTTAGTACCTACTGAAATCTATTATTTTGATAGTCCACAGACTGTTTGCTTCCATTGACTTCCAAATACCAAAATATGTATTGTTATTAATTTCAATACAGCCGAGTTCACCACAAAAAATATGTTTTGTTTAGTAGCGTGGCAGATAATTACTACCACATCCACGTAGCGGATTGGAAGTATAGTAATCGTAAAAAAAAATCATTTGTTTTTCTTGAAATAAATTTAGAATGTCATGAAACATCGAGATTTTGAATTTGAGCGAAAAAAATTTCTCTGTCTGTCTGTAGGTCTGTCGTTCTGTCTGTCTGTCTGTAACTTTTTTGTCCGCACGCTTTCTCCGGAACGGTTTAAGATATTGACTTAAAATTTTGTACACGTATATATTATAACGAGATCTGGAAACGGATTATTTTTTGAAGATATTCGGTGAAGGGTTGGGGGTAAATAGGGGTAAATATGGGGAAATATGTAAAGCAAGCTGGTAAGAGTACAGAAACTTGAAATTTGATGTATGTACTACAAGCCAAGGTGTCAGATTTTTTATAATATTTTTCAATCCCCCACCACCCCTAGTCCATTATTAAAGGGGTTGATAGAATAAAATTGAGATCCTCATTTGAAATTTGGTACACGTATGTAGTATAACGGCATCTGGAACTGGCTTATATTTTGAGATGATTCCGTTGAAGGGTTGGGGGTTAATTAGGGGTAAATAGGGAAAAATAAGTAAAGTAAGCTGGTACGAATACAGAAACTTGAAATTCGGTATACATACTAGAAGCTAAAGCCTCAGATTTTTTAATAAAATTTTCCAAGCCCCCACCACCCCTACTCCATTATTGAAGGGGTTGATAAAATAAAATTGAGGTATTCATTTGACATTTGGTACACGTATGTATTATAACGACATCTGGAACTAGATTATATTTTGAGAAGCTTCCGTTGAAGGGTTGGAGGTTAAATAGGGGAAAATAAGTGAAGCAAGCTGTTATTGAAATTCGGTGCATGTACTAGAAGTCAAGGCATCAGCCTTTTTTATAATACTTTTCAACCCTCCATCACCTCTATACCCATTTTTAAAGGGGTTGATAAAATAAAATTGAAATATTCACTTGAAGTTTGGTACACGTATGTATTATAACGACATCTGGAACTAGATTATATTTTGATATGATTCCGTTGAGGGGTTGGGGGTTAAATAGTGGTAGATAGGGGAAAATAAGTAAAGCAAGCTGGTAAGAGTACAGAAATTTGGGATTTGGTGTATATACTAGAAGCGATGGCCTCAGGTTTTTTTTTTATATTTTCCATCCGCCACCACACCACTCCCTTATTAAAAGAGTTGATAAAATTAAATTTAGATTTTCACTAGAAATTACGATATCTTAAACTAGAATGTTTATTGACATGTGTGGGATGCTCTCGCATATGTAGTCAACACTACATCGCCACCGGGATAGTTCATGCAGAGGAGGTGAGAATAGAAAAAAAGCAGAAGAGAAAAGAGAAGACAATAATATAAATAACATATATGACAGATATTCAGATATTGTAAAAAAAATATTATTGCATCATTAAATGTGATCAAAAGTATATTTGTTATTTACAATACATAAATATTTTGGGTCAATATATCCCACAAATTGGTGACCCTGCTGTTTGAATCCCGCTAACGTTTCCCGACGTTTGATTCCCGCTGCCGTTTCCCACTGTTTGAATCCCGCTAACGTTTCTCGACGTTTGATTCCCGCTGCCGTTTCCCGCTGTTTGAATCCTACTGACGTTTCCCAACATTGGATTTTCCAACATTGGGTGATTTGGAGTCCCAGGAACCTAGGGACACTTGCCGCAGCTTCCGTCTCGCAACACCAGCTTGTACCACCGCATCCCCACAACTTGGCGATCGATTGAACAGGTGAGAGCTCTTGCAGTAGTCCTTTGGTGGTAAATTTTAATTCACTGCCAAACAATCAATTTTTAGAATTATTTACTTTTTTCGCTTTGGTATTATGACAGAATCAGCAGAATTACCTGCTCAATTGGATATTCAATCTTAGCAAAATTATATGTCACAAATCAAATTGCCGCCTTTCTGGACTGCCCGTCCAGAAGTCTGGTTCAGTCAAATTGACTCGCAGTTCAACGTATCACATATTACCAATGATAGAAAAAAGTATGATCTTGTCATTTCTTCATTGCCTTTAGAAATTATTGATTGAGTGTACGACGTTATTCGCTCTCCGCCGGCTCAAAATTTATATGACAGTCTTCGCGCGGCTATCACTATGCACTTGTCGACAAGTCAGGAGAAATGTCTCAAGGATCTACTCACGGGCGCTCATTTAGGAGACCGTAAACCCTCCTATATTTACCGGCATATGTTGAGTATCGTTGGCGTTTCTGAAATGGTCAGCTCCGATATGTTGCTTCGACTCTGGCAGCGTCGTCTACCCAAACCTGTCTCTATAGCCATTACGACTTCGGGCAAAACTGGTATAGAGGATGTTTTGGAAATTGCTGATAAGGTTTGGGAAGCTTGCGATAGTCTATCCATGTCCCCTGTTTTTCACCCGTTGCCGTCTCATTCTAGTTTTGCTACTTCGCGTACCTACTACTCCTGTTTTTAACCCGTCGTCTAATAATTCTGAAATTACGAGTATTGTCAATCAGTTAGACGCATTGGAGTTAACCATTTCTAAACTTGTTCATAGCTTAGATATGAGTCAAATTAATAAACCCAATGGCTCGCAATATCAGGATCAGCGTCCTGATTTTTCAGTTTTTCGGGGCACGGATTGCCGTTGTCGTTCCCGCTCAAGAACGCGACCATTTTCCCCCCTTCGTCGCATTTTTGACTCCTCGAATAAAACTATTTGTTATTATCACCAACTGTATCAAGGTGATGCTAGAAAATGTTTAGGTCCTTGGTGCATTTACAATTCCAAATTTCTTTCTCAAAACCCAAGTTCCAGCAATTCAGCAAAAAACTAATTCTGACTAACGTCCACACTACTAACGTTAGTCAACCTTCTCATAGATCCAGACTTTTTCTCTATGATTCTGCTAATTAGTTACGGTTCCTTGTCGATACCGGTGCTGATATTTCTGTGGTTCCACGTAATGCGTTTTCAGACATTGTACGAAATCACCATCTAACATTATCTGCAGCCAACGGGACTGAAATTGTCACTTACGGCACAAAACTTGTCGTGGTCAATCTAAATTTGCGTAGGACTAGATCATGTTAAAATGAAAATTGCAAAAAATAAATTTAAACAGACGACCAATTAGGTATGTGTTTTCCGTCGTCATCATCTGTCTCATCACCATTGCATATGGTATCTAAAAAAGAGCCGAACGATTGGCGTTCCTGCGGCAACTACCGTCAGCTGAATACTATCACTGTCCCAGACCGTTATCCCTTGCCCTTGGTTTTAATTCTCATTTGCACGGTTGCATCGTATTTTCTAAAATTGATTTAATACGTGCATACCATCAAATTCCGGTTGCTAAAGCAGACATTTATAAAACTGCCATAACTACTCCTTTCGGGCTGTTTCAATTCCATAGAATGCCTTTTGGCCTTCGGAATGCTGGTCAGACATTCCAGCGTTTCATGAATGAAGTATTAAGAAATTGACCTTTCGTTTTCGCTTACTTAAAGATTTTCCAACTCCCTCAACTGTGAAACAACTACAACGTTTCATAGGGATTGCTACTTTCTATCATCGTTTTATTCCGCATTTTGCCCAAACTTTAGAACCCTTGCATAACTTCAGCACTTCTTTAGCAAGAATCCACGCTAAGACTATCTCACATTGGCCATTAGAATATGACATTATTACAAGTGTTGCTTACCTTATCGACCGACTGTTCCAATATCTCAAAGGGAGCCGTTTTGGAACAAAGGTTACATGGCATTTCTGATAACCACGGACCAGGGCACCCAATTCGAATGGAATTTGTTTCGTGAATTTGCATAGTTTTTAGGTTTTAACCGTATTCATTCCACATCATATCACCCACAAAGTAACGGGATGGTCCAGCGTTTCCACCGCACTTTAAAAACTACATTGCTAGCACGTGCAAACTCTAAACACCGGTATGATGAATTACCAATAGTCCTTTTTGGTTTCAGAACAGTTCCGAGATCTGACTTAGAATGTTCTTCCGCTTATCTCCTTTACGGTCAAAATTTACGTTTACCAGGCTCATTCTTTTTACAACCCAATTTCGACTTGAATACTCCCGATTTTGTTACTAAAATTCACTCACATTTTGACAACTTGACGTTTCGAAATCCCAGGCATAGTGATCTCCGAAGAGTTTTCGTTAGTCCTGACTTGTCTACTTGTGATTATGTTTTTGTTAGACAAGATCGGATTAAAAAATGTTTCACCCCACTGTTTCAGGGGTCCTTTTGAGTAATTTCTAGAACCGACATAGTCATTACTCTGTTGATTCGTGATAAGAATGTCACTCTCAGTTTAGATCGCGTTGAACCTGCGTATGTTTTAGCGGATTCTGTTGATTCGCCTGTCGCCACTACCAAAAAAAAAGGTTAGGTTTAATATTGATTGTTTGACAGGCTGAGTTTTTTTCTTACCGGAGGAATATTGTGATGCTCTCTCATATGTAGTCAACACTACATCGCCACCGGGATAGTTCATGCAGAGGTGGCAAGAATAGAAAAAAAAGCAGAAAAGAAAAAAGGAGAGAATAATATAAATAATATATATGACAGATATTCAGATATTGTAAAAAAAAATATTATTGCATCATTAAATGTGATCGAAAGTATATTTGTTAATATTGATTTATCTGTTATTTACAATACATAAATATTGTGGGTCAATATCCCGCAACATGATTGCGTTTAAGGAGTGGGGGTAATTGGTGGTAAATAGGGAGAACTAAGTAAAGCAAGCTGGTAAGAGTACAGAAACTTGAAATTCGGTGTATGTGCTAGAAGCCAAGACCTCAGATTTTTTAGTAATATATTTCAACCCCCCACCACCATTAATCCATTATTAAAGGGTTTTATAAAATGAAATTGAGATATTCACTTGAAATTTGGGACACGTATGTATTAAAACGACATCTGGAACTAAATTATATTTTGAGATGATTCCGTTGAAGGGTTGAGAGTTAAATAGGAGTATATAGGGGAATATCAGTAAATTAAGCTGGTAAGAGTACAGAAATGTGGGATTTGGTGTATATACACCGTAACCACAGAATAATAAAACAATCAGAATGGAATCTTTCAGGGAAGGGGAAGTTTCGCGCATTTCTAGGCGCGCATCCAATTCGCCATGTTCCTGGGGTAAAACAACTAATAATCGTGTGCTCTATACAGACTTGCCAGATGTACAATAATTTCTGATGAACTAGGAATAAATAATTATAGTTGGTATAGTTTTGTCACAAAAGCATTAATACATGTGGTACATTTTGCAGTAATCAAATGTCTTCAAATTTAATTTCTTGAGAAATGAGATGGTTGGTTACATGAAAAAAATTATGTACTAAAATTAATAAGTTACATGTACCTTCCCTGATAACAACAAACGTCCCCAGGACGTTTACTTAGGCCCTCGTTATGTCTGAACGTCCCAGGTTTATATGGTACGTCCCAAGGACGTCCGCTTGCTATCGTCCCTAAAACGTTCTGAATAAAACGTTTTAAGAACATCCTGCTATAGAGTCTAGTCAAGACAAACCTAAACACATTTGTTAAATAACCTCTAGGAGTGATGTTTTTTTTGAGCAGATGAGGATATGATTAAAAAAGAAAATTGAAAACTGTAAAAATGAAATTAAAATTCTTAAAAAGTTTTACTAACAAAATTTCTTGTGATAACAAAATATTTTCATATTTCATGGTCCATTTAAATTTTGTCAATTTGATTTTTCTGATTTCAGAAATCTTATATTCGTTTTAACTATTTTTTTCATCTTGCGAAATCACATTAATTTGTACTTTTTGACAGTACAGTGTAGTTATTATACTACTATCCTCTATATTAGTGTGCTACTATCATTTAGTATGAAAATATCGCAATGAGAATAAATGGAAATACTGGAATGAATAACAATTAAAAATATGTTAAGTTCCTATAAAGCTCTTTTATTTTAAAATTCCCGCCAAACGTCCTGTTTGAGATGTAGGAGTTTCGGTTAGTTGCTCAGTTGCTGTCAAACTATGGGGAATTCAATTTGGCAGCCTTATGGTTATTGCATTGCATCATTTTTATTTCTTCCACCCACTGCCACTAGTCACTTTTAACGGCTACAAAAGAAAGTACAAAAAATAGGTAAGTCTATTTAATTGATTTATTAATATATAAGTATTTAGATCAATATTTTATTCTAGATAAATTTGGTGCTGCTTATTTGTAGGTTATAGCCTACTACCACCCACCTTATTTGGCTCTGTTAAAATTCTATGGGAGATCACCTGTGAAGTGAACCTGGGTATGTAGTTTCTAGTTGTTTATCACGGAGCGAACTTATTCACTTAAAAGAAGATTGTTGGTTAAACATTATAAATACAATACTTCCCTTCGGTATGCGAGGGAAGTAAAAATTGAAAAGAAGTACCTACTCAGTGTGTTAAACGAAGTGTTATATATGGTTCGACATCTTTGATGAACAAGTGGAGGTGATGAAACTTTTAATAGGTAAGGTTTGATACATCGAGTAATAAAAACATTTGCCAGAAAACATCAACAAACTTGTAAAGTATGTTTAGGGATTTCAGTAAATTAATATAAGAAAAAAACTAATAAAGGCACTTCTTGAGGAAAATTTGCAAATTTGTAACTTATATGCCCTATTTGTTATATTTTTTCTGAAATTATGCTGTACGTACGTACAAAAACTTTTATACATCATCAATGTTCAACCTAATAAACCTGCTTCTAACCGTAAATCCTAATGCATCTTAACCCATAGCCATTTTCTTTACTTGAATTCTGTAATAATATTGGCAAAAAATATAACGTTAAACTTATAATAATGTTATTAATCTGGTAGAATTAGTCACAACATATATTTCTGCTTCTCTCGGTCTTTGGTATTATTTGTAGAATCGATCATTCATATAAAGAGGTGTTCTTAAAATTTTTAAATGAACAAGGGAACCTTTCAAATGCAAAAGTCAGTTAAATAAAAAAATGTTCACATTTAAACTGTGATTTTCTTTTAAATAGGACACCAAGAAAATCATAACAATTTATTTTAAATATAAGCTTGCCATCAGGTGGCATATTAGTCTTAATGTTTTTTGCCAAGATTTCATCTGAAATGTTAATTTTTCTTTTATTTGCACAGGGGCTGCTGAAGTCGCTAACGCTTCAAAGTCTTGGAAGGACACCGAAATGGCTATTACGTCGTGATTGAAGAGGGCAAAAGAAAGAACAGAGAGGGTGTCAAAAAAGAGAGAATATTAGAAAATAATATAAACTAAGATAATTATAAAAAGACGAAGTGTGCAAAACGTTAAGAGAAGGTGAGATATACATTTATCTTACGTTTTATTGCACACTTGGCTTATTTCTTATAATATTCAATATGACTTAATGTATATATAACTATATTATACTGTACTAGGTATTATAATATATAACTTTTAAATTCCATAAAAATTGTATTTTTGACACTTGAATTTGTAGAGTAAGAAGTTAATTTTAAAAAAATACAAATGCCATGACTTATTTTTCAATAGCACAGTAGAAATAAAATGTTCGCATAAATTTGTCATTTGGTGTTGATAAATAAAAATACCAAGTATTAAAATCAATCTATTTGAATAATTTTTCTACGTGGTAATTATATATTGTCATTTTTTTATCTTTTTGGCTTTTCTAACCGCATTTATTCTCTTCGAAATAGAATCCAATCACATGATTCTATTTCGAAAGAAATGTATGTGGTTAGAAAACCCAAAAAGGAACATAAATACCCTTTGCTGTGAAGTGTGAATACACCTTAAAAGTGGTGGAGGTACCTATATGTAGAATCATGTGCATAGTATGTCCCAACAACGTTTTCAGGACGTCCTCTCTAGACCTACATTCGTCCCACATAAGTTCTGGATGGGACGTCCTCGGGACACCCCGTTTTGCTGACACGGAACGTCCTTCAAACGTCCTCGGTACGTCTTACGTCGGTAGAGTACGTCCTCGGGACGTTTTAATGTCCTGTGAGTACGTTATTGGGACGTTTTTGGGACGTCCATGTGCTGTTAGGGTTATAGTAATTTCAAAAACTCATCTGCGGCAACATTATGTATAACCTATTGGTCATAAGTTGACAGATATTATTTATTTATTTCGTTTGTTTTGCTGTTTATTTACGTGTTGGTCAATGCCTGACTGCATTTGTTTTATATAATACTCTCATTTAAAATAACTATAACTAATATTTTAAAGTAATATTGACATATCATCTAATCCACTTATAATTCGTTCGAACGTGGATACACTGGCGTAGGTATACTATGTTTCCACATCGATCAGGTACCTACATCTTTACATTTTTGTGCCTAATCAATCACGTCAGTAATGTTTTGCACTAAAATTAAATGATCAAATGACTTACCTGTAAGGAAATTTGATCCAAATTATACGAACAGTCCTGTCCGAAATTATTACACTTGTAGTACTGTCCTTGTGCCCGATCCGTACAACAGTTTAAAGTAAAATTTCAGTGGTACGCCACTGCCTCCATTCGTCACTTCCATACTTGCGCGCGGCACCAACTCACTATAGTTTAAAGTTCTAGATCGCCTAGGGCGGGAACTTCAGACAAAAACGTCTGCTGGGAGGGCATGTAATAATTTCGGACAGGACTGTTCGTATAATTTGGATCAAATTTCCTTACAGGTAAGTCATTTGATCATTTAATTATACTTCACAGTCCTGTCCTTCATTATTACACTTGTAGATGTTGAAAGGCCATTAGGCGATCTAGAAGATAGAGCTCTAGACAAACCACCATGAGATTAACTGAACACTTTATTAAAACTTTTATAAGGTACATATATAAAATCATACTCAAATAATAATAATAACTATTCTTGTAACATTACAATAATTATTCATGTAATTTTTGTCTCTGCATTAACTTTTATATTTGAGCCTTCTAATACTCCTATAGCAAATGTATTTTTAGCAGTCACGATTGGCTTGTTGTAGAACACATTAAAAGTATTCGTTTTATTAGACCATCCAGCACTTTTGCGTATTTCTTCTATATCAACCCCTGCCCTAAATACTGCCGAAGTGGCAGCATGCCTTGTGCTATGACTTTGGAATATTGTTGTGTCTACACCACTTTCCAAAAGTGTTGACTTGATCCATCTACTGATGGTTTGTGTGGTAGCTGTGTGATATGGCTTCCTATGCGTTAAAATCAAGCTCAACTCATCATTTTGTCTGTATTCACGTGTTTTATTGATATAAAATTGGATCGTTCTAGCAAGACATAACCCTGGGTTGGAATAGAAAAAGGGTATTATTAATAAGGGTTGGACACCATTTTTTCTTGAAGTTTTTATTCTGTCCGGCACTCGAGTTTCTAATCGATCGTCATACGTCCGAATATTATTTATGGTAATTAGTGAGAAAGTCTGCACTCGGTGTGCAGAAATTAGTGCCAAAAGTGTTACCAGTTTTTTCGTTAATTGTTCCAAAGTTAGCTGCTCCAAGGGGTATTTAGATTCCAAATTCTTGAGTATGGGATGTGGATCCCAGGTACTGGAATATTTTGGTCTTGAGGGCTTAATATTGTAAACACCTTTCATAAATCTTTTAATCATGTCATCATCTTCTTTTTTAATGGTAAATATTAATTTAATAGCTGACTTATATGAATTTATCGTTGAGTATGATTTCTTGTTTTTGAATAATTGGTTTAAGAACTCAATAACATAGTTCAGGTTATATACATATGGATCTACTTTCCTGGAATAACAAAAATTCCACCAGCTATGTAGGCACATGTTATACTGTTTTCTGGTTCCTTGCGAAATGGAAGCAATCATAGGTTCCAGTCCTGCAGAGGGAAACCCTCTACGCTTAAACGATTCCCCGATAAATGCGCTGCTACCAGGGTAAGGTGCTGCCATAACTGGTGTGGTTCTCTGAAAGGAGACAAAATTAACTTTTTATTAGGTTTTAGTATGACTGGTTCTCTTATAATTAGTTTTTTGAAAATAGGATACCAAGGCTGCCCTGGCCACTTTGGAACAACTACTATTCCTTCGGCTTGATCACTGATTATTTTCCGTAAGACTTTTGTAACCATTGAAAAAGGAGGGAAAGCATAAAAGAAAAAAGGCGTCCAAGACACAGTAAAACTATCCACTTGAATCGACTGTGGATCTGGCTTCCAAGAAATGTATTTGTCACACTTTGCATTTCTTTGGGTTGCAAATAAGTCTATATCAGGTGTACCTAACTGCCTGCATATAATTTCAAAATATTGTTGCCCTAACTCGTATTCTGTTTCTATTGCTAACGATCTAGATTCCCTATCTGCTAGAACATTCTGTTTAGTATTGATGTAAGAAGCTACTAAATATAATTTTTTACTTTCACAATATTGCCAAATTTCCTTCGCCACTGAATTAAGTTTTTCAAATCTAGTTCCCCCCATTCGATTTATATATGCCACTGCAGTAGTATTATCTAGCCTAATCAGAATTTCACAGTTAGAAACTTCCTTTGTGAAACATTTTAAAGCATATAGCGCGGCTTTTAACTCTAACACATTAATATGGTTTTGTCCCTCCTCAAGGGTCCAAAAACCGTGTGCGGTTTCACTTCCACAGTAAGCTCCCCAAGCAGTTAGCGAAGAGTCAGAGAAAATTTCCAAACTATACTCCTGATTTCTGATAATAGATTTACAAGTATCAATTTGTTGTAACCACCACAAAATATCTGGTATAACATACCCCGGTATCTGCATATTTCTTTCATAGTTACCTGACTTGTTTAAAGCCAACATTTTTGCCCTTTCCAGGGACTTGGTGTAAACCCAACCATATTCTACCGCTGGGCAAGCTACCACTAACATCCCTATTACTTTTGCAAATTCTCTAATTTTACATTTGGTTTTTTGTAGAAGGATCTGTAATGATTTTGATATGTGTCTTTTCTTCTCACCAGGCAGAGCTATTATCATTTTTTCTGTGTTATACACAAACCCTAAGAACTTACAGATTTTATTTGGATTTAATTGACTTTTCTCAAAATTTATTAGAAAACCTAAAGATTGTAAAAGCAAAATGGCTTTATTTGTATGTTCTAAACCTGCTTCTCTAGAGTTGGAAATTATAAGCAGATCATCTAAGTATGACACACAAATTATACCTTGACCACGTAAGTTTGCCACCACTGGTTTGAGCAACTTAGTAAATGTAAAAGAGGTTTGCTTAACCCCATTGGCAAACAGTTAAATTCATACAGTTTGTTCTGAAATTTAAAACGAAGGTATTTCTTGAACCTTTTTTCTACTGGTAACATAAAGTATGCATCTTTAAGATCAATCGATGTTAAAAAACAATTTTGGTATAATAACTTTATTACAGTTCTATAATCCTCCAACTTAAAATGTGGAGGCTCAATATATTTATTTAACTGCTTTAAATTAAGGATAAATCGAAATTTACCATTAGGTTTTGGCGTTAAAAAATAATGCGACAAAAACTGTCCCCTTTTAGGTTTACATGCTTGAATAGCTCCTATTTTTAGTAAATTTTCGATCTGTGCCAAATATTCAGGCATATCTTTTTTAAGAATGTTCACCTTTGGAACAACTGTTTGTATTGGTTTTAAAGAGAAGGGAATTTTATAACCCAGCTTAAAACTAACAAGTTATTGGTTATATCTGTCCATTTGTCAAATGCGGCTTTAAGGTTACCAGCATATTTCCGTACCTCTAGTGCCTGTGCCTCGAGTGATGTCGTTTCACAGCTGTATCGTACTCCCGTGACGTTGATGCGTTCTGATTCTTTGGAGACCATTGTGGGTACATTTTCCTCTTGCCCCCCTCCCTCTTTCTTGAAGCGGCTCTTTGGAGGCTGACGCTTGAAGTTTAAACGATTATAATTACTATTTTGGAAGTTGCTAGGAATTGTTTTCCCAACTGGTGTACGTGCTAATTTTAGCACTGTGGTAGTCTTTTTAATCTCCTGTCTCTCCTTGAGGACATCTTGAAGTTTTTCACCAAACAGAAATTCGTCCATTGTTGAATTATCAATAGTTTTCTTTAGTAGGGGGTTAAGTTGAGGCATTATCAGAAATCTCCTATGGAGACTTATTGAATGCTGCACATCGCATAATATTCTGGCAGAATCTACCAGGTTTATCAAGAGAACATTTGACTCCTCTGTTGGGTGACAAAATAGCTTGTTTAAGGTAGATCCCATCGCACTCAAACCAGCTGCCATTTGATCCTGCACCCTTTGAAGATAAATACCCTGTTTAATAAGGGGCTCTGATAAACACTCTTTCACTTCCTTGTTTAATTTGGGTGCAAGTAAAAATTTACAATTTTTGATAGGCGGATACTTCTGCAATAATTCCTTTCGCTCCTCTTTTTCTACACCTTTTGTTGCTAAGGCATTCCAACGATTTGAAATTTCTTCATGAATTTCTATTCCCTCATTAATTTGTTCTAAAGGGTTAGCTCCCAGTATGGCCATAATTTCTGGAGACGGCTCTAGCAGGGCTTCAGGCAAATCCGGTACAAAATTTTCTTGATCATCCATCTCAGACAAAGTTTCGTTCATCTCTGATATTTCAGATTCTGAGTCGGAACCTATAAAAGGGAGAAAGCTATCACTGCTAGTCCAGATTAAAGAAAAAAATTCCATCCCATTCACATAACAATATAGCCCATTTGGACTAGAAATTTGTTGGTATAATCTATAGCCCATATGGTAATTTCCTATGAAATACCTTAACTGTAGACATTAATTATTATTAGGCACCTGTGTCACCCACTCTTGTCTACTTGTGTCTGAGAGAGCTTCATATGAACTCTCTAATATATAGCATTCATGTGATTCATAATATAGACCTTTTATGGGACCAGAATTTTATGAAAAACACAACACAATTTGTATCCTTCTGGAGACAGAAATTTGTGCTATCTTAGATATTTCTTGATAGTTTGACCACGCCCTAACATAATTGTGAGGTTAACTGCATATAAACTTACTTGATGATAGATTCTTCAGTTCCCATTTCAGTTTTTTCAATTTGCGCCTAAGCTTCTCTTGCGCCTTCCGTTTTCGACTTGATTTTCCCATTTTTTTCCCCGTTACCTTAAAAAAAACCTAAATTCACAAAACTTGCTGTTGTTACGAAGCAGTACAACGACAGAAAGTGAGTTGGTGCCGCGCGCAAGTATGGAAGTGACGAATGGAGGCAGTGGCGTACCACTGAAATTTTACTTTAAACTGTTGTACGGATCGGGTACAAGGACAGTACTACAAGTGTAATAATGAAGGACGGGACTGTGAAGTATAATTATAATATAACATAGTCTATACATATATTCCTTTACACGCACAATGAAACAATTTATACACACCTCTCATATGACCTAACTTCAGTATAGGGTATATTCGTTATTGTATTGTATTTTAGAAACAATTTTTAATTACATATGCTTATGCTTTGAAGTTATATTAATGAATTGTTGAATTTATATATTTACTGTAAAATAATGCCTTTTAATAAAATGGGCTGTTCTTATAAAGTTCATATTGCAAGTCATTCACGCCCTTCGTATCATAATAGTTATGATTATTTAAACGCTCTGTAAAGTTGTCAAAATTTGTTTTTAACATGGCGTTAGTGTGATCCACTGTTTTTTTACAAAATTAGTACGATAAAATGAGAAGTTCAGCACTAACATACAAAGGGAAATTTTAGAAAATTCAGAGACAATTATTTTATAGGGTGTCTTGAGAAAAGTTGAAAAGTGTATTCTACAAAATTAAATTACAAATTCCTAAGTGCGGACCTGATTACAACAGTACAGAATACGCCCCTGATTTTAACCCCAACAAGATGGCCGATTCTGGAGTTAAATTGTAAATGGGCAATGCTTAGATTTTCCCTTCTGATTGTTTTATTATTCTGTGCCGTAACGTAGCTTGATATTTGGGAGTTGAATGCGCAGTAGACTTTAGGTGAAATAGTGGGGATAGATTAGTTCACATAGCTCTGCCGCAGTGATTACATCGTCGGTACAGTCCATAAAAAAGTGTTTTCTTGCTGTGTTTTTTGTGATATGGGATCTTCCATTCTCTTGTTTCGTTTCATTTTTTGGTGCTAGTTGGAAAATGCAATGGTTTTTAAAAATTCTTATTACATTATACTACAGAGAATAAAGTTAAAAAATCTACTTTCAAAAGTTTGTAGCACAGGAACACAACGCTCTCCATCTCTGTTCCATATCGGAAGTCTTATGTCCTCTACTGCGCATTTCGGATATCAAGCTACGTTGCGGGACCTGTACTAGAAACCAAGGCCTCAGATTTCTTTCTAATATTTTTCAAACACCACCATTATTAATGGATTTGATAACATAACATTGAGATATAACTTGAAAGTTAGTACACGTATGTATTGTAATGACATCTGATTGAGATGATTCCATTGAAGGGGCGGGACGTCGTAGGTTTTAAATAGGGGAAAATAAGTAGGGTAAACTAAAAACTTCATTTTTAACGTATATGGTAGAAACCAACGCCTCAAATTTTTCTATGATGTCTGCTTCAAATATTATTAAAATTCTATGACCAATAATTTCCACACACTAGAGTGCAAATCTAGTCAAGATGTTTCCTTTAAAGTGACTTGAATGAAAACTATGGATGTGGAAGTAGTGATTCCTTAGGCAGCGGTTTTTTACTTCCACATCCACGTAGTGAATTGGAAGTATAGTCATCGTAAGAAAAATTTCAATTTTTTTTCTTGAAGCTGGTTAGAGAAAACGTCGAGATTTTAAATTTGAGTGAAACAATTTTTTTATCTGTCGGTCTGTCTGTAACTTTTTTTGTCCGCACGTTTTCTCCGGAACGGTTTAAGATATTGACTTCTGGAACTGGATTGTTTTTTGAACATATCCGGTGAAGGGTTGAGGGGTAAATAGGGGGAAATAAGTAAAGCAAGCTGGTAAGAGTACAGAAACTTGAAATTTGGTGTATGTACGAGAAGCCAAGACTTAAAAATTTTTTGTAATATTTTCCATCCCCCCACCGCTCCCCACCCCACTCCATTATTAAATGGGTTAATAAAATAAAAATGAAATATTCACTTGAAATTTGGTATACGTATATATTATAATGACATCAGGAACAAGAATATATCTTGGGATTATTCCGTTGGAGGGTTGGGGTTAAATAGTGGTAAACGGGGAAAATAAGTAAAGCAAGCTGGTAGGAGTGCAGACAATTGAAATTCGGTGTATGTACTAGAAGCCGAGGTCTCAGATACTTTAATAATATTTTTCAACCGGCCCACCACCCCTACATTATTAAAGGGGTTGATAAAATCAAATTGAGTTATTCACTTGAAATTTGGTACACGTATGTATTATAACGACATCTGGAACTAGATTATATTTTTGGATTATTCCATTGAAGAGTTGGGGGTTAAATAGGGGTAAATAGGGGAAAATAAGTAAAGCAAGCTGGTAAAAGAGTGCAGAAACTTGAAATTCGGTATATGTACTTGAAGCCAAGGCCTCAAATTTTTTTATAATATTTTCCATTCCCCCACTCCATTACTAAAGAGGTTGATTAAATAAAATTGAGATATTCACTTGAAATTTGGTACACATGTATATGTATTATAACGACATCTGGAACTAGATTATATTTTGAGATGATTCCGTTGAAGGGGTGGGGATGTAAGTATATAAATAAAATAAAATAAATAGGGGAAAATGAGTAAAGCAAGCTGTGTAGAGTACAAATAATTGAGGTTTGGTGCGCAACTATACTGGAAGCCAAGCCCTCAGATTTTTTTATAATATTTTTCAACCCCCCCACCACGACTACTTCATTAATAAAGGGGTTGATGAAATAGACCTGAGATATTCAGTTGAAATTTGGTACACACATGTATTTTTTGCTGAAGGGGTGGAGGGGGGTGTGTAATTGGGAAAAACCAGTAGAGCAAGCTAGTAAGATTCCAGAACTTCATTTTTGGCGCATGTGCTAGAAACCAATGCTTAATTTTTAGCATGAAAAATGTATAACAAATCGAAGATGTAACTAACGGTAATAGGGAAGTCCAGTAGCGATTTGTGTCACGCTTGGAAATTCGGTTGTTTTTTTGGACATGAAAGCGCTCGGTGCTGTTACATCGCATACTTTTTGAAAAATCCAAATTTGATTTTGAATTTGATAAATATTGATACCTAGAATCATATTCTTGTATTATTACGTATCGACGTCCACCGACGCTTAGCGTCATTTTTATAAAATTTGTGTATTTGATAAATTTTGATATCTAAATCCATGTTCTTGCATTTTTGCGTCTGGACACCGACCGACGCCTAACGTCGTTTTTGTAAAACACTTGTATTTGATATATTCTAATTCCCAGATTCATATTCTTGCTTTTATACGTCTCTACGCCGATCGACGTACAGCGTCGTTTATGTATAACTTATGTATTTGATAAACTTTGATATCTAAATATATGTACTTGCATTTTTACGTCGTTGTTGTAAAACTCATGTACTTGATACATTTTGTTACCTAGATTCTCATTCTTGCATTGTTACGTCTCGACGTTGACCGATGCCTAGCGTCGTTTTTGTAAAACTCGTGCTTTTGATAAATTTTGATATCAAAATATATGTTCTGGCAGTTTTACGTCTCGACTCCAACCGATGGCTAGCGTAGTTGTTGTAAAACTTCTGAATTTGATAACATTTGATACCTAGATTCATATTCTTGTATCTTCACGTCTCGACGCCGACCGACGCCTTGTGTCGTTCCTGTAAAACTTGTATTTGATATCTAAATTCATGTTCTTGCATTTTTACGTCTCGACGCCGACCGACGCCTGGCGTCGTTTTTGTAAAACTGTGTGTTTGATAAATTTTGATACCTAGATTAATGTTTTCGCATTTTTACGAACCCTATTTTTTTGTGGAGTATTAATAGTATTAATGTTAATGTAATATTAAACTTTTCTTTATTTCTATCCTCTGTGCATTTTGCAGGCTTGAAAGTTAGCCAAGTTCATTTTCAATATCTTAACGAAGCTTGCTAAATTGCAACTTCTGAAGATTTTTTTATGACATCTGCCCCTAATATTATTAAAATTCTGTGACCAATTACTTCCGCATACTAAAGTGCAAATATAGTTAAGAAATTTACTTTTAAAGAGACTTGGAAGGAAACTCTGGATCTGGAAGTAGTGTGATTCCTTAGGCAGCGGTTTTTCAATAACGTTAATTATATCACTGTCAGATATCATCATCGTGGTTAGGAAGACACTATTTCCAAGCGCCGCACCGTGTACATAAAACGTTAAATAATATCATACTTGAATATTAAACGAAATTTTATTTATTTTAGACAGAAGTGGTTCTTCATCTGCACACTATTTTCGCGACACAAATACCAACAGAAACTGTACTGTACTTTTCGCTTTTCTCAAACCTTTTCTTTTATTTTACACGCTGATTCATTTCTTAATCTTGTCCAACTAGCATAGTCAGGCTTATTCAGTTAGAAAAAATTACTGTGCTTCTTCAGAATACACGATATCTTGCTTTAAATATTTGCATAATTTGAAGCCATAAACTAATTTTATTCACGTGTATTTCACAGTTAATACTAATCGAAAGCTTTCTACTTATTTCATATTTATCTTCTGTTCCATAAAAATTGACAAGGCAATCTATCAAATGTTGCACCCCTAGTAAAGTATTATGTAAAACTTCCTCCTCGATAATTATAGGTATCAATTATATACTAGATATTATGTTCCATCAAAATTATTTTTGATGGTGACCACCTTGTATATTTTTTAAAAAGGGAAAAATAATATTTGGCATATACCTAATACAATTGCCAAGGACGACACCGGCTATACTTTTGTAGGAAATTTTACGAAAATTATTATTATTATTACACTTTAAAAAATAATTACGAAACGCCGAAGAACAATAATATTTAGAATATAGTTGTCACTATTGTTAAAAGAGATGATTTCGCAAAAACATACAGGGTGGTCAACTTGAAAATTAATTAAGAAACGACAAAGAAGAATAATAATCGGAATGTAGTTGTCGTTATTACCACAGAGAAAACCTGATAACTTTCAGTTTAAAAAATATACAGGGTGGTCGTCCTACCTAAAAAACAAATAATAAGTAATAGATGGCAAATTTGGAAGTTTTGCGTAAATATCTTTACAAACTACTATAGTTGAATTATTTCTTAGAATGACCATTGATTACCGGTATATTTTCCATTAAAAGTATAATAATAAGTGTCTTTCTTGACAATCGTATATTAATAATTATAAATCAAATATTATTGCTATCTGTTACACGTGCTTCATTATTTGTCCTTTTTAGGAGGTCCACCCTGTATATTTTACAGTGAAAATATAGTCCATTTCTTTCTTTGGCAATAGTGTCAATTACCTACCAAATTTTGCCGTTCTCAGTCAAATAGTTTTTTAAAATATAGCGCTAACAGACGGACAGACGGAATTGAAATACTTCCACATACACGGAGTGAAATGAAGTCATAGTAATCGCAAACAAAAATTCATAATCTTTTTTATATTGCAACAGGTTTAGAATGCCATGAAACGTGGTAATTTTAAATTTGAGCGAAAAGACTTTCTGTTGGCCTCTCTGTCTGTCGGCTTATCTGTCTGTAACTTTTTGTGCGCTTACGATTACTCTGAACGTTTAAGATATTGATTTGAAATTTCGTAAAAATGTATTTTCAAAATGGGAGAGTTAAGGAGATCATTGTTTGCACTTAGTCGAGTGCAATTAGATTTTTACCTCGGAGTCCAGTTATAATGAATGGATGTTCATGATTATTTTTGCATTGAGTTTCTAATACTGAGTACAAACAAGTTTATCCTTTAAAAATTATCGCTTTTTACTTGGGGGGGGTGGCTCTCACTCTCTCTAGAAGGGTGGGCAAAAAAGTAATATAGTAACCACCGAATCTGATATAGAATCATATTGTAAGAGAAAAAGGTGGTTTACAACTTTTTATAAAAATTTGTATTTTCCAAGTTATAACAGTTTGAAGATAACGATTTTAGCTTTAAGAGATTAGTACCAAGGTACTAGAATTTTCCGTAAATAACTCAAAAGTTTTATATTTATGGAAAAAACTGGTATAATACAAAAAATAAGATTCTGAAATTACAAGTATTTTGTTTTTAGTATCCGTACAGCTTGAAAGATATCATTCCCCTGTAGCACAAGCTATTGGGTGGACATAGGTACAATGTGTTACCTATATTGTGTACTGGGCCAATATATGTCAGCTTTAACCAATATTGTACCTATATGATTATGAGATGTATTTTTAATATTTTCATTCAAAATATAGCCAACATTTTACTAATATTGGTAAATCAGATTCAATATTGTTATGTATTACACCCCCTTGGTACTGGAGATTGATACGCCTATGCCTAATAGTGACAATATTAACGTAACAATATTAACATTATTTCATCAATATTGGCGCAATGTGTAGAAACTGATATTAGTTCTGATTATTGGGCAAATATAACTCTCCTTTATTACTTTTAGGTATTCAGTTATCATTTTACTTCAACTATTCGTTCATGTATGTGTTCCCATCATCTTCTAGATTTTTTCCACCTGTCCACCATTTTCCCTAATTTTCATTATAGGCACTGTTCCCCTATCTTCCCACCACCTCCCACTATCCTCGCGTTTTCCGTAATATTTCCACATTTTCTCTCCATTTTTTTCATTATCATCCCCTACCACCTTCGATGAAAACTAGCCTACTGTCGAAGTTGAAAAGATGTCTATAAATTTACAAAATTTAATCAAAATATATTAGGCTATTTTCGAGGTAGATATAGTTATAACAAACATTCAACAGACACTTAAGCAAAGAAGAAAATATCTATATTAAAAAAAAACAAAGTTACAATAATATTTATCTTATTATAAAATTAATTTACATGTATTAGTACAAATTATGTATATTTTGTATTTTAAATTTGCCGCGCGTGACAAATTTAGAAACAGTAGTGTGCGCGTGTCTCGATCATATTGCAAATGCCGGTTATGGTAGTAACGTATTGTGGTGCTCGAGAATTTGCTAATAAGAATAGTGTACAGTTTGTGAAAAGTGCAGTAATTTAATAGGTAAATGTTCATTACCTACCTATTCAAGTAGTGAATGATAGCAAACGGCGCATTATTTCAGGTAATTTTCCTCATGTTTACAAACGCTTCCTGTGTTTGTCACCTCTTGTGTTCTGTTCAATAGAAATTGTTGTACTGGGGATATACAATTTTCAGGAATTTTTGCAAGTTAACTGTATTTAGGTATCAAGATATTTACCATTGTAGTTTACATTAATCCAAATATTGAAGCGTTTAGGTACCTAATCCTTCTATAAATAGAACTTGTAGTAATATTGGGCCAATATTTTTCCAACATTATAGGTACCTCATCTAGAAGGTGTGAGACGGGTCGCGGCCCGGCTCACTAATTCCGCCAAGGCGTGAGACGGGCCGCGGCCCGGCTCACGAATTATTAAAATCCACCAAGCCGTGAGACGCGCCGCGGCCTGGCTCACTTCCACCAAGCCGTGACGGAAGTTCCAAAATTTCATGTTATTCAACGTTTTATTTTAAATTTAAAATATCCTAGAAAAGCAATTTTTTTCACGCTCGCCGCGGACCTTATTTTACATTTTCCGGTCAAACTTGATATCACGAGAAAGCTACGTTTTCTTACTTTCCAGAGAGACATCGACCGCCGTTTCATTCCCGATATGTGATTAGAGGTATTTCAGAATCTCATGAACCGCGAAATGCGCAAAAGGCAAAGTTTGTTCTGGGTTTACAAGTGTGTTTTGAAAACACTGACAGCTACCTTGCTGTATAAATAAACAAGAGCTCGGGATAAATTGTAAACAATAAATCTAATATTTTTAAGAAGTGTAACTGAGTCCACGAGAGGGATTTTGTCTCTACCCATATGAAGGTCACAGCTCATGAGATTTTGAAACACCTCTACTTATGGATTTTTGAAGTACTTACGGTTTTTAATTCTTATGAAAATATCCATTTCTGCTTTGCACATAACTACACAAAATTTTCGATTCAATCCAGAGCACGTACTACGTGGATAAAATGCCAATCTCCATGTTCAAATATAGACTAGGATCGAGCCTCTACATTAGGCATTAACTAAAATATAAGTGTTTTAAAACTTCATGTTTGAGAATTTTTTAGGTTACGTTTTAACACTTTCAAATATGTCACATTTGTCTCGCCCCCGTAGAGCCGAATATGAAATTCTCCCAATACAATATGGTATCAGAGGAAAGGGCAAACCTCCCCCTTTCCATAGAGACATAGAATGGCCTTCTATTCCATGTACATGCCTAATTATGATTTGCTTGTACATAGATGTTTTTCATATTTCACAGAAAACTCAACTTTCATACGCCCGTACCAGGCCGGATATCCAGTTTGGCCCGTTCACTCCACTATCACAACAAAATATTATCCTTTCCGATTAATTTGAGATATGGAACGCCTTTTAACTCCCATTATTTCCTGAGAAATCACCATTTTTCAAAATCCATGTTTCCATTAGCCACAAACTTTAGTGGATAATTGAATCTAGGAAGAAAGAGCCGCGGAATAAAAATCCTGGAAAAAAAATCCGAAGGAATAAAAAGCCGAGGAAAAAAATGCCGCGGATAAAAAAGCTACTTTACATATTACATATGAACTTAAAAAACTATCACTTATCTAAATGAACCCCGTCCTGCAAATGGAAAAAAAAGCCGTGGAAAAAAATTCGCTGAATAAAAATCCGAAACAAGGTGAATCTGCGACAATACCGAGTGAGCTCAAGTTTTGACATTGCCATTAACGTGTTCTAGAATTACTTTGTATGTAAGAGTGCCAATAAAGAATGACAATGAATCAACATAATAATGGTGGTAATAAATTATGCTATAATAATTACATGTAGGTATGTATAGTCAAATCTGGTGATCGAAATTTTGACCGCTTCCCGATATCCAATTATGCTGAAATATTGCATACAACTTTGGTTATGAAGAAAATACAATATAGTATATTCGATATTATGGTAGATCCAATATGGCGACCACCACAAAATGGCGGATTACCTATTTTTTGAGAACCACCTCGATATTGGTATCAAACGAGAGGGTATATAAAGTTGAATACAATAAGCCGTGTAACATCATTCTAAATCCTATATGGCGGCTGGTCACAAAATGGCGGATCGCCTATTTTTTTTATAATCTCCTCGACATGGGTATCAAATGAACGGGTATATAAAGTTCAGTTCAGTTCATAATTAGGTTGTATTAAGCAATGTCTGTAAAATGTACATTTAGGGCAGGTTCTACAAAGTCATTTCAAATACGTCTTTAAAGTGGCGTCAATATGTCTTGGGTCCACGGGGTTGAAACAACCCTTTAAATAAGTAAAAATTAATAACTTCCCAACCAGTCCGATGTACACAATTTGCGTTTAAGACAGGTTGTATAAAGTCATTTCAAATGCGTCTGTAAAGTGGCGTCAATTTGACTTGCGTCCACGGGGTTGAAACAACTCTTTAAATAAATAAAAATTAGTAACTTCGCAACCATTTCGATGTACATAATTTGCCTTTAATACAGGTTGTATAAAGTCATATCAAATGCGACTATAAAGTGGGGTCAATTTGTCTTGGGTCCACGGGGTTGAAACAACCCTTTAAATAAATAAAAATTAACAACTTCGCAACCAGTCCGATGTACAGGGTGGGCAACTAAGAATGGAGGTCGGCCATATCTCAGAAACCAAGCATCGCACAAATTTAGGGAAAAAATTACCTTAAGTAAAGTGGCCACGAAAAATCGCTGGAAAATATTTTCGATGTTCTAAAATGGCCGCTAGGGGGCGTAGCAGCCATAGCCGAATAGAAAATCAGGTTTCTCTCAGTATTTTGCTCAATTAAGTGGCATTGAAAATACATGCGTCGTAATCCTAAGACAATTTTGAATCTTTACAGTTTTCCATTTTTTTGTATCTTCAAGAATAAAGTGGTGGGGAGATGCCAAAAACACATTTTTTCAAATGTCGATTACTCCGATTAGTCTTAACGGAATTTAAAAATCTTGGTCTCATTGGAAAGTGCTTTTCTTAGTCTATCGAGTGCACTTTGCGCTGTTTCCATTTGATTATTACCGTCTCCGCTAGAGGGCGTTATTTGACATGACAACAAATATCGCGCTTTTTCTTAAAAAATTTAAATGGAATGGTATATTTATTTTTACACGATAAAATAGAGAATTAAAAGCCTCAGATGTCAGTGAAAACCGCAACTCGATAACTTTTCTCTTTCTCTAACGGAAGATATTAGCAAACAAAATTGAAATTATCAATTATTGTCAGATCTTTACGACGGGATTTGCAAATTAGCTGTTGAAAACAAGTAAGCTGTGAAACTGACACAATGAAGAAACAACATATATCAAACATATTGAGTAGAGTATATATTACATGATATAAAAATTAGTAATTAATTACAGACAACAATTCTAATAATAATAACAATATATTTATGTAGACAGTTATGAAAAGACTAATTTTACTTGACGAATGTAATATTTGCAAATTAGGTACGCGAGTCAAGTAAAATTACTGTTTCATAACGTTTTAAGAAAGACAACATTTTATCTAATCCTGCTCTAAAATAGAAAAGAAATTGCAATTTATATTGAATTTTATTTTGCGGTTTCAAACATTGTTACACCTACAGTAGTACAAATAAGTTTTGTGTTTATCGCTGTACCTGAGCATTAGTATAGGTTGACATTTGTATTAACAAAGTTCATTTGTTAATCTGCTGAATTTTTTGAAACAAATTAAGTCAGAATTTGTTGATTCAGGTGTGGATATTCCATCTGATATAAAAGAGTAGCAGTAAATTCAATAATACCTGATAAATCAAAAAGCATATATGAGGAAGTATAATATACGAAATTTGAAAACTGGTGTCAACAAAAAGGAATAATAAGATGTATGTGAAAAGATTCTCTTAGCGTATTTCGAAACGATGAAAACCTATAAAGTATCACGATATGAATATTGAGTAGGAATCAATATTAAAGAATTAAATGCCAAAGGAAACATTGACATAAAGAATATACCATATTAATAGCATTTTTGAAGAGAAAATCTTCAGGTTATAACGCTAAGAAATTTATAATTTTAACAGAAGAAAACTTTAAAAGTTTTATTAGAAATGCAGACGGCGGAAAGTTTCTATTTGCATTTTATTAATAAAGTGTTTTTTGTGCCCTACTCTTAAAGTTTTTTTTCTAAATGATGAGTTTAATAATAACAGTTTAATAAAAATTCATTACATCACTAGTTATGTAATGAAACTGACAGTTATGAAAAATGTGACGTTTCGTAACGTCAAAAATACATATAAAATTTGACATTTCGTAACGGGATTAGATAAACAATATAAAATAATCAAATGTTCAAAAAAGTAAACATTTCGTAACGGGATTAGACAAACAATATAAAAAATAAAATGTCCAAAAAAGTAAAACAAGAACACATTACAACACATAAAAAAAATTATAATGTAACTAGTGGCGTCCTAGGTGTTCAAAATGTTGTCCATCATGTTCGATGCAAGAACGCATTCTCCGACGAGTAGATTGAACAGAAGTCTCTACTTCTGCCATCGAAATACTGTGAATGGCATTTCTTATTCTTTGGATCATGTCGTCTCTTGTAGTGGGTCTGGTGGCAAAAACGAGATCTTTTATTCGCCCCCACAGATAAAAATCTAGACAAGTCAAGTCTGGGGACCTGGCTGGCCAATGAAACAGACTTCCACGTCCTATGAAATAATTCAAATCATAAACTCCTTAAAAAACTCTAACTCAAGTGGCCCAGATGAAGTAACAGCTCAACTAGTTAAAGAATGCAAAGATTTTATGGCAGAGGTACTTGCATATATCATAAATAACAGTTTTCAATTTGGAACTTTTCCTGAGTTACTAAAACTAAGTAAAATTGTACCTATTTACAAAAAAGGTGATAAAACCCTAATAGATAACTATAGGCCAATATCCTTAATATCAGTTTTCTCCAAAATAATCGAGAAAGCCATGTTAAATCGATTACTCTCATTCTTAAACAAATACAAATTAATGTCTACCAAACAACATGGTTTCACGAAAGGAAAATCCACGATGTCTGCCCTAGTGGAATTTATAATGGAAATTTACAAAAATCTTGACAATGGCAACAACATCTTAGCCAGCTATATTGACCTATCGAAGGCTTTTGATTGTGTCAACCACAATATGCTGTTACGCAAGTTGAATAATCTTGGTATCAGAGGAACCTGCAATCAATGGTTTAAATCTTACCTTCGGGAAAGAAAACAGTATGTTATATGCAATGGTCAAGAATCAAAAACTATGACCAATAACCATGGTGTTCCACAAGGCTCAATCCTGGGCCCAGTGCTATTTATTATATTCACCAATGACCTCGACCAAACTATCCCAGGTACAGTGGTAGAGTATGCCGATGATATTTCTCTTATCTCAGAATCAAGTGACTATACAGATCTAGTACAGGAGGCAAATCAAAAACTTAATGATGTGTTTTCATATCTTTGTAAGAATAACTTAATTATGAATCAGGAAAAAACTGTTAACATGAGCTTTCGCTCATCGAATGTAAAACCACAGCAGAGTGCACTTATAAGAGTCAACAATAAGACTATAAAACAAACAACGAGTTTCAAGCTCTTAGGTGTAGTATTTGACGAACTCTTAAAATGGGACGAACACATCAGCCTCCTGAGTACGAAATTATCCAGCATTTGTTATGCACTAAGACAACTCAAAGAAGTGTGTAGTTTCACCACTGTTAAAACTTACTACCACGCAAATTTTGAATCTATTATGACCTACGGTGTAATCTTATGGGGTAAATCATCAGAGTCTGAAAGGATCTTTAAGCTACAAAAACGGGCCATTAGATACATGTTGGGCATGAATCTAAGAGACAGCTGTAGAGAAAAATTTAAATCATTGAGGATACTTACCCTACCTTCGCACTACATTTACAGCATATTAATATATGTGAAATTAAATTTTAAAAACTTCACCCAACATTGCATGAATCATGATTACGCAACCAGAGGAAATAGCAATCTACAATATGACACTCATAGACTTGAGCTATACAGGATGAGTCCATACTATCAGGGTGCTCTACTTTATAATAAACTGCCTAACGAAATAAAACAGTGCCGCTCCATTACGCAATTCAAAAACCATTTGAAGGATTACCTACTTAAACATGGTTTCTACAGTATAGAGGAATTTTTAAATATGTAATTACCCGGTCAACAAATTCACACAATTACATGTACATTCTCTTTAATTCTGTTATGCACTAAATGATGATATATACATTGTAATAAATTATTTTTTTATAAACTGTATACAAAACACTATGCTCACATGTTTAGTAACTTCCTTTATTTTTATATTTGTTAGTCTTAAGTGTATTAGTGTGTGATATTTTTACTATGTTAGTTTGTGCCTTATTCTTAGTTGTAGTTTATAGTTATTATAATTGTATATTTTGACACATCCAATATCTTATACTAGATCCAAATGGGAAAATAAAGTTCTTATTCTTATTCTTATTCATGTTGAAGAAACATATCACGACGAATTCGAAGAGGTATGTCTTTCAAAAGAAGTGGTAATTCGTTTCTTAAAAAAATTAGATAACGTACTCCATTAAGGGTTTCATTGAAAATAAAAGGCCCAATTATTTGTCCACCTAAAATTCCACACCACACATTTTTAGTCCAACGAGACTGAGATTGGACGTCTCGCATCCAGCGCGGATTCGTCTCAGACCAATAATGCATATTATGACGATTTACTGTACCATCACTCTTAAATTAGGCCTCATCTGACCACAAAATACGTGACAGTAATCCAGGATCTTCCTCTATCATTTGCAACAACCAGTTACAATAATCCAGTCTTTGATCGAAATCGCGAACATTTAAACTTTGATGAAGGACTATGTGATATGGATGCAACCTAAAAAAATTATAAATCAAACAAATCTATTTTATTTAATAAGTTCTTCTGAGCAATATATGAAAAATTTTTGTTTCGGCTTGTCATATATTAAATTTTTGATAACTCTAAAATACAATAGTATCAGATAGCCGTAAAGCAAAAAAAATTTATACCACACATATCATTATCTTTAAAATGTAAGTTTTATAAACTTTATAACAATTTTTTTTCATAAACCCACTGTTTCTGATTATAATGAACTAATTATTCATAAATAAATAACTTATGTACCTATGTTCTCTCAGAATATTTCGCACGGTGGTTCGACATAGTCCCGAGTCCCTGGCTATTGCTCTGGTACTTACATGAGGATTAAATTGCACATATGCTAACACATTTATAACATTTTCCTCGGTGCGAGCTCTACGGTGTCTTCAAGACACGGGAAGTTGCACACTTCCTGTCGTACGAAAACGATGTGCCAGTCGAATAAAAACTTTTTCACTTGGATGACGTCTTTCAGGATATTGCACTGCATAGACTCTGGCAGCAAGAGTTGCGTGTCTCATACATTCGAAGTAAATCGCTAACATGTCAAATGCTTCTTCATTTGTAAGAATCATTATAATTTGAAAAATTAATTCCAAAACGAAAACAAATTCAATTAAAAAAGTAAATACTGCACAAAATAACAATAATGACAAGTTAAATATTTTGACATAATATGTTGTTTCTTCATTGTGCCATTTTCACAGCTTACTTGTTTTCAACAGCTACTTTGCAAATCCCGTCGGCAAGATCTGATAATAATTCATAATTTCAACTTTGTTTGCTAATATCTTCCGTTAGAGAAAAGTTATCGAGTTGCGCTTTTCACTGACATCTGAGGCTTTTAATTCTCTATTTTACTGTGTAAAAATAAATATACCATTCCATTTAAATTTATTAATAAAAAGCGCTATATTTGTTGTCATGTCAAATAACGCCCTCTAGCGGCGACGGTAATAATCAAATGGAAACAGCGCAAAGTGCACTCGATAGACTAAGAAAAGCACTTTCCAAAGAGACCAAGTTTGTTAAATTCCGTTAAGACCAATCGGAGTAATCGATATTTGAAAAAATGTATCTTTGGCATCTCCCCACCACTTTATTCTTGAAGATACAAAAAAAATGGAAAACTAAAACGATTCAAAATTGTCCGAAGATTACGATACATTTATTTTCAATGCCACTTAATTCAGCAAAATACTGAAAAAAACCTGATTTTCTATTCGGCTATGGCTGTTACGCCCCCTAGCGGCCATTTTAGAAACTCTAAACTATTTTCCAGCGATTTTTCATGGCCATTTTACTTAAGGTAATTTTTCCCTAAACTTTTGCGATGCTTGGTTTCTGAGATATGGCCGACCTCCATTCTTAGTTGCCCACCCTGTACATAATTTCCGTTTAAGACAGGTTGTATAAAGTCACTTCAAATGCATCTGTAAAGTGGGGTCAATTTGTCTTGGGTCCACGTGGTTGAAACAACCCTTTAAATAAATAAAAATTAACAACTTCACAACCAGTCCGATGTACATAATATCCGTTTAAGACAGGTTGTATATAGTCACTTCAAATTCGTCTGTAAAGTGGGGTCAATTTGTCTTGGGTCCACGGGGTTGAAACAACCCTTTAAATAAATGAAAATTAATAACTTCGCAATCAGTCCGATGTACATAATTTTCGTTTAAGACAGGTTGTATACAGGGTGCGCCAAAGTTCTGATTTTGGTCGATTACGGCTGTATTTGAAATGGTGGAAATATATTGTCTATAGATTATTTTCTTGATTTTCAATTCTGAATAACCAGAAAATATGTACAATTATACAGGGTACTCCGTTTTCGTTGTCCGAGCAACAACTTCGTTATTTTAAATGGAACACCCTATATTTTTTTCCTTTATCGAGTTACCCATCTAATTATATTCATAATTCTATTAAGGTGGTAGGTACTTAAAATGAACCGTTTACGATATAAAAAAGATTTTTTGACAAAAAGTGAGGTTTGCGGATAAGTTTTTGAGTACCTCTGATTTCATAGACAAGAGAGTTTTCAAAATTCTGCTTATACTGTTATGTTGAGCATATTAAGGGCTAGTAGGGCAGAAACATTATTAATATTAATCTTATACAGAGTGCTGAAAAAATTGAGTTTAATGTTTCGCTAATAAAAAAGGCCGTAATTCAATTTTTTCAAATGGGACGTACTATTTTCAGTTCTGTCATCTAATGAAGTGTTAAATTATCTTTCCATTGATATATCATAGTAGGTATTTATCTTTAGGAGTTGCATAGATATTAAGGTTAATTGTCTGGATCAGTCATTTTTCTTGCTGGAACTTCATGAGGTTTGTACTGCACTTCACCAGTTTCGATAAATCTGTCTCTAAGATTACTAAATGCAGGTTCTAAAGGGTGTCTCCTTTCAGGATATCTGGTTTTATAGACTCGGGATGCTAAGAGGCTGTTCCTTGAGCACTCCCCCAGAATAAAAATCATGTCAACCATTTCTTCCCGCGAATAATTCATATTTAATATAATTATATGCAAATGCAACTTGGAAATGGAACTGTAAAAGCTACTAGTATTTTATTAAAGACAATCAAAACAAAAGCACTTACCGATATAGCAGTAACACAAAACTTTAGAACATCCACAGACACGTGTTTTGACATCTATGTCTCTTCGGTGCGGCTTTTTCTAAAGTTCACAATCAACTGAAATATGTAAGCAAATACTCGTGTTATAACTATCAAAGGATTACCAGAACAGGATATTAAAAATTAAAATTAGATTATAGGAAATTCCCCGTAAAGGGATAATTATCAATATAATTATATGCAAACGCAACTTCCTGGAACTGTAAAAGCTACTAGTATTTTATTAATTATTTTTATATTTTATTATCAATATAATTATATGCAAATGCAACTTCCTGGAACTGTAAAAGCTACTAGTATTTTATTAGCTAATAAAATACTAGTAGCTTTTACAGTTCCAGGAAGTTGCATTTGCATATAATTATATTGATAATTATCCCTTTACGGGGAATTTCCTATAATCTAATTTTAATTTTTAATATCCTGTTCTGGTAATCCTTTGATAGTTATAACACGAGTATTTGCTTACATATTTCAGTTGATTGTGAACTTTAGAAAAAGCCGCACCGAAGAGACATAGATGTCAAAACACGTGTCTGTGGATGTTCTAAAGTTTTGTGTTACTGCTATATCGGTAAGTGCTTTTGTTTTGATTGTCTTTAATAAAATACTAGTAGCTTTTCCAGTTCCAGGAAGTTGCATTTGCATATAATTATATTAAATATGAATTATTCGCGGGAAGAAATGGTTGACATGATTTTTATTCTGGGGGAGTGCTCAAGGAACAGCCTCTTAGCATCCCGAGTCTATAAAACCAGATATCCTGAAAGGAGACACCCTTTAGAACCTGCATTTAGTAATCTTAGAGACAGATTTATCGAAACTGGTGAAGTGCAGTACAAACCTCATGAAGTTCCAGCAAGAAAAATGACTGGTCCAGACAATTAACCTTAATATCTATGCAACTCCTAAAGATAAATACCTACTATGATATATCAATGGAAAGATAATTTAACACTTCATTAGATGACAGAACTGAAAATAGTACGTCCCATTTGAAAAAATTGAATTACGGCCTTTTTTATTAGCGAAACATTAAACTCAATTTTTTCAGCACTCTGTATAAGATTAATATTAATAATGTTTCTGCCCTACTAGCCCTTAATATGCTCAACATAACAGTATAAGCAGAATTTTGAAAACTCTCTTGTCTATGAAATCAAACCTCACTTTTTGTCAAAAAATCTTTTTTATATCGTAAACGGTTCATTTTAAGTACCTACCACCTTAATAGAATTATGAATATAATTAGATGGGTAACTCGATAAAGGAAAAAAATATAGGGTGTTCCATTTAAAATAACGAAGTTGTTGCTCGGACAACGAAAACGGAGTACCCTGTATAATTGTACATATTTTCTGGTTATTCAGAATTGAAAATCAAGAAAATAATCTATAGACAATATATTTCCACCATTTCAAATACAGCCGTAATCGACCAAAATCAGAACTTTGGCGCACCCTGTATAGTCATTTCAAATGCGTCTGTAAAGTGGCGTCAATTTGTCTTAGGTCCACGAGGTTGAAGTAACCCCTTAAATAAATAAAAATTAATAACTTCGCAACCAGTCCGATGTACATAATTTTCGTTTAAGACAGATTGTATAGAGTCATTTCAAATGCGTCTGTAAAGTGGGGTCAATTTGTCTTGGGTCCACGGGGTGTAAACCACAGTTTCAATAAATAAAAATTAATAACATCGCAACCAGTCCGATGCACATAATTTGCGTTTAAGACAGGTTGTATAAAGTCATTTCAAATAAGCCTGTAAGATGTCGTCAATTTGTCTTGGGTCCACGGGGTTGAAGCCAAGCCTTTAAATAAAAATAAATTAATAACTTCGCAATCAGTCCGATATGCAAAATTTGCGTTTAAGACAGGCTGTATAAAGTCATTTCAAATGCGTCTGTAAAGTGGCGCCAATTTGTCTTCTGTCCACGGGGTTAAAACAACCCTTTAATTAAATGAAAATTAATAATTTCGCAACCAGTCCGATGTATATAATTTGCGTTTAAGACAGGTTGTATAAAGTAATTTCAAATGAGACTGTAAGATGGCGTCAATTTGTCTTGGGTCTACGAGGTTGAAACAACCCTTTAAATAAATAAAAATGTATAATTCCGCAACCAATCCGATGTACATAATTTGCGTTTAAGACAGGTTGTATAAAGTCATTTCAAATGCGTCTGTAAGGTGGCGTACAATTCGTCTTGGGTCCACGGGGTTGAAACAAAGCTTTAAATAAATAAAAATTAATAACTTCGCAACCAGTCCGATGTACATAATTTCCGTTTAAGACAGGTTGTATATAGTCATTTCAAATGCGTCTGTAAAGTGGCGCCAATTTGTCTTCTGTCCACGGGGTTAAAACAACCCTTTAATTAAATGAAAATTAATAATTTCGCAACCAGTCCGATGTATATAATTTGCGTTTAAGACAGGTTGTATAAAGTACAAATGAGACTGTAAGATGGCGTCAATTTGTCTTGGGTCTACGAGGTTGAAACAACCCCTTCAATAAATAAAAATTAATAACTTCGCAACCAGTCCGATGTACTTAATTTGCATTTAAGGCAGGTTGTATAAAGTCATTTCAAATGAGCCTGTAAGATGGCGTCAATTTGTCTTGGGTCCTCGGGGTTGAAACAACCTTTAAATAAATAAAAATTAATAACTTCGCAACCAGTCCGATGTATATAATTTGGTTTAGGACAGGTTGTATCAAGTCATTTCAAATGCGTCTGTAAAGTGGGGTCAATTTGTCTTGGGTCCACCGGGTTGAAACAACCCTTTCAATAAATAAAAATTAATAACTTCGCAACCAGTCCGATGTATATAATTTGGTTTAGGACAGGTTGTATCAAGTCATTTCAAATGCGTCTGTAAAGTGGGGTCAATTTGTCTTGGGTCCACCGGGTTGAAACAACCCTTTCAATAAATAAAAATTAATAACTTCGCAACCAGTCCGATGTATATAATTTGGTTTAGGACAGGTTGTATCAAGTCATTTCAAATGCGTCTGTAAAGTGGGGTCAATTTGTCTTGGGTCCACCGGGTTGAAACAACCCTTTCAATAAATAAAAATTAATAATCTCGCAACCAGATCGATGTATATAATTTGCGTTTAGGGCAGGTTGTGTAAAGTCATTTCAAATGCGTCTGTGAAGTAGCGTCAATTTGTCTTTGGTTCACGGGGTTGAAACAACCCTTTAAATAAATAAAACTAATAACTTCGCAACTAGTCCGATGTACTTCAACTTATCGATATTATCAGATCTTGTTTGGTAAATTTCATTTTTCATAAAGCCGCTCCCCCAAAAAAAGTCAAGCGGCGTGAGATCAGGACTTCTAGGTGGCCACGTTATATGTCCATGTCTCCCCATCCATTCGTTGAAATTCTGGTTACATTAAGATTATTCTGATAACGAGCTTCATCATGCAGCCAGATGGTTCTAATCATTTGATTCAGAGGAAGACTATCTACGTTATTTTCGATAATTTCTCTTAATATATCCAAATTTTTAACGCCATTCATATTACCCTAAAAAAATTTATATATTACCCTATTATCGAATATGACAGCCCACAATTTTAAGTTTTGCAGCCTTGAAACTAGATTTCTTCCACTATATGGAGATTTACTGACACCCAGTAATGATTATTCTTTCTATTACTTATTCTAGCTGTGCTTAATGATGCCTCATCTATCAAAAAAATTGAAAATTAGTAGATTTTCTATCTTCTCTGTTCCTTTCCAGCATAATTTGACAAAAATTGTTCCTCCCAGTATTATCATTGGAATGTAATTTCTGTAATATACTTGGTTTTCGAGCTTTATATTTATATTTGTGTTCTTAATGTCGTTGAATAGGAGATATCTAAATCTCTTGAACAATCTCTGAGGGATTTATTTCGGTCTTCGTCAAAATATAATAAAATGTTTAACTCACGGTTTTCATCCTTATTTCTAATTTTTTTCTTGTTTTCCAGTGTTTTTGGATCACCCATCTTGACCAACAAGCGTTGGAAAGTTTTCCGACTTAGAACGGGACGATTCGGATATAGTTTTCCATATTCTCTTACTGAAGAGCATTTTTAATATTTCTGAAATATACCGTTAATCAGTGCCGGATTATGACTTTTTTCGCCCATAGGCAACTATATTATAGCGCCCCTCCCCCCCCTCAATAAAAAACTTTTAAAATGGTATTAAAGTATTTATTTATAATATATAAAATAATATGATATAAAAAACAATATATTATCGGCACAAACAAACTAAAAGGAAAAAAAAATAAAATGGAAAAAGCTAAAATATATATAATAGTTAATAGGTATAATAGTTATTCATGATTAAGTATTAAAAATGATATTTTATTTTGTGAGTGGGGACAAAACAATAAAAACAAACATGTTGTAAATAAAACACCATTTTACCACTTGTATCATAAATAACTATTATCTACATTTTCGGGATATCTTACTGTTTTGTTCTTTTCAAAGTATAAAATGATCTTCCCTTTAACGCATTTGTTATTGCTATAGTAAGAAAAATTCTTAATGCAATTTCCACGTTAACAAACATGGTTATAACATGTTTTTCCCTGATAAATACTAACAAGTCCCTAACATTAACGATATGTTCTATGTTTTCAACAAAATATTTGAATTCAATACATTCCTCAGCAAAACATTCGTCTAAATCGTTTGAATATTCAGCTTTTTTATATTTCTAAGTAAGCCATCAATAGTTTCTTTAATTCTTGATCTAACCTATCCATGCGCGCAATTTAACTCGTTATCCCCTAAGCGCTCGGAGCCTAGGGAAATCTTGAAAAATCGCCAAAAAATATTTCGGAAAACGAATATTATCAACATAAGAAAAAAAATATTAGCATACAGCCCTCATTGTGGTGCACAATGTTGCCATTAAAAATTTTTTAATCCAATTATTTGGTTTCGAGATAAAAAATAAAAACCGAATTTATTATAAGGGTTGTTTCAACCCCGTGGACCCAAGACAAATGGACCCCACTTTACAAACGCCTTTGAAATTACTTTGTACAATCTGTCTTAAACGCAAATTATTCACATCGGACTGGTTGCGAAGTTATTAATTTTTATTTATTTAAAGGGTTGTGTCAACTCCGTGGACCCAAGTCAAATTGACGCCACTTTACAGACGCATTTGAAATGACGAAACTTATGTACATCGGACTGGTTGCGAAGTTATTAATTTTTATTTATTTAAAGGGTTGTTTCAACCCCGTGTACCCACGACAAATTGGGGCCAATTTAGAGACGCAGTTGAAATAACTTTATATAACCTGTCTTCAAAGCAACTTATGTACATCGGACTGGTTGCGAAATTATTAATTTTTATTTATTTAAAGGGTTGTTTCAACCCCGTGTACCCACGACAAATTGGGGTCATTTGAAATGTCTGTATACGACCTGCCTGAAACGCAAATTATGTACATCGGACTGGTTGCGAAGTTATTAATTTTTATTTATTTAAAGGGTTGTTTCAACCCCGTGGACCCAAGACAAATTGACCCCACTTTACAGACGCCTTTGAAATGACTTTATACAACCTGTCTTAGACGCAAATTATGTACATCGGACTGGTTGCGAAGTTATTAATTTTTATTTGTTTAAAGGGTTGTTTCAACCCCGTGTACCCACGACAAATTAAGGCTACTTTAGAGACGCATTTGAAATGACTTTATACAACCTGTCTTAAACGCAAATTATGTACATCGGACTGGTTGCGAAATTATTAATTTGTATCTATTTAAAGGGTTGTTTCAACCCCTGGACCCAAGACCAATTGACCCCACCTTACAGACGCCTTTGAAATGACTTTATACAATCTGCCTTAAACGCAAATTATGTACATCGGACTGGCTGCGAAGTTATTAATTTTTATTTATTTAAAGGACTGTTTCAACCCCGTGGACCCAAGACAAATTTACACCACTTTACAGACGGATTTGAAATGACTTTATACAATCTGTCCTAAATGTAAATTTTGTACATCCCACTAGTTGTGAAGTTATTAATTTTTATATACAGATTCAGCAAATTTAGTTTAAGGTACGTAAACTTGTTTCTGCGCAGACAAGCCACGCCTTGTCGTAGAACAATGCAGGGCATTGGTATAAAACAATAGCGCCATCGCTTGACCGCGTCGAGTTGAGAACAGCGCACCCATTCTGCTTTTAATAGCGTAGCTGTTTAGACGTGTGGTAATAAAATAAAATAATCTCAATTTCGTTATTAAAATGCCGTGTGTCTATACAACTGCAGAAAAAGTGCAAATTGTGAAGTGGTACTTCGGGGGCCATTCAATAAATTTATTTACTGTGACATGTCAAGACAGACCAATCCCTTCAGCTAGCATAATTTCATACATTATTTAAAAAAATGAGAATTTCGGGTGTGCCGTGAATTATTGTAAAAATAATGTCAACCCCGAACACCGTCATCAACAAATGAGCGAAGAACATGAAATTCGCGAAACTAATGTCTGTGCACTTGCTGAAAGTAGTGAACCTTGTTCTAGCAGGCAAATTGCTGTTGAAGTTGACATGAAGGAAAGAACTGTAAGAAATATTTTGAAAAGAAATGGGTACAATTGTTTTAAATTTCAAACAACGCAAGAGAAATATTTCCCGAGAACAATTTCAAACGGATGGAATTTTGTGAAATCATGATAAATAAAGTGAATGAAAACTTCTTAAAGAATATATGGTTTACAGATGAATCATCCTTTTCATTACATAGGAAACACAATCCATCCGTAGTACGATGTGGGTCTCGGAAAAATAAATATTTGAGTGTTGCTGTGCGAACTCAGTATCCTCAAAAGTTGAACGTTTGGACGGAAATTTTAGACAATCGTATTATAGGCCCACTGCTAATCGATGGCAATTTAAATGGCAATAAATATTTAGAGCTTTTACAAAACCAAATAATTCCTGCAGTTGAAAATCTTTCTGTCAACTTTGACGACATTTGGTTTCAACAAGACGGCTGCCTAAGTCACAATACCTTAACTGTTATTAATTTTCTGGAAAGAACATTTCCCAATCGTTTAATAGCTACGAGGGGAATGATAAAATGGCCCCCCAGGTCACCTGATCTAGCACCCCATGATTTCTTTCTGTGGGGCTTTTTAAAGGAAACCGCGTACAAACATGCGTTTGAACGAGCCAATAATTTAGTTTAATTACGGGAAAAACTTATCCAACTTTGTGCAAGCATTACTCCAAATCAACTCGATGATATGAGAGGTTCATTGTTTAATCGGTTTGGCTATTGTTTGACACAAGAAGCTGGTTTGTTTGAATCCTTACTTCATTAATTTATTGTTTGATAATTATTAGTTGATTTTAGTTTCTGAGGGTTATTTAATTTAATTTTAATGTTCTATTTTTGTAATTTAATAAGAATAATTTATTTTTTGATAATTATTAGTTGATTTTAGTTTCCGAGTTATTTAATTTTATTTTAATGTTCTATTTTCATTTCGGTTTTAATAAGAGTTATTAATTTATTCCCATAGCACTTACGGCTAAAAAAGAAACGGCAGAAATGCTTTCAATAGAAGAAATTATTTGTCAAAAATGTGAAAAATAACTTCTTCGATTTTGACGAAGAGATATTGTCTCGTTTCGCATTAGAAATTATTACCTACGCCTGCACCCATCCTTAGTTCATGCCGTCCTAAATTCAATTCATTGTGTGCCTCTGCTTTCACGATTTATGGAACTAACGGGGCATGGTCAATTACATCGTTATTCCTATACCCTAAACTGCATTTTCCGAATCTGTACACACAATAAGCTGTGTAACGTCATTCTAAATCCAATATGGCCGCTGGTCACAAAATGGCGGATCGCCTATTTATTTTATAATCCCTCGACATGGGTAACAAATGAAAGGGTATATAAAGTAGAATTCAATAAGCTGTTTGATGTTATTCGAAATTCAATATGGCACAAAATGGCGGATCTCCTATTTTTTAACAACCCCCTCGGCATGGCTATCAAATGAAAGGGGTATTACAATTAGAATACAATAGGCTGCGTGACGTTATTCTAAATCCAATATGGCGGGCAACACAAAATGGCGGCCTGTCTATTTCTTGACAACCCTCTCGACACGGGTATCAAATGAAAAGGCATATAAAGTAGCGTCATTCTAAATCCAATATGGCGGCTGGTCACAAAATGGCGGATCGCCAATTTTTTTAATAATCTCCCCGACATGGGTATCAAATGAAAGGGCATATAAAGTAGAATTCAATAAGCTGTTTGATGTCATTCGAAATCCAATATGGCACAAAATGGCGGAGCTCCTATTTTTTACAACTCCTTCGGCATGGGTATCAAATGAAAGGGGTATGACAAATAGAATACAATAAGCTGTGTAACGTCATTCTAAATCCAATATAGTGGCCAGCATAAAATGGCGGATCACCTATATTTTTACAACCCCCTCGACATGGGTATCAAATGAAAGGGTATATAAAGTAGAATACGATAAGCTGTGTAGGTTCAATATGGCGGTAGATACAAAATTGCGGATTACCTATTTCTTTACAACACCCCCTTGGCATGGGTATCAAATGAAAGAGTTTGCCAAGAGTAAACGAAATTTGAATTTGAATAGAAAATGGGGCACACGGGAAACTAAAAAGTGAAAAATAAATTAATTCAAAAAAATTTTTTTTAAACAATGGTTTTCTTTTAAAACTGAATTGTAGCAAGAAGAAGAAAATTATTTTTATTCAGTGATTAAATTACAAAATGCTGATGAAGAAAAGAAAACCATTGGACGCATCTGCATTGTGATAAAACGTTATGAATAATATGTTTGAATATAATAGCAACACCAATACTTTATGAGCGTCCAATGGTTTTCTTTTTTATTTCATCATTTTGTAATTTAATCACTGAATAAAAATTAATTTCTACTTTTTAGTGCACTTCAGTTTTAAAAGAAAACCATTGTTTAAATTTTCTTAAAAATTTATTTATTAACACTTATTAACTCACTTTCTCTATCCGGGCAAATTTTGCAATCAAAATTTCGACTAGTTCAAGCCACAATTCCAGCTAAAGCTTTAAAATTTTGCACACCTGCATAGGTTCGGTGACATTGATACATTGCACCACATTGCATGTATCTCGTTCTATACCCAATATGGCGGCAGCCATATAAGATGGCGGATTACCCTTTTCTTCGCAACCCTCTTGATATGGGTAGGTATCAAATGAAAGGGTTTAACGTGCAAAATACTGTAAATTATGTGACATCATTCTAAACGCAATATGGCGGACGCCTCAACATGGCGAATTACCTTTTTTTTACAACCCCTTTGATATGAGTATCAAATGAAGAGGATTGACCAGCAGAATACGATGAACTATGTGACGTCACTCTAAATCCCATATGGCAGACGCCTTAAGATGGCGGCTTACCCAGATAGCACAAGATATTCTAAGAATAATATCTTCCCAAAAAATATTATTCGATTAATTATAAAAATTATTTTTAAATTATACTCTGAGTAACTAAATAATTTATTATTAGTTTTAGAATATGTTCTAATAAATAACAGAATAATTGAAATACTTAAGCATGGAATATATTTTATGAATAATTGCAAAACTTATCTTTGGATTATTATTTTAAAATTACTTCATAAAATAATATGATAAAAATATTTTAATAAGAGAAGTATAGAATATGTTTTAAATATATTTTATAAATAATTTAATAGGTTAACTGTTGACTATCTATTTTGAAAATATAATGTAGGTATATAGAAAGTATGGTATAATGTTTATGTGATCCTTATATCCATTATTTTACTTTCATGACTTGTGTAACAAGTAGGTAAGTGCATACCTATTAGGTATATGTTTTTATATCTACGTTTTTTTAAATAAGGTATTAAATAAGGCTGTTTCATAAATTTTCCGATGTACCCAATTTATATTCATGAGTGTTCCGCATAAATTCGAAATTTGTCTTATTGTTTGAATTATTACAGGAAAGTATTATTCAAAAACAAATAAAAAAATAAAATATCACTTTTTGTAGTTACACCAACACAAATGAACTCTTCATTCAAAAATACCGCGAAATGTTGGACAGGCGCGTAAATTGTAAGTTTGTTTAGGTTTCCATGGTGTGCTTGACAATTTGGGGTTTGATTGTTTTATTTCATTGTTCGTTATGTTTGCAATTATGTGCAATTTAAAAAACAATTAAGGAAGGTAAGTGAATCGATAAATTTGTTGTCTATTTAAATATATGTATCTTGAATATAGACAAATCATTTTTGTCACGCCATCAACATCAATTAACATAACCTAACTTTATAAAGCTATTTTGGCTGGTTTTAAAAGGAATATTTGTTTCCGTTATTAGGAAAAAACTTCTTTTTTACATGACAATGCTTTTTTTAAATATGTCTGTTAAAGTAGTATTACATGATAGGCAGTATTATATGCAACTGAAAATAAGCGGTACGCTTCCAATTGATCTTTGGCTAAACCTGTTACTAGGCCATCAGTGTCACTTTTAATGTTTACATATTTTAGGTTCATAATTTATTCTTCGCTTACGCATTATTATTTGAAAAAAAAACAACAAATACAAAGAATGACCCACTAATCAGTTCGGACTGCCCCGTGCTCTAATCTTAAATTCAGATGCGTATATAAATTCTATTCTGTTTTTAAAAATTTGCTCGTGGTTTACAAACTACCATTAGCACATTTCTATAAATCAAAGTTATACTAAAGTAATAAATAATTCTGTTTTTTTATTAACAGGTGAACAATCTGGCGAGATTGGGTGGTGGAGCGTACTGAGGATGCAGAAGATTTTTGACAAAACTTATCTCGGGGGATGTTCCAATATTATTTACTTTACATGGGCTAAAGACTGGAAAGAATCTTTGGAGATTCTATTTTATGCAGTGTGATAATTGGTAAGGCTACGATTCTATATGCACATATTTTTTTCTGTTTTATTTAGTGTGAATGTGTGTGAGTCATTATGAAACCAAAGTTGGCATATCCAGTTTCTCCATACTATACTGCTTAATTTTCTAAAGCTATGAAATGTATGGGTATATGGTATATGTTCAATTTCAGATGCAGTTTAAAAAAATAGTATTGAGGTCAGTTCAAAACAAATTGAAGTTTATGACTAACTAAAGAATAGAAAGAAAAACCAGAACCGCTAATAAGCAGTAGACTTTGCATTCTTCAAAGAAGCTAGCAGAGACCTACATGGACTGAAGTGTGTATTTATTATATCGTGCATCTCCTAACAACTGAATTTACTATTTAAGTTTTGTTCCGTTAGGTATTAGAATTTTAGAAAATGTTACGAGTAAATATTGTAACAAATAAATCTTTAACCCAATTATTAGGAGTGTCTTATTTTGCTTTTATGTAATCTGCATATTCCTTAACTAAAATATTTATAAACTGCCTGAAATGTAATTATTGTATTTTTTAAAGAATAAGCTAAAAATACGGACAAATGGAACATTCTGTATAACAAATTGTTCCAAAATAAAAATATTTGTAGTTACTCGTAAGGAGGTCATTTCCTAGGAAGAGACATCCGACAGGGAAATCTTTATTATTTTTGGCCACAACCTTTTTTTCTTAGCACGTATATTTTAAAAACTATAAAATTAGGTACCTAAGTGGAACCATAACAAGACTATTACTATGAATTTTCATTCAATAATTTCAGTTGTTTGCAAAATAGTTAGATTTAAATTTAAAGATTATGGTAGTCTTCCTATTTCGTAGTTTTAACAATTTTGGAAACGAATGGAATTATTGAGTGGAAACTCAAGTAATAGTTGTTATGGTTCTATTTAGGTAGTCTTATAGTATTTTAAATGTACGTGGTAAGAAAAAAAGTAATGGTCAAAGATATTATATATTATTCTGAATTAATATAAAGATAACCTGAAAATATGTTCCAAGATTAAACATAAAAATATTGTTATGAATTACACCCCTTGGAAAAGGAGATGGTACGCCTATGCCTACTGATAGTGACTGGGAAAGCTCTAGAAAGAACCAAGGACTTCTAGATTATGGTTGGAGAAGATTCTGGATTAATCTAGAGATAATTTCGAAGTATATAAGGCGCGATTACAAGCGCGGAAGAGGAAGTTTTATGAAGAAAGCAGTTTATAAAAGTGAACAAGTAGAAAAGTGAAAAGTGAGGTTAGATAAATAGTAAATAAAGTGAATTTGAAGTATTGTAGTCAGTAAATAGTTAAATAAAGTGTTAGTAGTGTTTAATCTCTTGTTAAAATTATTTAGAACCCACCTATTCATACAGGGTGTTTCCAAAAAGGTGGAAATCCGTAACATTTTGGTGTCGGAAGCGGAATTTTGACAAGAGGATTTTTCGGAAGTGTTGAGAAGACTGGGACAGTATTCTCGGAGTTTGTGCTAACACAAGGAGGACTAATTTACTGGACATTGTTCGAGAATTAATTTCGAACAGGAAAATAGTGTCAAGTGCGTTTTTAGACATTGTAGAACATTTTTGTTGGACATTAGTGGTTAAGTGACAAAGACTCTAGATAAGACTTTTTTTTTGTGCCGTTTTGAGGTTTTTTCTGGACAGTCCCATTACCGATAGTGACGTAATTATTAAATTTTTCTGATAATTATATGCCGGTAACAACCAGAAGCATGGCATCCGAACAACAAATGCAGGACTTTATGGCCCAAATGCAAAAGATGATGATGGATCAGGAAAGAAAGCGCCAGGAAGAGAAAGAAGAACAGGAAAGAAAACGCCAGGAAGAGAAAGAAGAACAGGAAAGAAAACGCCAGGAAGAGAAAGAGGAACGTGAGAGAAAACGACAAGAAAAAGAACAAAAACGCCTACAGGAAAAAGAAGAACAAGAACAAAAACGTCAAGAAGAATTAAGAAAAATTTTTGAGGAACAAGAACGAAGACGTCAAGAGGAGAAACAAGAAGAGGAGAAACGACATCAAGAAGAAAGAGATGAACTAAGGAAAATTATAGAAGGCCAACAGAGTGCCATATTTGCCGTCACTGAAGAACTCAAAAATAAGGTAGCGGAAGAAGTCAGTGAAGTCAAAGAAAAAGTAGATCGGGTTGAAGGAAAAACAGATAACGTCGAGGAAAAAGTAAACAAGTTCGAAGAAGAAGTCAAAGGAGAGATTGACCAGCTTAAAAGACAGTTGAGGGAAAGAGGAAACCAGCAAGTGGTGTCATCAGGCCAACGATTGAAAATTCCCTCTTTTGATGGTCAAAGTTCCTGGATGACTTAGACAGACACAGTTTGAGGCAGCAGCGAGTGCAAACAACTGGAATGACGAAGAGAAGGCTAAGGCATTAATCGTGGCTTTAAGAGGCCAAGCGTTGGAGTTGCTCCAGACAATTCCGGCAGACCAACAACGGAATTTTAGAGTTTTAGAAGCTGCCTTAGATCTACGATATGGAGATCAACACCTTGCTCAAGTATACCAGACCCAGCTGAAAGTGCGCGTTCAGAAAGCTGGAGAGAGTCTGCAAGAATTTGAAGCTGCGGTGGAAAGACTGGCACACTTAGCATATCCTAATGCGCCAAGAGAATTTAAAGAACAATTGGCAGTGGGGGCATTCCTAGACGGGATAAGGGACGAGGAGATCAGGCGAGTCCTCAGGCTATCCCGACATAAAAGTAGTAGTGAAGCCTTGGTGCATGCACTAGAGGTAGAAGCCGTCTATAGGGATACTCCAAAGTCAAGAGTGCGGGCTATGACGCTTGAAGAATCGCAGCCAGAAGAGAGAGACCAAAACCCTATCTTGAATGCGATTCTCAAAACGAATAAAATGATCGGTCAATTACTGGCTCAATCGAATCCTCCAAGAAGGCAGGAAAACCAACAAAACAGAGAAAGACCAAGTGGAGGTATTAAATGCTACAACTGCGGCAGGATGGGGCATATGAAACGAGACTGTCGACAGCAGAACTCGGACAGACGAGTAATGCTGTAAATGTAGAAGAGCAGCAGGAAAACTAAAGATAGCCAGCACCAAGGGGGGTGTGCTGGCTAGGGAACACGGTGCCCCCAGAGAAATAAAGATTTCCCAGCTGCGAAGAATTCCAAGTAGTCTGCTGTTGCAAGGATATGTGAATGGAAGAAAGTGTGTGTTTACTGTTGACACAGGTGCTACGTCATCAATAGTGCGGCCAGGGTTTATATCAGGCTTGCAGATTAAGAAGAAGCAAAATGAAGTAATTATTCGGACAGCCACGGGAGACAGGGCTGCGGTCCATGGAGAGGTCAATTTGGAACTGCAGGTTGGACGATTGAGATTCAATTACAAGGTCATTGTGGCTGACATTACAGACGATTTCATTTTGGGACTGGACATCATAGAAGAGAAGAGGTTTATTGTTGACGTAGGGGAGCGAGTCTTGAAAATTGGAAATGAGGAATTTATCCTGGCAACCGCAGATGACCAATTCCGTAAAGCAAGGCTATTGACAACAAAGACGATTAAGATTCCTGCTCATTCGGAACAGATCATCGATGCTGCCTTGGAAGGAAATCCTGGAGGCTACCGTGTTGGCCTGGTGGAAGGTGACGAATCGATTAAGTCCCTAACCAATATTGTTGTGGCAAGAACTTTAACCCGGACTAAAGATAAAATCCCAATTAGAGTCGTCAATTTAAATTCCCATGCAGTAACAATTAAAGAAGGCAAACCGATTGGCTCCTATGAACCGGTTATGTGGGTAGCAAGGTGCGAAGAACAAACAGAGGGAAATTCATCTACAAATATAGACCAGGAAGTTTTAACCTTGCTGAGTTCCCAGTTGGAGCATTTATCTAAGGACGAACGAGAGGAGGCGATCAAGTTCCTGGAAAAGGAAAGTTCAGTATTTGCCAAAAGTACGGAGGCCCTTACAAAAACAGATATAGTCCAGCATCGGATAAATACTGGTGACTCACCTGCTATTCGACAACAACCTAGGAGGCTTCCGCTAGCAAAACAAGAAGAAGCCTCGGCAATGATAGATAAGATGCTACAAGATGGAGTCATTGAGGAGTCAACGAGTCCCTGGTCATCGCCAGTAGTTTTGGTTGCCAAAAAGGACGGAACGTTAAGATTTTGTGTCGATTATCGGAAATTGAACGATGTAACGAAGAAAGACAGTTACCCATTACCCCGGATTGACGACACGTTAAGTACATTGGCAGGCTCACGATGGTTTTCGACGTTAGACCTTAGGAGCGGTTATTGGCAAGTTGGGCTTCATCCTGATGATAAGGAAAAGACAGCGTTTTCAGCAGGCAGTGGTCTTTACCAATTTACGGTGATGCCTTTTGGACTTTGCAATGCTCCAGCCACGTTTGAACGATTGATGGAATTTGTACTACGAGGGCTAACCTGGAAGACGTGCCTGGTTTACCTTGACGACGTGCTGGTTATGGGACGAGACTTTACAGAACATTTGAAAAATCTTCAAGAAGTATTTGGACGAGTCAGAAATGCACACCTGAAATTGAACCCGAAGAAGTGCCTTTTATTTCAGAAAGAAGTTAAATTCCTTGGTCACGTAGTGTCTTCGGAGGGAATACAAACGGATCCCGACAAAATTTCTGCCGTACGAGATTGGCCAAGGCCATCTAACGTTCATGAAGTACGAAGCTTCCTTGGCCTTTGCACTTATTATAGACGCTTTGTGGAAGGGTTTGCAGACATTGCGAAGCCATTACACCGGCTAACAGAGGAGAAAGTTCAGTACCAGTGGACACCGGAGTGTGAAACGGCATGGAGAAAATTGAAGGCAGCTCTATGCACTGGTCCTGTACTAGCATACCCACAACAGGATGGACTTTTTATTTTAGATACAGATGCCAGCAATTCTTCGATTGGTTGTGTGCTGTCCCAAATTCAAAACGGAGAGGAAAGAGTGATCGAGTACTTCAGCAAGGTCCTCTCCAAACCAGAACGAAACTATTGTGTAACCAGGAAAGAGTTATTGGCCATCGTCAAATCAGTGGACCATTTTCATAAGTATCTCTACGGGCGAAATTACAAAATCAGAACCGACCATGCTGCGTTGAAATGGCTGTTGCAGTTGAAAACCCCGGAAGGTCAACTGGCTCGTTGGATAGAACGGTTGCAACAGTACGACTTTAAAATCGAGCATCGACCAGGAAGATCTCATAAGAACGCAGACACATTATCTAGAAGACCATGCAAGGACCACTGCAAGCACTGCCGCCACGTGGAAAAACAGCAGGGCGCGGGAGCAGTCAACACTATTAAAATAGACGTTCCGGATGATTGGACAACTGAAGCCCTGAGACAAGAACAACTGAACGATGCAGAGATTGAGGCTATATTGAGAGCAAAGGAAAAAGGAACTCAACCAGAGTGGAAGGATGTTTCGGACAAAGCAGTTGGATTGAAGGCTTTGTGGGCACAGTGGGACTCACTTAGAGTTATGAACGGGCTGTTAAAAAGAGCATGGGAGAGCCCGGATGGGAAGCAAGTTGTTATGCGTCTAGTGATTCCCAGGTGTCGAGTACCGAAAGTACTTCAAGAAGTGCATAATGGAGCATCCGGTGGACACTTCGGCGTTAACAAGACCCTGAATAAAGTACGTCAACGATTTTACTGGGTAAATAGTCGTCAAGATGTTGAAGCTTGGTGTCGTAATTGTAAAATTTGTGCAGCCAGTAAAGGACCACAGACTAGGAGTAGGGGTGCAATGAAGCAATATAACGTCGGGGCTCCTTTTGAGAGGATTGCGATCGATATAGCCGGACCATTCCCAGTAACCAAGGACGGTAACAAGTACATACTGGTTGCCATGGACTATTTTAGTAAATGGCCTGAAGCCTACGCAATTCCGAACCAGGAAGCGGTTACTGTCGCCAAAGTCTTGGTAGATAACTTGATATGTCGGTTTGGTGTACCCCTGGAGCTGCATTCAGATCAAGGGAGAAATTTTGAGTCAGGGGTATTTCAGCAGATCTGCAAGTTATTAGGAATACACAAAACACGGACGACAGCCCTTCACCCGCAATCAGATGGAATGGTGGAGCGACATAATAAGACTATGAAAGAACATCTCTCTAAAGTCGTTCATAAAAATCAACGTGACTGGGATCTCCACATACCGTTTTTCCTCATGGCATATAGAGCTGCTATCCACGAGACTACAAAACAAACTCCGGCTCGTGTAGTATTTGGACATGAGATCAGACTGCCGTGTGATTTGATGTTTGGAACACCAGGTGGAGAACGGCTTCCTGTGAACAGCTATGTAGATGAAGTGAGTGAACGGCTAAGGAATGTCCATGAGTTAGTTAGAGACCAAATCACCATAGCCAGTGACAGAATGAAGGCTCGATATGACCGTAAGGGTAGTTCAGAGGGGTTCAAGGCAGGAGACCTGGTTTGGCTGTACAACCCACAGCGGAAGAAAGGCAGGTCACCGAAACTTCAACCGCCTTGGGACGGACCGTACACTGTTATTACCCGAATTAATGACGTCGTCTATCGGATTCAACGAAGCAAAAAGTCCAAGATGAAGATCGTGCATTTGGACAGAGTGGCGAAATACATCGATGATTCTGAGTTGCCTGATCGGGACGATCAGGCTTAAGGAGGGGGCAGTGTTATGAATTACACCCCTTGGAAAAGGAGATGGTATGCCTATGTCTACTGATAGTGACTGGGAAGGCTCTAGAAAGAACCAAGGACTTTTCTAGATTATGGTTGGAGAAGATTCTGGATTAATCTAGAGCTAATTTCGGAGTATATAAGGCGCAATTACAAGCGCGGAAGAGGAAGTTTTATGAAGAAAGCAGTTTATAAAAGTGAACAAGTAGAAAAGTGAAAAGTGAGGTTAGATAAATAGTAAATAAAGTGAATTTGAAGTATTGTAGTCAGTAAATAGTTAAATAAAGTGTTAGTAGTGTTTAATCTCTTGTTAAAATTATTTAGAACCCACGGATTCATACAGGGTGTTTCCAAAAAGGTGGAAATCCGTAACAATATCTTAAGAATAATTTAATATTATGCACATATAGTTTGGCATTAGTATAAAGATAACTTGGAAATATAATCTATGATTAACCATAAAAATATATTCTTGAAATATTCTAGGTTCTCCAGAGAATACTGTGTGAATTATTCCGAAATTATTCTAAAGAGACATATAGTTGTACTGTTTGTTACTTCTAGGAATATTCTTAAAAGATAATAATTATTTTCGTGTTATTCTAAGAATAATGAAATATTCTGTAGGAATAATTTAGGAAAAACATAAGTTTATGTTTGTGCCTTCTGGGTACCTTCTCTTTAAAATTCCCTTGGCATGAATATCAAATAAAGAGGTTTGACGAGTAAAATACGATAAACTATGTGACTTCACTCTAAATCCAATATGACGGACGCCCCAAGATGATGGATTACCTTTTATTCACAATTCCTTTGACATATGGGTGTCAAAGGAACGGGTTTGACGAGTAATATACGATAAACTATGTGACAGCACACTAAATCGAATATAACGGATTACCTTTTTTTCACAACCTCCTTGACATGGGTATCAAATGAAGAGGATGACGAGTAAAATACGATAAACTATGTGACGTCATTCTAAACCCAATGTGGCGGATTGCCTCTTCTTTACAATCCCTTTGACAGAGTATGACGATAACGATGTTTAATAGCAATATTCATATTGCCCAAGGGTTATTGAAACAACTTCCACAGCATATTTTCGCGTTCAACGCTTTTAGTTGTCTTTAAAAGTTTCTTTTATATTTTTTATCAATCTTGTAGAAGACATTTAATAATATGCTTACGATACAAGGCGACATTTTATTTACAGTTGTGAAGAAAAATTTACGGATTATATACGCTGGTAGATGGGGAAAAATTCTTTAGGGTCGGGCGCCCATTGTCGGTAAATAATTATTTGCTCGTATCTTGAAAAGTTAGACCGAACGGAATGATCTTTTTTAATACTCATCTTTCTCTGCTGTTAAAATACGGTTTAGTTAAGTTTTGTTATATAATCAACTGCTTTCTGGATTTCTCTACATTTCTTGTTGATAACACTTTTTTTCTGGTACAATATTGTTACGCATTATACCCCCCTGAGACCTGGCGAGTGATACGCCCATGGTACTAATAGCTAAAATTAAGTACCAGTGGTTAGGCAACCAGTAATACACACCATCTCTTCTGGAAGCCTGTAGATGGCTTTAGAGTTATATTGTTCTGGAATTGGAAATCTCTAGATGGATCTAGAGGTAATTTTAGGATATATAAGGCGAAATCGACGGCGGAGGGAGAAGTTTTATTAAAGTGAAGTTTAGTAACGAAAAGTAAGGTTATAAATTCGAAGTGTAAATATAAACATTGTAAGAGTTAGTTTAGAGGTAGGTATTGTGTTATCAGTAAATTATTAAATAAGGTGTTAGTAGTTACCCCTTGCTAAAATTATTTGAAACCCACGGATTCATACAGGGTGTTTCCTAGGGGCGGAAACACGTAACAATATTATTTTCTTCTAGCTACAAAATTGTCAAAACCCAAAATACAAGGGAAGGTGTGATATAAAAGTTACAGATAGAGATATTATAGAGCTTTAAATTGGTAATAATTTTATAGTTTTTATTTCCACATCTACGTAGTGGAGTAAATAGGGAACAATAAGTAAAGCAAGCTAATAAGAGTACAGAAACTTCATCTTAAAAAGCTTTTATTTAACTTGGTTTGCATGTTGCTTAGTATATTATATTTTGGGGGGTTAGATCTTGCAATCAAAATGGATCCTGGCGAATAGTGTTCAATACTGGACTTAGCGGTGCCCGAATACAGACTCTGCAGCGCACAGCGTGCCAGAAAAAAGTATTTTCGTTCAAAATTTATCTAAAGCTCTTATTTTGCAATCGATTGAGATATTTTTTTTATATTCGTGTTTAAATTACGAAGAGATCTATCATGGCCGATTTTTGAAATATGGAAACCTGAAGACGGTTAATGTGTCTAAATGGCCATTCAAAAAAAAATCTTACATGATTTCCTTTTTAACCAACTTACATAAATCTTGCTTTTCGGAGATTTCGAGGTCGCTGATTATGAATCTGATATCCAAATTGTCGTGAACCAAACTGCAAGATGGTGGAATCAATATGGCAGCTATAAGATGCTAAGAAATATTTAAAAAATATACTTTTGTTAGTAGATATAGTACGGACAAGTTTCAAATATTACTGATTACCATTTTTAAATTCAAATTGTCTAAGTTTTAAGTTCCAGTAAGAAATTCAAGAGGGCAGATCTAAATTGGACATCAAATAATTATTTAAAAGCATTATTCTAATATTTTATAACACCAACGATGTCATAAGCGCTGACCGACAATCTTTAGAATAACTTTCTAATTATTGTAAATATTGTTTTACTACTTTATAGTAATTGATGGGCATGCTGTAAATTACTTATTTATAATAAATAATGTTAGTTTAATGAACAACTCCACAAATGATTCAATAAAAGTAAATAAATATCATTTAACCTACCTATGGCTACGCTATCGGCAATATTAAGAATGGACGAAATGCAGATAACGGATTTGTAATGGTGAGCCAGGTAAACAATCGACTACTTTCGTTTGAGGTAAGTACTAGAACAATATGGACAATAATTAAAAAGTTATTTTAAAAATTGTCGGTCGGCATTTATGATATCGCTGATATTACGAACTATTACAATAATGCATTTAAATAATTCTTTGATTTTCATTTTGGATCCGCCATCTTGAATTTCTGACTGGAACTTAAAACTAATACAATCTAATTTTTAAAATAGTAATCAGTAATATTTGAAACTTGTCAGAATTAACTTTAACGAAAATATATTTTCTTATAATTTTTTGGCATTTTTTAGTCGCCATATTGATTCCGCCACCTTGCAGATTGGTTCACGACAATTTGGATATCAGATTCGTTATCAGCGAAAATCCCCGAGTAGCAACATATATATAAATTGTAAAAAAAGACTTTTATAAAACATAGTCATTTAGGCACATTAACCGTTTTCAGTTTTGCATATTTCAAAAATCGGCCATGACAGATCTTTGCGTAATTTAATCACGAATACTCAAAAAAATATTATCCCAGTCGCTTGCAAAATAAGAGCTCTAGAAAATTTTAAACGAGAATACATTTTTCTGGACCACTGTGCAGCGCCCGAAGGCAGACTTGGCAGCGCCCGGAAGTTACCTTGCTATTTGGGAGTGCCTGAAAATTGCCTTGATATTCGGCAGCGCACAGAAGTCACCTTGGTGTTAAGCAGCGCCCGAATATGGATTATGTAGCACCCGAATATAGATTCGGCAGCGGCCTAATTTGGATTCGGCAGCGCCCGGAAATTACCTTGGAATTTGACAGCGCCCGAATATGGATTCGGTAACGCCCGGAAGTCATGCATTTTGGTGTTCGGCAGGATCCAAATATGGATTATGCAGCGCTTAAATATAGATTCGACAGCACCCTAATTTTTTTATGGCATATCTGCATCAAATATATTATTAAAAATTCTAGGACCAATTATTTTCACATACTAGAGTGCAAATATAGTATCAAGATGTTTTCCTTTAAAGAGACTTGGATGGGAAACAGGATGTGGAAGTAGTGATTCCTAAGTGAGCGGTTTTTAATATATTTTCTAATCTATGGGAAACTCTCTCAAATCTTAGAAACATCCTGTATATTATGTTTTGATATCTTGTACATTTATGTACTCTTGTGTGCTTAATCAAAAACCTTGACAACATTTGCCTAAAGTTATAATAAAACACAGTTATATACATAATGACGATTTGCACACCCCTGAAGATCGCCCTGTATGGCCCATATTACTCAATTTCAAGGGAGTATTCTGCTATGCTACTTTATGCATGCCTCAAATTTGAAACCCAAATTTTAAGTCTAACAGAAGTTATCGTATTTACAATTCGCGGATTTTCTTTCTGCGGCTTTTTTCCACGGCCTTTTTTCCTGGACTCATATTCTCTGTTTTCTGTAAAGCAGCTTTTTCTTCGGCGGCTTTTTTTCCGCCGACTTTTTTTCCTCGGCCTTTTCTTCCGTCGGCTTTTTTTTTCAGGATTTCTTTTCCGCGGATTTTTTTCCTCGGATTTTTTTTCCGCATACAGACGACTGAAATTTATGATAATCTGCCATTAGCACAGGGTACGAAAAATAAAGTTAGTATAGGGTGAGCAAAAATTATCGAAAATCGCATTTAAATTTATTTGTCGTCCGATCACGAATATGACGTCAAAAAATCGCGAAATTCAAAATGGCGGCGTCAAAATGGCAGATGATTTTTATCAATTATGGTCTCACACCGCTCAAATTCGGTATGTGGGAGTTTTCGAGGCCGCTGATTACGAATCCGAAATCGAAATTGAAAAATTCAAAATGACAGCACGAGTTGCCGAACACATTTTGTCATTTATCTTGCCTTTCGTCTGAAAATAGGTGTGTGAGTGTTATCGAGGTCACAGATGACGAATATGTTACCGTCGTTCAAAAATTCAAAATGGCGGCGTCCCCATAGCAATCATTTACTATAACTTTCTTATTTTCCGTCCGATACATCTGAAATTCGACATGTTGAAGTTATTGAAGTAACTGATTGTGAATATGACATCGAAATTGAAAAATACAAAATGACGGAGTCAAAATTGCTGATGATTTGGGTCATTTATGGTCTCACACCGCTCAAAATCGGTGTGTGGGTGTTTTCGAGGTCGCTAATTACGAATGTGAAATCTAAATTTAAAAATTCCAAATGGTGGCACGAGTTGCAGTACAGGTTTTTTATTTACGGTCCCATTCGTCTGAAAATAGGTATGTGAGTGTTATCGAGGTCACAGATCACGAATATGTGACAGTCGCTTAAGAATTCAAAATGACGGCGTCCCATAGCCTAATATTCATAATTTATTATAACTTACTTATTTGTCAACCGATTCAGCTGAAACTCGGTATGTAGAGGTTGTTGAAGCACCTGATAACGAATATGACAACGGAATTACAAAATTCAACATGGCGGCGCCAAAATGGCGCACAAAATGAATCATTTATGCTTCGATTCGGCTGAAAATCGGTACCTAGCTGTTATTCAGGTAGCCGATGACGAGTCCGAAAAACTGAACAATTGAATAACTTAAAACTTTATATTGATTGCTAAGCAATCAACATTGAGGGCGAAGCCCTCACATACCTCTGGTAGAGAAAGCCTCTGGCTTTCTCTAGTCTACCAAGGCGTGAGACGGGTCGCGGCTCGGCTCACTTATTATTTAAATCTTACATGGATGCGCTCCTTCCTCTTTGCGAAACTGATCCAGCAAAGGCTTTTCGGAGGGGGCGGTTTTTCCTCTCAGACCAGGTGCGGATCGATACGCGGGCGAATTTTATTTTGCTTAGCGGGTATTTGTGGTTTTTGAGTAATTAACGAACAAACGTCGACCATCTCTTTCTAGATGTGTTTTTACGACCCTAAAAATTATTCGCGATGCTCCGATTTATACTCGACGTGCGTCTACTAATTTTGTTGAAACGTCAAGAAATTCCGGTTTTCGTTCGCTCCTTTGGCGCCGAATTTTCGATTTGTGCCGCGCAATTTACGATGCGCTTTCCATCGCGACGCCGTACGGTCCTGCCGAAGGTGTATTTCGAAAAATATACACGTTCTAAGATTGCACGTCTTAGCACTTTTTTCGGCTTCGAAACACGCTTTTGATTCTTGCGGTTTTTCGCCTATATCTCGGAAATGGCTGGAGTTGCACAAAAAAAAAATCTCTAAGAACAATAGCGTTTCTTTGCGCTTCCTCCGGTCCCGTCAAAATTTCCGTACGATTCTTCGTTTCGGAGATATCGGCCGAAATATGCGGCGGTGTAGGGCGAAAAATGGGACATTTTTACCTTTAAACCTTCATAACTTCGGAAGGGGGCCTCCTAGAACAAAATACTGTGCCCTCATCGAAAATGTAGGTGACAGCTAAAGCTGCCAATGCGAGTGATGTCGCACTCGTTTAGGCAATGCTTGTATCAATATAGAAATTTTAAGTTGTTCAGTTTTTATTATTTTTTAATTTCGATTTCAGATTTGTTATCAGCAACCTGAAGAACATCTAGGTACCGATTTTCAGTAGAATCGGACCGTGAATTTTTCCGCCGCTATGTTGAATTTTGTAATTCCAATTGCACATTTGTTGCCAGATACTCCAATAATCTCTACATGCCGAGCTTCATTTGAATTGGACGGTAAATAAGAAAGTTACAGTAAATGATGAATATTAGGCTATGGGGATGCCGACATTTTGAAATTTTGAGTTATAATCACATATTTGTGATCTGTGACCTCTATAACACTCACATACTTATTTTCAGACAAATGGCACCGTAAATGGCAAAGTGTGTCGTGCAACTCATGCCGCCATTTTGAAGTTTTCAATTTCAATTTCAGATTCGTAATCTGCGACCTCGAAAACCCCCACATACCGATTTTGAGCGGTGTGGGACCATAATTGCCAAAACCGTTCGCCATTTTGAAGTTCGAGATTCTGACGTCACATTCGTGATCAGCGTGGTCGATAGTCCCCAAAATTTAGCCCAATAGGATGAGAAATAAGAAACATGTTTTAAATTAATTTAAATGCATGTCTGCTAAAATTTCCACACCCTGTACTAACGGTAGATTATCATAAATTTCAGTGGTCTGTATTACCCACTGAAGTTTATGGCGGATGGAAAACATGGACTTTGAAAAACGGTGATTTCTCAGGATGATATTTTGTTGTGATAGTGGAGTGAACGGGCCAAATCGGCCTGGCACGGGCGTATGAAAGTTGGGTTTTCTGTGAAAAGTGAAAAACATCTATGTACAAAAAAAATCATAATTAAGCATGTACATGGAATAGAAGCCCGTTCTATGCCTCCATGGAAAGGGGGAGATTTTCCCTTTCCTCTTATACCAAATTTTACAGGGAAAATCGGGAATTCGGTTCTGCAGGGGCGAGACAAATGTGACAAATGTGAATATTTGAAAGTGTTAAAACGTAACCTAAAAAAATCTCAGACATGAAATCTTAAAACACTTATATTTTAGTTAATACTTAATGTAGAAGCTCGATCTTAGTCTCTATTTGGAAATGAAGATTGGCATTTTATCCACGTAGTACATGCTCTGGGTTAGATTGAAAATTTTGTGTAGTTCTGTGCAAATTAAAATTGGATATTTTCGTAAGAATTGAAAATCGTAAGTACTTTAAAAATTCATAAGTAATTAAATATCGGGAGTGAATTGGCGCTCGATGTCTCTCTGGAAAGCAGAAAAACGTAGCTTTCTCGTGATAAAAAGTTTCATTGATAAAATGGAAAATTAGGCCCGTGGCGAGCGTGACAAAAGTAGCTTTTCTGGGATACTTTAAATTTAAAATAAAACATCGAAAAACATGAAATTTTGGAACGTCCGAAACTGAAAAAATACGGCGATGGGGGGCCGGTTTAACGTCTGTATGGCAAGTCGATAGTCGGCAACGAATCCACAAGGTGAATTGCGTGGTAAAAATCCGAAATTAAGTGCGACAGGAGGGAAATAAAATCGTAGGAAAATATATCTCCACTTTGACCGCCCGTAGCTCGGTTATTTTTGGAGCAGGAGAAAAATAAAAAAAAATGACTTTTAGGTAATTTCATTCTCTACACTTTCGTTCGGGCAAAGTATTTTGCTCTAGGAGGCCCCCTTTCGAAGTTATGAAGGTTTAAAGGTAAAAATGTCCCATTTTTCGCCTTACACCGTCGCATATTTCGGTCGATATCTCCGAAACGAAGAATCGTATGGAAATTTTGATGGAACCGGAGGAAGCGTAAAGAAACGGACTTGTTCTGTGAGATTTTTTATTTCTGAGGTAGCTCCAACCGTTTCCGAGTTGAATCTAGGAAGAAAAAGCCGCGGATAAAAAAGCTACTTTACATATAACATATGAACTTAAAAACCTACCAATTATCTAAATGGACCCCGTCCTATAAACTGAAAAAAAAGCCTTGGTAAAAAAATCCGCGGAAGAAAAATCCGAAATGAAGTGAATCTGCGACAATACCGAGTGGGCTAAAATTCCGACATTGACATTAACGTGTTCTAGAATTACTTTGTTTGTAAGAGTGCTAATAAAGAATGAATATGAATCAATATAATAATGGTGGTGATAAATTATGCTACAATAATTACATGTAGGTATCCGATATCCAATCTTGCTGAAATATTGCATACAACTTTGGTTCTGAAGAAAATATAATATAGTATATTCGATACTATGGTAAATCCAATATGGCGGCCAACACAAAAAGGCGGATTACCTTTTTCTTGACAACCTCCTCGATATGGGTATCAAACGAAAGTAAAGTAAAATAAGCTGTGTAACGCCATTCTAAATCCAATATGGCGGCCGGCACAAAATGGCGGATCTCCTATTTTTTACAACTCCCTCGGTCTGGGTATCAAGTGAAAGGGTATGACAAGTAGAATACAATAAGCTATGTGGTGTTATTCTAAATCCAATATGGCGCCGGCATAAAATGGCGGATCACCTATCTTTTTACAATCCTCTCGAGATGGGTATCAAATGAAAGGGTGTATAAAGTAGAATACAATGAGCTGTGTAACGTCATTCTAAGTCCAATATGGCGCCGGCATTAGATGGCGGATCACCTATCTTTTTAAAACCCCCTCGACATGGGTACCAAATGAAAGGGTATATAAAGCAGAATGCAATAAGCTCTGTACCGTCATTTTAAATCCAATATGGCGCCGGCATAAAATAGCGGATCACCTATCTTTTTACAACCCCATCGACATGAGTATCAAATGAAAGAGTATATGAAGTAGAATACAATAAGCTGTGTAACGTAATTATAAATCCAATGTGGCGCCGGCATAAAATGGCGGATCACCGAACTTTCCACAACCCCCTCGAACTGGGTATCAATTGAAAGGGTATATAAAGTAGAATACAATAAGCTGTGTGACGTTATTCTAGGTACAATATGGCGGCCGACACAAAATGGCGGATTACCTATTTCTTTACAACCCCCTTGATATGGTTATCAAATGAAAGAGTTTGACAAGAATAAACGAAATGATGGCGTTTGAATAAAAATGAGGTAGACGGGAAACTAAAAAGTAAAAAATAAATAAATAATTTTTTTTTAAACAATGGTTTTCTTTTAAAACTGAATTGCAGTAAGAAGAATAAAATAATTTTTATTCGGTGATTAAATTACACAATAATGAAAAAGAAAACCATTAGACGCATTAGCATTGTGATAAAACGTACCTATGTTGTAATACATGGTTTTCTTTTTTTTAAATAATTTTGTAATTTAATCACAGAATAAATATTATTTTCTACTTTTTAGTGCAATTCAGTTTTAAAAGAAAACCATTGTATAATAATTTATTTTTTTTTATTAAAAGTTTTTTAGCTCACTTTCTCTGTCCGGGGCAAATCTTACAATACAAATTTCGAGTAGTTCTAGCAACAGTTCTAGTTAAAGCTTTGAAATTTTGCACACGTGTGTAAGTCCGGTGACATTGATACATTGCATCTATTTTCGTTCTAAATCCAATATGGCGGATTACATTTTTCTTCGCAACCCCCTTGACATGAGTATCAAATGAAAGAGTTTAACGATGACGATGTAATAACAATATTCATATTGCCCAAGGGCTATTGAAACAACTTCTACAGTATATTTCCGCGTTCAACGCTTTTAGTTGTTTTTAAAAGTTTCTTATATATTTTATCAACCTTGTAGAAGATATTTAATAATATGCTTACGATACAAGGAAACATTTTATATACAGTTGTGACTAAAAATTATTATATACGCTGGTAGATGGGGACAAATTATTTTGAGTCGAGCGCCCACTGTCTGTAAAATAAATAATTATTTGCTCGTATCTTGAAAAGTTAGACAGAACGGAATGATTTTTTTAAAAGGCTTATTTTTCTCCGGTATTAAAATATGCTTTGGTTAAGTTTTGTCATATAATCAACAGTGTTCTGGATTTCTCTACATTTCTTGTCGATAACACTTTTTCTTCTGGTGCAATATTATTTTCTTCTAGCTGCAAAATTGTCAAAACTCAAAATACAAGGGAAGGTGTGATATAATATAAAATTTACAGATAGAGATCTTATAGAACTTTATTGGTAACAATTTTCTAGTTTTTATTTCCACATCCCCGTAGTGGAGTGGAAGTATATAATAATAAAAAAAAAAACAAAAAACAAAAAAATGTTTTCTGTTCAGATAGATTTAGAATGTCATGAAATTCCGCTCAGTCGTCTGTAAATTTTTTGGCACGTTTTCTCTGGAATGGTTTAAGATATTGACTTTAAATTTGGTGTTCTAATGTATTATAACGAGATCTGGAAATAGGTCATATGTTGAGATGGTGGGGATAAAGGAGTGGGGATAAGTAGGAGTAAATAAGGGAAAACAAGCTAACCATTATAATAATACTCTTAGCCGATATACTGCACTTTTGATACAATTGTTGCACATTCTACAGATACGGAAGAACATTTTGAAAGTTGTTCAGAATTCGATTACCAGAGTGATATGAATTTTTTTTCTCTATGAGCAATATTACCGGTTTTAGGTTTAGGTTTTAGAAATAAGAAAAGCAAGCTAATAAGAGTCCAGAAACTTCATTTTAAAAAGCTTTTATTTAACTTGCTTTTTATGTCAGTTAGTATATTATATTTAGCGGGTTAGATCTTGCAATGAAAATGAATCCTGGCGAGTAGTGTTCAATACTGGATTCAGCGGTGCCCGAATGCAGATTCGGCAGCGCACATGCAGTGGGCCAGAAAAACATTTTTTGGTTCAAAATTGTCTAGAACTCTTATTTTGCAACCGATTGAGATAATTTTTTTTTGAATATTCGTGTTTAAATTACGACGAGATCTGTCTTGGCCGATTTTTGAAATATGCAAACCTGAAGACGGTTAATGTGTCTAAATGTTTTTCAAAAATCTTACAGAACTTCTTTTTTACCCAATTTACATAAATCTTGCTACTCGGAGATTTTCGAGGTCGCTAATAATGAATCTGACATCCAAATTGTCGTGAATCAACCTACAAGATGGCGGAATCAATATGGCGACTATAAAATGGTAAGAAATGTAAAAAAATATATTTCCGTTAAAGTTGTTAGTACTAACAAGTTTCAGATATTACGGATTACTATTTTTAAATTCAAATTGTCTCAGTTTTAAGTTCCAGTAAGAAGTTCAAGATGACAGATCCAAATTGGACATCAAAGAATTATTTAAATGCATTATTCTAATATTTCATAACACCAGTGATGTTATAAGCGCTAACCGACAATTTTTAGAATCACTCTCTAATTATTATTGTAAATTTTGTTTTACTACTTTATATTAATTGATAAACATGATGTAAATTATTTATTTACAATAGGTTATTTATTTATAATACATAATGTTAGTTTAATGAATAACTCCACAAATGATTCAATAAAAGTAAATAAATATCATTTAACCTACCTACGGCTATGCTACCGGCAATATTAAGAATGAACGAAATGCAGATAACGGACTTGTAATATGGTGAGCCAGGTAAACAATCGACTACTTTCATTCGAGGTAAGTAGTAAAACAATATTGACAATAATTAAAAAATTATACTAAAAATTGTCTGTCGGCGTTTATGACATCCCTGGTGTTACGAACTATTAGAATAATGCATTTAAATAATTTTTTGATTTTCATTTTGGATCCGCCAACTTGAATTTCTTACTGGAACTTAAAACAGTGACAATTTGAATTTAAAAATAGTAATCAGTAATATTTGAAACTTGTTAGTATTAAAATTAACGAAAATATATTTTTTTATCATATCTTAGCATTTTATAGCCGCCATATTGATTCCACCATCTTTCAGGTTGGTTCACGACAATTTGGATATCAGACTCGTTATCAGCGACCTCGAAAACCCCCAAGTAGCAAGATTCATGTAAATTGTTAAAAAAAAATCTTTAAGGCTTTTATAAAACATGGCCATTTAGACATATTAACATTTTTCAGGTTTGCATATTTAAAAAATCAGCCATGACAGATCTCTTCGTAATTTAATCACGAATATTTAAAAAGAAATTATTCCAATCGGTTGCAAAATAATAGCTCTAGAATTTTTTTTCCCTTCTTCTAGACCACTGTGCAGCGTCCAAATGCAGATTTGCCAGCGCCCGAATGCAGATTCGGTAGCGCCCAGAAGTTACCTAGCTATTCGGGAGTGTTCGAAAATTGCCTTGGCATTCGGCGGCGCCCGGAAATTACCTAGGAATTCGACAGCGCCCGAACATGGATTCGGTAACTCCCGGAAGTCACGTTGGTGTTCGGCAGCATCCAAATATGGATTATGCAGCGCTTAAATATAGATTCGGCAGCACCCTAATTTTTTAATGACATCTGCATCAAATATATTATTAAAATTCTATGACCAATCTTCACATCCAAGAGTGCAAATATAGTATCAAGATGTTTTCTTTTAAAGAGACTTGGAAGGAAAATCTGGATGTGGAAGAAGTGATTCCTAAGACAGTGGTTTTTGATATATTTTCTAATCTATGGAAAACTCTTTCAAATTTTAGAAACTTCCTGTATATTATGTTTTGATATCTTGTACATGTATGCATTTTTGTGTGCTTAATCAAAAATCTTGGTAACATTTGCCTATAAAGTTATAATAAAACACAGTTATATAAATAATGACAATTTGCACCCCTGAAGATCGCCCTGTATGGCCGATATTACTCAATTTCAATAGGGAACATTCTGCTATGCTATTTTACACATGCCTTAAATTTGAAACACAAATTTTAAGTCTAACAGAAGTTATCGTATTTACAATTCGCGGATTTTCTTTCTACGGATTTTTTTCCAAGGCTTTTTTTCCTAGACTCATATTCTCTGTTTTTTGTAAAGCAACTTTTTCTTCTACGGCTTTTTTTTTCGTCGGCTTTTTTTCCGCGGCGTTTTCCGCATACGCCCGAGTTATAGGTGAAAAACTAAAATAAAAAGCGGCTTTCGAAGCCGAAAAAAGTGCGAAAACGTGCAATCTTAAAACGTGTATATTTTTCGAAATATGCCTTCGGCAGGATCGCACGGCGTCGCGTTGCAAAACGAAAATTCGGCGCCAGAGGAGCGAACGAAAACAAGAATTTTTTGACGTTTCAACAAAATTAGTAGACGCACGTCGAGTATATATCGGAGCATCGCGAATAATTTTTGTGTGGGTAGTAAAAGCACGTCTAAAAAAAGATGGTCGATTTTTGCTCGTTAAATACTCAGAAACCACAAAAAATACCCGCTCCGGATACATCCTAAGCAAAATAAAATTCGCCTGCGAATCGATCCGCACCGGGCCTGACCGGAAAAACCGCCCTCCCGAAGAAAACACTCGGCCGAGAAAAGACGATATTCGAGGGGCGCATCCATGTAAGATTTTCACTTTGTACAGAACTACACAGAATTTTCGATTTAAGACAGAACACGTACTACGTGGATAAAATGCCAACCTCCATGTTCAAATAGAGACCAAGATCGAGCCCCTACATTAAGTATTAACTAAAACATAAGTGTTTTTAGATTTCATGTTTGAGAATTTTTTAGGTTACCTTTTAACACTTTCAATTTTGTCACATTTGTCTCGCCCCTGCAGGACCGAATTTCCGATTTTCCCTGTACAATTTGGTATCAGAGGAAAGGGCGAATCTCCCCCTTTCCATAGAGACAGAGCGGGCTTCTATTCCATGTACATAGATGTTTTTTACTTTTGACAGAAAACCCTACTTTTATACGCCAGTGCCAGGCCGGATTTCCGGTTCGGCCAGTTCACTCCCCTATCGCAACAAAATATCGTCGTTTCCGATTAATTTGAGACAGAACGCCTTTTAACTCCCATCATTTTCTGAGAAATTACCGCTTTTCAAGGTCCAGGTTTTCAATCCGCCATAAACTTTAGTGGGTAATACACTTTTTATGATAATCTACCATTAGTACAGGGTGTGGAAATTTTAGCGGACATCGCACTTAAATTAATTTAACACATGTTTCTTATTTGTCATTCGATTGGGCTAAATTTTGGTACTCGGGGATTATCGATCACGCTGATTACGAATATGACGTCAGAATCGCGAAATTCAAAATGGCGGACGGTTTTCGCCAATTATGTTCCAACACCGCTCAAAATCGGTATGTGGGGGTTTTCGAGGTCACTAATTACGAATCTGAAATTCAAATTCAAAATGGCGGCACGAGTTGCAGGACACATTTTGCCATTTATGGTGGCATTCGTCTGAAAATAAGTATGTGAGTGTTATTGAGGTTATAGATCACGAATATGTGACCGTCCTTCAAAAATTCAAAATGTCGGCGTCCCCATAGCCTGATATTCATTATTTACTGTAACTTCCTTATTTACCGTCCGATTATAATGAAACTCGGCATGTAGAGGTTATTGGAGTAGCTGATAATGAATATGCTATTGGAATTACAAAATTGAACATGGCGGCGCCAAAATGGCGGATAAAATGTATAATTTATGATTCGATTCCGCTGAAAATCGGTACATTAGGATTTCCGAAGTTGCTGATGACGAATATGACATCGAAATTGAAAAATATTGAAAACTGAACGACGAATAACTAAGCTTTCTATATTGATCCAAGCATTACCTAAACGAGTGCAACAGCATTCGGATTGACAGCATAAGCTGTCATCCGTTCCCGGGACCTAGAAAACACGGCGCGTTTTCTAGTTCGCCAAGGCGTGAGACGGGCCGCGGGTCGGCTCACTTCCGCCAAGGCGTAAGACGGGTCTTGGCCCGGCTCACTAATTATTAAAATCTTACATGGATACGCCCTTTCCTCTTTGCGAAACGGTGCCACCAAAGGCTTTTCGGTGGGGGGGGGTGGGGGCGGTTTTTCCTGTCGGGCCCGGTGCGGATCGATTCGTGGGTGAATTTTATTTTGCCTAGGATGTATCCGGAGCGGGTATTTTTTGCAGTTTTTAAGTAATTAACGAGCAAAAGTCGACCATCTCTTTCTAGACGTGCTTTAACGACCCTCAAAACTTATTCGCGATGCTCCCATATATACACGACGTGCATGTACTAATTTTGTTAAAATGTCAAAAAATTCCGATTTTCGTTCGCTCGCCGTACGGTTCGCCGAAGGTGTATTTCGAAAAATATACACGTTTTAAGATTGTACGTTTTCGCACTTTGTTCGGCTTCGAAAGGCGCTTTTTATTTTTGCGGTTTTTCGCCTATATCTCGGAAACTGTTGAGTTACGCCAAAGATATAAAATCTCAAAGAACAAGAGCGTTTCTTTGCGCTTCCTCCTGTCCCGTCAAAATTTCCGTACGGTTCTTCGTTTCGAAGATATCGACCTAAATATGCGGCGGTATAAGCGAGAAATGGAACATATTTACCTTTAAAACTTCATAACTTCGAAATGAGGCATCCTAGAGCAAAATACTTCGCCCTAATAAAAATCTAGAGAAGTAAATTATCTAAAAGCTCATTTTCTAATTTTTCTCCTGCTCCAAAAATAACCGAGCTACGGGCGGTCAAAGTTGAGAAATATTTTCCTATGATTTTACTTCCCTCCTGTCGCACTTAATTTCGGATTTTGACCACGCAATTCACGTCGTGGGTTCGTTGCCGACTATCGACCTGCCATACAGACGTAAAACGGGTCCCCCATAGTCGTATTTTTTCAGTTTCCAAAATTTCATGTTATTCGACGTTTTACTTTAAATTTAAAATATCCCAAAAATGCTACTTGTGTCCCGCTCGCCACGGACCTATTTTTCCATTTTCTGGTCAAAATTGGTATCACGAGAAAGCTACGGTCTCTTACTTTCCAGAGAGACATCGAGCGCCGTTTCACTCCCGACATTTAAATACTTATTAATTTTTTAAGTATTTACGGTTTTCAATTATTGCGAATATATCCATTTTTAATTTGCACAGAACTACAAGGTTAAATGTGAAAAGTCCCGAAGACGCACTTTTCTCACGCTCGCCACTGACCTAATTTTCGATTTTTTCCATCAAAACTTGAGATCACGATAAAGCTACATTCTTCTGCTTTCCATAGAGACGTCGCCAACACTTCCACTACAATTATTGATTTAATTATGAATTTTTTAAGTACTCTCGGTTTTCAATGTTTACGAAAATATCCACTTTTATTTCGCACAGAACTACACGAAATACTCGAATCAACCCAGAGCATGTACTATGCAGATATAATGCCAATGTCCATTTCCGGGTCTGGTGCAGTTTAGGTCGTTTCGATTTTGAAAATTTTCTAAATGGTAATGAAGAGTACAAGACGAATAGAACATATTAAAATAGAAAAATTGTTGGATGAACCATAAATTGAAGGAAAAAAAAAAGAAAGTTACAGGATCGTGGAGCGAATAGGGTTGCTGGGTGGGTAAAGACATGTAAAAAGAAGAATGCATAGATGTAAATTTGTTCGTTTGAAGTGTAATTTTGAAAAATATAACAATGGTTTATTTGAAAAATTTTGAGGGAAGTCAAGATCGTCTGATAAAATTTAGCAGGTAGTGTATACGAGAAGGGCAAGGAAAAATCATGCAATTTTTGCAAAAATAAGCATTAAATTCGCTTCCCAACTTCTGGCACAGATCAATAGTGTAGAATGAAAACAAGAAAATAAAATTAAAAAATACATTTTTCTGAAATATGACCTATATTCCCTACGAATAAGTACAATTTATTTAATCATAGTAAATGTCAAGATAGAAATAACGACAATATTCGAAGTAATAAACAAACATTTCCGAACTAGTACAATCTATGGTACAATGTCAAATTTCAACGTGGAAGTCATATTCAACATGTAAAAACATTGAGGAAATACATAAATGTTTATCTTTCAACCACTATTTGTGATCTTCATCCTCACCTAAACTGACTCGCAAGTAAACTTGTACTTTATTTTTATAGAGCTCAAGTAAAAAAACAAATTATCTTACAACGAACTAAATTGCACCTGAGCCCAATTTCCAAATAGAGACTAAGATCGAGCCTCTACATTAAGTATTAACTCAGATATAAGTGTCTTAAGATTTTATGTCTGATAATTTTTTAGGTTACGTTTTAACACTCTCAAATTTGTCACATTTGTCTCGCCCATGCAGGGCCGAATTTCCGATTTTCCCTGTATAATTTGGTATCACAGGAAAGAGCCAAGCTCCCCCTTTCCATAGAGACATAGAACGGGCTTCTATTCCATGTATATGCTTAATTATGGTTTTTTTGTACATACATGTTTTTCACTATTCACAGAAAACCCAACTTTCATACGCCCGCGTCGGGCCGGATTTCCGGTATCCCACATTCACTCCACTATCACAACAAAGTATTATCCTTTCTAATTAATTTGAGACATAGAAAACTCCTTTTAACTCCCACTATTTCCTGAGAAATCACCGTTTTTAAAAGTCCATGTTTTCCATCCGCCATAAACTTTGATGGGTAATGCAGGCTACAGCACATCACTGAAATTTATGATATTCTAACTATTAGTAGGTACAGGGTGCGAAAAATTTAGATAGTTACACGATGAGAAAAATTTAACGAAAATCGCATTTAAATTAATTTAGAAACACATTTCCATATTTGTCGTCCGATTGTCCGATTGGCTTTGAAATTTCGACCACGTTGATCACGAATATGACGTCAGAATCGCGAAATTCAAAATTGCTGCGACAAAATGAAGGACGGTTTTTGACAATTATGGTTTCACACCGCCCAAAATCGATACGTGGGGGTTTTCGAGGTCGCTGATTACGAATCCAGAATCGAAATTAAAAAATTCAAAATGGTGGCATGAGTTGCAGGATACATTCTGTCATTTATGGTGCCGTTCGTCTGAAAATAGGTATGTGAGTGTTTTCTAGATTACCGATCACGAATATGTGACCGTCGCTCAAAGATCGTTAATTGAGAATTTGCGACCAAAACTTAAAAATTCAAAAAGGCAGCGTCAACATGGCAGATCAGCTTTATCATTTATAGTCTGTCTCCACTGAAAATCGGTAGATGAAGGTAGTCAAGATCTCCAATTACAAATTTGAGATTAAAACTTGAAAATTCAAAATAGCGACTTCAACATGGCGTACCAGTTTTATCATTTATAGTTTGTCTCGACTGAAAATCGGCAGCTGAAGGTAATCAAGGTCGCCAATGAAAAGTTTAAGGTTAAAACTTAAAAATTCAAAATGGCGGCGTCAACATGGCAGGTCAGATATATCATTTGTAGTCTGACTTGACTGAAAATCGGTAGCTAAAAGTAATCAAAGTCGCCAATTACAAATTTGAGATCAAAACTTAAAAATTAAAAATAGCGGCGCCAACATGGCGGACCAGCTTCATCATTTATAGTCTGCCTCGACTGAGAATCTATAGTTGAAGGTAATCAAGGTCGCCAATTACAAATTTGAGATCAAAACTCAAAAATTCAAAATGGCGGCGTCAATATGGCAGACCAGCTTCATCATTTATAGACTGACCCGACTGAAAATCGGTAGCTGAAGGTAATCAAGGTCGCCAATTACAATTTGTTTTGATTTTATCAAAACTTAAAAATTCAAAATGGTGGCGTCAAAATGGTGAACAATTTTCATCATTTATGGTCCGATTCGACTGAAAATCGCATTGTAGGGATTCTCTAGGTCACTGATGATGAATTTGACATCGAAACTGAACAATATTAAAAACTGAACAACTAAACAACTGATAGGCCAAGCTTTATTCAACGATTCGAGCTTTACCTAAATGAGCGCGGAGCGGTCGCCATGTATCCTCAAAGTATAAACAAGGAATGTGACTACCATTACATGACAAGAGACAAAAATATGTTAACCACACCTTATGTAAGATTAACCAAGAGATTAACCAAATATTTAGCGCCCAAATTTCATAATAAATTATCAATGAATATAATAAGCCTACCAGATCGGGCATTCAAGAAAAAAATAAGGGCGAGAAAACTTTTTATTCTTATGATGAATTTCTATCGCATAATTTTAGTATATAAGAAAATGTCCATTTGTTTCATCTCCTGATGTTTGTCTTATACAACGTCGGACTGGGACCAAGAGGGCCTTGAGGGCCACATATCAAATTTTCTAATACATTTTTTTGCATACCCATCCTCTAAGTAGGTACTTTTTTAAGTTAGGTATATATCCCCTTGGAGATAAAATAGATAGTCTTTTTTATTTCTTTAAAAATGAATACATTTTCTGTTAGGTACGTAACATGATCAAAATAAAATATATCTAATAGTAAATAACAAAATAAAAGATAAATTAATAATTTAAAGTTAGTAAGGAAACGTAAATCTACCTTTTATTTTGCAAGAAAGCAGCAACAAAACGTATATATACCTTTTGTTTATTAACGAAAATCAAGCCCTTTTTAAAAATAATAATTCACAGCCATGCTTTGCAAAAATTGGTTGCTCCTTTTTGTAAAAAGATTAATTAGATCTTGAATATTACAATCTTTTGTGAATCTGTTTCAGATGAAAATTGCGAACTCCCGGGGAGGTCAAAGTCGTCCATTCTTTCCCTTGGTAGGATAAACAAATTAGGATTGTGCAAAAACTATTGCACCGACAGCACCCATCTTTTGCACACTTATAAAGTACTATAGAACACACGTATTTAATCATATTTTAACATCAAATTAAAAAGTTATGGTAATAATTAAAAAATGACTATATTGAAGGTTTTTTGCAATAACTTTTTTATCGTTGGAGCTATTATAATTTGGAAAGTCTCATAATGTAGGGATTTGGAGGGGCCTACCGGGTATTTGCCCGGTTGCCCGGCGTCCCAGTCCGACACTGGTCTTATACTTTATATGATTACAAGGCATGTATATGTATAAATTTGAAACTGAAATACTGACTTGTGCCAATACGATCTCTGTATATAGCACCAATAAAATGATTTGATTTAATGGCGAAGCCCTCAGCCCTCACTCCCCTCCGGAGGAGCTAGACAAATGCGCAGCGTTTCTCTAGTCTTTTTATAAATATAAATTGTAGCAATATTGAGTCAATACTTTTCCAACATTAGCAAACCAAATTTAATATTAATATCCTTTAATATCAATGATTATCGATCTTTCGAATGAAAAAAATAGATATTTTCTTGACCTTTCTATCTTACAGATGAAAAATCGTTGGAATATCATTCTGTAACTTCTCCGTTTTAATATTTTAATATGTCAAATTTAAGTTGTAAGTTAATAAAGATTATGTGTGCTTACGCTGGACATTGTGGTTTAAAACATGTATTTAACATGGCTCAAATTCCTCAGAGTATGTACTCTTTAACGCTACTTAACATTGATAGATAATATTGTTTGATAAATGTATAATCATTTCTTAATTTCAATGAACCTCGTCGATAAAGATTATTAAATAACAAAACTCCAGTTATGAAATTAGACCCGCTTAGATTCGCCTTAATTTTTTAACCATACGAACCTTGTACATTGTAAAACAAATAACGAACATTTTGGGCACTTGTGTTATGTAATATTAAACTCCTACGTGTTAGCTGGTGAGAAAAAGCCAAAATTAAATAATTTTAATTTACGTAATGTTTTAATCTACTTTTAGAAGAATATTACATTCTTTCTACTTTTTTATCCTACTTAACTGTATTCTAAATATTTTTTTTTATCAGGTGGAAATGAAGAGGGACTAAGTAGGATGCATATTTCTCAAATATGGAAAGAGAAATCTGGCTGTGATTCTTCTATAAAGTGTCAGTACGTTGTAAATGTAATTTTATACTAGCTACATATTTCGGAACTTCCAGAAAGAAATCAAAATGATGTACGACATAATATATATCAAGTTTGTAGCAAAATTGGAGAACGATGAACAGAAATGGATAAGTTAACTGGCTGAAAGCAAAGTTTAATTTGTATCAAAATGTTGAGGTATAAAATGATTTACCCAGCACTTCTGAATTAGCAGGGAGACAGAAATTATCTTTTGATGAAAGCAGTGAAAGACCGGATCGAAAAAAGACCACAGAACTTAGTGAAAACTTTGGCTCTGAAGAACTAGTTTATGCAACCTATAAGTTTGCGCGCTTCCTTATTGTAAGAAATAAACAACTAAAATGTATATTTTCTTTTTATTTGTATTCCAAAGTAAACCACCACAAGTAACAAATTACGCATTTGAAGCTATTTAGTAATTTTGTAATAAGTTTGAAGGTATTCTGTTGCACCCCTTAAAACCACCCTATTTTACATAGGCAATTTTTTCTCTATTTTTATGTTAACTGGTATAGGCTGAATTATCTGTGAATATTTATTTTCAGATTTTACTCAATAATTTCCAATTCCACCCCCTTCTTCTTCTTCTTCTTTTAGCGGGGCGCCTGGAGGTCGCCGCACTCAGGCCTTGTGGCCCATTGTGCTACCGCTAACAAATTAAGGAGCTCCCCCGTACAGACCGGATTCCAGCCCAAAGGCTGAAATCCTTCCCACGGGAGAACTCCTTATTTCCTCCAGCACTGGAAAGCCAGCGCCGAAGTGCTTGTGCCTCAGGTTCATCAGTCCTGGGCAAGAAGTGAGAACGTGGATGGAAGTCTCCTCCTCGTCCTCACAGAACCTGCAATCGGGGTGGTCAATCACCCCCATTGTGTGTAGGTGTTTCCTAAAACAGCCATGTCCGGTCAGGAGGCCTGTTACGGCTCTAATTTGCTTTCTGCTTAGACGCAGAAATTGCTTTGTTCTCTCCGGCAAGGATCCTGAGATTAGGAGCTTCGCTTGCCGGAGTCCTGGATAGGAATCCCAGAGGTCAATGAACTGGGAGCGAGTCCAGTTATCTATCAACCTCTTGGCTTGGGATCTAGGGTAGCCAAGAGCCGGCTCCGGACCGAGCAGAGGTTTACGAGATCCCCTTCTGGCCAGAGCATCAGCCCGCTCGTTACCCTCAATGTTGCTGTGTCCAGGCACCCAGAGAAGCCTGACCCAGTTTGATGAGCCAAGTTCACAGAGGGCCTGTTTACAGTTTTGGATCAGTTTTGACTTGGTCCAATTCGATGCAAGGGCCTTGAGGGCCGCTTGGCTATCGCTACATATATATATGTGTTTATTGGAGTATTTCCTTCGGATGTTCTCCTGTGCGCAGACCAAAATAGCGAAGATCTCGGTCTGGAATACCGTGGCGAATTTGCCCAGGGCATAGGAAAGCTCAGCCCTGGGCCTTTCCCCAAATATACCCGCTCCGGTACTTTCCTCTAGCCTCGATCCGTCTGTGAACCAGACAATATCTGCAGGCCTTAGTATGTCCTCGAGTTGTCTCCAGTCTTCCCTTTTCGGGAAGACTACCTTGAAGGGTTGTGCGAAGGAGAAGGAAGGCATCACGTCGTCACTCCTGGCCTCCAGAAGTGAGTGGGCTCCTATCGCATCAGCTAGGGCCCTTGTGTGACCTGATTGTTCTCCTCCTTTCTTCCACTGACCTCCGCATTCCAGTCTGTAGGCCGCTTTCCGAGCCTCGGCCACAATCACTAGGTGAAGGGGCGCAAGGTCCAGAAGGACCTCCAGAGCTGCTGTGGGGGTCGTGCGTATTGCTCCTGTGACTCCTAAGCAGGCAAGTCTTTGGAGTTGTGTTAGCTTCTGTCGTATGGTTGACCTGGTTGTGGCAGGCCACCAGACAACAGAGGCATACGTAATCATTGGTCTAACTATGACAGTATAGTACCACATAGCCACCCTGGGGTTTAGCCCCCATGTTTTGCCAAAGGTTCTTCTACATACCCATAGGGTTGTAGTGACCCTTTGTACTTGTCTCTCTATATGATCTCTCCAGGTCAGCTTAGAGTCCAGGATGACCCCTAGATACTTCACTGTCCTTGAGATCGTTAGAGTAGTGTTGTAGAGTACGGGTTCGACGAAACCGTCTAGCCTGCGTCTCCTAGTAAAGATGACCATTTGCGCCTTTGAGGGATTGACTCTAAGGCCCTGGTCATTGCACCATCTCTGTACGATCTGCAAGGCCCTTTGTAAGAGTCCGCTGACCGTATTTGGGAATTTTCCCGAGATGATGATTGCAAGGTCATCTGCGTAACCTTGCGCAAAAAGATCCTCGTTCTCGAGTTCCTGTAATAGGCCATCGAGAACGAGGTTCCATAGCAGAGGAGATAGGACGCCCCCTTGTGGGCAGCCTCTCCTTACTGAAACTTTGACTGCCGTTTCCTCATTGGCAGCTGTTATTTGCCTTCCCGCCAACATGGCCCTCAACCATCTAATGATGGTGTCTTCGATGCCATGATAGGCAGCGGCGGCGCAGATTGAATCGAAGGAGGTATGGTCAAAGGCTCCTTCGATATCTAAGAAGGCTCCGGCCGCAAGTTCTTTGTGGTGCAGCGCCTTCTCGATCCTCAGAACGATCGGATGAAGGGCCGTTTCCACTGACTTACCGGCCTGGTAAGCATGTTGTGACGGATGCAGAGGTACTGAGGTCAGTGCTCCGTCTTTGACGTACCTTTCAACCAACCTCTCTAAAGTTTTGAGAAGAAAGGATGTTAGGCTGATAGCTCTGTAGGAGTTGGCAGTGTCATACGACGTACGTCCTGCTTTAGGTATGAAAACCACCTTGACGGCCCTCCAGGGTATGGGAATATACCCCGTGGCCAGGCAGGTTCTCAACAAATGATAGACCGGACGGATGAGTGTCTCTGTCCCCTCTTGCAGAAGTGCCGGAAACACCCCATCCGGTCCTGGGCTCTTGAACGGCTCAAACGTGGAAATAGCCCACCTGACCCTTTCCACTGTTACCACCCTCGAGGCTGTCCTCCAATCCGCTGCCGTGACCGCAGCGCGGGGGTCCGAGGGGGTGGTGCTTCCTCCGTCTCCACTACGGATTCGGGGAAATGAGTTGCTAGTAGATGCTTGAGGCGCTCCTCATTGGTAGACGTTAATCTACCGGAAGGAAGCCTCAAGTCCTCTAGCTGTGAAGGTCTATCTTTCTTAAGGGCTTTGCAGAGCCTAGCGGCTTCTGGAAGATCTTCAATGCTTTCTCAGAATTTCCTCCAGGCTGCCCTCTTATTGCTACGAATGTGGCTTTTGTAGAGGCGTTGGGATCGTTTGTAGTCGTCCCAGTCCTCCGGGAGTTGAGTGCGCATAGCCCTGTTAAGGAGCCTGCGTGTCTCCTTGCGTAGGTTCAAAAGTTCCCTGTTCCACCAGGGAACTTTATTCTTTCCCTTGCTTCTTTTTAGAGGACAGCTGCTCTCGTATGAGGCAGTGATCGCTCCATTGAGAAGTTTGGCGGAGGATTCTATCTCCTCTGTGTTTCTGGGTATATACCCTGTTTATTTTGTCCGAGAGGCTCGTCTATAGGCGTCCCAGTCTGTGTCTCTGGGGTTCCTGTACCAGCTCTCCTCTGAGGAGGGAGCGCAGTCCAGTTTGAACCTGATGTGTCGGTGATCCGACAATGAGGGTTCCGTTGATACGTACCAATTTTTGAACAGAGGGACCGCTAGTCTGGATCCCAGTGTGACGTCGATGACCTCCTGCCTCCGTTGGGTAACGAAGGTTGGAGTGTTGCCCCGATTTATTATCTCTAAATCGGTAGTGTACAGGTACTGTAATAGACTACTGCCTCTAGGATTGACCCCTGTGCTGCCCCAGCAGATATGGTGAGCATTGGCGTCACATCCTATGATGAGAGGCAGTCGTCTATCAGTACAGAATTGAACCATCTTCTCCAGTTCGGTTGAAGGTGGCGGTGTTGGCGAGTCGTAGGGAAGGTAGACAGAGCCGAACACGATTTCTGCTCTGTCGGTTTCCTCCCTAAGGCTCACCTTAATAGCAACCGCGTCCCTGGAACAAAGTTCGGGAATTGTTGTTGCTTTTATCTCCTTCGAGACATATATGCATACTCTAGGTATGTTGTGTGCGGAGGAGAAAATGGCTCCGTGTCGCCTGTCTAAACCTCGAATGGAGCCATGGCGAACCCAAGGCTCCTGAATCAGGGCAATGTGTATCTGTCCCGCAGCGGCCTGTCGTCCTACTAATGCGGAGGACGGCTCACTGTGTTGCAGATTGATTTGGAGTATTTCCATTTTTTTTTTTTTTTTTTTTATAAACTACTCCTACTACTCTTACTTTACTTTTCCTCCGAGCCCGACAGCCCCTCCATCGCTGTGTCCGTCGTGCTCGGAGGCGCGTTGTTGCCGCCGCTTGGGCCGGCCTTTGCTACTTCCCCCCGGGGATGTCTTGGGTCCCAAAAGGACACCTTAATCACCCCCGCCTGAGCGCGGTAACCCAGGCACGCAATCTTCGCTGCGGAGGCCTCATCAACGCCCAGAATGAGTCGAAGCCCCTTGGCCTCGACAACCTGAGCGCCGTGGACCTTCCACAGCTCTGTCCGGAGCTCCGGGTTATGCCGCGTCAGCCTACTGAAGATGGTGGCCTGGTCCATGGGTTTGCCTGGGACCGTAGCCACCATATTCTTGTATTTGGGGAGCTTGTCCCCTTCCAGGAGCTGGAGTGACACGCCGTCAACGGGAGAGATGCCGCCTATGGCCGATCTAAGCCATGACAGCGACATCTCATTCCCGCAGAACAGCTGCACCACTCCTTGCTCAGTTAGCCTGAAGCCGTCGAACTCGGGGAGAGGCCCCCCTGCGGGGAGCCCATCCATCCGAGTATCGAGGGCTTCTTGCAAACTGTCGGTCAGGGCAGCCGTTAGCCGCTCTTCTGGAAAACCAGATGCGGCCACCGCCACCTTGACCCCTTTGCTTGCCACCTGACTGTATGAAAGGTTAGGCCTAGCTCTTTTTGTAGGTTTAGAGGTGCTGGGGGGGGTCTCTTCCTCGGGCCGTCCCCTTTTGGGAACGCTTACCCGAGGTGTACCCTCCCCAGAAGTCCTCTCCACCCGCAATTTCCTGGCTCTCTTTCGAGCCGCGCCGCTGCGATTACGTCGCTTGGGTTGCCCATCCGTAGGGTTGAGCCCTCCAGCGACGTCCGAAATAGAGGGAGCCCCCGAAACGGAGATTCCCTCTTGTGTGGGAGGTGTGGGATTGGGGAAGGACCCCCGTGAGGAGCCTTCTCCGGTGCCACGGGATAGGGTTGCCCCATTTCTGGAGCCACCCTTTCTAAGGAGGGGGGAGATCCCTGCAAAGGAATCTTCCCCGGAAGAGGTGGGAGAGGAGGCCCTGTGATCAGAGCACTCGTCAGAAAGGTTTTTATTGTTTTTTGAATTCATTTTTGAACCCACGAGTGAACAGGAAATGTGGTCGACCCCCGCAGAGCCTGTTACGGGGGCAAGGCTAAATACTATGAGAGGTCGCCCGGTTTCCCATAGGCATCGTTTGAGGTACCATCACCCCGGTACCATTCAGCCCTCGGCACGATGGCTTACACCTTGGCTTGGGGGATATTTATTGACCTCCCGGTCTAGATCCGCCGCCTTTTGTTTAAGCAGTGTCACCTCGTGCAGGGTGTGGTTCTTCACCACATGCTTACCAGCACCTCCGAGGGGGCATTGGTGAAGCTAGCGGACGGTCTTGGACGGTGATAGGCTAGGGCCAAAGCACTATGTTCGCGTCAACAGTCCCTGGTGTGTGTCAACTCACCACGGTAAACCCAGTTAAGGGGCCGAGTGAGACAACACACTCCTTGACACCAATTCCACCCCCTGGAACTACCCCAATTTTTCGATGGCATTTTTAAAATTATTTTTTCTGCAATCGACAGCTGATTTTGAACGAGTTTCATAAATTTCAGAATTTGGACAAACAATGGTTCATTTCGTCTCACTGTGCTAAGGCGTGAATTTACATATCTTCTTTCTACCCTTTTTTAGTGACCTCTTATGTAGGTGTAAGAAAAAATCTGTAGTTTTAAAAAATGTTAAAAATGATTGAATTTTTGCCCCACTGATAAAAGGTAAATGATAGTATAAAATACTTATTTTGGTCCAAAAATGACTAAAAAATACTTATTTAGTGGAAAACAGTTGAAAACATTTTCGGAATGTGCTATTATCTAATATAAATGTAACATTATTACAAATGTATTTATAAAAGTTTTTGTTGTTTTCTTTAGTTTTTTTTTCATAGTTTTATTTTTTTTTTATAATTCGTAAATACTATACCCCATCCCTCTTTCGGAGCTATCAATGTCACTTTATATGCCTCTCAAAAAATGTCATTTTACACATTTGAAATTCGATATCTCGAAAACTAAGCGAGATATCAAAAAATGTTATTCTTTATTTTTAACTTATTTCATCGAGTTCTATAAGAAACCATCAATACGTGGCGCCACGGTTACCGCAGACTTGCCGTACTTACGAATTATAAAAAAATTAAACTATGAAGAGGAAGAGTAAAAAAAACCGTTTGCATTAAAATCTGTTAAAATGTTCAGAAACCAACTAATTTAATATTCCTAAAATGAAATTGAATAAATACTGAGTAAATGATTTATGAACAATTTATAATAATGTTACATTTATATTACTTAATAGCATATTTCGAAAATGTTCCCGACTGCTTTCCGCTAAATAAGTACTTTTTACAGTCATCTTAGGACCAAAATAAATATTTTGTAATATCATTTAACTTTTATTAGAGGGGCAAAAATTCGATCATTTTTAACATTGTTCAAAATGTTCGAACTATGGCAACTATTCTGGGTTTGACATTTGAAATTTTTAGCTTTAGTCAGCTACTCTGAATATTCTACCACCAACTACCAACTTGAATATAATTCCAACGAAATTCAAATTCTCGAATCGAAAAAATGTTTTCCGATTGTTTAAACCGCCCAACCAGGCTCCACTGTTTACAAAAAATTTCAAAGAAATTTCATAAGCAAATCCAGAGGGATGATTGAGCAAACGCGAGTGAGAATTGCTTAATTTCTTAAAATTCGACTCACAAATAGGCCTTCATGTCAGCAAAATATTGAACAAATGAAATTCGTATTAGCTCAGCTGTATAACATTATTGGGTCATATTGAATTGCCAAAATTGATACTATCAGCTTGTCCCGAATTTCCTGCATTCCCATTTAGGTTCTGACTGTACATGCAATAGTGGTAGAGAACTTTCTATAAACATGTGTTCGAAAATGCTTCTTAATGGAGCAGTCTTTCTGAGGATGACGCCTAACTTTATGAAACTCGATTTTACATTATAAAGGTTTATTATTGAAAAATATCAACCAAAATTTATTTTATTCGTAGGAGGAGAAACGAGGGATAGTTATCCTTTTTTCAGGTTTACATTTTTAATTGTTTAAGACTTAATTATGATTCCCAGGATAATACATAAAGAAGGTTATTTATATAATTAGATGTATGACTTTCCGTTTTCAAGGGAAAGTAGTTTAAACGAAATATTGATGATTCGCTTGGTAATGAGGGTTATAAAGAAATGAGACAAAGACTGACTATCCGACGTTTCTCCGCCTACGAATAAAATTAGGTTTGGTTAGTTGTGTGCAGAAATGAGCCTTAACAATGCAAAATTGTGAATCAAGTCCCAAAAAGTCGTCCCAATAAAAGCAGTAAAAACCTATAGGTACTTAGGCGCCGTCCTTTGAAGGTTATAACTTCCTTGGGAAACATTTCCGGACAGGAAATTTTCTTACTATTTTTGCATGTAGCATCAGTGTCTAAAGGGGAATGTGAGAATTTCGGCATACTATTATTAAGCGGAATGAACATTTTACGGCATTATCTATAAGAGAGAAAGCTAGAGAAAACAACATCACATTTACGCGAGAGGATAAGGGCAAAACAGTAATAGCAATAAATACAGAGGAATATATAGACAAAACAGAGTCTTTTCTAGACCCTTCGAAATATAAATTATTGAAATCAAACCCAACCGAAAAATTCCAAAGAGAAATTAAATCAGCAATTAATAATACCCCTAGCACTTTAGACAACAACAGGTTATATAAATATGTTTTGATGAACCCCCAGGCACCTAAGTTATATTCTTTAATTAAATTACACAAAGATAATTATAATCTGCCAATACGTCCAGTTGTTTCTTTTGTAAATGCTCTATATATTTTAAATATTGACATCATATTGTGTAGCAACGGGGCGCCAATGCTGGTATCCAATATTGATATCCAATATGGCACCTATATTGTTATTCTATTCTATCTTATATAACACCAATGTTGGTGTCCAATATAGCACCAATGTTGGGATTCAATATGGCATCTATGTTGGTATATAATATGATACCAATATTGACCAAATATGTGAATTGGCCCAATCAGTTTGTGCTACAGGGAATATTATGTGTAAAACAATGAGTGCTTTGTAATTTTCTTTGAAGAAAAATGTTAGTATTTTCCCGCTGCCATTGGCTATATAAATTCAAAAAATCTGTACCAGTTATTATCAATATAACATGCTTTAATTTTTTGGCATTTTAAAGCAGCCGTTTTTAAAAATATACCTACTTTAAATTAAGAAAAATGTTACGATTTTGCTGAAGAAATTCCTTTTTTTGTAAATAACTCCAAAACAATTGCATTAATGGCAAATGTGACAATATAGAAAAATGAAGCTTAAGAAGCGACATATTAATTTGTTTTTTTAAACGTTTGTAGAATTAATAATTTCGGAGATATGATAGTACAAATGTGGGATTTGAACTTTTAGTGGCATAGCAATACATTTAAATCTCATATTTCTTTCAATCTTTTGATAATTTGAAGCTCTCCAATTTAGAGCATGTGGGTAATACTATATATTAACAAACTAACCACTATACTCTTCGCCGATTTACTGCTCTTTTCATATAATTGTTGCACATTCTATAGCATACTCTTCGCAGTTTTTTTTTTGTAAATAATATTAAAACATTTTTTTATTTTTAAAATATTTTTTTTCATTTAAAAAATTAATAACTCAAAATTAATAAGGATCTTCCTCTAGCTAATACTAACTTACCCTCAAAATTTCAATAAAATCGGAGTTTTCGTTCTTAAGTTATCTTGCTTACAAGAAACGTGACGGACGGACAGACAGACGGACAGACGTACAGACGGACAGACGGACGGACAGAGGGACGGACGGACATTTTGAAAGTTGTTCATGAACACAGTGATATGAAAATTTTTTCTTTATGAGCAATATTATCGGTTTTAGAAATGTGCCGATCGAATGCAATATACTCCTCGTTTTGTATTTGCAAAGTGTATAATAATAATAAACACTGGTACAGATTTTTTGAATTTCTGTTCTGTGGCTAATGACAGCAGGAAAATCCTAACTTTTTTTTAAATATTCACTTATTGTTTTGCACATAACATCGTTATTTTTCAAGCCGTACGGACAAAAAAAATATCAAAGAGTACTTCAAGCCCCTTAATTTCTATTATATGTATTTTTAATACCATGCAGATTGTTTCTGACATATTTGAGATTTGTGCATTATATATTATCTCGACTGACAAACGTTCGAGCGCCATTTTTTAAATTATCATATTTTTAGAGAGTACAGAAATAAGCAAAAAAAAACAGAATAGTTGTAATTTCATAATCTTATTTTTTGTACTATACCACATTTTCCATAAAGGTCACACTTTTGAGTTACTCAAGGCACCAATTTCTTCAAGCTAAAATCGTGATCCTCAAATCGGTATAACTTGGAAAATATAAATTTTCATGAAAAGTTGGACACCACCTTTTTCTCTTACATTATGATTTTTTTACAGATTGGGTGGTTACTATTTTACTCTCTTGCCCGCCCCTCTAAGGTGGTGGGGTGGGAACCATCTCCAAGTAAAAGTTGGTAATCTTTAAAGGGTAAACTTTTTTGTACTCAGTATTAGAAACTCGATGCAAGAAAAATCATTCAAATCCGTTCATTATAGCTGGTTTCTTTCATTTTTCATTTTTAATGACTAATTGCACTACATTAACTATGTAATCAAGGATAGTCAGGCTACATTTTAAAGGTCCGTGGTGATCTGTGGGGGAATTTTAATAATGTTTAATAAAAATTGAAATATAACACAAACATCAACTTCAAAAATAGAAATAGAAGCAGCGGCTTTAAAGTAAAATTAAGTACTTTATGTTACAATAAAATAAAGAACTTATCTTAAAGATATTCCGTTCAAAAATGCTCTATGAAATCTGAGGGCACTCAATGTTGCATTTTTGAGAAATGTTTTAAGTAATTTTTAACACAACACAACAAATAATACACAGGACTATTAATTGTACTCTTAAGAGATCTTCTAGGCAACTTTATAATTTCAGCATGTGATTTCAAATAGTCATGCAGCTATTAAGATGAAATTATGTAATTATAGACTTCATGAAGATATTTTTGTCTCAGTGATTGGTCTATTTTGCTCATTTGCAGGTTGGATGCCGTATACAATTAGTAGAAGCATTTACGTATAGAGGTGTTTTAAAATCTCATGAGCTGTGACCTTCATATGCGCAGAGACATAATCTCTCCTATTGTCTCAGTTATACTTCTTAAAAACATTATATTTATTGTTTACAATTTATCCCGAGCTCTTGTTTATGTATACAGCAAGGCAGCCTCCAGTGTCTTCAAAAAAATACTTATAACTCAGAATAAACTTTGCCTTTTGCGCATTTCGCGGCTCATGAGATTCTGAAACACCTTCTAACATCGGCGGCAATCTAACTAGGTGGTACCCATTCACTATATGTTTTTATTTCCTAAAATTAAGATGTTATCACATACGCAGTCAGTAAATTGTTGTATGAAAATGACGAATTAAACGAAAAATACCCCCATTAAATTCAATGTCAAAGAATGCATTATATAACATGTATAAATGCGTAATTATATCATAATATAATTAAACGTGTTAACGGTTTGACACACAGACACGATTTTTTAAAGAAGATCAACTTTTATAGTTATTCAGTACGTGCATATTCTCACTCTCCACAATATATTATATAGCTGGAGATTAAGCAGCACACTTTCTTTGCTGCAATTCTCAAATAACATGCATATTTTTATAACAAGCTCACAATTATGATATGTTATGTAAAGTAACGTTATACGTTATGAAATGTGGCCTACATTGTTCTTAAATATGTGTCAGTCACATTTCCATCATATAATTGAACACAAAATAATTTTATTCGAATATCGACAGGTAATATACGATTCAATTGTATTGACCCGTCACTTTAACCGCGAATATCTCAGAAACGGAGGAGCGGAAAAAAGTGAAAACATTATGTGTTCATTACTTGTCTATTCTAAATCATACACTGAAATCTGAATAATGTACATTGGACAGTTTTGAAGTTATGCTAAGTTATATTGAAAAATGTCCTACTTTTTAAGGAAGTTTTGACCATACCAGTTTTAAATCCATTATATCTCGGAAAATGTTTAAATACATTGATAAATAACCGAATAAACATGAGGTCACGTTTTTGAGAACAACTGCTAAATTTTAGAATAAAAAATTATGAAAAAAATTCCTCTTACAGAAAATGCTTTATTGGTATCTAAAATATTATTTACATAGCAGGCATATTTTCTAAGATATAATGGATTTGACACTGGTATGGTAATATTTTTCCAATTTCCAATGTACATTATTCAAATTTCAGTGAATGATTTAGAATAGGCACATAATGAACACATAATTTTTCATTTTTTTCCCGCTACTCCGTTTCTGAGATATTCGCGGTTAAAGTGAGGGGTCAATAAGTTTGAATCATATATTAGTTACATTGAATGATGAATTTTTTTCAAGTTTGACGTAAATGACAGATTAAGAATTAAGGTTTTGTTCGTTACGTTATACATTTATTTTCACTACAATGCAATGACACCCACAAATTACTGACACCCATAAAGAAATCTTACCGTGCACTTTATATTCACCAAACAAAATATTATAATGGGAGTCGAAAAACCCACTAAAAAATTTATCTCAAAATATAATTATCTTGAACATCACATATTATAGACACAAAAATCATGGAAAACGGAATATGTTGTTATAAATGTGAAAGAAAGGTATACTTTCTATGGTATTTGGCTCCTTATGATATCCCAAATTCAACATCTTGTTAAGTGATGTACTGACAAGGAGAAAATTGTTAGACATACTATACAGCAAAGCCCTGACCTAACCCGCTTTGCTCTAATAATATCTTAGTTTTTCATACCAGTGGGTGTGTGATAAACTAATGAATGGTTTAATCCTGGTAGTTCCTGCCAGAGGTATTCAGTTTTCTTTTCCTCGTGAAAGGGGTACTACCGTTTTGCAGGGATTGTCAGATTTTTTCCCTCAACCGTTGAAATTGGCTATTCTGATTAATGTACCTTGCAGTGGGTCGGTCTCTGAGTACTCTCCCCCACGAACAGATCGGCTGAATCTCTATGCTGATTTCTATGATAAAAACCGCCTCATGAACTTTTCTCGAAATTTTATTTTTGACTCGAGTTTGACGCCACATCCTGACTGGGATTTCCGCCCTTCGCCAGTATACTTTAGGTTATCTTCGAAAAATATAATTTTGTGGTACTTTTCAAAAATTTGTCTGAATGACAGCGCGACGCCCAAAGGCGGTTTCCATCGTCAATTTTGAGTGCAGTTTGATTAAAATATTTGTATGGTTCTTTCGTCACGAGATGGTGCCCAAAGGCGATTTGCGTTTTTCGCGTTGTAACACATTTTTTTGGTGCAGTTTTGGATTAATTCATTTTTTATTAGTTTTTGGAATCATTTTACTTGGACGTTTTTCCTAGGATCATTAACAACCTGACAAAAATCGTCCTCTTACGGTCCTGATCGTGCCCCCTGTAGAGATGTGATTCTATACCTTGCTAGACTATATTAGACTATACTAGACTATACCTTAATACTTTTTGAGGTAAAAAACGTTTTTCTACGCTGCATATGTCAAGTCCATAACTAATATAAGTACAGAAATGTGCTGTAAGAAACTGCTGCCTAAGGAATCACTACTTCTACAACCAGATTTGCCATCTAGGCCTCTTTAAACGAAAGCATCTTGATATCATATTTGCACCCAGTATGTGGAAATAATTGCTTATAGAATTTTAATAATATGTATGAAATCGTCTGATCCAAAAACCCATAAAACAATGTGCCACTTCAATATCATTTCGACTAACCGAGGCTTAACGGTAGCTGATGCCAAAACATTTTTTTGAGACCTTCTGCTCTCGTACATAGTAACTCAAAATTTTATTTTGTCAACCCCTTTAATTTTGGAGTGACGGCGGTGGTGGGGGTAGCAGATATCATAAAAAAAATTGAGGCCTTGGTTTTTAGTAATCACACCAAATTTGTGGACAGCTTGTATTGTTTAATTTTTCCTATGTAACTCTATTCACCCCCAACCGTTCATCAGACTAAGTTCAAAATATAATCTAGCTCCAGATCTCATTATAGTACATACGTGTACCAAATTTCAAGTGAATATCTAATTTTTCATTTTATCAACCCTTTTAATAATGGAGAGGTTTGACAAATATGATAAAAAAATGAGGCCTTGGCTCCTGGTATATACACCAAATACCAAATTTCTGTACTCCTCTCAGCTTGATTTACTTATTTTCCCTTATTTACACGTATTTAACGCCCAACCCTTCACCGGAATCGGCGCAAAATATAATCATTTAGTTCCAGATCTGGTGATGATAAACATGTGTACCAAATTTCAAGTCAATGTCTAAAACGGTTCCTCAGAAAACGCGCGCACAAAAAATGTTACAGACAGAAATTTTTTTCGCTAAAATTTAAAATCTCGACGTTTCATGACATTTTAAAGCTGTTTCAACAAGAGAAATTTTATAATTTTTCTTTACGATTACAATACTCCACTACGTGGATGTGGAAATATTTCTGCCAATGGAAAAACACAGTGTATAGTTTGAATTCTCTATATTCTGTACATTCGTATTTTCTATTAGATGACTACGCTGTACATTTTCTCATTCACTAAAAATACACCAAGTTTCCTTCCTTGGAAATACTTCCAGCTACATTCTAAATATTATATTGATTAACTACTTTTTAGGGCAGCTATTCTGTATACTTTCAATACCAGTACGACAGGTTTCTTCCTTGGAAAATGGATTAGCTACATGTTAAATATTATTTTCTTATTCACATTTTTTCATTATTTCGTTCCTGTAAGGTATATCCTATTTCTTAGCTGGCAATAGTGTCAACAAACCACCAAATATTATTTTTCGTCATCAAATACTTTCGTAGACAGGCAGACATATAAACAGACAGGCCGATGCAATTGAGGCCTCAATTATCATTTTTACATAATAGTTTCAAATGTGGAAATTCAAAGAATTCTCGGGCGCTACTTTTTCCACGATTACAACAATTTCCGATGCGAGATGGAGTAAAAACCCTTCAATTTTGTCCTAAAATTATAACAAAATATTATGTATATAAAATTATTAAATTGTTCACAAGCCTGTGACTATCAGCCTGTATAATATTTATCATGGCTGGATTTCAGTGAGAGGTATTCTACCATGCTATTTTACATATATGCGCCTTTGAAACAAACATTTTAAGTCTAATAGAAGTTACCGTGTTTACAAGAAACGATCTACACACATACACACAAACAGACTGATATTTTTAATTCGATATTTGACTTCAGCCTGTTATGAAAGGAATTTCTGAATATTTTTTCTGCGATGATCGCCTGTTTAAAATGTTTGTCCGGTTATAATAATAAAGGAAACATTTTCGTATAAAAACGATGTATGGCTTAAAATTAATTTATACCGGGTGAGTCACGAAATGCGCTCGCCCCCGATATTTCCTAAAATATTTGGAATAAAAAATTGAAATTTGGAGGCCTTATTAAACGACTAAAATGCCATTTTTCAATAAAAAATCAAGTTTGGTGCATATCCGGTTTGATCGGAAATGCCCATACTTTAAATGGAACACCCTATATGTTTTTACATTTTTGGAATCTAGAGGAAATTTTGAATACAATACATCCATTTTGGTCACTTTTTGATAAAAATTAAAAATTTTATTAAAAAATCTATTTCTGAATCCAGAGTGCTGTGGTGCCTAAAATATATTTTAGTTTGTGTGCTGCATTACTATAAAAATAAAAAGAGCAATATGATTGCATTACTTAATTCTCTAGAGGCGTTTAAAATTCTTAAATGTGATTTTTACCCACTAACTCGGTTTTTTTAAATGGGAATTTAATCGTTCACCAACATTTTTAAATACCTCATTTTCATACGAATCTAATGATACCAAAATTTTGAAAATCCGCTCAGAAATATTTGAGATTTCAGCCAAAATACAATGCAACCAAGTTTTTAGAAACATGTGGCTAACAGATAATAGATTAGTGGGCTTTGGAAACTAAAATGGCACATTTCTGTGTAAATCTGGTAACATTGGAAAAATCATAGTAGCCATTGAATGTAATATAACAATATCAGCTGTCAGACAGACTCGTGTAGTTATAGGCAATCTTGAGCTATCAAACATTTAATAATTGTGAGCGCAAAGAACGTTACAATTAATTTTAGCATAGGTATGTGGAGGTAAACACAATTACATCCACAAGGACATTTGCAATAGAATGCGACATCAGTTCGGTTTTCAGAGTTTTATTTAAATGAACATAAATATCGGGCCTATAAATAAATACAAATCAATTCCGTTTGAACAATTAAACTTAAACTAGGTAACAGTAGGTATCTTTAAAATAATTAATATAATTAAACCATAAATTGACATTTATAGATATTGTTCAAAATGTCCACCATTTTTTTCTATACACAATTTGGCTCTGCGTACAGTTGTTTGAATGGCTCTGCGCAATTCAGCCGGCGTTATTTCATTAAGAGCCCGTACAACTTTATTTTGCAGCTCTTCACGGGTATTTGAAGAAGTTTTATAAACTTTGTTTTTGAGAGTGCCCCATACATAATAGCCGAGGGGTGTTAAGTCAGGTGACCTAGGAGGCCACCTGATATGACCTTGATTTGCGATAAGTTCACCATGCAAGTTGTTTAAATATTCCATCACTCTTCTGGAATTATGTGGGGGAGCACCATCTTGCTGGAAAAGCAGATTTTGTAAATAGGCAAGAGGAAGTAAGTCAAGAAATTCTGCTGTCCGGTTTTCTAAAAAGAATAAATATCGTTCGCCAGTAAGTGTTCCATCAAAAAATATGGGTCCAATTATTCGATCTCCAAGTACTCCAAGCCAACAGTTAAACCCAAATCTTTCCTGAATATTCCCCCGCCCTACCAACCTCGGATTTTCTTGAGTCCAGTACCTAGTATTATTTCTGTTAAACATACCTTGGTTCGTAAATCTACTTTCATCTGAATATAAAATATGAAAAGGAAAACCTGGGTTTTGTTGCACTGCATTTAAGAACCAGCAATATATAGCCTCCTGTCGTTATCATCTCCATAAAGATGTTGGTGTATTTGGTATTTATAAGACCGAAACTTATGTTTCTTTAAAATTCTGCAAACCGAAGACTGACTAATGTCGCATTCCATTGACAATTCCCTTGTTGATGTTGTTGGGTGTACCATCACAAATCCTAATACATCAATTTCTTTGTCCTCACTTACAATAAATGTTTGATGATCATCTTGTTGATTGGGTTCATTTCTTAATTCTTGTTCCACTCCGCAAACAAGTGTCTGCTTGGATGACGTTTGTTGGGATATCGTTCTTTAATTTTCACTCAAAGAGATTTCCGCAACGCTTTATTTTGTATCTGTCTGACAGCTGATATTGTTTTATTACATTCAATGGCTACTATGATTTTTCCAATGTTATTAGGTTACCAGATTTACACAGAAATATGCCATTTTAGTTTTCAAAGCCCACTAATCTATTATCTATTAGCCGCATGTTTCTAAAAGCCTGGTTGCATTGTATTTTGTCTGAAATCTCAAATATTTCTTAGCGGATTTTCAAAATTTTGGTATCATTAGATTCGTATGAAAATGAGGTATTTAAAAATGTTGGTGAACGATTAAATTTCCATTAAAAAAAAACCGAGTTAGTGGGTAAAAATCACATTAAAAAATTTTAAACGCCTCTAGAGAATTAAGTAATGCAATGATATTGCTCTTTTTATTTTTATAGTAACGTAGCACACAAACTAAAATATATTTTGGCCACCACAGCACTCTGGATTCTGAAATAGATTTTTTAATAAAATGTTTAATGTTTATCAAAAAGTGACCAAAATGGATGTATTGTATTCAGAATTTCCTCTAGATTCCAAAAATGTAAAAATATATAGGGTGTTCCATTTAAAAATCGAAAGCTGTGGGCATTTCCGGTCAAACCGGATGTGCACCAAACTTGATTATTTATTGAAAAGATGGTATTTTAGTCGTGTAATAAGGTCTCCAAATTTCAATTTTCTATTCCAAACATTTTAGGAAATATCGGGGCGAGCGCAATTCGTCACCCGGTATAATAGCTACAAATACTGTAATTATTATTATTATTACTATATTTTCGATTGTATCAAAATACTAAAACTTCTCATAACAGAAAATATATTAAACCTGTCCGCATCGAAGTGTTTGGCAATGTAAACAACGAAACATGCGTTTTTAAGCATCCCCATAATGCACTACGAGAAACAAGCGATCTCAACTAACAACTTTTGGTTTACTGTTGATGTGTTATTGATTTATTGTTCTTGGAACACTCTATATTTTTTTGGCTCCAGTTAAGCCTACAACGGTCCTGTATTACACCCTAAAATATTTTGCCAATCGGATGCAGCGTTGCCAAGTTATGATTTTTTCCCTGTCTTTTTGGCAATTTACAAACATTTTCTTGACTGCCACATCTCCGCGATTTATTAATTGTTTTTTCAAAAAATGTAGGAAGTTATTTGATAATGATGTATTTACTGAAAAACATTTTTGAAATAAATTATTATTGTACTGGTTATCCAAAATATTTGTTTATATTTCTTGATAAATAAAGTATAGAATTCCTCACATTTTAGTATCATATTCGTTATTTTTATTTCAAACGGTTTTTGAGATATGATTATTTCAAATGATTTTTGCGTAAATTGAGGTTCTCTTTATTTTAGCATTAAGATTTAGCATGGATTTGGTCTTTTGTTATATATTCCTATGTATGTGTATGTGTGACCATTTCTTGTAAACATGACAACTTCATTTAGACTTAATATTTTTGTTTCAAATTAGGTGCTTATGTAAAAATTAGCATGGTGCAATACTCTTTATAGAACTTGATCCATATCCATCATACAGGGCGATCGCCATAGGCGTATGAAATGCCATTTTTATATAAAATATATTTTATAATAATTTTAGAGCAAACTGTTACTAAGGGTTTTGATCAAACCTTCAAAATATGAAGATTTACAAGATATCGAAAATGCAATATACAGTGTGTTTCTTAGGTTTGATCAAACTTTTACGTAGATTGAGATATATCAATTTAACTTTAAAATGTTATTGAAGTATGTTTAATGAGATCTTTATGAAACAAATAAAAGTTGCAGTCGGACGTTCCCAAATGAAAATACTTAATAAACATGATAATTTTCGTTAGACCTAATAATTCTTATTTCAAAGAATCCAGCAACATTCTTAAATAGCCCATTTTTTATCATGTTGTAGATTTTGACCTGAACGGCACCCTTGATTTTTTTTGACAAGCCATATCTCAAAAACTGTTCAATATTTAACGTTATGCTAATTGGGACTTTTATTCAAAAGATGCTAATTTTCTGAAACAATTCAGAAACGAAATTTCATCAACAATTTGTGTGCATGTATATTTATGTGTGTAAACTGTAACCTTATCCTAGTTTATATGATGAATTGTTGACGCACATTTTCTGAATTTCTCAATAACCTGTCCGATTGTCTGGGAAATAATTTTGTGTACTGTTTCTATAATCGTAACCTTATTTCTGCATAAAGTTAAAATATGTTGTGGGAACATTAACGATGCCGCGTCATGAGAATTGGAAACTGCCTGTTACTTGCGATTCCATCGAGGAATAGGAATTTAAATCGACTTCTTCTGTTTACACGCGACATCACTACTGCAACTATTAGATTTAGGCATTGTTGAGTTACTTTAACATTTAAGAAAACGCATCTTTATTAGCATTGAGGGCGCTAGCAGATTATGATACCCACAATTATTTATTTGGGGTGACATCAAACATTCAATAATCTTATATTTAAGATTATTGAATGAAAATGAATTAACTATTAATAATATTTTACTAATACTTAAAATAAGCAAAATCCACAAAGAAACGAAAAATTGTACTTAAAAGTCGATAAAAGTAAGAATGTTGTTATTTTAGGCAAAGAATAGGAATTTCGCAAGACTTCCATAGCAGAACAACTTGACTGGCCCAACATATTTAGTAAGTATTGACACAACATATAAACGTCAGATTTCTTCATATTAGCCCTAAACGTTTTGCCAATATTACGCCTGTATTTGTTTTCTTTAGAGGAGAAATATTGTAGAAAGAAACGCGTGTCGAGTGTTGGTACTAGAGTGTTGCTCAACAGTTTTTGATGTTTGTGGAAACGTCACACCAAAAGTTTCAGTCCTCTCCAAGAAATATTATGTTCAATGTTGTTTGTAGATATTGACTTCAGTTATGCAATCACCAAAATTGATTGTTTTTTTTTTACTTCTCGATCATGGCCTACTGAGAACGGTTAAAAAATACAGTAAGCTTTCTTTAAACGAAATATTTCATAAACAAAAATCAGGAAACCTCTTCCTAAGTGTTAGTATGATTAATATCAAATAAAAACAAAACTTTGAATTTAATTTTCCAGCTAACACTTAATTATAAGTCTCAAATTTTAACACGATTGGATTTTTCCTTCTAACTCATGTTGCTCAAAGGAGACGCGACTATCTGGCAGACTGAGGGATATTTTGAAATTTCTATGACAAACTTCTTTGTTGTTGTTAACAACTTCATATATTTTTCCGATGCTGTCGACTATGCTGGCAAAACCCGTGCTAGTATATTTTGCACTATATTGTTTATAGAAGCTTCTTCAGTTTTAACATCACGTTAAAGGTACAATAATCGTTTTTTGACATTCTTACCTTATTATATCTCGAAAAATATGCATTTTAGGGCACTTCTGCCGAAACGTTGCGAACAAGAAGAAGGAACACCATTTATTTACAATATTTATTATCCCTATTTCATTTAGCTAATTAATTATTATATTTGTAAACTATTAGCGCTATCACCACTATGTTTTTCCTTAAGTACACAAATATAATTTGCGTATAATATTACTATTATTATCAAAGAGCAAACGCGGTATCTGTAAGGCCAGGCGCGCACATGCGATGTTTCTGTCAGCGAGACAAAAATCGCAATCGCTGAAAAAATTACACGGGTCGCGTACTTGCGGCTGATTAATCGCAAAATAAATTAGTACCAATATGGATTTCGTAGAAACCGCTTGTGTGGTAGCTCTGTTATTGTGATCTAGAAAACGACACAAAAGGCGATATTGGGTGCATCCAATTATAAGCCAAAAATTGTTAAAAATGACAATTCTACAAAATTAACAGTGACGTGAGATGCCATTCTCACAAATTTTTTAGTTACTAAAGGAACAATTCTACAAAATTAACAGTGACTTGAGATGTCATTCTCACAAATTTTTTAGTTACTATCGGATGAGCGTGAAAAGTTTTGACAAATTACTAAAAATAATTGGACCAAGGACATGGCAGGACAGTAAATGGAGAAAATATATACCACCTGAAGAGCGTCTGTCAGTAACAATAAGGTAAGTACGCACGATTTATTTGAGTAGCTTTTATTTGTATAGGCGATTCAAAATAAGCGATACGCCACCTACGGTGCTGATTACGAACTACTTTGTGTGCGAAGACAAGTGAAAACTTTCATTGTTTGCTTGTGTCATAATTGTTTTGCGTTGTTTTTATTGTGGATTGGATTCAATTAAAATTGAAAACAATATGAATCAATATTGTTTAGTTCCTCAGTGTTCGTCTTGGGCAAAAAAAACCCAATTTAAGCTTCCATTTGTTTCCCGAAGCCAGCAAACACCGCATGACGCGATGAATAAGAGTTTTGGGGGGAAGGATTTTGTGGACTCTCAGCACTTAGGGACATGTTTTAGCTAAAATAAACATTGAGTATTAGTAAAATATGAATATAATAGTTATTTTAAAGATTAAACCACATCATGAAAAAGGAAATAACAATATCCTAACCTAACATAATACGTACCGTGTTTTCGTGAATTTACGCTGAAGAATTCCGGTAAATATACCCAAGTCCTAAAATATCGCTTAAATACATAATAAAATCAATTGCTATACATATATTTTCATTAAAATTTATTTATAAAATACCTTTTTATATCAAGCAAAATCACCAAATATACAAAGATTTGAATGTAAATAAAACACCTATCACACAGGAATTAGTTCCGATGTCAACCGCAGAGGCACTGCAATCTTAATTTCAAACGCCAATATGGAACACACTTAATAGGTATTATGGATATTAGAGGAGTAAAATTGGGAAGCAAAGTCGCTTAGTTTCCGAGAAAAAAAAAACTGGCGTAGAACCAAACCAGACTTGGTGCGATTCTTTAATTAGGTGATCGCGTACATGAAACCACTTTTCACGACATTTTATGGTGGTCAGGAACTTTTTTATTTCGAAAAAACTGTAAAAAAATGATTTTTCCATGAAACATGTTTTTTAACGTCCCCACCGTTATATCTTTAAAAATAATTGTGCTATGGAACTGATTTTTTTTTAAATTGAAGTAGACACAATAACGCTTCTAACTATGTACAATGTGATTATAAAATATATATTTTTTAATTGATAAAATAATGGCAAACTTAAAGTTGTTATTTTCGTGAATGTATTTTTCAGCAATCGAGAAAAATTTTTATTTATGAAAATATGTATCTACATGCTGTGAACAAATCGGAGCCAATATATGAAAAAAGTTTTTAGAATCATAATTTTTGATGTGCAGGTTATAGTATGTAGGTAGTCAGCGATTTTTTTAAAACGGGCTAAAACATATTCTTGGCGCGCCCGGCTCTCATTATACTGCTTACCGCCTGCGGACTACGTAGTTACGTAGGCCCTGCGTTAAAAGCATTCTAGTTCGTCTGTACATTCATCGAAACCTTTAAATAACAGTATTTCAAGTACGACATTTACACTCGTTACAACATTTTAGGCCTTCTTTAACACAATCATATTTTCGATTTTCACAATTTTTATCTGAAGAATAAATACTTAATGAAAATATCGCCCACACATCGTCACTTAAATTCCGTCCTGAACCATGTGCATTTATGTGTAGTTGGCATATTGCTTCTGTACGATATTCTAAGTTGATACATAAACCTGCAATAGTTAACTAAATGTATTAGATAGGAAATCTATTATTTAAATATATATGTTTACCTTAAGAAGGGGTGGTAAAAGGTGCCTTCAGTTGAAGGACGCTCCGTTTGTTGTTGTTGCTAATTTGATCCTTAGGTCGTTTAATATCTGAATTCGTTTATTTTTGTTTTTGTATAGTACTAGAATCAATTTTGTAAAGTTTTAAAGCTTCGTTTTTAGACAGCAATGGCAGTTCCGATAATTTTTGAAAAACAACAATATTCTTTAAGAACATCACGCAGATTTTTTAAATATTTTTAAGAAACCATTAGTGGTGTCGCAACCAGTAAAACAATGAAGGCAAGAACAAACTGTAGTTCATAAACTTTGCACTACCTTCTATATTGACAAAAATTGTCTGCTAGTGCCGTGTCCAAGTTGCATAAATAAATTAGTTCCATTTAAGTCAGAGTCCGAAAAAAGGAGAGTAAGTAAAATTAATACATCTATATCAACTGACTTCACCAATATTTGTTTGCTAAATTTAGTTTCGTACATGCATGCAAAACCATCCGCCTGGTATCTTCCTGTTTGCTAAATAGATTTTTGGTCATTTCTGAATGACGTTTAGGTATGTAGTGAAACTAGTTTTTCTGTTAATTTAAATCCTCCATCTATTATTAATATTTCGTATTCGATTAAGTACTGTGCAGCATCTGTTGCAAATCGGGGCGGCGCGGCGGCACTGTATGATTGCAAAAAACGTTCATGTTTTCAAAACTTGTCTACCTATACGACAGTCTATATGATATTTTAATTAAATTTCGTCATTTAAAATATTATCTTTTCTGACACAATATTTCCGCGATGTCGTCTTTTTTCAGCACTAGATATTAGTGCCAACAAACCTTGTATCCTAGGTCTTGGTACCACAGATTTGTCATCATCCCGCGCAATTTTCTTACAAAAAATGCACTGCATTATTTTAGAAAACTAAATTGCGAATATTCTACAGCATCGCATTTATTTAAAAGTATTTATACGTATACTCTAAATCCTACAAACTACTAATATACGATTCAAATGTATTAACCCCTCATTTTAACCGGAAATATCTCAAAAATGGCGGACCAGAGAAAATGTAAAAAAATATGTGTTCATTATGTGTCTATTGTAAATTATTCACTGAAGTTTGAATAATGTACATTGGACGGTTTCGAGGTTCTGCTAAGTTATATTGAAAAATGCCCTACTCTTTAAGGAAATTTTGACCATACCAGTTTTAAATTCATTGTATCTTGAAAAATATGCCTACTATATGAATAATATTTTAGATCCGATAAAGCACGGCATTTTTTGTACGAAGAAATTCTTTCATAATTTTTTATTCTAAAATTTGGCAGTTATTATCAAAAACGTGACCTCATGTTTATTCGGCTATTTATCAAGGTATTTAAAAGAATTTTAATAAAATAGTCTATCATATAAAATGTAAGGATTTTCAGAAAAAAGAATTGGTATATATCAAATATTAATTTAGCTATCAAGTGCAATAGATAATATTGCAGAACGCGGGCAATAATATCTATTGCACTTGATAACTAAATTAATATTTGATAATACATATCATTTCTTTTTTCTGAAAATTCTTACTTTTATATAATTATCTATTTTATCAAAATTTTTGTAAATACCTTGATAAATAACCGAATAAACAAACACGATGTCACGTTTTTTAGAATAACTGCAAAATTTTAGAATAAAAAATTATGAAAAAATTTCCTCCTACAAAAAATACCATGCCTTATCGGCATCTAAAATATTATTTATATAATAGGCATATTTTCAAATATATAATGGATTTAAAACTGGTATTGTTAAAATTTCCTTAAAAAGTAGGACATTTTTCAATATAACTTAGCAGCACTTCAAAATTGTCCAATGTACATTATTCAAATTTCAGTGAATGATTTACAATAGACACATAATTTTTTCAATTTTTTCCGCTCCTCCGTTTTTGAGATATTCGAGGTTAAGGTGAGGGGTCAATACATGTTAATAGCATATTAGTTAGACGCATCTTATCCTACCTTCCATACGCGGTGTACGTACCTAGATTGTGAGCCGCAATAATACATATGACTAATTTAGCGCGCTTTAAAAAAAATCGCTGTTGCCAAACGATACACATTGGGAAAAAAATAATTATATCAAAAACTTTTCTTATGTTTGGGCTACATTTGCTTCACTGTATGTGTATAAAAATTTTCAAAAATAAAAAAGTTTATCGATGGGTGAAAATTGTAATACGTAAAATTCAAATATCTAGTTTTCCTAATTTTTACGGAAATGAAAATGCGAACTGTGTAAAAACCATTAGTACAGTTAAAAGCGCTATTGTGTTTACTTTAATTGAAAAAAAAAACAACGTCGATAGCAACATTAGTTTTGAAGATATGACGGTGGAAACAAAAAAAACACATTTTATTTAAAATACAATATTTTTCCTTTTTTTTTAATTTAAAAAGGTCCAGACCACGAAAAAATGTCGTGAAATACGATTTCATATGCCCAGTGACATGCTTAACAAAACCTACCATGTTTGACCTGGTTCTACGCCAGAAAAAAAAACGGCACGATAGAGTCTCGAATTCGCTCCTCTATATCTATCAAATTTAAATGTCCTACTCGAACTAGCCTAGGTTATCGAAACTCGAATAGGGCATTTATATTATTTAATAAATATTCTCGAAACCAATTCAGGGGTTCTTACGAATGTTTAATGATTGTATAAAATGGGGCTAGAATAATATTAATAACTTTTATTTGTTATTGATTCGACATGTCAAACAATTTATTGTTATCGGACACAGTACCTAGCTATATTACGGAGTTGTCAGATGTCAGAAGCCACAGGGGACAGTACATCTTCTGAAAACTGTGAATAGTAATTTTTCAAACCATAATTAGCTCCAACATTCTCTTGGTTTCGATTTGTCGAGGTTGACCGCAACACTGTTTATTGATGTAATTGAAACGAAAAATGTGAGGTTGGAAATTGCTGGTTGTAAGTAGTAGGATAAGGAAATTGTTGTACTGTGTTGTTACTATGCACATGAAGAGGGACTGATGCGGCCTTAAACTTCCTGGCATTTCACATCACATTTAAAATTTCTACTTTGGCATAGTGTTTTTGATCGTCGTTTAGTTTTTTAACATGGGAACGAGCATTAAGGCAAAATCTTCGTCAATTTCTTCCTTTCTTTTCTCTTCTAATATGTTTAATAGTTTGTTTTCGTATGACTTTTGTGCAATTTTCTTTGTAGGACGTCGGGTGGGTGTGTACTGTACTTCCTCGTTTTCATTATTATTTTGTAAAGGTAAAGAACGCCGAATACCTGCGTTCTGTTCTTCTTCACTTTCACTATTTATTTGCAAAGGTACAGTGTTACCATTAGTCGCTCTATCAGGTACGGTGGGAAGTAGAAATAACAATTGATCAAACCACAAGTATTTCCTTCTTTTTTTTCAGCTTCATCAGACTTTGTTTTGCGTTGAGCAGCTAGTTCTCTGCAAAACAATCCTTCAAAATTTTTCGTTTTTTCTGAACTTCTTTTCCTACAATACGAAAAGAATTAGGTATCATCTAATTAGAATTATTTAATCTTTTAATATAGATAGCTCTTATGCAATATTTTATTTTCATTTTTTTTCAGATACCTTGCCGCCGGTAATAGTTTCAATTCTTTACATTTTGAATATCTACTAGGAGCTACTACGATCAGGGAAATGTAACCAATCGTGGAAATGTTTGTAGCCTTTGTATATGCCAGAAATATCCGAAGGAGCTTGGATAAATATTGCCAAACAGTTTTATGATATAACAAATTTCCCGAACTGTATTGATACGGTGGATGGCAAGCACATTAGATTGCGAAAACCTAGTAACACTGGTTCCGAGTTTTACAATTTTAAGAATTTTTTTTTCGACAATTCTTCTAGGTCTGGTGGACGCCGATTATTGCTTTACAGCGATAGACGTGGGGTCATACGGTGCTGGAAGTGATTCTAATGTGTTCAAGAATTCTAATTTTGACCGAAGATTAATAAGTATTCAATTAGACATTCCTACTACATAAAAGCTATCCCATGATGAGACGGAAAACCTAGAAACATGATAATAAAACAGCGACTCTTTAACTACAGACTCACTTGTGCTCGTCGTATGGTGGAATGCACGTTTGGAATTCATCGACCTATAGATGTCAATGTCGCATTTGCTGATCATATTATCAAGGCATGTTGTGTTCTATATAATTTCGTGCGGAAGAAGGATGGTGTACGATCCAGGACGAGGTATGTGAATGTCCTCTACAACGCTGTAATTCATCTGTAACAAGGGCTAACACCATTGGTCTTAACGTATGAGATTATTTTGCAAATTATTTAATATCCCCTGAAGGTTCAAAACCATGGCAATATGATAAAATTTAAGTTGTATTATTACTTAAAATTTAAAGCTATTGTTATGAATTACACCCCCTTGGAACTGGAGATGATACGCCTATGCCTACTAATTGTGACTTGGAGCTGTCAGAATGAAATGGACTTTTTCTGGAATGTTGTTGAAGATTCTTGATTGTTTCTAGATGGATCTAGAGAGTCAAATTTGAAGTATATAAGGCGCGATTACCAGCGCAGAGGGGGAAGATTTATTAAGAAGACAGTTTATAAAAGTGAACAAGTTGAAAAGTGAAAAGTGAGGTTAAATAATATTAAGTAAACAAGTATTGTACAGTCAGTAAATTGTTAAATAAAGTGTTAGTAGTGTTTAATCTCTTGTTAAAATTATTTAGAACCCACGGATTCATACAGGGTATTTCCTAAAAGGTGGAAAAGTCGTTACATTGGTGTCAGACGCGGAATTTTAACAAGAGGATTTTTCGGAAGTGTTGAGAAGACTGGGACAGTATTCTCGGAGTTAGTGCTAACACAGGAAGGACTAATTTACTGAACATTGTTCGAGGATTATTTTCGAACAGGAAAATAGTGTTAAGTGCGTTTTTAGACATTGCAGAACATTTTTGTTAGGACATTAGTGATAGTGATTAAATCCTTTGAACTAAGAAGAGATAAAGACTCTGAACAAGACTTTCGTGTAGTTATTAAGTGCATTTTCGTGAACTTTCTAAAACTTTTCTATTTGGACAATAGTTTAAATAAAAGACTTTCTCGTGCTGTTTTGCGATTTCTCTGGACAATTCCATTACCGATATTGACGTGATTAATACATTTTATTGATTTTATCATAATTATATGCCGGTAACAATCAGAAGCATGGCATCCGAACAACAAATGCAGGACTTTATGGCCCAAATGCAAAAGATGATGATGGATCAGGAAAGGAAGCGCCAGGAAGAGAAAGAAGAACAGGAAAGAAAGCGCTATGAAGAGAAGGAGGAACGGGAAAAAAGACGCCAAGAACAAGAACAAAAACGTCAAGAAGAATTAAGAAAAATTTTTGAGGATCAAGAGAAAAGACGTCAAGAGGAAAAACAAGAAGAGGAGAAACGCCGTCAAAAGGAAAATGATGACTTAAGGAAAGCTATAGAGACGCAACAGAATGCCTTGTTTACAGTCGCTGAAGAACTCAAAAACAAGATCGAAGTAAAAATGGACAAGGTCGAGGAGGAATTAAGTGAAGTCAAAGAAAAAGTAGATCGGGTTGAAGGAAAAACGGATAAGGTCGAGGAAAAAGTAAACAAGTTCGAAGAAGAAGTTAAAGGAGAGATTGACCAGCTTAAACAACAGTTGAGGGATAGAGGAAACCAGCAACTGGTATCGTCAGGCCAGCGATTAAAAATTCCCTCCTTTGATGGTCAAAGTTCCTGGATGACTTACAAGACACAGTTTGAGGCAGCAGCGAGTGCAAACAACTGGAATGACGAAGAGAAGGCTAAGGCATTAATCGTGGCTTTAAGAGGCCAAGCGTTGGAGTTTCTCCAGACAATTCCGGCAGACCAACAACGGAATTTTAGAGTTTTAGAAGCTGCCTTAGATCTACGATATGGAGATCAACACCTTGCTCAAGTATACCAGACCCAGCTGAAAGTGCGCGTTCAGAAAGCTGGAGAGAGTGTGCAAGAATTTGAAGCTGCGGTGGAAAGACTGGCACATTTAGCATATCCTAATGCACCAAAAGAATTTAAAGAGCAATTGGCAGTGGGGGCATTCCTAGATGGGATAAGGGACGAGGAGATCAGGCGAGTCCTCAGGCTATCCCGACATAAAAGTAGTAGCGAAGCCTTGGTGCATGCACTAGAGGTAGAAGCTGTCTATAGGGATACTCCAAAGTCAAGAGTACGGGCTATGACACTTGAAGAATCGCAGCCAGAAGAGAGAGACCAAAACCCTATCTTGAACGCGATTCTCAAAACGAATAAAATGATCAGTCAATTACTGGCTCAATGGAATCCTCCAAGAAGACAGGAAAACCAACAAAATAAAGAAAGGCTAAGTGGAGGTATTAGATGCTACAACTGCGGCAAGATAGGACATATCAAACGAGACTGTCGATATCGGAACTCGAGAAATGTGAATGTTGGAAACATGGAAGAGACACAGAATAAACAAAGTAGTGGAAGGCCAAGTGGACGACGGAGTATGAAATGTTACAGTTGCGGAGAACTAGGACATATCCAACTTGAATGTCCACGGAGAAGATTGGAGTAAGTGAAGGCCGGAGAAGCTGTGAAGCTGAGGGGAAAATCAGAGGAAGCTGGTACCAGAAAGACTGTGACAGATAGAGAAGATGGTACCCCGAGAGAAGTAAAGATTTCTCAGCTTCGAAGCATTCCGAGAAGTCCGCTACTACCAGGACGTGGAAGTAAAGTGAAACCCCAGAAAATTGCAGATATTTCATCCGGAAGAAGGTGCAAGGAAGATTGCACGTACTACCACCAGGAGAAACTGCAGGTCACGGGAGCAGTCAACACTGTCAAGGTGGCGGTGCCGGATGACAGGACAGATGAGGCGCTCAGACAAGAGCAATTGAATAATGTGGGAATTGGGCCTATATTGAGAGCCAAAGAAAGGGGAACTCGTCCAAGATGGAAGGATGTTTCAGGCAAACGAGTGGGATTGAAGGCACTATGGGCGCAGTGGGACTCACTGAAAGTCAGGAACGGGCTGTTGCGGACAGCATGGGAAAGCCCGGATGGAAAAAAGGTGGTTATGCGTCTAGTGATTCCCAGGTGTCGAGTAGCGAAGGTGCTTCAGGAAGTGCACAATGGGACATCCGATGGACACTTCGGTGTTAACAAGACCCTGAAGAAAATACGTGAACGATTTTATTGGATAAGAAGTCGTCAGGATGTGGAGGCTTGGTGTCGCAAATGCAAGATTTGTGCAGCCAGTAAGGGACCACAGACTGAAAGTAAGGGTGGAAAGAAGCAGTTCAACGCCGGAGCTCCTTTCAAGAGGTTGCCTAACGATATAGCGGAACCATCACCAGCCAGTGACCGAATGAAGGCTCGACATGACCGGAAGGGTAGTTCAGAAGGGTTCAAGGCAGGAGACCTGGTTTGGCTGTACAACCCACAGCGGAAGAAAGGAAGGTCACCGAAACTTCAACCACCTTGGGATGGACCGTATACTGTTATTACCCGAATTAATGACGTCGTCTATCGGATTCAGCAAAGCAAAAAGTCCAAGATGAAGATCGTGCATTTGGACAGACTGGCGAAGTACATCAATGATTCTGAGTTGCCTGATCGGGACGATCAGGTTTAAGGAGGGGGCAGTGTTATGAATTACACCCCCTTGGAACTGGAGATGATACGCCTATGCCTACTAATTGTGACTGGGAGCTGTCAGAATGAAATGGACTTTTTCTGGAATGTTGTTGAAGATTCTTGATTGTTTCTAGATGGATCTAGAGAGTCAAATTCGGAGTATATAAGGCGCGATTACCAGCGCAGAGGGGGAAGTTTTATTAAGAAGACAGTTTATAAAAGTGAACAAGTTGAAAAGTGAAAAGTGAGGTTAATTAATATTAAGTAAACAAGTATTGTACAGTCAGTAAATTGTTAAATAAAGTGTTAGTAGTGTTTAATCTCTTGTTAAAATTATTTAGAACCCACGGATTCATACAGGGTGTTTCCTAAAAGGTGGAAAAGTCGCTACACTATTAATAAAAGAAATAAGTAGTACACATACCTTTTTTTCCTTTTTCCTTCCCAGATAACTCACTCCAATTGCTTATGATAATGGTACCTCTTCCCATAATTTTTCCTTTATATTCCGGTCGCCATATTCCTTTAAAAGTTTATTATAAAGATATAATTAATTCCGTGTTCAAGGCACCAGGTCTAACTCTTTACTAGAAAATTCTACCTCGGACATTATAGAAACGAAATTTTTATTTTATTTGAAACGATAGAAACGAGACACTCGACGAACTGCAATTACGAGATTAATAATCGCAAGTGTGCGCAGATTTATGCCTGTCTGTGTGATTCATTTTAAATTGCGACAATCGCATCGCTTGAAAAATAGAACATCTTTTTAACCGTTGCGATTATTTAGTCGGATATGCGCGCATATCCATTAAAACGTTGATGTTTCAATTTTGCGATTCAGCAATCGCATAACTACAAATCGCATGTACGCGCCTGGCCTAAATGTTTGATAACTAAATATAATTGGAATAAATATAATAATCTATAATAAAATTATGAAACTTACGTATTTAGTTAATAAAATATTCAAATTTTACCAACTTTGCACGTGATTCAAAGTAGATTTGAACCATCCAAACCAAGATTACCAGATGAAATTCGCGATTACTAAGCACTTTTAGACAGTACTTTAAAATTACGGACACTAAGCATAAAGAAAGCACATTGGTTTTAACTCTTTTTAAATTTAACTAAAAAAGTCACCTAAATTAAAACACTTTTGACTTCAGAGTCAAAATTTTAAATCCTAAAACATAAAAACACAATACGTCTAGAATGGTATAGACTTGACTGTTGGAAACAATATTATCGATATATTAGTAGAATTTCTGAAATAGAAGTCAAATACATTTTGAAATTCGAAGTTTTTCAAGTATGAAAAATGTTACATATTCATATTTGAATTGTTTGTAACTCGGAAGATCCAATATAAAATCTGAAAATTGTCTAATAATTTTAATATTTCACATCTTCCCATTTTACCTCCTGAAGCTAGCCCCCAAAATCAAACTTCTACTTTTTCTACTTCATGTCTGTAATTGCGCCACAACTCCCTACAACTGTGCAGAGTTTCAACTTTCTACGTCAGGTAGTATCTGAGAAAAATGCTTATGAGAGACGGACGGACGAACAGACAAACACCGAGCTGATTCCATAAGTGTTTCGTTTTATCAATTTTGGTACGAAATACTAAAAATATGACTTTGTACTTAATTTCAGTAACACCACGTGAAAGTAATTTTTTCCGTATTCATGCAAAATATTAATCAAACAAGCTTACCATTATACTCTTTGCCGATCTACTGCACTTTTCAATTGTTGCACATTAAGTGCAAAATAGTGTTCTATAGAACACTCTTTGCAGTTTTTTGTTAATAAAACAATATTTGCGAATGGTGTAATAATGTTAGTTTGTATTAACGAATAACGACGGCTTTGTCTATTTCCGAGATGAATAAAAGCCGTCAGCTTGGTCCATAATCTTATCGCGTTTGTGACTTTATAGGTGTTAGGTTGATATATGATATATGAATAGCCACTATTGCCAGTTTTGCAATATAACAATATTATGCAATAAATTTATACATTTAAAGAATTTGAATAGTTAATAACTTTTTTATTTATTGATCGATTTTGTTCAAAACCAATAGTGTCCTTCCGTTGGCTAACACTATCTGACCATTTTACTACAATCTGACTTTTCGTTCTTAAGTTATCGTGCTTACAAGAAACGCGACGGACGGTCGGACGGACAGACGGACGGACAGACAGACGGACATTTTGAAAGTTGTTCCGAATTCGATCACCAACACAGGATATGATTTTTTTTCCCCGACGAGAAATATTACCGGTTTTACAAATGTGCCGATCGAATGCAATATACTCTTGAAGAGTATACTTTGCAGCCACTCACAACTTCGATTTCTACTGGTTCATTAGCGTACAGGGAAAAACCAGTTGCCCGGCGCCTTCGCCATTTACAAAATTACCGGGTATAATACTGACTTTGATATTAAAAACTCTGCTTTTTATTAGATCCCCTATACACCCCTCCTCAACCAGTTTTTAATTTGTTAGTTTGATAAAATGCCGACGAGAACGGTTTTGTAGAACTTTTCCAGGATGACGATTCCCAAAATGGTAACGGGAAAATCGGATTTGCTAGGATTCGAAATATAATCTCTACTTTTAAAACAGTAGGCAATCTCCTTTTCTCAGTTTTTTTAAAAAATACGAACGATATTTTTATGTTTATGAGACGGTTCATATAATATATTATATACATCAATGTGCGTGAAAGTTTTACTTACTTATATACACACACACTAGAAGTTTTTCAACTTGCAGTGCACGGTACGCTGCCATTATCGATCATTCCCGTTCTGTCTAAAATATTTTCAGTCCTCCAGCTGTACAGGGTGTACCAAACGTCGGTAACAATTTTCTTATATTAAATAGAAACCTACATTTTTTTCACATGGAACGATTGGCCTTCTAATTCTGAGTTTAGGCAACCCAAGTTATGTTAACTTATCTATTACAGTTTTTGACATATGCAGATTTAAAAAAAAAAACTAACCCCCGCAGTACTTTACGAATAAATCAGTATATCGCAAACCGTTCAAAATTAGGAAACCAAATTTGTGGAGCAGTTAGTTGGAAGTCCAAGCTAACTTACGATGTCCATTGGTGATCCCATTTTGTACTATATGGGCGTAGGCAATTTTCAAATGTTGCAATCATAAAATGTCAAAAACTCATTTTTTTCAAATAGCACCTACAATTTCTTGATGCCAAAAACTGAATTCTAAGCATTCCCTATACCTAACTTCAACCTCTACCGAGTTATTCAATAAATATCAAGAAATGCCGAGATATTTCTTGCTTTTTCAAGTATGTGGACAGTATGGAGACAGAACAAAATTGTAATATGGATTCCTATTTAATTACACACGATAAATTATTACTAACGAACAAGAACAATGTTGACAGAATTCTAAAGTAAATGTTCAATGTGACCACTATTTTTGTTCAAACATTCTGTTATTCTACTTCCAACGGATTGCGTAGCACTTCTGATTTTGTTGGAATCGAGACTGTCAAAAGTCTGTATTATTCTGTCTCTAATCATCTCATAAAAGTAAAAAAAAAGTAGTAGGTGCCATTTGAAAAAAATGATTATTTGACAATTTTTGGTTACGACATTTGAAAATCGCCTGCGTCCACATGGTACATAATGGAACCACCGATGGGACATCATAAGTTAACCTGGACTTCCAGCTAACTGCTCCACTTTGGTTTCATAATTTTAAGCGGTTTGAGAGATACAAATTTGTTCGTAAACGATCTCTTGGGTTAGTTTTCAGAAAAAAATCGACATATGTCAAAAACTGTAATAGATAAGTTAATATAACTTGGATTGCCTTCACCCAGAATTAAAAGGCCAATCGAACCACGGGAAAAAAAATGTAGGTGTTTATTTAAAATAAGAAAGTTGGTTCCGACACACCCTGTATATCTGAAGGACTCAACATATTTTGGGTAGACTGGGAACGATCGTTTATGGCTGCGTACTATATTTCAAGTTTCTAATCCAACTGTAAGTTGAAATACTTCTAATGCACGACCTACGCAAATAACCCTGTACGTGTATGTGTGTATAAGTAAGTAGAACTTTCACACACATACTTATATATATGTTATATGAATCGTCTCATAAACATAAAAATATTGTTTACATTTTTTAAAAACTGAGAAAATGAGATCACGTACTGTTTTAAAACCTAAAAAATCGATTATATTGCGAATCCTAGCAGATCCGATTTTCTTGTTAGCATTTTCGGAATCCTCAGACATCCTAGAAACGTTCTACAAAAGCCGTTATTAGCGGAATTTTCATCAAACTAAAAACTAGTTGAGGAGGGGTGCGCGCCTATTATTATCAGATAAGCAATCAACATTTACACAAACAGATTATCCACAGAGTTATGAATTATCCTGTAGGAGTGGTACCTTTGCTGCTACTTTTTGCGAATATGTTATGACCTTATTTTGTGTTAATTTGTTTGTGATTCTGGGTGTTGGAGTAAACTTAAAATGTAGAAAAGATATTCTTTGAGTTCATTAAAATTAACAATAAAAAACAGTATCAAACATATCTAGGTAACTGCTAGCGGCAATATATTTTGAAGGGACACATATTAACACTATTAACTTTCTTTTCACAAATGGTAGATAAATTTTCTGGAAAAGTTACCTGTATTGACTGTTCAACTTTGTCATTATTTTACGTCACCATTTCTTTAACATCTTGATCCTCATGAAATATTAACACTTTTTTATCTGTTAAGGACCTTATAGTTTGTTAATTAAGTTTTCAAAACATTTTTAGTAACTTGTTTTCATTCAAAGTTGTTTCTGTTCAGTACTAAAGACAATTCAGGATAATAGTGAAAGCGGTAAACATAATGTAATAATTTATAAACAATAACCAACCGTTTCGTTGCATCTCGTTTTTTACAGATTACAGCACTTCTGCCGTATTTTTTCCACATTACGAATTTTCAGTCTTAGTCTCGGAAATACCAATCTTTAACAAAATTTCCCAACTATTAACTCAGTTTTTAATTATGATGGTTTAAGTTACCTTCAAGAAATACGTACCAGTTTCACGTTATACAATTTTATCTCTAATTTGAAAAAAATCCAAAATTAATACTATTCATGGCCGAGAAAACACATTGAATAATAATTGATGTAACCATGTTACTTGATATGTTTTGAAAACATTTTTCGAGGGGTATAGCTATTTTAATACTTACGTTATTACATCTATTTGGTTTAATCAAATATGTATATAACTTATATAATAACCAGACAAAAATGTAAAAAAATCACTTCCTTTTTTTTTTTCCAGATGCAGTTTTGCTTCCACAACCATGTAGCGGAAAAAAATTAGGTTTAGAATGCCAGGAAACGTTGAGATTTTAAATTTGAGCAAAAAAAAATTCTGTCTGTCGATCTGTCTTTCTGTAACTTTTTTTGTCCGCACGTTTTCTCTGGAACGGTTTAAGATATTGACTTGAAATTTTGTACACGTGTGTATTATAACGAGATCTGAAACATATTCGGTGAAGGGTTGGGGGATAAATAGAGGAAAATAGATAAAGCAAGCTGGTAAGGATACAGAAACTTGAGATTTGTTGCATATACTAGAAACCAAGGCCCCAGATCGTTTTATAATAAATGAAATTGAGATATTCACTTGAAGGTACATGTATAAATTATAACGACATCTGGAACTAGATTATATTTTGAGATGATTCCGTTGAAGGGGTGGAGAGTAAGTAGAGGTAAATAGGGGAAAATGAGTAAAACAATCTGGTGCATATATTAGAGACCAAGCCCAGATTTCCTTATATTTTTTTTTTTTGGCGAAAATGAGCGTATTTTCATTTTTACGAGATTTTACCTTACTTTGACTAACAACACTAAATATAAGGGCGTTAAAATAATGCAAATTTCTTTACTAGGATTTAAGTAAAAAGTTTATAAGATTGCTAAAGTATTTTTGTCACTCAACACTGAAATGAAAAATGAAAAAAATTTAATACATTCCTCAATCATTGCATGTAATTAGCAGAGTCATATAATAATTAGTTTAATTTGTTTGTGAAAACTACTGAAATTTGTGACTATTTTCCTTTGCTTTTAGTTTTAAAGAGAGAAGAATTTAGATTTACAGTACTGTTAGTCAAAGTTAAGGTATTGTAGAAAATGGAAACACGCTCATTTTTGCTAGAAAATGGTTAAAATGGTTATAATGTTAACCATTATCATCTTTCTTGCGGCGCGATTTGTATTCTACATTTAGTAATCTTTCAAGTACCACATCCAGATTCAAATTACATCGAAAAATGCTTTGAATATTTAATTTTTTTCGTTTTCTTATTTTTCAACCCACAGTGCGTTTGCCCGTCACGTTTATTGTAAGCACGATAACTTAAGAAAGAAGGGTCCGATCGTATTGCGGTTTGAATGATAAATTAGTGATAGCTAGAGGAAAAGTCCCATTGTTATTGAACAAATACGATCAGTAAATAAACAAGTTATTACTACCTAAAATCTAAAAAAAAAAAAATCTTAATTTTTATGTTTTGTAATTGAATAAAATTCTTCTGAAATGTTAGTTTTTATCGCTATCTTTTAATATATTAGTTATAATACATCACATAACATAAAAGCAGTGGAAATATACGCTGGGATAGCGTTATATTATATAGACTCATTATACTTTAAATTTCGAGTCGATCGGTTAAATGTGAATTATTTTTTTTTCTTCATTTTTAATTAACGTGTGCTTTACCAATTTGAAATTATAAAAATATAAATTTCTAAAACAGTTTTATTTTTTTTTTTAAACTGCGAAGAATATACTATAGTTATCCTGTATGTCTATTGTAGTTTAACTAGAATTTTAATATAATGAAATAAGTAAAACGATCTTTTATTCATTTTTGAGAATACTTTCTGCCTGAGTTATATAAAATTTATAGCACCAAAAAAGTGAGTTAAAACGTCATAAAAAAAATTATGTTGTGAAGTCATGTCTTACAGGATGTAAATAATAAATATATGTCAGTGAAACATATTCTTTTTAGGATTTTGCAAACAGCAGAAAAAAACTATCTATGAGAACTAAAAAGAAAAACTATGTGTAAAAATATTAATGAAATCTCTGCATTAATATTTTTACACATAGTTTTTCTTTTTAGTTCTCATAGATAGTTTTTTTCTGCTGTTTGCAAAATCCTATCAAGAATATGTTTCATTATAATTATAAGCAAACAAATAATAATTCACTTTTAGAAATGTGTTACAGTATTAAAACTTCTACGCCCACTGAAGTATTTTAAGGAAAATTTACTGGACAGTTGTACCCTTGTTCTCTACTTTAAAACCCTGTATGATATATTTTAATTTTCGATTTAATTTTTGCTATTTTTTGAATATGATTAAAAACTATGTATTCTCCCAGGAACACCCATGGTGTTTTAAAGGAGTGTTTTGAAATTGCTTTTAGTAATTTATTGCTCTAATAAATGTAATAAATTATTTCTTAACCTCGTATTGTACTTGAGGTTACCTTGTCTCGTGCTATACTTTGCCTGCCAAGAGAATTATTGGTAAAAACAAATTGTACAAGTTTCAAACAACAACACACAAGCAACAGAGAATGACAATAAAACACGTACGTTTAAATAAAAATACACATTTTATTCAGTCTCATTATATTAGACTTAACACTGGGGAGACTATGTCAAAGATAAATTACTAACTAAATCATTTTTACAAGAAATTCACATGAAATATATACAATGCATGATAAAATATGATAATAAAATAAATGAAAAATGCGTGATGTTTGGCTTGCAGCCTGTCGGCCTCGTCTTCGCATTCAGCCAGTGGAGGAAAGGCCAAGGTATAGACCCGGTTCTATCCACCCTGAAGTCAGAGACATGTAACGAATTACTCGCTGCGCTGTCGCATCCTATTCTCCGTCATCAGGAGCGGCGCTGGATGCTGATTAAATTGGTGGCTTCGCATATCAGAACGGAAGCGTAATGAGCAAAAAAAGTCGAATTAGTCTTCCAAATTCCGAGTTCGAGGTGTCAATATTAGTTTGAAGCAATCCGGTGGTACGGCGACACATCCTGGCTTTATTTTAAGGTCACTTCCGGCACTTATGTCGTAATGTTGGAGGAGAGTTGCTAGTACTACGAAACTGAAGCATTGGACAAGTCTCTGTCCAATGCAAGTTCTCTTTCCTGTGCTGAAAGGGATGAAATGCGCGGGTTTTACCACCTCTCCTGTCTGGGATAAGAATCTTTCTGGCATAAATTCTTCTGGATTACTCCAGTATTCTTGACCAACGTTTAGTTCGTAGTTATTTATAAACACCATCGTTCCCTTTTCGATTTTGTAGCCATCTATCTCTGTATCTGTGCTTGCGACGTGGGGTACTATAGGCGATGATGCCTTTCGTAGGGTTTCCCAAAGAGTTGCTTCGGTGTAGGGCATAGCCGCCTTGTCAAAAAGATTTGGACACCGAATACCTTTAGTGGTGTGGTCAACTTCTTCTTGTATCCGTTTAGCGACTTCGGGATATTTTACTACTGATGCTAAAGTTACCATAACCAAATTTCCTATAGCAGAATGCCCCCCTATAAAATCTTCCAATTCAAATATGATATGTTGCCAGTTCATATTTGGATCTTCTTCCAAGTGCATCAGTAAGGCGTCTGTGAAATCTCGGGGCGGCGAATTAACGTCCAAGGTAGCTCTGTGATTGTCTATAATTCTACTTAAAATAAATTGACGAATTTCCTTGGCCCAGTTTGACAGTTTCTTCATGTGTCCATTATACATGGGTACCAGCCAGGGCAAAAAGTCTACAGCATACCCTTTGTTAATCTCCCAAAATATTTCATCGAAGTACCTAACAACTTTTTGAAATTCGGCATCGCCGTAAGAGAAGCTTGTGGAGCACATGTATTGTGTAAACATATTGGCACACGCTCCTAAGACCAGGGGTTTGATGTCACATGGCTCGTTATGGGGTAGTTTTTCGAGCTCGGCCAAAAATACATTTAATTCTTCGGTTCCGACGTTGTTCACCATGTCATATTGGAGCGATGTAAATCTAGGAGAGCAGTATGTCCTAGCTATGCTGCGTCTTGTCTTCTGCAGAGAGGACCAGTCGCATAGGGCGAGAGCTGAAACAAACATACAGGTTAGAGGGCAAAAAACGCTACCTAGTTTCAAGGTCGTGTCGCGGCTCGTCTATCATGCCCGGCACGCGTCAAGTCACACCAGACTACTTCGCGGAACAGATGGGCATCGAGTCGCGTGGCCAGTCGTTCTATACTATACACCTGTGCTTAAACAGTGCGCTGCACATCGCTGTACAAACCATGCAGTCTCCCTATAGTGCATTCGAAATCTCCAGTAAACTGCGAATCGGGACAGGCTAATTCATCACACATTGCCCGTTAATGTTTAACGTGTAATAAATAGCTACCGTTACGTTAATTTCCGCTTAACCTGTTTTTTTTTTTATTAGGCTTTGATTATCTAGAAATATAAATACCGTTCTTCGCGAGATTAATAAAATTAATATGACAAATCGGAAAAATGTTTTTATTTGTATTTGATAATGTGTAATAATTAACGGAATGAATAAATACAAATGTTTATGTTGATCAGATTCGGTTTCATTAGAATCTCAAGTTCAAGTTCACGGCAGTCGAGTACGTAGTGAGGCAATCTTATGAATGAACCAGGTGTCGTATGATAGAAAGTAAATCAGCAAGTGATCAACAAAAACCGACTCGACCTCTTAAACCCACACGTTTTATAATAAATGACCGGTAAATGATTTCTTTAACTTTTTACTCGGAATTCCACTTATTTTAACGGGACTGATGCTTTTACAGTAATTAATAATGATGCTGATATAATTACACGTTTGTACGTCGAATTTCCGATGCTCCGCTCAGTGTATAAGTAAAGAGCTTCGGATATCTCGGAGATTCTAACTAGCGGGCAGAAAAGAAACTCTGATTAAGAATTCTCAAAAATAATTTTTTCGTGAAATGTAAATAAAAATTACTTACAGTTATTTCTGTCTCCTCCAAAAAGTTTGTGAAACCGCACAAAATCTGGACGTCCGCCAAAATCGCCTCCCTTGGTAATGAGCACCTCCTTGATAAGACCGAAGTTGTTGACGACTATACAGGGTGTAGAGCCGAGCTGGATCCTAAAGATGTCTCCATAAATCTTGCTAAGTGCAGTAAAAACCTGGAACGGCGTTTCGTGTTCGCCCAGTAGGTGAAGGCTGCCTAAGAGCGGCCAGGGCTTAGGACCTGGGGGAATCCTGAATTCTTTGCGGGTTCTTCTAGTAAACCACCACACGAAGACCACGACACACAGCGAGACGAGCGCGAGCATGTCCGCAGAGAAGCACAACTGGTCAATGTGAGCAGACGGACCGCTACCCTCTATATGACGGCCAGTAGCCAGCACTTGACAGACCTGGTGCGCGACCAATGACAGATCCCCTCTCTTCGAACTCGCCCCACCCGGGGGTGCAGCTGCGATCTGCAGATTGGTCTTGAGATGGCATATGGCCGCCCCCGCCACCTGCAAAATATCGCAAGCTGCTGTCTGCCTCTACGGCTGTCTGCTGCCTGCCCTGCCTACGCTCTACACACATCACTTATGTTACAATTACTGGCCGACCAACTCAAGTCGAAGGTCAACATTGTAGTGCAAATTACTATATGTGTGAAAATTGACAACTACTTCCTCTAAGTTTAGAACATACTACCGGCTCATTATGCATCGACGCTACCTATGCACTTTTTAACCCACAGGTAATACGATATCTGTTGCGTGCGGGTGATTCGTCTAGCATTCGATTTAATTACTTTCAAATCATTTATTTTTCTTATGTCTAATAATATATTATATCTGTAATGGATAATATACCCATCGTAATTTAAAATAAATAAATACATCCTTAACAAAAATCAAATTGTAAAATTATTAAATATCAAAACCATACACTATCTCATCGTGTCAAATAAAATAAATATCAAATAATGTTTGCAAAATATTATCTCTTAAAGAAATAATTACTTTAAAAAAGTAAAATAATAAAAAATTACTGTAGCAGCTATTTAAAAAACCGCTGCCTAAGGAATCACTACTTCCACATCCAGATTTTTCATTCAAATCACTTTAAAGGAAACATCTAAATTTGTACTCTAGTATGTGGAAATTAATGGTCATAGAATTTTAATATTTGAGGCAGATGTCATAGTCGATGAGTCGTTGGTTTCTACAATATATGTTAAAAATGTTAAAAAATAAATGAAGTTTCTAGCTTACTCTACTTATTTTCCCTTATTCACAACCTACCAAAATATTAAAGAGAAATCTGAGGCCTTGGTTTCTAGTATATACACCAAATCCCAAGTTTCTGTACTCTTACCAGCTTGCTTTACTTATTTTTCCCTATTTATCTCCACTTACCCCCCAACGGAATTATGTCAAAATGTAATCTAGTTTCAGATGTCGTTATAATATATACGTGTACTAAATGTCAAGCGAAAATCTCAATTAAATTTTATCAACTCTTTTAATAAGGAAGTGGGGGTGGTGGGGGGATGGAAAATATGATAAAAAAAACCCGAGGCCTTCGCTTCAAGTATATACATCAAATTCCAAATTTCTGTACTCTTACCAGTTTGCTTTACTTATTTTCCCCTATTTGCCCCCACTTAACCCCCATCCCTTCAACAGAATCATCTCAAAATACAATTTAATTCCAGATATCGTTACACTACATCCGTGTACCAAATTTCAAGTGAATATCTCAATTTTATTTTATCAACCCCTTTAATAATGGAGTAGGGGTGGTGGAGGGTTGAAAAATATTATGAAAAAGTTTGAGGCCTTGGCATCTAGTACATACACCGAATTTCATGTTCTTGTACTCTTACCAGCTTGCCTTACTTATTTTCCCATATTTACCCCTCCCCCCCGACCCTTCACCGGATATGTTCAAAAAATAATCCAGTTCCAAATCTCATTATAATATATACGTGTACAAAATTTAAAGTAATAACTTAAACCGTTCCGGACAAAAAGACAGACCGATAGACAGCCATTCCGATAGACATACAGAAAATTTTCCTTCGCTCAAATTTAAAACCTCGACGTTTCATGACATTCTAAATCTATTTCAAGAAATAAAATGTTTTACGATTACTGTACTTCCAATCCACCACGTGAATGTGGAAATAAAAAAATTAAATACGTTTCATTTGTATTTAAGGGGTTTATTTCATTTGAATTCGGTTAATAAGTAGTTACAAATTGAAAAAGTATGAAATAATGTGGAATATTCTTAATTTGACCAAGTATTTGGTTTCATTTAGTCACGTCAATATACTTAGTTCGGATTCCATATGACAAAATGTTAAAAATGTTAGTGTTATGTATCTGGAAATCAGAATAATCAGATGATTCTTCCTATTTTGGAAGTATTAAATTGAAAACTTTGTGACAGTTACTATGCAGGGTGGTCTACAATATTCGTGCTGATCTCTGTGAGAAAGAAATTTGAATATCTTTCAACAAATCTATTTGAAGTTTTCGTCGTTTGAAAACAGGTAAAGTTACGATCCACATTTTTTAAAATTTTTACATTAAGTAATTGAAATTAGGGTTTTTGAAAAAAAATGCATTTGTGCTATTTTGCTGCATGTTGAATTGGACGATCTAAGCTTGTTTTCCACAAGAAGCAGTTTTTCCCATGTGGTCTTTTCAACTAAATTTGAATACAGTATGTCTCACATTTCATGTATCCCATATCACAGCTCCCTTATTAACAACGCGATTTTTAAAAGGTTTGGCTGGAAGATACTTACTCATCAGGAGATTGTTTCACGGTAAAATATTTAAAAATCTACCAGTGGCGTTCGTCCTTATGAAGAAATATGAACTTAGTTTTCCAGAAAAAGATATTAGGCCAAGTTTTAACTGTGAAACAATGTCATAATGTTACTCATTGTTATCAAAAACTCGTTAATACCGAATTTCAATAAGATAGTGTACTTGGTGGTCATGTAGTAAAAAAATAAAAACTCCCCTTTTAAAGAACCAATTATTATAGCCATAGCTTTATCTTCGGACGTCGTCACGAAGAGTTAATTAAGCTGGAGGAAGACAGGCTCTCCATTTATAATTAGACACGTGACATTATTCAGTTTACTTAACAGTCTACAGCACTTTGACTACAACTTTTGGATCGATAAACAGAATAACCTCTAGATAGGCGCTATCCGTCGGATAACTTGCTTGCTTGATAAACCGGCCCTAAATCAAACTTGGAAACAAAAAAAAATTCAATTTTAAACGAGTTTAATTCAGGAACAATTTAATGAATAATTATGCTTACATAGATACACTTGTTGTGATCTTCCGTTTGAAATTTCCAACAAAAAAATATTTTGCATATGTTATCATTCTCATAAGTAAAATATTATTGGAAATAATAGCATTTATTATTATGATAACTAAATCGCAGTTTGCGCAATAACTGTCATGACCAACTTTTGTTTAATAGGTAGGTCGCCTATATTCTCGACTTTGATGGCGGTCTCGGATGATTAGGGGTCGAGCTTTGAGCTCTTTGCCCCAATCATCGCTGTAGACCTGGACCGGCTTCGCAAGGGGTGGGCCTGCTTTTTACGACAACCCCATCTGCAAATGCAGACGGTGTAGGCGAAGTTAGCAGACCTTCACGGGTCCTAGCTGTTGGACCCTGCCAGCTGGGTCGTTTCTTCTGGCGCTCTTCTGCCTTGAGTTTCTTTCTTCTCTGGCATGTCGACTCCTGGGAGCGTCTTTCGTCTGCCGTGAGAGGGAACGGCTGTTGCCGCACCCTCTCGGAGTTTGGAAGGGTTTGGGGGTGTGTGACTAGTCGGAGCCCAGGGTGCCAATTGGCATCATGTGCTTCGATTTCGTCGGATTGTGTTCGGCCAAGGACGCTTGTTTTAGCGTCGGAGGCCGGCACGGACTAGGGTAAGGGTACCTAGCTGGTTGTTTGCTGGATACCCCCGGGATCGAGTGATTTGGGTGTTTTGGTCATTGTGTCCTTGGGGCGTGGCTTGAAGATCGGGCTGAAAGGAAAGTTAATTATACTTACCCATTATCCAGGATCTGGAGCTTCGGCCTTTTGTGCCTAGAAGCGTCGTTGGGTTCGTAGTCAGTTGCCTGTCTGACCAGCGGATTCCCATGCTCTGCTGCACGGGCATATAGTTTCTTCGCTCTGTCCTGGATGACTTCAGTTACCGGGGTGTATTCCAGGTCTCTGAAGATGTCGGCGTTTCTGACAAACCATGGTGCATCCACGGCGCACCTGAGTGCGACGTTTTCCACCGTTTGTATCCTCTTCAACTAGGTGGCTGCTTGGTATCCCCAGGAAACGCAGGCGTAGGTCAGAATGGGAGCAATGGGGATCCTGATGAGCGTGAGTTTGTTCCACAGGTTGAGTTGGCTTTGTCTACGTATCATTTGATGGAGTAGAATCCTTCTCGTCCTCGCCTTTTGTATAATCGTTCCGTGTTCTGTTTCTACGTCAGGCTTCTGTCCATGATAACGCCAAGGTACTTGATGGTATCGTGCCATTGGATGTTGTCGCCGTTCATGGAGACGTGTCCCGTGGGAGTTTGCTTCCTCATTCTCTTGGAGAGTATGGCTTTACTCTTCTCCGCACTGACTTTGACTTTCCACTTGTTGCACCACTCATCCAGAAGGGATGCTGGGTTATAGAAATTTAATTCCACTGAAAATGTGCTTTGCTGTTATCAGTATGATTTTAGAAAATATCAAGAAGTGAACCTCGATCAAATCTCGTTAAAGTTGCATTTATGGTGTTTATTAAGATTGTTAAATTTGTTAAAAATTGAACTTCTTTTTATTTCCAAGTCAATTATTTTTTATTTAGACTGTTAAGTAAACTGACTGACGTAACGTGATTAATTCTAAATGGAAAGCCTGTCTTCATCCAGCTTAATTCACTCATCATTACGTCTGAAAATAAAATTACGACTAACAATTGGTACTAAAAATTTTATTTTCTTATTACGTGAACACCAAGTATTATTGAAATTGGGTATTAGTGAGTATGTGATAACAGCGAATAAGATTATGAGATTTTTTTACAGTCAAACCTTTGCCAAATATATATTTTTTTAAAATGAAGTTCATTTTTAACACGCTTTTATTCACTTCACCTGTATCTATCAATCTATCAATCTATCAATGTAACGGAATATTTCAACGTAATTTTCACCCAGTTCTAATTGTTGCATCATCATGAAACGTGGCAATTGTCTGTAACTCTGATGAGAATACAATATAGTATACTCAATTTTCTAATATGTTCAAAATGGCTGCCGCCCCAAGATGGCGGATTAACATTTTCTTTACAACCCCCTTGATGTGGATATCAAAGGAAAGGGCTTAACAAGTAGAAAACAAATACGTCATCAAAACTTAAAAATTCAAAATGGCGGTATCTGCGGGTTATCGAGGTTCCAAATTAGAATTATCTGATCCAAATTTTTAAGACTAAGAAATAAAAAATAAATTATAGTTAAAAAAAACCTGAAAAAACACGCTTAAATAGCAAAACGAACTGAAAAGTAAAAAATAATACAATACAATAATACATCACAATGCGTGGGGTGCTTGATATCAACTGGTATAAATATTTCATAGTATTAAGCACCCCATGCTTTTTTGTATTGTATTGTATTGTATTATTTTTTACTTTTAAGTTCGGTTTGCTATTAAAGTGTGTTTTTTAGTTTTTTCAAACTATTGTTTATTCTTCAGGAGGACGAACCATTGGTGGATTTTTAAATATTTCACCGTGGCACAATCTCTTGATGGGTAAGTACCGTCCACCAAAATTTAAAAAAAATCGCATTGTTAATAAGGGTGCTGCGATATGATAGTCGTGAAAAGTAAGACATACTGTATATAGAGTATAAATTGTAATATGTGGTTGGGGTCACTGACTTTAAGAGTAAGTTTTAAAAATATATTCAAACATGCAGAGTGTCTCATAACTTTACAACTTTTGGGCCCCCGTGAAATACTTATTCAATATGTTGCTAATATGCTAACTGCGTAATTATAAATGTACTGCTATTTTTTAAATAGCCAGAAAAGACTAAAAGCCTGCTTGCTTTAACTACTATATTTTAATTGTCTTGTCAACTTTATTATGTCCACTAATCACTAAAACATTGGAACAAGTCACTACAGAACCCTGAAGACTCGAAGCTATAGTGCGGCAGCATACCTAATCCTGTATGCTACTTAATGCTACAAGCAAATAGTTTGTTTTGTTTTGTTTTGTGTTCTCTCTGGAACAGGTAACAAGTTGATGGACATCTACAAATCGTGACCAATTCGTGGAATGCCCCATAATTATAATTACGATAGTAATGGAGTTTCTTTTAAACCCCAGTCCATAAAATGGGTCTCAAAGGTCTCAAAATTACGAAATGAAAACGGAAAAAGAGAATGCAGTGGAATGGGGGCAAATAGGGCAAACAGGAAAATGGGGCGACGGGGGCAAGATATATTAAATTTAGTTGAACCGCACAGAAATGGGCATTTCTATGCAACTGCAACAATTGTAGCACGAGGTGAATCATATTATTACCCTCCCCTTCTATACTCTAACATGAATTGAAGTATATAAAACTAACTTCTCTTTAACATAACGAAAAGGTAAATTTGTGATAATTTTAGTTAAATAAATTTTAATACAAATATATTTATTAAATTATTTTTATTATTATTAATACTGCTATATCATGTATAATATTTTAGGCATACATTATATAAATATCATCAGAGATTCATCTATGATGTCTCCTGAATCATGATCCAATCAGTATCATTTTGAGAAGAGCTTAAAGTAGGATTGTTAAATTTTTTTCGTAATATAGATAGAAGAACATTGTTTTTGTCAAGTGCTGTGGGAATATTGGATAGTGACCTGTGTTTTGCTGAATGTGTCAAAATCAAACTGGGTAGAACTTCATTTTATCACACATTTTCTGGTAAACAGTTATTACACTACCATGAAAAGTACTACGACCATCGGGGTATCTTCTGCAAAATCGAGGTTGTCCGCAGCGAAGTAAATAAATGTATCTTTCTTAATATCGGGCGGAAGATAAACACCTGAATCTTATGAGATATTTTTTAATACCTCAGTAGCAATTTGTGTCTCTAGTCGTAGAGCTCTGTTGTATTCTACAGATCACCCCACACTATGGAAGAGCTGTATAAGCCATTTACTACGAGTTGCTTTATGTAGCGTCAAATCAACCGCTATTTGAATAGAAGTCTCCGCTCTTTGCCTTAATTTGGATTTTTAAGCTTTCAGCTGTTTATCTGAGAAGCATGCTGAAACCAAATTTTCTGTTAATAGTTTGGCTCGAAGATCACATTTAAAAGCTCTTTCTGTGTTTGGAGGCAATTCAGTGTGATCATTAATGCACCACTTCATAAAAAATGTAAACATTTTCAGGAGAACAAGTTTGACTTATTTCTTTTACAGAACAAATTTTCGTTTTTCCGCGGATAAAATTAACTTTCTTATAAGTTTGGCTGCTACAAAAATACATTTCATGTCAGATTCTACTTTGTCATCCTCTTCGACTTTAGCTATTACTACATCTCTAACTAGTTTGATTGAAACCCGCTCAGATTCATTCATTCTTTTTGGTATACTAAATTCAATACCATCATTACTTAATTCAATTTGTAGTATGTCCTTCAGTTGTCTCCTAGATTTAAATAGAGAATTTTCAACACAATTTCTTTCACATATATTATGATATGCATTTTCCAATGTTGACATGGTTACTAGTTGACCCTGAAGTAAAGCTTGCTTGGTAACATTAATGAATTCAACTAACTATGATGTCGTTGAAATGTTGTGTACTTTTTATCCTTCTGCGGTAAGATTTTCTTTTAGAAGAGTTGCAGTTACATAAGTACACCAGCAAGACAGGTGATATAAAATATCTGCAGCATGTGCATCAGATGGATTAATAAGGATGCTCATCCACACATTTAACTTACTACTTATAATTTTAAAGCATCCCTTAAGTGAATTCCGGCAATGTCGGTAACAACTTTGCGTAGCTTATTATTTTTCTCTCTTTATCGTAAAAAAAACATTTATTCCCATTGAACGCTACTGTGCGATTTCTGGTAAAGGGAGTACTTGGGCCGGGTTGATCGTTATCGTCAACATTAGGTATAGTTTCCTCAAATTTTGTTCTCAAAATGTCGGGACTTTTTTGTGTGTTGTGCTTAAATGACACGATCTGTGCATGAATATTGTTTTCATTTTAAAATTGAGCAATTGAGCGTATACCAAAGGCTAATGCCTTTGGTATTAAACATTTATCAGGGTCAAGTGCCTTTCTCTTACTTTTTTTAGGAATATGTAAATGCACTGCTGAATCCATTGTTTCACTACTAACTAAAATAAAAATATAAATTAATATGCTTTAATATAATCTTGTTATTGTCAGAACTTACGATCTATTCAAAGCTTTACTCCAAAATAGAAAACATCGTTTCCATGTATGTACCTAAGCACATCATGTATACGTGTTAGAAAAACAAAGGTATTGTAACCTCATAGACCTAAAAACATTCAATAATAATAATAATTCATAAAGTTGCTTATTAATAATACTTGCAGTTATTAATAATTTAAACACTAATTTATATTGAAATTGTGAAATTTACGCGTACAGAGCTTTACTACGTAAAACTATATTGCAGTATTATCAAGCGAATACAGTCGTCACGCGCCCCCTCCCCTAATTATGTCGTAGAATCTATCGATAACATTTTTCAAATGTCCATCAAACATATTTGTGTTAAGAAAGCTTTATTAAATCCAAAACCGTTTTCCGTTTGCTTGTAGCATTAAGTAGCATACGGATTACATATTTTTAACATTGCGCTGCTGCACTACTAGTAGCAACAGCAAACACCTGGTAGTGTCAGATCAAGAGCTATTTATTTATTTTGGGCACAAATAATATTTCCTTATATGCATCGTTTGCAAGTACTTCGAGTGTTCGCGTTAAAGTGCTCATAAATACTTGAAGTTCTTGCGAACAACTAAGCCTATTGGTAAACGCCTCGAAGCACTAAGCACCGATTTTAAACGTGCTCATAAGCACAGTGCTCCCAACCGGCAATCATATGACGGCCTTGTATAACTGCGAGAAGAATGATAGCCGCCAAAGCTTGGTCCATAATTTTATCGCATTTGTGGCAGATTTATTATTGTTTAATTAATAAACACTAGGGACTAATGCTTAATTAGCGGATTCTGCAATATAACAGTATTATATATCATAAATATATAAATTTAATAAATTTAGATAATTAATAATTATTTAATTTATTGATCGATTTTGTTCAAAACCATGGGGTTCTTGCTCTAGCTAACACTAACTTACTGTCCAAATTTTACTACAATCCGACTTTTCGTTCTTAAATTATCGTGCTTACAAGAAACGTGACGGACAGACGGACGGACATTTTGAAAGTTGTTCAGAATTCATGAGCATTTTTTTCTCTACGAGCGATATTAGAAGTTTTAGAAATGTGCCGATCGAATGCAATATACTCATTGTATTTGCGAAGAGTATGATAATGATTATATATAACACCTATGTCCTTATGTCAATAAATAGAAATAGTAACATTTACTTCAGTATTAGTTAGTTAATTTTTTGCGAAAATAGTAGGAAATCATAGTTATTATTGAGAAAAATCTTTTTAATTTTTCTATTTGTTGACTGAAAAATTCTCTTTTACTGTCTGTACAATATAAAGCAAACCTAAAAAAACATTTTGAATTTTGCTCCCTATATCGAGATGTTACATACCTTGTAATTATCAAACTCATGAATATAGGCTGCTTACTGGTAAAGTGAGCGCATTTGCTTGTAAGCTGTAGAGTATAAGGTGGACAGTTTGATTCCTGCTTAAATAGATTTGCTCATTCTGAAATTTATTACCCTGGTTCTGTGTGGCGGGTTTACGTTTTTCTTCTCGAAATTTGTACCCACCTTCAGCAGATCCATCATTTTGTGGCTATAGGGGGTTTGTATCAGCTGTGGTGTTCTTTAAAATTAATTCGGGATATTAAACAAATGTTTTAAGCTTAACGTTTCAATAATTTTACATAAATGCCAATCAGCATTATGAACGTTGTCTTTGTGGATCTTAAATAAAAATTAATACATTTTCGATCCATATTTCTGCTACCGAAGACGATATCTAATACTTGGAATTTTCAGTTAATTAATTTTTAATAAAATGATGTACCTAAGTTGTTTATTAAGTCATGAGATGGGATTCGTATTTATTCTTTATGATGCTTTTCTGTACTTTAAGTACTTTAAACATTTCTGTACTGGTATTGTAAATTTCCAGTACATGTTTGCAATGTACTTGTACTGGGTACTTATTTTCTACAATTCTTTACGAAGTATTACTTGTTACTTAAAGAAATACTGTAAAATCATAATCTACTTCAAGTACTTTGCGTAAGTACTCCCAGTATTACAAAACACTCTCAGTGATAATAAAAACTGTAAAAATATAAACTACTCCAAGTACTTAAGACAAAATGAACGAGTCTCTTATTTTAACAAATCAAGCAATTTTCGCAAAATCCTGTTGTGACATGTTTGGCCACTGCACTGGGGTAGATGATGGTAAAATTAAATCATTTGAATAAGCAAGTTCATTTTCTGAATTATCAGTGAAAATAGTAGATCTATTCATTCATTTTGACTGATAATTCAGAAAATTAACACGATCAACAATTTTGAAAATTGGTGTTACTTGTTACTGAAAAGCAGTAAAGATTTTTAAATTCATTATAAATGCTTATAGTCTAAGAGCTGACATATTTTTCCTCCCTATTTGAATAGGCGGATTTATGAAAAATGTTTGTTTAGGAGTTATGCATCATGGAAAAATAGTCTTCACCTCCTTCCCCAGAATAAAGGGGTGTAATCTCTTGATTAAACGTTTGAAAGCATCTGTTCACCCTCTATCTTCAACTTAGGCATCTGTTCATATTTTTTTCAAAATTTCACCAATGCTCTAACGGGGCAATTATAATTAATATTTCTTTTTTGGACAATTAAAAAAAATACATAGCCGCTCGAATTGAGCATTAATGAAACTTTGGGTAATGGTAGTTTTTTTACCTCTCTGTAGATGACCGTAAAATACGGATATATGCCTAGGGTAAGAATACATTAACCCTTTATCCCGAGGGTGGGGGTGTTGAAATTTTTTCCCCTCACTTTCTTGAGCTTATTAATTAAAACACTTGGACAAACGTTTTTTTTTTATTAAGTCTGTTTAATGCTCACTGCTCAGATGGGGCAGAATGACAGAAAGACTATTATATATTATGCGTTATAATTTTAAGTTGCCCTAAGTTATTATACATTTCTTATTTATTTAAGTTGTTGTAAATTTATATACTTATTAGAAATAAAATGAGAATTACAAATATGTCTTTTGTGTACTTTTCATACATCATGTCTCATATAATATATACGATATTATATTAATAGTTATTATCATTACCAATCAATAATAATAAAAATGGGCTCGAAATATGAATTTTCTTAATGAAAATTATACTTCCAAATACTTCACCGTTAGTATTGATATTAATATGTTACTGTTGTATTACTGACTCTTGTTAGCAATTTAAAAATACTAAAAATGATTTTAATAATATCATTGATTAAGTTAATCAATGATAATATGTATCTGCTATTAGTACCGGCAATCGTTGTTTTAAAAGTATTGCAAGTATTTATAAAATACTCTAAGTAATTGCGTCCGTAGTGGAGAGGCCTTCTCTAAATCCAAATTGGTTATTAGAGAGGCCACCTCTAGCGTCGATTTCGGCACCGATTCTTGTAGCAATCACACTTTCAAGTATCTTGGCTGTCGTATCCAGCAGACAGATGGAGCGGTGTGCAGTACCCAGCGGCTTTCCCGGTTTGTGGATCAGCACCAGTGCGGCCTGTTTCCACTGGCGAGGGATTTCGCCGGTGGCCAGGATGTCATTGAATAGGTTAACGAAATGGGTCGGGTGGAGTTTTACTGCCAGTTTGGCGACCTCTGGGGGGATGCCGTCAGGCCACGGTGCCTTTTTGTTTTTAAGCTTGGCCGCTGCGTTAGTAACCTCTTCATTCGTGACTGGGGGTGGTGGGGGATCTCCGATGGGCCTTTCCCAGTTCTGTGTAAGGTCCGGAGACCTAGGGGGAAACTCCCGCACTTGACTTCTTAGACGTATCCATCTCCCTAGAAACTTGTTTTCTAGCTAACCCCTTGCAACGTTACGAGCCGGACACCATCACTTGATAATACAAGTCTCTTATGACATCTTGCGGCAGATTATTGACGAAGGGTTGAATTTCATTTTTCAACAAATTTGAATATGCTTCTCCATTCAATCTCGAAATGAAAAAAGGTTCAATAATCTGGTCGTATCATAAACAACACCAAACGTTAACTTTTGACACATATTGCCTTTTACTACTGATAAACTAGTGGGGATTTCCACCAGTCCAAAAACGGCAATTCTGAGAGAAAATTATTCCATTGTTGGTCAATGTTGCCCACACAGCACAAGGCTGTCCGAGGGACGTACTATGGCAAAGACCATTTAGGATTTGGGCTTGCCTATGGACGTCCCAATATCCCAATATGTATGCTTTTCGTCACTCTTTTGGTCATCCCAATGTCACAACTTGGTACCAGATAAAGGCAATACGACGGACGTCCTGAAGGATGTCTGAAGCTCATAACTAGGGACATACCAGGATATCCCGGGATATTTCGGGACGTCGTAAGTACTACGAATGGGCATCCATAGGGACATTAGAGGATGTACAAAGTACAGACTGAAACGTCCCAGAACATCCTAATATATTTTCTTATGTTTCAATATATTAATCATCGCCAAAGAAACCACATTTTTACAAAAAAAAAACTAAAAATATTTTCTATGTATGGACCGAAGTGCTACGTACTTATAATTATATATAAGTAGGTAGCGCATAAATCCACATATATATTTTTTGTTTTTTGTAAAATTGTAATTTCTCTGATGATAGTTAATACACTGAAACAATAGAAAATATCATATTTCACATTTGAACTGACCGAAAAACCCAAGGAATTACCCATCTAGTTATTTGATATAAACGGTCAAGAAAATAAAATCAGATATAAGACAGACTTTAAAAACAAACTCACACTTGTAATGTCAAACTACTTAAAAAAAAAACTACTTCGAAAAAACATAGAATAACAAAATAAGTATGTTGCACATAACTCCATAAATATTTTGTTTTTTGTAAAATTTTATTTCTGTCGAAGGTTAATAAAAAAATTACACATGAAGCTATTTGAATTATCAGTCAAGAAATTAAAAACACCTAGGGGTTATAAGAAGCTAAATATATTCAATATTTAAAGACAAAACTTATTTGTAACACCAAAAAGCAAATTTCTTAAAAGAACATAAAATAACAATTTTCAAACTGAATTAGGTATATGAAAACATATTTTTTTATCAAGTAATGTGTTCCTACTTCTCTACTCTCTTCATTGCCTCGCTCTTCTTTTTGCCCTGCTCGGATTCTTTTAAACACTTCCCTGCTTTGTACCTATTTCATAATATTATAGGCCCATTCATGGTTGCATCTAAAATAAACATTTACTTATTATTTGAATCAGCATTATCAACAAAAATTTAGTCTATATGAAATCTGGGTAAGATAAAGATAATATAGAGAACATCGAGGGACAAAGGTTTAAATTGAAGCACTAATAAGAATAATTTGTCGCATTATAAAATGCAATCCTGTGTTACGACTTCATTTTAATGCATTATATCTGTCTTCCATACAAGTCACATATGGCCGTGGCTGCGAAGCCATTTACATAACACCATTCATAAACCAATAACCGTTTTGTGCAATTTACTCAAAAGGAAACAATATATCAGGATCAGGACAGATTTGCAAATGAACTGAAATTTATCCACGCATGTCCTGTCTGATACATATTTCCCTTTAATAGTGTACCTAATGAAAGTTTCAAACAATTATCTTGAAGCAAAATTATTTTTACTTACCTATTTTCATACACTGTTCATCGTCAAACTTCACAACACTAAGTACGACCTGGTTCACAATCTCTCTCCAACCTGGCTTCGTAACATTCAATAGAGCAGTAGCAGTGACGTCACAGTATTGCCAACTGTCAGTTGCCTGGGTGGTAAATTCAGAAATTTGACATTTGAGTTGGGGTCAATTTTCGTTCAATATAAATTAAAGTGGAGGATTTCTTAACATCGGATAGATGTAGTGATGTTTATAAATATATATTTTTTAAATCTACTGTGAGAGAAAATTTTATATATACTTTATTAGTGTTGTTTTTACCAGTGTAAAGTTTGGTGTCAACAACGTTGACATCTTTGTGAACCCATAAATTAGTGAAAATAAAGGCTATATTGGATTTTTTACATTTTTTGTACATATTTAATATCAAGACATATTTTAGTAAATGTTTAATTAATATACGCTCAGTTACAGCTAGGCAGTGACATAGGTTAGGTAGTATTATTACACTAGGTTAAAAGTTATCAAAATACTCATTGATTTATGCCAATATATCAATCATATATTAATGGTTATATAAACCTATTGTAAAATCTACGTTTTTTTGACGATTTAAAATATTTCCCTTCAACTTTTTATTGATTTATATCTTACTTTTGTTAGGCTCAAAAGTTTGTAACGAGTGTAAGTGTTTATCACATTACTAACAACAATCAGAGGTTTGTATTATGAAATGCAGGAGTAATAGTAAATCTAATAAAAAGATAGGACTGTGAGATCATTTCAGTTTCCATTTAATATAAATTGCGAGCAAATATGCAACATAATACGCTCCGAATACTTTATATAGCTATATACCTAGTTTGGTGTCTGTTCTGATTCTTACAATTATAATTACAAAGGTTCAAAATATTGATAATGTACACAAATAAAATACCAGTGAAGGTAAGTGAGCTAAAACACAACAGAATTTAAAAAATAACACACTTTTAACAGCATCGTCTACCATCATTGAATGTTTCAAATTATACATATTATACATAATTATAAGGGTAAGTATGAATAATAATAGTCTTATAGTTTAGATATAAATTTTATTTACAAGAAGGGTCACAATGGTTCATTAATTCAATGCTATATTATATTTTTGAAAAATTGTCCAAGGATATAGTTTCAATCTCTCACTTTTAAATCATATAGGTTGGCTCCATTAATACATTTCAGCTTAGAAATGTAATGAGGGGACTAATAAAATGTAGAATATAAATAGAATTATAATAAATTCACTGAAATTCACTTACCATATCGAAAATTAATAACTTTTGACAGGTACGCAAGATAACACGCCGGTTGAAAAACACAAATAAAACACTAAATTAAAGTCAGATCAATAAATCGCGAAATGAATAATAGACGAAAAACACCCAAAATTGATGTGACACGAAAAAAACGTTTAAAAAAGCACTACAAATTCTTTAAAAACTCGAATTAATCAGAAAGCACACAAATGCAAAACTAGGTCATTACCACCCAGGCAACTTTGGCGGCCATGTTGTGACGTCAGCTGCTACTGCTCTATTCTTGGGCCAAATAAGCTTCATTTTGTAGGTTTGTTGGTCATTGAAAATAAGGGAGCCAGAATTTTTGTTTAATACTGTAAGTTTTCTATAAAGTTTCCTCTTTTTAGTTTCCCTTGGCATCCTGAAAGTTTACAAAATTGTATTAAATTTGGGAAGTTTTATAGGTTATGTTATTTTTACATGGCTTGTACTTACTTTCTATAGTGTCGAACAAAAAAGTCTCAAATAAAACTGAATTAAACAGATAAAAAAAAATCAAAAGTGTTAAAAATATTTCCTACAACCAACCACTAATAATTTATATTATTTGATGTAGAGAAGTTAACTGATATTCCAAGCTTGTTTTGAGTTTACACTAAAGAATACCAGATACAATAGAAAGTGATAGAAAGTACAGGTTTGTGAAATTAGATATGGCCGCCGGAAATCGTAATGGCGCCTTATTTCAACATATTAAAGATGAATATTGGGTTACAGTTTAAGGAGATTTAGGGCCCTTCACTGGACGTCCTTTTTTAATCCCGATGTCAATTCACAGTTAATGCCAAAATGAAACCAGTTCAGGATATCCTCTTGGCCTCCTTTTGAAGGATATCCTGGGATATCCTAAATGGGACGTCCATTTCACTATCTACTTTACGTACTGGGATATCCAGGTACTTCAATTTGACATCCCATATCCCGATTGTGCTGTGTGGGTGCCTCATTAGTAAACATGACGTTTTTCAAAAAAATTATATTGTTTAAAAATTCACCCTAGGCCCAATCACAGAAATCCAATATTCTGCCTGTATCACCATCTTGCAAAAATATAAACATTTTGGCTTGAATGCTTTTTTTCTATGTTTCTTGAGCAACCCCAAATCATATTCTTATTAATATATCGATTTAATGCTACTTGCTTTATTCTATATCTTGGATTTTCTCTAAAATAGTGTAAAATGCGTTCTTCTTACTACTTACATACATTCCATGTACTGTTAAAACTATTTTTGATGGCGGCTACCAATGTAAGGCGAATGGAAGGATGACGGTCAGGATGCCGTAAATTACAGCAGCTTGTCTAAATAATGATCTGGCACTATTGCCGACTAAACGAATCAATTTAACTTTTTTTCACATTGTTAAAATTTACACTTCACTTATTATCTAACATTAAACCAGCATTCACATGAATTATTAACTGATTAACTTATTTACGTTCAACAATTATTTGACACTTGTAGCAACTTTTGTTTTCGTGTCTTACTTAGGTCTTTATTGAAGATTATTTGTGTGAAAAATTTCAGGTATGTACGAATTAGAATTTTTTCTTGTATCTTGTACAAAGGGATTTCTAAAGGCGCTGATTAAAAATATCTTTCTAGTTGTTGCTAAAAAATTGCTAATACTTTCTTTTTGAAAATTGACCACATTTTTCTATTTTAGAATCAGAAGCCTTTGACTAAAACCGAATGTGGTTACGTCTGAAGATTCACTGTATAGGTATATTCACCGCTAAAATTTCAAAATATTCGAATATCATATGAGCGAAATATGACTAATATGAGGGTACTGTATATGGAAAATTAACTGAAAAACAAGTATTAAAGTTATTTGATTGTTTTATTATTTCAAGGAGGTTTTAAGTAGGTGCACTTTTCCAACAATAGCATTTTGTAAAAATCTGTAATCTTCTGTCACATAAAAACATGTTTTATTGGTCTCAAAAAATTCCAGTTTACTTTTAAGAAAAATATTCCACGGAGTTGACCAACTATAAGAAAAGTTATCCAGTTAATGTAAATCCTATTGTTATACACCCAACAGATTTTTTTTAAATCATGTTTTTACCAATAAGTGGTGTTTCTTAAAAATATATTTTACAAAATCTCAATAGTTAAGGTATCTAGCTAAAGGTAAATTAATATGAGTAAAACAAAAATTTTGATTACGTTTTAATCGACTTGAAATATTTAAAAAAGAGGAGGTTCTCAAATCGACCCATATCTATGTTTCTTCTGTTTGGTCAATTATATCTCTATAATCCCATAAACCATTCCAGTGAGATTGAACAGACACAGAAAACATACAAACATTTTTAAGCCGTTTAAAAAGTAATAAAAATTATTGTTTTACTCATTTTGTGTTATTTCTGTCAAACCAGTTACCTTAACCCCTGAAATTTTGTAAACTGTATTTTTAACAATCACGAGTTCACGAAGATTTTTTAAAATCTGTTGCGAATAACTCCTATGTGTTATACTGTGTTAGACTCTGCATTATATAGACAACTCTTCCTGATAGTTGGTCAATTTTCAGCAGTACATTTTTTTCTGTCATCATCACTTAAAAATGAACTAAAATGTTTTGAGGACAAAACCAATTTTATCTGATAGGAAGATACTTTTATTGGAAAAGTGCACCCACGTAAAGCCCTCTTATAAGAAGAAAACAGCACTATACGATTTCAGGTTAAAATAAAAAATTAAATAACTTTTAAACCATCAACAATTAAATAACCACTATACAATTTTAGGGATTGAAATGACTTTATGTATGTTATTATTTTGAATTGTTGAAATGACCTCTCCTATCGCCTCAATTCAGGGACCCCCCTCTACAACATACAAAATAATTCTGTGTATTTATTATACACAGCACACACAGATTTTCTAATAAAGCTTTGACAAATCAATTAGGGTATGTTTCCACAACGTCAGCAAGATACATTACTTTAGGAAAACAGAAATAGTCAGGGCAAAATAGGCGGTTTACTCGGAACCAGAGTGATTGTGCATGAAACTACATTTATGATGGCTCATTTTATTCGTTAGAGTCTCTAGATCAAAGTTGGAAACAGTTTTTTGAGGGGTCAGTTGATAATTTGTTTATTGCGGAAATATAAACAATAAAAGTGATGTTCGATGAAGCATTATATGGCTCCATAAATTGACGTCATTTTTTGATTTCAGTGTCATTTCTTATATTTTTGGGGTCACTCGTTCCGATTCTAATGTCAAAAAAGTACCAGTACTAGAGGGCGCCACAGAAAGAGTTAAGTGAAGATGAAAATGATGACAAATGACGTGTATAAAATAGTTACCTGTAACTGTAAGAAAGGTTATGAAGGTCCTTGTAGTTGTAAATCAAACAATTTAAAATGCTCAGTTGCGTGTGGAACTTGTAAAAGAGTGAACTGTAAAAATGCTCTACTGACGCAAGATACTGGAGAGCACATTCTTCAGAAAGAAGATATAAGAAATTGATGCTTGCCATCACACTCATGAAAATGAAATGAGTGATAAGGATTCATATGATTTTAACTGATCTGATGTTTTATAATGTTTTTATGTGTGTAAGAATTTTTCAAATAAAATTTATGCTCTTTGAATTTATGTTCTCAACAAATTTTCATTTCCATCCTGACGTACATCACCGGAATCTATTTACCATATCTAAAATATAATTTGAAAGTGACCGTGAGGAGGGTGATTCATCCTTTTATATTTATTGCGTGATGTAAATGAAGTGGACTATTAAATACTATCTTGCATGAAATTGCATTGTGATTTACTATTTATTAAATTACAAATCAGTTTCAAGTTCAAGTGCAATACTCTCTAGGATTGAAATTTTTCTCTACTTTAGAATCCGAGAAGTAGATTTCAAAATATTGCAGAATATAATGTTCGTCTTTTCTGTGGCGCCCTCTATGATTGACACTATTTTGCCATTAGAACAAAAAATGAACGCTCCACAATAACATGAAAAATGCTTCAAGAGTTAGGGAAATAGCAGCTTTTTTCATGTTGGTAATTGTTTCCATCTGATGTTAGTTTCTTCTGTATCGCCCTCTACGATTCGCATTTTTTGCCTTCAGCATCAGAATGAGAAAGTAAAACATGACAAGGAAATATAAAAATTACAAAGAATTTCGAAAAAAAAAACCTTATTTCATGTAATATTCATTTGTCATTATTTTCATCTTCACTTAACTTTTTCTGTGGCACCTTCTAGTGTTGGTACTTTTTTAACATTAGAATTGGAACGAGTGACCCCAAAAATATAACATATGACACTGAAATCAAAAAATGACGTCAATTTATGGAGCCATATAATGCTTCATCGAACATCACTTTTAAACAAGTTATCAACTGACCCCTCAAAAAACTGCTTCCAACTTTGATCTAGAGACTCTAACGAATAAAATGAGCCATCATACATTAAGTTTCATGCACAATCACTCTGGTTCCGAGTAAAGGCGTTTTTCCGCCTATTTTGCCCTGACTAAAAGACATATCAACATATTTACCTGAAAGCCACATTTGGTAAACCACATACCTATTCAAGGGTTTTAGGTATACCAGAAACATAGTAGGTACTTAACAGATTATGAACATAATTATTGAATTTGTAATTGCAGTAAAAAGGTTAATCCTCATTGAATATACTTCTTTGTTATTCAAATGCGTAAACAAGTACATACTATTATAAATGCATTACGTTCGTTGCTATGGATACTCTAAAGGTAGGTGTGGTAGGATTTATGGAAACATCTTCTAAATATTTTTTTTTATTTTAATAGATTACAGATTAATCCCAAAGCTATAAGACAGTTATTTTACTCTTCGCAAATACAAGACGAGAGTACATGGCATTTTTAAAACCAATAATATTGCTCGTAGTGAAAAAATTTTCATATCACTGTGTTGGTAATCGAATTCTGAACAACTGTCCGTCTGTCATCCGTCACGTTTCTTGTAACGATAACTTAAGAACAGAAGGTCGGATTGTAGTGAAATTTAGACAGTAACTTAGTATTAGCTAGAGGAAGAACTCGACTTGGCCAAAATCGGTCAATAAATAAAAAAGATATTAATTACTTAAATTCTTTTTATATATATTTACATTATACAGGGTGTTTCACGTATGCGGGCATTAATTTCTAGGGGTGATTCTACATAAGAAATATGAAAATAGTTCATATAATCATGGGTCTCTCTGAGTTACAGTGACTAATTTTTCCACTTGATTCGATATCAATAAAGGTCATTATCTGATATTATCCACCATGGGCAAATTCAATCAGGGGTGCACAAAATTGTAAAGGTGGACTTACCTCTCCCCCTAAATTTTTTAATGTGAATTTTCTGTGATTGTCTCATCGGAATATGATTCCTTGGCTATGAATACACAAAAAAGGTTATCTTGTAATGCCGTAGGACTAACCGATTTCGAGAAATTTGAACCTAAAGAAATTTTCTGTCTTCTTGAATTTTTTCAATGCCCATTTTGAACATTTAATTTAATTTTTTAATTTTTAAAACCTGTTTAGTTCTTTAATTCAGTAATAATTTGTTATTTTACCTTAGTTTAATCAAGAGATTAATAAATGCAATTTCACCAATTTTGGGTGCCCCCTTCAGAGACCCGCAGCGCCATTAGTAGGAATTTCCGGATTCATGTTTATATGAACTTTTTTTCATATTTGTATTAATGATCGCTTACCTGAAATACACTGTATGATATTGTTACTTTGCAAAATCTGCTAATTAAGCAATAGTCCCTAATGTTTATCAAATTAACAGCAATAAATTTATTACAAATGCGATAAGATATAATATAGAAGATCTCATAATATAGAAGTGAGTGGAGTGATAATCACAAGAACACAATTTGTGTTATACTACAGTGTTTTAAAAACTTTTTTTATATGTAAAATACCACAGCAGGTTGTGCATAAAATCCTATTACCCATCAACATCAAGTCCTATTTTGGGAAGAAGTGAAATTGCATACATAAAGTGAATTAAACAATTATTTTAACAAATCTAAGAGGGTTTCTTATCTATTTGAATTGTAAAAAACGTATAACTGATAAAGAAAAAGAGTGTGTTTTTACATATCTACCAGTGGTGTAGTAGTTTTATTTCTACAATGACCAACAAATTAAAATAAATATATATTATGGAGTGCAATAAGTGCAAAATTGCTAGTGATGAGCAAGCAGTCTTTGCATGTGATGGATGCAAAATATCTCTATGCAAAGTATGTGCAAACCTCACATCCTCAGAAACTAAAGTAATGCAATTAAAAGAAAGAACTATGAAATTCTTTTGCAAGGATTGTTTGAGCATGAATACAATTAAATTATTACTAGCCACCGTTAATGATAAGGCAACAATAATCAAAGGTAAAAATAAAATAATCCAACTCCTAGAAAAAGATGTAGAATCCTACAAGGTTAAAGAAAACGATTTAAAACAGAAACTTGCGTATAAGCAAACACAAAACAGCAGGGCACAGCCAACACCTCATAAAGCAGATACAAACAACAGGGCCATAAGAAGCAACACTACTCGAAAATCTGACAGTCATCCTGAAACACACAAACAATTTTTAACAAGTCAAACTGTACCAGGTAAATCTACTGCTGCTGATATAGTTAAAAATGGATACCCAGCGAAAGATGTAAACCTCATAACTCCGGCTAAGCTAAGTCAAGGAAAAGATTGCCTGAGAGAATTGGAAGAAAAACAAAAACACATTATGAAAGAACTGATTAACTTAGAACAAGATAAAACCACAATAAAAGCTAATGAAGGGAGACTGGGATTTCAGGAAGTACGATACAAAAAGCGAAAGCATAACATTGGAGATGGAGAAGGCGACGGTGCGTTTCATGGCAAAAACGAAATGGACAGAAAAATCTGGTTATTTATAACCAGAGTCCCAGATGATGTGAATGAGGAAAAGATCAAATGTTATGTTGAAAATCGTGCAAGTACCAATGATGTTAAAGTTAAGAAATTACCAACATTTAACTTAAATCCTCATAACCAATCGTTCATGATAGGAGTGCAGCCTCATCTGCAGATCATCTGCAGAGCATGATATATGATACAAAATTCTGGCCTAGGAAAATAATTTTTGATCGTTTTGATTTCAAACGAGGTAAACGCTTCCTGGACTCACGTAACAGCATAGAGACAGACGTAAACTCCCAGCCAATCTCTTTTTTAAGCCCAGCAACGTAAAACAGCTATACCCAAATTTGCATGCACCCGATAAAGGAAAATCAAGGAACATTTTAACATTGTCTCGTCCAAACGTTTTAAACAGTCCAAATAGGGAGGAAAAAACAGCAAACGGAGTTGAAAAAAAAAATTGTTACAATTTTCTATCAGAACGTACGTGGTCTTCGAACTAAACTAAATACATTCTATGAAAACCTTCTACTGAATTCACATGATGCTTTGTGTATCTCAGAGTCTTGGCTTAATGATACAATATACGACCAGGAACTTTCTGATCCCAGGTACCTTGTCTTTAGAAATGACAGGAACTATTTAGAGGCAGGTATTGATCGAGGAGGCGGTGTTTTGTTTTGTGTTAAAAAAAAAAAATACAAACCTATTCTCATCTGTAAAAGTGAAAGTACTGACTTTGAATGGTTATGTGTTAAGCTGACTATAAAAGAAGTTGCTATTCTAATCTGTACCGTGTACATTAAATCAGGCAGCAATATATGAGAGTTTTCTAGATTTTTTTGAGGTTCATACTGAGCTTTTAACTGACCACCTATTTTTCATTGGTGATTTCAATGTTCGCGAAATTATTGGCATTACTTATGATTTTCCTAGTGGCTCTTCCAAGGCTAAATCAATTCATGAAATGATGTGTAGATATGACCTATACTCCATAAATAATGCTCTCAACCGGTATCATAACACACTGGATCTAGTCCTGACAAATGTGACGGAGGCCACGGTTTCGGTTTCTGACTGCCCTCTTGTATCAGCTGACGAGTATCACCCTCCATTAGAAATTTACTTCAGACTGGGTATCAACACTTTTACAGAGATCTCAATTAATAATGATATTACCCGTAATTATGACTTCAAAAAAGGGGACTATATCAAGCTTTACCATTTGCTAGGTCAGTGTGAATGGACAGAAGTGATTAGTTGTAAAGACCCTGATGAATCAGTTAGCCTATTTTATGGTACTCTCTACATCATATTAGATCAATGTATTCCACAGAAAAAACAATACAGGTCAAATAAATATCCTGTTTGGTATACGGTAGAGCTTATAAAGAAAGCCAAGGCTAAAAATCGAGCCCTAAAAAAGTCAAAAAAAAGATCCCTCATATATAGAAATATATAGAGATTTGCGTGGAGAGGTCAAATACTTGTTAAGAAGGTGTCATTCGAATTATATCGCGAATATTGAAAATGACATTAATAATGACCCAAAAAATTCTGGGCCTATATAAAAAATAAAAGAGCTAATTCAGGTATAGCCTATAGGTTCTCCTATAATGGTGAGAGTCTTGAGCATGATAAAGATATTGCAAATGCATACGCGGAATATTTTAAATCGGTCTATACTGACAGTGCACTACCTTTGCAAGACACCAAATTTCCGAATTACAATCTTGATATTTTCAACATAACAAATGTATATGTGATACTATACTGTATAATTTGTGTTACTAACCAGCCTGTCTATTACTGTGTATATGTAACTGGATTTTTTGTATCTGTATATATACAGTATAAATAAATAAATAAAAAGATTATTCATTCATCTTGCAGTTAGACAAGGCCGTCACTCGCTAATACAAATAATATTATTATACTATTCGCATGTATTTTCTTATTTACGATAAAAATGTATTCTGTTGAATGTGCAACAATTATATAAAAAGTGCAGTAAATCGCCAAAGATTATAATAGTTAGCTTGTTTTGATATTTATACTTAACTAAATTTTATGACTTAGTCCTTAAAATTCCGTGAATTTGAAAGCTATAAGATCTAAGCTAATTATATAGTTTAATGAAGAATTCCTAATATTTTTATCTTTTATAGGTATTTAAGAAGTCTTATTTGTCGTTAATGGTACAAGGGATTATTTAAAAGCAATCTTTGTACCACTAGTTGGTCGGGAAAATAGGAACAAGTTATTACTGGTCGTTACCGATGAAGTTTCGTATATTTTATTTATAAAATATAAATGCTCGACGTAGCGGTTTTTGTTCAGGGAGGAAAATGTTGAAGACTTCTTAATAATTTTTATTATTTTAAATCTCGATACACCACTGTATTCGGCAACCCCTCAAATAGGATTGTACTAAATTTTGTGAAAAAAATCTTATTAATAATGGAGTGGGGATGCTGAAGGTGGTGGTGGGGGTGAAAATTGAGATTTTGAATTTTAGTATATACACCAAATCGCAAATTTCTGGACCCTTACAAAACTTTTGAAATGTTTTATGATTACTATACTTCCACTCCACTACGTGGACGTGGAATCAACAAATACTATTTATTTATTAATTTCTAATTGTCAAATAATTTAAATGTATGCCGAACTATTATTGGACTACTCGTCCAATCCCTCTATTGGGAGTATACTGAGTCCTCGACAAGAACTTTAATGGTTTAATTTGTAGCCATCTACTAGTATTACTATTGGTATATTTTCACTGAAATATAAACGGATATGAAAGCCGAATTTTGTCAAATTGGTTAAACTATTGTCGTTGTTCGTATATGAAATGTTTACACGTAATCGAATCGAATGTAACACCGAGAATTTTCTTGGGGGTTTAACGACTGCAACTGGCCTAATTCTGAAACAAGTAAATACAGCAATAATCATTTTCAATATTAGTTCAATATAGAAAAAAGTCAGAGTAATCAATAGCACTAGTTCTTACCGTTCTAATTTAAATCGTGCCTGCGTTCTTTACATCATAAAATAAATAATAAAATTTCACAATATAATTATTATTACTTGGTAATGTGTTATAATTACTTTGAATATTTGTTTTATATTTTTAATGAAGACACTATGAATTACAGATTCATTCTGGAACATAATAGAATAACACAATCTTTAAGGGGAAGGAACTTATCTTACCTCTCATGAATAAATTAAATGCAATGCAGAAGCCATTACAATCATTTTACTTTTATATTATTGTTGTTATTGTTTATAGTCCGGTGTTTATAAATTCAAACTACATGAAAAAATATTATGCAGATGTTTCTATTGTTCAGATTGCGTTTTGTAATGCTTAAGTAGAACCAGCATGGGAACTCGGGAAAGCTGTTTCAAAGAAAAATACAATTATGAAAACATTGATGCCAGATTGATTCTTACTTATACCGTACAATGAGTATGACAAGAAAGAAGTGTATAGCATATTTTGTATAAACTGTAATAATATAATAATATTTTTAGAGCAAAATGTTGCTATTTTTTGATTAATCATTACTAAGACTATTATGAAATAAATGAAAGTTGCAATCGAGTGCTACCGTATATGTGAGTAAATATTAAACACGAGTACATATTAAACGTGATGACTTCTATCAGACTTAAGTCTCTTTTGAAATATCCGCTGGGCTGTGTTCCATTATCAACCGATTTTCCAACAGTAGGTTCTTCGCCGGTAAAATTAATTTTTAATTGGCTATTTCTGGAATAAATCGATTTCAGTTATAGTGTTTTGAGCATAGCGCATGTTCTAATGATAATAGTAATTGAACGTAAAATAAGAAAATCACATTTCAGTTTCTTACCATGTTATCACAATATATTTGCTGTCAACAAGTGTTAATGTGAAGATCAAATTATAATAAGTGTAAAAAATTAGAATTTTTTCTAAGGCATGTCAGTAAAATAATTGTGCAAGGGTGAATATGGCAAGTGGGAAACTGTTTTATCTCTTCAAATAGTATATTAGATAGAAGTGCGGATACATTTAACTAATGAATAAAAATTTGAACATAGCATTTATAATGTAGTAAATGAAGTTGAAATTTTGGGATACTTAATAGATTATTTTATAGATGGCTGGCTAAAACTTTGCAAGCGTATACTTTACGAAAAAGACTTGTGTGAGTCAATCATCCATCCATCAGAGGCACGTAGGAGATGGAAAGAATAGGGGTAGCAGTGCGCCTATGTGTGCATTTTAGTAAATATCTGATTATTTAAATAAATACAAAGATGTGGAAGTAAAATTAAAGATTAAAGGACTTACCTGTAGGGAAGTTCAATCTTAAATCTATGAGGAACCATATCCGAATAGACCAACTGTGGTAACGCCCTCTGGTGCGTAACAGATCATTAGTTTAAAGCCCAACATTTATCTAACCATCCCCCACCTCTCACTCCGACCCCTATTCCACATTGTTGTCAATTAGATTAGAATACGGGGTAAAGAATTTGGAGGTGGGTGAGTTGGTCTATTCGGATGTGGTTCCTCATATAATTAAGATTGAACTTCCTTACAGGTAAGTCCTTTAATCTTTAATTATATTTCGGAACTACATCCTCTAGACCAACTGTAGATATTCAGAGTGCTCCAAATCTAATTGACTGGAAGATATGAAAATATTGAGTTATTCTAAAGTAAATAAGCTTATTTTGGCTTTAGAATTTTTTTTTACACTTAATATAAATAGCAAAAAAAAGAATAATAATGAAACATATCTGCAATATATCCTTGCAAATAGAATTACGCAAATAAATTTATTGGATATAAATGATCACAGGCAAAGAGGTTCTGATCTGCAATCAAGTTTTGTTTGGCAGATGGCAGTTTGTTGCGAATGTCATAACTAATATACAATTTTACAGGTATATATAATATATTTTTATTTCATTTCATATAAATATTGGACGCAAAAATTTGAAATTGTCATACTTACCTACACTTGCCTTGACTTTGCTGATTATCGATTTATTTGATGTATAACCAAATATTATGTTGATATTGTATTCGGATTTGGGTAAATAAATATTGCAATATTTATCACCATTATTATTTAACATTTCCTTAATCACCTAATTGTCTTCAACATTGTTTGGAATCCGAGGAGAAAATGTATTATTTAACTCGGACCTATTGTGAAATTTATTTTTAAAATAACTGTACTTGATTAACCTGTTGGAGCATTCTGCAGCAGCTCATTAGTGCTATTCAGCTCGATGCGGATTGTATTTGTGGGCACCTCCAAGACTGTCCAATCCGTTTAAAAGAACTAGAGAAAGGAAAAACAAATTGTTGAAGTTTCAAAGATCGTACTATTTGATCTTTCACCAATGTGGCGAGAGCGGTAACAGATGCCTTGAACTGAACTGAACCTTTAATCAAGCATCGAATTTTCTACAACCCCAAAAAAAAACAATACACGAGAGCTTTTTTTTTGTTTTTCTTTGTTTTTTTTGCTTTGTCCATTATAGTCTATGAGTCACAGGCACCCGCGCGCAATTGTAAAGTTGACCGCTTTTTGCGCTGCTCGAGGGCCGGACGATCGAAAACAAAATGTAGGAAGTCTCCGAGAAACTTTAATATGAGGCTTCCAAACGCATGATTTCTTGATGAAGGCTGAATTAACTTTACAGTTAGGTACTACCTGTCTTACGACAACTTAAAGCTGCCGGTTTATTTTATTTCCATTTTATTTATTTATAATAATAATTATTATTATTATTACTTTTTTTGAGACAGAAATATTTCAGTGTTTTTTCTGTTAGTCTTAGGCACATTATTAAAAGATTCTTCGCTAGAAAAAGGGTAATTTTTACTTTATACTTTTATTACACTATAATAAGATCAATCATTTGATTTACAAGTATTAAAGTTTATTGTGTATGGTAGACATCCATACATTTTGGCTTAAAAATTTTGACATTACTGCATAAACAGCAGGGGAGAGGTGGCATGAATGGGACAGGTTTTGAATAGGACAGTAGCGATATTTTTGAAAGTATTCTGTTGTAATGTTTAAAATTGAAATCACATATGATCCTGCATGCACCATTTGGTTTTAAAACCAAGTAGAGTAGAATAATCTCTATTTGCACTTTGTGTCAAGTTATGTATGTGCATATGTGCCAAGAGTAAATATTTAGCTATTCGGTTTTTTCTTTCTAAAATCCTATAATACAAACTAAAAGTAAGGCTGAGGAGTTGTTCATATTAAGTGAACATTTAGATAATTTATAACATAGAATTAATAATTATGTTGATGTTATTTTGCAAACGTCTTCTCGATAAAGTGCATTAAGGTTATGAATGGGACGATGAATGAAGAATGAAGATGTTTGTACAATAGAGGTCTCAAATTTTAAGAAAGTTACCACAGCCAGGCCGTAATGTAGCAACTGCTAGAACACAAGCTACCCTAAGATTCAATATTGAGTTTCGACGATACGAAAATTTATATGGTAGAATTCCGCAGTCTCTTTAAATAAAATTATTTTTCATAGTTATAATTTACATCTTATTTTATTCTCATGGCACAAATCGGTTATATTTAATTGAACTGCCTCCGTTGTTTATGATTTCTTAATTTTTATTCAATTTAAATAGTGGAAATGTCTATTTGATGTGCATGTCCCATTCATACCTTGCATATGCCCCATTCATAGCATATGTGTTGTGAATGGGACAATAAACAATTTTTTTACAGATTGTTAAAAACATGTTTTTAAACAACTATTTAAATGTTTGAAATAATACTGTATATTCTAATATCGTAGGGTGCACACCTCCTACGTTATTTGAGATTATTTTAAAAACATCAGAAATCTGGAGGTAAAAAATCAGACTGAAATTGAAAATAAGGATGCATACAGGTGATAGACAGAAATATTTTGTTTTAATATATTCTGCCCTCTAGAAGCATGCTCTTGAACTAATATCTACATATATATATATATATATATATATATATATATATATATATATATATATATATATATATATATATATAAATAATGAGAGGTTGTCACGTCCGACAGTTAAAAGATAAATTCTAAGGATCGTAGGGCTTCGGAAGCCCTACGATCCTTAGAATTTATATATATATATATATATATATATATATATATGTATATATATATATATATATATATATATATATATATATATATATATATATATATATATATATATATATATATATATATATATATATATATATATTGCTTTAATATTCACACTGCGGAACACTACCTAAGTATCTTGTTTGAAATCATAAATAAAATTAACAAATTTGTATAACATTTAGAAAATTAGAAAATAACCTTAACAGTTTTACCTTCACAGAGCATACAGGAGCGGGAATGTTTGTAGTTTGTTTAATTGATTCAAGTTCACTTGTTCTTCTGAACGAGTAAGATGCATAGAATGGAACTTGGTATTGAATTTGAGCAAAGTAATTAAATAAACATAAAATGGAGTTAATTTAGTTTTAACAAGGTTAAGCATATTATAAAACATGAGTTTTTGAAGATTTTCAGACTCGTTTAAAATAGTTTAGAATGGACTTAAAAAACAATAAAGTAAAATTTCTAAAATTTGACATTCATGTCAAAAATCTAGGGCTGAAAATCTTAAATTGTGTAAAAATATTTTAAACCTACACAAAATAAATCTTAAATCAAAGACAATTACCAGTAGTTGCATTGCAGCGTGATTACTTCAGAAATAGTAAGTCCATAGATTACAAAACACTGAATGACATTTTAAGTTTTCAGATATTTGTAAATATCATTGCATAAAGGTGTTTTGTAAATGATATTTTACATCATGCTGAAAGAAAGGACCAATAGTATGATATTAAATGTTTAATGACGTATCAATTTAGAAGTACTTAGTTTAATATACCAATATTCATGAATCTGTCAGTATGAAACATTGCAATATGTTTTTGGCTACTAGCATTTTGTGTACGATGTGTATGTATGTATGAAATAGTATTTATTTGAGTTTGGAATTGTTAATTGTAGTTATAAGTAGATTTTAAAGAGTACATTTAATACGTCAATATATTTCGACTAATTATAATTATTCACTTAATAATGAAAAGTAGAATAAGAAATTTATCACGAAAATTAAAGAATTAGAAACAGTATTCAAATAATATAAAGAACAAACAAAACTGAATAGTTTAAAAATTAAATTAAAATTAAATGTTGAAATAGTAGATCAAAATAGAAAAAAATAATTGAAACATTGGAAATTAATCCAATTTAACGCTTTATATTTCAAATCAGTTGATGATTGACCGCTGAACAGTTAACAGCTAAAAATATTCAGCCAAGATTAACCAACAAATTTATAATAAAAGAAAAAGAAGTGAAATCATTTGAAGGTTAGAATAATATTACTCTCCAGATATATTGATATCAAATAAATATTTGTCCAAGTATATTAAATATAAGAAGTGAGTAAACTTTGGAAGTATTGCGAAGAATATTATCCTGGAAGCAGATTTAGAAGACGGTAGTATTTATTAATCCAGTTATCCATAATTGATGGGGGAGAAATTCAAACTTCTAATCAAGTGACAGAAATATTGCAACGAAATTTTGAAAATAATTTGGATGTTATAAACAAACGTAAATCCCGTGACATAAGAAGAAGAAGAAACCTTGAGAGGTTATAAAAGCCAGTCAAGTGACATAGCATTTCAAGGAAATCATCATAACCAGTTAGAGGTTATAATTAAATATTACTCGAGTTATAAGAAACCTAGACAAGGTAAAGCTTTATATTACAAATCCATGGTACATATTTTTGTTTTAAATAAATTACTTAAATAAAATGCCATATTTGTTAGTTAGATATTGTTATTTAAATTTGATAGTTACATTCCAAATTGAAGTTTATTAATAAATTAATACTTTGTTCGTTTAATATTGAGTTTGAGTTATTTTGATTAAATCTTGATCGATGAGCATAATTGAACCGACTTCGTTGCACCTTGAGTAAGAGTCATTCTATAGAGTATAGATAATCATGCTAATGATGTTCTATACTCTGTAATTTTTAATAATTTCTTAGAACTATTTGGCGTCCAATAATTTCAGTTCAATTTACTTTCAAGAAGTAAATTCGGACATGCAAAATTAAAAAATAGATTGAGAATATAGAACAATATATATATTAACTGTCATTTGCGATGGGATGACCATATCAACTACGTGGTGATAAAAATTGAGAAGTTAATATACGTTTAAAAATATCAAAGATGTATCAAACACCAACAATCTAATGGTAATTTATAAGGCATTAATGAAATGACATATAACATATGAAATCATTGGATGGGGTAGTGTACTAAATACTAAGTTACTACACTTAGAAATTAAATTATAGAAGAACGAATCTTGATAAACCATTAACTTACCCATCGAAAGAACTGTTCCAAGAGACGCTTGTGTATGATGTTTGTCAATTATATTTTTATATATGGTTTAGCTCTGAAGATATTGTCTGAAAAGAAAAATACTGTTAGTCATGTACATCAAACACGGAGTAGGCACATATGTAATTTACCAGTAATTTTAATACATACAAATACAGAGCAACATTCTAGTACTTACCTGGGTCCAAAAATATACAGTTGCATCCCATTTGAGATAAAATATGCTAGCTCTAAAACCACATTTAAAAAAAAATTAAGGCAATTTTTATACGCGTCAAGAACACTTATAGCCAAATCAACTAGCTGTGATTCATTTATAATACAAATGTGATTATCAAAATTTGTAAATTAGCATTTTTAAAATTATTGTTTTTATAATTCGCTTCCATGGTAAACATAGGTAAGAAGCAGATGGTAAACTTAATTGAGGAGAGATATCATATGTCATAATTTTTTCAGTAAGTTTGCTCTTTTGCAGAAATTGAGGATTTATTGTATTGTCGTTCTTTCGTTGCTTAAGGCTAATCTATCCCTCGGTATTTCTAGTGCGGTGAGGATATCATGGTAATGTGACCAGTCCTCAATTATATGTTTAACCGTTAGTTGGTCATTGCAGGTCTAGCACAAGGGGGTTTTCACCTAAAAGTAGGTAACTTGATGTAAGGTGTGTATGGCCTATTCGAAGTCTTGTTAGCGTTACCTCTTTCTTCCCTTCTATTTAGTTTTGGTGAGATCCATTTGGTAGTGGCTGGTTTGACACTTCTTAATATTGCATTTGTGTTATTCCACATCCGTTCCCATTTCTCTATTATTTTTTTTATTAATTAATATTTTTAAGCCATCAGGTCTTAAAGCTAATCCTCCGCCACCTTGTTCAGTTATGGCATCACGGGCTCCTTTGTCAGCTTTCCCATTACCCTGAATATCTACGTGTCCAGGAGTCCATAAAAAGTTTATGACTTTTCCATTACTACTTAAGTATTGGAGTATTGAACGTATTGCTTGTGAAAGGGGCTCTTTGGTCGTCATATTAGAAGGAGCTTAGAGAATCTGAACATATTAAGAAGTGGTTTTGCATTGCGTGGGATATGTATAAAAGAAATTGCCAAATTGTATAAAGCTCAGCTTTATATATGCTAGCTTTTGGTGGTAGACTCCAAGAATATACCGATTTATTTATTACAATGGCATATCCTACCTCATGATCTGACTTTGACCTATCTGTATATATACAAATATAGTCTCGGTAATGGCTTATTGTAAGAAAGCAGGAGCGATATACCTCCCTGCAAGTGTCTTGTTCTTTAAATGTTGTCAAATCTAATATAAAGTTAGAATTTAATAAGCTCCATTCATAGAGGTTCATCTGAATGACCATAATGGAAAGTAGAAGGAAATTAAATATCATATTTCTCTAGCATCTCTCTTGCTCGTAGGTCTTGTTGTCTGGGGTCGTGATTTGCATTCTTCTATTATTGTTGAATTGTACATAATCTGATGGTTTCATTGTTTGGGTTTAGCTCAAATACTAGCAGAATAGTGTAATACTTGTCTGTCTCGTCAGTTATATAATATTCTTAAGATTATTATCATTTGTATTTGTATCTCATGCTCAAATATTTTTAAAATACTTATCTGAGTAATTTGGTGTTTACTTATGTACAGTGTGTCCCACTTTTCACGGTAACACCTACGTAGCTCAGTTATTAATAAATCGATTTATTTTAAACTTGGTTAAGTTATACACCTCTTGAAGGTAACTAAAAGTGCATATACCTATTTAATTTATTCCACAGACGTGACTAAGAGGGTGAAAATGGGGTAAATTTTCAGGTAAATCGTATTAGGGATAAAAAAAGATTACCACCATCTCATAGGGCATCCTTTAAGACCCCTGTGTGAAAAATTTTGTTAAACTATCTCTAGTAGTTTTAGAGGTATAAACAGGTACATATGACGTTTTGTCAAGAATTAATGGCCTTTAACTCGGAATGAGGTGAATTTAGAAACAAAGTTATTTCACATTTTTTGCTACAAATTTGAAGTAATAATCAAAAATATCTTTGTACTCGCCAAAAACGCTAAGAAAATTCTGCCCATATATACGGGGCCTATACAATTTACTTGTTTTAAATCTAGTCACCTTTGAAATCGTAAACAAAATAATTAACTTGGCCGTAATGGCAGCCTTTGTAGTTTACTTGTGTCATTATTTGTTGTTTAAATTATTATTCAATTTCTTATTTAAAATGGAATATCTTTCTGTAACTGATAAAGTCGAATTAATTCAGATAGTGGGTGAAAATATAATTTCATATAGGAGAGTGGCCATAATTTTCAATGCAAGACATCCAGATCGAAGAAATCCCGTAGCAGCAAAAACTGTATGTAGTGTTAATAGACTTTTTAATGAGACTGGTTGTATTAAGAAGCATAGACAAAAAAATCAAATATTAAATAATAGATAGCTGACGATCCACGAATCATAGCGGCATTCAGAAATGACCCAACATCTAGTATTCGCTCAGTTGCTCGCATTTTAAACGTTAATAAAAATTAAGTTTGGCGTTGTCTAAGAAGCTGAAATCTCGCATTGGGTAATAAATTGTAAGGACCAATACGTAGCTAAAGTCAATGTCTGGTGTGGCATATTGAATAATAAAATTTTGGGTCCCGTTTTTTCGGAAAATTTAAATGCCGAAACTTTTCTCAACCTACTAAATAATTATCTTGATGGATTCTTAATGGACCTTCTGTTGCAAATGAAAAATTTTATTTTCCAGTTAAATGGGGCGCCGGCTCAAAATTCAATTGTTATTAGAAATTGGCTCAACCTTAATTTTCCTCAAATGTGGATTAGAAGGAATAGTCCATTACATGAGTGGCCCCCGCGGTCCCCAGATATCACGCCAATGGACTTTTATTTTTGGGGAGTAATTAAAAACCGCGTTTACAATACCTGTCCGAGAAACAGACAAGAATTATGTGAGAAGATTGCAGTAGCTTGTCGAGAGGTGACAAAGGAGTTCTAAATCATAAAAGAAATAGTAGAACAGTGTAATAGATTAAATGGTGGCTTAGTTATGTTATTAAATACTTATTTAATTCATTTTGCTGTTAACAATTTAAATATGTATTTTTTTGTTTAGGTTGTGACATATGATATTGATTAACTAAATAATAGAACACTCAATAAAAACATGTCGTTAGTGCTAAAAATTTAAGAAGTTTTATTTTATGTTAATTTAAAACCGTTTTAATATTCTGATCAGTTTCTTAATGCGCTACCCCACTTTGTTGGAATTAGCGTAATCCGTTGCATAACCTCTAAAACTACTAAGAGATATTTTAACAAAATTTGACACAAAGGCACAAAAATCCCTAATACAATTTACCTGAAAATTGACCCCATTTTCACTCCCTTAGTCCGCATGTCTATGGAATGAATTAAATGGGTATATGCGCTTTTAGTTACCTTCAAGGGGTGTATAACTTAAACAAGTTTAAAATAAATCGATTTATTAATAACTGAGCTACGTAGGTGTTACCGTGAAAAGTGGAACACACTGTAATGCATATTTTTCTTTAACATGATCTTTAATTAAATTGTAATGTATTTGTAAATAAACATATCTATATATCTGTCTGTACTATAATAATCAGGCTGGTAATCATTTCTTTCTTCATTTTATAATCTTTTTCTGTGTGAGAATGAATCACCCTTATGTATTTGACCTGGTTTGACCATGTTTTACGCAGATTTACAAGAGTTATATGACAAAGACACGGATTTCGATTCTTCCAGATAATGACCTATATGTATACAGTGTCTCTTAAATTCGCACGAACTTTGCATATATCAATTTTAATTTAAAATGGCATTGGAGTAGTTTTAATTAGCCTGTTACAAAACGATGAAATCAAAGTAAATATTATACTCTTCGCTGATTTATTGAACTTTTTATATACCTAATTGTTGCATTCTATGGGATACTCTTCGCAGTTTTGTCGTAAATAATGTTAGGTTTAGACATTTTTTGTCTAATTACAAAACGTGCTTACAAAAAGGTGACGGACGACAAAGGACGGACATTTTAAAAGTTATTCAGAATTCGATCGTCAACACAGTGATCTAACATTTTTTTTCTACGAGCGATATTACCGGTTTTAGAAATGTGGCGACCAAATGCAATACTCTTTGTTTAGCATTTGCGAAGGGTATAATAATGACTATGTAATTAATCACAGTGACACTACGTAAAAGTGAATTGAGCCGTATTCGAGTAAACTATTAATCAAGTTGGTATTCGCAGACGGTCACACTCGACTTAACTTCTACTCGTTTAATACTGCTTATCAGTTAAAAAGTATAAAGTTTATTATTTTATAGACTAATATAATGTTTTAGTAATATATATTTATACCATGATACTGACAATCGTAGTATCATGTATTTATACGACTTTGTGTAATAAAATAAGGCAATAATTATATTTAGGCCGACTAACTTTTAGGAACCAACAGTTTTATTGTCAGAGGGGCACAAATATTACCTTTAACAAAACATTTTTACTATTTATGATGCCATTATAATTTATATTTTCAAATAATGTGAACATTTTTCAAAGCAATTTGTAGATCTCTTTTTCGCTTTTGGGGTCCCAGATAGCACAGAGACGTCTTTAAGAAGTCTTAAAGATGTCTTCCTTAGACATTCACGATGTCTTAAAGACGTCCATGTAAGCCTTACAGACGTCTGGAAGACGTCTTATTTAGGCCTTATGTTACAAATCACGACGTTTTACAGACGTCTTTATAAGGTCTGTTGTTGGTCTGAAATAGACCTAGAACAGACCTGAAATAGACGAAAAATGTACATTTGCACAATTTTTTTTTGTGGTTTCAGGGGTTTTCCCATATTTATATTTGTATATGTACAATTTTTCGTATAGTTTCAGAGGTTTTCCCTTATTTATATTATGCAAATTTATTCCTATATGTATTAAAAAATTAGGTATTAAAAAAATAGTTTTTATTAATGTAAGTACATTGCCCTATAAAGCGTGTTGATTTTTCAATTATTACAATTTTATATTTAATGTCCGTAAATCAGCTTTTTTAATAAAAAAAATTGTTTCGGCCCGGATGGCCAACAAGTGTTCAGCGGTTCACGTTTTTTTAATTGTTTGTAACAATTTGTCTGCAGCAAATGATGGCCGATGACAAAAGTCTCCCTAGATCCAGTTTGAGGGAACAGCTTCCACACTTTTGTCGTCAATAAATAATACCAAAGTCCACGTCTTTGCCTCCATACTAAATAAATAGAATGTGAGTGTACAACTATATAAATAGTATATTATAAACGTACCTTTTTATAACTGCAACGACACTATAAAACTGCGAATTAACAATAACAGGCCTGAATAATAATGTAACTGAGACACGCACACAAAATAGAAGTGGTAATGGAATGAACAATGAATAAATAGTAATAACAATATTATATTATAACAATAATAACTGCTGTCTTGTCTCTGGATGACTGACAACTCACAGCATCAATTGCAGAATTGACAGGTGACACTACAGCTGCTTTCGTTCAGCAGAGTGATTCGTAATCATAGGGAACCTGTTCATGTGTTGCCTCTGTCCTTACCATGCAATTTTGTATCATATATTTCTGTTCTTTAGAAATAAACAACATATTTTACAGAAGGTCAAATATGACAAAGAACATAGTAAAATAGAAAAGAAATTTTCGGTCAATATTTTTTGTTGACTTCTATAAAAATAAACAACATGTTTTACAAGAGTAACCTGCTAAATTAAAGTAAACAAAAGCATCGTAAAATACAAACGATTTTGTTGCAAAATATTTTTTTAGATCATATGTATTATATACACTTATTATTGACGTCGTTACTATGACGTCTTAAAGATGTCTAAGGTAAGACGTCTTAAAGTCGTCTAAGGTAAGACGTCTTTAAGACATCTCTATAAGGAAGTAAGACGTTCAGACCAAAATAAGGCATAATAAAGACGTCTTTAAGACGACTTGTGCTATCTGGGGTATTAGGTCACAACTTTACAAAATCAAAACTATCTGCTTCGAAGCAACTATGAAAAGTGCATCAAGTCAAAAAAGAATAATTTTAAAATTGTGGATGATCAATTTTTTATTTAAACTTTCCGGTGAATATACTATAGCATTGGAATAAATTTGCCTAAATCTCTACATACTATGAAATCATTGGTAAAGCCAAAAGCACAAAGTGATAGTGCTACGCCTATAACATTAGTTATATCAATATACCTGGTATTTATTTCGAAGGATAAACAATAAGTTTTTCGAATTATACTTCCATGCAAATTCTTTCATTTTCTCGGCATATCCTGATAAGTAATTCATTTTTTCTACAATTATTAGGTGGATCCATTAATAATTACGACCTCTACAGTATTTCCCCACATACCGACCAATTGACAGAAGCGTGAGGTAATTTTCAATACCAATTTTAGAACTTAAAAGTTCAAATCAATCTAAAGGTCCCATCCCTTTTTAAATAGCTGTAATTAAAACCAATTACTTGCAATTAAAAATCAAGTTGTCGTTAAAGCTTATTTAGTCCTGTGAGAAAGGATAAGATGGAGTGTGGAGCATTTGAAAGAAACGCATGTAAACAAATATTCTCTTACACTGTCATCAGGTGTAGCTAGGATTAGAATTAGAAACCATGAGAGACACGTAACTACAATTGCTCGTTAAACAACAAGTTCCTTGAAAATGATTACCGGTGAAAAAAGTAATAAAAATTATTGCTACTTCCCTCGCTTACACTGGTCTACAAAAAACAAAATTTTCAATTTAAAGAATTTTCTACCGCGTAGATTTCGAGTAAATCGCGGCTTTTATTGTCAAAAGCTGTATTTTTTTCTTAAGGGATGATAGGTTTAGTCCTTGGAGCAGAAAATTTTGTTTTTATGTAGACCAGTATTATCGAAGAGAAATATTAGTAGAGAGCACTTCAGGGCTGTCACCCTGTGGGGGTTTGGAAACTAAAAGTTGCGACCGGTCTTATTTAATAGCTTATAATTAATTGTAATTATGTGTAAAGTTGGCCAAAAATTGCCCTGGGAGAGAGGGCGTTATTCAAAATTCTCGAGATATTGACACTGAACGATTGTTACAGGTAAAGTAGATGTTTTGGCACAAAAATTATTAAAATGTCTGTAGCCATTGCGCAAAAAAAAATATTTAATGAGAGAAAAAGCATCGACACCTATGGAGTTTTAAAACTTTGAACGGCCGTGTCTCGCTTCGAGAACCTAAACAAATCGTAATTTTTCGTTGCATTTTAACATTTAACAACCGATACTTCGAAAATGAAACCTTAAATAAAAAATACCTGTCTTACAATATTGTAGAATAGAGTCTCCCGCTTACAATGGTATAACTTCCAGAGGTTTTGGACGTAAGATAACGTTGATAAATTAATAAATGTAAAACAATACGCAGATCTATTTACATCCAAAGAGTTTAATAAATAGAGAAGACAAGCTGGTGATTTGCCGGGTGTCGCGGTTTGGTTGCCTTGGAGACGGTAGGCGCTTCGTCCTTGTCGCTCACCTCGTACCCTCTCTCTCTCCACTCTGTTTTACAAAACAACACACCCGGCGCGCTTTGATTTCAAACAAATAGCGTCAATTTTGAATCTTTGTTTTGAATAGCGTTCTGCTTTATTTACAATTACGCGTGTTTTCTCAAATTTTTCTTCTGTTTATAACGTTTAATTTGTATATTAATTATTATTTTTTTATACTTGTAAAGTTTGTAGAAAAACTAAGTCACTTGCCGCCTCCGCACTGCACGTAACCATATCTGACGTTTAGCTACTTTATGTGGAAATAATGGATTCGATGTGGGAAATGAATAAAATTCAATTCCGAATTCGAGCTAGTACTTATTATCCCAATCTATTTTACCACAGAACATTTTAGCACATCTTTCCTTTTCTTACAACTCATTATTCTCTTTCATCTGTCATTGTAATGCAATCGTCACCTCCCCTGATGTACTGTGCGACAAAGAGAGACGAACTGTGTGAGAAGGATGAGAAGCCTACAGCCTCCCGCTGCTTATACATTACGCTTATGGAGCTTGTCTCCTCTATTTACTAAAGTCTTTGTTTACATCGCGGTAGTCGATCGTCGATGTCCCTCCCTTATGTTCCACATCCCGCGCGCTCCTATAGCCTATATTATATGAAGACGACTGATTATAATTTATTATTTACAATCACCGTAACTTGCATTTTATTGTTTTTCTATTATTGTTTTTTTTTAACAACAATATCACTATGAATGAGATACCAATAAAACATACAGGTGTTACAATGAAACGAATATAGCGAGGCTAAATTGTAACAAATTTAAAAACTATGTGAATATTACGGAACAAATTGGAACAATATTATGATTTAGGAGATAAAGCAAACAACAGACTTATATATATACAGTGTGTCCACGGATAGACTGAACGACACGTGTTAGCTTTTTCATTTTTGAATTCACAGCCAATGTCATCATTTGTATATTAACTATAAAAATTGGTAAGAAAATTAGTTATTGTTTATGTGGATGAAACTTTATATTAGCACTGCATCTGATATTATTAACAATTTTCTCTGTAAGATTTTATTATATTCGCCATGCCGCTGTCGTCGTATTCCTAAAGAAATATGTAAAATTATGTACTAGCTAGCTACTTAAAATAATAGTCTACCTAATAATTAATGAACTGATTAAAATTCACTGGCAGATACCAAATCTGCCTGCAATTAGTGAGGTAGTTGGCAGAATATAGTATCATAAAGTTTGGTAGAGAATGCCTTTTTTACACCCACAAGATGTCAAAATTGTTAGATCTGCTGGTATTGGAGGAAGAGTTTGTAATACGGGAAATACATCTGAATATAATATAAGTTATAAATATTTATAATATAAGTTTCCAACACATTCGCAATAAGCCAAAGGGACGTGTTAACACGTTAAGCCAAATAAGATGGTCGCTGGTAACGAATTGAACTGTTTGATTTTGAGAATATTCGCTTATTTGTTGGAACAAAAAATTTGTTAACTGATTTTTGTTATGATTCGAAATGTCATAATAATGGTCAAAATATTTTAGCATATTCTCCAAATATGCGAGCTTTCGTTGGTTTACGTAAATTGTCATAAATATAACATACGGCAGAGTCATCTGCATGAAAAAAATTAGATATTGCAGTTGGACCACAACTTTCTAAAATGTCCCCAAGAACACTTTTATTTGACGGTGTCATCAGAATATCGTCAGTTAAAGTACCATCGGAAAAGACGTTAATTCGTGTTTGAATATATCCCCATAATTAATTTTTCGTCCCATTTCGCTTGCAGCAAATAGTTTTGAAGAATTTCTTGATCTTATGTGTGACTTTTTACTTTCTAATCTTTTCGAACTCGTAGGTTTTTGGTAGCAATTTTGCCAATCTTGTTCTTTTAACTGGTTTATAGAATTAGTTGCTCTCCATTATACACACAAATGTTATAAAAGTTTCTTTCCCTAGTTTGTAAGCATTTAATACAGTGTCACGAATACTTTGTTGAATACTTATGGTATTATAAATAAAAATACATAATAGGTAATCCTGATTCTGGATAAATACTTTATATTTGTTAAATATACAATTCAGACTAAGTTCGTAATACGAAACAATTTATTTGTAACCGATAAAATCTCCAACACTTTAGGTTTATACTTATATTACATTCTCTATGGGCATTAATGTGTATACACAAGAACAATAAATTACCTATTTAGTCTAAGCAGATTATAGACAAATGGAGCACGCGGGATGTGGAACGTAAGGGAAGGACATCGACGATCAACTACCGCGATATAAATAGGTCTGCGTATTGTTTTACATCTATTAATTTATCAGCGTTAAAGTTAACGTCCAAAAGAAAGTCCAAAAATTCTAGACGCTATACCATTGTAAGCGGGAAACTATTCTACAATATTGTAAGAGAGGTATTTTTTTATTTAAGATCTCGTTTTCGAAGTACCGGTTGTTAAATGCTAAAATACAACGATAAATTACGATTTGTTAAGGTTCTCGAAGCGAGATACGGCCGCTCAAGGTTTTAAAACTCCATAAGCGTCAATGCTTTTTCTCTCATTAAATTTTTTTTTGCTCAACGGCTACAGACTTTTTAATAATTTTCGTGTCAAATTATCTACCTTACCTGTAACAATCGTTCAGTGTCAATATCTCAAAAATTTTGAATAACGCCCTTTCTCCCAGGGCAGTTTTTGGCCAACTTTACATATAAAGACAATTAATTATAAAGTATTAAATAAAACTGGTCGCAGCTTTTACTTTCGAAACCCCTAAGGACTTCATTATTAAGAGGAATTATTCATATATTTTTTAAATTTGTTACAATTTAGCCTCACGATAACATGGCAAGTGTAATATATTCGTTTCAGTGTAACACCTGTATGTTTTATTGGTATCTCATTCATAGTGATATTGTTGTTAAAAAAACAATAATAGAAAAACAATAAAATGCAAGTTACGGTGATTGTAAATAATAAATTATAATCAGTCGTCTTCATATAATATAGGCTATAGGAGCGCGCGGGATGTGGAACGTAAGGGAGGGACATCGACGATCGACTACCGCGATGTAAATAGATCTGCGTATTGTTTTACATTTATTAATTTATCAACGTTATCTTACGTCCAGAACTTCTGGAAGTTATACCATTGTAAGCGGGAGACTCTATTCTACAATATTGTAAGGCAGGTATTTTTTTATTTAAGGTTTCATTTTCGAAGTATCGGTTGTTAAATGTTAAAATGCAACGAAAAATTACGATTTGTTTAGGTTCTCGAAACGAGACACGACCGTTCAAAGTTTTAAAACTCAAACTCCATAAGTGTCAATGCTTTTTCTCTCATTAAACATTTTTTTTTGGCGTAATGGCTACAGACTTTTTAATAATTTTTGTGCCAAAATATCTACATTACCTGTAACAATCGTTCAGTGTCAATATCTAGAGAATTTTGAATAACGCCCTCTCTCCCAGGACAATTTTTGGCCAACTTTACACATAACTGCAATTAATTATAAGCTATTAAATAAGACCGGTCGCAGCTTTTACTTTCGAAACCCCTACAGACTTCATTATTAAGAGGAAATTTGTAGCGCGAGCTCTCTACTGAGTTGTAATTGTGAAAAAATCACTCAGAGATTTCTTCAAATTTTAATTCCACATCCACATAGTGGAGTGGAAGTATAGTAATCGTAAGAAAAATTTCAAATTTTTTTTTGTTGAAATATAGGTTAGAAAAATTTGAGCGAAAAGCAAATTTCTGTCTGTTTGTCGATCTGCAACTTTTTTTGAGCGCACGTTTCTCTGGAGAGGTTTAATATATTGTCTTGAAATTTTGTACACGTATGTATTGTAACGAGATATGAAACTGGATTATACGGTGAATATACGGTGAAGGGTTGGGGGAGAGGGGGGAGGTAGCTAAGTAGGGGAAAATAAGTAAAGCAAGCTGGTGAGGGTACAAAACTTGGGATTTGGTGTATATACTAGAAGCCAAGGCCTCAGATTTTTTTCAATATTTCAAGCTCCCCCACTCCATTATTAAAGGGATTCATAAAATAAAATTGAGATATTCATTTCTAAGTTAGTACACGTATGTATTGTAATAACATCTGATTGAGATTATTCAGTTGAAGGCGTGGGGGTTCGAGGTTGTGAATAGGGGAAAATAAGAGTCCAGAAACTTTAGTTTTGGCGTATATGCTAGAAACCATCGCCTCAAATTTTTCGACGACATCTGCCCAAAATATTAAAATTCTCTGACCAATAATTTCCACATACTAGAGTGCAACTATAGTGAAGATGTTTCCTTTAAAGTAACTTGGTTAGAAAATCTGGATGTGAAAGTAATAATTCCTTAGGCAGCGGTTCTTATGTTTCAAATTCCTATAGAATTATAGAATTAAGGAAATTAAAGTTTTTAAATTCTGTCGGTTTGTCTGTCAAGCTGTCGTTTATAGTCCTACTACATATAGCTAAAATTTGTTTGACTGGGAAAATAGTACTTGGTAGGTAATTGATTCTGATGGCAAGGGAAAACCTAATATACTTGTACTGAAAAATATACAGGGTGCCCACCCTACAGATATAATGATGAACAATGTGACAAGGGGCAATAATATTTGACATCAGTTACCACAATTGCTTGCCAGAGTTTTAGTAAAATATACAAACCCTAAAAAAATACATTATTTAAGAAAACCATATTTGGAATGTAATGGATACTATTGCCGACGAAAACCTGATATACTTTTAGCGAAGAAAATATACTGGGTGGTCACCTAAAAAAAGTAAATATAAATAAAAGGTACCAAATACAGAAGGTTTTATATAAATAAATACATTTTCTTTTTTTCTTTCGGAACTTTTCATTTGGATTAACCTTTAAGATAAGCAAATCTAACGTCTTTCAGTAAATTTCAACTACATAGCGGTATGAAATCTCAAGATATCGCTAATTTTAAGAGAAAACCAAATTACAAAAATACCTAATTCTACAAAGGGTCTTCCCCATTAAGAACACAGTTCATATGACCCCAACCCCCCTCTTCATTCCCCCAGGGTAATAAAAGGGGCTATCTTGGTTTTCATTCATTTCTTCAGGCTGTGTTCACGCTAAAATTCGGAAAAAAATCATGAAGGTAGTTGATCATATTACCTATCTACGTAATTTTTTTCGAGGTCATTTAAGGTAATTCAACGCCACTAACCCCATTAAATAAATTCTAAAATGTTAAAAATGGAATATTCGGCCAAAAAACGCAGGTGTAACATGATTATTTTTTTTTTGTAATTTTGTTCTAACTATGAATGCTACCTTCTGCAATATATCCTAAATATTTTGATTTGGTACGCCATGCTTAAAAATCCATTTTTCAAGTTTTTGAATTTTACAAGAATGAAGTTGAAGGTAACAAAAAAACTCAAATAACATTTTTTGTAGATTTTTTAGAGACGAATAATTTGTTTTTCGATTTTTATTCCTAGCATAAATACTCGCAAAGTTATGACCATTAAAATAATTTTCTTACAATTTTCGGGCCAATTTAACTATATTTAAGTTGGTTTTCAATTTAAGAGAGAGGTTAAGGTTAGAAAAAAAACTCATACGACATTTTTTAGACGAAGGATTTGTATTTTGATCAACAATCAACAATAACACCAAGTACTCACACTTTATCGGAAGACACACTGTGACAACACACAAATGATCTGTCTATTTATGAATCTCCTGGATTAAAAGGACCCCTACAAACAGTACTGATGCAGTTAAAACGAGTATTATCTACTCACAAATTATATTTCATTTGTCGATTAAAAATAATTTGCGAGACGTTCCCTTTGAGGCTAGCATTCAATAGCATAATGTCAAGTATGTCAAATTCTGAAAATCGAATCGTACTCAAAGTGTTAATAATATTTTTATTTAAGTTGAGACCAGACAATTCAGACAATATAATAGTAGTGATATGGAAGTGAGCGAAAAAGTCAACAATTCGATTCATTCTGTCTTCAATAGTTTTGAAAAAGATATTCTTCCAGTACACTTTGACGTCGATGCTAAATCAAGAGAGTTTATTCTCAACGAAACTGCTCTAATAGCCCCAAGCTACCCCAAAAAACTAGTAGGTCCCCCGAAGGCCAACAACCAGGGACCTAGGGCGAAGATGGCCACGGCAGAGATCAGAAAGGTCACTGCTGGAAGAAGTTATGCAGATGCAGCAAGCGCCAAGGCCGCACCTGCAAACAGGGTCAAGACAGCGCCCAAGAAGCGGGTCGCACTCCCAAATTCTGCTGTGGCCCATAACTTTACAGCTGCGCTGGCACAGATGCAGCAGATGTGCTCAGCAATGAGTGCATTCTTCGCCCAAATGCCAAATATGCTCCAAGAGTAGATGGCTACTACGCTGGTGAAGCCGAAAATCTTGCAGATCGCCTCATGGAATGTAAACGGCCTCCGAGGGAGGAAGCTAGAAATAGAAGAAATCTTGGAGAGGTACAACATCGACGTGATGGCCTGCAAGAAAACAAACTTCGCTAGGATAATACGGAACTTCGAATCCCAGGCTACGAAGTCTATAGAGGACAACGAAGAGCAAAGGCAGGAGGAGTTGCTCTGCTCGTCAAGAAGACTATAGACCATCATCTCATCGACACGCTGGAACTGGAAAACATGGAAGCCATCGCCATAGTAGTTTCAACGGAACGAAACGGCCCACTCAAGATAGCTTCCTGTTACCAAGCACCTCAACGTCCTCTCCTAAACCATGACCTGGAGGCCCTCATAACATGGGGTACCCAGACGGTGACTATAGGAGATTTCAACGCCAAATCACCAGCTTGGAATTGCAGGCTCACTAACACCCGTGGACGGGTGATGCTGCGATTCCTAGAGGATCATCATGACGTACAGGCATTAGGTCCAGAAGAACCGACATTTGACAACGGAAGACATAGGCCCGACGTGCTAGGTATAGTCCTGCTCAACGAGATGACCTTCACTGTCGAACTTCAAACACACGCTAAAGGCTGCTCGGATCACAATCCCATCTTAAAACTAGGTGATGGCGTCCGAGAAGAGGAAACTCTCACTAAGAGAAGAACGAACTGGGAACAGTTCCGAGCACTTTTGCAAAGGAACATTGCACACGTTCCCAGAATCGATAGTGAGGAAGAATTAGAAGAGGCTATCATCTCTCTGAAAACCACATCCAGGCAGCGCTAACGGAAAGCACGACGAAATCTAACGAGAAGAGTTGCAATGCCGATGGGAGAACTCCCTGAAGATGCCATGCAGCTCATTCGAGACAGAAGCCGGGTTAAGATACTGGTGCAGAGGACAAGACTCCCTGAACACTGAAGGGAATACAACCATCTCGAAGAGTTAAAGAAGCCCTGCAAGAGCACAGGCAGAACAGATGGCAACGTCACCTAGAGTCGCTAGACCCTCAGGACAGAAACATGTGACTACCCAGAAGGCTCTGCGTGCCAAGCGAAAACCTGTCCCGCCCATCCACGGAGAGAATGGTATTGTCTACACTCGACAGGAAAAAGCCGAGGCTTTTGCCGACAGTTTGGAACTGCAATGTAGGGAAAAGCAGATCGACGACGAGGATGAGGATTGGGAGGACTACGTAATACGCAGAGTCAGAAGGCTGCGACGCATGACGGTTGAAGAAATAATCCCCCCGACTTCTCCTGAAGAAGTCAGGGAAATCCTGAGAAGCCTCAAACCCCGCAAAGCGCCGTGGTGCGACGGAATAGGAAACATAGTACTCAAGAAACTACCCCTCAAAGGAGTAGCAGCAATGGTTAACATCATCAGTGCCATCTAGAGACTACGTTATTTCCCCACCAAGTGAAAGAAAGCAGATGTCATCATGATTTTCAAACCAGGTAAGAATCTAACCTTTCCTTCAAATTACAGGCGCATCAGTCTCCTACCTACGATGAGTAAAGTAGCAGAGAGGATCATCCTAAAGAGACTTAAAACCCTGACCGATGAGCTCCAGATCATCCCAGATGAGCAGTTCGTCTACCGAACAGAACATTCCACCTAGCTCCAAGTACTTCGTCTAACGGAGTATATCACGGAGGGTTTCAACCACCGTCAAGTCACAAGAGCGATCTTCTTAGATGTAGCCAAGGCCTTCGACAGGGTTTGGCATGAAGGTCTCCTGGCGAAGACGTTGTCGATGGGTTACTCTGTCGGCATAGTCAGGCTTGTGAGATCCTACCTTCATCGGAGGCAACTCCATGTGAAGATTGCCGACAAGCTGTCAAACTACCGGCCCATGGAAGCAGGTGTACCGCAGGGATCGGTACTCTCTCCCGACCTGTTCACCATCTACACCTCCGACATGCCAAGAACCTCCTTGGCGCTCTACGCAGACGACACGGCCATAATCGCAAGATCATGGAGTGCAAGACTTGCCACCCGCAACTTCCAGGAAGCAGAATTCCTTCTGGAAGAGTGGTGCAACAAGTGGAAAGTCAAAACAACGCGGAGAAGAGCAAAGCCATCCTCTTCAAGAGAGTCAGGAAGCAAACTCCCACAGGACACGTCTCCTTGAACGGCGAGAACATTCAATGGCACGATACCGTCAAGTACCTTGGCGTTATCATGGATCGAAGCCTAACGTGGAGACAGAACACGGAAGCGATAATACAGAAAGCGAGGACGAGGAGGACTCTACTTTACCCTATGATAGGTAGACAGAGCCAATTCAACCTGAGGAACAAGCTCACGCTTATCAGGACCCTCATTGCACCTATTCTGACCTACGCCTCCGTTGCCTGGGGATACCAAGCAGCCACCCATCTGAAGAGGATACAAGCCGTAAAAAACGTCGCACTTCGCTGTGCCGTAGATGCACCATGGTTTGTCAGAAACTGAAGTCATCCGGGACAGAGCGAAGAACCAATACGCCCGTGCAGCAGAGCATGGGAATCCGCTGGTCAGACAGGCGACTGACTATGACCCCAACGACGCTCCGAGGCACAAGAGGCCGAAGCTCCAGATCCTAGATAATGGGTAAATATAACTAACCCCTTATCTGTTTCAGCCCGATCTGCAACCCACACCGCAAGGAGACAATGACCAAAAACATCCAATACCCGATCCCGGGGGTACCAAGCAAACAACCAGCTCGGTACCCTTACCCTAGCCCGTGCCGGCCTCTGACGCTAAGAAAGCGTCTCTGGCCGAACACAATCCTGAACTACACAGTTCACACTTCCTTCTGACGAAATCGGAGCACATGATGCCAATTGGCACCCTGGGCTTCCGACCAGTCAACACCCCCAAATCCCTTTTAAACTCCAGGAGGGCTCGGTAACAGCCGTTCGCTCTCACGACAGACGAAAGACGCTCCCGGGAGCTTATACATGCCAGCGAAGAAAGAAGACCAAGACAGAAGAGCGCCAGAAGAAACGACCCAGCTGGCAGGGTCCAACAGCCAGGACCAGGGGAGGTTTGCTAACATCGCCAATACCGTCCGCATTTGCGGGGGGGATAGGCGAAGAAGCAGGCTCACCCCTTACGAGGTCGGTCCAGGTCTACAGCGATGATTGTCGCAAAGAGCCAAAGCTCGACCCCTAATCATCCGAGACCGTCATCTTTAGTCAAGAATATTGGCGTGCTCCAATAGCTAGGCTTTCACATGACATCGATAATAAATTAGTCTCTATATATGATGGTACATATCTACGACATGAGAAAAGTAGCAATAATCTATATAAAAGGAAATCATATTTTTGGGCAAAAAAATTGTCTCTATGTAAGCCATTCACCATGTGTAAATAAATGGATATATAGCGGAACTTGTAATGATACAGAAATTTTAAGAGAGGTATTAAAAGATGCATATCTATCTATCTTATATACTGGGTGTTTCACTTAAAAGTCCCCAGGCCATTATCTCTAAAACTAATAAAGATATTTTATTTTTGTAAATGGCAGATGATTGATACCAATGAAAGGTTTAAATAACGGTGATTAAAATTTTTCCTCAACAGCACACAGAGATGGCGCTGCGATGCAAAACTATTTTTTGATGGCTGGAACCTTGAAACATAAGTCATGTGATTAAACAATGATTTGTGAATAATTTTGATGGTATAGAGAATTTACAAAAAACAAGCCGTTTTGGAGTTACATGAGTTTCTTTCATTAATGCCAGTACACGTGAATTTTGATAAATCCCTATAATTTATTTATTATTTATTATAGGGTATTGGTTACCAAACACTTTTTTTCAAGATAAGGAAAGTGATATAATACACTATCATAAAATTATGTTTACCACTTCCGGCCAAACCGGAACTAACATGATGAACCAATATCCATATGTCCCTACACATTACATTTTTTTTTCTAATAACGCTTCTAATAAAACGGCTCCCAAAACTTAAAGTAAGACAACAAAGAAAATACACACTAATTTAGAATGGGCTAAATTTATATTAACAATTCAGTAAAGAACGTAAACAAAAGTTTTATAAACAAACATTTAAAAACTATCGAAATATTATTAAAAATGAAATTAAACTAATTTCTTTCTTATTAGTAGGTACTTATTATATTAAATGTTCAAAATTTCTCCCTTCTTCATGAATACACATATTGTACCGTTTCAGTAACTCTTCATTGCAAACTTTTTGTAACGTATGTCTATTTATAGCAGCAACACTTGCATATATTTTATTATACAAATTGGCCATATCCTCAATGGGTTCAATGTACACTACACTTTTTAAATACTCCCAAAGGTAAAAATCTAATGGAGTCAAGTCAGGTGATCGTGCTGGCCATCTGACTACTCCATTAGTACCAATCCATCTCTGAGGGTACATTTCATTAAGACAATCTTTGACTAGTACTGAGTTATGGGGTGGTGCACCATCTTGGTGAAACCAAATATTCTTCTGGTTATGAGGGATAGTCTCTAATAATCCTGGCAATACATTTCTCAAAAATATCTCATATTTTCTTCCATTTAAAGTCCCATGGAATAGATATGGTCCAATAATATATGAATTTAATATTCCACACCACACGTTAACTCCAAAAGTTACCTGATTTCGGGTCATTCTCATCCATCTAGGATTATTTTGTGACCAGTATCGGCAGTTATGCTTACTCACAACTCCGTTGTTGTGAAAACGGCTTTCATCGCCCCAGAGCACATTTTTTAAAAAATTTGGGCATTCTTCAGAAAGAACTGAAAATTCAGCTAGAAAATATAATCTTCGTTCATAATCACCAGGCCTTAAATGATGGATGAATTTTAATTTGTATGAATGGTATTTATTTGATTTTAATATTCTATGGCACGAAGATATCGACAGATTAGTTTCCGATGCCAATTTCCGGAGAGAACATTGAGGATTGTTGACAACACTATTTAACACCAAGGCTGTATTTTCATCGTTTCTAACTGGCCTATTTCTGTTACGAAGAGTTTTCTTAAAACTACCCCAGTTTCTTAAATTTTTAAACAGCATGATAAATGTTTTTTTATCGGGTGTAGGTCTATTTGGAAATCGTAAACAAAACAATCGTTTTGCTTGTCGGGAATTTCTTTTGCATTCACCGTATATTAAAATCATATTTAACTCATCTTCATTGGTGTATCTCACCATTTTTTAAATTTATTTTTTTTTATTGCCTTATTTGGATTAATTTGCTTTGAATTGTTTCTAAGTACACTATTTCTGTTTGAAACTATGATTGAAATACACCAACTACAAACTTTGTTTAATAACTGTCAAACTTAAAATTAAATCAAAGCCTACTAATATCTCTTAAGTAGATTTTTCATTACCATTCTAAATTAGTGTGTATTTTCTTTGTTTTCTTACTTACTTTAAGTTTTGGGAGCCGCTTTATTAGAAGCGTTATTAGAAAAAAAATGTAATATGTAGGAACGTATGGATATTGGTTCATCATGTTAGTTCCGGTTTGGCCGGAAGTGGTAAACATAATTTTATGATAGTGTATTATATCACTTTCCTTATCTTGAAAAAAAGTGTTTGGTAACCAATATTCTATAATAAATAATAAATAAATTATAGGGATTTATCAAAATTCACGTGTACTGGCATTAATGAAAGAAACTCATGTAACTCCAAAACGGCTTGTTTTTTGTAAATTCTCTATACCATCAAAATTATTCACAAATTATTGTTTAATCACATGACTTATGTTTCAAGGTTCCAGCCATCAAAAAATAGTTTTGCACCGCAGCGCCATCTCTGTGTGCTGTTGAGGAAAAATTCTAATCACCGTTATTTAAACCTTTCTTTGGTATCAATCATCTGCCATTTACAAAAATAAAATATCTTTATTAATTTTATAGATAATGGCCTGGGGACTTTTAACTGAAACACCCTGTATATATCTTGAAACCTGAAGATATATTCATTCTCGATCGTGATTTTCGAGATGTGGTAGATTTGTTAGAGCAAAACAGTTATCAAGTTTTGATGTCTTTCCTGAAAGGAAAAAGGAATCAACTTACTACAAAAGAGTCTAATAAATCCCGATTTGTAACAAACCGTCGCGTCGGTGGATTATCGAATGCAGTCATTAAAAGATTTCCAGCTCCCACAACTCTAAAACAACTACAACGTTTCATAGGGATGATTACTTTTTATCATCGTTTTATTCCACATTTTGCCCAAACTTTAGAACCCTTGAATGACTTAAGCACTCTTTTAGCAAGAATCCACACTAATACTATCTCTCATTGGCCATCAGAATGTGATATTGTATTTTCGTTAGTCAAAGACAAAATTGCTAATACTACCCTTTTGTCACACCTTGCCTTCGGTGACCAAGTGTTGCTTGCCTTGTCGGTCGACTGTTCCAGTACCTTAATGGGAGCCGTTTTGGAAGATACATGGCATTAATACTCTTTTAGCATTTTTCTCAAAAAGATTATCTTTCGCCGAAAAGAATTATTCTGTTTTTGACAGAGAGTTGCTAAGTATATATGCAGCCATCAGGCACTACAGATACATGCTGTTTTCAAAAGCTGACAAATTTCCCCTTGCAGATCCGTCACCTTGAATACATTTCATAATTCACCAGCGACATTCAGCATATTAGTGGTAAGTCAAACGTAGTAGCTGACACCTTGTCAAGAATTCATGACGTTTCAGCAATAATTTCATCTAATGCAATACCTACCTCATTTCCAGACATATCTATCCATTTTAATTTGAAATTGCTCGTTGATTCTCAATTACATGATAAAGAACTTACGACATTCATTTCTAGGAATCCTGAAAGTAAAAGTAAACAATCAAAGTATGTTTTGGAACACATTTTTATTCCTAATATTAGAAATCACATATGGTGTGACGTATCAACTTCACACTATCGCCCTTTTGTCCCTAAAGTCTTGCGCCGATCCGTTTTTGACGTTTTTCACAACTTGACACATGCAGGCATCGCGCAACTAAGAAGCTAATTGCGGCACATTATTTCTGGCCTAGAATGAACAAAGACTGCGTTTTATGGGCTAAGGCGTGTTTAAATTGTCAAGCTTCGAAAATACATCGCTATACTGTAACCCCACTTGCAAGTTTTCCAATACCGAAATGCAGGTTTGATCCTTTGCACATTGATATAATTGGTCCTTTTCCCCCATCGCGTGAATGTTCGCACAACCTAACGATGTTTGAAAGGTTCACCCACTGGCCAGAGCTGTTCCTATATCAAACACTTCAGCTGTAACAGTCGCCAGGACTCTTTTTCAGAGTTACGTTTGTCGCTATGGAGTTCCGCTCTCAATAACCACGGACTAGGGCGCCCAATTCGAATCGAATTTATTTCGTGAATTTGCAAAGTTCTTGGGTTTTAGCCGTATTCATTCCACATCATATCACCCACAAAGAAACGGGATGGTCGAGCGTTTCCACCGCACTTTAAAAACTGCATTGTTCCACTCTGGCAAACAAGTGTCTGCTTGGATGACGTCTGTTGGGATACCGTTGCTGATACAGTTCTGCAGCTGCAGTTGAATTTTTGAGACGCTCTCCATATATCAGTAACATATCGACCTTTTCATTTCTACCAAAATTATTCATTTTCTTTAATTTTTACTCAAAGAGATTTCCGCAACGCTTTATTTTGTATCTGTCTGACAGCTGATATTGTTTTATTACATTCAATGGCTACTATGATTTTTCCAATGTTATTAGGTTACCAAATTTACACAGAATGTGCCATTTTAGTTTCCAAAGCCCACTAATCTATTATCTATTAGCCGCATGTTTCTAAAAGCTTGGTTGCATTGTATTTTGGCTGAAATCTCAAATATTTCTGAGCGGATTTTCAAAATTTTGGTATCATTAGATTCGTATTAAAATGGGGTATTTAAAAATGTTGGTGAACGATTAAATTCCCATTTAAAAAAACCGAGTTAGTGGGTAAAAATCACATTTAAAAATTTTAAACGCCTCTAGAGAATTAAGTAATGCAATCATATTGCTCTTTTTATTTTTATAGTAATGTAGCACACAAACTAAAATATATTTTGGGCACCACAGCACTCTGGATTCAGAAATAGATTTTTTAATAAAATTTTTAATGTTTATCAAAAAGTGACCAAAATGGATGTATTGTATTCAAAATTTCCTCTAGATTCCAAAAATGTATAAATATATAGGGTGTTCCATTTAAAAATCGAAAGTTGTGGGCATTTCCGGTCAAACCGGATGTGCACCAAACTTGATTTTTTATTAAAAAGATGACATTTTAGTCGTGTAACAAGGCCTCCAAATTTCAATTTTCTATTCCAAATATTTTAGGAATTATCGGGGCGAGCGCAATTCGTGACTCACCCGGTATATGTCACCCATGGGAGATATAGATGTCTATTTTAGAGCTCTTGATGTAGTTGCGACTATACCTATAAGGAAACAAATAGGTGTTGGAGACTTCAACTTAAATTTTAACTTTCTTTTTTGAGAATACTAGAATAACCAATACGAGTGCTTCAAAAATAGATAATCTGTTTACGAATTTAAGCTGTGATAGTATAGCTACGAGAGTAGTCGAACCTCATAGTCCTCATATGTCAGATCACAAAGGAATACATTTTGATATTAATATATCTACTAAAATAAAAAATAGCTATATTCTGTGCAGACCAAGGACAGAAACTAGAAAAAGAAAGTTTGCTAAATGTGTAAGAAACATAAATTGGAACTGCTTCTATGAGAAATAAAATCCCAAAGACTGTGCAACCGGAAGGCTACCTGCGTGGATATTTCTGGCCCAAGAACGTTAAACAACAAGGGAAATGGGTGTAATCGCGGGAAGAAATACAAGGAAATATTTTCTTTCATGGGCAAGCCCGCAGAGATGTCGATGCAACCGTGGACACGTGTTTCGGACTTATTAGTCCTCATCAGCACGGTATAGCTAAGTTGAAAGGATAGGCACAACTTAGGACAACGAAGGAGAAACAACACAAACAGAAACCACTGACAGGGAGCCAGTCGCACATTTGTGGCTTCAGCTGGAAGACCCTGGAATTCCAGGGCAACAACCAACGTCGCCTCGGAGGCAACCGGAAGGCTACCTGCGTGGATATTTCTGGCCCACGAACGTTAAACAACAAGGGAAATGGGTGTAATCGCAAGAAGAGATACAAGGAAATATTTTCTTTCATGGGCAAGCTCGCAGAAATGTCGATGCAACTGTGGACACGTGTTTTGGACTTTGAAATTTGGAGGCCTTATTACACGACTAAAATGCCATCTTTTCAATAAAAAATCAAGTTTGGTGCACATCCGGTTTGACCGGAAATGCCCACAACTTTAGATTTTTAAATGGAACACCCTATATATTTTTACATTTTTGGAATCTAGAGGAAATTTTGAATACAATACATCCATTTTGGTCACTTTTTGATAAATTTTCACTCGGCTGAACACTGTTGCAATAGTTTTGATATTCGTTTTTGCAATTTTGATGTTTAAATTTTTGAAAATGTTTCATAATTTGTGGTAGAGATCTAAATATTGTTGGAGTTAAATTGGTGTTGTTTTGAGGTTCCTCTGTTGCACTGTTTATAGATATATTGTTGTTAGAATTATTGTTCTCCCTATTTGTATTATTTAGGTTATTAGTATTGGAAATATTTTCATTATTATTGGGACGGTTATAATTTAATTCGTTGTTATTGCAATTTTGGCTAGTAGTAAATAGCATTTGGTTTAACAAGTGAGCTGGATAAGAATTCTCCATCAGGATGCCACGTAACTCCCTTAACGACTCATGTCTATGCTGTAAGTGGGTGAGTCTAATTACTCTGTTTTTTAGAGCGAGGATTAGATTCATTTTCATACGTGTAGGGTGATACGAGTGGTAGTTCTGGTATCTACCACTACTCATAGGTTTTCTATACCATTTTATTTGTAGGACGTTATGTTTTGTCCTAATTACTCTCATATCTAAGAAAGGTATGCTGTTGTCACTTTCTATTTCGACAGTGAACTGTATGTTTTCGTTGTAGTGATTGAAAATGTATAATACCTCGTCTATGCTGTGAGCAGGGACTGATAGTAGGAGGTCATCTACGTATCTTTTTATAAAGGGGATGTTAAATGGTACCCTGGTGAGACAGTCCTTAACCAAATCGTCAAGTACAAAATTTACCAAAATGGGGGAGATTGTGGATCCCATTGGTGTGCCAAAAATTTGTTTATAGTAGCATTTGTTGAATTCCAAATAATTTGAATCAAAAATAAATTTTAGAATGTTAATAAAAGTATTTAAATCCATGGAGCAATGCTCTGAAATTGTGTCCCATGTTTGTTATAGAAGATATTATTTGTTCTAGGGGCAAATTTGTGAACAGGGAAACCACGTCAAAACTTACCACTATATAGTTCGGTGCTAATTGATAGTCGTTTATGAACTCACTAAAACCAAAGGAGTCTTTTACGTAGAAATCATTGTTTATATTATAGGCTTCTGTTAGAATGTTAGTCAGAAATTTGGCAAGTTTACCATTAGGATAGTCAATGGACAACACGATTGGTCTCATCGATAAAGATGGTTTGTGAATTTTCGGTAACGCGTAGAATCTAGGAGCAACAGAGTTATAAAATCTCAAAGTCTTAGCTGTAGCGTCATCAATTACGCTATTATTTTCTAGATTCTACGCGTTACCGAAAATTCACAAACCATCTTCAAAACTCCACTAAAAACACAGGAGAAGTCCAACGTTGTCTATCGCATTGAATGTAACAACTGTAACAAAGCCCATACAGGTCAAACCTCTAGGACCCTCAGTGGACGCTTAACGTCACATAGAAGTGACTGCAACAGAAATGTAAAGTCGTGTGCTCTGGCCGAACACGTAATAACAACAGACCGCAAGATGAGTTATGACAGTATCAAAGTTTTAGCGCTTGAGCACAACCTAAAAAAGAGAACTTTCTTAGAAATGGTTCACATAGACAACAAAACTCACATATTAAATAAGAAATCAGACATTGAAAACCTCAGCAATATTTACACCTATATTCTAAAGTTAGAAAAAGACAAATATCTAAATGTCAGGACGACAAATAAAAATTTGTAACCTTTAGGTAGGCAATAAATCGTCACTGGTCAGTTGGTAGCCTAGGGACTCTAGAAAATTTCCTAAACACTTAACACCAATCAGATTTGTTCTTTTAAAAGTTTTTTCTCATAGTTTTCGTAGAATTGTTGCTCCTTACCTTCATAAGTAGACGCTTAATGTTAACAAAAATGTATTGATATATATTTATTTTAAAATGTGATTGTTTTAAGTTTTTCGCACTAAAATGCTTTTAAATTATTAATATGGTATAGTTTCTAAAAATATTTTAACCTTCTATGTTTTTTCTCGAGGATGATTGTATTTCTAATTTTGTGCTTCACCTCAACAAACATCCTCATGTTAGTAAGTAATTAATTGTTTTATATATATATGACTTAATTATAAAATAATACACTTTATAGATGTCTTGAGAAAGGAAATAAACAATTCCGAAAGCTTGACAAGTAACGAAGAGTTTTCTTTGTGTGTTTGGCCATAACAACTTTAAACTTCTGACTGCAACCTCAAGAAAAACTTTATTTTTTCTACACGCACATATATATATATATATATATATATATATATATATATATATATATATATATATATATATATATATATATATATATATATATATATATATATATATTAAACAGCGTGCTTCCAGAGGGCAGAATATATTAAAATAAAATATTTCTGTCAATCACCTCTGTGAATCCTTATTTTCATAAGGATAATAAACCAAACTGCAAATAATTGCGAGCCTGGCCGCGTTAAGTATAGAAATCACATTCTACAAACAAAACGCTTTGTTTTGATTTAAACAAGCACCAGCCGAAAGAATTATTCCTAATTAAAGGAAACTCTCGTACCAGCCGTCTCAGACTAACTTGCATACTGCAGTTTCGCACTTCCTGGTGCTCATCAGTGCAAGGCGAGCCCGAGACGACTAGTACAAGAGCCTGGGTTAACCAAGTGGCCAGATCGACGTTGTAAAACGACGAAATGGGGGAGGCTCCATCTAGCGACAGCTGCCTGTTGAAATCAAAACAATAATATCCCGACATGGGGCACGTAATAGTAAACAGCGTGCTTCCAGAGGGCAGAATATATTAAAATAAAATATTTCTGTCAATCACCTCTGTGAATCCTTATTTTCATAAGGATAATAAACCAAACTGCAAATAATTGCGAGCCTGGCCGCGTTAAGTATAGAAATCACATTCTACAAACAAAACGCTTTGTTTTGATTTAAACAAGCACCAGCCGAAAGAATTATTCCTAATTAAAGGAAACTCTCGTACCAGCCGTCTCAGACTAACTTGCATACTGCAGTTTCGCACTTCCTGGTGCTCATCAGTGCAAGGCGAGCCCGAGACGACTAGTACAAGAGCCTGGGTTAACCAAGTGGCCAGATCGACGTTGTAAAACGACGAAATGGGGGAGGCTCCATCTAGCGACCGGGCTCGCCTTGCACTGATGAGCACCAGGAAGTGCGAAACTGCAGTATGCAAGTTAGTCACCATATAAATTTGCTAACTGGATTAACAAATACTTCCCTCTTCTAAATCTGCTTTCCGGATAATCTACTTCGTAATACTTTCAAAGTATACTCACTTCTTATATTTAATCAACTTTTACAATTTATTCTTGATATCAATATATCTGGATTGTAATATCCTAACCTTCAACTTATTCACCACTTTTCTTCTATTTTCAATTTATTAATTATTCGTGGATGAATACTTTTCGCAGCTCGCTGTTCAGCGGTATATGATCAACTGATTTGTTATTTTTAGTCGTTTCAATGGGTTAATTTCCAATATTTCAATTGTTTTTTTCTATTTTGATCTAATATTTCAAAATTTAATTTTAATTTAAAATTTAAACTATTCAGTTTTGTTTGTTCTTTATCTTAATTGAATACTGTTTTTAATTCTTTAATTTTCCTGATAAGTTTCTTATTCTACCTTTCAGGATTAAGTGAATATTTGTAATTACTCGAAATATATTGACATATTACATATACTTTTTAAAATCTACTTATAACTACCATTAACAATTCCAATCTCAAATAAATACTAATTCATACATTTAGATGAATAGCAATGATAAACACAAAATGCTAGTAGCTAAAAACGTATTGCAGTTTTTCATAATGACAGAATACTGATATTATAAACTAAAACAAAAAATTGATACGCCAACAAACATTTAACATCATACTATTAGTCCTTTCTTTCTGCATGATGTGAAATATCATTTACAAAACACCTTTCTGCAATGATATTTGAAAATATCTGAAAACTTAAAATGTCATTCAGTGTTTTGTAATATATGAACTTACTATTTCTAAAATAATCACCCTGCAATGCAAATACTGATAATAGTCTTTCATTCTATATTAATTTTGTGTAGATTTACAGTGTTTCTACACAAAATATGATTTTCAGCCCTAAGTTTTGACATGCATGTCAGATTTTATAAAATTTACTTTTTGTTTTCCAATTTCATTCTAAATCATTTTATATGAGATTGTGATTCTCTATAAGTTCATGTTTTATCATATACTATTTAGAATAACCTTGTTAAACTAAATTAACTTCATTTTATGTTTATTCAAATATTTTGTTCTAATTTAATATCAAGTTTCATTCTTTGCATCCTACTCGCTGAGAATAAGTGAACTTGAATCAATTAAATAAACCACAGATATTCCTGCTTCTGTATGATCCGTTAAAGTAAAACTGTTATGATTATTTTCTAAAATACATACAAATTTGTGAATTTTATTTATGATTTCAAACACGATACTTGGGTAGTGTTCCACAGCAAACGTTTTTAACTACTAGCATTTTGTGTTTATCATTGCTATTCATCTAAATGTATGAATTAGTATTTATTTGAGATTGGAATTGTTAATTGTAGTTATAAGTAGATTTTAAGAAAGTGTATGTAATATGTCAATAAATAATAATAATAAATGAACTTTATTGAACCACAAACTGATTCAATAGGCCATTGACCTAGGTCCTTCAGCCTAATATGTCAATATATTTCGAGTAATTATAATTATTCACTTAATCCTGAAAAGTAGAATAAGAAACTTATCAGGAAAAATAAAGAATTAAAAACAGTATTCACTTAAGGTAAAGAACAAACAAAACTGAATAGTTTAAATTTTAAATTAAAATTAAATTTTGAAATATTAGATCAAAATAGAAAAAAACAATTGAAATATTGGAAATTAACCCATTGAAACGACTAAAAATAACAAATCAGTTGATCACACACCGCTGAACAGCGAGCTGCGAAATATATTCATCCAAGAATAAATAATAAATTGAAAATAAAAGTGGTGAATAAGTTGAAGGTTAGGATATTACAATCCAGATATATTGATATCAAGAATAAATTGTAAAAGTTGATTAAATATAAGAAGTGAGTATACTTTGAAAGTATTAAGAAGTAGATTATCCGGAAAGCAGATTTAGAAGAGGGAAGTATTTGTTAATCCAGTTAGCAAATTTATATGGTGAAGAAATTTCAAACGTCAAGCAAGTGATAGAAATACTTCAAGAAAATCTTGAAAATAAATTGGAGGTTAGAAACAAACGTCAATCCAGTAAAGAAGAAGAAGAAGAAGCCTTGAGAGGTTAAAAAGTCAGTCAAGTGACATAATATTTCAAGGATCATAATAACCAGTTAGAGGTTATAATATAACATTACTCGAGTCGAAAGAAAGACAAGGTAAAGCTTTACTATATCAGAAATCCATGGTACATATTTATTTTAAATAAAGGCCATATTTATCATTTTAGTTAAGTTAGATTTTGTTATTTAAATTTGTTAATTACATTCCAAGTTCAAATTTGTTAATAAATTAATGCTTTGTTCGTTCAATACAGAGTTTGATTTATTTAGATTGTTATCTTGATCGATGAGCATTTATTGAACCGACTTCGTTGGACCTTGAGTAAGAGTCATTCTATAGATTGTAGATGGTCATGCTAATGGTGTTCTATAGTCTATAATATTAACAGCTTTTAAGAAACTGTTTGGCGCTCAATAAAATCATTTCAATTTACTTTCAAAAAGTAATTTCGAACGTACAAAAAAATAAAATAGATAGCAGAATATAGAACAATATATATATATATATATATATATATATATATACATGCAGTGTTGGTGTGCTACCGGGTGTTTTCCCGTGTAGTTGGTAGGCTCCTGTTGGAGCCATGTTTGTCTAAACAAGGTTCCGGCGGAATCTCATCTGCCATCATCAGGTTCTCGCTGAAAGCTGCCTAATGCTGCTGCCGCTGCCGTTGCTGCTACCGCTACTGCTGCCGCTGCTACTGCTAGTAACTTAGGTCGGTTTATGAAAATAAGTTCATATGAGCATATCTCCGCAACGGCTTAAATTTTTTGTTACAGGGTGTTGAATTTTTTTTAATGGTTACTTTTTAATATCTCAGAAAGTACTTTAAATATTATTTTCAATTTTGGTGTGTATTAATAGGATGTAACACCGCATATTTTAGTCAGAAAAGTTATTTTATTGCTCCGCCAGTGGCGTCCCTGCGAATATGTCTTCTGATATTTGTTACCAATAAAGTGGTACGCCACTGACATTTTTCCATGAGGATATTTTTCCTGAATAACCTGGTCAATTCTACATGAAAACAGTCTCTTGAATTTTTATCGTCAGACGCAACAGCACAGTTCTTGATTTAAAAAATTAAATTCAAAATGAAACTAATTACATAGGCACACACCAAGGAAAAGTTGTCGAACATAACGAAGAATTTAAACCGTTGCGGACATATGTTCATATGAACTTTTCTTCATAAAATGACCTAAGCAATTACACTCTGAAATATTGACACGTCATTTAGGAACACCCTGTATATATGTGTTTATGTCAAACTTTATGAATGTGTAATATCTTAAAATAATAGTAGTGATAGTAGTAAGGTAAATATAAATATTGAAAAACAAATGTTACGCATACATATCAAGTGTGTATGTAAAAAATAAGAGACCACCCATGAATGGAAAATAAACGCTTACGCGTGGGCTTTACGAAACAACAATACTACTATAAAAACAATATATGCATACAATTTGGGTACATTGTTAACAATCTACACAACTTAAACTGCTTGTGAAAGATATTTCTTGTAAAATAAAAGCAACAGAAAGAATATAAATAAGCCATTTACACTTAAATTAAATCCTGAACCCGTTTTATTTTTCCAGAAATTTGCTGTCCTTTTTCTTGCCTGGTTTTCTTTAAAGTTGCTTTTCGAACGCGCATCAATATTCTAGAGATCAAAAAATTACCATGAAAAGATTCTTTAATGTCATTATTTAGATAAAATAAAACAAGGAAATTAAAGAAAACACGCACCCTGTTAATAAAGCTGCACTTAAAACTAACAAAAAATAGCTATTTTATTTTATTCTTTTTCAGTATAAAGACCGCTTTAAACAGCTGTGTTAAACTTATAAGAATGAAACAGCCTGGGTTCGGGTTGTAAAAAGAATAGATCCGGGGTATATTCCTGCCTGTCCTAAAAAGCGACTAAAGGGAACACCGATTTTCAGAATCAGGATAACATTTAATAACAATAATAATAAATTTATTTACCTGTACAAATATATAGTAAAAAGGTACAAACTTATATACATTTAATATTTTAAATTCGTGTAGATAAGATGATATATGGTTTCTGTATGGAATACTATAAATGAAGCTCATACAAGAGTTCTGTCTTTTTAAAATGTATTTTAAATTTCGTTTCATTCATTTCAAGTAGATAGATACAAAATTAAAGTCAAATGTTTCCTCATTCCCAATTAAAATCCTAGGCCCAATCCTAGTCCTTATTAAAATTAGTTGAGAGTTTTAGGTTATTATTCCATTAAACGAGTAATTACTGGATATATGACATATATGGAAAATCATAATGGTCTCAAAAATTAACCCTTGAGTGATACCACTTTTTTAGATTTTAGAATGCGACTAAGTCTTATTAATAATGACATGTTATTTTCTATCGTTATTATCTTCTTTCGTCATAAGTTGTATTGCATTATTTGAAAAACCAAAATAATGAAGTTTTACCAATTAATAACATTTTATTATCTAGCGTATCCAAGGCTTTTGAGAAGTTCATTAGTATCAACAAGTGCATTTTTCATCATCCACCTTTGTCTAATATGTGTGCTATTATTTTTTCTAAAATCCGATCGAAATTTTGAAAACAGGTTATTCTCCTATAAGTATGCATTTATTTGGACAAAGACTCACATATTCCTATTTGAATGAACTCTGTTGTTCTTGATAAAACCATTTGGCTTCCAAAGCATTACCCATAGCTATAGTTTATACCTAAAATGCATGCTGGTATGTGTACCAGATGAAGAATTTGTTACGCCAATAAAATACTTCTTACACGCCGAACTACTTACAACAATTCAATTATTATTTGTGAAATTTGATGTTTACATTTGTTTAATTCTTTTCTCACAAGTTTTATGTGGTTGTATTTCGAAGCATTCAATTTGTTAGCATTTCTTGGCCCTTTATCGATCCATCAATCTATTTTTGTTGAAACGGATCGTTTTATTGATGCCAAATAAGAATATAATTTTTTGGGAAATTGTTTCGGGAGTTTAAAAATACCACTGTAAGTTTCAAAAATTAATTTGTCAAAGATTAGGGGTAAAACACGTTAGGGATGGTCCACCCCTGATTCAATGGACAATATCCGAAAAGCTCCATACTAGTCCATTACGTCTAAATCAAAGATATTTACTTATTATTTTTACTAATTTTATTACAATCGATAAAGCAGTTTCCAAGCTATCAGTATAAAACCTTTTCAAAATTTAACCTTTAGTAGCTCTGAAAGCGGGGCTCTGAAAAAGAATATAGGTACTTTTAGTATTACTTTGATCCAAACTATACACTCTGGAAGCATAGTTCAGGGAATCCTGTATATGCCCTTCGCTCACTTTTAAAAGTGTGCAGAGAAAAATAATTGATATAAGACAGGGTTATATTATTTAACTGTCTAATTTCTTCTGCAAAAAAACATACTACTTTGTTCGCGGCCCTTGTATATGCATTAAAACATACATTAAAAATAAAATAAATTTACAGCAAAAATTGGGTCAAGATCTCATTGTTAAGGGATATGATATTAACACGTAATAAATTATAATAAAGATCACTAGCAGTTAATATAATTGAATGGCCGTGATTTCGAACTGAACTGTTTTCGTTAACAAATTTAACATTGACCATCATGAACTGACCTCGCTTAATATTAATACTTTTGAATTAAATTATTCAATCTAAGTACTGTCACAGTGTTGTTACTGCAAAAATTAATGGAAGGTAAAATTATTTCTTAATCTAAATTAAGTTAATTTTTTTTATTGAATGACACCACCAAGCAAGGAATCTCAGGAATCCTATAATTTTGGGATGGTCTAATGACGAACTTGTTCCGATTTCTACATCACCTGGTCAAAGTACACATAGCAGACATTTCTTTTCAAGAAATTGTTTTTCAATGACAGCTATTCGATGGCAGATAAAAGCAAACGATTCCTGAACAGATTGCATTTTGCTTTTTGTATGTAGTTGCGGCTGATTTCAGTTGTTCAATTCTTTTGCCCAACGTGGATATCATATTTAAAAGTGTTAAGAAACCAGCATATTTTTTTAAAATAAAATAGGTGCCTTTATAATAGCAAAAATTTGATAAAGAATTTCTCAATAAAAATTTCTTAAGAGGTCGAAGTTTACTAACCTTACATAAACAAAAATCTATCAGCGTTCGTTGCATATTTATAAGTAGTATTTTAAACCTGATCTTTGAATAATATTTAAAACTATTATCATTAGTTGATTTATTCATTTATTATGCGAGTTTTTATTTTAAATTTAGTAAGCAATAAAAAATTCTTAAAATGCTGAATAAGAATTTATGACTTGCGAGTAATTTAGACCAGATGTACAGGTGCATGAGAGTGGAAAAATATCGGATTCAATTTTTTTATGGAATTGTGTCCAGAAGAAAACTCTAAGTACGAAGGTGCATGTTTCTGACCGAAAATCTGGTTGGATATTGTTTAAATTCGTTAAATAATGTTTAACTCCCGACACAAAAGGAGAAGTGTTATAAGTTTGACGATTACGTTTATTTCTGTGGCTTTATTGATATGTAGAAATAGGTAAAATTTAATAGTGGAACGGTAGAAGCTATATACGGTATATGCTATATGAGTCCTGTGTATAGGGAGGTATAAAAGTGTAACAAATTTTCGGTCGCTACCACCGGACGCAGGGGTAATCCAATCGGGGTGTTTTTGGTATCATTGTGTAGGTTGGACCTCTCTGCGTCACATAAAAGTCCGAAGGTTTCACGACTACGGGGAGTAAAATGTTGGAGTCCTACATTTTGGCTATATTTGTAAGACTGTCGAAGTTTAAGAGCACTATAAGTGAACATAGCGTGAAATCTAAGTTTTTTTAGACACTTAGGGTAAGGGGTAACTTTGTATGTAGGGATGAGAATTCAGTAAGTACATAGTTTTCAAAGACGAGAAAAAAAAAGAAAATATCCAAAAATTACTTTGTAGATGATAGCGAGTACTATTAACATGTGGATAAGAGGTGGGCGGTTGGGCGGTTTGCAAAGTTGTTTTGTAATTTGGGGGCAGGGGATGGAAATATGTATATGCGAATTTTCTTCATGATAACTACTTTAATTTTTAATGTGTTAGAAGTTTGATTGGTGTCGAATACTGTACAATTAAAAGAGTATTTTATCAAGAAGATTTTTTATAACATTTCATCTTGGTAGACGTTCAACAAGGTAGCTGAAATCATATAGAAAGAAAACCGATATCAAGTAGTATAGTATTTATTTATTTGTTTATTTATTTATTCATTCATTTATTTAAGTACAATATCCAACGGGATAAACCCATTTAAAAGGTTACGAAAAGATCAGCATAGAGAATATACAATGAAAAAAGAGAGAAAGAGAGAAAAAATGAACAATAAAAAGCAGCACTACTTATTAAATGCAAAATCAATGATTTAAGTGTACAAGTCTAGATAGTTTCAAGAAAGATTGACAAGGATCAGAAATTCATAAAGGCGTTTGATGCTACTAGCATTACAGAATAAAATATCTAAAATTTCAACCTCTGAATAACTGAACATGTGATACATAGGGGACCTTATATACAGGGTTGGGCAATAGTCCCGGAACGGCTCGATTACAGCCGAACGGGACCTCGTATCAACTTCGGGTTTTCGACACTGTATTCAGCGAAATTTTTAAAACTTCTTGACATGTATTTCAGGACCGTGACGTCATTACGTTCGGAGGTGTGACATAAGTGTCAATTTTTTTAAATGAAACACCCGGTATATTTTTCCATATTTGTATACTTTAAGGAGTCCCGAATTCAACGTTTGTATGGATTCTGTTATGTAATGTGGTCTCAATAAGGGAAAATTAGAAATTACAATCGTAATTAACAGAGAACAGTGGATATCCAAACAGCTGTATCCAAAAAAGACACTCTCTTTTTACCATTTTTTTTTTACAAAACTAAGACCCACGTAAACAAGTTTTTTTGTAGTCGTTTAATAAAAACACAGGTCATAGTTAAATTGTTCTCATTATTTTACTAGTTTATCTAAGTAAGTCGTGGTATAAACGTCACTGTGACATTACTTTTGTACTACTAATTTATGATTCTAAAAACGTGTCTTTAAAATGGCTCAACTGAACTACACTGAACGGATAACTTTACTCATGATGATTGGATTCGGAGAGAGGCGTCGATCCCTTTAGGAAGCAAGTGACCTCTTCAACGATACCTTTCCTGAGCGAAACCCGATTTCCAAGTCGACAGCATGTCGAATTTTGCACAATTTTGAACATACGGGAAATGTCAAGAATTTACCAAAAACTGGCCGCCCAAAAATAGCGACAAATGACGACAGAGCTTTAGATGTACTCTTAGCGATTCAGGAGGAGCCTAAAACGTCAATTCCGAAACTGGTAACAGTGAAAGATCCATTCGAAGAATACTCAGGAGAAATAAAATACATCCCTATAAAGTCAGCTTACTTCAGGAACTTGCGGAAGATGGCCCTGATCGTCGAATGCAGTTTTGCCAACAAATTATGAATTTCTTAGACGAGACACCACAGTTTGTAGATCGCATTTTGTTTTCCGATGAGGCTACAGTTTGTTTAAATGGATTTGTCAATCGTCACAATTGTCGCTATTGGTATGCTGAGAATCCACATTGGATGGAAGAAATGCACACACAACATCCACAAAAAGTAAATGTCTGGGCGGGTATAATTGGAACACATGTAATAGGGCCGTTTTTTCTAAATGGCAATTTAACTGCTGATACCTATTTAACTTTATTACGCGAAAGAGTTATACCCGCTGTAATTCAGATATTTCCCAACCGCGAAAATCCTCAGGTGATCGCAAATGACGTGTACTTCCAGCAAGAGGGAGCTCCGCCACACTATGCCAGAATTGTAAGAGATTTTTTGGACACTGTCTTTCCCCGGAGATGGATAGGTAGAAGGGGTCATATCGAATGGCCAGATAGGTCACCTGACCTAACCCCTCTTGATTTTTTTCTGGGGTCATTTGAAGCCTGTGGTGTATCGCACAAGACCTGCCACGGTACAAGAGCTTCAAGAAAGAATTCTAGCTGTTGCTGATAATATTGTTACGGATTTCCACCTTTTTGGAAACACCCTGTATGAATCAGTGGGTTCTAAAATAATTTCAACAAGAGATAAACCACTACTAACACTTTATTTAACAATTTACTGACTATACAATTTATTATTTTATTTATTTTATTTTTTTATTTTTTTTATTTTATTACTGCAACAATTTACAAGTTGTACATTTTTTATAATTATCTAGTTAATCTATTTATTATTAATTTATCATTCAATTTATTAACATTACGTGTTATGACACCTGAGGGGACCTCGTGTTGTGTCTAGCAGTATTTAACATTTTGTTCATGCATTATTATTATTATTACTATTTTTTTAAATCTTTTTACATTGTGGTTGCATTTTCTATTACGATTTATAGTTATAATATAATATAAAGACATGATACAATATAATATAATATAAAGTGAAATAATTAGAATATAAAGTGAAATAATTAGACAGAGGAAGACAAGGAGAATTTATAATTAATTATATTTAAAATATATTATTTTTATTTTCGACTTGGTTAGTTACAAGAGTCGGTAGTTACGGGGATGGATTTGTTTTATTATTAGGCCAATAGTTGGAGGAGTGTGGTATAATTGTCTGTTATATACTTTTTACATGTCCTTTTGAATTTCTTTTTATTATGGACTTTAATATATTCAGGTAGTTGGTTGTATAGTTTAATTCCATTGAATTTGATTTGCTTTTGACATATTGTTTTGTTGTATTTTGGAGTTTGATACGAGTTTTTAGATCTATTTCTTGTTTCATATTGGTGATTTACCGGCGATCCAAATGTATGTTTCTTGTTGTGAGTATAAACTATAGCCGCATGCATATACAAACCCTTTACACTCAGTAATTCATTATCAATAAATATATTTCCACAGTTGTCTCTACTTTTCCTGTTAAAAATTGTCCGTAGTATATAATTTTGTGTTATCTGAAGAGGCTGGAGGGTTGCACTGTAGGCTGATCCCCAGACGCTAATACCATACCTAATTAGGGATTCCGCTAGGCTGTTATATGTCACTAGGAGAGTCTTTCTATTTAGTATACTTTTCAGGTTATAAAATTTATATATTAATTTTCTTAGCTTCCCGTTTAAATATTTAATATGATTATCCCATTTTAGGTGATTATCGAAAATAACGCCGAGGTATTTGATAGTTGTGGTATTTTGAATGTAAGTATTCGTTTCTCTATCTATAAGAATAGGTTGTACCGTTTGGGGTAGTCCTGCCTTCGTTGGAGAAAAAGTCATGAATTTAGTCTTTGCTATATTCAGTTTTAATAAATTGATATCTAGCCAGTTTTTGACTTTACTAATTGCCTCAGCCGCCTTTTGTCGCGCTAAGTTCCAGGTTTCTCCCGAACATATCAATACGGTGTCATCTGCGTATGATATGATGTTGCATCCAAAGTTTTTGTTCAGTAAGCCATTGATAAACATCAGGAATGAGGTAGGACCTAAGACTGTTCCCTGTGGAACTCCAGTTTTTATTATTTTCCTAGTGCTGAGAGCGTTGCCAATTCTTACTTGCTGGGGTCTATTTGACAGATATTGTTTTAATAAGTTGTAGGCAACACCCCTAATTCCCATCTTGTTTAGTTTCACCAGTAACTGGCTATGCGACACCGTATCGAAGGCTTTTTGTAAATCCAAAAAGATAGCTATGATTTTTTCGTTCTTTTCAAAATTAGTTGTAATTTTATCTGTTAGTAATTGGAGAGGATCTTCTGTGCTTAAGTTTTTTTGGAATCCATACTGATTTTTTGAGATAATTTTATTTTTCTCAAGATATGAACGAAGCCTGTGGTTCAGACATTTTTCGAAAATTTTTGCGACATTATTAATCAACGATATTGGACGGAAATTTGTCATGTAATTCTTGTTACCATTTTTATAAATTGGAACAACTATGCTTTCTTTAAAGGCTTCAGGTATATCTGCGTTTTTGAAGATAAGGTTGATAATATGTGCTAGAGGTTTACAGATGTGAGCCGATAGAAGTTTTAGTGTTTTTACCGTTAATCCATCTTTTCCTGGAGAGGAGGAGTTTTTGAGGGTGCATATTATATTTTTTATTTCATTATCATCTACGTCTTCCAGGAACATGGAGTTTAGATGCTGGCTTGTGTTGTCGTTTAAGGTCAGATTTTGTGCGTGTTTCGGCATATCACTAGATATTTTTTCGCCGATGTCAATAAAGAACTGGTTAAAGGTCGACGCTATTTCGTTTTTGTTTGTGATTACTATGTTGTCGTCTGTTATTATTTGCTCTACATTGTCTTTGCACTTTTTATTGCAATTTGTGGCTTCGTTGATACAGTCCCAAACTTTTCTGTAATTGTTTCCGGCCTCGAGAATTTTCCCCTTATAGAAGTTGTTTTTTGAAGTTTTAATTAGTGTCGTTACTATATTTCTATAGTTTTTGTAATAGTTTTTAATATCAGTGTTATGTTTGTTCTTTAGTAATTTTTGTTTAAGTCTATCACGTTTTCTTATAGAGTTTAGAATACCTTGGGTCATCCATGGTTTGAGTTTAGTGTTTTTACTTTTTATTTTAATTACCTTGGTTGCTTCATTTACACTTAGATTTATGTTTTCATAGAATATATTAATTGCCTTTTCGGGGTTTCTTTCTTCGTATAGTTTGTCCCATTTTATTAATGCTACAGTTCTAAAAAGTTTATTGTCGTCTATTTTTTTTATGAAATGCTCCTTTTCCGGTTTGGGCTGTGAGGTTTCGTTAAATTCTATATTGAGAATTACTGGATAATGGTCTGTTATGCTATTTTTTAGTACAATAGGCGTAGAGTTCATTTTTAAATTGGCATTTAGTTTTACAAAAATGTGATCTATTATTGAGGAACTATTTTCGGTTTCCCTTGTGGGTTGATTTATTTGTGAACGAAAGCCATTTTTTTCCATCATGTTTATATAGGCTAACGCAGTGACGTCCGATAAGTCTCCTATATTTATATTCATGTCTCCGATCAAAGTTATTAGGTTGCTGTCGTTTATTGATTTTAGGTAGTTGTCTATGTCATTGATAAATAAATTTGTATTTGTAGGAGGAGGTCTATAGACGCCCGTTATCGTACATTTAACTTCATTATAGGTAAATTTGCATTCTAGTATAGTAACCTGAGTGAGTTTTATTATCTTAATTTCTGGATACAGGTCATTTCTTACAAGAATAATTACGCCATCATTTTGGTTGTAGTTACCCTCATTATAATATGGTTTATACCCGTCTATAAAATAATCCTGTACATCTGTTACCGACCACGTTTCAGTTAGGACAATTATACCTAAGTTTCCGTTTGCTTTATTTATTTCGCCTATGCTTACACAAAGCTCGTCAAAGTTTGCCTTAATACTTCTTATATTGTAACTAATTATAGAAAGATTTTTTATGTTCGTGGGGAGAAGTGATTTTAAGTCGTCAAAATCGTTACTTATTTTTGTTTCGATATTGTTATAGTTTCCTAATATTCTCATTGCCTCCTCTAAGTCCTCCATTTCACGTAAATTACTCAAGTATGCTTATTTATATGCTATAACTTATGCTAATCTATATTACTAATACTACAGTATGTACCTAAACTATATTATGAGAAAAAGTTTTTATGAAATGTCTATACTAAAGAGAAAATAAAATATCGCTATTACCAAGTTTACCTGAATAGGTATTTTGCTGTCGGTGCGCGCTTGCCAGAGGGTTTTTGTTAAAGTTGGTCAAGTTCGGCTTTGTCTTTTATCACACGTCGCTGTTGGTTGATTTGGGCTCTGATCTCTCCACCTGTTATCCACACATTTTCTTTCCCTAGTTTTTCTTTTGCTTCCCTAAATAGATTGTATCGTTCTGGAGTTACGTCTTCAGCGATGGATATGCCGGTGTTTTTAAGTTTTCCTCTGTTTTGGATTACAGTTTTTTTTATGTGTTCTTTTGCGAAAGTTAACAGTATTGGTCTTTTCCCAGTTCTTAATTTCCCCACCCTGAAGCAGTTTTCTAGATTTTCTGATCCTAGGTTTAAATTCAATTTTGTATTTAGGACTTCTAGGGCTTTTTCAGTGACTTTTTCTCCATTACTTTCTAACACTCCGTGCATTCTTACTGATTTTCTTTTCCTGTGCTGTTCCATTATTTCTACTTTTTTAGCTATAGTTTTGTTTACTTCCTTTCTTTCTTCTTTTAACTTGTCAATTTCCTTCGTTAACTCGTCTATTTTTTGTTGCATTTTATTGATCTGAAGTTTTTCTTGAATGTTTGTTATTAGTGTGTTAAAAAATACGTCATCGTTCATGAGTTTCGTAATGGTTTCTTGGATTATAACTTGTATATCACTTAGCTGCTCCCGTGTAAACATTATTAAGTTTATGAAGGTAGCACTGGGACACTGGGAAAACCGATGCACTTTACGACCACTTTTATTTTATTGTAGCTGTTTAAGAAATAGCCTCTGCTAAGCTGGAACCGGCACGTCTTACTCGGACAACAGCATGAACAAGAATACTTCAAATATTCAAAATAACCTTTACACTCTTATATAACCTCACTTTTCACCGAACGTGTCACTTCTAAAATAAACTTCCTTCTTCATAAAACTTCTTCATAAAACTTCTTCTTCCGCGCTGGTAATCGCGCCTTATATACTCCGAATTTGACTCTCTAGATCCATCTAGAAACATTCAAGAGTCTTCTCCAACAATATTCCAGAAAAGTCCATTTTATTCTGCTAGCTTCCAGTCACAATTAGTAGGCATAGGCGTATCATCTCCAATTCCAAGGGGGTGTAATTCATAACACTGCCCCCTCCTTAAGCCTGATCGTCCCGATCAGGCAACTCAGGATCATCAGTGTATCTCGCCAGCCTGTCCAAATGCACGATCTTCATCTTGGACTTTCTGCTTTGCTGAATCCGATAGACGACATCATTAATTCGGGTAATAACGGTGTACGGTCCATCCCAAGGTGATTTCGGTGACTTTCCTTTCCTCCGCTGGGGGTTGTACAGCCAAACTAGCTCTCCCACCTTGATGACCTCCTTTGAATTACCCTTCCAGTCATATCGAGCCTTCATTCGGTCACTGGCTGGTGATGGTTCCGCTATATCGTTAGCCAACCTCTTGAAAGGAGCTCCGGCGTTGAACTGCTTCTTTTCACCCTTACTTCCAGTCTGTGGTCCCTTACTGGCTGCACAAATCTTGCATTTGCGACACCAAGCCTCCACATCCTGACGACTTCTTATCCAATAAAATCGTTCTCGTATTTTCTTCAGGGTCTTGTTAACACCGAAGTGTCCATCGGATGTTCCTTCGTGCACTTCCTGAAGCACCTTCGCAACTCGACACCTGGGAATCACTAGACGCATAACCAGCTGTTTTCCATCCGGGCTTTCCCATGCTCTCCGCAACAGCCCGTTCATGACTTTCAGTGAGTCCCACTGCGCCCATAGTGCCTTCAGCCCCACTCTTTTGCCCGAAACATCCTTCCATTTTGGACGAGTTCCCCTTTCTTTGGCTCTCAATATAGGCCCAATTTCCACATCGTTCAATTGTTCCTGTCTGAGCGCTTCATCTGCCTTATCATCCGGCACCTCCACCTTGACAGTGTTGACTGCTCCCGTGACCTGCAGTTTCTGCTGGTGGTAGTACTTACAATCTTCCTTGCACCTTCTTCCGGATGAAATATCAGCATCCTTCTGGGATTTCATTTTATTTTCACGTCCTGGTAGTAGTGGACTTCTCGGAATGCTTCGAAGCTGGGAAATCCTTACTTCTCTCGGGGTACCACATTCCTTATCTGACACAGTCTCTCTGGTACCAGCTTCCTCTGATTTTCCCCTCAGCTTCATAGCTTCTCTGGCCTTTACTTTCTCCAATCTTCTCCGTGGACATTCAAGCTGGATATGTCCTAGTTCTCCGCACCTGTAACATTTCATACGCCGTCCACTTGGCCTTCCACTACTTCTATTCTGTGTCTCTGCCCTGTTTCCAACATTCACTTTCCTCGAGTTCCGCTGTCGACAGTCTCGTTTGATATGTCTTATCTTGCCGCAGTTGTAGCATTTAATACCCCCCGCTTGGCTTCTCTCTATTTAGTTGTGATTCCTGTCTTTTCGGATGATTCCATTTAGCTAGTAACTGACTAATCATTTTATTTACCTCCTGTATCTGGATCAAGATAGGGTTCTCTTTCTTCTTTTCTGGTTGCGATTCTTCGATACTCACAGCTTGTACTCTTGGACTCGGGGTATCCTGAAGGACAGCTTCCACCTCGAGTGCACGCACCAACGCTTCGCTGCTGTTCTGGTATCGAGATAACCTGAGGACTCGCCTGATCTCATTGTCCTGTATACCATCCAGAAAAGCCTCTACTGCCAGTTGGTCTTGGAATTCCTTCGGTACATCCGGGTAAGCCAGGTGAGCCAGTCTCCACACGGCAGCTTCAAACTCTTGCAAACTTTCCCCAGCCCCTTGAACACGTGATTTCAGCTGGGTCTGGTACACTCGGGCAAGGTGTTGATCGCCATATCGTAGATCTAGGGCAGCTTCTAAAACTTTAAAATCCCGTTGTTGGTCTACTGGGATTGTCTGGAGTATTTCCAATGCTTGGCCCCTTAATGCCACGATTAACGCCATAGCCTTTTCTTCGTCATTCCAGTTGTTTGCACTCGCTGATCCTCAAACTGCATCTTGTAAATGGTCCATGAACTTTGGCCGTCAAAGGAGGGAGGTTCGAACAGCTGATCTGATAATACCACTTGCTGGCTTCCTCTATCCCTCAACTGTTGCTTAAGCAGGTCTATTTCCTCTTCTACCCGGTGCATTTTCTCTTTGACTTCATTTACTTCTTCTCGATGCCTTCTTTCTAGCTCTTCCAACACTTTCTGGAATTGTGCAAGAAAGTCCTGTATTTGCTTTTCGGTTGCCATATTTCTGGTTGTTATAGGCATACGACTACGTTGAAATCAAATAAATTTAACAAAGTTACGTCACTATCGGTAATGGGACTGTCCAGAAAAACCTCAAAACGGCACGAAAAAGTCTTATCTAGAGTCTTCGTCACTTAACCTCTAATGTCCAAATAAAATGTTCCAAAAATGTCTCAAAAAATGCACTTGACACTATTTTCCTGTTCGAAAATAACCATCGAACAACGTCCAGTAAATTAGTCCTCCGTGTTAGCACCAACTTCGAGAATACACTGCCAAACCTTCTCGAACACTTCCGAAAAATCCTCTTGTCAAAATTCCGCTTCCGACACCAAAATGTTACGGATTTCCACCTTTTTGGAAACACCCTGTATGAATCAGTGGGTTCTAAAATAATTTTAACAAGAGATAAACTACTACTAACACTTTATTTAACAATTTACTGACTATACAATACTTCAAATATTCAAAATAACCTTTACACTCTTATATAACCTCACTTTTCACCGAACGTGTCACTTCTAAAATAAACTTCCTTCTTCATAAAACTTCTTCATAAAACTTCTTCTTCCGCGCTGGTAATCGCGCCTTATATACTCCGAATTTGACTCTCTAGATCCATCTAGAAACATTCAAGAGTCTTCTCCAACATGTTGTCCGAGTAAGACGTGCCGGTTCCAGCTTAGCAGAGGCTATTTCTTAAACAGCTACAATAAAATAAAAGTGGTCGTAAAGTGCATCGGTTTTCCCAGTGTCCCAGTGCTACCTTCATAAACTTAATAATGTTTACACCGGAGCAGCTAAGTGATATACAAGTTATAATCCAAGAAACCATTACGAAACTCATGAACGATGACGTATTTTTTAACACACTAATAACAAACATTCAAGAAAAACTTCAGATCAATAAAATGCAACAAAAAATAGACGAGTTAACGAAGGAAATTGACAAGTTAAAAGAAGGAAGAAAGGAAGTAAACAAAACTATAGCTAAAAAAGTAGAAATAATGGAACAGCACAGGAAAAGAAAATCAGTAAGAATGCACGGAGTGTTAGAAAGTAATGGAGAAAAAGTCACTGAAAAAGCCCTAGAAGTCCTAAATACAAAATTGAATTTAAACCTAGGATCAGAAAATCTAGAAAACTGCTTCAGGGTGGGGAAATTAAGAACTGGGAAAAGACCAATACTGTTAACTTTCGCAAAAGAACACATAAAAAAAACTGTAATCCAAAACAGAGGAAAACTTAAAAACACCGGCATATCCATCGCTGAAGACGTAACTCCAGAACGATACAATCTATTTAGGGAAGCAAAAGAAAAACTAGGGAAAGAAAATGTGTGGATAACAGGTGGAGAGATCAGAGCCCAAATCAACCAACAGCGACGTGTGATAAAAGACAAAGCCGAACTTGACCAACTTTAACAAAAACCCTCTGGCAAGCGCGCACCGACAGCAAAATACCTATTCAGGTAAACTTGGAAATAGCGATATTTTATTTTCTCTTTAGTATAGACATTTCATAAAAACTTTTTCTCATAATATAGTTTAGGTACATACTGTAGTATTAGTAATATAGATTAGCATAAGTTATAGCATATAAATAAGCATACTTGAGTAATTTACGTGAAATGGAGGACTTAGAGGAGGCAATGAGAATATTAGGAAACTATAACAATATCGAAACAAAAATAAGTAACGATTTTGACGACTTAAAATCACTTCTCCCCACGAACATAAAAAATCTTTCTATAATTAGTTACAATATAAGAAGTATTAAGGCAAACTTTGACGAGCTTTGTGTAAGCATAGGCGAAATAAATAAAGCAAACGGAAACTTAGGTATAATTGTCCTAACTGAAACGTGGTCGGTAACAGATGTACAGGATTATTTTATAGACGGGTATAAACCATATTATAATGAGGGTAACTACAACCAAAATGATGGCGTAATTGTTCTTGTAAGAAATGACCTGTATCCAGAAATTAAGATAATAAAACTCACTCAGGTTACTATACTAGAATGCAAATTTACCTATAATGAAGTTAAATGTACGATAACGGGCGTCTATAGACCTCCTCCTACAAATACAAATTTATTTATCAATGACATAGACAACTACCTAAAATCAATAAACGACAGCAACCTAATAACTTTGATCGGAGACATGAATATAAATATAGGAGACTTATCGGACGTCACTGCGTTAGCCTATATAAACATGATGGAAAAAAATGGCTTTCGTTCACAAATAAATCAACCCACAAGGGAAACCGAAAATAGTTCCTCAATAATAGATCACATTTTTGTAAAACTAAATGCCAATTTAAAAATGAACTCTACGCCTATTGTACTAAAAAATAGCATAACAGACCATTATCCAGTAATTCTCAATATAGAATTTAACGAAACCTCACAGCCCAAACCGGAAAAGGAGCATTTCATAAAAAAAATAGACGACAATAAACTTTTTAGAACTGTAGCATTAATAAAATGGGACAAACTATACGAAGAAAGAAACCCCGAAAAGGCAATTAATATATTCTATGAAAACATAAATCTAAGTGTAAATGAAGCAACCAAGGTAATTAAAATAAAAAGTAAAAACACTAAACTCAAACCATGGATGACCCAAGGTATTCTAAACTCTATAAGAAAACGTGATAGACTTAAACAAAAATTACTAAAGAACAAACATAACACTGATATTAAAAACTATTACAAAAACTATAGAAATATAGTAACGACACTAATTAAAACTTCAAAAAACAACTTCTATAAGGGGAAAATTCTCGAGGCCGGAAACAATTACAGAAAAGTTTGGGACTGTATCAACGAAGCCACAAATTGCAATAAAAAGTGCAAAGACAATGTAGAGCAAATAATAACAGACGACAACATAGTAATCACAAACAAAAACGAAATAGCGTCGACCTTTAACCAGTTCTTTATTGACATCGGCGAAAAAATATCTAGTGATATGCCGAAACACGCACAAAATCTGACCTTAAACGACAACACAAGCCAGCATCTAAACTCCATGTTCCTGGAAGACGTAGATGATAATGATATAAAAAATATAATATGCACCCTCAAAAACTCCTCCTCTCCAGGAAAAGATGGAATAACGGTAAAAACACTAAAACTTCTATCGGCTCACATCTGTAAACCTCTAGCACATATTATGATAAAATTTTTAGTTAGTTTATTATTTCTAATTCCTTTATGTTTTAGGGTGAATTTTTGATTAATTCAATTTTTCTTTTTTGTTTTAAGATTTATATTTTTATTAAATTTCAATTTTAATTATTAACCTTATCTTCAAAAACGCAGATATACCTGAAGCCTTTAAAGAAAGCATAGTTGTTCCAATTTATAAAAATGGTAACAAGAATTACATGACAAATTTCCGTCCAATATCGTTGATTAATAATGTCGCAAAAATTTTCGAAAAATGTCTGAACCACAGGCTTCGTTCATATCTTGAGAAAAATAAAATTATCTCAAAAAATCAGTATGGATTCCAAAAAAACTTAAGCACAGAAGATCCTCTCCAATTACTAACAGATAAAATTACAACTAATTTTGAAAAGAACGAAAAAATCATAGCTATCTTTTTGGATTTACAAAAAGCCTTCGATACGGTGTCGCATAGCCAGTTATTGGTGAAACTAAACAAGATGGGAATTAGGGGTGTTGCCTACAACTTATTAAAACAATATCTGTCAAATAGACCCCAGCAAGTAAAAATTGGCAACGCTCTCAGCACTAGGAAAATAATAAAAACTGGAGTTCCACAGGGAACAGTCTTAGGTCCTACCTTATTCCTGATGTTTATCAATGGCTTACTGAACAAAAACTTTGGATGCAACATCATATCATACGCAGATGACACCGTATTGATATGTTCGGGAGAAACCTGGAACTTAGCGCGACAAAAGGCGGCTGAGGCAATTAGTAAAGTCAAAAACTGGCTAGATATCAATTTATTAAAACTGAATATAGCAAAGACTAAATTCATGACTTTTTCTCCAACGAAGGCAGGACTACCCCAAACGGTACAACCTATTCTTATAGATAGAGAAACGAATACTTACATTCAAAATACCACAACTATCAAATACCTCGGCGTTATTTTCGATAATCACCTAAAATGGGATAATCATATTAAATATTTAAACGGGAAGCTAAGAAAATTAATATATAAATTTTATAACCTGAAAAGTATACTAAATAGAAAGACTCTCCTAGTGACATATAACAGCCTAGCGGAATCCCTAATTAGGTATGGTATTAGCGTCTGGGGATCAGCCTACAGTGCAACCCTCCAGCCTCTTCAGATAACACAAAATTATATACTACGGACAATTTTTAACAGGAAAAGTAGAGACAACTGTGGAAATATATTTATTGATAATGAATTACTGAGTGTAAAGGGTTTGTATATCCATGCGGCTATAGTTTATACTCACAACAAGAAACATACATTTGGATCGCCGGTAAATCACCAATATGAAACAAGAAATAGATCTAAAAACTCGTATCAAACTCCAAAATACAACAAAACAATATGTCAAAAGCAAATCAAATTCAATGGAATTAAACTATACAACCAACTACCTGAATATATTAAAGTCCATAATAAAAAGAAATTCAAAAGGACATGTAAAAAGTATATAACAGACAATTACACCACACTCCTCCAACTATTGGCCTAATAATAAAACAAATCCATCCCCGTAACTACCGACTCTTGTAACTAACCAAGTCGAAAATAAAAATAATATATTTTAAATATAATTAATTATAAATTCTCCTTGTCTTCCTCTGTCTAATTATTTCACTTTATATTATATTACATTGTATCATGTCTTTATATTATATTATAACTATAAATCGTAATAGAAAATGCAACCACAATGTAAAAAGATTTAAAAAAATAGTAATAATAATAATAATGCATGAACAAAATGTTAAATACTGCTAGACACAACACGAGGTCCCCTCAGGTGTCATAACACGTAATGTTAATAAATTGAATTATAAATTAATAATAAATAGATTAACTAGATAATTATAAAAAATGTACAACTTGTAAATTGTTGCAGTAATAAAATAAATAAATAAATAAATAATAAATAAATATTCCAGAAAAGTCCATTTTATTCTGCTAGCTTCCAGTCACAATTAGTAGGCATAGGCGTATCATCTCCAATTCCAAGGGGGTGTAATTCATAACAATATTACACCTCAGTCCCTCCAAAATGTTCAGCAGGAATTTGTGGACAGGCTAGCACATTGTCAGGCAGTGGAAGGATTCCAATTTGAACATTTAATAAAATAAAACTATTCTCTGTTAATTACGATTGTAATTTCTAATTTTCCCTTATTGAGACCACATTACATAACAGAATCCATACAAACGTTACATCGTTGAATTTAGGACTCCTTAAAGTATACAAATATGGAAAAATATACTGGGTGTTTCATTAAAAAAAATTGACACTCATGTCACACCTCGGAACGTAATGACGTCACGGTCCTGAAATACATGTCAAGAAGTTCTAAAAATTTCGCTGAATACAGTGTCGAAAACCCGAAGTTGATACGAGGTCCCGTTCGGCTGTAATCGAGCCGTTCCGGGACTATTGCCCAACCCTGTATATTATATATTAGTATGATGATTTCTTGTACAAAATAGGCGTTGTAGCGAGAATTAATTCTGGGTACATGAAACTCTAACATGTCAAGTAATGGTACACAGTTAGATACGTTGTTGACTATTTTGTACAAGAGCACAACGGAGTGCATTGAAGTATTAATAATAATAATAATATTCAAAACCCCCCAACCACGCATATAAGAAAGGAAATCTCGAGAATATCAAAAAATGGAAATTGGATTTAAATCATAAACGTTTTCGTATGGCATCAGAACTAATTATATTGAACCACTCATAATGGCATAATTCGGCATCTAGAGGTAAAAGCACCCCATCTCGATTACTCACATTTGAGTTAAATAAGAACGTTTAGGGGCCATCCAGTAATTACGTTACTCAAATTTCGTGGTTTTGCCACCTCCTATCCCCCGTGGGGACGTCACATCTTTTACAAGATTAAATTTTGAGGTAGAATTTTGTGATATTTTTGCATTTTATTTAATAAAAGCAACATTAATTAACACACACACACACACCCGCGCACACACACCCACACACACACACACACACATATTCTAACAATTTATAATAGTATGACTACGAGCAGTTGTTTTTATATATTAAATTTATTAATGTTATAGACCACATGAATCCTGTATTCAGTATGATTTTGTTATAATTTATGCCGAAATAGTGACAAACGTGTTGCAACAAAACCAAATACCATAGCTATTATACATATATTTATAATTATAATATTCTTTTCATGAAACTGATCAACGTTTTTAGTTATAAGTAAAAGAAAGTTATATTACTTAAATGTTTTATCACTTTCACGATTTTAATTCAAGCTGTTGTATTTTCCAAAAGAAAAAAATATAAGTAAAAATAACAATTTTATTATAGGTACATCTAGTAATGCATAACTGTTTCTATTTCTTAAGTAATGTGGTGTCGTAAACTTCTGTCTCTCCCTTCTCTCTCCCATTGTGTCACATTTTGTGGACCCCCCTGGAAGTGTGACATAATTAACGGATGGACGCTTAATTAAATCTCGGTCGAACTATTCTGCTCATATAATGTTGTAATTACTTGAATGTAAATTAAAGCAATTAAACGTTTACATCAAAAGTTGTATAATAAAAATAATATCCATCATCGTCTGTGTTCTGGACATATGTATACTGCGTTTTCCAAGACTATCTAAAGTAAACATATTAAAAAAATTGAATTAAATTTGCATGCTTGCTCATTATCAAGCATTATGTAAATTATTAAAGTAAATGTTGATACTTGAATTATGGAGACAAACAAAATCTTATCAAGTTTCTTAAGACTCATGTACAATGAGGAATCGCAATTGCAATTGTTTCTCAAGACATGAGGCTGCTAATACCATGTTCCTCAAAGGAAGAATATATTTATCTATTCTTATTAGATTATATATTAATAAATCAACTACTTTTGAACAAATAATAGCATCCATAAACAAAGAGTGTGATTTATGTTAACTCACAAGTGATTTATATAAATCACTGTGTACAGCCTTTAACTTCATGCCCAGTCTGTCCAATAGATTTATCGCGCAAAATATAAGGGAATGGTCCATTATTATCGAGGGGAAGAAGGTGATTTGACATGTTTGACTAGTTTGAACATTGTCAAATCAAGTTAAATAATAATTGTGCCAAAAAGGATGAATCCGGTTAGTGAAGATGAACTATTATGTTAATATTAATTCTTATAATCGTAGATAAAGTATAGTATTCAACTTGTGATATTGGTAACAACCCACTGGATGAATTACAGCACTCACTTTAAAAAGAGATGACACTTCACGACAGTGGCACATCACATGGGAATTTGTTACAAATCTCTTGGAAAACTGATTAAGTTCTCAAAATTCAGTCAAATATGCCCAATCTCAACAAAAATATCCACCTTAATTTTGTATGAAGTAAGTTTTCGACATTTCAAATAATATGATAAAGGCCCTTACTGATAATTGAAGACTAAAATTTTAGAGATCAAAGGTAAAAATAAAAAAAGTTTTTTTGCTCCGAAACTACTAACTTTACGGTAACAATATTTCTATTAAAAAAATCATCCTTATACGATTCTCTTGAACCTCAAGTAATCGAATTTCCTTCTGCAAATATTACATATAGTATCGACGTTACCTGGAACCGTGAAGCTAAATTTCAATAAATTTTTGATATACACACACCGGCGAATCTAAAGGGATTGAGATTAATTGTAATTCTTTTCAGCATAATTCGTTTTTCTCCTAATAAGTTGAACGGAATCTCTCAAAATGAAAAATTAACTAATAGTAATTTCTTTTGTAGAGCTTCATGCTACTTTGAAGCTTGTGTAAAAAACGTAATACAAAAAATACCTTTTTTGCAAATAATTAATACATTTTGACTTGTTTTAAATATTTAGTGGTCAAGTAATATGACAAAAAATATTTTTTCAATAACGTATATGTCCCCCACGAGCCGTTATGACTGCAGTTATCTTTTTCCCATACCTATGATGGCATCATCCATCATTTCTTTAGGCAAATTCTCCCATATTTCAATTAAAGCGGCTCTTGCTTATTCTGTGTTTTGGACTAAACGAACTTTTTATCTAAGTCGTCTGCCTAGCATGTTCCATATATGTCAGTTACTCAACGAGCAGTGTGAGGGGAAATTTTATCCGATATGTGGGGCAAAAGTGCCACGTGATCTTGCAGAAGATCCTAAATTGCCGCCATCAGTCATCACCAACTATGTGTGTGCCCCTAAATACATGCCAACCCACACCGTAATTGAGCCTCAACCGAAAGAGACAGCAGGAGTAAAATTGAATTTTGCGTTTTATGCTCACGGACGTTGATACACTCTTTACCTACCAATCAATCGAATTTAGGCAAAAACGGCTTTCATCCGTGAACAAAACTTGATACCACCGATCATTATTCCTTTTTTTTCAATTATTTGGCTTTGGGCTGAGTCAGTTCAGCCACGATTAGTTTATTATTGTACCCAACCTAACACAAAACCAAAAACCAGACAGTACTTAGGACAATAACGGAAAATAAACTGGGACACACCCTTCATGCCAAGGTGCCGTTCAAGGCGATTTTTTTTTTACGTTTAGTAAGTTTTAAAAACTTATTCTTAAATTATCAATCCTGGCGATAAGGTAACAGTCAATTATTTGGCTTTGGGCTGAGTCAGTTCAGCCACGATTAGTTTATTATTGTACCCAACCTAACACAAAACCAAAAACCAGACAGTACTTAGGACAACAAGGGAAAATAAACTGGGACACACACTTCATGCCAAGGTGCCGTTCAAGGCAACTTTTTTTTACGTTTAGTAAATTTTAAAGACTTATTCTTAAATGATCAATCCTGGCGATAAGGTAACAAAGAGATGTGTTGCGTTGTGGCAATGGAATATGATTATATACTAGTTTTTGCATTAATAAACTAGTTGCACGTGCACGTTATGGTGACACTGAAAAATTTAGAGGTTTATATAATCCAGGATCCAGGTATCCATGGCAATCACAAAACGATCTCTCTGATAATTTCATTTTATCTAGGTGAGAGTTGAGCTCCATGTCCAAACATACATCCATACATACATTCACATATTTAATATTAACATTTCTGTTTGTATGACTTCTACAGGTCAAAAGGGAACTAGGTAGCTTGTTTTTTTTATTTACTTAATTACATACCCAACAGGCAGGAGCCCAATTACAGGATACAACCAGAACACATTTTTGTGGATTTCGCAATATGTATAGTTGTTGCTGTTACATACTTTGGTCCATTCTTCTTCCCATAGTTTTTCTTATTTTCATTTACCACAGGAATTACATCGGAATAAGCTAAGTGTCGATTAAAGTCCCATTAATACTTGCAGTCTTCGCTAGTTTATCTACTGCAATATTTCCTCTTATATCACAGTGCCCTTTAACCCATATAAATGTAACATTTTTATTAGGATATTTTAACTTGGTTTGCTTCTCCATAATTTCTACTTTAATTGAATTTGAGTATACATGCTTTGGTGGATTAGAAATGGCAGTCAGAACTGAGATAGGATCAGTCAAAATTAAAAAGTTAATAAAATTATCGCTGTTACATAAGTCCAATGTAAAGCTTTGCTTATTCCAATGAATCCTGCGGTATTATAGGCGATCATCATTTCAATTTTGCTGTTCCCGAACAAAGGCTAGTCTGCTCTTCGATGACGTCTCTGGAGTTGTGGGACTTTTTCAACGATTTTAAACCAACTTCACTGCGTCTTCTAACTATACGTTCAATTATGCTGGTTCCACGAACTTCTTCCAGTTCGTTTCCTGTTTAAACTGACATTCGATGTCTATTTCAGAGTGTTTTTAACCTTATGAATCGATAATCTACGGCCGTGGTTGAGCGATTTCTGCCTTGATCTCATCTTATCACATACTTTCCAGCTTGTCTCCTACATTACGACCGACCGATTTTGATTTGCCAAACATATCGGCAACATCACTGTAAGATCGACCATTTTCGATCATTGCTACAGCCCTAGCGATATCAGTTGCTAAATTATCAATTGTGGTTTGCTTCACAATCAAGGCTACGATAGAAAACAAAAGCATAACAAATTTAAACGGTTACTTATGAAAACACAACGAACTTCAATGTAAGGAAAATATATGTTTTAAATGTAATGCAGCAACTAACGGATCTTTACACATTGACATGAAATTTCACATTGACTAACTAAACCATCATTGTAGTAAGTGCATGACTGTATAACCTTCAATTTTATTAAGAGATTAAAAAATTATATAGAGGAGAATGTCTAAAGACATTACATTTCTTCTGCTGGTACTGTATTTGATGGGTAGGATGGTAATTATCAAAATACCAAATCTGCTGAACAACTTCGGCGAAATTTGAAACACTTTAAATCGGAAGAAATTCTATTTGATGTATCAATGAAAATTTCACTAGATAAAGAAGAATTTGTTTTTAATAAGAATACTAGAAGTCGATTTATTTCCATGTTGTGGCTTTTTTTTGCAATTGCGCCAACGTGTGGATCGAAGTATGGCTGGAAAAATAATGGGATTACTTTGGTCTATTGTTGTAACAATAGAGTCAGTCTTGGTGAAATTCTATATCTGATATGGAGAAGCAGAACATGATAGAAAACATAGATCCTATGAACTACTCAGAGGCCACCAACTTTAAAGAAGTTCACTCAGAAACTCGGGACGATGACGATAATATCGAAATTTGGAAGATATTCACTCATAATTTCATCGGCTACTTTTCTTATAAACTATCAGACTTTAGAAAAAAGCTATAGAACCTTTTTATTTATACATTTTTTCATGAGAAGTTTATAATAAATATTGATACTGCTATCTAATGTTATGTTTGCAACCATTAAAGACGAATACGCATAAGATGCGTAATTTTAATTCCTTAGGAAACGGTTTATATATATATATATATATATATATATGTTGTTTCTTAGGTATTCACGGGTGTTAAATGAAGTGTTGGTGTTCTTCCGGGTGTTTTCCCGTGTAACTGGTAGGCTCCTGTGGGAGCCACGCCTGTCTGAACGACGTTTCGGCGGAATCTCATCTGCCATCCTCAGGTTCTGGCTGGAAGCTGCCTATCGCTGCTGCTGCTGCCGCCGCTACTGCTGCTGCTACTGCTGCTGCTGCTGCTGCTGCCGGTGCTACTGCTGCTCCTCGTTGCTCGAACTGAACTGTTCAGTTCGAGCAACGAGGAGCAGCAGTAGCACCGGCAGCAGCAGCAGCAGTAGCAGCAGCAGCAGCAGTAGCGGCGGCAGCAGCAGCAGCAATAGGCAGCTTCCAGCTAGAACCTGAGGATGGCAGATGAGATTCCGCCGAAACGTCGTTCAGACAAGCGTGGCTCCCACAGGAGCCTACCAGCTACACGGGAAAACACCCGGAAGAACACTTCATATATATATATATATATATATATATATATGAAGTGTTGACGTGTTTCCGGGTGTTTTCCCGTGTAGTTGGTCGGCTCCTGTTGGAACCATGGTTGTCTGAACGACGTTTCGGCGGAATCTCATCTGCCATCTTCAGGTTCTAGCTGAAAGCTGCCTGCTGCTGCTGCTGCTGCTGCTGCTGCTGTTGCCGCTGCTGCTGCTGCTGCTACTGCTGCTCCTCGTTGCTCGAACTGAACTGACGTTCTCTCTGTTGTGCGGCTCCTTATATACGTTGTGGGGTGGGGCGCACCTGCGCACTTGGCTGCGTGTTACTGGCCCTCTTCTCTCTGTTGGAGGCGTAGCGGGCGCCTGAGCTAACCCGACAAGAGGCCTCACTGAAACGTCACGTTTCACGTGACTTCTCGTTGAAGGTCGTGTATCCTCGTATCCAGTCGTCGCTAGCGCTTGTCGTGCTTCACTTAGGTTAGTCAGTGCTTGGCTCCGGCTCCTCGTGATGGGTCCCCTTGTGGCCGGCTGTGATGTCTCCTCGTGAATTGTCGATAAGCACGACAAGCGCTAGCGACGACTGGATACGAGGATACACGACCTTCAACGAGAAGTCACGTGAAACGTGACGTTTCAGTAAGGCCTCTTGTCGGGTTAGCTCAGGCGCCCGCTACGCCTCCAACAGAGAGAAGAGGGCCAGTAACACGCAGCCAAGTGCGCAGGTGCGCCCCACCCCACAACGTATATAAGGAGCCGCACAACAGAGAGAACGTCAGTTCAGTTCGAGCAACGAGGAGCAACAGTAGCAGCAGCAGCAGCAGCGGCAACAGCAGCAGCAGCAGCAGCAGGCAGCTTTCAGCTAGAACCTGAAGATGGCAGATGAGATTCCGCCGAAACGTCGTTCAGACAACCATGGTTCCAACAGGAGCCGACCAACTACACGGGAAGACACCCGGAAGCACGTCAACACTTCATTTAATACCCGTGAAAACCTAAGAAACAACATATATATATATATATATATATATATATATATATATATATATATATATATATATGTATACATATATATATATATATATATATATATATATATATGTATACATATATATATATATATATATATATATATATATATATATATATATACGCCAAGGGATATATACATACATACATACATGCATACGCACATACACACGTGTACACGTGTGCACACACATACACACATATATACATATATACATACATAAAACATATTTGGGATCGCCCGCAAGGAAAAGATGCAACCGTGGACACGTGTTTCGGACTTGTTAGTCCTCATCAGCACGGTATAGCTAAGTTGAAAGGATAGGCACAACTTAGGAAAAAAAATACAAAGACACAAATGGAACTCACT